>CM061349.1:6410084-8877584 GCA_030867105.1 Liasis olivaceus
CAAAATTATGGTAGAAGATTCGTGCCTGAAGGCCAGACTCGGGAGCCTACAGTGTTCGAGATTTAGTATGGGCAGAATAGGTACCAACATGGGAATCAGCAGGGGCAAGATCAAATCCATCTTCCTGCTTTGAGTAGGAATCTAAATTTAGCTTAGACAGCTAAGTTCAGACCTAGGTTTCAGGACCACGGAGAGCTCCAAAAAGAAAACTCACTCCAACCTTCTGTTCTTCACCCTCCTTCTCCTCTTCCTCCTTCTGAGTTTGGTGACAAACAAGGTTTTCAGCAAAGTTCTGGAGTTTTACCCCTCCTTTGAATTGCAGACAGCCTTACAGAGGGGGCTCTTGTCTTGGCATCTACCATATGGTTGCATTTACACAACACACTAAGCTATAGGAAAGGTCAACCAGTTGAACAGGTTGCCCCCTCATCCCCTTACAGCTGGTTAACCACAGTCAAAAGTCTACTTGAGATTTAAGATTGTCCTCTTAATATCACTGTCTGCTTTGGGAGATCCACAGTGATCCCTCAACAGAACCTTTTTCTCCAGTGGTCTAAGAGGTGGGATCTCTATTATCAGGGCCTAGTGGCTGAGAAGGTGTGGCTGGACATACGAAAGGCTTAGATTTGGGGCACACTCTATCCCAATGTGACAGGTTCATCTATAGCAGTGTTTCTAAAAGTGTGGTCCAAGGATACCTGGGAGTCCCCCAAGACCCTCTCAGGGCCTGTGAAATCAAAATTATTTGCAAGTTATTGAAGATATTTGCAAAATGTAAAACACTGTCACTCTTCTCATTATTATTTTTTCTTTGTTAAAAAAGTATGGTATTTTCATGAAAAATATTTTACTGATGTTAATCTCTAATGGGTTGACTATTGTTATTTTTCCATGATTCAATAAATAAATGTTCTACAAATGGGCCAATTTTTATTTTTAACATGGTAAATGTCGATAAATATAACCCATACAAACAAAAGCTCTTTTGGGGTCCTCCATGATGTTTAAAAGCGGGAAGGGGTCCTGAGAGCAAAAGGTTTAAGAAACACTGATCTAAATGCTTGCTATGAACAAGGGGCTTCGCTTCACTTTTAGACAAAAGGAGGCCAAAACTGATTTGCAAAAGAGATTTAAAGGGGTCCTTCACTTGAGCTTTTGCCTCAGCCAGTGTTTCTCAACCTTGGCAGCTTTCATATGTGTGGACTTCAACTCCCAGAATTCCCCAGCCGATAAGGGTTCTTATTTAATTTAATTTAGGGTTCTAATTCTAATTCTAATTCTAATGCAGTATCTGGGCTAAACCTGGTTACCTATTTTTCCTAAATCAAATCTTTTTGAAGTAAAACTCCTCTGTTTCTCCTCTCTAGACCTCCTCCTCCTCCTCTTCTCTTCCTCCTTTCCTTCTCCCCTCTTTCTCCCTGTCCTCTCCTTCCCCCTTCTCTTCCTTTTCCTCCTTCTCCTTCTCCTCTCCTCCCCCTCCTCCCCTTCCTCCTTTTCTTTCTCTTCTTGCTCCTTCTCCTTCTCCTCCTCTGCTTTTTCTTCCTTTGAGCCATAGGAGGAATATTCCATGTACCTGCTCCCATTCTCTACATCAGGGTTTCTCAGTGTTGGGAACTTGAAGATGTGTGGACTTCAACTCCCAGAATACCCCAGCCAGCATGGAATTCTGGGAGTTGAAGTCCACACATCTTCAAGTTCCCAAGGCTGCGAAACACTGCTCTGCATACATCTGGGCTGGAGTTTGACTCCTGATTTTTCAAAGCTTCTCCCAAGATATCCTTTTCTGCTTTCCTTCAAATCAATGCCACAAAAGTCTCCAGAGCCTGGGGAAGGATCATCCAAGGCTAGAGTTCCCCCTCTTGAGCCCTCGGGAAGCAAAAATTGAAACTTTTCTAGGGCACTGGGGCCCATATTATCATTCCTAAGATGTATCCTTCTAGAATCATTAAAGAGGTTATGAACTGTTTATCTTGTTCAATACTTCAATAGTGTGTGTGTGTGTTGAGAGGGGGGTGTTATTAATGCTGGCTGGGGAATTCTGGGGGTTGAAGTCCACACATCTTAAAGTTGCTGAGGTTGAGCAACACTGCCCTAAACCGTTGCTTCCAAACTTGACAAGTTTGTGTTGACTTAAATCCCAGAATTCCCCCACCCAGGGAATTCTGGGACTTGAAGTCCACACATCTTAAACTTGCCAAGGTGGAGAAGTACTGCCTAAACCCTTTGGAAGAAAGAGTGACATAACAATAAAATAAGTAATAAACCTCCAAACCCAGAGAGTTTATACGTATCTTGGAACATTAATTTGCAAGGACACACAACTCTCCAGATTGCCCCAGAGGCCAGGAAATGGAGGATTAAGATGGCCGGTCTAGGGAAGGTTTCATCCTGGGTGTCTCCTGAATCTCCTCTAAAGTCTCACCCATTTCACCCAAAAAGATCTTGGCAGTCTTGAGGTCTTTATAAGCTGTCACCTCCCTTTTCTTCTCTGTCCCTGGCCCTCTGCCTCCCCTTTCCTAATCTGATTGAGATAATCTGCTGGCAATCTTTAGTCTCTCACGCGCTAAAGTCTCGGCTATTCACCTCGTCCGATCCCCAGCCTGATAGGAAAGAGGCCTATTTGGAGGGACGTTCACGGAGAAACGCAGCAACCAACCACTAACAAAAAAGCTTATCCTATTGTCGCCTTTCCCTGTAGGCTCAATTTGTTTTCGAGAGATAGAGCTTGGTGTGATGAGCAATCCAGGTCTTACTGCAGCAAAGCTATGCTTTGGACCCTTCTGTGCTTTCCTGCCCAGGAGTCTGCATTAAACTCACATCTTGTGCTACTGTCCTTGTCCCTTTGCCTTTCTCCCCCAGAAATGTTTGGCTAGAGCAGTGTTTCTCAATCTTGGCAACTTGAAGATGTGGGGACTTCAACTCCCAGAATTCCCCAGCCAGCCATGCTGGCTGGGGAATTCTGGGAGTTGGAGTCCCCACATCTTCAAGTTGCTAAGGTTGAGAAACCCTGGTTGATCCACTCTAATCTGAAACTCTCCAAGTGAGGCCTATCACTGCACCTTGTGGGAATGAGTTCTACAGGTTCATGATGTGCTGTGTGAAGAAGGGTTCAGTGCAAGGATGATATCAAAATAACTATATCAGAAGATCAGAGTAACACTGTGGGTCAGGCCAAGGCCCATCCTAGGCCAGCACTTTGTGTTTCACAGTGGCCGACCAGCTGCCCCTGGGGTGCTCATAAGCAGAGGTGGAGACTTCTCCTGCCATTGTCCCCCAGCAACCAAGATGGTGATAGGACTGGAACCCAAGTCCTACAAGGATCGGTGAAAAGTTCTAGGTATGTTTAGCTCGCAGAAGTGAAGACTGAGAGAGGGCATGATAGCGGTCTTCAAATACCTGAAGGGCTGTCACATTGTAGAAGGTTTGGACTTCTTCTCACATTCTCCAGAAGGTAAGACGAGAGCTAAGGGGATGAAACTTCAAGGATGTAGATACAGATGAGGCATTAGGAAGAACGTCTTGACAGGAGGAGCTGTCAATCAGTAGAATAGGTGACCACATGACCCTGGTTTTCAGACAGAGGCTGGATCGTCATCTATTGGGGATGGTGTAGTGAAACCTGCAATGTGCAGCGGGTTGGACATGAGGTCCTTTCCAATTCTATGATTCTATGATTCATGCTGGCTGGGGAATCCTGGGAGTTGAAGTCCACACATCTTCAGGTTGCCACGGTTGAGAAACACTGGGCTACAGGCTTTGATGCTCCCTGCATACGTTCAAATCCCCAGTCCATTAGCCAAAGACTGCAGAGGGTTGGACTAGATGATTCTTGTGGGTCCCTCCCAACTCCAGAACTCTATCATTCAGTGTCAACAGGTGTGCCTTCCAAAGGGTTTGGGCTTCCATCACCACACTGGGCCCCCCATCTTGTGAATTCTGACCCACCCTCCCACCCCAAGACATCCCTAAATGGGACAGAATGAACTTAAGGTGGTAGGACTGTGAAGCCAGATATCTGACTCCGCAGCCAATGCTTGTGCTGCAGAGTGAAAAATGGGGAGTCTCAGAGATTATGTACAGACTGCAGTTGGAATATCCAGTTATTGGGAATAGATGTAAAGTGTCTTCTATTTTCTTCCAGCATTTGCTCATTAAAACGAATGCCAGAACAGGAGCCGCCGTCCTGCTGTTGTGGAACCAGAAGCCTTTGTTGTGTTTGGCGGCTGGAAGGCACACACTTGTGGAGAACCAGAGGTCCAGATTGTAACATTTACCAGAAACGAAGGGCAGAACAGAAACAAGTCGAGAGAGAGATTAGGATACTGACAGCAAGCTGGTGGATGGACATTGTTCCAGCAACGTGTTTTCATGCAACTGCCAGAGTTTCAAGTTAGTTTTGCAGACCATCGGCAAGTCATCAGAGGTGGCTTTGGGGGACCCATTCAAGAGATGGGCCTTATTTTAAGGAGCCCAGTCTTCACTTCCTTCTATGGACACGTCTTTCCCTGGCCATCCAATCCATTTTTATTACCATAGAGTTGGAAGGGACTTGAAGGTCTTCTAGTCCAACCCCTTCCCCGGGAGAGGAATCTGCAGACCACCCCAGACAACCTTTGTTTCGAAGCCTCCAGTGATCTAGTACCTACAGTTCCAGGAGGGAGGCTATCCCACTGCTTAATAGCTCTCACAGTCACAAAATTGCTGCTACAGTAGAGTCTCGCTTATCCGACATAAACGGGCCGGCAGAACGTCGGATAAGTGAAAATGTCGGATAATAGGGAGGAACCAAGAAAAAGCCTATTAAACGTCAAATTACAACTTTCTTTCTTTTCGTCGCCATACTCGCGTAAATTTCAGTAAAAACTGCTTCACAACACAACTACGTTACTTATGTTAACACGCACGTAAATACCGCACAGTAACACACGGTAAACCGATCCGCATACAATAACAAACTGCACTGAGCGACCATTAGGAAAGGCGAGACATGACCGACACATGAGTCATAGGCTAGATGCGCGCACCTACCACGCCTGTTGCAATCGATTTTTGCATTGCGGTACCTCACCGTCAGGAGCAACAAGAAAGAGTACACTCATGCTCTGTCAGGATTAGCCCAGGAAACTCCAGGAGACAGTACAGATTCAATCCAGCAAGGTTTAATGGCCTTTCTCCCGTTACAGAAATCTTCTCAGAGTGAGAGCAAATTCCAGGGTCACCCTCCCAACCTCCCTTGCATTCTTTAGGGAGGGTTCAGTCTCATCCTCTTATCTGTTCCTCGTTGCTCTGGTGATGAGAGTAAGTTCTTAACCCCTCTTGTCCTGACTCTCACACTGCCCCTTTCTTACAGCCATGGCTGAGCAATGCGCATTAAAAAGGTTTCTATCGCATGCTTGCAGCTGCTATCTTTACCGTTTTGACCCCCACCATTCTTAACCCCTCTGGTCCTGACTCTCACATGCTCGCAAACAAGCGGCACACTTTTCTCGTCACTGATTTATGCGTGTTGTGTTTTTTTTAGGGGCGTCGGATAAGACGGAATGTCGGATGAGCGAAGGTCGGTTAAACGAGACTCTGCTGTAATTGCAAGTTTGGGTCTCAGTTCAAGTTTGGATCTCTCGCTGTAAAGCTTCCACTCGTTGGTTCTTGTCCTGTCCTTGGGCACCATGGAGAACAGTTCCATCCCCTTTTCCCTTGGGTAGCCCTCAAATATTTGAAGACTGCAATCATGTCTGTCTGCCCTTCACCTTCTCTTCTTTAAGCTAAACATACCAAGTTCCTTTAACGGTCTTCGTGGGATTTAGCCGCCAAGCCCCTCACCATCCTTGTTGCTCTTCTCTACACGCTTTCCAATTCTTCAGCATCCTCTTGTACTGCGGTGACCAAAACTGGACACAATATTCCTGGCGTGGTCTGACTAGTACCGTGTAGAACAAAGCTATCATTTCCCATGATCATTAAATCTCTGCCGATGCAGCCCAGGATCGCATTGGCTCTTTTGGCAGCCGCAACACACAGCTGGCTCAGGTTTATTTATATTTATTTATTTATTTATTTATATTTCAACTTTGTCACCGGCCATCTCACTGCAGAGCGACTCAGGGTGGTTTACAGGAAAAAGAATAAACATGAATTAGAATAAATATGAATTAAAATACATTATAACAAGACTCCCTATATAAATAATAATAATCTGTTTAATCTGTGGTCCAGCAGGACATCCAGATCCTTCTCATAAATATTACTGCCAAGCCAGGTACCGCCTATCTTGTATCTGATGTTTTCCTACTGTGTTTCTTGTGGTTGAACTGCTAGTTCAGTGCGGGAAGATATTAGGACTGGAGATCAGATCAAGAGCGCTTTTAAAACCTAGGAGGAAGAGGACGTTCACAGCGGTCCAAGGAATCGGTTCAAAAATGTCAGTCTTTCAGTTTTTGCAACAGTAAACTGTTTTTCTTGACCAGAGGCGTCTCCAGGACTGAAGGCTTTCCTCAAAGTGACAAAAACACCACTGAGTCAGCTCCCCCCATTTCATTTGTGCATGCAATGTCACGCTGCATGCATAAAAAAAGCAGAGCTTACGACGCAACGGTGCAATGATGTTTTTGCTATTTGCTCACCTTCCTCACCCCTCTGGTCACCTCTTTCTTTTAAGCTTCAAATTCTAAAAGCTTCAGCTTAGGATCTTCTGGGACAGTCGGTGGCATGTCAATTTCTAACAGGGGCTGCCATTTCCCCCCCCCCCAAAATACCTTGAGGTGATACCCTATCTGGGGCATTCTGGGTAAATAAAATGGAAGCTTCTGGGTGCTGCTGGTGCCCTGAGAAAGGGCAAGGGTGGCAGAAAATGTTTGACAGGTGAGGCAGAAGTGATAACATGAAATGTGAGTACAGGTAGTCCTCGACTTACGACCACAAGAGGGACCAGAAAATTCATCATTAAGCAATGTGGCTGTTAGGTGAGGCATCATGTGACCTCACCCAATTTTATGAGCTTTTTTGCCATGGTCATTAAGCGAGACATCATGTGACTGTGACTTGCAACCTTCTCTGCCAGCTTCCCCATTGATTTTGCTTGTCAGAAGCCCTCTGGGAAGGTCACAAATGGCGATCATGTGACCTCGGGATCCTGCAACTGTTGCAAAGACATGCCAATTGCCAAGTGCCCAAATTTTTATCATGTGAGCGTGGGGATGCTGCAATGGTTGTAAGTGTGAGGACTGGTCTTAAGTCACTTTTTTCAGTGCCATTGTAACTTCAAACAGTCATTAAATGAATGGTCGCAAGTCAAGGACTACCTGTATACTTGTGACAGATGCAATCAGGGTGTCTGCAGAATAATGGTAAAAAAAGTCAAGATGGTCACTGTGATGGTATGATCAAAGCTTCAGCCATTTTTTATGTGCATCTATATCTATATCTATATCTATGCTGGCTGGGGAATTCTGGGAGTTGAAGTCCACAGGTCTTAAAGTTGCCAAGGTTGAGAAACACTGCTCCGTATCTATATATATATGAAACAGGAAATCCTGGTCCTCCCCACGGGCATGGAGTGTTTCTGCTTAATGTTTGTCATCGATGCGCCTCCTGCAGTTTTTCAGCCCCTCCATTACTCAATCTAGTTACAAGATCCAGCGATTGCTCATCCCGGCTTGGCCCAACTTCCCGGTTGCTGCCAGGCTGGCGGAATGTGAGAATAATGGGAAACAGAAGGAGGCTTTGCCCCTGCGAGTTTCGCAGGGCGTTTGGCGGGGCAAGAGGAGGATTGACGCGTGTCTGTTTCTGGGCTTGAGCAGCGACCCTCTCCCGAGAGATGTTCTCCTCTGAAGGGGGCTTTTTCGCCCCCCCAGAGGCCCCGGGCGACCCACCCCGAGGCCTGCTTGGCGGCCCTCCACGTCCAAAGGCCCAGCATTGGCGCACGCTCAATCCATGGCGTGGGATCTGCCACGGGAAGGCAAGAGGCCACAGAGGAGGAGGAGGAGGAGGAGGAGGAGGAGGAGGAGGAGACAGAGATTTGGGAAGGGGAACGAGGAGCCGCCTTTGCCCTCCCAGGTTCTCGGGGTCTCGGGAGAGGGTTAAAAACGAGAGTGAAATATGGGGCAGGGGCTGCGCCTTTGGGGAAGAATCAAATCCCTTAAGCCCCCCTCGCCCCCCCCCCCCTGATTCAGCCATGTTGGAGTTCCAGTTTGGGAAGGAGCAAAACAAGCTGGTGGTTGGGGGGAAGATACTGGGGGTCGGTTGCTCCAGCGGCCTCCGTCGGGCAGATGGGCTGCCTGGGGCCCCTGCAAGGGGAGGGGGGAAAGCCACGAAGGCGGCGGCGGCTGCGTGATCGAAGCCCTGCCCCGTCTTGATGGGTGGTGTGGCCACCATTTTGACTGTTTTGACCTCCTCCCCGAGGATGTCCCGGCAAGGGGTCGGACTAGATGGGCTCAAAGTCCCCTCCGAACTGGATGATTCTATGAGGCCAGAAAGAAGTGGGGGGAAAGGCAGAAAAAAGGGGGGGGAAGGAACAGAAGCGGCGGGGCAAAATCAAACGCAGGCAAAGGGGCCCAGGGAGTGGGGCAAGAGGCAAAAGGAGGTGGGGGGACAGAAGAGGGGCGGGGCAGGAGAGAAAAGGAGGTGGGGTGAAAGAGCAAAAGAGGCGGGGCAAGACAGAAAGGGGTGGGGCACGGAATAAAAGGAGGTGGGGCAAGAGTGAGGCAGAAAAGGGGAGGGGCAAGATGGAAACGGGGTGGGGCATGACAGAAAAGGGGAGGGGCAGGTCAGAAAAGGAGATGAGGCAAGACAGAAAGGGGTGGGGCACGGAATAAAAGGAGGTGGGGCAAGAGTGAGGCAGAAAAGGGGAGGGGCAAGGCAGAAAAGGAGATGAGGCAAGACAGAAAGGGGTGGGGCATGACATAAAAGGAGGTGGGGCAAGTGAGGCAGAAAAGGGGCGGGGCAAGAAGAGAAGAAGCAGCCCCCTCCGCTCTGCCATATCTGACTCTCTCTTGGGGCACGGAGGGATCAGGTGGAATCGGCTGAACATCGAAAGGCGCCTCGGGGGTCGCGTCCCCCTCCGGGCGCCGGCACAGGGCGCCGGGGCGGAGGGGAGGACCGGCCGCCCTCCAGTCGCGCCCGCCCACAAGCGCCCTTCCCGGCGCTGGCGGGGAGAGCGCGGCCGCTCCGAGGAGAGCTGCGGCTGCCCCGCAAACCTCTCGCCTCGCCTGGGGGCACCGCCGGGCAGCGGGACTTCCAGCGCGCCCGCCCAGCGCGGGCGGCCCCCGGCTGCACCACCGACGGTGCCCACCGACGGGCCGGCGCGGCAGGGCTCGGCTACCCGGAACGGGCGGCCGAGCGGGGAGAGCTCCGCGAGCCGAGCTCCGTCGGAGAGGAGAGCGCGGCAGCCAAGGCGGCCGGAGATGCTGGAGTTCAGGGTCCCTCAACCTTGGCGGCTTTAAGACGGGTGGGCTGCAATTCCCAGAATTCCCCAGCCAGCAAAGCTGGCTGGGGAATTCTGGGAGTTGCAGCCCACCCGTCTTAAAGCCGCCAAGGTTGAGGGACCCTGCTTCAGTTGACCCAGCGGGCCTCTCCAGTCCCTTGGCCTTCCGGGGGCGGCGAGGAGAAGCAACAGAATTAATTACAATTTTTTTTAAAGAAGTGTCCGGATTTGCCCACAAACCCTCTTCTCTGCAGGGCTGCCTGTTGACCACGCCCTGGGGTTGCTGCCCGTGGAGTTCACAAACACACCACCTGAATCGAGAAGGTGCTTTCACGACTGCCGTCCCCCCCTTCTTGGGACTGGGAAATCCACGCGGGGTAGAGTAAAATAACCCCCCCCCCTTGAGTTCAGATTTCGCGGCCATAAGGAAGCAGTCTGCTGCTGCCTTTTCCCAAGATGCTGGAGTTCCATTCCTAGTCTAACCAACCGTCTGGGATCTCCTGGTGGTCTCCTTTCCAAGTGCTAACGGTGTTCAGCTCAGAGATTAGTCACCAGGAGGCAGGGCTGATTTGAAGGCAGACAATAAAATCTAAGTCAGGCCCTGCCACCTGCTCAGTTTCTTAGATGACAAACATTATGCATTGAGGGCCTTCCTCTTCATCCTCATCATCGTCACCACAATTTATCTCCCTTTCTTTCTTTCTTTTTTTCTCAAGATGGTTAACAAAATTAAAGGGTGGACATCATGCCTGATAATGCATTATTTATTTAAAAGATTTCGATGCCACTTCCCCACTAAACAAATCTCGCAGCGAGGTTCTGTGACCAGCAGTTGCAATGGCAGTGAAAAAGAAATGCATGAAAGTGCATAAATATGAATATGAAATAAGTGCATGAAAGCGCATTAATATGAACATGGTGACAGCTGATGAGATACCATGCGAAAGTACAATACAATCGCCACAAGATTAGCATTAAAGCGGGAAGCTAAATATTTATTTGTTGAAAATGGAAGACAGGAATGAAGATGCATAAAATCTACGCTTGGTGGCCATTTGATACATCTTGTCCCAGTTCTACAGCTACCATCTTGACAGTGCAGCATTTCTCAATCTTGGCAACTTTAAGATGTGTGGACGTCTACTCCCAGCATTCATGCTGGCTGGGGAATTCTGGGAGTTGAAGTCCATGGATGCTGGCTGGGGAATGCTGGGAGTTGAAGTCCACACATCTTACAGTTGGCAAGGTTGAGAAACACTGTGTTCGGATTAAGTATAGCTAGCTTTAGCCTCATCTCTGAATATTGTGCCCCCCAAACTTGGCAGCAACCTGGATTGGCAATAATAGTAATAATAGTAATAGTAATAATAATAATAATAATAATAGCAACAGTAACAATAACGATGATGACAAAGATGATGATGGAGTGGTCTGTGCAAGGCTGATAGAGGCTTCAGATCAGTGTTTCTCAACCTTGGCAGCTTGACGATGTGTGGACTTCAACTCCCAGAATTCCCCAGCCAGCAGGGCTGGCTGGGGAATTCTGGGAGTTGAAGTCCACACATCCTCAAGCTGCCAAGATTGAGAAACACTGCTTTAGATAATAGAGGAACAGCATCTTCTATTTTTTGCAACAAGAAAGAAAGCTTAGAGAAAGTCTAAATCACCCTGTGAACAAGGTAGAAGCATGAAGACTTTTGGAAAAGCGGGAGGTGACTTTGGCCCAGCATGATTGGGTTCCTACAGTCTGCTAGGCCAGGCAAAGGTGAGATCAGGCAATCTGAGGTTCAGGATCTGTGGGAATCCAGCCCTTGTCACAGCATGCTAGGAGACCCAAATCGTCCCGTTAAGCCAACACGTGACTTGTTTCTTGTTACTCGTGATGTGAACGCGTCAGCCCTTTGAAGTAGACCGTCTCAGAGACCGTAGGAAAGTTTAGGACTCCACTTTATTGATATAAACTCTTATTTATTTTTTTTATTTTATGCATCCAATTTGTCACCGCGCATCTCGCTGAAACGACTCCGGGCGGTTTACAAAGCGGTTCACATCCGTGAAAATTGCAAAGTGCAATGACTTGAAATAAATAGAGAATAAATTAGAACGGAGTCGTGAAAGCCTGGCCCCGTTTCCCCTGCCCTCCCTCTTCGGCCAAAGAGAGTCAAGGCGGGCCAACCGTGAGTTTCTTTCTCACCCCTTCCTGTTCTCCTGGGCTAAGTTCATGCCTTGCTAATGGCCGCGGTATCGTTTCTTCAGAGCCATCTCCACACCCCTCGACGGAACGTGTTCGGATAAGCCGGGTCGTGTGAACTCAGCCCATTCATCTTAAGTCCCCTTCTGCAACATGGCGAGATTTTGAGGACAGACTGCTGCACGATTGGTGACTTTGCTGTAGAGCAGTGTTGTCCAAACTTGGCCACTTTAAGATGAGTGGACTTCAACTTCCAGAATTCCCCAGCCAGCCATGCTGGCTGGGGAATTCTGGGAGTTGAGGTCCACTCATCTTAAAGTGGCCAAGTTTGGACAACACTGCTGTAGAGGGTTCCTTCGTCCGCATAGGAGAAGAGGTTGTACTGAATCCCCCCGTGGGGCGGACAGATTCCCAGCCAGAGACATAAACTATTCAAAATGAGTACACGCCAGCTGTTGCTCATGGTTCCAGGGGAGCATGGCACGGCCGCCACTCCAGAGCTTGTGTCCTTGTTCAAAGGACTGGCACAAAAACGACTGGAGAGGGTTGAGGCTCGCGGGGAGAAAATGAGAGAGGAGAGGCAGCTTCCCGAAAAAATTAAACAACTCAAGCCATGCCAAGAAATTCGACTTTTTTCCCACTCTGTTTTCGTTCCTTTGGATAAAAGGGACATTTGCATTCAACGTGGTTCAAAGGGGAGAAAACGGCAGGATGTTTTCAGAACGGAGGGTGGGGGCTTCTCTGCCCTGACTTAGGGACAAGCTAGCCAGGGCGGGGTGCGGGGATGGGAGAGTCCTATCTTTTATGGTACAGTCCTCTCCCCAGTGCTCTGTCGCCTGCTTAGCTTCCTACCCTGCACATCCGCAGGGGGCTCAACATTTGGGGATGTCACCGTGCAAGTCCCCACCCCTTTGGAGGAGGCGGGGCCTGCCTCATGACATCACACCCACCACCTTGCTGGTTTTAACCCTCTGCCCCTACCTGTGGACAAGGATGCTCCCGTCTCCCCCTTCAAGGTTCAGGGATGATCCCAGGAGCAAATTCTTCCCCGGGAGCTTCCCCGGTGGCGATGCTGCGACTGCCCAGGGGATCTTCTGTCCTTGACGAAGTTGTTCCCCAGTTGCCCACCGCCTGGGTGGAGAACGTTCAGTGCCATCGGCACCCACTCTTGCTCTCTCTCTGTAGCGTATACGAGATGGAAAGTTCTTCCCGCACTCAATCCCTGTGTGAAAAGGAGCTTGGCGAAGGGTGGTCCATGGAGGGGTGGGACAGTGAGGAAAGATGGGGTTGAAGCCCCACCCTTTCTACATGCATCTTGCCTGT
This sequence comes from Liasis olivaceus, assembly GCA_030867105.1. NCBI lineage: Eukaryota > Metazoa > Chordata > Lepidosauria > Squamata > Pythonidae > Liasis > Liasis olivaceus. The sequence continues at coordinate 6,423,017 of CM061349.1, forward strand.
TTTGATCCCCTCCCTGCTTCACGGACACCACAGGCTTGGTTTTAATCATGCATTATCAAGTCGGTGTTGGCTCTTGGCAGCCACATAGATGGATTTTCTCCAGGAGGATCCGTCCCTAACCTGGTCCTTCAGGTCTCCCTACGGCAGTGTTTCTCAACCCTGGAACTTTAAGAGGTGTGGACTTCAACTCCCAGAATCCCCCAACCAGCATGGCTGGCTGGGGAATTCTGGGCGTTGAAGTCCACACCTCTTAACGTTGCCAAGGTTGAGAAACACTGCCTTACGGTGTACCCTTTGCTACTATAACTGGGTCCCTCCACCTTGCTGCTGGTCCTCCTCTTCCTCTTTTTCCTTCCACCTTTCCAATCATTATAGACTTCTCAACAGAGCGAGGCCTTCATATTGATTGATTGATTGATTATGCGCCATCAAGTTTCCGGTGATTCTTAAGAGGCCCCAAGATAGACCTTCTCCAGGTTCCCGACAGCCGAGAACGAAGGACAGAAGTTGAAACTTGTCATCTCAACAGGGGAGTAGAGCAAACAGATATAAAATGTTATTTAACCCCCCCCATTACCCCCCCCCCCCCCGTGTCTGCACAAGCAGTCTCAAAAGGTAGATGCTGAAGTTCATCTGGAAACCGCTGCTGAATCTAGGAGAAGGTGGTTGGTGGCATGACGCAGGCAGGGAAGATCCTCAGCGTGCACTAAAATTGTGCGTTTGGCTCTTTGGAGGTGGGGGTAGGGGGTTAATCCTCCTTTTAATTTCCTAGCAGAGCCAAGATTTCAGACCAGCGGTGCCTGTGAATGTCACTGGGCCTGCCTTTCAAAGCAACCGCATTCCTTAGACAGCAACGCAGGTTGAAACCCGCGTCCCTTTCAAAGCTCTTAGCTCAGAAACGGAGCGCAGAACCCAGAGGACGAGGCAGGCCAAAATAAATAGCTGCGTGCATTTTTTTTTCTATGCACTTCCCCCCAGTATATACAGGTACTATATTTGCCTTCTTCAAATATAGAGAGTGGGGGGAAACCGCAGAGAAAAACACAAGTTTCCTGGTGATTCCCTCCCCATTAAATTCACAGACGGGCTGCCAGAAAAGAAAAAAAATTAATTAAATGTCCCAGGTGTGCACACGCAGAACTGCATATGTGTAAATCTGACTTAGACCAAAGGCAGATTTATTTGTGGTGCATTCTAGAAAAACCAAGAAGGAGCCGACTTGCTTTACACTTTGCAAGCTGGAATGAAGCAATTGCTTTGGACCACGCACGAGGATGGGTGGAAAACTGAGCGCCACTTCGTTGCACCAAACACCCTCGGCTACCTGAAGTGGTTTGCAATTTCAGGCGACCTCCCACCATTTGAATTCTGTGCCGTACCATTTGATTCCCAAAAGATGCACTGGCGTGCAGGAGGCTACACATGTAACTCTTCAAAGCAGCCCCATCTCTTCCCAGAATCACATGGCAGAGTGTGCATCCTGGGTAAAGACATGGCTGTTTTAAAAAAAATCAAGCAGCTCCTATATTCTTCTCCCACGTACTCCAAAGTTCTTTCCCCAAATTATTTCTGAAGCCTTGCAAATCGTAGATGCTATAGAGAAGTCTTGACTGAGGAGAGCTGAGCGTGGGGTACTTTTTCAATATTTTTATTTTGTCGCTTTGGGGTGTTCTTAGCTTTTTTTTACATTTCTTGGATGATGACCTACAGGTGAAACTCGAAAAATTAGAATATCGTGCAAATGTTCATTTATGTCAGCATGGCAACTCAAAAGGTGAAACCAATATATGAGATAGACGCATTACATGCAAAGCGAGATATGTCAAGCCTTACTTTGGTATAATTGTGATGATTATGGCGTATAGCTTATGAAAACCCCAAATTCACAATCTCAGAAAATTAGAATAGTGTGAAAAGGTTCAATATTCTAGGCTCAAAGTGTCCCCCTCTAATAAGCTAATGAATCCATAACCCCTGCAAAGGGTTCCTGAGCCTTTCAATGGTCTCTCAGGCTGGTTCAGTAGGAATCACAAGCATGGGAAAGACTGCTGACCTGACAGTTGTGCAGAGAACCATCACTGACACCCTCCATAAGGAGGGAAAGCCCCAAAAGGTAATTGCAACAGAAGTTGGATGTTCCCAAAGTGCTGTATCAAAGCACATCAGTAGAAGGTTATGTGGAAGGGAAAAGTGTGGTAGAAAAAGGTGCACAAGCAGCAGGGATGACTGCAGCCTGGAGAGGATTGTCAGGAAAAGGCCATTCAAAAGTGTTGGGGACTTTCACAAGGAGTGGACTGAGGCTGGAGTTAGTGCATCAAGAGCCACCACACACGGACGGATCCTGGACATGGGCTTCAAATGTCGTATTCCTCTTGTCAAGCTGCTCCTGAACAACAAACAACGTCAGAAGCGTCTTACCTGGGCTACAGAAAAAAAGAACTGGTCTGTTGCCCAGTGGTCCAAAGTCCTCTCTCCTGATGAGAGCAACTTTTGCATCTCATTTGGGAACCAAGGACCCAGAGTCTGGAGGAAGAATGGAGAGGCACACAATGCACGATGCTTGAAGTCCAGTGTGAAGTTTCCACAGTCTGTGTTGATTTGGGGAGCCATGTCATCTGCTGGTGTTGGTCCACTGTGCTTCATTAAGTCCAGGGTCAACGCAGCCGTCTACCAGGAGATTTTGGAGCACTTCATGCTTCCTTCCGCAGACGAGCTTTATGGGGATGCTGACTTCATTTTCCAGCAGGACTTGGCACCTGCCCACACTGCCAAAAGTACCAAAACCTGGTTCAATGACCATGGGATTACTGTGCTTGATTGGCCAGCAAACTCGCCTGACCTGAACCCCATAGAGAATCTATGGGGCATTGCCAAGAGAAAGATGAGGAACATGAGACCGAACAATGCAGCGGAGCTGAAGGCCGCTATTGAAGCATCCTGGTCTTCCATAACACCTCAGCAGTGCCACAGGCTGGTAGCATCCATGCCATGCCGCATTGCGGCAGTCATTGCTGCTGAAGGGGCCCAAACCAAGTACTGAGTACATATGCATGCTTCTACTTTGCAGAGGTCCGATATTGTTCTATTTCCAATCCTTGTGTTATTGATGTCATGTAATATTCTAATTTTCTGAGATTGTGAATTTGGGGTTTTCATAAGCTGTACGCCAAAATCATCACAATTATACCAAAGTAAGGCTTGACATATCTCGCTTTGCATGTAATGCATCTATCTCATATATTGGTTTCACCTTTTGAGTTGCCATACTGACATAAATGAACATTTGCACGATATTCTAATTTTTCGAGTTTCACCTGTATGCTATAAACAAGATTTAATGAACACCTAGTTCGCCATCAGACAGTGCATTGTAACTTGATAGATAGAGTATTGCACATACTAACCTTTTATGCCCCTCTACACCCAGCTAATGCTCCTACCTCTTTTTTTAGATTCTTGCTTTTTATGTACACTTATGATTTTTTTGTAAGTGTACATATATACACTTTACGTTCTTTACACTTTTATACTTTTTTATAAGTGTGCATATATATCAGTTACCTCTTCTAGCTTTCTATAATCGGTCTAGATTTTTGTTTTTATTCTTGACATATCCTTTACGCTGTTTTAATGACTGAACCCCACCTTCCTTATGCTGCTCTATGACCGTAATAAAGATTTTGAATTTGCTTAGCTTTTTTAAAGCTTTCGACCTTGCTGTTTGGGCCCCCAAGGTCGGAAGCCATTAATGATGGCGCTTGGCATGTCTTGGGGCCCCAGATGTGGGGGGAAGGAATCCCTGCCTTGCTTTGGCATCTTCTGCCTGAGATTTTGGCTCTTTTCGTAGCAAAGGGTCTTGCTTTTGAAATGCACAACGCAAAGGGCACAGCATACCCCAGTCCCGACACACAGCGGGCCTCGGTGCGTTGCTGAATATTTCATGCGGACACACGCCGACAGAAATACCAGCCTATTTTTCACTCAGATCTCCTTCTCCCCCTTCTTTTCTCCACCCCACTCCCCCGACTGGCTTACTGTATGAATGATTCATCATGTTTAAACTTCATGGTTTGGGTGGAAGCGACGATGTTCTTTGGGAACGGGCCAGCCTTCTCTTAGGAAAAGACGGGGATACTCTGCAGAATCCTGAGCAATATGTAATCAGGATATTGACAGCAAGAACGGGGTCAGGTGGAGGTGACAAGGATGATATGGGGCTTCGAGGACCTGCCTTTTAAGGATAGGCTGGAGAAACTTGGAATATTCAGTCCGGAACAGTGTTTCTCAACCTTGACAACTTTAAGACCTGTGGACTTCAACTCCCAGAATTCCCCAGCCAGCAGGGCTGGCTGGGGAATTCTGGGAGTTGAAGTCCACAGGTCTTAAAGTTGTCAAGGTTGAGAAACACTGGTCTGAATTAAAGAAGGTAGAAGGGAGGCATGATAGCCAAGTCCAGGTCCATCAAGGGAAGCCACAGGGAAGAAAGTCAGAAACTCTTTTCCACGGCCACCAAAACCAGGACCAGAAATAATCAGTGTGAGTGACAGCTACCTAGATTTTGTCTGAATATAAACTTCCTGATGGTAAGATTTGCATAACAGTGGAAGAATCTATCTTTGGAAGTTGTGGGTTCCCCATCTCTGGAGGGTTTGGAGAAGAGGCAGAGCAGCCACCTCTCAAGCATGGTTCAGCTGGCTTTACTGCATAGTGCAGAAGTTGGACCAGATGTTCCTTTTTTTTATAATATTTTATTAAAGTTTCAAAGTTAAAAGTTAGACATGAAAAAGAAAATGAAAAATACAAATTATAAAAAAAAAGAAAAAGAAAACGTGAGATAAAGTAAAGAAAAGGAAGAAAGACATAGAAAATAGATAGCTTCCAATCTATCTCTGGTCTTAAGAATAATAAGAATGTCATAGGTGCTAGTTTTTAATGCATTTAGTAGGAATAATTCTTTGTCTAACTATATCCCAGTACATTTATAATCTAATCTTCAAATCCTCATGTAAGCTTCGCCCCGCCTGCATTTTGCAAATAGTCCATCAATGGTTTTAGAAGTTGGACCAGATGTTCCTTGAGATCCCTTCCCACTCTGCATTCTTAGGAGCTGGGGAAAAAATCTGAAGAATAACAACTCACCATCAAACCTTGCCTCACCTTCGTTCTTAAATCTCCAGTTGCACTGGATACCTCTGGGGAATTCCTGGAAGCAGAATATCAAGCCTGTGGTGACACGGTTGGGTTCTTGGTGTCCTCTGATCTTGTTCTCTTCCTGCAGACGATTCATTACCAAGCTGGGTGACATCGTCAGTGAACAGAGGAACTGTTTGCTGGCTGCTTCTATGTGGTAGCTGATCTTACATGCCTTGATTGATTGATTGATTGATTGATATTGATTGATTGATTGATTGATCGATCATATTTCTATAGCCACTCATCCACACAAGGTGACTCTGGGTGGCGTACCACAATTTAAGCATTGTTTCTTCTTCAGTTGTTCTTCTTTACCTGGTGCTGGTTCCTGCTTCACTGGGTCTTGGTTAATAGGGGAGGAAAGGGTTGTGTAGCTCTGATGGCCTCTTCCCATGGTCTTTGCTTCCTCCCTTGGATGGCTTGTAGATGGAGCTTCTCTCAATGGGTGAATTAACGGCTGATCCGTCAGAGAGCCTGCCTCTTACACTTTTGGATCTACACCACTAACCCTTGCCCCAAATGGCTCCTCCGTAACAGATGATGTCAATGTATACTTTCTGACATGTTTTGGCCCTTTCTTTCATAAACCTATGTCTTCTCTTCCCTGCATTTATTTATGCACTCCACACAAACACACATTTCTATTCAGATCCATCAGATCCTTCTCTATTATCTTACTTTCATACACAACATAATTTCCTTCCTTCCTTCCTTCCTCCCCCCTCCCCCCATCAAAGTCCTTCCTTCCTTCCTTCCTTCCTTCCTTCCTTCCTTCCTTCCTTCCTTCCTTCCTTCCTTCCTTCCTTCCTTCCTTCCTTCCTTCCTTCCTTCCTTCCTCCCTCCCTCCCTCCCTCCCTCCCTTCTCCTTCTCCTTCTCCTTCTCCTTCTCCTTCTCCTTCTCCTTCTCCTCCCTCATTTCATTTCATTTCATCATTTCACTCATTTCATGTGTACCATTTACTCTTCTTACATTCCAAGTCACAGTCTTCCATCTGCCACAGTCCTCACCACATGGGCTCAGCAATATTGACCTCAGCTGCCCATCATAATTTTTTCCCCCCTATCAAGGCTTCTTCATAATACTTTTTAGGAAGACAGAGAAGGTATAGACTAGGTCAGGGTTTCTCATCCTTGGCAACTTTAAGATGTGTGGACTTCAACACTTCCCCAGTCAGCCATATGTGCGACTTCAACTCCCAGAACTGCACACATCTTAAAGTTGCCAAGACTGAGAAATACTGGATGAGGTTATCAGGAACACACCCAAGCCATTAATAGCATTCCCTGCTAACAGGAATGGCAGTACCATATGTTTGGCACACCTTTCCAACAAGTGGCATAACCTGCATAACTAAAACTTAGTTTTACACCATGCCTGCTCACAGTATTATATGCGGACTCCAATCTCTGATCTAGAGAGTACATTGCAAGCTTTTTAGTAACATTCCATCAATTCAAAGCTATACGGTATGCAGTAGACTGACGTGCAGCTTATATCTCTAAATCAAATCCGTGATAATGTGACAAGCAGATACAGCATGTGGGCCTAATGTGCACGCTCAATTTGTTTGATTCCTGCCGGTTCGTTGTGAGATATTATCTCCTTGCAACTATACAAAGGCTGCGTAGATTTCTGCACACCCGCACACACATACCCCAAGATGCCTTAGCAGCTAAAAATAAATGATTAAAGACAACCTAGGACGGCGCACACATCATTTTCTTTTGTTGGGGAGTCTGCGGGCAACCTCTTTGTCTTAGTTTGCATGCTTACTCATGAGAAGAACCTTTCCAAAATTTAAAGGGCTTGGCCAGAAGCAACAGAGTTCTCAGTATTCCCAGGAGAAGTAAAATCTGACTCAAAGAAGTCAGAGCATGGATGTTGTTCTTCTGCTCCTAATCTGCCCCCAACTCTAGTTAGATTAGGGCTGAAAATAATTTAAAAATTCCCTATATTTTGGCCTACCCTCTTTTTTCAGATTGACGAAAGAGATTTGCTTCCATTTTTCCCCACCAATGGAGAGAAGAATTGTGGAGAATTTTTCAGGGCTGGCATCTGAAAAATCGGGTTCTCGTACTTAAGGACAAGATGGCCAGGCAGTGTGTCTTTGTGTGTATGTGTGCTCACGTGCGTGCACACCCGTCTCCTTAAAAATTTGCCATTGCTTTGCTTTCTCACATGTTCCTTCTTTCCTGAGAACGGACCCTGGGAGAGAATGAATCCCGTGGGACGTTTCCGTTCTTGGTGTGCAAAGAGGGGAGACAGACCTTGGCAAATCCATGGAGAACTTTTGCTGCAGGACAAGGATGTTTCCAGAAACCTTGCTTTGGGAAGAAGCCTTCAGACTCAGCAGCCCCAGTGAGGTGTGATGGTGCCAGAGGGCCACACACGTGTGCGAATGCCATCACACACATAACGCCAGTGCCTGCTTGCCTTCCCACATCTGACCCAAGTAGGTAGCTCCATGAATTTGCATGAGGATGTCACGATGTGCGTTTTGTCATTTCCCCTCCTGGTTCTCATGACGCTGCAGCTGGTGAGTCAAACCCAGTGTTAGGATCCCAGTTAAAACAACCTTGTTTAGCTTCTGTCCGCTGGCAGGTGGACCTTCTCCCGGCTAAACCTTCCTTCCATTTCTCATCGCAGAATGGAGTTTCTCATCCCCTGAGGGCTGGCTGGTTTTGATTTATATGGCCGCCCACCTCGCCAAGGCAGTTCTGGGTGGCGTACAGGCTTTCAAGCAATGATACAAATAACCATAATGAAACTGACCACGCGTAATCAAAACAAAAGATCGCCACCAATTTCTGTCGGCAGTTTTTGTTGGGTGGCAGAGACATTTCATAATAAGCAAACAAATACATAAACACCAACAATAACAATGATGCAGGGCCCGCTAGCTTCCTGAACCCCCTGCCCGGGCAAACCACCAGATTTTGAGTACCTTCCAGAAGGTCAGCCGATCTGGATCACTCTGACTTTGGGAGATGTGATGTTCCAAAGGGCAGGAGTCACCACAGAAAAGTCCCCCTTCCTGGGTCTGGCTAGATGGCATTTTTCAGCATACGAGACCCAGAGCACACCTGTGGGAATGACCTTGGGAGACAGGAGGAAAAGCTGCAGACTAGGCAACGGTCAGAAAAGAGGCAGCTGAGCCCACAGCAGGAAAATGGGCATGGGAAGCATCTCAAAAAGGACCCTTCTGAGCTTTCTGGAGGGTAAAAGGAGAGGAGGGAAGAAATATTTTCAGACTTGCAAGATTCTGTTCATGCCACCTTACAGTAAGGGTACTGTTAGTAATCCTGGTCCCAGGTCTTTTTGAGAAGGACTCTTAACAGGCCAAATGACCTCCGTTCTGCACACCTGCCTTGGTTTCTGCTCTAACATCTCAAGGTTGATGTGAACTCCATTTCTGTTCATCTAAGGGAGTTTGCTATTTTATCCAGTTTGGGGTCATCTGAAACATAGGTGTCCACAAGAACCAAAAAGTGTGTTGTGACATTAAAATGCAAAGCCACGATATACCCACGCAGGTGGGGATGTCCACAGGGAGGTCCCAAAAGTCAAGATGGTGGCCACACCCATGTGGCTGAATCCCCACCCCTTTTATGACACCCATTAAAAAGGGGCAGGCTTTCAATCACACGGTTGTGGGCATCGTCTTCAATTTTGGGACCTCTCCTTGTGGAGATCCCTGACCAGGACCCAATCGTGAAAATTCAGATTTGTGCTGTGATGTCTCTTGCTAGCTCCCTCCCGTTCAAGGATGAACCCTTTTGGAGTGCAGTTTTTGAGTCAGTTACATATCCATTTTGGTGCCATGCCTCCAACTCTGAATGAAATAACTTCTTTAGCATGGGGCCCTTGGTCAACTACTTTTCTGAACTGGGTGGAAAAATTCACTCGATTTGTGCCCAGCTCAAATTCCCCCACTGAGCCCAGCTACAGTTAGTTGTAACCATGGTTTACTGGACCAGGCACAATGAGCTGGTTCACACCCCTAAGCCATCACCCATGGCTTACAACCCCAGTGCTCAAGTTCCCACATTAAGCAAGCAAACAAACATAGTTACTTCTGAATCACTGTTCTAAGTTTTTTTTTATGGTAAAGAGCTTTATAAATAGCATAAACAAGGACATAAATAATCGCTCAGTGTTATATGCAAGGCCACCTTTGACTTAAAGACCATTTTCATCCATGTAACTCTATTTTTCTAGGGTTCTCAAAGCACCACACCTACATCTGTACTTTGCTGCCCAGCCTTCTAAACTAGTGTTTCTCAACCTTGGCCGCTTTAAGAGGTGTGGACTTCAACTCCCAGAATTCCCCAGCCAGCCCCAGGCTGGCTGGGGAATTCTGGGAGTTGAAGTCCACACCTCTTAAAGCGGCCAAGGTTGAGAAACACTGAGCAAATTTCTCATCCAACTCTCCTAAACTGAGAGAAGATTGAAATGGAGCAAGAGAAAGATTACAAGAGAGAGAACATGGGCTAGTGGTGAGACTTTTAGCTCAACCTACCTCACAGGGCTGTTGTGGGGGGAGGAGCACTACAGAGGCCAACTTGAACTCCTGTGCAAGAGGTGTGATATAAATGTGAACAATAAGAGAGGAATATGGTGTAGTGGCTACAGTGGTGGACTAAGAGTGGGGAGACCCAAGTTCTAATTCCTGCTCAGCCCCAAAATCTACCAGAGGGACTCTGGGCCCATCCCTCCCTCTCAGCCCAGCCTACCTCAAAGGATTGTTGTTAAGGGGAAAAAGCAACACTCTCTAAGTCACCTTGAGCTCCTGAACAAAAGGAGGATTATGAATCTATCCAAAGGGAATAAATCAATAAAAACACTTTGCCCCTCTGCTGGAGCAGGTGGGTCCGCCCTTTTGAAAGATACAAAGGTGATCTCTGCATGCCTCTTTCCTTTTTAAAAAAGCATTTTTTTAAAATTAAAAAAATATATTTTATTAAATTAAAAAATATATTTTTATTAATTAAAAATATATTTTTATTAAATTAAAAAATATATTTTTATTAAATTAAAAAAATATTTTTATTAAATTAAAAAAATATATTTTTATTAAATCTGCTTGTCTCCTTCCAACGTAGGAAGGGAATTCTGATGTTCTCCTACTGGCTGAGCTTCGCATTTTTAATTCTCCTTTCAAGGGGGCTGCACTTGAAGTATAGCACTCACTCTGCTCCACACAAACCTGGGGGAATATCCCCGATTACCTAACCCCCTTGAATTGATCCCCCCCCCTTTTATAATTCCTGCTATTTCGTTCTACTTTCTCTGTATTTTTATACCAACCCTGGGCCAAGCCCCACAGAGAGCACAAGAAAACATCTGGCCACCATTTAAGGCCCGGCGTGTTTTGAAAACACTGCCATTCAATCTGGATCTTGAACGAGGCTCGTTCGGCCTGGGCATTGTGCAAATGCGAACGTGGATTCTGATTCACAGTCTGTCATGGCGGCTTTTACAGTAAATAAGCAGTGATAGTTCCTGTCACCCGAATCTCAGACTGGTGGGCCACCACCCCACGCTGAAGATAAATCATCCTCCGGGATGAAGCGTCTCTGTGATGCGTTTGCCGGACACCCATCACTGTCAATTACAATCAGACTCGTGGCTGGGTGCCAAGACTGGTTGAGTGGCTGGACACGGCCAGCGGGAAGTCCATCATTTCGCCCAGGTCGCCATGACAAAACAGCAGGACATTCCTTCCTATTCCCCCCGATGGACACAGAGATTCAGGGCCACCATCCCAACTCCCGTCACGTCAGCTGGTAGATGGTCACTCTTCCGGGAGCTGACTCTGCATCTCCGTTGGGGCCTCCGTTTTCAGAGATGGAGCCTAGAGAAGGGAAGAAAAAGAGAATTAAAGCACAATGAGTGAAACGGTGCCAAGAACAGTTTTCATTTCATTTATTGGTTCGATATAGAGCCTGCCTTTTTTCCAAGAGCAGAATGTGGCATGCATTTTTCCCCCAGACAAACCCTCCTACACAGAAGCGAGAGAGAGGGCCTGGACTAAAATAGCCATGGCTGAACAGCGACTAGAAACTGGGTCTTCCCACTGCCGGTCCAGCATCTTCACCATGGACCACCCCCAACTCTGGGGCTGAGAGGGAGGGCCTGGCCAAGGGTGCCCGGGGAGCTTCTGTGGCTGACGGAGGACCAGAACCAGACCGCCGACAGAAAGCTGAGATACTCATCCAATCATGAAAAAGATTAAATAAATTAAAGTATGCCCCACATGCCTCTAAACAATGTTTCTCAACTTTGGCAATTTTAAGATGTGTGGACTTCAACTCCCAGAATTCACTAGTAAACATTTTAAGATGTATGAACTTTGACTCCCAGAATTCACTAGTAAACATTTTAAGATGTGTGGACTTCAACTCCCAGAATTCCCCAGCCAACATTTTAAGATGTGTGGACTTCAACTCCCAGAATTCCCCAGTCAGCATGCAGGCTTGACCTCATGCAACACCCTGAGCACAACCACTGCCAACTTCCCACCACAATAGCCGAGATCTCACACAGGATGGGCCAAATTTCAGGAGAGCTTCGAGGCTGGAGGTCATCTGTCAGAACCGCTCTTGTGAATCCTACACTGAGAAGAAGTTGGACTAGATGACCCCAGAAGGACCATCCCATGCTTCTCAGGGAAGTTCTCCTGATCCTTTAGCGTTCTTGTGGAAGATCTGGCGAGATTTCAGGGTGCACCATTTACGGGGGATTCTTAGTTTTGTATTGGAGGAGTTCAGGGGAATCTCTTAGGCTTGGATGCTCTGTGCTATTCCTTAATAGGAAGAATGTTGTGATGTTCTTAAGGACACCCAGCCAAATGGTCCTATTCCGACTGCTCCCATCCTTTTCTTCGCCTACTTTACATGCTCCGTCTTGGTAGGATCTTCCAAATTCATCCGGCATTTGGCCTAGGAGGGGCTTTGTCTCATCATAAGTGCTGAATAAATAACCTGTTAAACAGAATGATTTAGAAAGTTCCCTGTCTTATTAGTCCCCTATCCCCACTGAAGAGCTCAGGAGAGGGGGGTTAAAAGATCCAGCAAACAGTCCCCACCCCATTGCATCTGTTCCGTCTCATTAACACATCCGCCCGAGTCCCGGTTTAGAAAGGCAGCTGTAGGAAAACCACCAGCCTCCGTCCCCCTCGAACACAAACGCCTGTGTCTTTTAATCCAGCCATTTGTTATTGTTTTCACTTTACACAAGTCGCAGAAAGCACCCATCGCACTGGTGTTAAAAGCCTTATCATCAAATATGGCACAGTGGATATTTATATATGTTTGACACCCACTCGAGCGAGTGGCAACGAATTTCATTTATTGCTTGCGCACAAGGGCTAGTGTTGAAAACATATTTCCCCTCCTTTGCTCCTCTGTTTCTCTTGCATCCGCCATTCCCAAAATATAGCTGCAAACACATTTTCTCCTCTTGTTGCATTCCAGGGTGAGGCTTATAGACAGCAAGGAAAGAGACATGTGTTGCAAACAGGACGTACACAAAAGGAATCATTAGCAGATGAGCTGACCTTGTTATGCTGAGATTTTAAACGCAGGCTGGATCCTTATTTTGAAGTCGGTCCCAAGCATCACTATATGTGTGAGGGGAAGAGCCAGGAAAATGAAATTATATTTGGAAAATGTACCTCTGGGTCCTGTCCTGTGCCCAGTACTGTTCAACATGTTAATAATAATAATAATAATAATAATAATAATAATAATATTATTATTATTATTATTATTATTATTATTATTATTATTATTATTTAAATGTACATGCCACCTGACTCCCAGTGACTCTGGGTGGTTAAAAGCATTTAAAACAAGTAACAGTACAAGAAACTCAAAACAAAGAAAGATGGCAGAGGAAAAAAAAGATGGGAACAAGGAAAAGGAAAAAGAAGGGTGTCAATCATCCTCACCAAAGGCCTGGACAAAGAGCCATGTCTTCAGGGCCCTTTGAAATTCCAGGAGGGTGGGGGCCATTCAAATCTCAGGGGGGGACATCTTCCTAAATGACTTAGAGGAGGGAGTAGAAGGCATGCTCATAAAATGTGCAGATGACACAAAGCCGTGGAGGAGGGGGATTGCTCAGACTCCTGAAGACAGCTCAAGATTCAAGAGGATCTTGATCAACTTGAACCTTGAGAGATGTAAGGTTCTGCATGTCAGCAGGAAAATCCAGGTGCCCAGGTACAAGATAGGTGGTACCTGGTTTAGCGGTAGTACTTGTGAGAAAGATCTGGGGGTCTTGGTAGACCAGATCAAGGGTGAGCCAGCAACGTGCTGCACCTGCCAAAAAATCCAGTTCTGGGTTGCATCAATCAGGGTGTAATGTCAAGATCACGGGAAGTGATCGTACCACTCTCTGCTGCACTGGTCAGACCACACCTGGAATAGTGTCCAGTTCTGGCCTCCACAACACAAAAAGGATGCTGAGAAGCTGGAAAGAGTGCAGAGAAGAGCAATGAAGATGGTGAGGGGCTTGGAGGCTAAATCTACAACAAAAAAATGTTAAAGGGACTGGGCCTGTTTAGCCTAAAGAAGAGAAGGCATGAGTGAAGTCTTCTGATACGTGAAGGGATGTCACAGCAAAGAGGGAGTCGATTTATTCTCCTGAGCACCTGAGGGTAGGACAAGAACCAGCAGGTGGAAGCTTTACAGGGACAGATCCAAACTTGAACTAAGGAGGATCTTCCTGACCTTGAGAACTATGAAGCAACGGAACAGCCTGCCTCCTGAAGTTGTGGGGGCTCCATCACGGGAGCTCTTCAAGAAAAGTTGGGACAGCTATTTGTCCAGAATGGGATGAGCATTAGAAGACCACCAAGGTCCTGGGTGAAGATTCCATGATTCTATGAACCAGGAAGTGCCTGGTTCAACCTCTAATTGACTGCCTTCTAGACCTCCAAGGCAGACTCTGAAGATCAACCTGTGGGAAGGGAGAGCAAGAGGAAATGCCATTCGCAAATCAAGTACGGAGACCACAGCAGAACATTCGTTACTCCCCAACCTGGATGGAAAATTTCTCCAACAGCATTTTCTCACTCCATTGGATGGCAAAAGAAATCTGGTTTCATTGGATCCCTGCTTTTGTTTTGCAAAGGAGAAACCAATTTGGGGGAAAGTCTCCGGAAGAGCACACAAGGTTTCTTTCCTTCCCTTTCTTCAGGAGAAGTCATCTTTTTCAAAACAGCAACCAAGTATATTTAGGTGAGCGCTATCATTTCCAGCAGCTGAGGAGGGAAGTGAAAATGAGGTTGACGTTGATGTTTCCAGCCCATTTTTTGCTTTCTGTTTTTTTACTTGGAGGTTAGGACAAGGGGTTGGTATAGTCTTAATCCAACTGGTGTTTTCCTCAGCTGCACCAGCTGGTGATCTTGATAGACCCAGTTCAAGGTTCTGATGCTAAAGGAGTTGGGAGGGAACAAAGGAACTCAAGGTTTCTCCCCTTATGGATCTGTTGATTCTTTGGTCTTCTTCAAGGTTAAAGTGGGCAGGTGGTGACAAGGGACAGAGCCTTCTCCCATACAGGCCCTGCTTAGGAATGCCAGACAAAGAGATTCCTCTTGTCCCAGACATTTTCATAGTGTTGCATTTCAATTTTGTTTTTAAGTGCTGGTTTGGTACTTGAAGTGGCAAATGGCTTCTGACCTGACTGACTGACTGACTTCTGCCTTTTAGGATCAACCATCAACAGTAAAGGAACCAACAGTCAAGAAATACAGACTGCAGACTAGCACTTGGTAGAACAGCCATGAAGGCCTTGCAAAAGATACTCAAATGCCGTGATGTGTCTCTGCCCACAAAGATCAGAATCGTGCAAGATGTGGCCTTCCTTGTGACCCTCTATGGGAGCAAAAGACTCTGAAGAAGCAGGATAGGAGGAACTTTGATGGTTTTGAACTTTGGTGTTGGAGAAGACTCCTGAGAATATCATGGACAGCCAAGAAAACAAATTGGTGGATCATTGAACAAATCAACCCAGAGTTCTTACTTGAAGCACAGATGAGCAGGGTCAAATTACCTTACTTTGGATACATGATGTGAAGACCCAGCTCTCTGGAGAAGTCCATAATGTTGGGAAAGGTGGAAGGAAAGAAAAGAAGAGGATGACCAGCAGCCGGGGGATGGACTTGGCTTCAGCGGTGATGGGTACACCATTGGAAGACCTGAAAGACCAGGTTAGGGACAGATCCTCATGGAGAAAATCTATCTGTGTAGTCACTAAGAGTCGACACCAACTTGATGGCAAATAATCAATCAATTGGTACTTAAATTATTCTTTAATGAGACTGCATTGCTCTATCATTTTTCTTTCCCTTTTAAACTCTTTTTAAAGGTAGCAACCAACCCAGAGAACTTTGGACACTGGACATATTTGACACAACGACAACAAGATCAGCAACCACCATACCAACCATGAACATTCAATCAAATGTTGCAGCAAGGATCAATAAATGACTGGCTCACTACAGGCTGAACAACGTTGATCACAAAAAAAACCACAACACTTTTTGCTCAATCACTTGTTCACTTACACCATTCTTATACTTTATCTAAAGCAGTGTTTGTCAATCTTGGGAACTTTAAGATGGGTGGACTTCAACTCCCAGAATTCCCCAGCCAGCATGGCTGGCTGGGGAATTCTGGGAGTTGAAGTCCACCCATCTTAAAGTTCCCAAGGTTGACAAACACTGATCTGAGGGTAGGGTTGATGTTTCCTTCTTAACCTGGTCTGGCCTGAAATACAATCAAAGTGCATTCAGGATGGGGAGATCACAGACCTGCTGTTTCAAGCAATGGGTTAAAATCCACCTGCAGAGAGTCCCAGCCCAACAGGAATTAACCCACAAAAGCAGGTTGCCTTCCCCTGCTCCACATAAACTGGGGAATTAGTCAGCCTGCAACTGTTGCCCAACAGTCATGAAAATGTTTTCCAGGCTGGCCTGATTGTTGACGACTTACAAGCCCCATTTTCCTTGCTCTAACTACCTGTTAATTAAACCCTTGGTTTTCATTAGTTTCATTATTTGCTTATTTCCTCCTTTATTTTATTTAGGCAAAATGGTCCCACAGCTGCCTTTTAAGAGACCTTCCCCTTTCTTCTCTTTGGCACCTTCAGCTTTTTGCATTTCTGGGTCAAATCGCCTGTTTCTGTAGGCGTTACCTGAAACAGTTGACTCAGGGAGATTTCTTCTTTTGCGGCCAAGTAGAACCCAGTGTTGGTTTCCAAAGATGATGCAACTTGCCTACTGCAACTTGCAGATTGCCTACTTTGGGGCCCAGAACATGACAGCTCAGATCATTGACGTGACCTCTGCGTCTTTTCTGGGGAAGAGATCTCGAAGCAGCCGAAATATCACACCAAAATGGATACAGTGAGCATTCTCAACCAACAATATGGAACATAGCTGTGGGTCAAAAGATGCAAGTTCTTGAATGAGGGTTCTTGGAAAGATTGCCCGTGGGTCTTTGTCCTCCTTTGGGACAAAGAGGAGAAACATTTTGGGGTAAAAACCCACAGAGAATATTTCCAAAAACCCTCATTGTCCCCCAAGGGGAACAAAGGGGAGGAAATATCTAGAAGGAGGTCACACAGGAGGTCAAGACATGGTTTGCTCTGAGGGATCTTCAGGATTGCCTTCTTCACCTACTATGGACCCACCATCACCTAGTTCCCAAAAGAATCTGCTAATAGTTCCTCACATTGGGGAGGTATGGGGATGGGGGCTCAGGCGCCCTATTCTTCTGCAGCCACACCTGTGCTCTGGCAACCCTCCCCTCCCTCCCCAATATTCAATCAGCCCCCACCTTGTTAGCTTCCATTATTATAGCCTATATCAGTAGAGATCTACTATTGCTTGTGCTGTCATTTCCTGACCTGGTCTACCTTAGAGAGAGAGAGGGAGGGAGGGAGAGAGGGAGGGAGGGAGGGAGGGGAGAAGAAATTAAGGGAGGGGAGGAGAGCGGACTGGAGGGAGGGGAGGAGAGTGGACTGGAGGGAAGAAGGGAGGAAGGAAGGAAATTAAGGGAGGGGAGGAGAGAGGAAGGAAGGAAGGAAGGAAGGAAGGGAGAGAAGGAGGGAGAGAAGAAATTATGGGAGGGGAGGAGAGCAGACTGGAGGGAGGGAGGGAGGGAGGGAGGGAGGAAATTAAGGGAGGGGAGGAGAGAGGAAGGAAGGAAGGAAGGAAGGAAGGGAGAGAAGAAATTATGGGAGGGGAGAGGAGGGACCAAGGGAGGGGGGGAAGCACAAAATTAAAACGGCTCCAATCATGTCAGCAAGAGGCAAAGAGATTTCTCATTCAGGGAAGCTGGAGTCCCTCGGAGGAGCAAAGCAGCTGGAGTGAAACCCTTCAGCATTTTCTCCTTGTGCAAACAGGACACGCGGTATTTGTTTCAACTCACTCGCAGTTTCTCTGCCGAGAGTAGCGGGGCCCCTTTCCCCGCGACAGTCTCAACGGGGAGAAAAGTGTGTGGGGGGGGCGGTCATTGTGAAGGCGCCCGCTCCCGCCTGCAATTACCCAACTAAAACAGAGAGTCACACAGCTATGAAAAGTACCTGGCAACTCTAAATTACATGACAGCGGAAGTGACAGCTTTTTATTAGCGCGATAACAGCCAGGAGTTTTAAAATAGAGTGATCGGCGCAACAAAAGCAATTTCACCCCCTCCCTCCGCTGCCCCCTGAAATGCTCATTCTGAATAGATGATCTCCTTTTAATCAAGCAGCTCATCACGCATTCACAAACAGACACAAATGCCTTTTAATTAACAGAAGTCAAGAGTTACATTGTAATTGGAATGTTTACTTTTTTTCCAACTGCCCGGATGAGGCGGAGAGAAAACAAGCTGGTTTGTGGTGGTTAAAGGTTGGGGGTCTCTCCTTGTTTGTTTTCTCCCCTTGCTTTTTCAGGTGGAATTGCACGGGGGGGGGGGGACCAGAAGAGAGAGAAGCTTTGTAACATCTAAGTTTTAGAATGGGCTTTTAGGCTGCTAACCTCTTAATTGTTGGATCCGCAGATGGCAAGGGCTAAGCTGCCAGGTCTGAGCTCTGAAGCTAAGCAGGATGAGACCTGGTTAATTCCTGAATGGGCTGAGGGCTTGAGTTAAACTGGGGAGCTGGAAAAATATCCCAAAACTAAGGCTTTGGTCAATCAGTTCCTATTGTTGCCAGGAAAATAGCACCGGGGAGTTGGTTTTGCTGAAGTGAGTGGGGACTTTATTTCATCCTCTGGGTAGGTAGAAATTCCTTGGGTGATTTTGAAATCTTTGAACATGCTCCGATATGGGGACATAGTAGGTGAGCGGGGGACCCTCAAGAAATATCAGGGTTGCAAGCTCGACTGTTGATGATTGCGAGACATCGACAAACTGAGCCACAAATTCAACAGAGGGGTGAAATTTATTTATTTATTTATTTATTTATTTATTTATTTATTTATTTATTTATTTATTTAAAAATTTGTATGCCGCCCATCTCCCCCCAACAGGTGACTATTTGGGATCAAGCAGGTCCCAGAAAGTTCCTACAAGCATTCGGATGGATCAGCCATTAACAGACATGGAGAGATAAACCTGGTTTACCGACTATTCAGAAAGCAAACTGAGGACCAAGAAGGAAGGAAACTGTCTCCTCCCTTAATGCGCCCTCAGCCATCGACTTTCAGTTGAGCAAGAATCCACCCAGTAGACAAGAGAAGACGATGCCTACAGGTGATCCAGCCAGGTAGGCCAACCAGAAACAGGCATAGAGAGGCCCTGACTGGGACAGGTAGGACAAGCCGACACACCTAGAGAAGCCCACTCCTCGTGTCAAAGCTCTGGCTATGTTACCTAGTTTGTTAATGAAAGGTTTGGAAGTTTAGCAAAAGTCAAGATCTCAACATTTCATCCCTGAGCTGCACGCATTTTGGGCTATTGCGGTAGCCTCTGTTGTACTCCCCTCCCAATGGACTGAAAAGACTTGTTTTCCCTTGCAGGGGGCAGTCTGGAGGTTATGGTCAAAAAGTCAAGATGGCAGCCTTGATGGTGCGATGGAAGCTCCTCCTACCATGGTGGCCACCATCTTGACTTTTTTGACTGTACCCAGCAGACATTCCTATTTCCCTGACGGGGGTAGGTGACAGTTACCAAACTGAACTTCCCACACACATCAACCTTTTCTCCCAGGAGAAATTTGTCCTCTTGAATTATTTTCTTTTAACTTTCATACATCTCGCAGTTCCTTAGATGGCCTTCGTCATCCCGTCGTGCCCAAGGATTGTTTCAATCCTTTGATTCCCCTTTCACTGTGTCGAATTTGCATTTCCTGAATCAGGAATGAAAGCAGCCTTTGATTTTCACATCATTCCAATCTGAATAAACTTCACATCGAGGAGTGGAAGTGGGGAAAAAAATTATATCACTTGAAGGGACCGCATGCCAATTTATACACGAAGGTTCCTGCATAGCCAAAATGTGTCCGCAAATGCTTCTGGATCTTCATGCCAACTTTGAATGAAAAAAAGTTCAAAGAGAAGCAGAAATGGAACAGATGACATTTGGGGGGAAAAAGAAAGAATGCAAATATTGTAGAAACGAAAATGTGTTTGGAGACGTCTTGGAAATTCTCACCTTTGGGTAGAGCTGCTGAAAACTGTAACCAAGCAATATTTAGAAGGCTAAAGCAATCCATCCCTTATTAGGGAAAAAAAAGGGGGGGGGGGTCTTCTCCCTTGCACCGGATGCTTCCTATTTCATCCCACACGTAACGTAAAAGAGTCACATCTGACTTCCTCAAGACCCTGGTCTATTTCAGGTCTGCCCCACCTCAATCTGTGGCCATTTTAAAGAAAATTGCTTGTGTACACACGTGCCTATTTTCATGCCCATGTTTGCACCTTAAATTATCCTGACAATTTGCATTTCCATATGCAGTCCTCCACTAGCATAAATATTTCCATGTGCAGTTTTCTCTCGGTGTTCACACTTGTCGCACACTGTTTCGGAGCTGGGGGCTTCATCCCCCAAATTCGAAGAAGGGTGCAGCCTGGCTTATAAATGAACTTCTCAGCTTGGGAGATGTGAATAAGCTAGATTTGCTTTAAAATACGGATCAAAGCATATTCTCACCTACCCCTAATTCATGTAACAACGACGCAGAAAGCTGTTCAGCGCCTGCAGGAAAAAGGAGAAAACCATTTTAGGAGTTCTGTTTGGTGCCTCATTTGCATAGTGTCTGGAAGGCAAACCTAATTATTATTATTATTATTATTATTATTATTATTATTAATCAGATGACACTCCAATGGCTTGCCTACATTTTGATTGATTTCCTCTTCTTCCCAGCCAGCTGGAGCATCTAAGGACTAGCTAAAGTTAGGAAAAAGGACCGGTCTGGGAGCAATTCTTTCCAACCCCTTTACCAAAATAATGCGTTGTGTCTCTATATGTGTTTCTGCTCTTCTCATCTTGCACTTGTGTGTGCTGGTGTGTAAGTGTGAACTGGGAGATGTGGGGTGGGCTTCATGCACTCCACTCTGGGTCACATGACCAGGAGAGAGGGGGGCTTAGAATGGAGCAGTCGCCAACACTCCGAGCCGCTGCCCCTCCCACCCGGAAGCCCCGGGAATATTTTCTGAATTTATTTTTCCTCTCTGCAGCCCCTGGATGGATCTGACCACTTTCAAGCTCCATCTTTCTTTTGCGCTCTTCTCCCCCCACATCAAATCCCCCCCTTTTTTGGAGGGATGGACAGACAAACGGACAGACGAGTCCCAAACCGCTTTACATCTTTGCTTTCCAATGTTCTACTGAGTTTGGATAGAATAAATGCATGCAAAACAACCCTTAACCTGTGAGTTAAGAGCAGGGTGGGGATGTTAGCCGTGTGCACGGTTATGTACCACCTTCCCTCTCTTTCTTTCACCAGGTAAGGGAGTGTCACTCAGTCCAACCATCACTTCGGTGAGGACTAAGTTATAATGCTCGTTAATGATCCTCAAACTGGCAAGAAATCAAACAGCTGTTTAATTTGGGGATGAAGATGACCCTAAAAGTAGGGGGGGTGCATTTCATAGAGTCCTAGAGTTTGAAAGGATATTGGAGGTTGACTCCCTGATTAGTGGACGATCCACTACAGCATCTCTGACAGAGGATCACCCAGCCTTTGTTTGAAGCCCTCCGGCAAAAGAGAACTCGCCACTTCATGCAGCAGCCAGTTCCGCTGGTTAACAGCTTGTACCATCAGGAAGTTCCTCTTGACATCTAGCCTGAACCTGCTTGCTTGACATTTAAATTTACAGACTCTGGTCCTGCGGTTTGGTTGGACTCATTTCCCATAACCCACTTAACTCTCTCATGTCATTAACTCATTTTCTGAGTTCACACAAGACTTGAACTGTCAACCCGCCAGTTAAGGAGGAGTTCAAAGGAGTATCAAAAACCACTTAAGGTTAATATTAAACTAACTGTAAGGTTAGCGCATAACCGAATATTAAGCTAATATTAAGGTTAGCATATAGTGTGACTGTCTCTGCTAGTTCTTTATCTATGCTAGTTCTATGGGCTGTGTGAACTTATTTATTTTATAAATGTGATTGTGCATTATATATAAAATATCATTTGATTAAGGCTTCCAAACTTCCAAGAGTGTGTCAGTGTGAGCGAGCGTGAAAGAGATTGTGAGCAACTGAGATGACCATGCTCAGCTTTTCAGGAATGACCAGTGAGGTTTGGAAAGCATCTGTAAAGGGCCAAAAATCTGTTTGGCCTTGTTGCATCATGGCGTAATCTTGCTCAGTACAGGATCCCTAATTGACTATGATCTAGCACGATACAAGCCAGGTTAGTCCCAATGCATGGTCTGAAGGCTTTTTGCTGAGGCTAAGCAGGGGTCAGCTGCTGTCCAGAAGGAAGTTATCTGTGCAGAAATGAAGTGCAAAAATACAACACTGAAGCACTGGCCCCTCTCTCGGTGTGCTTCTAGTGGCAGCATCACAGAGCCAACCCTGATTGGTTATGACATATTTTGATTTATCCCCTCTGCTCTGTGATCCCTGATTGCCTGGGTTGATCCAGAAGAGGAAGAGGTTGGAGGAGAAGGACGGTCCATCATTAACAGAGGGAGGAAAAAGATTTCCTAAAGCATGTTCAACCAGCAAAACAATTTCCCAAAGAATGAATATTCACACAATCTAGATGAAGTGAGAAAAGACATATTCCTCCCCACCCTTTTCACAAAGGCAGTTTTGTCACTTGTGAATTGCAATGGAAGAAAGTTCTGGGCAGCCTTGCTGTGTATATTTTTAATCATAGGGAAAGAGAGAGACCATTTTCACTACAAATTTCTCCCCCCCCCCCCCCCCCGACAACTCATCTGTATGCACAACAGAAATCCAAGGTCTCTTCAGGTGTTTGCATAAATCTGAATTCTCTTCCACAGCAATTATCTTGTCTTGGGAGGGGGGGGGCGGATACACAAACGCATCTTATTGTGTTATTTTTAGAAGTGGGGGATTGGAAAAAGAAACAGTGCCCAGACAGAAGAGGAACAGTGCTATTGGGAATTGGTTTTATTTTATTTTATTTTATTTTATTTTATTTTATTTTATTTTATTTTATTTTATTTTATTTTATTTTATTTTATTTTATTTTATTATTTTATTTTATTTTATTTTATTCTGCAGGGGATCAATATCTTCCCAACCTCAAGAACAGCATCCTAGAGATTTATTTTGTCTTTTAAAAAATGCAGAAACAGGGCAATCAAAAACCTGGAAGTCTTCTAGGTGAGGAAAGGGCGAATTTGGGGAAGGGAAATCATCAAAGTAGAGGAATGTATACGAAATTTATGCTGGCTTGGGAGGAATGTGGGGGTTTTGGGTGCATAATAATAATAATAATAATAATAATAATAATAATAATGATGATGATGATGATGATGATGATGATGATGATGATGATGTCCAGGGTTGAAATTTCTCAGAAGACTGAGGGCATGAAAAAGTTCCTGTGAATATACTCCACCAGCCAGTTATTCATTCATTCAGTTATTCATTTTTCTGTTCTGCATAATATTCTCTGATTTCCCATGGGTTGTGGGAATAAGAGACCCTTTTCCCCAAATTTGGCATCCTCCATGATGTCCCAAGCCCCAAGATGTCCCAATTAGCATCCTTTGGGATCAAGAGGTAGGAGACATCAGAGGAAGAGAGAGAGAGAAAGAACCTGCAGGAATGTGATGTTTTCTGAAGGAAGCAGGGAGAAAACCAATTTGCCTTCCAAAATTTATTTCAAAAGAAGGTCTTCCAGTCAGATGGTTCTTGGCTTTAGAACAAGGGACTGTGGACTGTACAACTCAAGGTGTAGTAGAAATTAGAGAGTTTTTTATAATATTTAATTGCGGCCATCTGATGGTCAGCGCGTGCCAGAAATAATTATGGTTTGGGATTCTAACGCTACATCCCCTGCTCCAGAGACATCTGTGGGGGGATCCCAAAAGTCAAAATGGCAGCTGTGACTTGTTCATCTGCCATGTGGGCATCACCTGTAAAACAAGGGAGAGGGTAAACTGGACAATGGCAGCTGCCATTGTGACTTTTTGTACCCTACACACACACACTCACTCACACACATGCACCCCAGTGGATGCCCCCACCCTGCTTGGTGCAGGAATGCATTAAGGTTCAGGGAACTGAAGAGGAACAGGTACAAAAAATGGAGGAGGAGGAGGAGGGGGATTATTGATGCTTTTGAACTTTGGTGCTGGAAGACAGATGAGAATACTGTGGACATCCGAGAAAAAAAACTGATGGATCTTCAAACAAATCAGCCCAGGGTTCTCACTCGAGGCACCAATCACCAGCCTCAAATTGTCCTATCTTGGACACATGATGCAAAGACCCAGCTCTCTGGAGGAGGACCTGATGCTGGGAAAGGTGGAAGGAAAGAGAAGAGGACGGCCAGCAGCTGGTTGGAGGGACTCAGTTACAGCAAGACCTGAAGGGACAGGTAACCTCGGAGAAGGTCTTTCTATGTGGCCTCCAAGAATGACCAGCAAGGTGGTGGGACTCAGTTACAGCAGCGATGGATGCACCACTGGAAGACTTGAAGGACCAAGTTGGGGCAGATCCTCCTGGAGAAGGTCTACCTATGTGGTTGCTAAGGGTCAGCACTGACTTAATGGCACATAATCAGATGATGATGATGATGATGATGATGATGATGATGATGATGAAGATGATGGTTGGTTGCACAGTCAGCCAGATGTTTAGGCTGGATTTGGCATTTTGGTCCACCGATCGAGTCCTTCCCAAGGACCTGGGATAGGCAGATGTTGTTGTTTGATGGGGTTAAAGGGATCGTTGTGGGATGGAAGCTGTTCCAAGTGAAGCTGCCTTTTGCAACGGACTGACGGTGATTTTGCCAATGCTGAGGGTCTTCAAGGAGTGCTCCAGATGTTTTGGGATTGCACCCAAGGCACTTATGACTGTTGGGACTCTCTTGGCTTTCTTTTGCCACAGTCGCTCTACTTCTGTTTGCAGCTCTTTGTATCTTGTGATTTTCTCCAGTTCTTCCTCTTCCCTCCTGCCGTCTCCAGCTATTGCAACGTCCGCTCTCCAGACTGTTTTGTCTTTCTTATCAACCATGGTTCTGTCTGGGGCGTTGTGTGGCAGGCGCTTGTCTGCTGGACTTCTAAAGTCCCAGAGCGCTTGAGCGTCTTCGTTTTCTATGACCTTGTCTGTTTTGTGGTCCACCAGTTCTTGCTTGCAGGCAAGTGGCATTTCTTGCAGTGATTCCGGTGCACCATTGTGGCTACTTCGTCATGCCGTTGTTTGTGGTCAGTCTGTGCGATCTTCTTGCAGCAGCTGACTAGGTGGTCCCCTGTTTCTCCAGCTTCTTTGCAGAGGCGGCATTTGCTGTCTGTTGCTGTCTTCTTGATTCTGGCTTTGTATGCATTTGTTGTTAAGGCTCGGTCTTGTGCAGCCGGAATTATCCCACCTGTCTCTTTCTTCAACAGCCCTGCTCCTAGCCATTGCCAGGTCTTGTGGTCGTCTGCTTTGCCTGCTAGTTTTTTGTGCATTGGCCATGCAATACTTTGCCTTGCCACGTCTATAAAAACATAACAAAGCAGAACTGCCTGGACAAGACAACAACACCACCATAAAAAAAAATCTAACAGGGTCTCCACACGTGCCCTAAGGGGAGGCCTGGGAGCAGAGACAGATCTTCAAAGATCTGTGGAACTCTTGTGGGGTGGGAGCCACGTGACTCTCCAGGGGGGAGCTGTTCCGAGGGCCGCGACAGACCAGGTGCGCTTCCTCAGTCCCACAAGAGGACACCGTTTAATGGAGGGCACCTGGAGCACGCCTGCTCTGCCCAAATGCACCGGGTGGGCAGGAGCGATTGGAGACAGCTGGTCTAACCAGGCCCGGAAGCCAACAGGCAGCCAATGCAACTCGCGTAGCAGCAATGACGCATGGGCGTAATGACAAGTGCCCGTCACTGCTTGCGCCATTGCCCTTTGGACCAGCTGTAGCTTCCAGACAGTCTTCAAGGGCAGCCCCATGTAGAGCACATTGCAAGAGTCCAGTTGTGAGGTGACCTGGGTATGAGTGACTGTCTGAAGGGCATCCTTGTCAAGGAAGAAGTGCAACTGGCATTCAAGATGAACCTCTGCAAAGGCCCTCTTGGCTACAACAGCTACCTGCTCTTCGAGGGGGAGCTGTGAGTCCAGGAGGTCTCCCCAGCTGCCCACGGCAATGGGCTGACAGAAGCACCTTGAGAGATAGGAGGAAGAGCCATAGCCTTGACAACAGCCTGGCAAGAGAAATCTGAGTCCAAAGCTGGAATGGGGCTGGAGAATTGTTCTAGAATTGACCCTCCCTCGTTCCCTGGAATGTAAAGGCAGGGGAGGGGAAAAGTGTATTCAGACTTGAAAGATTTTGTTACTATAATCTTATAATAAGTTTTGATTTGAGTTTCCTGGTCTGGACTACCTTGCAGGGCTGCACACTAATCTTGAATGAGGGAACAGCAGAGGAGTGTTCCCTCATTCACAAGCTCACATGTGGCCAACACAATTCCAAATCAGGAGGAACTTCCCATCTATATCAGCTGTCAGCCAGTGAAAGAGGATGCCAGATGATGTGGTAAGGTCTTCTCCTGGTCTCCAGGTGAGCCTCCGTCTTTGGGGTTTTAACCCACCAATTCTGGTCTTGCCCTCTGAGGCAACACAGAAGCTGTTCAGTCTTTGTTCTGTGTGACAAGCCTTCCCGTTGTTGAATCCTTGACATTTCTGGCATTAACTAATTTCTGAAGCCAAGGCTGAGTTTCTGGAACAGCAGACATTTATAGCTGGGACATTGTAGCCATATGCTGAAGTGTGCCAGCCTGAACCCCATGAGGTTAGGGAGAAGAGGAAGAGAGTGACCACTGGTAGGCACCTGGGAAGCCATGGGGCCACCAATACTTCTGCTTCCATGGCACAACCCAGCTACTCCTTGTCTGCCAACCCTTTGAGTTACGCCAGGTCAAGAAACAGGCATGGTAGAGGTTGTATGATTGTAAATTCACAGACTCTTGAAAGCATGTCCAAATGTCTTTCTATCCCACTTATAACCAAGTCAAGGCGGAGTTATGTTGAGTCCTATGTTTTCCTCTTTCTCAGGACCAAGTAATCTTTTCTGCAAGCCCTTTCCTTAACAGCTTGCACTTTTCTTCCTATTCTCAGGGTTGGCTTCACATTGTCCCACTTCCAGCTGATCTAACTGAATACAGTAGAGGAGGAAGAAGAGTGGATGATATCACCAATTCTAGTGACAGCTGACTGAGGACTGGCAACAGAGGTATGGAGCTATAGTGTCAGTTCTTCCTCACCTGCTTCCACTTTCCTTCTGTCCTGCTCCTCTGCTAGGACTCCCACTGGAGCCCCACTAGGGGTAGGGTAAAGATTAGGGCAACAGGAGGCCTTCCTGAGACATGCCTTCTTTCCACATCCCCCCTCTTGCATGCATGCAACATATGTTTTCACAGAGCAAGCTTAATCCCCAGTAGGCTGGTACTTCCCACCAATGTTTGTCTGAAAAATGTGGGTCTGTTGTGAGTGTGTTTATTGGTATTTCTTTTTCAGTGAGCTGTTTGGATAATGAGGCCTTCATCATTTAACATCAAGGGACAAACTGATGATAACCCAGCAAAAGGGTGAGTGGAACTTTGATGCTATCCAAAACTTTGATTTATTTTAAGTAAAAGTTTGGTCGCTGCCAGCCATGGCTCCCTGATTGGTTGGGTTGATTCAATTGTTGGCTGATTTAAAATATCATGTCTGCCCTTCTCCTGAAGAAAGAAGACGGGGAAAGAGACCAAGGTGGGACTGGATCAATATTTACACATCTCTGATGTCCAGCTATTGACCCTAATATAAAATGGTACAGCTTGGCTTAATCAAAGTTTTTGTTGGCAGCTGCTCTTCCTTCTCTCTCCATCACCTACAGCAATCCACATGGTGTTTCCCTGTGTGAGAGGTTTTCTGTTTCTCTCGCGTTCTCTCCGCCTTTTGCTCCTCCGGGAGGAAAAGCCGACGCGGCGTTTTGATGGATGAATGTGAAATGTTATCGGAAAGAGTCCCCCGGGAGGAATATCAAGCAATGTTATTTTCATTGCTTTCAAACACGGGAAATGCCGGACCAGGATTGAACGGAAAGAAAGCCTGTCGACGTGTGTGTGCATCTGTGAGTATGCGTGGGAGGGGAGAAAGAAAATCAAGGCACCGGTTTCACAGATGGGGCCAGCCTAACAGGCTGTCTCAGCTGCTAAGGTTACAAAGCAATGGATAAAATCAGGAATTTAGTCACACTGGGCTCCTCTCCCTCTTCCGCCACCCTTGTCACGTCGTATAAAATCTTGCCTTCCACAAATTTCACCAGAAAAAGCAACGCTGGAGTTCACATCATAATAAAATAGCTTGTTTTTCAGTTTCCAGTTGGACACAACCAGGGGAAGAGAGCCTGGCCCCTCTCCGTAGGTCGCTGGCTCCCCCTCCAACTGGTGGGACCCGGAGTGCGTTTCTCCCAACGTTCAACCCAAATCTGCTTTCCTGCACTTAAAT
Source organism: Liasis olivaceus (assembly GCA_030867105.1). Taxonomy (NCBI): domain Eukaryota; kingdom Metazoa; phylum Chordata; class Lepidosauria; order Squamata; family Pythonidae; genus Liasis; species Liasis olivaceus. The sequence goes on from CM061349.1 coordinate 6,451,332, forward strand.
CCATTATTTCATGCCCTGCACTCTGGAATGAGAGGGTCCAGAAATGGAGGGGGCTAAGAAATGTGCAGGGGGTGCCTGTGGGGTCAAAAAAGTCAAGATGGTGGCCCCTACGGCACAATTGAAGCCTTGCTGTTTTTTTTTTTTTTTTATGGGTGTCAACACACATTGTTGTGTGTTCAATCGTGGGGCTTCAATCATGCTGTCACGGTGGCCATCCTGACTTTTTTGACCCCCTCCATGAACACCCCTGGTGGAGTTACAGAAGCAACATGATCAGCACGTACAGGAATGGGTGACGAGACGTGCATTTGGGTCCCCTGTCCCTGCTTCAAACGTGTGCCCAGACGTCTAGGCAAGGCTGCCGTCTTCCCATTCTTGATAGCTCCCCCACCCCGTCCCTTTTTCCCCCAAGAGGGAAAGAAAATTCATCTCAGCCTGCCAGGGCTTGCTAGAGCCGTCGAATGATATATGGAGTCGCCCGGCGCACAGAGACACGACCGCGCCGTCCACACGATATTGTTTTGGCCGTTAATTTTATGAGTCAAATTATGCCCAAGGCTTGACTGAGCTTCACTTCGTCCCAGTAAATCTAATTTTACCTGGATATTCTGTTTTATGACAATCAGCGGGGACAGTAAATTGTCATCCTTGAAGCTGACAGTGAGCGCTCATTCCACGCGGCGCTTTCTCCCAACTTTGTCGGCAGATTTTGGTGAATGATTATTTTTTAAAAGCTCTACATTCCTCATTGGCAGGTGACGAGGGCAGATTACCTCTGCCTCTTCCCCTTGTTAAAAGGTCTCCAGGGCCACTGGTTCAGACGCCATCCACTTTTTTCGTTTTTCACGGTGCTTTTCTTCTTTTGAATTTAAACCTAGCAGCCTCTCTCTTCTGGTATCATCTGGCTTCCCCGTCTCTCCTTTGCATGCCAGGATTTCCTTTTTCCAAAAATGCTCTTTGTGTTTCAACCCTGGAACCATCAATACGTGATCAAAAGAGAAAAAGAAAAAGAAAAAAGAAGGTCTCTAATGTTTCGGCTTGAATTTATTCCTTCTTTCTTTATGGACAAGAATGACAAGGCCGCCCAGCTCAGACAGCATGACGCAGGGCGGCGTAGAGCAGAAAAGCATTAAAGATAAAAAAACTCAAATTTATTTATTTGTTTGTTCCTTCCTTTCGTCCTTCCTTCCTTCATTTTGTATAGCAGTTCACAACAGTTAAAGCAACAGCAAAAACAATAAGAAATGTGTGTGTGTGTGTATACGTAGTAAATATAAATAATGTGGGATCAGAGGCTTTCATCCGAGTGAAAAAAGCAGGATTGCTCTGTGGCAATGCAAGTGCTACCCTTGGCAGACCCTGCATCACAACCAAAGGGGTGGAGCTTGCATCACAACCACTCCGTCCTGTTTTCATCCCTTCTGGTCCCTTGATGCTCCTCCCACATGCGGGTAAATGCATCTGACTGGGTGTGAAAAAGGATTTCATCTGCATATCCAAATGAGCAGTTAAAACCCATTTCAAGTCACTCTCCCTCAAGACCCTAATCTCTCTCTCTCCTGAATTCCCCGCCTGCAGCTGGAGACGACAACGGTCATCTTCAATCAAACCTAAGTCCAGGGAAATCCAACAGCTATATTATAACACAAAGACGTGATGCCGTTTTGCCTAGCGTGGGATCCCTAATTGGTTGGGATCTCAAGACGATGTGGGAGCTACAACGGAGGAAGGGATGCTGAAGCAGAAAAAGGAGGAGAAATAACAGATGCAACTGGTCCAATTAAGCTATGTGGTCTCCTTACTCTCTTCTTCCTCCTCCTCCTCCTCCTCCTCCTCCTCCTCCTCCTCCTCCTCCTCCTCCTCCTCCTCCTCCTCCTCCTCCTCTTCTTCTTCTTCTTCTTCTTCTTCTTCTTCTTCTTCTTCTTCTTCTTCTTCTTCTTCTTCTTCTTCTTCTTCTTCGCCTCTCTGTATTAAAAATAATCTCACCCCATAGAGAAACCAATAAAAGCACAGAAGATTAGATGAAATTACAAAACAGGACCCCAAGACCATGCTAAAAAAAACATCAGCCAACCTTCAACCCCAAAATCAGGAGAACGTGCAAGTCGCCAACTGAAGGCAAAAGCTGAGAAAATTCAGGACCAGCTGAAAGCAAACACACAATTTGTGAAGTCCATGGCCATCGAAATGTTCTCTGCCAGGTTGTTGCGGGATAAGCCGCGTTCGGTAGATGACTCCGAATTGGCTGGAACTACTGCACTGAGGGAAGGTGCCAAATAGGAACAGAGGGGAGGAATCATCGTAGCAAACTGTTATCAGCAAGGATTAATCCTGGAATCCTAGATTGGACAAACGGGGAGGAACATCAGAGACCATCTAGTCCACCTCGGAACATTCCCCACCTATTGTCATCCACCCTCCATTGAAACTTCTCCAGTCAAAGAAAGCCTGTCACCACCTAAGGCAGCCGTCATGGAATCCTAGAATCCAAGGGTTTGAAGGGTTGAAGGGTTATGGGTGGACCATCTAGTCCACCTCGGAACATTTCCCACCTATCATCATTCACCCTCCACTGAAACCTCTCCAGTCAAAGAGAGCCTGTCACCACCTAAGGAAGCCATTATGGAATCCTAGAATCCAAGGGTTTGAAGGGTTGAAGAGTTTGATCTTGGAGATCACCTAGTCCAACCTCCTGACCCGTACAGGAATCCACCATTCCAGCATCCCCAACAGATGGCTGCCCAGCCTCTGTCTGAAGACCTCTGGGGAAGGAGAACCCGCAATCCATTCCAGGGGGTGAAGAGTTTTTTCTGTTGGGAAATCCTTTCTGGGTATAGGATCATGTCAGAATCTGAAAGGATCTTCATCTAGCCCAGTGTTCCTCAACCTTGGCAACTTGAAGATGTGTGGACTTCAACTCCCAGAATTCCCCAGCCAGCCAGAGTTGAAGTCCACACATCTTCAAGTTGCCAAGGTTGAGGAACACTGATCTAGCCCACCCCCCATTCCAGCCCCAGAATGCACCACTACAGCTTTCCAGAGAAATGACCACCCACCCTCGTTCAAACACCCCCAGCAGAAGACTCAGCACTTCCCAAGATCAACCCATTTCATGGCTGAATCGTGCGGACCCCCCCGCAAGGACCTTTACTATATATTTTTTCTTTACTATATATTTTTTTCCTTTCTTTTCTCTTTCTTTTCATTTTCTTTCCTGCACCTTCTTTTTTTTTTTCTTTGCTTGGTTTCTGTTCGTTTTTTCTCCCTGTCGTCGTAAGTTTTCCCAACATTCCTATTCAAAAAGAAAGAAGGAGAAACTGTCGGACAGTGGAAAGAATTTCTTCCTGTTCCTGCTGGAACCACCCACAGTGGCTGGGTGTCGGGCGGCAGATAAATTAAACGTTGTACTTGTTATTGGTGGTGGTGGTGTTGTTATTAACCCCTTGGTGGAAATGCATCACACACACACACACCCCCGGAGTCAAGTGGCAAATAGATAAAAATTGGATCACGTGAGCCGCCCAGAGTCCCCCATTCGAAGGAGATGGGTGGGGATAAATGTGCTAAATAAATAAATAAAATAAAAATCAGTGCCAGAATGAATGGGGGGAAAGCAGAGGGGAGAATACATCTGTGGGGTCCTTGGGGCTCTCTGAGCGTGGTGGTTTGCTTGCAGACGTCCCAGAAGACATTTCCAGCTGCATTTCCTTTTCTCGCTACTTCCAGTGCAAATGCTAAAGGCACTTGGTACAACCTATCATTGGGGGGGATGATGACAGACCCATAAAATAGGAGCAGGGTTTCTTTTGCCCAACTGTAGCCCCCCTCTTTTTCTTTTTTCACCCCTGGAGAGAAATCAATGTTGGCTCAAAGGCTTGCGGTCTCCTGAGAGGTGCCTGCAGGGATGGTCAAAAAAGTCAAGATGGCGGCCATGATGGCATTCGAAGGATTTCTTCCCCATGGTCTGTTCCTTGGTCAGATCAAACACCAGACGCCGTAGTTCAGGGTTCAAAAGTTGATTAGCACGCAAGGCAAGCGCGTTGGGTCCGGCCAGCGCTGATCCAGGGGTGCAACACCCTTTTATAGTCAGATACAAACCACTTTATGGGTGGGGAGGGAATACCTCGAGCATGGGGATGGCTAGCCCCATAGAGGCCTCTGGTCTTCAGCCTCAGAGTTTTCATCTTCTTGGGCTCTCCTTCCCCTTTTTTAGTAAAGTTTTTAACTGATGTTTTATGTATTTATATATATTTATGTTTTTAATGTTTGTTGTGAGTCGCCCAGAGTTCCCCCATTGGGGGGAGATGGGCGGGGGAGAAATTTAATAAATAAATAAATAAAATAATTTGTGCATGCCTAATTCTCAAATTTTCAATTTAACTTTCCCAGAGCCTGATTTCTCACTTTCTAATTGGCGTGCCTTATCTCCGCTGCTAGAAGCGCAGCGCTTCCTCCTTCCCTTAAAAACGTCATTAGTTCAGCTTTCTAGTAACTACCTTCCCTCAAGGCTGTGGTCAAAGCTGGTGGGCGGAGCCTCAATCAACCATTGGCCCGCCATCTTGACTTCTTTGACCATACCCGGCAGACACGCCTGGGTCTAATCTTTTCCCCCCTCTCTCTTGCTCTCACGGAGAGTTGGAATGAATGTTTGTGAAAGCCCAAGCTGTATATCTGTTTGTATTTAATTTTATTCACAGAGCTAATGAGCTTGACAGTGGGTTAATAAGTGTCAACTGACAGGGAGTTGCAGAAGGTGTAAAGATAAATTCGCGTAGAAGGTTTCTCTTTATTTTTTTTTAAGGATGCTTTCTTTCTTTCTTTCTTTTTTAAAAAAATCCATTTCCTGCACACGCACGCACACGTACACAGAGTTTTTCGGCGGAAGAAACTTACAGCTTACTTCGGGGGCACGTGTGCTCAAGGGGCAGAGAAATGTGGCCAGCAAGAAGGGCTAGACGCAGAAATATCAGATGGGGGGAGCTGAAAGAGAAAGAAATGAAAGAGAAACGAGAATTTTACCGTTCGCTTGCCTTCAGACATAGCAGGCATGTGTGTGCTTTGGGAACGCCGAGTTACATTTCTCATCCTTTGCTCTCCAAAATATTCATGTCCTTTCTTGTCCAGAGTAACCCTACTCCTGGTGTGCACAGCAGTGCAAGCGTCCGGCCTCTTCCCTGGGCACCGGAAGAGACTTTGGATGTGCGGAAACCAAGGGCTAGCTGAACCAGAGAGAATTTATGTTGGAAGAGGGTGTAATAACTCTGCAGCTTGCCCAGCAAACGACTATTTTTGATGAGCAGGATGGATAATGAGCTTACCAGTGATATGATGAATACTCTGTCTAATGAAGTATACAGAGTTCATCTGAATTCACAGTTGCGTGGAAATGCACCAGCATGTTAGGCTGGACAGCCATGGGCCGAAGACTAGGAAGAGATCAGGGTCTGTTTGATGAATAAAAGTAGCAGGAGTCAGGACAAGAAGACAAGCTCGAGGTTCAGAGGAATCTTGATAGGTCTGAATGTTGGGTTCTATCTAAGAAAATGGTGAGAAATGTAAGGTTCTGCATTGGGGTAGGAAAAAAACAGATGCACAGGCCCAAGGTTGGTGGTCTCTGGCTCAGAAGTAGCTCTTGAGAGAAGGACCTGGGTGTCTGGGTAGACTACAGATTCAGCAGGAGCCAGCAGTGTGCTGCAGCTGCAAAAAAGGCCAATGCAATCCTAGTCTGTAACCACAGAGGTATAATGTTGAAATTGTGGGAAGTGACAGCTTCCTGTTGCACTGGTCAGACTGCATCTGGAAGACAGTGTCCAGTTTGGGTTGACACAATACGAAGAGGATGCTAAGGGGATGAAAAGTGTGCAGAGAAGAACAGCAAGGATGGTGAGGGGCTTGGGAGCTAAACCCTTTGGAGAATGATTAAAAGAATTGGGTCTGTTGAGCCTTAAAAAGAGAAGGCTGAGGGGAGACATGCTAGCAGTTTTCCAATACTTGAAGGGTTGTCCCAGGGAAGAGGGGATGGATTTGTTCTCCACAGTCCCCAAAGAAAGGACAAGAACCAGCGGGTGGAAGCTTTGCAGAGGGAGAATCAAATTCAAAATAATGTCCTGACCGGGAGAGCTACGAAGCTGTGGGCCAGCCTGTCTCCTGGAGTCCTGGGGGGTCCGTCTCTGGAGGCTTTCAAGCCAAGGTTGGACAGCCATTCCTCTGGGACAGTCTGAGGATTCCTGCCCTGGTCTGGGGGTTGGACTAGATGACCTCCAAGGTCCCTCCCAACCCAATGATCCTCTGATTCTATGAACTTCCACAATCAAGAACCATCCAAGAACAGCCAGACCCCTCTCCAAATTGACTGCTAAACTGTAACAAAGTTCCATGACCAGATTGATGAAAAACCAGCTGGTCAGAGTCCAACACTTTCAAGTTATAAAAGAGGAGACCAACAGGAACTCTGTGTGTGTGTGTGTGTGTGTGTGTGTGTGGAAATTGTGTGCATGTGTGTGAAGCACACCAGGACTTCGCTAGCTGGCTGGGGAATTGTGGGAGTTGAAGTCCACACATCTTAAAGTGGCCAAGTTAGAAAAACTCTGATATGAAGATTGAGGGTTTGGAGGTAGATGGACTGTAATCTACCACTCTGTTCCAACGAGGGTTGGTCCAATGTTTTTCAACTTCCCAGTCTAGGTATGAGAGAGAGGGACTGACCCCAAGTCACCCAGCCAGCTTTTATGCCTTAAAAAGGATTTTGAGCCTGGATCTTCTCCCTCCTGGTCCTTCTCCACTACCCAAAGTGACTCTAGGGCTGAGAGGGAGGGACTGGCCAAATTCAGCCAATGAGCTTCTGTGGCTGAAGATGGACTAGAACCTGGGTCTCCCTGTTCCTGGTCCAACATGTTCCCCATAGTGGTTCTTCATCTGGAAGGGAGGGACTGGCCCAGGGTCCCCCAGGGGACTTCCGTGGCTGTGGGGAGACTAAATCCTGGATCTCCCCACTCCTGGTTATGCATCTTCCCTACTAGACCACTCTGGTTCTCAATATTCATTTATACACATACAGATACCCTGATCAAATACATTTCCTTAATATCCGTATCTAGCACGGATTAATAACTTAGTGCAGTTCAAGACCTGTATTTTTCCACAACAACCACCTTGTAGGTTGGTTGGTTGGGGAGAGAAGGTCATGTGGAACACCTCATCTGTAAAGCTCATTTTTGCCAATCTCCCTTCATTGTAATGCATCTTTTATGATGCATTACATCGTGCTCTTATACACTTTACTTCTTTTTATGACTTACTCTTTTCATACTTTTTGGTCCTGGACTGTATATCAGGAAGAGAAGGAGAAGGAGAAGGAGAAGGAGAAGGAGAAGGAGAAGGAGAAGGAGAAGGAGAAGGAGACGGGAGGGGAGGGGAGAGGAGAGGAGAGGAGAGGAGAGGAGAGAGAGGAGAGGAGAGGAGAGGAGAGGAGAGGAGAGGAGAGGAGAGGAGAGGAGAGGAGAAATCAACTAAAAAACTGGGGGTTGGGTCATGGTGTTGCATGGCTGGTCATTTTTTCATCATCATCATTGTTTGTACTGGACACCTATGTTGATCCCTGGCTAAGTTCTTTAAGATCAGGGTTACATCGCAGGAGTGTGCCAGAAATTTGAAATTCAGCTGGTTTCAAGCTCGAAACAGCGGCCCTGAGTTTGAAATGGGCCATCCCTTCCCTTGTGGGTGGGACTGAGGCCAAATCAACTTTGAAGCAGCATTTCGAGCTTGAAATACGCAGCCTTCTTGCGCACAGTCCAGTGTTTCCCAGTCTCAGCAACTGAGACGTACGGACTCCATGCATCTTAAAGTTGCTGAGATTGGGGGACGCTGTCTAGACCCTCAAGACTATCTTGTGGGTTGATCCCCCAAAACCAGCAGCATCCCCAACAAACTGAAATGACACTAACATGACAAACCACACCCCACAAATGCCATCATGGCATACTGGCATCCCGGTGTCTGACGCCAGTACCCAAGTCACAGCATTTCCTTGGTGACGTCGTTCCTCCCACAACATCGTCTGCCCCCCCCCATGCCCATATCCTGAACCCCTTCAAAGCTGCCCCTGCCTAAATGCTAATTTTTGATCTGACAGAAAGAGGAAATTTTGCATCTGTGAGGAGCAATCCAATTCAGCATTTTAACTAATTCAGTAAGTAAATGTTTGTGGCAGGTTAACTGAAATTAAATCAAACCTTGCTTTGGCTCCCTGCAAGGTCCCACTGTACAGTCAAAGACGACTGTTGACCTTGTAAAAATTCTGCACTCCTGTTAAAAAGAGTCATCAGCTACTTTTCTAGCATTTAAATCTGCCATGTAGGCAAAGGAAAAGAACGGAGTATCGGAGGGTGACTTCTGGTGAGTTGTCTTTTAACAGCACGGCAGAAAGGAGTTACCCTCTTTTCCGTTTTTTAACATCCCCTGGAATTTTATGGTGGTCTCCCACCTGAATCTTAACCCCAGCTGACCCTACTTAGCTTCCAAAGCTACCTTGGTGCACCTCCCTTTTGTGAAGTCAAGGTGGTTAGAGCCCCAGCTAATCTTAAAGTTGTCCAAATAGTTCAGAGTGTGCTTTGTTTCAATGAAAGTTCAAAGAAAGTATTTCTCACTATCAAGCATAAGTTCTCCTCCCCTGCTTTGCTTCGCTGCTTTTTGGATAATGTTCAGAGCTGTTACTTCCGGACAGGGGGAAGTATTGGAGGAAACCATCCAGAAGTTGCAAGGGGACCCAAAGCACCTTGTCCAGTTGTGTTGTATCTTTCCTGCAATGAAGAACGTTGCAGCATTACTGTGGCACAAAGTCCCTTGTCAGACCAAATCACAAACCCCTCCCCTAGATCATTTGATAGAAAACCAGTTTGGGGTACTGGTTGTGGCACCAGAAGAGATACCAGGTGGCCATGAGTTCTAATTCCTCCTCAGATACAAAGCCAGCTGGATGACTTTGGGCCAGTCCCGCTCTCTTGGGGACTTTGAAGAAGCAGGAAAGGAAGACTGTTGATGATCTTGAACTTTGGTGTTGGAAAGGACTCCTGAGAATACTGTCAACAGCCAAGAGAACAAACTGATGGATCTTTGAACAAATCAGCCCACAGTTCTCACTCGAGGGACCAATGACCAGGCTCAAATTATCCTATTTTGGACACATGATGTGAAGACCCAGCTCTCTGCGGAAAGTTGTGATGATGGGAAAGGTGGAAGGAAAGAGAAAAAGAGGAGGATCACCAGCAAGGGGGATGGACTCAGTTACAGCAAGACTTGAAGGGACAGATAACCTTGGAGAGTCTTTCTATGTGGCCTCTAAGAATCACCAGCAAGGTGGTGGGACTCAGTTACAGCAGCGATGGATGCACCACTGGAAGACTTGAAGGACCAAGTTGGGGCAGATCCTCCTGGAGAATATCTGTGTGGTTGCTAGGAGTTGAAAATGACTTGATGGCACCTAATCAATCAATCAGTCTTTCTCTCAGCCCCGGGAAGGAGGCCATGGCAAATCGCTTCCAAATATGTTGCCAAGAAAATCGCAGAGCCTTGTCCTTGTAGCTGCCAGAGGTCAAGATTGATTCAAAGGCACCCCCCAAAAAGATAGATAGATAGATAGATAGATAGATAGATAGATAGATAGATAGATAGATAGATAGACAGACAGACAGACAGACAGACAGACAGTCAGACAGACAGACAGACAGACAGACAGACAGACAGACAGATCTACCATTATGGAGGTAGGATGTGGAATGAGGTTACTTCCTTTGGGGCACAGTCTCTAAAACATTGTTTCTCAACCTTGGCAACTTTAAGATGGGTGGACTTCAACTCCCAGAATTCCCCAGCCAGCCATGGGGATGAAATTAGTCCTGTGCAGAAAAATGCTCTGAAAGTCTCCAGCATCCATTTCACCTTTTAACCCTCTTCTTCAGCTCCGCCTGCATCAAACACCCAGACACACACGTATGCACACAAATCTTGGCCTTGCCAAAGGTGCTCTGGGAAATGCAAAATGGGAGCTGGGGAACTTCAGTCCCAATACATCCCAAGGACCCCATATTGGCAAGATTGTTGAAAGACCTTGAATCTCCTCCCCCAAAGAGAAACATTATTTATTTTTATTTTTTAAAAGGCAATATAGCAATACAGGTAGTCCTTGCTTAACAAGCACTCATTTAACGATAGTTCACAGTTACAACGGCCTTGGAAAAAGTGCTTTATGACCTGTACTTGCACTTACGACCATCAGAAAATGTTGCACCACCCTCTCGTGGTTACGTGATTGCGGTTTGCAATGTTTTTACGATGGTCGTTAAGTGAATCGCTGCAGTGGTTAAGCAAATCATGTGGTTGTTAATCAAATTCCAGCAAAAAACGTCCATTGGGGAAGCTGGATTCACTTAATGACCATGTGATTTGCTTAATGACTGTCATAAAATGGTTGTAAAATCGAATCTGGTCACATGGTGACTTGCTTAACAACCACTCTGCTTAATGACCAATTTTCCAGTCCTTATTGTGGTCGTTAAGTGAGGACTACCTCTATTTATCTAGCCTATATTGGAGCCTCTGCTGATTTTTGTTCCACAAAACCAAAGCCTCAGTGTTGACAGTTATTTACATATAAGCCACAGGATAACAACCCTAATCTGTCTGATTAGCCGAGGTTTGAATTAAAGTCTCAGAAATTTACCTCTTTGCATTGTCAAAGTTAATAGCAGTTTCAGAGATAAATTTCATTTGAAATCCAGCTTCCCCGCTGAGCTAATTAACACCCGTTTAGTCTCTTAGATGGGTGGTTTGGTTCCAGAGCATTGGCAACTAGCACAACCCCTTTAATAAATCAGAGATAAAAGATACGTAGGCCAAGACACATGAAGAGGAGGTCATGTTGAACAGGTGCAGAAAAGCCAGAGAATTGGAAAGAAATCTTTGCTTAGCCAAGTGCAAAGCTGGTGATGCCCATTTTGGGACGTGTTTCAGACAGTGTGATTCCTTGGGCTAACAGAACATGGCAAGGGATGGATAAGAACTTTTGAACAGCCCAGAAGGGTTTTCCATCCACCACATCTGTTTTCAGAATCCTGTTTCTTACAGGCCTGCTTAAAGCCATCTGCCTTCTGGAATGATCTTCCCCTGATATTTGGTTGTCCCCAACCCTGGTGGCCTTCAGAAAGGCTTGAAAAACCTGGTTCTCTCCTCTGGCCTTGCGCCAAGTTGACTGGAGGCCCACCTGAAGGCTGCAACAGGAATCTGGGTTTTAATTTCTTGTGGCTGGTTTTATTTATATTGTTAGTGGTGGTATGCCACCCAGAGTCCAAACTGTCCAAGCTGGAGGGCCATATACATTTGTTAAAACAAAGAAATGCATACATAATGCCTTTGCCAGTCATTAAAGAAGACATTTTTCCAGATAGCAAGACCATGAGGAGGGAAACGTGGGTGAACATTGCATCAGCAACGACTAGACCCCAGCCGTGAGACTTTATAATTTCTCCTCCCTCTCTTCTACCATAGCAGAAGGTCCATAAAACCCACCCAACCTATCTCTGGAGTCTGGCTTGCTTCTTGTAAGTAGGGTTTGGGGATAGGTGCTCAACCATCTGCTCTGCCATTCCACCAAGCCTGTTACTGGGCTCCTGGGAAATGATTTTGGAGATCGACTTCTGGGGGAGGCATGGCGAACTGAAGACATCTCCACGAAAGTCGAGCCAACAAACACAGCAAAGCCCAAGAAACTGGTGAGTAGACCAGTTTCTTGAAACCACTTTGGCTCAGGAGAGGACAAGAGATCACCCACATGTGCTCCGGACAGCTGCTCCTTGCAAGGAGGCTGCAGAACAGTGGTTTTCCATGGGTTTGAGTGCTGGGAGATGAAAGGATCAACCATCTTGCTCACAACCATGGTAGAACCTTTTAAAGGACACAAAGTTTGCAAACCTCCCTTTCTAATCACTTTCAGAAATTGCCTATTAACTATCTTAAAGCTATTAGAGACTTTTGGAATGACAAGTTTGAAAGGTCTCCATCAGGTGAATTTATCTTCAACTCTGAACAAAAGAAAAATAAATTTTAAGCTTAAGAACTTAAAGAATTTGAAATAAACAGCAAAACGTTAAGTAAGATTTTGATCTAAGAAAGTTATAAATGGATGAAGGGTCCAGATAAATTTGGAATATTAACTTTTACTATAAGAGTTTGGAATTAACTATAAAAAATAAACAGCTTCTCATGGGAAATAGACTTATTTTGGCTATCCTGGCTATTGCAAGACATAACAAAAATAAATGATGATTTTAGAAACTCTACATGAGAGGGGACTAAAGATTCTAATGAGAAGAAAAAAAATACAACCCTGTTCTTGCTGTTGGTTAATACTGGGACTTACAAAATGACACAAAATGTTATAACATCAGAAATATTAAAGGAGATTGTTGAAGAATGGAGCCAGAAATTAGTAACTACAATATCAACACTGTCAGTAATGATGTCTGCTTTTAAGGATAGACTATGTCTAAAAGACGAAGGAATGACAGATGTGGAACAGATTTTATTGGACAAGATACAGATGGTATCGAAAGTGGATTTACAAGTGACAGGCCAAGAGAATGATTTGGAAAAGTACTGGATAGACCAATGAAACAGGCTGAAGTTTTAAAAATTAAAAATGACAAACCGAGAAAATATATTTTCTTATTGGATCTACAAAAAAGGTTTGTTAAAGCCTCGAAGAAACCTATATGATGGGATAAAGAAGAATTGAAGAGAAATCAAATCTTACACCAATGTTTGATTGAATTAATGATTAAGACTATTAGAAGTAAAAGGAAGGAATATAAAGTTGGTTTATTTGATCAAGGTTAAAATAAGACCTTGACCATTGTTTGTCTGGTGTTAATTAACCAGGCAAACAATCAAGCAGTAAACAATATCCTAATCAAGGAACTACCAAGGAGAAAACCACACCTCTACCAACATTGAAAGGATAAGCTACTATATATAAACAGGGAGCAAACCCCATACTCCCTCGCACAGATGACGTTACTTAGTTGGGTAATGAAATGTCTGCAAGAAAACAACCCAGCTCAGAGAGCACCAAGGAGTCCATAGACCAAATCATTTACATGCATTCTGGAGTTTGGTCACTATCTGGCAACTGTGGAAAGGCAAAACCGTGGACTTGGAGGACGTGGATCACAAGGGCCACCTCTAATATTTCTCACAGCACATGGCCAAACCATCTCCACCCTGAGATGCCGTGATGGCTACCACGGAGTGTTGTAGAAGAGAGTTAGCCAAAGTCACAAGGGAAGATGAAGCTATTCAAGTCTTGTAGACTGGTGAGGTCTCTGCATTATCTCAGGGATTCAGAAGCAGTTTGTTTCTGAAGAACAGTTGGGAAACATGAGTGGGAGGATGCTAACACTTCTGTGTCCTGCTTTGAGGTTCCCATCTGCACCTAGTTAGAACAGGAGGCTGAACTAAAGGAGATTGAGCCCAATTTATCAGAGCGCTTCTCTCTTGTGGAGGGTATAAAGGCAATCCTCTTGTTTTGCTGGGGAAATGGGTAACTTGGACCAAAATTCACTCCGGAGCTGTATTGAAATACTCTTCCAGGACCAGCTAGATCCTGCTGTCTGCATGGCTGGCTGGGGAATTCTGGGAGTTGAAGTCTACACATCTAAAAATGGCCAAGGCTGAGAAACACTGGGTTAGAGAGCCAGTCTGGCCCAGTGGTTAAAGGCGCCAGGCTAGAAACAGGAGGCTTTCAGTTCAAGTCCTGCCTTAGGCACGAAGCTAGCTGGGTGACCTTGGGCCGGTCCCTCTCGCTCTGCCCTAAGAAGAAGACCAGAGCAAACCACCTCCAAAAAATTTGTCAGTAAAACTGCAAGGACTTTTCCACGCTGATGCCAGGAGTCAAGGCTGATTTGAAGGCACCCATCCTCACAAAGTAAAAAATTATAGGTTAAAAACAGGCAAAGCTCATGTCAGAGAATTACAAAGTAAATTTAGCCCAACGTTCACACAATTAGATGGCACATTTCCATGTCAAGCTTTGCGAAGTATTTAACTATTTTTCTCAACCAGGCACAGAAAGAAATGTGAGTTGTATATTTTAGAGATCTCCAGGGACTTTAGCCTGAGTCTCCTTTTTATATTCTTTCCTAATCTAATATTTACATAATTGTTCGTATCTCATTTTCAACAGTTACTGTTTGTATCTCATGTTTGAGCAGCTAAATTGAGAGAATATCATTTTCTCTTCTAAATTATAAAATATTCTTGTGTCAAACATCTTTATCAGTGTGTATGTAACTACCATGAGCCAACTTGGCTAGAAACATGCAAATGAAAATGAGAGGATGGATGGATGGATGGATGGATGGATGGATGATAGAGAGATAGAGGGATAGAGAGATGATAGACATGTCTGAAATAGATTTACATGGTTAAAATTTTCCCAGAGTCTGGATGTCTGTGCAGTGTCTCCTTTAACATCATTTCAGTCATTTTCCAGAGGTCTGTCTGATTCTTAGATAGACAGACAAGGACTTTATTATCTTAACCAACACCTTTTATGATCCTTCCTGCTTGTGGCCACCATCTTGACTTTTTTGACATACACACCCTCGTGCAGACATCCCTGCCCTGCATTGGGCAAAGACTGCTTCAGAATTCTCTTCCCTCAAGCAGTTCCGATGACGGTAGCTTTTGACAGACCTCTGTCGACACTGATTCAATGGCACAGAATCAGTCAATCAATCCACAGAGCCAGCCCAACCATCCGATTCCTGACTCCCTCTAATACAGTGTTGTCCAAACTTGGCCACTTTAAGCATGGCTGGCTGGGGAATTCTGGGAGTTGAAGTCCACTCATCTTAAAGTGACCAAGTTTGGAGAACACTGCTCTAATATAACCCCAAATGCTTCTCTTTTGCCCTTTCTGATATCAGAAGACCAGATGACACAGACTTTCTTTCAGAATGATAAGCAGGTGGCATTCCAGCCCACCTTAAACCTGGAAACCACATGGAATTGCAGTGTTGCATCCCCAACGTTATGGCTTGATGATTTAACCCAGATTTGCACCAATGCAAAGGAGAGACCTGGATTCCTCCACAATCCTGACTCACAAACGACTCAACCTCATTTTCACCGTCATGAATGTGTGAACGGAATTATCAGGTTGGATTGTCTCTCTATTAGTTGACTTTTCTCTCTGCCCTCAGGCAGGGACTTTGCTTGCTGTCTAGAGCAATGTTTCTCAACCTCAGCAGTTTTAACATGTGGGGACCTCAACTCCCAGAATCCCCCAGCCAGCATTGGTGGACTTCAACTCCCCGAATTCCCCATGCTGGCTAGAGAATTCTGGGAGTTGAAGTGCATACATCTTAAAGTTGCTGAGATTGAGAAATACTGATTGAGAGAGTAGAAGATTGCTCCCTAAATGTATTTTCCTGCCTTGAAATACATGTTTTGATGTATTTGGTATTTTTTAAGCCCAGAATTTAGTCTGAAGACACACAGTTTCTTTCTACCCAGGGAAATATGTATGGCTCTCCGTCTTCTGTTTCCTTCAAGATATTTTTATTCCAGGCTGTGTTTGGCTCATCTGCAGTGCTCTGAGTGTTTTCAGCTGCTGCTGGTTCCAACTTAATGATTTTCACTTAATGGCATATTGTAATTGTCCTGTTTTTATGCATATTGAAACTCTTGGTAAACAGGCAACGTTGTGAGGCCAACATGCCTTCAAAAGCAGGTTAGAAATCCATTAAATAAAATAATTGAAAAGATAATAATTGGGACGTGTGGAAACTGCTGGAGAACTACAACCCAATCCGCTCATTAGCCTCCGGAAAGGCAATGGCTAATTTCAGATATCTTGAGCTTTCCTTTCTCAAAGCCCTTCCAGAAAAGTCAGACAGTAGCGAGGATGAATCCAAGCCACCGCCATCAAAGCGATTCCCATTCCAGCTGCCCAGGTTTCCCTGCTCAAGCAGTTCTGGGCTTTGTGTTTCCCAACGCGGCCCAGGAACGTCCTCCCCTTCTTCCTGTCATCCCGCGGTTGCCTTAATGGCCTCCTGGCTTTTCCTTGCAAAAATCTCAGCTTTGGCTCTCAGCCAGCGGCTTCCTTTAGCAAAGCTGCCCAAAGCTTTGATCCAAGCAGGGAGCAGGTTGCTTTTAACCTGTCACCAAATCAGCTGGGAGGGAGGGAGGGAGGGAGGAAGGAAGGAAAGGAAGGAGAAATGGAGAAAGGAAGGAAGGAGTAATGGAGAGAGAGAGAGAAGGAGGGAGGGAGGGAGGAAATGGAGAAAGAGAGGAAGGAAGGTAGGAGAAATGGGAGGGGAAGGGAGGGACGGGGGGGGAAGAGAGGAAGGGAAGTTAGGAGAAATGGAGGGAGGGAGGGAGGGAGGGAGGGAGGGAAGGAAGGAAGGAAGGAAGGAAGGAAGGAAGGAAGGAAGGAAGGAAGGAAGGAAGGAAGGAAGGAGTTGAAGTCCACACATCTGAAAGTTGACCAGGTTAAGAAACACGGAGTTAGACATAATAAAAAAAGGGGGACAAGGAAACTAGATCCCATCAACGGGGAGTGAAGAAGATGGGTATATTTAATTTTAAGAAAAAAATGGCTGCTGGGAGAATAGGATAGGATAAGAAGCTTGGTGTCCAAGAAAGCCACAGGCAGAACCAGAACACCCTCATCCACGACCTTCTACCCTAGAGCCAGCCCAAGGCCCCCTCAAGAGAAATTCAGAAGAAATGCTCAGGCCCTCAAAGGCAAAGGCCAGAAAACGGAACCCTCTTTGGTGGGAGAAGAAATATTGCGCAGGTCCCACCCCCCGTGCCCTCAAAGTAGCAGCAGACAGGCACGGGTCGTTCCCTCCGTTCGGAAGCTGACATTCTGTATGACGATCTATTTCTGATATTTGAAAAACCCGTCTTGTGTCTCCACTCTTCCCCCCCTAGACTGAACGGACCAAGTGGGTTCAACCACTTCCCCTTGGAGATGGTTTCCAAACTCATCATTCTCCTGATCGCCTTCTTCTGGGCACACAGCAATGTTTCAATTTCCTCCTTGAAATGGGACAGTTAAAACGGGACCCTGGGCTCCGGTTTCTCCAACGCATCTACACTGATGTCTCTCAAAGAAACCAATCCAGTTCTTTATGCCTTCAGACCAGGATCAGGCCACTTTATCCCCTTCCTGACATTTCTCTACCCCCTTCCAGCACCCCTCCATCTCCCTGCATTTCTTCATTTCATGTGGGAAAGAGACAATGAATTTCTCCAAGATGAATTTCTCTTTCCGGACAGGGCCAGAGAGATTGCGGTATCTTTAATTCATGGTCCTCCAGATATATTTTTGGCCTACTCAATTTGGCCTACTCATCATTCTCTTTCCAGCCTGACTTGCAGAGGAAACATAGCTCATTTTAAAGGATAGATCATCCCATGCAGGAGATGAAGTCAAGCTCTTCACATAGCAACTCGAAGAAGACGCTGTTTGCAAAGACGCAAGGGGCTTCAGCAATTGCTGGACATATGCAACTTAAAATGACGAAAGTCCTGGGTGTGGAGCTAGCTAAATGCTAGGAGGCAGGATGCTTTCATCCAGATGGCCGCTGTTCTCTTGGGGCAGAAAGAGATATTTCCCAAAAAAAACAAAAAAACAGGGTTTTTCAAACTGCTTTGTGTGCAACCAAGGGTTCCACAAGAGACTAAGGGCAAAAGAAAAGTTAACTTGAACACAGAGAATTTTCTATCACTAGAGTTTTGATCAGAATTTATGTATTTATTTTTTCTTTTAACTAAAAGGTTCCACAGTCTGAAAAAGTTTGGAAACTCTTGATTTAGAGCAGCCTGGTCATTTGTGCCTTGAGTGAGAACTCTGGGTTGATTTGTTCCAAGGTCCATTGGTTTATCACCATGGCCATCCATGGTATTCTCAGGAGTCTTCTTCAGCACCACATTTCAAAAGCATCAATACTTTTTCTATTCTGGACTCTTAGTTTTGAGTGTTGTACCCAGCGCTGGGCAGTAACTTTTAAGAAGAACATAGAGAAATTAAAACAGGTTCACCGAGCAAAAATAATGACTAGAGGACTGGAAACTAAGTCATACAAGGAGAGACCAGAACTTGAGAGCAGAAGATTGAGGAGTTAGTTTATTTATATATAGTCCAAGACCAATTGTTAAAAACACATCAAATACAGAAGATAAAACACACACACATGTATAGTGTAGGATAGGCCTGAAACAGTAATATGAAAAGGGCGTCAGACAGCTTCTGTGGGGCTATTGATAACAAATTTGCAACCGTCTTAGAGGTAACTGAAAACTGATCACCAAGAATGTGAATGGTCACCTCATGGTTAAAAAAGGAACCAATTTTTCTAACAATGGGTGGTATGAGGTCTGTTTGCCATTGTGTATAAAGTGGCCATTTTAGTAATATATGGAGTATGGTTCCAACCTCCATATCTGAGCATACAAAATGCAACGTTCATAGGGGAGGCCAGTATATCTAGCTGTTGTCACCCGAATGGGTAACGCATCAGTTTGCACCAGGGAGAAAAAATTCCTCTGTTCTCCAGTATTACAAAGCCCCTTGTCCTCTACCAACTGGGATGACCTCATGGAAATCTACAGATAAGGATATCAGTATAGGAGTCTGTTCTTGCTCTTACTGAAACTTGACCAAAAGAGTGAAGAGGGATATGATGGTCTTTCTCAAGTCTTTGCAGGGAAGTCACATAGAAAAAAGAGCAAGAGCTTTTCACAATCAGATCAGAACGCAAGACATGAATTGATTGATTGATTGATTGATTGTCTGTTATAACTACTGATCATAAAATATTAGAACCTGGGCAATTTAAAATATAATAACTATCGGTAGTCCTCACTTAACAACCATTTGTTTAGTGACCGTTCAAAGTTACAACGGCGCTAAAAAAAGTGACTTACGACCAGTGCCCGAAGTTATGACCATCCCAGCAGCCCCACAGTCATGTGATCACGATCTGGATACTTGCAACCAGGTTGCACTTACAATGGTTGCAGTGTCCTGGGGTCACGTGACCATCATTTGCGACCTTCCCAAGGGGCTTCTGACAAGCCAAGTCAATGTGGGAAGCTGGATTCGTTAATGAGCATGCAATTCACTTAACGACCGCCACAAAAAAGGTTGTAAAATTGGGCCCGATTCACTTAACAACCTCCCCGCTTAACAACCAATTTTCCGGTCTGTATTGTGATCGTAAAGTGAGGACATAGAATAATAGTCTTAAGTTTCAGGAAGGCAGTTTTGAGCTGAACGTTGGGGGGGAATACTTCCAAATAAGAGCAATTTGACTCTTGAGTAAATGGGTGAGATTTACTCAAACCCGATGGAACTCAGAGAAGGGGTGAGCTGTGCCAAGCAGGAAGGGCTGGACTACATGACCTCAAGTGTCCTGTTCAGATTCTGTGATTCTGGACAGAAACCTGGCAGGCGCTGTCTCCGACAAGCAGTGGTCTCAAGGCAAGCAATCTTGCCTTCCTGTTCTCCTCCCCTCCCAGCCGCCCCACCTCTCTCTGTTTTTAAGCGCATAATTACAAAACTGCCCCATTAACATATTTTGATGCGCTGCCTTTGAAATAATGTTCAGGTGAAGATTTGATTGCCTCTCAGGAGAGCAGAAGCGTAAGAGGGGCAGGGGAGAGAGAAGAGGTGAATTTTAGAAGGCTGACAAACCTTGACCCTCAAGGTCAAGGCGTTTGAGGAATTCAAGCATGCACGTTGAGCTGAACCGACCTCCTGAACTCATGTAAGTCCCGAAGTGCAATTATCTTTTTCTTTTTTTGGTGCTTTTCAGTTTTTAAAAAATGGACTCCCCCCCCCCCCCCCCGAATGCATATTTTTAGGAGAGAAATCTATCTGGAATTGCAAAGTTGGAGAGAAACGAGATCACTAATATGTAGCTGGCATGCTTATTTAAACATGAATTCAGGGGCTGATTTTTTTTAATCATCTCAAATGAATGAATGTGGAGACAAGATGAAATAGGCTCATGAAGGAAAGCATGCAAAATTGACAGGTCCAGAAATAGCTTCTTCTGCCTCAGCCTAACTCAGGAGAAGACAAGATTTTGCATAGTGTGATTTAGACTCGATTGACGATGTTCACACAATACACTAGACAAGACGAAAACGGGGGGGGGGGGGGGGGTGTCAGACCCTGAGTTTACACAAGTGCGTGAAACGGCCCTCGTCTTAAACCAGGGGCTGCAAACACCACTTGGCATGAGGACTGCAGGAAGACTAGTTCATTAGCCTGTAGGCCACGACGCTGAAGCCGGTCCATACATTGATACTCAAGTCACTGCCTTGTAATAATTACATTTTAATCTTTGCAGCTCTCCAGATGGGGATGATTTACAGCATCTGGCCCAGGTTGAGAGAGGCTGGGCACTTGAGATTAGTGCCCTTCGAAGGCCCACGGACTGTCCTTGGCCAGCACACTGTCTTTACTTTGGATTTTTATGTGTGAGAGCTATACTGTATCTGGACTTTCTTTAAGGAGCTCAGGGTGCCGTATCTGAGAGTCCTCCTCCCATCTTTCCCCGCAACAGTCCTGCCAGGCAGGCTGGGCTGAGATAGAAGGATCACTGTGTCACAGAGAGGGAGGAACTGGCCCAAAGTCCCCCGTGGAACTTCTGGGACTGAAGAGGGACTAGAACCCGGGTCTCCCCTCTCCTAGCCCAGCCCCTTCCCCCTACACCTGATTGGCTCTTGGGCTGAGAGGGAGGGAGTGGCCCAAAGTCCATTGGTGGGCTTCCATGACTGAAAGGG
This sequence comes from Liasis olivaceus, assembly GCA_030867105.1. Lineage (NCBI taxonomy): Eukaryota > Metazoa > Chordata > Lepidosauria > Squamata > Pythonidae > Liasis > Liasis olivaceus. The sequence goes on from CM061349.1 coordinate 6,472,185, forward strand.
ATTGGAACCCAGGTCTTCCCCCTCCTCATTCACTACCTTCACTACAGACCACACTGGCTCTTAGAGATGGATAGAGATAGAGCAATACAGGTAGTCCTTGGTTTTCAATGGCAATTTGGACCAGGAATTTCGTCACTAAGCAACGCATTCATAAAGTGTGACATCATATGACATGTCGCTTAGCAATGGCAATTCCAGCAGTTCTGGTTGCCATTGTTAAACAAGGACCGCGTGGGTCATTAAGCAAGGATCTCACGTGATCGCGACTTCTGACTTCCTGCCAGCTTCCCCATTGACTTCGCTTGTGGGAAGCTGGCAGGGAACGTTGGAAATCGCAAACATGTGACCATGGGTGCTGCGATGGCTGGAACTCCGAGGACCTGTCGTAAGCCTTCCTTGTTCAGCACCATCATAACTTTGAATGGTTGCTGAATGAATGGTTCTAATCCAAGCACTACCTGGAGAGTGATAGAAAGATGGAGGAAGATAGATTGATTGTAACCCCAGGTCATAATATGAACATGAACATGAACCTCTTAAAATATAATAACTAGACAAATAGTCAGGATGGATGGATAGACAGACAAGATAGATAGACAGACAAGATAGATAGACAGACAAGATAGATAGACAGACAGACAGACTGGATGGCTAAATAGACAAACTGGATGGATAGATGATGATGATGATGATGATGATGAAAGATGGATGGATGGATGGATGGATGGATGGATGGATGGATGGAGAGAGAGAGAGAGAGAGAGGATACATGGATGGCTAGATAGATAGGCAGGACAGATGGATGGATAGACAGGATGGATGGACGGGCAGACAGACAGGATAGATGGATGGATCATTACACCCAATATCTCCTAAACACCAACTGCTGAGAAGCAATAGTGGAGAAAGAGAATTGTCTTTTTGTCCTGATTATTAACTTCCCAAATGCATCAAGTTGCAGCGAAACCAGTTTGGCCTCACTTAATCCAGCAACCAGGCTCTTCTTATGTTCCTCAGATTATGCCATCTTCCCCTTCTCCCCCCAGACCCCCTTTTATTTCTTTCTTTCTTTCCTCATATTCATTTATTGATTCTCTTCCTTGGCCTGGAACTGCAAAAGCTGCCTTGATCATTCTTGTTCACTTGACCAATCCCCAAATCTAAGAGTTTTATTTTCAGAGGGCAAGAGAGTGCGCAGACATTGGTCGGATGTATGGCTGTCTTTGAAGGATTAGCGAGGGAGGGGTGCAGCTGGTCAAGAGCAGGGCAGGAGCACACGTCAAGGAGAATCAGCAGGGTTTCTCAACCTTGGCAATTTTAAGATACATGGACTTCAACTCCCAGAATTCCCCAGCCAGCATCTAGACCAGGGTTTCCCAACCTTGGCAACTTTAAGATACGTGGACCAACTCCCAGAATTGCCCAGCCAGCATCTAGACCAGGGTTTCGCAACCTTGGCAACTTTAAGATACGTGGACTTCAACTCCCAGAATTGCCCAGCCAGCATCTAGACCAGGGTTTCTCAACCTCGGCAACTTTAAGATGTGTGGACTTCAACTCCCAGAATTTCCCAGCCAGCATCTAGACCAGGGTTTCGCAACCTTGGCAACTTTAAGATACGTGGACTTCAACTCCCAGAATTGCCCAGCCAGCATCTAGACCAGGGTTTCGCAACCTTGGCAACTTTAAGATACGTGGACTTCAACTCCCAGAATTGCCCAGCCAGCATCTAGGCCAGGGTTTCTCAACCTCGGCAACTTTAAGATGTGTGGACTTCAACTCCCAGAATTTCCCAGCCAGCATCTAGACCAGGGTTTCGCAACCTTGGCAACTTTAAGATACGTGGACTTCAACTCCCAGAATTGCCCAGCCAGCATCTAGGCCAGGGTTTCTCAACCTCGGCAACTTTAAGATGTGTGGACTTCAACTCCCAGAATTTCCCAGCCAGCATGGCTGGCTGGGGAATTCTGGGAGTTGAAGTCCACACATCTTAAAGTTGTTGAGGTTGAGAAACACTGTGCTAGACTAACATCTTCTGTCACTTCGGAGGCGTCCACCGGGCCTACTGCTTCCACCGAGATGAGAAAAGCTGCATTTCGCCAATGCAGTGCAAGCTCTATTCCAGGGGTCCCCAAACTCTTCAGTTCATCAACCCCCTCATGAACTTTCAGATTGTTCATCAACCCGCCAAACATTTATTATATGAAAATAACCTAATAAATACTACTTTAACTAATAGTACTACGAACAATAACAATAACAACAACCACACAACACCCCACACTTAACCACTGTTGATCAGAAAGACAAAAGAGTCTGCAGAGCGGACGTTGCAATGCCTGGAGACGGCAGAAGGGAAGAGGAAGAAGTGGAGAAAATCACAAGATAGAAAATGCTGCGAACAGAAGTAGAACGACTGTGGCAAAAGAAAGCCAAGAGAGTCCCAACAGTCATAGGCGCTGTGGGTGCCATCCCGAAACATCTGGAGCACCCCTTGAAGACCTTCAGCATTTACAAAATCGCCGTCAGTCCATTGCAAAAGGCAGCTTCACTTGGAACAGCTTCCATCCCACAATGATACCTTTAACCCCATCAGACAACCACATCTGCCCATCCCAGGTCCTTGGGAAGGACTCAATCGGTGGACCAAAATGCAAAATCCAGTCTAAACATCTGGATGACTGTGCGACCAGCCATCATCTTCATCATCATCATCATCATTTGATTATGTGCCATTAAGTCAGTGCTGACCCTTAGCAACCACATAGGTAGACCTTCTCCAGGAGGATCTGCCCCAACTTGGTCCTTCAAGTCTTCCAGTGGTGCATCCATCACTGCTGTAACTGAGTCCCACCACCTTGCTGGTCATTCTTAGAGGCCACATAGAAAGACCTTCTCCGAGGTTATCTGTCCCTTCGGGTCTTGCTGTAGCTAAGTCCATCCCCCTTGCTGCTGGTCCTCCTCTTCTCTTTCCTTCCACCTTTCCCATCAATATAGATTTCTCAACAGAGCGAGGTATTCATACTGACTATGTGCCATCAAGCTGATGGTGATTCTTGGAAGACACATAGATAGACCTTCTCCAGGATGATCCATCCCAGCTTTGCCCTTTAGGTCTTGCTGTAACTGAATTCCTCCGCCCTGCTGATGGTCGTCCTCTTCTTCTCTTTCCTTCCACCTTTCCCAGCATCAGAGCCTCCTCCAGAGTGCTGGGTCTTCATACCATACTGACCCTAACCCTGGTCTACTCTTTTCATATGAGTGAGTAAAACCATGATGCAGGCCCAAAAACCCATATGCTGCTCTTTTCATTCCTCTGCACGGAGGCATCCACAGGGGCTTGTGACATCACACCCATGCAATTGCATCACATAAGTGATGCAATTTGTGCTAGCCACATGACACCCTCTGAAGCCGATTACAGATTTCACCTCCTGAGGCACGTGACCAGTTGTGGCTTGTAAGAGACCCAGAAGCTCTGCCAGATTTTCCCAGGTTTTTTCATTCATTTTAAACATATGTTCATCGGATTGTTTTAGATCTGGACGACCATCTTGCTGCCCCCTAATTTGTATGGTGTTTTCATTTCGGATTGTATTGGAATATATGCTACAGGTAGTCCTTGCTTAACGATCACAATAATAACCAGAAAATTCATCGTTAAGCAGGGCAGTCATTAAGCAAGGCATCACATGACTGCACCGATCTTACATTTTTTGCAGAAGTTGTTAAGCGAATCACGCAGTCCCCCCTTCATTTTCGTTACCAGAAGCCAGCTGGGAAGGTCACAAATAGCAATCACATGACCCTGGGACATTGCAACTGTCATAAATGCAAGCTGGCTGCCAAGTGCCCAGATCGCAATCACATGACCATAGGGGTGCTGCAACAGTCATAAGTGCGAGGACTAGTTGTAAGTTACTTTTTAGCACCATTGTACCTTCAAAGAGTCACTAAAGAAATGGTCATTAAGCAAAGATTAACTGTATCAGTTTTAACTGAAGCTGTTAAATATATTTCTAAAGCACACTTTATTGTAAGCTGCCCAGACCGCATCAGCTGTGGGGCAGTTTAGAAAATAAAAATAAGGAAATAACTGTACTGCTTCCATCATGATGAGAAAAGCAACGTTGCACCATTGCAGGGCAAGCTCTACCCTTTCATGTGTGGGTGTAACATCATGACACAGCTTCCAACACAACAGAGTCAGCAGGATGCTGCATTTCTAATTCCCACCCCAACAGATATCACTGAAAAGCAGCTTATTCAATGCAGAAGGGAAAGGTGGATTGAGTTTATATAGTCCTGAGTCAGGCTCCGCCTCCTGGGCTCCGCCCTCTTGCCTGACAATGCAAATTCTTAAAGGGGTACACACACCCTCCGACTGGTGCCCTCCTACATAGAGAGCGGAACCACCGAGCTAAGTCCGAGAGCGTCCCCAACCATCTGGGGGGATGCTGAGCATTCTGGGAGTTGAAGTCCGCACATCTGCAGGGCACTCAGACTGGTGAAGGCTACTCCAATAAGGCAGTTCTGCCCAACCTGGCTTCCTCCAGATACATTGGGACTGCAACAACGGCTCTCCCTGGGAATGCTGGGAGTTGCAGTCCCAACCCAAGCTATTCATTGACATCACCTTCCCAGAAATAAGAGCTGGAAATCAGATGGCCGGATGACCTGCTGTAGGCTGTTCTTGTGGAGTGATTCTATGAAAATAAATAAAACCTCCAGGCACAGACGCAGTCTATCTTGGGTTATGACCATGAAGGCTGTCCCTTCATAGTTGGCCAGTGAGCTTCCCAGTAGGACATCTGGTTAGCCAGTCTGAGTGTCAAAATCCTGGACTAAATGAACCTTTGGTCATATGAACAACTTTTGGTGTTCTTATGACAAGGTGCTGGCTTTATTCATTTATTTATTTCTAAGATTTATTAACTGTTCTGGGATCACTTGGTTCATACATCATATTAAGCCCTGGTCCAGTGGTTCTCAAAGAGTGGTCTGGGGACCCCCATGGGTCCCCGAGCCCCTTTCGGGAGGTCCGCAAAGTCAAATAAATATTTTACCACTTTACTGTTTTAATTTCTGTTACAGTACATATTGATAAATTTAACCCACATAAACCACAGCTGTTTGGGGTCCCCAATCGTTTTTAAGAATGGAAAGGGGTCCTGAGACCAAAATATTTGAGAGCCACTGCCCTAAACAATTCATTTCTTTGTATAATATGTTTGGGCCCAAAGAAATAAACCGCAGGATGGCCTGTCAAAATATAGGTTGCATTCCCACAACATGCCTGAGCCAGAAAAATTGCCCAACACTATTTTCACCTAAGATATCATGCTGTGTGAAGCCGCACAATCTTACAAAGCTCCAAATGACTCCTCCATGTTCAAGAGCAGTCTACCTCTTCAAATAAGCAGGGGTTGGGATCTGATTGCCTGGAAAAGCCCATCACTTTCATGCTGTCCTCAGGATGTTGGTCCAGGTGGTCTGGTCCCCCAAGGGAATGTTCCTAAGCAGAGGTATTGCCCTCCAGATATTTTGGACTACAACTCACATCACCCCCAGCCAGCCTAGCCACCTTCTTGGCCAACCTGAAGATGGGACTTCCTTTCTCAGGAGATTTGAACAGCATCAGTGTTGATTTCAGTCTGGGAGCAGGTTAAGATGGGGTGAGATCTAGTTGCAGGCAGCTTAGTGTTGCTTAAATTAGTGTTTTTCAAACTTGGCAACTTTAAAATGTGTGGACTTCAACTCCCAGAATGCCCCAGCAGCATGCTGGCTGGGGCATTCTGGGAGCTGAAGTCCACCTATCTTAAAGTTACAAAGTTGGAGAAACACTGGCTTAAACAGCCTGAGTTTTTCCCCATCTTTTCCCCGGCTACCGCTGAGCTGTTTTATTGTTTTGCCCTCTCCCTACTACCTGTGTGAGAGAGAGGACAAATTAGAAACATTTGAACCAAGGACCCCAAATTCCAGAAAGCAAGAGGCCGTGCAAGAGCATTTAAATCTCCCTGGGATGCTCAGAGAGACCTTTCGCACCACCCCGTCCCTTCCCAAATTTCCCAGCCTCTCGCTTGAAGCCTCTTGGCTCCTTCCTCCTTGCCAAAAGTTTACTTTTCCCCCTCTGCAATTACGGCTGGCAGCTTTGACTCATCGGTGACCTAGTTTCTGCCTCCAAGGGTTAAGCGCTCCCCATGGTACGCCACAGCCTCTCCAGCATCTTGCAGCCAGACGACGCCGTTTAAGCAAATGTTCCCGGCCTCCAGATACCCTGGGGCTAGCTCCATCTCCTTCTCGGTGGGAGCTGCGTTTTAGCAGCTCAAACCGTATTCCACTAAATTAGAGCTACGTTGATTTAGACAATTACTGGGTCAATCGTGCCTCCAATTCCCCGTTTCATGCCGAGATAACAGCCGCTGGGGGGGGGGGGGAGCTGGGGGAACAGAGAGAAATGAAGAAGTGGACGGCGAGAAACGGCGAGCTGCCATCGCAGAGGCTGTCGTTTCACCGGAAAAGGCAAAAACGCCTCCAAAAGACAAGTTAGGAATGATGTGGCCGTTTGGATCTTTTGGGGAAGGCGGGTGGGGTGGGTTAATGACAGTCCTTGAACCCGTGCCCAGCCCCCTTCGTCTCACTCCAGTTGGGGGAGCCTGGATTGCTCCATCAAAATGACTGGGAAAGGAAGAGGAAACAGATCGGCGGGTTCCTGTCTCCAAATGTGATGTGAGCTCCAAAGGTCTCTGCCTTCAGCTCCGTCAGCTGCAGGAGGGAGCGTGCTGGTTTTCCCCTTTAATTGTAACGCACGTTCAGTGAAATACCTTGACGGGGTCGGATTGATCCACGAGACCCCGATTCCTTGCACGGTTGACCTCAAGCTGCCTCCTGCTGAGATTCAGCCTCTGCACGGGCCTGAAGACCAACCGGGAGAGGGATTCAGCCGACGGAGATGCGAAACCCTGTGGGAAATACCAATGCCTGAACCAAGACCTTCAAACTAGCAAGGCCCCCGAACTCAAGGAAACCTCCTGAATTGCTTGCTGAAGCTGGCTCACGCGTGATCTTAAATCAGCAGCTGCATTTTTAAATGGGAACTCGGAAGCCGCTAACCACAAAAACGGATTCGTGCCAACCTCCGCTTGGTTAACTGCGTATTCTCGCCGTAAGCAGGAAATGTAGCCCATGTTGTCAAAAATAAGATGATTGGCATTTGGCATCACTCCCGGTCAACTTTTATTATATGACTATATGAAGCAGTGTTTTTCAAACTTGGCCACTTTAAGAGGTGTGGACTTCAACTCCCAGAATGCCCCAGCCAGCATTCTGCCTCTTATAAAGCTGCGTATGATATCACAACGCCTGTATGGAAAGGTAGAGCTTGCCTTGTGATGTCATTCACATTTAATCATTGCGTCATCTAGGAATTCCACCCTCCAGAAAAGGAAGAGGCTGTTTTAAAGAGTAAGACCCACCTGACGTTTGAGCCACCTTTGGGGCTCAAATTCCTCCATCCTGGCTCTCAGGTTTCCACCTCCTGGCTCAGGAAGGTCTGCAGTGGGAGGAGTCAAAAAAGTCAAGACCAGTAATGGGTGACTGAAGCCACCATCTTAACTGTTTTGCCCCCCCTGCCCAATTGAGGCCCCTGGGCTGGCATCTTCCTTTCCTTTCCAGTTCTACTCATCCCCTCCATCTTGGATGACCTGCCCTGCCCTGAGCTTTGTATTGAGAGCAATCAGTTTACTGATTTATTCATTTCTTTATTTGTTTCCTGAATGACTGATGTGGTTTAGAGTCTGCCCAGCTCCATAAGACTCTGGGCAGCTTAAAACCAGTCAACAATAGTACAGGTAGTCCTCGTTTAATGACAACAATTGGGACTGGAATTTAGGCCGCTAAGCGATGCAGTCGTTAAGCAAATCTTCACGTGACTGGACCTGATTTTATGGCCTTTTTTATGGTGGTCATAAAGCGAATCACACAGTCATTAAGTGAATCATGCAGTTTCCCCATTGATTTGCTTGCTGGAAGCCGGCTGGGAAGGCCGCAAATGACGATCACATGACCCTGGGACACTGCAACCGTCATAAGTGCAAGATGGTTGCCAAGCTCCCGGATTGTGATCGCGTGACCATAGAGGCACTGCAACAGTCGTAACTTCGGGCATCATTTAACGTTGTCATAACTTCAAATGGTCACTAAGTGAATGGTCATTAAGCAAGGACTACCTGTACAGTAAGAATACAGGCCAAAAAAAAAAATAGTTAAATACGATCCTGCAGAGGGACTCAAAACCTATCCTAACCCAAGGCTTGGGGAAACCAAGTTTTCTTATTTTTTCAAAGACTTACTGAACATCATGGGGGTGAGAGCCATAGGAATTTCAAGCCATAGGAATCTTCCAGACAGCATGCATTGCAACAGAGAAGGTGCACTTCCTAGGTCCCAATAGGTGACATTGTTTAATTCAGTGTCTTTCAACCCTGGCAACTTTAAGATGGGTGGGTTTCAACTCCCAAAATTCCCCAGCCAACATGCTGGGTGGGGGATTCTGGGAGTTGAAGTCCACCCATTTTAAAGTTGCCAAGTTTGAAAAACGCTGATTTAACTGAAGGGTCCTGAAGTGCACTCAGCCTGCTTGATCGTACAGGACAGGGAGAAACTATTGGAGAATGTGAGTCTAAGACTCATTCGAGTCTCTTTTCTGATATTCATCTCCAGCACCGTTTGGACAGCCTGTCCCCCACGCAATTGCCTGCTAAAGGGAGAAGGATGCTCTCTTTGATTCAAAAGAAAAACTAGAACTGCAGATGTGATTTTGGAGATGGGCTGGTAAAAACATACAATGGGGAGGTTGTTGTCTCTGACAAAGAGATTTCAGGCTTGCTGGGAAAAGATTATAATTTAAGATGCCGTGATGAGCAATTTTCACTCCAACACAGCTTGTTTGAAGCCAAGTAAATGAATGACTGTGCTGAAAACGGGCAACCATTTCATTGGGGGGCTCAAATGTCTTCGGAGAAAAGCGAAACATATTCAAGATCCCTTAGCTGAAAAAAAAAGGTGACCAAGAAGAATACGATGGAGACGTATAAAATTATGAAGGGCACAGAGAAAATGGAGAAGAAGAACTTTTTCACCCTCTCTTCAAATGCTCCCCAAAGTTGATTGGAAGAAGATTTTAGAACAGACAAAAGGAAACAGTTCTTTACACAGCACTTAATTAACCCGGGGGATTCATTCCCACAAGATGTGGGGCCGGATATTCACTTGGATGGCTTGAAAAGGGGTTTGGGGAAATTAATGCAGGGCAGATTTTAAAAAGGGCTATTTTGTTACCTCCACATTGGGGGCAGCAGGTCTCCAAAGATCACAGTTGGAAGGGACCTCAGAGGTCACCAAGTCCAACCCGCTGTGCACTGCAGGATTCACTACACCATCCCCAAGAAATGATGATCCAGCCTCTGTTTGAACACCTCCAGGGAAGGGGAAGACTGGCCACTAAGAGGGGGAAGAAGGTGCATCAGAATCTGGAGAAACCTGGTTTTCAGTTAGCCAGGCTCCTGTGTGTGGGATGGAGGAACAGATCCCACCATGAACATGGACAGTGCAGCTTGGTGGAAGAACAACAGCTGGGAGATTGTGGTAGACCTCAATTAGCAGGTGGTAGACAAGGTGGTGGCCACCATGAACCTCAGAGTGGTCAGCTAGGACTGGAGCTGAAAGGCAACTGGGAGCAGAGACCTGCAAAGACATACAGTAGGTCTTGGAAGAGGATCTCATCTGAAATGACACCATGGTTCCCTGATGGTTGTTGCCCTGAGTGTGTTACCCCTGTAGTGTGGGGCCTGCACAAATTTCCAGTAGGTTTCTGGGTGAAATTCAAAGTGCTGGTTTTAACCTCTGAAGCCCTGTGTGACTTAGGACCTTGATATTTTCAGAACACAGTTTTCAGTACAATACAAATACAATACAAAATACTTTCATGACCAAGTATAAAATATATACAAGGAATTTGTCTTCGGTGACGAACAGCAAGATCAACAGTGTGTTTGGATAGCAACAGAAAAATAATAAACAATAACACTACACAGTAAAAGAACTTTTTCAAAGGGAGAAGCCACTGTCCAGCACATATCGAGTCATGTAGTGTTTAACAGAGCAATGGCACAAGGGAAAAAACTATTCTGATATCTAGGTGTTTTAACATATGGTGCTCTGTAGCTGTGTAAACCCTTTCCCCCAGAAACTAGATGAGTCCCTTCTTTGCTGTCTTCCAGAAGTATCTGGAGGTCTTCCAGGGAGTGTATGATGGATTGGATGAAGTCTCTCCATGTGCTTTCCCCTTATGTCTGTGCTTCTCCATCTTATTTATTTTGATTTTCATCCTAATTTCAGTTAATGATGTTTCTGTTTATAATGGATGCTTTAATTCCTTGGCTATATGTTTATTATAGTTAACCACCAGGAGGCTTAGAAGGTTATCGCCAAATAGATTCCAGCATTAGGCAACTATAATAAATAAATGATAAATAAATGCATATCCTAAATATCTACCTTTTTGCTTCAGTGGATTACCCCCTTGGGCTAAACCTCTCCTTACCTACCTTTTACACAAAAACCACCGTAATATTACATGCCCTTGACTTTCCCACTGTTTACATCTCTCCATAGGGAGAACTGACCCACTTATAGGGAGGAACCCAGAAATGACCCTGGAGGAGGTATGCAGCAACTGTTTGTAAAGCATGAGCTTAGCCTGGGAAAACAGGAAAGTGTGAGAAAGAAGCTCAGGATTGCTCCATCTTGATTCTCGTTGCTAGAAGAAGGAGGGAAGGGGAAACACTGTCAGGCTTTCAAGATTCTGTTATTTTAGCCTGTATTAATAAGTGCTAGTATTTCTTGCGGGGTGTGTTTCCTGACCTGGTGTATCTCAAAGAGTGATGCCAGCCTTCCCAAGTAAACCAGACAGGAAACACAACCAGATGAGCTAAGTCTACCTTATTGTAAGGCTACATTGACAGAATCTTGCAAGTCTAAAGCACAAAACTCCCGCCATCTTTTTACAGCCTGAGAAAGTCGGGAGGGTCCCTTCTGAACCTCTTTCTCCTCCCATTATGCAGCTGCAGGCTATGCCCTCTCTTATCTGACCATTCCCTAGGCAGCATCTCTTCACCCCATTTCTCAAGGTCTTTCTCACATACCTTTACAGGCTGACATCAATCTTGAAAGCCTGACAGGTTTCCCCTTCCCTCCATCTTCTACCAAAGAGAGTCAAGATGGAGCAATCCTGAGTTTCTTTCTCACACTTTCTTGTCTTCCCAGGTTAACTTGGGCATGGGGCCAGGTTATCTGAGAGAGTGCCTCTCCCTAGCATGTCGGCCCACCCCCTTAGGAACAGCAGGAGAATCATGTTCCGGGTCCTGTCTACTAGGGAATAACATCTGATGGGGCTCAGGAAGAAAGATTTTCCTGTCGTGGCAACTCTTTGTGGTGGTCTCAACCCAATGGAACCAGGTGGAAAAGAAGAATCTGAGTGGCGAAAGTCCTTATCTTCCTAGCTTCAAAAATTCACAGGGATGGTGTGAAAGAAAGAGACATCTGCTACTTGGGAAAAAATCTATGGCAGATCTAGCCTAAATATGAAAGTGCGGAGACATCACACAGACAGCCAAGGTAAGTATTTCAAGGCTTACCTTACAAGCTTTCCCAGTTGTAATATCTGGCTGTGAAGGCTGGACCATCAGAAAGCTTGAACAAAGATGAACAGATAGCTTTGAATGGTGGTGCTGGAGAATCTAGCTGAGAGTCCCTTGGATTGTGTAGGAAAATGCCAAGGTTTGTGTACTTGGTACAGTCTAGTACATAGCACAGTAGAGGTAAAAAAATTGCTTAGAGCAGTGTTTCACAACTTTGACAACTTTAAGAGTGTGGACTTCAACTCCCAGAATTCCCCAGCCAGCCATGCTGGCTGGGGAATTCTGGGAGTTGAAGTCCACACTCTTAAAGTTGTCAAGGTTGACAAACACTGGCTTAGTGAATATTTTTTTAATACACATACATATTTACCATGACTTTGTCTGTATCCAAGTATGGAGTTGCTTGACACCTAACTTGTAACCAATAATCTGTTCGTAATTTGAGTCTCTCTGTTCCTGTAAAGTAGATATGGCCTGTATTTGGTGGTGGGAGAGGGTCTTTCACCTTGGGAGTGTGGTTAATGTATCCTTTGTGTGACTGACCAAGCTCTGTAGACCCTTACAAATAAGCTATTTGGAGACCTAGTATTGGGTTCGTGGTCTTGACTGAGTAGATGAATGAACCAGAATGAACCTGGCTGTAAAAAAGGCTGAGAAGGAGCAGTGCTTTTCATGCGTTTTCTCTCCAAGAACTGCAAGAAGAGAGAAATCATTCAATTGTAGATGAAGACAGCCAGGCTGATCACCAGAAGCGCTAAGAGTGAAGCTACAGATAGTTTGGACACACGAGGTGAAGGTTAGGATGACTGGAGAAGATCCAGATGTTTGGAAGAACTGAAGGCATTCAAAAGAGAGAGCAAGAGAAGACGAGGGGACTAGATACCCTCACTGACGACACAAGGAGAGAGTTCACCAACTCCAAGAAGCTGTTGCGGACCAACAGTCTTGGTGCCCACTGGGTCACAAAGAATTGGAAGCAGCAATACATAATTAGCTGAGAGTCAGAATGATTAAACTTAGTGGAACTTACCTCAGATCTGGCATAAACAGGTTTGCATGCGTGTGTACACAGATAGGGGATCAATTAAGTTTACAGGGGTTCCTTCTTTTATAGGCAATTAATTTTCATCCATAGTCATTAATTCAATTCATATAATTATTGCCTTGGTCCTTTTCTGAGGGTGGTTTCTGGCTAGTGCCTATGTACAAATAATTATTTTTTAATCCATTCACTCGTGTCCGATTCTCGGAGACTGCCTGGACAAGCCCCTGAAGTTTCGTGGCCAGGTTTTCAGAAGCGGTTTGCCCTCGCCTGCTGCCTAGGGCTGAGAGAAAGGGACTGGCCCAAGGTCACCCGGCTGGCTTCGCGCCTAAGGCGGGACTCGAACTCACCGTCTCCCGGTTTCTAGCCTGGGGCCTTTCACCACTAGGCCAAACTGGGTCTACAAATAGATATAAGAATATACATTTATCTCACATGTAGATAATGGTTGGGAGGAAAAAAATCTCCAGAACTGGGTTCAGTGGGAGTTGACAACTGTTGTTGACAAGCTAGAGATACACTGCAGTATGCAGGATTTTGTGTGTGTTGCTGAACCTCATCCTGAGTAATCTTCCTTTGGAGGAAGGAAGGAGGGAAGGAGGGAAGGAGGGAAGGAGGGAAGGAGGGAAGGAAGGAAGGAAGGAAGGAAGGAAGGAAGGAAGGAAGGAAGGAAGGAAGGAAGGAAGGAAGGAGGGAAGGGGAAGGGGAAGGGGAAGGGGAAGGGGAGGGGAAGGGGAAGGGGAAGGGGAAGGGGAAGGGGAAGGGGAAGGGGAAGGGGAAGGGGAAAGAAAGAGAGAGAGAGAGAAAAGAAAGAAAGAAAAGGAAAGGGGGGGAAGGGGGAGGGGGAGGGGGAGGGGAGGAAGGAAGGAAGGACGGACGGAAGGACGGAAGGAGGGAAGGGGAAGGGGAAGGGGAAAGAAAGAGAGAGAGAGGAAAGAAAAAGAAAGAAAGAAAGAAAGAAAGAAAGAAAGAAAGAAAGAAAGGAAGGAAGGAAGGAAGGAAGGAAGGAAGGAAGGAAGGAAGGAAGGAAGGAAGGAAGGAAGGAAGGAAGGAAGGGGGAAGGGGGAGGGGAGGAAGGAAGGAAGGAAGGAAGGAAGGAAGGAAGGAAGGAAGGAAGGAAGGAAGGAAGGAAGGAAGGAAGGAAGGAAGGAAGGAAGGAAGGGCCATCTTTCTTTTAAGTAAATACAGTATTTGTTTTGACAGAATTGCAACAGAAAATTCATTTTATTCAAATGAACATTGGGTTCACAAAAAGCCAGAAATTATGGGGTTCCGTAATTCCCAGATTTGGGCAGTGAAATACAGTAGTCCTAGTGGTGGGAATCCAGCAGGTAAATTTGGAAACCTTGGAGAAGTGAGAAAAATCTCTGCTTTTGTTCTTCTAACAGCTACTGATTCCTCAGATTATGAGAAATATGTACCAAATTGTCTTCAGATTTTCATTTGCGGGTGAAATTTAGAAGCAAAAACTGCCTCTCTTCCAGAGGGAGAGAGACAGAGCGAACTCCAGGTAATGAGAAACAAGCTTCTATGGTTATGAAATCCCCATCTGTGGTCTCATTCGTGTAGCAATGTGGTTTTCGTGTTTCCAACGGTGGAAAAATCTGCTTTCAGTTCAGAGGAATGGCACGTTCTGTAACAGAGAACAGCAGTAGCAAGGAGAGGTCAAACAACGCCGAGAAAATTCATTAGCAACTGTTTTTCTTTTCTAAAAAAGAAGGCTTATGTAATAGCTGTCCCCAGGTATATTTTAAGGTTTTCTTTCTTTTTCCTTGAGAAAACAAAATATGGGAAGCCCAGTCTGATGGAGTGCAATATGGGGTGACATTTCAAAGATTCCAAACACACGCACAAACACACATTTCAGCTAAAGAGCTTTTTAAATTCAGTGTACTATTTTTTGCATTGAAAATGGAAGCGGGGGGGGGGGGGGGAGTCTGTAACTTGATTATCCAACCTGGTGAGCCGAGTCTTTCCAAGGTTTTCCATTTTATCTGCAAGCTACTGCACAGAGCCTGAAAGCAAATGAAGACGCTAGTCCTCATGGTTTTAAAACGTGTGAGGTTTTAGCCTATTTTTAAATGTTCTGTTGTTTTTTTAGTTTTCATAACCCGCCACCACCCCAAAAGGCTCTGGGCCACCTTTATTTTATTTATCTTTTTTTTTAATTTTCATTTTCTCCTATGGATTTGCTAGACTGCATTGTTTTCATTGCTAGGTTGATTGTTCATTTTTAGCCTGCGTGGTGCAGATAGGAAGAAGCGTACGCCACTCGGAATCTGCTTCGAGCGGCTTATAAGCCTTGAGACAGAAATAATAAACAAATTAAATGCATACAAATAAGGCAATAATAAGGGAAATGAAAATCAAACCAAGGAAGGGGGAAAAAACATAGTAATAAAATCCAAAATAGGGCCCCAGAAAGATGCCCTCAATCCATCAATCAGTCTAGACCGAGCAATAAAAGCGACTTAACTAATTTTCAGAACATCGGCCTTGGGAGTTATTAGTATCATGACACTGATCAATAATATGCAATTAGAAAGTAATAGTAATTGAAATTTGTTAGGTGGTGCAGTAGTAGTGAATATCCAGTTAATGGAAACCTTGGAATTGATGCTATATTCTAACAGCCCTCCTTCCTTCCATTATTATCTTCACCACAAACCTGTGAGGTAGGTCGGGTTGAGAGATGGTGATTGGCCCTAACATCCTAACCCAGTGTTTCTCAACCTTGGCCACTTTAAGATGTCTGGACTTCAACTCCCAGAATTCCCCCAGCCAGCATGCTGGCTGGGGGAATTCTGGGAGTTGAAGTCCATAAATGCTGGCTGGAGGATTCTGGGAGTTGAAGTCCATAAATGCTGGCTGGAGGATTCTGGGAGTTGAAGTCCAGACATCTTAGAGCAGTCAAGGTTGAGAAACACTGTCCTAACCACACACCATACTGGCTAAACAAGAAATATTAACATAGGATGTTAAGATCATCTTAGCCACATTCTCCCCAAAACATCTCTCTCTTCCATTTTTGTTTTGAAAGAAGCTCAGTTTGGTCTGTTGGAATCTGCTCCTCCAGAAATTAACTTGTCTGCAGAGAAATCCTCATAAGTTGTGTCTGTACAGGTGAAGACTTCATGGTTGTGACTGACATGGTAGAATCAGAGAAGATGAGGTTGAAAGGGATCCTGAAGATCATCTTTTCCACCCCTCCAATGACCTTGGAGGTCCTTTAGTCCAAACTTCCTGGCTTGTTAATGATTAAGAAACAAGGAAATGTTTTCTAAACCGCTCAGGAAAACTCTCAGAAAGGAGAGGAAGCTTCTTGGTGGAACCACCACACTTTCTGAAGCGTTTGACGCCCTTCGAATGAAACCATCATTTCATCTTCTTCTATTTTTAGGTCTTTGGTTTTCTGGAGCCACTGTGGTAGGGAGTTGATGGACTATTTGCTCCGCTCCGTGAGATGCCCAAGCTTTTTTGTCAGTTCTTTCCCTGTGTTGAATGTGGGGGTCCCTGGTAATGCTACCATTGGACAAAGAGGTGAGATGGGCTTGGGTATTTTTGGGCGTCCATACAAGTGTGGGAGAATGAGTCCGCTGCTTTTCATCCACCACTGTTCTTCTTCCATGATTTGGTCTTTCTTGGTTAGGCCATTAAGGGTTCTCTTGATCAGCTTGTCTAGTTTCTGTATTGGGTTGATGTTGACTGGGTTGCACGTTTCTTTGTCCGCAATAATTCTTCGGCTTGTGGTATGTATTGTGATCTGTCCATGATAACCATGGTTCAGCCTGGGAGGAGGAGGATGGTTTGGTCCTTCTAGCTTAGCTAAACTTCCCGTTGCCACTAACTTGGGTGTCAATGCTCAATTCAGGATCTGCAGGACTGGTACCAAAGAACGAGAACATCAAGAGACGCCAGGATGGCAATAAACTTTGAAGGAAGTTTACTAAGAAATTTTCCCCAAATATACTCACAGTCGTAGGGGGACCATCCTTAACCTGCCGGGTGAGCCCAAACAGCAAGGATGGTCTCTGGATTTTGACTCACAAAAGTGTTGGGTTTGCTGGGCAGGTTGTATAGCCCTACCACCTTTCTTTCCCCCTCCAGACCCAGAATTGCTTAGTTTAGGTGCCAGCAAAGGAAGGTTAGATATTAATGAGGATTAAGGCCCTGGGCGCCTGCTGTGACAAAAGGGGGAAATAATATCTGATTCGGATTAGAGCAAAAAGTGTGTTAGCTCACCACTTGAAAGAGTAAATAAGAAGAGCTGGATTCTCTAAGCAACCTCTCTTCCAGGTGATAATGGAAAATGCAGGTCAGTTCCAGGATGTTTCCCAACCCCACTAATTCCAAAGATGCTCCAATGATGGTTTGGTTGAAAAAGACATCACCCAAACATTTCTTTGCTTAGGAGACAGAGGTGTCCACAGGAAGGGTCAAAAAAGTCAAGATGGAAGCTGCATATGACAAAAAAAGGGGAGGGGCTCTGGGAGGTCATGGCTGAAGCCACCATTTTGACTTTTTGGAGTCCTCCCTCCTTCCAGATGGTTAATCACGGAGGACACCTAGGAATGACACAGAACAAAGTCAACTGTCTTGCTGGGGTGAAGCCTTGGGTGAACCATCATGCATGACTGAATTACTTAACCCTGCAGTATGGGAACACTTTGGATGGCCTGCTGACTTTAAAGCAGAGTTTCATTATTCATTTATTTATTTTCACTTTTAAACTGCCCTATAGCCAAAGCACTCTGAGTGGTTTGCAATAAAACACGCTAAAAAATACCATTCGAATCAAAACAGGTACAACAGAATCGAGTAAAGGGCTAAACAGATGAGGCGGTAGCAAGGTAGCCATTCAAAAATCTAAAATGCTATGAATTAAAAACCATTTAAAATGCCTGGGGAAATAGAAATGTCTTCGCTAGCGCTGAAATAATGCTACAGCAGACTCCAGGTAAGCCTCGCTGGGAGAGGGGGGGCATTCCACAAATTCCGTAAATACGGTGCAACCCCAGAAGAAGCTCTCCCCCTTGTAGACACCCACCTCACCTCCTTGGAGAAGGACCTCGTTCAATCATCTGAAGATCTGGGTAGGGAAATCTAGAAGATGCTCCTTCAGGTAACCTGGTCCTAAGCTGTTGCACAGTTGTAAGAAGGATGTTCAGTGAGGCAGGATGAAGTGCCTGCATGAGGAAAAGTGGTTGGGTCTGTGCCAAGGTCATGGATTTTTTTTAGGGAAGGCAGATGACTCAGCAGAAGAACAAGAGCACGTCGGCAGAAAAGGGGAAAACACCTGTCAGCCTTGCGAGGTAGTCCAGGCACAAAGCGCCCCCAGGAGTACTAGCTCTATCTTATTGTAAGGTTACATGAACAGATTCTTGCAAATCTGAAAGTACATCTCTCCTTCCTTGCCTTTACAGTCCAAGAAACTAGGGAGGGTCCCTTCTGAGACATTTGCCACACACCCATTCCTTCTGCAGGCTCAGCTGCTGCTTGTCTGACTGTTGCCTACTCTGTGACTCTTCCTCCTGTCTCCCAAGGTCATTCCCACATACTATTACAACATTCATCACCCTGGTGCCTTGCACCAT
This sequence comes from Liasis olivaceus, assembly GCA_030867105.1. Lineage (NCBI taxonomy): Eukaryota > Metazoa > Chordata > Lepidosauria > Squamata > Pythonidae > Liasis > Liasis olivaceus. The sequence goes on from CM061349.1 coordinate 6,490,520, forward strand.
GCCTCGTACTGATGGTGTTACCTAGTTGGGTAATGAAACGTCTGCAAGCAAACAACCAAGTTCAGAGAGCATCACGGACTTTGGCAACCAATATCCAGATAAGCTGGGATTAACACCTGACAAACAACCAAGCAGGAAACTTGATTATATCTGTTGGGGGAAGGGGAATAAAACTAGAGATGGAATGGACTTTCTGTACAAAGGGCATATCTGACTGGCACCAGTGATGTTACCTAGTTGGGTCATGAAATGTCTGCAAGCAACCCACCAAGCTCAGAGAGCACCAAGGACTCCACAGTCCGCCCCTGAGCTCCAGATCTTCTTTCCTGTTGGAATGGGGGAAATGCTAGAAGGCACCTGTCAAGCGGCACTCATACGTTTTGGTTTCAGAATATAAAGAGAGCAAGGAAAAGGAAAGAAAGGGGGGTTAATTTCAGATGCTGCAGGACATTTTTCTGGAGAGGACGTCACCTGGCTAATGTGGAGTGGATGGAGCCTGCCCAGTCCAGACATCCCACCTAGGACAAGGAGGAAGACCGGGAGGAAAACCCTGGAGAGGCTTGTGAGAACACGGAAAGGCCAGGAGGACGGGCTGGGTTGTGTGTGCAGGGAGGCAGATGCTGGACGTGGAAGGTTGTGAGTTAAAGGCTTCGATTGTCAGCGATGCAGCTGGGAGAAAACTCCCAGACATTCCAGTGTCAGTAATTGAGATAAAGAGGAGAGGAAGAAGCCCTAATAAAGTTTAAGCAGAAAGCCTCCCTCCCTCCCTCCCTCCCTCCCTCCCGCCCTCTCTATCTTTCTTTCTTTCTTTCTTTCTTTCTTTCTTTCTTTCTTTCTTTCTTTCTTTCTTTCTTTCTTTCTTTCTTTCTCTCTCTCTCTCTCTCTCTCTCTCTCTCTCTCTCTCCTCCCTCCCTCCCTTTAGCCTTCCTTCCTTCCTTCTCTATCTTCCTTCCTTCCTTTCTCCCTCCCTCCCTTTCTCCTCCCTCCCTCCCCTCTCCATTCCTCCCTTCCTTCCTTCCTTCCTCCCTCCCTCCCTCCCTCCCTCCCTCTTTCTTTCTTTCTTTCTTTCTTTCTTTCTTTCTTTCTTTCTTTCTTTCTTTCTTTCTCTCCTCCCTCCCTCCCCTCTCCATTCCTCCCTTCCTTCCTCCCTCCCTCCCTCCCTCCCTCTTTCTTTCTTTCTTTCTTTCTTTCTTTCTCTCCTCCATCCCTCCCTTTATCCTTCCTTCTCTATCTTCCTTCCTTCCTTTCTCCCTCCCTTTCTCCTCCCTCCCTCCATTCCTCCCTCCCTCCCTCTTTCTTTCTTTTTCTTTCTTTCTTTCTTTCTTTCTTTCTTTCTTTCTTTCTTTTCTCTCCTCCCTCCCTCCCTCCCCTTATCCTCCCTCCCTCCCTTTTCTCTCCTCCGTCCCTCCCTTTATCCTTCCTTCCTTCCTTCCTCTCTCAGTCTTTTGGTTTACTTTTACTTTTGTGACTTATATTTTCTTTTTACTTCTCTATGTTTTCTCCCCTTCTGTTTACAAATTAAAAGCAATAAATAAAACCACAAAAACCTCTGTGTGCCTCTTGACATGTCCTCTAGCAACATTCCACTGAACGCGGCTTTTGAATGGCAAAGAGGAGGCCAACAGAATTGGAAGTGAATCCGTGCATTAAACACCAGTCTGTGGCCCATCACTGATGTCCTCGGGTATCTGCCCTCTGCGTCCTCTGCTGATATGTTTGCCTCACCTGGGGACGCCAGTCGCAAGCCCAGCTCTTCCTGCCAAACCTATTATGCGCCGGCGAGTGATAAGTGGCAGTAAAAAACAGCAAAATCCATGTGTAAGAACCGAGAAGACAATGACAAAAGGCAGTGTAAGCAAAACCACAACAATACCGTAAAAATAGAAAGCAAAAAATAAAGGGGGCAACACCAGAGGAGAAGGATCCAAAACAGCTCAGTTTTCAACCATTTTTGAAAAATCAACCAAGATTTGTTGACATTGTTAGCTGTGCAGAATCTTTGGGAATGGTGGCATACAAGATGAATGAATGAATGAATATATGAGAGAGAGAGATTCATTTAAACAATTTATATGGCCACCCAACTCACTCATGGTGACTCTGGGTGGCTTACAAGAATAAAAATCCCAATACAACCCCCACCCCACCCCCTGGCGACAACAATACATTTATACTAGCCATTTGATGGGCTCCGGGTCAACCTGGGATACCCAGGCCTGCTGGCACAACCATGTCTTCAGGGCCTTGAGGAAGAGCATCAAGGTGGGGGCCAGTCTGATCATTGTGGGGATGATGTTCCACAGGGAGAGAGCCACCACGGAGAAGGCCTTCTTCTCGGTCCCACTAGATGGACTTCCTTAATAGAGGGGACCCGTAACATACCCTGCCTCCCCGATCTGGTGGGTTGGGCAGATGAAATTGGGAGAAGGTGGTCCTTCAGATAGATAGATAGATAGATAGATAGATAGATAGATAGATGAGAGAGAGAGAGAATAGATAGATAGATAGATAGATAGATAGATAGATAGATAGATGAGAGAGAGGATAGATAGATAGATAGATAGATAGATAGATAGATAGATAGATAGATAGATAGATAGATGAGAAGAGGATAGATAGATAGATAGATAGATGAGAGAGAGAGAATAGATAGATAGATAGATAGATAGATAGATAGATGAGAGAGAGAATAGATAGATAGATAGATAGATAGATAGATAGATAGATAGATGAGAGAGAGAATAGATAGATAGATAGATAGATAGATAGATAGATGAGAGAGAGGATAGATAGATAGATAGATAGATAGATAGATAGATAGATAGATGAGAAAGAGGATAGATAGATAGATAGATAGATGAGAGAGAGAGAATAGATAGATAGATAGATAGATAGATAGATAGATAGATGAGAGAGAGAATAGATAGATAGATAGATAGATAGATAGATAGATAGATGAGAGAGAGGATAGATAGATAGATAGATAGATAGATAGATAGATAGATAGATGAGAAAGAGGATAGATAGATAGATAGATAGATAGATAGATAGATAGATAGATAGATAGATGAGAGAGAGAGAATAGATAGATAGATAGATAGATAGATGAGAGAGAGAATAGATAGATAGATAGATAGATAGATAGATAGATAGATAGATAATATTCTGCTGTTATCCCCCTTCTTAGAAAAACGTCCTGATTGCTCAGATTCACTTTATCTTCACCAATGACTGCCTGTCTAATCTGACTCTATCTCCATGAACATAGCTGCAGTAAATACTGTTTTGTTGTCTGTCATATTCACCGTAACGTTGTCGTCATCATCATCATCATCATCATCATCATCATCATCATCGAAGGAGGAAGAGGAGGAGGAGAGGAGGTGGTGGTGGTGGTGGTGGTTCTGGATGCCCATTAGCCCAAACAAGCTGATCACTTATTTTTGGTTTTATTCTGTTTTATTTTTAATTAACCATATATAGATTTCACAGTTCTGTATACTACTGTTCATTTTCACTCCTTGCTATTGGGAATTGTATGTTTTAATTTTGAATTTATTTTGAACCAGTCCAAGACTGTAAATCAATCAATCCGTCAATCAATCAATGTATTTATTTTACTTTATATGGCCTCCCATCTCAAAATCATGACGGTGGGTGGCTAAGTTAAAAACACCATAAACAGCCACGTAGTAATAAATACATAATTGGCAGATGAGATAAAACCTTTCACAGGGTCTACTATCCATTCCAACCACCATACACAGAGACTCAGCCATGTCTTCAAGGCCTTACAAAAGCCCACAAGGTTGGGGCTACTATAATCTGATATTCGGGACAATGAATAAATGGAAGCTATAGAAGATGGTCAAGAATGTTCACTCCCTTCTTTCAAGGGAACCCCAGAAGCCAACGAAAAGCACTAGGCTGGGAGCATGAAAACAATTCTTTCTATGTCAAGAAGACTCCTAAGATGTTAGCCCTTCAAGGCAGACCAAACTAGGAAACCAAAATTATGAACACTAATGCTACTTGTATTATAGGGTTACAGTAACAGAATCTTGCAAATCTGAATGCACTTCCTCCTCCCTTTGTCTTCATGAGAACTAGGGAGGGTCTTGTCTGAGACGCTTTCTCAGGTTACGGTTCTGGCCAGGACTCAGATTTCTTTTATCTGACCATTGTCTTGGTTGCGGCTCCTCCTCCTGTTCCTCAAGGGGATTCTTACAGCCCATTACATAACATCTCAAGGATCAGGATGCTTTGGATCAAATTCTGAGGCTGGCTTAGCAAGTGAGAGGATCAGTTGCCTCTGCCAAAAATTGCTCCATTGGAATTTAGCCAGCGCTGGAACAACAGAGACTCTGGCCCAATTTCCAGCTGGACAGCTCCTCAGCTACCTTTGATCACAGGACAGTAATAGCCTTCTCTACCAGTAGGAACTTGCACTCAGCCATGGCCCTGGCAATATCATCCATTCTATCTATCTATCTATCTATATCTATCTATCTATCTATCTATCTATCTATCTATCTATCTATCTAATCTCTATCCATCCATCTCTGTCTCTATCCATCCATGTCTCTCTTCCCTATCATCTATCTATCTTTCCATCCATATCTATCTATCTATCTATCTACCTACCTACCTACCTACCTAATTTTGAAGCTGCCCAGTTTCTTCACACCTCTGGACAATTTACAAATAAGAAGAAAACAATACAGATTCAGCCAATGGGAAGAACGATACACCCACTATAAGCTACACATAACTAACTCGCTCTCTTCTTTTTTCCGGCCATGTCCCCTTGATGTTGCCTTTGTCTCTTCCCCAGTTCAAGAGAGAGAGAGGCTAAGCCTTTCTTAGCTGTATCGGCATTCACGTAGGTTTTTCCCCCTTTCTTTGGACACCATCAAAGGCAGCCTCCAGGTCAGTAAAATCTGTTAAGTTTTGTCACGCATCAACTCAGAAGGAAATCAGGGACTGAGCACAGGAACAATTGAGGCAGGAGAGAGTTCAGGCCTGGGGAGAGCAGATTACATACCAGTCCATTTTTTTGCAGACCCAAAAATGTTGTGCAAAGCCACAGAGATGACATTGGAGAAACTATGCAACTATGCAGACCTAAACCTGGGAAATAAAGAGAGCATTAAAAAGGAACTCAGATTGACTCCACCTTAACTTCCTGGGGTATAAGAGGAAGGGACAGAAAAACACAATCGGGCTTCCAATATTTTAATATTCTAGCCCAATGTTTCTCAACCTCATCAATGTGTAGACTTCAACTCCCAGAATTCCCCACCCAGCATACCTTAAGATGGGTGGACTTCAACTCCCAAAATTCTGGGAGCTGAAGTCCACACACCTTAAAGGTGCTGAGGTTGAGAAACACCGCTCTACCCTTTCTCGACAGAGTTTCAGCCTTCTCGTAGAGTCTGTTTCCTGACTTGGCCTACCTCAAAGAGCTGACAGATAGGTGAAGAGCACTTCAGTTCATCAGTAGGGAAAGATCAGCTTGGATCACTCCATCATATGGGGCTGAATGCTCCACTTTTGCCAACTCTGCTTAGAAAGCTATGAATGACAGCTCTGGGCTTCTAGATAGAGGACAATGACTCAGGAGAAAACATTAGATATTAGTTACGCCAGAGGTGGGCAATGCTTGGGCTAAAATGAAGAAATGAAGACACTCTGAACCCCTAAGACAGTGTTGTCCAAACTTGGCCACTTTAAGATGAGTGGACTTCAACTCCCAGAATTCCCCAGCCAGCATGCTACATGGCTGGCTGGGGAATTCTGGGAGTTGAAGTCCACTCATCTTAAAGTGGCCAAGTTTGGACAACACTGCCCTAAGATGTTGTTTCCATAACGCTGACAGATGAAACACCAACATCTATTAAGAAGAGCGACGCTGATTCAACCAGCGGCATGGACATCTGTCCTCCCATTACCACAGGGATCCTCAGGGCTGCATCAGGCGTCTTGGAGCTGTGTAACAGTAACTGGAAACTTGGAGACGGATTTTTCTGGTGTCCATGGAGACCACACATTTACGAAAGAGATCACCGTTGGCAGCTGCTCGCCAAGCTTCTCAAAGAAAGGAAGGAGGAAAGTTTCAAACCGTGTGTGCTCTTTGGGAAGAATTCCCAGGGCGTCTTGGTTTCTTGGAAATTTGTTTCTTGAAGGAATGCGTTGGACTGGGTCTGAGGCAGGCGTGCAGATGTGTTTGCCCAAGAAGAACCAGGCTGAACATGAGATGGACAGGCTTCGGCTTGAGAAGATGGATTGTTGGTTCTGAAACATTGCAAGCCACCTTGGGCATTCCCCAGAGTAGGACAAGTTGCAGAACAAGCCAAGAGAGGAAATAAAATGAAGAGAACTAACAGCTTTAAGCCAATGGGTTGTGTTGACATCACACAAGGGATCAGACTAGAGCTCCGTATGTTGTGTGAATGCAACCTGTGTGGTTGGTTTATGGTCCCATTTCTCATCTATATGCAACTCAGGAAAGTTAATTAAGTCAGCAAACCAGGGTTATTTCCTGTAGGTCAGCATGTTATGCTAACACAGCCATTCAAGAGACTATATTGACATGTCTACTCAAGAGTAAGTTTGACAGAGTTGAAAGGGACTGGGGTAAATATGAAACAAGATTAGCAATGCATTTGGGGGAATAATTCCTATTAAATTATTTGTCTAAAGCAGTGTTTCTCAACCATAGCAACTTGAAGATGTGTGGACTTCAACTCCCAGAATTCCCCAGCCAGCCATGCTGGCTAGGTAATTCTGGGAGTTGAAGTCCACACATCTTCAAGTTGCTAAGGTTGAGAAACACTGGTCTAAGGCTTTTAGGAATGAAGCTCCAGGATCTCAAATAGCACAGCTCTGCTTTAGAGGATAAAGCAAATGTTTTTGATACATCACAACTGGTTGGTTCTGGGTAGCCACTGAATGGGAGACCACTAGGAAATTCCAGGATGGAAGACCAGACTGGAAGCCGAACAAATATCTGGAAGAAGGCAAGGGTAAATCACTTCTGTTTTTCTACCCCCAAACCCCGATATGAATACATCCATAAAGTCATCCAGAGTCATTTCCCACTCAACAAAGACTTTATTTTTATATGGAGCCAGTTGGTTTGAGCCCCCGACAGCCCATCCGATGGGTAGATTTATCAAAGCCCAGCTTAGCCTGGAAACGTTGGCGACTGGTGCAAAGGCGATGGTGGGAAGCAGCAGTCGAGGGACAAAATCTAATTATGGGTCTCCAACTTGTTTGCAGCAGGCAAGATTGGGCACCTGTTCAAGTGCAAAAAAGAAAAGCGGGGAGGGGGGATATTTGACTTGGAATGGGCCATTGGTTTGATTTAAAGCAGTCCCTGAAATGTTTGCTTCAGACAATACAGCAGAAAGGAGGGAGGGAGGGAGAGAAAGGGAACAGCAAGCAAAGAAAGGCTTGTGCCAAAATCTAATGAACGTGCAATCGAGAAAGAAAAGCGGAGCACCATGTACCAGGAGAGAGATTCTATTTTTTTAATTTTTTTTTTTTTTGCAAAAAGGCTTGGTTTTCTGCCCTCTGCAGCTTCAGAGAGGGAGTTGTCTACGGTCACCTGCATCAGGAGCAGCAAGACCCCTTTGTTTGGGTCCACGGATGCAGACGGAAGATGGAGGATTACTTCCCCAAGCTACGTCTCTTTCCTGCAAAGCCAGAAGGGACCGGCCTGCCTTTGACCTTGAGAAAGTTTAGCTCATGCACGGAAGGGAAAGGAAGCCACGGCTCGGGAAGCCATTTGATCCAGCCCTTGGGAACCTGGTTTCCTTGCCTAGCAGAAGCCAGCTTCTGCGTCTCCTCCTTGTCACAAATGCACGCGTTGGTCTCCCTTCTCCTCCCGGTTGCAAGGCGTAGAGTTGTGATGCAAGCACAAATCCTATGCAGAAAAACCTTTCTGCCTTTTTGCCATCTGTTCCCGCCGGGTTAGATGAAAGAGGATTTGTTTTCTGGGGAGAATGTCTTTCCCGGAAGAATTTTGCAAAACGCAATTCTCCTGGGTGTGAAGGACAGGGTTCTTGTGCTTAATGAGAAACCGTGTGGCCAAGGGGGTGTGGAGGTGAAAGTCTTTCATTATATTTTCATTGTACTCTTCCCACCTTTCCCTTCAACCCAAGGGAAGGCTTCAGAAGAGGACTCCCCCACCCCTGGTGCTTTTTCAGATGGGGAAGGGTGAACAACCAAGGATGGGAAGGATGGATGGAAAGATCTGTAGCAAAACAGCAGTTACACCCCTCCACCCCCTCCAGCAATCAAGTCAGCTCAAAATCCCCACCAAGAGGAATCTGAAAGAAATTCTCAAGCAGCCTGAGAATAAGGTAGAAAACCAGAAGCCTCCTTAGCCAGAGAACCCAGCACTGGCTTCTGCTGATCTACTTTGGCTCCCTGTTTCACTCCACTGGGGTCAAAGGACAACAGATGAAATTCGTTATTTTAAGGCAAGATTATCAACAGCTGTTTAGATAGCATTCTGAAGCCACTGCTTACTCCTGAACATATCTGTGGAGGTTGCATCTTCCTGAACGATGCGACAAGGAGCAAAGAAGATCTGGTAAATAGCTGGTCCATGAGAATGATGATAAAATTCAGTCTCTCTGTGATGCACAACTTGGAATATCTGGTGGGTACCTCATATTTCTCTGCCTGTCATTGGAACTGCAGATGTATTCTTTCAGCAGATTTTCTCTGCCTCTGGATGAAGTCCAGACGCCGTTTACTGGATTAAAAAACAAACAAACAACTCTGCAATACATTCAGAAAACAATTACAATTTCCTAGTTCTTGTGAATTATAAAGTTAGTGTCCTGAGACTAACAGATATGTTGTGCTTACCATTTGGGGGGTGGTAAAAAACCTAGAATGTATTAAAAATAACATTAATTGCTCCATCAAAGCAGAAAAATTCTCCTGTCACTTTACACTCTTTAGATTAATTACACTGTTGGCTGCAAGAGCATTTTGGAGAGATACCTAACAGCAACTTTCTCCAATTTGATGCCCTCCAGCTATGATGTACACAAACAATGCTTGAGCAAATACAGATTTTGGACCTTGGTTATGGTATGTAGAGGTTGTGGTTGTGTTGATATTTTAAGTTTATGACAGGGGTCCACCACATTTCTAAGTCCACCCTAGGGCTGTGAAGCCTAGTGAGAACGCTGGATTTCAGCACATTTCCACAATCTCACCCATGATCTTCTGAGCTCCCGTTGGAGAATGTGGAAATCTTGAGAGAACTTGTGGAAGATCTTGGCAACCTTGAGATCTCCTGCAATCTTGTGTGACATAGATGGAGCTCTGGGACATTTGGTGACCTCACACAGTTTTGGCCATTTTAGATTTCTAGATAACGGTGGTGGTGGTGGTGGTGATGATGGTGGTGGTGGCATATGGTAGACCCCTGCTTTGAGGGAGATGGGTTTGGTGTGAGTGATGAAAACTCCCAGGACCAGATGGGCTTTGGTGCCATGAGATCTCAGGGGTCTAGGGTGATGGGCTAGAGGGTGAATCATCAAATCTAATGGAACCAGGGAGATGGGCTATGGGATGAATCTTCAAATCTCCTGGGACAGGGAGATGGACTTTGGGTGAGTTACTGTCTGATCATGCTTGTCCATCTAAAACCCAACTGTTGTTCTTGCGTGTGTGTTTAAACAGAAGAAATCAATTAACTGCCTGTGTTGTTGGTTATAAATCAACTATTTACATATTTAATGATTACACCTTTAATAAATCCCATGGAGGGGAGCCGAGCTGGCAGATTTCTAAGCTCTTCTTCGGGCGTCATCAATTATTCTGAAAGCCCAGCCATTACACTAAATCTTCTCTTCCACGAACGCTTCTTGTCAGAGAAAGATTTGTCCCCTCCCTTGACCACCAAAAGGCCCTGGAGCTGGGCCACCAACATTACATTAGGAAAATTGCTTAAGCAGCAGTTTTAACTCACAAAAAGGGGGCAGCTTTTAATTTTTGCCACACATGGAAATCGATACGTTGCCCTTCAGCTCTCCGGAGTGATGGGAAAAGGCCCGTCTCGTCTGACTAATCCAATTCCTGAGACTCCGTCGGAGCATCCGAGGGCCTTCAGGAACAATTGCAGTGGTTTTAAGACCCATCTGGGACCTCGTCCTGGAATCCCTTTGATTAAATTAGCTGCCTCTGTCCCCTTTGGTTGAAAGAGAGAGATGAATCCCTATTGATAGATGGCCCTTGATCAATATGCATGGCTTGTATTTATGGGTGCCCAGCAGTTACAACCTTTTTAATGTAATTTACGATGACACGGAACCCAATTATTACAAGGGGTGGTGAAGATGCTCGGCGTGGTGACGCGGGACTCCACCGTGGACGTCCTTTTTGAAACTCACCGGTTTGGAAAGAGCGAGACCGTAATTCTCCAGTCAGCAGATGTAGCTGGGAGATAGCGTTTGGGTGAGTTTGCACAAATCAGTTGCTATCGGATAGGGAGTCACACCGGGCGTGATTTCTAGCCCGGGTGATGGTGCAGAATCCTGATGGCCACTGCCAATCGCCCAGAGATGGAAGGTGGGGGGAGAAGGTTGGCAATCCAACTTTTCCAAGGATAATAAAGGTTTCAGAGGGCAAGGGGGCGGGCAGGGAAGTAACTGAAGCAAGTAGGGGGTAATGATGAACAAATGGGACTGCATGGAAATGAAATAATGGATGGATAGAAGGTTTTGTTCTGGGGCAGGGGCTCTTGGGGGTCTGTGGTTAGATTTCAGGGTGTCCATGAACTGGGATGAGAAAAGAAAAAAAGCCACAGTTTTAATTTTACGAACCTCCAACTGAAAGGCAGCCTTTCATTCCATAGTGAATGTAGGGAAGCGAGTAATTTACCGCCTCTCGGTTCCAGAAATGTTTGTGAAGTTCAATACATCTCCCTGTCTAAAATTATTTCAATTATTTTTTCATCTTTTGAGAACCGCATTTGAGCATAATCGGTTTCCTTTGCAGTACAGTCTATGTGTTTTATTTGATGCATTTAAATGCTCTGTGTGTGTGTGTCTGTGTGCGCGCACACGCTGAGGAGGGTTTCAGCAGATATTCAGAGGGGCACAAAAAATTAAGAACGTAAGTAGGAAAACTTGTATTCCCCCCACCAGTTAGGCCCTTGACCCCCAACCGCTTCATCCTTCATGGCCAATGGGAAAGGATTTGGGTCACTGTAGTCCAAAAGGCACATTCTTCCTCTCCCATGCTCCTACAGACTCTTTTTCTTTTTAATCACCCTCCCTCCCTCCCTCTGTCTCCTTCTTTCTTCTTCCCAGCCCGGGAACAGAAATATCATCCATGCCTTCTGGTAGAAGGTTTTTGAAATCTGAAGGTCACCCAGGGCCCTGGGATTGTGAGTTATTCTGAGCTAGTTTAAACAATGAGAGCTGGCTTGGGGTAATGGTTAAAGGCGCCAGGCTAGAAACCAGGAGGTCGTGAGTTCTAGTCCTGCCTTAGCCAGTCGGGTGACCTGGGGCCAGTCTCTTTCTCTTAGCCCACCCCACCTCACAGGGCTGTGGGGAAAATAGGAGGTAGGCACCTTAAATACACTTCCTTGACTCAAAGAAAATAAATCAAAATAAAATCTAGGGACCTGCCCCAGCAGGGGTGACCACAGAAGAGGGTTGTCCATGCTTTTGCAAGATGGCAGGTGTGGACCCACAATCACATCTTGCAGATTGCACTACACACACACACACCCCACACACAGTCCCCGCAGGCACCCTTGCACCCAAATAAACTCCCCCATTATAAGGCCGTTTTTGATATGGTGTGCTGAGATTATGCGAAGAATAGTTCAAATCAATAGTGATTATGGAGGAAGGAAGATTTACACTTGGACCAAATCCATTAAATTTAGCAAAGGGTCAGGTCTGAACCCAGGGATGAAGCTGAATTTTGACCGCCGCACTTGCCGCCGTTGCTTATAAAGTCAGGGCTCTCCATAAATTCTGTAATTGAGGGGTAGAATTCAGCATCCTTAATTCAGCATCCTTTGCCTCGTTAACGAGTATATTTTCCCCAAGACTATATTAACATCCATTGTCGCTGTGTGTCCATTTTAAGGGGCGTATTCTCTCTTGAACTGGGTTGACCCATAGAGCCATTCACAGATCTCTGTTATTCTGAGATTCTCTTATTCTTTGCTTCTGTGATTTGATGACCCTGTGCTTCTATGAATCTGATGCTATTATTCCTTGATTCTCTGATTCTCTGTATCTGATATGATTATTCTGTGATTCCCTGATTCTATGACTGTAATTCTCTAATCCTATTAATCTATTATTCTGTGATGCTATGACTCTGTGATTCTATTCTGTGATTTTGTAATTCTGTGATTCTGTGATTCTTTGATTCTGTGATTGGGTGAATCTGTAGTTCTGCATTTCTGTGATTCCATTCTGCAATTTTGTAATTCTCTTATTCTATTATTCTGTCATTCTGTGATTCTATGAATCTGTAGTTCTGTATTTCTGTGATTCCATGTAATTCTGTGATTGTATCATTCTGATTGTATCATTCTGGGAGTCTGTAATTCTGTGATTCTATAACTGTCATTCTGTAATTCTGTGTTCTATTATTCGATTATTCTGCGAGTCTATGATTCTATGATTCTGAAACTAAATAGCTAGAAGACTCTCCAGAACTGTTCAGTTTTAAGCATCTTGCTGAATGCCACCAGGGAGATGCCAGTCTGATCCCTGCTGGGAGACCGTTCTAGAGAACCGCTCCCACCTTTGAAGAGCAGGACTTCTGCCTTCATCTCCCTTCACTTCCTGAATTCCCACAGTTCATCCCTGACATGATCAATCCGTCTGGACCACAGCACTGGCTTTATCCCTCTCCTTTGGGACCCAGGAGAAGGCCTGACTTCCCATTCTTCTGAGCCAAGTAAAGGCCACTGAACTGGGGCTCAAGACCAGAGTCCAGAAGAGCTGAAGCTTGGTTCCTGTTCTTCCTGTGAGAAAGGAAGCAGGAGAGCGATCCTCACCAGAAAAAAAATGGGATGTGCGAGGGGAGGGGGCACGAGAGGACAAAATTAAATTATAGCACAAAACTTTTGTCTCTCTGCCAACGTGCCTGCAGGCAGAAAGCAAAGCAGGTTGCCCTCCAGGAACTCCGCAGATGGCATGGAAAACAACAAGAGCATTTAAATGCCATAAAACGAGAGATTTCAATGCCGTTTATTGGGAGAGCATTTGGAATCAAATGCGACGGTGCACGTGTTTCTTTTCCCTTCAGAAGGCAGCAGCGTTTATTAACTTGCTCACCTCTGAACACAACCTCTCTTGTTTTCTTCAGCCAGTCAAGCGGTAAGAACAGAGGCCACGCACGTTTGCAGGACTGCACATGTGTGCATGTGTGAGCATCTACGAGGGAGCATGAATGCAAGATAGTTATCGTTCTCCGATTACAGGCACAATAATGCCAATAACGGACGGGTGTTCCTTTTTCCTCCTCCTTGTCGTCTCCCCACACCCCCATAACATAAGATGGTGCCTCATATCCTCTCTGCAGGAGAGCAAATAGCAGAAGAAACGCCAAGGAGACCTCAGTGGTGCCGCCGATAAACCATGATCTAAATATCACAAAAGACATGCTGATAACCAAGTAAGTGGAAAAGAAAGGAAGTGGATACGCTTCAGAGAAAGATGCAAAATGAGCTATGGATGAATGTCTACTGTACTTCTTTCGACCCAAACCTTGTAATCTGGGGTATGGAGTACAAGTATGAAATTTTCACATGAACATTTCTTCACTCTGAAGTGCAATCCTCCAGGTTTCATATTAGGGCTATTCAGCATTTCAGATCCCAAGGCCAAAAGGTGTTGAGGTCTGTGCATGGCACCTGTCTGCACATTTCTAAACCAGTGCTTCTCAGCCTTGGCCACTTGAAGATGTGTGGACTTCAACTCCCAGAATTCTGGGAGTTGAAGTCCACACGTCTTTGAGGAGCATGAATGGAATCATCATGCCTGTGATTCTTGCAGAACAGCAAGGACGTATTCACCCATAGCTGACCCTTCTAGGTTAGCCTACATCTAACCTAAATAACCTATTAAATGTATTCAGGATGTATTCACCCATAGCTGACCCTTCTAGGTTAGCCTACATCTAACCTAGCTAACCTATTAAATGTATTCAGGATGTATTCACCCATAGCTGACCCTTCTAGGTTAGCCCACATCTAACCTAGCTAACCTATTAACTGTATTCAGGATGTATTCACCCATAGCTGACCCTTCTAGATTAGCCTACATCTAACCTAGCTAACCTATTAAATGTATTCAGGATGTATTCACCCATAGCTGACCCTTCTAGGTTAGCCTACATCTAACCTAGCTAACCTATTAAATGTATTCACCTGTAGTTGACATCTCTTGAAGAAACAAAAGATATGGGGATGGGTCCACTGCACAGAAGAGATCAAAGGGATATCCCAGTTAAGGTAATGAAGAACTTCTTGAACAATCAATAATCTCTAAATGTTATATCTCCTTGAAGCAAAATGTATAAAAACCCCGATCCCTTTGTGTTCGGGGAGCCTCTTTAGATAGAGGTATCCCCTTTACTGCTGCGCACCAATAAAGGAATTTTGCTCTAAAGAGTTTCTCGTGTCTGGCGAAGTTATCGGCTGTCGTCTCCCGGCTAAGAACCCCGTTTTGGGTCCAACATCTTCAAGTGGCCAAGGTTGAGAAACACTGTTCTAAACTAAATGCATCTTTTCTGGGGATTGCACTGCAACTGGGAATTAGAGCTGGGATTGTGGGAGGTTAGAAAAAGTTGCAACTGCTTTAAGAACTCGCAGACTAGTCCCGAGCAAGCATCCCCGTGGGCTTCAAAGCACCTCTTTGACTTTGAATCTGAAGTACTGTCTAACCCAGTTTCATATATGCTTGCCGTAGCAAAAAAGAAAAATGAAATAGATGTATGACACCGTGGGTGAGAGTCTGTAGATTTGCAAACTGTGGGAAAACATGAGAGGTGACAAGGGTTTTTCAGTTATGTTGTGTGATACATATTTCTATCAATAACTTGAACTGGTTTCCTAAATATATATACGGAGCCAGTTTGGCGTAGTGGTTAAGACTTCAGGCTAGAAACTGGGAGATGGTGAGTTCTAGTCCTGCCTTAGTATGAAGCCAGCTGGGGGACTTGGGGCCAGTCACTCTCTCTCAGCCCTAGGAAGGAGGCAATGGCAAACTACTTCTGAAAAACCTTGCCAAGAAAACAGCAGGGACTGGTCCAGGCAGTCACCAGGAGTCAAAAATGGAGTCAAAGGCACAGATGTGCATCTGTGTGTCTTGACGCAGAGTTCTCACTCAAGGCATAAATGGCGTAATTCACTTAACTCACTTAATGACCACATCGCTTAGTGTTGGAATTTCCGGTCCCAATTATGGTCGTAAGTCAAGGACTACCTATATAAGTAGTATTGTGTAATGAACTTGAATCATTGTGTATTTAAATCATTGTGTATTCAACTCAAAGTTTGCTACAATAGGCTCTGTTCTTAACTATGGGTCATCTGTAAACCGGGCATTCTTAACCCAGGGACTACCAGTACATAAAAGGGTTCAGAGTTCTCCCCATCTGACTGTCTATAATTCTCCCCAAAGGTAAGAAAATAGGACAAATTCAGTGGTGCAGGGGGGATGAGAAGCTGGAAAATAAATATCAGGTCTAAAAATGGGCTGATTTCAGCAGGGCTACTAAGAGGAATGGTCCACAACAATTCCCCATCACCTCCCAGTGCTTCGTTATGGGGAAAGAAGTTGGACATCTTTCATGTGACTAGAATGAAGTATATGTAGCCCACCCCATTGTAAAGAGCTGTAGGAATAAACCTGAGAGACAGGAGGAAGAGCTGCAGCCAAGGCAGCGGTCAGATAAGAAAAATCTGAGTCCAAAGCAGGAACGTAATTTGAGAAAGTGTCTCAGACTTGACCCTCCCTACTTCTCATGAAGATAATGGGAGCGGGAGGAGAAGCGGATTCAGACCTGCAAGATTCTGTTACTGCGACCTTATAATAAAAGGAGTATTAGCATTCATAACGTTGGTTTTCTAGTCTGGTCTACCTCACAGAGCTGACACCCATGCTTCTCAGGGCACATATACACAAACACCGATGGAATGCCAAAACACTCTCACACACAAAGACATTTTACTTCATTACACAGGAAAAAATACAGACCCTCCTATGCCCGCTGCTAGGGGAAGGCATGAACGAAAGAATTCCAGAAACCAGGCTTTGCAGCCTTGATCTTCTTTTGAACCTGGAGGAATATTGAAAAGAAAGTAGGCAAAGGGGGTCTTTGTGGGGGATAATTCCCCCCCAAACTGAACAATACAGGACGAATTGAGGGGCAGGGGGAAGAATCCAGCTAAAGAAAGATTGAGTTGAACAATGGGCCAGATTCTGCCAGGGGCCGAGGAGAAAAACCTTCCAGAAAAGATTTCCCCATAGATCCCCATGGGAGAGGCAAGCCCCCTCCCTCTCGCCTCCCGGTCATGTGACTCAGCGGGAGGGTATGCAACCCCCCCCCCGTAGTGCACACGTACATGCAGACACCCACCAGAGAAGAGCAGAAGAACCACCCACCTATGTAACCCATGACTATGTAGCACAGAAGAAAATACAGACGCCTCCTAAGGATACGGGCGAGATGGGGTTGCAGAGAACTCCAGAAGCAAGTTCTGTAAGTACGAAAGCCAGAAAAATGGCAGACTCTTGGAGAGATGGATATAGACTAAAGGCCATTGCTTGGAAACGCTGTCATAGTGGATTTCTGCCCTGAGCAGGGGGTTGGACTATATGACCTCAAAGGTCCCTCCAACTCTTCCATTCTAGGGTTCTGTCCTCCTAACCGAAGAGGCTCGGTTTGCACTGCCCTCAAACAACCTGCCATGAACAGGTTGAAACTCTTACTGAAACTCCACGGGCTGTTCCAATGATCTGGGCTAAGTGATTTTTGCAGCCAGAGCCCCTGATTCAACCCCCCCCCCCGCCCCGATTTGGGACCCCACCGTGAAATCCATCCATCCTTCTCACCAGGTTTACGATCCTCCCGCTGCCAAGCTGCCACTTTTGCGACCCAGGTCCGTGGAAACGGCGCATCTTCTGTTCTAGCAAGCCATTGCTTGGAAGAGGCTCAACTATCAGATTTTGGGCTCCATCAGTAATTGGGATTTTTTTCCCCCTTCCCCCTTGTGTCTTGACACCACCCTGGTACAGTCCAAGTTTTATGGCCTCTCGTGCGGTGGTGCCCTGCTGATGCGGCTTGCCGTTTGTTTTATTTACAACCGAGGGGGGGAGCGGGGGAGAAGACACCCCCCAATTCTCCCCTTGCTTTTCTCCTCTGCCAGGGCTGAGTCAGCAAAGACTTTCTTTAAAAGGGGGAAAAATCATTTTCAGGGAGAGAAGAGATACGGGCCTTGAAAGCTGAAAGAGGGAAACTGTAAGGGGGGGGGGAGCATATTTTAATCCTCTCCGTTACGCAGGGTTGAGTGCCTCGTTTGGCCATCGCCACGTGCGTGAAAAGCCATCCTTCTTGGACTCCGAGGCCTATTCAAGATCTACGTGTCGGATGAAACCTGACTTTCTGTCCTCAACGTTTCTGCTTCGGTTTGCAACCGGGGTCTGAAAAATAGAATAGGTTTGAAGGCTGGAGGCCTGGCGGCTCCACAGCAGACCTTTTGGGAAACGGTGAGGACATTTGAAAGGCCTTTCTAAAGGAAACAATGCTGTTGCTGAAGGGTTTGTCCGCAAGCTGGAGGGAAGAAAATGCCCGTTCTTTATGCTTCAGCCATCCTTGTGGACCAGAACATTGAGGGCAGCTCAGCCAAAATTGCTCAAAAGGCAGGACATGAACGAACAAACTGGAGGGGGTGTGGGTCTCTCCCCTTATTCAGGTCCCGCTCTCTAGAGAAAAGAAAGCCATTGACAGAAAAGTCTGAATCATTCAGACCCCTTTTAAAAGGACTGATTTGCAAACTTCCGCGCGGCATTTACCTGAAAGGAAGATTCCTGTTGCTCCCCCACAATGATTTGGCTTATCTTAGATTCGCTTGAAAATGCAACTTAGGGAGGCAGAAGGGTTTCCACTGCCTAATCTTTGTGCAGGGGTGGAGGGGAGCTTTGGGCTTGTCTGGACTGCCATGTTTTTCCCATAATGCCTCATGATGATACCGTACTAGATCAATGTGTCGGAAGGTTTGTGTATGAAAAATGCAAACTGGAAGCCAGAATTGCCAAGGGACACTTCTGTTGCCTCCTGCAACAGCTGGCAAGCAAAAAAAAAAGTGGAGGGAGGGAGGGAGGAAGAGAGGAGGGCAGGGGAGGAGAGGGAGGGAGAAAAGGCAGGCAGGCAGGCAGGCCGGCCATAGTGTATGATCAAGAAAAGTTAAGATGGTGGCCATGATGATGTGATCAAAGCTTCACCTGTTTTTAGGTGCACTGTGCTCACATGGTTTCCCAGGGAGCGAAGAGCAATTGAGTAGATTCTCAGAGCTTGGAATGCAAATGAAGGCCCCATTCTTATTGGTCTCCTTCTCATTAGCTGAAGACATCAAAAGCCAGCTAACGCTTGGGGAAGGGAGACCTAGTTTCGAATCCTCACTCAGCTATGGAGCTCAGCAGTCAAGCTCTCTTAACCCAACCTGCACCACAAGGTTGTTCTGGGGAGAATGAAATCACAGGAGACCTCCTTCTACCCACGTCTGTTGACTTGAACTCCAAGGGAAAGTGGAAAGCAATACTGTACATCAATAATAGTACTATATAAACAATGAAGCAACCAGTGTGCCACCAATACTCTTAAAGATCTGCCAAGGGGGGCTCAGTTGCAACTGAAAAAACTTACCGCACAACCATTCTTACCTCACACCCATCTCATTTTAGGGGAGAAGAAGAAGAAGTCAAAGCAGGAGACTTGGCAAACAATGAAATCTCATCCTGTAAAAGCCAGAAGGGTGGATCTATGCGCTCCACCCTCCCATATTTTCACAAGCTTGGCTGCCCTACATTTACTTCAGTTCACCTAGAGGTCAGGCCCCTCGTCCCCCACATGACTGCTTCTCCGGCTTCCAATTACCTTTGCAAATCGCTGGTCTTGTCTGATCCGAAGGCATCCTTTCTCCTCCCTGCAAAGAGGGAGATAATAAAAACAAATGAGAGTCTATCAGAAATTTAACAAAGCCCATTAGAGACCTTACTTTATGAGCGCTTCCTTATCTGCAAGGAACATAGACCCAAATGGCTGGAGATGACATTGCTCCAAAACTGGGACACCCCTAATCCTTCCTGACGTTTAGGACATTGGATGGATGGATGGATGGATGGATGGATGGATGGATGGATGGATGGATTTTAAGTGTTCTTATGGCACTTCAGTCACACAGCTCTAGGTGGCTTACAAACCACAATTTACAAATACATAATCATATAATGCAGAAGCAAGATAGGAAGAGATCGACACCTTTGAACTTTGGTGTTGGAGAAGACTCCTGAGAATATCATGGACAGCCAAGAAAACAAACCGATAGATCTTCAAATGCATCAACCCGGAGTTCTCACATGGGGCACCAATGACCAGGCTGAAATGATCCTACTTCGGACACATTGTGTGAAGACCCAGCTCTCGGGAGGAGGCTCTGATGGTGGGAAGGAAAGAGGAGAAGAGGATGACCGTCAGCCAGGGGGATGGACTCAGTTACAGGGGTGATGAGTGCACCATTGGGAGACTTGAAAGAACAGATTAGGGAGAGATCATCATGGAGAAAATCTATCTATGTAGCCGCTAGGAGTTGAAAACAACTTGATGGCACATAATCAATCAATCAATCAATCAATCAATCATATAATAAAAATTAAAAAATACCAGACAATAAAATGCAATCAACCATTAAAATATGAGAATCATAAAACCATAGCACTGCATATCATCAAACAGCAGAAAGTAGAAATATTAAACCTGATTACAAGGAGTTCCCATCATCTTCCAATCCAGGATTGTGCAAGATTTCTGTATAAACATATACATATACACACACTATTTTTGGGAGGAGGAGGAGGAGGAGGAGGTTTTTTAAAATCACATACATTACATTTCTTTGGCATACGGATCTATTTTTGTTTGCCTTCCTCAATTTGGTGCCCTGGCAACTCCATTTTATTAGAGCACAAAAGATGCATTGATCAGGGTGTTTTGGATTATCTGTTTGTTTGCTTACTTATCTGAACAATTTATGCAGCCGCTCATTTTATGTGGGTCTTGGGATCCTAGAGGCAAAAAAAAAGAACATTGTTCTGCAAGCCTGAGGTTTTCTACAGCCTTTAGAACCCTTGAATAGAATTTCTCACCATAAACCCAGCAGCTTTTCAAATCGTATGGAAGTATGTCAGAGGCAAGCTAAAGTGACTGTAAACTCATCAGTGGGAAACAAAAGGACCAGGCCGGTGAAAACAATTATTAATGGATAATGTAATAGACAAATGGTTCTAAAGAAGACTCTGAAAAGGGGCTTCAAGCCAGGTCGTGGCATTGTCTGGGGACAACGTCAGTTCACATTGCAAGCTTGTAAACGGCAACTCGGGGTGAATTACAGGATCAGCAACATTACAGAATCAGAAGGGCATGAAAATGAGGTGCAGGTGGCAGTCGTGGCCAAGGGGGCCTTTGCCCAACTTTGTGTGGTGTGCCACTTATGCCCTTTCCTGGATCAGGAGGCTCTCCAGTCAGTCACTCACGCCCTGGTCATCTCTCAGCTAGACTGTTGCAATGTGCTGTACGTGGGGCTACCCTTGAAGAGTATCCAGAAGCTACAGTTGGTTCAAAATGCAGCCGTGCGGGCAATCTTGGGTGCCCCGAGGATGGCATATATAACACCTTTGCTACGGGAGCTGTGTTGGGTCCTGGTTTGCTTCTGGGTCCAATTCAAGGTGTTGGTTATCACCTTTAAAGCCCTACATGGCATGGAGCCAGGCTACCTGAGGGACCGTCTCACCCCCATCACATCAACCCATCCCACAGGATCAGGCAGAGAGGGCATGTTGCAGACCCCATCAGTGAGAGAATGTCAGCTGGCGGGGCCCAGGAGGAGAGCCTTCTCTGCCGTTTCCACCATCCTTTGGAATATTCTCCCCCCAGAGGTGCGGTGGGCCCCGACCCCCCCGGTTTTCCGGAAAGGACTTAAGACCTGACTCTGCCAGCTTGCATGGGGGGATAACAATCTTACCCAATCCTGAGGGTGGCTGGCGCCTTGATGACGCTCTCTGAGTGACTGCCAATTTTAACATCTAACCTTGGATTATATTTATGTTCTATTTATTTAGGATTATTTCATACTGTAATTTTAATTGATTTTAACCAGTTTGTAAAACACCCAGAGTCATTTTAACGCGGTTTAAAATGGGACGGCTGGCACCCTGATGTCACTCCCTGAATTATTCGCCAATCCCATCATTCTTGGAATTTATTAAGATTGTTTTTATATTGTATTTTAATTGATCTTATCTCCTCTGTAAACCGCCCGGGGTCGCTTTTCAGCGCAATGGGCGGTGACAAATTTGATATATAAATCAATCAATCAAAATAAATAATTAAAATCACATGCAGAAATGGTGGCCCAAATTTGGTGCATTAGGGAAAACTGCAAAACAGAAGGGTACGTTTGGGGAAAAAATGGGGAGGGAAATGAAAAACATACATTGCGATGCATTTTTAGAAATGGAAAGTAATGGGCGTCATGGAATGAGACAAAGAAAAGCAGGACAGCCCTCCGAATAAACACGCACAAACACACTAGAGCAGTGTTGCTCAACCTCGGCAACTTTAAGATGTGTGGACTTCAACTCCCAGAATTCCCCAGCCAGCATGGCTGGCTGGGGAATTCTGGGAGTTGAAGTCCGCACATCTTAAAGTTGTTGAGGTTAAGCAACACTGCAGTAGAGTTACCAAACATCTGGCAAAGGGAGGACATGTCCTCCTTTTTGTTTTCACGTCCTCCATCCAGCAGGCACAGCCTTAAAATCAGATATTCTCCACCTTTTTGAGTATCTCAACCTCTCTCTTCCTGAGCGTCTTTTCTCCAAGGCGCAGCGCTTCCCTAATAAATGCAAACTCTTTATTTCCTGCCTGCATTCCAGATATGGATTCGCCACCGGTGCAAACGGACGCCGAGGAAAACATTTCAGTGTTCAAGCTTCCTCCCCTCCCTCTACCCAAAAACTAAAAAGAAAATCAGAGAAATGGCTGACCAAAGACCGCCAGTGCCAAGATGTCCATAAAAAGAGGCGAGTTCTTGGTAGTTCTGTGCACGGTGGGAAGCCCAGAGCCTTGTGTGAAGCGTG
The DNA here is from genome assembly GCA_030867105.1 of Liasis olivaceus. Taxonomy (NCBI): domain Eukaryota; kingdom Metazoa; phylum Chordata; class Lepidosauria; order Squamata; family Pythonidae; genus Liasis; species Liasis olivaceus. The sequence continues at coordinate 6,512,932 of CM061349.1, forward strand.
AACCAGATTTCCTTTAACCCGATTTAAGCAGATGTAATTTTTAAATTCATTTCATTTTCATTTAGTTTTGCCTTAAGCCAAATTCAGCAGGACCGTGAACCCTTCAAAGCCTCAGTGACTCTGGGCCAGGAATAAAACTGATTTATTTATTTATTAAATTTGTTTATTTTTTATTTATTCGTTCTTTGTTAGTTACTAAATTTAAAGGTTTCATTGGGGTTAGGGCTGGGTGAGAAATAAAGGCAGCACTTTGAGGAATTAAAACGTCATCCGTCTGTTTGGATTTTGCCACGCAGCGGCTTAGGGTGGACATGCCTGGACAAAGTGAAAGAGAGGTTGGGCTGTGTGCCCATGGGCATTGGGGTTGGAAATGCTGGGTTCCCAACCAACCGCCCAAAGCCCCACTCCGAGGAGAAACGGACAGCTCTTTATCCAAGGGGTAAAGAGAGAAGAAAGTGGGAACAATGGGGAAGCAAAGATTTTTACAGGAGTTGAGGGCTACCCAGCAGGAAATCCTAGGGATTGGATTGGCTGGCTAGTTTTGGGGAGGCAAAGCTGGTCCTTGTCGGCGCACTCGGGGCCGGTTCTATCGGTAGGCAAAAGGGGCCTTCCAGGAGGGGAGCGGAATTGGGGAAACCCCTTGTTAAAGAGACTGGGGAAGCCCCTCGTTAAGGAGGCAGAATGTTGAGACAATGGGGGGCGTGTCCCGGAGGGAGGATAGAACGTTGGGGATTCTCAGCTGGTTACAATGTTGCAACTCCTTTCTGGGGGCTGCCCTTGGGCTGGGCTGGGGGGGGCAGGGGGGGTTCTGTTCTTTGATTAGATGGGATTGCAGGGGGCTTGGTCTGGGGCGGGGGGGGGTCCCTTTGGGTCTGATGGGATCAGGGAAAGAGACGAACTGGCTGTGACCCGGATCGTGTCCAGAAGACAGGAGTGGAAAAGGGTGCAGCCTCCCTTTCATTTGTTAGATTTATTTTCTCCGTTACAAGCCTGGTCTGCCTTTAGCGACTGGCACAGCAGCAGATTGTGCCTGATTCTAGAAGGTGCAAGTGGTAATTATTGTTCATATCCCTTGAGACATTTTTTCCCCTCCTTATGGGTTTGAGGATTGAAAAAGATGTGGATTTAGTGAGGGGCTGAAGGGATTTGTGTAACATCTAAGAGGGAGGGAGGATTATACGATCGTAATTATCTGTTGAAGAGAAGGTCGGAAGTCATTATATTTCATAACTTTAGTTTCTTTTCTTTTTTTCCTTCTTTTCTATCTTTTTCTTTAGATTTGACTTTTACTGGTAGGTAGAATTCTCAATAAATATAAATACATTAAAAGGGAGATTTTTCCCCCCAGGCATTTCCCTAATTTCCTTTAAAACAAGGTTTCCCAAACTGTGAAGTGCACCTCCTTGGGGAGGTGCAGACAGAGTCCAGAGGATATGTGAAGAACCTTTCCTTTTTTAAATTGTTTACGTCTTTACTGAAAATAAAATTTAATTGTATTGTTTTCATTGTTCATTTGTGTTCATTTTGGTGTTTAGGGGAGGTATGTAGGTAAGATTACATTAAAGGAAGGCCTGATGGCAAAAAGTTGAGGAACCCCTGTTTTAAAAGATCTTCTAAACCAGTGGCTACCACCTTTTCCTGCGGCAGAGAGTTCCAAAGGAGAAGGAAGCATTGTGTAAACTAAGATTTCCGCTTGTCTATCCTAAATCTTCTTAAAGCCAGTCCTTTTTTTCTCCCTCTCTCTCTCTCTCTCTCTCAGCCCAACCTACCTGGCAGGGTTGTTGTTGTGAGGGTAAAATTAGGGGACCTCTCCAGAAGTTGCCTTGTACACTCAGAAATACAAATGCAGCAAAAATGCTAAATCCAGCCATTTTCCTCTGGGGAATGAACGGCAAGATTCGAAGACAGGATCATGGGGAGAAATCCAGAACTTCCATTCTGGAAAAGGTTGGTTTCTGATAGTTCTGGGCAAGTTTTCTTTGCTTGATTTCACTTGATCAGGAGTGAAGCACCCCTCTCACTTCAAGACTCTGAGCCACGTAGGAGAAACAATTGCAAACATTTTCAGTCTTCTTTAAATTTCTTTATTTATTTTTGTACACAAGGACATTTAAATAGAGGCTTGCCCGAGCCGGACCCCCTTCCACGAATCTGATTGCTTTGGGCCCTATTCCCTTACCACCACAAACGATTTTTAAAAAGAGAAATGAAAATATCGTTTGCTGCCTGGTCGCCCTGGGAGGAGGGGGACAGACGACGAAAGGGAAGCGTGGCCGGCAAGTCCGTGGGCTTTAATCTGAGTATTGTGCAGTAGCTAAGCAGCTGGTTCAAATCTCACGGTTCTGGTCGGGTTTACTGCGTGGCAATTGGCAAGCAGAAGGATGAACTCGATGGTGGCACCCCTTTTTCAGAAGCACTTGAATGAGACCAACAGCCCTCCATCTGAGGTGCTTGGCTTTAACCTTGGAAGGGACCTTGAAGGTCATCTAGTCTAAGAGCAAGCCAGCCGTGGGGGGCCAGGTAGAAGGAACGACAATTCCCTGTAACCCCAGCCAAGCTGGTGAATGAGAAATGAGAGGACTTGTGCCAAAACCCCCACCCGCGCTGCACCCTCACGCACCCCCTTGCACCCTTGTACCCCCTCCCCAACCCATGCCACACCCTCGCATACCCTCTTGCACCCTTGCCGTGCCTCATGCACCCCTTCGCACCCTTGCGCACCCTTCCCGACCCACACCACAACCTTGCACACCCCCTTGCACCCTCATCGTGCCTCTCATGCATCCCCTCACACCATCACACACCTTCCCTGACCCGCGCCACACCCTCACACCCTCCCTGACTCTCCCCACACCTCCCCCACAGCCCCACGCACCTCCTCACTCATTCCCCCACCTGGCAGCAGGCACTTACCTGCCTACCGACCTGGCACTTGCAACTTCCTGCCAGCTTCCCCACTGACTTTGGTTGTGGGAAGCTGGCAGGAAGTTGCCTTGCCTAACGACCATGGGATTTGGTTAACAATGGCAACCAGAACTGCAGGGATTGCCGTCACTAAGCAGTGCAGCCATGCTTTACGACCACATTGCTTAGTGATGGAAATTCCAATACCCGTTACCATCGTAAGTCAAGGATGACCTGAAATCAACTAATTAAGGTCACAGAGCTGAGCTTGTTAACTTGGGGCTAGCACTGCAGTGCTGATAAAAGCAGCTCAGGAAGAAATGGCTTGTCTAAGCAATCTCTCCGCCCTGCGAGGGGGAAAAAAAAGGGGGGGGGAAAACAGGTCAGACACAGGACACTGTACAAGAGAACTTTATCTGAATAAAACAGCAACAACTAGTGATCTTCACAGTCTCTCTCTCTCAGTCACATGTTCACTTAGTGACCATTTTGTTTACCGACAAAGTCACTGGAACACGCTGCAGTTGCTAAACGAGGAAAGGGTATATTTTCAATTCAACATAAAGTATCCAAAAAGTATCTAATCCAAGTGGAAAAGTATCCATCTCTAGCCTTTTCGTAGCCTGTTTTTGGTGAGTGGTGCATGAGGGGTGTCACTTGCTAAATGTATTCAAGCTCTGGGATGGGACTGCAATTTTTATTTATTTAAATTTATTATGGCTGCCCAACTCCAATGGACTGGGCAGCATACAAAACCAAAGCCAGATGTCTTCAAAGACATGGCATTTCTGACCTGACAGCTCCCCAGACACCTTTTTCTTGGCATCCCTGTTGTGTGGCCTGGAATCTCCTCTTACTGGCCAAAAGAGTATGCTGGATAGTAGACAATGAGGGAACTGACTAGTAAGACATAATCTGGAACATCTCAAGAGGATGCAGCAACAAAACTAGGGACTAATCGTTCGGCTGGCCCACAATGCTCTTGCCTGAAGTTCTCAGACCTTTTAGGGTCAAAGGGGATGAGCTGGGGATGACATTGAATCCTTGGGAGAAGAACTGTCACTCTTGCACTGAAGGATCTTCTGATCAAGGGACAGAGCCTTGTCATTATCCTTGAAGGCAGAGGATAGGTTTACAGCCCAATCTTCCATCTCTCCAGCCTAACAAAATTTGAGATTACAACCAGAGGTTCAGATAGTTCTTCCAGAAAAAATGGAGCTGACTCGTAGAATTCTAGAGTTGGAAGACATGTGGATTTCATCTCCCAGAATTCCCCATCCAGCATGGGGAAGGCCTCTACCTGCCATGCCTGTGTCTTCTGCCCAGATCTGGTACCGCTGGCTCCCCTTTGAGCCTTGAATAGCCATAGGATGACACAGACCCATATAGAAAGTAAGCACGGCCTGAAGTTGGTTTTATTTTCGCCACCAGGTGTGCTCCATCACGGCTTATCTCAAATTGTCAGCCCTTCAAGGTAGACCACACCAGGAAACCAAAGTCATGCAGGCCAATATTACTTTTAGTATAGTTGCAGAATCTTGCAAGAGTCAGCCCTTCATGGTAATCTAGACCAGGAAACTTAAGTTATGAATGCTAATACTACTTTTATTATAAGGTTACAATAATAGAATCTTGCAAATCTGAATGTGCCTCCCCCCTTCCTCCCTTTATCTTCGTGAGAACTAGGGAGGGTCTTGTCTGAGCTGTTTTCTCAGATTACAGTTCTGCTCTGGGCTCAGCATTCTTTTATCTGACCCTTGTATTGGTAGCAGCTCTTCCTTCTGTCCCTCAAGGTCATTCCTTCTTTCCATTACACAAATCCACTTCTCCAGGTGATGCTGAAGGATCTAAACCATGGAGCTAACAGTTGGCAGGTGATGTTTCCCAACATCTTGGCTTTCTCATGTATACTATCTTCACAGCAGTGGCCTCCAAGGAGAAATAGTTCAGGTCAACACCGATGAACTTGTCAGGTTAATGATAGGGACCTCCTCCAAGGTAGGGAGATCCTGAAGATGGCCCTCATAAGTGGTAAAGGTAGAACGTGACCACCTGAAACTCAGAACCTGGGGGAAGGGTATACCAAAGACGACTATGGATTATCCATCTGTTAGTTCCCCCTCTGCTTTCTGCTGGCAATTTCCTGCCCACTTAGCCATAATAACAGGGTCACTATTGCAATCAAAGATTTTTCTCCCCTCCCCTGTCACAAGGCTTAGCAACACACAATGCGGTCAGATTTATAATGCTCTTGTTTAAATGTCACCAAATCCAGGACTCAAATATTATAACTTCTTGGCATTTTCAAAGAAATTGCACAAAACCCTCAGGAGCTGTAGCAACAGGTAGGGAAGAAGCAATCATGGATGGCAGTTGGCAAGTTTGGCAAAGGCATGGGGGGGTGGGGGGCTTCTTAGCTGAGTAGAGATGATTGCTAGAAAGATTGGCAGGTTCCCCCACATCAACCTATTTGCTCCCCATTATACTGCACCAGCTAAAAGATCCCTCTTCCTCCCCCCCCCTTTTTTTTTGCTTCTCTTAAAGGCATAGAAATACGGATTCCTGCTTTGGTCGCACACCAAGAACCTAAGAAGAATAAATTGGCTGAATCCAAGGCTTTTATACCAAGAAGAAACTAAATTTCCAGCTCTGAATCTGAAGCTAATGGTCAGGAGCCTGCAGAACCCATGGCAAAATCTATAATTTCCTAATTGATTGATTAGATTTAAGAATTTAAGCTGCCCAACAACCAAAGCTCTCTGGGCAGTTTGCAATAAATCACACTAAAAGATGAAGTTCTAATAAAAACATATACAGGTAGTCCTTGACTTATGACCATTCATTTAACAACTGTTTGAAGTTACAACAGCACTGAAAAAGTGAGCTACGACTGGTCCTTGCACTTATGACTGTCGCAGCATCCCCACGGTCACATGATCAAAATTTGGGCATGTATTTACGAGGGTTACAGTGCTCTGAGGTCACATGATTGCCATTTGCAACCTTCCCTGCTGGCTTCTGACAAGCAAAGTCAATGGGGGAAGCCAGATTCATTTAACAACTGTGGCAAAAAACATTGTAAAATCGGGCACAACTCACTTAATGACCACATCACTTCGCGACGGAAGTTCCAGTCCCAATTGTGGTCATAAGCTGGGGACTACCTGTACAATTAAAATCAAAGTAAATGCAAAATGCAAACACCATACAAATGAAGCAACAGCAGTAAGGTGGTCACTTAAAATCTGAAATAATATGGATTAAAAGACAAATAAAAGCCAATTGAAATGCCTGAGAAAATAGAAAGATCTTTAAGTAGCACCAAAATGATGCTAACAGTCAAGCCTCTCTGGGGGTGAGGGGGTGGGAATACCATAAAGGGAAAAAGCTTTATGGAAACCCCCCCCCCCCCAAAAAAATACCCCTCTCTACAAGGCAATAGACTTTGGAAAAGTGGAGACAAGGTTTCCTCCACAGCAGTAAGCCTGGTCTCCAGGGGAGATGGAAGAACTCTTAACTAAGACAACAGGAAACTTATTGTGGTGGGAATCACAGATATGGGATAATTGATCTCATCAATTAACTCCCAGGGGTTAATTGTATTCCGAAAGTGACAGAAGTCATCCAAAGTTATGCTCTGGGTGTTACATTTTTCCAGACCGACAGGGCTACCGTGCTGGGAATGGTGCAGCCTCTGGGCATTCTGGGGTGGGTGCGGAAGGGTAATTCTCCAGGGGCTGTGGTTCCCCCCCCCCCATAAAAGGAAGAGAGGAAAAGAGGGAGGAGGGAGGCAGAAATCAATGTGTTGTGAGAAACGGATGGAGAATGTGTTCCCTTGCATATTTATAATGAGACCTTTCCAGCACTTACCGGAGAGCACACTGGTGCCCCGATGCAGATCCAGGTGATCCTGAGACTTTGGTGCAAGAATCAGCTTGGAAATGCTCAAAAAAAGTGAACCAGGGCCAGATCTGGTGAGTCCTTGTATGGGGATAGGAGACCACTTGGAAATCTCAGGACTATAATTGAGCCTAGGATTTTTTTAAAAAAAATACCCCCAAAGAAGACAATATTTATACAACGTATTGATGCAATTTATCTACCGCCTCAATTCTCATGGACTCTGAGCAGACATTAATTGCAATCCACTTCAGCATTTGTGCAGAAAAAAAGTAGATGAATTTATTCACCAAGTCACCAATAGCTGAGTGAACTAGGAGTCTTTATTTGTGCCAGCTTGAGGATAGTAGCTAGACCTCTCTGGCTGGTCTTGGAAAAGCTAACAGGGTTAGAGCCCGTTAGTGCAAAAAGTAAACTAGCATTCTCCCATCTAAGATTGTACTCTAGAGCAAGCTGCCTATCATGGATAACAGAATGGATAAGATCTCCAAACTGTGGAACATCAATAATAGAAGGAGCAGGTCTAACTGGTGGACTTCACAAGTATCTATGGCGCAAAGAAACAAAAGAAGAAGAGAATTTGAAAGGACCTATAATAAGAAAAAAATCTGGAGTCTTTTAAAAGCAAGAATAAATCTGGCAATTTCACCACTAGCCTCACCATCAAATGCTTTTTACTCTAAGGACAATTACAGTAAAAAAGATTTAACTACGTATGCCAAGATGATATATCCAGACCAGGAATTCGGCTCGACTCCAGGGATTCTTGAAGAGCTGCACTGAACTCAGAAGATCAGAGACGGGAAGTGGGGAAGAGAGGGGAGGAGGAGAGAAGAGACTGCAGCCTTCTGATTCAGGAAGGGTTGCCCCAGGGAAGGGGGTCTGGATTTATTCTCTTTAGCTCCTGAGGCCAGGACGAGAACCAGCAGGTGGAAGCTCTACAGATCCAAACTCAAAATAAGGAGAAACTTCCTAACCTTGAGAGCTATGAAGGAGTGGGACAGCCTGCCTCCTAGAGCAGTGTTTCCCAACCTTGACAACTTTAGGACGGGTGGACTTCAACGCCCAGAATTCCCTAGCCAGCATTCATGGACTTCAACTCCCAGAATTCCCTAGCCAGCACGCATAGACTTCAATGTCCAGAAGTCCTCAGCCAGCATTTGTGGACTTCAACTCCCAGAATTCCCCAGCCAGCATGGCTGGCTGGGGAATTCTGGGAGTTGAAGTCCACACATCTTAAACTGGCCAAGGTTGAAAATCACCGGCCTAGAATCATGGGGGCTTCATCCCTGGAGCGTTTCAAGCCAAGGTGGGACAGCCATTCGTCTGGGTGGGCCTGAGGATACCTGCACCAGCTGGGGGCTGGACTAGAAGACCTCCAAGGTCCCTCCCAACCCAGTGATCCTCTGATTTTGAAAATAACTTCTGAGACGTCCCTTTTTCCCAGTTCTACTGAGTTTGGCCTCATTCCTGGACTTGTGTCTCCAACAACTCCTTGCCCCCAAGGTGGGGCACTTACCTGACCCTTCCACACCCAGTCTTGCTCCACTCTAGGGCTTCCTGCCATGTTCAGATTAATTCAGATCAAGGCCCCAGGCCCAGGGGATTGGCACGGATCTGCCTTGGCTGGGCATGCAAGGATAAGGCAGGCAGGATGCTACGGAGAACAGCTGGATGAAAAATTCCCTGGCTCCCTTTATCCCACCCACCCCTATTTAGAATTCCACTTCATTAAGTTATAAGGGAGAGATAACGTTCTTAACGCTAGAAGCAGGCACATTTGCATCAGAAAGAGGGGGTTTCAGAAAATGCATCAAGTTGCGGAGGGGAGCTCTCCTGAAAAATTGCAGGGAGGATCAATTCTCCACCCTTAATTCTTACCTGAGGTCTTCTTTAATTATCATCTGTAAACCTGTTGCAGGACAGGCCGCCTTATTTATTTATTCCTTCGCTTAATTTTTGAAGCCTCCCAATTCTCAGACGTCTCTGGGCCGATTGTCGTTGCGGTGGTTATCCCCATCCTTACGACTGTCGTATTATTACTACTAATACTGCTGGTACTACTGGAAATTGATAGGGAGGCAGATTCCGGTTGAGCAATTCTTCACAGCAACAGCGGTATAACGGTGGACGTGGCAGGCTACCCCATCTTAGATAGGTTCAAATACCCATCTGTTGGGGGGGGAGCTTTAATTCGCATTCCTGCACCAAATGGGGGTTGGACTGGATGACCTCTAGAGCCCTTTCATACCCAAAGGTTCAAAGGATATGGAATAAAATTCTGCCAGCCTTCCTCCTTGTTAAGATAATCAATCCATGATGTCTGGAATTGTCAGGATGTCATGGCAGCCCATTCAGGCACTGGGGGGGGGGGGGGGGGAATTCAGGCGTTTGCGTCAAAAAGGGAGGGAGAGATCACAACTGGAAAAATAAGGGACAGTCACCAAAGCTGCTTTTATTCTGCTCATCTTTAAATTGAACAGAGTGGGGAGAGGGGTTGGGGTGTGGAGGAATATGACTACAAGCAGCGATTGCTTTAAAAACAACAACTGAGTAATGAGAGATTATTCTTGCGAAAGAAAATTAAAAAGATTGCACACGGGCCTTTCAGTGAGAAGCAACTCAAAATGGTGTTGCCAAACAGAATAGGACTTTGGACAGGAGAAACACCAAGCTCTCCCATATTTCATTGACTGGAGAAAATGCAATGGGAGATTTACGCTAAGCCACCATCTCTACAGTCAAAGCACCTTCCAAATTCCCACCGCCATCCCGCTAAGCAATCCCGGTTTTTAAAGGTTTAACTTTCCAATATTTGGTAAATCCTTACTTAACAACCCTGAATGGATTCCAAGCTACTTCACACAGTCTCTCTCTTTGGAATTGTGGGGTAATAAAAAGGACACAGACAGGGTCACTTAGAGACTCTGCCCCACTGGTGAGCTGGGAATAGTGGGGGTCTGGGTTCAAGCCCCCCATTCTTGTATTGACCGCTGCAGTGCAGGGAGCTTGCGATGCTGCTGATCGCTCTCGGATTCCCTATTCTAAAATATGCAGCGGAGTTCCTACCCTAATATATCACTTAATCATCTTGAGGGAACATGTGATCAAAAAGCATGGGCCCCAGAAGCATATTTTGGCGAATGGGCAGGGGGACCCAGGAGTGTGGTGGAGCCGGGTAGTTCCTGGGTTAAGAACACCTGGTTTACGGACGACCCACGCTTAAGTACAGAGACTATTGTAGCAAAATTCGAGTTAAATACACAATGGCTTGAGTTCATTACACAATTCTACTTATACGGTATTATACGATAACACTGTTCCGACTTATGTACAAATTCGACTTAAGGACACACCTGTGGAACAGAACTCGTCCTTAAACTGGGGACTACCTGCAGTAACTCTATTGATTGTTTGGATGAATGGGATTATGGGCTGTGAGCTTTATGTCTTTTACGTTGGTTTTTTTATATGTTTTTACGTTGGGTTTCTTCCTTGCTTTCAGATGGTTGCATTCTTCTTTTTTGCTGTTTTTATCTTTTTCTTAATTGTTTGTTAAGCTGCCCAGAATCGTGAATCTGGGAGGAGTGGCTATATAAATTTGAAAAATACAGGTAGTCCTCACTTAACGACCACAATAGGGACTGGGAAATTCATCGTTAAGCAGGGTGGTTGTGAAATGAGACATCATGTGACCACTCGATTTTACAACATTTTTTGCGGTGGTCATTAAGCAAATCACATGGTTCTCCATTGATCTTGCTTGCCAAAAGCCGGCTGGGAAGGTTGCAAACAGCGATCATGTTACTCCAGGATGCTGCAACCATCATAATTGCAAGCTGGTTGCCAAGCACCCAGATTGCAATCATGTGACCACGGGGGCACTGTGACAGTCATAAGTGCGAGGACGGGTCATAAGTAGCTTTTTTCAGCACCATCAGAACTTCAAACGGTCACTAAACAAATAGTCATTATGCGAGGACTACCTGTAAATAAATAAATAAAAACACATGAGCAAAACAACATAGGGCAAGGTCAACAACATTTCTGGCCCCTACACTGTTAGATCCTGGCCCTAACCGGGTCAGCTGGGGGTTAATGAGTCACATGTAGGGTTCACAATCCATTGGCTTGGCTCCGTTTATATCAGTGTTTTTCATCCTTGGCAACTTTAAGATGTGTGGACTTCAGCTCCCAGAATTCCTTATTTAAAAAGTAAGAATTTAATGTTGAGGTGGCTTGGAGGCCCAAGAGTTTGATGGTGGATATCCTGCAGGTGACATGTTGCCAGGGGTCTGTCAGTAGCCAGGAGAAAAAACAGGGGCTTCTCAGCCCTCACATTGGCCAATTGTATAAAGGAGACCATTGCCATAAACCAGTGTTTCTCAACCTCAGCAACTGGAAGATGGGTGGACTTCAACTCCCAGGATTCCCCAGCCAGCGTGCTGGCTGGGGAATCCTGGGAGTTGAAGTCCACCCATCTTCCAGTTGCTGAGGTTGGGAAACATTGCCATAAACCATAACTGGTCGAGCACCGCATCTTCCATGAGCACAGAAACAGTGTTATGATAACCTGGTTTAGGGCCCTGCATGAACCCAGCTTCATAATAATCATACAATCAAGGAGGAAACACATACCTTGATCCACAGAGTTCACATGGACCATGTCAGAGCTTCAGGGTTCTTCTCCTTGCCTGGTGGAACCACTCCCTGCACACTGACACCCCAGCTCCCACTTCTGCTGGGGATCATGAGGGTTGTAGCTAAGGTGGAATTTCTGGGTAGAATTTCATCCAGTCCCCAATGGTTCGTCCTTCCATTATCGAAAGAGGGGTGATGAAAATCCCCCCCACAATTGATTTCTTAAAAGATTTCACTGGAGGGATCCCCCCTTGGGGCCAAGAGGAAGATGAGGGATCCACATCTGGGGCGGTCTTGCTGAGCATCCAGCCAGATCAAGAGGAGAGAGCCGTCTTGACAGTACCGAAAAGACATTTCATTTCAGATCTATCGACTATAAACTGCCATCTTCAAGGAAACAGAGAACGGGCAAAGCAAACTACCCCAATCATTACTGCAGCTTTTCTCCTCTTCCCCAGCAAATAAATCTCCTTCTTGAAACTTCGCCATTAGCCATAATCCATCTCCAGATGAGAAGCAAAAGGTCGCAGCTGAACACAGCAACAATACATAAATTAATTAAACTTTCAAGGAGGGTGCTTAAAAACAAAACGCAGAAAACAAGTTTGCTGGAATCTGTACCGGTGAATGTCAGCAGAAAGGCCAGGGCCCTGAGCTAGCCAGTGGGCTGGGAAGATCAATGAGGCCTGAGTTTGGGGATGTTTGAGTATCTTTCCCCAAACCGGGGAAAAGTCTGAGGTCCCGTCCAGCATCCCCGAGATGTCAGAAAGCAGATCTCTTTCCAATCAAGTCTGGGCTTCCTTCTTAATCTGGAGGAAATTAAATCAGCCGGTTAATTGCAACCCTCTCGATCCCATCAGGGCTGGCCTGTAACGTCATAAAACTCAAAACCCTGGTGATAACGTTGGGCTTTGGGTTATCCAGCGAAGGCATCCAGAGATGAAGCTGCCGTCATTTTCTCCTTAGATTCGACTGTCAGCTTTTCCAGCAGAGGTCATTCTGGCCCTTCTGCAAAACGTCTGGAGGCCAGTCTCAGATTCGACAAATCCATTTAGGGCTTCGCATTGCGCGTCTGGGTCGGTCCACTGAAGGGACTTCCTCCTCGGTGGGCAACGCTATGGAATTCCAAGCTTGCACAGAGTAGTGGGAGCAGGCTTGGAGTAAAACCAGAATGCAGGGGTGCAAAGAGTGAATGAGGGCCCCTCGATGTGCCCATTGGACAGCCTTGCAAGGTAGTCCAGACAAGAAGCACACCCAGGAGTCCTGGCTCTAAGGTTGCACAGACAGAATCTTGCAAGTCTGAAAGTATATCTCTCCCCCGTCATCTTTACAGTCAGGAAACTAGGGAGGATACATCTCTACCCCGGCAAATTAAGCGACGCTGTGAATATCTTATCCCGGTGCCCGGAGGCTGTGCGGGTCTGGATGGGGAACAACAGGCTTCAGCTGGACCCTGGCAAGACGGAGTGACTGTGGGTTCTGGGGCCTCCTGGTGCTCGAGTTATGCCATCTTTGGTGATGAATGGGGTGGCACTGCCCCAGACAGACCCTGTGCGCAATCTGGGGGTCCTCCTGGACTCATGACTCCTGGTCGAAGAGCAGGTGGCAGTCGTGGCCGGGAGGACCTTTGCACAGCTTTGTGTTGTGCGCCAGTTGTGCCCATCCCTAGATCAGAGGGACCTAATCTCTGTCACTCATGCCCTGGTCACCTCTGGGTTGGACTACTGTAATGCGCTCTACATGGGGCTGCCCTTGAAGAGTATCCGGAAGCTTCAGCCGGTGCAAAATGCAGCAGCGTGGGCAGTTATGTGTGCCCCTAGGGCGGTACATGTTATACCTCTGCCCTGCGAGCTGGACAGGTTGCCGGTTTGCTTCCAGGTCCAATTCAAGTTGCTGGACCTTTAAAGCCCTTCATGGCATGGGGCCAGGTCACCTGAGGGACTGCCTCTCCCCAATTACATCTGCCCGTCCCATCAGATCCGGCAGAAAAGGCATGTTGCAGGTCCCATCTGCTAGAGAATTAGACTTGGCAGGTCCCAGGAGGCGGGCCTTCTCTGCCGTGGCACCCGCCTTGTGGAATCTTCTCCCCCCGGAAGTGAGATTAGCTCCATCCCTCTTGACATTCCACAAGTCCCTGAAGACCTGGCTGTGTGATCAGGCCTGGGGGTCCCAGGGGACCGGGGAGATTTTACGATGGCTCCCTTATTAATTTTATCCCCTCCCGTTTTGTGTGTTTTTACAGTTTTTATGCCTAATTGTTTTTATATATTTATTTTTTAATTGTTGTACGCCGCCCAGAGTCACCTTGTGTGAGATGGGCGGCTATATAAATATGATAAATAAATAAATAAATACAATAAGGGTCCCTTCTGAGACATTTGCCACATCCCCATTCCTTCTGCAGGCTCAACTGACGTTTATCTGTTGCCTAGTCTGCTGCTCTTCCCCCTGTCTCCCAAGGTCATTCCCACAGACCATTACCCCAAGCAACCCCTCTGCTGTGCGAGCTGAAGTGATTACTGGGTGCAATCTGGGTGTAAATTACTGTGGGTAATTTCCAGTTTAGTAGTATCCAGCCCTCTCCTACTCAGTCCCTGTATCCAGATCCAAGGAAGCACCCATCCCATTCAGCCTGATGCCTCCTTATTACACATCAGCAAACCCTGAAGACTTTCAAGTGGCAAAATGGGGTAAAAGGCAGGCAAAACCAAGAAGAGAAAGACAGGTGAACCCCAGGCAAAAATGTATATCTACCTTATTGGTATCTCTAAATCCAAAGGACAAAACTTCCCAGAGCCATTTGAAGCCATGAAACAGACCCCAGTTGCAAGGCCGTGTGCAGGGAGCACTCCAGGAGGGGATTTTCACTCCTGGAAAGGATCCGTTTGTATATAAAACTGTATTCACCTTTATTGGCCGTCTCTGCAGACTCGCCTGGCATGCTTGAGATCTAAACCTTGAAACGCTATTAATCTTCAGAGCGTTTGGCCCGTTTCCTCTGGTGCTGCTGACCTTCAAAGGGGGAAAAGGCAGAGCTGAGAACAGAGAAGCTCCCTCTGAGACTATCACAATGTACAGAGCAGCTGGCTGGGAAGCTGGCGCGGTGGAGGGGAGGCCGGGCTGGCCAAGGGTGGGAAGGGAAGGGCAGGCCCGGAGGGAAAGGCATTTGCCCCCTCTGTGGGGGGACCCGGAAGGCCACCCGCCTGTCCTTGTCCGGAGGATCAGCACGGGCTGGATGTACAAATGGCAGCCTCCTGGGGACAGTTCCTCAACTGTATCTCACTGTAGCCCTGGGGTGGAGGGGGGGGCCGGCCCTGTGGTCCTGCAGTCATGGGGGCCACCTGGATAGAGGAGGAGGAGGAGGAGGAGGAGGAGGAGGAGGGAAGGGAAGGGAAGGGAAGGGGAATGGGGAGGGAAGGGGAGGGAAGGGAAGGGGAATGGGGAGGGAAGGGAAGGGAAGGGAAGGGAAGGGAAGGGAAGGGAAGGGAAGGGGAGGGAAGGGAAGGGAAGGGAAGGGAAGGGGAATGGGGAGGGAAGGGAAGGGAAGGGAAGGGAAGGGAAGGGGAGGGGAGGGGAGGGGAGGGGAGGGGAATGGGGAGGGAAGGGAAGGGAAGGGAAGGGAAGGGGAGGGGAGGGGAGGGGAGGGGAGGGGAGGGGAGGGGGAGGGGAGGGTTAGGGTTAGGGTTAGGGTTAGGGTTAGGGTTAGGGTTAGGGTTAGGGTTAGGGTTAGGGTTAGGGTTAGGGTTAGGGTTAGGTTTAGGGTTAGGGTTAGGGTTAGGGTAAGGAAGAAAGCAAATAAACGAAGAAGGGAAGGGAAGGGAAGGGAAGGGAAGGGAAGGGGAGGGGAGGGGAGGGGAGGGGAGGGGAGGGGAGGGGAGGGGAGGGAAGGGAAGGGAAGGGAAGGGAAGGGAAGGGAAGGGTTAGGGTTAGGGTTAGGGTTAGGGTTAGGGTTAGGGTTAGGGTTAGGGTTAGGGTTAGGGTAAGGAAGAAAGCAAATAAACGAAGAAGGGAAGGGAAGGGAAGGGAAGGGAAGGGAAGGGAAGGGAAGGGAAGGGAAGGGAAGGGAAGGGAAGGGAAGGGAAGGGAAGGGAAGGGAAGGGAGTAAATAGATGAGGAGGGGAGGGGAGGGGAGGGGAGGCTTTCCTTTGACGAATGAACCATCCTTGAAGGATCAACATGTTCTTCCTAAGTTTGATGTATGCTCAATGGTTACAGAGGAGGAGGAGGAGGAGGAGGAGGAGGAGGAGGATCTAAATTGAGATTCTGCCTTTCCTGCAGGAATGAAGAGACATGCCTCCTCCAATCTTTCTTCACAGCAACCCCATAAGGTAGGCTGGGCTATGACAGAGCAACTGGCCTCAAGTGGGTAGATTTGAACCCATGTCTCTTCAACTCCAGTCCATCCCTTAACCCCTGCACTACCTTGATGATTCGTATCTTGTGGAGAAACCTTCTGGGCAAATGGTGCTGTTTTGCCCAGAAAACCCAGCAGGGCTCACACCTGGACATCTGTGATGGTTACCCACATGCCCACACCCCCACACCCCCACCTCTCTTTCATCTCGACTCTGAAGCTCTTGATGACTTGATTTCGTCAAGTTAGCCTTAAGAAAGAATCTGCCACCTTCTTTGGAATAAAGACCATTTCCTATCCATTTGCTCATGACTGTATCCTTCCTCCCTCCCTCCCTCCCTCCCTCCCCCCAATTCCTACCATGAACACAACCCAGTGAACGAGATGAGGAAGTCCACAGTCTTCCACCCATATTCCATGGGAAAATGTGGCCTTGAACCCGCGTCTTCATGCTCCTGGTCCAGCACCCTAACCAATAGATGGCCGTCATTATTAACACCAGGAAGCAATAAGCAAAGAAATTCCTGTTGCTCTCTGCATTGATTTCTAAGATTTATTGACGATGTCGATCCCCCGGTGGCCTACAAAACAAAACCTAATAACAAAGTAACTCCTAATGATAATTTAAAAATCCCACCTACTGCCCTCACAGCCACTGATTAAAAGCTCAGTGCCGAAAAGCAACCACAGCACAAGCAAGCAAGCCTGACACATCTGGGCTTCATCTACTGGTTGTCCAGATGTTTGCCCCCCCCCCCCCCCCATATCAACACGTTGGATGAATTCCGTTTGGGCCAACGAACAATCCAACCGTTGGATCGATCCACGGACGGAAATCAACTCAGGTCTGAAGATATCTATAGATACCTACTTGTGGTCGGAAAGGGGTGAGACGGGCGGCTGCATAAATGGGACAAATAAATAAATAAATATGTAAAATATGCTGCCTCCTGTTTTATGGTGGTAACAGCACCGTCCCGTCCACGGGCAGACTAACTGGGAGGTTGTGCTTCTCCCCATATCGTGCAAGTGAGTTCTCAGCAGTTTTCCTAGGTATCAAGTAACACCGTTAATTGCATCCTTCAAGTGAGAATGGTACATTTCAATACCTATTGGAAAGTGTATTTATAGAAGGGTTTTTATTATTATTATTGTTGCAGCTCAGACAGTACCGAAGAGAAATTATGGATAAATGCTCACTTAAGTGATGGAGACTGAAAATAGAATGAAGATAAGGGCCCTTCAGCAACGTGGGGGAAACTGGAAGAAGACGAGGAAGGAAGGAAGGGAAATTAAATAAAACCAAGACTTTGGAAATGGTTTTTGGAAATTCTCCACAGTGTAAGGTATGAAAATAAAGCTAAGTTGTAGAAATTGAAATTCCTATCATAAAAGTCCTCTTTGCTGTCATGGCCACATAGGAGCAGAAATAAAGGGTCTAAGATGCAGTAACCTAGATTTTATGGAACTATAAACCCAAAATGGCAAGATCTCTACAACAGTGGACCCGTTCTCCATCTCTGGAGGTTTTCCAGAAGAGGCTGGACAACCTCCGCTCGAGGAAGAGTTAATCGGTTTCCCTGCATATGACAGAGGGTTAGACTAGATGGTCTTTGGGTTCAGGCCAACTCTACTGTGCTATGACCCATCAAGGTCGGTAATGTCTAAGGGACGTGGCTTCTGAACCTGGATCAGGACTGGGGAGACCCAGGGTCTAATCCCCTCTCAATCCCCAAAGCTCCCTGGGTGACTTTAGGCCAGTCACTCTTGGCCCAGCCTACCTCACAAGGTTGTTGTTGGGTTTCGTAGGTGCAGCTACCTAGATTTTGTTTAAATATAAGGAAACGCTTCCTAACATTAAGATTTGGACCAGTCCATAAGAGACTTCATGTTGTGGGTTCTCCAGCTCTGGAAGGTTTCAAGAAGAGGCTGAACAAGGACGGTTGAATTGATTTTCTTCTACACTGCAGAGGGTTGGACTAGATGACCCTTGGAGCCCCTTCCAAGTCCATAATTCCATGATTCTTGCCTTTCCCCCAGACCAGATGTTGCCCAGCACTCCAAGAATTTCTTCTTGCATATCAGATATTTGCTCTCCATTTTAGATAAAGACAAAGCAGAAAATTCTGCTTCCCTAAGTCTGCTTCCCTAAGGGGTGTCTACTAGAACGGAGTCTCAAGAGTCATGATGGGGCCACACCAATCCAGTCAAAGCTCCGCCCATTTTTCTTGTAAGTAAAAAAGGGGCAGGGCTTCAATTGCGTGGTTGTGGCAGCCATCTTGACTTTTTTGACCCTCCCATGGCCCACACCCCTGGGAACCCGTTACAGTACAAACACTTAATGGTTAGGTCCAGCAAGTGACTTGATTGGTGAGGCTATAGGCCAGTGATTCTTAAACCTGGCCACTATAAGACATGTGGACATCAACTCCCAGAATTCCCCAGACAGCATGGTTGGCTGGGGAATTCTGGGAGTTGAAGTCCATATGTCTTAGTGGCCAAGTTGGAGAATCACTGGTATAGACATTATTTTAATTCACACTTCCTAAAATGACAGCATAGCCCCAGAAATACCTAGTGGGCTTTTCTCAAGTAAATATGAACCTAGAGAACCAGTTGTAAACCTAGCAAAAATATAATCTGAACAGGGATTTAGCCTAGAGTAATTGTGGGAGATCAGCCCCCCCCCCCCCCCCCCCATTTTGCAGCTGTATTGTATCCTGAAGTCAGGCCAAAGGAATTCAGCAGAAAAGTCATTTTCACTCCATTTGGGCCATTGGGGTGGTTTTGCAGAGAAGGAAGAGGAACACTCAGATTTCCTGGGGTCAAAATGGCCTGCCAATTCTTGCCCTGCTTCTTCAGCACCCCATTTCCAGAAAGCCCCTGCAGGATCAGGAGACTTTGGGGCAATTCCCAACTCGACAGGAGGGACTCGACCCCTTTCTCTGAATCTGGAGCTGAATATCCTGCAAGATCCCAGCTAGAGAAATGTTCTTCCCACCACTGGCTATGTAGAAATGTTATGGCTGTCAGAAGGCTGGGAATTGAACCCATGGCCTTTTGCGCACAGGACAAATCTGAATGATGATTCCTACTTGATTAAAAAGGGAAAAAAATCTAGGAAATCAGAGTTAAGTGGATGGAACAGCTCCCCGTCGACCCCTTCAACGGGGAGTTGTTGGCCCCATTTAGACCACAAACGTATCCCAGTTCCCCAATTAACCCATCTGGGGGCTTTGCACAACGTATTAACCAACCCAATAAGCTGCGTTTGCACTAGAAGAACCCACACCCCCTGACCAACATTCAAGCTAACCAAGGTTGTGCAGAAGCAGCCAGGCAGCCGTTCACTACCCTGGTTAAGGAAGTTGTGGGAATATCATCTTTGGGTTTGGAGGGACCTCTGGGCATGATGGAGCAACCACGCAATGTCCCTTTCTGGTCCAGCTGTTGCAACTTGGGGTTCGTGCATGAACTGGCTGCGGCAGGGTTTCTCAACCTTGACTAGTTTAAGTTGGGTGGACTTCAACTCCCAGAATTCCCCAGCCAACATGTTGGCTGGGGAATTCTGGGAGTTGAAATCCATTCTTCTTAAAGCATGTTGGCTAGGGAATTCTGGGAGTTGAAGTCCATAAATCTTAAAGCATATTGGCTAGAGAATTCTGGGAGGTGAAATCCATACGTGTTAAAGCATGCTGGCTGGGGAATTCTGGGAGTTGAAGTCCATAAATCTTAAAGCACGCTGGCCAGGGAATTCTGGGGGTTGAAGTCCATACATCTTAAAGCATGCTGGCTTGGGAATTCTGGGAGTTGAAGTCTATACATCTTAAAGCATGTTGGCTAGGGAATTCTGGGGGTTGAACATACATCTTAAAGCATGCTGGCTGGGGAATTCTGGGAATTGAAGTCCATACATCTTAAAGCATGCTGGCTGGGGAATTCTGGGAGTTGTAGTCTATACATCTTAAAGCATATTGGCTAGGGAATTCTGGGAGGTGAAATCCATATGTCTTAAACCATGCTGGCTGGGGAATTCTGGGAGCTGAAGTCCACATATCTTAAAGTCGCCCAGGTTGAGAAACCCTGCTTTAGGTTCTTGTCACATTTTAATTGTGGGGAGGAGCGGCTTGCTTTCCAGAGCAGCTGGACTGGGTGTTTTCATTCAAGCAAAGTTTCTCCAACAGCTTTGGGTTGGGAGGAAATGGGAGGATTCTCATCCAAAAAGCCAGTTGCTCAGCCGTTGAGCTGCTCTTTGGGATGGCTGGAGACTCTTTAACGAGAGTATCACATTGATTTATTATTTCATTTTATTAAACTGACCCTGGCCGCCCCCTCCAAGAGACTCTGGCTGGCTTACGACTGCCAAAGATACCATTAAAAGAGTGAACCAGGGGACGTCACCAGGGGGCGGGCGGTCGAGTGCGGTGGCTCCATTACGTTCAGCATCTCTTCGCTTATTCTTTTTGGTTTGAGCTGGGTTTCTTTCAGTCTTATTTAGTTTGTTTATTTTTATTCTTTTTCACGTATTGATTGATTGTGTTTTTTTCACCTTGTTGCACGCCGCCCAGAGTCACTGGGAAAAAGTGAAATCAGCGGCTAATAAATGGTGCAACTAAATTAAATAAAATCAATCAATCAATCAATCAATCAAAACATGGCAGCAAAACGGGACAGCCCAGGCTAAAACAACCTTAACCATAAAAACACGACAAGGGGCCCACCAACACGTTAACCCCGGGCGTGGGGCCAGAGCCCGTCTTTAGGTCCTTCTGGAACCCCAGGAGCACCGTCTGTATCTCGCAGGGGAAGCTGTTCCAAGGGCCGCGACAGACCAGGTGCGCTTCCTCAGTCCCACAAGAGGACACCGTTTAATGGAGGGCACCTGGAGCATGCCTGCTCTGCCCAAATGCACCAGGTGGGCAGAAATGATTGGAGACAGCTGGTCTAACCAGGCCCTACCTATGCCATGAGGGTGATAACCAGCACCTTGAATGGCACCCAGAAGCCAGCGGGCAGCAATGCAGCTTGTGGAGTAGCGATGATGCACGGGCATTAAGAGAAGTGCCTGTTTATGCTCGCGCCGCTGCATTTCGAACCCGCAGCAGTTTCCGTATGGTCTTCAAGGGCAGCCCCATGTAGAACACATTGCGGTAGTCCAGCTGTGAGCTGACCAGGGTATGAGTGGACATCAGAAGGGACTCCCAGTCAAGGAAAGGGCACAAGAAATCCCTCTCTCTCCTCCACCCACTGCCATCTATCCTGATCTTTATTCTGCATTTGGTATCCATCAGGCAGAGCCACCGACAGACCAGAGCAGTGTTTCTCAAGCTTGGCCACTTTAAGATGTCGGGACTTCAACTCCCAGAATTCCCCAGCCGGCTGGCTGGCTGGCTGGCTGGGGAATTCTGGGAGTTGAAGTCCTGACATCTTAAAGTGGCCAGGCTTGAGAAACACTGAGCCAGAAAATCCCCCCTCCCAGCTCTGTTCTTTTCCTTTTAGCAATAGCTAAAATAAAATAAAATAAAATAAAATAAAATAAAATAAAACACAGAATTTTTCCATTGCTGTTTCATTTGCCATTTGCAACACAGTCAGCTGTTGTTCAAAACAGAGATGCACAGGCTTTTTAAAAAATGGCCAATTTTGCAGGCAGCAGATGATGCCAAAAATGATACAAAGCTTGAGTCTTCTTCCATCTGCCTCAGCTTCCAAAGTTTGGGGCCAGGGATGGAGCAGCCCCCAGAAATCACCTTTCTGTTTTTTTAACCAAGATTGACAGCATCCACTTTACTATGTTTGTCTCTCAGAATCAAACTACACTTGGTTTCTAGGCAGAGGGCAAAAAAGTCAAGAGGGAGGCCACATCCTTGCAATTTGAAGCCCTGCCCTGTTTTACATGTAACACAACCCATGTAAAAAAAGAGCAGGGTGGTGATCGTACAGTCACAGCTGCCATCTTGGCTTTTTTGACCCACACACACATGGTGTGGACATTCCTGCATCTTCCAGCTTATAACAATAGACCCTCAATTTTCTGCACTGTCTGGGAGTGCTCTGAAATCCAAATATTTGTCAAATCAGTGCTGTTCAACCTTGGCCAGTTTAAGATGTGTGGACTTCAACTCCCAGAATTCCCTAGCCAGCCATGCTGGCTGGGGAATTCTGGGAGTTGAAGTCCCTACATCTCAAAGTGGCCAAGGTTGAAACCACTCATCTAGACCTACCTACTGGGTCTAACTGCTGCTTATGCACGGCTTACGAAGCCAACCCTGATCTATGTTTAATATTGGAAAAGATTATTTACGGCCCGGTAAACACGGTACATTAGATTCTCGCTTAGTTATAGGCAGATATTAGGGTGCTGGGGACAATATATCAACGAACCTAGGAGCAGAGCGTACGAAGCCTTCTCCATCACCTGGGCCGGGAACGTGCTATTAAAAAAAGCCACAAGAAAAGCGGCAATTTACTGCCTGGTGGAAAAATGCCACCACCGTTTCCGCTGCGGCGTGCCTCCATTTCTAATCGCGTCCCCGATCCCTCTTTCCCGACTCATCTCCTGCGAATGCATAGACCATTCAGCCTGCTGGCAATGCCGGACGCTGTTCTTCATCGATCCCGGACCGGGCCAGGATTTCTGTAATGTGACCGGCTGCTTCCCCCCCTCTCCCCGCAAACATGCAGCCGATGAGACAGTGCTTGCGAGCCTGAAACATTTCAGCATCTTGTCTTGGGGGCGGAGGAAGTCGGAATTGCTTTCCTCCGCCCCGGTTTTCTCCTTCTGGAACAACAAGCAGGCCTGCTTCAGAAGGGCATGGATTTCATCTGCCACGCTCAAGGCGACTCACGCTCTGCCCGCACAGCACCTGGCGCCTCGCGCAAGCCGGCTCCTGAGCAGCTGGGGGATTCGGCTGCCTCCACACCTCCCAGCACCCCAAATTCCAAACTCTGCACCCACACAAGGAGGATGGGGAGAGGGAGAGGCAGGCGAGAGGCTCAGGACCGGCCCTAAGCCTCGGAAAGGGGCGAGGAGCATGATTTCCTGTTAAGTTGGGCGGCTAATCAATCCAAATAAATAAATAATAATACTGTAGTGCTTTACCAAGAGACTCAGTCTGAGCCCTGATCGTTTAGAAAGGATGAGGAGCACATTTTCCTGGACTGTGGTTCCATGTTAATTGGGCAGCTGCTGAATTCAAATAATAATCATAATGAGAAAGTAGCCACAATGGTGCACCGGAATCACTGCAAGAAATGCCACTGGCCTGCAAGCAAGAACTGGTGGACCACAAAACAGACAAAGTGATAGAAAACGAAGACGCTCAAGCGCTCTGGGACTTTAGAAGTCCAGCAGACAAGCGCCTGCCACACAACGCCCCAGACAGAACCACGGTTGATAAGAAAGACAAAAGAGTCTGGAGAGCGGACGTTGCAATAGCTGGAGACGGCAGAAGGGAAGAGGAAGAACTGGAGAAAATCACAAGATACAAAGAGCTGCAAACAGAAGTAGAGCGACTGTGGCAAAAGAAAGCCAAGAGAGTCCCAAAACATCTGGAGCACCCTTGAAGACCCTCAGCATTGGCAAAATCACCCTCAGTCCGTTGCAAAAGGCAGCTTCTCTTGGAACAGCTTCCATCCTGCGACGATCCCTTTAACCCCTTCAGACAACCGCATCTGCCCATCCCAGGTCCTTGGGAAGGACTCGATCAGTGGACCAAAGTGCCAAATCCAGCCTAAACATCTGGCTGACTGTGTGACCAACCATCATCATAATAATACTTTACCAAGTTTCCTCGTTAACCTGGCTCTACTTCCTTAGCGCGTAACACTTAATTAGCTTAGCTCGTAACACTTAATTAGCTTAGCTCATTAGCTAAGCTTAATTAGCTTAACCGATTAAGTTTAGTTTAGCTTAAGCTGAGTTTAAGCTTAATTTGCTGAGCTAGTGAGCTAAGCTAATGCTTAGCTAGTCATGCTCAACTGCATTGTACATCCAGCCAAATTAGTAAGTCCCCCCCCTCCAATGATTCCCCCAGATTGCATTTTAATCTCAGCTTGCAATAGCCCTTTCTCCTCTTCCACCCTTCTGTCCAGAAACAGACCTGGCTTAAACCCCGACAGCAGTGCACAACCAAGGAAACACGATTCACACGGGGTTTCGTTGATGGGGTTTAAGGTCAGGAAGAAGGTTTACAGAATCTTGGAAAGTAAATAAGAAAAGCACATTCCTTGTTTATTAGCCGTGATAACAGGGGCTCTGTGAATGGTTTGATCTTCTTTCTTCTAGAGAATTGTTTCTCAACCTCAGCAACTTTAAGATGCGTGGACTTCAACTCCCAGAATTCCCCAGCTGGCTGGGGAATTCTGGGAGTTGAAGTCCACGCATCTTAAAGTTGCTGAGATTGAGAAACACTGCTGGCTGGGGAATTCTGGGAGTTGAAGTCCACGCATCTTAAAGTTGCTGAGGTTGAGAAACACTGCTGGCTGGGGAATTCTGGGAGTTGAAGTCCACGCATCTTAAAGTTACTGAGGTTGAGAAACACTGCTGGCTGGGGAATTCTGGGAGTTGAAGTCCACGCATCTTAAAGTTACTGAGGTTGAGAAACAATGCTGGCTGGGGAATTCTGGGAGTTGAAGTCCACGCATCTTAAAGTTACTGAGGTTGAGAAACACTGCTGGCTGGGGAATTCTGGGAGTTGAAGTCCACGCATCTTAAAGTTGCTGAGGTTGAGAAACACTGCTGGCTGGGGCATTCTGGGAGTTGAAGTCCACGCATCTTAAAGTTGCTGAGGTTGAGAAACAATGCTCTAGAGGGGAATTCTGGAAATTGAACCCTAACTTAAAGCTTCCAAGGTTCAGAAACACCGGCTTAAAGCAACCAGCCAACAGTATTCTACTATCCTTTTACTGTCATCCCCGTAATGTTGGCCCTATTTGAACTTCCTGGACCAAGCAGAGAATGGGCCCATCCCTCGGGATTTCGTCTGAACCCAAATTTTTGTACCAGGACTTTGTCTATGAAGTTGTGGGAATGGCCCATTAGGAATCAAATGGAGGGTCTGCTTGGAATAATACAAAGTTTCTTTCGAGTCCGGCTTTGGGGATTCACTTTTCTTGATAACAGTGGTGTACGGTTGCCTTTTTCCATGGTGTATTTCACCTTCCTGGTCTAGCTGATAGACCGGGCTTTCGCAGTGGTCTCCCATCCCGGCCAGACCCCATTTAGCTTCCCAGCCAGTAGAGTGTAAGGAAGGTGGCCTTGATGGAGATACGCAAGAACCCCACCCCTAAGCAAAAGGGGGTGAAGCATTTTTTAAGTCCAGAGCAAAGAGGTAACCTTCAGAAGCGGCTCAGACCGACACCTCCCTAATTCACATGGATAGAAGGGTATAAGAAGGGGAGGAAATACAGCAGAACCAGACTTGCAAGATTCTGTTATTAAGCCAAACTCAGTAAAAGCGTTTTAGCCTTCTTGATCCGGTCTACCTAGCAGGGCTGACAGCTCCGACAAGGTGTGCTGAGACTGTCGGAAGACATAAGCTTTCCTTCCTCCTGTTTCTGCTTTTACAATTCACAGGGCGCGCATGGATTCCAACACAAACCGCTCTGGGTGAAACTAACCCACCTCCAATTCTCGCCCCGACTTCCCGAGTTCAGACAACCGGTTGGGTCAGTCGGCATTTTTCATTCTCGCTTCTCGAGTCTGTCGACAAACCAGAGGCCCATCTTCCTGATATTCAGCTGAGTTTTGCAGGTTGCCAGGCAGGTTTTCCAAAGTTAAGAAGAGGAAAACATGGAAAGCCAAGAGGCATTTAGACCCAGATGCAAAGAATTTGCATTCACGCAAAAGGTAAATGTACTGAACATGATATCTATTTCAGGGGCAACTTTTCTTTAAAAAAATAAAAAAATCTCAGACTAACAGATGACTTGGAAAAAGGGAGAAGCGAAGAAAAAGTGTGTTGCTTGTCCATCACATTTTCCTGCCCCAATCAAGCCTTAGCGGAGGCTTTTGAGATGCAAAATCTTGCTATTCTCCTCCTTCCCCACTTATGTGACTTGATTATTTGATTTCATTTTAAGTTATTAATGAGAGGCCAGCCGCACGCTATGCAAGCACTGCCAGATGGGAAAAGCTGAATTATTTCAAGCAAGGGTTTGTATGTTAAAAAATGAGCCATTCCCATCCCGGCGACATTTATTAAGATGACACGGCACCTGCTTACAAACTCTGTTATCTTATTGAGTTTACTATTCAAACAGAGCTGCAGGAAATTGGATGTTCTGGCAGCCTCCAGTGATATCATCTGAATATCAGGCCCGGGTTCTTCCACGTGGCTGATCCTTGGCTTTATATTCCGTGTGCCACAAGGAGATGGGCGCTTCCTCGGGCCACGATCAATCAAACTGCTTCATAAGGATGTCAAAGAAACCCGCCACGGGTTTTGATGGCAGCCGCTGTACAAAAAAGACTCGCCACGGCAGAATCTGCCTTGGCGTGGATGCCATCCCTGAATAAATTTGGTTCATGCCCATCTTTTGGAGTCATTTCTTTGTGAAAGAGGTGTAAGAAAGAATGTGTGTTTTGGATGGTTAGATCAAGGCAGAGTTATGACGCTAACAAGAAAATGTGCTCTGGGTTTTTTTTTCCTGAAAATGCCAGTGCCGGGGAAATGAATCGAAGGAAGGAGAACATTTACATCAAAATCAAGATGCCTTGGGGGGGATTTGTGTTAAGAAGTAAGTACATTTGGGGAAGGACCGAAAGATTGTGAATGAAAACAGATGAGATTTTTCTATATAGATCTTTTCCCCCTCCTGAAAAGGAATGCATGATAGGCTGAAATACTTCCCTATTAATCCACACAGCAAAACATCTATATTATTCGGCCCATTCTTTCTTTGAAACTGTGTTTTTCCTCCAGGCTGGTTCCTGTCAATTTATTCAAGGGTCTCTCCAGATGTGAAGAAGATCCATTTGGAAATGCTTTGATCTTGAACTTGTTTGGATTATGTGGGAACACAGCAAGAGAGGGAAGATCAACATAGCTGCAATGACGAAGGAAAATTGGTAACGTTTGAGAAATGGAAGGATCGGTGCCTTGAAAGACATTCAGAAGATGCTAATATTTCCAGTCTTGTGGAGTCCTTGGTGTTCTCTGAGCTTGGTTGTTTTCTTGCAGATGTTCCGTTACCTATCTAGGTAGAAGCACTGAAGATGTTACCTAGACGGGTAATGAAACATCTGCACGAAAACAACCAAGCTCAGAGAACACCAAGGACACCACAGTTCAACCCTGAGCTACAGATCTCCTCTCCTATTGATTTCCAGCCTTCTCTGCTATTTTGCCCATGTATAAATGACTGAGTGACATCGCCATTCCAGGTGTATGGTGTATTTAGCAGGGAGCAAAGACCATGCGGTATTCTTCGGCCATGTGGTCTTGCCATCTCTTCAGTTTTGACTCTCTTCCCCTGTTCTGACAGCGGGAAACAGGGCAGGAAGAGAGAGGGAAACGCACGGGAACTGTTCTTTTTGCAAGGGTGAACAGGGAAGCATGCCATCGGTGGAATTATCCCCGCCAGGGAGGCATGCCATATTGAAAGGGGTACTCCTTTCTCTGTTGCTTGCCATTATTTTCTGATTACAGGGTTGTTTCACGCCCTGGACCACAAGCTCCTTGCCCTGATGGACTCCTGGTCCTCAGCCTTAATTGCATCCTCAAATTATATTTCCCTACCAACTTCAATTAGCTGTTTAATTAGTCAATTATACTGAGAACAGCGGAGTTTCTGAGAACAGGTGTGCAGTATTGGGCTTAAGCCAGTAAGGTTGTAATCCTTTAACCCAACGCAATTTATACCTTGTGTAGGATATAATCCAATTATAATCCTGTGCTAAGGGCAGATCTTTTCTCCAGTTCTGCCTTCCTCAAGTAGCAGCACCAAGAAACAAAGAGAAATCACCCCCTTGCAGAATTGACTAGACCCTGTAGGAAATTGACTGGATAGAAAATGTGTGTTTCTCAGGTGAAAGGTATGACATTTGCAGCCAGATCTGTAATGATGTTTATAGGGATTCAGACTTCGCCTTGGCTCTCATATGTTGCACTGCAGGCATTTTCAGAAAAAAACATTTTAAATACATTTTTTGCACTTACACTGTTTCAAAATTGCAGGCAGAGAAAAAAGACAGGCGCTACAACAGCAATGATTTTCAAATGCTGGGGGGGGGGAGGGTATGCCCATAAGGGTGGGAAGCAGGGAGGGAATCGCAATAGCTGTACATTTGTGTCATGCAAAAAGTATGGAAGATTGCAGAGAGATCTGTACAGTAGATCAAAAGAGACTTAGTTCTCTCAAGTGTGGGTGGTTAGTGAAGCTTAGAGTGGCAGAACAATTAATAATAATAATAATAATAATAATAATAATAATAATAATAATAGCAGCAGCAATATGAGTTCACAGGTTAAAAAAAATCACACATAAATTCAGTAGAAAGCATGTCAAGTTATTCTTTTTTCCACTAGACTTCATCATAAGTTTTGGGATGCACTAATCTTGATAAAAAAAAATTCTGAAACAGCTACGGGCGGCTTCAAAACTGAATTAACAAACGAATAAATACCAGCCACAGTAATCATATTCACTGCATGCCAATAATAGTTGAATTTTAAAAGAAAGCTGACATGATGGGAATTCACACTTCTGAAACATCATCGTACATGTCAAAGAACAGAGGCTATTCTACTTTTAAAAAAAGATTCTTGGGTCATTTCCATTAGTAGTTACACAGATGAGGGGATGAACAGAGAAAGCCACCCCATTTTCCAAGACACTGCAACATAAAATTACATAATTTGCTACAATTTTGAGTTCATACTCCCCTGACCCTAACAGCTTTCTTCCTGAATGCTTCTACAATCACGCACTGAAATTTTAAAAAATGCCCGCCGCTTCTCAATTCTCCATTTATGGTCCATTAGAGCCATGCACAGTTGGACAATGATTCAGAAGAACGGTGTTGGTGCTTGCCCACGTGTGAGTGCAAGCACCGCCGTGCTGCCTTAAAGGGATCCAACTTTGGGGGGGGGCGCTACTCTGGAAGGAAAGATGCGGCTGCTTTAATGAACCCTCTAATTCAAGTTAATGGGGCTCTTAAAGCAGCCACGTCTTTTTTTCAAGCTTGTGAGGTAGTCTGAAAAAAGGCCCAAAGCACTGCTTTGGAATCATTTTTGGCACACACAGCCCTGTGATTCCTGTATTCAGATGGGTATCAAACACAAGCAGGGGCCAGAGAGATAGACATTGGTCTCTATCCACATAATTCATCAGCTTCCCAAATGATTTATCCACACCAGCCTTTTCTAAACTGCACCCCTCCAGTTACGTTGGAGTTACAAATTTCCAACCAGCCTGGGCTTTCCCAATCTCTAGATGGCTTAGAATATTAGCTCCCAGAATTCCCAGCCAACATGAGCCAATGCCATGGCACATATATTTCTCCTGAGAATTCTGGGAATTGCCTAGCACACAATTATACACTGAATTCTCCTCCCAACATTTCTGCACAGAAAAACACCGGCATTACTATTATCCTTCTATAGGCTAAAGGTAGCTTTCTTAGTTAGCTGTACTGAGGCCTGGCATGAAGAAGTAAACTTTCCTATTTTGACTTTTGAATATTAAAAAAAATGTTGCTCACCCCTGATTTTGTCCTCTTCCATGCAGTTATTCTGAAATTCTCTGGAATCTCTTTTCACCTGTTTCTATTTGCAAGGAGACTGAATGTTGTACATTGGCCTTGCTAATGGACATCCCTGGGGGACAAGAGGGGACAAGTGAACACACACAAACACACACACACGTCCTGATGCAAATATGTAATTGTGACATTGGCTTGATTGTCATCATTTGCTGTGGACATCACTGCCCTGACGTGTGTACTTTTAGGCTGAAGTCTTAATTCTACAGGAAATAAAGTGTGTATTTCCCCTTTTTTCTCTTTATGACAGTGTTTCACAACCTTGGCGACTTGAAGATGGGTGGACTTCAACTCCCAGAATTCCCCACCCAGTGTGCTGGCTGGGGAATTCTGGGAGTTGAAGTCCACCCATCTTCAAGTCGCCAAGGTTGAGAAACACTGCTTTAGGAGGATAAATGACACTTCCTCACTGATGTTTAGTACCACTTCAGGGTCAGATCTGGATCAGATCCATCTCATATTGTCATTTGCTGGGTTGAATCCAAGCCTTATTTATTTCTGACTCTGCTCTGGGTTATTGCAAACTGCAGCACAGCTTATATTTTCCTTGGAAGAGCTGAGACTTCGCAGATGGCATGGCCCGCCTGTTTTCTCACGGGGGGCAAAGCCACCCCCACTTCAACCCCTCATGGTGGCTCCTCATCCTCTTCCTGGATCCGGTCTTCTCTTCTCCGCCTCGGTCAGGTCTTTCCTCCACTCCTTCCCAAACCAGTTTCTGTAGCTACCATGGTTACAAGCCTCGGGAAAAGCACCTGGTTGCCCACTTACCCAGCGAGTTGTCACCTTTACAAATCATAGGGGCTTTTAAAGTCCACCAAGGAACGAGGGTGCAAGGGCAGAGTTTCCCAGCATACCAACTTTCGGGGGGGGGGGTTCCCCACAACCCCTAGCAAATGCAGATAAATTCAAATGCTGAAAAACCCGGAGGGGTTTTATTTTATTTCCTTTTAGGATGAAGGGGGTGAGTGAGCAGGCTGGTATTCACACACCACAGGGGCAGGAAATGGATTGGATGAGGTTCTCACACTTTGCTTCTGGTCATCAGTAGGGAAGAGGAAAAGCACTGATTGGCTCACGGTGTTCTCCGGCAGTTCTCTGTAATTTGAAGTTTGCAAGGTAAGGTATATGTCCCTTCATTTGAACTGTGCCTTTCCATGGACCAAACTGGTCTTTCATTTCCAGTCCCCCATTTCAGCTGGAACAGTAACTTTTTTAGAAAGAAAGGTACAAATGATTCACCATAATAGACATTTACCTAATCCTTGAATACCATTCATGATTAAAAGGCAGCTGGAATATATATTCTCCCCAAGCCCAACACCCAGAGACTGTACACCAGCTGGAAAGAGGGCAGGTGAGGTCTGGTGAGTGTCAAAGCTGCTGTCCTGGACGAAACCTGGAGCATCCAGGAGTGCATCAGTAAGATGGCAGCCAAAGAGCTGCTGAGAGAACACCTGAGGCAGCAGCAGACATGGAGGAAGTTCAAGCGGAGGAAGTGCCGTGGCAAGACAAGACCCTGCGTGGGATGGACCATCCACAGATAGCTGAAGTAGCTGACATTGGGAAATCCTGCCAGTGGCTGGAAAGGGCTGGGCTGGAAGACAGCCCAGAGGCACTGATCATAGCCGCACAAGACCAGGCGCTGAGCACCAGATCCATCGAAGCAGGGTCTGCCACACTAGACAGGACCCAAGGGGCAGAGACAGCCCAACACAGAGTGGCAGGATGTCAGATGCAGGCAGGAACAGCATACACTGAATGGCACAGCCAAGGAGCTGGCACTGTGGGCAGGAACATCTGCACGGTGTATGGGCTAGACCCCCCCAAGTCCAGATGGGAGACTCCACAGAAGGTGGTGGAGAATAACAGGGCTAAGATCCTGTGGGACTTCCAGACCCAGACGGACAGGCAGGTACTGGCCAATCAACCAGACATCGTGGAAGTCGGCAAGGACCAGAAGGCAGCAGTGGTGAAGATTTTACAAGGAAAAGAAACTTAAAATGTTCCAGGGAGGTTGAGCATTATAAGCAAATGCTAATGTCCACCTCACTAGTTGCCCTGCTCTTCTCCAGCATGAGGGGATTCTCCAGAAGATATTGGCACATAAAGATCAGCAGGGATCTTGTTTTAAATTTTTGTGGATGATGTGTTCACCTGGCAGATAACTTTTAGATCCCATCACTGGGAGGGGGAAATGACTAATTCCAGGGTGATTGGAAGAGAGCTATTCAAACATCAAAAGGACCAACAATAAACCGCCATCACAGAATCTCCAATGTCTAAGGAGGGTGGTTATGGCTTCCAACCAGTAATTATGAGAGCAAACGTGAGGTGGGGTCCCAAATTCCTAGTATGTTCAACCTACGAAACTCTAATCGAATATATGGGGCATTGGGACTCACCCATGGCTCCAGAGTTGGGGGGCCTGCCCACGCGGCTCCCTTCTGCCGGCCTCCCCTGCTGAAAAGAGCGCGAGGATATGTCAGCCCTTCGAGGTAGCCCAGACAAGAAGCAGAACCAGGAGTACTAACTCTACCTTTACTGTAAGGTTACATCAACAGACCCTTGCAAGACTGAAAGTCTTTCTCCCCTCCTTTCCTTTTATTCTCCAGAAAACTCAGGAGGGTCCCTTCTGAGATGCTTTCTCCCCAACCCTTTTTCTTCTGTGGGCCGAGACACCTTTTACACACCGGTTTTACGTGCTGGTTGTCTTGTCTGCAGCTCTTCCTCCTGTCTCCCAAGGTCATTCCCACAGATCATTACAGGATATTATGTGCAATAAAACCTCCTTCTCCTTCTTCTTCTCCCTCTTATTCAATGGGTCTGTAACCTTGGAATTATCCAAAATTGGGAGAAAGGGTTTGGTTTCCCTGGATTATTAGGGAAAGCAGTTGGAGCCGTGAGCTGCCATGTCCATTGCCCACAAATCCAATAGGAAATAAAACTGGTGGTAATGGGAACAGTACTTTTCCCACAACGCCTTGGGGCGATGCTTCATGGGGGGCCTTGTGGGAAATCAGATTCCTGCTCACCTCCATCACCAAAGCAGCTCAGCCAGGCCTCTCGTATGTCCTTTTGATGAGTGCCAGACAGTCGTTCAGTCAAAGATTAGCTTGGCTGGGTTAGATTGCTTGGGTTGAGCAAGGCTAAAATGGAGTTGAGTGTTAGTGGTTCAGCATGTTGTGGGAATCCATCCTTTGCCTTAGCAGGCTGGGAGAATCAGGCCACTGCACAGAACTTGGTTTAGGTGCACCTTATGTGTCCTTGAACACAGCAGTTGTATTTTGTCAAGCCAGAGTGTTGTGTGAATGTAGCTATCCTTTAGTGCAATGTTTCTCAACCTTGGCCACCTGAAGACGTGTGGACTTCAACTCCCAGAATTCCCCAGCCAGCCATGCTGGCTGGGGAATTCTGGGAGTTGGAGTCCACACGTCTTCAGGTGGCCAAGGTTGAGAAACATTGCTTTAGTGACTTGCCTCTTAGTGAGTTGTGAAATTTTGGGTAATTTAGAGCAAGATGTTAGAAAGCTAGATGGGAAGAGCTTCTGCTGTAGGAAATGAAAAGCAGACAATCATCTTGGGGACACCATGAATCACCAACTTCATTATTCCATTTCAAGGGTGGGCAAGGGGAGGCACTCATGTCTCTCCATAATTTCAGGAATGCTGGTCTATATTTATTTCAGGAGTGAGCTGAAGTATCTCCAGGTGTCTCCCCTTTTCATTTATAATAGGGTGGTGGTGTTTTTCCCAGCAGTACCCATCTCAGAAGGATGCTTTCTTATGGCATCATCCCTGCTTTATGATGACATCATCCCTGCTCTATGATGACATCATCCCATCTTCCGACTCCTAGAGATACTGTAACGCCCTGATGGTTTGAGAAGATAATAGATGTACACCTTGAGCTCCTGTGTCTGAGGGAGGACTAGAACCTGGATCTCCCCCCTCCTAGTCCAGCCCTTTCCCCACCACACCTGATTGGCTCTGGGGCTGAGAGGGAGGGCCTGGCCCAAAGTCAGCCAATGAGCTTCTGTGGCTGAAGATGGACTAGAACCCGGATCTCCCCCCTCCTAGTCCAGCCCTTTCCCCACCACACCTAATTGGCTCTGGGGCTGAGAGGGAGGGACTGGCCCAAAGTCAGCTAATGAGCTTCTGTGGCTGAAGATGGACTAGAACCCGGATCTCCCCCCTCCTAGTCCAGCCCCTTCCCCACTACACCATACAGCCTCTCATCCCCAGATCTAATATTTCAAGGGGGGGGTCTCCCTTGCTTTTCTACACCCCCACCAAAGTCCCCTTATTCAAGCACTGCTCAGATTAGGGAAGCTGACATTTACTGCGAACCTGTGGGCGAGCCAACAAGTGGGAGAAAAATAATCTGCATTAAACCGGTCGGTTTCCTTAGCCACCTCGCCCTATTGCTGGAAATGAATTACACGCATTTTGCCTCCAGCACCCTGTGACGGATACTAAAGATCCCGCTAATGTTGTGGCTGCGTATAAAGAAGACACAAGATGTTCCTCTTTTTGCTAATGGGGACGGTCCGGGTCTGACTCTGTGTGTCATTATTCCTATTCCACAGATCGCTGCAGATCTTTAATGGGGCCCAAGGATTTAATGAGCAATTTAGCTGAACGGCTAGTCAGGAGATGCTATCGCTGTAAGCTATGCTGAGGTCAAATTGACAATCTGCTTAATTGAGACGGGCCGGGGATTTGGGGTCAGCCAAGTAGGTGTTTTCACACTGATGGGGCCTGAAGCCTCTTGAAACAAGCGGGCGACCTTCGGAAAGAAGAGGTTGGGAGGGAAAGAGCCCTGCAGAAAAATCCAGGGGAAAAAGGGTTTCACCCATTCCACAAAACGAAAGCTAAACCAACCGGATTGTGATGGGGCTGGATTAAGACCTAGGAGACCCAGGTTCGATTCCCCACCCCACCCCTCCCACCCCTCAGCCACAAAAGCTCATTGGCTGACTTTGGGCCACTCCCTCCCTCTCAGCCCAAGAGCCAATCAGGTACAGTGGGGAAGGGGCTGCACTAGGAGTAGGAAGACCTGGGTTCTAGTCCTCCCACATTCAGGGATACTCATTGGCTGATCTTGGGTCAGTCCCTCCCTCTCAGCCCAAGAGCCAGTCAGGGCTAGTGGGGAAGGGGCTGGACTAGGAGGAGGGAGAACCGGGTTCTAGTCCCCCTTATCCGAGGAGGCTCACTAGGTAATTTTGAATCAGTTGCTCTCTCCCAGTCAGCCTACCCCACAGGATTTTTATTGGGGGGGGGGGGGGATGGAAGCACTATGCCCATTTATGCTTGCAAACAGGATTAAGCAGGACATATAAGTCTAGCAGATAAATAACCATTGTGGATGAGTAGGGCTAGAACCTGCATGTCCCAGCTCCTAGTCCAGGGTTTCTCAGCTTTAGCAACATTAAGAGGTGGGCTTCAACTCCCAGAATTCCCCAGCCAGGGAATTCTTCATCCAGCTGTTCTCTGTACCATCCTGCACTGCCTTATCCTTGCATGCTCAGCCAAGGTGGATCCGTGCCAATCCCCTGGGCCTGGGGCTTTGATCTGAATTAATCTGAACATGGCAGGAAGCCCTAGAGTGGAGCAAGACTGGGTGTGGAAGGGTCAGGTAACTGCCCCACCTTGGGGGCAAGGAGTTGTTGGAAACAGAAGTCCAGAAATGAGGCCAAACTCAGCAGAACTGGGAAAAAGGGACGTCTCAGAAGTTATTTTCAAAATCAGAGAATCACGGGGTTGGGAGGGACCTTGGAGGTCTTCTAGTCCAACCCCTGGCCGGTGCAGGCATCCTCAGGCCCTCCTAGATGAATGGCTGTCCCACCTTGGCTTGAAACGCTCCAAGGATGGAGCCCCCATGATTCTAGGCCGGTGATGTTCAACCTTGGCAACTTTAAGATGTGTGGACATCAACTCCCAGAATTCCCCAGCCAGCCATGCTGGCTGGGGAATTCTGGGAGTTGAAGTCCACAAATGCTGGCTGGGACTTGGACTAGGAGTTGAAGTCCACACATCTTTAAGTTCCCAAGTTTGAGAAACACTTTCCCAGTCCCTTCCCCACCAAACCTGAATGGGAGGGACTGTCCCAAAGTCCTGCAGAGAGATTCTGTAGCTAAGAAAGACTTGCCCCCCAATGTCCCCACTTCTAGTCCTCCACCTTCACTATGATCTCACCCCGGGTCTCTCCCTGGGTGGTGAAGCTCACCCTGATCCAGCACAAACCCGCTTCTGATTCTCCTTGGCCATCCTGATGGATGAGGAGGAGGATGACCCCGAACGAACATCCAGCCTGAGGCCCACCAACATCTCTTCTACGTTCCATTCTAAGATCTCCAGAGATGTACCAGCTGCTCGCTTGGCCTGTGAACACCTCGTAAAGTTCAAGCATACATGTCTGAGGGTTCCTTGGCTCATTTCACGGAGCACAACACAGGTTACCGGCCAATGTTCGCCCAGGCCAGTTTGCTTCTCCAAGGATCCTCCTGCCCGCCTCGCCTTCCCACCTTCTCCCCCATCCCTGGCGAAGACTCATCTCTTCCTCATTAACCCACATGCATTATTCATCAAGGTCATCGTCTCAGTCAGATCTGTCAGCAGCAGAGCCTTCAGCCAGAAGAAAGAAACAGAAGGTTGTCTTTCTTTGTGAAAATGATTCAGGCAAGGTGGGTTGTTGAAATAAAATAAACAAGGAGAGAAACATGTACAAAAACAGTACAGGTAACACTTCTTGGGTGGCAAAGTGTCATGAACAGCAGGGAGTCAGGGAATTTTTTTGTGAACGCATTTTGTTCAGGGCATATTTTGGCCTCCTGGATTGATTCACACTTGGTTGGACTGGGGATATTAGCAATTTATTTTAATGCTACTCTGGACATTTCTCGCACATTTTTCAACCCTTTTAATTGATTCACAACACACCCACCACCCTAAAACTGCTTGCTTGCTCGCTCCCTCCCTCCCTCCCTCTATCTCTCCTTCCTTCTTTCCTTCCTTCCTCCCTTCCTTCCTTCCCTCCTTCTTCCTCCCTCCCTCCCTCCCTCCTTCCTTCCTTCCTTCCTTTTCCAAAGGCAAAAAGAAAACTCTGTGGAAGTTTTTTGCTTGTGGAATGTAGACCTAATCTTTACCTGATATATTTCATTTCTTTATTTGATTTATAGGGCAATGTGCTGTTTCTATTATTTATTTATTATAGGGTTTCTGTGTCTGAAACCTGCAGTCAAGAAATACACCACAAATTTGCTCTTGGTACAGTAGCCATGAAGGCCCTGGAAAAGATATTCAGATGCTGGGATGTGTCTGTTCCTACAATGATTGGAATCGTGCAAACCATGGTCTTCCCGGTGACCCTCTATGGGAGCGAAAGTTGGACTCTGAAGAAGCAGGAGAGGAGGACCATCGATGGTTTTGAGCTTTGGAGTTGGAGAAGACCCCTGAGAATCCCATGGACAGCCAAGAAAACAAATTGGTGGATCATCATTGAACAAATCACCCCAGTGTTCTCACTCGAGGCACCAATGACCAGGCTCAAATTATCCTACTTTGGACACATGATGCAAAGACCCAGCTCTCTGGAGGAGGATCTGATGCTGGGAAAGGTGGAAGGAAAGTGAAGAAGAGGCCAACCAGCAGCAAGGGGGATGGACTCAGTCACAGTAGTGATGGGGGCACCCTTGGAAGCCCAAAGGACCAAATTGGGGATAGATAATCATGGAGAACGTCTATCGATGTGATCTCTAGAGTCAATACCAACCGGATGGCACATAATCAAGCATGCCAGCCAGCGTGTTGTGTAGACGCAGTTGCTAAGTCTTTCCCGGAGGCGGTCACGTCTGTTACCTGACTACGGCTAAGAAGATCTGACTTAAGGTACAACTGTGGAAAATGTTTTATTGGGAGGCAAAAACATTGGGGGCAGGAGACTAGAGCAGATGGCCCTGCAACTGCCGAAAGGGGAATTGTTTTGTCCTATTTGGAATTCAACAGCGAGAGCCTAACATTTTCCCCCGAGCCAAGCGACTCCCCCCAGCCCGCCTCTCCGACAGCGAGGAGGAACTGAAGCCCCCCGGATCAGATGGCGAGAGGCGGCTGTTTGGCCTCCCCTGCGGGATCCGCTCCCACTCGGCCTGCTCTGGGAACAGGGCAGCGCGGGGAAGGGGAGGCCGAGGGGGAAGGAGGCAGTCTTGATCGGATGCCCCGGGGGGAACAGGAAAGGGGGTCCTTTAGCAACCGCAAAAAGCTTGGCACACAGGCCAAGACGGAATGGGCCAAGACTTGAAATACTGTACTGCACGGAGCAGCCATCCCTGCTTTTCCTCCTTCTTCGGTTCCTCCTTCATTTCCTCCTACTTCTTCTTCTCCATTTCCTCCTTCTTTAT
Organism: Liasis olivaceus; assembly: GCA_030867105.1. Classification (NCBI taxonomy): domain Eukaryota; kingdom Metazoa; phylum Chordata; class Lepidosauria; order Squamata; family Pythonidae; genus Liasis; species Liasis olivaceus. Next base: position 6,550,891 of record CM061349.1, read on the forward strand.
TTCCTTCCCTTCCTTCTTTTCTTCCTTCATTTCTTCCTTCCCTTCCTTATTTTCATCTTTCTACTCCATTTCCTCCTTCCTTTCATTCTTTTCCTTCTTCTCCATTTCCTCCTTCCCTTCTTCTTTTCCTTCTTCTCCATTTCCTCCTTCCCTTAGTTCCTTTTCTCCTTCTTCTCCATTTCCTCCTTCCCTTAGTTCCTTTTCTCCTTCTTCTCCATTTCCTCCTTTCCTTCTTTCTTTTCATTCTTCTTCTCCACTTTCTTCCCTTCCTTCTTTTCCTCCTTCTCCATTTCCTCCTTTCCTTCCTTCTTTTCATTCTTCTTCACTTTCTTCCCTTCCTTCTTTTCCTTCTTCTCCTCCATTTCCTCCTTCTTCTTTTCCCTCTTCTCCTTTTCCTCCTTTCCTTCCCTTTTCCTTCTCCACTTCCTTCTTCCCTTCTTTCTTTTCCTCCTTCTTCTCCTCCTCCATCCCCTTCTTCTCTTCCTTCTTTACCTTCTCCATTTCCTCCTTCCTTTCCTTCCTTCCCTTCTTCTTCTCCTTTTCCTCCTGCCCTTCCATTTTCTATCACTCTTCCTGAGCTGCCCCATATAAAAGCTGAATTTTGAAAACTATATTATGCAAACAAGGCCATTTACAGTATGTTTTCTCCGGATCATTTATTCATATTCTGCTGTGCACAGAAAGGAGAAAATCCAGACCTCCATTCAAAAGGTTAGTGCTTGTTCTTAAGCCTCGATGGCAGAATCAAATACCATGACCAGTTCTGGTTAACACACTTTTAAGGACATCAACAAATTGGATCATGCTCAGAAGAAAAAGTTCAAGATGGCCATTTGAATTGGAAATTGAGTCCTATAAGGAATGCTGGAAAGAGTGGAAAAGGTTTGATGGGAGAAGAAAAGATGTAAGAAGAATGTCTGAAAGACTAACGATGGGGAAAAATGAGTTTCTGTTGCTCCCATACAAAAAACTCGAACCAAGCGGTGGAAATTGTGAGGAAGCAAAGTTCAGGAGAAGATTAGTATGGGGCAACGGGCAAGGGGTTGGATTAGATCAGTCTTTCTCAACCTTGGCAGCTTTCAGATGTGTGGACTTCAGCTCCCAGAATTCCTCAGCCAGCCATGCTGGCTGGGGAATTCTGGGAGCTGGAGTCCACACATCTGAAAGCTGCCAAGGTTGAGAAACACTGGATTAGACTGTGTGAATATCTGTTATAGAGGTATGCTGGCTCTTTTTTTTTTAAAAAAAAAACCTTCTTTATTTCTTAATGACCTTCCGGAGATTTTTAAAAAAAAAACTCTTTCAAATAACACCCCAGATGACCCTAAAGCTTAGAATACAAAGCAGCAGAGACAGATAACAGCAAGTGTAATTAGAAATATAAATAAAACAGCCATCTCATGAGAGTTTTAAAAAGTCTTCACTGGAGACCAAAAAGATTGAAAATCCACCCTGGGAACCGAAGGCTGCAGATACTGTGTTAGGGCCAAGAAGAAGCTGTTCTCCGTGGCCAGATATCTCACTTCCAACATTTGGTCAAGGAGGCCTAGAGAAGGGACTCTGCACATGGTCAGAGGCTCGGTTATGGATCCTTCCTGTTTCCAAGTTCCCAAGTAGTTGCAATATAAGGAGACGGGTGGTCCCTCAAATAACTATGCCTATAACAAATAATTATGCCATGGAGAGCTTTATAGGTAATAACTACCACCTTGAATGGCAACCAGAAGCCAAATGGCAACCAGTGTAGCTCACAAAACAGTGGGGACATTGGCACATACCATGACCTGCCCATCACTATAGCTTCCGAGTGGTCTTCAAGGGCAGCCCCATGAAGAGCGCTTTACAGTAGTCCAATCACCAGGTGACCAAGGTAGAAGCAACTGTCTGCAGGGCCTCCTGATCCAGGAAGGGGTCAACGGGCATTCCAGATGACCCTGTGCAAAGGCCCTCTTGGCCACAGCTGTCACTTGCTCTTTGAGGAAACCTTTTGATTAATTTAGGATAAACTCTCCCCACATTTTTCAACGTGCCCCAAACAATGCCAGGGTCAACGGGGCCTCCTCCTGGGTATTATGGGGGAATACATATGGTGGCCAACCTTGGTGAAGAATGGGGGAACATCAGTAAATCTTCCCCAGCGATGACTTTTCCTCCTTTCGCCAAATCTCAAAAGTATTTGGGGTCAGCCATTCCAGTTAGAAGGACCGAGAACTTGTTCAGAAGAAGAAAAGCTTCCAAAATTTAATATCCAGAAGGTCTGAAGGTCACCCTCTGGGTTTAGATTCACAGTGTTTCTCAAACCTGGCCACTTTAAGACATGTGGACTTCAACTCCCAGAATTCCCCAGCCAGCATGCTGGCTGGGGAATTCTGGGAGTTGAAGTCCACATGTCTTAAAGTGGCCAAGTTTGAGAAACACTGGTTTGGAGGGACAGCCAAGCAAATGCCATTGTTAGCACCAGCAAACAATGCCGAATTTCTGTTTGCTAGCTAGCAACCAACAATCGCATTATCTAAGCAGAGCTTACTCCGGGAAGGCTGAGATAACAGCCTTTAACAAACACCTGCTCGTACCTGATACAGCTGTAATTTTCATTGATGAGGGATAATCAACCCATAATTATCTGTTTAGATTTCCATTCAAGATTAATCTAGCCCTTTTGTGGAGGAAGCTGACAGCGGAAGACTCGCAACACTTTTTTTTTTCAAGAGCTGATCATTTCTCATAACAGGGAGTTCCAACCATGAGCTGCTGGAGGGCTGTTGTTTCACGTGCAGGAGTGTACGCAAGTATGGGTGAAAAAGTCAAGATGGTGGCCACAGGGGAGCAGTTGAAGCTGTGCCTGGTTTTTGCATGCTTCCTACCTTTCAACGTTCTTCTTCGAAACTCTTCTCTCTTCCATTGATAGCATCATCTTTCTCAACCAGCTTCCAGGTCAAACAGGAGAACTTTCACGATTGCCTTGTTGACTATGGAGATCTCATGCCAGTTGCTCTTGGTGCTAGAACATCACAAGAACCATGGATGGCCCTTTGGAACACCGAAGGGTCTTAGATGCCTTTTCCCAATGTGACGAACCAAGCTGAAGACTGCCCTGCAGAACGATGCATTTCTTTAAGTTACCTATATGCAAATGTTCCAACGAACGTCAGAGTGATTTATAGCAGGTAATAGTAGTAGTAAAATTTGGCAGCGTATACCGTTCATTAATTCAATAGTATTGACGGCATACCTCAAACTAATGGCGGGACAGACATAGAATAAAAGCTGCCATGATGAGGACAGCGTACTACGATCAATGGTAAAGTCACAATATTATTTCCTTATTCGTTCATTCCTTCCATTTATATTGCTGCCCATCTCGAGCAAGTGACTGGATGGCTAACAATTAAAAAAAAATCCAAAAAAATAGACAATCAGCAGTGGAGATTAAAAAAACAACTACATTGATACAGAAACAATACAAATATTTCAACAAAATTAATTCATAGACTCCAACAGACACTCTAGCCCATAAGCCTGGGAACACGCCATATCTTCAGGGCCTTGCTGAAGGCCAAAAGGGTTGGGGCCAATCTGATCGCTGGAGAGATGATATTCCACAGGGGAGACATAATGACAGAAAAGGCCATCTTCCTGGGTCCCACCAGCTGGTACTCTTTAATGGATGGGCCCCATAACATGCCTCTCCTGCTGGATGTTCTGGGACAGGTAAATATGATCAGGGAGAGGTGGTCCCACAAATAACCTGGCCACGGAGAGCTTTATAGATCATCACCAGCATCTTGAATTGAACCCAGAAGCATACTGGCAACCAAAGCAGCTTACAGAGCAGATATAACATGTGCAGATTGAGAAGCTCCCATCACAGCCTGTACTGCTGCGTTTTGTAGCAACTTCAGCATCTGGAAGCTCTTCAAGGACAGCCCTATGTCCTGTGCATTGCAAAAGTCCATTCAGGAAGTGACTAAGGCATGAGTGATGGTGAGCAGAGCCTCCCAGTCCAGGAGAGGGCACAACTGGGTCACAACACAAAGTTGTGCAAAGGTTCTCATGGTCACAGCTGCTATCTGTTCCTCAAACAGGAGCCACGAGTTGAGGAGGACCCCCAAATTGTACACAGGTTCTGTTTGGGGTAGTGCAACCCATCCAGGACAAGAGAGAGAATTCCAGGAATCCAGGGACCCCAGAACCCAAAACCACTCAGTCTTGTTAGGGTTGAGTTGAAGCCTATTCTGTCCCATCCAGACACCCACAGCCTCCAGACACTGAGAGAACCTTCACAGCATCACCTGGACATTCCAGGGTGAAGATATAAAGCTGAGTAGCATCAGCATACTGATATCTCACCCCATGTCATCAGATGACCTTACCTAGCAGCTTCATATAGATGTTTAAGCGGAGTAGGAAGAGTGTCAAGCTCTGTTGCACCCTACAGAGCAAGGGCTGTTGACAAGACCCTCCCCACCCCCATCAACACTCATTGCAACCATCCCTGGAGGATGAAGGAGAACCAGTACAACACAGTGCTGCCCACTTCCAATCCCCAAAGGTGGCCCAGATACCACAATCAATAGTATTCAAAGCTGTTGAGAGATCAAGGAGACCAAGGATGGATGCACCATCCCCCTCCCACGCATGCCAGAGGTCATCTATCAGTGCCATCAATGCTGTTTCAGTCCCACACCTAGGTCTGGAACCCGACTGGAGGGGATCCAGGTAATCTGTGTCATCCAGAGTTCTTTCGATGCATGACCACCTTCTCAACAGCCTTCCCTGAAGGTTGAAGACTGGACAAAAAGTGGCCAGCATCGTTGGGTCCTGTGATGGTCTCTTGAGGATAGGCTGTACTACTGCCTACTTTAGGGATGATGGGACTACCCCATCTCTCAAGGAAGAATTAACCACTGCCAGAACCCAACCACATGTCCCCTCCCAGGAAGCTTTAGACAGCCAAGAGGAACATGGGTCTAATATACAAGTTGCCAAGCTAGCTGTCCACTCCATTGGAAGTAACAAGGTTGAACTCTTCTCAGAATAACTAAGCTAGACTGAACTTCAGACATCTACATGAGACCAGCCTCCAACCTGAAGTGAATCCAAGCGACTTCATCCAACAGATGCCAAGCATATTCCTCACAGCAGCCCTGCAAGTAAACCTCTGAATCAGTCCTCCCCAAGAGGGCCCAGGTTCTCTAGAACAGAGTAGCTGAGCAACTTATTATAAATGCAATAAAAGAGGAGAAATACTAGAGTCTCACCACCCTTAACGCCATGATGGAGGCCTTAAGCATGGCTGTAGCTCATGCTTGGTTGGGTTCATTCTCCGTTGTCCTCCAGTGGTGCTCTAAGTGTCTTTTAAGCCATTTCATTTCTCTCAGATCCTCAGTGAACCAAGGGGAGTTCCAGGACCCATGGGAAAAGAGAGGCTTTGTGGGCACAATACAAATACAAATACTTTAATGACCAAGTATAAAATATATACAAGGAATTTGTCTTCGGTGACGAACAGCAAGATCAACGGTGCGTTTGGATAACAACAGAAATTAATAAACAGTAACAATAACACTACCCAGTAAAATAACTTTTCCAAAAGAAGAAGCCACTGTCCAGTACATATCAAATCATACAGTATTTAACAGAGCAATGGCACAAGGGAAAAAACTATTCCGATGTCTAGATGTTTTAACATATGGAGCTCTATAGCGCCGTCCTGAAGGAAGAAGTTGGAACAGATTATATCCAGGATGAGATATCTGATCAAAAGCCCTTGCTGCTCTCTTGTTCCAGGAAGCAACCAAGATCTCACTGCCCCAGACCTTCAGAGACAACCCCAGGCTCCCTCTGGAATCCCGTTGGGCCCATCAATCTCCTGGGATGGACCGATCCAGCCTCTCTGCAATGGGAGTGGGCACCAGAGAACTCCAGGGCCAACAAGAGTGACCAGACCATGACAGAAGAGTGATAGCCATCTCCCCCAACTTCAGATCACATTGTCACTGCTCCAACAAGAAGACTAGCTCTAGCGTATGACCACTGTCACATGTTGGTCCCTTGATAACCTGGGACAGGCCCATGGCTGTCATGGTGGCCATGAATTCCCAAGTCACCTCTGACTTTGCCCCCAAGGAAGGCAGGTGGAAGCCCCCAAGGACCATGAGCTAAGGAAACTCCACCGCCCTCCAGCTACGAAATCAAGTTGTTCACGCAGGGAGGTTGCAACACAGCAAGAGGCTGGTGCAATAGCAACAATCCCAGCTGATCCCTACGACACAACTTAACACACAAGGTCTCGCATGCAGGAGTGTGTGGACTGAACGCCACTGAAGAGACTCCGATAACCATAGTCCTTCCCCTGCCCCTGCCCTGGGTTCTTGGTTGATGCCACACACAAAACCCAGGTGGACACAATCTGGGCTCAGCCAAGTCTCTTGATACTCAGTGATGATGCATCATAAAGACCCATTAGGCCAGTGTTTCTGAAGCTTGGCAACTTTAAGACGCGTGGACTTCAACTCCCAGAATTCCCCAGCCAGCATGGCTGGCTGGGGAATTCTGGGAGTTGAAGTCCACGCGTCTTAAAGTTGCCAAGCTTCAGAAACACTGCACTAACCTAAAAAAAAGAGAGAGAGACTTCACAGGCCCCCGAAAAGAAATATTTTTCATGCTTAAGAGAAGTCAATTGAAAAAAAAAAAATAATCAGAGCCAGCAATTAAAGCCATCCTTTACTGTTAAAGCCTACATGAAAATGTTATAAAAAATATATAGAATAAAATAAGGCGTCAAATAACAAAGCAAAGAAGAAAGCTGCAGTGGAAGATTAAGACTCACAGCAGCATTATTATAAAGCAGCCTGGGAAAATAAAAATGTTTTTTGTCTGTAAAAGGCGTTCTTAAATGTGGGGAGGGAAGACCCACGGGTAAAATGGGAAAAAAGCATTATTGAAAATGCATGCAAACAAGATTAAACTGTTTACACTCTAGATTTACAAGCACTTCAGCTGGTGCTTTTTCTCTTCCTTTAAAAAAGAAAAAAAACTTTTTAAATTCCATCTATCCCCTAAAATTCATGGCCTGAGGATTGTGAGTTTTTTTAAGTTCTTTGGAAATGAAATAATCCCCTTTCTCTCTCTTAGCAAAACCAACAAACTGTTGATTTTTAATTACTTTTTTCAATTAACAATAATATCCATCAATGCAAATGAATGCAGATGAGTTCATTGTTCTGAGAAATTTTAACACCCTCCATCTTTTCCTGCATTTAAACTAATTAGTATTTCTGGAAGGGAAAGGAGGCTCTGTGTGTGTGTGCGCACACGTATGTGTGTCCAGAATGCAAACACTGCAGTGAGTTTAGAAAAAGAAACAGGGCTTTTCTGGCATTGTGTAATATCCTGATTATCTAACTTGCAACCTTGTTCTTAATTTCAGCCAGCTAGAATACTGGGCCTCACAAAGCCTCATCACAGGCTTAATCACACAATATGCTTAACCTGATTCCTGAATTAACCCATTTCTGGGTTTGCCAAATATATGATACTATAAAACAGTCGCTGTCAAACTTTGCCGTGTCAAATCTGTTCTCCCTTTAACTCTATTCTTTCTTTTCTTCTATTCTTTTTCTTGGTTATTAGTTCTTGTTCGTTTTTATCTTTCTGTTTTTGAAATTTAATAAAGTTCTTATTAAAAAAAACAACGTTGTGGTGTCATGACCCCCTAAAACAATACACAAATCTGTGCGAATCTCAGCCTACAATCGGATAGCGCTCCCACACTGCCTGGACAAGCCAGCTCTTGGTTTGTCCAGGTAGGTCCGGCGTGTGGTCTGGCAGCAATCCAGCTCTGGGTGTGCAATCTAAGATTGTGCACCCATAACCTGGATTATTGTCACTCCTGGGGCCTGAACTTTCCTTGAATAGCAACAGGTTCTGCAATAGTTGCAACATACTGCTGAGTGACCAAGACCGAGGCATTCTTGCCTAATCTCATCTTCCCCCTCTTTCAAGGGCATCTCTTCCTAGATTTCTTCTTCAGGGGCTCCATAACAGCTCCTGGCGCTGAGCTTTTGTGCCCACTCCAAGACACACAAGTGAGCTAGCCACCCGTCATGAATCGTTGTCCTCTTTTCTGTATGTTGCACATGTGATGCACATAAAAAATGAGCAGAGCTTCCATCCAGCCATCACGGCCACCATCCTGATTTTTTCACCATATTCCAGAGGACACCTCTGTCCAATTGTCAATGTAGCCTTACAGTAAAGTCGAATTAGCATATCTGGTCGGGTTTCCTGTCTGGTCTATCAGGAAAGGCTGATATCGATCTTGCAAGTCTGAAAGTACAAATCTCCCATCTCCTTTATAGTTCGAGAAGCTGGGGGAGGTCCGTTCTGAGCTTTTTTCTCCTTCCGTTATGCAGCTGTGGGCTGTGCCCTCTCTTATCGGACCGTTCCCTAGGCAGCATCTCTTTGCCCCGTCTCTCAGGGTCTTTCCCACATCCCATTACAGTAACATTGGTGAGCAGCAGATATTATAACAGGACACGTACCTCTCATCATTCATGGCAGAAAATCAACCCCTGTGATGGAATGGAATTATGAAGGCCCAGCTCAGGGAGATAAACATTTTCTTAGCTCGCCAGAACCGCGTGGGAGGAACAAGAGGATGAGACTGGCACCTCCCTGAGGAATTGGGAAGATTGACGTCAGGCCTAGCCCAATGAACTCCAAGAGACAATGCCAATTCAGTCCAGCTATGTTTATTAGCTACAACCTCTAGCAAGAATCTTCCCAGACTGAAACCCCATCTCCCAACTCAGCCAGCCACAACAGTGTGAATTCCTCAGGGAGGTGCCAGTCTCATCCTCTTGTTCCTCCCACGTGGTTCTGGCGAGCTAAGAAAATGTTTATCTCCCTGAGCTGGGCCTTCATAATTCCATCCCATCACATCCCCAGAGCATCAACAACTAGAGAGGGTCCAAACCATCATTTTATTGGTTCCAAAGCTAGCAGTTCCAGCAAGTCACCGGTCTCTTGAACCCAAGAGAAAGGCTGCCAGATTACATACACCTTATCTAGAACATTGACCAAAGACAGTTTGAATATGCATATGCACTAGCAGAAGATCTCACATATAGGATGAATTGCTTTACCCCAGATAAGGGAAGAAGATAAGCACACACAGGGAGCCTTCATGGTGTGAAAATGTTAGACATGTTCTTCGAAAGCCAGCCCAGCAGCTTTGATATATGAGTTGATCCAAGGCCCTGATGATTATTCTAACAAGCTGACCCTGTATTTATAGCCGGAAGAGACACAGAGACACAGCAGCATATATCCTTGACTCCAGTCTCCTCTCCAGCCGAAAACTCTGTAATCAATTAATCACAAGCAGACACAGATTGGCACAATAATAAAAAAATCCCATTCTTAAGGCTGTTATACGAAAGGTCCAGCAAAGGACATCTAAGAGCCCCAAGACACATATATCTGTGCAAGTAAACAGAAGCTTGATTATGAAATGGATTCAACTTGAGTTCTTATTCCAACCCCCCACATTTTACTGAGTACAATTTGCTCCAGCCCCACACGCTCGCAGATTCAGACTCACCCAGTCCCATCGCACGCTGGCAAAATAATACCAGGAGCACTGGGGAAGATGGGAGTGCTCAGAAGATGAGAGTTCCATGTGTAAATTGAAGGTCTTCCATCCAATCTCCTCTCCTCCCTTCCTTTTTATCTCATCTTAGCCGCCCTCCATGACTTATCCCTACAGCCATATGCTTGGTGGTTTTGACTGTTGCCGAGTTAAGTAGGATCCATCGCAAAAGAGCTGGTTCCACTCCCTTATCTCTTCTGGTTCCCATCTGGTCCCATCTGGTTGTGGTTTGTTCGTTGACTTGCCTGCTCCTGGTAGAACACCCCTTCATCGATCTGGATTCTCTTCTGCCATGCCTGCTTCCTCTTAGTTTTATCTGCAACACATTGGCATACTGAGGGGCGCCCGTCACTATTCACGCTGCCCCATTCTGCCCGAGCCATAGCTTCCGAGCAGTCTTCAAGGGCAGCCCCATGAAGGACATGTTGTGACAGCCTGGATGAGCTCTTCTTGTGGGATGGATAGGAAGTGTGGAAGGACAGAGGCTGGGTTTTTTGCCCTCCTCCAATAAAGAAGGAGAAAATAATTCAGCCTAGGTTGAAGGCAGATGGCTGTCATACTGGAGAGAATTCTGGAGTTGAAGGAGAACGTGGAGGCCATTGTATCCAACTCCCACTCCGTGCAGAACTCCACATTAGAGCATCTCCCACCCACAGCTGTCCAACTTTCACCTGAAGGACTCCACTATTCATCTGGAATCTGCCTTCCTGTAAAATGTAAAACTACAATTCCACGTCTTGCTTTCTGGCACAAGAGAGAACCGGCCTGGTCCTATTCTCTGAGACAACCTTTCAGGAATTTGAAGACAGCTCTCCTAGTGTGAGGGATGTTGTTGGTGCGGGTGGGAAAAGGACCAGAGAAGACTATTATGTAGACACAGTGCAGCCGGAAAAATTGGCTGCCAATTCTCTGTTATGACGAAAGGCCAGGAGAGTCAGGGTTTCGCTGCATGACTAGGTTGCCCCAGCCCACTACAAGCCATTAAATTATACTTCTATTGACCCAACCTAAAATGACATCCGCCTTTTCTGCAGCCACATTACAAGGCTGGCTCGTATTTCCTTTACAAGCAACTCCTGAGATCTTTTTCACTTACCCAACCAGGTATTTCCCATCCTACACCAGTGCATTAATTTTTTCTTTGCTAAGTGAAAAACTTGGCCTTCAGATTCACAGCTCAGAATGCAGAACCATATACAGAGCACAAGAGAGCAAGGGACGTCTTTCTAGCTCCAAGCTTGAAAGAGGCCAGATCCCTAAACCACAATTCTCTTTCCACGGTGAGGCTAGCCAGCGTGCTGCAACTGTCAGAAAAACAGTCCAACAAACAACCTTCAGATGAAACCAGGACTTTTCATATTGGGACTTATGGATAGCCAATTAGAAAAGATTAACGGAAGACTCATTTTGTGCATCGTAAATGCAACGAGACCGTTATATGCACAAAGATGGAAAAAAACACTGAAATACCTACGGTGGAGGAATGGATCCTCAAGATGATGGAATTTGCAGAGATGGCAAAAATGACCTGTTTGATCGGGGATAAGGCATCAAACGCTTTTGTTAAAGACTGGAAATCTCTTATTGGACTTTTTGCTGAAAACAGGAAAAAAAAATGAATTGCTGATTTATGGATTTTCTGATTAAAAAGCGTTGAATATGGGAAGAAGGGAAGCGTGATCTAACTTACAGAGGGAGGAGAAATCATAAGTTGGCTAGTAACGGCTGTAAAGAAGATCGGAAGTCGCTTCTTCATAATCTGTTTTCTTTCTTTTTTTGCTCGTACTACTTTTCACACTTCTCTCTTTTTCTTACTTTTACTGGATATTACTTCATGCCCATCTTTTATATCTGGGTACACCTTTAATAAAGAACACAAGTCAAAAGAAAAAACAGCCCAACACCGTTTGGCCATATGTTAATTGCCTCCCAAGGAAAGTGCCAAACCCCACTTTTTGCATGTCAGCCTGTTAACCGATCAAAGTTCGGTGCACGGTTTAGCTTTTGCATTTAGCGAGAAGAACCCGCAGCCTCAAATCACAGCACGCTGCATTTATCTTTTTCCATTTATCGGCCAGCGATGTCTGCAAGCCAGCGAGGGACAGTTCCATTACACGTTCCTCGCAGCCAGATCATGCGGTTTTGAAAATGCCTTTCTGTCTCATTCACCCACCCCCTCTTCCTCCCCAGCAGGGGTAAATCTGGTATCTGCTGCTTATTTGCTAATGCTGGAGGAAACGTTTAAAAGATGAAACCTCTCACCATTCAGAAAGCAGCAGGCCAACCCCTGGGCTCGCAACATTTTGAACCATACGCCTGAAATTATCTTGGTTTGGTACTGGACATCAGGACAAAACTCCTGGAATGCAAGTATTTTATTTTATTTTGTTTTATTTATCAAATTTATACACCGCCCATCTCACTGTATCAGCAACTCTTGGCGGCTTACAAGTAAGTTACAGAAAATGATAAAAATCTTGACAAAAATATACAAAGCTAAAAGAGAGAGCGTCGTCAAGGCACCAACCATCCCTCGTACTGCGAACCCCCTTTGGGTCCCAATAAAACCCCTGTTTTATTGACTTGGTGGAAGAAGAGCTATGTAAACTATGGTTCCAAGAGGGGCCTGTAGAGAGCATGGGGAATGGCCTTGAAGGACAGGAGGAAGAGCCGCTACCAACACAAGGGTCAGATAAGCGGGGCTTGAGCCCAGGCCAAGAAAGTAACATGAGTAAACGTCTCAGGCCCCGCCCTAGTTCACACCAAGAGAAAGGGAGGGAGGGAGAAGCACCTTCAGGCTTGCAAGATTCTGTTACTATAGCTTTAAAGCAGTCCCGACCTATATGACGTTGGTTTCCTAGTCTGGTCTACCTTGAGGGCTGACAGAGCCTGACAGCACCTTTTCAGACTAACAAATGTTGTTAAAAGGCAGAAGCTTCCGTGAGCTACTGATGCACCTAATGTAGATAACAGAACTGGAAGCTTTTAACAACATTTGTTCATCTGAAAAGGTGCTCCCAGACTCCTTCTGACTTCAGATGTTTTGTTCCAAACTTGGAACATACTAAATAGCTGTTTTGAGTTGGGAACACTCTGAGCATGGAACATTTTGCACACCCCTAGAATAAAATTTGATACATACTAGTAGTCTGAGCTTCCTTAGAGGAAAGTCTGGGGATTGATGGATTGACTCCCCCTCCTCCTCCTCCTCCTCCTCTAGATAATCCCACAAATGACCTTGGAGAAACTATGATTTAAGTCCAGGACAGGAAGAAAACATTAGGAAGAAACTCAAAGTAGCTCCACTTTAATTCTCTGGAATATAATTGGAAAGGAAGGAAAACACCATCAGGCTTTCAAGATTCTGTTCCTAAAGCCGACATCAATAGAATTCCAGCATTATTTATTGAACCTGTTTCTTGAACTGGCCTACCTCAAAGGGCTGGCTACTTCTTCTCATTCCAGAGAACCAGTATATTTGAATCCAAAGAGTCGCGTTCCAGGGCCAGCAAAAAGAAGGAATAAATCGTGGAACACTTTCCAATTCTTGCATTACGTTTCCTTTATATTATAGGAAAGCTTTGGAGAGTCTCCCTTTTTTGCAAATCCAGAGAGATTTTCCATTCCTTCTCACCAGCTCCCCGGCCTAGCCTCTGAACTCCGCAGCTGTTACTTCATTTTGCATCATGGAAGACCAGAATTGCATGCCCACAGCCTGTTACATGTTCACTCCTGTTGCTTGACAGATTGTGTATCTTGGATGCGTATCAGGGAAAAACAGAATCCCTTTCATATCTCTGGTGTATCTTTACAACTGTTTAGTATTCATGTCAATCCCACATAACTGGCAGCTTTTTAAAGAGACACCTAATCGATCTCTTTTAAACAAAAAAGCATACCATTTTTCTACCTGCAATGCACCTTTGTGTGTAATTATATTGGAAGAATAGGACTGATAGTGACTTGAGGGGAGACTAGATGGTCTCTGAATCATCTTTCAACTTCTATGATTAGTAAGAGAAACAATGAAGGAACAAAACAGGAGAACATCTCTCCTGGCTAACTGATTGATTATGTGCCATTAACTTGATGTCCACACTTAGTGATCTCATAGATAGAGTTCTCCAGGAGGATCTGTCCCCAACTTGGTCCTTCAGGTCTTCCAAAGGTGCAACCATCACCCCTTTCCTTCTGCCTTTCCCAGCATAATGGGCTTCTCCAGGAAGCTATGATGTGTCCAAAATAGGATATTTGGAACCTGGTCATTTGTGCCTCGAGTGAGAACTCTGGATTGATTCATACAATGATCCATCAGTTTGTCTTCTTGGCTGTCCATGGGATTCTCAGGAGTCTTCTCCAACCCCAAAGTTCAAGAGCATCAACACTCTTCCTAACCTGCTTCTTCAACTTTGGATTCTATAGAGCTGTGTTTCTCAACCTTGGTGACTAAGATGAATGGATTTCAACTCCCAGAATTCCCCAGCCAGCCATGAGTTGAAGTCCACCCATCTTAAAGTCACCAAGACTGAGAAACACTGCCATAGAGGGTCACACGGAAGACCACGGCTTGCACAGTTTTGATCTTTCCCCTGGATAATGCTTTATGAAAAATGGAAGACTCAGGTCAGCCTAAAATGGGTAGTGGATTTGGGTTATCTTCCCTTTTATTAATTATCTTTGAAAGGTGAGGACCAATCCTTTTATAGTTGAAATAGCATTATTCAAGCACAAAAAGGAAGACCATCAAAAGTGTAGATGTGTAAAAAAATCCCCTTAGGAGAAATGCTACAGGGATACTCTATAGGGGAATACTCTGCAAGGAAAAACATCGTTGTTTCATATATATATAGAATGTATAATTAAAACTTTAAAAAAGAAAGATAAAAACTAATACCAACTACTATAAAGTAAGGAAGAAAAAGGAAAAAGAAAGAAGGCAAAGAGGAAGCAAAAAGTGCAAGAAAGAAAAAAAAGTTAAAGAAACAAGATACAAAGAAGTGGCTTCCGATATTCTTCAGAGCAGTTATAATTATATTTTAACCTCACTCTCTAAAATTACATCATAATACTCTTCTTTGTATAATCTATCCTGTCAAACCATCAAAGCCATACCTCGCAAGTTCATTTTTTTTTTATTTTTACACAAAAAGTCTATAAGAGGTTTCCAGTCATCAAAAAATGTAGGTGTCTTTTCTTTAATCAAAGAAGTCAGTTTATCCATTTCAGCAAGATCCTTCAATTTCACCAGCCATTCCTCCATAATGGGTAGTGCCAAATCTTTCCATCTCTGTGCATATAATAATTTTGCCACGGTAATCCTATATTGAAATAAACTTTCATGGGTTTTTTCTAACTGTTTATCCGTCAGTTCTAAAAGGAAAAATTCTGGCTTCAATTGAATATTAATCGTTAAAATCCTCTGTATCAAAAAATGTTTAGCTTTTTTACATGTCCACCAAGTATGATAAAATGTCCCTTCAAGCTGTTCACATTTCCAACATACATTTGAAACGTCTTTATTCATTCTAGATAATTTCTCTGGCATCATGTACCAACAATACATCATTTTATAAAAATTCTCTTTGAGATCTTAACACAATGTAAATTTCAACCTTCTTAACCACATATTTTCCCATTGATCCGTCAGTATATTTCAACCAAAATTCTTAGCCCACTTTATCATGCATTCTTTAACCTGTTCTTCCTCTGCTTCAAATTTCAACAAAAGTTCATACATTTTAGCAATTACAGGTTTGTCATCAGTGCACAATTGTACTTCAAATTCTGACTTACTTTGCTCTATATCATAAGTCTTTTTGTCTATTTTAAATCTTTCTGATAACTATAAATGGGAAAACCATTAACAACCATTTTTTTTTTTTTTTTTGGTCTGCTCTCAGTCATTACTGACCCTGCAGTGACCGCCCCCTAGCAGTTTTCAAGGCAATTGTATCTTTTTGTTTTTTGGAAGTAGTCTTTGCCAGAGCCTCCTTCCTAGAGCAGAGCCCAGCTGGCGAGCGCAGGAGGCGGGGTTTCCGTTGCTTCGCGCCCTTTTCGGGCGAGCGCGGTTTCGCGCTTACCGGCAACTGGTCCCGTCTCTCTGTGCAAGGCGCTGCCAGCATTTTTCCTCCCACCGCCGGAGTGAGAGTACCCATTTATCTACTCACGTAAGTTTTCGATCTGTTGGGTTGACAGAAGCTGCGGGTGGAGAAACAAGAGCTCACCTTGTTTAATGCGAGAGGCTGGACTCGAACCGCTGAAGTTTTTCAGCCATTTCTGGCTGGCAACTTTCAGCGTCATTAAGCCGCTGCACCACCGCGTCCCAACAACCATATGCTTCTGCTATTAATTGCTCTCTTGATTTAATTTTAAATTTCCCAGCAACATCCATTCTTTCTTCCAGACCAAACAACAAACAGCGAAATTCAATTTTGAATCCGGTAAACCCAGTCCTCCTCTTTCCTTTGCATTTTGTATCACTTTATATTTAACTCATGGTTTTTTTCCCTCGCCATATAAAACTAGATATATCTTTTTGCCATTGTTTTAATGCTCCATCAGTTGTCAAAATCGGTATTGTCTGAAACAAAAACATCATCTTGGCAAAACATTCATTTTTATCACAGAGATTCTCCCCAACGGTGTCAATTTTAATTTCTCCCATCTTAACATGTCCTTCTTAATTTCATTCCATGTCTTAACATAATTGTTTTGAAATAGCATACAATTCATATTTGCCATAGTAAAACCTAAGTACTTTACTTTTGTCTCAATCTTAAAACCAGTTTTCTCCATCGGTTCTATTTGACCCTCCAATTTCATATTTTTTGTTAACATCTTTGTCTTCTGATTATTAATCTTAAAACCTGCTAACATACCAAAGTCCTTTAATTTTCCCATTAATGTTTCTACTCCCTCTAGTGGATCTTCCAAAACCAGCACCGAATCATCCAGAAACACCCTTAATTTATAAGCTTCTTTTTTAATCTTAATTTCCATAATTATCAGATCTTGTCTTATGTCTCGATTCAATACCTTAAGAACCAAAATGAACACAAATGGAGACAGTGGACATCCTTGCCTTGTCCCTTTTCGAATCTCACAAGATTTTGTTAGTTCTCCATTAACAATTATTTGTGCTTTCTGAGACATAAATCAACCTTATCCATTCGATAAAATTATCTCCAAGGTTCATATGCTCCAGAACTCTGAAACAAAAATAAATCCAATTCAAATTGTCAAAAGCCTTCTCTGCATCTAAGAATATCAAGGCAGCATTTTTCATTATGTTGCTCCAAGTATTCCAGAATATCCAAAACATTTCTAATATCATCTCATCATCTCGTCATTTAGGTAAAAACCCGCATTGATCTTCATGAACAAAGTCCTGTAAAATTATCTTTAACCTTTCAGCCAAAATCATAGTAAACAATTTATAGCCATTATTCAATAACGATACTGATTGATAATTTCTTGTTAAAGTCATATCTTGTCCCTTTTTAGATATTACTGGCCTCTTTCCAGCTATCAGGAATCTTTCCATTCTGTAGAATAATATTCACCATTTGTTGTAAAGGTTGTAAAAACTCATGTTCAAAATATTTATAGTAAGAAGCCAGCCACCCGTCTGGACTAGGTGCCTTTCCTGTTTAATCTTTTTAATAGAGAATAACCCTTATTGTTATGGGTCCATTCAAAATTTGTCTCTGATTCTCTGTAATCTTCAGTGAATTCTGTTTATATAAATATTCATCTACTTTATCCGAGGAGATTTCTTGACCTTTGTGTAAAGTAGTATAATACTGATGAAACACGTTCTGCATATTTGCATTATCCGTTATTACAGTATTCCCTTCTTGTAACTTTTATATTACTTTCTTTTCTTTTTTTTTTCTCAACTTATATGCCAAACGTTTCTCCAGTTTATTTGGAAATTCAAAATTTCTTTGTTTTGCATAGTTCATCTTTATTTCCACCTCTCTCACTGTTAATATAGATAATTGCCTCTGTTAAAGCTTAATTTGGGAAGTTATAGTTATCATCCTTGGAGTTTTTTTTTAACTTTTCTTCCCTTTTTTTAATCTCATCCAAGATCATTTGTATTTGCTCTTGCCTTTTCTTTTAAGTTCACTATTACGTTGTATCAAATATCCTCTTACAAAAGCTTTACATGGGTCCCAAACCGTCCTTACTTCTGTGCCTTTATTAAGATTATTCTCAAAAAATTCCTTTAACTTCTTTTTACAGTCCTCCACCATCATTTCTTTTTGTAATAACATCTCATTCAATTTCCACCTAAAAGATCCATTTTTCCTTTTAAAAGTTAAAGTTGCTGGATTATGATCTGAAAACGTCTTGGGTAATATCTCCACTTTATAGACACTATTAGCTAAAGAAATCCAAATCATGTCTATTATTGAAAAAGGTATATGTCTTTCAGAAAAATAAGCATATCCTTTTGAATCACCATTTTTATATCTCCATGCATCAACAAGCTCCAAATTATCCATTAAATAGAAAAAGATATATATTTGGTAGTTTGCCTGTGTATTTTTAATACTTTTCTCAGAAGTTCTATCTTTTTGTGAGGAAACCAATCTGTTGCAATCTCCCAGGAGACACCAAATTTCATATGAAAAATCCAATAATTTGTCCATAAGTCCTTTGTAAAATGTTGTTTTATCTTCCTCTGGGGCATAAATTACCAGTATCAAAGTCTTAGCCCCTTTAGGTTAATTTCCGCCCCAACATATCTGCCATAATCATCAGTGAATGTAAGTTTTGGACATAGTTGTGGATTTATATACAAAATAACTCAATTTTTCTTTTGATTCCTGCTGAAATGAATTCTTCACCCAGATTTTTGTGGCTCAAATATTTAATATCTTTTTTTCTAATATGTGTTCCTTGTAAGCAGATATGTCTTGTTTTAACTTTTTCAAATAATGATTTTTTTTTTCTCTCTCTCTCTCTTTTGAAGAGCATTTTCACCATTTATATTCCACATTAAGCATTTACAATCCATAGTTAGGCCAAGATTTTAGAAAAGTCAATACCTACAACACCCATCGTGGAATCTTCTTCAGTGTCTTTGGGGCATTTGTTTCGTCAGATCTGTCATTGTCACTTCCATCTGTACTTCCTCCAATTCTTCTTTAGATTCTTCAAAAACATCTCTTGCTTTGTGCACAGAGTTCAATCTAAATCTCTGTTGTTTGAAAGTAAAAATCACCCCCTCCGACTTCTCCCATCTAAATGGAATTTTCTTCTGTTTGAGTTTGTCTGTCAGAAAAAAATACTCTTTTCTCTTACGTAGTATTCTAATTGGAATTTCCTTAAGTACAATTACGTCTGTATTATCAGTCCTCAATCTAGTACTAAAATGCTGCTGCAGAACTTGATCTCTAGTCTTCTCCCTGACAAAGTGCACAAGGAGATCCCTTGGAACATTTCTTAATTATCCACATTGTGTATTAATCCTATAAACCTTATCAATTTCTGTCTTGATGTCATCTTCCTCCCAATCCAGGAAATTAGACAGAGAGTTAACAACTTCTTCTCTGATATCTTCTCCACGTTGTTCTGGAATTGCTCTAAATCTTTAAAGAAAATTCTTTTTCTCTCAGTTCCAATAATGCCAAGTTGTCCAACTCTTTCTCCATCTCTCGATTTATAACTTCTGTCTTACTTTCCAAAACTTCCACCTTGTCAGTAATTTGTTTTAAGTCTCCAATTACAGATTCTTCAATCTTCTTAACTTCTCTTTTTATTTCTGCAAATCCTTCTTCCATTTCTTTTTTAAAAGCATCCAAACTATTGGCAATAAATCATAGTTTCTCATGAAGGACCCCCATTAAACCTCTGAAAGTCAGCTGATAATGATGTACCATGGCCCAAACTCCACCCTTTTGTATGTCTGTGTGACATCACAAGGTACGTACAAAAGGTATGAGGTTTGAATCATGCTTTCATTGTATTGCCTCCCTGATATGCTGGGGAGGGGGGACCACACCGCATCACAAAACAGTGGCTGTCTTGGGAAGTGCTGCTAAAGTTTCCATTTAATGGACGCTCATTTACCAGACTTTGGCTGCAACAGACAACATTTCCATCAGAACATACCTCTTACTGCAAATAATATAAATGCGATTTAATGTACATTTAAGTCCCATGTCAGGTCTACTTTATATAGATCCAGATAAGGTACTTATATTTACATCATGCTTCTATGTATGTTCTTTGCAACGTTTAATATGTTATTATGCAAAAGATGTAAATCGCCATGTACTTTCAGATTTAACAGACATTTGGGGGTAACAGACACTTAGTAACCCTCCCCAGTTAGTCCATTAAACTGAGGGTTTACTGTATTTATTTCAGTTTAAAATGAATTAATCAACTCAGTTTGTGTGGACAGAGCAGCATTGGCCTGATTTCCAGATTGTGCTAAGCCACTATTGTTTTAACAATGGTTTATTAAATAAATCCAAACATGCTACGTCAGACATGGCTTATTAGCCACAAGGGCTGAGTTCACACAACACAGGGAAACCAGACAAATAATATTACAGTTTAAACGAGTTGTGTGAAATCATTCATTGCCTTCCCTATCTGCCACACTTAACTTTTGGAACTCAACGTCATCTTTTTATTGGCCTCCAGGAGAATATGAATAGCAAAACAGAAAGTTAACTTGGTAGGGTTTAGAAAATGCAGAAATCAGTTCAGGTTACATAAATTTTTAATTTAGGAGTGCTTAACCTGGGGTTAAGATTTCAGGGGGCCTGTGAATGTGGAGGGGAAAAAAGTTAGAACTTTATTTTCACTAACCTCTAACTGAAATGTAGCTATTCTTTTCATAATTAAACAAAATAATTTATGGCCTCAAGACTCCAAAAAGATTTGTTAATGCATCTCACTATCTAAAATTATTCTACCCCAGCAAAGGGTACAGAATGCCTTGATTGAATAGATTAATACAGAAGAACATACATTACATTAAAAAAAGAAAATCCCCTCTCACCCTCCTATGGGTGGTCTGTGTCTTCCTCAATCTCGGGTCCTCCACCAGAGGCCTGGGACTTGGAGGGTTCTGCGCAGGATCTGAGCGGTTCCTAGCCCTGCACTCTTCTGGGCAGAGAGCTCTGAGGTTGCTCCTGGGACCTGTGGGAGCCCCTCGCCCAGCTTAGGAGTCACAGCCCCCAGTGCTCCCACCACCACGGGGACCCCTTTGGCCTTGACTTTCCACATCCTCCCCAGTTCCTCCTTCAGGCCCTGGTCCTCCTCCTTCTTCCTGAGGTTGCTGTCAGTTGGCACCGCTACTTCTATCACCACCGCTGTCTTCTGGTCCTTGTTGACTACCACGATGTCTGGTTGATTGGCCAGTACCTGCCTGTCCGTCTGGGTCTGGAAGTCCCACAGGATCTTAACCCTTTATTCTCCACCACCTTCTGCGGAGTCTCCCATCTGGACTTGGGAGGGTCTAGCCCATACACCGTGCAGATGTTCCTGCACACAATGCTGTACTGATGTACTCCTGGATGCTCCGGGTTTTGTCCAGGACAGTGGCTTTCACACTCACCAGACCCTGCCCGCCCTCTTTCTGGCTGGTGTACAGTCTCTGGGTGTTGGGTGGTGGAGACCTCAAAGTCCTTGTGATTATCTGGCTGAGGAGCTGCAAGCCTATGGAGAACAGCAGCAGGGACAATACATCACCTTGGTCATTTAATGGCCACTTGTGCAAGCTATCTTGGGTTGACTTCTAGTGTTGTCTTCCACAGTCCCATTGAGTTCTTGAGGAAGGTCCTTAGTGCCCTGTTGACTTTGTATACCGCCAGGCATTCGGAGATCCATGTGTGTGGCACTGAGTCATAGGCTTTCCTGCTACTGTGATGGTGACTGGTTCAAGTTCTGGGAGATTGCTGTGGTCTGCTCTCAGGTCCTGCAGCCACTTTGCACTGGTGTTATGTGTCTTCTCTTTCTCCCATGCTGTGTGTTCTTCCAGAACTGTTCAGTTTCTGCTGTTGGTGGCTCTGCTGTTACTGTGTTGCTGCACTGCAGTTGGGAGTGCACCTCAGATGCTTCTTTGGAGAACAGGATATTTATCTGCTTGGCCTCTGCTTCTCTAGTGTACCTCCTTAGCCTGGCAGCCAGTGCTGTGAGCCTTTGTTTAGCAGTCTCTAGAGCTTCAGATGGAGTCAGGCCCATGTTTTTTTCAGTAGCCGAATCTTATCCTTGAACTCCACACCCTTCTGTAGTTCCACCAGCTGACTAACTTCTCTTCAAGTTGCCTTGATCTTTGCCTCCAACCTCATTTTCCAGGAGGGTATGTACTGCTGTTCTTCTTGATTGTGTAGCCAAGCATTTCCAGGATTACAGCGGCTGTAGCGTATACCAGTTCATTGGTTTGAGTTATGGTGGTAGTAGGGATTGTCTGGAGGGCTCTATTGGCATCTTCTAGCATATCATCCGCCGGTACTTCTCCACTGAGCCTTGGTAATCGGTCTCGAGGGTTGACTGTAGCTAGTTTATCCATGATCTTCTGCCTCATATCAGCTGCTGTGCTCTGTAATGGAGGGGGTGGCAGTGACGTTCCAGCTTCAGGCGTTGGCTGCACATCCCGTTGTTCTTCCAGGTCTGCTTGAGTTCAGAACGTCATGGGTAGTTGGTCCATCTCGAGTTATGAGAGCAGTTTCCTCTTCACTATGTTGAAGTGTCAGGCAACTAGCTTTTTCTCAGTTACTGTGGACGTAGGTCTTCTATCTATCCATAGTTCCCTCATACTTTTCATGTCTCCCCTCTCATTAGGTCTACCGTTGTAGTGACATTCCGTCAATTCCAGGCTCTCTTGTCTCATCCATGTATGGCTTGTTCCAGTATCATCAGATTGTCCTGGTTCCCCAACATCTGGCACAGATGTTGCTAACCCAGGTAACATCCAAGCCAGCATGACTCTCTTAGTTCATGTCACTCTCATATCCGAGGTAGGCAGCTCAAGCGTTAGGGGGTCTTTGCCCAAGGACCCCTCTCGGTAAGGTAGGTACCAGCCAGGATTCGAACCCTGGTCTCCTGGGTCAAAGGGTAATGCTCTAACCGCTACACTATCCAGCTGCTTCATTTTTATTTTTTATCTATTTGTTTTTATTTTTAACTTTATTAAGAATTTTTTCACAGATAACAGACAAATACAGAAATATATAAAGAAGAGAGAGAGGAAAGGAAAAGTATAGAAAACAATATAGCGCAGTTAAAGAAAAGGGGGGGGGAGTTAGTTAAAGAAATTACTTCTTAACAACTTGTTTATCAACAAACTCATGATCTATGTATTGTCGAAGGCTTTCACGGCCGGCATACGAAGGCTGGTGTGGATCTTCATGATCCCTTCTCCCTCCTTAACTTCACAATAATCCCTCCAACCGTTTATTTAATCCTTTTTCCATCATCCAAACCAGAAATCCCCGTTTCGCTTTTTTCCGTTTTCAGCAAAAAGTCCCTATAAGCTTTCCCGTCTTTTATAAAAGTACTTGGTGTTTTATCCCTGACCAAACAGGTCAATTTGGCCATCTTCGCAATCCATTCCCCCATTGGGCACATTTCCATATTTCTCCATCTTTGTGCATATCATAATCTTACCGCAGCATTGTTACATATTTGCTCTTGTTCAAAACAACCTGATCACTGCATTTGAGCATCCAAATTGTAAATATAGTCTGTGTATTTTATTTTAGGCGTTGAAATGCGTTTTTCTGAGAAGGGGTGTGTCGGTTTCTCCAAACTGTCAAAGGGGTCCAATGGCACAAAAATGTTAAGAACCCCAGTTTTCATTTCATGCCAGATAAACGAGGTATGGTTAAAACTAAGCCATCGTATCTTGCACAAGAGAAAACCCTTGATCAGATATAATCCTCTCCTATATCCTGTCCAAATTCATCTTCTTACTTTCAGAAGTATGGCCACAATTGCTTAAGGTTTCTGGAAAGATTAGGCACACAAACTGAAGCCTATTTACTCTGACGGATGTTCTCCCAAACCCAAGCCCAAGAGGCCTAAGGATTAGCACCAATGAGGACTAGAATCTTATAAAACTTTAAAACGAAAGCCCACAAGAGCCTGGATAAAGTTTTTGGCATGCATTCCATCACTAGCCTTTCCAGGTTAAAGGGATGCAGAGCGGCAAATGAAAGAAAAAAGAACTCCAGGGAGGGGGGTCCACGAGGGGGTCAAAAAAGTCAAGAGGGTGGCCGAGCACACAGAGACCCATCCGTTTTAATGTTGCGCCCTTATGTAAAAAAAGGCAGGGCTTTGATCGCATGATTGTGGCTATCACCTTGACTGTTTTGACCCTGTTTCTGTACACACTCCTGGCTCCAGATAAGATTAGGAAATATTTTGGGGGCTTGACGTTTCCTTAACCTGGTTATTAAATTAACTCATTTTCTGTGATTGCACAACACCGTTGCTGTATATTTTTGCATTTCGGCTACATTCACACAACTAAGCCAGGAAAAGGGCCCTAACCAAGGTTTAAACCAGTGTTTCTCAACCTTGGGAACTTGTGTGGAAGATGTGTGGACTTCAACTCCCAGAATCCCCCAGCCAGCATGCATGGACTTCAACTCCCAGAATTCTGGGGAATTCTGGGAGTTAAAGTCCACGTATCTTAAAGTTGCTGAGGTTGAGGATCACTGGCCTAAATTACTGTAATCTACTTTGTGCGTTCGAATGCTTTTGACTAATCTGCTTCAACCAGTACAAACACACCCTTTTGGAATCTAAAAGCTCAAAGCAGTCAGTCAGTAAACTTGATCTCTTCTCAGGAAGGCCCCTTCTTACGGTCCAACTTGCTCCCTAAAATGGATTTGGAGGCTTGGTCTCCAAAAGCTTCGATTAAGTTGGCAATCGGGAAACGAAACCAAAAACCCATCTTTCTGGATTTTACAAAACCTCTCTGTGGGGTGCCTGATTTCTTCCCCCTGGATAGCCCCCCCACGAAGTGCAGGCTGACGTTTCCTAGGCAGGGAGCGACATCCGAACTCGTAGCAGCAGGCCGTCCTTGTGAGTGACGAGCGCCAGGCTTCGCCCGTTGGCTGGCCTGTCAATCCGCAGCGCTGTCCGGACACATCAAGCAGACGGGGATGACAAATCGCACAAACAGCGGCATCTCCAACGCAGTAGGACGTGTCTCTCAGCGTTTCCGAGATCGTGACACGGAAGACTGGATAAAACGGATGGAAGAGCCTGTCAGTTGTATCGAGGAAGCACCACTGCTCAGGGGACGGCATTTCTACGGAGCAACGGATCCAAACGAATGGAGCAGAGGAAATCATAAGCAGAACCACTGAGGACTAGCAGCTTGGCTTCCAAAGTGTGGAAGAAGCAAAACGCACCTCTGCCGTTATAATACTTTTATCGAGAATAAATTATTCACTTAGAGGTGACCTGGAGTCCCCCAAAATAACTGGGGGGGGGGGGACTGATTACATTTGTATACGTTTACCCAGGTATCCAAATGTGGCAAATACATTTCAAAAAGGCATCCGTTTTTGTTTCTCATTTGGGGAGGGGGGGCACGTGTGTGTCATGCTAGATATTAGCTGGATGACAGAGAGAGGTTATCACTGCTTTCCCTCTGTTTGACTGCTTTTTATTAGCTGTTTTTAAACTTTTTGTGCCTCCCTGCTTGCACTTAGGGGGCTCACAAATGAAATAAAAAAACATTTTATTTAATACAGTGGTTCCTCCTTGCAGTTTTGATAAGCCCCAGGTGGAATGGGGAAAGCACATGGCTGATTAGCTGGCCGGGATTTTTCTCACAATGCAGAACTTTTCCTACTGCACACTTGGACTTGTAGTAATTACTTTTGCCCGCTGATGGGTGAAAAGGCAGTTCACACCTTTGGGGCACACCGACGGGATCCATCCAGCCTTGCCAGAATCAAAACGGCCTGGTCCAGTCACGTCCAACCCCACGTCTCTGGCAGGATCAACCAACTCTCCAGACTGCAGGAAGTTTCTGTGAATGCTAGTCTGGGAGTAAATACAGCATTTGGGAAACGGTCATAGGAATTTCCAAGCCTTATTTATAAAAACGCTCGGAAGGAAAAAGATGGAGGCAAAGTCTCTCTATTTTCAAATACTTCTGCCCAGGTTTCTTCCCACATAGGCTGAGCTGATGTTTAGGACAATGGTTTCCAAACTTGGCCACTTTAAGATGTGTGGACTTCAACTCCCAGAATTCCCCAGCCAGGATGTGTGGACTTCAACTCCCAGAATTCCCCAGCCAGCATTCAGTTATTCATTTTCTAAATCCAGAGTATAGGGGTGGGGGTGCTAGCCCCTCCAGGTAGTCCAATATAGACCTACATTATGATCTGGTTCGGGATCTTTGTGGAATTCTGTGACTTGTAAAGTATTAACTCTAGAAGCAGAACTGTGAGTACTAACTCTATCTTTATTGTAAGATTACATTAACAGAATAGTGGAAGACTGAAAGTCTTTCTCCCCTCCTTTCCTTTTACTCTCCGGAAAACTCGGGAGGGTCTCTTCTGAGATGCTTCCCACGCCCCTTTTCCTTCTGTGGGCTGAGACACCTTTTACACACTGGTTTTACACGCCCATTGTCCAGTCTGTGGTTCTTCCTCCTGTCTCCCAAGGTCATTCCCAAAGACCATGACATGGAGCCCCTTCATGTCCCACCCTGCAGACCTGGAAAGACTAACTTTAAATGATGGCTTTTGAAAGCCTCTTGAGGATGGGTGAACTTCAGGGGAAGTTGCCTTGCAAACCCACCTCCAGGTCACCGCCAAGTTGCCCTCTGCAATACCGACAGCAAAATCTACCACCAAGAAGGAAAATGTCATTGAACATGGCCATAAATTAGGACAGCATTGTTGTAATTATTATTATGGTGTCTTTATTGATTGATTGATTTAGGTGCTGGATTTCGAAGGCCACCCAACTCAAACGGTGTCACTCTGCGCAGCGTGCAACAGAAAAACAAATGATAAAACAGAAGAAAAACCACAGGCAAGTTTAATGAAAAATGGAGAAACATCTGGTTTGATTTGAATTCCACAAAGATCCTAAACCGGGGGCATTTGCAGGGGGGTCAAAAAAGTCAACATGGCACCCATTGCAATATGATGACATATTCAAAACCATTAGAACAATGTTCCTCAACCTTGGGAACTTTAAGAGGTTTTAACTTAACTAACTAACTTTAACTTTAACTAACCTTGGGAACTTTAAGAGGGGAATTCTGGGAGTTGAAGTTCCCAAGGTTGAGAAACACTGCATAAGAGGCAGCCTGAACCACCCCAACGTTTCCTCTTCCATGACAAGACATAGTACAATTGATTTACGTTCAGTACCAACTCATATCTTTAGTTTGCTTTAAGCTTTTATTAAGGTCTTCTCTAGGAAAGCATTCATTTTTCCTGAAGTATTATGTATTAAAGGACCAGGTTGGGGGCAGATAGAGAAAATCTGTCTATGTGATCACTAAAGGTCCACCCCAACTTGATGACACCTCATCAATCAATCGATTTTCTATTGTTACATACAGTCATCATGAGACATGTAAACAAAGGGGGCGGGACTTCCGTTGTGGCCTCCATCTTGACTCTTTTGACACACCTTCCCCCCCCCATGGACACCCCCATGCAAGCAGACCAGGAGGCCTCCCTGCTACAAAGCCCACCGTGGTGCAACCGAGGCACCAATAGGCCGCGAGTTTTTGTTCAATAGCTTTTGTGGAGTTGCCAAAACTTGCTGAAGCTTTTTAACCAGAGGGGGGAAAAATAATCAGTTTAAGGAGAGAAAGCTTTCTGCTTTAACTCCCTCCAGAAAAGCTATTGTTTGCTGCAGGCCCCAGACTCTCAGGAACTACAATGCAATCCCTTTGGGGTGCCCGTAAAAATGGCTTTCTCGCTGCGGAGACAAACTGACCGTGGCGTGGAGTTTGCATTCTCCAGCGAACAACACAGTCTGTCCGGTTTCTTTCTTTGACTCTATAAGCAGGAAAAAAAGAGAGAAAGAACAAAACTGCCAGCCGGGCAATTCTCTGGAGTCGTCAGGCCCTGCCCGGAGCCTGCAAGCTGTAAACCCAAGAAGGGAAGAAAGATTTGGAAATGAAGCGGTCCTTCGTCCCTCACCCACGAATCAAGCAACCTGGACTTTCCAGGATCCCCAACTGGGATGCGACTGAAGCATGGCCATGTGATGAAACTAGCACCTTGCAGAAAACTCCTTGGATGTGTTTTTTCTATGCATCCTCATCCGACTGAACGAAGAAGAAATTGGCTTCGGAAATTTCGCTCGAAGCTTCCAAGAGTCTCTTTTTGGCATCTGCAGCAAAAGGGACGGAGGTGGGGCAAGTCCTCCCCACCTCCAGGGATAATCACTGTGGAAGCCCTTCCTTTATGGGCCTGCAGTGACATGCTACTGTGGGGCAGGGCACGGGGAGTGATGTCAATGCACATGCTCAGGTGCCGTGAAAGCACATCTTGTTTCGTGCTTGCTGGCAAAAAACGGGCCAGCCAGGCAATGGCATACCGCTTCTGGCCTGTTTTTTGCTAGCAAGGAATCGTGAAAGCTCCTTTTTTATTTTTGTGGCATTTGCTTGGATTTTTAAGTTTTCTGGGAATCAAGTTCTTTCAATGGACTTCACTTTCTACAGCAGTGTTTCTCAACCTTGGGAGCTTTCAGATGGGTGGACTTCAACTCCCAGAATTCCCCAGCCAGCAAGGCTGGCTGGGGAATTCTGGGAGTTGAAGTCCACCCATCTGAAAGCTCCCAAGGTTGAGAAACACTGCTCTACAGTGCAGACTCTCCAATAACCCAATGGCTACCCTTCTCTTGGGAGCCTAAAGGAAAGTATCCCCCCCCCTTTATTAATCCCTCCCCACTTTCTTCCAGACGGAGAAGCGTAGACATCCCAGGAGGCTGCTGAATGAAGGATGTCCGCAGTCACACGTCTGCCATCCCCACAAAGGCCTCTTGAAGAGGAATCTGCAAGAAATTCTCAAGCAGCCTGAAAATAAACTAAAAAACCAGAAGCCTGCCAGAGGGGGAGAATAAGGCTAGTAAAGATACAAGGTGGCTTTGGAGACATGAGATGGCGCAAGGGAATGGAAAGATACAGAGCAAATCAGGAATGTGAGCGCAATCTATTCTCTGGGCCCCCCACCATCACCGTGGTGTGTTTCTCCAATAATTTGAGCCCCCCAAATATTTTTCTGCCCAAGAGGAATGATTTCCATTGGAAGAAAAAAACATTTGCGAGGAGAAGGTGTTAAAAGAATTAGAGATTAGGGATTAGATTGTTCTCCAAAGGGAGGAGAGAAATATCAGAATTAGGAAAGGATTTCCCCCCCACACACACCCGTTTCTTCTTCCAAAACTGGGCCTCTGCGCTTAAACTGGGGTTGGCAACCAGATGCCCCCAGCTTCCATCTTGCCCAGGAATACTTGTCCCAACTTGCAGTCCCTAGGCTTCCATCCCACCCGGCTGTTTGCAGATACGATGGGACTACAACTCCCAGAGTTCCCAGTCAGAGGTCTAGCTGGTTAATTAATGAGAGCAGGGAAAGAAGAGAGAGTGACATGGGTGGGTGGAAAGGTTGAGAAAGGTAGGAGAAGTGCAGGTAAGCCCATATGAAATGCTCAAGCTTGAATCATAGAATGGTAGAGCTGGAAGGGACCCCGAGGGTCATCTAGTCCATCCCTCTGCAGCGTAGAAGAAAATCAATTCAACCGTCCTTGTTCAGCCTCTTCTTGAAACCTTCCAGAGATGGAGAACCCACAACGTGAAGTCTCTTATGGACTGGTCCAAATCTTAATGTTAGGAAGCGTTTCCTTATATTTAAACAAAATCTAGGTAGCTGTACCTACGAAACCCAACAACCTTGTGAGGTAGGCTGGGCCAAGAGTGACTGGCCTAAAGTCACCCAGGGAGCTTTGGGGATTGAGAGGGGATTAGACCCTGGGTCTCCCCAGTCCTGATCCAGGTTCAGAAGCCACGTCCCTTAGACATTACCGACCTTGATGGGTCATAGCACAGTAGAGTTGGCCGGAACCCAAAGACCATCTAGTCTAACCCTCTGTCATATGCAGGGAAACCGATTAACTCTTCCTCGAGCGGAGGTTGTCCAGCCTCTTCTGGAAAACCTCCAGAGATGGAGAACGGGTCCACTGTTGTAGAGATCTTGCCATTTTGGGTTTATAGTTCCATAAAATCTAGGTTACTGCATCTTAGACCCCCACCCCACCCCTTTATTTCCAGGATGGGAAAGAGGTCTGGGCCATCTTTTCTGTAACTCCCCTTTATGTACCGCCCAGAGTCGGGATGACAAATTGAAATAACAAACAAATAAATGTATCTGACTACCTGGGCAGTTTGGCTGCAGAATTTGTAGTATGCAAAGGCAAGATGGCTCTCTCACACACACGCACGCACACGCACACACACAGACACACTTTTTTTTTCACTCCACAGCATATTCTCTCTTGCTTCCTTCTTCCTCTCTGCTCAGCCATTGAGGCTAGGTAGGTAACTTCCAGATGGTTCTCTGAGTTCCTAAAACCCTTTGCACAGCCGATTAAATTCTTCTTGTTGTAATTAAGGCAGACACAATTAGCTGTCAGGGAGGGCAGTCATCTGTTTTATGTTGCAATCTCCACAACAAGGGCCTGGTTGTTTGAAAAGATTGTCATTTTCCCAAACACATTTCATCACTTACCCTGGTCTCCGTGTCAGATGGCGAAATAGGAAAGAAAGTAAAAAAAAAAATTAGACACGCACATCCAAAGCACCTTGTTGCAGCCAGCGATGGTAAAAAGGAGGAAAAAAATCACACAATGCACCTTGCCAAGGCTTATGAAAGTAATGTACTCTGAAAATGAATGCATTTGGAACATTTCAGGGGGAGAAAGTAATTTGTCTGCTAAGAAATAACTGCCGCGTGGGTTTTTTGCTAGCTGACTTTTGGAAAGCACGCCTTTGACTTGAGGTTGGGAGCCAAGAGAGAGAAAAATGAGTTTTCCCTGTTCTTCCCAAATGACATGAAAACAAACAAAGCAATGGAGGCAGAAGAGTTTTGAAGAGTTTTGAAGGGTCCCGTCATCAGATCTAGCAAAATGGGGGGGGGGGGGGTGAAATCTGCAATTACAAGACATTTTCTAAGCTCCCAGTTTGGTAGGTATCGCCTGCCGGCAATCCAGGGGAAGAAGGATTCACAGGAACTGGAACAAGTTCAGTGAAGGGCAACGAGGCTGCTCAAGGGACTAGAAACTTGAGTCCTGCAAAGAGAAAAGGAATGACCTGGGAATGCTTAACCTGGAACAGAAAATAGACAGTGGGGCTGCAGGATGCTAAAGCTTTCCCCTGAAAAGATCAAGATCCATGATCTCTTCTTCCAGAGCGCAGGATGCTAAATAATGAATTTAAGTTACAGGAAAGCAGATCTGGATTGAACCTTAGGAAACTCTTCCTACCTAGGAACAGCAGTTCTGCAGGGCCATCCGTGACCCCGAAAGATGGCGGGGTTTCCTTCCCCGGATGTGTTCGTGCAAAGCCGTCTTTCTAGGATGCTTCCATTGGGATTTCCTGCACGGACCAGGGGTTGGTCTTGATGGCCTCAAGCATCCTCCTAACTGGTGATGGGAGAAAGAGGACTTCACGTGCAACGGGGGATCCTAAGGTTGGCTTCGGTCTGAAAGAGGCAGCGTGAGAAAAACTTGCCGAGCACAATGCAAAGAAAACACCAACAAGCTAAACGGAGAATTTTATCTTACCAGGTCCATTCCTGAGCCGGGAGTAAAGACACTGACGAGTTGCATGAACTTAGGAGGTTTATTCTTCACCCAAGAGCAGAAGCAATGACAGCATGCAGTTAGGTGGGTGGCCGCGCTGGACCCCCTTCATACAGCACATTATATACCTTTCGTTACATTCAGACCCACTTTAAGATGTCCTGACTTTTCTGATCCATACTCCTCCCCTTACCCAGGACCCCTTTCCCTGGTGCTGATTAAGGTTCTTCCTTTCTGTATGTGAACTAATTTCTTGTCACCTTGAGTGTTAACAGCCATATGTAAACTATTCTTTATCACTCTGATTGTCCCGATTTTAGGTCAGGACCGCTTATCTTTCTTTGTGAGGGGTCATCTGAACAGGAAAAGACTATTAGGTCAAAACAGTTTATCTGCTGACATGAATGGACAACAATTAACGCATCCTTGAGATATCGAGATCACATCCTCAGGAATGCAGCCCTTTGATAATCACTGTGAGGTCAACCATACAATTGGCATATTTACAATTGGCATATTGCTGGGCCTGCATTTACTTCAGGTTATACAAGCAGGTAAAATAAATGTCTAAATATCTAAAATGTCTACATGTCCCAACCTTCTAACACGGTCTCTCTCTCTCAAAAGAGAGTTGAGTTGTAGGAAAACAGAAGCAGCAGTACTGAGGCCATTTTGAATCTGGTTTCAATCAGGGCTATGTCGTCCACATATATATGAATGCTCTTTCGTAAAATGTAGGAAGCAGATTCATGGAGAAAATCTGTCTATGTCAGTGTTTCTCAACCTTGGCCACTTGAAGATGTGTGGACTTCAACTCCCAGAATTCCCCAGCCAGCCTGGCTGGGGAATTCTGGGAGATGAAGTCCACACATCTTCATGTGGCCAAGGTTGAGAAACACTGGTCTTTGTGGTCACTAAGAGTCGACAATGACTTGATGGCACATCATCGATCAATCAATCAATCAGATGATTTAAGTATGTGGTCTCAGGCAGAGGGGAGTAATTGGTGGTCTCAAGGTTGTAGTTTCAACATCTGTTATTTTTTCCCCCCAGCCCTGAATCTACCCCAGGTAGCAGGGGTAGACTAGATGGCCACCCAGGTCCCTTCCAAGCTTCTCATTCTAAGTTTCTATAATCAGAAAGAGCTTCCAAAGGTTAAGAACTGTTCAGCAATGGGAGAGATTGCCTTGGGAATTGGTGGACTCTCCTTTGCTGGAGGGGTTTCAGCAGAGGTCAGATGGCCATCAGTTGGAGTTGGGGATGCTGTAGGGATGGGTTTCTGCAATGGGCAGGGGGTTGGACTGGATGGCCGCGAAGCTGGCTGGGGAATTCTGGGAGTTGAAGTCCACATATCTTAAAGTGGCCAAGTTTGAAAAATGCTGGACTGGATGGTCTTGAAGGTCCCGTCCAACCCTTCCTCTCCAGGGTTCTATGATGTTACAAGGAAACAGATTTCAGCTGGACATCCAGAGGCATTTCCTAGTGCTTAGCAAGGAAACAGAGTGCCTCAAGTGGTGGTGATGTAATGGTATGCGGGAATGATTTTGGGAGACAGGGCCCAGAGATGTTGTCTAGGAACGGTCAGATAAGAGAGGGCATAGCCCGTAGCTGCACAGTAGGCAGGGCAAGAGTCTCAGAAGGGACCCTCCCTAGTTTCTCAGGCTGTAAAGGAGACGGGGGGAGAATTGTCCTTTCAGACTTGCAAGATTCTGTCAATGTAGCCTTACAATAAAGTGGAATTAGCTCATCTGGTTGTGTTTCCTGTCTGGTCTACCTCATAAGGCTGACAGGTGGGCACTGGAGGTGCTTAAAAGGAGGCTGGACGGCCCTCTGTCGAGCAGTAGATTTCTGCAGTGGGAAGCGGGTTGGACCAGATGAGTGTTTTTCAACCTTGGCAGCTTCAAGATGTGTGGCCTTCAACTCCCAGAAATCCCCAAACCTCATAAAAACAATAACAATGAAAAGCTGTAAAAACAACAACTTGGCGCCACCCCATCTCACCCTTGGAACCAAGATGCAGCGTGCCCAGGGGGGCGAGCATCTGGTTCTCCAGATAGTACGCAACTCCACTTCCCATCCACTCTAGCCTTATGACCAATTGTGACAGAAAATCTAAATTCGATTCTCACACCTTTTAACTATAAACATTAGCCTGGGCCCCCAAATTGCTGGCCGATGCTCAAACGGTAAGCACATCCGTCGAAGCCTCCAAACACATTGAAAAGTGTTTTGGGGATAGCGTTACTCCTTAGGGAAAAATCCTGCCCTCCAGAAACTGTTGGAGAAGCTCATCTTCCTCTAGAGAAATTTGAAAAAAAAATTCCCCCGCGTTGCTCTGCCCACGAACGCAGTGGCGGATTTGGAAAGGCCATCAAGATCCCTGTTGCGCCACGAGCATTTTGAGAGAACGGAAGTAATATTTTCAGGTTCGTGGGCCACTGAAGCAGATGGAAAGACTTTGCCTCCATTTGAGGTGACTTGGCTGTTTCAGAGGCTTCCTCCAATGATTACAGTGATGGATGAGTTAAAGGGTGCGGGAAATTTTTATTTATTTTATATATTTTTTATTTATTATTCAATTTGTATGCCACCCATCTCCCCCCCATGGGTGACTCTGGGCGGCTCAATGCTCCCCCACATCCCCCCCGAAGTGACAGAGATGGCATCAAATTGGGACATCAAGTGCTGGAGGAACGCAGGGAAAGAAGACCACTTTAGGCATTATTATTTGCAAAATACCCACTATGAGGACTGTCAGGAAAATCTTTCAATGCCAGGGCAAGAACGAACGGGCCAAACGGGACTCTGTTTCGCTGTTCATGTTGGATTCTTGGAAAGATTCACTTTAATAAGATTTCCAGCACAGATCAATTTAATCTTCAGAGTTCAAGAGGTATAAAGCTTACCTTGCGTAGAAGTAAATCTAAAGCATCGCTCAGGCGAAGAGGGAGCTTGGCTGCTGAGTGCGGAGAGAACAGGAACTCAAACTGGGCGAGATCCTGATGCTAGGAGAATTGCCTATATTTTAAAAAAAGAAATAAATGAAATCCAGCCAAGAGGGCCTTCTAATGGATGGCGTGCTTAAAAGGAAGAGAAATCTGTTCCGCTTCCACGAAATGCACCCTTGGCGAATCGATACCACCGTCCTTTGAAGTCTGCATTTTTTCTGCTGCCTGGAGTTGATGATCTGAGTTACAGGGACTCATTTTCCGGAGGCTAAAGATATAGATACAAAGAGCAGTGGCCAACTGCACATCTTATGGTCTTCCACCCAAAGCAAAGACAGGACCCATCGTCCCACTTTCTCTTGTTGCCTATATTGACCACCAACAGGCAGGATATGACCAGTTTCACCCTGATTTGGAATAACCAGATCTACATAGCGAGATGTTATTCTATGGGGTAACCCTTTACCAGGAATTGAACTCATGGGCCATTACATTTTAGAAGACTGTATACAGTGCATTAGTTTTAGCACCAACCAGGTCCTGTCACTCAGCAGCATTGCAGGAAAAGAGGGAGAAAGAGAGAGAGAGATTCTACCCTGATGCCTGAAAATGCAATGGATCTACAAGCCCTAGTACTAAAAATCAAAGAGCACAGTGAAAAAAATGGGACTGAAATTATATAAACGAATGACAACAGGTAGAACGACCAGCCTTAGAACTGACAATGAAGATATTGAAGTGGTGGAGAGTTTCTGCCGTTTTGGAACAACCATCAAGAGTAAAAGGACCAGTGGTCAAGAAATATCCAACAGACTAGCATTCAGTAGAGCAGACATGAAGGTCTTGGAAAAGATATTCAGACACTAGGATGTGTCTCTACCTACAAAGATCAGGATTGTGCAAGCCATGGTCTTCCCAGTGACCCTCTATGGAAGCGAAAGTTGGACTTTAAAGAAGCAGGATAGGAAGAGTTTTGATGGCTTTGAACGTTGGTGTTGGAGAAGACTCCTGAGAAGACCGTGGACAGCCAAGAAAACAAACTGGTGGATCGTCAAATAAATCAACCCAGAGTTCTCACTCGAGGCACAAATGACCAGGACAAATATCCTACTTCAGACACATGATGCAACATGATTCCTCTCTGGGGAAGGCTGTAATGCTGGGAAAGGTAGAAGGAAAGAGAAGAAGAGGACGACCAGCAATGGGTGGAGGGACTCTGTTACAGGGACGATGGGGGCACCTTGGGAGACTTGAAAGAACAGGTTAGGGAGAGGTCATCATGGAGAAAATCCATCCATGTGGTCACTAGGAGTCAGAA
Source organism: Liasis olivaceus (assembly GCA_030867105.1). Lineage (NCBI taxonomy): Eukaryota > Metazoa > Chordata > Lepidosauria > Squamata > Pythonidae > Liasis > Liasis olivaceus. The sequence continues at coordinate 6,586,622 of CM061349.1, forward strand.
ATGACTTGATGGCAGATAATCATTCAATCAGCCAATAGGTCACCTTCCCTTAAGTTCTCAGAAAGAGAGAAATACAGATGTCATACCATTCTGATGCATGCTTCACTTTGGCCATCCCGGGAAACAGATTAGATCTTTGGTTCCATCTGGTGGTGCTCTCCCTGCATGCTCACAGGGTCCAAATGGAGCCCCCATATTCAGAGGCATGCTACCTGTGCTCTCTGGTGACACCAGGAGACAGCCATTTCTTTCTTGCCTGCCTGGGGCCTCCACAGCAGGGTATTTCAAGCTAGTACTTAGGACTTTGGTTCTAGCTGGCAAAGCCAATCCAAAAGATTTGTGGATGATGAAGTCCAAAGCATCTGGAAGGTCTCAGCTGGTCTCTCCTGTTCCAGAGGGGCTGTTGAGATGTCCTTCAACTAGATTCAAGCTTTCAGAGAATCCTCAAATCTTACAATTGGAGGGGAACATTTAGGGACCATTGGAACCCAACCCTTCACTTAGGGCAGTGTTGCTCAACCTTGTCAACTTTAAGAGGGGTGGACTTCAACTTCCCCATGCTGGCTGGGGAATTCTGAGAGTTGAAGTCCACCCCTCTTAAAGTTGACAAGGTTGAGAAACACTGGCATAGGGCCAGAATCTCAGTTAAAGCCTCAATTACATGAAAACAGGATTAAGTTGGTAGCATTGTGGACGTTGTACAATGCTTCCAATCCTTATAAAATGTTCAGGTCTGGCTAGACATAAATCAAGACCATAAACACTCAGCAATGTTTTGCAAATAGTCCCCAATTCTTTGCCCATCATTTATTACCTGTCCGCCTCTGCTCGTGTTAAAGTTTCTTTTGACACCACGCAACTCCTCTCTCTCTTGCCTAATCCAATAAAGTGTTATATGTCACCTCCTTGCCTAGAATAAATGCTTTAGATAGGATAGGACCCAGAAAAACTATAAACGTTTTATAGAAATCATCAAAGAGAAGGATTTCTTTTTATAGAGAATGGGGAAGGTTCTTCACACTCTTCTTCCACCATCTCCTTCCATAAAGATATCAAAGAGTTTTGATGCAATGAAAAGAACACAATAAACTGGACAGATTTGAACAAAGTCCTTTTTTTTTTCCTTTGAGATGGTGCCAGAATAGGAAAAGTGGTTCTAGCAGAATCTCAAAGGTGTTTCATGGGTTGAATATTTTTTTGTTTTTTTCAGAGTTCAATGAATCAGAAGTTTGATGGAAGAAAGGAACAACTGCAACAAAGTGTGGCAGTAAGGGAGGGCATGAAATAGAAGGGAAAAAATTTAATTTCAAGGACAGAACAAAACAGCCTTACTCAGAAATTTCATCAAATCCTTTTGAGCAGATTGTATCTGACAAAACTCAAACTATTTTGAGCGTTCCGCCATAAGAAACATTCCCCTTGCTCCCTCATTTTGTTTTCCATGCCAGAGATATTGAGGGGGGGGGGGAGTTGTAGCCCATGCTGAGGGCACCCATCCCCTATATAAAAACTGGCCAAGTGGATGATTTTTAAATTTTAAAAAAGTCCATGCTCCCTTTCTCTGTCATGTTAAGGAAGGACCCTCTTTTCTTTCTCTGAGACACATCAGCCTCCACCAGAAGAACGACAACAGCATTGCTGCACCAACATGGTACAAATCCCACCCCTTTTGTATGGGCATCGTGATGCCACATGGCTGCTCCAAAGGGGCAACGCTTGCCGGGCAACGGTGCAGCTGCTGGACAGATGTGAAGAAGGGGCTAAGCCATGCCATTTCCCCCTCCCTGATTATTTCTGCACAATAGGCCAAGAGCACCTTTGGCCTTTATTTTGGGCATCTCTCCCACCCTTGATTCTTATTTTTAGCATTCCTTTCCAGTGTTTCTAACTTCCTCCCAGCTGACTTCTTCCTAGATATTAGCCCGGCTTCCATTCCTTCTACATTTTTCGGCTGGTCCATAAACTCACTCCTCATCCCTACAAGCCTTAAAGCAGATCGTTCAGGCCACTAATGAGGTTAAGGGTGGTGGGTTAGGCTACCAGATCTGGGCTGCAAAATCCAAAGGGCCCCTGGAAATTCAGAAAAGTCTAGCTCAGTGTTTTTCAAACGTGGCCACTTTGAAATGTGCGGACTTCAACTTCCAGAAAGCCCCAGCCAGCCATGCTGGCTGGGGCATTCTGGGAGTTGAAGTCCATACATCTTAAAGTGGCCATGTTTGAAAATCACTGGTCTAGCTCAGTGCTGCCCCTAGGGGCGATCAGCAACACAGAAATTGTAGCCTTAGCATTCTGTGAATGCCACTTCTATCTTACTCTAATTGCTGGGCCTTGACGTTCATGGGAAAAAAACAGGAAGAAGGCAATTCCCATCGTCTAATACATGAAGAGGTGTGGACTTCAACTCCCAGAATTCCCCAGCCAGCATGGTTGGCTGGGGAATTCTGGGAGTTGAAGTCCACACCTCTTAAAGTTGCCAAGGTTGAGAAACACTGGTCTAATATATATATATCTCCCTCACTGCCTTGGAAACAACTCACTTAAAGATAAGATCATTATTGCAAACTTTTCTTCCGGTTCCCAATGCTAGAATTTTAGAAAGTCCTAGACTACCGTGCATCATTATTATTGAGGAAAAACTTCCATGCAGCCAGCGAAACATCATCTGAATACCGAAAAGGCGGTCTTGACGTGGATCCAAGTTCCTTCTCCTTCCAGTCCCTGCTTCCTTTCTCGTGCGTTTGGCTCCAGCCTTTCTCTGTCTGCTAATTTACTTTTAATAACCGAATGCCAAATGAGAGATCGCGATGGAAAACCATCTTTCCCCACAAAACTCCAAAGGTGTGACATTCCATAATCGTGTTGCCTGATTTTCATTCTTTCTCTCTCTCCTGTTTGCCTCGGAGGTATCTCATAAAGCGTAAAGGAACGCTAAGGAAAAACACTAAAAACTCTTTATCTGTCAAGATTCAAGGATCAGTGCCACGAGCGAGTCAATAATTAATGGGGCATCTTTATAATACATCACCGCAGCTGCGAGTGTGAAATTTCCCTGGAAGGATTTTCAGATATTTTTTTTTGAAATTATTATATTACAGAAAGAGGAGAAAGGAAAACCCGCATTTGTGTACAGCAGGGGTAGACGGTAAATAGACTGGAATGCACTGGCAAATCTCCAGATGATCTGCTAAGGAATGGCTGGGATTTTTAAGACCAAGCCAGTAATTGAAGCTGGGATACAAATACTTAAATGAAGCTGCTGAAAAGAAGGATGCTTAGAAGAGGGGATTTGAGGGCCAGAATTCAATTCACTTCTGGTCCTGACGGCATCTGCAGCCCTAAATGATTTCCCTTCCTAACTGAGCCAAGAATTACATCAACAGATTTGGGGGATGTGAAAAAAGGGGGTTCCTCGGGGCTGTTCCTTAAGTCCCATGAGCCGCAGTGTAAAGAAAACTTACTCAGTGTTTTCAGGGGACAATAAGTTCAATACCTTCATGATATTGCCTTCCTCCCCAGGTGAGGGGGAGGAGGAGGAGGAGGATCAGGCGGGGTTCAGTCCAGTTCCTATTGGCCAACTGAACTGCTGTTGGCACAATCACTTCTTCTGGTCCCTGAACACATTTTTCCAAGGTCATCCTGTTTTTGGTAGCAGAAATGTCCAAGGTTTCCAACCAGGTTCTCCCCCTGTAGCCACTGGGTGAATCCACAGAGTTGATCTACGTGATCAGGGCCCAGTGGAGAAAAAGCCACCTCCGTCCACTTGTACCAACTAGGAATGGAGTAGCAAGAGAAGTGGAGTGGGGAGGAAAAGACTCCGTCTTTGGGGGGCTATTTGGGGGGCTTTTCAAAACATGGGTTTAGTATCGTGGTGGAAGAGCACAAGGTCCATGTATCTCTTTCCACTTCGCTTGTCAGCTGAAAAAGCGGGCGACAGGGAGAAGAACACAATGAAGCAGGAGACCCCACTTTGTCGCAGAGACACACACATCTTACAGCTCTTACAGATGTTTTTTAATGACACTGGATCTCTGCACAGGTTTATCTTTCCTCGATCAGGAGGACCTTCAGCCAGTCCCTCATGCCCGGGTCGCCTCACAACTGGATTATTGCAATGCACTCTACATGGGGCTGTCTATGAAGACCATCCAGAAACTATAGGTGGTTCAAAATATTTATTTATTTATAAATCAAACTTGTATGGCACCCATTGCACTACGCAAGTGACTCTAGGTGGCTAAATGCAGCAGAGCGAGCACTTCGTTTTACGCCCATGCGTCATTGCTGCTTCACAAGCTGCATTGGTTGCCAGCCAGTTTCTGGGTGAAATTCAAGGTGCTGGTCGTCACCTTCATGGCATAGGGCCTGGTTATCTGCAGGACCATCTGTCTCTGATGATTTCTGCCCACCCAGCACACTTGGGTGCACCTTCTCTATCACAGCCCCTGGCCTCTGGAACAGCTTCCCCCGCGAGATACAGACGGTGCTCCTGGGGTTCCAGAAGGTCCCAAAGACCTGACTCTGGTCCCACACCTGGGGTTAATGTGTTTGTGGCTGCTCTGTCATGTTTTCGATTGCTGTGTTTTGTTGTCATGTTGTAATTGTCTGTTCTGATGTGTAAGTGGCTTAGAGGTTTTGGGAGTGGGCGGCCATAATACATTTTAATAATACTGTAATTATTAAAATGTAAATTATCAATCACATTTTTGGGCAGGCTATAGTTCTGACATTGCTTTGATCAGCTTGACCAGACATTGGAGTAGACCTCAACACCCCCAACTCTAGACCTCTCTAGAGGCCTAGACAACTCTAGACCATTGACCATCAACCTCTAGACCTCAGGACCATCAACTATGGTTTTCTTCTGGACCATCGGCAGGACTAAACCAGGGGGGCACTGTTTTACAATGGTTGTAATCTTTCCAGTCAGACTGTGTCCAGAAGATGGTGCTGGCCAATTACCATTGAACGCCAAGGTTGTTGATTTCTGGGGCCAACACTGGGAGATGTCATCTGAAGAGCCCAGTTCTATTCCAGGGAAGTGGTCCTCTCCTTCTTCATTGCCCAAGATCAATCATACGTTGGATTAGCAAGAACTTTCTAAAATTAAACTTAGATGAGACAGAGCTGCTGGTAGTAAATAGGGAACTGGAGTAAGGGACTGCGGTTCAAGCTGTTTTGGATGGAGTTACTCTTTCTCTAAAATAGCTGGTTCACCTTCTGGGGGAGCCCTTTGATCCTCAGCTGGCGTTCCTTGCTGGTTTGCAGTGGTGAGGAACATCTTTGCAAAATTACATTGGGTGGCTAGAGACAACCATTTCTGATCTGAGGAAACTTTCCCAAGATTTAGCCTGTTTGGGATGGAGATCAGATGAAGCAACGGTTATCTACGCTTGTCTTGATTACTGCAATGCATTGCTCGTGGGGCAACCCTTGAGAAGCATCCAGAACTTGCATTTCATGCAAAATACAGCAGCTCCTCTAGTAACTGGTACGAGGCTCAGAGTTCATATGACACCTGTTCTGAATTATTTTTCTGTATTTCAGAAGTTCTTTTTTTTCTTTTTGATTGAAAAAAAAAACCCTTATTCTAAGCATAGACTGTAGTCCCTTTCCATTCTTCGAGCTGATGATAAAAAAATAAAGGATATAGATCCAAAAGAGCGAAATACTGAAAGCAAAGACCGGAGTAAGATCCTATAAAGAAATGAAGATCCTGTGCTATAATAAATACATCGTAATGTCTGTAAGCTGCTGTTTGTATGTCTCGCTGAGAGAGACTGACTCTGTTTAGGGAAGGTGTCACTAATGGATTCCACTGCTTGCTTGTTTGTTTTAAATCCAAGGTATTTTGAAAGGCATCTTTATGCAGCAACCAGTTCCACCAGTTGATTGCGCCTGGTGCACGGCACAGCTCCTTTCTTCTGAACCTTTTGCAGATCGTGCTGGCCAAAGAGCTGCAGCTTTTCTTCGCTGATTGTGGCGATTCTTTAGCATTTCTAATGGAAGCCTTTAAACATCTCACAAGGAACGGAGCACAGGCCAGCCCGCTCTGGAGGGACGGCCTTTTAGTCCAGTGATCAAGAGTGAAGCTTCGGTAAACCTCCCCAAACATCTCTGCCTTGCCTCATTTATATCCCAAATGGATGGATCTGATGTTTGGAAGAATCAATTTCTGAGTAAATTGCTTGCTGGACAAAACAGCCATCTTCCCTCAAGCCAGAAGGGTTATATATCACCGTGTTTTTATGTGTGCACAGAGAGAGAGGGTGCGGAATCAATTGGATGAGGTTCATTCCTGTGTCATAGACTGAAAATTGCCCCACAAATGCAAGCTGGGGCTGTGGGGGCGGTGGGGGCTGGGATCTAGCCAGAGCTGCAAACTTCCAAGCTCCAAAGGCAACTGGATCCTCCAGTGGGTTCTTTCTTTATTGCTTTCTCAGGCAAGGACAACATCCCTGCGGGAAATCAAAAGCAGCCGGGTATTGGAAGAATACAGGAGAAACTATTACTGCAAGTAGAGGTAGTCCTCACTTAATGACCACAATAGGGACCGGAAAATTCATCATTAAGCAGGGCAGTTGTTAAGTGAGTCGCACCCAATTTTACGAACTTTTTTGCAATGGTCATTAAGCGAATCACCAAAGCCATTAAGTGAATCATGCGGTCATTAAGTGAATCATGTGGTTCCCCATTGATTTTGCTTGCCGGAAGCCAGCTGGGAAGGTCACAAATGGCAGTGATGTGACCCCAGGACACTGCAACTGTCATAAATGTGCGCTGGTTGCCAAATGCCTGGATCATGATCACGTGACCGGAGGGTGCTGTGATGGTTGTAAGGGCGAGGACTGGTTGTATGTCCCTTTGTTCAGCACCATTGTAACTTCAAACGGTCACTAAATGAATGGTCATTAAGGGAGGACTTCTTGTATGGGAAGAAAGGGAAACACTTAGGTGTGCTTGGCAAAAAGGTTCATTTAGCCCAGGGTGTCTAAAAAATAAATCCTTCTGGAGGGATCTCAAATATGATGCACGAGGTCTAGGGATGTCCAAGGGTGGTGAGGGGGTGAGCATCCACAAGAGGGCAGGTGTGTCATTGTGATCAAACTCAGCTTCTTTGGTACAGAAAGGGCAGACTTCGATCACAATGACACCCCTGTCAGATTTTGGCCAACATATCCTGTAGCACGGGTGAGCCTGTTTCTCGATCACGGCTGGGTTCGATGAGGGTTCTCGGCTGCTATGTTATCGCATGTTATTTCTGTTGCTTTTAAGTCTGGCTGTTTTTTACTATGCTTTTCTTCCATTTTTAGCTGTTAGCCGCCCAGAGTCATGCATATGAGATTGGGGGCCATATAAATTAAATGAATAAATACTCTGCAGACGCCTGTATGCAAGGTATGACTCCTCTGTTTACCTGACAGGCCCTGCCCCAATAAACTAGCCTGGCTTAACTCAACAGGTGAAGATCAGGGCTGGGTTTCCCACGGCGCCCTAAATTTAAAACATTGCCCAATCCTATATGAGCCAAGACAAACGTATGGTGTGAACACAGACACTGTTGTTTTGATCCCTCTAGTAAAGATGACCTCAGTTCATTATTTCTTCCCTGATGAAGAAAGACCTTCGGTGGAGCTCTCGCAGAGACAACAGTGAAGTTAACATTTGCACTGGCTCCGAGTGCAAATCATTAGTCTCTTAGCCGCTTAGCCCCTCAAAAGCAGAGGTTCTGCCAGCCCACCAGCTGGGTCCAAAAAATGCCCCGAAATTTGGAGAATCAGCATAGGAGCCCCTCACACCACTGCTAGAATGTACGGGCTCGACTTCATGACATCACTCGTCCTTCCCCATTGGCCAAGTAAGTAGCAGGGCGCGTGGCCTGGCCACTGGACGATCCCCGACTGGACCGTGTGCTTTGTGCTGCCAAGCCTGGACAGTGAGTTCTGTAGCAGAGAGGCTGTGGGGGGGGGGGTTCCCAGCCGCTCTGGCTCACCAGCTCTTTGTCTTGGAGGACTAGATAGCCAACATGTGTTAATTGATGAAGTTTAGACATTCCCACAACACAATTAACCTTAATTTGGAGCATGACAGGGCCTGTGTCGTACTAAATTAAACCCTGCAGGTGAACCCTTTTGGGATGTTCCCAGGACACGCTATTCCCCTCCCTTGCCCCCAGTTGCACATATTGTAGGAATTGAGTCATAATCTAAATGAATACAACCGATCCGCTGGACATTAAGTGAAAGCAACTGGGGGGAGGGGGTCTCTGAGCACCGAATCCATTCCAAGCAACATTCCTCCCACAAGGGCCATTCCACGGACTGCTATGAACCATGAGGACTAGTTACATGTTTGATTCAGCTGGGGAAGGTCCCTGCCTGTACTGTATTCAAATCTCATTGTGCCCTGAAGATCAGGGGTAATTTTTAGCCAGTTATTTCTATTTGCTGGGGTTGTTGTGAAGAGGAATATGGACACCCCTCTTTACACTGCCCCTCAAATTGTCAATCAGGGGCGTGTATACATACAACACGTAATAAGCCATAAAGGAACATGGAACAGCCTAAATGCTCTTCAAAATGTGTTCTGAGAGTGATTTTCCAAAGAAACGTCATCGGACGTCAACTGCATGCATTGTTTTCATTTTGCTTTAACTGCAATTATTTGTTCCTTTATTTATTTATTTATTTATTTATTAATCAACCGTGTATGGCCACCCATCTCACAAAAAGTGACTCTGGGCAGCAGACGACAACCCAGAGAAACAATAAATATGTAAACCGTCATACGTAGTAATTCTTAAAAACGTTAAAAACTATAAAAACAGAACTAAAACAGAAAAAGAAAATAATAGGCCAAGGGATGTTAATAATTAAGGATTATTATTATCCTTACTGTTGCTATTCCTAGGGGCTGTGAATTATCTTTGCGTTTAAGACATTTCTTAGTGTCCTCCCAGGATCCCTTCCTCTGCAATTCCCTGCATTGTTTGCTCAAATCCTCACGCTTTTAAATAACCCCCCTTTTTTTTTTGCTCATTATCAGGCAGGCACTGCGAGGACAAGCAGAAAACCAATATCGCCTTTGGCTGGAAAAGCAATTGCCTCCTTCTTACCAGCTGCAGACTTTATTACGCCAGGAATGTCACTATATCCCAATTTGGTGGAATGGTCAGAAAAAGGACAACGCGGGGACTGCCACTGTTTCAAAGTCCAAATGAGTTGAAAGCTTTTCAATTCATTCATCTGCGATTCCCCATTCATTTTCCTCTGCTGGAATGTTAAAACGGGCGAGTTGATGTCCCGGAGGCATCCAGAGGGAGGGAGGTCAAAAAAGTCAACATGGTGGCTGCAAGGGTATGAGGGAGGCCTGGCCCATTTTTGTGTGCAATCGTCACAGCCACCATCTTGAATTTTCTGACCACCCCCTGTAGGCACCCCTGGCTTTGATGGTGTAGTTGCATTCGCCATCTTGACTTTTTTGACCACATCCTCCCCCACGGGCACCTGCTTGGTGGCAAGGTTTGGAGTACGACCGGCCATATCTGTGGTTCATCCTTCCGATCAGGTCCATGAAAGTTTGCAAAGGGAGGCAAGTTATCAACGTGCGTGACGACAATGTCATTGAGCAAATGGTGTGACTTGCACCCTTGCATCGGACGTTCGGACGCAAGGACGTACGGCTGGCCTTTGCATGGGGACATCACCGCTCGCAGCATCATTCAAAGGCCATCACGGTTTCCGGTGGATGAGGCTGGCCCTGCTCTCTCCTCTCAAACTCTGGGCCCCAGAAACAAGCAGAACCAGAATCCAAATCTTGGGACGGGCCTCTTTCCCTCGTGCGCACATTTCTGTGTGCAAGTTTCTCAAGTGGGCATTCTTTGCGGCATCGTTTCTGAGCGAGCAAATAGATGAAAAAGGGACGACCCAGTCACTTGGCTCGGGGGCTGGAGGAGTCCGTCAAAGCGATTACAACTCATAACTTCCAATATCAGGAAAACCAGGGTGTGGGGTGTGGAAGGGGCTGGACCAGGATGGGGAGACCCAGGTTCTAGTCCTTCTTCAGCCCCAGAAGCTCTTTGGCTGAATGTGGGCTGGTCCCTCCCTCTCAGCCCAAGAGCCAATCAGGTGCAGTGGGGAAGGGGCTGGACTGGGAAGGGGGAGACCCGGGTTCTATTGTCCCTGCAGGCACAGAAGCTCATTGGCTGAGTTTGGGCACGTCCCTCCCACTCAGCCCTAGAGCCAATCAGGTATAGTGGGGAAGGGGCTGGACCAGGAGTGGACTCTGCAAAACCTGAGTTGAAACCCCTCTTCAGTCCCAGTCTCTCCCTGCGTGGCTTATGGCCAGTTGTGCTGTCTGAGCTCAGCTTACCTCACAGGGTTGTTGTTGAGGGACATAATAGACCTTGGTGTGTACTTAGATATCATTTCAAACCCAATAAAATCCTAATACCGGGAAGCCTTTGTTCTCTTCCAAGCTAATAAAAGAAAGGGACCAAACAATCGTGATTTAAAATGCTCAGAACGATGAAAAGCAATGAACGCTGTGGAATTATTTACTCTCTGGTTTCTGATCCTGCAGTCACACGCCGGAATCGAAGCAGCTGCACAAAATGAAAGCAAAGGCCGTCTCCGTTCAGATGCATCGGCTCGAGATTTTATTTGCTGTGCTTTCCAAAGGAAACAAACAAACCTCTGCGTGCCTATAAAACGCAGCCTAGAAACAAGAGTACAAATCAGTGCAATAAATAAATAAGTACATAAATAAGAAGCTTCTTTCGACTGATTGCTAAATGAACTGGGTGAACCACATTTGGACTTCAAGCCAGCAGGCAACTTACAATCCTAGGCTGAAATCACTTCTTTGCAATTCCCGGAGTCCTTTCTGGTTGCAACAGTCAGGTCCCCAAATTGTGGTTTTCCTGCTTTACTGAAGCAGAAAACACCCCAACATTGCAGGGTCAGCCATAAAACAATCTCTTTTTTCCTTTTTTTTGAGTTGAGCTCAGCTCTTGCTGACTTCCTCCCTGCTGTTTCCTTTGCAGCGTGGCAGAAATATTTGTGAACATCTTGCAGGACATTTCTTGCAATGTCCTCTTTCAGCTTATAACCTTGGGGTTTCCTGGTGGTGCCCCATCCAAGTACGAACCACAGCTGACCATGTTTTGCTGGCAAGGTCAACCCAAGGGGAAAAAATTGCAAACAGAGAGGTTGTTTCGGTGCCTTGCACGGTCTTACACACTGTGCATTAACCTCCCAACCAACATGGCTCAATATGCTGGTGTAGGCTCTCGCGGCCAGTATCTGTGGGGCAGTGTTGGGCTTCAGGGTTTAGTGGCCATGGGCTAGACCAGTGTTTCTCAACCTTGGTGACCTTAAGACGTGTGGACTTCAACTCCCAGAATTCCCCAAACATCGTTTCCCTAAATTCTGGTTCAATACTTCTTCAGGTTTCCAGACACACCTAGATAAACACACCACCCAGTCTGGCACTTTGCCTATCTAAAACGTTGGCACTCATAATTCCATCACTGGAAATAGAAAAAGAGGTGATTATTTATCCCCTCCAACCATCATAGGATCATAAAGTTGGAAAGGACCATAGTTGGTCCAGCCTTTTGGTCCGTGCGCAGCCATGTTGAAAGAGTGCCATCCAGCCTCTCCTTGAAGACCCCCAGTGAAGGAGGACCCATACTTCCTGTGGCAACCTGTCCCACCGGCTGACACTCAGAAAGTTCTTGAGGTCTGGCCTGAATCTGCTTCCTTAGCAGAACCCTTGGTTCTGATCCTGCTCTCTAGGGCAGTGTTTCTCAAGCTTGGCAACTTGAAGACCTGTGGACTTCAACTCCCAGAATTCCCCAGCCAGCCAGGTCTAGCCCAGTGTTTCTCAAGCTTGGCAACTTGAAGACCTGTGGACTTCAACTCCCAGAATTCCCCAGCCAGCCAGGGGAATTCTGGGAGTTGAAGTCCACAGGTCTTCAAGTTGCCAAGCTTGAGAAACACTGCTCTAGGGCAACAGAGAACCAATCTACTCCCTCTTCTAGGTAACAACCCTTCAAACCCCTGAAGACCACCCTCAAATGTCCCAACTCTTCTCTTCTGCAGGCTAACATACCCAGATCCGTGTGAAGCTTAGTTTCCAGGCCCCTCACCCTGATAGACCTCCTGTGAACTTGGTCTAATTCTCACTCCCCTTCTCGAACTCTGGTGCCCAGACGTGAATGCACAAATCCAGATGGGGTCTGGCCAGGGCAAAGGAAAGGGGATCAATTACTTCCCATGGTCCAGAACCCTGTTCTCCTGCCCTTGCACCCCAAGATAGCACTTGCCCACAAGATAGCTCTGGTTTAATGTTGTTCTCAAGGACAACCAACTCTTTTTCCCAGGCCGGGCCTCCCCAGGGCTACCTTAGTGCCTTTCAAGATGAAGAGAAATCATTACAATCTCACTGTTCTGTTTGTAAGCTGAAAGAACATGTCTATTTTCCATTTTCTAATCTCATGTTTGGATGTTTTTAGCATTTCTCTTTTCCATCCTTTTGCCGGATACATTAGTGCATTTTTCTTCATGCCGTTCCAAATGCATATTGTAAACATTATTTCAATTATACGTCCTTGGATGCTTTTGGGAATGGGTTATCCTCTCGATGTGCCCATTTGAATCTGTATGTTGGATGGCAGAATACTGCAGCTTTTGGAGAATACAGAGTCTGACCAGGGTGTTTGACGCGGGGCAACACAATGTTGAGGTTCACCGAGAGTGCATTTATTCAGCAAATGTTAGCTGAAAAATTCAGGATTTGTAATCTAGATGTATCCATTTAGAAGGCTTGTCAAGGAAACCAAAGGGGCAGCCTGATCTTAGGCCCTCAGCAAGGGGAGATAAGAATGGCTCACTCTGACCCCTTTTCATGTGGTGGCCCTTTAGGTCCAAGTTCATCTAGCTTTTCCAGGATCTGGGTTTACCTGCCTGCACAACAGGGGCTAGACATTCCTTCCCTTAAAAATGAAGTAAGGTTCCAGTCCTCATGGTTCTAACAAAGGACAGGCTTGCATAAAACCATAGGAAGAGGTCAGACGAACGGGCCACCTCACTCAGCCTTTTCTCCTGAAACTAAGGCCCAAAGCCATTGCAGATTGAACTGTAGATCTGTTGGCAGAGCACATGGACATTTACCACTGAATGAAGGTCCTTCCATGAGAAATGTTTACATCTTCACAAACGTCGTTTCACCTCCTTGCAGGAGACTGAAACCTTCCTTTGCTCCACCCTCCCCACTCCCAGCTGGGAGCTGGAATTTCTTCTTTTCAGACCAACCTCCGGGCAAAACTTCCTCCCCAAACCTGTTTGTCCCTCCCAGCTGAAACCAGAAATTCAAAAGCGGGAGTGTCTGGAAGCCGAAAGAGACTGTCTTGATGTGCTCACCCCTGTGGCAACGTAGCTGTGTCGGCACGTGGACGGTTGCATCACCTTCTCCTTGCACAAGTCCTAAAATGCAGCACAGAACAGAGGGAAGGTGCAAAGGAAAACTACAGTAATTAGTTCCCATCCCACGCGTCGTTTCAGACGAAGCAATGTTATGCAAAGTGTGGAGAAAGAGGATAGAAGGGAAGGAAATCTAGCTGAACTGAGGCATTCTCCCTCTCTTTCTATCCTTGGGAGCCAGGGGGGTCAAAAAAGTCAAGATGGTAACCACAGCTATGCCGTTCAAGGCCCATCCCTTTCTTACATGCATGAAAAAGGGGCAGGGCTTCAACTGCATGGTGCCGGACTCCATTTTGACTTTTTTGACCCTCCCCCTGAGGACACCCCAGTGGCACACCCTCCACGCTTGCAGTCCTTTCAGGCACCGCTTCCTACATTGCTTTTCATACTCAGGCAGCAATGTCCGCGGGAAGATTGGGGGCCGCACAGAATGCTGGAAGCAGCGTTGCATCGAAACGCAAGCCCCGCCCCTCTGATGCCTGCGTCATGGTGCCACAGGCTCTGAGAGAAGGGATGGAGCTTGTGGCACAAGGGCATGGCACTGTTTTTGCCATAGGGACCGAAGCAGGAAGCTTCTGCAAATGCTCTGGATCCTGTCTCCTGAGAATTTTGCCATCTCCTCCAACCACAGCTTTCTCAGTCTTCATATCTGATTTGCAATTTGATTCTCAGTGATCCTCTCTATAGCCGCTTCCCCACTAGTGCAGTGTTTCTCAACCTTGGCCACTTTAAGATGTGTGGACTTCCACTCCCAGAATGCCCCAGCCAGCATGCTGGCTGGGGCATTCTGGGAGTGGAAGTCCACACATCTTAAAGTGGCCAAGGTTGAGAAACACTGCACTAGTGACTGACAGCTTTTTCATGCTACCTCCCAGCCATCACTGACGTGATGAAAAGCTGTCCCCATCGCTGTTAATTTGGCAGTGGCCTTTCCCCATCCTTCTATAGGGCTGAGTGATGGTACAAAGCCACCATCAATTACTAGTGAGAAAATAATCTATGAATTGCTGGTGGGGAAATGGCCCATACAACCATACCGTGCTCAGCATCCTGAGCGGGCCAGTGTATTTCCGGCACCTTGAAGCTGGTGGGATGCAGGAACCAGTATGTTGGCCTGCAAAAGTCTCTGGAGTAGGAATCCTGGCTTGTGTAGAAGAGTAGGGATGTGTTTTGAAGAACATTGGCCTTTGGCCCCATTTGTGGCATCCTGCCAAAGTGTGACAAAACAGGAGTGTCCGCAGGATGGGGTCAAAAAGCTCAGGATGGCAGCTGGGGTGGTGCAATTGAAAATCTGCCTGAAGGGAAGGGAAGGGAAGGGAAGGGAAGGGAAGGGAAGGGAAGGGAAGGGAAGGGAAGGGAAGGGAAGGAAAGGAAAGGAAAGGAAAGGAAAGGAAAGGAAAGGAAAGGAAAGGAAAGGAAAGGAAAGGAAAGGAAAGGAAAGGAAAGGAAAGGAAAGGAAAGGAAAGGAAAGGAAAGGAAAGGAAAAAAGAAAGGGAGGGGAGGGGAGGGAAGGGAAGGGAAGGGAAGGGAAGGGAAGGGAAGGGAAGGGAAGGGAAGGGAAGGGAAGGGAAGGGAGGGAGGGGAGGGGAGGGGAGGGGAGGGGAGGGGAGGGGAGGGGAGAAGGCATGGCCTGTGACAGTTCATCCTTCACAAAACTCTCTGATCCCCTTTAAGTCCATTATGCCTCCTGAGAAAAGCACGTGACAACAAATTCCACAAGTTAATTATACCCTGATATTCATTCAGTGCCCTATCATTACTCCATCGCCACTGGATGACCCTGAAAGGTTTTGTTCTGAGAGCAGGAGGGGAGAAGAAGACAAGGCCATCCTTGGCAAAAGCCGAGAGCGCCTCCCCACCGGCCCCATCACGGACGGCAGAGACCGTCTCCAGACTGCTCTTCAGCCCCAATGAAGAAGGCTCCGTGAAGCCCTCTGTAAAACAGTCCCAGCTTCCCTCTACAGACCGTCCCATGTTTACCTTTGACTGCTTCCAGCTGTTTCAAGGGACTGGATTTTTTTTTCCCTCTTCTCTCTCCACCCTTTGCTGCGAGCGGGAGAAGCTCCATCTCTCTGAACGACGGCACCACGCGGGGACTTGCCACGAACACCCCAGGTAAGCTTCACCTGCCGTTCAGGAAAGACCAAGCGGTCAGACAGCCCCCAAAGGTCACTGCAGGTAAGGGCAAACGCCCGTCCCTTGTTGGAAAAGTTAAAAGCCACTGGATTCCATAGCTACCGAAACTCCCTTTGATCTGACACTTTGAGCCTCTTCTGGGCCGCTATTGGCGGAAATGCTGTGATGTCATAGAATGTGTCTGAACATTCCAACCCACAAGAGGAAGTGGAGACCAACGCAGATTGACCGTGCAAGTTAAAGCATGAAGCCATTCTTATAATAACATGAGGTTTTAGTAGAATAATAAGTATATATTTTATATATTTATCCTGTTTTTATATGGGGAGGGGGTCCATGAGGCTGTGTTTTTGACATGTTGCAGCTTAGCTCCTTCCTTCGATGGCTAGGATATAAACTGTACTTTTTCTGTTTTTATTGTATTTGGGGGCACTGTGAGTTGCCCGGCATTGCTATGGGATTGCACGGATATTCTTTTCAGGGTAGGGGGACAGAACCTGGAAAGCCTCTCAGGGTTTCCCTCTGCCCCTTTTTGAGCAAACAGAATCCAGATGGGGCTAGGTTGAGGGTCTTTTTTCAACTTTCCACTTTCCCAGGACTGAACTGTCATTTTTCCTCCCTTGATAGCTCATTCATTCCAAGGTTATCTCTATATTCCTTTACAAAAGGAGAGGAGGCAGGTATGCACAACCTTAGCTACTTGAAGATGTCTGGACTTCAACTCCCAGAATTCCCCAAAGGGGGTTGAGCTAGATGACCTCTACGGTCTCTTCAATGCCAAGATTCTGAAAACAACAGAATCCACTAAATTCGACTAAAGTCGAAAGAAAATTTAAAGCCCTCTTGAGTCAGAGGCAGAAAGACATGTGCCCTTTTCATAGGGGAAGACACCATTCAGGAAAGGGAAGGATCCAGATCCAAATCGATTCACAATTTCCCTAAAATTTCTCTCCTGCAAAAGAAGGAGAAAATTGTTTCTAAATAAATGCAAAGCCACCTCCGTGCCAAATTCGCTTCTCCCCTGAAGGATATTTTGGAAGCAAACAGAAGGGTGGGGAGGGGGAAAAGGCAGAGTTTCTCTGCATCGCACTGCCGTGAACTAGACCGCAAAGAGATACACTCCCAATGAAAGAGATACCCCAAAGCGAATTGACCACGTTTTGAATGCATCTCCACCAACTGGGGCCAAGGTAACTTCAGGATGGGGGACTCCATCCTCAGATGCCCCACCCAAGGGGATCTTTCTGGGAGAATCTCCTTGTAGGGCCCCAATTCTGTGGGGTGTGGAGGGAGGGGGCTGAGGCCTGACAATGCAGCTTTTCCCTTAAAAAGTGTATGGGTTCATTAATTAATTTATTGGCACGTCTATTCATTTCTGCATATTTCTCCACTACTATTCCCAATAATTCAGAATGGCAGACGTAGGAAAAAAAAGAATCAGAAGATTCAATAATAAATTATGATCAATAATAATAATAATCCACAAGACAACAATTGCTTGGAGATCACCCACTTGCAGAAACCCGTTCCATGTCCTTTGATCCTGGAACACAATCTGGCAATGGGTGCAAAAAATAAAAATAAAAAATGGGTGACTCAGCTTTCTTTGAATTCTTCGTGCATCCCGGCTACTCTGAATTAAGGCTGGAGCACCACCAGTCTCATTTTCCACATTCACAGGTATCCAGAGACCCCAAGCTGGCCCACAGCAAGCCCCTCACCAGGAAGCAGGTGACAAATGAGTGTTCAGTTGCCACACCTCTTCCCCATCTGCATGTAAAAAGGGGCGGAGAATTGGTGGCAAGGTTGGGGCCGCCATCTTGACTTGTTTGACCCCCACCCCACCCTTGCAGACCACCCGGTTTGTGGCCACCCAGAGTCCCCCGTTGTGGGGAGATGGGCAGGGACAAGTCAAATAAATTAATAATAATAATAATAATAATAATAATAATAATAATAATAATAATTTCTCCCGTTCCCGCTTGTTTCTAGTTGCAAGAAAAATGTATCTTCAGAAGGAGCCCTGATTCTGGCTTCTCCGAGCTGTCACTGAAAAGGTGGCACCTGAAAAGAGGAGCAGAGTTGCAATTTCCCTGTAGGTTGCTGGACAACCGAGGGACCCCCTGGCAATTTTTCACAGGCACAGGGTCAGTGAACCAAGATCCAGCCAATAGAGTGCCATGGTTTGGCATTTCCAGATGCTAGGTCAAAAGCACCCTCTTAAAGGCAGTAACACCCTTTCTTGTTATTATCATGAGCTGGAGAAAAGAGGGCCCTCGTGGCTTGCGTTACCAGTAACAGGCACACCCACTTTGCTCACTTCGGCAGACTAAAATTGGAACGATACAGAGAAGATTGGCAAGAATGACAATCAATCAATCAATCAACATGAAGACCTAACTCTCTGGAGAAGTCCATAATGCTGGGAAAGGCGGAAGAGAAGAGAAGAGGATGACTGGCAGCAAGGGGGATGGACTCAGTTACAGCAAGACCTGAAGGGCCAAGTTGGGACGGATCCTCCTGGCGAAGGTCTATCTTGGGGCCTCTAAGAATCACCACCAACTTAATGGCACATAATCAATCAATCAGTATGAATACCTTGCTCTGTTGAGAAGTCCATAACGCTGGGAAGGAAAGAGAAGAAGAGGACGACCAGCAGCAAGGGCGATGGATCCAGTTACAGGGGCGATGGGGAAGATCTGGAAGGACCAATGGAAGATCTGAAGGACCAGGTTGGGGATAGATCTTCCTGGAGAAAATCTATCATGTGGTTGCTAGGAGTCAACAGTGACTTGATGGCACATAATGGATCAATCAATCAATGAATGCACAGCTCCAGTTTGATTCTCTCCAGCTGCAGATTGTAGGGCAGTGGATGCTGGGAAATACGCAAGGGAAAAGGAGAACATCTGGTTGCAGCAAGAGATGCCCTTTGAATTACGAGAGCAGCTGGGTGGGAAATGGGGGAAGTGAATGGCTGTCCAGAGGCACTCAATATACGTGCAGAGATGCTGTTCCAGTGCAAAGTGTCCGTTTGAAAAAAGACTTCCTCTTTCAGTTTTTGCAGAACAACAGCCCTGCACAGTAGATTGGGATGGGGGAGAATGACTGGCACAGAGATCCCAAGGCAGCTTCCATGACTAAGAAGAGGATTTCAGCTGAGCCCGGGTCTTGCTCAACACATTGGTAACCAGTTAACCACTAGACCACCCTTGCTTTCCTGCCTAAAGCAGAAGTTACAAAGGAAAAGTGACATTTCCTACAAGTTGAGCTGAACTCCCGGTGGGTGACTTTACGGACCCATCCATGCAGAGTTCACGGCAACAATACCAAAGTGGTTTTCGGGCGTGCTTTTGTGACTTCCCAGTCTGGCTGACAGTCCTGAGACTCCTGGTGGTCTCTCATCCAAGTACTAACGTTCTACTTAACTTCTCCAGATTGGCTAGGCACGGTACGAAGACGGAATTAAAGCCCTCAGGAAAAAAAGTCCTCTGTGCTAGGCGGGTGCGTCCAGACAAGGAAAGACATAAGGAAGCGTTTTGCAGAATCATAACTTATGTATTGTGTAGTAAGCTCTCGTGAAGCGTTTGGAGAGATTAAGGAAGATGACCTTCGCAGAAATAGGCAGGATCCGTTCCCTAGGCGAAAGGGGCTGAAACATTTTTGAAGTCCAGAACAGCCAGATACCATTTGGAAGTGGCTGAGACAGACACCTCCTTGATTCACGGGAGTATAGGAAGGGGAGGAGCTCCAGCACAATCCGACTTGCAAGATTCTGTTATTAGAGCCCACCTCAATCAAAGTTAGTTTTAGGCCCCCCTGTAGAGTTGGTTTCCTGGTCTGGACCATCTAGTGGGGCTGACTGCTATCTCCAGTAGGGTCTGTCCATCCAGTAAGATTGGGCAGAGGGGCACGTTCCAGGTCCCTTCCATTAGACCAGTGTTGTCCAAACTTGGCCACTTTAAGATGAGTGGACTTCAACTCCCAGAATTCCCCAGCCAGCATGAAATTCCCCAGAGAATTCCCCAGCCAGCAATTCAATTCCCCAGGGAATTCTGGGAGTTGAAGTCCACTCATCTTAAAGTGGCCAAGTTTGGACAACACTGCATTAGACAACGTCATTTATGAGAACCTGGGACGTGTGTCTTCTCTGCTGTGGCATCTGCCTTCTGCAACAGCATCCGCCCAGAGATCTGTGGGGGTCCCACCTTGATGGGGTTCCAAAAGTCATTAAAAATGTGGCTTTGCTCCCAGGCCTGGGGGTACAATGGCTGGTGAGCCCCCATCAGTTTTTCTTCAGAGAGTGGCGCTTGTCCTTCAGGACATGTTCAGGATTTTTCTTTCGTTTTTTTACTGTCTTTTATTTTAAAAGCGGCCACCCAGTGTCTGGAGTCAGATGGACTTTAAATTTAATATTTGTTGGATTGTTTAATTGACTGATTGATTTAGAAGCTGCCCTACATCAAAATGATAGGAAAACGATAAAAAAACCATGGAAATAATAATGGGTATGTGGTCACTAAGGGTTGACACCAACTTGATGGCATATTAATCAATTAATTAATTGATGGCAAATTAATCAGTCCATTAATCCATAATAATAAATTTAAATAATGTATCGTTATTGTAAATAATAATTATAATACATTTAAAGGTGCATTGTAGGACATGTGATCTGCAATAAATCAATCTGTTTTTACACTAACGTGAATTTTTTATCGTTGCCTTTTAGCGTTACCTGCAGAGAATGTAAACAGGCCAGCCCTTAGCTTCCTCATCTATCAACCATCCAGGACTGATCTAACCAGTGAACTAGTGGAAGGTTAGTGAACATCTCAACTTCTGACAGTAGAACTAGGCGTGATTAGAGTCTGCACAGAACAAGGCAAGAAAACGTCCTCTGGGGTTTAGGTCAGAAGAGGGGAACATCATCTCTGACTAGAGATGACAGCTGGCAGGAGTCAGCTCCCATAACATCTGGGGGAACCATAAGGTTTGGATTGGAATGGGATCAGAGAGAGGAGAAACAACAGCAAGCGATTTTTTGGAAGAAAATTGTGCTGGTGGGTGTGGAATCAAGAATGGAATTAATCAAGGAGGAAGAGGAAATGGGGTGCAATAAAATAGGGGGTGTTGGGGGAAGGAATAAGTCAAGAACAGCTCTCACACAGAGGCCAGGGAGAGGAAGTATGGTCTTCTAATAGCAAAGCATATTTGTGGTATGATCCCTGGGATCTGGTGTGTGGTTAAAAAAAATCAGTTGCAAAATGAGACATTTCAGAGAGCTGAAGTGATTTTTCAGCACTTCCTATTATTCCCCAACTGAGATCCAGCTAACTTCCTGAGTAGAGAGACTCAGAGGCCTGTCCATGGCAGCTGAACCAGCAAATACCCAGGCTGAGGTTTTTTCCCCTCCTTTCTCCCAATCCGTTTTCCTCTTGTGCTGTGCCACATTTTTACCCCGCAAACTCCTTTGCTACCACCGAAGTTTTGAACATTCGAAATAGGGATGTGCAAAACTCCTGGATCGAGAGCTTTTTCCAGAACTTTTCACTCCCTTTCGAGAAGGAAGTCCTTCAGAGACGAAGCTGTTGGAAATGTCCTGGGTCACAGCCAGACCTCCCCAGAACATCTCGAACGGCTTCCGGAACCTTCTGTTCCCGAATCGGTGAACGTTGCACATTTCCGGTTCTCAAGAACGAATAAATGCAGCAAAGCCATCTGCAGTTCCGCCTTCCAGGCTTCAGAACCGGCCAAGATCACACGCGGGAAAGACGCAGGTTTGAGCCGAAGCCTGCGAATCTGAGCTGCAGGATTCCCCACCAGCAGGCGTGCACTGATCAGCAAAAGTAGTGGGGGGGGGATCTTCCCCAAAATAATCTCCCCACCCCTCCAACCCCATCCCCCGTCAGAAAGCATTGCCACGGAAGAAGCCGAAACTCAAGAAAAACGGGTTCCGCTGAGGTGCAGGACGTGTCTAAGGGCTGAGTCAGGAGAACCACGGTCGGGGAGGGCGAGTCGTCCACGGGGAGGGTAATTACTGTTTATCCAGATGTGGCCCAGTGATTATGCAGAAACATCTGGGTGGGGAAAGGGAAGCAGAGCCTGAAAAGGACTTGGTTTCTCCTGAAGGCCTGAAGAAAGGTTGTTTTCCCAACAGGAACCTTTCACACATACACCCCTGTGCTCTTCCTTTTTTTGTAGACCAGCTGGAGAGGCAGCTCCGTTCGGTGGTTAGAGCAGGGTTTCTCCACCTTGACCCCTTGACGATGGGTGGACTTCAACTCCCAGAATTCCCCAGCCAGCATGGGGAATTCTGGGAGTTGAAGTCCACCCATCGTCAAGGGGTCAAGGTGGAGAAACATTGGGTTAGCACATAGGTGAATGGTCTTGCATTCAATCCCAGCCTAAGGAAAACCAAAGCCATTTTCAAGGAACCAGAGCAGAAGATTCGCACCCATCTGGTTCCTTCTGCGTCCTCCCATCGATGTCATTTCTCCCCTCCGTATTTTTCGGGGGGGCAGGGGGAGAATCCACTGAAGTCAGGGGCCCGGTAAGCGGCCCCATGTGGGAAGACCCCAAATATGACACGTCTGGAAACAGGTTTTAAACATTTAGTTGGCCTGCCTTGAATGAAACATATCGATCCCTCGGATTATTTCAGATATTGAATCCTATTTTGCAAGACCCTTTTCTAGGTGTGGAGGTCAGAATAATAGCCCCCAGACGCTACCCACGGGGGCTGAGAAACAGGGGGGAAATCCTTCTTCAAGGAAAAACTTCCAAGTTAAAAGGACAATAATCTCATATTCTGGGTTTAAATCCCATACTGTATACATTCGCATATAAACCCATCTGCGGATAAGCCGACCCTCAAATTTTAACCAAAATACCATGAAAAATGTGGTATTTTTGTATGTTTTACAGTTGGCTTATCCATGGGTAGTCCATGGATTATCCATTTTTCATGGTATTTTGGTTAAAAATTCTAAAGTCATCTTATCCACGGATGGGCTTATACATGAGTACATATGGGATATATGGGTACTTTTAAAAAGTATTACCGTATATACTTGGAGATAAGCTCATCTGTGGATAAGTGGAACCCAATTTTTGGGGGGGTGGGATTTTGGCACTTAAAATTCTCAGCTTATTCTTGAGTATATACTGTTCTTCAGAACCATGAGGACTAGTGCCTTAACTGATTTTTAGTTGGGATCATGGCTCAGTGAAAGATTGTGAGCCTTGCTCACAGAAACCCCAGATCCGATCTCCAGCCTGCAAGTTCTAGGAAAAGACCTTTTACTCCTGAGTCACTAGAAAAAGGCAGTTGATCCAAGTTGACTGAATTGAATAGATCCCCCAGTTTGGGGTGAGCTGCATTTCAGAGGCCAGCGGTACATTAGGAGCATGCAAAGGTTTGAAACTCAAAACCCGTTCAGCTCAGAACAACCGTTTTCAACATGAAACATTGCAGTTCCAGCTGAAAATAGTTCAAGGGTTTTGCACACCCCTGTGGTGGCCTTTTCTGCTCCCCCCACAACAACCAAGGACCATGCCAAGTTGGGAGCTGAGACGTCATGGCAGGGCTCAGATTTTCTAGCTTTGATTTGGGAAGAAGATCCCTGGGTTTCAGAGAGGAGCTGAGCGTTTTCCAACAACTTCCTGTCTGATTGTGTTGCAAAAACTTGGCAAGAAAACCCGGCTGCATTGGGCGGGGGCAGCTGTCACCCCCTGGCACGCTGGCACAGAGCCTGGAGCCCTGAGGCCCAGGTCTCTGAGCTCCAGCTGGTGGAGTGGATGATAGGTGGGGAGAAGTCAGCAAGGACCAAGCATTTGGGGCCCTCAAGTCAACCCAGCCCGGAGACCCTCAATTCTGGCAGTGCCTTTGCAACCAACATGTCTGTCAATGAGAGCTTTGTCCAGGAGCAGTCTACCTGAAATTAAATATTGAAACCTTAACTCCTCCGCATTCTGGCACAAAATCTCATTGCAGCAGCTGCAGGATTGACCCTCCCTGTCCAGTCTCACGCAGAAATCTTGGAAAGGTTTAGGGCCGGAGATCGTGGGGGTGACATTAACAACCTCTGGCAAAGTTTGAGAATTGCCAGAGATGTGGGTTTGTTGGTGCAAGACCAACTCCTATCCTCCCCTGCCAATGAAGATCCTGAAGGTCATGCCATCACAAATTGCATTTATATAGGACCAAACCTGAATAACTAGTAAATATGCACCAGTGTTTCTACTGCAAGATTCTTATCCCGCATCCTGTGTTCACTCATTTTCTGGATTCACATAATACACCAGATGCTAAACTAACCCAACAGACTGGGTTCACACAACACACTAAACCACACACACAAACAAACTCACCAGGTTCACAAAAACCGGGTTGACCATGTCATGCAAATACTGATGCTAGGTTGTTCCCCTGACTTGAGTAAGACGGCGATGTAATCCCAAACAATGTGGGTTTGTGTAAACCGGATTGCAATAGATGGGACCGATTGACCGATTGGATGACTGATTTACACATCCTTGCATCACCGTCCTCATTTAAAATCTCCCATTTTGGAACGTCCGACAAACAAGAACTCGTTCAACCTTCTTCCCAAAATCAGGAGGAGTCTGGCAGCCCCTTTTCCGATGCTCAACTTTGAAGAGGACGTTTCTGCCGCTTCGTGAAGTTTATCAGTCAGAAAAGGAGCTGCCAGATTTCTTTTGATCTCTGGCTACTAATGCGATTTTCCTTCCTAATAAATGAAATTTTTCATGTGCTAAAAAATGAAAGGGTGGGGGCTAACCTAACCTCATGGGGCAAGGGGGGGTCTAACACTGAAAAAGTCAACCATGTCCCACCCCACCAGTCTTTTTAGGGATGAGCATTCTCTGGCTTGACCAGTGTCTCTCAACCTTAGCAACCTTAAGATATGTGGACTTCAACTCCCAGAATTCCTCAGCCAGCCATGCTGGCTGGGGAATTCTGGGAGTTGAAGTCCACATATCTTAAGGTTGCTAAGGTTGAGAGACACTGGGCTAGACTATGTACAGTATTTCCAGCAGATTCTCCAGCCCCTTGAATTGGGCCCCGAACGCGACTGGCATCAAGTTCAACTCATCCAAAGTTAGTTTGTTGAACCTGCTAGGTAAACAGCCGCATTCTGCCAGCTGCAGCTTCTGGGTCGACTTCAAGGGCAGCCTCAGGGAGTGCGAATTACAGTAGCCTAACCAAGAGAATTCAAGGGCGTGAGTCACTATCTTCAGAGTAGATACAGCAGATTAAAATACTTGCAGGACTCAACTGCTGAGATTCTCTCATTGGAGAGACAGAAGGCCATATCAATCAATATATTTATTGTACGGATTTATTGGGTTTTCCAATTGCTTGCATCACCCACTCAGCTCCCCATATTGGCCCAAGTGCCTGAGAAATCTTGGTTACTTCCTCCTAATTTTAGCCAGGTTTGCTGAACCCCTGAGCATGGCTTGGAAAATGCATCTTCCACTAGCCATGCGCACCAAATTCAGCACATCAAAAGTTAACTTTTTTTTTTTTTAATCCACCGCAGATTTCAGTTGAAGTACAGTTCTCCAAAGCTCTCTATGACCTGGCAGAGATGAACAGTACTGAATTGAATTCATTTAAAAAAACAAAACATACCCGCTGAAAATAAATGCATATTTAGAAAACGGGGGTCCAAACCAAAGTGCCTATTTCAAAATGTGTGTACCAAACAAAATGTATACTAGAAAACACGTACAAAATCCAGCCAATTTAGGAAACTGCATACATAATTACATGTGTTAGCAGAGGGGTCTGCAAAGGAGGTCACAAAAGTCAATATGGCGGCCCCACAACCATGTAAGCAAAAGCCTACCCCTTTTTACGTACATCGCAGGAGCTTTGAATGCATGGCTCTAGCCACCATCTTGACTTTTTTGACCCTCCTGCAGGCACCCCTGTAATGTTACAGAACATGGCAAACGTGGCCATCGGCAGGGAGGTCAAAACAGTCAAGACGGCACTGGTGCTTTCAAACACATCATTAAAGTTCTGCCCCACTTTTATGTGCACGTAATAAAGGACGAAGCTTTGATCATGGTTAAAGCTGCCATTTGAATTTTCTGACCATCCCTACAGATGCTTTGGATCGCAAACAACTTATTCAAATTTTCTAGGGCTATTTTACTTGCAAAACCAATTATATATATATATATTCATAATATTTTTACTTGGAAAACCAATTGCAGAAGGGGATCAGATATGCAAATTGGCCACGTCCTCGTTTCAGCCAAGAGAGTTCCTGTCTTCGGCATCTTTCTAGGAATGACAACACCAGGGGTAGCGACCAGGGCCCAAACTATTTTTCACTAACTTGTTTGTCCTTCTCAACATTCACAGCTTCCAAAATTGTGCCAACGTGCTTCCCTGTTGTTCTTCAGCCTCCAAAACTATCACGCCCCGTCCTGAAAGCTCTGATGGGCAGTCAAAGGATGGGCTTTTCTGCCTGTCTCTGCCCGCGCAGAAACCCAAGAGCCGACATGTCAGTGGAAGGCCGTTCAGCGCTTGCCCATTTCATCCATAGATCCAGGAGGCTGCAGTAGTAATATTTCTCAGAATTGGATTGCAGCCAGTCGGTAGCAGATTTCCACTTTTTTTAAAGGGGAAAGGAAGCTAGGAAACAGCTAAGCAAGAACCCAGCTTTGAAATAGATACATAGACAGACAGACAGACAGATGGACAGACAGATAGATAGATATGACAGAATGGACCAAAGTGGACCAAAAACTAGGTAGGCAAATATATGAAATAGGTAGGTAGGTAGGTAGGTAGGTAGGTAGGTAGGTAGGTAGGAAGGAAGGAAGGAAGGAAGGAAGGAAGGAAGGAAGGAGAAGGAGAAGGAGAAGGAGAAGGAGAAGGAGAAGGAGAAGGAGAAGGAGAAGGAGAAGGAGAAGGAGAGAGAGAGAGAGAGAGAGAGAGAGGAAGGAAGGAAGGAAGGAAGGAAGGAAGGAAGGAAGGAAGGAAGGAAGGAAGGAAGGAAGGAAGGAAGGAAGGAAGGAGAAGGAGAAGGAGAAGGAGAAGGAGAAGGAGAAGGAGAAGGAGAAGGAGAAGGAGAAGGAGAAGGAGAAGGAGAGACAGACAGACCAACAGACAGGATGATGGAATGGACAGCCAAGTAGCTAGACAATTAGACAGACAGACAAACAGGTATAGAAGGAGGGAGGCGGGTGGACGGATGAGTGGACAGACAGACAGCTAGACAGACAGACAGACAGACATGCAGGCAGACAGACAGACATGCAGACACAATTCCCTGATCGGCCCCAGATAAGCGATCTCCTTGCTGAGGCTGTTCGGTGGCTGTTGCAACCCTCCCCTCCCCCCCGTTTCTTTTCTCCTTTCACTCTGTTTCGGCAGACCCGGCCCCCAGCCTACCTCTTCTCACTGACCAGCAAGACAACCGAGCCGTTCTGGATTTTGGCCTCCTTCACCGTTTCGTGCTCGCCGAGTTCCCGGGCATTGTAATAGAAGGTCTTCTTCCAGGAGGTGATGCCTTCCCGGACCAGGGACGCTCTCAAGTCCATCATGCTGTCGGTGGGCCGCACGGTCAGCGGGAGCAGCAGGTCCTCCTCGGCCAGGTGGACCTTGATGCGGTACCGCTTCCAGCGGGAGAGGCTCCTGCGCAGGGTCTCCATCGCCTCTGGTTGAGAGGGCAGCAGGCAGGAGCATCCAGGAGCTGAGCGCACGGAGGAGAAACTCCGGGGTTTCGGAAGGGAACGCCACCCTGCAGGGCTGGCCCAACCGGTTCCCGGCAGAGGTTCAGCTGCGTGCTTCCCATTCCAAGGAACGGCCTCGTCTTCGCCTCCTCTGGGGCACCGGGAAAGCCCCAGCCTGTGTTACAGGGAGGGAGAAGAAGGCCCACTTCCACCCCACCTCCGTGCCCTTTGGCTCCCGGACATCTCACAATACCCTGAACCTACCAAGGGGGTTGTGTTCCTACAACACGCTTAGCCCCGGGGGGAAACAGGACCAACCCTAAACCCAGCCAAGATGAGAGGATGTGTGAACGCCAATGCAGGATTTGTTAAGGGCAACTGAAGGGGGTTCGTCAGATCATGGAATCGTAGTGTGGAAGGACTTGTGAAAAAGCGAAAGAAGTAACAAACATATACGATGATGCAGAGACTTTTAACGATGAATATTCCCTGGAAACCAGAACTTTTTATTTTTTTAACTAGGACTGATGGATCGCCAATGAGGAAAGACTCACCGAAAAGCGAGGCTATTATATGCAAGAAGAGGGGGAAACGCAGAGATGCCCACAAGGAAGCTGGCAGAACTTGCCGAAAAATGCAGAATTCCCACAAGGAAGACGACAGGATGGACAGAGATGGCCAAATGGACCTGTCTGGTCGGGGATAAAACAACAAGGACTTTCATAAAAGAGTAGAAACCCTTGAGGGACTTTTTGGTGAAGATGGATAAAAATGAACTGGGGATTTCAGGATTTACTGATTAAAAAGGGTTGTTTATAGGAAGAATGGCACGACATTATGCAATTTTGGAGGGAGGGAACAGTATTAATCATGTTTGTAACTGCTCTAAAGAAGTTAAAGAAATTGCTTCTTTAAATATTTCTTTTTTCCTCTTTTTTCTCAGTCTAGATCAGAGTTTCTCAACCTTGACAACTTTAAGATGGGTGGACTTCAACTCCCAGAATTCCCCAGCCAGCATGGCTGGCTGGGGAATTCTGGGAGTTGAAGTCCACCCATCTTAAAGTTGTCAAGGTTGAGAAACACTGATCTACATTGTTAATCACTTTTTCTTTTATCTTTCATATTTTTCTTCTACTTTTCTCTTTTCTCCTTTTATATTTCTTTATGCTGAGCTTTTAACTTTGTAAGCATTTTCTTTGAATAAAAATTCTATGAAACAAGAATCGTAGGGTTGGGAGGGACCTGGGAGGTCTTCTAGTCCAACCCTCCGACCGATGTAGAAATCCTTATCCCATTCTGGGGTTGAATGAAAGCAACCTATGGAAGATAAATTCCAATAATTCTGTGAAAGGTTCCATGACAATTCACAGTTTTAACTTTAATTAATTGGTAAAGCCTGCAAAACATTCCTTTTTTAAAAATAGTAATTTTATTAAACATCCCAATTAAAAAGTTAAAAACTAATACAAACTAAAAAAAACAAAAGAAAAGAATAAAAACATTGCTGAGGACTGTCATCTCATATGGCTAAGCCAGGGGTGGTCAACATTTGAGGAAGCAAAATTAATTAACAGCAGTTAATAAGATTTCTCCCCGTGGTTCATAATTTTCCATAGGAGAAACACCAGCGAGCACAGATCTTAGATTATTCACCATTCTGCAAAGGGCACTTTGTTGGGCAGCCTGGTTTAGGTGGATGTGTGAACCACGCCATTAGGGCTTGCTCCACAAACCATGGTTTAAAAACATCCTAGCTTAGTGGAAGATTTGAGCCCAGCCAGTATGGGGAAAACAGATGGACAGGTAACAGTCGAGCCTTAGAACAAACATTTTGTGAAGAATTTTGGCTTTTTCAAGCCTGGGCCTCAGCAAAGAAAATTAGTTTACCTAAGTGGGAAAGAAATTACATTCCTTTTGTTAAGCAATAGATTATGTGTTTGTTACCAATAATTTGTTGTAAGCCGCCCAGAGTCCCCCATTGTGGGGAGATGGGCGGGGACAAGCCTATTAAATAAATAAATAAATAAATAAATAAATACATACATACATACATACATAATTGGAATCTCTTTATGTTCTAAAAATGAGATGAAGGTGCAATATATAATAGGTTTAAGAACAAGGATTAAAATAATATTCTATTGATATCATATCAAACTTATTTTTTTCTTTTTGTTCCTTCCCCTCCCTTTAAGTTTAGTTTATTTTAATTGCTGTAATGCAGGATTTCTCAACTTTAGCAACTTTAAGATATGTGGACTTCAACTCCCAGAATTCCCCAGCCAGACATTGGCTGGGGAATTCTGGGACTTGAAGTCCACCCATGCTATAACCCTGCTATAATGTCTTCAGCTTCTTACTGGATGCATTGAGGTAGGTCCAATTCGTGCAAGTTCTAATAATTCAAGATTCAATTTGGTGCGAACGGTAAACTGATACCAGGTCGCGTTTAATGTGACCCAAAATTCAGTTAACGCATGGCTAGCACAAGTGCAATTGAGGCTAGCACACGCACAGTTGCAATTTTAGACACTGCTCATCTTTGGGTGTGCAAAATGGAGAAAAGGGAGATTCTGCCAGAGGAAAAATGTATGAGTTTAAAAAAAAAAAAAGAGGCTTGTTATTACATTAGAGCAGTGTTTCTCAACCTCAGATGCTGGCTGGGGAATTCTGGGAGGTGAAGTCCATACAGCATAAAGTTGCCAAGGTTGAGAAACCCTGCGTTAGAGCAAAAATATGATTTAATTGAACAACATGAATGTGGTCATAGCAACGAGAAAATAGGACAAGATGTTGGAATGCTTGAATCTACGGTAAATTTTTCCGTTACTATTTTATTTTCCTTTCTATAACTACTCTGTAACTTGGTTAACCATAAGTGTAAATTATAAGTGTGTTCTTTTTATCCTTTACTGAAACATTTCCTCCCTATACATGTAAAAATTTATGTTTAAAATCGTCCATTGCCTATTTCCGTCACGCTGGAAGCAATGAGCTTATTTTCCATAGAAAGATCGCTTGAATACGGGAGTGCGAATTGGAATAACGCAGTCCTTTTGTGGGATCCATGAACCAAGACCTATCTGTATCCTTGTTTGCTTGCTTGTAATGCATCCCCAATACGTTTGTTAAAAAAAATGCAAAAGGGCAGAACAAGGGCAGGATCCGTTGGCCCCTCCAGTTTGGGGTGGGAGGAAAAGCAAGGATTAGAAGGGACGATGAGAAACATTTTGCTGTCTCCAAATGCTGGAAGGGCAACCTCATAATGCCCAGAGGGTTACCCATTTTGTGCCCAGAGGCATGGACATCAGCAAGAGGGGGCAAGGAGGAAAAAGTGCATCGTGGGAATTATTGCACAAAAGACATGAATTATGTCATTCCCCTCCCTTGCACCATCATGGTTTCAAACAGACCCCGATGCCCAGAAGTCACTTTGGGGGGAGGGTCACAGAAGGTGGGAATGATTGTGCCAAGTGGGTCAAGCCTTGGCACGCAACCGAGGCTTTGTTGTTGTTGTCGTCAATGTTGTTCTGTGCTGTCGCTGTTGTTACGGGGATTTGCGTAACAGCACACCCTGTGCCTTTACACTCCTGTAGGCTCTCCAAGTGATGCAACTGCCTTAAAACCAATTTTCCTGTCTTCCCATGGCCAGCCATTCACAATTTTTCGTCCTGGGGATTGGACATGGTCCCGGAAGATCCCAGGGTCATCCTTGAACTTTATTTCTGGATTATTGGTTTAATAAATTGACAGGCTGCCCATCCCAAGCGCGTGACTCTGGGCGGCTCGCCATTCAAACAGAATAAACAAACAGCAAAGCAGCCAGCATTAAAAGCGACATAAAATTAACCGTCGGCTTTGGGATCCGGGCTGGCCCTGAAGGAACAGGGAAGGGATTTTTGGAGGCACGGCGGGCCGAGATGGCGAGGCAAAGGGCAACCGGGGTGCAGTTGCTGTGCGAAGAAAACGGCAGCAAATTCTGGGCATGGAAACCGGAGGAGGAGAATTGAAAATTTATCTATTAAAAGGCCCACTATTAAAAAGGCCCTTTTGAAAATCTATGGCAGTGTTTCCCATCCTTGGCCACTTTAAGGTGGGTGGACTTCAACTCCCAGAATTCCCCAGCCAGCCATGCTGGCTGGGGAATCCTGGGAGTTGAAGTCCACCCATCTTAAAGCACGCTGGCCGGGGAATCCTGGGAGTTGAAGTCCACCCATCTTAAAGCACGCAGGCCAGGGAATCCTGGGAGTTGAAGTCCACCCATCTTAAAGCACGCCGGCCAGGAAATCCTGGGAGGTGAAGTCCACCCATCTTAAAGCACGCCGGCCAGGGAATCCTGGGAGGTGAAGTCCACCCATCTTAAAGCACGCCGGCCAGGGAATCCTGGGAGGTGAAGTCCACCCATCTTAAAGCACGCCGGCCGGGGAATCCTGGGAGGTGAAGTCCACCCATCTTAAAGCACGCTGGCCGGGGAATCCTGGGAGTTGAAGTCCACCCATCTTAAAGCACGCCGGCCAGGGAATCCTGGGAGGTGAAGTCCACCCATCTTAAAGCACGCCGGCCGGGGAATCCTGGGAGGTGAAGTCCACCCATCTTAAAGCATGCTGGCCGGGGAATCCTGGGAGTTGAAGTCCACTCAACTTAAAGCATGCTGGCTGGGGAATTCTGGGAGTTGAAGTCCACCCATCTTAAAGTTTCCAAGAGTGAGAAACACTGCCTTAACTGAAAGCACTGTGGTCTCACAACTCATGAACCGCATCCACAGCCAGAAGTAACCACTCCGTTTAGCATGATGTGCAGACGCTATGACCAAATTTGTAACTGAGCTCGTTAGCTATATGGCTGCAAACCGAGCCACTGGACCCTGAACTAACCGAAAGCGTTGCATTCGCACAATGCGCCAAGGGAAGAAGGGAGATGGTTAAACTAACCAAGTTCAAATTGCAGCCGCCAGGTATTTAATTATCTTGGTTAAGCGCATTGTCAGCCTCCAAGGATTTCAGAATAGCAACTCCGTAGCCCCAGAACCCAATCCTGCCCCAATCCTCTTAAGATTTCCCATTACAACATTGTTTGGAGAAAAGATCTTTTCTTCTAATCATAGTTAAAATCCTCTTCTGGAGATAAAAACAGATTTAAAGTGGAAAGACTGCAAAATAAAGATAGATTTCAGACGTCATAAGCTCATTTTATTTGTAAGGGCTGCGAATTAAAACCATCCTACCCCACAAGCTTACAACCGTAAGGCTCGATCGCTCTGCGGTCTCATTGCACCAGGGAAAACGGGGGGGAAAGCCATTGTGGTTTACTTTTCTCCTGTTTTCAAACAAGAAGCAGGAACCCATCTTTATCACCTCTAGCTAGTTTTCCGCTTCTGAGATTTTCAAAGTGGGGGTTATCCACGGCCTGAAAATCGACACCTACTTTGGATGAATTGGGTTTCCGCCGTAAAGCTGGCGGGGCTGGCAATTGGCAAAGCCAGATCCGCCACGTAGTTTCGCCCTGCCTCGTGCCATCGTGCCTACCCAAAACCTGAAGACAGCTGCACGGGAGCGTTAGGAAGGAAACGTAAACTTTGCATAGGTCAAAGCGGCCGTGCTGGGTGGGAGTTTGGTGAGGAGCAATCCCCAAACATCTGGAGGACACCGTACCAGGTTAGAGGGACAGGAACGCAGAATGTGATTAATCTTCCAAGGCCAACGGGTTGCCAATTGGCAAGAATAAATAAAATTCGTCTTAACAGCAGGCCCCGCTAGGAAATACGCGTCAAACAGCTGCAGTTTAGCTGGCTCGCCGGCACCGGCGTTCCCTCTGAGCTGATAAGCTCCTTGAGAGCCCCAGAAGGCATTTGGCACTCAGGACATCTGAGACGTCAGAAGTTAATTTCATGTATTGGGGGACAGGGGGAACGGAGGGGCAGCCTGCGGGGGAAGAGGAGGGGTCGGCCGCTGACCCCTCCCTCCCCAACCTTATTTCCAGCAGCCTGCATTCCCACTTCAAGCAACCATTCGGACTTCTGGCAGGAGAAATCCACTATCATGGAAAGAAAAGAGAGAGCGCGATGGGTGGCTCCGCCCACAGGGTCTGGCTCCACCCACTTCTGGTTTAGCTCCTCCCACAGCGGGCACCACACCCCCAAAACGTTATTGTGAAAGCAATGGTGTCGTCTTCCAATTCTCAGTGAGAATCTGGGGGGAGATGGGCGGCATACCAATCTGATAGATAAATTAAATAAATAAATAATTTTCTCTAAATAGGTACCGGAATTGACAGCCACACCTCCCGCTAAGCCGTAAACCAGGAGCTCTGGGGTCCTCAGGGTTTTTTGAGGTCTTTTTGAGGTCCTCAGGGGCTTTTTGATGCCTCCACATTTTCCTTTTCAGCACTTTGGACGTCACTGATATTTGCACGGCAGGAATAAGGGGCAAAATGGGAGCCTGTCCCTGACAAGCTTCCAAAATCAACTTGAGGTTCCCTGAATCTCAAGACTTGGGCTCGCAGAGAAAATAGAGCGTACAAGGAAGGCACAAGGATGTTGTTGATCCTGGCCACAAACTATGGTTTATAATCCACAAGGAGTAGCTTCCCGTGAAGCTCCGTGTGGGTTTTGGCTGAAGCCCCTCTAGGGCTTATAAATAAAAATGACTCAGTCAAAAATAAAGACAGCAAGTCCAAGCTGAAGAGAGTCATTACACTGATTTATTAGATTATATCCCACTTTTTCTATAAGAGCTCAAGGCAGTATATATATATATAGCACTGGTTTTCCCCACAAGAACCCTGTGAGGTAGGCTGGGCTGAGAGGGAGGGACCGGCCCAAATTCAGCCAATGAGCTTCCGTGGCTGAGGCAGGACCAGAACCCAGGTCTCCCTGCTGCTAGTCCAGCCCCTTCCCCACTGCGTCTGATTGGTTCTTGGGCTGGAAGGGTGGGACTAGCCCAAATTCAGCCAATGAGCTTCCGTGGCTGAGGCAGGACTAGAACCCAGGTCTCCCCGCTGCTAGTCCAGCCCCTTCCCTGCTACCCCTGATTGGTTCTTGGGCTGGGAGGGCGGGACTAGCCCAAAATCAGAGCTTCTGTGGCTGAGGCAGGACTAGAACCCAGGTCTCCCCGCTCCTAGTCCAGCACAGCACCTTCCCCAGCACCCCATAACTGTCTTTAAGTGGCTGCTTCAAAGCTGTCCAAGATAAAAGGATCCTA
This sequence comes from Liasis olivaceus, assembly GCA_030867105.1. NCBI lineage: Eukaryota > Metazoa > Chordata > Lepidosauria > Squamata > Pythonidae > Liasis > Liasis olivaceus. The sequence goes on from CM061349.1 coordinate 6,621,156, forward strand.
AAGTAAAAAGACAGAGCCTGCTATGGCTGAATCCCCCCTCACTGCCTCTGAATTTTGAAAGGTTTTACCCACCCACCCCCATTGCAGCCAAGCCCCCTCTCAAAACAGCTGAGCAACCCAGGTGCCGCAGCTTCCACCCTGAACCTCTCACGCCGGTGCCAATTAATTCTGAATTTGCCGTTCAGTTATTCTTCCAAAGAAAAAAAGTCAGCCAAACAGAGGTTTTGATTCCGGTGCTAGATCCACTCCCATCCTGTTTTTTCCCAAAATTTCTTTTTCTTACTGGAACAAAGGACAGAGGCCAAGATGTCCTGGTGGTTTGCACAGGTTAATCGGAAGAACCTGCTCGAGGGGGAAGCCGAGGCACCAGGATGCGGGTGCCTCTGGGAGGTTTCGGCTGCTCAGGAGGATTAAAATCTGCAGTTTTAAGACTGGTGGGTAGCTTAAAATCATAAGCTTCAAACACGGGAAGGGTCTTCAGAGGTCATCTAGCCGTACCCCCTGCATTAGATAGGTCCACACTGCAGGATCTGGCATCCGTGACAGCAGATAGAGAAGACGCAACCAGGCTCAACATCCTTCAAATATTCACGTTCAGCAGGAAAAACAGAAAGCTACAGAGAGGCACCCACATAACAGCCAGCAAAGTCAGTGGACATAACCCGATTCCCAGAATTTTTTTTTTTTTAAATACCAAGCTGAGGTGGACAAAAATTTTAAAATGGTGTTTTAATTATTCTTTGCTGGCAAAAAAGGAAAAAACACAGGCCACTAGCAGCAAGCTTCAGCCATCCTGTTCTTAGCCAGTAAATATTAATTACTGGCGCAAAACAAGCCTGGCCTGTTTTTTGCCTGCAAGCAAGGAACACAATGTCTTTCTAGGGTTTTCTTTTATATATGTGTAATTTTACTGCAGTCTTAGATAGATAAAAGATAAATATGAAACTATATAAAGAAAAGTGAAGGAAAAAAGAAAAAGTGAAGAAAGCAATATAGACAGTCCCCTACTTACGACCTTTCGAGTTGCGAACTTTTGCCGATACGAACAAAATGGGCCCAGAAGTCGTGAGGAAGCAGGAAAGGGTTCGTTTCCAGCACACTGCAGACTAACCCTTTCCTGCTTTCTCCCACCTTCCGGGAGGTTGGAGGTTTGCATTGGAGTTGGAGTTCCTGGAAAGGGTTAGTTTAGCGGGTGAGGCAGGAGAGATGGCAGTGGCTCCCTGAGCAAAGGGATGAGCCGACGGGGCGCGGCACGCCCCGTCCCTGTCCTGCCTCGCCTGGCAATGGAGCGCCTGGCAATGGGTGCCACTGCACGCTCCACAATATTGGCAGCAGAAGACGGGGTTCCTCTGCCCACGCCTCTGCCCTGCCTCTTGCCTCCTACTCTTTTTTCTTTTTACTTTTACAGTACTTTTTACTTGGTTGGACGTACGAACAAAATGGAAGAATTTTAACCTGTTCGTAAGTAGGGGACCATTTTAACCTGTTCATAAGTAGAGGACTGTCTGTATAGTTAGAGAGAGAAAAAGGGAATTAAAGAAGCGACTTCCGATCTTCTTGGCAGCACTTACAAATAAAGTTATTATCCCCCTTCCCTCATGCACATTACATTACAGAGATCCCTTCTGTCTCATATTCCTTTTTCAGTCAGCAAACCCTCAAATCCCCGTTTCCCTTTTTTTCCCATTTTCAGCAAAAAGTCCATAAAAGTTTTCCCGTCTTTTATAACAATACTTGTTTTATTCCTGACCACTCAGGCCAATTTGGCCACCTCTGTCGATTCGGTCACCTTTACAATCCATTCCTCCGTTGTGGCGGCTTTCCTGTTTCTCCATCATTGTGCATATAATAACCTGGCTGCAATTCCCCCCCCCCCCCCCCCCCGTTTTTAGATTGTCACGGAGCTTTCAATCGTCATTCTGTGGGACGCCACCCAGAGTCACGTTTCCGTGAGAGGGGTGGCAATATGAATATGCCCAATCGATACATAAATATCAAATCAGTCTTCCATAAGGGAACACGGAGTCTTTTGCATTATCCGAGCACCGGCAGTGACGTCGCTATGTAAGACTCGCCGCCAGAGGGGCCACATCCCGGAGGGGCGCGTGCAGCGACGCCATTGCAGGGCAGGGCTCCCCTAACTTAGCCCGCTTTGCTGTGGACTGAAAAAGGTGCGTTCGGGCCGCTTGCAGGAGGAGCCGGGGGACTTAGGCTGTGTTGAAATGCCACGTTTAACAGCAAGGCCAGCCCCACCTGCCACAGGTTTGAGGAAAGCAGTGGGCAACCTTTTGGTAGATGGGTCAGGCTTGTTCTTTTAGACCAGTGTTGTCCAAACTTGGCCGCTTTAAGATGAGTGGACTTCAACTCCCAGAATTCCCCAGCCAGCATGGCTGGCTGGGGAATTCTGGGAGTTGAAGTCCACTCATCTTAAAGCGGCCAAGTTTGGACAACACTGTTTTAAACTATGGGTTCCTGAGGGGTTGCAGTGAAGAATCCCAGTATTGCTGGGACATCATCAGAACAAGCCGATATTTTTTTCAGCCTGTTTCTGTGGGACTGAGATGTGCATTGAGGGGCAGCTCATATTTATTTATTTGTCTGGTTATTAAATTTGTCCCCCGCCCATCTCCCCCCAAGGGGGGGCTCTGGGCAGCTCACAGCACGTTAAAACAAGAAATAAATATACAATTAAGACCTACAGCAATTCACATTCACAAAAATGAAAGGGAAAAAAGCCTTTTCATAAAATCTGTCAGCCAGGAAAGGTGCTCCCTCACTCCTGATTTGGGAATGCCGTGAACATCAGTGGGGCAGATTTCAGAGAAAAGAGGGGAGGCTATTTAGCGAAATGTTGCAGCACAAACCAACCCGCTTTATATGAGATTGATGTTCCCTTAACTTCCAAATTATCTGTCTATCTACTCTCTGTATCTATTCCATCTATCTATATCTACTGTATTTATTTATCATCTATCTATCATAGAATCATAGAATCATAGAATTTTGGAGTTGGAAGGGTCCACATGGATCATCTAGTCCAACCCCCTGCAATATGCAGGAAACCAATTAAACCATCCCCGAGAGGTGACTGTCCAGCCTCTTCTTAAAAACCTCCAGAGATGGAGAACTCACAACCTCCGTAGGTAGACTGTTCCACCGTTGTACAGATCTAACCGTCAGGAAGTTTTTCCTTATATTTAAGTGAAATCTAGGTAGCTGCAGTTTGTACCCATTATTTCTGGTCCTAGTTTCTGTGGCCATGGAAAAGAGTTCCTGACCATCTTCCCTATGGCACCCCTTTATGTACCTGAACACTGCTATCATGTCTCCCCTCAGTCTTCTTTTCTCCAGACTGAACAGCCCCAGTTCCTTCAGCCTGTCCTCATAGGACATGTCCTGAAGTCCCTGTATCATCTTTGTTGCCCTCCTCTGAACCTGTTCTAACCTGTCAATATCCTTCTGGAAATGTGGTGCCCAGAATTGTACACAGTACTCCAGGTGTGGTCTCACTAGTGCAGAGTAGAGGGGAATAATGACTTCCCGCGTCTTTGCTATAATGCTATCATTTATCTACTCTGTTATCTGTCTGTATCTATTTATCGATCTATCTATATCTATATCTACTGTATTTATCTATCATCTATCTATCATTTATCCACTCTATTATCTATCTATCTATCTATCTATCTATCTATCTATCTATCTATCATTCTCTTCTCTTCTCTTCCCTGCCACTGTGGGGTTGGCAAAAAATGACACAGGCCTCGGAGCCAGAGACGACACATAGACACACCCAAGTTTTAGGCGATGACAATCTTGCAGTCGCACAGCTGGCTGGCATGTAGGCTTGCGAAGGGGGAGGCGATAAAGACAACTGCCAATCAAGTCAGCCGTGAGACCTTGGAAGTGGCACCCGTGGGCTGGTTCGTGCTGCAACATTTCCCTAAATAGCCTCCCTTTTTCTCTGAAATCTGCCCCACTGATGTTCACGGCATTCCCAAATCAGGAGTGAGGGAGCACCTTTCCTGGCTGACAGATTTTATGAAAAGGCTGAAGCTTTTGTGAGAAAGTCTGAAAAGGTGCTATTCGACTTCTTTGATGTTTTTTGGCACCACAGACCAGTGTTTCTCAACCTCAGCAACTTTAAGAGGTATGGACTTCAACTCCCAGAATTCCCCCAGCCAGCAGTGCTTCTCAACCTCACTGTCTTTAAGATGTATGGACTTCAACTCCCAGAATTCCCCAGCCAGCAGCGCTTCTCAACCTCATCATCTTTAAGATGCATGGACTTCAACTCCCAGAATTCCCCCAGCCAGCAGTGCTTCTCAACCTCACTGTCTTTAAGATGTATGGACTTCAACTCCCAGAATTCCCCAGCCAGCAGTGCTTCTCAACCTCATCATCTTTAAGATGCGTGGACTTCAACTCCCAGAATTCCCCCAGCCAGCATGCTGGCTGGGGGAATTCTGGGAGTTGCAGTCCACGCATCTTAAATTTGCCAAGGTTGAGAAACACTGCTCTAAAGACACACACAGAGACACACACACACAATTATCTCTCTAAAAACAGACCCACTCACCAAGAGACTGGATGACAGCGTCGGTCTACTCTGCAGGACTGTCCTATGCCTCCTCAACACGAAACGTTTAAGCCCCTGTTCCCCCCACTGTGCCAAAATGGGCAATACCATTTTGAGTTCCTTCACAGGACTGGCCTAACTCAGCCTCTCAACCCACATTCTTCTTTTTACAACACTTAAGATAACCGGGATGAAGTTGCTGACAAGAGGGCTTTGTTAAAGTTTAAAAATGCCAAATCATCAGCAAAAAGACAGACTCTGATCTTTGCTCTCTCTTTTCACTTCTGAGTAGACACCCCCAAATGCAGAGACCCCCCCCCCCAAAAATATGGAGTTCTGGATTGTTTTTCATGAAAGAGCAACCACTGATCTCCAGGAAAATTAAAAGAAAATATCCAGGAACGCCCTTTTCTAGACAAGGTACAAGTTCATCAGTACTAAAAGATTTTATTCGGTGGTTAGAAATGCTGGAGAACAAGGTACACACAAATTAGGCCGAAGAGTAATTACAGGGTTTTGCCTTACATCAAGAAAGATCAGAGACTAGCGGTATATAAAATACTTCGAGTTCAAAACAGGCTTTTTGAATCATGCCAGAAGTGTCCCAAGCTCAAAATAGGGCTGTTGAAAACCTGGAAGATTGCAAGAACAAACTCCATCTAGCGAGCTTCTAACCATATTTGGAAAACTTTTCCTTCCCCAAGAAAAATGCTGAGAAATCCTCCATCCAAGATCTATGCCATAAACTCGGTAGAGAACTTCAGAAAGTTCTAACAAATAAGTTTTATAGACATTGATTCATAGTTTTTGGAGGAATGAGCGAACCAGGGGATTCTGTCTTGTAAACCAAATGGTCCTCTTCATTGTATCACTTCTAATGTCTTGCAATGACTTCACTTATGCAACCACACCAAGTCGGTTGGAATTATCCAGGTTTTGCATTTTTATTTTTTACAACAATTCCTTCAAATAAGACTGTCTCTACACCAAGGCAGCATGTAATGGTATGTGGGAAAGACCTTGGGAGACGGGGCCAAGAGATGTTGCCTAGGGAATGCTTAGATAAGAGAGGGCATAGCCCGCAGCTGCATAATGGGTAGAGAAAGAAACTCAGAAGGGACCCTCCCTAGTTTCTCAGGCAGTAAATAGGGGCGGTGGGAGAATTGTCCTTTCAGACTTGCAAGATTCTGTTCATGTAGCCTTACAATAAAGGAGAATTAGCTCATCTGGTCGTCTTTCCTGTCTGGTCTACCTGGGAGGGCTGACACAGCTGCAACTGCAAGATTGAGAATGATGCCAAGAGCATTGGGGCAGCTAAGACAGAAATTGGCTCACCATATTGCTTTAAAAACACATTCACACATTTCTAGGGAACAAAGAATAGTCATTTTTACAACCCCTCATTGTCCAGCAGAGTTTATATAATCCAAAGATGTGGGCAACGATGAACTTTGGATCTGATCGGCAAAACCAGAAGGAGAGGAGCAGTTTAAAGCTGTGTTTTAGTTTTTCAGCAGGACCATAAATTAGGAGGTGAGGTTATTTTCTCACCTGCAAATCCATCTTTGGGGCACATAACACGGTCTCATGACCATTTCGGTCACTTCCTTAATCCTTCACCTCTTCTAGCCGGCAAAGCAACCTTCAAAAATGTCCTAGCCGCAGGGGGATCTTCCCAAGATTTAATCATCCCCTGAAAAAGCTGCATTGTCCCAAATCTGAGATATTGTAGGAGAACCGTGCTAGCAAAAGAATCCAGAATAGGCTGGGAGTTCCTTTTTCGACTCGCCCATTTTATTCCAAGGCAAAACCCTTTTGCCTTGGAATAAAATGGGCGAGTCGGAAAAGGAGCTATCCAGCTTTTTCCAACGTTTGAGAAATGGTTAGCGTCATGGGCTCCAGATGGAGGTGGACTCAGGAGCCGGGACCAAATCCAGAAAGGGTTTACTTCATTTTCCACCATCCCAGTGACTAATGCCCCCCCCCTCTCTTTTGACATCACTGGGAGCCTAGACTCGGTTGCACCCCACCCCTCTGACAGCATCCTCAAAGAAGCTTCTGTAGGGCCACCAGCGTGGCAATGGCCATCTTGCCCACCTTCGATGATTCGGTTCCACAAGCGAACTGTCTCTCTGCGGACGTTGTAGATTTTCCATGGCTGTTAAGAAGACCCTGGACGGCCCTCTTGAGGAGGGTTGAACTGGCTTCTCTGCACTTGCAGGGGGTTGGACTAGATGACCCTTCGAGACCCTTCCAGCTCTACGGCTCTGTGATTGAACCTGGCTCAAAATCTTGCAAGAGAAGGCGGCCGAGGTGTGCGGCAGCATTTTAAAATATGCTGTGCTCAGCCAGATAGGCTTGGCAGACCTTCAAGTGAGGTTTTAGGTCCAGATTCCCCTTGGGATCCAAGACTAAAAATATTGAATGTTAAGTCAAACCTTTGGAAGTGCTGTAATTCGAGGAAAGGCGGGGAGCATCCTCTTGGCATGGAAATGGGCCAGATTTCATCCTAAGGGATGTAAAAGACTGAGGGCTGAAACTCTGTTGAAAAATAACCACTAACTATGAGGATCTGTAGGAGAAATTTCCTCAATACAACTTGTTAGTAACAGAGACCAACAACGCCCATCCTTTTGAAGCATAAATTGCGTTCATTTCAGTACCGGAGGCCACAACTGCAAACTTAAAAAGGGGCAGGGATTGAACTGCCTTATGCAAATCAAAGTGTCTATGTAATCAAAGGTCAGAAAGAGTGAGTTAATGAAGGTAGTGCTGCAAAGACAATGGTTTACAGGTAGTCCTTGACTTACGACCACAATTGGGACCAGAACTGCCATCGCTAAGCAATGTGGTCGTTAAGTGAATCATGTCCAATTTTATGACTGTGGTCATTAAGCGGTCAGTAAGCAAATCACGGTCATTAAGCAAATCTGCCCAGAGTCACTCTGCAGTGAGATGGATGGTGACAAATTTGAAATATAAATAAATAAAAATAAATAAATAAAATCTGGCTTCCCCACTGACTTTGCTTGTTGGAAGCTGCCTAGGAAGATCCCAAATGGCAATCACATAATCCTGGGACGCTGCAACCATCATAAATATATGCCAGTTGCCAAATGCCCAAATTTTGATCATGTGATCATGGGGATGCTGCGACGGACGTAAGTGTGAGGACTGGTTGTAAGTCACTTTTTTCAGCGTTGTTGTAACTTCGAACAGTTGGCAAAAGACTAAGAGTGAAGCTGACCAAACACAGGTAAGAGCCTGTATTAGGACTTAGCTTGTGGCAATAAGAATGGTGAAGAGAACTTATTTCTCTGCTGTTACAGGTAGTCCTCAGGTTATGATGGCAGTTGGGACTGGAATTGCCATCACTAAGTGACGCGGTCATAAAGCACAATGTAACACGACTGTGTTGCTTAGCAACAGCAGTTCCAGCAGTCCCAATTGCCATCATTAAGCAAGGACCACACAAGTCATTAAGTCACTGCGATTTCTGACCGCCTGCTGGCTTTCCCATTGCTTTGCTTGTGGGAAGCCAGCAGGGAATGTCAGAAATAGCAATCACGTGACTGTGGCTCACTGCAATATCATAATCGCGAGCCAGGTGCTAGGTGCCAGAATCAAGATCACATGACCGCAAGGATGCTGTGATAGCTGGAACTCCAAAGACTGGTCATAAGTCCCCCTCATTCAGCACCATCACAAGTTTGAATGGTTGCTGTATGAGTGGTCATAACCTGAGGACCACCTGTACTATGTCCACAGATAGCCAGCTGGCAGCCCTGTGACCAGGTCCCTTCTGAGTAATGATGGTCTGAGTGAGTCTTTGCAGGGCTTCTGTGAGGAATATTCTTGGTATATGTTGGATAAAGTTGCTCAGCTTCTCTTGGAGTTGGACTCCAGCTGGGGTGGACATATGAAAGTGACCAAGATACATCTGCACTTAGTTATATGGAAAGATTTTTAACAAGTTAATCCTGAGGAAGTGGACAGGGTCCTCACTCCCATGAGCATTGCTGCCTATATTCTGAACCCATGACTGTCCTGGCTGGTTAAGGCCTCCTGGAAGATGGCATGTGGTTGTGTCCAAGCAGTAATTAATGCCCCATTGCGGGAGGAGGGTGATGCCACCTGCCTTAAATGAGGTGGTGGTACTCTCAGCCCTTTGAGTTAGTTCTGGCAAGAAGCACCAACCATGAGTACTAATGCTACCTTTATTGTAAGTTTACAGTAACACAATCTTGCAAGACTGAAAGTATTTCTCCCCTCCTTTCCTTTTACTTTCCAGAAAACTCGGGAGGGTCCCTTCTGAGATGCTTCCCACACCCCTTTTTCTTCTGTGGGCTGAGACACCTTTTACACGCTGGTTGTCCCGTCTGTGGCTCTTCCTCCTGTCTCCCAAGGTCACTCCCACAGACCATTATGTGTACACCCCTTTCTTAGGAGGCTGTCCTTGGACCCAACCATGTTGGACAACTTTCATCCAGTCTCCAGCTTTCTCTTGGTTGTTGAGAAGGTGGTTGGCTCCAAAGCTCCAAAGAACCTTGGACAAAGCAGATTATCTGGACCCTCTTCAGTCAGGATTCAGGCCTGGTTATAGCATGGAGGCAGTACTGGTTGTGCTTGTGAAAGGCCTCTGGAAGACTCGGGATGGGGGTGGTACATCTCTGCAACTTTTGATACCATCAACCATGGTCTTCTTCTGGACCAGTTTAGGGATTGGACATGGGAGGTACTGTGTTGAAGTGGTTCACCTCCTTCCTCCGGGGCCAGTTCCACAGTGTTGGTAGGAGGGGAGAGATCTAGCCCTAAGCCCCTCTTATGTGGTGTACCTCAGGATTCAGGACTTTCATCCCTCCTCTTTGAAAAACTACATGAAACTGCTGGGGGAGGTTGTCTGTCGGTTTGGGGTGCAATACTGAGGGCTCTCCTGGGCTTGTGGCTCCTACTTGAGGAGCAGGTGGCAACCGTGACTAGGGGGCCTTTGCACAGATTTATCTTGTGCACCAATTGTATCCATTCCTGGACCAGACACGTTGTTCACAGTCACTCATGTCTTGGTTACTTCCAATGGATTACTGCAATGTACTCTACATGGGGCTGCCCCTGTAGACTATCTGGAAATTATAACTGCTCCAGAATGCAGTGGCGTGCACAGTTCTGAGCGCTGCTTGGTTTGCCCATATTACCCCCTGCTGTGCAAGCTGCAGTGGCTTCTAGTTTCTTTCGGGGTGCAGTTGAAGGTGCTGGTTCTCCTCTTCAAAGCCCTGAATGGCACAGAGCCAGGTTATTGGCAGGACCGCCTCTCCCGGAGGGTATCTGCCCTCCCCACCAGATCAGATAAAGTGGGCACATTCGAGGTCCCTTCCCTTAAATGCTGCCATCTAGGGAGACCTAGGGAGCACGTCTTCTCTGTAATGGCCCCCGCCCTGGGGAACTCCCTTCCCCTTGAAATCTGGCAGGCCCCCACCCCCTCGTCTTCCGGAAGGCCTCGAAGATCTGGCTGTTCCCACAAGCATTGGGGTGGGATGAGGCTGGAACCCAGCAACTGAAATGAGCTGTGAGAACCCCCTTGAGGAACAGGAGGAAGAGCCGCAGCCAAGGCAGCGGTCAGATAAGAGAAATGTGAGTCCAAAGCAGGAACGTAATTTGAGAAAGCGTCTCCGACTTGACCCTCCCTAGTTCTCATGAAGATAATGGGAGCGGGAGGAGAAGCGGATTCAGATCTGCAAGATTCTGTTACTGTAACCTTATAATAAAAGGAGTATTAGCATTCAAAACTTTGGTTTTCTAGTCTGGTCTACCTCGCAGGGCTGACAGCAACTGTAAATGTCAATGTAAGGAGGAGTGTCTGTTTGGGGGACACAGGGAGGTACTTTTTTTTTTTAATAGTGGTTTTATTATTCCTTTTTGATGTTTTTACCGCTGCGTTTCTGCACTGCCCAGAACGATTGTCCATCAGATGGGAAGCCCCATGCATAGGGTTGGTATTACAGTCCGGCTTTGAACTGATGGATTCATTTTAATTATTTATATGGTATTACTTTTAATTGCTCACTGGTTTTTGGTTTTAATTGCGAGCCGCCCAGAGTCACCCATTGGGGGAGATAGGCGGCATACAAATTTAAATAAATAAATAAAATAAATAAATAAATGCCACAGGAAGGGAGGCCTCGGCCTTGCTCCTCGTAGCTTTTCTCACTTTCAAGTCTCCTTCTCAGCATTATGAGTATTTTTTTGCTTCTGGTGTGTTTTACGGCTGAACGGGCATTTTTATTGCTTTTAAGGGGACCCAGGTGAGGGCTGATCAGCCTGTTCTGACTACAGAATCCGCATTTTTCTCCTTCAGAAGCCAATGGCTCTGAGCGGATACGCAGCAGCTTCCTGGTTTCTCTTTTCATTCAACCGCCCTCCGAAAGAATGAGGACTGGGATCTTGCCTTGTGGACCAAAACCTCTGAAGAAGAAAACAGCAGCTTGTTTCGGGCTGCCCCCCAATCTCTGCTTGAAGTAAGTAGCACGTTGAACCAACCACCATCATCTCAGCATCCTGGGGTCTATTGCCAAACTCCGCCTTTAGAATCTGCCAGGCCCCTCCCCCTAGCGGGCAAGCCCCTCCTCCCAGACTCGCAGGCTCCACCCCTTCGGCTTCCAGAGAGCAGCAAAGTCTTTTTCAGTTTACGGCGGCCGCCTCCCTTTGCTTTCCTGGCGCTTCGGGGGGGGGCTCAGGCAGTTCTTGATTTTCCAGTGGCATTTTCCAACCGCTGGCCCCTTTTCAGCTGTCTGCGGGCAGTATTTATTCGATGGCAACAAAGAACAGGTTTAAAGATGCTATTGTGTGTTTGCCGGTACTGTGATCTACTGTTTGGCAAGACGGCGGATCGGAAATGTTGTTTAGAAATATGGGAGATAAACAAACAAGCAGCCCCCCCCCCTTTCTTCTCTGCAGGCATACTCAGAGATACCTATTGATGGGAACCGAAACAGGAGTATCTGCAAACTCCATTTGCTCCGTTCCTTCCCGTGCTGGGCTGAACGTGTTTACGCCAAAGCTTGCTCCTGCTTAATAGATTTAGGACTGCAGCTTTCGAGTGTCCTTCGACAGCCGTTCCGAACACGGCCGTGTTAAAAAGAAAAAAAGAAAAAGAGCTGGAAAACCACCGAATACCAGAATGAAACTGACTCCCCCCCCCCCATAAATACAAAACTGGACTTTAAAAACAGGTTAAAAACAATCAAGGGGAGTCTGGCCTGTATTTTCTTTTCTTTTTCTGCAGTTTATCTAGATCCGTGCTTCTCAGCCTGGGCGACTTTAAGATGTGTGGACTTCAACTCCCAGAATTCCCTAGCCGGCATGGAATTCTGGGAGCTGAAGTCCATGGATGCTGGCTGGGGAATTCTGGGAGTTGCAGTCCACACATCTTAAAGTTGCCCAGGTTGAGAAACACGGATCTAGATAATGCTGTGGCAACTTTCCATCCGAATGGATTCACAGGGGGGTTTAAATGAAATACAGCATGGGGGAAAAAATAGGATCAAAACAACAAGCGCTTGAAATACTGTGGTAATGTAAGAAGTAGCTTAAGCAATGTCCAGATGGAGGGGTTTTGCCAGTCATCCTAAAAACGCCAGCAGGGCTGAACATGGTCCCTTCCTTCTGCAAAGTAGCTGTTCCCACTGCCATTCTGATCCTAAATCATGTAAGATTCTAGTCCTCATGTTTCTGGAAAAGAAATGGGGCGGGGGAGCAATCTAAAATAGGACCTCGACATTCTTTTTCAGTGAAAACAATGACGTTATTTCCAAGAATGCCACTGAGTTTCATACAGTGTGATATAGCGTTGGGAGAATTTTATCCTAGAATCTTAGGATGGGAGGGGACCTGAGGTCATCAAGTCCAACCCTCTGCACGCTGCAGGATTCACCACACCAGTGTTTTTCACACTAGGCAACTTTCAGAGGTGTGGACTTCAACTCCCAGAATTCCCCAGCCAGCAGGCTGGCTGGGGAATTCTGGGAGTTGGAGTCCACACCTCTGAAAGTTGCCAAGGTTGAGAAATCCTGCACAACACCATCCTTGACAGGGGACGATTCAGCCTCTGTTTGTTCACTTGAAGATTCAGATGCATAAAGGATGGGATACAGCAAAGATGGGGAAAGTAAAGAGGCTTGAAAATACATTTTCCAAACGAGCCTGTAATACACACAGTCTTTATTTTAACAATCCTGCTGCTCCCCAAGAGAATTAGCCAAGAACTGCGTCCAGGTATGAATTACATCACAATCGTTTCCCCGAAGGACTGTGATAAAACACTCTTTTTCCCGAGGGAATTAAAAAAACACTCTGGTTCTGTTCTGCCACGCTGGTTAACCACATCGGGGAGAGCCCCAGCGCACCACGCCAGACTGGATTAGAGTTAACCGCGGTTCGATTTTTGTAGCCGAGCGTGTTGTGCGAATGCAGGCTGTCGGGTCAGCGTGTGACCCTCCAACAGGAATTGACTCAGTAGCGTGGATGAACAGAGCCTCAGTGTGATTAGAACCCCAGGGTGTGAACCCAGAATAAAGTCAGTTGCTTTCTGTCCCTTTTTAAACACTGAATTGGGGAGAAATACGCCAATATTTGCAGATGTATAGGCACAGCTAGGGAAACAGAGCCATTTAACGGGGTCGTTCGATCCACTGAGCCCTGAATTTCCTAGAAGGTACCGATGCACACCTTGCGTTCAACTGCAGAAAATCCAAACGAATCAAGCCCCAGATGTTACACCAGTGCAGCCAACCAGTTTGTAATTTGCTGGGCTAAACACGCAGGCATCTGTAGATCAACAGGATGTTCTGCTGGGTGCTCAAGGGGCAGGGCGCGGGCCGTGGCGGCAGGACGTTGTTTGTACCAGGTTGACCGGTTTGAGCCCCTTGGGGACGTTGCTGGCAAACGTGTCGTGTGAACCAGCCCACGTCTGTGTGATCCTCTGGATCGCCATATTGCTAACAGAGCTTTGGAAGGCTTCAGGTGTAGATTCACACAGCTTTGGAGTTTTCAAACTTGGCCACTTTAAGACGTGTGGACTTCAACTCCCAGAATTCCCCAGCCAGCCATGCTGGCTGGGGAATTCTGGGTGTTGAAGTCCACACGTCTTAAAGTCACCAAGCTTGAAAAACACTGGTCTAAATCAACTGATTTAGTTCAGGATTTAGCCAAACCTGAACTAGAAACATCATTGTAGAGAAGCAGCGGTGGGTTATTATGAAAATCAACCCAAAACTATTGTATGCATTTTTCTCCATTCCTCTGACCGTGAAGCAGGAAGCTGTATATATGGGGAACAGAATAGCATCCTACCTCGCAGGGTTATTGTAAGATCAACATGCATGAAGTGCTTTAAAACTCTAAAAGGAGCCGCAGGCTATAAATGTTCGATATAAGAAAGAAAAAGATTTGGGGAAAACCGGTTTTACTTCTTCTGTGACCAAAGGAAAGAATTATGGAATTTATGTAATACTTGACATCCTTCATCCTGACCTTTTTTTAAAAAAAAAAAAGAAGAAATGAAAAGCTCTCTTGAAGGGGGACGGTTTCTGCAGTAGACGAAGTAGCTTAGCTTGCGAATTCACTGGAGGTGGAGAGAAATAAATTATTCTATACATTGCAAAAAGAAAGAAAAGAAATCGGCGTTGATTTAGAGAGAGAAGAGGCGACATCGGTTAATTCCTACTGCCATCTGGTGGTTGGCTCAAAGACTGCAGGGGTAAGAAGCCAACCAATGGGAGACGTCCAGAAGCAGAGATGAGGTCATCCGATCTCATTGAGAGCCAGCGTGGTAAACTGCATTTTGCAACCGAAAATAGGAGCATTGTCTGTTATAAGGAGGAGAAAGCCACTGCTCAATGGCAAGGCATCCATTCTGGATGCAAAAAGTCCAGATTCAACCACCAGGAAAGCTTGGGCTTAATTTTGACAGCATCCTTGGTGGCCGGATCCCCAATCCATCCATCAGGCTTGCAAGCCGAGACTCCCATCTTCCTCAACTGTTGCATATTGTGCTATTTTGCCATTTAGGGTAGCTTGTTCCATACTAATTTTTTAAAAGAGGGCAGGGGAGGTCTATCGATTCACAATCTTCGAGTCCTAATTCTCCAGAGTTAAAAATTAATCTCTGTAGAGTAGAAATAGGGCTTTGGAAAAAATGGCTTTTCATGAAAACTTGCCTGATGTTAAGTTCTGGAGAATGAAAACACTTGCTAGAGTCTTTTAGGACATTTTGGTTGGTTTTAATAAAGGTATTGCCCTTGCAGAGGTGTTAGAACTGGGGTGTTTTCTTACTCCAGGATACAACACAAAACACACAAATAAACATATTATATGCCATCAAGTTGTTGACTTTTAGCGACCACATAGATTTTCTCCATGAGGATCTCCCCTCCCTTTTTCTCCTTCAATCTCCTCCCTCTCTTGAATCCATTTCAAGATTTTGCAATATAACCCAAATTTAAACTACCTCGGGAGGCTGCAATACAGAGTATCTTCCCTTTCGTTTTTCCACCCAGCTGCGCCCCGGTGCTCTGTTCTGCTCATCCTGTTTTTCTCCCATATTGAAATAGATTAAATCACAAGTTTGTTCTCTCCCCAGTGAAGAAATTAGGTTATTCCCAACCAAAAAGGGGAATTTACACTCATCTATCCTGGGCAAATTCAACAGGTAGAGCTGTTACCGAAGAGCTCACGTTGTATCCACCTGATTCACAACTAGCTATTAAGGAAGAGGTGGTCAGAAAACAGAGAGAGAGAGAGAGAGAGAGAGAGATGGTAGCTCTAATTACTAACATGCAGTCAAACATACATGCAGATTTTTAGAGGAAATGTATTTAAAGGTTAGAAATGGACTGAAAACCACAGAACTGAGAGATAAAGCAAGAGCTTCATTTAAGAAATGAAATCCATGGGCCTAGGATAGAGAATAAATTTGGCACCAATTCATGTGAAAAGGAGTTTGGAACTGTAATTGATCATAAAGCCAATTATGAGTAAGGAACGCCATGGCTGCAAGACAGGCAAATTAACGCTAGACTGCATCCATAGCAGGGAGGTTTCCAAGCTAGGAAGAAGTAGTATTTTTTTCTGAATTCGCTAGATCCCACCTCAGTCCAGGTCTGGCACCGGATTTGAAGAAAGTCTGGGAAACAGGAGCAGAGGAGGACACGGAGGCGGATTGGGAAATTAAGTCATAGGAAGAGAGATGGAAGAAAACGGGGAGGTTTAGTCTTCCTCCATCTGGAGCACAGGGCGAGGAATAAGGAATTTAAGATACTAGGAGGGGATGTTAGAAAAAGCTCCTGGGAAGAGCTGTCTGACAGTGCAGCCAACGCCCCAGAGAGACGTTGGCTCTCCTCCACCGGACGCCTTCAAACGGAGGCTGGACAACCATCAGCCAGGGATCCTGAGCTGATTTCTAGGCAGACCAAACGCCGGGTCTTGATGCTCCCGGGGCACCTTTCAAGTTTTAAGTTCGTATATTTCCTGCTTTGCTGAAGACAGTTGTAAGGCTGACTAACTCTACGACGACTGTGGGCCACACAGTAAAAACAACTGCACGTTTTTCAAAAAAGCACCACCACGAAAAGACAACCCAACGCACGAGGATGCGGCAAAGACTCTAATTGAGGGCCTGGGGGAAGAGCCAGGGGTTCAGAGTTTTTTTGAACATGGCTTGAGGGGGGAGGGAGAGAGATCTTGGGGAAGGGGCTCCACAGCGAGGTCAAAAAAGCCAAGATGGCAGCCACGGCCAGCATTCCAAGGGGCAGAAGCTGTGACCGACAAGGACACTTCCTAGTCCCATCTCTACAGCTTAATGCAGTGTTGTCCAAACTTGGCCACTTTAAGATGAGTGGACTTCAACTCCCAGAATTCCCCAGCCAGCCATGCTGGCTGGGGAATTCTGGGAGTTGAAGTCCACTCATCTTAAAGTGGCCAAGTTTGGACAACACTGGCTTAATGGATGGGACCCTTTTCATGGATAAGACCTGGGGCATGTCTACTCTGCCTGATTGTAGAGACCAAGCATCAAACGGGTTGGACTAGATGACCTCTGAAGTAGCTTCTAATTCTACCTTTCTACCATTGCAGAAACACACCCATTCAAATAGGTGAGGTTCCTCCCTGCCACCCTCTCTAGTTTCTACCGCTCTGCATCTTCCCTTTGCCCTTTTACTTCTGCAGGGAGCCTCTCCCATCTCTTCCAGCCACCCCATTTTATTTCCAACGGGTCCTTAGGGAGCTCAGAGGCACCCTTTGAGCGAGGGCATCGCTGGAAGCAGGTGCTTCTCTTGGGAGCGGGTGACACTTCCGATTCCACTTTTTAAACTGAAAAAGAACATTAATGAAACTCCAAGGCGGCGTCTTAATTCTCTCCTCCATGCAAAGATGCTCCCTCCCTGGAAAGGCCAAATAACTGGAGCTGGAGGTGATCGGTGGGATTCCAGAGCCAAATTTGTGAGCTGTGAGAACCTAGCCTAAGTTGGACCCAGGTTGAAGGATCCGTGTGGATGGGCAGGATGGACGGATCTGATGGTCGCAGAACTTATAAAGATGGCACAGTCTAGGCCAGTGTTTTTCAAACTTGGTGACTTTAAGAGGTGTGGGCTTCAACTCCCAGAATTCCCTAGCCACTGTTTTTTCAGCTTCTTTGCAGAGGCGGCGTTTGCTGTCTGTTGCTGTCTTCTCAATTCTGGCTTTGTATGCATTTGTTGTTAAGGCTTGGTCTTGTGCAGCCGGAATTAGCTCCTCTGTCTCTTTCTTCAACTCTCCTACTCTTAGCCGTTGTTGTTGTTACAGATATGCCTCCCAACTCCTAGCGACTCTGGGTGGTTTACAAATGATTTAAAACATGAAAAACATGGCAGTAACAACAAGAGGGAACCAAAAAGGATAGAGATGGCAAAATAACAAACCGGGTGGAACAAAAGAAAACCACCTGATAAAAAGGAGGCTTCGGTCATCCCCACCGAAGGCCTGGGGGAACAACCAGGTCCCTTCGAAACACCAGCAGGACGGGGGCCGTTCAGATCTTGCAAGGAATGCAGGCCCTCCTGATCTTAAAGGTCCATTCCCCCAGAAAATTGATCATGCCCTTTGCTTGTTCCCTCTCCCCTCTGAACTAGAATCTCTACCTTTCACTCTGGTTACTGTGCCCCCCACTAACACTTAAGCCTGCTCAGCCACGCCAAGGCAAGACTGAAAGCTAGCCACACTCACTATTCCCCACAGGGAAAACGGACAGCAAACGCTCCAGATCGTTGTTCACCAGCTCACCCAATCTGCACCAAGGATTTCCCCACCAGCTCAATACAGTACAGTTTTATTATTTGTGGAAAATGGAATGTTTCCTCCAAAACAGCTGAGTGGTGTCCAGATAAGAACATACCCAGAGCAAGGGGGGAAAACATACACACACGCGCACACACGCACACACACGTAACACAATTGAGTTCACATCATCTGCAAGCTACTGCGGTGAGCTTCTGTTTCAGCGACAACAGTTCAAGGCAATAACCAGGGGAGCAAAATTCCACAGAGTTGCCACGTTTTGTCAAAAAGCAAAGTCTTCAATAACGGCGAGCAAAACGAGGGTCACTCGGCCGGTTCGTTCTCTCCTGGCTTGCAAAGCCACCTTGCATGTTGGCTCCTTGCACTGCTGGGTCCTGCGGTCCGCCCTGGGCAAATTCTCCACGCCTGTGAACAAAAGGCAAATGCGTAACTGCTTTAGTCCTGCAGTATCTTGTGTTCCCTTAGATTAGCAGGCGGCTACCTAGGGTCCCCCAGATCTTTCAGAAAGATTATGTACAAAAGTCACCATTCCAGGGGCAGAACATGTCAGGGCTCCCCCAAATCTTCCATTTTGCTTCCAGAATCCGCCAATCCAACCATCCAGAGATAATTTCCTGGCAATAAATCTACATGAAGCAGTTCTCAGCGTTCGGGGCATGGTCTGCACTCAAAATGCTTGCTTTCGAGGGAAGATCAGGTCCCGAACACTACAAACCTCTTCCTGTGCCAGAAGATCCACTTCCAGAGAACTACCCATGTCCCCCGGTGCATTGGGCGAGACAGGAATATGCCATCCTTGGACTGAGGTATTTTGCACATCCCTAATTGCACATCCCTCAGCTAACTTCAAAACGTTTGGAGCACATCAGGGAGCCTACTTGTGCCCGAGACAGACAGTTGGATTGGCACATTTGCTGAGATTAAAAACACAAAGCATTTAAAAGTAATTTCAAGTTACAATGAAAATGGGACAATTTAAAAACAACTCGTTTCAGTGCGAATTTTAAGTCACATATTTCTTAAGCAAACTTGCATCACAGCGAACCACCAGACTGAAATGTGAATCTTTGTCCCACTTAATAGTGCTTTTATCTCATCCAGGGACCTCATCATCCAAAATTCTGGGTTAACCATCATCCCATCTTCTTTCCACTTTAAAAAAAATAACATTATTTTAGCCTCCTCAGTATGGAATATAAAAGCCCATAGCAGGGTAAATGAAAGCCAGGTCATCAAAGTTCAATGGTGGGCAGTTACCTGCCGGAAAAATCTTTCTACCCCGAAGTGGAAAGGGTCTCCTAGGGTTAATATTCAGGGTGCCCAATAATCAAATTTATGAGCTATTGGTTTGCATTTCAGAGAATCCTAGCAAGTAAGGTTTGGGAGGGACCTCGGCGGTCAGTTAGGGCAAGAAATCTATCACTGTAGTGACTCCATTAAGAGGGACCACAACTTTGTCACAAAACATATGGGTGGTTTTTTTGGAGGGGGGACTACACCTTGCTTATTCTTCTGCATGGAAAAAAAACCCCAAACTTTATCTGGCTGCATGAGGAGATGAACTTTGTTCCAAGCTGATTTCTTGGGGAATGGACACAGAGGAATCCTTTACTGATACTCACCCTGATATCTCTCCTCTGTTCATTACGTGGCCAGGCCCGGATGGGCCAGGAGCACTCCGCTCACCACCTAAAAAGCCAAAAGTGATCAGGGAAGGGGGTTACTTATCTCATGATGGCATACACGTCCAGCCATCATTCCTGAGGAACTCTTGTAAAACCATCAGGATTTCAAGTTGTGAATGTGGCAAGTCACATGCAGAGGGTCCACTGCTTTCCTGGGCACCCCAAAATCTTTGGGGCTCCACCTGTGACGTCTGACCCAAAGACCTGGCTTGGTCTCTCGTTGGCTCACGGAGAACACAGGAGGCTGCCTTACTGAGAACAGGCCACATGCCTTCATCTCAGGCAGAGAAAGGCGGCACTGCAGAATGGAGAACTGCCCTGCTCTGTCTAGGAACAAAGCCGGGTTCTTACCTTGCCATCGTTCGTGTTCCCGTCCCATCATCTCTCCATCTGCGCTCCCCGGCCAGGAGCGGTCTTGATGCCCCTCGAGCTTCCGGCTGTGATCTCCCCAGTGTCGCCCTTCCCTGGAGGGGGGGGGGGAAATCAGCTCTCTTCTCTCTCGGGAAAACTCTCAGGAGTTTTCAAGGATGAGAAAAGAGGATGTTTCCCCATCAGTACAACCAACACAGTATGGGGGTCTGGGCAACTTCACCCCATGTAACTAAGTTCACACACTGCACTAATCTGTCATTTTGTTTGACAGATTTGGGCTTAAATGTGTGGGCAAACACCCATTTAAATTATCATTGTCGTTACTGTTGTTGTTTTAAACTATTTTTTTTTAGTTGTTGTGTATTTTCTTGTTTATTTGTGTGCTGCCCAGAGTTGTTAGGAACTGAGGGGCATACACAGATCCTAAAATTTTACCAAGGGGAATATAAAATAAAATCAAGAGAATGACTGATGGCAGAGGGACATCATTGTCAATGGTTTCTTAGTTATCAGAAAGATTTAAAGTAGATAACAGAATGTATGGTATTGAACAATGTAAGACAGAATTTGAAATGGAATTGTGTACAAATGATGAACATGTAATTGCTAAGATGCATAAACTTTTGTTGGAATTTGAAACAGAAGAACAGGTCAAAGAATGCATGATAAAATGGGCTAAAAACTTTGGTTGTGATATACAGATGGAACAATGGGAAAATATGTGGTTGAAAGGATTGAAATTTACATTAGGTTATAATCTTAAAGGGAATTTTTATAAAATGATGTTCCATTGGTATATGACACCAGAAAAATTATCTAGATACTTCAAATTTATGCTGGAAATGTGAACAACAAGCGGGGACATTTGATCATGCTTGGCGGACGTGTAAAAAAGCTAGAAAATTTTGGGCTCAAATACATACAGTGATTCAGAGGATTTTAAAGATTAATACTGAATCAAAACCAGAACTTTTCCTCCTGGGACAGATGGATAAACAGTTAGAAAAGAGCCATGGAACACTGTTTTTACACATAACTGCAGTGAGATTATTGTATGCACAAAGATGGAAAGATCTGGCAATACCTACAATGGAGGAATGGTTGGTGAAGATGACAGAACTTGCCGAGATGGCCAAATTGACTTGTTTGATCAGCGAAAAGACAGGATGTACATTTGTCAGTGACTGGAAACCCCTTATGGACTTTTTGCATAAGAAAGAAAAAAATGAACTTGTGGTTTATGGTTTTGATGATTAAACAGGACAGATTATAGAAAGAAGAGAGTCATAGTGTAACCTTAGAGAGAGATGTGAAAATATAATTGTACTTATAATTGCTGTGAAGATCGGAAGCGACTTCTTTATATCTTTTTTTAATATCTTCTTTTTCTACTCTTCTTTGTTTTCTACTTTAATTTCCTCTTACTTTTCCTTTGTTGCACTTTTAGCTTTTTCTTTTATTTCTCCCTTTCTCTTTTTTCCTTCTCATTCCACTTTAGTTTGTATTGGTTCTTGCTATTATTAAAGCGCTCAATAAAAATTATATTAACAAAAGGAATTGAATGGCATACAAATTTGATTAATCAATAAACTCAGCCATGGTGGGCTTGAAACGTGTTTATGGCTTGGTGCAACAGGCAAATTCAGCCAAGCGTTGAATTATTCCACAAACCCTGATTAAAATTATGGATCAACAGAGCTCGGGTCTGCCAAGAAAGAACTAGGAAATGCTGATTAAGTCTTGCTTTAGAACAAATCTTGCAGCATCTCCATATCTAGGTGCCCTTTAGAGGGTGTTGGGATTATGACTTCCAGAATTCCCAACCAGCCCACCTAAAGGCTTGATACATCTAGTTCAGGGTTTCCCCACCATGGCGACCTTAAGATATGTGGACTTTAACTCCCAGAATTCCCTAGCCAACATTTGTGAACTTCACTGGGTGGGGAATTCTGGGAGTTGAAGTCCACACATCTTTAAGTTGCCATGATGGGGAAACACTGATCTAGAAGATGCTAGGTTAGGGAAGGCTGATTTTGACTAACAGACAGCAACAAGAGGAAAGAATGAGACATTTCTTAACCAAATGCTGTCTCCTCTTCTTGCAAAGAAATTGCTTCAGTAATGAAACTGGAAGCTATTCTCAGTCAATTCACAATTTGGAGCGCGTGTGGAGGGTTGTAGAGGATAAGAGACAAATGGTGGGGGGGACCCCTTCAGGACAGAAGTGCCCTTTCATAAACCAAGCAAGCAATGAAATGTATGGAATGGGCTGCGGTGGTCTTCATGAATTCTCAAGGGAGAATTACGGGAATTCCCAGAGAATCAGATCTAAACAGTCCTAACAGTGGACATTCTATCACGGTGCGGCCGAGGCTGCAAAGAAAACCAGGACGGCCCCAAGCGGTCAGAAGGCTGTGGCGCCGGCAGCCAACGTCGCATCAGGCAGTAACTCGGACCTCCTCTTCTCCTTGAACTTACGCGCATTTTTTCCTTCTTCCTTTCGAACTGGAAACCCTACAGTAGGGACCTCTAACAATGGATGTCTGGATGTCACGGACATTGGCTGGGGAGGGTGCCAATCCTTCAGCCCAACCGTGCTGAAGGGAACTTCCCCATTCCCCCTGCCCTGGTTCCCAACATTTGACTTCATGAATTTGTGTTGATCTTCTGGCTGGCCGCCCCAGCTCCTCTTATCTCCTGAGCAGTCAAGCCTCCACCCCAGCAAGCCGTATCGAGAGATCCGACGCCCCATCAAGGATGCCAGGCCCAAACCTGGTGTCGTGCCCCCTCCTTCTTTCTCCTGAAAGCATGGCTGATGTGATGGAATGGGCCTGCGAAGGCCAGGCTCAGGGAGATAAGCGTGTCCTCAGCCCCCAGCAGGAGCGTGGGAAGTTCAAGAAGGTGAGGCTGGCACCTCCCTGAGGAATTCAGGGTGTTGTGGCGGGCGGGCGGGCTTGGGAGCTGGGGTTCAGTCTGGGGAGATTTCTGTCCGGAGGTTGGAGCTAATAAACGCAGCAGAACTGTATTTGCATTGTCTCGTGGAGTTCTTTGGGCCGAACCTGACAGCTGCTGCGGCAAAGGAGCCTCTCCCCCTTTAAATAAACTCACCGGGATTGGGGTGGTAAACCTCGTCCTTTGCTCAGCCTCCTCTCCGACCCATAACCCACCCAGCCATCCCGGGAATGGCGATCGGGGCCTCCGTGCCGCTCATCAGGATAGTGCTGAAAGAGAAGGCCAAAATCAGGTAGGAAGCTTCCCGCTGCAAAACGTTCACATCTAAGAAACAAAGGACAGTTATATTAAGGTTTCAGGGGCCAGCTCTGTCTTCTGGGCACCCTCGGGCCATCCACGCAGCTGAATGTGGAAGCCAGCTCCGGCAAAAACTCTGGGGCTGCGCAGGTTGGGAATAAATTATGACCCTGCCACCCCTTACATCTGTAACAAATCCACTTTGAGTTTAATCGCTGCAGAAAGCAAGTGTCTGTATTAAACAAAACCTTACTTTGGATGAGGAAGTATCTAATTTCACGGTCCAATTTTTAATGGCTAATTTGCATTCCCATGTCAGTGGTGTGCAAGTGTGTGAAAAAGACCACTCAGGAGAGCAGCATCTAAGGAAAAAAAATCTGGATTGTCCAAATGGCAAGCTATGAGTGACTGTGTGGTCCCTGCTACCCCTTCCTCCCCTCGATGGGCGTGGGGGTCACACCACAAACATGGTTCAGACAACATCCAGTAGTCCACCTTCAACCTCAGACATGCCCCCTTAGAATCTCAAATCCTAAATTCTAAAATGTGGGCAATTTTCCAGCAAGAGAAAGGAATTTTTAACAACAAGAACACCACAGATCAAGCCAAGCGTACCTGTCCATCTCGGTCCGGCACTATTCTTGAACTTTCTCTCCTAGGAGGGGAAAAAGAAATGATCCGCAACACATATATTTATCGGAAACTAAAATAATTCTGAATTTAAGATGATTCTACCCCCCACCCTCCGCAGAGAAAGCATAAACAGATATCTTTATAAACACACAGATAAAAATCCTGCAGAACGCCTTAATTTTCTATCTTGTCAATGAAAGATTACAACACCGATTGAAACAATCTTAGTGATTTCCCCCTCCCCAATAAAAGGGCCTTTGTCAAATTTTTATCTGCAAGTATGTAAATCTGTGTATATACTGCCAAAAACCACATCCCAAAAAGGGGCAGTGCCAAGACCAAAAGAATGAATTGATTAAATTACTGATTAAAATTGATTTCTTACAAAATAAGGTATCCCACTTATAAAATTAATTGTTCCGCCATCAACATATACCAAGCATTCTCTCTCACACAGAGAATTGCAAGCACACGCCCAGATGCACCTGCACAATTTCTCATCCCTTCATCCCATGCTAACAGCAAAGAGGAAGGGGGGGAAAAAAAAACCAGGATGGAAATGGGAAGACACACTGAGAAAAGAAGGCAAGGGGAAGAGAAAAGAGGGAACAAAATAGAATGGGCATGGGTTGGGGGGAAGAGGCACACCAGGCAGGAAAGGAAAAAAAAAGAGAGAGAAAGTAGCCTTATAAAAAGGCTTAAATTTCATCAAAAGAGTAACTGTTTCTAAGCAAGAATCCAGGTTCATCATTAAAGACATCCCTATTTTTTGACTCAGTCTTGATCTCTGGCGACTGCCTAGACAGTTTTCTTGGAAGGATTTTTAGGAGTGGTTTTCTCTTGCCTCCTCCTTCCCAGGGCTGAGAGAGAAGGACTGGCCTAAGGCAGGACCAGAACTCACATCCTCCTGGTTTCTAGTCCGGTGCCTTTAACCACTATACCCGCGTTTTGCAAACTTGGCAACTTTAAGATGTGAGGACTTCAGCTCCCAGAATTCCCTAGCCAGCACGCTAATCAGCTGCATGTTAAAAATGTCTACAGTCTCAGCAATAAACAAGCTGAACGAAATAACTTGCAGCCCGTGGCCCACATATTGCCCTCCAAATCATTTTCTCTGGCCTGCAGCAATACTTGGTAGGCACCGAACCTGAAAAATGATTGCATATCAGCCCTGTAATAAAACCAAATTTTAGGGTTCAGGTTAATGCAAAATGCTGACATCTAAGAAGCCAGTGTGAAATGACTTTCACAAGAAAGAGGATGATCGTGATAAGATGATGGCTTAATAATGTACGTTCACCTTGGTGCTCTTCAACGTCATTTTTTTTTTAATCGCAAGGATTTAGTACCCACGCATGAAAGGGCTTCAGGGTTCTGCCCTCAGGCTAATGAACTTGTCCCAAGTTTAATTTGTGTCTGAGACACCTGAGCTAGAAGGAACTGCATGGCTACCTGTCCATTAGAGGGTCTTGGTATCGGCCACGATCTCTGTGGTCGAAGCTGTGGAAGCGATCTTGCCGGCTAAAGTCCGAGTGGTATCGGTCATCCGTGGCCATCCGCTTCGGTTCCGGCCAGTAGGCATCATCACGCCTGCAAAGAGCCCAGATTCAACAGGTTTTCAGCACTCTGGTTCCAGACAGACCTGCATTACTGTTTCAGCAGTGGACAGGTGCTTCTTTATTGCCCCCAGGTTTTTAAAGTTAATTCAAGTCTTTCCTTTTCTTTCTGTTTCATTTAATGGCCATTTTTGTCTTATGGTGATTTCTTTCTCTGTGGTTTAAATGATTTAATTGCAAGTTCTATAAGCCTGGAAGATGGGACGCTGTTTTTAAGGACACCACCTAGTGATATCTAATTGCCTTCTGCTAAAAAGAAGGTTGCGAATCGCTAGGGCATGCATTATACACTCTCATGGCTTTGTACTATTAACACCTTTCCCCCAAAGAATCCTTGGAACGGAAATTTGGTCAGAATGCTAAAAATGCTCCTTGACTGGGAAAGGATGGGGAAAAAAGACTGCCCACTGTTAGATACAAAAACAAGCCAGAATTCCAGATGTTCCCTGATTTACCTGAACAAACTGCATGGAGTTCATTCACTCCACTTAGCTTTTCCCAGTGGCAGGAATGGCTAATTGCACTCTCCTATCAAGTCATAATTCTAATTATTCTGGGCTCAGAAGCCACAGGCATGGTAAGCCAAGAGGGCTGGTTTGTATGGCCCAGCAAGCTTTTTAATCCATGTTAAATTCGCTCAGCCGCCCCAGTTCTCAAAATGCCCAGTGATTGTCAGGCTGGTTGTGAAATTCCAAGAGGCAGCACATCTAAGGGCACTCAGGCTGGGGAAGGCGGGCTGAACTCTTCTTGCGGGTGATCCAAGCCAAGCGAGAACAGAAGCCACAGGATCACAGAGTTGGAAGGTAACTTAGAGGTCACCTAGTCTGATGCCCTGTTCACTGACCACCCATCTTCTGTCTGAAGACTTCCAACAAAGGAGAAGTCGCCCTTTCCTGTGGCAGTCTGTTCCACTGGCAGATAGCTCAAACACTCAGGAAGCCTGTATACAGCACCGTCCAATTTGCTCGCACTAAGCTGCCTCCCCTTTTAATTCCAGAACACTACTGCTGGAAATACACCAATCACCCTGTAGTTCAAGCTGTTCCACTTGCTTTTGCACCCCTCGTGCTTAGAACTTCACTGAAACACAGCTAAAGAGCATATAATCCTTTTTCGTTCTTCTCCCCAGTCAAAAGCTGCCCTTCGCCAGCAGGATCACAAATCCTCTAGGGCAGTGTTTCTCGACCTTGGCCGCTTTAAGATGTGTGGACTTCAACTCCCAGAACTTCCCCCTCTCCCCTCCTAAATGCCACATGCTGTGCGACACCCGTACACATCTTATCCACGAAGCCAAACCTAATCACCACATCACTTGACGACTTGCAGGAAAAAACTCCCAAAATTGGACTGGCTTGGGCAAAAGCCGGCCACCCTGAGGGAACAGGAAAAGGAACCCTCCCACAGCTTGGGGTTTGATCTGTAATGGCTGGTTTGGTTTTGCTCTAAATTTAAGCCTTGTTCTGACAAAAGGAAAGAAGAAAAGAAAATTCACCTCACAGCAGGAACAGATCACCCATGAGCAAAACGCTGTTTTATTCTCCAGTACTGCAGAGAGAGTATTCTCCGAGCGCTCTATTACATCCTTCCTATTTCGCCCACAAAACCCATATTCCTTTGTTGAGAACCATTTAACAGACCCCTGAGAATTCCTCCAATATCCAGATATACCCTGTACCCAGAAAGAGGCCAAACAATATTCTCTCTTCAAATACTGTCCTGTTTGGTTAAGAGAAATGGGTCTGTGTTACTGACAGGCTAGAGAAATATAGACTCTACGTATACTTATACTTACAGACTAATCGCTCCCTAGAGAAGGAAGGAACATACTGACTGGGCTCATATGCTACACTTAAATGGAATTATATGGCTAATTATTTGTCATATGGGAACCAGCCACTGAGGCTTACAACTATGATTCTTGGCTTAGCAAGCTGTGCCAATCCAGTCAACTGCAATTTAACAACCACGTGATTCATAATCCTGGCTTAGTGCTGCGAGCACATGGGCAGTAGTCCAGTGGGGACGTAATGCTAGGGCCAGCGGATGCAGGATCTGACCAGAAAGGGCAGGGAGCACAATGTCAGCAAGGATATGGTGAAGAGAGGGACGGACGGCTCTCAAAACAGACAGGCCGTCGCAGAAGCTCTGAGTTTGGCTTAAAGGTAAAGAACAGCCGGGCGCCACGTTGGCGCTCCTGCCTTAAAAGCCGACTCTCTCACCGGCCGTCGTCGTAGGGCCTGCGCAAGGCCGAACGGCGCTCCTGCTCGTAGCGCAGCTGCTCCTGTTGCCGCCGCAACTCCTCCCGCTCCCGATGGATGCGCTCCTGCTCCTTCCGCCGCTCCTGCTCAATGCGCAGCCGCTCCCGCTCCAGCCGCTCCCGCTCCAGCCGCTCCCGCTCCAGCCGTTGCCTCTGGAAGTGCAGCCGCTCCCGCTCCCGCTGCAGCCGCTGCCGTTCATCCCACTCGTGGGCCGCCTGGCTGTGCTGGTCCCGCTCCCTCCGCTCCCGCTCCCTGGGTTCACACGTATAAAGGAGAGGCGGTTTCCACAGGGAAGATCGCAAGGCCAACTCTTGGCAATGGACTCAAGGTATCAGCCTTCCCTAAGTTGTTGCCCTTCGGATATCTGGTTTGGGGACGATGGGAACTGGTCCATCCTCTCTGGAGGATACCACCTTGGGGTACGCCCTCCTCTGCAGTAGGTTAGGAGTGGAACACCCACATTTTCTCAGGTTAGGGTCTACAGTTGGCCTTGAGTGACATGCTGAGGACGGTACTCCAAAAAGAGTAGGCAGGGCCGAGACAAGAAAATTTGAAACAGACATGCTTGAAAGACATGATTTGAAATAGTTCAATTAATTGAACAAATTTTGTTACTCCAGTCACTTTTTGTTACTGAAAACAAGGAACATGGGACAAGAATAGGGTCTGCTAAGATCTGGATTGAGTTGACCAGTTCGAGGGGGGAGCCCGGACAAAATTCACGCTTTAAGGCAGGTCCAAAGAAGAACCAGGTGAACTGAAGAACAGAGCCTGTCAAAATTCAATAGGCCAGAATCTCTTGCTTTAAAGAGATATGAGCCGAACCCCGGATTGCTTTTAAGAATCTAAATTCTAGCAATGGCTAGAACGTAAGGTGTTGATGAACAATCTGGAAGGACAACTCACAGAGGCCCTCTGCATCATGAGATGTTGCTCTGAGTCCGGAGCCAGGCAAGGCCATGGGAGTGAAGACAAGTAAAGACACAAAGCACTATTTTTTGCCAATTAAAAGTATGAAATTGACATTTGTTTATAGAGCCTGCATCTGATCATGGAGAAATTCAAGACTTACTAAAAAGCAATTAGCTAGATATAATGTTAAGAAGCATTTATGTTGCGGTTGTTTAGATTTAATTTTGTTTAATGGTATGGACAGTACTACTTTTGCACATAGCTCTGTTGTAATTTAGTACTTTATTACAAAGGAAGAAGTTTCCTTTTAACAGGAAATGAGGAGAAAAGAAATGTGAATCTAAATTGTAACTAGCTTCAGTAACTTTTAAAGCATTAATTTTAATTAGCTCTGCTTGTATAAAAAATTATATCGACTGACAGTAACCTTACATTTACTTTTACTGGTCTATCCTGCTATATTATAGAATTATTTTTATTTCTATTTTGTACTCTTAAGGCAAACGCTTCAGACACACCATTTAAAAGAAGTGCAGTCCAAACTAGGGAAAAAAGGTTTGCTCTGTTTTAATTCTTTTCTTGCCACAATCTCAGCTCAGTGGTCACTCTCCGTCTGCTCCAACTTATCAGGATTAAGGACATTTTCATACTTAAATGTTAATATTTGATGTGATCCTTCTCCCATGTGGTTAATAATTTTCCTTAGTGGCAACTATTGGAAAGAATCTGGGGAAATGGGGGCAATTATGCACCTTAACATCTATCCCAGTGCATACCCGTGCTGAAAAAAAATTAAGATTGCCCAAATAATGCGCATCTTGCTGCTATAATTGTGCAAACTGAACTAATCTCTTATTTTCACAGCTCCTCCCAGCCCTCTGGCAGCAGGGCAAGGAGCAGGAGAGAGAGAGGTTGTAATCCGATGGGTTTGGGAAGGCACCAAGTGACTGATGCACAAAACTGCAGCCATAAATGACCAAAGACAGTTCTATACCCTCCCTCGGGCCAACTGTGGCCACCTCTGGGACTTCAGACCAGACGCTGCTGATTTACATCTCCCAGCAGCTCCAGCTAGGATGACCAAAGGTGAGAGATGCTGGGAACTGCTCGGCAGCGTTTGGAGGATTGTAACTCCCTGCCTGTCCCCCACCCCTTGCTGGAAGGGTGATCCAGGAGAGCCTCTGGATCCTGTTCAAAGCTGATTGGAATTTATTTCATGATCTTCAGTAACAGACCAGCCTTCCTGAAGTATTAGCAGACTCGCTTTTAACTGACCTTCCCCAGCAGCACAAAGTCAGCGTAAGACCTACAGTATTGGTCTGTGATCAATGAGCAAGCCTTTCCGGTTTTCAACCCATGAAGAACAGCAAAACTGTAGCTCCAGGGGATAGTTGAACTGATTTGTACCCCTCTCTCTGGCTCTGTATTCTTCACTTGCCCAATTGATGCCTTCGTTGCTCACTTTCCTGCAACTCCATTTGTTAGTTTGGGAGTTTTCAGCTAAAATCCCTGAATGGCAGTAACTCAAGACATGCTGGTACGTCAACATCCTTCCAGTACAGCTCTCGAAATGCAGCAGGGTAATTCATTCTCCACCCGCCCACAACTGCCATTTCGCAACTGGCTCCATGCCCGCTCTCTCAATTAGCCTTTTTCCTTGAGTCAAGTCAATGGAAGTTATAGTAAAATAAATTAGGCAAACTCCATATGCTGGTACTTGTGTCAGGGCCAAACAAGGCCCACCAAGCACATGGAACTTGCCAGCCTGATGGGGAAAACTCACCAGGGGAGTGTGGAAATGATTGTGGCAGATACAGAAGGGAATATGCAGGTAATGAAGGGGGGGGGGGAAGAGAGGGAGAGGTTTCTCCAATATAATAATTACTTGTCACAGAAAAAGATGCTCTGACAACATTTAATCAGGAGAAAGAGCTCCACCAGCCAGCTGATGCACAATCCATTAAGTGGAAAAATGCACCGTGCTCCTACATAATAAAGAGCCCTTTAAAATATCTACTTGGAACAATGAGGCAGCAATGGAGAAACGTGCAGGAGGTTTCACTCAGAAACTGAATAATCCTCCATTAAGCCCAAACAGATAGCAGAGTTGTGGAGGAAAGTGACAGCTGCATAATAGATAATGTCAACAGAGCACAAAGTCATTCCAGGATAATAATCTTTGGCTGTTGCCCAAATGCAGAAGTGTTTCAAAGAAAGGGAAAACAGCTCAGCTCAGCTCCGACAGCATCCAACTGGATGCAGGGGAAAAACAAGAGGGTTTTTAAAAACCAGCCCAGTCCTATACAACCAACGCAAGGGGGCTCTTTCATCAACTACTTACTCTCCCCATGGATTTGAATCAAGCCATGAACAGCTACCTCAGCATATTGTCTGTAAAGGGCTCTGGGAGCAAGTCCTCAAAGCCTGCCTTCGAAAGAAATGGAGGGGATCACTGACAGCTAAACTGGCCCCCCGCCAGGCAGACAAGTGGTTTCAAACAGGTTGGTTGTTCTCATCCTGGCTCAGAACACTGAAAATTATGTTAAGCCTGCTGGGGGCTTCACACACCTATTTTTTACCCTTTCCCAAACTGCGCTGGGACAATTTTTAGTGTGGTTTGGGAGCCATATTTTAGTTTTAAGAGAACTGCACACGTGTGAACATCTCTCTCTCTGGCTGGACCTGACCACAGAACTTGACAGCTTCTGGGAAACTGCTTTCAGGATGGTCACTCACATTGTTCCACATCTCTCGAATGGAATCGAGTAGCCTTTTCTGTTTGTGTGTCTGTATGTGTGTGCCTTTGAGTCAATCTTGATTCTTGGCAATTGTATAGAAGTCCATGCAGTTTTCTTAGCAACAGTTTCAGAAGTGGCTTGCCCTGGCCTCCTTCCTAGGGCTGAGAGAGAGAGAGAGACTGGCCCAAGGTCACCCAGCTGGCTTCGCTCCTAAGGCGGGACTAGAACACCCGGGGTCTCGGTTTCTAGCCTGGTGCTTTTAACCGCTACTCCAAACTGGCTCTCATCAATAACCATTAGGGCTATATATAAGTATCACATCAATTACTTGAGAGCAGGGAAGTACCACTGGACTTGGATCCTATTTGTGGGTGTCGGCACAAGGTGCTGGATCAGATGGGGTCTTGGCATGATCCAGCACAACTGTTCTGGTATTTTAATAAAAAGCATATACTATACATGTTCTCGCAACTGGGCATTTATAACTTCCCCAGTTCTAATGTTGAAAGGAACAATTCATAATTTGCCATGACGGTAACTTCACATCCCCAAACTCTCTTCAAAGTGACCGAGACATACACCCATTGGTATAGGCCTTTACCTCAGGGTCTACAAGCAGAGGCATCCACAGGATGCAATGCTTTCGTTAAAAGGACAAAATGAGCACTGCAACACAAGCTCCGCCCATTTTGTTCACGTATGCAACATCACAATGGGTATAAATGGGGATGGAACTTGCATCGCAATGTGTTTGTCATTTGCCTCCCCCAAACACACACGCATACACAAATACACCCCCACCATGGTTGCCTCTGCCTAGTTCTTCACTGCAGACTTCCCCAAGCAGGCACCCTCCATTATCCTGGACCACGGCTCCCCAAATCGTAGTCCCCATCTACCTCAAAGACACCCAGTTGGGAATAACTGCCTTGGCCTTCCAAACAGTCAACTCTCTGAACAATAACAATAGCCTGATAGCACCTATTTCTGAGTGTTCACATACATGTTTACTCTGAACTAACTAACTGAACTAACCCACAGGTAGGAGACAGCACAGGCAAGAAGGAAGGGGGCAGACTCAGAAAAAGAAATAAAAATAAAGACAGAAAAAAGTAGCTGTCCTAAAGAAAGAAAAAATGAGAGGCCAGATCAGGTAATAAAGAATTATAAGAGTTGGAGTCCAAGACGTCCAAAAGGATTGGAGGGGGAAAAAAGACTATTTTAATCTATGGGCCATCCAAGAGAAAAGAGGAGCAATTACTACTAATTAAACAGATAAGGAAAATAAAAAAGATAATGCAATTCTGTAGAGCAGTGCTTTCCAACCTCAGCAGCTTTAAGAGGTGTGGACTTCAACTCCCAGAATTCCCCAGCCAGCATGGGAGTTCTGGGAGTTGAAGTCCACACCTCTTAAAGTTGCCAAGGTTGAGAAACACTGCTGTGAGAACTGCCCCAGCAGATTACGAGAGTTTCTTTCCAAGATCATTGGTAGAGAAAGAAAAGTGATTCTATAGGAAAGTCACTTGCATGCTTTTAGCAACCTAAACCAGGCTTTAAAAAGAGAGAGCAAAAGAAGGAAGGGGGAAGCAAGACGCCTCCAAAGACCTTGTGAATCAAAGCAACCGAGCGCAAAAACTTTAATCACGGAAACTACTCCTGCTAACATTTTTTAAAAAGAAGAAAAGAAAGACAGAATGGCAACTGTTGGGAATGCCAAGAAGGGAAACTGCACCAATCTCAGTGGTTTACGATTTCTGAAAGAACAGCGTTCGGGGTTGGGATGCGGCGAGGAGGCGATGCGAACCCACCTCCTCCGTTCTGTCTCCCGGATCTCTCGCTCTCGTTGCCTCTGCCGCTCTCGCTCACGTTGCTCTTTGATTTTATCGAAAGACAGGATGTCTTGCTTCTCCTTGCTCTCGGACTTGCGGTCGTGGCTTTTTGTGCTCTGAAGAGAGGGAGAAAGAAGGTGGGCAGACGGGCGATTTATGCCTTTTTACGTTTAGAAACCAAGCTGGCTCCCACTTTCCCACCACCTGCAGGGAGCCTGGGGATCGGGCCTCCCGGTGCCTTCAACGCCCAGGCATTGCAGGCTGTCCCTTTTAGCACTCACAGAGGGAGCCACAGACTGCCCCAGTTCTACTAGATGAAGTCAGAAGCCCACCTGTGGTGGTGCTCCCATCATTCATGAAGGTGGACAATTTAGGGCCTACGACTGCAGCCTCCAGGCTCCCTCACCCCCCCCAGCCTCCATGCTAAAAATGAGCAGCCCAGTTTAGATGGGGTGACCTTCAGATTGTGGTGGGCTCCTATAATGTGAAGCCAAGAGAACCAGTGTTAGAATTATCATTGGTTTTGGTGGGCTTTCCCTACCCTGGCTTGAAAAGCACAATTATAATGGACGATGCCTGAAAAGTCAATCTCTCGACCCGATTTTCATCAGCTAAGAAGGTTTAACTCAGTGGAGTCAGAAGAATAATGGATGTGGTCCTTCTCCCCAGCCTTTACATCTTGTCTTGTTTCACAGACCAGAAGTAAAACCAAAGACTTACCCGCTCTTTTGATGTGGATGTGGTTTTCACACTAATCACTGGCTCCCCTTTGGATTTATCCATAACAACTGTCCGCTCGGCTCCTCGGCTTCCTAGAGTGGCACAAAACAACACCATATGACAGTGTTTCTCAACCTTGACAACTTTAAGATGTGTGGACTTCAGCTCCTGGAATTCCCCAGCCAGCACTTGTGGACTCACTGGCTGGGGGATTCTGGGAGCTGAAGTCCACACATCTTCAAGTTGCCAAGGTTGGGAAACACTGCCATAGGAGACCCTTTGGTTCTTCAGAAGTGCCCGTCAGGCAGATGCAGATTTCAAATACAAAAGAACACATTCATGTGAAGGAATCAGCCACCACCAGCCCCGAAACCATCCCCCCCAAAGCTTTAATTACCTGATTTAACAGATCGCGAACGTTCAGATGACCCACTTTTCTGCCCTTCTGTCTCTTTATCCTTCTTTTCGTCTCCGCTGTCTTTCTCTTCCAATGTTTTGGAGTCTTCGTTTTTGTTGTTCTTTTCTTCTTTAAGGTTGAGAGACCTACAAACAAGTCAAAACAACAGCTGAAGCTGTATCCAACACACATCGTAAGTCAAAGTTCATCACTTTGGTCTCGGGGCAAAAGAGCACCAGGCGATGACTTGCCAAAGAACAATAAAGGTGGCACTCAGATATAAATCTGAAAAACAGTATGAGGGGCACAAACCCGTTTATCTGATGTGTGTTGGATACAGCTTCAGCTGTTGTTTTGACTTGCACTTTATTTGGCACAGCCACAAGAGGACAGAAGCAGCCGGATCCATCTCTGAGAGCCAGTTTGGTGTAGTGGTGAAGGTGCTGGACTAGAAACCAGGAGACCGGGAATTCTAGTCCTCCCTTTGAGACAGAAGCCAGCTGGGGGACTTTGGGCCAGCCCCTTTCTCTCTCTCAGTCCAACCCACTTCATGGGGTGGTTATTGGGGGGAAAATAGGAGGTGGGAGCTTTAGGGATGTGCACTGCCTGGAATTGATGAAAAATAAAGGCAGGATATAAATAAAATAATAAATAGATCTCAGCTCTAGGAAAGTACAGGTAGTCCTCACTTAACGACCATTCATTTAGCAACCGTTCAAAGATACGACTGTGCTAAAAAGCTACTTACAACCAGTCCTCACACTTACGACTGTCGCAGCACCCCACAGTCACATGATCATAATCCAGGCACTTGGCAACCAGCTCGCACTTACGACAGTTGCAGCAACCCCAAGGTCACATGATCACTATTTGTGACCTTTCCAGCTGGCTTCCAGCAAGCAAAATCAATGAGGAACTGCATGATTTACTTAACGATCACCACAAAAAATGTCATAAAATCAGGTGGGGTCACATGATGTTTTGTTTAACGACCGCCCTGCTTAACGATGAATTTTCCAGTCCCTGTTGTGGTTGTTAAGCAAGGACTACCTGCAGTAACTTTAAGAAAGAGACTTAAAATAACCCTGCCTTGATTCTGCATGGTATAAGAGAGGATGGAGAGAATCTTCAGGCAGCTACTTTGGTGTAATGGCTGAGGTGCTAGGCTAGAAACCAGGAGACCAGGAGTTCTAGTCCCCACTTAAGACTAGAAAGCTAGTTTTGGGCCAGTCCCTCTCCCTCAGCCCAGATCACCTCACATGGTTGTTTTTGTGGGGAAAATAGAAGATGGGAGCATTATGTACACCCCCTTGGCTTGTACAAAATAAAGGCAAGATATAAATCTAATAATAAAGTTGCCCAATTCCAGTTCATCATTGTATACCTACTGAGAGAGTCTGGTTAACACCTGAAAACCATGACTTGTTTGAACAAGTTGAGATTACAAGCTGTAGCATATTTGCTCTCTTTAGAAGAGACCGCCTCAACACTTCGGCAAAAGAGATGATTAAAACCCCGGTTTACTTTTCTGATTTGGAGTCTGTAGAATGCCGCCTGTCTTTTTCCTTCTTGGCATCGTCTTCCTTCTTCTCGGATAACGGCTTTTTTCCAGCAGGTTCATTTTTGGCCTGGAA
The DNA here is from genome assembly GCA_030867105.1 of Liasis olivaceus. Lineage (NCBI taxonomy): Eukaryota > Metazoa > Chordata > Lepidosauria > Squamata > Pythonidae > Liasis > Liasis olivaceus. The sequence goes on from CM061349.1 coordinate 6,657,104, forward strand.
TCACACAAGGAACTGGTTATTTGGGGCTGGTCTAAAAGAGCAGCAGAATCACACAGCAAGAAGCCATCCCTGCTCTGAATCACTTCAGGCGACAAGGATGAGGTGGAGGAAAAGCACAGCGGAATCACCTCCAAATGCTCCCCATACAGAAGAACGTAGGGGTGGGGGAACATGGAAAGGTTAAAACTCTTCCCCAGTGTGCTTCCCTTGATCTTAACATGTGCTAAAATGTGCGGAGAGTAATATTTCACCAGTGTTCTGCTGGCAGGGCTGGATCTATGTAATCGCTTCGGCCAGTCTTCCTCAACCTGATGCCCTCCAAGTAGGTTGGGACTGCAACACCCAGAGTTCCTCATTAGCACGGCCAGAGAGAATTCTAGGAACTGAGGTCCCAAAGAATCTGAGGGATCTCAGGTCAGGGGAGACTGCTTTGCTGTGGCTGGTCAAGAAATCATCACCATTGGCCCTGTCCCTACTATGCTATCTAGGGCTGAGGAACCCCTTCTCTGAACCTTTCAGTATCTTTCCTACCACTGCCAGCTTATCTGCTCCTGGCTCCTCCCCTGGCTGAGACTGACATTGGTTGGACACTTCTGAATTCCTATCTCATCACTCACAGAAACACTCACTTTTTCCACAGAAATCATCTTCCCGTGCAGTTCTGTCCTATGGAGGTGGCTTATGCATTTGGTTGCTTCCTCAGATGAAGACATGGTGACAAAGCCATAACAACGGGCCCCAGGGCTGCGGGCATTCGTCACTACTTTTGCACCTACCACCTGCAGAGAGGGAGAAATTAAGAAGAGGACAAAAACACAGATTTTTTTGGTTACACATCAAAATGGTGATCACATGACCCTAGGATGCTGCAACCATAGTAAATACATGTCGGTTGCCAAGCACCCAAATTCTGAGCATGTGACTGCGGGGATGCTGCAATGGTCATAAGTGTGAGGACCAGTCTAAGCCACTTTTTTCAGCGCCACTGTAACTTTGAACAGTCATTAAGCAAATGGTCATAAGTCGAGGACTACCTGTAGTTCAAGTGTGCCAAATAGGAGCATGGCTGATCTAGACTGTTAACCCAACTTCTCAGGACACTTTGCAAGGGAATAATGAAGCAAGTATCACAGAAATCTGTCTGAGCATAGTTCTATAGCAAAGGAAGATGAATTGTACTAAAACAACACATTGAAATATAAATATTTGGAACAACAGTGGCCAACAATAGCCCTTAAGTAGGGTCCTCTTTTTTTTTTTTTTTCAAATTTAAAATTACTATTTTAATCAAAAAATTTCTTTGGCAATACTCTAGTTTCTGAGACATACAAAGCTATAAAATGTAGGAAGATTAATCCTGGCAAACATATTCTCCACTGCTTATATTTGTTCCAGATAAATCTTTAAAGAAACTTAATAAAATAATGACAGAAGGAAACCTGGAAGTAAAATCCAATCAAAAAGGGAGCAAATTCCAGAAATTCCATACAACAGCTCAGAAGGCTACAGGAGATCTGCAACAGAAACGTACCTGTCAGCATTTCCTGCCTGGGGTTACCCATCACCCTAAGCCATGGCTTTGTTCACCAGTTGAGTAGTAAACCACAACTGACTGGCTTGCACAATACCCTAAGCCATTTACTCTGATTTACAAACCATCATGGATAGATGCATACAACACACTAAACTATCAATAAGTAAGGCTTAGGCTGGTGTGAGCTACAGATGTGGGCATATACCCAGGTGGAATAAGGAAAATTCCCAGTGATAGCTGTCTAAGGGTGCTTTCTGATTGGAAGAAGGAACAGACAGTTAAAGAAGCAAGACTTCTAAACAAATGAATGTTTTGGAGACACTTTATGCTGCCTTTGCACTACACTCAAGTAGGAATCAAAGTACTACAGATTTCCAAAATCTAGTACAGGCAGTCCTCGACTTACAGCTATTCATTCAGCAACTGCTTGAAGTTACAATGGCGCTGAAAAAGGAGACTTACAACCGTTCCTTGAAGTTGCAGCTGTCCCAGCACTCCCACAGTCACATGATGGCTATCTGGGTACTCGGCAACACATACGCAACTACAACCGGTTGTCAAGCACCCCGCAATCACGCAATCGCCATTTGCAACCTTTGATGCCGGCTTCCCCAGAAAGTCAAAGGGGAAGCCAGGGAAAATTGCAAGCTGCTGGGGTAAGTCTACCCACCTGCACACCCTCTCCCAGACCCTTTGCACTCAGGCTGCGCCAGGCACTTGTGCACCCCACGCGCTCTCCCCAACCCCTTTCGTGCATCCCTGTGCACTCTCCCAACCTGCGTGGCACCTCTCACGCACCCCCGCACACCCTCCCCAACCTGTGCGGCACTTCTCGTGCACCCCCTTGCATCCTCACACACCCTCCCCGACCCTTCCCCAAACCCCTGTAAACCCCCTCACTCCCTCCCCCAGCTGGCAGCAGTCACTTACCTGCCTGCCGACTCGGCACTTGCAACTTCCTGCTAGCTTCCCGCTGACTTTGGTTGTGGGAAGCCAGCAAGAAGTTGCCTCGCCTAATAACCATGGAATTCAGTTAACGACGGCAACCAGGACTGCAGGGATTGTTGTTGCTAAGTGATGCGGTTGCACTTTATGACCGCATTGCTTAGTGACAGAAATTCCAGTCCCAATTGTTGGCATAAGTTGAGGACTACCTGTACTTCCAAATGTGCAGAGGTGGCAGTTTCAAAATCATTTAGACAACAATTATGCTGGCTGAGAATTCTGCGAACTGTAATTCTAACACATCTGAAGGACACCAAATAGTGGAAGCTTGTTCTAGAAACTTAGCACCTAGACATCATCTCAGGCTACATAATTCCTGGGGACGAGGGGAGAGGGAGGACCTCACTGGTCATGGAAGGAAGGACATGAAAATTCTATGCAAAGGGCACAGAGTTGCCCATGAAGTAGTTTTACGAAACTAGTCCTTGCTCATTACTTGGAAGAAACTGATTCTCTTGGTTCCACCAAACCTGCTTATTTGGAGCCACTCTTGGTGACATGGGTGAAATCCAAGTAAACAGAACTGAAAGCCGAGTAGAAAAAGAATCTGAGAAAGGAAGAGTACCCCAAAATGTGTAAACCCCACAGACTTGAAATAAGACTGACAAAAACTTCCAGTCAAACCATTTTATTTCTGATCGCCGTACCTTGCCATATTTGCTAAACAGATTCTTCAGATCAGTAGCTCTTGTCGAAGAGGAAAGACCACTGACCCATAGATTTCTGCCAGAGCTAGCAGCGGAGCGACCTATATTGGGAACAGGGAGGGGGAGGAGAAGAGATCAGTTGCGACAGCACACTCTGGGTTGAAAAATCCAAAAACAGTAGCAGACTGCCTCTCAGAGATCTAAAGCCAACGAAGATGATTTTGAAACCCATGCAGCGCCCTAATGAATTGCAATCTCAGGAGAATGAAAAAGAACAAGTTCCTGGATTCTGGGACAGTGATCCAGCCAAGATGGCTGACTATAACTGACAGAGACTCTGCACTCTCTGTCTGATTACTGAATGGACCTATTTGCTGAGTTCACAACACACTTTGAAAATTAAACTAACAAATAGACTAGTCTGCATTTCATGCTCAACCAGAAAAGTCTTGTTTACCAGAGAATAGGAGGGAAGTGGGGGGAACTGGGGGGAGGGGACTGTGAAAATAGAATTGGAAGCAGGAGAAAAGAATCCCCAAATTGAGCTTCAGCTCCTGGGGGCAACATTATAAATATTAATTGTATTTGGGGTGGGGGAGGTTTGCGGGGTTCTGGGTCCCAGTGAGTTTTATCAAAAAATCTTCAATTCTGCCACTACTGGTTTCTGCTGCCCCCTTCCCTTCATGTTTTGAGCATCTGACGGGGAAAAAGAGAAAGCAGTGCTACTGCATAGACCAGGGTTTCTCAACCTTAGCAACTTTAAGATGTGTGGATTTCAACTCCCATAATTTTAAAGTCATTAAGGTTGAGAAACCCTGCCACAGACTGTCTGTTCAACCACCAGCCAATTTTCCTGGGAGGTCAAAGACCCCCCCCCCCCCCACCTACAAGGTTGTAGGATCAGGCTTCAGCCACCCTAGTAAATGCTCTCTGTTTAGGCCTTCCTTAGATCATCTGAAGATGGCACTAACTGGAGCAGGCCAGTGATTTTTATCCTTTTCAGATCTAGCCTTCAGCTGTGATCCCAGCCAGCAACATGGGTTTTTTTTCTCCTATCCTGCTTTTTGATTAATACAGATCATAAGAGGAGAGGATATAAAACAAAGCACTGGGGCTTCATTTTAGCCCCCTCCAGAATTTGGCACTGCTCAGGGGAGGGCACCTTCCAGAATTGCGCAGAAGAAAAATTCAAATCAATAAGCAATTTCTATACAATTTGCAGTCTGTTCGCAAGGACTTTTAATTTCCCATAATTTAATAGTTACAGCAACAAAGCCCTTGTTTTAAATTCTGCTGCTAGAATAAAGAAAGATAGGGGAAGGGGGGCCCGGAGTAGATTTTTCTATGAGAGGATGAATCATTCACTTCCAAAACTCAAAAGCAAGTTTGCAAGTTCATTAAGTCTTCAATTCTAAGTGTATGCATTTTTTGCACCAAATTCTTAAGTTGCAGATCTTGCATCTTAAATTAAAAAAAAACACACACTTGACTTTAACTGTCTAAAGACAGTACAAGAAGACCAGGGGCACCAGCTGAGTTGCTGAATGTTGACACGAGGGCCTTTTGTGGCCTGCCACATACGCGTGATGGCCACCTTTTCTTGCACCACGTGCAAAAAAGGGGTAAGGTTCTACACTGTCATCTTGACATACAAAGGTGAATTTTGGAGGTAGACCTTGGCATGGGTGGATTTAAAAAAAAAGAAAGCTGAACCTATATGGCACACTGTCCTATATAAAAGAGCCCTTTCCTTCCTTTTAAAAAGACACAGAAAATGCCGGTCGGAAGGAAAAGAATGTGGATCCCACCCATGTAAACTGTTATAGGCAACAGAATGAGCCAATAATGCTCCAGTTCTGGAGATATTCCTGGATTGCCAACACCATCAGCACAGGCAACAGTCAAAGATTATGAGTGCTGCAATCCAGTCTCCAGAGGCATCGTTTGATTGGGGAACTATGGAAGAGGCAATAGAGGGCTATATGAACCAACAGAATGTACGCAAAGCAGCGTTAGGGAAATGACTGACACAAAGATGCAGTACCTTGCTTTGTTGAGAAAAAATAACTTTGTTACAGGTAGTCCTTGCTTAACAATGACTTGAAGTTACAATGGCCTTGGAAAAAGTGCTTTCTGACCTGTACTCACACTTATGACCATCACAAACCGTTATACTCCCCTGCGGTCATGTGATTGCAAATTGCAATCTTTTTACAACAGTCGTTAAGCAAATCACCGTGGCCATTAAGTGAATCATGTCATCATTAAGTGAATTCTGGCAAAAATGTCCACTGGGGAAGCTGGATTCACTTAATGACATGATTCGCTTAACAACCATCATAAAAATGGTCATAAAATTGGGTCCAGTCACGTGGTGACTTGCTTAGCAACTGCCCCGCTTAACAACCAGTTTTCCGGTCCCTATTGTGGTAGTTAAGCAAGGACTACCTGTATTTTTATTAAATTCATCAAGATTCACAGAAAAATTAAAACTGCATGACTGGGATAAATATATAGCTATATACATAGATATGGCTACAAGCCTACCCTTCTCATCTTTGGAAGCACTTTTAGCCTCTGCATCCTCATTTGAGCTAAAGACGGGAGGGAAAAAGAAAAGAACATTATTCAACCAGAAAAAAGCCATATGGAAAATGAGCAGGCAAGGCTGCGTGTGCTATGATCAAATACCTACCAGAGAAACCAAAAAGAAGAATTAATCTTTACTGGGGAAGGGGCACATGGGGGCTTTTAAAAACCCCAAAGGAAAGTCTCAGTTGACCACAACAGAGCTAACTGCTTATAAGGAATAAAAGTTAAGAATGCAACCTTGGAAGATGGAGATTATTTTTTTAAAAAATGCTTAAGAAAAGAACAGCCAAACAGTCTCCTACAAAAACAAACTGTGCAAGGACAACTAAAAAAAGAGACTCTATTTAGAATTATAAGCTATCATCTTGTTAGGGCCCTCAGCAGGGTAACTGGAGGAATCACAGCACATTCGCATTCATAAACAACCAACGGGCAAGAAAAAAAGACAGCATCTGGTCTAAAACGGAGAAAAACAAACCTCGTGTTCTGATCACCACCCTCTTGGGCAGAGGACTCTCTAGTGGCAGAGGACTCCTCCTCACAATTAGCCTTCACTTCCATCTTCTCGGCCTCTGGACTAACCACTTGGGGACCTGTGTCCGACTCCGCGGTTTCCTCACTACAGGCTTCCAGAGTTTGGGCTCCTCTGCTACTCTCACCACCACCACCTCCACCTCCACTCCTGCTCTCTACCGCTAAAGAGTCCGAGTCCGGCTTGGCTTCCTCAACTGTCTGCTCGCTCGGCTCCCCTTTTGCTACCACTAAGAGCTTTGCTTCGTCCTCCTTGTTCTTGGCCGCAGCCTGGCCTGACTGGCTGTCTGTATCTACAAGGTCTTCGTCCGACTGGGTGGAGGTGGCAGCCAGCATGTCTTCCTCTTCCTCGGCTTCCTTTTTGCCCGGCAATGAATTATTCGTTTCCTGCTCCTGCTCCGCTTCAGAAGTGTCTTCTTTAAGGGGCTCAGATTTACAAGTGTCACCCAAAATGTCGAGCATTTTCTCATTTTCTATGGATTTAACAGGAATAGAATGGCACAAGGTTTAATCACCAGGGAAACATAGCAAAGACAAATGCGGAACGGCATGGCTGCCAGACTAACCCCGAGAGTAGGGCTAAGGCTACACAGAGATTGGAAAACCCTTTGGCAAACCACATTCACATGCCTAAAACCAACTGCAGTCTAACACGGCTACCAGAGCAGTGCCTGAAAGAGAGAAGGAAGAAAAACCTTTATGCACAAGGCTTCCCAGCGTGTTCCTTGGCTGTCTTCACACAAGTGCGCTGCGTTTCCATTCTTCCAGAAACTCACTTCAAAGTCCGGGGTGCTTATACAGACTGGGTCAATGTGTTTGACTGTTCAGCTTCCAGATTTTACCAATATTCTTTTAAGGAGACTAGTCCGTATGTGAACACCAGAAGAACTTCAGATGTGGTTGGAATACGTTTGTAGTCCAGAAAGCAAAGCAGAGGCATTTCCATGACCAACCCGTCTTCAGTCTTCGCGCAGCCGCTTAAAGATTTGGTCCCTGCTTTTACATTCAACTGTACTTCTCTAGCCAAAGTTACAGTCCCAAAGCCCTAAGCAATATCACAGGATCTGCTTTGCACATAGAACTGCTCCTTATACAGGCTCAGTCTGCTCCCCAGTTAAGGGAGTCAAAGCAAATTACTCTCAGAGGTCTGATACCATGCAATAAGAATAGAAGGTGCTCCTGCAGATCTGGTGATATGACCAGATTTCCAATCTCTGTGGCTTTTTCTTTGGATGTGTTCTGGACCGTGCACCAGTTAGAATAATGAACTATAGCTACTTATGGAATAAAACCAAAGAGAGTAACTAAAGGGATTGGTGTGTGAGACCTAAAGTGGAAAACTCAGAGGAGGGGCAGCATGTTTTTGAAGTACAGTACCTGGTTCCAAAGGAAACTCTTCAAGCTCCTATTAAGAAACAAAGAAAAAGTTAGGAAACCCCAAGAACACTCAGCTCATCTGACACACGGCATCCTTGTTTATATTGTTGTAACTTGACCCCCGTGTCTGCCATTTTTACTCCCAGCCTTCATTCTAGTGCAGTGGTGGCATGGAGGCAGAAGTCACACCTCCAGCTCTCAGCACGAGTGCACCGCTTACCCCTGCTCACCATTTCCCTTCCACACTACGACAATGTCAGGAAATAGAATTTACAGGTTATTACAAAGTGGGCCAAGCAGAGGGATGATCCCAGTTGCCCAGCCCAGCAAAGCAAAGGGGCAGCATTTAATTTGCCTTTAAAAAGATAGATGGGCAACAGCTATGCCTAATTTAGACTTAAAATTTCATCACTGCTTCTAATGAAACCAAAACATTTTCAATGCATCAATTACATTTTGCTATCTGCCACTCGATTTCAAAGTTACCATCTAAACAGCTTGCCTATCAGTTGCCTGGGGCACTTGGAAATGTTTCCATCAAGGAGGCTACAAAGATGTTACAGATTTCTGAATACAGATGTCCAAATACAGTTCAAACAGATACTGAAGCCATCTTGTGCACAATTCATATTTATTCAGGAAATCTCAACGTTTCTTCAATACCCAACTGCAACAGAACTCCATTCCTGATGCAGAAGTTAAAATCTAAACTTTTCTTTGGGGGAAAAACCCAAATATATAACATTGTTATAAGCTCTCAAGTATTTCGATAGCCACGTTCATGCCAGGAATGGAAGGCAAAGTCTCTGATAAAGACTTGCACAGCCACTGTGCATGAACATAACCTGGCTTACAGAAACTCTCTGCTTGCAACCAAACAAGGGCAGTTTTACTACTGTATATGATTTTTTTCTGCAGGGAGAACAGAAAGGAGAAAAACTATGTCAACTACCTTTGCATATATTATTAATTTCATAATAAAGTTTAAATACCTTCATGTTTGCAAAATCGGCAGATGATAGATCTACAGTGCCACTGGCCTCTTCACTCTCTACCTAAAAGAGATGCAGAAGAGCTTCACACTTCCTGAAAAGCTACCATTCGTTCACTGAAACAGGAAATCAGTTGCTCTTTCCTTGATCCATTATCCCCAAAACAAAGTTGGCAGGCAACACAAATCTACTTGCTTTCTCAAATAATAAATGGAGCTAGAGAAATAAAAAGCAATGGACAAAATGAAAGCCGTCTTTTGATGGTGATGCTTCAATGATTGATGCTGTTGTTTCTTTGCTTTTGAATTGCTTTGGAATCCCTGCTTCTTTCTACGCCAATTTTCAAGGCATCTGGGAATCGCAAGACCCTAGGCCAGGCCAACCAAGATTGCTGCAAGTTACAGACCCACCATTCCTAGTGAACTTGAGGCTGGGCAACCTGCTCTCTATCATTTTTTATAAAGATTGGATTCCACTTTATATAGGCCAAAAGCAACAATGGATTACAATGCAACACCCCAAACATCCAGGTGTTGACACCATCCAAAAGCATGCCAAACTCAAAGACTGAACTCTGCCTGAGCCTTCAGCACATCAACACCAAGCATAGGGAATGTGCTCTACCCTGGTTCAGCCTGACATGGGAAATGAAAGGCCAAACAGAGTTCCAGCGGTACATGTCCATATTCAAGTCTAAATCCTAGGGATGTCCTGCACTTTGGATCCAAAGCCAAAACGGTGCGGGCACACAAGCTTCCAGTTGACAACTCCTTACACAAGCTACATCTTTTCCCAAGCTCACCCAGTAGCCTCACCTCAAATGACCTTCTCCCTGATTCACAGCAGGTGCAGTGCACCCAGCCACACACACGCCAAAGCACGCTTTTGGCTCCAGATCTGAAGCGCAGCACAGCCCTACTTAATACGCGCTATTGAGAAAGTCTCTCAGGCAAATTTAGCTACTGCTTGCCTTCTACTAGCTCTGACTTGGGGCAGGAAGAGAAGGTGGAAGAGAACAGGCGCCATGAGCCAATCACAGCCCTCCATATCACTCATTTCCGTGTTACAAAGATTTACGTACTTGCCACAGGCACTCACTGAGGTGACTGAGGTGGCATAATTATTTCCATACCACCCAAGCCTAGAGTGTTTGATGGCCCAACCATCCTTTCATGTCTTCTCCATGAAGTGGGCCCTTATTACATTAAACTTGCACAGGGGGCAAGACTGCGCATGGGGGAGCTGGAGGAAGAAAGGAGCATTTGGCCCTTAACTACTAGCCCAGGACAGCCAGCTTCTCTTAACAGATATGTTCATTTTGGTGCACTTTCAAGCTTTCTAACTAGGGAACCCCCTAGCTGGAACAACAGAGGACAGCCAGGGAAGTGTTGAGGCTCTGGAATTCCTCTCAGTACCATGCTGGCTGTGGCTTTTATAAAACGTTGAAGGCAAAGCTTGAAAGCATGAAATACCTTGTTTCAACTGAGAGAGGACGCAGTCTTTATGAGACATCCTGCTCATAAAGTCACAAGTGACTCCTGTGCTTCTATCACAGAATCAAAGGACGCTGGTAAAGGATGCTCATAAGTTATCCAGAATGCACAACTGCCATTGAGAATCAGTCCTCCAAAGCTTCCAAGCAATTCCAGAGTTCTCCAGAAAACCATTTAAAATCCACTGCTCCAGAGGTCAGCCCAATGGGTATTTCTTCAAAATAAAAGTTTTGATGCTATGCTAAACCATGATTTGCTTAACCCTCATTTGCTGAATAAACTACCATTTGCTAGGTTCACACAAGCCAAACACAAATAAACCATATTATGGCTTAGCATGAGATATGAGCTCAGCCAGAAAAAAGGGTTTTGTGATGCTTTTAATTTGCAGAGATGGAGGCTTGCAAAGAGGAACTTAAAATTCATTCCTTCCTACTCCTGCCACCTGTTGGCATTCAATGGTTCAGACTTGCTCTTGATCCTTCCCTGCCCCACAATTTCAATCTGGTTAAAATGCTTTACAAATTGGAATTGTGTCATCATCCCAATTAAAACAAGCATACTTTAGAATCAGTTCACAAACCATTTCCAAACAAGCGTGCTTGGAATTGAACTTCTGCTCGTGTACTTTTGCCTAAGGGGATTATAGAAGCTGCTGAGTACAAAGTAACTAAAACATTTATTAGCTTTTGAAAACAAACAGAAGGTGGTGCTAGACAAAGATCTCAGTTCTACTAACTCGTGAGTCATGCCACAAGTGACTTAAGCCTCCACGTCCACCTTCTTCTAACACATGAAAATGAGTGAACGGAAATACACGCAGGGAGAAAACGCAAAGCATTTCATTATTGAGAACAAAGCTTTCTGGGGTTTTTCTAGTCTAAATGAGGCATGCACTGAAAACTTAGAAGTTGCAATCAAGGATGCCATGGCTATGGATGCACACACACAAGAAAAGCGGGGGGGGGGGTTCGAAGGGAGTTTATTTTTAGATCCCTGAGTCATTTCTGTCCTTTCAGTCGGGGGGGGGGGAATGAAAAGCCCACATGGTTATAGGGATGGTTAATTTATCTGCTCCCGAAGAAGTTGAAGAGATGCATACCACGGCTACTGGTATTTCTCTCGATTCTTCCGGAATGTCTGACAAGGGCACAGCTGCCTCCATGTTACCTACAGCACCTCCTGCCAGCTGCTCTGGAAGTCCTCTCCTTTCTGCATCAGCACTCTCCTTACTGTCAAAGAGGGAGTCAAGTCTACTATCAGCACTGCTATCCTCTCGGCAGTCTACACCACTGCTGTTATCTATTGCAGCTTCATCTAACACACTAATATCCATCATGTCAATATCTTGCAAGTTATCCAAACTTGCTTCAATATCCTCCTGCAAAAAGAAAAAAAGCCACATATAATAGTTGCTGGGATTCCAACACAGAAGTCTTACAGGGCAACGGGTAGCCTAAGTTCGCCGTACCTGTCCATCTCCGGCTTCATCTTCAAGTCCGTTGTCCTCCACTCCCTCTTCTTCGGGCCTACGCCCTAAAAAGAATAGAGTCCTTGAGCAAACACACACACATATGTATATATAGGTATTTATAAATACCATTTAAGACCAAAGGCAGGCTTCTACTTGTAAACTGAGAGTATTTTGTACCAAGGAGTGGAATAAAAAAGGTTTCAAAATCAATACATACACCCATGTGCAGATACAAGTCAAAGAGGTCACTGACCTGTGGAATTATCTTCCCCCAATATCTGGTTGACCCTGACCTTCATGGTCTTTAGAAAGGGTCTAAAAGCCTGGTTCTTTCCCCAGGCACTGGGGCCAGATTAACTGAGTTCCTGCCTGGAGGGGTGTAATAGAAATTTGGGTTCCGATGGCCTATTAATTTTTGTTGTTATTAACTGTATTGTTTTCTTCCTGCTGATTAATTCGAGTTGGGCACCTTCTGCCAGATGGGTTTACTGCAGTGCTTTCATACAAGACGGTGTAGGTTCCAGTGAGATCCAGGCCTCAGATTGTCATCCTGCATATACTCCAGACTGGATGGGAAAACCAAGCTCAGGGAATGCCCAGAACCCAACAATGTTCTTTTTGTTTGGAGGCCACAGGCTAAGCTACATGTTATCTCTGTTGAGATGCCCAGGCACAGGAGGCACTAGAGAAACGGTTTCCAGTCCTTTGGTTACTTCCCTGAACACAGCAAATGCAAAGATGCCATCTGACTACCTAGGTCTTAAAAAAAATGCCTCAGCATTTGCAGGGAAACACTCAAAAGTCAGGAGTCTGACTTCGGCCAACAAATGTAACCCTTTGCATCACCGTTATCTGTTTCCTTGTATACCTTTACTGCTTCTTTTGGGCACTTTCTTGGGAATTATTTCTGACACCACTGGAATCTCATCAGGATGTCCTCCCTCTTCCTCAATAGCCTGTTAGAAAGAGACAATGTCAGTATTTATAAGCAGAGCAGCATTGAATTTGGCAGAAAATACCACTGAGGACAAGGTGTAGTAATTAGGGTTCAATCCGTGATGGCCACTGACCTACAATGAGGACGCCAAGCAACACAGACCCTTGTGGCATGCCACGTCCACATTCAATACCAATTACTGAGATGTTGCCCAAGCTAATTTTGGACCTTCATTAGGCAAGGAAGCAAGGCACTAGGACTTGAGTGTAACTGCAATGGCCCAACATAATGCTCATGAAAATACAGTGAACCGGGTCACATATCTAAAAGTCCCCATTTTTTTTCTGTCATGAACTTACCAAATGGTTTCAGGCAAGCTGCTCTGTCTTAAAATCACTCCTCCCATTCCCTCTGCAATTAGGAGCAGCCTTAAAACGATCATTGCAAGTATTAAAGCTATATAACACCCAAAGCATTTTGAGCACTTGAAATGCTAGGCATATAATTCCCTCTCTCTATCTCATTCTAATCAGATCATATTTCACTTGGAAAATCTGACTGTTAAGCATCTTCCTTTCTATGCTAACAAAAACTATAATTCTCTTACTGAAGACTGGTGGGTTCATTTGCACTGTTAATTAAAAGTGGACCAAAAAACTGACATAAAATTGTGAGTAAAAATGTCCACTGGCCATGGATCATGCTGCATGAAGGTCAGTTTTCTTTGACTTTCTGCTTCAGCATCTCTCCAGCCAAAATGAACACTTAGCAGCAAACATAAGCCTTGTGTACCTCTGTGTTATATGCAGATGTAAATGTTTTTAAAAGATTTTTTTTTTTTTTTTTACACAGAATAAAGCCAAAAGCAGGAATTCTTATCTCATTTTATTTTGACAGGAAGAATGCAGTGGCAGTAAAGTATGGCCTATATAAATTCATGGAGAATAATTTGACTACAGAGAGTCCCCTACTTGCAAACTTTCACGTTGCGAACTTTCACTGATATGAACAAGATGGACCCGGAAGTCAGAACCAGAAGTCAGGCTGGAAGTTGGAACCAGAAGTCAGAAGGCGGGAAAGGATTAGTTTGCAGCATGCTGCAAGCTAATCCTTTCCTGCCTTCTCCTGCCTTCCGTTTGCATTTGAGGTTTGCACTGGAGTTGGAGTTCTCAGAAAGGATTAGTTTACACGGTGCCCTCCATTGCTGGGTGAGGCAGGAGAAGGAGTGGTGGCCGAGGACAAGGGAGAGGGGGTGGTCGTCTCCTGCCTCGCCCAACAACAGAGTGTGCTGCACCCCACCGACTCGTCCTTCGCTCCCCTCTCCTCCGCTACCACCCCCTCTCTTGCCTCACCTGGCAATTGTCATTGGCAGCAGAAGACAGGGCTTCTCTGCCCATACCACTGCCCTGCCTCCTACTCTTTTTTTTTAACTTTTTACTTGATTGGACTTACGAACAAAACAGACTTACGAACAGCCTCTTGGAATGTAACCTGTTCGTAAGTAGGGGACTGTCTGTACAAACCTTCATGGCTTTTACTGCCTCCATAATCACAGGCAGCCTCTGAATACCAACTGGCTGAGGAACACCTGCAGCTGTTGTGGACTTGCCGAACAGAATACTGGACTAGGTGGTCTTCTGGCCTCATCCGACATGGCCCAGACTGTTTGTATTTACTTCCTTCCTAGAGGCACCTCTCACTTCTGTCCTAGAAAGGCAAACAAACCTACATCTATAGCACCAAAGAATTGTGGGACACCTGACACGTAGAAAGGTAAGAACAGCTCTGCTGCATCCGGCCAACACACATCTTAGTCCAGCTTGTTCTTCCTCAGGGTAGGGGAAGAAATGGTGAACTGAAGATGGCTTCACGAAAAGAGGAGCTGACAAGAGCCAGTGAGTAGACCGCTCTTTGTAATTCCTCTCCAGATGAGGAGAGGATTTGAGATCGTCCACAAGCGCTCCAGACAGTTGCTCCTCGTGAGGAGACCAGAAGACAGCAGTCTCCAGCCGGTTTTGAGCTCTGGGAGATGAGGGAATACACATCTTGCTCAAACCATGGTCGGCACCTTTAAAAGGACACCAGATTCGCATATTTCCTTTTCTAATCACTTTTGAAAAATGCTTGTTAATTGCTTTTCAGCTATTAAGAATCTTTGAATCGACATGTTTTTACAGCACTGGGTGAGTTTCCTTCAATCTTTAGCAAAAGAAGTTTTAAATACAAGCTTAAGGACTTAAGGTTTTTTTTTCTGGAATAAACAGCAAAAGGGTGATTAAAATTTTGATTTTAGAAAGTTACAAATGGACTAAGGATCCAGATAAGTTTGCAATAAGATTTTGGAATTAATTATAAACAATCCTTCCTGTGGGGAAATGCTTTTGAATTCTTTAAAAAAAACATAATAAGGTAAAACTTTAAAAACAGGACACTAGAGGGAACTAGAAGGAACTAAAGATTATAATTAAAGGAGAAGAACATTCAAACTCGACTTACTAATGTAAAATAAAGCACCATATTTTAACATTGGACATATTGAAGGATATTTTTGAAGAATGGACGCAGATGTTAAGAGTGTCTGTCTCTATAGATAGACTGTGTTTAAAAGATACTACGAAAGAGGAACAAATATTACTTGACATGACTGAGACTGATTTGAAAGTGGATTTAAAAATGACAGGCTACAAGAATGTCATGGAAAAAGATGTTACACTGGACATAAAAAAGAAACCAGCTGATGTCTTAATAATTAAAAGGGATATACAAATAACAAACCGAGAGAATGGCCTGGATAATTTTCCTATATCGGATTTACAAAACAGGCGTGTTAAAGCTTTGAAGAATTATGCGAGAAGGGATGAAGAAAAAACAAAAAGAAATCAAGTTCTAGAACATTATTTGAAGGGACTGAAGACCAAAATTGTTAGAAGTAAAAGGAAGGAATATAAAGTTGGCTTATTTGATCAAGGTTAAAATAGATATGTTATCTCTGGTAACCCTTAATGGACTTTTGCTGACTAGATGAACTTCTGGCCTAATCCAACATGGCTCAGACTGTTTGTGTTTACTTGCTTTCTAGAGGCAGCTCTCACTTCTGTCCTAGAAAGGCAAAAGAGATCATTTGTCGTATTTTAAGAGAAGGTGATAAATTACTAAAATTGTTTATACTTGTGATGAAGGAGGAAGTCACTTCTTTATATATTTCTTTTTTTTTTCTTTACTATATTTTCATATTTTCTTTCTTTTCTATTTTTTGTCATTTTAGTGGCCGTCACCATATCTTGCAATAATGAATTCCACAGGTTAATTATACAAATGAGTCCATTGTCTGTGTTAAATCTCCTTCCCGTCAGTTTCATTCAATGGTTCCAATCCTGGTATTTTAGAGAGAAAAAGTCCCTGTCTACTTTTCCCAATCCTTTGCATGATTTTATCCAAGCTAAAGAATCCTAAACATTCTAGCCTTTTCTTGTAGGGGGAATGTTTGAGCCCCTAACCATTCTGGTTGCTCTCATCAGCACTTTTTCAAGTTCTGTTATATTCTTTTTCAAGCACAGCAACCAGAACTGTACCATATTCAACATGCAGACACTCTACACATTTGTATTATAGTGTTACAATGGTGACATTTTAATATCTCTTTCCTAATTACTGTATTCCCTGCTATATGAGCACTTCACAGCCGCTTTCAGTTTGGATAACCCTGAATATTTTAATGTCATCCTCAAATTAGGCCTGCTCACCTCTTATTCCAAGCTAAGATTGGTTATGAACAAGTTACAAAGCACTGGCCCCAACAAAAATCTTCAGAGTACTCCATTTTTACTTCCTTCCATTCAGAAAACTGCCATTTATTCTTCCTCTTTGACTTCTGCCTTTTAACCAGTCAGCAATCCATACAAAAGAGCCCGTTTCGTATAGCAGTTAAGGCACCACTAGAAACCAAGAAACTGTGAGTTCTAGTTCTGCATTAGCACGAAGCCAGCTAGGTAACCTTGGGCCGGTCACACTTTCTCAGCCCTAGGAAGGAGAAGGCAATGGCAAACCGCTTCTGAAGTCTTGCCAAGAAAACTGCAGAGACTTGTTCGGGCAGTTGCCAGGAGTCAACACTAACTCAAAGGCACCAAAAAAAAAAAATCCATTAAAGGACAGTTCCTCATATCCCACAGACACTCGATTTATCCAAGAGCCTTTGACAAGAAACTTTATCAAAGACTTTTTGAAAAGTCAGCTCTACAAAGCTGACACTTCCATTCAGATGCTTCTCAAGCAGGCACAGGATTTCCCTTCAACAAGTTTTATTTTCTCCTGATTACCAGTGCTATCATTTTTTCAGAGCTATAATTTCCTAGATCTTCCCTGGAATCTTTTAAAGACTAACACGTTTATTCTGGCTTTTTTTCTGCTGGTTCTAATGTACAAGACGTATGTTCAGATGCGGAACAGGAGGAACGAAAGAATCCTCAATGCAGACTTTACTGAATTCGAAGACCTGAGAGGATTTGATTTGACTTTGGGGGAATGATGATTTCCTGACCTACAATTTTTTAAAGACTATTACTTAAATAACAGGGACCAATTCCATTTTTGTTATTCTGTACATCACTATAGGAATCTGTCAGGATACAAATCTTTAAATAAAAAGGGAGGGAAGGAAGGAAGGAGAGGAAGAAAGGGAAGGGAAGGGATGCTCCAGTTGACAGCTTCTAAGGTTACACTGCTTATTGCACGATAACAGCTGCTACTAGGCTTCAGCTACTACAAATTAGAAAAACTAATATGCCACTGTTCAAGTGTCACAATTTTTTTTTTTTTGCTGTGATTGCAGCAACTGAAAAGTGGCGGGAAAGAATCAAAATGCAGTGTACCCAAACGCAAGAAATAGAGTTGTTATAATTCAGTCAGAAGCCTGAATCGCACCACCCACTAACCCAATAATATGATTTCCTTAGTTTTGTTACAGCATGTTGCATCAATATAACTACTTCAGCTACAGCAGGGGGCAGACCTTAGCTGACCTCTCCCCACCAAAAGCTAAATAGATCAACCCGCTTAGTGCTTGGATGGGAGACCACCAGTAAAGCCCAGAGCCGTAGAACAGACTGGAAAACTGAAAAGAACACACAAGAAGAAGGCAATATCAAACCTCTCCTGTACTGTACTCTCGTTAAGAAAATTACACGGACTGTCCCCCCCAGAGGTCCAGCTGGATTTGAATCTTTTACCTCTCCTGAAGCCATAATGGATAGATTGGGAGAGTTAGGTAGCTCGCTTAGTTATCCCACTGAACGAATTTTAAAGCACGACGTGCGAACGCAGCCGAAGTTTAAAACGGATCCTAAAACCGGGCCCAGCGTTGATGAGGATTCAAGCCGCGGCCACGAATTTCGCTGAGGTCCCCGAAAGCCCGGCTCCGAGCACGACTCTTGCGTTTTTAGAGTCTACTTTCCGCTAAAGCCGGCGACGAAAGGCGGGCTGCGGCGCATGCGCAGAGAACTTAACCCCTTCAGCCCCCCAACCCTCCGGGAGGGCTCCGCGCTCTCCTTACCTTCCGGAGCCGCTCGAGAAGGACGCTCTTGTTGCCGCCGCTGTCCAAGTTGCGGTGCCTCAGCTCGGCCCGCAGGTCGATCACCCGCAGGTCGCTCAGGCGCCGCCGCGTCATCCCGCCTCCGAAGCCTTCCGAGCCGCCGCCGCTGAGGGAAACCGTCGCTTCCGCTGCGAGCCCGCCCTGATTCTCCGCCGCCATAAGGGAGGGCTGTGGAGAAAAAATTGGCCTCCTAGGCGAAACTTTGGCGCGCGAAAATAATAATTAAAAAAATTTTAAAACAAGTTTCTGAAAAGGTAACGTCTATGTGGGCACGCGAGCGCTCCCGGTACGCATAAAATGGCGGGCGATGTCTTTCTCTGCGCAGGCGCAGAATTGGCTTGGAGAGGGCTCGTTGCGCATGTGCGCTCTGCTGACGGCCTAATAGGAAGAGGTGTACGGGGCGCACGCGCGACGTGGGAAAGGGCGAAGGAAAGCAAGAGCGGAGAAAAAAAGCAACAGTGGGGGCGCATGCGCTCTGAGCATATCTTGGCCCACCACGGATGCGACTGTAAATATAGGAAGTTAAGAATGCACATGTGCGCGAGCATTTTTGACCCAAGGTTGAGTAGGAGATGGCGCATACTAAAAATCGAATTTTAAAAATGGTCAAGCCACTGAATTTCAGAAATAAAAAGAACAGAATCCTTGTAAGCTCACCGATGTTTCGATATAGAGAGAGAGTGTTTCGCAAACTTTCTGCAATCAAAAATAAACATTCAGAAAATGCAGTATTGCATTTGTACGAGCCTCCTTCCCTCCAGTTTTAAAGCTTTTTTAAAACTAGTCTGTACCCCCCCAATCCAAAATTAAGAACGCGCGTACAGCTTGAATTATTTCATGTACCTTGTGCAGGAATCGCTGAAGGCCTGTTCAAGTTTTCTGAATCTACGTTGCTGCTTGGATTATCGCTCATACATTTCAAGGAAACAGGGTTCAGACTCCGATCCAGATGTTGCAGCTTGAGGGACTGAAGCAGTGAGCAGGAGAGGCTGTGGCAGGCCCCCAATGAACTTTTGGGGGGCCGCCCTTTGAGAACCACCATCACCTCCCTGGGAAGCATGACAAGAAATAAAAATAAATTGCTCCATGAAGATTGCACTTTAGAAACACTCATCAAAACCGTAAGAATGTAGTCCTCATTTAGCTTATCTCAGATAACAACTGTTCACAAATACGATGGTAAATGGTAGTAAAAAAATCATTTTCCAACAATGTGCGTACTTATAACCAAATTTCCGCACCTGACAATAACGCACGCTGGAGTGAGAGTAACACTGGCATTGCTGCACAAGAGAACTTCAAATGAGACAGTAGCAACCAGCCATCTTCACAGTATCTCTCTTTCTCTCTCTCTCTCTCTCTCTCTCCGTGATATGGTTAGCTTAGCGACTAGAGCCAGTTGTGGTTACTAAACAAGGACAGAAAGAACTTGGAAGAAACACATTTCAGTTGGAACTTATGCTCAGGAATGTAATTTTCAAAGCCCATTTCTGCAGAAGAAAGCTTTGCAGAGTCCTTTGGTGTTTCTGAATAAATCTGGCCGCTGTCCAGCAAAAAAGGAGAAACGTGCAGTCTTTGCAAAGAAGTCCTACGCATATCAAAAAGTAAGACTCCCTCAAGTTGGGCTTGATTCCTGGCGACTTCAGGAACAAATCAGTGCAGTTTTCTTGGCAACAGGACCGCAATAGTTTGCTGTTGCCTTCTTGTCAGCTCCATTTTGGCTTTCCATTCTAACCTCCTGCCCTTGGGATTTCCTTGTGGTCTCCACTCCTGCTTATTTTTCACAGAAGAAAAGGTAATCCCTCCAGCTAAGCTCAAATTCCGGCCACCTATCCAGGTAGTTTTCTTAACAACACTACCGAAGTGGCTGGCTCTTCCTGCCTTCCATTTCCTGGTTTTTTCCCAAATACCAACCTTGCTTAGCTCTGCAAGACTGGCCCAGGGGTGGGGGATCTGCTGTGATTTTCCTCCCTGTTGCCATCCAGAAAGGAACTCCAAAACATCACTCCCCTCTTTGTACCTCTTCTGATCTCAGCTTCTCAGCGTCTCTCGCCTGAAACAAGAATCACGGCTTTGACAACAAGGTCTGTTGAAGCCTGATGCAAGTTACTATCTGAGCAATGTCTACGGCACGATGGGCCAAAAAGGGGGCAAACTCCTTCAGGTCAAGAATCGCTTTCTGGATTTCGGACACAAATACAACTGCAGGGGGACTACTATGTGCTCAAAAACGGAAAGGTTCAACACTACCCACCATGGAGGAATGGTTGGTGAAGATGATGGAGCTTGCAGGGATGGCTAAATTAACTTCCTTGATCTGATCAAGGAAGTTAATTTAGCCATCTCTGCAATATTGACATTTATGACTGACTGGAAACCCCTTATTGACCTTTTGCATGAAACAGAAAAAACTGCACTTCTGACTTGTGGTTTTGATGATTGGGGGGGGAAATGGATAGTAGAAACAAGTTAGCTTTTTTTTGTAACCATAGAGCAGTGTTGTCCAAACTTGGCCACTTTAAGATAAGTGGACTTCAACTCCCAGAATTCCCCAGCCAGCAAACTTGGCCACTTTAAGATGAGTGGACTTCAACTCCCAGAATTCCCCAGCCAGCCATGCTGGCTGGGGAATTCTGGGAGTTGAAGTCCACTCATCTTAAAGTGGCCAAGTTTGGACAACACTGCCACAGAGTAAGGGATAATTTTATAATCATACTTGTATTTGCCACAGAGAAAATCGGAAGCTTCTATTTCTTTTTATTCTTTTTTTTTCTTTTTTCCTTCTTTGTTCTTTTTACTCTTTAGAAGTTTGTGTTCGTTCTTATGTTCTTCGTAAAACTTTCAATAAAGTTTATTTTTAAAAAAAAGAATCGCTTTCTTGCCTGCAAGGTGGAAGTGGTTTGGGGCAGCCACTTCCCTTGAAGGTTATTTATGAATCCAATGTGTATGCCACCGTAATCACAAGACTCAGCGGCTAGCAAGCTATAAAAATCGAATGAAGTGTAAAAAGTTTAAGATAGATAAAAGTCCAAATAAAAGATATGGCATCAGAGCGCCCTCAAAAACCCACCAGGAAAGCTCCGTCATCGTCATCAAGGCATATGATCTTGGGAACAATATTTGTTCTACTTTGTAGTCTAGCCTGTAGCAGATAAAATAGAAACTTTAGAAGAGTAAGGGTACTCTTAAATTAGCCATAATATTAACATAAACATAAGGAGAAACACAGCATAAGAAGAACACTGTGGAGTCCTTGGGGTTCTCTGAGCTTGGTGGTTTTCTTGCAGACATTTTGTTACCCAACTAGGTAACATCTTCATAGAATCATAGAATCAATCATAGAATTTTGGAGTTGGAAGGGACCACATGGATCATCTACTCCAACCCCCTGCAATATGCAGGAAACCAATTAAACCATCCCCGAGAGGTGACTGTCCAGCCTCTTCTTAAAAACCTCCAGAGATGGAGAACTCACAACCTCCATAGGTAGACTGTTCCACCGTTGTACAGATCTAACCGTCAGGAAGTTTTTCCTTATATTTAAGTGAAATCTAGGTAGCTGCAGTTTGTACCCATTATTTCTGGTCCTAGTTTCTGTGGCCATGGAAAAGAGTTCCTGACCATCTTCCCTATGGCACCCCTTTATGTACCTGAACACTGCTATCATGTCTCCCCTCAGTCTTCTTTTCTCCAGACTGAACAGCCCCAGTTCCTTCAGCCTGTCCTCATAGGACATGTCCTGAAGTCCCTGTATCATCTTTGTTGCCCTCCTCTGAACCTGTTCTAACCTGTCAATATCCTTCTGGAAATGTGGTGCCCAGAATTGTACACAGTACTCCAGGTGTGGTCTCACTAGTGCAGAGTAGAGGGGAATAATGACTTCCCGCGTCTTTGATATAATGCTTTTCCTAATGCAGCCCAAAACTGCATTAGCCCTCCTAGCAGCTGTCTCACACTGCTGGCTCATGTTCAGCTTGTTGTCTATGACCACACCCAAGTCTTTCTCCGATGTAGAGCATCCAACCCATGAGTCCCCCATCCTGTATGTGTGCCCTACATTTTTCCTCCCCAAATGTACTACCTTACATTTCTCCCTGTTGAAGGACATCTTGTTCCTTTCAGCCCAGTCTTCCAACCTGTCCAGGTTAGATTGCAATGTCATTCTTTCATCCTGGGTGTTTGCCAGACCTCCCAACTTTGTGTCATCTGCAAATTTGATGAGTAGCCCATCAACCCCATTATCCAGATCATTAATAAAAATGTTGAATAATACCGGCCCCAAGACCGATCCCTGTGGGACGCCACTGGTTACTGCTCTCCAACTCGATGTTGACCTGTCAATGCTGACTCTCTGTGTGCGGTTAGATAGCCAATTGTGGACCCACCTTACTGTAGGGCCATCCAAACCAATCTTTAACAGCTTGTCAATGAGAATGCCATGTGGAACCTTGTCAAAAGCTTTGCTATTTTCAATACTAGAAGGGAGTGGGGTTTGCTCTCTGTTTATATACAGTAGCTTGTCCTGTCAGGGTTGGTGGGGAAGCTGTTTTCTCCTTGGTAGTTCCTAGATTAGGCTGTTGTTAGGCTTGGATTAGGGTTGTTGGCTCGGATTGGATTAGGCTTGGAATTATAAGTACAATCATAAATTTACCTCTTAGTCTATGGTTACAACATCACTCTCTTTTTTCTATCATCTATCCTGTGTAATCACCAAAACCGTAAATCTTAAGTTCATTTTTTCTGTTTTAGCAAAAAGTCAGTAAGGGGTTTCCAGTCAGCAATGATCTGGAATCTTTCCATCTTTGTGCATACAATAATCTCACTGCGGTTATCATGTACAAAAACAAAGTTTCATAACTTTTTTCCAACTGTTTGCCCATCAATCCCAAAAGAAAAACCTCTGGTCTAAGTTGTATATTAATCTTTAAAATCCTCTGAATCACTGTATGTATTTGAATCCAAAACTTTCTAGCTCTTTTACCCATCCACCAAGCCTGATAAAATGTCCCTTCTTGTTCACATTTCCAACATAAATTTGAAGTGCCTTTATACATTCTAGAGAATTTCTCTGGTGACATATACCAATGATACATCACTTTATAAACATTCTCTTTAAGGTTATAACATAATGTAAATTTTAAGCCTTTCAGCCACATATTTCCCCATTGTTCCATCTGTATATTATAACCAAAATTTTAGCCCACTTTATCGTACATTCTTTCACTTGTTCTTCTTCTGTTTCAAATATCAATAAAAGTGTATACACATTTTAGCAATTACATGTTCATCATTTGTATGCAATTCTATTTCAAATTCAGTCTAATGTTCAAAACCATAAATTCTTTTGTTTACTTTAAATCTTTCTAATAACTGTAAATAAGAGAACTATTGGCAACTATATCCCTCTGCCACCAGTTCTCTCAATTTTATTTTACATTCCCCTTGACAAAATTATAATATCTTACGATAAGTTAGCTATTTGTGTTTGCCTATTATTTCTCATCTATAAAATACTTCTTATGCTGAGAGCCACAAAGGTGTTTTCGGGCACAACCTGAGTTTGTATCTATTCCATATTCTCAATACAGGTAGTCCTCACTTAGCGATCATTTGTTCAGCAACCGTTCGAATTTATGAAGGTGCTGAACGAAGGGACTTACAACCCATGCCCGACGTTACGGCCGTTGCAGCACCCACACAGTCATGTGATCTCAATCTGGGCCCTTGGCAATCAGTTTATATTTACAACCAGTTGCCAAGCGTCCCGCAATCATAGGATCACCATTTGCAATCTTCCCTGCTAGCTTCCCCAGAAAATCAATGGGGAAGCCGGCAGGGAAGGTGGCAAGCCGCTGCTGCCTGCTGAGAGGACTCCCTCTCAACTTTGAGGGCTGGCTGAAAAAGCTCTGTGCAAATCTCTGGGGGCTGCCTGAAAGCCCCACGCTGAAATCCAAGCAGGATTTTCAGCCATGGAAGATTTTCAGCTTCAGAGTGGAAAGGCTTCAGAAACCTCTCGACTCTGGTTCGACTTGCTGAAAATCCAAGCAGTTCTGCGGCCCTTGCACACCCGACCCGCACTGCACCCCCCCACTCTCTCCCCCACCCGGCAGCGCCTGGGGCTTGCAACTTCTTGCTGGCTTCCCCACTGACTTGATTATGGGAAGCCAGCAGGAACTTGCCTCGCCTAATGACCCGCGATCCTCACTTCACAACGGCAGCCAGGAGTGCCAGGATTGGGGTCGCTAAGCAAAGCAATCACATGATGATTCGCTTAACGACCACATCCTTAGCAACCTAAATTCTGTGGTTGTTAAGCAAGGACTACCTATAAAGGCATGTCTAACATAATTATTTTTAAAATCCACATTAACTTTGACTTTATCGTACCACAAATATTGATGCCACCCAAATCTCAGGTCGTGTCCTTCTAACTCCAAAAGCCTTTTATTTCACAGCAGCATCCACTCTTTCATCCAAACCAAACAGCTAGATGCAAAATACAATTTCAAATCAGGTAAATCCAATCCTCCTCTTTCCTTTGCATCTTGTAACACCTCATATTTAACTCATGTTTTTTCCCCCGCCACACAAATTTAGATATATCCTTCTGTCCCTGTTTAAATGGTGCATCAGTTGTCAAAACAGGTATTGTCTGAAACAAAAACAACATTCTAGGCAAGACATTCATTTTTATCACAGAAACTCTCCCCAGCAATGACAGTTGTAGTTTCTCCCATCTTAATCTGTCTTTTTTAAAGAACAAGAACCTTGAACAAGAAAGCCCAGTTCAAATTGTCCAAGACCTTCTCCGCATCTAAGAAAATCAATCGGCTTGTTTTTCATGCTGTTGCTCCGAATATTCCAAAATGTCCCACATATTCCTAACGTTGCCCTTTAACTGTCTTCTAGGTAAAAACCCACATTGATCCTCATGAATAAATTCTTGCAAAATTATTTTCAGTCTATCAGCTAGCATCGTTGTGAACAACTTGCAGTCATTATTCAATAGTGATATTGGTCTACAGTATAATTTCTTGTTAAAGTTGAATCTTCTCCCTCTTTAGGTATTTGTGCTATTGGCCTCTTCCAAGTCTCTGGCTTCTTTCCTCCCTGGAGGACGGGGTTCGTCATGTTTTGGAAGGGTTATAAAAGTTCATCCTCAAAACATTTATAATAAGAACCTGATAATCCATCTGGTCCGGGTGGGAACCATGATATCTAATTTGGGAGGGCAGAAACGGTAATAATTATGTTTGTAACTGCTGTAAAGAAGATCAGAAGTCGCTTCTTTAGATATTTTTCTTTTCCCTTCTTTTTCTTTTTTCTTCTCTTGACTTTTACTGCTTTTCACTTTTTCTTTTATCTTTTCATTTCTTTTTCTTTCTTTCCAATTCTTTATGTTTCTGTAGCTTTTAATCCTGGAAAAAAAATTTCTCAATAAAAATTATATATAAAAAAATACAGTGATACCCAAAAGCACTTATCTTCCCTCTCTCGCAACATGTTCTAAATTATTCTGAAGAACTCCATGTTGATTTCCTATTTTCTTAGAGACCTACGTTATGGGTGATAAAACTTTAAAAATGGAGCCAAGTTCTACACACCGCAGCTGCTGTGACGCTACTCAAACAACTGACAATTGCGTATGACTGACATCCTCCTACCTATTTCACTTGTCTTCTCTTATGTAGGAATGAAATACGGATTCCCACAGCATACTGCCTGGGGAATTCTGGGAGTTGAAGTCCACATATATTAAAGTTGCCAAGGTTGAGAAACACTGGTATATACAGTCCACCTTGCCTTAAGCTCTGAGAGAGAGAGATGTTACATTATATCATGTCCCCTGGATACAAGTTTTTCATTACTTCCACAGGAAATTTCTCTATTTTTACAGTGAATACGCTGTCCTTGGCTTACAACCACAATTGGACCAGAACTTCTCTCTTAGCGATGTGGTCATTAAGTGAGTCATGCCCACTTTTATGACCTTTTTTGTCATGGTCGTTAAGCGAATACAGCTTCCTCCATTGACTTTGCTTGTTGGAAGCCCCCCAGGAAGGTCACAAGTGTCAAGCCAGGACACTGCAATCATCATAAATACATGCCGGTTGCCAAGCACACAAATTTTGATCACGTGACCACAGGGATGCTGCAATGGTCGTTAAGTGCAAGGATTGGCATGTCACTTTTTTCAGCACTGTCGTAACTTTGAACAGTTGTTAAACAAATGGTCATAAGTCGAGGACTACCTGTACAATGTTTTCAGTTACACTGACCACCAAGAGGCAGTATGGGACCAGTTTTGTCTTTACATTAGGAATCATCAGATGTACACAGCCAGGAGATTATGAGAGAGGCTGGCAGGTCCCACTTGTTTTTTGTGGGACACACCATTTCTCAAGCTTTCTGCAACTGCAAAACACCAAATGAATATTTGGAAAATGCAGGGACTACCCACTTAAAAAAAAGTCCTGTCTGTATATGGTTGTTGTTTAAGAGCTTTTTCTGCAAATAAAACAATAATAAGAGTTACACTTGGACATGCCTTCCTATGCTTTCCATTTAAAAATTTAAGCAGTACAAAGAGTGTAAAGTGTTTGATGAGGGGGCTACAAAACCGTGGATGTGGAGAGGCTGAGGGGGGTCCCCCCTGTGGAACTCTGCCAATCACCCATGGTCTGTGCACCACAAGGAGATTCACTGACTCAGCACCACCCAAGCCCCCCCTACGGTCCATAAACCTCACGGCTTGCGTTCAAAAGCAGAATGGCACGTGGTGGCGCTCGCTCCACCCCTTTGGGGCGTGCGTGCAACGTCACGACGCGTGAAGGGAAGGGGCGGGGCTTGCTTGACAACGCAGCGACGTTTGCACCAGTCGAACCTGTTTTGCTCCCCCAGCGGACGCCGCCGGTACTGCAAGGGATCGCTGATGCGGCGGCCGCCAAATAAACCTCATTCTTATCCCTGCGCCTACGTTGCTTGTTTTGTTCTGTTATTATGCGTTTAAAATCTCCATTTCTAAGGTCGTCAAGAACTCTTATGTGGAGGTTTAATTTATTTTTTTATTTTTTTATTTGAAGGCAGGAATGAAATTAGGGCCGCAGCAGGGTCCTGAGAAAAGGCAGGAAGCCGGATCTAGTGGCCCTGGAGACTGATAAGGGAAACCAGATTGTTGCCTTTTCCCTAGCGTGAAAGGAGGTGATATAAAGGACGTGGCTGCTGTTAAAAGATGCCATGGCTGGCTGGGGAATTCTGGAAGTTAAAGTCCATACAGCTTCAAGTGGCTAAGGTTGAGAAATGCTGATTTAGAGGCACTGGGTCAAACCAAGGTAGTGTGGAGGCTGGATTCATATGTTTGTTTTCGTGCCTTAGAAATAGATCATATTTTCTGTTAGAGTAGAGGTGAGGGGTCAATTCTAATAGCCTATCAAAAGCATTCTGCCTTGTAAAAAAGTCACATTGAGATTCTCAATATTTTCTTTATCATTTCTACGTAGCAGACCAAAAAAGCACATCATCTGTAGCCTTGCCTTGTTTCTGCATTCCATTCAGCACTGAGCATTTTTCTCACAACACTTATTATTGCGTTTTATCTAAACCCTGTGGGATTGGGGGCGTATAAACCCCACAAATAAACCACTAAACAAAAAGGAAAAAGCCTCGGGAGATTCTCAGATCTTGAAGGATCCTGGCACTCCAAAACGTTGCAACATTTTCACACTAAATCTTCAAGTGGTTTTTTTTTGGGGGGGGAGGTGTGTGATTTGGCCTTGGTGCGTTTTCTGCTATTTTTTAAAAAATGGCTTACTGAAGACCTGGGCTACCAGCCTACCCGGAAAGGAATGGAAAGCGGCCAATCCCGGCCAAGGGGCTCATTTTTCACATGCGGAGAAAATTCCCCACTGCAAGGAATGGGAAGAGAGGTTCGTCCTTCTAACCCAGCGTTTCTCAAACTTGGCAACTTTAAGACATGTGGACTTCAACTCCCAGAATTCCCCAGCCAACATGAAAGACTCCGCTCTAATCTGTTTAGCTCTATAGTACGGGGAGGAAGGGCGCAAAAGGAACGACCCGTTCTGGCTCGCGCGTGCGCAATAGGCTCCCCCGCCCTCCCTCCCGCGCGCGCACGCGTCGCGCCTCCGCCCTCCCCCGAGCCAGGCGCAGTTCGCCCTGCCGCGCGTGCGTAGGCTGTTCCTCCTCCTCCGTCGTCTCCCCTCCTTCTTCCGCGCAGGCGCAGAGCAAGCGCTCTTCTCCTGAGACCGTGCTCGCCTGTCGGTGTTAGGCCTTCCCGCCATTTTGTCTGAGGGGGAGAAAGAACCGGCGGGGGGGGCGGCGGCGGCGAGAAGAAACAAGGGAAACCGTATATTTCTTGTTCCGCCGTCGCGATCGTTGCCGCCGCGCCTCGTTTCGGTCGCTTCATGTGAGGAAAAGCGGCGTCTGAAAGCTCGCGGGATGGCGGAGGGGGCGCAGGGGCCGACCGGGCCCGTTGGCGAGGACGAGGCGGCGGCGGCGGCGCTCGCGGCTCCTTCCGTGGGCGGCGCCGGCACGACCCCCGCGACCACGACGCCTCGGCGGCGCCTGAGCGACCTGCGAGTGATCGACTTGCGGGCCGAGCTGAAGCGCCGCAACCTGGACAGCGGCGGCAACAAGAGCGTCCTCCTCGAGCGGCTGCGCAGCGTGAGCTTCCCGGCCGCCGCGGGGCGAAGGAGCGGGGAGCGCGGGGCCGCGGACTACAGCGCCCATGGGGAGCAGCGCCAGGAGGGCAGGATTTACGGCAGCCTTCCAGAGATTACAACTCCCATCAGCCGGCCTTGGGGATGATGGGAATGGAAGTCCTGCCTCTGGAGGGCGGGATTTA
Source organism: Liasis olivaceus (assembly GCA_030867105.1). Lineage (NCBI taxonomy): Eukaryota > Metazoa > Chordata > Lepidosauria > Squamata > Pythonidae > Liasis > Liasis olivaceus. Next base: position 6,686,134 of record CM061349.1, read on the forward strand.
CGGCAGCCTTCCAGATATTACAACTCCCATCAGCCGGCCTGGGGATGATGGGAATGGAAGTCCTGTCTCGCTGGAGGAAAGGATTAAGGCAGCCTCACAGCACTTGACAGCCTTCTGCAGAATAGACTACAACTCCCATTGTTAGCCAGCTGGTTGGAGTTGAGGGCCGTTGAAGTCCAGTCTCCCTGGAGGGCAGGATTCAAGACAGTGTTGCCCCAATTTGCTGGCCTTCCAGGAATGAGAAATTACAACTCCCATCGGCCACCTTTGGGGGTTGATGGGAATTGAATCCGCTATCTGGAGGACAGGGTTCGAGCTAGCCTTGCCCAAACCCAGTGCCTTCCAGAGGGGACTGTAACTCCCACCCTCAGCCTTTTCGCTGAGAGTGATGGTTGGCAGCATCCAATCCAAAGCCACTGGGTTGGGGTGGGCTGATAGAACCAAAAGAGCGAGGTGATTTGAGGAGAAGCCAAGATGGGTGGGGGGAGCTCAGTGGGAATGTAACACAGAAGTCCTTTTGGTTCAGCACCCTTGATTCTGTTGGAAAGCCCTTGGGCATCGTAGCCTTCCCTTATTCCCAGCAGTTAGCGATGTGTGGTAGGATTGACAGGGCATATAGTAGAAGACCAATTTTGTAATCATGATAAAACTCCCTAAGGAGAGTTCAGCTGGATCGAGCAAATGGCTCTTGTTACTTGGCATCCTGTTTTCTGTAAGGTCTCTGGGAAGACTGCAAGTAGGATACAAATGCTTAGCACTTCCCAGCTCATATTTTCAGCAGCTAGCATTCAGGGGCATTTGGAAGTTGTTATACTCTCCTCTGCAATAACCTTAACATCCATGAATTTCAGTATTTTTTCTCTGCCTTCAGTTTTGCATCATTTTAGTTTCATTGGATGATCTTGCCTTCTGGTACTGTGAAACTCATGGAGGAAAAGGCTTATCAGATGCAATTAAGAATCTTGTAACTTAGAGATGAATAAACTCATTATAGCATAGGCTTTCTAAATTCATTACTCTTCAAAAGGCTACATGATCATTCATATGAAGGTTGTCAAAAACTACAGATCAGTAGCCTCCAGAATCAGAGGCATTTTACTCCTGAATACTAATTTCAGAGTAGGGTACCCCTACATCCAAGGTTAAAAGGTGGGCACTGAGAGTGGTGATTGATTTAACTGGCTCCACTGAGCAACAGCAGTAGGTAACTAGTTAAAATAAGGAATGGATCCTGAAAAGAATGGAATGTTTAAATTTTCTGTTCTGTTTTTGATGTTTGTTTTGCTATAGCTTAAATATATTCTGATCCCGTTGCTTTCAGTGGCTATTTATCCCTTGTTTTAATATATCCCTGAGGAGCAACAACTGTTGTGAATGTGATCACTATGGTCCCAGTGGATGTTTGATCCGATTCAGCAGAGTTCACGTGAGAATAAGGAGATTTTGAGATGAAGGAGGAGAATTGTTATAGATAAAGTGATGGGAGAGTTAAGGTTTAAATGGAAAATGTGATTGTGAGAAGATTGAGGGCACGTTAGACAAATAAATGGGATTGAAGGATGAAAGTTAAGTTAGAAGCAGCAGAAGATGGAGAAGAAACAGAAGGTGATGCATAGAGAAATAATAGAGAAATGGGACATGTAACTGAGAGGTTGAAGAATTTGAGGAATAGAGGGATAGCTTAAAAAGGAGGAGTTAGGAAGAAGAAAACCAGGGCATTCTGCAGAGAAGAGAGTACTAAGTGAGGGAAATAAGAAACGGAGGACTAGAAATAATTTATGTGGGAAATGATGGCTGGAATTGAAGTCCAGAAAGAGAGGAATAATGGGATGCTAGCACAATAAGCAAGAGTGAAAGGGAGATGAACAATAAGAGAAATGGGTAGGAGGAAATTGGGTGAGCTGAGGCATAGAAAGGGAGAATGATTAGACTTTACAATAAAGTTACTTGCTTATTTGGAAAAAATTATATACTGCTCCATTCCTTAATAGCTCTAAGTGCCATGTAAAGCAGTCATGACAGTAAAAGGAGAAAATCTAAAAAGCTGATGTGGAAAAACATAAAGGAAGACAAAAAGGCACACGGAAGGCATATATCTGGTGGAAAGTTAAGCAGATGTGGGAATATTACAAGAGGAAAAAGTGATCTGGCAGGGACAATTGAGGTACTGTAGTTTGGGAGAAGAGAAGGTTGGGTAATGTCAGCATGGAGAAGAATGAAAAGTTAAGAGGTAAATAAGGAGTAAGGAAAGATAAATCAGACTATGAGAGAAGAGAAGTAAAATGTAGATAGGCAGGAGAGGGTATCCACTGTGAACAGAGGAAATCTGTTTTGGGATGTAGAGCAGAGAAAGCTGGCTTTTTTCTGGGCAATGTACTCCTACAGGGTGCTGGAGAAATTCTTGCTGAAATACCTCACATTGTTCCCTCCTGACAGGCCATTGAAGAAGAAGGGGGAAATCCTGATGAAATTCCCATGGCCTCAGAGATCACTAGCAAGAGAACCCCCAAAAGATCTATGAAAGGTACAAAACAGCTTTTCAGTAGGATTGAATTGCATGCATGCATGCATGCATGCCTATATATGTTCAGATTGTAAACCCAAGGGTGGTCTTTTTTTTTAAAAAAAGATGCAATCTGATGCTAGATAAATAAAAATAAGTGTGATCTGCAGCACTACTTGATTTGGTTATACATTCTTGCCACTAACAGGAATCTTCCTTTCCAAACTTCTAGCCATACCTACTCCAGTTTTGTGGCACTTCTTTCTCTACATGACATTTTAATGCATAGTTCCTGGGCATATTTAATCTTTTGAGTGATTTGGGAATTGTGATATCCTTTGGTGTTTTTAGAAAATTGCTTTTGATGTTTCTCAAGTCTCTGGATTAATGAGAGCTTGCAGGTAACTTTTCTGTTTCTTAGCAGCTCCATCTTGGCTTTAGTTATTTTAGAATTCATCACCAGAGTTTGCTGTTAGGGCAGTTAATCTGTGGCACCCCTTGGTTTGTTCCTTTAAAGTTAGTGATGACAATTATGCAAGAATTCTGAGTTAGGAAACAGTGGTCAACCAGGTTCTGGCTATAATCTTTTCTTTTTAAAAAAATTGCTTTTTTTAAAAAATATTTCTGAATGCATGTTTTGTGCTTCAAACTAGTGGTGATCAAAATCTGTGTTTTGGGGAACAGTTTTATTCTCCAGTATTCTGGGACCTCAGTATATTTTGCCAAACAATAGGCAGTCATTTAGCACTTGGGCTGCATGATAAAGTTGGCATTATCTAGCAATAAGAGTTTCATTTGTATGACACATTTATGTGTGATATAAATATCTCAGGCCTGGAATATTTAAAAATTCTTGGAATTTTTTTTTTTTTCTTCCTTACCAATGAGGTTGTTGGCCAACACTTTACCCCTTTGTAAATAAGGGCAAGTTATCATTGACTTGGACTTTGATATTCAGTTTCCAAGGGCTATCAGTAAGCCAGTTCTGTTGTTAAACCTTCTAGCAATACATTAAAGCTTTATTCTTTTAGGACGTAAATCAGAAGAAGAAGGGGGCGAGGACAATGGATTGGAAGAGAATTCAAGAGATGGACAGGTATGGAGAAAAAGAAAAATGCAATGTTTCTTTTAAAGTTTTGTTTCAAGTCACAATAATGATAAGTTTACCTTTCTCTCTTCATTCTGCTTCAACTATAGGAGGATATTGAAGCAAGCTCAGATAACTTGCAGGATATTGACATGATGGACATTAGTGTGTTGGATGAAGCTGAAATAGATAACAGCAGTGCTGTGGACTGTGGAGATGACTACCGGTCTGAAAACATTCTGGACTCTGACAAAGAAAATATTGATGTGGAAATGAAAGAACTTCCAGAGCAGCTGATGGAAAGTGAGGTAGATAATCAGGGGCATATTCAATTATTTATATCATGCTGGAGATGTGCCTGCAAAGATTAAGGCTGGCTAGTCGAAACCAGTGTATGAAATTCAGTTCCCCATATTTCAGCCTGGGCATTGCTATTCAGCTGGATTTTAGAGATAATGTAAATAAATCCGTCCTGAAGATTAGCTGTATACTCCCAGTTTCACTCTTCAGTCCCAGCTCAACGTTCTATTTCTGATGCCTTCCCTCAGCAGTTGGAATGTTCACAGGACTCCTCTGACGTTACACAGGCTGAGCAGTCACTGGGGAACAACACTTGGTACTAGCTAACTGTCAATGAAATGTGTTATTTCTTCAGTGAGTTGCTGTTTTGAGTAAACATTTATAGTTGCAAGGCACTAGCATTCATATCCTTGTGATAGGTTTTGCCTCTATAGGAAGAAAGATTATCAGCTTTTGAAAGGCATATTTGTGTTTTCTATTTATTCCCTCAGGAGAATGGTGAAGAACTTGATGACCAGCTAGATGCTGCTTCACCTGACTTGGCAGAAGTGAAGGTAACCAGGTGGAACTCCTCTCATGGGCTTGGGAGATGGGCTACAGCCATTCAGCCAGCAACTTTTTTTTAATGGTTCAAGTTAACTTGTTTTCTGGCCTTGCCTCCCAAGCCAAGCCAAAAATTCTTTAGCCTCTCTCTCTCCCAGAACAAAGAGCAGTTGCGTTGGGTGTCTCTGATCAGTGGGGCGCAGTAATCTGTCATACAGTTTGCAGTTGACAAGTATGGGGTGGTTTTGCTTTCCTTGCCCACTGTTTCTCCTTTTTGAGGAGTTGTGCTGCTGGAATTCTATTTTACGGGGTCCAGACAGACAAGTACACTAATGTTCCTTCACACAGTTCAGATTTCAACCCTACTGGTTATGGAAATAGATTTTAATACCATGAAACTGGAATTTTGGGGGCTGAGGAGACAGTTAATCTCTTCATAAAAAGCTCCCTGAACCCGCAGCTGCTTCTTTGGGCCAGATAGGTAAAAGAGCTTTCTTATGGCAGACATTTGCAGAATTTCATTTTCAATAAATCATTATGCCATTTTTGTGACTTCTTAAATTTTTGGACTGGGTTTTGTCTTATAGGGACGCCATCTTCTTTCTGTGACTACTTTAATCTTGATCACAGTCTGTTTTTTTCACAAAAAGGTTGGGTATTAATAACAGTCATAAGAAAGACTGCACCTCAAGTTCTGTCTTGCTGTTCACACTGGCAGAAATGGATTTAAAAGCCCTTTGCTTTTCTAGAAGCTTGGGAGCCTGTGGCTGAGAAGCATCATATTTGGAAAAGAAGCGCTTGTGATCAGGTGCTGTTCTGGGAACTAAATGAGGAGCTGGTTTTAGCCCTTGAGATTTAGGTTCCTTATATGTATGGCATTGTTGACACACTGTAAACTATCTGTTCCTTTTAAAAATAACATCAGGAACTTAGCCTATTTTTAAGAGTCCTAAATGGTTTAGTTTTGGAAATATCATTGCTGGGTCCAAGGAGATGGATCGTATTGTAATAAAAGATGCTTCAATTAGCTGTGGCAGGTTGTTTTTTTTGAGGAATCCAGGAGTTGAAAGTGGCCATTTAGGTCACGAGTCCAAGCTTCTACTCATTGCAGAAATCTAAATTAAACATCCTCAGTAAATGGCTGGCCAGCCTCTATTTGAACACATTGAGTAAATGGTAGCCTACCACTCTTTGAATAATTGATTCTACTGTCAAAGTGCTCTTGTTAGATTTTTTTCCCCTAATATTCATACAGAATCAGTCTTCCTGTAGCTAAAATCCATTACTCCATGTATTGCACTGTTTGGAGTGATAAAGAGCACTTCTTGGTTTCTTCTGTTTGGCATCCTTTCAGGTGTTTGCATGCTACATTTCCCTGTTCGGTCTTCTCAGTGCTAAAGATATCTTTCTATTGGACTTAGTTCCTAGATCCCTGATTATTGCTATCCTTTGAACCTATTCCAGTTTCCCCTAATCCTGCTTAAAGTAAGGTGCATAGTACTCACATTGGAGTCTGCCCAGGTGGAATTAAGTGAAGCTTTCTTTCTGTGATTTGGAAACTATTGTTTTGATGCAGCCTACAATTGATTTTTTTTTTTTTTTAGTCACATCACTGTTAGCTGATGCTCAGGTTGCGAGCATATCATTCCATGATCTTTCTTAGTATTATTTATTATTATCCAGTCAGGTATCCACATTCTGTATTCTATGCATTAGATATTGGTTTGAGAGTTGAGCACCAGGTGGGGGCCAAAGGTGAATGGGCAGCCCTAGAAAGGGCACAGCAGGCCCCTCCACCGGAGGTGCTACCCCTCCCTGGACACCCCATATATCTGTAACACGTATAATAGCCACACCCTGGTAAACCGTCTCAGCGGACAGGCCAAAACAGGTGAGGGTAGCTGATGGATCTTTGACTCTCAGTGAGATGGAGGATTTGTCTATACCACCATGTGAAATCTAGCCCTGGCAGATTGAGTGGAGGAGATTGATCAACGGTCCAGCAGTTAAGAAGGCAGGCCCAGCAGGTGTTGTGGAGCACTAAGAGCACAACAGACATCCTGGTCATCCACTGCAGCAGGAGAGGTCTCCAGTCATAACAGTTCTCCATGTCACTGGATTAAGGTCTCTTATGCTGAGAGAGTAGAACTGCCCCTGTGCAACCGCTGTTCCACTTAAAATCCCATCATACACAGGTTTCTGTTGTGCAATTTATCTTCATCTGCAACTCATCTGCAAATCATCTCAGTCCAAACTTAATTTGTTGAGCCCTGCGGCAATGGGGGAGTGGTGAAGCAACAGGTGGAGATGACCACTGGCAGTTGTAGTCACAAACCTGCACGTGGGCGGCCTTTGGACCAGTGGTCATTCATTTCAGTACCTGGAGCAGCAGAGATGTCCAGCAGCACCCAGGGCAGCTGGGCAGCCCTTCTAGGATAGCACTGCCCACCCTCACATGAGGAAGGAGGTTAGAAAAGGTGCCCCAAACATTGCCTACCCCACAACATCTGGCTAGCTAAACGCAGCTGGCAGATCATCTTAGTCAAGCATTGAGAAAAACAAATGAAAGAAAACTCATTTTCAGAGCCTGGAAAGTCCACACCTTGCTGGACAGAGACAAGGTGTCAAGACCTGAAAGACAAACATCACTCACAGCAGCAGAACTTAACCATTACAGCATTGACCTTGCTGCACTCAGTGAGACCAGGCTGGCAGACAAAGGTTCATTGCAGAAGCAGCAAGTGGATATACAGACTGATACGGGTTCATTGCAGGAAGGGTTCATTGCAGGAAGCAGTGAGTGGATATACAGAGAAACCACAGACTGACAACAGGACTCATGGAGTAGATTTTGCAATCAAAACTGCTCTGCTGAAGAACATCTCTACCCACTGTAATAAATGAACACATTATGAAGTTCTGCTTTCCTCTCAGCAAGTCCTGGTATAGTCTAGATGAAGACAAGGTTTCTACAAAGACCTGGATCAGATTATTTGAACAACTCCTGCCAGTGACAAACTCATTCTGGGCAACTTCAACGCTAGGGTGGGGACAGGCAGCAACAACTGGGATGGAGTCCTTGGGAGACATGGAGTGGGAAAACTAAATAGCAGTGGCCTGCTTCTGAGCAAATGTGCTGAGCACAACCTGTGCATCACTAACACGATGTTCAGACTTGCAAACAAGTACAAAACTACCAGAATGCATCTCAGGTCCAAACACTGGCACCTACTTGACTACATCATAGTATATCAGCGCAACCTTAAAGATGTCACCATCACCTGAGCCATGCGAGGTGCTGAGTGCTGGACAGATTACAGGTTGGTCCGGTCAGTCTTCAACCTTCACATAGCACCTTTACATTGTAAGCAACCAAAGACTGTCAGAAAGTCATTCAACATTGGCAGACTGCAAGACCCAGGTCAAGTCCAACGTTTCCAAGGTGTACTTAATGAAAAACTCTCCAGCAATTTACCACTTGTAGGAACCTGTTCTGAAAAGTGGACACAGTTTTAAAGATGTCATCATGCAGATTGCAACAACTGTACTTGGACTGAAAACCCGGGCGCATCAAGACTGATTTTATGAAAACCATGAGACCATTTCAGCAGCTCTCCAGGCCAAGAACAAGGCCTGTGCAGACTGGTAGAACAATCCATCATCTGTCTCATAGAAAGACAAGTTTAAGCACCTGCAGTCCAGAGTACAGATGGAACTGCGAGAAATGCAGGACAAGGAGTGGCAGAGAAAGGCTAAGCAAGTGAAACGCTATGCAGACATGCATACTACCAGAGAGTTCCATAAAATGCCATAAAATCAGTTTATGATCCTCCTAAATCAGGATGCTCCCCCCTGCTCTCACCTGATGGATCAAGCCTGATCAAAGACCAGGAAGGACTGAAAAACTGCTAGGCTGAACACTGAACCAACCTACCCAATAGGCCATCCACAGTTGATCATGATGTCTTACAGCAGATTCCTCAGCTGCCAGTCTTGGATGCCCTAGACGTGCCTCCCTCTACTGATGAGATCAAGAAAGCGATCTTGCAGATGAGTTCAAATAAAGCAGCAGGACAGGATGGTATTCCTCCTGAGATCTACAAAGCACTAGACCCAAACACCTTACAGGCATTCCAAGATATCTTGGAAGACATTTGGTCCACAGAGGAGATGCCTGACAACTTCTGTGATGCCCTTATTGTGGCTCTCTACAAAAATAAGGGAAGCAAATCAGATTGCGGAAAGTACAGAGGTATCTCACTACTGTCCATTGCCGGTAAGGTCTTTGCCGGCATTCTCCTGAATAGACTTGTCACTGTCTCAGAAAGGAACCTCCCAGAGGCTCAGTGTGGCTTTCAGCCAGAACAGAGTACAGGAGACATATTTGCCATGAAGCAAGTCCAGGAGAAGTACACCGAGTAGAACAAGCCTCCTTACTGTTTCTGCATGGAACTGACATTTGATACTGTAAACAGGCTCTCTGGAGTATCCTGAGATGTTATGGATGCCCAAAGAAATTCTTGAAGTTGATTCAGCTACTCCACAACAGAATGACAGGACAGGTTCTATACAGTGGTGAAACATCAGCTGTATTTGCCATTTCCAATGGAGTAAAACATGGTTGTGTGCTAGCCCCAGTCCTGTTCAATCTGTTCTTCGCTTGCATGTTGTCACATGCTGTCCAGGGTCTGAAGGAGGGAGTGTACATCAGGTAACAATTGGACGGCTCTCTTTTTGATCTTTGCCACTTGAACGTGCCGACGAAATGCCTCCATACAGTCATCCGAGAAACCCTCTGCTGATGACACTGTGCTCCTGGTGCACAAAGATAGGGACCTACAGTTGATGCTGAACAAATTCTCAGATGCTGCTATGCTCTTCACCCTGACTATCAGCCTGAATAAGACTAAAGTACTTTACCAGCCTGTGTCAAATACCAACCCCGTAGAACCAAAAATTACTGTTGACGACACCCAGCTGACAAATGTAAACAGCTTCAAATACTTGGGAAGCATCTTCTCAAGCAATGGGTCTTTGGACAAAGAAATTGACTCCAGGATCAGCAAGGCCAGCCAGGCACTGGAGCGGCTGCATACTAGAATGCTCAATCAGCACAACATCCTTATCTCCACAAAGCTGAAAGTCTACAGATCTGTGGTTATCCCTTCTCTCCTATATGGATGTGAGTCCTGGACTCTATACCAAAGGCACATCAAGCAACTGGAGAAATTTCACGTGTGCTGTCTGCTCCATTCTTAGCATTAGTCGGCAGGACCATGTTGTTACGGGTGGGAGCAACGCAACATTTATTGATGACGAGACTCTCACTGGGTCATTCAGGGAGAAGCTTTATTTGCGCAAAGGTTCAGTTTGGACTCGCAGGTCCCTGCAAAGAACTGAACCCCGAAAAGGAGTTCAGCAAGCCTTTTTATCATTACAAGAGCCGTTTCTCCCCAATCCCCCCCTCAGTGCCCTCCCCATGCCTTCCGTACTCCAAATTTGGTCAATTGCTGGTAGCTAAACCACAAGTCCTTGTCTTCACCGGTTGTACCTTGTTTTGGGTACATTTCGGCCTTGTTGTCTAGAGCATTGCTATCTGAGGAGGGAGGGAGATAAGAGCACTCAGCATCAGCAGAAAGGAAAGTTATAGAGAGTTACATTTAAAATGTAAAACTTCACAAAATACCAGTTTCATACAAAATATAGGATATAACAAAAGACTTCTTCTCATATTTGCTTCCGAGACTTATCACTGCAAAGCCTCTAGCTAAAAAAACACTTCCAGAGAAGAGGTTCACTACTTGGTTACTAGTGAGGACTACATAACCCAAAAATGTAGGATAGGACTACATAACCCAAAAATGTAGGATAAAGATCAGAATGAAGTTACAAATAATTTTCCATTTGTATCCTGCCACCTCATTCCCCCCTTTGAAAGTCCTTTGGCTTTGCCGAAGGGCTTTCACTCATCAGAGTGGGAATGGGGTCATAATGCCACAGAGCCATTATTTGAGTTGTTGCTTCCCTTTTGGCTATGAGGGAGAGGGTACTTGTGATAGTGTGAATAAAAATAGGTAAAATGCAAGGAATAAGCACACAGCCAGCAGCAATTATTCCAATAAGCGCAACTATAGCTTGGAGACCTGGGAGTTTGGGAAACCAGGACTCAAAGAGATTTTTCATATTGAAACCCTCCCATGTCTGAACAAAGACATGGGCAATTTTGACCACCCGGTCAGCAATTTTCTTAATAACCTTTTCAGTATCTTTTATCACATACACCTTCTTCCTTTCCTTTTATCTCTCTTCTACTTTCTCCACTCCCTCCTTCTTACACACATACACATACTCAGCCATTGCTCATCACATATCCTGTTGCCCACATCTGCTTGCTCTCTTTCCCTTTGCATACGAACCATCAAAACCACTATAGAACAAGCATTTACATCCATTCTTATCATATGGGTGATGCCAAATCTTCTGGTTGTTCCTGAATTAGGTCACTACCGGTGGACCTAATTAGTCCTTAAAAAGATTTGCTGGTGAAGCTAGAGAAGGCTGCAATTTTAATTTAAGTCCATCGACCAAGGAAACTTGCCAAATGTCTGGGGGTTCCTTCACCTGCCCGATCCTGGATCCGTGCACCCAAGCTTTGATGTAGGACTTTCACAGCAGTTGGCATGCTCAGTAGGACTTGCTTCGGTTGGGACCACTTCAGATCAGTGCAGGATGGGAACAGCTCTAACCCACTGGTCTGGCTGGGCAATGGGTTGTATGTCAGGAGCGACTGGCAAGGCATCTCGGACCTGCAGGGAAACAGAGGATAGAACGTGCGCCAGCTTCTGCAAGTATTGAGAAATGTTCTTTTCACCAGTCCAGGCAGTTTGTACTTCATGAGATCCAAATGATCTCCCATAAAGCATTTCAAAGGGGGACAGTAAATAGCCCTGATACGTGTTAAAGCAAGGGACAGTATTTTGGGCCATGGCAACTGAGTCTCCTAACAAAGCTTTGCAAGCTGAGCCTTTAAAGTACGATCCATGTCTTCAGCCCCTTCTTCAGGCCAGTTGACTCCAAACGTTGGCCATTCTTGTTTACAGAAAATCTTCAGGGTATCCGGGTCGCACCTGGGATCCCCATAGTCGCCACTGAAGGCAGCTTTAAAGTTTTTCAGCATGCATGACAGAGGGGTAACTTTGCTTCCTGTGTTCCCCATGGTGTGGGTCTCCTAACGTGTACCTGATGTTAGACTTTGGCAAGGGGTTCTCCTGTCAGGCCTCGGTCCGGCTCAGGGAAACGGCGAGACAGTCCTCCCAGCACTCGCTGGCCTCCTTTTAAAGGACCTGTCCCCTCCTGCCTTGGTCTCCCAGCAAACGCTGGCTCTTCCTTTTAAAGACCAATCCCTGCTACGGAGCGTGCCAGATTTCCAATCCCTTACTCCTTTAGGAGAAGGGATGTTCCCAACCCACTTGCCTATACACTACAGCCGACCTACGGTGCCGGACACTCAACGGTCACCAATAGGAACTGCGACTGTTTAACCACCCACACAATCCTAGAAGGCACCCACTCTTGGGCCCTTCACCCCCAGGAGGATGCGCTTTTCCTCCTCTTCCGCCTCACCGGTTATGACGGGTATTCCCCACTGAGTATACTCGCCTGGTCTGGTCGCTAGTCGGCCCACTCACTCCTCTGTTCCTCCGGCCGGCCGTCCACTCACTCCTCTGCTCGTCACCGTGAATGGGTCCTTGGATCCAGGGGAAGGCTCCCTACCCTCTGCGGCGTCCGCTGGTCCCGAGGCACAGGAGTCAAGGGGTCCTGCCAGCTGGTTGCGTCGAGCCGCCGGGCGTCGCTGAGTCTCAGGAGTTCCACTGGTCCTGCTCAAAGGGCCGGGAGAGTCCCATCTGGGGTGCCAGAAATGTTACGGGTGGGAGCAACGCAACATTTATTGATGACGAGACTCTCACTGGGTCATTCAGGGAGAAGCTTTATTTGCGCAAAGGTTCAGTTTGGACTCGCAGGTCCCTGCAAAGAACTGAACCCCGAAAAGGAGTTCAGCAAGCCTTTTTATCATTACAAGAGCCGTTTCTCCCCAATCCCCCCCTCAGTGCCCTCCCCATGCCTTCCGTACTCCAAATTTGGTCAATTGCTGGTAGCTAAACCACAAGTCCTTGTCTTCACCGGTTGTACCTTGTTTTGGGTACATTTCGGCCTTGTTGTCTAGAGCATTGCTATCTGAGGAGGGAGGGAGATAAGAGCACTCAGCATCAGCAGAAAGGAAAGTTATAGAGAGTTACATTTAAAATGTAAAACTTCACAAAATACCAGTTTCATACAAAATATAGGATATAACAAAAGACTTCTTCTCATATTTGCTTCCGAGACTTATCACTGCAAAGCCTCTAGCTAAAAAAACACTTCCAGAGAAGAGGTTCACTACTTGGTTACTAGTGAGGACTACATAACCCAAAAATGTAGGATAGGACTACATAACCCAAAAATGTAGGATAAAGATCAGAATGAAGTTACAAATAATTTTCCATTTGTATCCTGCCACCTCAATGTCTCCAACCTGGAAGTCTTGGATCACACGGAGTTCACCAGCATTGAGTACCTGATTATCAGAGCCCAGATGCGATGGGTGGGACATGTCATCAGAATGGATGACCACCGTATGCCTTGCCAGTTGCTCTGTAGTGTACTAGAAGAGACTTCGAGGTCAACCACGCAAGCGCTACGAAGACACTGTGAAAGAAACTCTATGCCACTGCAGCATCCAGCCAGGGGAACTAGAAGTTGTGGCTGCTGACAGAACCTGCTGGCGAGCCCTGTGCTATGAAGCCTCCACAGGCTTTGAAGTCAGGCGCCGCCAAAAACCATGAGTGGCATCACAGAATAATACCCAGAGTTACTATAGCAATGGACTTCCAGTGCCCCCATTGTGCTAGGCTCTGCACTTCCAGACTAGGACTGCAGAGCCACTTCTGTGTCCACAGATGAACTGCACAACAGCATGTCTTCTTCAAACTGGAAATACTACAATATAATATAGATAACTTGTTTCCTTTTCACTTGATTCTATTAGATAACATTCTGTTATTTTCAATCCATTTCTCTAACCATTTTAAGTCAATTTCTCTAACCTATGAAAACTATTTTGAATTTTATTTCTGTCTTGTAGAGAATTAGGTATCCCACAAAATTATGAGTTACCTGCAGATTTAATAAGCTCTTCAACTTTTCATCCAAGTCACTAACAAAAGAGTTGAAGAGTCAAGGATGTGAAATGTGGAACCTCACTTAATATCCTTCCTCAGTTTCATGAGGACCATTTATGAGTACCTGCTGAGTATTTTCAAACTGTATCCATGTGATTGTCATGCTGTCCAGCCCATATTTAATTAGCTTTCTAATCAAAGTATCCTTGGTACTTTCTCAGATGCTTTGCTAAAAATAAGATATGTTTGTAGCATTCCAACAATCTACCAAGGAAGTTACCTGATCAAAAAAAAGGCATAAAATTTGGCAAGACTCATTCTTGACAATCCCATGGTGACATGTGGTAATTATTGCATTATTTTGAGGTGCTTTTAGTTTAATCTGTCTATGATCTGCTGCAGAACCTTCCCAGGTATTGGTGCCAGTCGCTGATCTGTAGTTCCCTAGATTCTCCTTTTTACCCTTCATGTATGTGGGAATAACATTTGCTCTCCTCCAATCATCTGGCACATCACCAATTCTTCAGGATTTCTCAAAGATGTTACAGAAGGATTAGACAAGACAGTCAGCTATTTTTCTTCAGTATTTATCTGGCCCTGGAGATATTATTAACATTAATTCAAAGTAAATATATATCTTACCATGTTTCTATGAATCTCTGGGCTCATTTCCACCCTTCATTCTGCTCTTCCCAATTTTCTGGTAGAACACATGCTTTCTTGTTAGCAAAATTGAGTAGTTCTGCCTTTGATTTGTTTATCTGTCCGGGGGTTCTAATTCTTTTCCCTTTATTTTGAACATATCTAAAGAAGCCCTTTTGTGTTGTTCCCAGCTTATTCTGAATGTTAGCCTTCTTGACAACACGTCTGTAATTTTGGATCACCTATATTAACGCTTTTTGGTGACCTGTGCCTCTTTTCCCCTTTATTAGATTTATATGGCCACCCATCTCAAATACATGACTCTGAGTGGCCTTTGGGGGTGGGGGGCTTTTTTGATTTCAGCACTTGTTGGCTTCTGTTGTCTTTCTTCCCCCACCCCACCCTTATTGCAATTGTGCTTTTAGTATCTCTTTGAATATTTTCAAGTATATATGGACTAAAAATATCTATAGAATCCTCTTACTACATCTTTAAAACATTTTAACAACAGTTGGTAAAATCCTAGGTGCTTAAACAAAGCACTTACCAATTTGACAAAATTATATATTAGGATCATGAGGAACATGTCCTTGCTCAGTACAGGATTTGCCATAAAGGAATCAGGCATGAGAAACATAGATCATCATAATTTCAGGCTTATTTCTAGATAGACCTACATATTATTACAATATGAGCATAGAAGCAGTTACTTTTTCCTCATTTAATACTTTTCTTCCTATTTTTTGCTACAGGACTTGGAAGAGCAACATTCAGAACCAGGTATTTTTCTGTTAATTTCTTCTTTTTAAAGCACAGTGGAGGTAAGGGGCCAGTGCTCGAACTTGCTAGTTGTCTTAAGTAATTAATTAATTAATGATGTACCGGACAGCCCACGTAATTCTTTAGTTCATAAATATCTGAAATGCAGTCATAATTCTAGCTCTATGAAATCATGCCTGCCACTTAGGAAGTGCTTTTTCTAGACCTGAAAAAAAAAAATAAAGTTCATCTCTAGCTTCACAGATACACTAGAAGAAAGTTAATGTCAAATATGAAAGCAAATCCTGTAGAACAGATTGTAATATGTGATTGTGTGATCAGTAGAGTAGAAAAGCTAGTTTAAAAGTTGCTGTAGGGAGAAGTTGTGAGTTACAACATAACAGAAGAAGGAAGAAGAGAGGTTCTACGTGGAAATTCCATAAAATGCTATTTACTTTCTTGGACTTACATGTTCATGCACCATCAGAAGACATTCCAGTTTTCCTGTTGGACTGCCATGCTTTAAACAAAAACGAAAGAAAGAAATTCAGAGTTTGAAATGGAATTGTTTGTTCTTGATGCATTCTATTTAAGCTTCTTGGAATTCTGGAAGAAAGAACCTCTTGAAGATCGCTCAAGAATGAGCCAGAAGGCTTTTGTTATACTGATAAGATCAGGGTTTTTTTAATTCCTTCATAACGTATGATCGTTCTAAAATAATGTCTTAGCTTTAGGCATTTGAATGTAGTATACCGAAGGGTTTTCCAGTTTCTGTGTAGCTTTAGCCATACTCTGTTAGCCTGGCAGCCATGCCGTTCCGCATTTGTCTTTGCTATGTTTCCCTGGTGATTAAACCTTGTGCCATTCTATTCCTGTTAAATCTATAGAAAATGAGAAAATGCTCGACATTTTGGGTGACACTTGTAAATCTGAGTTCCTTAAAGAAGATGCGTCTGAATCGGAGCAGGCGCAGGAAGCGAATGATCCATTCCTGGGCAAAAAGGAAGACGAGGAAGATGCACTTGCTGCCACCGCCCAGTCGGATGAAGACCTTGTAGATACGGACAGCCAGTCAGGCCAGGCTGCGGCCAAGAACAAGGAGGACGAAGCAAAGCTCTTAGTGGTAGCAAAAGGGGAGCCGAGCGAGCAGACAGTTGAGGAAGCCAAGCCGGACTCGGACTCTTTAGCGGTAGAGAGCAGGAGTGGAGGTGGAGGTGGTGGTGGTGAGAGTAGCAGAGGAGCCCAAACTCTGGAAGCCTGTAGTGAGGAAACCGCGGAGTCGGACACAGGTCCCCAAGTGGTTAGTCCAGAGGCCGAGAAGATGGAAGTGAAGGCTAATTGTGAGGAGGAGTCCTCTGCCACTAGAGAGTCCTCTGCCCAAGAGGGTGGTGATCAGAACACGAGGTTTGTTTTTCTCCATTTTAGCAACAAAAGGAAAATACCAATCCCTGATCCGCTATGCCAGTATCAATCAAAAGAGCAGAGTAAGGTACCAGCCAATACGATACACAGATTTATAACCCTGTAAGCATTAGTATAACTAACAGGTAAGCCATTATCTAAAAAATTGTGTAGATGGAGAGGTTAGCACTTTCCATAACAGGAGGAAGACTATATAGATGCAATAATTTGGAGCTTTCCATGGGCTCTTGCTTTCCTCGGTGGCATTCTTTTTAGTCCATGTACATGAGCATGAGATCAAGACTAGAAGCATCCGATCCACAGAGTGGAATGCCAGCAGAACTCCAGAAACCAGGAATTCTGGTCAGACAATGTACACAGTAAAGGAGGGATTCCTGCAGAGAAACATGTGCACATATACACACTTCAGAGTGCAATAAAATAAGAAAAAAGTTTCACGTGGCCCTTGCAGGTTCGCTAGGAAAACCAGCCACGCAGTCAGCATCATAAGGATGGTGCGGTACAATTTTTGGTTATATTGCGATGCTTAAACAGGTACGTTGGCATAAATATATGACTACTACAGAAGTGCAGGACTGCAACTACTTACTTGCAGTACTTAAAGGCAGATAAAGTTGAAAACAACGATACCTATCATTAAGTGGAGCATATCATACTCCCTCTTCCTCATTGAATCGGGAGGGGGTGGGATGGGGAGGTTTTAAAAGATTTATTGTTGCATCTGTTTATTTCTCCTCCTATTCCTAAGAACGTTAACTTTCCCTCTTTTTCAGTTGTGTAAATAATGGGTTAGTTAGTCATGCTAGTGCTTCACAGTTTTATAAATCTGTGTGTAATATGGGCTGGTACCTTACATTTCTCCATTTTAGACAAAATGCTGTCTTTTTTCCTTTCTTTTTTTTGGATGAATAGACAGACAGACAGACAGACAATCAGTCAGTCAGTCAGTCTGTAAGAGATTAGGTCAGGATGTTTCTTCAGTTTGGCCTGCAAGCCTACTGAAATTCCTATGGTACTCTAAAAAAAATCTTTTAGGTTTTGTTTTTCCCCTTTCGTGTACATTAAAAATGATTTTGCAACCTTTGCTTTTTTTTTAATCTTTATAAAGTTAATTTGCTTTTAAGATTAACCCAATACTTGTGAGTACTATAAGTGCTTTTTTAATTCATTGATTCATTTACATTATTTACATTTAAATCGGGTAGGTATTGCCTTCTAATGAATTTTTAAAATATATTAATATTGTTATATATAATAACTTTTCCTCCACCCATTTCCTGACTCCTTTTTGTTTTCCTTTTTTTTTCTTTTTTTGTTCTTAGTTCTGAGGAGTCCAAAGACCCCAAACAGTCTTCAAAAGAGGAAAAAGGTATTTGTATTTGTTCACGTAAAAACTTACACCTTGCCCGCCTGGTGCGTAGCCATTGTTGAGGAGACGCATATTTAAATCTTTAATGGGTTTACACATGACTTCAGCTGACGCTTCGTGACATGAGTTGAGATGAAATCCTACAGGATTTCCGTCGGTCAAAAAATAAATATGGGCATTAGCATGATGGAACTTCATTATGCTGTATATTGTCCTGCAGATGGCAAAGATTGATGAATGTTGATATTCCCAACATGACTGGCAGCAATTTCAGGCATCTTTTGCCAACGTCTCCTCGGTTGGCATTCACCAGTGGATGCTGGCTGCAGTCGAAATTAAGACACTGGGCCTCAAGTAAACTATTGCCGCGTTTCCAGGCATTTACTGGAAGATACAGATTTTTCTGGAGTTGCGTTCCTTTCCAGGGGTGGCAACGGTGATAGTGGCAGAACTTACTAAATTGTACCTTGTCATATGATTTAGTTTTATGTTTCCAACTAGGTCACAGTAGCACTAGCACTGGGCGGAACTTCTGGGTCAGTGGCCTTGCTTCCAGCACCCGAGCAACTGACCTGAAGAATCTCTTTAGCAAATACGGGAAAGTAAGGCTGTTTTCATTTATTTCTTAAGTCCAAGTATGATCTGTTTTGTTACAAGTTCTTCTTATCTCCTTTGTAACACGAGGGCTTTGGTGTAGCTCTGGTTCAACTAGCCCATATCCTCTATCAGGATACCCCCCCCCCAGCATTCCCCCTCTCCAAGCTTTTTAAATCAGAGTCCTTCCATGTAGAAAATTAAATGTAGAACTTTTTTTTTCTCAACTTTTGAACAGAGTTTTAGGGAGTAAATCTGGGCAAGGGAGTTGTTTTCTTCTTTTCTTTTCCTGCATGGAAATAATTGGTCATCTTCCCCCAGCCCTGGTCCCTGAATGTGTAGCAATAAGCCCTCAAGTGCTGTCTTTAAAAAGAGGGTTAGACAGATTCACCAGTAGCCGAGGCTGTTGATGGCAGAACAGTGTGAATAAAGGCACACTGCTCACGGTTTCTAAAATGCAGCGGGGAAGGGGGGCAAGGTGAGGTGGTTGCCTCTGTTCCTTTTAATCAGCAGGGCTAGCTGGTCTTAGGAGGCTGCTGGGTTTGATGGATCTTCAGCTGGCAATTTAAAAAACGTGTGCTTTCTCTTCTCAAGGTGGTTGGTGCCAAAGTGGTGACCAATGCTCGTAGCCCAGGCGCTCGATGCTACGGTTTTGTGACAATGTCGACAGCTGAGGAAACTACCAAATGCATTGCCCATTGCCACAAAACGGAATTGCATGGCAAAATAATATCAGTTGAAAGAGTAAGTGGTGCCTCTCTCCTTCCTCACGCCACCACACTGGGGAAAAAACTAACCTGTTGCTTCGTTTTCTAACGATCAAATATACTTTCAGGCAAAGAATGAACCTGCTACCAAGAAACTTCTGGATAAAAAGGACAGCGAGGTGAAGACTGAAATGTCATCTGGCGATAGGTAATATTCTTCAGTCTGCTTTATCTTTTAGAGGCCTTTCAGCCCAATCAGTTTATTTGATGTGCTAATAGTGATCTGTTCAGCTGGGACAGTTTACTCCTCTCCCCCATTCTCTTCAAAAACCATTTTCACAAATACGTCATAACATTTCAGTAACACTGTTAGTGTCTAGAATAGGAAACGTTTTCTTGTCTTGCTGCCTTTCTTCCTGTTCTGTGAGCCTCACTAGGTAGGCCAGACCAGGAAACCAACACCACAGGAAGGCTAAAACTACTTTTACTGAGATTGGCTCTAATAACAGAATCTTGCAAGTCGGATTATGCTGTACGTTCTCCCTCTTCTTATACTTCTGTGAATTAGGGAGGTATCTGCCTGAGCCGCTTCCGAATATTATTTGTCTTAAAATAAATTTTACCCCCTGTTGCCCTGGCAACAGATCTTTCATGTCTCTGTCTAGGTCATCTTCTTTACTCTCTACGCATTCTGAACTTAACTGTTTTTCAGGAGTGCCAGTGTGAAAAAGAATGAAAAGGCTGATTCAAAAGAAGATGGTAACAAAACAGATGAAAAGGATGAAAAGGGGAAAGAGGAGCAGAAATCTGGATCTGCTGATCAATCTAAGACTCCAAAATCAGGTAATTTATTGCTGGAGAAAAGGGAAGTATTCATAGGTGGCTTCTGCTGGGATTATCATCCAGTCTCTTTGCTTTCATGTAGGGAGCAAAGGAACAGAAAGAACTGTGATAATGGATAAATCCAAGGGTGAACCAGTTATTAGTGTGAAGACCACGTCTAGATCAAAAGAGAGAGTAAGTGGAACTTTCCTTCTTACGTTTGCTGTTTACTTGACTATGAAAGCAGGGGAAAGAGATCAGCCAGTTTTACCGTTTTATCCTTGAGAAGTTTGGTGTCATTGTTTCACCTTCATTTGCTATACAAATAACTGGAAAGAAACATCAAGCCTTTTTTCCCTAATCTTCATTTTGGAGATGCGCATTGGCCATGGTTATAAAAATCTTAGGTAATGAAATAAAAATCTTTGGATAACTGGATTAAGATGATCTACATTGGCACCTTTCTGTGCTTTGGAAACTTGGTGATACTAAGCAATCAAAATCTCTCCACCCTGTATGTTGTAAGTGGCAGAATCAGTGTGAAACTTTAAGATTCTTTATGGAGGCTGATTCTGACTGTTGTCTTTAGGTGGGCTCAAAATCTTTATGGCAGCAAAGCAAAATGATGTCATAGTATACATTTGTGAAAAAGTATTGAGTAATATGATTTCATTTACCACATAGTACTGACAACCAAAGATTGAAGACTTCTTTGGTGTTCTTGATGAAGGATAATGGTTTATATTAAATTTAAACCAGCTTACTTAAAAAGAAATATGATTTTTCATCTTGAAAAATACCAGTACGTGAAATAACTTCGTAGCCTTCAACATACCCCAGTTTCTGTTCTGCTTTTATTAGCTGTGGATGATAGGCTGGTCACCTGGTGAAGTTTAGATACTGTTGGAACTTTGATGTTTCTTAGATCTTTTCCAAAAAGTCTGTACTTAAATTTTTTTAATGGAAAGTGTGATTTTAAACTTTAAAACCCTAATTCTTAGGATTGTATAACTAATACAGAACATTCCTGTCAAAAGATGACAACTAAAACCACTATGATTTGAACTTTTAAGGAAGGCAGCGCAACATATGACACAGTGTATAAACCTTTGAGGAAACAGTATTTTTGTTTGACTATTTGCAACTAGACTGTGCTGCTTCCACCTTTCAAATTGGTCTCTATCATGCATTTTCCTGTGGGGCAGAGAGTAGCCCATTGCTTTTCCTTTGCGTACAGCTAATTGGGCAGAAAAGAATTATGTGCAAATAAACTTTGTAGCCTTGCATATTTTTCATGAAAGTAATTTCAGTATTGCATAGTTGGAATTGAAAAAGAGGTTAGGAGGGAGGACTACATGTGAATTTACACAGCATAGGTTTTGTAGCACCTTTTAGGTATGTTAGATTTTGATGCCCATAAGGGATAGCCTGAAAATAGTCGTTTTTAGGAGTGTGATTGATTGTAGTTTAGAACAGGTTATGTACATGTTTCCTGATTCTGGAGTCCTGATCCAAATGTTAGATGCACAAACCTGCAATACTATTTGCTGATATTTTATAATTGATTTCCATTTCATTAAAAATCTCTGATGCTGCTGCTCTGGGATCAGGAGAAAGAAAAACATAGAGGCTGAAGTTCTGCCTTTCAAAGACAGTTTGAAATCGGGGAATTCCCTGCCAAATGTCTCGCCTTCTGAACTGTGCGTGGCAGAGAGGCAGGACTGTTTCCAGAGCCACGAAGATTGAAATGGCAGTTTGCTTATCTTTCTTCCATTTCCAAATGTGGTCCTTCCTTTAGTGAATTAGATGTTGCAACATTGTACTGTATCTTGAACTGCAGAGCGTGAAGAGTCAGGATCGCAAGTCAGAGAGCAGAGAAAAGAGCCGAGAGCGACAAGGGGCCGCACCATTCAACAAAGTCAAAGACAGGCGACTTAATGAAGAACAACATCGGTGAGACCCATAGGCTAGAGGAAGACGCTCGTCTGTGGTTGTTTTCATGTTCTTTGCCTTTCTATTTTGCCTGTTTCACATTTACTCACAGCCTTCTCCATTCTGGGTTACAGTTCCTATCATATCCAGCCATTGTGCTGATTGGGGATGACCATAGTAGTCCAGTCCATTGGGAGAACCCCAGTTGGGGAAGGCCGATCTTCTGATATAAGAGGCCCGTTGCATATTAAAAGATCGGCCTTTTATTCTACTGAAGAAAAAGCAGGTTAATACAAAGCCTTGTAAGAGAGCAGACTGACCAAGGAGGGACAGAACCTGTGACTCCCTTGCTGCTCTCCTGGGTTCCTGTACTTGCAGTGTGGAGGTGACGTTTCTTTCTCCCCAGGCAGTTCGGCATCTAAGTGACCTGGTGGAATGGGGACCGAGCTCGCCTGCTCGCCAAGGGGGGCCAGCAGCAGCTGGGAGGCAGAAGCAGTCTGCCGGTCAGAGTCAGGCATCCTTCTCTGCCTTTCAGTACCCGTGATCGTCGAGAAAGGCAGCAGCGCTTGCAAGCCATCTGGGAGCAAGAGGAAAGGGAGAGGCTGGAGATCACCCGAGAGAAGCTGGAGTTCGAACGGGCGCGCCTGGAGCGGGAGCGGATGGAGCGGGAGCGGCTGGAGAGAGAGAGGATGTACATCGAGCATGAGCGGAGGCGGGAGCAGGAACGCATTCAGCGGGAGAGAGAGGAGCTGCGGCGGCAACACGAGCAGCTGCGCTACGACCAGGAGAGGCGCGTGGCCCTGAGGAGGCCGTACGACGTGGACGGGAGGTAAAGGTCATGTTTGCCACTGTTCGTTTGCTCAGATCTCGTTGCCTTGCATTGGATGCAGCAGCAACATAGGTGATCGGGGGAAAGTTTTCTATCCTGGTCTCTTAATCTCATTTTGTTTGCAGGAGGGATGAGCCCTACTGGCCGGAAGCCAAGCGGATGGCGATGGACGATCGTCATCGCTCAGATTTCAGCCGTCAGGATCGATTCCATGACTTTGATCACAGGGATCGCGGACGGTACCAGGACCATCCTCTGGACAGGTTAGCCAGTGAATAAAGCGCCTTGTGTTCCCGTTGGGGAGGTTTTTTACTCTAAATTGTGGCAGGCTTCAGGTGTATTTCCACAAAAGTGGATTATTCAGTTTCTTTAAATTGAGGTGAATGTCCTTTAACATCCCACCAAGTTAGAGTTCACAAATTGAGATGTAATCATAAATGAATATTACCCCCTTTCTTATCTGTTCTTTTTTTGATAGGCAGGGGGAAAGCGTTATATTCTGCCTCTGTTTTGCTTCATTACAAAATGACTGTTTAGTTTGTCGCAAAGAAAGTCTTTTGGTTTGGTTTTTTTTTTGGTTCAGCTGTATTAGCTTTCTCCTTTTCTTTCCTCCCCACCCCCCAGCCTTTATTCTGTCTAACTGCCTGTCTCTTCTCATAACCCCGTTTCTTTCTCCTTAAACGCGCTAACTTTCCTGCTGCTTTTTCTTAGGAAGTGGCAAGTTAACCTTTTATTCACATCCTAACATAACTTTCTCATCAACATAAGCGAACATCATTTTTTAAGAAAAAGTTCTTAAATTAACTGCACAGGTCCGTTTCAGCATTGAACCTGATTCTAGCAAAAAGTTGAAGAAATGTTTTTTCCTGAGGAGGTGCACTGTTTTAACCCCTTTATTGTAGGCATTCTGTTTGGCATCAGCCCCTTCGGCTATTTCTGTCCACTTCATCTAGCAGAAGAAATTCTTTCCTCAGTTGCTAAGGTCTAGGAGAGAGAAAAAGGCTCTGATTGCAGGGCCTAGCAAACCACACAGATACTGATGTGTATAAGTAGAGCTTCTCAGCTCAGGGGACCCCTTTGCTGAATAGGAATCCCTTGTGGTGAAAAGATTGTCTGAACCTCATCTGAAAGACACTCTGCTTCTGAATATTTTGAGTAGAATCTCTATGAGAGCCAGTCTTCAGTAAGTAGTACAGTATGACTTCTGTGTATCAGGATCAGCCCCAGGGTAAAAATTTGACTTGACTATATTTTTTTCCAGGAGAGAAGGGTCACGAGGGATGATGGGAGACAGAGACAGACAGGTGAGTTGTGTTCGTTGTGAATTTGATAGGATGAAAGCACTTAAAGATGTTTGTGTTCTATAAGACAATGTCTTAGAAAGGGTGGCCTGTTTTGTAAAGAAACCTAAGTTATCATGTCAGTAGAAAAAAATGATCAGAAATAGGCTGCTCTGAAATTAATACAAATGTGTTCTTCCACAACTCTCTCCTCTCAGCATCTTGCATTCAGAATAAGTACTGTGCCTAGAGTCTCGGCTTCCAGACATTTTTGCATTTTTTGGCAGCAAGGAGGACTGAAATAATGTTTGAATGTAAAAGCTTGGCTAATGGGAGGATTAAGATGGAGAAACTGAAAGAGCTATGAAAGGAAATTAATAGAGCAGAAGGTTAACTAAGCACCTCTGTTCAAAAGGCTTGTGCCGAAGGGGGTGTATGCTGCTGAGGTTGATAGGAATTGAATGCTGGCCTAGCTTTTAATTTCCTAATAAATAATGCTTGTCAAGTATTTTCCCTGCAGTAGAGAAAAGGTAGATGAGATGAGGGGAGGAAATGGAAACATAAACAATTACCCACCACACTGCAAAAACACATAATTTTTCCCCTTCTGGTTTCCTTTCTTTAGAAGTGGCCTTAGGTGTTGCTTAGTGCTAAAGAATATGCATCTGCTTGGAGGCAGAAAGTTCCAGGTTCATTTCCATCCCCTCAGTCTGGTTCCAGGCTAGAAATGACACTGATCACTGTACTTGATGGTTTTCATCAGAGCATTCAGTATCATCAAGCATTGTAGCCTTGTGGACTCTGCAGAGGATGGAAATTTGGGTGGGGGAAGGGACCATTTTATGGTGGCTTTGCTCCCACCCAGAGGGTAGTTCCACTTGGCAGTCATGGGAAGTAGTGCTTGAGTCACTGGGAATTTCACTGTGGCATGGGACTCGTGTTATTTAATATCTCCATGGAACCTCTGGGGGAGGTCACTTGACAATTCAGGGTGAGGTGTCCATATGCTGATGACACCCAATTATACATCACCGAGCTATAGATGCTGTAGAAGTCCTGAACTATTGTCTGGGGGCTGAGAACCTGGATGGGGCAAAACAAATCTGGATGAAATCATACCAAGATGGAGTTGCTTGTGGTCAACATAGGTAGTCCTCAATTTATGACCACAATTGGGACCAGAATTTCCATCGCTAAGCAATGCAGTCATAAAACAAGATGTTACATGATTGCATCGCTTAGTGATGGTAATCCTGGCACTCCCCATTTATTTATTTACTTACTTACTTACTTACTTACTTATTTAGCATATTTATGTAGCCACCCATCTCACAGAAGGTGACTCTGGGCAGCGTACAACAATTTAAAAAATAAATACATAAAAACAATTACACATAAAAAAAACCCATTGCCGTTGTTAACCGAATCCCACCAGTCATTACCCAAGGACCCACCCCAATCCGAGACATTCCGGCTTGATCTTTCCCAGCCTTGAGCCTCAGTAGGGTAAGGGACTGCCTCCAACTTATCCGACCTGCCTATTTCCCCCCCCCCATCTCTGTCCTTTTGGCCGCCCTACACCTTGCCTTGTGGGGTGGCAAGAGCCCCAGAACCTCACAGCTCAGGCTGCTTGCCATGCTGCAGCTCAGGGGCTTCTTGGCCTTCCTTCCCCCTTTGATCGTTCACTCACAGGCACTGCATTTTCCTTCACTCACTTGTATGTACCAGCACCCTCTTTCGTTCTCGTTGCACACACTGCGCCCTCCTTCCCTTGTGCACACCACACCGTTCTTCCCCCTTTGCTCACACACGCCAGTGACCACCTTCGCTCGCTTGAGGACTCTCCAGGGGCACTTCCAGTGTGTGCTGTGCAGCTCACGTTGGAAGCTACTGGCCATTGTGAGGTTTTCTCCTTCCTCCTGCAAAGCTGCAGGCATGGTGCATGGAAGTAAAAGGGGAAGGAGGGCATTGGTATGTGCAAACAAGTGCGTGTGAGCGAGCAAAGGAGGGTAGGAGGGCACTGTGCTTGTGAGCAAGGGAAGGAGGGTAGCAAGGGAAGGAGGATGCGGTGCATGCAAGCAAGCAAAGGAGGGCGCTGGTGCGTCCAAGTGAGGGAAGGAGGGTGCGGTGCATGCAAGTGAGCAAGCGAAGAAAGGCCAGAGTGGGTGGGGGAGACTTACCCAAGCAACTTGTGACCTCCCTTGCCAGCTTCCCCATTGACTTTGCTTGTGGAAGC
Source organism: Liasis olivaceus (assembly GCA_030867105.1). Lineage (NCBI taxonomy): Eukaryota > Metazoa > Chordata > Lepidosauria > Squamata > Pythonidae > Liasis > Liasis olivaceus. The sequence continues at coordinate 6,712,377 of CM061349.1, forward strand.
CAGCAGGGAAGGTTACAAATGGTGATCATGTGATCACGGGATGCTTGGCAACCAGTTGTAAGTGCAGACAGGTTGCCAAGTGTCCAGATTGCAGTCATGACCGGGGGGGGGGGGGGCACTGCAATAGCCATAACTTCAGGGACCAGTTGTACGTCCATTTTTCCAGCACCATCATAACTTCAAGTGGTCGCTGAATGAATGGTTGCTAAATGAATGGTCGTAACTCGAGGGCTTCCTGTAGACATCTGGGCAATCTAATAACATCAGTTTCAGTAGTTACTCTTGATGAGGTTATACTTCCCCTGGAGGAGTTGGTTCATGACTTGAAGGTTGTCCTGGGCTCTGCTTCTGGTGAAAGGGGAGATAGAAGCTGGGGCAAGGAATTTTCACCCAACTCTTACAACCTTCCTGACCTAAGAGACCCTGGCAACTCATGCCTGATCACCACAGAGTTGGAGTGCTGCAACATACTCTGCGTTGGGTTGCCTTTCAAGGTCCAGAAGCTACAACTGATGTAAAAGGCAATAGTTAGACCTGTGATGGGTTAGATCCAACAGCCTAGAATAACATCTGTCTTAAAGTTGCTTCACTGGTTGCCAGTAGACCTCTGGGCCCCATTCTTTGTCTTAGTTGCCACCTTTAAAGCCCTTTATTATACAGCATTGGGTTACAGCAGACAGCACCTTGCCAGAATCAAATGTGGCTATTCCAGCCTGATCATTGAGAGAGGGCCTGTTGCGGGTCCCACTTCCTCACCAGGTGTGTGGAGGAAGGACCAGGTGTACTCTTTGTATCACCCCCCAAAGGCTCAGGGGGTTGCAGTCCTGCTGGCATTTTGCAAAGAATCCAAAAGTGTTTCCACTCTGTTTGACCCTTGGTTTATTTATGAGTACCTTTGATGCCATTATTTTAATTGTCTATACGTGCATTATATTGTGTTTTTTATTTTGATTTTGTACTCCTTTCAGAACCCATCATGATTTGGGGCAGGCTATAAATAATTGTAAAATAAATGAGTAAATAAACAGGGGCTAAAAAAAAGACTCCAGTCTGAAACCCTGGAAGACCTTTGTTGGTCAGTAGAGAACAATCTTCCCCACTAGCCTGGGAATTGTGGTCCTGTCCCATTTGGAGGCCTTAGGCTGGAGGGACTCATGGAACATTGCAGTGGGAAGCAGCTGTGTGGTCCAGGGAGGAATTACAGGATCAGTTCTCCACTTCAAAGAAGACTGTGTTCTCTGTGATGTTCAGACCATGTCTAGAGCATAGCCTTGGATATTCAACTACAAGGGAGTTGTGGGGCACTTAGGATTTGATCTCCAGAAGGTGCTTAGAGAACATAGTACTGTCACAGTGTGGCGGGGTTATTTTTGAACTGGAGGTGTGGTGTTCTGCAAGAGTGGCAATTGACAGAGAAAACAAGACAGCGGAGGCTTTTATGCTTTTTTGCTGTTTACAATGAAGTATGTACAACACAGTCTCAGTGTTCACCCAGTGTCAGGTTTCCTCCCAAGACTAGTCCCCTCTATCTCTCTGTCTCCCTCCCCCGTTTCTGGCCTTGAGAAGAGAGTGAAAAGAAAGGCATGGGCTGGAATTTACCGTCAGGTGCTCGGCATGGCTTGACCTTCTGCTTCTCAGCTGAACCCAGATTGCTTCTCATTGGGGGAAGAACCTCTCTCAGGATCTTCTGCCCAGTCCTTCCCCAGAGACCAGGGCCTTGCCGCCAACAGCCAATGCCCTCCTTCCCTTCTTGGGTCTTGGGTGAAGCTGCTGCCAGCAGCCAGCCAGGTTCCTCCTTCCTGTCCTGGGTGGAGCTCTCATCCCTCTGGTCTTTCCTTCCCTTCTTCCAGGGAAGCCACCCCTGAACCTTTCTTCTCCCTCTCCCAACCAGGAACCGACAACTGCTCCACACACTTAATTTCTCTCTCCAACTTTTCTCTCCAACCACTGCATGCACTCTGTTTTCTACAGACATTTTTCTCTCTTCTCCTTCTCTCTCTCTCTCCGATCTTTAGTCAGACCGGCAGCGCGTCCCCCAGCAATTGCAGAGGGCTCTAATCCCCAATACCTGTGTACCAAGCTGTCTCAACATCCAACATCACCACAACAGCCCTGGCTAGCAACCTGGGCAGGTTATTAGCTCTTGTGACAGCACAGCTGCCCTTCAGGGCCAGAACTGAACTGTTTTTCCCCTTTTACTCTCTCCAGTGGCTGGCTCACGCCAGCAGAACAGCAGCCATGCCAGGCCACTAAAATCCATGTGCCGCAAGCATCCCTCTGCAACGCCTTAGAGCTCTCACACCCCTTCCTGGCACCACACAGCAGGACAAATGCCCAGCAGCATTAAGGTGTCGCAGACAGGTGCTGTGTTTACACTTCTGGGTGCCCTGGAGCACTTTCTAGAAAGCCAATCTGGAGTGCTTTATTTATTTATCAAATTTATATGGCCGCCCGTCTCACAGAAAGTGACTCTGGGCAGCGTACAACAATTCATAAAACAATAAACATATAAAAACAGTCATTGTTAAAAAATGTAAAAAATCACAAGGCACAAGAGAAAACAGATATTAATCACAGTAATGGGGCAACCTCAAGATCTCACTGGTCCTCTGGGACCCCCAGGCCTGATGACATAGCCAGGTCTTGAGGGACTCCTGGAATATTAATAGGGATGGAGCTAGCTTCACTTCAGGGAGGGGGGCGGGAGAATGTTCCATAGACAGGCGCCACGGCAGAGCAGGCCTGCCTCCTGGGACCCCCAAGTTTAGCTCCCTAACAGATGGGACCTGTGTCATGCCTTCTCTGCCAGATCCGGTGGTGCTTTGCCGCTCTCAAAAGCAGGCCTTCGTATTCCCAGGGCCTGGTGCTGTCTTCTTTGTTCAGTTGCTTGTGGGGAGAACAAGCAACCAGGAGAAATGAGCAACCAGGCAGAACAAGAGCTTGTTGAAATACCTGCTGGGTGGCTTCAGAAAACTTTGCCTCCACCTTATCTCGTGTTCCACCATATACCAGTCAGGTGTTTGCTCTTCTTGTCTCCTTCCCCTCTTCCAGCACTATGCAGAGGAACGCCACAGGGATCCAGATCGCCACTCCAGAGATGGTTGGGGCAGCTATGGTTCAGACAGGCGCATGAGTGAGGGGCGGAGAATACCTCCACAGTCCCGGTGAGTGTGCATAAAGGCTTGTGGGTGAGCACATTCAAATGGTGTTGAATCCTGAAATCCTGTGTTGTATGCTGCCCAGAGTCACCTTGTGTGAGATGGGCAGCTATATAAATATGATAAATAAACAAACAAACAAACCAGTTACAGGATGCAGAGCATGGGTACGGGTAGTCCTCAACTTACAACGGCATTTGGGACTGGAATTTCCATTGCTAAGCGATGTGATCATAAAGCATCCCCGCATTGCTTATGGACGGCAATCCCTGCAGTCCTGGTTGCTGTCATTAACTGAATCCTGTGGTCATTAGGCGAGGCAACTTCCTGCCGGCTTCCCACAACCAGCAGTCAGCAGGGAAGCCGACAGGAAGTTGCAAGTCCCAGGCCTGCAGGCAGGAAAGTGGCTGCTGCTGGTTGGGGGAAGGAGCAAGGCGGGGCTGCAAGAGGCTTCACGAGGATGTGAGATGTGTGTGAGGCACCAGTCAGAGAGGGTGCATGGGGGTGCCCGAGAGACACTGCATGGTTCAGGAAGGATGAGCGGGGTGCGGGAGAGGTGCGGGTCAGAGAGGGTGAGGTGCATGAGTGGTCGTTGTGGGTGCAGAGGGGCTGGGGAGGGTGTGTGGATGGGGGAGATTTACACCAGCAAGTTGCGATCTTCCCTGCTGGCCTCCCCATTGACTTTCTGGGGAAACCGGCAGGGAAGGTTGCAAATGGAGATCATGTGATCACGGGGCACTTGGTAACCGGTTGTAAGTGCAAACGGGTTGCCAAGCACCCTGATCGCAATCACGTGACCACGGTGGTGCTGGGACAACCAACACTCCAAGGACCAGTCATAACCACCATTTGTTCAGTGCTGTCGTAAGTTGGAATGGTCGCTGGCCGAATGGTCGTAGGTCAAAGACTACCTGTAACAATGTTTTATTAAAGCCTTTTTACATTTAGGGCTGTCACCTTATCTAATTAACATCCTTTCAGTCCTACTCTATCCCACAGAGGGAATTATATTTTCCTAATAGTTATACATTCAAGAGCAACTGCAGGTTTTCAATTAGAGTCTTCTAATGGGATTAAACTAACCAGTTAATTCACTGTCATTGCAGCACTGCTTGTGCTACCTCAGGAAAACCATTGGCCTGTTGAACAGTACGAACATCTCTTTTTCTTTCTCTCTGTCTCTTAAGAGTTTGCACATGGGGCATAAGGCGGCTTGTGCATTGGGTACAACCTTCCCCCTTCACTTTTCTCCAGCACTGGCTGAGAGCTCTGTTTCTTTAGCAGCAGCCCTTGGCAGGAGAAAATTGACACCCCCCCCCCCCCCACACACACCAGCAAACGTTTGTTACTCCTTCCCACTGACAAGGACCCAAATCTGAGGATTAAAAAATCACTGTTTGTTAAACAGATGATGGATTGTCTTGTCTCATTGGAACCTGTCATTGCCCTCTTAAATTGTTTAAATGTTGAGGCAGTGCAAAAATCCAGAGGCATCATAAATAGTGTTCCATAGTTTGGAGTCCCCAGCTGATTTGGACTCAGCCAGAGGCAGGAAAGATTGAAGTCATGCTCAGGGCATCCAGAAAGGTGCTGTATTAGAGAAGGTGGCTTACTGTTGTTACTAACGGCTGCTAAATAGCAGATAGCTGGTTGGGCGAATAAATCATGGGAACTTCAGCAGTAGATTTCAACCCAAATTAACCTCTCTTTAATGGACAGCCTTCTAGAAAATGGTTGGCATGTTTTACATTGTAAACTCAGTGAGAATGGTGCAGAGAAGACAGTTGCGTCTTGAGTGTTTAGCAGTCTTAAAAGTAGAGAAAAGGAAGGGAGAGTCATCAAAACAAATGTTTTGATATGGTAACGTTGGCTGATACAAAAGTCCTGTGGGATTCTGCTAAGGTATCAATATGATAAATAGATACAGTTGATGTACCACAGTGCCACTTACTGCCCATTGTGTCTTTTTTTAGAAGAGTATTTTAAAAACTCATTAAACATTTATTAGCTCAATTGCTTTCTGTGGGTAGTTCTTAGGACCTCCTGGGCTTGAGAGCTTTCGGTGTTATCTGTGTGCTTTAGAAAAACTCTACAAATGGATCTGTGTAAAATTCCTTTCCTTTCAGAGACGGACGTGACTGGGGGGATCACGTTAGAAAATTTGAAGGCCACCCAGATCGCTCCTGGCCAGGCAGCGTTGATGGGGGGGCAGCGGGTCGTGATCATGACCGATGGCGAGGTAATTTTTTTCCTCCACAGCTGTAGTTTTCTTTTTGGGAAGGCTCATGTTGACTAGGCGTTGGGTGTAGGATGTAGACAGGGTTCAGCATTCCAGTCTAAGATCCTATTCCATGTGGAAGAGAAAGTCCATGGAAAGAAATATCTGTGTGTATGCTTATTTATTTATTTATTCCCTAAGTTTTCTCCGTTCTTCAGACTGTCTCCCAAAGCAACTCACATCAGTTCAACAGTAGAAAAATTGGATTTTTCTTCAGGCTTGCTGTTTTAAAAAGAAAGGAGTCACAAAGGGAGGAGTAGAAAATGAATGGTCATTTCTTCAGTTTTGAGCTGACCAGTCTTCCCTTTCTTGTGGGTGTTCTTGCTCGAATAACACTTGGTGTCTTCTGGCTAATGTCCAGATAATCTGCCCTTTCGGCTCTCCAGTTCCAGGGCAGCCAAGCCTGTTGCGGGGGCACAGCAGGATCCCTGTAGCTGTTCCTTCTCTGGTTGACGTAAGGGCTCTTACATTTGGAGGGAAGGAGGGAGATAAGTTAGTAACATTGGTGCTGCAGCTGAAACAGCTTATGGGAGTGGTATTTATGGCCAGATGGTCCCTGAGAAGGGAGCTTCATTCTCAGGGTCTGATAGGTTCAGAATTTCTATCCTTCCAGAGTTCCTTTCCCTCTTCTGTGGGGGTCTAGAGTGGAGAAAACATGACCGATAGTTTCAAAGCAATTTAGGCTTGCAAGATTGATGTCAGCCTTCCCAGGTGGACCAGACAGGAAACGCGACCGGATGAGCTAATTCCACTTTATTGGTAGGCTACATGAACAGAATCTTGCAAGTCTGAAAGTACAGATCTCCCGCCGTCCCTATTTACTGCCTGATCAGTTAGGGCGGGTCCTTTCTAAGTTTTTTTCTGTGCCCATTACTCAGTTGCTAATGGGCTGCTCCTTCTTTTATTCCCCCCCCCCCGCAAGGTTATTCTCATATTCCATTACAAAGTGTGACTCACTCTGTCCTTTCTAGGTGGGGGCAGAGGAAGGCGTGGCCACGTAATGCAGCGAGGTGGAATGTCTGGGTAAGAAGCCTTCAGCCTTCTGAATTCAGAGTAAGGTTAACCTTTTCTCATTATGTATTTGACTTAATAGCAAACCCAGATGGTTTTCTGTCCCTTCCTCTCCCAGTACAATGTTTGGAGGTCGGGGGGAGGGGTTATGTTGCATTACCTACCTGCTCTCTTAAGAGACCTGTTGTGGGACCTGTTTCTGTGTTGTATATGCATGTTTTTATTCCAGTTCAACCTTTGGGGCCCTGGCTTAAATTAAATACTTTCTTCTTGCCTTTCCTTGGAGGGAAGTGAAAGACTGTCTAGCCCAATGTTTCTCAACTTTGGCACCTTGAAGATGGGTGGACTTCAACTCCCAAAATTCCCCAGGCAGCATGCTGGCTGGGGAAGTCTGCGAGTTGAAGTCCACACATCCTGGTTGGGGAATTCTGGGAGCTGAAGTCCACGTATCCTGGCTGGGGAATTCTGGAAGCTGAAGTCCACGCATCCTGGCTGGGGAATTCTGGGAGCTGAAGTCCATGAATCCTGGCTGGGGAATTCTGGGAGTTGAAGTCTACCCTTCTTAAAGTTGCCAAGGTTGGGAAACACTGGTCTAGGAAGTCCAGAAACCATGAAAGTCCATCTGGTGTGAACAATTCAGGGCTACATCCAGGGTAATTCCTTTTAAAGAGGAGGGAGCAGTGGAGTAGCATAGGTGGTACTGGGAGCAGGGCTCCTGACTCGCTGTCATTCCCTACTCATTGGGCCCCCCATCTCTCTCTCTCTCTCTCTCCCCCCCAGACAAGGAGGATTCATCCCAGGCAGCCCGCAGGAACAGACTGGCCAGGGAGAGGGCTTTTCAGGACAAGACAGGGGAAACCGACCCAGCGACCCTCGGTTTAGCCGTCACTATTGAATGTTTTTATTGTTTTTAACTGTACAAATGGCAACAAAGATGAGGGACAAAGAAACTCTACACTACTACTCAGTGTACCACTGACTGTGACTTTTAAGTTAACCTTCATTGTTTCACTTCCTAGCTCAGTACGTGAAGCCATTCGTTTTTTTGTAACGTGTTTCTGTAAGTGCTGCCGCACATGCTCATCCTTTAAAAGAAAATGTGTTTCTTTTACGAGGCATTCCATTTTCTATAAATAAAAGTACAATTTACAATTGCCTTGATACTGTTTCTGAGGACTCTTCAAGAAAGTTGCCTGCCTAAACCACAAGGGTTTGTGTGGAAGGCTGGAACAAGTTACTCTCCCAGGTAGCTTTGACTTCCATTTTTCTGTATCGCTCTGGCCACTTGCTAGCACAGGAGCAGGTGTGGCTGGTTAAGCTTGAGCACACAGATCTCTTGCTCTGCATGTTGAACCAAAGATGTGCTCTGTACAGGCCTCTGTTCAGCGATTCGGTCACTAAATCCCCCTGTGTGCAGTAGAAAAGAGTTCTTTCAGCTGAAGGCCTAGGCTGAGAAGGGGTGTCCGAGCACTCTTCTCCCCGTAGCTGTTTCCTTGGCACTTTGAACAGGAAACGCATACCGTATTCCTCTGAATTACGTTCGGTTCATTTTGCTGGGGGGGGCGGATCCTGTATTTATCTAGGAAGAATGTGCTTAGAATTCGCTTCCTTTGCTCACTGGGAAACTCAGTGCCTGCCAGACAGGGAAAGAAAAAGACAAAATACTATAAGAATATAACCCTTAGCAGGTTGGTTCTCTTTCCGGGCTTTGGGGGAACTGGATTTCTTTAGAACTGAGGGTACGGCACCTTAAAGTCTCAGTCAGGAGTGAGGCCACGGGTGAATTTGGATGAGCGACTTGGTGAGCATGTGTGTACTGCCCTGGCCCCACAGACACTAAACCTGGCCCTACCTGTCTTCACAGAGCATGCTGGGACACAAGAGGACCCAGTTCACATCATACCACAAGACGGTGGCTAGATGTTCCACAACACTCTACGGAGCACTGGCTTACACTTGTCTGGCACGTTGTAAGAATGGAGCCACTAACCCAGGGTTAACAGATATCTGAACAGGCAAAGGAAGACAAAGGCAATTGGAAAGGAGGACACATGAACTGTTTAAGCTTTCTTGCCATCTGCGACAAAAACTACTGCAAAAAAATATACTTAGGCCTACATATATATGAAATTAGTTTTTCCAGAATCGGGAAGACTGGTTTTACAGTCACAATATTTTTCCAACGAATTTTTATTTTCAAGAACATATGCTAGCAATAATATAGAATCAACAGTGCACTTTTCAGATTTCACCATAGAAACGTATGGCATGGGATCTACGGTGATCGTAGATTTGAAGGGGCTGGATTGAAGCCAGCTGCTGGAATCAGGAAATAAATAATGTAAAACTAGTCTGTAGACAGACGAGGGAAAGAAAGAAGCAGAAATTTAGAAGGTCACAATGTCCAAATGTTTGACTACAGGTAGTCCTCGGTTAAAAAGTGGCTTTACAACCAGTCTGCGAACTTAATGGCTGCCACGGTGTCCTGCAGTCATGTGACCATTTGTGAGCTTCACAGCCACCTTCCAACATGTAAAGTCAATGGAGAAGCCAGCAGTAAGTCGCAAATCACGGCCATGTGATATTGTGCTTGATGACCCTTGATTCATTTAACGACCACAGCAGAACTGACATAAATTGGGGGTGGTCACGTTTCACTTAACCACTGCATCGTGGAGCAATAGAATTCCCAATCCCAATTGCAGTTAAGTGAGGACTACCTGTACTGTTGTGAAAACAGTCCAAAAAAACCCAAGACACTCAAAAAGCTGGACAATATTTGATTTTGAGACTATGTCTGGCGGACAGAGGACATGAGGACAAAAGGAGGGCATGTCCTTTTGCTGGACATCTGGTCACCCTACACTAACTGGAATTCCTCACTCCCATTGTGCTGCCAATTCACTCCCCCTCCCTTACCGCCATATAGGTGATATAACCCTCTGCCCTCCCTTGCTTTCCAGAAGGACTAAGGAGCTTAGCCATAAACTGGGAGAGGGGAATGGTGGTTCAGTAAGCTACAGGTAGCCCTTGGCTTACGACAGCAATTGGGACCAGAATTTCTGTCACTAAGCAATGCAGTTATAAAGCATGACATCATGTGACCTCATCAGCGACAGCAGTCCTGGTTCACGTAATCCCAGGACCATGCAGGTCGTTAAGTGACGACCTTGCATTACTGCAACATGGGAAGAGACAGGAGTCCCAGGCAAGCAAGTTGGCAGGTAAGAATTATTGGGAGGGGGAGTGGCTGCCGCAGGCAGGCGTTACAAAGCACGAACAGGTGGGCAGGTGTTGCAGGCAGGCACTGGAGTGCAGGCAGGTGGACAAAAAAACAGCAACACGTGACCTGCCAGGTTCCCCATTGACTTTGCTTGTGGGAAGCCAGCAGGGAAGGTCACAAATGGTCATCATGTGACCGTGGGACACTGCAACCGTCGTAAGAGTGAGCCGGTTGCCAAGCACCCGAATCACAATCACTTTACCATAAGCACACTGCAACAGCTGCACCTTCAAGGACCGGTTGTTAAGTCCCGCTTGCTCAGTACTGTCGTAACTTTGAACAGCTGCTGAATGAGTTATCGTAACCCGAGGATTACATGTAACCAAATCCAAGGTATAGTAAGTGGTTCTGATTCAAATAATACTGTAGACCAAGCACAATAGGATTCCGCATAGGGATGGGCAACTGAAATTTCTCCGAAACAGGCAAATGGCCTACCTCGGTGAGGAAGGCATGTAGGTTTACCAAGAGAGACCCTGATTTATTTGAGAGGATTTACTATCAGGTGGTGTCCAACTTAGATCAGCTTATGGTTCAGAATCTGGAAAACTAGAACTTCCACCTTTAGGAAGAGGATACGTTGCATAACTGGCATGACCTGTGCTTAAACTCCAAGCATCCCAAGGAAACATTGAGAACAACTCATGTTTAAAAGGAGAAGGCTCTTCCCCAGTCTGGTGCCCTCAGGATGTAGCAGTTCCAGCCAGCATGGCCAAGGACAGAGCACCACCAGGTAGGGAAGACTTAGCAACAAGAGAGGGTTGACTGGCAAAATCTGGGCTAAAGTGACCTTTGGTTAGACCCAGCGGGATTTAGTACATTCTGCACAAAATAATAAAAATCCTGGGTTATGTATCATGCTAATGTGGCATTTAATTTGATGGTATAGATCAGTGTTTCTCAACCGTGGCAACTTTAAGATGTGTGGACTTCAACTCCCAGAATTCCCCAGCCAGCCATGCTGGCTGTGGAATTCTGGGAGTTGAAGTCCACACAACTTAAAGTTGCCAAGGTTGAGAAACACTGGTGTGGATGGATGGATGAATAGGCTTTAAATAAATAATAAATATAAATAAATGGACTTTATTTAGCTTAAGGTGCATGAAAAAAGTAATAGAAAGGCAGCTTATTGGTGCATAAAGCTAAGTCAAGAAACGTCTTTCTTCCCACCCTGCAAGTCTTTCATAACATACAATATTTTTATTGGCCCAGAGCAGGGCTTTAAAATCTCAACGAGTCCCTCTCTGCATCCTGAAACGAATTGTCCCGCCTTAGCAAGAAAGGCATTTTTTGCACCGTAATATCATTTCCGATGCGGGCAGGGGTTGACTTCAGCATGGCCCATCGGCTTCCAGTGATTCAGACGCGCTTGGTGTAAAACAAGCCTGTGCAAGATCCGTCCTGTATTCCGATGCATTTTGCCTTTCGTAACGAATCTCGGCTGAATCCCTCATACCTTACTTGCAGGCGGGAAAAAGCCCTTCAGAGCCCATGATTTTTTCCTGGTATTTAACTTTACCCCTCTGGGACCTGCTTCTTTCCCAAACGGCTCGCTCAGGTAGGATCTTTCATTTCCCTTGGTGAAGAGAGGCCTTTCTCTGACTCCGTACAGCATTTACTCTCTTTATTTGGTGCCCGAGACCAAACCGCAGGCCCTGTCACGTTAGGAGCTGCCTGAGACCTTGACAAACTTTCTGGTGTTCTTGTTTACCGAAAGATTTTCTTTTTAAAAATTTCTTTTCATGTCATTTAGAAGACTGTGCAAGATCAGGGGCTGTGTAAAATAGGAGGGTTGCTGGATTTGGAGGTTAAAAGGAGGATCTCAAAACTGTCTAACTTCCAGTGTGGCGTTCTCATTCAAACTTTTTATGCTCCCAGCAATGAGCATTGCTGAGTGTATGTTTAATTCTGATAAGGCTTATAAATCTCATTGTTGCTTGTCTATGAATCCGTCCCCTCCGTTGGCTTAGCTGTTCTGAGGCCACAGAATGCCTGTAAATGTCCTATCTCTTCTGGATGAAGATGTTGATAATAGAAACTCTGCTTCTTCAACATATATACAGTATATCAAATGGGTGGCTGTATAAATTGGAGGGAGGGAGGGAGGGAGGGAGGGAGGGAGGGAGGAAGGAAGGAAGGAAGGTAGGAAGGAATGCAAGGCTTAGATCTAGAACAGTGTTTCTCTACCTTGGCAACTTTAAGACATGTAGACTTCAGCTCCCAGAATTCCCCAGCCAGCATGCCAAGGAAACATTGAGAGCATGAAATTGGGAAAGGCAATAGTTGAGAAGTTGCATAGCTCAGGCATAAATTGTTGGGTTCTTGGTGTTCTCTGCTAATTATGGGGATTAGATGCAGGTTCCTGTTTAATTGGGTGCTGGTAGATGGAGGTGTAATAAGAGATTATGCACTACAGCGTGCCAATCAAAGAAGAAGCAATACCCCCATTCAACATCCTGCCCATATTTACACAAAGCTGGTAGGACTTCAAGCACCGATGACGTTACCTAGTCTGGAAATGGAACATCTGCCAAAAGAAAGCTCAGAACACCAAGACTTCAAAGCTAGGAAAGGACCAATGAAGTCAGGGGAAAGGGAGGAATAGTTTCAGAGTCTGGAAATGGAACATCTGCCAAAAGAAAGCTCAGAACACCAAGACTTCAAAGCTAGGAAAGGACCAATGAAGTCAGGGGAAAGGGAGGAATAGTTTCAGAGTCTGGAAATGGAACATCTGCCAAAAGAAAGCTCAGAACACCAAGACTTCAAAGCTAGGAAAGGACTAATGAAGTCAGGGGAAAGGGAGGAATAGTTTCAGAGAATGATGACCAGGTTGATCAGAGGACTAGAGACTAAAATCACTGAAGAGAGATTGAAGGAAACTGGTACATTTAGTCTTGGAAGAAGGTGACTAGAGGACAGGATATTAATAGTCCTCTTCAAATACCTAGAATGACCTCACGTAGAAGACGGTCAAGACCGGTTCTTTCTCCCTCCAGATCATAAGACATGGAATAATAGATCTAAGGAAAGCAGAATCTGGTTCAGTTTTAGAAAGTTCAAGAATGGAACCGATGACCTAGAGAGAGGTTTGGTTTCCTTTCATTTGATGCCTTCAAGCAGAGGTTGAAGAACCCTCTGGATTCCTGTATTTCAGCAGGGGGTTGGTCTTGATGGTTCCCGGAGTCCCTTCCAACTCAAGGATTCTAAGATAAAAAGGAGGCAGGAATACATTCTAGAAGGTTTGTATTTCAGGAAGGCAGATCTCACAAAAGGTTAGGAAAAACCTTTCTAACAGGAGAAGCCATTTGACCGCATTTGACTCCCAACAAGGATGGCCTGGTCTTCTTCATTGGAGGTGCTCAAGCACAGGCAGGACAGCCCTCCGATTACAATACTTTAAGTGGGGACCTTGCACTGAGCAGGGGTGGTCTTGACGGTCTCAAGGGCTATTTTCAACTCAAAAGATTCTAGAAGGGAACCAAAAGGCTTTGAGGCAAAAAAAGAGCCTGCATTTTGAGGAGCAAAGACTCTAGAGCTGGCATCGAGTTCAAATGGAGAGGCAACTAAGAAACTGATGGGTGGGTTACAATAAACAGGACCCTCCGTGCAAGGCTGGGAAATGCCTGGCCCTCCAGAACTACATTTCCCAGCAGCCTCCAGAAATTACATTTCCCAAAAGCCTCTGCCCATCGAACCAATGGTGGGGGCAGCTGGTTGTTCGTTGACTTCTAGAGAGCTGCGAGTTTCTCATTCCTGGAAAAAGAGGCATTGCCATAGATGCAAAAAAAAAACAGACTCTGAGGCTAGAAAGTGATGAGTCTGATATTTGATGGGAGAGATGTTGTATGGTGCATTGAATCAGCCCACTAACACAGTGTTTCTCAACCTTGGGAACTTTAAGAGGTGTGGACTTCAATGCCCAGAATTCCCCAGCCAGCATGGCTGGCTGGGGAATTCTGGGCATTGAAGTCCACGCCTCTTAAAGTTCCCAAGGTTGAGAAACACTAACACTGAGGAGCTCTGCAAATTCCTGGAATCTGTGCATGCTTCCTTCTGCACCAAGCTGGGGTGGGACATAGGTCCCATCCAACCCGACGCTTCTCTCTCTGCCAAAGCGAATGAAACCAGACCCAGGCGAGCCTTTGTAAAGTCTCACGAGAAGCTTTCTTATGACCAAGCGGCTTTGGATAAGATGCATCTCGAAGTGACGCGAGGAGAAAGGAGATCCATTTGGTTGGAATTCCATGCATTCCAAAGGTACGGCTGCAGCCTCCGTGGATTCTATCGTCCTTATCCATCTTGTTAATGAATAATACATACTTGTTGAACAACAGATCGGGCATGGGGGAGAATCTCCAGATGAAGTAACAGCACCCACTTTCAAAATGAAAAATTGGAGAAGGGGACTAAACTCTCTCCTCCCCGACCCATTTTAACTTCTCTTTTCTTTCAATATTTCAAAATATATATGGGTAGTCCTCGACTTACGACTACAATTGGGACTGGAATTTCCATCACTAAGTGATGTGGTCGTTAAGTGAGTTGTTCCCAATTTTATGACCTTTTTTACCACGGTCATTAAGCAAATCCAGCTTTCCCCATTGACCTGGCTTGTCAGAAGTCAGCTGGGAAGGTGGCAAGTGGCAATTACATGATCCTGGGACACTGCAACTGTTATAAATACATGCCAGTTGCCAAGTGCCTGAATTTTGATCCCGTGACCACGGGGACACTGCAATGGTCATAAGTGCAAGGACTGGTCATAAGTCACTTTTCCAGTGCCATCATAACTTTAAACGGTCATTAAATGAATGGTTGTAAGTCAAGGACTACCTGTACCAGGGAACTTGCCTTCCTGGATTTATGCGCTGTCCAACTTACATCAATCCCTTCGTCACCAAAAGACCACCATTTATGATAAAGGCATTTGGCAGTCTGTTCTCCAAAGTCCCCCAGTAGTACCCTTGGAAATATGGCTGGATCTCCACCCCACTACAAGATTTTCAGTGCTAGAGACCAACCCCAATTTCACTTTCTCAGAAACTTTCTTTCTCTGCAAAACAGGCTTTTGGTTTCCTACTTTCTTCTCTGAATGTTCAGCTTTGGTGCTCCTACAGCTGATGTCGTAGCTACCTGTCACACTCCTCTGCAGCCCCCTGATTCCTGCCTGGCTGCCCACATTTCCCAGTCTGCAAATTCCCTTGCAGAATGTGTCCTCTTGACATCTTTCTTTGTAGAGGGCTGGAGGCCAGGCAGGTTGCAGACTGCTGGAGAGAGGACTATACCACAAAGGCTAGGGCTTTTCCTTTCACAGACCTTGTCACACCATAAGCGTGTGGAAGATCACCCTTGGCCCATGAGAATTTCACTGAAGTTCTCGCCTGCTTTGAAAGAATTTTCAGTAGCTAATTTTCTTGCACCAATTTCAGTGAGGTACGAAAGGCAACATTTAAGGCAGGAGTAATAATGCAAAACCGATAACATGGCTTGCTTTTAGAGAAATCCAGCATGAAGGATACTACACACACACACACACACACACACACACACCAACTAAATTCTTTTCTGCAGTGAAAGCAGGGTGTCTTGCTTTCCACTCCTTGCGTCTGGTGTTACGGGTATCTCGACTTGGAAGATGGAGGTAGCCGTTGACCGAGAGAAACCCCATTCTCCTTGCATTTGTCTGAGCATTTCAAAAATAAATAAAAGAACCTCTAAGGCTTTTGTAAGTTGACAGCGTGTTGTAAGAATCCCTTTTGCAGGATCTTTAGGTTGCAGCTCTGGAAGGACACGAGTGTTTTTGCTGGGGACGTTGAGATTGTCATGAAGGACACCTCGGAACCTGTCAATGTCTCTTTCATTTATTCAGGCAACCTACAAGGTGAGGTGTGTTTGGGAAGATGTCCCCCCTTTATTCTCTGTCTTCTCCCCCTGCCTGGTATTTATCTCTTCAGACAATTTATATATCTGCCTCTCTCCCTCGTAGTGACTGCAGACGGTGCACAGAGGGCTAAACCAAACAGGGACAAAACATAACATAAAGATCCAGAACAACCCGTCTAATGTCCGTGCAAGGACTAAAATCATGCCACTTCCAGTCCAAAGGCTGGAGCTGAACAAACCGGCCAGTCGGCCAAGAGGGCCCACTTAACCTCCCAGCCCCAAAGCTTAGAGGCAGACAACGCCTGATGAAGGGGCAGCAGGGCCAGGGCAATCCGGATCTCTGGGGGGATGCCGTTCCATAGGATGGGGCTGCAGCAGAGAAGGGACGACTCCGAGGTCTCACATGATGGCACTGTTGAATAGAGGGGACCCGGAGCATGCCCATCCTGCCAGATCCAGTAGGACAGGCAGAAACAGTGGGAGACAGGTGGTCCCACAATTAACCAGGCCCCATGCTGTGGCTTTTATAGGTGATAAACCAACACCTTGAATTGCACCCAGAGGCCTACCAGGAGCCAGTGCAGCTCACGGAGCAGAGGAGTTGTGGACAATGCCCCCAACTTCTCGTGCCACTGCATTCTGGACCAGCTACAGCTTCTGAATGCTCTTCAAGGGCAGCCCCATATACAGTGCTTTGCAGTAGTCCAACCAGGAGGCGGCGAAGGCATGACGCACTGGGCCTCCTGATCCAGAAACAGGCACAGCTGGTGCACAAGGCACACTTGTGCGAAGGCCCCCTAGCCGCAGCTGCCCCTGGCTTTTCCAGCAGGAGCCATGCGTCCTAGAGGATCTCCCCATGGCACACCAGTTCTCTCGGGGAGAGGACAGCCCCATTCAGAGAGAGGAGGAGAGCCCCCGCAAGCCTCTCACTCCCGATTCCCTGAACCAGTCTGGAAGGATACTGCGATCAATACTATGCTGAAAGCTGCAGAGAGATCAAGGAGGGCCTGGGTGGAGGTCTAGAGGTCAGGGGCAAGCCCAGTTGATGCCATCCTAGTGTTATAACCAGGCCTGAATCCTGACTGAAAGGGGTCCATCCCCCGGGAGCTGCAGGCTGACCACCTCCTCAACAACCTTCCCTAAATGTGGGACATAGGAGACTGGATGAAAATTGTCCAGTTTTCTTGAGTCCAGCAATAGCCTCTAAGGAGCAGGTGGATCATCACCTCTTTCAAAGCAGGCAGAACCATCCAGCCCAGCAAAGAAGCATTAAACAGAACATGGGCCCAAGCTCCCAGCTCCAGCCTCCCCTCCCCTCCCCTCCCCTTCCCCTCCCTTCCCTTTTTCATCTATTTACTCCCTTCCCTTCCCTTCCCTTTCCTTCCCCCTTCATCCAATCATTTTTATATAGAGCTTCTAGCCAAGCAGTGTTCAAAATATTCATGCAAGTGTGTTTTCCTTTATGTTATTGTTCTTACCACATTATTGCAATTTCTGTTTTGATTGGAACCTGATTTATGGAGGTTGGGTATTTCCACTGTTGACAGTGATTGGTGCAACCTTTCTGCTCTGGAAGCAAATGAAGTCTTTATGTGCATATCAGCAAAAATACGCAGTGTTCTGACTTTCTGGATGTCCTGATCAGTCTGGTTCTGCTTTAGCCTTATCTGATAGGACTAAGGTGACTTTTAAACAGGAGATGCAGCTTCGTTCTGCCACGGGTTCATCCTCAACGGTCTCTTTGAGGGATTTATCCAGACCCAGAATGGCACCTATTACATTGAATCTGCTGCTGTGGCCAAACAGTCTCTGGAAGCGCATTCCTTGATCTACCACCAGAGAGACTTAGGTGAGAACATCTTCTGTTGCAAGTGTCAAGCCACAGCTCTGCCACAGAAAACAAATGCTCTTTCTCTTTCCACTACCAATTTACTTCTGCAGGTCACTTAAGTTGAAACTTCCTTTGGAATAGAATAGAAGAGGACAAGCTGAAGTTCTGGGGCCACATATGGTCCCCACCCGTCAAAGCATTAGATGCACCCCCCTCCAACCATGACCAGCCAAAAGTTGCCACCAAACTGTAATTTTAACAAGACAGAAAAGGGTGCTTGTGAAATCCTTTGCAGCAAATAAAGACTTCAGTTGAATTGAATCAAATTTCTATTTAATCAAATCAATTTTATGGGTTAAGGGGAGGGAGGGAGGGAGGGAGGGAGGGAGGGAAGGAAGGAAGGAAGGAAGGAAGGAAGGAAGGAAGGAAGGAAGGAAGGAAGGAAGGAAGGGCAGATTTTCCTATATTGATATCCCCTTTGGCCAGTAGGTCAAAACCTTTTTAGGGCCAAGTGATTCCTTCCCAAGACAGTGCAAATTCTTGCCAGTTAGATGAACTTGATTAATTATCAGTATTGTTTTTAATCTTTCTTTGGCTTCACTTTTAAATGATGTTTGTTTGTTTTTTTTAAAATCTTCATTGATGTTAGCTTACCTATATGGTCCCTGTACCCCTTAGGGGGTGTTGTTTTTTTTACTTGAAATAAAAATTGTGCCCCCTTCACACTGCCCAGCAATTGCTAAATGATTTATCTTGCTGTAGATTATAAGCTTCTGCATGACTCTGAATCAGCATCTTTGGCTCAGAAACTGCACCAAGAACTGCAAGATTTCCAACGGGAGCTAACAGCAAAGGTAAAAAGCATTAATCGTGGTAAAACAAGGGCTGGAGGAGTTCCCACACCACTGAATCAACTATATAACCCCATTTGAGGCTGGTCTCATATATTGTACTAATTCAACCTCTGATTTCTCTCATGCATGTTTTTCCACTGCTTCTTAACCATCAAGTAAGAGAAGAACATTCATAGCAATGCAACTGAAAAATTACAAGGGTTGGTCCACTTCTTCTTTTAAAGGGTTACTAAGGGTCAGCCTGTGGAAGATAGGTGTAGATTGAGGAGAGATGGAAAATAGTCTTTATTTTTTGTTGATTGATTGGTTGATTGATTATGTGCCATGAAGTTGGTGTTAATTCTTAGTGACCAAATAGATAGATTTTCTCCATGATGATCTCTCCCTACCCTCTCCCTAACCATCTTTCCTTAACCTGGTCCTTCAGGTCTTCCAACGGTGCACCTATTGTCACCGTAACTGACTCCAGCTCCCTAGTCATCCTCTTCTTCTCTTTTCTTCCACTTTTCTAATCATTATAGACTTCTCAACAGAGCGAGGTATTCATATTGATTGATTGATTATGTGCCATCAAGTTGGTGGTGGTTCTTGGAGGCCACATTGATAAACCTTCTCCAGGAGGATCTGTCCCACCTTGGCCCTTCAGGTCTTGCTGTAACTGAGTCCATCTCCCTTGTTGCTGGTCATCCTCTTCTCTTTCCTTCCACCCTCCCTAGCATCAGAGCTTCTCCAGAGAGCTGGGTCTTCACATCATGTGTCTGATGTAGGATAATTTGAGCCTGGTCATTTGTGCCTTGAGTGCAAACTCTAGGTTGATTTTTTCGATGAGCCATTAGTTTGTTTTCTTGGAGCCTTGGACAAGTTCCTTCCAAGGAATTGACCAGTTATTGTGGTGGCATCTCCAGTTCTCCAGAATGACAAGGCAATAGGATATCAAACCTTTAGTCTGATCCAACTGGGCTCTTCTGACCTTTTGCTCCAGGTGTAACTGTTCCTTTTCCCATCACCTGCTTCATCGTTTCTCCACAGGCAATCCACACGCATCGGCCCAAGAGGAGTTTGAATTATTCAAAGACTTCTTGTCTGCTTCATCTTCAAGCAGACCACCTTTTCTACCAACGCTTTGGCTCTGTGGAAGCTGTGATTGCCCAGGTATGCAAATCCTCTATTTTTTAAAAAAGGATGAAGGGGAGAGCCAAGATAAAAGCAGGTGGAGCTAGGACAGGTACCTCTTGGCTTAGCCCTGCCTTTGATGACTTGCCATGAAATTGGGGGTGGGGTTGAATTTCGCAAAGCTTCTCTTCCTGGCCATGCCTGCCCCTTCCCACCACCCTAATTTCTGGGTGTGATCATTCTGTGGGATGATAGTTGCAATTCTGCAGTTGCATTCACACAAGATGCTAAGCTGGGCTAAATGGGGTTGGATGATATAGAGAGCTACAGAGATGACCTTGGACAAATGAGGGACAGACAACAGTTGCAAGAATGCTACAGCAAGATGTTCACAGACAGAGGGGTGCCCTGAGGGTCGAATGCCAAGCTAAGATTCTCTGCCTCTTTTCATAGAAAGTAGAAGGCATTCAAGATTGATGCCAGCCCTTTGAGGTAGGCCAGGTCAGGAAACAGGCACCACAAAGAATACTGGAACTCTATTGAGACAGGCTACAGCAGTGTTTTTCAAACTTGGCCACTTTAAGATGTGTGGACTTCAACTCCCAGAATTCCCCAGCCAGCTTGTTGAAGTCCACACATCTTAAAGTGGCCAAGTTTGAAAAACACTGGGCTATAGTAGCAGAATCTTGCAACTCTGCCTGTACTTTCTCTTATACGCTGGGGAATTAGGGAGGAGTCAGTCTGAACATCTTTCTCATGCTTTCATTGTTTCTCAGACTTTACACACGTTTTTGTAACCATTGTCTCTGGTGTCTCCAAGGTTATCTCCATGGCTTGGTAAAGGTAGTTTGGCCTTCAACTTGGGGTGGGAACCCAGCCATCATCTAAGAAGTGAAGTAAGGCTGTCATGTTAAGCTGTATTATGGTCTATCTGTTTGGGTGTGGTGTGTTAGGTGACCCCAGGAATCCAGGTGTTGTGCAAACCCAGCCTAGAGATGTCTCTGGATAATTCCTTTTCTCCTAGATTGCCAGCTACGTCAAAGCTGTGAATGTCATTTACGAAAAAGCTGAATTTGGCCGGATCAGGAACATCGAATTCAAAGTTAAGACAATCAAAGTAAGTCCCAGCTTCTCTGGAGCAGAGTTAGGGGCATTTGTCATTAGGAATTTCATCAAAAAGTAATTAAATCATGAAATGGGAAGACACGATCAACGGTAGCTGGGTAAGCAATTTGCATTCTTCATTGAAGAAAGATTTCTCTGCCTTACCAACGAAGAAGCTATGACTTGACACATTGTGGGCCTTCCTATTCCTTGGCCAGGCTGGTTGGGAATGATGGGACTTGGAGTCACGGCATATCTGGAGGGTGGTAGGTTCCCTTTCCTCTGCTTGATTGGATTTGCGGAGAGCCAGTTAACTAAATCTTGGGTAGCTGGGCTTAGCCTGAAACAAATCCAACAAGATACTGAGTTAAATAGTCAGTTTGTAGGGACACCGAGACTCCGTAAATTTAGGGCGGCCAGATCTGGCTGTCAAACCTCAGAGTGTCACTAGAGGGCAGCAAAGAGACTCAGACACCTCTAAATCTTTGCCACCATCCAGTGGTCATCTGGAAGGTTGCAACTCAGTCTAGGAACATTACTAAATTGACCCATTGTGCCTACCTGATCTGTCAGGATGGGGAGAAAGAAGAGCTGAAAAATCAAGATATCTCTGGTAACCCTTAATGTGTTGTGCAGGGTGTAGCAATGCTCCCAAAAACTGTGCTCAGGAAAAACTACACATCAGCATGAGAGCTTTACAAAATGCAGTGTCCATATTTTGTTCTCCAAAGAAATCCAGCCAGAAAATATATACTAACTGGTTTGATTGATAAAAATGCAAAACTCCATAAAAATACAAGTTGCATAAAAAATATAGGAAACAACACATCTTCTCATAAACTTAGCCTCCAAGACTTATCCACTACAAAGTCTCTAGCTAAAAACTCTCAGAGAAGAGGTACGCTACTTGGTTATTAGTTACAACTACATAACCCATAAAACCTAACTACATGGTGGCTACAACTCTATTGAAAGGCTGGGCAGATAGCCCTCCCGTTATATTGCCAACATGTACCCCCCCACTGAATAACTAGCATACACACACCAATAGGTGGCAGTAAATAGCAGTATACGTGCACAACACACAATAACAGGTTTTGTTTACATGATCTACATAGACATAATAGTGTTGTACAGATAACGAGCTGTACTTCTTCCCATGAGAAAATCCTGACATAATGGACTTTTGCTGATCAGGACTGAATGACGAGGCTTTAAGGATTTGTTTATAGATAAGAGATGAGATATGGGAAGAAGAGATTATTTGTTGTACAGGTAGTCCTCATTTAACGGCCACAATAGGGAGTGGAAAATTGGTCATTAAGTGGGGCGGTCATTAAGTGAGTCACCACATGACCAGACCTGATTTTACAGCCATTTTTATGATGGTCATAAAGCAAATCACTGTGGTTGTTAAGCAAATCCAGCTTCCCCAATGGACGTTTTTTGCTGGAATTCACTTAATGACCATGGGATTTTCTTAACAACCACATGATTTGCTTAACATCTTTCATAAAAATGTTTGTAAATCATGATAACGTGATTGCAGGGGGTGGTATGATGCTCGTAAGTGCAAGTACAAGTCGTAAAGCACTTTTTTGAGGGCATTATAACTTTGAACCATTGTTAAATGAATGGTCATTAAGTGAGGACTACCTGTATTTTAAGAAAAGGTGATAAGTTACTAAAATTGTTTATACTTGTTGTGATGAAGGGGGAAGTTATTTCCTTATGTAAGTTTCTTTTATTTTTCTTTACTATATTCTTATTCTATTTTTCATTTTCTTTTTTTCGTTTCTTCTTTTCTGCACTTTCTATTTTTCTTTTTATTCTTTTATTTTTTAGTTTGTATTAGTTTTTATCTTTTTAGTCGTAATATTTGATAAAAGTATTATTAAAAAAAATCAAGTTTCTCTGTTACAGAATTCCCAGCCAAGGCCTGGCACTTCAGAACACATCTCCCCATCACTGATAGGCTGGAGTGGCCAAGCCACGCCTACTGCTGCCTGGATGGCCAATGGGAAAGGGGCCAATGATGGCATGAAGCCTCGCCAGTACCCTTCTGGCACAAAGGCTCATGGGATATCAGTGGGTCGGGCTGCTAGGTTCCCCAAATGTTGATTATTAACCCAGTTAAGTCCACACATCTTAAAGTTGGCAAGTTTGAAAAACACTCATATAGAGCCTCAGTCCCTTATGTGGCCCTCCCTGGCTTAATTTTATGGGTTGGGGTTTTTTTTACATGTGCTTCATTTATTTATTTTTTTCTTCTATGATTGTTTTATTGTGTTATTGTGAAACATAAGTAGTACATTATATTATTTAATACAGTGGATATTTATACAGTATTGACTAGAGCTTATTAACACTAATTTTTAGATTAGTGTTTCTCAACCTTGGCAACTTTAAGATGTCTGGACTTCAACTCCCAAAATGCCCTAGCCAGCATGGCTGGCTGGGGCATTCTGGGAGTTGAAGTCCACACATCTTAAAGTTGCTGAGGTTGAGAAATACTGGTTTAGATAACTGAAAGATAAAGAAAAAGAAGTTTATATCAATATTAGCTGTGATTTCTTAAATGTCAGTGTTGATAAAGCATAACATTATTTAAATTTTGCATCGAAAACTCAGTGTGGCATTAATAAACCACTGCAAGATAGATCAAATTATTCGTTCCATGATAAAGATTTCTGTCTTAAGCTTAAGACTGACTACTAAGGTCTCCACAGTATGGTTACTTACGATTTAAAACTTACGTGGATCTCCAAAGCATAAACAGGATTTTGTCTTGCTGCCAAGCCAGCCACCTTCCTTAGTTCCAGAAGTGCCTCAGCACCAGCCATAGACCCCAGAATCACTGGGGGGCTGTGGGGAGACCTGCCCTACAGCCCACAGCTTCTTTTGCCCAGAAAAAGAACAGAAATGCTCAGAGGAACAGGGGAATCTCGAGGGATGACCATGAGGAGCAACCCCTCCGATTGTTCATCCAGAAAAACCTCTTTTGGTGGTTGGCCACAGCCATCACATCCATGATGGCCACCGTTTTGTGAGTGTGCCCGCCATTTCCTTGCCAGCCAAAATGGATCTCCAGAATGGATTGGACAAGGGATGCATGTATGAAAATCTGGCCAGCAAGCAGGCAGGGCTGAGATCCCATCTGTGTCATCATCTCATCTGTTGCTCCTTCGGGGTCGTCCCTCTTCTGCAGATTATCCAAGAAGAAGACCCTTCCAGGCCCCCTTTCCTCAGTCCGGAGGTGCTTCTTATGCTGCATTCGAAAGCCAACTGGGACAGTTACTGCTTATCTTACCTGCTGACCGACCGGGATTACAGTGGCGTTCTTGGCATTGCCTTCAATGGGCAACCAGGTGAGGCTACTGCAGGATTTTGGTGGGTAGCGGGATCTAGGTCATCCTCTGCCCACCAGAACTTCTAGCTCCCAAAGAAAAAGGTCCTCCTGCTGTCTCCAAAGGTAAGATTCTAGTCCTCATGGTTCTGAAAACCAGGACAGTTTTATACAGGAACAGAGGAAGTCAGAAAGATCAGCGACGAAGCGTCCGCACTACAATCCCAAATCCATCAGATGTAATGTTTTCAGGGAGTGTCCTCAGGGTATGGTCAAAAAAGGCAAGATGGTGGCTGTGATGAGGTAATTGATACTCCACCTGTTTTTGGTATGCATGTTGCATGTGAAAGACACTTCAAAAACAAGAGGGTCTTCCATCACACCACTGTGGCCTCCATCTTGACTTTTTTGACCACGCCCTACCAGAACTGCTGAATATTTTTAATAAATTAAATGATGCAGTGGTTGGTTACAAAACAAAACAATAGCCTCCAGCATTACCTACAGTCTAAAATACCTTTTGGGCACCACAGGCATTCTTGCTACAGGAAGAAATGACATACGTTACAATAATTGAAAAACTGAAAAGGAGGAAGGGAACAAGGAAACGAAGCAAGAAAAGCATAAGATCCATAAATTAATTCAGTCCTTAAACCTACTATGAAATCTAGACCACCTGCCAATATATTGCTCCGTCATTTTTACAAGATGAAAACGCTTCAAAAAATGATCAGCAAAGCATCTCTTGAACCCTTTCCTTATTCCCAAGGGAAATCCATGTCTTCTCATCTGTGTAAAATAATTCACTTTGCTGAGTCCCCGGCTCAATAAGTCCAGAGTTCTTCATAAAATGATGAATATTTTGCATAACTCAGCATCATATTTACCTCCTGAACTATTATATATTTTCCCCCAAGGCTATATGAGCCTACATGAGTGTTTCTCAACCATGGCCATTTTAAGATGGGTGGACTTCAACTCCCAGAATTCCCCAGCCAGCATTTTTGGACTTCAACTCCCAGAATTCCCCAGCCAGCATTTTTGGACTTCAACTCCCAGAATTCCCCAGTCATCATGGTTGATGCTGAAAAACACTGGCCTGCATAATAACTTGAAAACAGAAAGAGCCATTATTGGACATGTCCAACTCATGTGAGTCAGGGAACAGTCTTGTTATCTTTGTTCCTGCATTTTGTCTGCCAAAGTAGAAAACATAGGTTGGGTTCTGAAGGCAGAAAAAAGAGGGAAGACCCCCCTCACACACAAACTGTCAATTTGGCTGGGGAGTGGGCTGACCTTCCTTGAAAAAAGACACGGGTATGCTGGAGGGTGAGGAGCATCTTTAGGAATAAAAGAAGAACATGGAAAGCCAATTTACCATTTTGCCCAAAAGCAATCAGATGTTTTGTGAGAGGCCATGCCCACTGCACCATTTTAAGAATGCTCCCTGCCCCAAAGTTGCTGGCCTTATGGCAGCAGGTTTGTCCCAGCGTCTTATGCAGAAGACTTTCTTCTCCATCTCCTGCTCCCTGAAACTCTGGACTTCCAACTTGAAAGTCGATTGATTGATTGATTGATTGATTGATATGTGTGCCATCAAGTCAACTCATAGCAACCACATACATAGATCTCCACGACATCTGTCCCTAACCTGGTCCTTCAGGTCTTCCAACAGTGCCCTCATCATTGCTATAACTGAGTCTATCCCCCTTGCTGCTGGTCATCCTCTTCTTCTCTCTCCTTCCACCTCTCCCAACATTATGGACTTCTCAAGGGAGCTGGGTCTTTGCACAGATTGACTGATTATTTGCCATCAAGTTGGGGTCAACTCTTAGGGGCCACATCGATAGATTTTCTCCAAGAAGATCTATTTCTAACCTGGTCCTTCAGATCTTCCAAAGGTGCAACCATCAAGTCCATCCCCATTGTTGCTGGTCATCCTCCTCTTCTCTTTCCTTCCACCTTTCCCAGCATTATAAAATTCTTAGGAGAGCTAGATCTTCACGTTAATCAATCAATTATGTGCCATCAAGTCAGTGTGGACTCTTAGTGACCGCATAGACAGATTTTCCCCAAGACAATCTCACCCTTCAGGTCTTCCAACAGTGCCCCCATCACCTCTGTAATCAAGTCCACCCACCTCACTGCTGATTGTCTTCTTCTCCTTCCTTCCACCTTTGACTTCCATCAAATTAACACAATACAAAAACACAATATCATACAATACAAAAAGCAATGCAAACATGAAAACCTGTCTTCTGCCACAGCAGGTCAAGTTTGCAGAACTTCCTGGCAGTTCTCCAAGCCCCTGGTGGAGAAAGGACTTCTGCATCACTTGGGATCATTGGGTGCAACAAGCGAGTCTTCGCTTTTTCTTCTTGCTTGCAGATGACGCTGGAGGAATTTGCTCGAAATACCGGCGTTTCCAGGACAAGGAGGCCTCTCTGAACACAGGGCTGATCACGCTACAGAAGTACGGCCAGCTTCTTCCTCCAAGGATGATCCACATTACGCTCGCACATGAACTTGGGCACAGCCTGGGGGCCTATGTGAGTCTTTCTTTCCCCGGATTTAACCCTAACCCTAACCCTGGATTTCCTGGAAATTCTAAAACTTTGAATCCGACTCTACTAACTCCAGCCAAATGTCTACCGTTGGTCTTACTTTGCTACCCTTTCTTTTAGCACGACGAGAGCAAAGAATGTTCCCGTTTTGACATCAACACCACCCGGGGAAAATATCTGATGTTCAATTATGCCACGGATGGGAGCGAATTCAATAATGACAAGTTCTCTCCATGCAGCATCGCCTATATTTCAAATATCCTGCAGCGCAAGAAGGATCGTTGCTTTGCCGGTTAGAGATTCTGGGTGCCCTTTCATTTTGGGTGGGGGTGGGGGCTTAGCTGGGTTGAATTGCTGGAGTCCTTTATGGCTGAAAAGTCCACTCTGATAGGTAAGATTTCTGGAGGTTGGGAGTTGTAAGAATCCTGGATTAGGTACTCAGCGGCAGTGGACAGATCACTGTTTCTCAGACTTGGCCACTTTAAGACAGGTGGACTTCAACTCCCAGAATTCCCAGCAAACTGGGGGATTCTGGGAGTTGAAGTCCACCTGTCTTAAAGTGGCCAAGTCCAAGAAACACTGGGCTGGATTATCACCGTCCACTTACTGCAAGCTTGGTCTTAAACATAGTCCCAGAAGGGTGTCTGGTCCAGATTTAGCTGGAAAAATGACTCATCTCTCAACTTCCACCAATTTTACTTCCTGTGAAATGGGTATCTGAGCACCGCTAAGTGGCAGCAAAGCTTATTTTCTATATCCCTTTGCTGCCATATAAATCTGCTAATCCAGCTTGATGATAATGGTGATGATGATGGTATTTTTATTGAGCATGTTTAAGAAAAGGAGAAAGAAAAGGAAAAGGTGTATTATTGTAAATCTTTTTATTTTTTAAATTTTGTTCACCAGCCAGAGTCACTTGGTGACATGGCTGGCTATACAAATTGAATGAATGAGTGAATGAGTGAATGAGTGAATGAGTGAATGAGTGAATGAATGAATGAATGAATGAATGAATGAATGGATACACACAAGAAAAAGGGATGGAAAAGGTGAAAAAGTAAAAATAAAGAACAAAGGAGATAAATGGAGCTTACAAACATTATAGAATTAAGTTAAACTTCTCAAAATGTCATTGATTAGTTTAAGTAGCTGAAAATACTATATTGTTTTAAAAGCTATTGATTGTTGCTAAAATTCAAGTCATCTATGAATATCAAGAGCAATAGTTAATGCAGTGTATATCATAAAATAAGATTAAGAATTACAGTAATTTTTATCTGAGCAATTAAAGACTTTAAAAAAACTTAACTTTTAAAGACGGTACAAGCTGATATAATGTTTTCCACCTTGAATTAAATTCTGTGTCAGATTTACTTTTGAAGTATGAAGTTATTTGGGACATTGACGCATATTGTCAGAAAGAGCTGAACCTATTTTTCCAGTGACCATGCACAGAACTAATTCACTATACTTTGTGGGAATATAAAGTTTAGTCATATTTAATAGAAAAATTGCAGATGGAAAAGCAAAATCGACTTTGAAAATTTGTTTCATACTATTCTAAATCATTTTTAAAAATGGTTGCGCTCTTCAACTTCACCACCACATATGGAAAAAGGATGCAATCTGATCATTGCATCTCCAGAAATGTTTGGAAAAGGAACTGTCCCTTTTATCAGTTAGTACTACTGACGGTAAAACAGCTTATACTAGTTTTTGGCATAATATTCGGTTGAATAGCCTGGGAAAATGGGATGAGGTATTATCTGTGGCTGCTCTCTAAAATTTTTACAGCTGGGTGGCTACATCAGGCCAACACTCTTCCTCCATTAATCTGTGCAGTCCTGTGTTCCTGTGAGGAGAAAAACCAAAGGCCAATCCTGTATTGCAGTGTTTGTCAAAGTTGGCCACTTTAAGAGGTGTGGACTTCAACTCCCAAAATTCCACAGCCAGCCATGCTGGCTGTGGAATTCTGGGAGTTGAAGTCCACACCTCTTAAAGTGGCCAACTTTGACAAACACTGCTCTGTTGTATCCAGTTCCTCCCTGTGGCCAATCTTTGTCTCTACCATGTACTAGTATAAGGTAGAGTCTTCCTCTGCATGGAAGTTCCATTTTGCTCTTCAGAGTGAATTAGAACTAAGGTGTTGTCTAAGCCAGCTTCCCACAGTGGCCAACCTGATGCCAAGCATGAAGGCAATGGTCCTCATTCTGCTATTGGCTCACAAAAATGGGTAGACTTCCTCTGCACAGGGAGGCTCCACTATGGCTTGCCACAATGGGGATTCAGAAGTAGACTTCCTCTGCACAAGGAGGCTCCACTATGGCTTGCCACAATGGCGGTTCAGAAGTAGACTTTCTCTGCACAAGGAGGCTCCACTATGGCTTGCCACAATGGGGATTCAGAAGTAGACTTCCTCTGCACAGGGAGGCTCCACTATGGGCATTCAAAAGTAGACTTTCTCTGCACAGGGAGGCTCTATGCTGTTTTTCTCAGTGCCCAACCACGGGCTTTTGAGAAGCTTAGAAGCAGGCCATGAAATCAAATCTCCCTTTTCAGCTGTTGAGCCCGCGCAGCAGGGCTTGCTGGTAGACTGCCACTGAGCACAGAGGTTCCACTGTGCTCTCCCCGCTCCCTGCAGCAGATATGGGATGGCCTGGCACACGCTCCATACTGGATCCCACACGATTCAGCTCCGTGCAGGCTTCTTTCTCCTGGGAAGCGCTCACGTTCCCCTCTCCAGCCTTTCTTCTTCCTTTCCAGAAACCGACCGCCCCATCTGCGGGAACCGGATGGTGGATCCAGGGGAAGAATGCGACGTGGGCAGCGAGGATCTGGACGCGTGCTGCTACGGTGCTGGGGAACCGAGTGGAATCCAGTGTCGGCTGAAACCAGGAGCCGTGTGCAGGTCAGGGTGACCGGCCGGTTTGTTCAGGGTTATAGATAGGGAGCGCTCCCGTGCTCAGTTCACGCTTCCAGTCCTCAGTTAGAAGGAGCCCGGCAGCCGCTTTTCCAACCACTGTAACAATTTTTATTAAAAGGCCTTTTAATAAGATAAGCTTTTAAATAAAATCTATTAGTTGGAAAAGAGGCTCGTCCACAAAGGTCAAAATAGAAACAGCTCTGAGGAAGGCAGAGGCAAAATCATGCCCGAGTGGGGTTTCGTCTAGACCAGAGTTTCTCAGTCTCAGCCCCCTGAAGACGTGTGGACTTCAACTCCCAGAATTCCCCAGGGGAATTCTGGGAGTTGAAGTCCACACATCTTCAAGGGGCTGAGATTGAGCAACATTGGCCTAGATACTGCTAGAAATCCTTGGTTACATCGGTGCATTATTTGATGAGGCTGACAAAGGAGTTCTATTTTTCCATTCCTCCTCATAGCAAACATCTCCTTACCTGGAGAAATCTAGCCCATCAGGGGACAGAGCTAGCTGTCTCATTGCAGAGAGTTCAAACACACCCATTGGATGTCACTGAGAAGTAATTCCAACACAGGCCTTCTCTATCTTTTACCCTTAGCCAAATCCGCTTCGTAGGATGACGCACAGAATAGAAGAGGGGAAGGAGAGCCTCCAGATCATCTTAGCTTGCTAGTGACTTACATCCATTCCTACAACCCTCTTTAACAGAGAAGCATCAATCTATCTGTAAAGCCGGTGGCCCCCAATTTGACACACTATTGGCGCAACCTTTGGGGGGGGCAAGATATAACCTTGTTGACCTGGCAGTGTGGCCCTCTGCCCTTTGGTTGAAAAGCAGCAGCAAAGGCATTGAAATTCAACCTTGAAAGCCACCCACCGCTCTTTGGAAGTCACAAAAAGGTTCTTTTCCCAAAAACCAGCCCTCTTGCTCCTGTCTTTGGAGGCTCTCTCTTAACAGTTTGACTCATTGCTTTCACAGCCCGAGTCAGGGACTCTGTTGTAACCAGAATTGTGTCCTTAAACCCCCGGGGCAACCGTGCCAGGAAGAGAGCGACTGTGCTTTGGAAAGTGTTTGCACAGGATCAACTGCCATGTGTCCAGCGCCCCTCCCCAAAGCCAACTTCACCCCCTGCGGCATGGGGCTCCGCCTGTGTCTGAACGGGGTGAGTCCTGTGGAGGCCATCCAGGAATGAGCTTTGCATCCAAAGGGAGCCTCCAGGTTCAAGAGCAGTCTACCACAGATAACTAGATGCTAAGAGAGGGGGTGGGGAAAACAGGCTGGGGAGGGGATAGAGTAGAAAATGGTTCTTTGGAGACTGTTGGAAACAAGGTGCTGTTGGATGAAACTTTTTGTCCTGATCAAATAAAGTGGTGTTTCTCAAACCTTGACAACTTTGAGTTGTGTGGACTTCAACTCCCAGAATGCCGGTCGATAAATACTGGCTGGGGAATTCTGGGAGTTGAAGTCCACACATCTTAAAGTTGCCAAGGTTGAGAAACACTGCAATAAAGGTTTAAAGTTTTCTAGCACCTCCTGGACCAAATCTAACCCAGAGGTTGCATTTTTTTATTCTTTCATATTCTTTTGGGTGCTTATGAATCATGAGGAAGAGCAGGCAACAGACGAAATCCTGTTTATGCTTTGGATATCGACATACATTTTAAATCATAAGTAACCATACAGTGGAGACTGTAGTATTCGGTCTTAAGCTTACGACAGAAACCTGTATCGCGGAACAAGTAATTTGATCTATTTTACAGTGGTTTACTCATGCCACATTGAGTTTTGGATGCAAAATTAAATAACGTCATGCTTTATCAACATTGACATTTAAGAAATTATGGCTAATATTGATATAAACTTTTTCTTTATCTTTAAGCTAACTAAACCAGTGTTTCTCAACCTCAGCGACTTTAAGAAGTGTGGACTTCAATTCCCAGAATTCCCCTACCAGCATGCTGGCAGGGGAATTCTGGGAATTGAAGCCCATACAGCTTAAAGTTGCTGAGGTTGAGAAACACACGTTTAGCCAGCATCATAGACCATTGGTACATCATGTTATAGACGTTCTTGTTTTCAATCTTCTGCCTTTCAGCTCTGCGAAGCGTCCCTCTGCCTCCAGCATGGATTGGAAGAATGCCAGTGTGCCTCTAATTCCTTGCGAGGGAGATGCCAGCTTTGCTGCCAGCTGCCAGGTCCATCTCTAACCTCAATCCTGCCCCAAACATTTGAGACTGGGGATGGGCTGAAAAGAGCCTGTCAAAACCTTTACTCATTCCATGCTAATGGTTGGGCTTTCATTCCCGGCTAGAAATTTTGTAATGATGAGTTCACACGTTTGATAGAATTCAATCTTGGGGGGTTGAAGCTCGGAAGAAGTTTGGTCGGGCATCTGAGAGGACACATCCGTTTGTTTTTAGTCATGTTTTTAGGGATTGTTGTGAACCACCTATTTTCTTGGAAAAAATAAAGGGCACTCTTGAAAAAGGGGGAAATCTGAAAGAGGTTGATAAGGATAAAGAATCTTCATTGTTTATGTTGCTCGCTTGGCTTTACAAAGGAAAATTCAAGAGCAAAACCAAGAAAAAGTTTACAAAAACGCACATTCTAATAAAAAGATCTAAGATCAAACAGATCTAAAATCAAAAGTGTATGTAAATTTATCTTAAAAAGACAGTTCAATTGCCATATTTTTCACGTGAACGTGAAAGACTGTGCATGAAGCGGTACCATTGGTACGGTGAAAGTTAAATGATCCAAAAAGGGGCAAAAGTGAGTTTTTGGAAAATAAATAAATCTAAAGGACCACTTTCTGACATTTATTTCTCTTATAACAAAGGACGCACGGTTGCTTTAGAGATAGGCGGCCATATAAGTCCTGTAAATAACTTTAAAAATTCAGAAGATGGTTTTGTGAGCAGCCCCCTGCAAATTCCTCCTTTTTGGTGAATGGAACTGTCTCCTTGACAATTCACAGGAAAGTTATTAGAAAGAAACTGTAAAAGTCTTTGCTTGATGTATTGGGAGATAAATTAGTTCTAAATTGGAAATAGTTTGGTTGCTGAAATTCTTGTAACCTAACCTCTTTAAATCTCCATAAACATTGTTAAAGAAGAATTATTTTTCGTTGAGGCAGCTGCCCAAGAGCCCAGTAAGGGAGGAGGGCGAAGAATGTAAACAGGCAACAGTCATTTGCCACTAAGTGTGGGAAAGAAAAGGAAGGGAGGGAGGGAGAAGGGAAGGAGGGAGGAGAAGGGAGGGAGGAAGGAAGGAAGGAGGGAAGGAAGGAAGGAAATGGAGAAAGAGGAAGGAAGGAGGGAGGGAGAAGGGAAGGAGGGAGGAGAAGGAAGGGAGGAAGGAAGGAAGGAGGGAAGGAAGGAAATGGAGAATGAGGAAGAAAGGAGGGAGGGAGGGAGGGAGAAGGGAAGGAGGGAGGAGAAGGAAGGGAGGAAGGAAGGAAATGGAGAAAGAGGAAGAAAGGAGGGAGGGAGGGAGAAGGGAAGGAGGGAGGAGAAGGAAGCAAGCAAGCAAGCAAGCTAGGAAGCTAGGAAGGAGGGAGGGAGGAGTTTTTGGATTCAAGGAAGAGATAGGACATGAAATATGAAATCAGCTTCAGTGATCAGATATCGCCAACTGTAATGGCAGCCATTCTGAGTAACATGTCGGTCTTTGCTGTGTCGTGCCAAGGTCCTGGGAAACTTCAGCCACATTGTGCTTGCCTTGGGGAAGTCCAACCCTGAGCATTTATTCTTCTTCTCCCCCTGCCCCACGGCTTCCCCAGGACAAGCTGAACCCTGTGCCAGCTCCTCCTCGAAGATGTGGGGCGATCCCTTCAATGGTTCAGACATCCCGCTCATCCCAGGGTCACCGTGCGGCGACAAAAGCGGCTACTGTGACAAATTCCACGTCTGCCGCTTTGTAGACGAGGACGGGCCCATCGCAAGGGTGAAAAACTTCATCCTGGACTTCATTGAAATGGATGACCTGGCCACCTGGATGAAGGTGAGGGCATCCTGCATGGAAGAGAGGCATTCAACCTTGCCCATAGCTCCGTAAAATATCCTAGATTCAAATCCCGGCCCTCCAGGTTATTTTTTTTTCAGTTAAATCTCTTGAACTGCCCAATAGCTGAGGCTGTCTGGTCAGTTTACCGTAAAACAAACTAAAAATTACAATTCTAATAAAACCTACACAAAGGAATCAAAACGCAAAACGAAAACACCACACAAACGAGGCAGCCCCCAGGCAGCCGTTTTCAAAGCCTAAAAGGATACGAATTAAAATACAGATAAAACATAATTCAAAGGCAGTGAAAAAGCCTGGAAAAGTAGAAACATCTTCACCTGGGGCCAAAATGATGCTAATGCGGGTGCCAGTCGGGCATCGCTGGGGAGGGAATTCCATATCTGGGGTGCCAACATGAAAAGGCTCTTTCTTTGATTGACTGAAAAAAAAATCAGGGAACAACGATGGAGAAAAAAGACCCCCATCTAATGTTAGATTGGCACAATTGGCTCCCTTTCCCCAAAATGGACTCCTCTCCCCGAAACTAGAGATGGGGAAAGGTCTGTGTCGTATGGGACGTAGGAGCCTATGTTGCTGGGTCAACACATCTCATGACATTTTAATTGCATTTGCAGAGTCAAATCATACAAGAAATAAAAGAAACAACTCTCTTGCTGGACCTGTTTGAGTTCCTCTCTTCCAAAAACAACCCTCCGCTTGCTAGCATGGGGTATACAGTATATTATTTCATTTCAGACAGGAATCACAGACAGACAGAAG
The DNA here is from genome assembly GCA_030867105.1 of Liasis olivaceus. Classification (NCBI taxonomy): domain Eukaryota; kingdom Metazoa; phylum Chordata; class Lepidosauria; order Squamata; family Pythonidae; genus Liasis; species Liasis olivaceus. The sequence continues at coordinate 6,746,509 of CM061349.1, forward strand.
AGAGAAGAGCCGGTTCTAATTCAGGCCACTGAAGTGATAATAATTGCAATATTCTTATTTTTCTCAGTCCTGACAGATGGACTGCAGTATGTTGCAAGTCAGTTATATGTACAGTGACCCTGCGCCCTTTATTATAAAGGACAGTGCTTTATTTCAGAAAGCTGTCCTTTAGATTTATTTAATTTAATGCTTTATTTTCTCGGTTTTGCTCTTGAATTTTCCTTTGTAAAACCAAGTTATAGACATAAACACTTTTTTTATCCTTATGAACCTCTTTCAGATTTCTCCCTTTTTCAGGTTTGTCTGTTATTTTTTCCAAGAAAATAGGGTCACTGGAATTAAACTTCCCCACCGCACCCCAAACTTTTTTAATGTATGTATTAATTTGTATTAATTTGACGGTTATCACTTAGGCACAATTAATTTGACGGTTATCACTTAGGCACAATTCAAGTTCCTTGCCTGAAAAAGTGGAAGGAACTTTTTACATTCAGAACACTTACTGTAGTTACACAGAGCAAATAATCAGTGATTAAACATAGAGATTGAAGTATCTTTCCCTTTTGAGTTTTGTGAACATGCCTACTTCTCATTTTCGCCTCCATTTCTCAAATATGTTGGGTTTGTTGTCTGGACTTTGATAATTTTTAAAGATTTAATTGCAAAAAGTGCATAGATCGTGGTGGACGTTTCTGCAGGCACCCCCATTTTTCAAAATTTATTTAGATTTATTACCCACCCAACTCCAATGGGCCCATTATGTTATCCAGTGTACAGTGTTGCCCTATCATTTCCCTTGTTTTGCACAGCCGGGGTGTTAAGTGAGCACTGTTCACCATTTAGTTTGTGATTTCTGTTTTTCATTATTTTTTTTGGACTTTTGGCATATGATCTTGATTGATTGATTGATTGATTGGGATTGCAATTTCTTTTTAATTGATTGAATTATCCTGTTGTTTTCCAGTTTTAATGTCTTCTTGGATGCCTAGAATCATACTAGTGAGATGGGCCACTATATTGATTGTTTAAATTTTAAAAAATGCCCCCCTCCAATTACCACCATCATTTTAAGCTGTAAGAATATGGGAGTTTACCTTTATTTAAGCAAAGAAGGTACCACAATTATGCTTGCTTTTTTCAATCCTTCTATTTTCTGTGTTTTTAAAAGGCTCCTTCAAGTTGTACCCCAAAAATGCCATTTCAGATTAAGTATTTCTTTACTGCTTGCATTATTTTACGTGCCAAATGCCATAACAACAACATTCCTTAGCATGAACTACCAAGCAGCTCAAAGCAAGTAGATCTTTAGCCCAGTGGAATTTATCTTCATCTTTCCTATTCTCACTTTTCTTTGGGGGAACTTTGTGCAAAATTGCAGTTCTGCTTAGCCCAACAAATGTAGATTCGCTGTTAACAACTATCCTCAAAACCAGTTCATTAAGTCACATTCCAGATTTTTGTAGCCATAATGGTACTCGTTTTATCACTGGGACACTTCTGTTTCCAGACTTCGGGGCATGGTGTGAGATCGGATCTGAGTTGGCGAGAGGTGTCTGGCCCTTAAACATGGAGACATTGCCAGTGGTCACCAGGCCGGCAATGATCCATGGATCACATTTTGAGCATCACAATGTGGCCCATAGTTTGCCCACCCCAAGGCTAGATGAACCAGGTTTAATCTGGCTGGGCCTGGTGAAACATACATCTCCTCCTTCCATGATCCTCTTATTTCTGCCCCAAGTGCCCCATGAGTATAGGAGAGGTAAAAATGGGAGACAGGTTCAAGAGAACCTCCATGTGCAGAAGAAGGGATGACAGTAGCCAGGAGATGTGTCCCTGTAATGGTACGTGGGAAAGACCTTGGGAGATGGGGCGAAGAGATGCTGCCAAGGGAACGGTCAGATAAGAGAGGGCATAGCCCTCAGCTGCATAGTGGATGGGGCAAGAGGCTCAGAAGGGACCCTCCCTAGTTTCTTGGGCTATAAAGGAGACAGCAGGAGATCTGTACTTTCAGACTTGCAAAATTCTGGCAATGTAGCCTTACAATAAAGTGGAATTAGCTCATCTGGTCATGATTCCTATTGACCCCAACCTGGTTGCAGTGCCCCACAGGAGTTGGGAAGGGGGCCTCCTTCAGAGAGCAAAAACATTTGCTGATCTTCTGTTTCAATTTTCCCTGATCAGTAGATCAAGCAAACCCAGATGAGGTTTAAATCTCCAGGGAGCAGGGCCTGAAAGTTCTGGCTTTATGTACCTGTCCTTAACACTAATTAACCTGACTTAACACTAATTGTGCATATGTGTCTCTATGTGGTTTCTTTCTGCAGACACATTGGTGTGCTATCCTTCTAATGGTTTTGACCTTAGCAGCCATGATGTCTGGCACAGTGTTCCTCTTTGGAAGGACGGTCAGCAGCGAAACAGGTAATTTTGGGGAAGTGTGTCTAGCTTATTACACATCAGACTAGGCTAGGACAAGTGTGAGCAGTTGGTGTGACCAGCAATATTGCATAACCAAGATAGTCACACTAAGCCATCATCTGGCTTACAGGTTTGGGCATGCATGTTATAGGTAGTCCTCACTTAACAACAATTTGTTTAGTGACTGTTCAAAGTTACAATGGTGCTGAACAAAGGGACTTACAGCCAGTCCTTGCACTTACAACCGTCGCAGCATCCCTGCGGTTACGTGATCGCAATCCAGGTGCTTGGCAACCAGCTCACACTTACTGCGGTTACAGCATCCTGGGGTCACGTGATTGCCATTTGTGACCTTCCCAGCCATCTTCCAGCAAGTAAAATCAATGTGGAACTGCATTATTTGCTTAATAACCACTGCAAAAAAGGTCATAAAATTGGGCATGACTCACTTAACAACTGCCTTAACAACAAATTTTCCAGTCCCTCTTGTGGTCTTTAAGTGAGGACTATCTGTATATGACCACCAAAAGGTATTGTTTATACACTCTGTGTGTGTAATTGTGTTAGGTGAACTCTTTAACTCACACATGGATTTACTTAACTAACTCCCTTGCCACTGTAACTGAGTCCATCCTCCTTGCTGCTGGTTGTCCTCTTCTCTTTCCTTCCACCTTTCCCAGCATCTGAGCCTTCTCCAGAGAGCTGGGTCTTCGCATCATGTGTCCAAAGTTGGATAATTTAAGCCTGGTAATTTGTGCCTCGAGTGAGAACTCTGTGTTGATTTGTTTGAAGAACATTGGTTTGTTTTATTGGATGTCCATGGTATTCCCAGGGACTTCTTCAACATTAAGTTCAAAAGCATCAATACTCTTCCTGTCCTGCTTCTTTAAGGTCCAGCCTTTGCTTCCATAGAGGGTCACAAAGAATCCCATGGCTTGTGCAGTTCTGATCTTTGTAGGTAGAGACACATCACAGCATTTGCATATCTTTTCCAGGGCCTTCATGGCTGCTCTACCAAGTGCTAGACTGCAGCGTATTTCTTATATATATGGCATACATACAGTGATTAGAGTTCAGGTGTTTCATTATGTCAGCCCCAAGTATAGGACTTTACATCTCCCCCTCCCCCCCATCTTGGAAGGAGGGAGAATTTTTGAATATACCATTCTGGTAGATTTTCTAGATCCTTTCCTGAAACACTGCTGGATAATACCTAAAGCTAATGAACTACCGTATTTTTCCGACTATAAGACGATACTTTTTTCTAAAATCCTTACCCTAAAAATTGGAGGGCGTCTTATTCAAGGAAGTCAGCCGAGGAGAGAATCGCGCGGTTGCAAAACTGCCCATACTTTGTCTCTGCAGGCAGGCTTCCTCCTATTGCTAGCCTCCAATCACGAGTGAAACAGCTTGTCTCCCAAACAGACTTCCTCCAATCACGAGCCTTATGTAACTGACGTCAGCTGATGCTGAACAAACCAATTAGAGGAAGGCTGTCTGCAGAGACAAGCTATCGGCAGTTTCACTCGTGCTTGAATGTAATCAGTTATGCAAAAGAGCCTGGAAATAGAGCTGCAGAGAGACGGTTTGGACCTCCTCCCACCGAGTGTAGCAGGTCAATGTTAACTAATTACTAAATAAAAATGTGTTCTGCACTATCTTTAAAATATTGATTTCTTAATTTGGGGGTGGAAAAATGGGGGTTGTCTTGTACACGGGGGCGTCTTATTGTCAGAAAAATACGGTACATAGAGTCATCTCAAGTGCAAAGGTCCATGAGTTCTATTCCTGGTAGAATTGAAGGATCACATCCCGCCACCTCCTCTGATGAGTTTCAGATAGGACCATTGTAGCACTTGCCCCTTGGCAGTCAGTATATAATTTCTCCCCCCTTCAAAAGGCAAGGTGGAAGTCATATAAACCACTGTACATGGGGGCACAATGTAATATAACATCTGTATGTGTCTGCTCTGAGAGCTTAAGGGAAGGCGGACAGCATACAGGTAGTCCTCGACTTACAAACACAGTCGGGACCAGAACTTCTGTTGCTAAGTGATGCAGTTGTTAAGTGAGTCATGCCCAATTTTATGACCTTTTTTGCTGCAGTTGTTAAGCGACACACACAGTCGTTAAGAGAATCTGACTTCTCCCTTTGACTTTGCTTGTTGGAAGCCACCCTGGGAAAGTCACAAATGACAATCGTGTGATCCCAGGATGCTGCGACTATCGTAAATATATGCCAGTTGTCAAGCGCCAAATTTTTGATCACATGACTGCAGGGATGCTACAATGGTCGTAAGTGCGAGGAACACCCATAAGTCATTTTCAGTGCCGTTTTAACTTTTAACCATAATGAATGGTCATTAAACAAACGGTCATAAGTCGAGGACTACCTGTATACTATTCTGATAGATACATTAACATGTAGAACCATTTCTGAATCCAGGAATTGCTGCCAGCAAAAGATTTCCCCAGACTAAATTGCTTTGGATCAGGATGTTCTAAAACCAAATCCAGGTGGCTTCTGCACCTGCTTTAAGAAATAGACTCAGGTCAAATATTTTAATTCCCTGCAGACGAAAAATCCACGAGGATCTCTGACAAGGCAGGATCTGTTGAACATCAGAGGGAGAAACAGCAGACTTTCTTTTACTGGGAAAACAAGATTTCTATCAACACCATGCATCAGGACTCTTTGCTCAGCTTCCAGCAAGAGACATCGGCCAACTCCACCCTTGCTGTTGTAGCACAGATAACACCAGCAGCCCGCAATCAATCACCCTCGAGTGCGAGCAGGAAAACAGTGAAAGGCAACTGGGTCAAAGGGGAGGCAACGCTATGCTGAACCAGAGGAGAGGATGGGAACATTTTAGCAACTATCAAGATTTGCTTACTGATAGGATCTCTGTTATTTTTCTTTTCTTCCCTTTTCTTCCTTTTTTTTTCTTTCTAAAAAATGATTAAAAAAATAATAATAAAAATGATTTTTAAAAATTGCTTTGGATGCCTGTTTGTCTTAGGATCGAAGGAGGCTGAGTTGGTGGGAACACAAGATGGGGTCACCTCTGTGATGGCCCCAACTGTCCATTCCTACAGTTTAGTTTTAGCTGGACTGTTTAAGCCTTTGGTTAATTTCACTGAATGCTTTTAAATAAAGGTAGACCTCACTTAACGACAGCTGCGCTTAGTGACTGTTTGAAGTTACAAAAGCACTGAAAAAGTAACTTTACGACCGGTTCTTGCGTTTATGACCGTCGCAGCATCCGATAGTCACATGATCAACATTTGGGGGCTTCCAATAAGCAGAGTCAATGGAGAAGCTGGCAGTAAAATTGTAAGTCGCGGTCATGTGATGTTTTACTTAGTGACCACAGGTGATTCGCTTAACAACTGAAGGGGAAGTCATGTAAGTCTGTTGTGGTCACATGTTTCGTTTAGTGACCACTTTGTTTAGCGATGGAATTGCTGGTCCCAGTTGTGGTTGCTAAGTGAGGACTGCCTGCAGAGAGGCTGTGCTGTTTTCAAGAATGCCTTCTTCCTGTGCTGATTAAATGTTGCTGGTTGATGATCAGGTTTTACAGTATTTTCAAAGCTTTGAGTCCTGGTGGCTCCAAATTTTATAAATCAATAGTGGGATCAATCTCTCACCTTTACTTCCCCCTCCCCAGTTTATTCCACAGAATCACAGAGTCCTGGGCTTGGAGGGGACTTTGGAGGTCTTCTAGTCCAGCCCCTTGCCCAGGGCAGGAGCAGCACAACCCAGAGTGCAATATCACTTCCTGTGATCCTGGCATTATCCTGCTGTTGACGTAGCCCCAAATTGCATTGGCCCGTTTGGCCGATGGTGGAGGGAACTGGAGGAGACAGACACAGGCAGGAGACTCCAAAGCCAGACCTTAAATTAGGGGCACTTCAAAAAAGGTATTAACCATGTTTAGTTTAGCTTCTGGGCCCAGACAGTGTCAGCCAAGTGCCACCCCCAGCAGAGGCTCAAAAGATGAGAGCAAAGCTGTTCTGAGCCGCACTCGGAACGCTTATTGAAGTACAAGGTAGTATCCGAACACCTGGATACGGACCCAGGGGTTTGGCTTTGTCCCCCACCCAAACAGAAACCCTGGAATTTTATGGTATACCATCTAATAAGAGCAACCCAATTTGGGATGTGAAATAAAACGAGGTGCTCAGGGAAAAAAAGTCTATTTTTTTGGTCACTGCTATCAAGAGCTTATAGCCTGTGGGAAATGATTCCCTCCTGCAAAAGCGTGCTCTCAGTTAACCAAGTTTGTTCTATGCTTGATTGTTCCATAATCCAAATTAAAGGCGTAAGCAAGAGGGTTTGGAAACTGTTATGAACCTTTTTCTGCATCGAAAAATAAACTTCTCATGGTCCAATATTTCATAAACAGTCCTGACCAGCTTTCCAAGCTATACACTGCAGAGGTCAGAGTTTTCAAAGAACATCAATCCTTTTCTTTTCTCATAAATGGAAGGTATGACAGCCCTGCTGCTGAATTCTTGCCTAACGGATTCAGGAAGCAACCTGCGTAACTTGCACCCAGAACCAAACCACTTTGGAAGGTTTATCTGTACAAGAAGAAATATTGTCAATTAAAACACCCAACATTTCTGCTGGTCCTCTTTCTTCCACCTGCATGTCAAAAGTTCACCACTGGCTAATGCAAAGTTGGAATGTTTATAATCATGCCATAACCTTGCAGTGGGAATGTGGCAATGGAAAAACGAGGGAGAAACAGAACCCACTAAGTCCAACCCCTTGCTCACTACGGGGATCCAAATTACGCATCCCGTTCAGATGGCTCTCCGTCCCCCTTTCAGATGCATACAGTGGACTCCACCACCTCCCAGGGTCACTGGTTCCAAACTAAACTCATCGTCCTATTAAGATTGTTCTAACTTTCAGCTGAAATCTGCCTTAGCTTACTCCTCCCTCCTCTTATCGTCTGATAATAACTTGTGAGGAAAGCCCTAGAACCCTAAACTCAAACCCTTGAAGACATCTAAACCAGTGTTTCTCAACCTTAGCAATATTAAGATGTTTAGACTTCAACTCCCGGAATTCCCCAGCCAGCATGCTAAACATCTTAACGTTGCTAAGGTTGAGAAACACTGATCTAAACCAATCCAGTGTTCAGGATAGGAATCCAAGGTAAGGCAACCCCAACAGATGGTTGACTGGCCTTCATTTGAACCCAGCCAATGAGGGGGACCTCCTTGGGGGTTCCATTGTGAGACTGTGTTATAGGTCGGGATATTTTCCTAACATTCAAGCAGAATCTACCTTCCAAAACTCTATGTCGTGTGCTCTGGATGGAGAATGAAGAAGTCTTCACCATCTTCTGCGTGACCTCCCACCAGGTATTTGAGAAGGACTATCATCTTCCCTCTTAGTCATCTTCTCTCAAGGCTAAACCTGTTCTTTGGGGGTCATTTTGGATCCTTCAATCATCCTATTTGTCCTTCTCTGAACCTCTTCCAACTTCTCTGAATCCTTCTCAAGTCTGGGGCCCACAACTGGGGACACCTCTGGTTACAACGTACCCCATCTCAAAACCAACAGCCAATTCCTACCCCAGTTTCCAAATCTACAACCTGCATTGATCAGTAAGTTCTCAGGTCCTTGAAGCAAACGAGTAACTCTACTAGCTCGCAAATCCATACATTCCAACTTTAATTTGGTAACACGGTCAAGAGATGGGACCCAACCACTTTATCCCAAACTCACGTTGACTTTCACAAGTAGAGAAATTGAGAGCCCAGACAGTTTGATGAACAATTAGCCTCTCTGGTGGCTCTTTTATAACCCTGATGGGAACAGGGCTGTTCTCTGCAAAGGAGTACCGAGATATTCCTGCTAGATGGCAAGAGAAGGCAAAACTGCTCCAGTTGGTTTCATTTCACAAGGTCCTTGATGTATTTCCATCCTTGCTGTGTGAGGTCACAGCCCTTGGTGGGGGCTACTGAAAGAGCGTTTATGACAGTACGAACCCCTGTGAAAAAAAGGAAATAAATGTGAGAGTTCAACCAACACCCTCAGGAATCAATGACCTGTTCCATGAACTTGTGATTTATGGGTCTGATGATTAGAAAGGGTAAAATATGGAAGAAAGGGAGCCGTGATGTAACCTTAGAGAGAAAGGATAAAATATAAATGCATTTATAACTGCTGTAAAGAAGATTGGACCTTCCTTCCTTCCTTCCTTCCTCCCTCCCTCCCTCCCTTCCTTCCCTTCCTCTCCTTCCCTCCCTCCCTCTTCTCCATTTCCTTCCTTCCTCTGTCTCCATTTCCTTCCTCCCTCTCTTTCTCCATTTCCTTCCTTCCTTCTCTCCTCTCTCCATTTCCTCCCTCCCTCCCTCCCTCCCTTCCCTCTTCTTTCTCCATTTCCTTCCTTCCTTCCCCATTTCCTTCCTTCCTCCCTATCACTTTTCTTTTACTTTATTTTCTTTTTTCTTTAAATGTGCATAGTTTTTACTTTGTAAAAAAACTTCTTTAATAAAAATTAATTTTTTTTTCAAAAAAGGAATCAACGACCTGTTCCATTTCAACTCTGGATTTCTCCATATCACCAAAGACGCTGTGTTTTTAAAATTCCGGCTCAACATCAGCCCCTTCCACTGACAGTCTGAATCACAGACCTCGAATTCCAATTCTTAACAGTATTCTTTTCTTTTCCTTCCTCTTCATGCAGGCAAAAGCTTCATTCTCTTGGAGAACTTACCGCATATACTCACAGATAAACCAACCCTTGAAATTTCAAGCGAAATACCATGAAAAATGGGTCACCTGTGGATAAACCGACCCTCAAATTTTTAACATCTTTTGTTCCTGCTAAACGTTTGGCTGCTGTATGCGTGGTTGAGCCATGATGGGCTTTAAAAAAGTATACACTTGTGGATAAGCCCCTCCGCAGACAAGCCGAACCAATTTTGGGGGTGTATTTTGGAACCTAAAATCCTCGGCTTATCCACGAGTATGAACGGGAGCAGCTTTCGGCCACCTGATTCCACCACGGTGCTGTTCCTCTTCTTTCCAGCCTCCCGAGCAGTGGGTCAGTTTCTTGTCCATTTGGAAATAGGAAATGTGCCAAAAACTAACCGTTTAAAGAAACACAGTTTAAGAATAGTTAGAATTCTAACTCAAAGCCAGGAAAATAGAAGAACCTGGTTGCATGCGCACGTGTGACAAAGCACCATAGATTTGGTGCGACTGGCATATTCATTGTGCGTCTTGCTCCCCACAAAATGTTCAGTGGCAGCTGCTGGCCCCCAAAATATTGCTTGTCTTTGGTTTGTACCGAGAGGCAGCAGTGAGGAATGGATAATACTACGGGAAGACAGAATCGAGTCTGCCAGGAGCTGTAGAGGGCAGAGGGAATGGCCCTGAAGAACAGGAGGAAGACAATGGACAGATAAGAGGGTTTTGAGCCCTGGCCAAGAAAGTAACTTGAGAAAACGTCTCAAACAAGCCCCTCTCTAGTTCACACCAAGACAAAGGGAGGGAGGGGGAAGCCCATTCAGACGTGCAAGTTTCTGCTATTACAGCTGTTACAATAAAAGCAGTGCTGATTTACATGGCACTAACCCAGTTTCTGGACCTGGATTATAAATTTTGGGCAGTTCAGATTATGGGAAGTAACTGATCCCCTTTCCTTTGCCCTGATCTGTCAGCCCCTCGAGGTAGACCAGACTAGGAAACCAAAGTTATGAATGCTAGTACTACTTTTATTATGTTACAGTAACAGAATCCTGCAACTCTAAATATGCTTCTCTCACTCCCTCCTTTTATCTTCGTGAGAACTAGGGAGGGTCAAGTTTGAGATGCTTTCTCACATTAGATTTTTGCCCTGGACTCAGATTTCTTTTATCTAACCACTGTCTTAGTTGCAGCTCTTCCTCCTGTTCCTCAAGATTGTTCCTACCGCCCATTACATGATCAGACCTCACTTGTATTCTTGTGTCCAGTTCTGGGCATCATTGTTCAGAAAGGACAGGGACAAATTGGAGCCAGTTCCAAGGAGATCTACCAAGAGGGTGAGAGGTCTGGAAACCTAAGAAGATCTGGGAATGTTTAGCCTAGAAAAGAGAACCATGGGGAATAATGAGTGTGGTACTGAAATATCAGAAGGACTTCTCTATTACCCCAAAGGGCAGAAGCAGAACCAATGGATGAAAACTCCAAGGAAGAACATTCAGGCTGGACATCAGGAGGAACTTCCTGACTGTAAGAGCTGCCAGTGAGTAGAAAAGGTTAACCCATGAAGTGGTATGTTCCCAGAAGACTCCAGAGGCTGGATAGCCATCTCTCTAAAATCCTTTCCTAGACCCTGCACTAAGCAGGAGGTTGATGCAGATGGCTTCTATCATTTCTTCCAACTCCATGATGCTAAGAAGGATCTCTTGTGCTTTGTCTCAAGGAGCAAAAAGTCTCTGGCTGGACTTGGTTGGGAGTTACCTTTGCCCTGCATGAACCAGTTGGTCCATACTAAATCGTGATTTGCTTAAGCATGGTTATGGAATAAGCCATAACTGGCTGCCTTCACACTCATCAAGCAATTAGAGGTCATCACATCTGGCAGTTGGTTGCTAGGATAACACCGAACAAGGTGAATAACAGCAGTGCACGTGTGCAAGAACACTACCCTCACACCCTTGATCATCTTTCTCCAGCCACACTTTTAACACAGTCCCCACCGTGGGCACACTTGCAAAGAAACCCAATTTTAAAAAGGCTGCAATCCAGATCAGAAAAGGATTGGTCCGAAAAGTCCATCATACCTGAGTTCCAGGCATTGCAGAGGGAAAATTCCGTTTTTGGAACCGCTGGAAGCTGCAGAACGAAAGACATAAATATATTGAGATATTTACCGGAAAAGGGTTACATCAGCAAAGAGCTAAGGATGAGAGAAAGTCCTGTGTTCAAATTCCACTTCACCCACCAGTTGAACACAGGAAAAAATCAAAGTTCAGTGCAAAACACCCACACTGCTGGCAAAAGATTCCACTGATAGAGAATCATAGCCTCACAGGGTTAGAAGGGGTTTTCTAGCCCAACCCTCTGCCCAGTTCAAGAATCCTCCTGCCACCCCAGAGAAATGGCTGTCCCACCTTGACTTGAGAAGCTGCACGGATGGAGCCCCCGGGACTTCAGAAGGCAGGCCGCCCCGCTGCTTCATCGCTCTCAAGATCAGGAAGTTCCTCCTTACAGTATTTTGAATTTGGGCCTCTATCTGCCAAGCTTCCACCTGCTGGTTGTTCTCGTACCATTGGGCACTACGGAGAATAACCCCACCTCCCCTGAGCAGCCCTTCAAGTATTGGAAGACTGTGATCCTCTCAACCTTGTCTTCTTCAAGCTAAACCAGTGTTTCTCAACCTTGGCCACTTTAAGATGTGTGGACTTTAACTCCCAGAATTCCCCAAGCTGGCTGGGGAATTCTGGGAATTGAAGTCCACACATCTTAAAGTGGCCAAGGTTGAGAAACACTGATATAGAGAGTAAGGTGATGGAAATATGCAGGATCCGTTCCCTAGGCAAAAGGGGCTAGTTTGGTCTACCTAGTGGGGCTAACAGGGCATTACAGGGAGTCCTCGGTTAACAACTACTTGTTCAGCAACTGTTCAAACTTATGACGGCGCTGAACGAGGGGGACTTACAACCAGTCCTTGAAGTTCCAGCCATCACGGCATCCTTGCAGTCAAATGATTGCAATCAGGGTGACTCTGCAACCAGCCTGGATTTCCCACCGTCACACCATTCCACGATCATGTGATCATGGTTTGTGACCTTCCCTGGTGGCTTCTCACAAGTAAAATCCATGAGGAAGCCAGCAGGAAATTGCAAATGGCAACCACGTGACATCACACTTAACGACGGCGCAAGATCCGCTTAAGAACAGGAACCAGAAGTGCCAGAACTGCTGTTGCTAAGCAATGCAGTCACGTGACATCCCACTTTATGACCACGTCGCTCAGCAACAGAAATGTTGGTCCCAATTGCCATTGTTAACTGAGCACTACCTGTATAACACCCTCCAAATTAAAAATTAAAGAAGGATGAGATAAAGGGCAAAGGAACAATATTCTAATATTTTCTTCCTATACTCCAATGGATCATCTTGCAAACCCTGGCAGTGGGTGCGCCCCACTTTGGAGGCCCCACTCCTAGATCAGCAGGCCCTGAGCTGACTCCACGAGCTGTGTCAGGCCAGACGATGAACCGACGCGATGCTCTGGGCTCACCTGCCAGCCGAAATACGTTGTCCATTCTTCCACAGCTGGAGGAACAGCTGCTTTGACTTTACCGAGAGCTCGGGCACCCTGATCACTGCCACTCAGCAGCCCCTGGGAGTAAACCACGTAAAGGGCACCGCCAGCCAAGCCTCCTTTGGCCATCAACCTGTGCAAGAAGAGAGAGAGGCCCCTTGGAAGTCCACTCAGGCCTGGGCAGCGGCAAGGTGACCCCCTCCCAGACCCCCCTGTCCAAAGTTGCCAGCCTGTTGAACCTTTTAATATGAAAGAAGGGGGGAATGATGTTATAGCCGCCCAGAAACCTTTGGAGTAAGGCGGCTATAACAAACGTAATAAATAAGAATAATCACAACAATACCCAGGAGCGACAGACAGACAGACAGCTTTGGCGGACTCTAAACAGAAGCTGAACTGCACCAGGCCTGGTTAATGGTTGGAAGGGAGACCACACGGAAATCCCACAGCATTTGGCTGACGGGGAATCTCAAAAGCAGCCCAGCTAAAGACAAGCACAAGCTAGTTCGAAAGAGCTGCTGAGAAATCTCCACAGATGTTTGAAGTCAGGAGTGGAACTTGACTCCCAAGTAGGTTGATCTTTAGCTGACCTGTATTCAAATAATTTAATTATAATGACATGCAAATTTGGAGGCTGGGGAGGGCCCTGCAATGTTTGGGATCCGCACAGATGGGCAAAGGCTATCAATACTGAAACTGCTGCCATCGTAGCATTGCTCCACATGCTTTGGGAACAAGGCTGGCAGCATCGGTGCCCACCCAGAAAGGAAGAGGGGCTACTTTGGGGGCCGTGATCGGTCGGAGAAAGCCGGAACGCTGGAGGCATTGGGGCCAGACCCAAAGATGGCTGATAGAGCAGGGAAGGAAGGAGGGAAAAACACCCCTCCTGCCCCACTCACCGATGCCCCTCTCCCCTGCTCTGCCACGCATGCCCTGAGCTCTGCCAGGACTTGCAACGAAGGGTAACCGGGGCACTCCGGCAAAGAGAAAGCTTCCTTCAATGTCAGTGGATCACCAGGATGCAAAATGCTGTTTGTCACATGCCAGGGCAAAAAAGGAATAAATCCACAACCGAAGCAAGAGGGAAGATAGGAAAAGCGGCCATGGTATTCCATCACTCACAAAACAGAAACAAGTCAATCTAATTCAGTGTTTCTCAACCTTGGCAACCTTAAGACAGGTAGACTTCAACTCCCAGAATTCCCCAGCCAGCGGAGGAATTCTGGGAGTCGGAGTCCACACATCTTAAAATTGCCGAGGTTGAGAATCCCTGAGCTAGCCCATCTTAAAAAGCTAAAGAAAGTCGGACTTGGATGGGGCACCACCAGGAAGTCTCGGGAAGGCTGGCTAGAGTCAGTTTAAAAACTACCCTGGAAAATAACAATGGCAAACCACGTGCACGCAGCTGCTGAAAGTTCAAGGCAAGACCACCACGAGTCCCCCTGACTCAAAGGAGACATTTCTTGGGCAAGAGTGAGGAGGCAGGACCTAGCTGTTCTCAAAGAAATCTCAGCCAGATTGATGTTTGGAGGGGGGACCACCAGGTGATCCCAAGGCTGTTGAGAAATGAAGAAAACCGTGCCAAGCCACTTCAGTGTTACTCCCATGAAAACTGGACGGCAATGTCTTTGTGTATTTCACCCTGCAGGGTGCTTGTAAGAAGGACGCAAACCGGGAAGAGGGGATAACCGATGCAGGCGGCTATGCTGGTCCATCCTGGCCCCAAATCAGGAGCCTGGTAGGATCAGGCTTCACCTGGTGTGGTTTAACACAGCCTGCGTCCTGCAGCCCGGGGAATTTCGTTAACGGAGGGCAGCAAACCCGCTTGGTGGGTGAGAAGCGGGCGCACATTCCACAGGGAAAGCTCTCCCCGCCTGCCAACGCAGCGCGACCTGAACCCGCTGGATCCTTCGCCCAGGCTCCGTCCCCCGCGGCTCTTCCCTGGCCAGGAGGAAGCTGCACCGGAGGCCGGGCACCGAACGGGCGCGGGCAGCGCGAGGGGGCCTCTGCGCGCTGCTCTGCAGCCCGTCCCCCGTGCATGGGGCGGGGCGGAGCTCAGCGCCGGGTCTGCAGGGGCGCCACGCGCAGGGCTCCCGGGCACTTCTGCGCTCGCATGAAGCGCGCCCGCGTCCGGAAGGCAGGGCGTCCTTCTGCCCAGCAGCCGCGGACGGATGGGGCGGGGGGGGCTCAGCCGAGCCCGGAGGGGCTTCCAGACCGAGGCCGCCCCCGGACCGACGCTGGGGAAGGGTCGGTCGCCTCGCGCCCCGCCCCGCCCTGCCCCGTGCCCCGTCTGCCCCACTACAGAACCATCATCGGCCCGCCCGACTCACTTGACCAAAGGGAACGCGCGGGGCGCCATGACTGAGCGACGCCGCTCCCAAGGGCAGCCCTGCGCCCGACCGCGCCGCTTCCAGCGAGGGACCGCCTCCTCTCGCGGGACCTTTCGGGAATTGTAGGCTGAAGGGGCCGGCGGGCGGCGCGGCGGCCGCCGGGGTTGCCGGGGCAACGCTTTTGAGTGCCCGCCCCTCCCCAACCTGGCGCCCGGGAGCTCACTCTCGCCAAACTGGAGATCTCTGCATTGCTCGTCTTCCTTTCTACCGCTCACTAAGGAACACACCCTGGTTCATACGGCGCGTTTGACCTGGGTTGGGTCGGCTGCCGTTCAGCGTGTCGTGGGAACCCTGCCCATGTGTTACCACGGGTGAGCCAACCTGAAATTACCGTTGGCTGGCATGGTTGGCTCGCTTGCTAGGGTACAGCATGCAATGTTTAGTCCCCTTAACCATTTAAACGAGTAACATTTTGAAACGAAGAGACCAGCATCCTTCGGATGCTGCCTCCCTCCCCTAACTCAGCTTCCCACCTCGACAGAGCATGCCTGGACTGCATTTCTGCAGGGGAGGTCAAAAAAGTCAAGATGGCCACACGCATGCAATCGAAGCCCCGCCCTTTTTAGTTATGTCAAAAAAGTCAAGGTGGCAGGGACGACATCCGACTGAAGACCTGCCCTTTTTTACAGGCATTGTGACAAAATAGAAGTGGGGCTTCCATTCCATGCTTGTGGCTGCCATCTTGACTTTTTTGACCCGCCTAGGAGCTCCTTGTTGCACTTGGCTGATTGCATACCTGTTCCTCCCCCCACACCTTTATTTCTGCCCTACTGCAGTCCTGAATTTCCCTAGATTTCCCATGGGTGCCTGCGGGGGGGGGGGGGGAGATGGCGGGGGGGAGATGGCGGGGGGGGAGGAAGAATGGGGCATGTGACATCACGCATGTCATGACATCATTGCGCACATGATGTAAATCAGTGTTTCTCAACCTTGGCAAATTTAAGATGCACGGACTTCAACTCCCAGAATTCCCCAGCCAGCATGGCTGGCTGGGGAATTCTGGGAGTTGAAGTCCGTGCATCTTAAATTCGCCAAGGTTGAGAAACACTGGCATAAACAGCTGCACCCCTGTAAGTTTGCACTGCCTGCAATCTCATCTTGGTTCCAGCCTCATCGCATGCACCTTCCCTAACCCCAAACTGTCATCACCAACATTTGGTGGCAAATCACAGATTTCGGGTGGCCCAATTCGTTGCTGCGTCTGGCCTAAAGTTGATGTGTTGAGCCTTGGAGACAGACGCGCAATACAACTTTTTTTCCCCCAGTCTCTTTCCCCACAACTCTGGGGATATCCCTGGCTTCAGGTCCTGTCCTTGCAGGCTGGGAAAAACACAATTCAAACGGAGCTAGCGACAAAACACTTTTCGCTTTTTAGACGGTCTTACTGGAGCTCCCTTTTGTATTTCTCCTATCTCAAATCGCAAGAAGCTTTGTGGTTTTTTAGCAGCTGAGCTGAGGGGCATCAAGGATTTACCAAAATAAAAAAATGAGTTAATCTCTGATCTAATCCAGGTTTTTGCTCTGTGGAGAACGCAATCTTAATCCAATACTTCTGACACGGAAAAATCTAGTCTTTGCTTGGATTCAGGACATGTGAAATTTATCCGTTTTTTAAAAAGCAATCTTTTCTACTAAGCATCAAATGATGTAATATATCTCCCTTCGGCACAGATTTCTGGACATTTTACAAGAGTTTTTTTTCTGGGAGTTGAAGTCCACTCATCTTAAAGTGGCCAAGTTTGGACAACACTGATCTAAGATAATGTTTCTTCAACTTTTTGCTCTCAAGACCCCTTCCCACGTCTAAAAATTATGGAGGACCCCAAAAGAGCTTTCGCCTGTATGGGTTATATTTATTGAGAGATTTACCATATTCAAAATGAAAATGGACTTATTCGCTGCTGCTGCTGCTGCTGCTGCTTCTCACGATCATCGGATGGGATTTTAATATGGTTTTATTTTTCAACATAGGTTGGCAAATAATTTTGATTTTGCGGACCCTGAGCGGGTCTTGGGGAACCCCCGGGGGTCCTAGGACTGCCCTTTAAGAAACACCGATCTAAAACAAACTTGGAAATATCATTTGCGGATAAAGCTGGGAACGTCCGTAATATCTGCAGGATTTGGCTTGTCCAATGCACCCTTCTAATTTATTTTTATCATTCTCATCAGGTGGACACAAGTTCATTAACTTTAATCTCCCGTTACAGAGTTCGACTGATTTTGGGACAGACGACGTTTTCTCTGGGATTTTCTTTGCGTGCTCTGGAATTCAAGCATTCAAAAGAAAATGGTAGCTGTCGGTTTTTCGACATTACTGGGTATTTACAGAAGCTGGAGAAGATCAGGAGTACGTGTACCGTTTAAGTATCTTTATGACAGTTTCTGTAAACTGAGGCTGCCTTCTTTTGCCCCCAAAAACAGAAGGTCACAAGCTGGTTTAGTTGGGAATAAACCTCATTAAATTCCTTTCAAGGCCCATCAGTTATGAGAGCACAGACGTGTCCCTGTATATTTTTTTTTTAAAAATTGGCCATTTGTTTTGTGAGCTAACCAAATGAAACCTCTCTATTTAGCGAAATAGGGTGAACCGGCACCCCGGTCCTAAATTTGGTGCAGCTTGTGAAGATTGGCCAGATGATAGAAAGAGAATCTGCATCATCGTGTTCTGAAAGTGCTTCTAGACAAGTTCACACCTGCAACGTCCATGCTGGTTCTTTGGGGCTATTATCACACCTAGATAGGCTGTTTTTCTCAGGTTTTGCTCTTTTGCTTGTTTGCTAAAATGGATTTTTCAGTTTGCGTTTTCTAAACTGGGCACTGAATAATCTCAAAATAAAGATCCCTTTCGAGTTGAACTTGGTCCCTGGTGCCTTCATGGACACATGGCTTTTTTTGGTAACAATATGGGGGAGGCTTTCTTTTAGCTTCTTCTAGGGCCGATTTCTCAACCTCGTCAAGTTTAAGATGGGTGGACTTCAACTCCCAGAATTCCCCAGCCAGCTTAAGATGTGTGGACATCTTAAGATGGCTGGGGAATTCTGGGAGTTGAAGTCCACCCATCTTAAACTTGACGAGGTTGAGAAACGCGGTTCTAGGATATTTGTTCAATCTTTCAGCCTAGCCTACAATCCTGGGAATTCTGGGGGTCTCCCATCCAAGGACTAACCAGGTAACAGACGGTCAACCTTTCTGAGAGCAGCCAAGGTCAGCTAGATGTTGCCACCTTATTATTTTGCAAAAGGGAAAACTTCCTGGAGTCAACCTTGATTCTGGATGACTTCATGGAAAGATCTGCATCCTCTTGAACAAATATCATTTTGTTCTGGTCTCTCATCCAAGCACGAATCTCGACCGCTTTTCAAGTACAACCAAGGTTAACCAGTGGCTGCTGCAGATACCCATAAATACATAGAGCTTTAAAACACAAGGAAGGGGAAAAGTCACCACATCTCCAGAGGAATATCGTGGAGCTGGTGAAGGGGCAGAAAGAGGCAATGAACATGATCAAGGGGGCTTGGAGACCTTCCGTATGAGGAACAGGATGCATCCGTTGGGGCAGTTTTACTCAGAGAAAAGTTATTTACCAGGATATGATGGAGGTTTATAAAAGGATGCATAGTAAAGAAGGAGTGAACAAGAAGAAGAAGAGTGAAAATTGATAACGGGGAATATTTCTTCATGTAGCATATAATCTGCCTTTGGAACTTGCTACGTCAAGGTGTAACTAGACGTTATGCCTCTACAAACTAGGTGCGTGGAAGCAATAGAGGGAGAAGAGAGATGCCTTAAAGTCTGATTTGTGGACTTCCTAGATCAGTGTTTCTAGCCTTGGCCACTTTAAGATGTGTGGACTTCAACTCCCAGAATTCCCCAGCCAGCCATGCTGGCTGGGGAATCCTGAGAGTTGAAGTCCACACATCTTAAAGAGGCCAAGGCTAGAAACACTGTCCTAGTTGCATCTGATGGGCCACCCTGTGTGATTGAATCCTGGTTAGATCCATCAGGGTTCTTCTCATGTTCTCAAGCTCTCCTTTTCCACTTAGAAGAAACTTCGAACTGGCTTCTAAAAAGATTGTCCTCGTTGTACTTCAAGGATGAGCTAGACTTTCTCAAAAGCAGGCGCTTTAATCAGTCCACCACTGTCATCAAAAAGAGGACCCACCCTTGAGTTGAAGTCACCTTTTGAGTCAAGCTTGACTCTGGGTGGCTACCTCAATATCTCCAAGGGTTTTCTCAGGAGCAACACAGAAGTAATTGGCCATGGCTGTCTTCTGAGATCCTAGCTAGCCTTCCGCCCTGGGCTTTTCTGGTGGATCCAAGGCTAATTACCGTATTTTTCCGACAATAAGATGCCCCCATGTACAAGACGACCCCCATTTTTCCACCCCCAAATTAAGAAATCAATATTTTAAAGATAGTGCAGAACACATTTTTATTTAGTAATTAGTTAACATTGACCTGCTACACTTGGTGGGAGGAGGTCCAAACCGTCTCTCTGCAGCTCTATTTCCAGGCTCTTTTGAATAACTGATTCCATTCAAGCACGAGTGAAACTGCCGATAGCTCGTCTCTGCAAACAGCCTTCCTCTAATTGGTTTGTTCAGCATCAGCTGACATCAGTTACATAAGCTCATGATTGGAGGAAGTCTGTTTGGGAGACAAGCTATTTCACTAGTGATTGGAGGCTAGCAATAGGAGGAAGCCTCTCTGCAGAAACAAAGTATGGGCAGTTTTGCAACCGCACGATTCTCTCCTCGGCTGACTTCCTTGAATAAGACACCCTTCAATTTTTAGGGTAAGGATTTTAGAAAAAAGTATCGTCTTATAGTTGGAAAAATACGGTAGGTTGGATTCTGCTGCAGGTAGTCCTCGTTTAGCAACCACAATTGGGACCATCAACTTGGTAGTTAAGTGAAGTGACTATACTTATGATCAGACTTCGGCATTCCTTTGCTTTACAGACCTGCATAGGTCATAAATGTGAGCACCAGTCACAAAGTTACTTTTTCGTCACTGTCATAACTGTGAACAGTCACTGTACGAGGCAGTCACTAAATGAGGACGACCTGTATTTAGCTTTTGAGGATCAGCCAAGATGCTACCACCTTATTGGGCTATTCCAGATTTAGTCTACCATTTCAACTGTAAGGTGGGGGCACTGAAAAACCCTTAAGCTTAGAGGCCAGTGAGGGCAGGGAATTTAAACTGAAGCAAATAAAATGTTTTACCAGTCTGGATTTATTCCAATAAGTTCCAGTTTATTCAATAAAAGTCATCAGATTGTTAAGACCACAGCAAGGAGCTGGATACCAGAGGGATTCTGGCATATTTCAACCTGCAAATATTTGAAACCATTGCAGTGATAAATTTAAATGGAAGCCGGAGGACAAGTCTGGGCAGTGAAATACCTCATCTCATCATGTGCTTACGGTATTTTCCTCTTCATTTCGTTCGGCAATATTTGAAATGTCCTTTTAAGTCAGCAACGGGGAGGAAATTATAGGTGGATATATAGATATAGATATATATTTATTTTTCAAATTCAAAATTAAGGTTCGGCCATCATGAAAGTACTCCATAGCAGAATAGAACGACATTGTACAAATCACGTACGGAATTGACGGTTAAGTATAAAAGACCTGTATTTACAACTGTAAACGTGGACTTCAGGGAAGAAAAACAAACAAACACAGGACTAAACAGCAGTCTCACGTCATTCATACTGTTCATACAGTTTCTCTCTTTCTGCCTTGTACTTCTGCAAAGCCGTAGTGCCAAATAGACGCATTCACCTCCAGGTGATCAGTAAACAGGTGTAACAGAGCTGGTGGGCGCTGACTTGCAGTGTGCATTCTCACTGAGATCTAGCAGCTTGGGAGATTTTACTCCTTTCTGAAATTTCCTTCGGCATGGCGCACGAAACCAACCAACTATTTTTCTTTCGGCTAGACTTCACAAAGACCCGGTCTGGGCAATACGCTAAGCTGCTACTTATCTGCTTAACCGTGGTTTAAAGAATCAGTCGCAATCAGCTGAATCCGAACAGCCCACTAACTAGAAATGATGGTTTGCAGGCCACCATGCTGGGTTCCGTAAGCTACAACCACACTGTTGTGTGAACAGATCAAAATTTAACCGGCCTTGGGGTTTTTTTATTGGCATGTATTTTGACTCAGCATTGCCATTTTTTTTTTCCATTTTACGTACCCAAAGTCCCTCCCTGCTATCAGAGTGGGAGCAAAAATCTTCCTTTCAAGTTGATCCGTACAAATTAAACGATTCACAATAGATCGACTATATTGATGCAAGCCTATCGACTCAGAAGTAGCTGCACGCCATTAGAATTTTCCCAAGCCCGCGTGCATAGACAGGTCGTTTTTTCTCACCATGGATCCGAATGCTTGTGTACTAATAATAATAACAATAATAATAATAATAATAATAGTATCTGAAAACACGATCTCTTGCTTCTGGTGCCACAGGAACAATGGACTTGCTTGGTCCAGCCCCATCCCGTCTCACTAACTCTCCTGCCTAGGAAACGTTTGATAAAAAAGGCACTTCCAGAAACTGATTCTAGTGGGTGGGTGGCTGGAAAAAAGGCGCTTTAAAAAAATCCAAGTTGAGAATTCCACCAGATTCGTTCCTGGCAGAGATCAGTTTGGAGCCCAGCCCACCTCACAGGGTTGTTGTTGTGGGGAAAATGAGAGGCAGGAGTATTACGTAGATTCACCATCTTGAGTTGACTATATATGTGTGTGTGTCTGTGGAATTATTATTATAATCAATAATGATTAATAAATAATTAATATGTGTATAACATTAATGTGTGCGTGTGGAATTATTATTATAATTAATAATAAGTAATAAGTAATTAATAATAATGCTAGCAATGAAAAATTGGTGGGAACGTATAGTTGAAAAAGTAGTCGACAATCAGCAGGTTAAAATACTGTGGGATTTCCGAATACAGACTGATAAAGTCTTGGCGCATAACGCACCAGATTTAACTGGGGCTGCAAAGAAGAACGTGTGCATCATTGATGGGGCAATACCAGGGGGTAGTAGAATAAAAGACGAAGAATTGGAGAAGACCGCAAAGTACCAAGATCTCAGAATTGAAGTTGAAAGATTACAGCATAAATCAGCCGTGGTGGTCCCAGTGCTTATCGGCATACTGGGTGCTATACCAAAAATCCTCCAACGGCACTTAGAAAATCTGCGCATTGACAACATTTCCATCTGTCGGTTACAAAAGGCCACACTGCTTGGATCCGCACATATATACATCAATACATTGCGACATCCTAGGTCAGTGTTTCTCAACCTTGGCCGCTTTAAGACGCGTGGACTTCAGCTCCCAGAATTCCCCAGCCAGCCAGGCTGGCTGGGGAATTCTGGGAGTTGAAGTCCACGCGTCTTAAAGCGGCCAAGGTTGAGAAACACTGACCTAGGTTTTTGGGAAGAAGTTGATGTGAATGAAGGCCAACTCCAGCTAAAGAACTGGTAGCTGTGATTTCACGTTGTTGTGTATAGACACAACAACAAGAACAATATTGCTGCAGAGCAGAGTTTTTCAAACTTTTTCAGGCCAAGGAACCTGTGAAAAATATTCCGGGACTTCTGATCCGGAGGCAAGATCTAGTGATAGAAACTTAGCTGCGTTCGAGTGAATTTCATTTTGTTCCTTAAACTTTCACCAAACCCCATCACGTTCTCACAGAATCCTGTTTGAAACACCCTGCCCATCTCACTGATGGAAAAACTGGAACTGGGGCCCGGGTCTTGGGCTAAATTGGGGCTACCAAAGATTGTAAGAATTAGTAAGTTTGAACCCGGGGGGGGGGGATAATTTCACGTGGTGCATGAATGGAAAAAAATTAACTCAAGCCCCTCTGACATACTTTTTTCTATTTTTTTTTTTGCATAGTTTTTTTTTTCTCCTGCCCTTTAAAAATGATTTTGCACAATGCTATTGACCTGGGAGGAGAAAGGAGGCTAGAGCTGAAATCCTACATGCACCCTGATTTAGAAGGCAGCACCCCAAATGCTGTGGGTTTGTATCACTGAGTAAAATACAGAGGATTGCCCCAGGAAGCAGAATCTCAGTCAATCAAACTTTGCATGACAACGGTTCTAGCTTTTCCCATGGCCTTCCTCCTGCAGGTGTAAAATTTGCAACTGAAGGGCCAGAAACTTGCGTAACGTTGGATTATTTTTTTTTTCACGGCATTTCATTTCCCACCACATTTTCTGCAGCTCCGCAGAACCGCCTTAAGCTCTAGGCTAGGACTGCGGCTTGCATTTATAGGGAAAAGCAGCCCTCCCAAAAACAATACCATCGGAGTCATGCGTAAGGCTGGTGCTAAAATGTAATGCGGACCCCAAACTCAGATGGCTTACCTACTCTGGGTCGGAAAAAAGATCTCGTCGGGATACTACGATTGTACAAGAGAGTGCCAAAACAGCCTGCCGTCCTACCCTACTTCTGAATAGACGTGTGTAGGGTGCCCTGCCAGCTTCCCACTTGGGTCACAAGGTCCTGTTTTGAAATGCGAGCCTGTCTCACATTTGGATGCCCGAGGAAGACAGAATTATTCTGAGTTACGCGTCCAGTACCTCTTGCTGAGTTATATGCGTGCAGTTACACCAGCAGGAGTCACATAACTCAGAGCACCATAAAGGGCCAACCACGTTCTACCCTAGTGTGTCTGGCAAACCCAGACGATCTGCTTAGTTTATGGTTAAATGTGCCATGCAAACCCCAGCAACAGAACTGGTTACATCAGGGTTCAGTTACATTATGGGTAAGTGCATCATGGAAACACAATACCAGGTTTCCATCTTTTCCGCCCTATCTAGAGATAACCAAGATTTCACTGGGGAGACCTTTTACCTGCAAAGCAGATCACCTATGCCCGAGCAACGCTCTTTTTCCCAAATTGAATTAAGCTTCCAGTCCTCATGAGCTGGGAAAAACAGGGGTATGTAGTTAATATAGGGCCACTGAGCCTATCTAGTGCAAGAGAGTCTAATTCTCAAACCCAGCACCAAAAGCAAAGAGGAGAAATGTTCCCCCCAGATCAGCTACTTGACTGAATCTGAACCATCAGCAGGGAAACCATGTGCCCTGCCAAAGACGAGATTGCCTTTCCTCTCTCAAGAGGGAGATGCGTTAGAAATAAGACAAAAGTACAGGTAGTCCTCCCTTAACAACCATTCCTTTAGTGACCGTTTGAAGTTACAACGGTGCTAAAAAAAGTGCCTGAAGTTACGACTGTCCCAGCAACCCCATGGTCATGTGATTGAGATCCAGGCGCTTGGCAACCAGCTTGCACTTATGATGATTGCAGTGTCCCAGGATCATGTGATTGCATTTGTGACCTTCCCAGGGGGCTTCCGACAAGCAAAGTCAATGGGAGAAGCTGGATTCGCTTAACAACCATGTGATTTGCTTAATGACCACCGTGATTCACTTAATGACCACCACAAAAAAGTTGTAAAATCAGATCCGATTCACTTAACAACCACCCCGCTTAACAACCAATTTTCCAGTCCTTATTGTGGTAATTAAGCGAGGACTACCTGTAATGCAGAATGTCCATTTCCCACTTCTGGCTTTGCAACCTTCCTTTCTAACAGTGGGCGAGATAGAGGAATTCAAGGCCATCACTGATGGGGTTCACCCCACCTGCTTGATTAGGCTAAAATGAGGGGGTTGACTTTGTGGTTCAACATCCCATAGGAACAGTTGTCAGAATGCAGCCACTGGTCACTGGAGCTTGCTGGCAGAGCCTGTTTTCAAGGCGCTCAGTGCTCAGCTTCAGAATATAAGCTCCAATACCTGTGGAATTTTTTTTTCTTTTCCTGCAAGAGACCTCAAAAATAACACCTCCTAAAGCAGTGTTTCTCAACCTCAGCAACTTGAAGATGTGAGGACTTCAACTCCCAGAATGCTGGGAGTTGAAGTCCTCACATCTTCAAGTTGCTGAGGTTGAGATACACTGTCCTAAGGAAACCACCAACTTCAGCTGGAGGGTTCTCCTTCCCTAAGGCATTGCTGTCCAAACTGTGTCGGATTTCTGATGATGTTACCTAGAGGGGTCATGAAACGTCTGCAAACAACCAACCAAGCTCAGAGAGCACCAAAGACTCCACAGATCATTACATCATCATCATCATCATCATCATCATCATCTGTTCCAATTCCCAACAGTGCTTTGCAGCCACCTTCCACCTGGGGCATTATGGGAAATGCAAGGCGGAGCTCGACTCCCACTCTTCAGTGCCAGAGCTAAGGATTAGGGACCCTCGCTTGAGCCCCCTTGTCTCCCAAACCGAACCTTGTCCAGTCCTGGATGCGAAACCCTCACCTACAGTTGGACTCGGAGCACCATTGCAAGTCAGCACACCAGACCCAACATCCAAATTTTGAAGCCAATCGCTTTGCAAGTCTTCTTTGCCCTCTACAGATCCTCGGAGCTTCCGAATGTGGCATTTCATACTTAGCGATACCACCGTTATTCTCTCCCCTCCACGCAGACGTCCACCCAAACACACATATACACACACAATATAACAGGAATGTCTTAAGTATATAGTTCAATTCTGGCATACTTCAGACCAGCTCAACAGGAGATCGTGTATCACAATTAAAGAAAGGAAGGAAGGAAGGAAAAAAGAAAGAGAAACTTTTTTTGGTCAAATGGCTCCCCTTGGTTTGTCAGATGAGATCTCCTGCAGTAGATGCTAAGTTCTATTTTTAATGTGCTTTACATCTGAAATCAGTCTTGGGGATGAGAAGTGAGGAGTGGGGGAGAGCTAGGGAGAGGAAAAATGGGTTCAGGTCTATTGTCCCCATAGAGGGAGACAGGCCACTGGGAATAACAAGATAGCAAAAATGCATGCTTAGAGATGGGACAAGATGGAAAAACCCTCCGGAGAAGCAGCAGTGCGGATAAAAAAGAATCAACATTTCATCCATTTCTCTCACATCCCTTTTAGGGTTAGCCAAACCCTTTACGTGATCCAGCTGAGCATTTAGGCTGGCACCACTGCGCAATTAGATTTAAGAGGCCGATTGAACAGTTTAAAAAAAAAGAAGAAAAAGGATTGCAGAGTTGTTTGCTTGGGGGAAAAAAAGGGATTGGGACATATTTACGGGAAAGGGGTGTTCACAGCTCTTGGGCCCGCCAGCTAAACAGAACCTCCAGGGCAGAGGCACTCTACCTCTGGGTAGCCTCATCCTTTGGCGTCCTGCTGTTTGCGCACGTCCCCAAAGTGGGCTTTGTTGGAAACTGGCTGGACCTTGGGACAATGGGATATTGAAGGAGGAGGGGGCCGGAATGAAAACCAAAAGCGGGGAATGGGAATGGGGGAGTAGAGCCAGAAGTGAGCAGGAAGAAGGTGCAGCGTGCAATTAAAATGGGGAGGAACATGGGGAGGGTGGGGGGAGTTTCTGTCATTTCAGTCCTCGATTTCCAAAGAACCTGTGCAAAGTCTCTATGCTGTGTTGTGTGGATAGATACATACGTACATATATCATCTGTTGCATACTGTTAACTCATCCGTTGAAGAGCAGAAGTGGTGTGTGGCCCTTTTGCTTGCATCTTCTCGGATTAAGGAGTTTGCACACGCGCACGCACACGCACCGGAAACGCGGGATGATCCGCGGAACAGTCCCCAAAGTTCAGCGCCTGTTCCTCGAGGCAGTGTTATGAGTCTTGAGAGTCTGGTTTGTGTTTGTTTCCTGTCGCGCTGAAAGAATTTAGCGGTTAGCCCTCCATTTGGTCAGGAATATTTGGCTACTGAGAAAAACGGAGCCTTTAAAAAAAAAAAAATCTGTTTGGGCAAAGCCACAATTTTGCTGCCGCAAAGGCACTTTCTTCCCATCTGCAAAGCTTTTGAAACTACTAAGCCGGGCATCGTCCAATTTTCGTTGAGACAGAGAAAGCGATGCTGCGTTTGCCATGTCCTGGCCCCTGGCGAGATGCGAGGGCCTGGGGAAAGAGCTGGGGAAAGGGTTCCCCTCCGTTCTGAAGCTGCAGAAATATCCTTTTTCCAAGAACAGGCCAGCCTCGATGTTGTGCAAAGGCTGAGCGCTAACCATGGTCCCATTTCCACCTTACCGGTCCTCAGCTGGCTGCTGAAGAAAAATGAAGTTTGGTCCCTGTGATGGTTGTTTTATTTTTTTTTTGTTTCCAACGTTTAAAAAAAATAGAGCGACTGTAATATATATTTATATATGCTATATATGTATATATATAATCTTTCTATTCCTATATACATTTGTTTTAAATTAATAGGCTGGCATTCAAGGACTGCTCAGATTGGTCCAGCAAAATGTCCGATTGGTCCAAACGCTTCGCTCCCAGCAGGGAGGAGCTCTTTGCAATGTCGAATGACCCTGTTTTCACGCCCCTGCGGATTGATTTACTTCTTTTATTTTCCCCAGTAGATGCTGGCGGTGGTGACTGGTGTGTTCTCGCCCTCCCTCCCTCCCACAGCCCCCCACGCCCCCCCACTTGGCACAAAGAAGATGAGAAGCAACTCTTGAAAGCTCTTCTTGCAATCAAAAGAAAGAAAAGAACTGGACGCCAGACCCCTGGAAAAGAAGAAGAGGAAACTAGGTTCAGGGCTGACCCTTGTGGGTTCAACACGGCCATCGTCAAGCGCAACGCTCGAGATCACGGCTTCTCTCATGGATAAAGGTCCGATCGCTCCTTCGTCCCTGTGGCAGGGAGAAAATTCAGCAAGATCAGCCAGATGCAGACCATCTGGGGCGGCTGGAGGCTTTGGGCCACAGCTCTAAGGGGCAGGGACTTGTGGGTGCTGAGTTATTCATGGGGGTGCCGGGGGGCCCTATTCCTGGGGCTGAGTTTCATTCATTCATTCATTCATTCATTCATTCATTCATTCATTCATTCATCGTATTTATATAGCCACCCATCTCACCTAAAACTGACTTCTTAAATAATATATGACATTTCTATCCTGCCTTTCGTTAGGCGTTCAAGGTGGTACATACCTAGTTCTGCCTCCTGCTCTCTTCCATCACCGTAACCATTTTGTGAGGTGGGCTGAGCTGAGAGGGGCGGGCTGGCCCAAAGTCTCCCAGGGGACCTCCTTGGCTGAGGCTGGATTTGAACCTGGGTCCCCCTTGCTTCTTGTCCAGCACCTTCCCCAAGAATGGCTCTTGGGCCGAGAGGGAGGGACTGGCCCAGGATCCAGGTGAGGGCATATCCTTTGTGAATGGCAAGGTCTACCTGTATGGAAACGTCAACCAGCCTCCTCTCCCACAATGGCTTTATTAGTGACTCTGATGGCTTTGATGGTGGTGCGTTTGAGCGATCGCAGCTCCTGTGTGCCGCTGATCACAGTGGGTTTAAAACTGTGATATTAACAGTGGCATTTCTGCCAGGCCGTCAGCGCAAGGTGTGCGTTCTCAGAGAAGCAAGGGGAGTCAAGCTGAGGTTGAAGGGAACTGAAACTCACTAAAGGAGGTAGAAGGGGGACAAGATTTGCTTGGGAAACTGACGAAGGAGTGTGTAGGTGGGAGGAAGATGGAGGTGGACTGGAATTTAGGAATTTTTAAAAAAAGAAAGAAAGAAAAACTGTGTAAAATGTACAGAAACAAATACAGACACTTGCTTACATTTGCAGAAAACTGGAGTAAAAACTGAACACGTGCACCAGAGGCCAGGGCTATCAAACGCAAAGTGACTGGACTGCTAAAACATGCAGCTGGGTTTTTTTTTGCACCCAACGGCAATTGCATGCTCTAGGTGTGCCTTGCGCTCACTTTCAAAACAGCAGGTATTCAGCGGCATGGTTTGCCACGGACGGCTGCGCTCTGGACAACAACTGGCAAGGGAGGGTCAGAAGCATATCGAAGGGAGATCAGGGAAGACCGATCCCCATGTGGGTATAAATATTCTTAAAATACGTGCACATCGCTGACAGCCACCAGAGGGGGCCGGGGTGAGAGGAATATGGGGGAGGAAGGAAAGAGCAGTGAACAAACAGGGGAGGGAGGGAGGGAAGGAAGGAAGGGGAGAGGGAGGGAGGGAGGGAGGGAAGGAGGGAGGAAGGACAGAAGGAGGGAGGGATAAGGAAAGAGGGAGGGAGGAAGGAAGGACAGACAGAGGGAGGGAGGGAGGGATAAGGAAAGAGGGAGGGAGGGAGGGAGGGAAGGAAGGAAGGAAGGAAGGACAGACGGAGGAAGGGAAGGAGGGAGGGAGGAATAAGGAAAGAGGGATGGAGGGAAGGAAGGAAGGAAGGACGGACAGACGGACAGATGGAGGGAGGGAGGAAGGAGGGAGTGAAGGATAAGGAAAGAGGGAGGGAGGGAGGAAGGAAGGAGGGAGGGATAAGGAAAGAGGGAGGGAGGGAAGGAAGGAAGGGGAGAGGGAGGGAAGCAAGCAAGCAGGCAAGCAAGCAAGCAATGTGACGTAAAGCTGGTTAGGTTAAGTAACTCAGAGAGTAGGATTCTCACCCAGGACTGCTAACCGGGAAAAGAGGTTCGACATAAAAGGCGAGATTCTCTCCAGCTTTCCCCGGGAGGGATGGGGAGCAACCAGCCATTCCGGCTGCAAAGGACGCCAGCAGAGCCTGTTGAGGCTGATGCAGGGAAGGCATCAGGGCAGAAGGAAAGCAACTGACCCACAGAGAGGCCCTTTCCAGCACGGGGCTCCCTGGGAAAAGCACCGACAATCACAGTGCCCGGATCCTGGGGCTTTGCCACCGCCCTCCCCGGGCTGGGACTGCCGTTCGGGTAAAGGGCACGATCCGGCACTGCTCTGGTCCCGGGACTCAGGAAGGCACCGGAAGGACCAGGAAAAGTGCTGAGAAGAGTTGAAGCGTCAGAAGCAGCTTCTCCGTGCAAAGGAAGCGAGAGTGCTTGGCAGGTTTCGTCTTAAGGGGAAAATGGCATTTAAGGAAAGGCAGGATGGAGATTTGTGAAATCACAATGTGCACGGCCCGGAGAAAATGAGGACAGCAATGGAGCTGAGTGGCGAGCGGCTCAAGGAGCGCTTCGTCACCCTCGCTCAGGAATCGCAAACCCGTTTACCCTCATTTATTCACGCTTACCTTCCATTTTGTACAACGTTCCAGTTTGTCTTATCCCAGTGTTGTCCAAACTTGGCCACTTTAAGATGAGTGGACTTCAACTCCCAGAATTCCCCAGCCAGCCAGGCTGGCTGGGGAATTCTGGGAGTTGAAGTCCACACGTCTTAAAGTGGCCAAGTTTGGACAACACTGTCTTATCCTAACTGCCTTAAAACCGGACTCCGCATCAGTCACTGAGGGAATAACAAAGGAACAAAACTTGGCTTCATCCTGAACGTAATTTTTTAACCACAATAGGTCTCAGCTAGTTGCAGCGCTTGGATAACCTGGTCTAAGTGAATCCTACTTCGGAGTTGGAGAATTCACGACAAAATCTCAAAACTGCAAATGAGTCGGGGAAGTAAAAGGGTGGGAAGTCAACAGGAGTCAAGGGTGACTCAAGAGGACGGTCGACGTAGCAACCAACAGAGAAGGTGGAACAGAGGCATCGATTTATTCTCAAGGAAGGTGCTAATGTATTGGAAATACATATGCGTTTGAATAATATTTGCATTAGATAAATATAGATAGTCGTGTAACTATTTACTGTATAATGGTATACTACGCTAAGTTTTTATTTTTTTATTTTTTATTTTTTGTTCTGGTACTTTTGCCACTTTTTTGTAATACCACCTTTTAATGTTTGCTTTCTCTTCTTCTCGTGTATTATTATTATTTCTCTGTTTTTTCCTTTTTGTTATTAATTAAGAAGCAATTAAAAATTGATATATATAAAAAAGGAAGGTGCTGATGGCTAGGAGGAGGACATTTTAGAGGTTAGGATGGTGTAGATTATCATAATTACTAAAGGCACTATTCATGGAAAAAATCTATGTCACTGTTTTTCAAACTTGGCCACTTTAAGGTGTGTGGACTTCAACTCCCAGAATTCTGAGAGTTGAAGTCCACACATCTTAAAGCACGCTGGCTGCGGAATTCTGGGAGTTGAAGTCCACACATCTTAAAGTTGGCAAGGTTGAGAAACACTCATAGGGTCATAGAATCGTTGAGGTGGAAGGGACCCCGAGGATCATCTCATCCAACCCTCTGCAATGAGCAGAAAAGCTAATTGTGGGTTGCTAATCCAAGTATTTAAAAACAAGGCCTTCCAGTTCTTGGTGGATCTAGAGGGGTTAGAGGCTGGTTTGGGAAGGAAACGCATTATATTCAAGGAACAGGTTAACCGATTGCCTTCAAAGTCACAGGTCGCTGTCCAGAAGGTCATGCAACTGTTGAAAACCCATTTTTTAGCCCCATTCCTTTGCTTCCCTTGTGTGCAAACGTCAGGGGCAGGAAAAAAAATTTCGGCAGCTTTGTCAGGGCATTAAAGCTCCTTGTTTTACCTGCAGGAGCACCGGTTTCCTTGCATATACCAACCCATTCACCTGTCAGTACGGCTGGCCGGCATCCTTCGGCCGTTTCAACTGCACCTTTAGCCTTTTCATACCAATCTGGAATCCGTTCATGGCCTGGATGGCTGTCTGGGCACTGGAGGGATTGTCGAAACTCACAAAGCCTTGAGAGAAGGAAAGGACTGGTTTAGCAACACCCTGGGGGCTTGTGTGTGTGTGTGTGCATGTCTGGGTGTTTGCAGGCATCCACCGGACGATTTCAAAAACGGCAAACCCCTTCTCTCCCAGGCAGGAGTGTTCGCAGGAGAAGGGGGGGGGGGGTAACAGAAATCAAGACTGAATGCAATCTTGCAACCATGCAAGAGAACCCCTGCCCTATTTTCTCCATGCATCTTGACATTTTTGACCCCACAGCAGGCACCCCTGCTCCCAAGCCAGGTCTATTCTGAACGGGAATTTACTTTTTCTGTCTATTTCTTCTCCAAACAATGCCAAAACTTTGGGGTTTAGTATATCCCCCCTCCAATGTGGAAAACACTGGTGCGATTGAACGAGGGTGACACCTCCAACAACCCTCTTTTTCTGTTTTCAGTTTATATCCCACGTAATACTAAGGGTGGGATCCATTCTCCAAATATTATTCCTTAGCTGGGAGAAAGTGCAAAGTTTACAAAAATGCAAAATGCCGAAGGGGAGGAGGGGAATCTCTCTAAAGCCTTTAACATGCCCCAATATGGACAAAATATGGTTTGTGCGAGATTATTGCCCGGCTGTTGGGAAGCAACTGGAAAATGAATTGGGGCTATAGTAGAAAAAAGCATGCTTGTCAGCCAGCTGATGGGATCCCTGAGTAGGAAAACACGCTCCTTATTCAGCACCTTTTTTGCATTTTACTACAGTATTCATGTGGTCACTAAGAGTCAAATTGACTCAATGGCACATAATCAATATTTTACTCTGCTGGAGGTAGATTGAAGGAGAAA
Source organism: Liasis olivaceus (assembly GCA_030867105.1). Classification (NCBI taxonomy): domain Eukaryota; kingdom Metazoa; phylum Chordata; class Lepidosauria; order Squamata; family Pythonidae; genus Liasis; species Liasis olivaceus. Next base: position 6,779,046 of record CM061349.1, read on the forward strand.
CGGCCCATTTTTAGTTACGTTCCAACTGAGTTTTGTTTTGTTTCAAAAACCTGGCAAGCCCATTTTGAACAGGGGGGAGCGTAATGCATAAAAGAGGAGTAGGTCGTAAATGAGAGGATTGGTTGTAAAGTTACTTGTTCATCACCGTCATAACTATGAACGGTTGCTAAATGAGGACTGCCTGTATTGAATATGGTCAATCCTCATGGGAGGATTTTTTTCGTATCTGTGCACAGATCTAAAGACTGCTCAGAGTTTTTCTACCGGCCCTCATCACCGTCTTAATAGTGGAAATGATATTGTGGGTAGCAAAATCAGAATCTGAATGTATCCCCCTCTAATATTGCACTGCGATATAGTGCTAAATCAAATGCTTTTCTACACATGTCACCACAAAGCAAGCAACAAAATATAGTTTTTCTATGTTTTGATCTGGTACAAGTCAATTATGTCTTGATTTCCAGAAACACATTTTTTGTTCAAAGAATTCATGTTAGAGACACATAAAAGGTCATTGAGGTGGGGACATGACAACTCCAAGACATCCTGATCTGAACCCAACCCCCCCTTCTCATTCCAACTTCATCAGAATGAATTTGTCTGATGGCAGGGTTTGGACTTCAAATGGGCCATTCCAACTGCGAGATGCAGGTTGGAGCAACTCATTTTGAGGCTGGGTGCTGCTAGTTAGGTCAGAACCTCTGGATGGCTGTTCTGAAGCCAGAATAGGAGGTTCTTCAGATGGCTGGTTGTGAAGCTGTGGAACTCACTGCCACAGGATATGGTGATGGTCACTAACTTGGATGGCTTTCAAAGGGCATTGGATAGATTCATGGAGGACAGGTCTGCCAAGGGCCATTGGTCTTGGAGAGTCAATGTCACCTCAGAGTAGAAATCAACATACTTCCAGATACCAGTTGTAGGAGAACAAGGGTAGGAGAGGGATTAAGCTTCCATCCCTTGCTGGCAAGCACCCAGAGGGATCTGGTTGGCCCTTGGGATAAACAAAGCTGGAGTAAGATGGACCTTGGCCAACCCAACAGGGCTATGCTTATGTTCCAAAGTTGGACATTCTGACCTCAAAATACTTAGCACACCTCTAGTTTCATCTCTCTTTTTAATGATATGCCCAGATTTTGTTTTTCAAAGCTACACAACACACCCTTAACATTATTCCCCACAGAAGAACCCAGTTTCCTACTTTTCCCCCACAGCACCAAAGTCCCTTCCCTCTTTTCTCGCGGCTCACTCACCGAAACATTTGCTCTGGTTCGTGGCCCGATCCATAAACACTTTGGAGGAGATGATGTTCCCAAAGGGAAGAAACATTTGCATCAGTTCATTGTCCCCAAACTCTTGAGGCAGATGGTAGATGAAGAGATTGCACCCTTCTGGACCTGTCGTTGGAAAGGCAGCATGGATTATAGGTTAGAACTGAGTAGGCTTAGCCTGGAGAGGAGAAGATGGCATCAAGATATGGTTTAAAGCAGTGTTTCTCAACCTTAAGATGTGTGGACTTCAACTCCCAGAATTCCCCAGCCAGCAGTAATACATTTCCTATGTTGATAAAGAGTGAACTTAGTAGGACTTGCCCATCAAGAGAAGCAGTATTTCTCACTGATTTTGGGTAGGACGCAAATTGAGAATCAAGGGTGTTTGCAAGGGATGGTCAAAAAGTCAAGATGGTGACCGCAGCGGTGCCATTCAAGCTCTGACTGGTTTTCATGTGCATGGCATCTGCGAAGTACATAAAAAAGCAGGTGGGGCTTTGATTGCACCACCGAGGTCACCATCTTGACTTTTCTGGCCATCCCTTGCAGACACACCTGTTAAAAATGATGGGTAAATGGTTATACAGGAATACTCTTAATTTAAAGAAAAGCCCCCTCCAACATACTCCCTAAAATCTAAGCTCCGTCACTTTCATGATGCCACGGCATCTTTACCTTTGTAGCTTTTGGCCACCCAAATTATCAAACATAGAAAAGGCAAGGGAAGGGTGCCTTGTGCCCCTCAAAATATTAGCTAAACCTGCAGGGGAACATTTTGATGTAAGCTTCAACCATCAGTCCTATTTCTATGTTATTCATTACCTGCCTTTGCACAACATATTAAACCTGGATTGGCAAGACCTTCTGACTTCACATAACGTATTCTCCCCAGACAAACAAAACCATAACCGTAGCTTAATACAATCGCCTGGTTCCTTCAGCACACTAAGGTAAGAGCATGAACCACAATCTATCCACCTCCATTTTTACCTAGTCTACCTAATCTAGGAGTTGGGAGACTCAGGTTCAGATCCCTGTTTGCCCATTAAGATGAGAAGATGACCATGGATTGCCCTCTAAGATCTTCTTCAGAACTTAAAGTTCTGGAGAAATGTTGCCCAGATATATTGTTCAGTCATAACAACATGGCAATATGGAGTTAGAGGGGGGTACTGAGACCAACCCACTGGTCAGAGCAGAAATCCACACGGAAGCACCTGAGGCAGGTGTCTGTCCAGCCTCTGCTCAGACACATCCAAGACACAGGAGTCTACCCCCTCTCTGGATCACTGGTCTCACAGTCAAACCACTCTTACTGTGAGGAAGATCCTTCTTACAATCCAACAGGAATTTCCCAAATATATGGCAGTCTCTTGCCTAGAGAGGGGCTGGCCCAAACTCATGTATCTGAGGACTTTGTCCTTGGCCCATCCATTTTTGGGAAAGGAAGGTATCATGCCACCTCTAGATGCTCTGAACATCAACTCCTACCATCAGTCAATGCCATGGGGTTGTGGGAAATGTAGTTCAAAACATCTTAGAAAGAGCACAAATTTAGGGGAATTATATCCCATGGAGCTCTGCCATATAACTGCTCAGATTCAGATCACTTCCAGCACCCCCAGGAGTTGCAGTGATCATCTAATAGGATCTGGTCATCTATCTTGAGTTCTACTCAAGGAATCTCTCAGCTGACCCAACAGAACCAGCTTAAAGTTGGCTCCATTAGTGCCCAGAAGTTGCTGATGCAACAGCTCCAATCCCATATTTCTTTAAATCATCTTCCCCCAACTGGATGTCCTTCCTGCTTGGTAGGACTTCCAATTCCATCATATCAGTTGGGAAGGCTGCATTTGCCTAGATAGGTCTCCTGCTTTGTAAGAGGCCTCAGTCCAGGACACCTCGTGGGCCACCCTTTTTCCATGAGTATTGAAGAGGTAAGTTGCCTGCTCTTCCTCTCCCATCATGTCCATGCAGGAGAAGACTGACTTACCCTCTCGCTGCTGCTGCTGAATTATTGGAAGAGGCTGAGGGATCGCCTGCGCAACTGGGGTGATGGCAGTGGTAGGATAGACAGCTGCAAGGGGTGAAAGGAAGAGGCTGAGGTCACAAAGTGAATATATTCCCATTTCCTTTTTAGCTCCATAAAGCTTCTTAATGAAGGCTGCATGAGAACCTTCATGAGAACCTTCATGAATCTTCAAGAACCTTCATGAGAATCTCCATCTTCATGGAGAAAATCTATCAATGGGGTCGCTAGGAGTTGAAAACAACTTGATGGCACATAATCAATCAATCATTCAATCAATCAATGGAAATCCTTGCTGGAAGAGTCACTTTTGCTCATGAGACAGAGCAGCCAAAGTCTTCTACAAGCTAAGGTTTACAAACACGTCTCCCTTCCTCGCTGGCTTAGTCTGCTAACATCCAGCCTATGCTCCAGATCTCAACCTTTTAGCTCCAGTGGGTATAAATGGGTAGGTGCTCTGGTTTTAGTGTCCGAGGAAAGTGTGCTAAAGTCTCTGGAGATCTGGCTAGCTGTAGGGAAAGTACCACTAGAAGAGAACGTCTTATTGGTCTTCTTTTGGGGAAAGTCTTGGGTTGATGGGAACCTAATCCACCTCTCTGGACCGGGTAGAGGTATTCCAGCCACTCTGATACCCTCACCTTGTTTGAACGGTTAGACTCAAGACACTGATATATTTTGGGCCTTCATGTTGGTTTTGACTCCTGGCAGCTGCCTGGAGAAGTCCCTGCAGTTTTCTTAGCAACACTTTTGGATGTGATTTGCTTCTTCTTTGGGTTGCGAGAGAGGGACTGATCCAAATTCACCCAGCTAGCTTTGTGCCTAAGGCAAGACTAGAACTCACAGCCTTCTGGTTTCTAGTCCAGTGCCCTAACCTACTGCTCCAAACCAGCTCTCTTTATATAATGATGGAGCTGAATTGAAGAAATATGTTCCCTTTAATATCCTGCTTAGACCATGTTTTTCAGACTTGACAACATTAAGATGTGTGGACCAACTCCCAGAATTCCCCAGCCAGCCATGCTGGCTGGGGAATTCTGGGAGTTGAAGTCCACACTTCCAAAAGTTGCCAACACAAGAGTTGACTTGAACAGTAACTTCCAGGTATTTATATTGCCTGCTCCCTGGATGTGCTTGAATCACAAAAACAGGACTCGTCCAACCTCCCTGCCATTGTTATGAAAGCTACATTTCCCCCCATAACATAAGTCTGTGAAAAGGGAAGCACCTAGTCAACTTTAGCCGATGTTGAAAAAGCTAAACAGGGTCAAACTTGGTAAGACCTGGGATGGGAGACCACTAGGCAATCACAGGGTTAGACTGCGAGGTTGAAAAGCTATTATGGAAGAAGGCAGTGACAAAGCCACTTCCATGCTGGGCCGAGAAAACCTCCAGGATGCGTCCAGGGAGTCTCCAAGTATTGAGCTCAACTGAAGGGAGTCTTTCTAAACACTCGGCAAGCTCAGATCTGCTTGGTATTTGGATGGGAGACCACCAGGAGACTCCTCCAGGGTCACAATCCAGGAAAAGGTTATGACCAGCGACATCTGTACCATTGCCAAGATCAATGCCAGGGTCAGCCCCTATCCTCACCAGGGGTCAAACTCAACTTGAAGGGAATTCCACACAACAGCTTCTCATGCCTGATCACTCCCATTCTCAGCTGTCCATCTTGCCTTCCAGACTGTTGGTGGACATTCTGTGACACCCAGAGTTCAAGGAGCAGATTCAGTCCTCCACCAGATAATCGGGGTAGGGGTGGGCTCTTGTGTCTCAGCATAACAGAGCTCCCCCAAGCCTAGGATCGCCCCATCTTGCTTCTCAGAGGCCTCACGTTGTCTCTAATCCTGCCCCCTAAACCATCTGAGTTTACTGTTACGAAACATTGCGACACTCCTCTAAAAGTGATGCTCCTTCCAGGGTTGCATCCAACCTGCCCAGAGCTTTGGCCAAGACATTTCACACCTTCCCTTCATTTTCCTATTTCTTATTCCTTAACCATTCAGAAACGATCTAAATTCTCTGCGGGCTCCTTTTATGGTCATTCTTTAAAACAGGGGCTTGCTCTTTCCTTAAACATTTCTGCCAATTCTGCAAATGTCCGAGTTCCCCCAGAAGAGTCTGAAATCCTCCCCTTGTTTCTTTGCAGCCTGTTTTGATCCCATCCAACCGGTACTTGACCACTTACCCATCTCCCCCCCCCCAAAAAAAATTACAGCCAGAGGAAGTCATCAAACAGGATTACTTCAGCAAAGGTACCTGCATATTGTTGGACTCCAGTGAAAGTTGGGTGCAAGGTCTCTGCAACCGATGAGTTTTGGGCTAAAACAAGAGAGATTTTGTTTCTGGTTTTTTTTCCCAAGGTTTAGAGAAATGGCAAAAACAGGGGGAAGAAGAAAATGAAGGGGGGGAATCAAAACCGATGGGTTTGGAATTCCAACACGTTGTTATTTTTTAAAAAGTTTTGAACAACAAAACAATTAAATGCAAAAGCAAATTAAAAATAACACGAACAAAACCAAAATAGAAATAGAAGCTAGGCAAAAACAAAAATGCACCCATCATTTGGGAGGATACAGAAATACTGTTGCTTTGTTAGGAACAGATACACAATTTTAAACATCCCCATTTGATATTTCTCTCCAAAAGGGTTAGGGTTAGAGATAGAGGTAATTACTATTCCTATTAGGAATTAACTTGTTGATACAATTTAAAACACTGAAGACCAAAGGTGAACAAAAGAATCTTTAATTTAATTTTTTTTTCAAGATTATTTGCGACTGCGTTCATTTTTCAACCTGTACTTTAGCTTTATAGTGTTTTGCTATAGTCTAACAAGTGAACATTAACATTTTGTTGCACTACACAGTTTTATGCATCTTGGGGAAAATGGACATTAAAGTGTATCCTGGCATCACTTATTAAAAAGACACTTGTGTAATATTTCCAGTTTTTCTCAATCACTAACAACAAGAACAGGTAATTAAATGGAGACTCCCATTAAATGATGATTTGATTATTACCCTTCCAATACTTTAAAAAAGTCTTCGATTCGTATCATCCAATATTAAGGGGCAATGTTTTATGGCATCGCTCAAACTAACCTATGAGCCACACTTCTATTTAAAGACTTTTTGCTAAGAATAAAGGACTGGATTTATTCTTTGGATGCTATTTATCCCCTGTCCGGTCTGGTCCCCCTTAGCCGGCTTCCACTTCATGGGCGCGAATGTCTGCAAACATTCTCTGACCTCACAGCGGCTCAGCCAATGGGATTCGCTCACCGGCTCGGCTCTGCCAACCCTCTTCTGCCTGGGCATTCCCATAAGCCCTGCAGAGCCGGCCCGGCCCCCTCCAGATTCGGGACTCCGCTCTCCCGGATTCCCCGCAACAGCCGAGCTGGCCGAGTCCCCGGGGGGAGCGGCTTTCCTGGCCGGCTTAGGGGGTTGCAGCTGGTGCAGCTGGAGAGGGCCCCGAAAAGTGGGTCCCCCTAGCAAGGGCTCTCCCCACAACTCCTCCCCGCACTCTGCCCACAGATGCCCTGGCCCACGGGGTCTCGGCCACTCTCCTGCCCGGCTGCTTCTCCACCCCGGCAGGGCCAGAGGGGTGCCTTCCCAGGACAAGGGGGGCGTCGGAGGAGGGCGGGACTTGCGAGTGACGGAGACCAGGACCGCCCTCCAGCCAGGGGGCACAGGGGGAGGGGCCCCTCCTGCCTGCTGGGCTGAGGGTCCACGGCAGCCCTGGGCAAGGAGTCTCTGCTCCCCTTGGGGCCAGGAGGGCCAGGCTGGCCGCACCAGGGAGGGGGCAGCAGAGAGAGCAGGACCTCCCGCCTGTCTGCATCTTGGCAGACTGAAGCACTTGGCCCCAAATCCCGAGCATGTGGGTGTGCACGCATATGCGGAGAGAGGAGGCTGTGGGCATCAGAGACAGGCCTGTGGCTTGCTTTGATCAGGTGCCTTGAGGCGTTTTGCCCAGAGACCAAGGGGGACTCTCGCTGGGCACAGCCCTGGTTCCTCCAGAATACAAAGCTCCGTCTGGTTCTGGGGGGTCCACAGAGGAGGAAGGACGTTGCTGTGATGCGGCCAGGAGTGCCTGGGACCCATGGAGTGGCTCTTCTCCTTATTTCAATGGCCACCTTGGCCCTGGGGCTGCTGCCAACCTGCCAATGCCCAGCCGTGCCAAGTCACCCGCTGCCCAGGCCAGACCCCTCTCACCATGATGCCCTGCGGCCCTGGGCCGCCACCGTTGCCCTGGGAAAGCTGCTACTAGTGAGCCCGCCATTCCCCATGTGCTGTGAGGCCACAGAGGTGGGGAGAGCGGGCATTCAACATCTCCTTTTCCCAGAATCCCCCTGCAGTGTTAATCCAGGGCTGCACATAAGCTCCAAACCTGTGCTGCATTGGGCCTCCAACTCCCTCACATGTGGCCTTCTCCATTTATGAAAAGCAACTGTTCCAAAGCTCCTCAGAGGGCTTCTGTGGCTGAGGGGGAACTAGAACCCAGGTCCCCCCACTCCTAGTCCGGCCCCTTCCCCATTTCACCACCCCATTGGTCAAGAAGCAAACACGCTGCGTTCGATGGGGCGTCTCCTTTATAAATACATTTAGGACCATCAAAGACGAAATCCTCCGGGGACCAGGTTCGGCATGACCCCCTGCCCAAAGCCGTACGCAAAAGGCTTTCGCAGTGGGCCCTCCGAGTGAAGCCAGGCTGGGGGAAACGCCCGGCAGCCTCTCCCGCTCGGCCATACCTGTGCAGGGGACGAGCCCGTTTGCATAGACCGTCTCCAGGGTTGGATGGCCGCTCGGAATGGCCACCATTCCTGCAAAGCTGTTGCTGAGGGGAGTGACCAGTCCGGGGACAGCAGCTGTGCCCAGCAGAGGAGGTGAGTGTAACCCTGCAGAACGGAGACAGAAAGGGAAAGGAGGAAAAGGAGGATCCTTTCTCTCTCTCTCTCTCTCTCTCTCTCTCTCTCCTCCCTCCCTTCCCTTCCCTTCCCTTCCCTTCCCTTCCCTTCCTCCCTTCCCTCCTTCTCTTTCCCATTCCTTCCTTCCATCCACCCCATCTCTATCTTCCTTCCCTGCCTGCCTGCTTGCCTTCCTCTTCCTTCCTTCCTTCCTTCCTTCCTTCCTTCCTTCCTTCCTTCCTTCCTTCCTTCCTCCCTCTCTCCCTCCCCTCCCCTTCCCTTTCCTCCCTTCCCTCCTTCTCTTTCCCGTTCCTTCCTTCCATCCACCACATCTCTATCTTCCTTCCCTGCCTGCCTGCCTGCCTGCTTGCCTGCCTGCCTGCCTGCCTGCCTGCCTGCCTGCCTGCCTTCCTTCCTTCCTTCTTTTTTTCCCTCCCTCCCTCCCTTCCACCTGTGCGGCTGATCTGGAATCTGGCAAATGTCTCTTTCCTCCTTGGGGAGGCTCTTCTACCAGACGGAATATCTCTCTCACCAAAGGGCAGGGAATCTTTTTACTTCTAAAAGCACACATCCCAGCCCACATGCGCGTGCGCGCACACACACACAGGAGGAGAAGGAGCAAGTGCAGAAAAAGCATCTAAGGGGGAAAAAACTTTTTAGTGGTCTCTCTGTTCTGCCCTTTGGCCCTCCAAAAAACTGCTTCACGTGCTTGGAGGGAGCCAACAGCCTTGCACAAAGGCTTCCTGTATTCTTATTCATAGCAATAGTTTTCTTCTTCCAAAACCACAAGCATTAGAACCTGTGTTTTCTAAGGAAAGGCCCCTATCTGGATGTCTTGCATACAAAAAAGCATCTGTTTACTCCTGGCGGGCATGGAAGGGCCCTGCTCCAAAAGCCTAGAAAACACCTCCTCTGCTCTGCTCTGCTCAGAGGTTTCTAAATCAAATCAAATCAGTGAAATGAAAATCTGCCGCCTTCTTCCCCTGGGCAAGCCTATTTCAGCACCCGCCCACCCCTGAAGCCACGTACCTGAGGTTGGAGCAATCGGAGTGGCCGGCAGGCCGTTCAAGCTGACAGTGCCAATTTGCTGGATGTGGCACGGCGAAAAGGTGAGGCTGGGGCTGAGGAAGCTGCCATGGGATGCCGAGAGGACCGTCTGCTGCTGCATCAGCTGCCGGAGAGAGAAATAAGCCGTCCCAAGGCAAATGGTGAGCTTGGATCTGGGGGACTGCTCTATCCACCGAGGGACTGGGAGAACTCAGAGGTGTGTAGAAATGAAAAACCAACTTTACAAAGAAGATGCTAAGGGGGGGCGGGGAAAGGAGTCGGCATAATACCATGAGGATGCAGCATGTTTGGGGGTGCAAAAGGGAGCAGAGAGGCAGTTTGGTGCAGTGGTGAAGGCACCAGGCTAGAAACTGGGAGACAGTGAGTTCGAGTCTCGCCTTAGGTGCGAAGCCAGCTGGATGACCTTGGGCCAGTCCCTCGGTCTCAGCTCTAGGAAGCAGTCGAGGGCAAACCGCTTCTGAAATCTTGCCAAGAAAACTGCAGGGACTTATTCAGGTAATCACCAGGAGTCAACACGGACTCAAAGGCGCCAAAAAGAAAAAGAAAAAAGGAATTATGTCTGCTTGGCATGGCTGGCTGTGAACAGAATGGCATTCAGGGCTACAATTGGGTTTGGTTTACCCCAGTGTTTCTCCACCTTGGGAACTTGAAGCCGGGGGGACTTCAACTCCCAGAATTCACAGCTTAAAGTGGCCAAGGTTGAGAAATGCTGCGGTAGAATTTGCAGGGAAAAAAACCCAAAAAGAGGGGAAAGAATGCAATAAATGTGGCAGTCTTTAAAGCTCCTGTTTAGAATGCCAGCTTTACCCTCTTCCACAGTATGCCTTTTGGTGCCCGTTTCCACAATTTTGAAGATTTCAAAATTTCACAGTTTTGGAGTCCGCACAGCTTAAAGTGGCCGAGGTGGGGAAATGCTGCTCTACAGACGTGCTGCAAAGCCTCTTCTCACGCACCAAGCCAACACTGGCAGCCCTGTAGGAGCCCCCGCTTCCCAGTTCCGACGGGAAGAAGGCTGGGCTGGCTTTCATCCCGCTGATACGTACCGCCTGAGCATATGCGCTGTACGGGCTGAACGGCAAGGCGAAGGAGGGGGTAAGAATGCCAAGCTGCCCCACCATCTGCTGCACGCGACGCAGCGTCCGCTCCTTGTCCGTGTCGGCGAATTTCACCACGAGGCTGGAAGAGGCACCCTGGTGGGCAGAAAAGCGAGCTTGGGGTGGGGAAAGAGAGGGCCCGCTGGGGGCCGTCTGGTGCACAGAATTCTGCAACTGGGTACACATTTGTCCCTCCTTTGCTGCAGGGTGTGGTCAAAAAAGTCAAGATGGCAGCCCCGACTGTGGGATCAAAGGAACCTACGAAGCTGCGTTAGAACAAGTCAGACCATGGCGTGGCTTGTTCCGGATTATTTATACGCAGGAAGCAGTTTGCCTTCCATGGAGACCTTGGGGTTGAATCTGCAACCCTCTCCATGCCAAGGAGGTGTTTTCTCCTGGGCTTTTTTGCTTTCTCTTCAAGCAAGAGCAATGAGGGCTGGGGTGCCTGCAGAGTGTGGTCAAAAAAGTCAAGATGGTGGCCACCACGGTGGAATCAAAGTTCTGCCTCTTTTTTATGTGCAATGCACACAGTGCCCCTAAAAAAATTCACCCAATGCACATAGAAACCAGGGAGAGCTTTTATCACACTGTTGTGGCCGCCATTTTGACTCTTTTGACCACCCCTTGGGGACACCCCAGCCTTCATTGCCCTTGCTTGAAGAGAAAGGGAAAGAGCCCAGGAGAAAATGCCTCCTTGGCAGGGAGAGGGTTGCAGATTCAACCCTCAAGGTCTCCATGGAAGGCAAACTGCTTCCTGCATATAAATAATCCGGAACGAGACCGTCCAGGGGTCTGACTTGCTCTGATGCAGCCTCATAGGTTCCTGATTTTTTAAAAAAATTTATTCAACATACGAGGACAAGAATCTTAGTTTCTTCTCTCTGTCTTTTTTCTCTCAGTGCTATGTACCAACTTGCGCCTGCAGAAAGTCCCAGATTTTAAGGCTAACTTTGCTCCTTGTTGTTACAAAGAACAGGGTGAAGGGGAAGGAATTATTTCCATCAGCTCCAGATACTAATTCTCCTTTTAGGGAGTGAGTTCTATCCAGGGAGTCTGCAGGGTATGGTCAGAAAAGTCAAGATGGTGGCCCCAATGGTGGGACCACAGCTCCGATTGCAGGCAGTTCCTCCAATTTTTGACAACTTCCTACCCACATCCCTACTCTTACCCCACCCTCCATGGCCCCTCTGAGATTGGGGAAGGCCAGAGTACACCTTGACCCAAAGCTCTCTGTCTAAACCCAACGACAGAAAGGGACCTTTCAAGGAAAGAACAACAGCAGGAAAGTTACTGAGCAGAAATAAAGATTCCAAACAGGAGCAGCTGCCAAGGTGGGGTAGCCCCCCAGGGGTTTATTTGCCGAACCAAAAGTGAAGGTCTCTATTTAGACCAGGGGAGAAGGTTTGATGGACTTTTGCTAGACAGCTGCTTGATGGCTGTTGATTTTCTCTTTTCCCTTAAAATTACAGCATGTCCCCAGAGTTTGCGTGACGGTTTAAAATGGAATTAAAAATCACGCAATGTTTCACTGGATTTAATGTCAAGCAATTAAATCACTTGAAATGTATTAGGGTCCCATGATTTGGGCCCAGGTGGTTTGGTGTTAAATCTCTTTTCTCTGAGGTCTTTAAGCCCCCTCACCACAAAGTTTCAAGCCATGACTCCACTTTCAAATCGGGGGACAGGGCAGAATTGACTCAGCTACACCCACAGCCTGAGTTCCCCTTCCAAATTTCCTATGGTCTCCCTGCATTTTGAAGCCCAGAGCAAGCTATTGACATTCATCAATGACTGGAAACCCCTTAGGGGCTTTTTGCGTAAGAAAGAAAATGATTTTGTGACTTATGGTTGTGAAGATTGGAAAGAATAGGTTATAGAAAGAAGAGAATTATGATGAAATCTTAGAGGGAGAAGTTTCATTAGAATTTTATGTATAACTGGTGAAAGGAAGATCGGAAGCAAGATGTACTCTGTGTGTGTGTGTGTGTGTGTGTGTGTGTGTAATCACAAGGACTGGATACGGATACAAGTCCAAGAGTGGAACAACCATCAGCCACCTCTACATGGATGACATCAAGCTGTACGCTAAGAGTGAACAAGACATTGACTTGCTGGTCCACCTGACACAGATTTACAGTGAGGATGTTGAGTTGTCATTCGGACTGGAGAAGTGTGGCTGGATGGTAGTAAAGAGAGGGAAGGTAGCTAAGACTGATGGGGTGGAACTACCGGCAGGCCACATAGCAGACATACAGACCAGTTACAAGTACCTTGGTATCCCACAGTCACATGGGAACCATGATGAGGAGGCAAGGAAGACAGCAACATCCAAGTACCACCAAAGGATAAGGCAGGTCCTGAAGAGCTACCTCAATGGGAAGAACAAGATCCACGCCATCAACACGTACATCCTGCCAATCTTCAGATACCCTGCTGGTATAGTGAGCTGGCCAAAGGAGGACTTGGAGGCTGTTGATGTGAAGACCTGGAATCTCCCACAATGTATGGAGGTTTCCACCCCACGTCCAGCACCCAGAGACTGTACACCAGCCAGAAAGAGGGCAGGCGGGGTCTGGTGTGTGTCAAAGCCGCTGTCCTGGACGAAACCTGGAGCATCCAGGAGTACATCAGTAAGATGGCAGCCAAAGAGCTGCTGAGAGAACGCCTGAGGCAGCAGCAGACATGGAGGAAGTTCAAGCGGAGGAAGTGCCGTGGCAAGACAAGACCCTGCATGGGATGGCAGATAGCTGAGGTGGCTGACATTGGGAAATCCTGCCAGTGGCTGGAAAGGGCTGGGCCGGAAGACAGCCCGGAGGCACTGATCATAGCCGCACAAGATCTGGCACTAAGCACCAGATCCATCGAAGCAGGGTCTGCCACACTAGGCAGGACCCAAGGGGTGGAGACAGCCCAACTGTCAGAACCTGCATCACCCATCTGTTGTTGTTCTCCATTATATTGCAGTCGTTGGGAGTTGGAGTGATTTGTTTCTGCCACTTGTAACTAAGGGGGGGGGGGGTTGCTGTTAATGGTTGTAATGGGAGCTGGGAAGCAGCTTAACCATATATGGGCAATTTAGACTGGCTTGATTGCGGGCAAGGCAGCTGGGGCCCAAAGAGCCAGGAAGGAGCTCTGGGAGGAGGGGGGAGGAAGGAAAGAGGTCACCACCAGGTGGAGAAGACTCGAGACGCCAGGCAATAAGGGGAGGGGGGATAAATAGAGGGAAGTTTACCCAAGGCTTTAGTTTTAGCAATGTTCTGTTTACAAGCTACATGTACCACATAATAAAGAAGTATTTTTCTGAACCAAGCCTGGTTGCATGAGAATGCTTCAGAACTGGGAGTTGGACAGTGTGGACTTGACATTAACACACAGTGGCAGGGTGTCAGATGCAGGCAGGAACAGCATACACAGAACAGCACAGCCAAGGAGCTGGCACTGTGGGCAGGAACATCTGCATGGTGTATGGGCTAGACCCTCCCAAGTCCAGATGGGAGACTCCACAGAAGGTGGTGGAGAATAACAGGGCTAAGATCCTGTGGGACTTCCAGACCCAGATGGACAGGCAGGTACTGGCCAATCAACCAGCCATCGTGGTAGTCGACAAGGACCAGAAGACAGCGGTGGTGATAGAAGTAGCGGTGCCAACTGACAGCAACCTCAGGAAGAAGGAGGAGGACCAGGGCCTGAAGGAGGAACTGGGGAGGATGTGGAAAGTCAAGGCCAAAGGGGTCCCCGTGGTGGTGGGAGCACTGGGGGCTGTGACTCCTAAGCTGGGCGAGGGGCTCCCACAGGTCCCAGGAGCAACCTCAGAGCTCTCTGCCCAGAAGAGTGCAGGGCTAGGAACCGCTCAGATCCTGCGCAGGACCCTCCAAGTCCCAGGCCTCTGGTGGAGGACCCGAGATTGAGGAAGACACAGACCACCCATAGGAGGGTGAGAGGGGATTAGATAGATAGATAGATAGATAGATAGATAGATAGATAGATAGATAGATTTCTGTTCTTTTCTTTTCTTTTTTCCCTTTATCTTCCTTTCTCTTCTTCTTTTCCTTTTTTTCTTTTTTCACATTTATGATATATTTTTCTTTTCTTTGAATGTATTTCTTATTAACTACGTAACATCTTTTAATAAAAAATATTTTAAAAGAAGCAAGCATGGTTCCTACGTTGCGGCCGCGATCCCACTCTACGCCCTAGCTGGATGTTTGCCACTGTCCAATTTCAATTCTCCCAGATGGCAGAGAGGCTAAACGATCCATCTGGCACACCAATTTCCCTTCTCTGACTTGTGACAACACCTTGGATTTTTACTCACAGGCATGGTTTGGCTGCCGTGGAGAGCATGGATCGCTGCTTGGGCCTCGTTGTGCGAGGAAAATTTAACAAAGGCACAACCTGGAAAGGGACAGAATTAAACAAGGATTAAGACAGAGAAGCAGCAAATGAAAAAGCGGAAGAGGATCCCAAATCTCCCTGTGCACTTTGACTTGGCAAGAATTTTCCCTCTGCACTTTTGTACACCTTCCCACTGTGAGAGCAGAGAGGGGCCATGGTGGGACATGGGAGGCAACAGGGGTCAAAAAAGTCAAAATGGCAGCCACAACTGTGCAATCAAAGCCTCGCCCCTTTTCTGGATGGGTCATGTACCCATAAAAAGAACCATCTTTATTTTTCAATAAGCTCACTGTTTCCACACTCGAAACAACCACAGAGTAGAATGTGGAACACCTGAGTGCAAATCTATGTGCTTCAAGTAAAACTCAAAGAAAAGAGGGGCTGTTGTTTTTAATCACCCATAAGAGTTATCAT
Organism: Liasis olivaceus; assembly: GCA_030867105.1. NCBI lineage: Eukaryota > Metazoa > Chordata > Lepidosauria > Squamata > Pythonidae > Liasis > Liasis olivaceus. The sequence goes on from CM061349.1 coordinate 6,794,220, forward strand.
TATGCAATATTGTTTTAAGCATAGAAAGAGAAGTCACTTGACAATTGGCTGCCCCAATCACATCTGATTATGGATTATTCCTGTGCAACTGCAAAACGAAATAAGCCATTTCGTAGCTGTTGTGGCCAAGAGGTGAGACCTTGAAAACAGCTGTGCTTGGGGTGAGGCCAACACTTCACACCAATTTCAGACCTGTTTAGTTTTCTCCATCTCCAACAAAGTAGCCTTGGGAATTGTTGGAAGGGCTGAACCAGGAACCTCTGAGTTAAGGAGAATAGAAAAGCATAGCCCATGAATTCTGCAAGGTTTCTGAAGGATCTGTTAGTCTTGCTGCCTCCAGTAACCATTTTCTGGATTTATAAATTGTTTTCTTTTCCTCCTTCATCCCTTTATGTCTCTGAAGTAATGTGACTAGCTGAAACATGGGGAAGATACAGGACAGCACAGTCACTTGGTTAACAAACAGAAAAATGAAGACCGATCCAATAACTTAAAAGGGGTTGCAAGCAGAGTTGCTTAATATTAGAATGTAATAATACTAATAATAATAATAATGGATAAAAATGCCAAATCCAGTCTAAACATCTGGCTGACTGTGTGACCAACAGCAACAATAATAATAGAAGCAGAATAACTGTGGCAAAAGAAAGCAAAGAGAGTCCCAATAGTCACAGGCGCCTTGGGTGCCAGCCCAAAACATCTGGAGCACCCCTTGAAGACCCTCGGCATTGGCAAAATCACCGTCAGTCTGTTGCAAAAGGCAGCTTCACTTGGAACAGCCTCCATCCTGCGACGATCCCTTTAACCCCATCAGACAACCACATCTGCCTATCCCAGGTCCTTGGGAAGGACTCGATCGGTGGATCAAAATGTCAAATCCAGTCTAAACATCTGGCTGACTGTGCGAACAACAACAACAATAATGTTGCTAACCCTTACTAAATATTCATAGACCAGCAGCTCTGACCAAGGGAGGTTTTCTTGGGGTTAGACCCTGGGGTCCCTCTGAGCCCTCCCTCCACTCAATATCCCAGATCCCCCACTCCTCAGTCTTCCCCACCCACCCCCAGAACATAAACTGGGAGGAGGTGCCATGAATGATCATGCTTTGATGGACAATCCCAATACCCAATCATCCTAGATGGCTTGAGAATTAAACCACTTTGAAAAGGGATCGGATTTGCAGTGTAGACAGAAGCAGATTAAGTTGCTCCCAGGAAATGGCATGTAATGGGGGGGGGGGGGGGAAGGGAAGACAGGCTGATAAAAGGAACTTCACACCGTTGCAATGCAAACCTCAATCTTTTTCTATGTTGTTGCAGGACTGTACACATGCCCTAAAGTGACAAAGCTGGCACACAATGGCAGGACACTACTTCCATCATGCAAATGCGATCAGTGTGGGCCTGGGGCAAGCCACTGGTCCCAGCTGCAGCGGGATCGAAGACGTCAGACTGACCTTTGCTGTTGCCATCTGGACCTCTAAGCACTGTGCATTCATCAATGACCCCAAAAGGCTCAAAGAGGCAGAGAATGTCTTCTTCAGACTGCTGTTTATTCAACATGCCCACGAAGAGCTTCCTATCTCCTAGAAGAAAACAATGACACAGAATCATCAACTTTCTGTAGGTCACTGAAGGCTGGGAAAAACAGAAAGGGAACAATCTAATCCTTAAATTAACTTAGGAGAGCCAGTCTGGTGTTGTGGTTAAGGCCCCAGGCTAGAAACCAGGAGACTGTGAGTTCTAGTCCCACCTTAGGTGCGAAGCCAGCTGGGTGACCTTGGGTCAGTCACTCTCTCTCAGCCCTAGGAAGGAAGTAATGGCAAACCACTACTGAAATCTTGCCAAGAAAACTTCAGGGAGCAGTTGCCAGGAATCAACAAAAGAATGACTGCCAAGGTTCCTTCAGGCAATATAAAAGGAACCCAGGAGTAAATGATCTTTATATACACTAATGCAGACACCCAAGGGTGCCCTTGCACTAGCTACAGTTTAGGGCTGCTTCCCACACCCTTTGCAATTGGAAGAAAAGAATTTCCTTCTTGCAGTGTGCCCCGAAGAAGAAAGGATGCCAATGTGGTGATGCAAAAACTCGCGGACACATCACAGAGAACTGCTTCATTTCCACAATTCTTTGTCCTAAAAGTGAGGTTGCCTTTCCACCAGACTTTTAGAACCGTACTAGGCAGATTGGGCCAGAATGGCCTTTCCAGTGACAATATGTGGCTAGAAAAGATCAACACTGAGAAACAGTGAGGGAAAGATGATGTGGTACAGTGCGGGGTTCCTCAACCTTGGCAACTTTAAGACGGGTGGACTTCAACTCCCAGAATTCCCCAGCCGGCTGTCTGGGGAATTCTGGGAGTTGAAGTCCACCCGTCTTAAAGTTGCCAAGGTTGAGGAACCCTGGTGTAGTGGTTTAAGGCACTATACTAAGAACAGGGAGACCCAGAGATTCACAGAAGCTCATTGGCTGACTTTGGGCCAGTCCCTCCCTCTCAGCCCAAGAGCCAATCAGGTGCAGTGGGGAAGGGGCCAGATTAGGAGCAGGGAGACCCGGGTTCTAGTCCTCCCTCAGCCACAGAAGCTCTTTGGCTGAGTTTGGACCAGTCCTTCCCTCTCAGCCCAAGAGCCAGGATGGTCCAGTGGTGAAGGTGCTGGGCCAGGAATGGGAAGACCCAGATTCTAATCCCCCCTCAGCCACAACATGTCCCTTTTGGGGCCTTTGGATTATTCTGTCCTCACAGGGCTATACTTGAGAAAAATGAACAGTATTTTTATGGGTTCTCAATCTCACAAGTAAAAGTAAATGTTAAAAACTGGAGTTGGTTACTAAGTGGACCATAGACTGCAAGAAAGATCTTTGAAGTGAAGGTTGACTGTTTGCCTGAAGTGATCATCAGCAAACAGAAACTCACATACTTTGGGTATGGGATGTTAGCAGCAAAAAATGACTATGCTTGGCAAGCTTGAGGGAAGCAGAAGAAGGGGAAGACATCGGATAAGGTGGATGGACAGTTTCAAAGGACAATTTCAAATCCTTGGAAGACCTCCTAGGAGACAGACCAAGATGGTGAGAATTTGTCCATGGGGTCACCAGGACTGGAAACCTGACTTGGTCGCCCTACAAAAAATATGATAGCTTAGCTTTTAGAGATCCCATGACAGTTTTATAGAATCACAGTTCCTTCCTAAGGTTTTGTAGGAGCCATAGGAATTAAATGGGTGGTGGCTGTCTTGGGATGACAACACTGTTTTTCACTGAAGTCCATGTTTCCAGCAAGGTTTTGGATTTACACCTCCATACAAACACCTCTGTCATTCTCGACACATTTACATGAGACTAAGTGTTCAGCTGGAGTTTCATCTTGGTAAACACTCACTGATTTACAAGGGGCCATATTGTCAGCCCTATGAGGTATACCAGACCAGAAAAATGATTGTACAGGAAGACTAGAACTCTACTTTATTGAAATAGGCTATAAAACTGAATCTTGCATATCTGAGGGGTCTTCCCTTCCCTCCCTCTTCTACTCCAGGGTTAAGAAATATGCCACAGATTAGCATTTGGTGCTAGCAGCCATGAAAGCCTTGAAAAAGATATTCAAATGCCATGATGTGTCCGTACCTACAAAGATCAGAATCGTCTTTCCAGTAACCCTCTATGGAAGCAAAAGTTGGACTTTAAAGAAGCAGGATAGGAAGAATATTGACACCTTTGAACTTCAGCGTTGGAGAAGACTTCTGAGAATACCATGGACAGCCAAAAAAACAAACTGATGGATCATCGAACAAATCAACCCAGAGTACTTACTAGAGTCACAAACAACCAAGCTCAAATTATCCTACTTTGGACATGTTATGCAAAGATACAGCTCTCTGGAGAAGGCTCTGATGCTGGAAAGGTGGAAGGGAAAAGAAGAGGAAGACGACCAGCAGCAAGGAGGATAGACTCAGTTACTGTAGTGATGGGGGCACCATTGGAAGACCTGAAGGACCAGGTTAGGAAGATCATCATAGAGAAAAGCTAAGATCATCATGGAGAAAATCTATCTGTGTGGTTGCTAAGAGCTGACAGTGACCTGATGGTACATAATCAATCAATCAATCAATCAATCAACCTACCCCAGGGAGTGAGGAGGTGGGGGGAATAGTCTATTTGTAACACTTTCCCACCACTCTGGACTTAACGTTACTTGTGCACCTGATGTTATCCTACAGCTTCTGGATTCCTCCTCCAAGATCATCTCCTGGCTCCCTACACACATGGACCCAAACTTTCAGTGGCTTACAGTCTCTCTATGAGACCAGTGAGAGCGACTACAGATTTCCCGACCTCTTGGAAGCTGCTATGACCCACCAAGGTAAAATGGACACACTTAAATTCTGAACTTCCAACGCATTTGTTTTCCTTGATGAATAAGAGCATGTTGGAAGGCAGTGACCTATCTTTGTACCATAGAATAAAGACTTTATTTCCTGAGTAAATTCTAGTGGAAACTAGCAGGGTTTACAGAGGTGTTGTGACCCACATAAAAAGGGGGCGGGGCTTTAATCATGTGATGGTGGACGCCACTTTGATATTTTGACTTTCCCCTGCAGACCTTCCTGTTGAAACCTCCCTCTGAAACATACATTTTGATTCTTAGATTATAAGCAGATTTGGAGAAAGGACTTCTGTGTCTTTTGCTGGAATTATGGCACTCACTTTTCCCTGCAATAGCCAACGGCTTAACGCTTTGTAAAAGCTGAGTCTCCGATCAAACTACAGCTGCCTGCTAAATCTCCTCCGTGTTGCATTAATAAAGAGACTTTTGTTTTTGTAAGCCCTTTGGATTTCTGCTTTTGACTTTTTCCAAAAGAATCTTCAACTGTTACTCCTAAGCAAGATTGAAGCCAAACGTCCTGAGATTTCAAGGCACGTGACAACCCACAAGGGAGGACCATTTTTTTCCAAATGGAGGGGTCATCTTAATGTGAAGGATTAAATGTGAAATGTCACAGACCTGAAAGGAGATCTCATAGGGCCCCTGGGTGGTGAGGATTGCCAAGACCGTGCCAATCTGTAGCTTTTAAATGGCTTCATGAGAAGCGTCCTTATTGTAAATGACAGGATCAGAGGGATTTGCTCACAAGGGAAAGTAATTTAACCTGACATGTCTCAGAAGCCGTTTGAGGATGGCATTATGTGCTGGAGAATGCAATCATCTGAAAATCCTTTCTCGGGAAGAAGACTACGAAAGACGAAAAACAGACAGTGGCCATTCCCAAATGTCATCCTGCAAGGAAACCATTCATGTAGTTTGCAAAAATTATAAAGCCTCTTTTGATCCAACAGGGCTGAATCACAGAGAAAGGTGCATAGGATTCCTCTGTATGATTTCATCTATTGATTGTCCTACATTTGATGCTCTGGGTGGGATGTGTTTGTGTCTGTCAATACAAAGGAATCGCCTAATTTCAATTTCTATCATGTCAAAGCACCCCAAAAGCAACTTGGCACAACTTTTTACTATAAACTTGGGGGAGGCAGGCTATTTTGCTGGACTTCCTTGCAGAACTGGAGTGGGTCAAGTAAACTGCTTTTCAAATGCAGTAGAATGATGTATCTTCAGAGAAGCTCATTTGAAACTCTTTTTCTGATCACGAGACACACCTTGGGTGATTTGTACTGAAAGTTAGAGAAGCTGGTTCCATACTGGAAGGATAATTCTGTGTGACTGGTTTCTACTCTGGTGTCCCCCTATCTTTAATAGAGCAAATCTAGAGAAATCAGATGCAGAAGAGCTTCAAGTCATGCAGCAGGCAGTGGAAAAGATGAATGCTAAAGTTCTCAGAGATCAATTCAGAAATGAGGGAATTTAATGATGGACTAACTCCTAAGGTATCATAAAAAGTAGCATCAAATGTATGTTTACCTTCCAATAGGTGGACACCAAAAATTACATTGGTGGCCCTCCAATTATACACACCTTCTTGGACAACTTCCTACAAGATGGAGAGATGGACTATGAAATGATCTCGGTCCCAACTGAACATCACAGCAAAAGACTGAATGAACTAAAAGTATCTGTTGAAGTTGTCATTCTGGATATCCACCCTATCTGAATGAATGTCTAGATCAGTGTTTTTCAAACTTGGCAACTGGATGGGGAATTCTGGGAGTTGAAGTCCATACATCTTAAAGTTGCCAAGTTTGAAAAACACTGATCTAGAGCTTGCTATCTATGTCCTAATCCTACATAAGGTAAATATCTCCATCTTTTGGATGATGAAGGGGTAGTTCTGAAAGGATCACTTCTAGGGAATGGATTTCCTTTCCAAGTCTGCTCTTCTCTGCTTGAAGTCCCTTTGAATTAGGATCCCAAATTGCTGCCCCCCTGTAGGCTGAAGAGCTTGTTCAACCAACCTCTAAAAGAACCAGGATTATTCTGCAACAAGGATAACTACAGGAGATGGGCAGAGCTGACCTGAAAGCTGAGCCTGTTAAGATCTCTGCTCAGAATCGCCTGTTGCTAAGGCAAGAATAGATTGCTTGTAGGCCTCTCCAGCCTGAACTTCATATGGAGCTGTCCAGGGTGCTAGCTGATCACTGGCCTTCTGCAGCCAATCTTGTATAGGTAGTCCTCGCTTACCAACCACTCATTCAGCAACCGTTCAAAGTTGTGACAGCACTGAACAATGGTACTTATGACCGGTCCTGAAAGTTCTGGCTGTCGCGGCACCCCCGCAGTCACGTGATTGCGACTTGTGTGCTTGGCAACCGGCTCGCACTTACGTCAGTTGCAGTGTCCCACAGTCACATGATCACTATTTGCAACCTTCCCTGTCAGTTTCCCACAAGCAAAGTCAATGGGGAAATGGCAGGGAAGGTTGCAAGTCATCTAGTAAGTCCCCCCGGCCTCCTTGTGCTTGTGCCGCACCGCTGGCCTCCCTCAACTCACACGCAGCCTGCACCAGGCCTCCTACGGCACTTCTGCACTCCTTACCTGGGAATCCTGCCGCTTCCTGCTTAACGACCCATGCATCTTGGGGCTATGACAGCAACTGAGACTGCTGGGAACGACATCACTAAGCGATGCAGTCACATGATGTCAGGCTTTATGACTGCATCACTTAGCAACGGAAATCCTGGTCCCAATTGCAGTCGTAGCCCGAGGACTACCTGTATAAGCCCAAGACACTGTGACTACCTAGCCCTACCATGTCCACCTGGAAAAACCTGGATGGTCACTAGAAAGCGCCAAAGAGTTACAGTATTCTATACCTCTTTATTGCCCTGTGGGATCCTAGAATCCTTGAATGGAAGCCTTGGAGACCATCTAGTCCAACCCAGAGCAGAAATGCACTACTACAGCACCTCCCAAGGCAGTCTGTTCCCTGCAGAACAGCTCATACTGCTAGGAAATTCTTTGTAAAGTCCAACCAAAATCTATTTCCTTGTCATTTCATAAACTCCTAAGATGTCAGGTTTGGAGAAACCTTGGAGGTCATCTAGTCTGACTTCCTAGTGCAGGAATCCACCACTACAACATCCCCAACAACTAAGGACTAGAACCTGGGTCTCCCCACTCCTAGTCTTGCACTTTCACCACTACCCGACCCTGGGCTGAGAGGGAGAGACTGATCCAAAGTCACCCAGCTGGCTTCTATGGCTGAGGGTGGACTAGAACCTGGCTCTCCCCCGTCTGAATCTAACAACAATCTTACGAGGTAGTCTGAGAGGGAGGGAGGGAGGGAGGGACTGAGAGGGAAGGAACTTGGGTTTCACTTCTTCTGGTCCAGCACCTTCACTAGGTGGTAGGATTGGAAGGAAAAGGTATAGTGGAAGGTCCCTTCTAACAACAGCTGGTGAAAAAAACCTGGAAGCATTGTGGTTTTATTATCTATGCAAATAGAAATCTCCTCCATGAGAAAGTTGAGGGCAAGCCAGAAATAAGCCATGTGGTGCCCAGAGTCCCTTAGATAACCCCAGACACCTCCCTTGGTGCTAATCAGCTTCCTTGCCCGACAATTTTAATTAAAAACGTGAAGATAGAAAGGAAGCTGGAATGCTGCAAGAGAAATATCAATCTTTATCTTCATATTTAGTTGCAGTGCTGGATCTCAGTAATAGCTACCTAAGAACTAATTTGCCTTCTAGCAAATGGGTATTTCTGTGCCTGGCCACACCATCCCTGGCAGCCATTTTGTGAATGCGCCCACCGCAGAATCTCAAAATTCCCCAGCTATCTCATCTCAACACCCTCCTGTAACATTTAGACCTTTAATATTCTGAACGGAATTGCCTGTGTTTCTACTTTGTGTGTTTTACGTTGGATAGCAGGTCAGGTCAGTTAAACAGAACTGTGCCAGCCATGTGTCGCCAACAGCGAGTTAAGACAGCCGGAAATTGCCAGAAGCCAAAGAGAAAAAGGGAAAAAAAGCTTCAGAAAAGATGGTTCTAGTTGAACGCTGGCATGCGGTTGGCGTGCCAGGAACAGGCAAGGCAGATCTGATGTAGGGGCGTGGGCGGCAGGCAGGCAGGCAGGGAGGAAGAACACCGTCTGTATCCTTCTTGGCAAGGCTGGGGTAGGGCTGAAGCACCAGGAGGAACTTAAAATCTCAAGTGAGATTTCTTCTTTGAAAAGCCCCAGGGGGTTGTTCGGTTTGGCTGGAAACACGAATGCTTTTTTCCTTAGCCACAATTGAAATGACTTCCTTCGCCTGTTTGAAGAACCAGGAGATTCCCACGATATTATGCTGATAAGATTTGGCTTCTGGATAAAGGATCTGAACCTTCTCTCCCCATCGCCTCCCCGCTCCAATGTAATTTTTTTTCCCCAGCTGGGTCTACATGCTGAATCAACCGTGATGGTTAAGAAACTGGGGAATTGCACTCCTGGATCCTCTGGAAACAGCCAAGGGAGTGACTTTGCCATGAATGAAATTTCTCACGGGCAGATGCTTTCAGAAGAAAAAAACACAGGGTGAATCTTTTGCACAACTCCCAAGCAGAAATCTTTCTAAGTTAAATGTAATCTGCAGCATGCTGGATCAGAGTGGATTCTTGATCTAGTTCTTGGTAAGACCGACCACGGGGAGCTTTAAGAAACAGGGATCCAGTGCTGTAAACAGTTTTATGAAGGTCAGGTCACACAGGAATCTAGGTCTGTTGCACTGCAGCCAGACTCTCTCTTGGGCCCGTGTAAAATATTGGCACTAATCCACGTTTTGACTACTTTGGATCCAAAGTTGCTATAGGAAAGCCTTCTTTTTATCTGCCTGCTCATGTACTTGGGCTATTTTGGGACACTCTCCTCTGATGAACACCGCTAAGAGAAGCAGGTAGACCAACGAAAAGAATTTTCTCTGTTGCTACAGAGGAGTACAGAATTACCTTGAAGAAGGAATTCAAGATTTTTTTTTTAACTGATTAAGTTGTTGTCAACTCTTAGCAACCACATAGATAGAGTTTCTCCATGAGGATCTGTCCCTAATCTGGTCCTTCAGGTCTTCCAAGGGTGCAACCATCATCACTATAACTGAGTCCATCTCCCTTCCTGTTGGTCATCCTCTTCTTTTCTTTCATTCCACCTTTCCAATCGTTATAGACTTCTCAACAGAGCGAGGTATTTATACTGATTGATTAGGTGCCATCAGGTTGGTGGTCATTCTTGGAGGCCACATAGAAAGACCTTCTCCAAGGTTATCTGTCCCTTCAGGTCTTGCTGTAACTGAGTTCCTCCAACCAGCTGCTGGTCGTCCTCTTCTTCTCTTTCCTTCCACTTTTCCCAGCTCCTCCAGAGAGCCGGGTCATCACATCATGTGTCCAAGATAGTACAATTTGAGCCCGGTCATTGGTGCCCCAAATGAGGACTTGAGTTCATTTGTTTGATGATCCATCGAATGGGCAGTGACAAATTTGAGATATAGACACACACGCACACACACACAGACACACACCGTGTGTCTGTGTGTGTGTGTCTGTCCGGGTATACGTATGCTGGCTTCAAAGCGCTTTTACAAACTTCTACAAAGCACTTTAACTTACAAACCCCGTAAGGTTAAATTAATTTAAATGAGAATTTTTTAAAACATGGTGAAAGGGAGACGAACCCCCAGAATTTCAGGAACCGCCCCGTTGCTCAAACGAACCCTTTGTTGTTTTTCTCTCTGATGAAAGCCAACCGCGGTGGGTGCTCGGCTGCTCCGTGCCCCGGGCTGAAAGGCCTGCCTGAAATAATCACCGTCACCCGATTTGACAACTAAGCTTCTTCCTGCAGGAGTTGCCAGGCTGATCCGTGCACCCATCAAGGGCACCCTGCTCTCCCTCCCCTGGCCTCTTCCTTGATGGTTTAGGATTAGCACAATGCCCCTTGGCGAGGAGAGTTAGGGAGGGAGGTTGGATCCATATGGACTAGGAACTCAGTGGGTGGTACATCTTTCTACAGGAAGGCACGAAGCTTCACCTCCAGGCTCCCCCAGTTGGGGAGCAGACGTCTCCAGTGTAAAGCAACGGATGGCTTACCTCCATAATAATGAAGGGGGGAGGATTTTTGTATAATCCACTTGATTGGGAATCATCCTTCTATTTCAGTGTTCCTCAACCTTGGCCACTTGAAGATGGGTGGACTTCGACTCCCAGAATTCCCCAGCCAGCCATGCTATCCAATACTACTTGGATGGGAGGCCATCAGGAGATCTTCAAGTGGCCAAGGTTGAGAAACACTGTTCTATCTACTCCAGATGGATTAATTATGTGCCATGCTGTCGTTGCCAACAGCTAGCAATCCCATAGACAGATATTCCCCATGATGATCTGTCCCCAACCTGGTCTTCCAGGTCTTCCAGTGGTGCACAACTACGCCAAAAAGTTGTACCATAACTTTCAGCTCCATTTCTCTCCATTTAGCCTGGGGGCGGGCGGGGGCAGACTCCTGGGAGTTGTAGTTTCCCAGCCTTGCAATGGATTCCTCCATTACAGCCTAGCCCAGGGTTTCTCAACCTTGGCCACTTTAAGATCAGGGGACTTCAACTCCCAGAATTCCCCAGCCAGCACTGAAGTTGCCAAGGTTGAGAAACACTGAGCCACTGAGATGGGAGTCGATCCAATTTGCATAGCCTCGCCCCTTTTCCCCTGTTGTGTCCAATCAGGGAGATAGAATCCTCCTCCATTTGTCCTCTGATGTGGCGAGGTTGGGCAATCCCCCAAATGGGTGGAGCTATGAGAAAAGTGGGCGGAGTTATTCCAGAAGCCAAGCTTGAATTTAGGAAGTTTGGTTTTTTAAGTGTGTTTTAATTAATTAATTAATTAATGTTTCTCTATTTTAATTAATGTTTGTCCTGTTTTTCCTGCAAACAGCCCAGAGTCACTCCGCAGTAAGATGGGCGGTGGCAAATTTGAAATATAAATTAAATAAATAAATAAATTTTAGTTTATAATTATCACGGCTCTTTCTCAAACAGTTAGACAGGCTGGAAGATTTCAGAAACTGTCACATCCCTTGTCATTGGGAAGGAAAACTATCTGGTTACAGAGAGGGAGGGGAAGCTACACAACGTGCAAAAGGATGATTGTAAAGTTATCACAAGCACCAATGAGAAGAACACGGTCAAGAAGATCATACAAGAAAGAGCATGGGGTGAATTCTGGGGTTTCTAAGTTCAGTTGGAAGCTAATTTTGATCAGGCCTGGTTACTACTTGGATGGGAGGCCACCAGGAGATCCCAGCGTGGACGGCTAGACTGGGAAATTGAAGAAGACGATGGAAAACTCCTTGCTTTCTGAAAATTATACAGATGGGTCCACAAAGTCACCAGGAATCAAGAGTGACTAAAAGCAGGCTTTCCTCTCCTAGCTCACCTAAAAAGAAACTGAACAGTTTCAAACCTGGTTGGATAGGAGGCCACTAGGAGATCCCACAGAGTCTAGACTGAAGTCAGGGAAAAAAATCCTTTCAGGTAGGAGGCAAAGGCCAACCACTTCCATATTATTGCTGAATCAGCTGCACAGATGCATCTGCGAAGACTCCAAGGGAGTCTTTACCTGTTACAGTTTCAGGATGGGAACTGAAAACAAAACACCTAATTCAAAACAGGCCCCGGAAGGACTCTCAACCACTGGTTCTCCACACTACTTTTTTCCCTGTTGTCGTTTCAAGATCCTCGGCTCCTTCGTTCTTCCACATCCTCCCTTCCGATTTCAACCTGTCCATCTGGTCCTGAGTTAGAATCACCTCCGGGAAAGGGTGGGTTGCCATAGAAACGCTGCTCTGATCATCAGAGCAAGAGATATTTTATCCTTGGAGGAAAAGGATCGATTCACCTCCTTGGCGGAAGGAAGGAGCACCGTCTCGGACCTCCCGGCGATGTTCAAAGGTGCAGCTGGAGAGAAATCCAATCAAAGGCTTTTTTGGAATAGCCCGGAGATGATTTCTGGGGATGCTGGCACTCCTTTGGGGTCCGGAGTTTGGGTGCTGGGGGCCGATCACAGCCTGAAATGCTCTCATGGGTGAACCAGGCAAGACCGTAGCCACCCTGCTGTTCGAAAGCTAGGGCTTCGGGATCCTTGACGCTGCTACGCTAGCTAGCTAGGTGCAAGGAAAGGTTTAAAAAATGGGGAAAAAAACATGGGCAAGGAGAGAGGGGAGCCTTGATAAGAAGGAGAGGAAGGACGAGGGCTCATCCACTCCAACCAGATGCTTTGGGGAGCCTCAAAAAATTGATATAGAGCAGCTATTTCTGAGCAACTAGTATTCAAACCTTTGACAGGAAAGCCCACTTTTAAAACCCTTTAAACTTGCATTCTTCTTCTTCTTCCTCCTCCTCTTCTTCCTCTTCCTCTTCCCCCTCTTCTTCTTCTTCCTCTTCTTCTTCTTCCTCCTCCTCCTCTTCTTCTTCCTCTTCTTCCTCCTCCTCTTCTTCTTCTTCCTCCTCCTCCTCCTATTATTATTGTTGTTGTTGTTGTTGTTGTTGTTGTTATTATTATTATTATTATTATTTTTCCCTCGCTTTTTCTTCAGGAGCCCTGAACAACTGACCTTGGAGTCTCTGTTGTATCACCACAGCCCTGTGAGGTAGGCAGGGTTTAGAGACCGTGACTAATCCAAGGCCACCCAGTGAATTTCCATGGTTGAGGGTGGGGGTAGATTTCAGCCTCGGTTCTGTGCGGGAGGGACCGGCCCAAAATCAGCCCATGAGCTTCTGGGGCTGAAGATGGACTAGACCCCAGGTCTCCCCCCTCCTAGTCCAGCCCCTTTCCCACGGGAGACACACTGTCTCTCCTGATCTAAGGAACTCCAAAACTGTGTCTAGGTTCAAGGGGTTCAACTTCCATAAGAATTTTATCCATCCTCCTTTTCACACCTGGCAAGTCTTTGTGGATTTCCATCACTTCTCCCTTAACGTACAATCCAATATGTATTTGTGAACAGCTGTTTAAAAGTACCATGGGAGTTTGTCCACCTTCTAGAACAGCTACGGACAACGTGGGACACCAAGGCTGCGTCAGGTCTCTGGACCTCCTTTTTTGCTCAACACTGGTGGCATATTTTCACCCCATTTTCAGACCGGGAGCTCATGAAAACAGGGGTGCCTTAAGTAGCCTTAACAGAATTTTTTAAAATAGATTTTATTAATTTTGCAAAAGGTTAAAAATACAGAAAAATAATTAAAAAAGGGAGGAGAGAGAGGGAGAGAGAGAGAGAGAGAAGGCATAGGAAAAAAAAGAGTAGCTTCCAACCTTCCTTGGTACAGGTATAAATATAAAATATATTCACCTCTTACTCTAGAATCTAATCTTAACAGAATTTTTAAAGCTGAGATCTCTCTCCCAAACCAGGGAAAAATTACCTCCACCCACTTGGCCTCAATCCCTCAACAACCTGTAGCCTTTGGCCACCAAAAACCGGAGAACAGTTTTACTAACGGATCACCCCCAAGATAAAAGTTTTTATGGAATTATGGAACAGCTTTTAATGGACTCTGCCTGGCATCTTCTCTAGCATTTCAAGCAGCGGAAAAAAACTTTCCTGTTCATTTTCTGCTTTTTGATTTCATTTTTTTTTTTAAAAATGGCAGGAAGTGATAGGATTAAACGTGGAACTTTCCATTTGCAAAGCAGATGCCCCACACCTGTGCTGACTTTGGGCCTAAAAAAAAAGCCTGCTAAAAGACAGAATTTGCATCCTAATCTTTCTGTTTTTGCAGTCCCCGGAGCTCATTCAGAATTGCAGAAAAAGGGTTGCGTGGTGTGCAGTAAATAATAGCGTTGCTGCTAAAATAAACTCTTCCTGTTTTTTTAAAGAAATGAATGAAACACCAAACTTTTCCGGAATGGGCCAGCTAACAGAAAATGCCAGCTCTTCATCTAAATTCAGTTCATATCATGATCCTGAGAAACGTTAAGTGCAACCCCCCCAGTCCTAAATTATTGAATCCCCCCCACCAAAAAAACACAGAGTATTAACATCAGCTTTGCCAGTGTTTCTCAACCTTGGCAACTTGAAGATGGGTGGACTTCAACTCCCAGAATTCCCCAGCCAGCATGGCTGGCTAGGGAATTCTGGGATGAAGTCCACCCATCTTCAAGTTGCCAAGGTTGAGAAACACTGGCTTAGACAATAGCAATGGAGTTTTGGTAAGCTCAAGAATTCAGAGGAATACAACGCTTTGTAGCAGGTACGAAATGATGCCCAATAGACTGAGATGGCATTTTAAAAAAATCAAACAAATTGAGGGAAGAGAGGTCAACCTTCGAACGGTCACTCATGCCCTTGTTATCTCCCAGATAGACTACTGCAATGCGCTCTACATGGGGCTACCCTTGAAGAGTATCCGGAAGCTTCAGCTGGTCCAGAATGCAGCCGCGCGAGCTATTTTTGGGGTCCAAAGAAGGACCCATATAACACCTTTGCTCCGTGAGCTGCATTGGATCCCAGTTTGCTTCCGGGTCCAATTCAAGGTGTTGGTTATCACCTTTAAAGCCCTACATGGCATGGGGCCAGGCTACCTGAGGGACCGCCTCACCTATTTCAACCCGTCCCACCCGATCCCGCAGAGAGGGCACGCTCCAGACCCCCTCGGCAAAAGAACTCCGACTAGCGGGGTCCAGAAGACGGGCCTTCTTGGCTGTGGCCCCCACCCTTTGGAATATCTTGCCCCCGGAGGTGAGACAGGCCCCCTCACTCCAGGCCTTTCAGAGGGATTTGAAGACCTGGCTCTGCCATCTGGCCTGGGGCGGGGAGGGAGGTTGTCAGAAATGGGGTTGGCTAGCCCCTTAGTGGCCTGGTGTGGCCTCCATCGGCCTCTTGGATTTTTTATCTTTTTTCTATCTGTGTAAGTGTGGTTCTTTTTTTATAACTTTTAATTATGTATTTATGGTTTTAATTTGATGTAAACCACCCAGAGTCCCCCATTGCGGGGAGATGGACGGGGATAAGTCTATGTATAAATAAATAAATAAATAAATAAATAAATAAATAAATAAATAAATAAATAAATAACCTGAGCTTATTCCAAGATGTCGTTTGGCAAGGATTCCCCCCTCCCCACCACTGCCCCAGCATTTTTCAAAGTAGAAAGTGATAAATGGCTTAGATTTTTTTAATTATTATTATTTTCGTCCCAAGACATGAAAAATTGAATGAACGTAATGACTATTCCAATGACTGATGGACAAGGTTAGGGAAAAATTATGAGAAATAATTGCATTAGGAAAAATAGATGTGACTTATAATGCAGAATGAAGTGGGGCTTGGGGGGTTGTTCTGATTGATTCTAAATTCCAAATGTGCTTGGGCATTATATACATAATCATAAATATTCCATACATGGGCACATAGACATACACACACACGCGCACACACAGAGGCAGGTAATTATGCATTAATTATATCTCCCCTCCCTCCTTTCTTCCATTCACATTTATTGCAATGTTCTGATTTTTCTCCCCATCCACATTTTCCGTTAAGAACAAACCTGTGAAGTAGGTCAAGTTGAGAGAAGGGAGGGGTTTGGTTTTGCACAGCCAGACAAGCCATAATTTAACCATGGTTTATTGAATAAACCACATTAGGTGACTGCAAACTGGCCAAATAAATGACACACCAGAATGCCTCGTTCATATCACACCCTCTGGGACAAATACGTATACATCTAATATTTTGGCTTAGTGTGACATGTCCCTCTCTCTCTCTGCCCCTCCCATTGATTCCTGTATTTCAATTCAAGTTTGTTTGGAATGTGTCTGTCCACTACCGGTCATTCTATCTTGGTCCATCCCAAATACTCTTGGATGCTCCATTGGGCCCTGAACTTTGCAAATCAGAGCTTAAGCAACCCTACAGAGCAGTGTTTCTCAACCTTGGCCACTTGAAGATGTGTGGACTTCAACTCCCAGAATTCCCCAGCCAGCATGAATTGAAGTCCTCACATCTTCAAGCGGCCAAGGTTGAGATGCACTGCTACAGAGGATTTTCCAACAGGAGGACCATCAAAAATAAGGAGAGATGACAACTACCTCCACGGCTCTCGCTGTCTGCAGGCTTCACCTGGATCGGCCGGGCCATCTGCAGGGAGCAAGAAAGAGAAATGCCAAAGGTTAGCCATGCTTTGTGCATTTTGCAACCTTACAGAAATGCTCAGAAAGTGATTGTGTTATTTATAATAAATAGATCGCAGCAACTGGGGCCTGAAACAAAATGCTACGGTCAGAATTTCCTCGGTTCAGGCTTCCAGAACAGTGTGTCTCAACCTTGGCCACTTGAAGAGATGTGGACTTCCACTCCCAGAATTCCCCAGCTGGGGAATTCTGGGAGTGGAAGTCCACACATGTTCAAGCTGGGGAATTCTGGGAGTGGAAGTCCACATCTCTTCAAGTGGCCAAGGTTGAGACACACTGTTCCAGAATGTCCCATCCCAGAATACTCCATTCCACCTCTCCCATCCGTTTCCTCCAGGTTTTGATTTATTTGATTGATGGATACGGCCACCCGTCTTGTCAAAAACAGTTCAGGGCAGCTCACAACAATAATAAAAGCATAAACAAGAGAAACCCAGCGCCCACTCCATCATCTCTGTCCATTCATCAATGCCGTCCCCAGGTGCCAACCTTACTATTCCAGGGAACTGGAGGAAAAGCCAGCTCTTTACCGCTTTCCAGGATGGGGGGGCTGATGAATTTCAAGGGGAAGAGCAGGGGCTGTGTTGAAAAGCACCGTCCGAGGTCCCACGAGATGGCAACATTTAAGGGAAGGGAGCTGGAGCGTGCCCCCCATCCAATCCCTCCCAAGAGAAAGATGGTCCTGCAGATAACCTGGCTCTGTGCCATTCAGGTCTTTGAAAGTGATAACCAGCCCTCTGGATTGCCCCCCAAAAGAAACTAGACATCAGCACAACTCACGCAGCGATCTTACTATTCTACCGATGCCAAACATGCCATTTCTATGCGGTGGTTTAGGGTTTTCTTCTGTAACAAACCCCTCATTCTTGGCACAGCATAACAGTGCCCTTAAAAGACATGGTGAGTTGACTCCATACTTAGAGGTCTGAATAAACGGAGTTTTGTATGCTGGTCTATGAGGACTGGTTTGATTTGAATGGGGTTTAGCATCTCCTACATAATCCCATTTCTACAATAGGCCAGCTGAGGAATACTAAACTGTGTATTTATCATTCGTCCAGAAGGCTTAGGAAGCTGGACTCAGGCACTAGATAATTTTTGATGTGCCAGCTAGACCCTGGTCATCAGCAAAGGAGCACCTTCCTTAATTGGGTAAAGCATCTTGCCATAGAGCAGTGTTTCTCAACCTTGACCACGTGAAGATGGGTGGACTTCAACTCCCAGAATTCCCCAGCCATGCTGGCTGGGGAATTCTGGGAGTTGAAGTCCACCCATCTTCACGTGGTCAAGGTTGAGAAACACTGCCATAGAGTCTGGCTTTCACTTATCTTTCACATTTTATGAAACTAAATTTAGAGGAAGGAAGGAAGGAAGGAAGGAAGGAAGGAAGGAAGGAAGGAAGGAAGGAAGGAAGGAAGGAAGGAAGGAAGGAAGGAAGGAGGGAGGGAGGGAGGGCCAAAAGAGTCTTATTGTGGCTTACTGGCATAGTTTGGCTCTAGCAAATCAAGAAAAGTAGGGGGTACCCTCCACTTTGAAGCAGCCATGGGAATTTTACTGGAGGGGGGAGAAAGAAGATACCTGTATTTAATATTCATGTACAATCCAGATGTTAGGAGTTGGCAGAATCACCTCAGCCATATTAAATTTTAAAATTTGGCAATCAGGCCACGTATAAGGAAGGTCGAGCAGTTCTGCCCACATGTGATATGTGCGAGTTTTGACTACTCTCCTGGATGACCCTTCTCTGAGAGCTGAAATGCAAACGATCTTTAAGCCATACTTGTGAAAGTCAAGGAGTATAGTGAAAAAGTGGGATGGGTGGCAACCAATACAGCAACCAGCCTTAGAAATGACAATGAAGATACCGAAGTGGTGGACAACTTCTGCCTTTTAGGATCAACCATCAAGAGTAAAGGAACCAGCAGTCAAGAAATATGCCATAGATTAACACTTGGCAGAGCAGCCATGAAGGCCTTGGAAAAGATATTCAGATGCTAGCATGTGTCTCTACTGCAAAGATCAGAATCACACAAGCCATGGTCTTCCCTGTGACCATCTATGGAAGCAAAAGTTGGACTCTGAACAAGCAGGATAGGAAGACCATTGATGGCTTTGAACTTTGGTGTTGGAGAAGACCCTCAGAATCCTGCGGATGGCCAAGAAAACAAACCAATGGATCATTGAATAAATCAGCCCAGAGTTCTCACTTGAGGCACTGATGACCAAGCTGGAATTATCCTACTTCTGACACATGATGTGAAGACCCAGCTCTCCGGAGAAGGCTCTGATGGTGGGAAAAGTGGAAGGAAAGAGAAGAAGAGGACGACCAGCAGCAAGGTGGACAGACTCAGTTACAGCTGTGATGGGTGCATTGGTGGAAGGACCAAGCTGAAGAAGATCTTAAATAGAGTTGACACCAACTTAATGGCACATAATAAATCGATCAAAAACTATATCTGTCCCCAAGCTATGTAAAAATTGTGCACACAAATGAATGCAACTTCAGAAGATTTCAAACTACAGTACCCATCATCCCTAGCCACTGTCAGTGCTGGATCAGCCTGATAGGAATTGGAGTCCAAAACCTACCTGGAATGCAGGATGTCCCTCTGTGTGCATGAGATATTCTTTTAGAGATTTCGATTCTAGAGAGAGCAAATCACAACGTTGCCACAATTCCACCACATCTCTCGGCGCGCAAGGACATATTGTCAGCCGTTCCCACCCACAAGGGAGGGGCCACTTAGCCAAATTTTGACCTCCATTTGTCAAGGCATTTTGAGGAGAGCTTGGAAATTTAGATTGGCAAAGTTTAATTCCGTTTGGCCAGTTTCTGGTCCAGCTGGTCTGCCCATTGCAATCTTTCCTGGACCTGGACATGCTGAAGTCAGTGATTTGCACCCTGGCCACCTTCCAGTTAGACTACTGCAATTGGCTGCATGTGGGGCTGCCCTTGGAGAGGACTCTAAAGCTGCAGCTGGCACAGAACGTCCCTTTTGTTCTGCTGAGTGACATTAGCCGTCTTAGGAGAACAACCCCTTCAGAGGGTGGCCTTTACTATGGTAGCCCCCCCCCCCCCAATTATGGAAGACCTTGTCCTCTAAGTCAGCTGGGCACCCCTTGATATCCTTTAGAAGAAAACAGTCCTCCAGGAAGGGTTTTCTTCATGGAGACTGGCATAGGGGCTACCAAGTTTTAATTTAAATTTAATTCATCATTGAGGTCAGTGACTCTCAATCTCAGCACTTTAAGACGGGTGGACTCCAACTCCCAGAATTCCCCCAGCTGGGGAATTCTGGGAGTTGGAGTCCACCCATCCTAAACTGGCTGAGATTGAGAAACCCTGGTTTAGGTTGTTGCTACAATGCTACTCTTTTCTCTATGCAAGCTGCGTAGAGTCAGGTGAATCAGGCCAGCTGCAAATCTTTGCCATCCATCAGTCGGGTTGCTGTGGTTTTAGGTCGCCTGGGTGCACGTTTCGGGTTTTAAGGCTTTCCCTGGTTTTGTTTGACGCGTGCCTATGTCCGGGGGTGCACGCAGCACCCCCAACAGACACACACCAATGCGTTCATGTACAGTCCACGGGTCCCCGGGGTGTCTCTGGTGCCCAATGCGCTGCATAGACACCCTTCCTAATAGCATTCTCTGCTATCATCCCAGAAGGAAAAAAAAGCGGGGATTTTTGCCAGGGACAAATTGTGGAAAATGGGGCTGGGGGGGAGGCAGCTCCCAGTTAAACAGAAACCCCTAGCAATAATGCTCCTGATTTTTTTTTCTTCCTTTCTTTCTTTGCTAAAATGCATATGCCGTTCGATCATTTCCTCTTTCCCTGAACAAATTGCCGGACTCCCCCCACCCACCCCCCAAAAAAACCTGAGCCCATCTCTGCCCTCTCTTCAAGAAGGCCTCTCTTTCTGCTGGGTAAAAACCCGAAAAGAGAAACGGTTTCCTTGGCAACAGCTATGCACCACATGGCGCTTGACATTTGTGGGTTGCCGTGGCAACTGGATTTTCTTGGGGAGGGGGGACCTTCCCCTCTGGAGCTGCGGGGGGAGTGATGGGGGGGAGGACCGAAGATGGGGTCGAATATTCAGGTTTGATCCAGGACGATGTCGGTTTGGAATCCCCTGGACTGTTTTTAAATTTCCGATTTTGCAATCCTTCCAATTTGCAAAGCGGTTTTCCCCGTGTGGGTTGCAACCCTTGTACGCATCAGATCAAACAGGTGGCCTCCTCTGACTGCCTGTGGTGCAAACGTTGTGCATCCCACTAAGGCAGCTTTGGAATGCCCTAGACTACAACATCCATCACTCTTGGCCAGTGTCCAGGGAGGGGAAATGGAGTCCAAAAGGCTTGTGGAAAAATCAGATTTGGCAAACCTGATCTTCACCCGCACAACTTGACTAAGTTTTGCCCAGTATGAGTGAGTTTAAGTAGAGAAATCTTTCCAAGGCTGAAATAGACCCTGGATGGTAGACCACCAGGAGATCTAGGGGTCTGGAAACTGAAGACAAGAAAAAGACCGAAGAAGCCCACAAGAGAACCATTTCCCTAAATCCAAATTAGCAAACTGCAACATAACACCCAAGAAACCTATTGTGGTATTTGTCCTTCGCGGAAAACTTTTCCATGCCTTCTTGCCTGCTATAAAAACTTGAACAGCGGAGAATGGGGGGCATGGAAAACACAGACACCCCTAAAAATTACTTGTTCTCTTTTTTGTAACGTCCCCCCTTGCTGGGTTCCTGGATTCTCCTCAAGGAACAGACCAACACCCAGACAAATAGAAGACAAACAGAAAATGAAATATAAGGGCCATCTGTAGCCCCCAGCTCGAAAATTTAACTCCATCAAAACTCAACCAATCCCTTTTCCAAAGGAAACGTATTTAGGATGGGAATTATAACAGGAGATACGGCGCGATGTCTATTTTGACATTCTAGCATCTGGGATAAAACTCATCCCTGTGGCCTTACATTTATCTGAGCCCCTCTAAGCCCCCCATTTTTTCCCCTCCTGCTGGCACTGTTCACTTGCAAAAGAAGGAGAAAGAAAATAAATATAACATTGCCGTAACTCACAAACTGCCCCTCGATCTCATGAGCCGCTTCATACAACTTGCTTGTTCACGGTCAGTTTAACCATCGTGACCTCAGCCCAGTTTTCTGGTTCACTCGATGCGCTTGAGCCATGAACTAACCTCACCTAACAAACCAGGATCAAGGGTGGACACCAATCAGCCCTTCAGAGTAGGCCTGGTCAAGGAGCAGACACAGCAGGGACTCCGGAAATGCTAGTTTTAGCTGTAGGGTAGAATAACAGAATCTCTGAGTCCCTCTCTGTCCCATCTTATATTTAGCAAAATCAAGAAGGGATTATTCTAAGGTTTTTTCTCATGTTTGCTTCAATCCCTGGATGACGTAATCTCTTATCCAAGTCTGTCCTTAATGGCTCATTCATATCTTCCCCAACATCTGCTCTAAACGTCTACACCACCAGTCCAAAAAATATGGGTTGATCTCTTACAGGTGTAAATGGATCACATCAGCTATATCTGCCAAAGGAGATACATGACCATCACTTCAAATAACCATCGCAAACACCTCTTTCTCCAAAAGCCCTTTTCTTTCCTGGCCACAAACCAGATGTTTGGCCCTGAAGACTCCCAACCATCAATGATTTAAAGGAGAATTAAAGATTAAACTGGCTATTTATTCTATGGAGGCCCTTCAATGAGTGGAGAAGGCCATCATGCTGGGGAAGGTGGAAGAGAAGAGAAGAAGAGGACAACCAGCAACAAGGAGGATGGACTCAATGACAGTGGTGATGGGAGCACGTTGGAAGTCCTGAAAGACCAGGATGGGGGCAGATCATCCTGGAGAACACCCATCTACGCGGTCGCTAAGAGTCAACAACAACTTGATAGCACGTCTTCATCATCATCATCACTAGCAGAAGAAAGATACATCTCTCAGAACTTCTATCCCCAACTCCTCAGATTCTGGCCCTAACCATTATGCCACCTTGCCAAAGCCTGCCAGCCAGTAGCATTGGGAGGAGGAAGGGTAGATGTTTACATTTGAAGGTTACATGTTTGCTAGTTTGAACCAGGGTCCTGATACCAGAGCTGTGCACTCTCCAAATTCAAAAGGGGATTTGCAACCCTGGTGGAGGGGAGCATTCATCTACCATCTCTCTGCACCCCCTAAAACCAAATGCATCTTTTCCCAGGATGGCCATGATTCCCCCCTCCACCCCCAAAGGCACATTGGGTTTAAAAAGTTGCTGACAGATACTACGTGAACTCCCGCATGTGCTCCGTAGCATCCAAGAGTCCTTAACTGGATTACAGCAAGATGCAAATGTAATTACAACACAGGAATATCTCCTGCTCAGCTCAGTAACTGTAAAATGATTTTTGCCTAATAATTTTGAAGCACATTATTTGAAAGGTTCTCTTCAGCTGTATCAGCCTCTCTGGGCTAAGATTCACTGCTGGATGTTTTTGCATATTTATCTTCAAGAAGTATTACGCTAAATTAGAAGCTTCGGACTTTGCTGTAATTGCACCCCTCTCAACATTCCCACCATATACCAGCCTGGCCTCCTATTTCTCCAAAACAGGCCTTAAAATTTTACTTACTCCAAAATTCTTTGGAAAAGTATTTATAGCTGGCATTTAGCAGCTGTTGGCTTTAATTGCTGCTACTGGTAGTTTTTTTTCCTTTTATTTCCCAGTAACATATGTTTTACTTTGCTGCTATAATATTTTTAGATGTCCTAGTATATTTTAGATTATGGTTTTAATGTTTTAATAGTTTGTAATGTACATTGCCATAAATAGTTTTCATACATTCTGAGGAATTTTCGATGTGGGACAAATTTGGGACAGATATTTATTCTTCAGAGGTGGGCTGGACAACTTACCTGTCCTACTGCAAAGGTGAGCCCCAGCTGAGTGACTTTGGGACCAACCAAGTAAAGGGATAAGGACTTAAAAAAAAAAGCTTCTGTATTTGCTTGCATTAAATGCTTTGGAGGGGGAAGGAGGAGAAAGAAGGAAAGTATTGGATAATACATTGGACAGAATGACCCTTGTGATCAGACCACCATCAGTCTGAACAATCACCTGACATCTGTCAGTCATAATAGTCACCCCACTACCATTGGTCACCCCAATCAGCCAACCATCAAACACAGTGGTCATCCCACCCCCACTGGTCACTCTAGTCACCTAACTATCAGTTATCCCAGTTCACCCAACCAGCAGCCACTTCAGTCACCCACCATCAGACACAGCAGTCACCCTTGGTCACCCCAGTCACCCAACTTCCAGACAGAACAGTCACCCCACCACCACTGATCACCCTAATCACCCAACCATCAAACACGACAGTCACCCCATCACCATTGATCACCCCAGTCACCCAACCATCAGTCATTCCAATCACCCAAACATCAAACACAGCAGTAATCTGACCGCCACTGTCCCCCAGCTGTAGAGGAAAGAGGGAATGGCCTTGAGGGATAGGAGGAAGAGATGTGGCCAAAGCAACAGTTAGATAAAAGGAACCTGAGTCCAGGGCAGGACTGTAACCTGAGAAAACAACTCAGACACATCCCTCCCTACTTCACATGAAGCTAAAGGGAGGGAAGGGGGAGGCACATTCAGTCCTGCAAGATTCTATGGCTATAACTTTACAATAAAGGTAGTATTAGTCTACATCAGGGTTTCTCAGCCTCAGCAACTTTCAGTTGTGTGGACGTCAACTCCCAGAATTCCCCAGCCAGCTGGACGGAGGACTTGAAGACAAAAAAGACATCTCCTTTTGCTGGACATCTGGTAACCCTAGTCCCGGGAAGAGTTTTTATTCTAAGTATTTTATGCCGTGCTTGCTCTGTTCCTCTTTCTTGGCATAATGTTTTAATTTATATATTTCATTTTTGTTTAATCGATTTATATAGCTTTGCCGCCAAGCGTTCGGGAAGGGGGAATAATGTCCCCAATTCTATCCTTGCATTGAAGACATCCCTGAATTAGCCTCTTACATTCTGCTGAGTTGTCCATTGCATCTGCAAATTAATTTCCCCCATCCTTGTAAATCGGTCCAACTCTACTATGGAAGAGAATACAATATTTTTTGCTGTTGGCAGGGAATTCCTTAGAAATCTCCAAGATATTGGCAAAATAGTGCTTGGTCATGATTGCTGCAGGGAAACTCTGGGTATAATGAAGTTCTAATAGATTGTTTCCCCATCAGAAGACCATTCTCTCTCTCTTTTTAATATTCTAGTTTTATTGCATTGATTGTTTGCTGTTGGGTTTTTTAGAGAGGGAGAATTCTGGTCTGTAAATGAAATGTCACCGATTTCTAGGAAGCAGATAACGGACAGATACAGGCCAATGGTAATGTTCAAAATCCAAGCAGGGGATTGGAATAGCAGCAACATGAAGCCTATTTTAGGGTTCCCATTACCATTTGTATGACTTTTCATGTGAAAAAAAATAGTGCTGGCAATTTGAAGATAGAGGATGCTGGAATAGGGGGGAGAGAAAGTTTGTTGCCCAAACTGAGATCCAAAGGCCTGAATGCTTTTAATTTTATTCATCAGAGGTATATCTTGCCTTTCCTTCTGGAGTTCAAGGCCACGTACACCATATTTTAATATAGAAATTAATTAATAAATGAATGAATGAATTTCCTCACCAAAAAATCCCTCCGCAATTTTTCCCACCAAAAACAACCCTATTTTATTCATTTATCAAATCTGTATGTCGCCCGACTGCCCACATGGTTCTTCCATCCACCCCAGGAAACTCATGGCAAAGTGGTCATATGAGGCTAAATGATGGCTGTTCTCCCGCTCTCTTGGGGTTCTTTTAGGTTTTTATTCTTTTAGGTTTCTATGTTTGTTGTTATTGATGTTGGATGTTTTTTAGATGGCGATATGGTTTGAATTGCCATACTGCTTGCAAAAAGTCACTTTTTGTGAGGTGGGTGGCTATATAAATTTGCTAAATAAATACATTTTAAAAACCCTATGAGATAGGTTGGATTGAGAGAGAATAACTGCCCCTAAGTCACCCAGTAAATTTCCATGACTCATGGTAGAATTGAACCTGAGTCTTCATTGTCCTAGCATAACACCTTAACCACTATACCAGGATTTCTCAACCTTATCAACTTGAAGATGGGTGGACTTCAACTCCCAGAATTCCACAGCCAGCCATGAAGTCCACCCATCTTAAAGTAGCCAAGGTTGAGAAACCCTGAAATAGATGCTGGCTGGGGAATTCTGGGAGTTGAAGTCCACCCATCTTCAAGTTGCTGAGGCTGAGAAGCCCTGCGCTATACTGTGCTGGCTTTAGAAGACCTCCACCATCTCTTCCAACATTGACAATCCAGATACATCCACCTGATTTCACTCAATCCCTTAACTTACTTCCTGCAACCACCATTTTCTGGCTTTGCAAAATACATAACTTACGGTAAACCACAAAACATTAACCTGGGTTGGTTTAACATCCTGCATGAACGCCCCTGCTGGGTTTGCAACAGAGGAAGTCTGTTGGGGGAATGCAATTGATAGCTAAGATAGGTCCTCTCTTGCAGGACAAGCCAGCATGTGTGTATGGGCTGCGCTGCTCCAGGATCACCCTGCCATTGCGCACAAAGTCACACGGGATGCTACGAAACGTAGACCCCCTTCCAAGACCCCCTTCTCGGGCACACGCCCACGCTGTAACAACAACCTACGTTCTACTATGGCAAGTTCCAGTCACGATCTGGTATATGCTTCCTCGTTACATAAATTGGACTCTGACAATACAGGCAGACGCACTATTAAAAAACAGCCGCCGTCTCTGTGCTGCCTTAAGGCTCACACCAACACGCCAGCAAAATGCATGTTTGCTTTGCAGCTGCAAAATATATGCATCTCTTCCCCTCCTTCGGTGTGTGTGTTTTTTTTAATAGGAGATTAAGTTTAATAAGGTGACACCACATGGACAACACTTGGAAAAAATCGGCTGACTCTGTGCTGCTTTAACACCAGGTCAGAACTACAACAACACCCCAAATATAGAATATACAACATACAACATAAAATGCTGCTTGCTCTGTCTTTCTGTCTGTCTATCTTCCATCCATCCATCCATCCATCCATCCATCCATCCATCCATCCATCCTATCTATCTATCTATCTATCTATCTATCTATCTACCTACCTACCATCCATCCATCCATCCATCCATCCATTCTCTATCTATCTATCTATCTATCTATCTTCCATCCATCCATCCATCCATCCATCCATTCTCTATCTATCTATCTATCTATCTATCTATCTATCTATCTATCTCTGTCTATCTTCCATCCATCCATTCATCCATCCATACTTTCTCTCTCTCTCTCTCTCTATTATCTATCTATCGTCTACCATCTACCTACCTTAACTATCCATCTCTCTCCCCATTATCCATCCATCCATCCATCCATCCATCCATCCATCCATCCATCCATTAAATTTATAGACCACCCAATCCGTATGAATCCAGGCAGCTTACAGATGGAACAATAAAACCTTGTAAAAACACAGAATATATAAGCCAAAAGAACATGTAGAGCAGTGTTTCTTAAAGGGTGGTCTTAGGACCCCTGCAGTCCCCAAGACCCTCTCGGGGGTCCTCGAAATCAAAATTATTTGCCAGCCTATGTTGAAAAATAATACCTTATTAAAATCCCGTCAAACAATCATGAGGAGTGGTAGCGCCAACGAACGCATCCATTTTAATTTTTAATATGGTAAAGACTGTACTGATAAATATGATCCATGCAAAGGAACGCTCTTCTGGGGTCCTCCGTGAGAACACGGGGCCAACCTTTCCTCTACCGTCCACTTTGCTTCCTTCTCTGCACTGCCTTCCTTTCTCCAGCAAGTGATGCTCAGCGCATAAGCCAAGGCAACGCCCCATCCTTTGGGGTCCAACGCACCATTAGGAACATGTGCAAGAGGTAGCCCTCTTGTTCTGTGTTTGTGCACTCAAACTGAGTGTGTAAGTGGCCGACGTCAGACGTTACACATCGCAATGTTTTGCACCAGCCCGATTCCATCAATTCTGTTTTTCGTTCAGCATTCAGCAGCCGCAAGCGCTTTCAGGAAGCGAAGCAAAGTCGAGGATAAAAATTGGGCAAGCTGAAATATGTGCCCAAAGGCAACCCAGACCTTCACACACACACACACACACACACACACACCCATGGATTCGCAGGGTGCCCTGAGAAAACCACCGCACCGTCACTCAGGCGGGGAGGGAAATGCAGGGTGCCGGGTTGCCATGAGAACCGTGGTGTGAATTAAGGGCCGTGCAAGGCCAAGCGGAGAACGCCAGCACCTTCCCTTCCCTTGACAAGAGAGAACATTCAATTAGCCGAGCCCCGTTTTGTCATCCCCAAATTACGGTAATTAAGCCAGAGAGGAGGCTGTTGCAAGCCTGCTTCCTTGCTCAGTGAGGAGCCAGGAGCCTGAATCCCGGCTGACATCTGAAGAACTGTTCTTGGGGAGGGGGGGGGAACAAGGCAGTTCCTCCCCTTGGAAAAAGTGAATGACCCTAACTTATAAGCAGGGGGGGTTATAATCTGGGGGCTTAGCTTGGCTCCCAGGGTTTTTAAGAAGTCGTCCGTGGTGTTTTATCTGCCTACAAAAATAGCTCAGCTGCTTTATTTAGGGTTGTTTTCTGCCAAATCCCAGCCCAGCCTATAGGTCTAGGCTCTCCTGGTGGCCTCCTATCCACATATTAACCCATCCTGGTGCTGCTCAGCTTTTTGAGATCAGCCAAGACCGATTAGGGCCTGCCGCTTGCTTGTTTTACTGAAGTTAAAAATCCCCAAAGTCAAGCTTGTGACTGTCTGGAGAGATACAGACAATGTCCTTGGAAGTGGTTGGCCAATGTCTTCTTCTCCTACTTTTTTCCACTTCTGGTCTTACCTCCAGCCCTGATGGGACAGGCCATTTCAAATTCCTGAAGGAAGGATCGTCACAAAGAGGGGAAAATATATTTTTTTACTGCCCTAGGAGGCAGGCTCACAGTGACTGTAAATCACAGGATGGCAGATTTGGGCTGAACATTAGGAGAAAACTCTTCAGTAGTTAGAGCAATTTGATAGAAGAACCAATTATCTAGGGAGGGGCTAGGCTTTTTTTCCTTGGGGGGGCCACTTGATGGCTGAAGTTGGGAGTTGGAAAGATGATCTCAAGGTACCTCCCTCTCAATGGTCCTTTGAGTGTCAAACTGGAGAAGCTCCAAGTTCTAATTACTCAGACACGATGTTCACTAGGTGCCCTTTCATCCAGCTTCTCTTCATTTGCTTAACACTCCAGGCCGGGCCTAAAGGCCTTAAACTTAACCATTTTCTTAACATGTTGCATGAATCAAGCCAGCATGTTAAGCCATAAGGTGGTTCATTGCTTTGAGCATTGCGCAACACAGCAACCCAGGTTCAAGGTTTGCCATGATGGGTGAACCTGGCCAATCTCACTCAGCTAAACCAGCGTTTTTCAACCTCGGCAACTTGAAGATGGGTGGACTTCAACTCCCAGAATTCCCCAGCCAGCAAGGGTTAGGGTTAGGGTTAGGGTTAGGGTTAGGGTTAGGGTTAGGGTTAGGGTTAGGGTTAGGGTTAGGGTTAGGGTTAGGGTTAGGGTTAGGGTTAGGGTTAGGCTGGCTGGGGAATTCTGGGAGTTGAAGTCCACCCATCTTCAAGTTGCTGAGGTTGAGAAGCCCTGAGCTAAACAACCTCACAGGGTCGTCGTGAAGTTAAAATGAGGACACAGGGAGCAGGGGGCCTTGTGCAATTAGAGAAGTAAACTCTCCGGGTTTCAAAAAGGAGCCTTAGCATTTGTGCGCCTGCGTGCACAGGAGTTGAAAAGAAGATGCACCCACACACACAAACTCAGAGGTTTTATTTTTAAAACCACGGAATGTGGATCTGACATTTTCCATGTCCCCTGTGCCCCCAGGGCTGGCATCTCCACGAAGTTGCACTGATGATTTTCAATGGATATGGGGGAACGATGCCAGCAATGAAGTATTTAGAAACGGTGGAGGGGAAAGGTTAATTGTCTTCCTTCTTGTCTATTTTACCTGAACAAATAGCGGTGGATGGAACTGAACTTCAGAAGGAAAAATATGTATATATTTGATATTTCGGCATGAGGTGGAAGGAGCTTTTACCCAACTGCTGCAAGAAACAGCCAGCTGCTTTAGGACGGCCCTTCCCAGACCAGATCCTGGCCAGGTAGGTTGGACTACAACTCCCATCAGCTTTAGTTATCGCAATTACTGTAGTGGGTAAGGATGGTGAATTTATGCCACAGATAGAACAGGGAAGGGGGTAGATTAGGGGGGGAATGCAAACTGCAGGGGAAAAGAAGGGCCAAATCCTCTTGCTAGATGACGATGATGATTAGATAAATGATCCACCTCCCGTACAGACTGAACAATTAGAAAAAAATGATCTTTACACAAAGAGGAAATCAGGAACACAGTAATCCATGCCAGGAAAGCATCTAGTTCAGGTAGCCTTCACTTAACAACCACAATTGGGACCAGCAACTTGTTGCTAAGCAACGCCGTCACTAAGCAAAACATCACATGACCGTGCCGGACTTATGACATCATTCCCATCATGGTCGTTAAACAATTCACCTGTGGTCATTAAGCGAGACATCACATGACCATGACTTGCAATTTTACTACTGACTTCTCCATTGACCCTGTTTATTGGAAGCCGGCTGTGACATGCGCAAATGGCGATCACATGACTGCGGGATGCTGTGACCGTCATAAATGCGCACCAGTTGTGAAGCACCCAAATCGCTATCACGTGACCGCAGGGACACTGGGACCGTCATAAGTGCAAGGACTGGTTGTAAAGTTACTTTTTCAGCACCACTGTAATTTTGAATGGTGGCTAAGCAGGGCAGTCATTAACCGAGGACCACCTGTAATTCTCCAGATGTCGTCAAACTACAAGCCCCATGCTCCTTAGGGCACTGGAAGGTATGTTACTTTGAAGGTACGTAGCAGAAAATGGAAGCAACCAGTGACAGATGCAGTGACATACACCATGCGACATACACCATGACATCATTGCACAAATAATGCATAGTATCACATAATTTATGTCATCTGTGTGATGATGTCATGGTACGTGGGATGTCACTTGGCCCCCTTCCCTTCCCTGAGGACACCCATGGCTACATTCAGCGTGGTGCCCTGCTTCTGCCTTGGACTAATAATAATAATTTATTAAACCTGTATGCCGCCTGTCTTTCGATGACTCTGGGCAGCTCGCAACCATCCCTACAAAGAAATTACAATAAAACCAATTAAAAGGAAGGAAGGAAGGAAGGAAGGAAGGAAGGAAGGAAGGAAGGAAGGAAGGAAGGAAGGAAGGAAGGAAGGAAGGAAGGAAAAACGATGAACCGAGAGGTCTCCCTCTCCCGCGCTGAAGGCCGGGGTGAAGAGCCGGGTCTTCACAGCTCTTCTGAACCACAGCAGAGTGGGGGCCATTTGGATCTCGGGGGAAACCTCGCTTCAGAGGGCAGGCGCTGCCACAGAGAAAGGACGCTGCTGGGTCCCCGATAGATGCCCTTGCTTAATCGAAGGAACCCGGAGCGCGCCAACCCTGCAGGGTTGAATTGACGGGGAGAATATTATGGAGGCAGGTGGTCCCACAAGGCCCTGTGTCACGGAGAGCTTTATAGGTAACAACCAGCATCTTGAATCGCACCCAGAAGCAAACCGGCAACCAGTGCAGCTTGTGAAGCAGAGGTGTTACTGGCATGCCCATCACTGCCTGCACCGCTGCATTCTGGACCAGTTGAAACTTCTGGGTAGTCTTCAAGGGCAGCCCCATGTAAAGCACATTGCAGTAGTCAAACCTCAAGGTGACCAGGGCATGAGTGACTGTCCGAAGAGCCCCCCGATCTAGGAAAGGGCGCAACTCGTGCACCAGATGAAGCCGTGCAAAGGCCTTCCTGGCCACAGCTGCCACTTGCTCTTCAATCAAGAGCTGCGAGTTCAGGAAGACCCTCAGATTGCACACCATCCTCGAGAAGGGAAGTGCAACGCCATCCAACGTCAAAGACAGAATATCCTCAGATCTGGGTGGCCCAAACACCTCCAGCCACTCCTTAGAAACCCAATTAGAAACGACCCTGTGTGGGCACAAGACTTCTTAAATTCCCCTTTGGACAGAAAACTGTCAGGAACTACAATCTGGGGGCTCTGATCAACAGTCTTTATTCGAAGGAAGATAAAGATCGCCATACAAGAATTCCAGCAAGTGTCTGCTTTCAAATGGGAAACCTATATATACACAGTCAAGGCCAGGCGGCCAAACTCTTGTTAGTTCCTGCTTTTCCAATTTTCGGCGGAAAGAGGGTTGTCTCTTTTGTGAAAGAGAGGAACTGATTCAATCTGTTGATTGTTCCAGTAAATTCTTCCACACTTTCACCGAAAGCTGGGGCGTGCGCGCACGCACACACGCACACACACACACCATTTTCACACTGCAGGAAGGTTTCTCCCATACTGGTGGAGTCCCATCCTGGCCTGTCCTCTGCACAGCTTTGAGAGGAGAGAGACAACCTGTTTTTCTATCCCCCAGGGCTCTCATCACCTCTAACAATCAAAAACAAAGCAAAATGAAAATAATTTCAAACCATCCATACGGGAAAAAAAAAAGCTAAAAGCATGGCTGGGGAGGAATTCTGGATATAAGCGGTTCCGTTGACTTGGTTTTATGTATCTGCTTTACTGTAAATCAGGTAAAACAAAGGTACGAGCAGGCTGCACTCCAAAAAGTAGGTGGGGCCAAAAAAAGTGGGTGGGGCCAGGCTAAAACAAAATGATGTTATTAAAATTGAAACTGATTTAAGGTCATTAAATTAAGTGATGAGAATCTAGCCTATAGCTGTAGGATCTCCTAGTGGTCTCCCTTCTAAATAACTGGCCCAGTTTATTATTTATTATTTTATTTATTTCATTGGATTTCTCCGCCGCCCATCTCCCCCATAATAGGGGACTCTGGGCGACTCACAAAAAACATTAAAACTATAAATACATCCAAAATTTAAAACAATACACATAAAGCATCCAAAAAGTTTAGCTTTATGAGCTCAGCTAGGTGCTGTCACCAGCTGAGGCTTTATTCATTATTCATATTAAATATTACAATTTGGGGGGGGGGGAATTGGAGCAGTTCTTGGAAACAGACTAATCATTTGAGGGGAGGTATACACTCTCCTAAAATAAAGTTTGCTAAGTTCTTAATTTACATTGATTCAGTAGGCTTTCTACAACATTCCACTGGTCCTGAAGGCAGCCTCTGCTATGCAGTATTTATAAAGGAGGGGGAGGAGAGGGAAAGGAAGAATGAAGGAAGTGTGAAGGGTTTCTTTCTTGTTCCATCTGCTGAAAAAAGTGATATTCTTCTCAATCTACGTGCTTGAAAAAGAGAGCAAAAAAGGATACAGGACGAGTCTGACATTTATTTCTGGAAACATTATAAAGTGGGTCCAGAACAGATCTATGAGTACTTGAAAACAAGAATTTGTCAAGAACTAGTCTTACCAAATTAACCTTACCTCATTTTTTTAAAATAAAGTAACTTCCTAAGTAGCTGGTGGGAATGCTGTTGATGTAATACAGGTGAAACTCGAAAAATTAGAATATCGTGCAAATGTTCATTTATGTCAGTATGGCAACTCAGAAGGTGAAACCAATATATGAGATAGACGCATTACATGCAAAGCGAGATATGTCAAGCCTTACTTTGGTATAATTGTGAGGATTATGGCGTACAGCTCATGAAAACCCCAAATTCACAATCTCAGAAAATTAGAATAGTGTGAAAAGGTTCAATATTCTAGGCTCAAAGTGTCCCCCTCTAATAAGCTAATGAATCCATAACCCCTGCAAAGGGTTCCTGAGCCTTTCAATGGTCTCTCAGGCTGGTTCAGTAGGAATCACAAGCATGGGAAAGACTGCTGACCTGACAGTTGTGCAGAAAACCATCACTGACACCCTCCATAAGGAGGGAAAGCCCCAAAAGGTAATTGCAAAAGAAGTTGGATGTTCCCAAAGTGCTGTATCAAAGCACGTCAATAGAAGGTTATGTGGAAGGGAAAAGTGTGGTAGAAAAAGGTGCACAAGCAGCAGGGATGACCGCAGCCTGGAGAGGATTGTCAGGAAAAGGCCATTCAAAAGTGTTGGGGACTTTCACAAGGAGTGGACTGAGGCTGGAGTTAGTGCATCAAGAGCCACCACACACGGACGGATCCTGGACATGGGCTTCAAATGTCGTATTCCTCTTGTCAAGCCGCTCCTGAACAACAAACAACGTCAGAAGCGTCTTACCTGGGCTACAGAAAAAAAGAACTGGTCTGTTGCCCAGTGGTCCAAAGTCCTCTTTCTGATGAGAGCAACTTTTGCATCTCATTTGGGAACCAAGGACCCAGAGTCTGGAGGAAGAATGGAGAGGCACACAATGCACGATGCTTGAAGTCCAGTGTGAAGTTTCCACAGTCTGTGTTGATTTGGGGAGCCATGTCATCTACCGGGGTTG
Organism: Liasis olivaceus; assembly: GCA_030867105.1. NCBI lineage: Eukaryota > Metazoa > Chordata > Lepidosauria > Squamata > Pythonidae > Liasis > Liasis olivaceus. The sequence goes on from CM061349.1 coordinate 6,828,458, forward strand.
GTCCACTGTGCTTCATTAAGTCCAGGGTCAACACAGCCGTCTACCAGGAGATTTTGGAGCACTTCATGCTTCCTTCCGCAGACGAGCTTTATGGGGATGCCGACTTCATTTTCCAGCAGGACTTGGCACCTGCCCACACTGCCAAAAGTACCAAAACCTGCTTCAATGACCATGGGATTACTGTGCTTGATTGGCCAGCAAACTCGCCTGACCCGAACCCCATAGAGAATCTATGGGGAAGGCCGCTATTGAAGCATCCTGGTCTTCCATAACACCTCAGCAGTGCCACAGGCTGATAGCATCCGTGCCACGCCGCATTGCGGCAGTCATTGCTGCAAAAGGGGCCCAGACCAAGTACTGAGTACATATGCATGCTTCTACTTTGCAGAGGTCCGATATTGTTCTATTTCCAATCCTTGTGTTATTGATGTCATGTAATATTCTAATTTTCTGAGATTGTGAATTTGGGCTTTTCATAAGCTGTACGCCATAATCATCACAATTATAGCAAAGTAAGGCTTGACATATCTCGCTTTGCATGTAATGCATCTATCTCATATATTGGTTTCACCTTCTGAGTTGCCATACTGACATAAATGAACATTTGCACGATATTCTAATTTTTCGAGTTTCACCTGTATATCTTGTCTTCAACAACACAGCTGACACAGGACTTTTTGATTAGCAAGCTTGTTAAACAGAGCTGGATTATATCCACTGCAAACTTGAAAATCACATTTAAAGAATGCTTATCAACTGTTCTTCATCCAATTGAAATGAGGTATCAATAAGCTTAGGGACAGATCACCATGGAGAAAACCCACCTATGTGGTCACTAAGAGTCAGCACCAACTTTATCATAATCAACCAACCAACCTGAATAACACAGAATTTGTGTCTGATCCTTGAACTCTTTAACATTTTCATTAACGATGTGGATGAAGAGATGGTGGGAACTCTGACCAGATTTGCAGAAAAACAGGATAGAATAGTTAATACTAGAAAAGGCAGATACAAAATTCAAAATTACCTCTCTAGGCTGGAGACACTGCCTGAAAATAACAGAATGAAACTGAACAGGGATAAATGCCAAGGCAGGAGAAATCAGAGGCGTGCTGTGCATAGGAGATGCCTGGCTTAGTAACAGTGTGTGTAAAAAAGAATTTGGAATTATACCTGATCACAAGCTGACCATGAGTCAGCAGTGTGACGAGGCTGCTAAAAACCAAATGCAGTTTTAGGCAGCATCAACAGTGGTTTAATTCCCAAATCATAGGAAGCAATAGAGCCACTCCATTCTGCATGGGCCAGGCCCCAGTATCTGGCCTGGGTCTGCAAAGGAATTTAGAGCTGACCACGAGGAAGGGATGGGAGAGACCTGTTAAGAAGGGGCTTGGAGAAAAGGTTACATCATCCAGGGGTTGGAGCACATGTGAGAAAGAAACTCAAAATAACCCCTCCTTGACTTCCTTTTGTGTAAGATGGAACGGAGAAAAAGTTGGGCAGGCTTTCAAGATCCTGTTATTCTTTCTCAGCCCTTCGAGGTAGGCCAAGTCGGGAAAGAGACTCCTCAAGGAATATTGGAATTCTACTTTATTGATATAGGTCAGTGTTTCTCAACCTTGGCAACTTTAAGATGTGTGGACTTCAACTCCCAGAATTCCCCAGGCTGGCTGGGGAATTCTGGGAGTTGAAGTCCACAGAGTTGCTGAGGCTGAGAAACACTGATCTGTATCAACAGAGTTCCAATATTCCTTGAAAGCCTGACAGCATTTCCCCTTCCATCTCTCTTACACCAAAGAGAGCCAAGGCCAGCCATCTTGAGTTTCTTTCTCACACTTTCTTCTATTCCTGAGCTTAATTTGTGTTTTGCTAACTGTCTCAGTATTTGTTCTCCAAGGTCACCTCTGTGCTTCTCCCTACAACAATACAGGAGCGTTGCTGGAAACCCTGCACCGTCTCTTTCTTAGCCTGGCCTAATTTGAAGGGCTGACATCAATCTTAAAAGAGCAGAAGTCACCACCCTCCAGCTTAGCAAGAGAGATATTGCGTTACGAGTACGATTTCTAAATCTGCCTTTCAACATCTAAATTACCAGCTGCCAAAACAGAACCACAAAGACACCAAAGGGAAGATTTGGAAAACTCCAAGAAGTTTTCTTTGGCTGTGCGGGCGGGCAGACGACAACAGGAGAAAATCTCACAGCAAAACAGTCCAAGAAAACCTGGGCATGCTCAGAGGGCCAGAGTGACAGAAGAGGATAACGGTCTGACTAGCTGGAATGGAGTGTCTTCAGAAAGGGCACAGATGGTGGACTCGAAATGCTTCAGAAAAGAAGGCTTTCAAGCCGTAACATCAACAGGCTACAAACATTGTTCTGGAAGGAAATGCACAAGTTGTAATGGTACGTGGGAACGACCTTGGGAGACAGGAGGAAGAACCGCAGACTGGACAATGGGCATGTAAAAGGTGTCTCAGCCCACAGCAGGAAAAGGGGCGTGGGAAGCGTCTCAGAAGGGACCCTCCCGAGTTTTCTGGAGAGTAAAAGGAAAGGAGGGGAGAAATACTTTCAGTCTTGCAAGATTCTGTTAATGCAACCTTACAATAAAGATAGAGCTAGGACTCCTGGCTGTGCTTCTTGTCTGGACTACCTCGCAGGGCTAACACAAAAAGCATCCCAGGGTCTTTCTTCTGTTCTCCCAGCACACTTTGGCACATGGCGCAAAACAGAATCTTTCCAAGAAGGGAGGGACCCCTTTGGCTCCAGCGCAAAGTTATCAGATGCCGACACTTACCCCTGGCAGCGTTTTCTGTTCGTGCAAGGCAGTCTGAGCTTTGATAGCAGAATCTCGGGCGCAGTAAGTAAGAAAAGCACAGCCTGGAATGGAAGCAGAATGAACGTCAAGCGCATCATCTCGTCTCTATCCGCAGAAAGCATTTTACCCTGGCGGTGACTCTAAGGACCGTCCTCTGTTTTTAATCCCCTTCTCCACCAACCCAGGAGAATCTACGCGGTCCCTGCCTTGTAGGAAGAGACTCGTGTTAGCAAATATCAGGAGGAGCCTAGGAACCCTGTTCCAACCAAGACAAGCTTTCAGGACCTGCTGAAAGCAATCTACCTTCTTCAGAAGCCCCAATTGTCACCTTGTGTTACACCGCTAAGCCCTAAAAAAAACCCTGGAAAGTCTCCAGGAGGATTCATCCTTGCGCAGCCCCTCCATCCAAATTCCAAATCCTTCATCCCTCCATTAACCTGGCCTGGTAAAAACCTAGCTGACGTCTACGCATGGTAAACCTTGGTTAGAGTTCATCCCGGTTAATTTTTATGCCTTCTGGAAGCCAGCCTGTTTTTTTTAGCTTGTGGCTCAGTGTCTTGCAAAACTCAGGGGAAAGGTGGAGTCCTCAGTGCTCTCTGAGGTTGGTGGGTTGCTTGCAGACATTTCACGACCCTACTAGGTAACAACATCAGTGCCAGATGACGTTACCTAGTTCAATAATCATGAAATATGGTGGGGAAAGGGGAATAAATCTGGAGATGGAATGGACCTTCTATACAAAGGCCATATCTGACTGGCACTGATGATGTTACCTAGTTGGGTCATGAAATGTCTGCAAGCAACCCACCAAGCTCAGAGAGCACCAAGGACTCCACAGTCCAACCCTGAGTTATAAATCTTCTCTTTTATTTGAATTAGAAAAAAAGGTTAACTCAATAGCCACGTTCAAGTGGGCGTTTAAAGGCAGCACCCGATGCTGTAACTGAGTGTTCCTCAACCTTGTTGACTTTAAGACAGGTGGACTTCAACTCCCCAGCATAGCTGGCTGGGGAATTCTGGGAGTTGAAGTCCACCTGTCTTAAAGTCAACAAGGTTGAGGAACACTGCTGTAGCTGAACAACCTGCTATAGATTTGATATTATTCCAACTGGGGAGCGCAACACCTCTTCCAATTTTTTGACGCTAGGACCCTTCCCACAGCCATCTGCTTAACTGCCCTACCCCAGAGATATTTGTGGCCCTCTGATGAAATCCTGAACTCTGATTATTCCTAGGCCCCCTGGGCATTTCTGATTCAAGTTCCCCCACTGATCCTTTTAGCCACAAGCGAGACTGATTTCGTGTGAAATCCCCGGGGCCTTGCAGCGGGCAAAGGAGATGTCTCCATGAAGCCCCTTCCTGAGGTCTCCAGAACCTGACTTCCTCCTTTCCTGAAATCCACTTTGAACATGCTGATTTTGATCATCCGACATCTCCTGTCATAGAAAGCAGCCCATTTGCACACAACACAGCTCTGCTCGTTCCCCGTTTGCTGAACGGGCAATAGGTGCATGAACTCAAAGCAACACCGTTGTCCTACAGGCCAAGAATATCCCTATTTTTTATATTTGAATGTGGCCTCCTGGCTAAAGTGCAAGGAGTATTTGCAACAACATTCTTATGGGGTAGATTGTTTTGCGCACTGTGCCAGCCAGTCAGATGTGCCCTTTGCATAGAAAGTCCATTCCATCTCCAAATTTATTTCCCTTCCCCCAAGAGATACACCATTTTTCATGGTTACTGGGCAGGTTTAAGCTTTATTTCCATGTCTGGAGAGCTTCACCTCTCCATCCCATTAGTTTATGTTTCCCTCGTTCTACCTATAACTTCTCCAAGACAGAGGGAATATTTGCTCACAACAGAATCAAAGGAATTCTCTATTAGAACGGAAAACATTTCATTACCGAAATAATTCCACATCTACTCTTTTTTAACTGTTGAACTGATTCATGGACAGGCGTGAGGATCGGTTTTTCCTGCACTATTTTTCCCCATTACTTTTCATCCAATCTGAGGAGGAGAAATTTCTTCCCAACTTCCTGGCAGAGAGAACTTTGGTGAAATTCTCACAGGTGACTGGGGTAGTGTCAGCCCTGCGAGGTAGGCCAGGTCAGGAAACAGGATGCACAAGGTGAATTGGAACTCTATTGTTTCAGGGTATAATAACAGAAAGTCGAAAGCCTAGCACAGGGTCTTTATCCCCCTTCTTATACCAAAGAAAATCAAGATGGGACAATCTTGAGTTTCTTCCTCACACCCTCTTCTCTTTCGGGGCTAAGCTAGGGTTTACCTAATGGCTACTGCAGTGTTTCTCAACCTTGGCCACTTTAAGATGGGTGGACTTCAACTCCCAGGGCTGGCTGGGGAATTCTGGGAGTTGAAGTCCACACCTCTTAAAGTTCCCAAGGTTGATAAACACTGGGCTACTGAATACTTCTTCAAGGTCATCTCCTTACTTGTCTACAGGTAGGATGGCTAAATGGATGCCTTTGCACTGATTTAGCAATCACGTTGACCTGGCCCAAGAGCGGACGTGAAGGCCCAGTTTTGGATCGCCCATGCTCCTTCTTCGGATGGGGAAGCATGAGCAGGTAAGGAAGTTGCAGAGGGATGGGGGAAAAGTACAATAAAAGGCAAAAACATCAGCCCAGCGCACTTCCCACAAGGCAACTCCAAAACAACCTGGAGAGAAATGTGAAAGGAATTTTCAAGCTTCCCGAGAACAAAGCAGGAAAACAGAAACGTCTTGGGTAAGGGAAGAAAATGTCTGCGAAATTCAAGATGGATTTCTAGTCGTTGCACGAAACAAAAGGGACATTTTGCTGGCTGAGCTTAGGACCCATGCGGACCTTAGCAATTTGTGCAGAAAGCAGGGAAATGTATTTTAAAAGCCAAACAGGTAAGCGCTGGAGTGAAACAAACACCCCTAAAATGGCACAATACAGAATTGTGGACATCAGCTGATTTTCATTCTTAAGTTGATAGGCGTATAGTTAAAGTGTGCTCCATTCCAGCAAAGAATGCCTCCTTGGGGGGGAAAAAAACAGTTTGGCATGTGAAATTTGTTCCATTTTGGCTGTTAATATAAAACCCGATGGCAAGTGGCAGCAGGAATGCCATCGACCAGCAAAAGAATGGTATCAAGAAGGACAGGTGGAGGCATTGGCAACACGGTGCTCACGGCCCCCAGTTGGCCCCTAAATGCCTCCCTTGATGCCCCCAAAGAATCCTGCCCCCCACGACGGTTAAAAAGATTTTGCACTAGCAACGCCGTTCATTCCTAGACGAGAGCATCTTTCAGCAAGTTGACTTCGTAGATGGGCGCCATGCCCGCCCCATCAGCTCTTTTGTGAAAAGGCAAAGCTGCCATTTTGTGAATGCGCCCACTTCCGGCTGTCAGAATTTCACAAGGGACCCAAAGTGGTTGGCTTCCTCCGCTGTACAAAATAATATGCATTCTGGGAGCTGAAGTCCACAAATGGTAGCTCCAGAATTCTGGGAGGTAATGTCCAGAGACGGTGGCTGGGGCATTCTGGGAGTGGAAGTCCACCCATCTTAAAGTTGCCAAAGTTGAGAAACCCTGGTCCATGCTGACTGGGGAATTCTGGGAATTGAAACCCACACATCGTAAAATTGCTGAGGTTGAGAAACCCTGGTCTAGATGCTGGCTGGGGAATTCTGGGAGTTGAAGTCCACCCATCTTAGAGCTGCCAAAGTTGAGAAATACTGTCCTAGAGCACCCAACCCGCCTTGTCTGATTGCAAAAAGCTAAGCAGGTTCAGAAGCACTCAGTGCTTGGAGGGGAGGCTGCTTCTGTTCCTTGCTCTCTCTCTCTGTTCCCCCTCCTGTTTCCTGAACGGGGACAGTTTACAGACATGAGAAATGGAACACACACTTTTTTTTTTCGCCTGTTGTTCCATGTGTTCGTTCGGCACCATCTGTGAAAAGTGCAACCTACTCACCAGCTGGAGCTGGGACCGCAGAGAGATGTTGAAAATCGAAGGGGGAGAGAAAGGGCCAGGGATGCAGAGAATTTGGGGAGGGGGGGAGAACAGACTGTTCTATGAACTTCAGTTATGTTCTGGCATGGGATAGCAATTGGCGGGGGGAGGCTGCAAAGAGGAGGGTCAAAAAAGTCAAGATGGCTGCCGTGGCTATGCAGTCGGAGCCCTGCCCCTGTTTTACGTGGGTTGTGTGAGCAGGGCTCCGATTACATGGCCGTGGCTGCCATTTTGACGTTTTTGACCCCCTCCCTGCAGACACTGGCAGTTAGAGGATGCGTGCACAAGTAACTAGTCCATGTTCATTCACCCCTACCCCCTTCTCTTTACACTTACACACACACACAATTGCTAAAAATTGTCTGCCTGCTTTTCCAGGCTGTTTTAAGTCAGGAAAAGCACAGAATCCCAGGTCCGAATGCACCCAGAGCTTCCCAAACGCGGCTTAATTATCTCTCAGCCCATCCCGCCTCGCAGGGTTGTTGTGACGATAAACAGGGGAACCGCTTCGTATTCTGCTTTAAATTTCTTCAAGGAAGAACAGGGTCCAAACGAAGCCTTTGCCATAATGGTTACGTTATCACAAACGTAGAAAGCTGCCTTCCCACATGCCTAAACAGCAGCCAGGTGCAAAAGGTGAGTTGTTATTGATTTATCTGACGTACCACACACAGTGCATATTTCAAAGCCAAAATATATTCCAGTAGCCTGTGAAACTCATTGCCACAAGATGTTATATTAGCCACTACTTTGGGGTTTCTTTAAGAGAAGGATGAGCTGGCTTTAACACTGAGTTCATACAACACACTAAACTACAAATCTGAGTAAATGAAAGAGCTTTGCTGTCTTCGTATCATATACTATCCCAAATCAAATAAATCCTGGCTTAATATGACTGCTTGTTTGATCTGACGTGTTAAGGTGATAGTTGGTTTCAGTAACATACGGGACCACAAATAATCCAATCCCATTTGAGTGTAGTCCACCCAGCTGGTATTGTCTATGCTTGGAAGTGAAGCAGGCTTAAGTCTGGTTAGGATTTGGATGGGGCACCACCAGGAAAGCTCAGGGTTGGGAGCTAGACTGGGAAATCTGAACTATTCCAGAAGAAAGTAATGGCCATCCACCTCTGTATAATACCAAGAAAACTACATGGGCATGTCCATGTTGTCAATGTGAGTCAACTCAACTTGAAGAGACTTGTTTAAGTGACAGTATCTCACCAACCTTGGCTGAACTTCTAAAGCTAAGTAGGGTCAAACCTGGTTAGGGCTTGGAAGGGATTTCCCAGGAAATCTGCCCCCTTTGTGTCAAAAGAGATACCACTCTCACAAACAGTTGGGGAGGGCGGGCCAACATGGAACTGCAAAATCGTCCAGATTTTTATTTTATCTATTGTAATTATTTTACACTGCTTATAACTCACTCCTTTCTCGAAGGAAAACCCGAAGGACCAGGTTGGGGATCGATCATCCTGGAGAAAATCTATTTGTGTGATTGATGGCAGATAATCAATCAGTCCCAAAGCAGTCTGGGTAGCATTCAACAATAAAATAAAAGCAAAATGCATAATTTGAAAAAAACACATAACCCCTCCTGCTTCCTTAATAAGCAGCTACTCATATGAAGAGGAAAGTGTTAAGACATTTGACCGGCGGAAGGTTAATAACTTGTTTAGACGGCAAGATTTAAATCAATAAGAGAAAGATAAATCCTTTTTTGAGACTCTTAATTCACAGGGATCTAGTTTACCTGACTGGTTTCAGGATCTTCAAATAAGTAACATGGTACTAGAAAAATTGCAGAAAGAAGGGGGAATTGACTGAATTAGAAAGTCTTATAGTACACAATTCAGGACTTTTATTGGGTCTGATAACTATTGGTGAAATATGATTCAGAATCTGGCGAAATATGACTCAGAATTTGTACAAGTCAACGATTGCAAGATTAAATGGATGCAGAAGTGGAATGTAGTAATAGCAATGCAACAATGGGAATTTCAATGAAATGTTATATGTTATATTTACTTTGTCACACTTAGAAAGAATTGCTACAAGATGTTTTATCGGTATATCACTCCAATCTTAATTACTAAAATAGATAATTCATTCTCTAAGGATTGCTGGAAATGTAACGAGCAGATTAGACCATTTTTCGTATTTGATGGCAATATTGTAAAGCTCAACAATTCTGGGAAATGATTCATACTAGAAAGAAACGAATGTTAAAAGTTGAATTCCAAATTGTGGGAGCATTTTAAGTCATACCTTAAAAGTGAACCTGACATAGAATTTAATTCAAAGTGGAATTTGGACCAAACTGGACCAGAATTTAATACACGGATTTGTATCCCATCTAGAGTTTGTACCTCAATCTCATGTGATATTTAAGGCAGAACAGATTCTCGGTGTTGATTCAATCTATTGCAGTTTATAAGTATATATGGTGATTTATACTGTATTGACCCTGGTTCTTGATATTAATCCTTGCTTAAATCTCAATAGTGATTTTTAGTCATTTAAAGCGATATATTCACTCGTAATTATTCATTCATTAGTAAATTCATCCATTTACTAATGATATGCCAGAAAACAATCACCTCCTTGGCATTTTTTAGATCTGTTGTTTATTCATATATACTTTCTTTTTTTATTTCCTTTATCTCTTTTCTATTTGTTTATACAGGTAGTCCTCAGTTAATGACCACTCATTCAGCAACCGTTCGAAGTTACAACAGCGCTGAACGAGTGGTGGTTACGATTGGTCCTCAAAGTTCCAGCCATCCCAGAACCCCTGCAGTCACATGATCGCAGTCTGGGCACCTGGCAACCGACTCACACTTATGACGGTTGCAGTGTCCCGCGGTCACATGATTGCCATTTGTGACCTTCCTTGCTGGCTTCCCACAAGCAAAGTCAACGGGGAAGCCAGCAGGGAAGTTGCAAGTCACTCTGATAAGTCTCTCCCACCTGTGCACCCTCCCCCAGCCTCACTACATTCATGCTGTGCCTCCCCAGACCCTCACTCACCCTTTCCCCCACAGCAGCTGCCCCAAGCTTCACTGTGCTCACGCTGCACCTCCCCGGCCATCCGCACATCCCCTCACATCCTCTCCCACCCAGCAGCAGCCACTTACCCACCTACTGGCCTGCTTATGAGCTGCCTGGGACTTGTGACTTCCTGCCGGCTTTGCCACTGACTTTGCTTGTTGGAAATTGGCAGGAAGTTGTGAGGAGGTCCTCACTTAACAACCTGCGATCCTCGCTTAACAACAGCAACAGGATTGCCATCACTGAGCAACAAGGTCATGTGACATCGCACTTTACGACCGCATTGCTTAACGACAGAAATTCCAGTCCCAGTTGCCGTTGTAACTTGAGGACTACCTGCACACTTTCTCTAAGAAGTTAAATTACAAAACAAATGCAGAAGATGCACGCTCTCCCTCAAAGCCACTATAGGCCAAACAATACAGCCTTGGGTTAAGGAATATTAACAAGGTAGGCACCTGGCTAGAAATCAGGAGGCTGTGAGTTCAAGTCCTGCCTTAGGCACAAAACCAGCGGGTGACTTTGGGCCAGTCCCTCCCTTGCATCCCTCAGAAGGCGCCATGGCAAACTTCTGAAAAAGATGGGCTAGATCAGGGGATTTCCCCCCCCCCCGGTTTTTTTTCTCCATAGCCCCTAGCTGGATCTGATCCATTTTCAACCCTAATCTCTCTTTTGCTAGCTTCTTCCTACACACTAAATTGGGTCCCGTTGTGTCCAATTTGGGGGCAGCTGTCGTGCTGACTTTTAGACTTCTCACCCTGCTTTGGGTAATTTCCTCCCCATATTCTGTTGGGTTGGAAAGGATTAAAAGAAAGTCATGGATAGCAGACAGGAATTCTCCAGAGGAAAAATTACTCATGATTCCTCCTCTACACACACACACAAGTCTGCAGAATTCGCAAGCCCAAGTCGGCCCACCTGCCATACAGCTTCCCAGCTGTTCAACCCACTCTTGGGGGATTTATTGCACCCAACTGGGACTGCTGAATAGGGTGTCAATGAACCAGGATGGTGGGCCAAAATTAGGATTTCAAGTGCTGGGAGAAGGTGATAAAATTAACAGCTGTAAAGCCAGCTTCCAAATACTAACTCTTCCTATTCCTCTAAAACGTTCTAGTTGATGCAGGGCATAAAATTAGCTGTGGAATTCATTGCAGCAATAGCCACAGTGTGAATTGCTGGTTAGAGTAGCTTCCTGGCTGAGTTCACACAAGATGGTTAAGCCTACACCCAAGTTAACAACACACAATGGTTGTGTCCATATAACACACTGATGTTCAAATAAGCAAACAACTTAAGGTTTAATGTGATGGTCTGATGCTAAGACCAGCCGCGTTCCCACAACTTCTTCTGGCCACAAATGATCTAACTCCATTATTTACTTATACATTTATTATATTTTTATGACATCTTCCCTCTAAGGAACTCAGGATGTCATAGATCAGTGTTTTTCAAACGTGGCAACTTTAAGATGGGTGGACTTTAACTCCCAGAATTCCCCAGCCAGCATGCTGGCTGGGGAATTCTGGGAGTTGAAGTCCACACATCCTGGCTGAGGAATTCTGGGAGTTGAAGTCCACCAAAATTGAAAAACACTGACATAGATGGTGGTCACCTCCCATTTCATCCTCAACAACAACCCTGTGAAGTAGATAGGGCTGAGATAAAGTGACTGGCTCAAACTTATCCAGGGAGCTACGCAATGAAGTGGGGATTTGAACCCAGGGTTCCCCACCCCAACCTGACTCTCTTCCATCTTTCCATGCCCACCATGTTGCAAATTTTCCATCACTGGAAATCAGCATCTTTTCCCAAGAAAAGCACATAGCATCACATTCCTCTTCCTGTGGCATCTTCAGGAGCAGGGTGGCCATACACTCCAAACCCAGGGTTGCTCCTCCAGTCTTTCAGCTGTCCAACAACCAAGCTCTCATCAGCTTCAGTCCCACCGTCTCTGAGTGATCCTACCTCTGCAGCTTTTCTGTGGGACAATTTAAAGGCAGGGATTGGTACTCCTACTTAACATCACCAGCTGGCAGGAGAAACCACCACCATCGCTCTCCTTAAAGTGTGTTGGGTGAGCTTGGGCAAGAGTGGCAGATGCCTGGGTGGGAGAATTGAGCCTGGGTGGAAGGTCATTGGTGCCAAGTTCACAAAGTGCCGAGACACTCCATATCAGTAGCCTGTCACTTGATCTGATTCTAATATGGTCTACCGGTCTTCTGGAAGATCGTTGGAGTGAGCTCCTGTCAGCCCTCCCAGGTAAACCAGACAAGAAACAAGACTAGATGAACTAATTCTACTTTATTGTGAGGCTACATTGACAGAATCTTGAAAGTCTGAAAGTCCAAATCTCCGCTGCCTCTTTTATAGCCTGAGAAGTTAGGGAGGGTCCCTTCTAAGCCTCTTTCTTCTCCCATTATGCAGCTGTGGGCTGTGCTCCCTCTTATCTGACTGTTCCCCAGGCAGCATCTCTTCCCTCCGTCTTCCAAGGCCACCCTCACATTCTGTCACAGCCCCCTTCCACTTCATCCCAGCCTGTCCACCACCCTGATGACTTCTCAGCTGGGCTATTTTTGAACAGAGGTTTACCAGTCTTCTAGAAGACCCCTAGACAGATTTACCAGCCTTCCTGTCTCTTGGGCTAGAAGAGGAAACTGGCAGAACTCTTGTCAGTTTCACCCCATTGCCTTAATATCCCAAATCAATAAGGGCTGTGAGAGAAGTGCAGAACTGGTAGCAAAGGGCCACAGTTGGCAACACCCAGAAGTACCCCGGGGGACATAAAATGGTCCTACAGTGGGCAAAATGCATAAATAAATAAATAGGTAACATAGATACATCTCTTTCCCAGTTTATATGGACACACACACTTTTTTTTAACAGGCAGATTTATTGGTCTTACAAAAGACCACTGAACACTTGCTTCATAACGAGTCTAGTGGTTTTCCAGAAGACCGGTCTTCCAGTGTAGGTAAGGAACTAACGTCATGTCTGAATGGGGCTTTGTTAACGCCAAGTTCAGGCATTCCATTCCATCAAATGGCTCTACTAAAACCAGATGTCCCATTTCTCCTGCAGCAGAAGCCAAAATGGCCAGAGGCAATTAGGCATTGACCAAAAATATTACTTTAAAATAGGAATAACTAATTATGGATGAATTTAGGCTGTCTTTGGAGTGGCAGGGAATGAAACTCAGACTACGTCCATCGGGACACATCCTCTAAAAAGAGTTGGTGAGATACCTTCATTCCATGAATATAAGGGTGAGCCACAGGGATGTGCAGCTTTCAGCTCATCAGCAATTCCTTTCTTTTTTTCTTTTTTTCAAAAATGCATCCACCACTCTTCAAGCCCAAGTTCACCCAGGATGCCTTGCAATGCATTAATGTTGTAGCATAACAGTGTTGAATAAGAACTAAGATACATAATCAAATAAGCCTGCATTTCTGAGTGTGAGCCAGTATGTTGTCATTTAACATTAGGAAAAGATGGAGAACATGAATTCCTAAGTTATAAATAAAAGAAAGAGAAAAAGATGGGTGGGTCTATGAACCTAAGAGAAAGGGGATATAACAGATCTGAATAAAGGTAGCTTAACCTTGTGGAGTGGATGAATACCTGCAAGGAAGTGCAACTGTAGGCTGAATTATGAATGAAACAGCTAAGATGTATGTCCAAAAGCATGAATTGGTGTGATCTAGACTGTTGGGGGGGGGGGGGGGGGAATCAACGTTGGCATCCATAGATAGCTGAGAGTTTCATGATACATTCCAGGGAATGGGGATAAATGGAAGAACCAGGGATGAGTTTGCAGAAAATTGGGCAACATTCTCCATGAATGTCATCCAGAGGAAAAAGTATGATGCTAGATGACATGCATGAATGTGTGGTAATAAGATGAAAGCGTGCAGAAAAGCGGAATGAGCCAGAGACCAAGGAAAACATGACAATTACTATTTAGCTTAGGAAACGTTGGTTGGTTTCAAGCACATGGTTCCACTCTATTCATTTGTACACAGGGCAAAGGAATGAAGATCAATCTAAAGGCAGGATTGATTTGGTGATTTACGACGAAAGATTGAGCCAAGGTTGCAAGGCTGATAAGAGGTTCTGAATGCTGGACTGACCATGTCTTGGGGGTGCCGGGGTGGATCTTGAGAAGAAATGAGCTTGGAAGAAAAAGGTGTAAAAGAAACTACAGGGAAAGTAGAACATCCACAGGAAGAGAAAGTTTCAGTCTGTCTGGAACGTATTATGAGATTATTAGTCTCCCAACAGAAGGAATGGGTGCAAAGAAAGAGGATGTGGAAGCTGCTTGGATGTAAAGGTCTGTGGGAATGACCTTGGGAGACAGGAGGAAGAGCCGCAGACTAGACAATGGTTAGATAAGCGGCGGCTGAGCCCACAGAAGGAATGGGGGCATGGGAAACATCTCAGAAGGGACCGTCCCTAGTTTCTTGGGCTGTAAAGGTGACAGGGGAGAATTGCAAGAGTCTGTAATGCAGATAGAGCTAGTACTCCTGGGTGTGCTTTGTGTCTGGACTACCTCGCAAGGCTGACGTTGGGACAGAGGGAAAAGAATGATCTCACAGTGCCATAAAAATAGGTGGGATTATGCTGAACGGGTGGGTGAAAATGTTCTGTGGAAAGAACAGGTGAAAAAGCCTGTGGATGAGGAAAAAAGGCCTTTAAGAGAGCCCTTGGTGCAAAAATGCGGATAAGAGAAAGGCATTATGTAATGTCTATATAGAGAAAAAAGATTGTTGCACTGGATTGTAATCAAAGAGAGCAAGGAACAGGTAAGATTAAAGGAGTCAGAGAAATTAAGTGCAGTTACAGGAGAAATAAAAACTTGTTTCGGAAGTGGGTAAAAAGACCTGAACGAGGAGCTTCCATCAAAATAAATGGAATTTAAAAATAAAAGCGATGACATGATTTGGGATGAAATGGGAGTATTTTAGGGATTTGCAAGGGAACGACAGTGATCTGTCAAAGGGTGGACTTCAAATGAATGCCCTCAAAGATGATGTCCGGGTAAAAACTGATGGAAAGGAAGCCATCAATACTGTGAGAATGTGGGGAAAAATGGGGAGGCTGTGAATTTAGATGGGGTAACTGGAGAAATGTTAAAATATGGATGTGACAGCATAGCACATTGCGTGTGGCTCTGAAGACTGCATCTGTGTCTGACAATTGGAAGAGCACCATTTATTACTGTCTTCTACAAAAGGGGAGTTTGCAAGAGTGAATACACAAACTATGGGGGGATTAGTTTGTTTAGTGTGCCTGGGCAGGTCTTTGGCAGAATGATGATTGTGTCAATGAGCAAAATTTGCACAGGCCAGTTTTTGGCTATTCTGCAGGTCATTAAGAAATGGATGAATGTGGGAAAGTTCATGGTATTTTTGCTGATTTAGAGCAGTGTTTCTCAAACATGGCTGGCTGGGGAACTCTGGGAGTTGAAGTCCACATGTCTTAAAGTTGCCAAGTTTGCGAAACACTGATTTAGAGAAAGCATATATTAGAGAATAATCTTGAATCATGGCTTGCTTGGGGCAAATCTGGAACTGAAGCTTAGTTGCTGAATGCTATAAGAGCCCTATATGTTGGAAATAAAGCATGAGTTAGTATAAATGCTTAGCAAATGGTTCGACATGGAGGAAGAGAAAGATGTCTGATTTCCCCTTACTTGTTTAAATGTATATATGGATAAATGCATAAGGAAAGCTTGTGGTGATGTTAGAGGTGTGTTGGTCGGAGGTAGAAACAAATGGGTATTTTCATAAGTTATGTTATAGTGTGGTTGGCTGAGATCCTGAATGATTTACATCGAACGTTTGGTAGATTAAAGCCTTATATGGATTTTTTGCTGACAGAAGGAAAAACGGAACTGATGATTTATGGAATTTGAAAATTAAGAAAGATCAGGACTAAATTAAGGGGTGAAGAGACTTGTAAAATACTTAAGAAAGGGGAGGGACGATAAGAATATCATTATCAGTTGAACAGAAGGTTGGAAGTCATCTATATATTTCTTAATTTTGGTGTTTTTTTCTTTTGGTTTATTATTATATGAACATTTTCAATAAATACGAGTTAAAAAATAGTTTGGCAGATTACACGATGCTGCGAGGAACACGAATCTGAAATTTAGTCTGTCTAAACCCCAAGGCAGTTATTTGGGGAGGTAAAAGGAAGGAAAGGATTACGCTTTGTATATACATGGAAAAAAACGAGAGGCTTCTGTGGTTTGGAGCAAACTATGAAAGTTGCATTGTGCCATTGTGGCATAAGCTCCACCCCTTTGGCCTCTGTGTCGTGACGTCCCACAGGGTTGGCACTTCCGACAAAATTGTCCAATGCTGTGGACGCCTCTGAGAACAAACGGGAAGTATTTGTGCATCTCGGTGGAATGTCTGCTAAAGATGGGAAGATGGGTGGAAAGATGTGGAGGTAGGAAGGTTGTAAGTCCTGTGTGGCCTGTTGTGGGAACAACTGTGTATTGTTGCTCCTGGCCTTCCATATACTGAAGTGAGAGTTGGATATGTCAGGAGAAACCTAGACGGGAGCCGAATGCCACGGGAAAGACGGATTTAGGAAAGCTACATCAGCGGTAAAACCAGAAGAGATTGAATGGGTGCTGAATGAATGCAGATAGAATACGAAAGGGAGGGGTCAGTAAAAAAAAATAAAAGAAAGAAATTGGAATGAATGAGGATCCAATTGTAAAACAAATACGGTGCGCAAGTCAGGAGGAAGACAAAGACAGTCCTGGTTGGCTGACATTGAAAGGGAGAAAAGAGAAGTTTAAAGAAGGAAAGACAACATGGAAAGGGGTGGATGGACATGACGGATGGAAGCAAGGATAGTTTGCAAGGAATTTCAGGGGTGTCTGCAGGGATGGGGTCAAAAAAGTCAAGATGGGGGCCACAACAGTGTCATCGAAGTTCCTCACGTGTGTGATGCGCATAAAAAGCAGGCAGAGCTCCCATCACACCATTGGGCCTGCCGTCTTGTTTCTCTGACCACACCTGCGGAAAGCCCTGACCGGGACAGAAAGCCATGGAGATGGGTAACAAACAGGGCTGATGGAACCTGATTCGAGCTCTATTTCCTTGCCCTTTCCTTGGGTCATATCTGTCATTTTTGTGGCATACGCTGTTCTTTGCTGGATGTCTGAGCTTCACGTAAGACTGCTTAATGACGTGATGGGCATGTATGTTGATAAACCCAATACTTTAAAAGGAGATAATCAAATTAAAAAGCCACAGCTGATGGAGTTTAAAAAACCTTCGACAAAGACACACATTTAAAAATAAACTGATGAGAGATGGGATGTCAGCTGCCCTCTATTTTGGCCACTTTACCATTTCAGCCTTCTCCCTCCACTTTGTCCGTTCTTTAAAGTTTTGAAGATATAGCTTAACTAGCCTCATCAGCTCTTTTTTACCTTGGTTCTTCTTCTCCCATTTTTGAAGGCATCCACAGGTGAGGGTGGGGGTCAAAGACAGTCAGGCTGGCCACCAGACCTATGCATTCAAAACTTCACCCCCTTTTTCATGTTTATAAAATTCCTAGGATGTTTAGAAGGACATGAGGAGATCCTTCATAATCCTATGAAGATTAGGACAAGGGGGTTCAATCACATGGCTGCCATCTTGACTTTTTGGACCCCCCCCCCCCCCCGCAGATGAAAAATGGGTTATTATAGTAAGCAGGTTAAGGGTGTCATGCAAGTCCAACCACAGCCTCTGCCCTGATGACTTTTTCAGATTTTTCATGCAGGATACAGCAGAAGCTTCATCTCCCCTGCAAATGAGCTCATTTATTTCACAACAGACTGTTGAGTTCAAGACAAAACCCTAAAAAAAAAAAACAACCCTGCATAGATTAATGCTGTTAAAGTGCATTTAAAAAAAAAAAAAAAAGAGCTGTGATTTTGACATCACTGGACATATTTAATGGAAAAACAATATTTAAAGAGGGGTCAGTAAAAAAAAACTGGGGGGTTAGGCAATCATATATGGATGCTTCTGGCAGTTCCCTTCAGTGAGAAACTAGAAGTTGTGGGTTCTATATTCACACGAGGCCCCATAAAAATCACTTCTTTTGGTGGGCAAGATTCATAGAAACATGGAGAGAGGGAGAGGAGAAGACCTTTAAAAGAGCTCTGGATTTGGGTCAGGCCAAAGGTCTCTCTAGCATTTTAGGTCACACACCATGCCACAAGTCTTACCAGCTTGGGGCACCCACACAAGAATGGAAGGTGGGCCTCTTCATCGTCCCTCCACTATCAATGGTTCATACTCAAGGGGTTCAGCCTTTGATTCACGACTAGGAGCAGCATTCAGGAATTCGGGGTGACCAACCTGTTGCAGGTGAGAAGTTGGCCAGAAGGCCATCTTCTGGAATCCCCCAACATCTGGAATTTAAGGCTTGCTCTCTGTGATTGAGGGGGGAGCAAGCAACCATCATAACTTGAAGCCGGTGATAACCCTATCTTTGTGTCTTTTTTGCGGTCAGTTTTAAAATTGCCTCCCTTGGTGGCTATCTCCATATCTGATGGCAACCGGTACTAAAATCATCTAGGCCAGTGTTTCTCAACCTTGGCAACTTGAAGATGTGTGGACTTCAACTCCCAAGATTCCCCAGCTAGCATGGGGTCTAGGCCAAGTTCACCTTCAAAGCATCAAAATTAAAAAAGCTAGCTTCTCAAACAGAAGGATATCCAACCTCTCTTGAAAGGCTCCTGCTAGAACAGGGTTTCTCAGCCTTGGCAACTTGAAGTTGTGTGGGCTTCAACTCCCAGAAATCCCCAGCACAGCAAACACTATGCTAGAGGATAGACCACCTTCCTTGCTGGTATTCAGCTCCATCTTCCAACTGATTACGAAGGATCTCCCCATGTCCTCCTAAACATCCTAGGAATTTTACTCCCTTAATTCCTGCAGTCTATGGCAGCAGACAAACCACCTTTGCCTTGTTTTATGGGAAAGTCCTACCAAGATCTGAAGAATGGTATCAGGTCCACCTTTCCACTATTAACTGGTCCCCCCAATCTTCTCTAGCACAAGCCCACCATACCCAGTTTCTTCACCCTTTCATTGTCACTAGCAGGTTTAAACCCACACTAACACTTTTTTTCAGAACCATTTTCCTCTCTTTCTGGATGAAAATACCTGTCTCAGTCACATCTGTCACACACATCATCTGTGCATGTAAGTGGCATGCCTCCACGCATGCCTACTGACACACAGACACTTCAGTGCAATGTTATGGGCCTGGCTGCTCTTACGGTTGACCCGCAGACCTGATCCTCCTTTAGTATTTTTTTTAACCTATTCTTTAAAAACACTTGCCCTTTGCTCTGGTCAGCTGGGTTAGCTGCCAGGATTGCTTTCCCAAATTTGCATGTGTTTGTTTAACATAAAAATATTTTTAAAATGCAACTGCAATCCCTCTGCTTTCACAGACCTCCAGCTCTTTTTGTCTATTATTATTAGTATTATTACCTGTAAAAACAAATTGAACTAAAAGGGGAGGGTCAGAAGGGAGTTGCCTGCAGGCCAGAAAAAAATAAAATGAGACAGGTTGGCAGCAGCAGAGGGGTGGGGGGGAGAGAGATGGAATTTCGGTGCAGGAAGAAAGGGCAGGAGGAAGATGATGGAAAAGGTTGAGGCAGAGGTGCTGGGAGAAGGGCCTGTGGAGGGAACACCACAAGGAGATGGTTATGGGGTGAGGAACAAGAAAGCCCAGCTGATACCAGATCCAGGGCCTTCCCTCCCCCCATCTTTAATCTGCAAGAAGGCAGGCCCCCAAGTGGAAGATCTCCTTCTCCAGCCGCTTCCCAGCTTCTTAAAAACACGGCAGAAAAAATCAGGGTGGTAGGCCTGGCGTGCAGGGTGCGTGGGGGGTCTGCACTTGGATTCTGTCCATGTCACGCCGCACCCCAGGAGCTGGCGATGGGGTGGGGAAAATCGGAAAGAAAATGGCTGGAAAGAAAAGGGGTCGGAGGTTGAATGAGGGAAGAGGGATGGGAGCACCTTTGAATAACAGTTGGATGGGCCCAAGAGAAGCAAAATGGGAAGGGCGTGATGTGTGTGTGTGAGAGACAGAGAGAGAAAGAGAGGATGCACACACACACGTGCGGGTGTGTGCACGCACGTGTGTTGAGCCGGTGAGAAGCAAGCCGGGTGGCCAGAGTGAAAGGAAGGATGGGGAGAAAGAATCAGGAGGAAACGGGGAGATGTGAAAGGGAGGGTGGAGAAAAAGATGGAGAAACACCCCCGGAGGCGCAAGGAAGGGAGTGAGGAAACCCAACTGGAAAGGGGAGGGGGGGCAGAGAGCACGGGGAGGGGAAGAGCCCCTGTTCTCCGACCTAGGGCTCCTCCCCCAATTGTCTCGGACTACAGCTCCCATCGCGATGGGAGTTGTAGTCCGGCCCGTCTGGCGGAGGAGGGAGGGCGCCAGATTTGGGGAGAAAGGCCGGGCTGGGGGACACCCAGGCGAGGCAGAAGATGCGGGGGGGGGGGAGTGTGATGGCGCGGGGGGGGGCGAGGGGGCCGGCGCCCTACCTTTGTGCATGCCGGTGTAGCGGTCCTTGAGCACGGTGAGCTCGTAGATCTGGCCGAACTGCTCGAAGAGGGGCTTGAGGTCCCTCTCCTCCAGGTTGCGGGGGATCTGGCCCACGAACAGCTTGATGGCATCCAGATCCTTCATGCCCTCCGGGTCGGAGCCGCCGCTCATGGGGGAGGCGCGGGGCGGCTGCTGCTGAGGCTGCGCCTGCCGCCTGGGCTCGCTCGCCGGCAGTCTGGCCATGCCCCGGGTCCCGACGCGGGCGGGCGGGCGGGCGCGCGGGCTACGCACGGGAGGATGCTGGCGGGAAGAAGGGAGCTGCGGGCGGCGACCAGAGACGGAGACGGAGGGAAAGTGGCGCTCGCAACATCAGGACCACAAAAGGCGGACGCTCGGCAGCGCCGCCGCCCGGCCGGCCGCGGAACTGCAGCGCGGCGCAGCAGCGGGGAAGGGTGGGTTCCCCGGGGCAGCGAGAGGCGCCGCGGCTGCCGCGGCGTTCACACGACCGGCGAGGTCGAGCTGGGCTTCGCGAAGGCTCCTAAGAGCCCGGGCAGCGGGGCACAGCTGCTCCCGTGGACGGGCAGCTGGTGAAAACCCAGGAAACGGAGCGCTGTCGGAAAGGAGGGCGGTTCCAAGACGTGCAAAGGGTGTCCCCAACACAGGCGCTTTTGCCTGTTAAAGGAGGCGCGGGGGGGGGGGGGGCGAACACGGAGGGGGCACGTTTGGGGGTGACACCAAACACTTCCGGGTGGTAAAATGAAAAAAAAAAAAAGAGAGAGAGAGAATAATTGCCAGGAGATCCAGCAGGAGATCCAAACCCCGCTTCCAAGAGCACAGGCAGAGTAAAGCGATGCCCCTTGGCCCAGACAATCCAAAAGTCATCGGTGGGATCCAGAAAAGGACTTTGGAATCTAGAAGGCGAAGATCTGGAGGCAAAGGACGACCCAGGGATTGGCTGCTGGGGGAAAATACAGAGGATTCAAATGATATACCTTCATTCCAATCTATGGAGAGGCCCCTCTTGGAGAATTGCTTGCTTTGGTCCCCATGCCATCCAAAGGGCATTTTTAGAGCTGGAGAGGGTGCGAAAAAGGCAGCAGCAAATTCCGGGCATGGAATCACGAGGAGGACAATTGAAAATAGAACTGCCACTATTAAGAAGGCCCTTTTGAAAATCTACGGCAGTGTTTCTCAACCTTGGCCACTTTAAGATGGGTGGACTTCAACTCCCAAAATTCCCCAGCCAGTCTATGTTTTCAGTGTGGTTTGGGATATTGGTCTCCTGTTCCCTCCAGATTTAGCTTAAACCAGCGTTTTTCAACCTTGACCACTTGAAGATGTGTAGACTTCAACTTCCAGAATTCCCCAGCCAGCCCTGCTGGCTGGGGAATTCTGGGAGTTGAAGTCCACCCATCTTCAAGTGGCCAAGGTTGAGAAACACTGATCTGCGGTGAGGCATTTCATAAAGCAGTTGGACCCATTTTATTCAGCGGGGCTTTTCATCTCGGTGGATGGGTTTGTGGTCTTCATCTCAAGGAGGTTCTTTCATTCTGATCTTTCTACTCTGTGGCATCCTGGGAAAATGCCTTGGGTTGGAGCCAGCTCCAAAAAACGGTGAAATGAATAAGTAAATGGCGGAGATCACAAGAAAAGGATTTTTCTCCCTCTTTCACAAGGTGAGAACCTGAGATCATCCTTTGAAAGCTTTCACACCAAGAGAAGGAGAAGCTTTTTCACACTCAGCAGAGGGTGAAATGGTGGGATTTGCTGCTGTGGCTTCAGGGGCGCTTCAGGGCTCACACCTCTCCTGTTTAACATCTATATGAGGCCACCAGTTGTGGTCATCCATCAGTTGGGGGTCAGGTACCATCAATACGTTGATGATACCCAGCTGTATGTCTTAACATTTGGGCTGACTCAGTGATGCTGTTAAGATCTTGTTTGAGGGTCTGAAGGCGGCGTGAGTCTGGAGGTCAACCCTGACAAGACCAAGAGCATGTGGGTGTTTGGACCACCCAGATCTGCAGATGCTCCCTATTTAGACCTGAATAGTCGCACTGCCCCCTTTGGGACTGGTACATAATTTGGAGGTCATTTTGGACTCAAGGAGCAGGTGACGGCTGTGGCCAGGAGGGTCTTTGCACAAATCCATCTGGTGCACCAATTATGCTTAACCTTGGACCAGGGTGCCCTTCAGACAATCACTCCTGCTTTGGTCGCCTCATGTTTGGACCCTCTACATGGGGCTGCCCTTGAAGACCATCAGAAGCTGCAGCTGGCCCAGAACGCAGCAGCAGAAGCAGAAATAAGCAGGCCTCACTATGCCCATGTAAGACCATGGTTTCATGAGCAGCACTGAATACTAGTCGGCTTCCAGGTACAATTCTAGGTGCCATTTACCACCTCTTCATTGCATAGGTCCCAGTTATCTAAGGGCCCCTCTGTCTCCCTGAAATTCACGTGGCTCCCACCCTACTGACGTTCCATAAGGCCTTGGGTTGAAGTGGATGTAGTCCCTGCTTGGCTGTACAGGTAGTCCTCATTTAGCATCCACAACTGGGACCAGCAACTCAGTTGTTAAGTGATGCAGTGGCTAAATGAAACCACCACTATGCTGACGATCTAACTTCAGCTTTCCTTTGCTTTACAGACCTGCAGAGGTCATAAATGCAAGAACAGGTTGCAAAGTTACTTTTTCATCACCGTTGTAAGTGCGAACAGTCACTAAACGAGACAGTCGCTAAATGAGGATCACCTGTATTTATTTCTGTTTCTGCATTGAGTGATCAGAACCCATATTGCTTTATTTTGTATTGTGTTTTTACTGTTTGTTATATTGTGAGCCGCCCAGAGTTGGCTTTTGTGTGTGTGTGTCTGTGTGTATCTCTCCTCAAAAGCAACAGATGTGAAATTGCTGAGTTTCAGAGTAGAAGTTTCGTGGGTCCTAGAAACATTGCTAAGAACACAGCTGCAGGACACATTTAAAGTACGACTTGTGGTCTGTAAGCAGGTTAGAAAACACAAGCAGGGCCAAGGGATCCATTTATATTCCAGTGCCAGAAAGGCTGATGCTAAACAGTGCTCAAACGATCCAACCGTTGCACATTTCTTGCACATTAGTTAGCGCTGAAGATTTTGTGATCCAAACTTCAACAATACACGAGAACAGCGGATGCTGTACAAGGTGGATTCAGAAGAGGCAGCGGGGCCTAGATTGATTTAGCTAGGAACATTCATCATTAAAAGCAACAATAAGCAGCAGAAAGTCAACTCAGTATGCATTTTTAAAAGGGCAGCTAAAAAAACTTCAGCTCATCCCGAGGCATAATGTAAAAGCCAGAATGCAGATAAACTGTCTGAAAATCCTTTTCTCCCCAAGGTGGGGTGGGAAATCTGTAGCCATTTTATAGGCTTCATTCTTGGAAATTTCTGCATCCAATCTAAAAGAATGAAAACATGTGTGTTAGTTTTTAATATGCAGATTATTATCAATAGCCTACTGTATCATTGCCAACTGAACGGGAATTGAGAAAAGCTTTTCTAATAAAAAAAATCTATGAGAAGGGTAGCTCAGAAGAGAAGTTTGCAAAATTGTACGAAATAAATCTTCCAAGGCCTGTATAATACAAGCTGTTGCAGACCCTGCAAACTGGGTTTTGCAGCAGATTTAATAGAGCTACACTTTTAAAAATAAAATTGTTTTGCTTCAGTTTCACTGATGTGCAGAAAAGGGCTTCCGTGACCTTGTGAAATGTTCCCCATTCATTTTATTTACAGTGGCATTTTTATTTCACCAAGATATGCAAGCCAGCATAATTGGATCAATTTGCAGAATTTTATCCTGATTCACAAACTAGCCAACCATGTTTTGGCCCAAGGTGCTGCCATATCTGGTGTGTGTGGTCAGTTATAATCCGCTTTGTTGGAAGAAGTCTTCAGATGTTACACCATAGTCAGTGGCTTCCCACCACACTCATTCTTGGTTTGATTAATTATGGTTTACTTCACAAATCTCCACTGGGTCCGTTCATATCTCATTTATAAAGCAGATAACACACATTATGGTTTAATATGACAGAGAAGCCAGTTTTCTGGATTAAGTTCACCTAGTGTGCTAAATAGTGGTTTGTTGTATAAATCACAATGGCTGGCTGGTGCAACGCATAACCACAATGGTTTGGTTCACACCTTTATTTATTTATTTGTTTGTTTATTAAGCTTATAGGTTGCCTAACACCACCCAACCTTAAATGGCATATAAGACAATTAAAGTAAAATAGAATAAAACGAAATAGTAAAGTAAAATAAAATAAAATAAAGTAAAATAAAGTAAAGTAAACAACAAAGATCCTTCAGGACCAATGTCTAGGAAAAAAACACCATCCACACAAACCTCCCACAAGGGTTTCAACTCCCATAAAGTAAAAATTAAATCAATCTTTATGACGGTGAAAAAAAACGAGGCGGGGCTTTGATTGCGTAGCTGCGGCCACCATTTTGACTTTTTTGACTCCCTGTAGTGGCCCTGCTTTGCCCAAACCAACGAACCATGTACTAGTCAATATTCTACCCACGTCGTGCAAAGTTTATTTTTATCTATTTATTTATTAAATGCGTATGCCGCCCATCTCCCCAGTGGGTGACTCTGGGCGTTGTCCCCGACCTGAGAATAAGAACAGCTGTTGCTTCCCCACTTCCTGCAAGGGCTGTGAATTATAAAAGTGCAAATCAGAGAACCTGGCTAACATTTCAGGGCTTCCTACTCCCCATCCCAGCGTTTCTCAACCTCGGCAACTTTAAGATGGGTGGACTTCAGCTCCCAGAATTGGGAACCACCAAGCACTCTAGCCCAAGGCCTTTGGGAGAAGGCAGGTTTTAAGGGGTGGTTTAAATATGGTTGGGGGTACACAAATCTTGGGGGGGGACATCATTCAGAAGGCAGGCGCTGCATTTGAAGAGGCCCACTTCCTGGGTCCCTTCGGGTGAATCTGTCTAATTGATGGGACCTGAAGCATGCTGATTCTGCCCAATCGTATAGGAACCTGGTGCACGCCAACTCTGCCATCGTGTACCAGCCAGCAGAAAACCGCAGGAGCCAGAGGGTCCGTCAAATAGGTGACGATCACCACCTTGAGTCATGCCTGGAAGCACACTGGCATCCAGGGTGGCTCATGAAGCGGGGGAGGGGGGTCACGCGGGCACACCGAGGCACGCCCATCACTGCCCGCACTGCTGCATTCTGGACCAGCTGAAGCTTCTGAGCAGTCTCCAAGGGCAGCCCCATATACAGCACATTGCAGTAGTCAAGCCATGAGGGGACGAGGGTGTGAGTGACTGTCTGAAGGGCCTCCCGATCCAGTCAGGGCACGACTGACACAGACACACCAGGTAGAGTTGTGCAAAGGTCCTCTTGGCCTCAGCTGCCATCTGCTCTTTCAAGGGGAGCCCCAGAGTGTACCAGAGTCAACGCCATTCAGATGTCCCTCTGCTCCACCCTGGCGGACGATTGGAGTTAATCATCCAGTATTGTGTGAACAGGCCCTTGCTGGGAATTCCCACTTGGTCTCCTTGGAGTGTGTTACTGCTTCCTTCTCCAGAGGATGGTGTATAGACGAGTCCCCTTTACGATCTTCATGTTGTAGGTGACTCTTCTGGAAGACAGCAAGACGCAAGTCCCTTCAGCCCTCTAAGGCAACCATCCAGGAAGACAAAAGGGTCTGGGGGCAGGGGGGTCAAAAGAGTCAAGATGGCACCTGCAGCTGCACAAAGTGAGCCCCCCTTTTTACGCGCATTGTGCACGATGCACATAAAAATTAAATCAATCTTTATGACGGTGAAAAAAAACGAGGCGGGGCTTTGATTGCGTAGCTGCAGCCACCATTCTGACTTTTTTGACTCCCTGCAGAGGCCCTGCTTTGCCCAAACCAACGAACCATGCACTAGTCAATATTCTACCCACGTCGTGCAAAGTTTATTTTTATCTATTTATTTATTAAATGCGTATGCCGCCCATCTCCCCAGTGGGTGACTCTGGGCGTTGGCCCCAACCTGAGAATAAGAACAGCTGTTGCTTCCCCACTTCCTGCAAGGGCTGTGAATTATAAAAGTGCAAATCAGAGAACCTGGCTAACATTTCAGGGCTTCCTACTCCCTAGCCCAGTGTTCCTCAACCTCAGCAACTTTAAGATGGGTGGACTTCAACTCCCAGAATTCCCCAGCCAGCATGGCTGGCTGGGGAATTCTGGGAGTTGAAGTCCACCCATCTTAAAGTTGGCAAGGTTGTAAAACACTACTCTATACCCTTGGCTGACATGACAACTTTGTGGTTTCTTAAACCACAGTCTGAGTGATATGCAAAGCCGGAAACTGTGGCTTAACCTCTCCTTCCAGCCAGCCACAGACCGTTTGAGGGTACATCTCTGCTAACAGCTGTATTTTTGCAGGATGCAGAGGCAGCCTGGAGCCAGCACTCGTATTTGGCAACCAAATGGTCATTTTTAGCAGCTTGATTTTTGGGATACAATCGCTGTGTTAATTCTTTCCTTTACCACCCGTTTTGCTTTTGGAAACTGCAACGTGTGGAACGGTGCATGGCTGTGGCGGAAACAAGGATGATTTGTAGTGATAGAAAGGTAGAATGATCAGTGTTGGTGTAAATTGGTTTTACCGTATTTCCTTTTCTCATACTTTTTCTGCACTTCAGATAATGTTATGGATCTCAGTGTGATAGGTACATTATCTATGCATGTATAATGGGGAGGGACAAAGGCAGATTTTATAATTATATGCTCTCCTTGGGACCGTGGTGTGCAATTCTGCTGAGAAACCATTTCCCTTTCTCTTTTAGCACAAGCGCAACCGGCAGGAAACAGGCCCTATTTATTTAACATTATCAAACAGCCGATCCATGAACACAGAAATACAAATGTCACACTTGCATACTCTACGCTTGCCTTCTCAATTTTTAGCCCTGCCCAGACAAAATGGAAGCCTGGGTCCTCAAATAGGCCATGATGCCAAATTTGGGGGAGCGTTTTCATCCAGCAAGAGGATGCGGAATCCGGTTCCGAGAATTTGGAAGGCATCGTAATATGGACTTAGCAAGCAGAAGCTGGGGAAATATTTACACTCGGACTCGGCTGTTTGTTAGCCACAGGCTAAAGGCATCTTGATTGAGCAGATCAGTAGTCACTGGTTTTACTGGTGTCTTATGCCCCCAATGCCTATTCAAGCCACAGTTCAGAGTCTGTCCTGCAGTGAGGGGCTCCATTTGGGTTCTTCAGTAAAACCAGATTAGCCCCCCCAATGTTTTTATCCTGTGATCTTTCTCTCCATGCAACCAATTGACCTTTCTTCCACGTTCTGCACACACCTTACACCCCACTAGAGGGGGAACGGTGTTTTCTTGATGGATGGAAGGTAGTTGGGAGAGATCCTTGAGGTCATCAAGACCAACCCCTGCAGGAACCCAAAATAAAGCATTCCTGGGCTATTGAGCTTCTGATTGACAGCAGGGCCCCTCACCTCTCTGGGTCGCAGGTTCCAGTGTCAATCTGCCCTTCCTGTTAGAAAACATTTTCTAACAACTGAAACACCCCCCCCTCCCCCCAAAATAACTGAAATGTTATTCCATGTCCTGAGTCTGGCACAGAAGCTCTTGACTTTCTGAGTAATATTATTCCAGGTATTCAGCCTTCCGCTCCTCACTGCAGGCCTTAGAAGCCAAAACACTTTTTAAAAATGTAGCTTCTTGCCATGAAAACATCCCCTACTTGTTAGAAGCCAGGGTTCCTCAACCTTGGCAACTTTAAGACGGGTGGTTGAAGTCCACCCGTCTTAAAGTTGCCAAGGTTGAGGAACCCTGTTATAAGCAATGATTTATAAAAACAACACACTAAGCCAACACCAGAAGAAACTACTCCAAGCATTCGCTCTGACAAAGGCCAAACAAAAACCCTTCTCAAACATTCGGTGGTCCCTTTTTCAGGCTGCAAAAGCACTAGTCCTTCTTTCACTAGCCGTAAGAATAATATTAAATTAATGGCAGTTAAGAAAACTGACAAAATACATTGCTGAAGATCAAGTGTGCCAGTACCCTGGCCTCTTAAAAAAAAAAAAAAACTTTTAACCTACTTTGGTCTATACAACAGTGTGTTCTAAACACGAGGCAGTAGCGATAATGGGATGGTCTTCAAATCCCATTAAAATGAAGAGGGAAGGATCTGCCTGCTGCCCCAGTTAGCTATCCCCAAATTTGGAGGCCCCCCTCCCCCACTTACACTATGCAATATTCGCATGTGAAAGATGGAAAGGAGGTTTGGCTCAGTTCCATTTTTAACCAGAGCTAAGCCACCTTGTGCTGGTAACGTTTGAGCATGCTAGCTTGGAATCACGGATGCTGAAGTCGAATGCATCGTGGGGGCGTCTGGTGGAGAAGGCTGGACTGGAAAGAAATGAATCTCTTCCAGAACTAGCCCCTAGTTTTTCCCTTATTGGGAAAAACACTTTTTCCCCATTCATTTCATTTTTTCAGTCGTCTGAGCTGGAAGTTAACGTCAAAATCAGGCAAGCTCACGGACAATCGTTTTTGTAATAGTTTAATTTACATGTGCACATTAAAAAAAAAACCAACCACTTCCCCTTCAAGTTCTCCTGACGGGCAGGTCTGGAGCCCTCCCCAACCCAGATTTCTGCCCCCAGCTTAAAGTTATGGCACACGTTGTTTCTCGACCAGCAGCAACAGGTGGACGGAAAAGTCTTTTATCCGGAGAAGATTTCCATCTGTAGTGGGAGAAATTGTGTCCGAGGTTTGATTGGTCTGAAAGGAGTAGAGTCTTGTCTGCAGTTCTGGCCAAGGGAAAAGGGTGGGAGAGGGAAGAAATGCCGCTTTGCAGAAGTGCAAGGATGTGGGAGAGTGTCGTCGTCGTCGTCGTCGTGGGTTTGGCTGTTTACCATCTCAGCTTTTGCGTCCTGCCCCTGCAGGAAATGAGAGCAGGAAGAAGAGGAGAAGCCGTATCCAATGGAAGGAGGAGTGACCTGTCCTGCGCGGTCCTTTCACTGCTGCTTGGATTTCCGAGACAGCCTCTGGACCAGCTTGTAAAGGAGGCTGAAGTGCTAAAAAGGCAGCGAGAGAGACAGAGTGAGCGAGCACAGCCCCGGGTCTCAAACGTGGCAACTTTAAGCCACGTGGGCTTCAACTCCCAGAATTCCCCAGAGCTGCGTGGAGCAAAATCAGGAGTTGCTGTAGCCCTTCAAAGCATCCTAAGTTATCATAAAGGAAGTTTATGCCACAAGAAAACAGGTCAGTCTGGAACCAGCGTACAGATTTCTTTAATGT
Source organism: Liasis olivaceus (assembly GCA_030867105.1). Lineage (NCBI taxonomy): Eukaryota > Metazoa > Chordata > Lepidosauria > Squamata > Pythonidae > Liasis > Liasis olivaceus. Next base: position 6,858,240 of record CM061349.1, read on the forward strand.
AGGTTGTCATTCCTCTTCACACACGTCATTGATTGATGAAGCTATTGGATCAAGGGGTTTTAGGAAGAAAAAAGTACAAAATATAGAACGTGAACTCTGGCAGGAAAGGGCTAGGGTAAGAATGTCTAGTCCCCTTGCAATACCAGTAAGCAGTAGGCATGAATGTAATTCACTGAATTAGCCTGGCATCCTCCAAGTGAGTTGGACTGCTATTCCCAGAATTCCCCAGCCAACATGGCCACTGGCTGGGGGCGCTAAGAGGATTCTGGGAGTTGCGTCCCGACAGATTTGGGGGGCATCCGTCTGGGAAGGCAGCTTTCAATGACATCAATAGAATATAAAAACATTCAATACTAGACTCCTTTGCTAAGATCTACAGAAGTATAAAAACAAATCTAAACATACAATGGGAATTCTTTTTGTGTTTGTCTACTAGAAATTACATTTGACGAGGAGGAATTTCCAAAGCATCAGAAAAATCAGCTCTTTCAAACTGAACACCCCACTAAGGAATTACAGTATCTTCTTAGCTATGAGGAAATGCCACCCGTGTCAGTGAAATGCACACCCTGCCCTGATTTTTAATGTGGTCTCCACTGGCAATCATATGAGAGGGGCAGAAAATAACAGAAACGATAGCTCTAAAATCACAAAAGGTCTTGGCAGACTAGCTACGTAGTTTCAACCACTTCTACAGTATGTAAAGATGAGAGTTTGGAACATTAAAATTATTCCATGAAAAGAAACTGGATAACAACTGCTTGGGGGCAGCGGCAAAGGTGATGGACTAGGATAGGGGAGACCCACATTCAAATCTACTGTCAGCCAATATACACTGATCAGGCCTGAACTGTCTGTCACTAACCAGGAAAAAGATTATAATAAACGTGGTTGGCACTCACCTGGACAGCGATGTAGGCTACTCCAAGGTAGGCTGCTATGCAGAGAGCCAGGAGGAGGTCGAAGATGGCCGGTTTGACCCTGAAGAACACAAGCCATGTTCTCACATGCGGCAATTAGACACCAGCGTCTCCCTTCCCTCCAAGCTGCTTGTTCACATGGCGGTTACTCTCAGAGTAACCGGCGGACCTCTCTCTCCCACCACCGCTTCCAGAGTGCCCTCCTCCCCAAAAGACAGCAGCAACTTTTTCTCGATTGTTGTGAGCCACTCAGTTGTTGAGAGATGGGTAGCATACAAGTTTAATACTTTATGATACTTTTTAAACCCATCTGTCCGTTAAGTGTGTCTCTGTATGTGTGTGTAGGTATTTGTATCTGCACACATACACCCACATAGAGATTCTCTCTAAGCCAAAAGCTGGTTAGCAAAATCTAGAGAAGTACAAAAATGTGTTGGCTATAAAGCTAAGCCAAATATTAATTTCCCCCTTTTTCTTGACCTCCAACAACTGAGTGCTATGCTGGCAGAAGTATGGATTATCATATTATTATTATTGGTGGTGGCAGAGTCAGCCAGATGTTTAGACTGGATATGGCATTTTTGTCCACCGATCGAGTCCTTCCCAAGGACCTGGGATAGGCAGATGTTGCTGTCTGATGGGGTTAAAGGTGTCGTGGCAGGATATAAGCTCTTCCAAGTAAAGCTACCTTTTGCAATGGACTGACGGTGATTTTGTCAATGCCGAGGGTCTTCAAGGGGTGCTCCAGTTGTTTTGAGATGGCACCCACAGCGCCTATGGCTATTGGGACTATCTCTGCTTTCTTTTGCCACAGTCGTTCTACTTCTATTTGCAGCTCTTTGTATCTTGTGATTTTCTCCAGTTCTTACTCTTCTCCTGTCTTATCATCATCATCTTATTCTTAGCATCCACCTCTAGATTTTACCCAGCGATTCTCCACTACGTTCAGGATCAAGACAGGCCACCTATCTCCTGCAGATGCCTGCTCCTTATTCTCTTTCAATAACAGCCAGCGTGGTATAGTGGTTACATGTAGGTACAGGCGCTGGGAAGACCCAGGTTTAAGTCTGCCCTTGGCCTCAGAAATGAATTGGGTATCTCAGCCCAGCCTACCTCACAGGGTTACTGTATGCAAAACTGAGAGAAGGGCACGCTATGTGTGTGACCCTGAGCTCCTGAACAAAAACTGAGAAACAACTCTAACAAACCATCAAATGTAAGGTATAAAGGCAAGCCAACACATAATCTGTTTGGTTTAGGCTTAGTGCATTGTGTGAATCCAGCCTGGGTTTGCCCATCACCTCAAAACTAGGAAGCGCCCAAAAGAGTTTGCATCAACCTTGTCCCCACTCTGTCCTTGATCTATAGGTTGAAATTAATAAGTCTTTTTTTCATCCCCCAAGTCTTGAAGGAACGGCCCAGGACTGGTCAAGCTCCAGAATAGTATTGCTATTGCTTTACACTTACCTATACGCATTCATTACTTGCTTCAGCTGGTCATAGAAAACAAACTCAGGATCCCTATGGGTTTGTTTAAAGGGAAATAAATAACAAGAAAGACCTTAATGTTACATAGGGACTACCTTATACCAAGTGAGAACACACACCTAGCCCAGGGGGCATTTTCTCTCTTAGAAATTAGGGCTTTTTAAAAATCTGAGATCTTTTTAACTAAAGAGAAACTTGGGGTCAAATGCTTCCAAGGAGTCAAAGCACAGGAAGGAGAGGGTCTTCCTTCTCGCTGCTTCCCCAAGTGAGAGGGATCTCCTGCATATAATACCAGGGCTATATCATAACCTAATAACCATAACAAGAGTCACTTTGTGTGAGATGGGCGGCTAGATAAATAGGATGGATCAATCAATCAATCAATCAATCAATCACCTACAACTCCCACAAGAAGCTTGGACTTCGCCCAGTTCTGCCTGGCAGAAATTCTCCATCAGCACATAGTGGCCTTTTTCCAACGCTACCCAGATCCAACTGGCAGGGATACACAGATAGATGGTCCGTGACTGACCTACAAGCCTCCCTAAATCCTGGGGTTCATACTAACAGACAAGGGCATCATGCCCCAAATTTATTTATCAATTCCATCGCATTGCAGTCCCCCACCAAGTCCTGCTGGTCTGCCACGTTGTGGCCGAGAGGTACTCCAGGGAGGGATGAGCAAAGAATGCTGGGGGTGTATGGCAAGGGTATGTACGCCCCGCGGGGTCACCAAGGTGTGCCGGTCATCCCAGCTGTCCAGCTACAGCAAGCAGGCACCTCTATTGGGCAGAAGTGATAGAGGAAGATGCGGGAGGCGGATGGCCACTTTACTGCAGTGTTTGTCAACCTTGGCCGCTTGAAGATGGCTGGGGAATTCTGAGAGTTGAAGTCCACCCATCTTCAAGCGGCCAAGGTTGACAAACACTGCTTTAGTGACAATGGCAAAGGCATCAATTCATACTGTGCAGGAGGCAGCAATGGTGAACCACTCCTGTATTTTCACAAAAAATACAGAAATCCTATCTATGCGGTCACTAAGAATCAACACTGACCTGATGGCATGCAAGCCATCAATCAGGTTGCAGTAAAGAGCTTTTGAAAACCACTACATCCCACAAACCTGTATCCAACGTCTTTCTTTAAAGTTTAAAGCGATCGTAATAACTCTGCCACCACCATTACCCCGAAGGAGCTACTGTTAAGTTCTTGAGAGGCAGCACTGTGAGGAAGAGAAGCACTTCCTTTAAAGGCCTCCCACCAATAATTGTGGCAAGAGACAGCGCTGCGTTGCTCAAGCTCCGAAGTGGGTTTGCTTGAAAGGCAAAAACGCACTTTGCCAAGAGGCAGAGAAATCACAAAGGCCAAAACAGAACTTACGAATCAGTCTCTGAACAAATGTGTGTTCCTTGGCACCTCTCTCCCCACTGTCACAATCTTGGCCTCTGTCTTTTGGGCCAGTTCTTGCTTTTTGTGCCTTTGCCAAAAAGCAGGCAAGTAAGTGATAAGGGGAATAGAATAGTTAAGTGGAAAAGAGCTACTTAACAGAGAAAAATAGCCTTAACAGGGAAATGGGTTGCCTGTTGAACACCCGGGAACGCTATCTTCATCCTTACCGCTTGTCCGCCTTCACATAATGCTGCTTGACATCTTTCAGGTAGCGGCTCATGTAATATTCCAGGGTGTTGATAAAAGTGCTGTCTTTGTCAACCAGCTGGGCAGCCCGCGGTTGACTGCTGAGCCAGTCCATCACCGATTCCATCTGCTCCTGCTGAATCTGCTGCAGACACAGGGAAGGGAGGGAGAGGAAGTCGGCCAGTTCTGCAGATCAAAACCCCGAAGCATCCTTCGGGGTTTCCCCACATCCCCCACTGGCTAGGGGCTTACCATGTGTTCGGTGAAGATCTGGAGGTCAGCAGGCACACCCTAGTGAGGGAAGGCAGAAACAACAGAGCTTGCTCGAAACCCCATGACTATTTATTTATTTATTTATTTATATTTCAAATCTGGTCACCACCCAACTCACTAGGAAGTGACTGGGCGGTTTAAAGTAAAAACCAAAAAATAAATATTAATTAAACTACAGTAAAAATATAATAAAAATACCCCACATACCATCACCCTATCAGACACCCTCTGATTTGGGGGGAGTGAACTGAGTGGTGGAGCACACTAGGCTGAGCAATTTCCTCCTTGCCAGGTGTTCCCAGCAGCCATTCTAGCCACCCTAAGAAAAAACTCACCTTCTCTGTTAGGTTGTAGATCACCCGGGTCAGCGCCTCTACAATGATCCGGGTGTTGCGGGTTAGAATTTGGGGGTTAACCCGTGGCCTGTAAAAGGGAAAACAACGGCTGTGTCAGAAGTAGCTTTCCTAGGGAAAGTGAGACGTGGGCGTGATACTGACAGGTTGCTCCTGCGCTTACAGCATTTCACACGCTCACACACGCACGATCGATCCCAGTTTAGGCAATCAGTTCAACATTTGGGTGATCCTCCCTCAGCCTGTCTGTATAACGGGCTTGTCTTGAAAATTGTTCAGAAGAGGTATTTTGGAACATGCAGGAAGACAGGTGCAGCAGCTCTTTAAAGCAGCCGCCTCTTTTTTTTCAGGGTCATATCTTCAAAGCATGCACGATCCTAATGCTCTTCCATATGAAGTACATTTTCCTCTGAATGAGTTCTTTCATATTCCCAGTGTAATCCCCTATTCGATTAAATACATCTAAACAATATAGAAAGAATGCGCATTCGCATTCCTACCTGTTACCTACATGGCATTCTATCTAGCATGCTCTCTTCTCCCTCCAACTTTCCCCAAAGTTCATCACTTCTGTACTATGCAGATGTGTAAGGATCAAAATCTCTTTAGACCAAGGTTTGGAAACGATCTGCATGTTCTTTTGATGGAAGAGGCCTCACAAAATGAGAACAAGGCACTGGTTTCCAGCCCCAGAAGATGGAGAATTTTGAAACTCCTGACCATCGTGTCCTTCCTACTCACCAAATGCTCCTCTGAATTTTTGTGCCAAAGGATGGAGAGGTATAAAGGCAAGCTCTACACTGTTAACGTGCTGTTTTTCTGAAGAACTTGTGCAGTTCATGGCCCCAAGAGCACCAGCTAAGGGGCACATTGTTGTTTCTTTAGAGGGCAATCCAAATTTGTCATTCTGTATGCCATTAGTCACAGCAGTTAAATTCAGAATCGGATCTGACTGCATTCAGAATCAGAACGGCTCTGATTACCAAAAGCGGGTGGCCAAATAACTGGGGGGACGGTGGGGGGACACAAAACTGTGGCCTCTGAGCTTCCTGGAAGTGTGCAATTCTGACTGGTCAGAAATGACTTTCTCTGATCCAAAAATCGCAATTCTGGTAGGACTGGGGAGATTCATGGGCAACATGGAGAGAAGTGAAAATGATGGTGGATTTTAGTAGGTGAAACTGGTGGAAACCCACAACTCTCCTTCTGCACACAACGATTCAAGGGGCTGGCACTCTGTGCTCTTTGAACCAAGCTTCCCTGGGATCGGACGCATCTCCACAGGCAATCCGCTTCTGAGGCCTGGACCCAGAGCGTTCAGTGGCTTTCATGCTCCTGTTTCCTGCGATAGTCCAGACAACCACTACAGGCACCTGAATGTTGAAACGGTGGGCTTTGGGAGCGAGACAGCATGGGTGCTCTCCCGATTTCTCCCAGCCTCCCGTCTTGGGGAGATGAAAGCAAACAGAGGGAGTGAGCAACCAAACACGGGCCCTTTTTTGTCTGACATGCCTCAAGGGGAGAGTGCGTTTTTCAGGCCATGGGTGGAAAGAGGAGGGCAGCGCAAATTCTCCCTGCCACCCCCTGCCAGCATCAGCCCATGCAGTGCCTCCTCACCCAGCAGCTGACCTGACGTCCATGATGCTGTTGCGCAGGCCATCACGGTGGCTCTCCAGGTGGGACACCGTGAAGGCAGGGAGGCGCCGGATGGCGAAGCGCTCGTGCTCCCAGGCCAGCATGTCTTCCGCGAGGTTGATTTTCTTGTGCACCATGGAGAACCTCACCTCTGGGAAATGGTGGGTGACAACCTGGAGAACAGAAGTGAGACAACAGGGTCAAGATAAGAGCAGCGCGGCCCAGTGTTCTTCCAGAGCGCGGGGTTTTCATTTCAGTAGGAACTGGCTTAAAAAGCCCCCATGCACACAGCAGCTTTAATGAAGTCACCAGAGGAGGAGTCTGCATTTCCTTCTGTGTAACAGAGCAATGTTTTGTGGGTTTGTGCATGGCGCTCACTGTCTGAACACCCGGTTATTACTTACCAGGTGGCTCGATTCTGTGCCACAGCCTGTGTGATTAGACCAAAAGGCAATCCGTGAACATGGCTTGATGGATTACAGTCTGTACTTTCACTATCGGGTGACTGCTGTTGTTGAACAATTCAGGCTTATGGCACCATGAGAAAGTTTTATTGGTACAGCCTTGATTTGCATATTTTTTATTTTTTACTCCGCGACAATGTGTGCGGCCGATGTATACGTTTTTATTGGATATGCTTATGCATTTGATGGACTTGGCCTATGACCATAATAAACATTAACAACCAACTACCTAGGTAATAACATTTAATATTAATACTGAAAGGACACAAATGTGAAAAGACTTAGACATCTCAACCATAGGCGAGGTCTTCTAGGGCACTGAGTCATCTTTTCAGCCCTCCGCCGCGTGCCCGTGCCAGCTGGAAGGAGCAAAGGGGAAACCCAGAAGCTGCCAGGTTGGAAAAGGCTGATCTTACAGGTCTAAAGATCTATGAAGAGCTGCACATCCTTTCTTCTTCATGCGGTCAGCAGATGGCGCTATTTGCTCTGGCATGACTGCTTTAAAGACCACGCTGAGATCAGAGTTGGGGAAGGGAATTCCACGAACTCAGGCTGGGGGAAGAAGGTGATCTTCTCTCCACCAGAGCAACCACCCCAGAGGGAATCTCAGCCCCCTTTTACCTGTTCCAGCTCCTTCAAAAAGGTATGCTGAAGGGTCCCGTCTTTCGGAGGCTTTGACACGTGTAGGTGAAGGCTGTTCCCTCTTCCCAGAGTATCCAGGCAGAGGACAAAAGCCACGTTATCCTGCAGCAGACTGAAATCTGGAATTAGACACAGGCTACACAATTATTAACATCTAGGGCAGTGTTTCTCAACCTTGGCCACTTGGAGATGGGTGGACTTCATGCTGGCTGGGGAATTCTGGGAGTTGAGGTCCATCCATCTCCAAGTGGCCAAGGTTGAGAAACACTGATCTAGGGGGATTAAAAAGGATTATGCAGGAGGTGGATACGCCCATACTGGTTACTTTTATCCTGCAGGAAAAGGGGCCTTTTCGGTTGCAGTGCCTGCCCTTTGGAACGCCATTCACCCGAGATTGATTGATTCAACTAGCATAGCTACCCATCTCAACAAGTGACTCTGGGCAGCAAACAAAATTAAAATAAAATAGAAGCCATTGCAATAATACAAAAAGTAAAATACAGAACAGCCGAGAATAAGTCACCCATCAGGGTTTGTTTTTTATACTTGATTTTTAATGAATTAATTTATTTTAAGTATTTAAGGGGTATTTTCAATTGTTGATGGGGTTTTTGATTTTAACTGTGACCCGCCCAGAGTCACCTGTTGGGGGGAGATGGGCAGCATACAAATTTAATAATAAATAAATCATTGTTAAATTAGCCAAGAAACGGGTCCCTGCACACACTTGGGGCCCCAGGTCTGGACACAGAGCCAGGTTTTTAAGGACTTACGAAAAGCCAGCAGGGTCACGGCCATCCTGATCTCCGGAGGGAGATCATTCCATAGGGTGGGCGCTACAGCAGAAAAGGCACATCTTCTAGGCCCCACCAACCGGCATTCCTTAGCCAACAGGCCTCAAAGCATGCCCATCCTGCCTGACTGGACCAGACAGGTGGAAACAACCCAGTCCCAAACTATGAAGGGCTTTTAAAGGTGACAAGCAGCACCCTGAATTGCACCTGGAAGCACACCAGCAACCAATGCAGCTCATGAAGTAGTGGAATTACATGCGCTGAAAAACCAGCGCCATTTACCACCCATGCTGCTGCATCCTGCACCAGTTGAAACTTCTTCAAGGGCAGCCCCATGAGAGCACATTGCAGTAGTCCAGACAGGAGGTTGCAAGGGCATAAGTGACAGTGAACAGGGTCACTACAGGCTTTATATATTGGTTGTTTGGCATGGTGCTTTAATCTGTCAGCCAGCCAGAGTCGCAGGGCGAGATGGGCAGCCATATAAATTGAATTAAATAAATAACTGAAAAATGAATAGCAGGGAGTGTAGCCAGGCCCGTAAAGAGCTAATATAGGTCAAGCTATACCCTCTTGCCACCTCCTGCTGCCCAAAGCAGATTGCCAGGCAGCTATCCAAAAGCCCCCTTCCTCCCCTTGGCTATCTCATACGCAAGACCAAAACTTTCCCCATAAATCCAAACATATAAAGGAATACAATAAACCCCGTCACACCTGTGTGATCCAGGTTGTCTTCCAGCCACCGCTTGGTCCCTTGATAGTTAAACTTGCCACCTCCAGATGCAAAGAACAGCAGGTTGTATCTGTGCAGAGAACAGAGGCAATGGGTACATTTAAATTAGGGGATGCGCATCCACGATCCTGTCTTGTTCCAATCTTCCCTACCCCAAAGCCAACCCCTTTCTTACGCAGCGTGGGTCCTCTTGTACGTGTAGAGCCGGGAGAATAACCTGGCAAGTTCTAAGAGCACGGCAACCCCGCTGCCATTGGAGTCAGCCCCGTGGGAGAGCCACTGGAAGATAAGAGAGGGTCTTTTGCCAAGGCTGATGAGGGAGATTTTGGAACTCAGAGCAGTGTTTTTCAAACTTGGCAACTTTAAGATGTGTGGACTTCAACTCCCAGAATGCCCCAGCCAGTAGTTGTGGACCTCAATTCCCAGATGCTGGCTGGGGAATTCTGGAGTTGAAGTCCACAGAGCTTAAAGTTGCCAAGTTTGAAAAACACTGGCTTAGCAGGAAGGGTTGGGAAGGGCAGGAAAGGAGATTGGGCAAAGCATGCTACAGACATCAAGTGAACAGACTGCAGGAAATCAGAGTCCTTCCACACAAGGGCACAAGAGCTACATTCATCCAGAGGTCTGCAGAGCACAGAAGCATTAGAAATGCATTAGAAATCCAGAAAGGCTGGCTGGAGAATTCTGGGAGTTGAAATCCACACATCTTAAAATGACCAAGGTTGAGAAACACTGCCCTAGACTGCAAATCATCCTAAAGTCTTCCTGATGTCCACAGACTATTTCCTCCCCTCTCTTGTTTAGGTCACTGGAATTAAAGTGGTGGATTGGATCCAGCATTGGATTAGGGATGGCTGAGAGGCAGTTTGGTCTAGTGGTGAAGGCCCCAGGCTAGAAAGCAGGAGATGGTGAGTTCTAGTCATGAGGCATGAAAGCTGGCTGGGTGACTTTGGGCCAACCCCTCTCTCTCAGCCCATGACATCAGGCTCAGGTGACAAGCTGGTCAGTTAATTCCTGTCGCAACCAATGGATCAACATTCGGATGATACGGGGAAAAAAATGGACCCTAGCAAGGAAAATGCTAGGGAGGAAAAAAAATGGATTAGGGACGGTTCCATCCATAAGTCTGTCATTTTTATACTGTTGGGGGGAAGAAAGAGGGGAGACTGTTCTGGGAGGCTGAGAAACAGAAATGGAAAAGAAAAAACAGAGTAAAGAAGAAAGTGGTAAGACACACTATGAAGCCTCGGAGCTCAGTAACTTCCCCTAAACGTGAAGACTCTCTCATGCTCTGGGTTAAACTGTGTAGACCAGATTAAAGTAGATCCTTGGTGTAACAGATTTCTGGGGGAAGGGGTGCTGATTAAAGCAGAATGCTGATTAAATCTATCAGATTTTCTACAGGCATAAAATGCGAGTTGGGTTTATACATGTTTAAAATGATGAACAGGGTTTTATGTGAGTACTGAAGCTTAGAGAATATGGCCAGAATCTGGTCCTTTGCATCCAAAGACTGCTGAACTAAGCTCTTTTAAATGGAGGGTTTTCTGTACAGAGCACTGGAAATAAAACAGCCCCTCGCATCCCGTATACATGCCTGCAGCAATGTAAACAGCAGTTACTATGAACATATAGGCAGCTCAAATCAGCGAGCCAAGGTGCATCACACTGAAAAAGCCAAAGCACAGACACTTGCCAGCAAGACCTTACCGGAGCGACTCCAAAAGAATCGTAATGAGCAACTAGTACAATGGTAGGCAGGTCTTCTCCTCCCAGGCCAGTCAGCCGCCCCTTGCGAGGAAAGAAGTCAGATAAGGTTTAGAACTGCTGTTGCAAAACCATCCTGCCCACGTCAGCAAGAGACCCCTTTCCCTCTTTCAAATCCGCATCTATAACACTATAAAGGGCCTTAAACTTCCTGAAAAAGCGCTAAATGTTTTTAAACTCCAACACTGGCTCCCTCTCCTGTTTCTGGCCTTCAAAACCCCTCCCCACGGTTCTCATATCTTCCCTCATAAAATCCCTAGCTGTGACCTTCGCTCCGGCAGCTCAGCCCCGCAAGGCTGTTCAAAGAACGCCAGCCCTCCACAGAAAGCCCTGATCCTCTGCTGCTTTGGCTTGAAAAGGAAACTCCTTCCATCCAACTGCTCCTTAAAACTCCACTGCCCTGGGAATGCATCATTCCCGCTAACCTGCTTCTGAAGGATATCAGAGAAGCTTAGCAGGATATCGGGGCAGACGCTGGTTACATCCTGGACTCGCAAATCATCACAGGCAGGCCACCCGCCTAGAGAAAAGCCACTGTGCCAAGAAACCTCCAAACTCACTTCTATGCTTGTGATGAGCCAATCATTGACTGCTTTACTCTGAGCCCCACTGGTCACCATCTGGAAGCCGTTGGCCGTCGCCGTGTGCAAAAGCACTAGAAAGGAAAAACAGGGTTTAAAAGAAAGGAGTTAATGTTTACAACCCCGCAATCGGTACTGAGATTATGTCAAAGAAACCCAAGCACCAGATAACAGAAGTCCACCATGGGGCTTTAGTTTAACGATTTGTCTGTTAACTCAACCAGAAACTAATCAGTTATTAGAAATACAGAGAGCTAATCAGTGTTTTGGTTGCTTCTAGAACTATTTGATATTAAAGCAAGGCAGTTTGATTCAAACAGGTCACCTGATTGCTGTTTTATAATTTGGGGAGCCGGATTATTCTGGTTTTTAGAACTGTGCTTAAAAAAAAAAATTGATCACTAAAAAAGAACTGGTAAACACTCAAATGGCAAGTAAAGAATTGCCTCCAAGTGATCAGATGAAGAAAAATAATCAGAAAAGACGTATTGCTAGATGAGTAAGAATTTGTAGCACTGAGACTTGGCATATGCTGGCTCTTTGACCTGAAATAAAAGAATTGAACTGAACGTAGACTTGGCAAAGGGTATACTTTGTGATCCATCGGATGCAAATAGTGGCTACAGTCCGTCCCCGGAAAGGTAATCTGACATTCAGGATCACATATACTTTGCAGCTGCATTGCCAACCTCCAGCAACATTTATTTTCAACATTTGTCTACCACCTGAAATCTTAACCAGCCCTTAGGCAGCTTATAGCGTTCACATGTACAATACAGTACAAAGTCAATATAACAATTAAGACATTTGAGCCTCTACACCAGTATTTTTCAAACTTGGCAACTTTAAGATGTATGGACTTCAACTCCCACAATTCTGGCAGTTGAAGTCCACAAATGCTGGCTGAGGCCTTCTGGGAGTTGAAGTCCACACGTCTTAAAGTTACCAAATTTGAAAAACACCGCTCTACACCATATAGAGTACCCGGCTTCTGTTTTTAAGATAATTATATAAAACACAAAAGGAATTTGATAGACGTACTTGCACTTGGTGCCCTCAACCGTGCTCGAGAGAATCGGTAATCTTTCCTACGTGCTGATTTAATGTGCTGTTTGTCAAAGTATATATCCCAAGGGAGGTGCAATAAAAGCATCCAGGGAGCCATCAATTACAAATAATCAGTACAACAGAATCCAGCGTCAAAAGGATGAGTTACAATTGCTAACGCTGTATGGGATCCAGTCAGAAAGTATTAAAACAATTAAGCAGATGAACAGCCTGTGGGTTTGCTTCCAGTAAGTGCAGAATTGCAGCCACTTGCAGCGAAGAGTCACATGGTTTTCTGCTCAGAACGGCCATGGACAGACACCGAGAGCTTCTGTATGCGTTGCCAATGACTCACCTCTGAGCTCCTGTTCCATTGGAACAATTAAAAAAGAAGCCCATTTTAAGGACAGCCCTGAGCTGGAAGGCTCCCAATGAAAAGGTCCTTTGAAATGATCACAAGGTTCAGAGAGGTCCACACGGGGAAGCAGATCCTGGGAGGCAGAACGGAACTGCACAATGCGCTTACCTTCAGCAGCTGAAGCGGAGCCTTGAGACGCAGAGGCTGCCTGGGTCTGCTCGTAGATGGAGAGGAGCTCATCATCTTCCTTGGCAAAGTAGACCGGCACAATGGTCTCCATGGCCAACATTTCTGGCTCAATCTCCATGAATTGCTTAAGAGGACAAGGACAGGGAGTCGACATCAGAGTTGCAAAGAAGGGCGTTGCTCATCATCAAATGATGGGGTTGGAAGAAGCCACCAAGTCCAACCCCCTGCACCCTGCAGATTCACTACACCATCCTCAAGAGATGACAATCCAGCCTGTTTGAAAACCTCCAGGGAAGGGGAAGAAACCACTCCATGTAGTAACCTATTCCACTGATTGGCAGCTCTTACTTACTGGCACCTTGCAAAGAATCAGCTACATTTACAGAGGAACTGTAGCGTAGCTTCATGTTAACCCTCTGGAAGACAGGATTGTATTATTGTTTCTGGGTGAATAAATGCAGAAGCAGGACGATGCAGCCCTCTACAACTGGTCCATCTACCTTGCGGGACTTTGTGAGGTTTTTTTTTAATATACTGTAAGCCCTTTTGCGCCTCAGTTCTCAGGGAAAAGCGGGCCGCAAATTTAACAATGACCATAGCTGTCAATGAGGGGCCTTGCTTGCCATTACTGGTCTTCTGTTGGGGCACCTCTTGTTTCTCAGTGAAGACCTGGTTGAAGAAAACCAGCAAAAATTACATGGCTCCAATTTCAGGCAGAGTTCACAGGATGCTGCTCTAACAAAAGACGCAGCTGTTGGCTTTTTACACGGCAGGTGGCTATATTGCAGGGGGACACCAAAATCAAACTTAGATGCAGCCCTGCAATCCTAAGCACGAGCTTGCCCACAAAAGGAGACTTACTCGGATGACATCCTGAGGAACCGATGCCATGCTCTGCGGCAGGATGATCACCACAGCGCCGGCTGACTGGCGAAGAGCTTTCTGATACTGTTCGTAGGAGAAGTCCATCAGCCGCATCATCACACAGCGGCGGCTTAGCACATCTGCCTCTACTGTGCGCGCCTCGGTGTTTAACACAGCATTCCGAGTACCTGTCGAAAGCAGAGGAGAGGCTCAGTGGCTTGCGATCTCAGATACACGGAAACTGAGGCCTTCATACAAGACGACTACAACTCTTGGGGAACCTTACTGTAATTGATATACCTGCTCCCCAGTTTTTAGGATTCACAAATACGGGCTTTGCATGGAACTGCATTCTCAATTATTCCAATGAGCTAGGGGTCTGTATAAATAGTTCTGCTGAAGGCTCTTCCTCACAGCTGTGTTAACGTGCTTTCCCTCAGCCCTTGAAGCAGTGGGAAGGTATGCTGGGATACTACGGTGTAATGGTATGTGGGAATGACCGTGGGAGACAGAAGAAAGAGCCACAGCCTAGACAATGGTCCGATCAATTAAATTTGAGGAGGAAGGGTGGAGAAAGCATCTCAGAAGAGACCCTTCCTAGTTTTCGGGTGAGTCAAAGTAAGGGACGGGAGGGGTACTTCCTGTCAGGGCTAGCCCAGGGAACTCCAGGAGACCATGCAGATCCAGTCCAGCAAAGTTTATTAGCTACAACCTCTATCAAGAATCTTCCCAGACTGAAACTAGTTCCCAGGGTCAGTCAGTAAACACAGCATGAATTCCTCAGGGAGGTGCCAGCCTCATCCTCTTATCTCTTCCCCGCGCTTCAGGAGACGAAAGAGGATGCTTCACTCCCTGAGTCTGGCCTTCATAATTCCATTCCATCACACTTCCAGACTTACAAGATTCTGTTAATGCAATAATAATACAATAAAGTTAGAGCTTGTATTCACTGTCGTGCTTCTTATCTGGACTGCCTCGAAGGGCTGACATAGGCACTGTCCTCACTGCTGGGGCTTTACTTTTCCCCAGTTATAAAATCAGAACGCAGCACCATCCTTTGTTCTCCCACCATTGGCCACCAGCTGGCAAGAAAAACGGATCATTCAACCTGGCTAGACCAGTTCCATCTGCCAAAACTTGCACAAGTGTTTTGAGGAATGCGTTCAAAGAGAGACCAACTATCAGCTGATAGGACAGTGTTCCTCAACCTTGGGAACGTTAAGAGGTGTGGACTTCAATTCCCAGAATCCCCAGCCAGCTATGCTGGCTGGGGAGTTCTGGGAGTTGAAGTCCACGCTTCTTAACGTTCCCAAGGTTGAGAAACACTGTGATAGGAAGTAATGCTATTCCAGAACTGCTCTATTTTGAACAGTGCTAAAACTGTGTTAAACTGGAGCTGCAAACTGGCTGACATGCAGAACAGCAAAGATGCAAGGTAAAGCAGGAAAAATAATCAGGTGAGGCAGTGGAAGACTTATTTAGTACATTTCAGTGTGAAAAACTGCTGCCTTTGAAAAGAGGGAAAAAATGAGAGCTAGACAGCACAACACTGACAAGATATATGAAGCAGGTGTGGGGTGTGTGCAGGGGTGTGTGTGGTGTTCTGCATTTCAACATATATTGACTCCTCCGTTTCCCTTTGGAATCAAAATTGCTGGAGGGAGGAGTTCACTAATGGATTTTAACTGGGGAGGAGATCTTTAGAGATTTCCCACGTTTAATTTATTACGGCAAGCGAGAGAGGGAGTGAGGTTGGCTGCGAATGGCAGTCTTTCCTCCACTATGTATTACAGCTCTTGTTACTTTCTGGAGTCAGTTTCCCCGGTTTGCTAATGACAAGGAAACACACATCCAAAAGAGTCCTTTAAAAAAAGATTTACTCTTTCAAAAGGCAGTAAATCTGCGTTTATAACAAACCCACATCCCATTGGAAAAGCAATTCAGAAAGGACCAGAGTATCTAGTCTCTCCTGTCACCTGAGACTAAATGGCCATAAATGCATGGCCAAGAGATTGGAAAAGGTGACATATGCCCACACCAATCTGAAGTGTCCAATAGGAACTGGGCACGTTCCACTCCCGAATATATCATTACCAACACCGTCAATGAGATATTGTGAAGTGTGCCCGCAGGTCAACTGGAGGCAAGCAAGAGGGAAAACATTGCTTTTAACTAACTACAGAGAAAGAATAATACAAGCCACCTTTGTACTGGGCTGGATCTGAGATGAAAGCACTGTTATGATGCCACATCTTTTAATAACAGTTAGTAAACTACAGGTGGAGAGGAAGAGGAGCCCTGAGTGGTTGTCTTCTACCTCAGTTTTGAAGCTCCTTAACAGACATGGGACAGGGATCTTGCACAATGCCTGCAGAAGGGAATGCTTGGGGGCACAACGTGCAACCCCCATCACAGCTTGCATCAGGCTGCCTTTATCTTCCCTGTGCAACGCTGCAACAGCACCGATCACATCATAGTGTAATGCAGTATTGCAACATCATGCTACTGAAAGCTATTTCTTAATATTAGAAAACTTTCTCAGGCTAGCTACCGCTAACTGTACTAAGAATGCTGTTCTGTAACTGCTCCACTTTTCCTAATGTAATCTTAGGCAGCTTTTCTTGTTTATTTTGTGCCTATTTTTTTTTCAACAAATCTATCTATGGGGTCGCTAGGAGTTGAAAATCAATCAATTCTTGCAACAACAGGCCAGGATTAGTAGTTTTGCGTCTTTCACTTATCCCGAAAGAGCAAGCTTCTCTGTAAATCAGAGAAATGCCTCACAAAAGTATAGAAAAAATAATAATAATAATAATAAACCCAACATTCCAATAGAAAAGAAGAGAAATAGAAGTTCCAATAAAGAAAGAAGTTCCAATGGAAAAGAAAACCAAGGTTGTAGCTTTACGGGGCAGGTGGATTCCCTGAATGTGCCTGGAGAGATGACTTTAACACCCCCCCCCCCCCCCCCCCACGATTTCCCTAGCTTCTCTGGCAATCCCGCTCAGGAAGCAGAAGAGAGGTAAATTATTAACAAAACATGTCTTGCGCATTGACAAGACTGAATCCTGGCATGTCAGGAAGGCAGAATTAAGAACGGCCTTCTCCGTCCAGACTCTGGGGAAAGGCCAGCCGAGGGATGGGCAGCGTACCCACCCAGATCGACCCAGATGGGCTGAAGAGCCGCGTCATGCTCGCCCCCCTTCCCCGGGGGCTCCTCGGCAGACCCTCACCCAGCAGCCAGACCGTGCGGGGGGTTTGGGCTCCGTGGCCATTTGCCCCAAGGCGGGGGGGCCTCCTGGGAGCCCTTTTCGGGGGCTGGGGGTTGCCTCAAAACGAGGGGGCGCCTTCAGGCTGGAAGAAGGGGCGCCCCTGAATCAGCCGCCCCCCCCGCGAGGGCGAGGCTTCCACGGCAGAAGATGGACGGGGGGTCTTTATCGCAAGGCTTCTCCCCTCCCGCCGGCCGGCCCTGCGGCACCCGCCTCCCGCTCGCTTCTCAGGGGCCAGAGCCACCTCTCCGCCCCTCCCCGGCCGGACTCCAGCCCCCATGGTCCCCAGCCCTGGTGGGCAGGGAGGGGGGCGGGCTGGGGGCCGGCGCCGGGGGCGAAAGAGGGCAGCGTCCCCCGCGCTGCTGCCCCCACTGACCGTAGGGCTGCCCCCCGAGCTCGTACTGCTGCATGCGGTAGACGGTGAACTCGTGGGCGGCCGAGGCCGGCGGCGGGCCCAGCAGCAGCAGCAGGACGGCGGGCAGCACCAGCAGGAAGCTGAGCGGCAGGCACGAGGCCTTCAGCAGCACCGATCCCAGCACCTCCTCGCCGGCCTCCTCCAGCATAACGACGGCGGTGGCGGTGGCGGTGGCGGCGGCTCCCGAGCGCAAAGGGACGAGAAAGAGCGCCTCAGCCGGACGGGGGCGCGGGGCACGCCGGGAAATGGAGTCCGCCTCTCGTCTCCTCCGCGAGGCCCTCTGGGAAGCGGGATCACGTGCCGCCCTCAACCGCCTTCCGCTCTCAGCAGGCAGCGGCGCAAGGCACGCTGGGCAAGGCAGCCTTTTTCCGAGGCCCCGGCTCCAGCCTGCAGCGCCTTTCGCCGTCTCGCGAAGGGAGCTGCTGTGATTCCTCTTGTGACGTGCGTTAGCCCCGGGGCGAATGGCGCTGTCTCCCTCAGCCCGAGAGGGGGAGAGAAAGCGAGCGCACCCCTAAGGCATGCTGGGAAATGGAGTCTTCCTCCGCCTCTGCCCTGATTCTTTCGCCGTTGCGGTCTTTGAGACATGCTCGCGGCATGAGGTCGCCCGCGCAGGGCAAGCTGGGAAATAGACTGCGCCCTCTCGGCTCGGGCCCTGTGTTTTCTTTCTCCGAGTGCGCAAAGCAGGATGGGAAGTAAAACTCTCTTCTCTAAGACGGCGTTCTCGCCTCTCAGTTGGGCCGCGCAAAGCATGCTGGGACCCAGAAACTTCCCTCGCGTTGATTGATGGGAAAAAAGACTGTAGAGACAGGCGCAATCTCAGTCAGTGGTTTAGGCGACTCCTCAACATTTCAAATGTGTGTGCGTGCAGTTGCTTAATTTGAAACTCCTTGTGTCCATGAACGTGTAGCTTGTTAAACTGCAAGCGTCTGAAGATACTTGGTCAATAACGGCGCCTCACGACAAGCTAGAAAATAAAGTGATGGGGATTGCCGTCTTTGCGGCCATAGAGATAAGTAGAAGATCATAGAGATATTTATTGTAGAGCGGTACACATCCTGGTATTCCGGGCTCCTTTTCAGTCATTTTTTTCCTATGACTTCTCAATTGTATCGCTTTATCCCAGTGTTTTTCAAACTTGGCAACTTTAAGGTGAGTGGGCTTCAACTCCCAGGATTCCCCAGCCAGCATTTGTGAACCAACATTCAGAATTCCCCACCCAGCATTGCCAGGCTTGAAAAACACTGTTCCATCCATCTATCCAAGCTGCTGTGTAAAACAAGAACAGAAAACAGCTCTAGCTTTGGGCCTTCAGTTAATATTCCAGTAACAGCCATGGCGGAGTATATAAGTGAGGGAATAAGATTTTTTTGTTTAAAACGGATCCCGCTGCTTTTTCACGCGTTCCTAAATACAGTGTGCAAAACTCTGCAAGAAAAATGTGTTTGGTCATACAGGACAAATGAGAAGACACCTGAAAATCAACCAGGTGGCTTGGCATGAAAGGAGAGTGTTAGAGATAAGGGGAGCCTTAGGGATGCAGCAAAGCCAGAGGCTTGACCGAGAGGTAACCTTTGCTTAATTAGCACAGCAAAACGCACACCCCAAAGGCGGGACTTTTAGAAAACATCGAACATGCTAAGCTTATTATGGGATGTTCACGTGTAACATGGAATCAGGTGCGTCTGTGCGACATTGTAACCAATTATACCTATTTTCTTATCTCAATGTAACCAATGATGTGTGTTCCCTTTTTTTTCAACAAGTATAAGAATAGATGCAAAGGTCTGCTGGGGGCTCCTCTTCCTTTAGGGAGTCGGGGTCCTCTTTCTTGAAGTGCTTCAGTAAAAAGAGGAACAGCCAATTCTCGTCTTCGGGGTCTTATTGGGCAGGACCCAGGGGAAAGGGGTCCCAAGCTTTGTGGCAAGCAGCCTCTCCCCGATTACATGTCCTGGTCCCATCAGGTATGGCAGAGAAGGCAAGCTGCGGGTCCCGTGTCTCGGAGCTATGCCTGGCGGGCCCAAGGAGGTGGGCCTTCCCTGCCGGGGCGCCCGCCTTGTGGAACATTCTCCCACCCACCCACCCACCCACCGAAGTGAGGTTAGCTCCATTCCTCCTTGTTATCTGGAAGTCCCTCAAGACCTGGCTGTGTCATCAGGCCTGGGGGTCTCAGGGGACCAGGGAGATCTTGAAGTGGCTCCGTTGCTGATCAGATCTCTTAGTATTTTGACAGTGTTTGAATGTTTATTGTACTAACAGAAGAGAATATCTGTAGCTCAGGGTTGAACTACTGGGGAGTCCTTGGTGCTCCCTGAGCTTGGTGGTTTCTTGCAGACATTTCATTACCTGACTATGTAAAGTCATCAGTGCTAGTGAGTGTGGGGTTTGCTCCCTGTTTATATACAGTAGCTCACCCTGCCAGTATGGGGGAGGGTGTAGCTTTCTCCTTGGTAGTTCCTTGACTAGGGTACTGTTTTCTGCTTGATTGTTTGCCTGGTGTTAATCCCTGCTTATCTGGGTGTTGGCTGATGGAGTCCTTGGTGCTCTCTGAGCTTGGTTGTTTGCTTGCAGACATAACATCATCAGTGCAAGGAGTGTGGGGTTTGTTCCCTGCTTATATACAGTAGCTTGCCCTGTCAGTGTTGGTGAGGGTGTAGCTTTCTCCTTGGCAGTTCCTTGACTAGGATACTGTTTTCTGCTTGATTGTTTGCCTGGTGTCAATCCCTGCTTATCTGGGTGTTAGTTGCTAGACAGGAGGTGTTCTGGTCTTTTGTTTCCTTCTTAGCTTTCTTATTGTCTCTTAAATGATGTGTAAATGTTGTTTATCTCTATGTGCCTGTTGATGACTGACATATGGAAGAGAATATATGCAGCTCGGGGCTGAACTGTGGAGTCCTTGGTACTCTCTGAGCTTGGTTGTTTTCTTGCAGATGTTTCACTACCCAGCTAGGTCACATCTTCAGTGCTAGACAGAATGGCTGACTTGTCTGAATACCGAGCTTCCAGGAATTCCCTCGCGTTTTTGGATTTAGCTTTCTTGTATTTATTTATTGTTTGTTGTTATTTAATGTTTATTGTTTTATATTGTTTTGCTGTACGCCATGCAGAAGATGAGCGGCCATATAAATTTGAAAAATAAATAAATAGATAAAAGGCTACCTAAATCCCATCGTTGGGCAGGGGAAATGGCTGGTTCCAGGGTGATTGGAAGCAACTGTGTACGTTTCCAGCCCAAACAATCTGCCTGGGTCCAATGAGTAATTATGCATTGTAAATATCATAGGAGGAGACCTGTGTTAGTCTAGGGCAGCGTTTCACAACCTCGGCAACTTTAAGACGTGTCGACTTCCACTCCCAGAAGCTGCTGGCTGGAGAATGCTGGGAGTTGAATTCCACACGTCTTAAAGTTGCCAAGTTTGAAAAACTTTGGAATAGAGCGGTCCCCTTTGAAATCTGCTTTTGGTTTTCATCCTTCTTTCCAATATACGAAACAGAAAATTGACTATCTCTGACCACACATAGTATGTTTTGCTTATTTATTTAATTCTTATTGCCATCCCAAGAATAAACTTTCAAGGCAGGTAAAAAAGGAAGACAAATACATAGCACAGATTCCTGGGTGTATTGCTGTTTCGGTTACCATGGCCTGCGAGATAAATGAAGTTCAAGAATAAAGCGCGATTTGTAAAAAAACAACAACAAAAAAACAGTACAGGAAGAATGTTCAATCTAAGATGAACAGCCTCTGTTGCAACAGTCTATGTGGGGCAAAAGGAAACCCATTTCAACAGATGGGCTCTGTGGAATATGTACACAATGGAGAAACACTTCTGTGAAGCACTGGCCTTTGCTGTAATTGCTGTAGCTTTTTAAAACAAGTGAGAAATAATCCCCTACCATTTCAATTTCCATCTGATCTCAGTTGATGAATCTGCCTGCCTGCCCGCCCATCCATCCATCCATCCATCCATCCATCATCCATCCATCCATCCATCCATCCATCCATCCATCCATCCATCATCCATCCATCCATCCATCCATCCATCCATCCATCTGCCTGTGGAATGACTGGCTTCTTCTGGGAATCTGTGTACAATATTCTAAATGCAGATGCCTAACCATCTGTGAGAAAAGGATTAATAAAGTCATAATAAAATACAGAGGTTGTCTCACTGGACTGCCTGATGTTTAAGTAAAATATCTATCTTGTTCAGATTCCTGTTAAAAAAAAAAACATATACCAATCCGGTAAGAATGTTCAACACAGAATACGGTTTTCTTAACCGAGTTTTCTCATTCTCAGTCTCATTAGATGGATTGTGGGTCAATACAGTGATATAGTGTGCTAGTCCAGCTTTTGAGATTCAGTTTGTTTTGTTCAGAAGAATGAAGACTCTGGTCCTGCGAGAAAGCAGTCAGTGGAAACTATGAGATGTGTCAGAAGCCAAGACCAAACAGCAGGATAAAAGGAAAGTCATGACATCAGCCAGAAGTCATGAATAAAGAATCTCTCCAGAACTCACGATATTGAGGTTGCCGGAGCAAGACTCAATTGGAACTGAACATCCTTTGCATTTCAGGCCCTGGTTGACCCACTGGTCAACCTGAGTGGGCAATGGACTGAGCAACTCCCATGTGCACTTCAGTCATCAACCATCCCAGGTCTCAGAATGTTGTAGAAGAGCACCTTCTAACCCTGCGAGTAAGATTGGCCTGGACCATCATCGGCTACCAAAACACGCTAGAGTTGCTCAACACACTGGAGTTGCTGGAAAGAGGTTCTCTCTGGGTCATCCGCTTCTGCGACACTGGGCTGCGGAAGCTCTCGCGCATCTTCAGGGAACTCCCCGCCCCTGTGGAAGAGCTCAGGGGGAGTTCGCTGGGGGCAAGACAGCCACCTGGACCTTGCCATCCTGCCCAGATGCAGCAGCAGCAGAGAAGTTGCACCACGGCTCTCCTCACTTCTTTGCTTATCAAAGAGTAGATGATGGGGTTAAGGAATGAGTTGATTACCGCCAAGGTCACAATCCAGCCAAAGACCTTCTGGAACTTCAGGGCCTTGCTCCTGTCAAAGATGTCGATCAGCAGGAGGACAAACAGAGGGATCCAGCAAATGAGGAAGGTGCAAAGGATTAGCAGCACCGTCTTCAGCAGCCGAAGCGATCTGCTACGGCCTCCATTGGAGAAACCTTGCTTAGTTCTTTTCATGACCCAGGAGTAGATGGAAATGTAGAAGCTCACCACGATCAGCAGGATGATGGTGAACATGATGACGGAAAAGAGGATGTAATTCTTGGTATAAAGAGGCAGCAACGTGGAACAGCGGGGCACGTCGCAAATACAGTTCCAGCCCAACAAGGGGAGCAGCCCAATCACAATGGCCAAGATCCAGAAAAAAACGATGAGGCACCGGAGACGGGTGGTCTTGCTGGACTCGCTTTCGGCAATAGGCTTCACCATGGTGCTGTAGCGCTCAATTGCCGTCACCAGCAGGCTGAAGATGGAGGCTGCTAAGGCAATGAAAAGGATCCCTTCCCGGAGGAACCACATGTTGGGTGAGAGCTGGAAAGTCTTGCTTCCCGAGAAGCAGAGGTTGATCAAGTAGGCAATGCCAGCCAGCAGGTCGCTGAAGGAGATGCTGGCTAGGCAGGAGTAGATCCAGCGCTGGCTTTTCACTTTCCAGATGATGGCCAGCAGAACCACTAGGTTCTCCAAAATGATGAGGCAGCTGGCAGCTATGATGATGATTTTGAGGGCATCTAAGTGGTTTTCCTGGGGACGCCGGTTGCTCAGCCTCCCGGTGAGGTTATAATGATGCAAAATTATGTTGAAGTCCTTGGTGGCGGCCAGAAGGGAGCAGGGCTCTTGGCCACGGACTGAGCCAAGACGTGGCCCGAGGGCAGAAGTAGGGAATGAAGAAGGAGGGGAGGGGGAGGAGGAGAAAAGGCTTTGTTCTGTCATGTTGTGGGGGAAAGAAAACCTAATTCAGAGCAGGAATTAGGCAATGCAGGTGGACCTGTGGTTGGAAAGTCGTGCCTGGGATGACACCAGATGCTTCCTCTGCCTTTTCAAGACTATGGCAGCCACGCACGGGTTGCACACCAGATGTCCAAATTCTGCTTTAAGAGAAGCTGAATTTGATTAGCAGAGAGAAGCAGCAAAGGCTCGTCCGGCGTCTCCAGAGGAGAACTGATGCGCGAGCGGCAGCCACGTTCAACTTCACCAGAGTTGCAAACGATTCCAGCAGAGGCGCCCGTGGACCGCAGCCCGTCAGGGGGAAATCTGGTGGAACCTGAAAAAAGAAGCGAGGTTCAAGAGCGTTGAAACACAGTTGTCTCCTGTTGTTCAGTGATATTTCCTGTCCTTTTCTAAAACCGTCACCGTGCTCTTTCCCAGTTTCTGGCTGGCATCATTTCATACCGCAATGCAATCAGTTTACCAGCTTATTCTTTCTCTGCGGGCACACGACCCGGAATATTAAACGAGACTTGAGAAACTTGTGGCACCGTTTCCTAGTATGGCACAATCAATTTACCGCTCTGCTTTGTTTAGTCAGTACATGACCATGAATATTAAAAGAGACTTGAGAAACTCAGAGCGTCTTGGCTGCAGTCTGTCTTTTTAGTGGGAAAAAGAGGAAAACAGTGATTTTCCTTTAGAACAGTGTTGTCCAAACTTGGCCACTTTAAGATGAGTGGACTTCAACTCCCAGAATGCTGGCTGGGGAATTCTGGGAGTTGAAGTCCACTCATCTTAAAGTGGCCAAGTTTGGACAACACTGCTTTAGAATATCTGACAAGAAGAAAGGGAAGAAAAAAACCGCACCTGATTTTGTATCACAAATGGTTTAAAGCTTGCTTATTACTTGCTTATTATTAGTCTGAGCATGTTTTTAGTTAGTTATTATTTAAATTTATTATAGCCGTCCACATCCAATGGACTCTGGGCGACATACAAAACCAACCCACCCCGTAAAAACCGATAAAACCTAAAACCAATTAAGGATGTAGGAGATTTTTGGGGTTTCTTTCTTTCTTTTTTAACCAATTCACGAACTGAAACTATTTCTTACTGTTTTGAATTTGGTAGTGTTGATGGCCCATAAAAAGGAAAGGGAAGGGATGAGAAAAGTCAGTGGGGAAAAGGCATATATTCATGGAAGCAGCACACTAAAATAAAATGGCCAAAATCCGAAATAAATATATGTACGTTTGGAGACACGTGTCGAAAAGTTCTTAAAACTTTCAAGGCCATCTGTTGACACCCCTTCTCCTCACCTCCGCAAACCTCAAACTACTGTCACCAGTGCTGGGTTAAGTTCAGTGGAAAATACAGATTGCTGGATCCAGCGACTTGGGTTAAATTGTATGATCTGTATTTTTTAGAAGAGGATGCAGCTAAAAAGGCAATGTAAAGAAAAGAACCCGGTTCTACCACCATCATTTGGAACTGTCAGAATCCAGGATGGGCAGGAGACAAAATAATTATTTGTCAGAATCCCATTTCCCGCGAAAGCTCACAAGGGACCTCCTTGTGATTTCCATTGTTGTTTTATCTTCGCGATAAACCCTTAAGTATGTTAGAAGATGTTTAAGATCCGCTCAGGCTACCTATAATGTGGGTGTGGGTGGACATGTGTCTGCAGTAAACCAGTCCGAGGTTCTGCCTCCGAAATAATGATTTAATTATTAAATTAATTACTAAGATTAAGTAATAATTTAATAATAATATTTATTATTAAACAATAGCAACTAAAACAAAGCACTTAAAATAAAACCTCTCTGTCATAGTGGGCTTGGCGTGAAGCCCCTACTTCTTAGCCTCAGTGTTCCTCATCTGCAAAATGGGCGCATTCACTGGCCTCCTTTGATTCCGGGTGTTGTACAGCCCACCTGAAATGATTTCTCGAGGACTTTACAGATTCATGGGCTGGAGTGGGATATTTGCTGCACACCATCCATCCTTCCCTCTGTTGGGTTTCAGCCAGATCCCCCTCTCTGCATCTCCCAGAATCCTTGCCATGCGCTGGGGCTTTGTGGTGTGCAAGGGCAATCTTTTTAGCCCCCAAAGCTGCGTGTGGCATGAAGAATGCACCTCACCCATGCTGGACTGTAGGGGAGAGGCTGTGCAATGATGATTTTTTGCATATGTGTTCTTTATATTTATGATTATTATTATGATGATGATTATTAACATTTATAAAGCCACAAACCTCTGTAGCAGTGTTTCTCAACCATTCTGGGAGTTGAAGTCTTCAAGCGGCCAAGGTTGAGGAACACTGCTCTATAAGCAATTTCCTCTAGGACTTCAAAGCAACATACATAGTCCTCCCTCTTCCTGTTTTCCCCACAACAACCCTATAAGGTAGGCTGGGCAGACAGAGGCTGAGTGAATCAACATCCCCGGGGAGTTTCCAAGAATGGGGGCAGATCAGAAACTGGTCTTCCAGGCTTAATCCAAGCCCTTAATCCAGTAAGGAACACCATCACCGTTTGTTGCCGGCAAAGCGGGAACGAATTTTTAACGCCGCCCCTGCGTTGCCCACATGAGCCCGCAACGGGCAGCTGCGGTATTGCGAAGTTTGCAAACGGACTCCTCCAACCCAGATTTCCTTTTCTCCCAGCGGAGAGAAATAGTTAGAGAATTGGGGTAACTATGCATACACCTTGCATAAATAAATAAATGCCTTGCTTAAGTCAACATAAATAATTTTAACTGCTGTTTTGTTATTATTCGTTAATTTTTATTGTGGTTGGATGGCACCTGGGTGGGGACATTATAAATAAAACATTTTAGGTGTGGTTTGTAAAACCAAGTGAGAGGGCCCTGGAAGAATTCTCTCTTTTGCTGTGTAATTTGCATTCATCTATCTTGCTTAGTCATAATCTCAGTTTTTTTGCTTGGTTATAGGTTAGTACGATGCTCTATTCCAGCCACCGGGTATGTAAATCTTGGTTTCGTATATTGTGTCACCCTAACCAGTTGTGGTTTAGACACTAAACCATGGATCAAGACCCATGAGTTAGCACAAAGAGAGATCTGAGTCCGTTATCCTAAATCACGAGGCTGCCGCAAGTAAAAAAAACTAGGGATGGGTATCTTAGATCCATGGAAGAGGATTCTCCCCGAAATGCGAAATCAAATTCCTAATCAAGCTACTTGCAGAAAGCCATGTACGCTTCATAAATTACAATTTGACCACCAAAGGAGCAACTTCAGTCTTAAACGCTTAAATAATAGCATTGCAATGAAGAAAAAAAAGCATTTTTTTTTTAAAAAGATGGACAATGAGAAAATCATCGCGTGCTGTAAAGCAAAAGCAGCAGGAAGGGGTGCAGGAAAGGAAAAATATAGATTTGGTGTTGTATTAATTTCAAAAATAGAGATTCACGCAACGGAAAAAAATGTCATTTAGACACAGTGCTCTATTTTTTGACTGTAGATGCTTCCAGAGTTAATCCACATTAAACATCGCTAGTAAATGAGGGCTTAGCATGCGAACATACCCGGTGGCTGCAGTTGCGCATTATGTGAAGTCATGGTTTATTTTAGATATAGTTTCTTTAACAAACCATAATTCCTGGATCGCACATCACACTAAGCCGAAAGCAAAGAAATAAGAAATAAGAAAGAGAAAGAGGTGATCCTGCCATAGAGAGACAAACTGCAGAACAGCTAGGTTCACATAACACATTTAACCTAGTTACTAAACTAACCCATTTTCTGCATTCACACAATACATTGAACCATAAATTCACCCATTGAGCTGAGGTGCAGAATATGCTGAGCGAGAAAAAAAACAACTAACCAACGGAAACGCTAATCAATCCATTTGCTAAGTCTTTACTTGACCTGGCGAAGCATGTTGTGTGAATGCAGCCAAGCTGTAACTCGCATGTCAACTTGTTACTAAATCTGAGGAAACTTCACTTCCAGGGAAACCTGTCCAGAAATTTTGCAGTCTTTCACCTGAACTGGCACAAAGTTGCTTCCAGTCTTAAGATTTAAAGAAACCCATCCCATTCCAGTTCCACCCACTCCAAAAGTGGAAGATCCCAAATTCAAAGCCAGAATCTCCAGGGAGGGGTAGGAAAAAGATCTGTCAGTGCGGACAGCACTGAGGGTGATGACTGGCGAATTAATCAAAGCTTTCTCTCTCTTCTTCCATAGCAGTGGGAACAGGATTTCCCCTCTGTTTTTGCTGCAGTAACCGGAGCAAACAAGAAAGCAAGGGAAAATCCCTTCTTAGCCTGAGAGATGCCACTACTCAGAGTAGACAGGCCAACAGAGCGGGTGTCCACGTTACCTTTGGCCCAGAAGTGGTCCTCTTTGGTTTCGGCGTTAGATGCAGTGGGAACTGTCAGCCTTCCCAGGTAGACCAGACAGGAAACCCGACCAGATGAGCGAATTCTACTTCATTGTAACGCTATGCGAACAGAATTTTGCAAGTCTAGAGTACAAATCTCCCGCTGTCTCTTTTTGCAGCCTGATAATTCCTTTCTGAATTTTTTCCCGGTCTTGTTATGCAGCTGCGGGCTATGCCCTCTCTTCTCTGACCATTCCCTAGGCAGCATCTCTTCCCCCCCCCCCCCGTCTCCCAAGGTCATTCCCACATACCATCACAGGAACCCATCTGTTCTGCAGTATCAGTCTTGGTTCATGGTCTTAGCCTATGGGGTAACCCAGCCCAGTGTGGCTTGCCAGGCAAATCAGGATAAAGCCAATCATGGTCTAGGACAAAGTGCGAACACAGCTCCTCTCTGGACATCTGGCCGCTTGCTATCTCATGATCTCAAGAGCAGGAGAGAGGGAATAAAAAGAGACTTGCAAAGGAGGATGGCGAATGTGGAATGACTGAATGGGGAGAAGATGGAGAAGGGAAATATTTAAAAATATATTTTTTTCCCTCCGTTTGTCCGCCCAGACTAACCTGCTCGGAATGAGTCCACCAGTGCAGCTCAGTGTGGGGATGTGATTCACCTCGTAACTCTCTCAAGGTTCATGTGTGATGATCAAAACGGCTGGGTTGTGCCTTAAACCAGAGCCTGGTATGTGTGTGTGTGCGAGTGCGTGTGCGTGCGTGTTGTTTTTTCCTTTTTCCTTGTTAAAAATAAAAAGGGGGTATGCACTTATACCTAACAAACAAGAGGAAGGAGATATTGCTACACCCTTAGCTAAAAAACCACAGGACGGACCCACCCAAGAAGTGGTTGACGGAGTGTCAAAAAACTCAAAAACAGCTATTTTACCTTCAAGTCCAACCCCACTCTACCACCTAGCATGTCAAGTTGGCCTACTTCATCAGGGATGAATCAACAACTGCCCTATCTTTTCAATTTCAGACACACACATGCACCCAAAGAACTTAACAATTAATCCAAAAACGAGTTTCAAAACGTGAACTGTATGTTCCTCAGGGCAAAGGACTTTTTGTCCTTTGTAAAGCATTTATGGACATAGAGGGTGCTGTAACAATGGTTGCTACACACTGTTTCTCCTATTTATTTCTCCCTCTGCTTCCTTCTGCTTCTCCACTGTTGGGTGGAGTCCTGCTAGGCTGGGTCTGGCCGCTTGCCTTCTGCAGACCCAAGCTGGACATCCTCACTGGTGGAGCCCCCAGCCCCCAGGTTCATTTTCAGCCTTGCCAAGCTGAAGGGATCCGTTCAAGGTGGTGAGAAAGGGGACCGGGTTCCCCAAAATGTGGTCTAGGGGCTACTTTCAGCCCTCCAGTCTTCCCGTTTGGGTGGGTGAGACCAAACATGGTACCCTTTCTGCACTTTGGGGGGTTCTTAAGAAGGCAAGAACTGAAGCCCCCCAACTTCAAGGGGCTTCTCTAGTTATCAGACTTAGTTCAACCCCCTGGCTACCTGTCTGGATGAGATATCTGACCAGGGATAGCTATTACAGCCCCAAAGAGTGTCTAAGGCTCTAAATAACCATCTCTGGTTGACTTGGGCAGGTCAGCTGCCCAGTGTAGGGAGGGTTTTCCATGGTTAGAGAGTGGTGCAAACAAGGCCATTGAGCTTCCAGGCAACTAAATTGGGGGAGGGGGTGGGTGTGCACACAACACACTCAGGTCCCAAACGGTGTGGTGCCAAGGACCCACTAAACTGAGAAGTGACATGGGGAGAACCTTCGCCATGGATAAAAGTCATGATTTGACTGGGGTTAGAGTTGGTCAAGAAATAAACAACAGACTTGTAATGATTAAATGGTAATCTACATATCAAATACAACTCAGTTTGAACCCGGCAACTTAATGAAATCAAAGCTTTTGATTGACAACAAGCCCTCGATCCATCACATCTGAAACCACTTCACGGGAAGGGTGATCTTGCTGAGTTTGGTGCGATTTCTCAAATCTGGGTTTTGTTTTCGAGTCACTCTCACTTCTCCTTCAACATTTGTTTTGGAACTAGATGTGCTCTTTGTAATAGCAATTGCAGAAAATCTCAGCTTGTCCACACAGAGCAAGAGAGAATTCTAACCACGAACCCTCTTTGGATTCACAGGCCACGATGGGGAGGGCTGAGCCCACAAAACCTGGACTGTGGCTTGTTCAGGAGAGCAGGAACACATGAGAGGGCACCCTGCCCTGCAGGTCCAAGCTCTCCAAATATGGTGACCCCCCCCCCTCAAATTTGCTTGCAACCCTCCCAGAGGGTCACAGCCCACACTTTAAGAAACACCTCACACCCACAGGTATCATGATGAATATTATCCAAGGTTAGCATACTTATAGTGACCATATGTCCTTTATTATAAAGGACAGACCTTTATTTCAGAAAGTCCTTTAGATTTATTTATGGGGGGGGGGGGGCTTTAAACTGTGGCACATCCAGATCCTGAACTCCCAGAGCGATCTCTTTGAGTATGTCAGAATGTGGTAACCAGGAATAATCACATTAATGAACGAGCCACATATCCACATGGTAAAAGTCAATGTATTTGTCACGGGCCTATCACGCCAGTCAGCATACGGCCACAGTGTAGTTGTGACATGTGATTTTATGCTGGGTGTTTGTGTGTGAATGGCTGTGTCTGGAAGATGGAGTATGGGAGATCCATCGAAAGACAACCCCCCCCCAGCAAAATAGAGAACCTTTGTTCCAGAAAATTTTCGCTTATGCAACCCATGGAGAAGCATGAGAATGATGATGACAAGATGATCACAAAAGATAGTGTCCCCAACACCAGATAACTGCCATGTGAACTGAATGAGGTCGGGATATTCTAACGGAAAAGGTCAAGACAGTGTGTGTAAAGGGCGAAATGGTACCAGTTAAGCCTTGTGGGATGTTATAACGATGTCCGAAACCAGTAATCCAGGCACCCTGAATGAGGTCCTGTGGACAGTGAGCATCTCGCCTCAGTTCTTCTGGAGGTCTAACCTAGTCTGGCCAGCTAGACTTCGAGGTGAACAGGTCTACCTGGGCTTGTGTAAATGTGTGAATGAAGAGAGATCTTGGTTCAGGCATGAACAATCACAAGTTGTAAACCTGCTTTTGTTTCTATGTGTCTGGATAAAAAGGACAAGTCGCCCTGGAGATGTTTTCCAGCTCTCAGTGTGGAAAGGAGATATTTTTGCAGGCACGTTCAAACCTTTGTGGTTGTGATGGAATGGAATTATGAAGGCCAGGCTCGGGGAGAAAAACATTTTCTTACATCTCCTGAGGAGCGTGGGAGATACAAGAGGATGAGACTGGCACCTCCCTGAGGAATTCACAATGTTGTGGCTGGCGTTACTTGGGAGCTGGGTTTCAGTCTGGGAAGATTCTTGCTAGAGGTTGTAGCTAATAAACATAGCTGGACTGAATTTACATGGTCTCTTGGAGTTCCTTGGGCTAGGCCTGACAGTGGTACATTAAAGGTGCTGGTACATCTTTAAGTGTGCGTGGAGATCCCAAATTCCATCTCTGCCACATTTAAGTGGCAGGTCCAGTCTCTTCCTTTGCCGATGCTTCACCACCAGAGGTGTGAGTGATAGTTATGAGCTGATTCCAGGCTGGGGTGTTCCTTCCCTGGAAAGGAACAGAGAGACATCCCTAGAACTCTTTAGAGTTCTTTGATACAAACATAAATTCGAATAAGGAGCAAACATATACCACTTTTTGGCCCAAAGTCAGCCAATGAGCTTCCGTGGCGGAAGATGGACTAGAACCCGGGTCTCCCCACTCCTAGTCCAGCCCCTTCCCCACTACGCCTGATTGGCTCTTGGGCTGAGTGGAAGGGACTGGCCCAGTGTTGGTCAATTAACTTCTGTGGCTATGCATGGACTAGAACCTGAGTCTTCCCATTCCTCAACCACTACACCACACTGGCTCTCAGACAGTTCTGGCCAGCTTTCAAACCAGCAACCTTCTGTTTACAAGGTAACTGCTCTAACCCTTCTGCTGTCACAACATTCCTTGATCTCCTTTAACACCCCCCCCAAAAAAAGTTGGATTATGAAAAAAAGTTGGATTGGCCTGGTATGTAATATGAAAGTCTCCATATTACATACCAGGCTGATCTCTAAATGTGTCAGGAGTTGTTGTCTAGCAATATTTGGAGGGCTACGAGGGCCCAAATTAGAAGAGAGGTAGGTGGTCAGTGTTGCACCAACAGGAAGGAATGGCATTCTGTGTGTTTTGAACAGTTTTGCAGCTGGGGCAGTGTAGCTAATGTTATGGGGAAGGAGAGAAAGTTGCAACGGCAGGATGTACCTGTGGTGAGGCTGAAATTCAGTGCTCCCCCCCTCAAGGTTTTGGGTTTGTTTTTTTTTTGTGTGGATTTCTGTTTAAATTGGTATTACATCATTGTATGTACAACTCTAGGTCTGACACATAGAATATACCCTGGAATTTTTCTTCCCCAGAATGTACTGGGTGCTCCAGGGTGGTTCCTATTTTCCCATTATCATCATCTTCATCATCACCAGAGTCAGCTTTTACAAGAGGTGGTTGGAAAGGAAAATCAGTGGTCCAATCCAGCATATTTTGCTTGTGGCTTCCTTGGAGAAGATCCCGAAAAATCTATGGTCAGATTTCTGCATGTGGCTACCAAATTCCATCAGCATAATTTGGGGATGGAGCTCGGAAGAAGGTCCTTACAGCTGTATACCATCCATAAATCACCACGCTTGACTTCTGTGGACTCAGTGGTCTGCAGTGGGTTTGCTGCTGAAAAGTTAAATGACAAATCTTTTTATTCAAGAGTATGTAGAAAGACATCTACATACTGATCTGAGAAATTTTGGAGGAAACTGGAAGAGGTTTTTGCATGAAAGGACTGTCGGCCTTTCCCTCAGCCACTTCCATACAGCTTGATAGAAGAGAATTTGCAAAGAAGAGAATCTCTAACATTTTCTTGAGGGGTTCTTATTTATTTGACCTTTCCAGGGAGGTCTATGACAACTGTCCAATGCCACTCTCTGCACTATTTAGTGACAAGGGGACCAAGATTTAGCGACAAGGGGACCAAGATGAGTTGGCAAATGCCCTGCCTGTCATGGTACAGTCACTTCTCAAGCTTTCTGCAGCCTCCTTAACTTCCATTCCATCCCAAGCGAAGACCTAATTGACAGGAGAAAAGTTCCTTCAGACTTCTTAAGATGGGAAGCGTGGAAAGCTTCAGTCAAGGGAAAGATAGTTAATGTTGATCATCATCAGGAACTACAAACTCCTCACCCCCTCCAACTATCAAGGTGGCCCAAAACATCATGGAGAGGGATTGAAAACAAACTCTCAAATGCCCTGACAGTAAGGTTAAAAAAAAACCCAGATGCTTCCTTCTCATTCACAGAGGAAAAATGTTTCTGAGAAATCGGAAGATAGATGTTGGCTTAGCATTCGTTCTGGATCAGGTTCCACACTCCTGAATGTTGCGCATGGTCAGAGACCCTCTGCCTGAGCTAGTGGCTGGCAGGTTTTAGTAATAAATATGAGTGTGCAAAACACACCATTCTAGAAGTGGAACCTTTCACAGATCATTGGAACCATCTGTTTTTCTTCCAGAGGCACCGTTCTGGCTAACTCCAGAAATCTGCCCAACCCAATTCAGAATAACTGGATTGGCACATTCCAGAATTAAAATGGAGTGTTTTGGTGTCCCCCAGAAAATGCTATTCCTGAAATGTTCAGATTTGCCCCTGGAAGTGGGGGGTTGATTTGGCCAGGGGTGATGTGAGAATTAAATTGGTTAGTCCTTTGAAGGAGACATTAGCTCCTAAGGGAGGCCTCTGACCTGGGATGGTGATGTCATAAAAAGCAAGGGAGGACTCCAGGCTACCCACCCTCGTGGTCAAAGAGGGCCAGAATGAAACCAAGGAACATGATCCAGCAAGAATATCCTTTGCTGCTTTTGAATGTTTGTGGGTGGTTTTATTTTCTGTTCGCTTCACGCCTCTGTCTCCCCCAATGCGTGAGGATTCCAAATTGAAAACGAATGATTATAAGGAGGAATCCAGGTAAGAAGAGACGTGGTGGTGGGATCCAAGTGTTGAGTCCATCTCTCCAAAACTTTCAGGGAATGCTAGAGATTCATCTGGTTTGACACACGCATCTTATTAACAGAGCAGTTGGTATCTCTAATCCAGATTCCTGTCAGCCTTACCAGGTAGATCAGGCAGAAAACACAACCAGATGAGCTAATTCTACTTTACTGTAAACCAGTGTTGTCCAAACTTGGCCATTTTAAGATGAGTGGACTTCAACTCCCAGAATTCCCCAGCCAGCCATGAGTTGAAGTCCACTCATCTTAAAGTGGCCAAGTTTGGACAACACTGCTGTGAACGTACATTGACAGAATCTTGCAAGGATGAAAGTACAGTTCTCCCCATGTCTCCCTTGCAGCCTGAGAAACTAGGAAGGGTCCCTTCTGAGCCTCTTTCTCCACCCATTATGCAGCTGTGGGCTATGCTGTCTCTTATCTTGACAGCGTCTCTAGGCCGTCTCCCAAGGCCATTCTCACAAACCATTACAATTCCCCAGCAGCTCCAGATAGGTTGGGGGAATTCCAGTCCATCCCCATGGGAAACTATGACTAATCTGGGTTGATGGTGGTAGGCTCTGTGTGGATTCACCCATGCCAAAACCCAGTGGTCTGCTTAACCATCGTTTGTTGGATATACCATAGTGGTCTCACCTAGCGTGCTAAACCAAAATCAAGCAAACCATTGGTTGACTTACTCCAATCTATATAAGGTTGTCATTGAATCCTTTTTTACATGAACCACACAGGTTGTATGCCTTGGAGAGATTGCCTGCTGTGTTCCCCATCCTGCTTAGCAATCATGGCCCTATGGCAGCTAGATTCTGTAGATTCAAGCAAGCTAGATTCTTACAGTCTTATTTATCAGATTTATCGAAGGAGTGGGGTGGGTGGGAAACAGGGCTAAATTGCAGAAATCTTGAA
Organism: Liasis olivaceus; assembly: GCA_030867105.1. Taxonomy (NCBI): domain Eukaryota; kingdom Metazoa; phylum Chordata; class Lepidosauria; order Squamata; family Pythonidae; genus Liasis; species Liasis olivaceus. Next base: position 6,893,058 of record CM061349.1, read on the forward strand.
ACCTAAATAATTTATTTTGGCAACCCGTATATCTTCAAGTTCATGTGCCTCAAGACCTACGATTCCTTGATCTTCTTACTTACCTCCTACTGATACAGTGGGGAAGTGAATATCCATTTTCCTAGTAAAAGATAGATGTATAAATGTTCCAGAAGATGCAATCTTTGGTAACCCACCAACCGCTTAGAAGCCCATTACAACTCTGTGGTTTGCTTGTCTCTTTTCCAGCATGATCTTGACCATCCTATTCCTTCTCCACTGGTGGTAAGGATCATTTCTCCCTGGAACTTCTCAGCGCCAAGAACATTTTCATCCATCAGAAGCAAATAGGAAGTGACCAGCTGGCCAGAGAAGACAGAGACAAGGAGCTTTATGGATGACAAAGCAATGTACCAACCCACAGGTCCACCACCACTACCCCCCCCTGTCCCCGGCCCATATCAAGCCTACCCTCCGGGATATCCAGCCCCTTATGCAGGTTATCCACCACCTGCAGGAGGACCAGTCTATAACACAAGGCCGGTCCACGTAGTTTATGTGAGGGAACGCTATAACAAGGACGAGACGTGCTTAGCTGCCTGTCTGCAAGGCTGTTGTGCGTTCCTCTGCTGTTGCTGGCTCTGTGATCTCTTGTCACGCCTCTCCCCACCCCCCTGAGAAGCTGCTTGGGGTCTCAGCGATCAAATGCCCAGCTAGGCATCTTCTTCTGACATGGCTTTCCAGGAGTGTAATAAACAATCAGCTTTGTGCCAGGGACAAGGACCTGTGTCTGTCCAGTTCCAATGTTGATTTGATGGCGGTCAATGACCAGCAAGGTTAAAAACCCAGTATCATAAGCCAAGGCATTAAAATTGTGCCCCGGTCATATGAAGTCTAAATGTGAAGACTTAAAAAGAAGAGAAAGGGGGAAATGGAATAACACCCTAGGAAGCATAAGGTAAAACAGAAAGAGAATAGAATAAAAATATGTAAAATAAAAGGGAAAAGACTTCATCATGTCATCCTTCCCACATTAGGGCATTTTACGCTTCGTATGGACATAGGTGCAGATAGGAACTCAGTGACTAAACATTTGAATTTTGTGTCTGTCGAGAGATAGTTCTGGATAATGTTGATTCTGCGAGCTTCCAGAGAGGTTGGATTACAATGCTCATCATTCCCAGCCGGTCTGATTTCCAGAGATGAGACAGCCTACACCCTCATGGGCCTTTTTGTAATATCTCACCTCGCTCAGCTTCTATTCCTATTTCCTCTTTCTTTTTACACGGGTTACTTGTAGATCTTGAGCATCACCTGAATCCAAGTCACGTTAAAGCAGAGCATCTTAATGCATACATTTTGCCCAAAGGTGGTCGCTGGTGCTCCACGGGATCTGGATCAGAAAAAAGAGTCCACCTGGACTTAGCCCTCCAAACCATGAAGTTGGAGTGCTAGAGGGGCAATTTCAGCTGCACCCTCTTTTTTTTCAAATGTTCTCCTCCACAGAGCAGGAGCGATGGCGAGAAAGGGATGGACCAGACAGAGCCTTTCCTTCTGACATCTGTGGTGGTCCTGACCCAAATGGGGCTTATAGCAATATTTGAAACAACTGTTAAAAATCAATCCATCAAAAGAGCAGATGGGAGACTCTTACGCTACTGCAGAAGCAGCTGGTATTCTGGCCATGGTTTCCAGTCCCCGCAAACTTGGTTTTCCAGATCATCTGATGCTGGACCAGTGGCATGCAAATTCAGCAAACTCTGGAGTCTTTTTTTTTTAATTCAAACATCCAGCGTAACCTTGGTCTCTCCAGAAGTGACTTCCAGATAGCTTTCTTGAGGGAGATTCTCAGCTTCATTAGTGTTCACTTTGCTGGGATACCTGAGGCTTCAGGGGCATCCACAGGGTGTGGCCCCAAAAGTCAGGACGGGGTCTGCAATGGTGCCATTGAAGTTCCACCTGTTTTTGATGTGCCACGTAAAAAACAGGCGGAGCTCTGATGGCACTGCTGTAGCCACCACCTTGACCTTTTTTTGACCGTGCGCTGCCAATAGCCTTGTGCAGTTGATGTGATGACGCACAAACCCAGCCAGTGTGGTGAGGTGGGACTCCTCTGCTGGAGATGCAAATGGAAGAGGTTTAACTGCATGGCCAGAAAGGGGCCAACTCCTCTGTATGTAGTCAGCTTTGATCATTGCACCAGGGTGAATAGTCTGTGAACCTCTAGAGCCATGTTTCCCAACCTTAGCCACTTTAAGATGGGTGGACTTCAACTCCCAGAATTCCCCAGCCAGCATGCCAGTAGCCTGTAGTAGGATGGCTGATAATGAGGAGGGCTGGAAATTGTAGTCCAGCAGCATTTGCAAGGCCACAGAGCCAGGCCTGGCTGGAGGGACACAAGATGGGAGATCTTCTACACGTGGGGCAAGTCCACTCTTCCAGCGTGAGTGTGAGCCACCCATCACTTCTGGAGAACCGGAACACAGGACGGCAGCCTCACCCTACCACCGGCCAGCAGGGAATGCGACCTCTGCCTAGTTTTCTGTCCCTTTTCTGTCTTGCATTGGCCTTGCTGTCCAGGTGGTCTGCGGCATTTCAGATCTTTGCAAGCCTCCCCCCTCCAAAGGGCTCCTGGGCCTGCAGCCAGAAGGATCTCCCTTCCCATCATTAGTGACTGCCCTCCTCCCTCTCCCTTTCCTTCTTTTCTTCTCCTTCTCTTCTTTCCCTCCTTCTCCTTCTCCTCCCTTCCTTATTCTTATCCTTATCATCTCCTCCTTCTTCATCTCCTCCTCTTCCTCCTCCCCTCCTTCTCCTTCTCCTTCTCCTTCTCCTTCTCCTTCTCCTTCTCTTCTGTTCCATATTCACCTCCTCCTCCTCTTTTCCTTCTCCTCCTCCTCCTCATCTCCTCCTCTTTCTCCTCCTCCCCCCTCCTTCTCCTTCTCTCCAACTAACCCACCCTTTCCTAAGCTTTGGGCCTGCCCCACATCCTTCCAAGAAGTTGTTTTGGCCACTGATTATTCAAGTTAGAGCTGAAAAGATGCAAGATATGGAAGCCGCAAAATCAGATGGCCCCAAGTCACAGTTTTCAACTGTCAGCAGAGGGACTATAAAATAAGACAGCACTGCACAGAGGACAAGATTCCCAGTCTTCTTTCACTGGCTTTCCTAAATCTACTCTAGAGCCAAAATGGGTGATGCTTGGAGACTATGTTCCCTTTTGATTGTCTTCTTGTCTACCTCCTTGAGCAGTGCTGGTAAGTAGCTTGAAACCCTATTTTCCCAGGGGTTTCCATCTTGATTGGCTGAGGCAGGAAGAAATGAAAGCAGCTGCAAATCATAGAAATGTCCTTAGAGGTCATCAAGTCCAACCCCTGCTCAATGCAGGACCTCCTAGAACATGACAATGAACAGACCAATGACCCTCCAGCCTATGTTTGAGGGCCTGTTCTGTTAACTGATAGCTCACATGGTCAGGAAGGTCCTCCTGATGTCTATCTTGAACCTGGGGAACATCCATCAATACATGGGCAACCTCACTCCTCATGGTGGTACCCAACCTTGAGCAAAGCAGCTGGGTTTTTCCAAGGGTGTATGGAGTCACTGAGAGTGGGAAGAAACAAAGGAAGCAACTCAAGTGATTTCTCCAGCTGTGGTCCTGATTTCCAGCCCTAGTTGGAGACATCAAAGCATCTCCTCAGCTGTGGTCTTTCTGCAAGGAATATAAGTTGTAGCCTGCCAGCAAGCCCTATTCTGAAACCTATTCTGAAACAGGCTTCCCCAAGGCCCCATTTAGAGAGAGAGCCTTCATCTTCCCCTTGATTGCTTTACAAGTGGATTTTAGGGACTGAGCTGCAGATCTTCCGCAGAAGAGCAAAGACTGTTTTGCTCCTACTGTTGGGCCAAGAAATTGTCTTGCGTTATCTTCTCACGTAGCTTGATGAAAGAGCATTTGCTCCTCTGCCCTTAATGATCGACAGAGACTGGGGAGGTTCATGGTAGAGGGACCTCCAGGGACATCCGTGGGGCTGTAGAAGGTACATCCCACCTCACCTATACCTCTTGGCAGGACCCCCACGCAGCCGGATCGTTGGAGGACACGAAGCGAGGCCCCACTCAAAACCTTACACAGCAGCTTTGAAAATTGATGGAAGATTTGGGTGTGGGGGGTTCCTCATTGCCCCACAGTGGGTGTTGACCGCAGCCCATTGCAACGGGTGAGTTTGTATTTTGGATGAACGGTTCCCTAATCGGGGGTGGCTGTCCCTAGTAAGGAGGCCAAGGGCTCTGGGAGAAGTGGGTTTGATCTTCACAGGCGTGGAAGAGACAGCCGGGAGCCCAGAGTCCCACGCCACGTGCTGAAATGTGGCACCCGATAATCTCGCTATGGTTTGCGAGGGTGATATTGGTTCTGAGTCAGTGGTGGATTTCTCTTTTCGGTTTTCATTTCAAGAGGGATTTCCGTCATTCTGGGGGCGCACAATCTGGACGCCGTTGAAAACACCCAGCAAGTGATCGGAGTTGAAAGATACTACCAGCATCCCAGTTACGCCGTAGTGGGGGGCATTCCTTTCAACGACATCCTTTTGCTGAAGGTACGAGCAAAGGCCGCCCTCGGTGCTTGGCATTTATGCCATCCCGATGTCAATACGAGCGCCGTTCCTTTTGCCGACTTGAATCGATACACAAGGTGAAAGAGCCGAGTGTGCAGTTTTCCATATTTGGGCACCCTTGAAACACACACCAAAATGCAGGCATCAAAACGCATACAAACTGTACTTTGAACAAAGTTGCTCTAATGATTAAAAAAAAAAAACTTCTCAGATTTGCAGATATAAGACACTGCAATTAACAGATTTATCTTCCATACTCTTTGGTGGCGTTTTCATAATATTTGTTGGCAGGAATTGCTAGAGAGAAACACAGCAACTCTTCAAACAGTTAGCCTTTGAAAATACTGGACTCTTTTTTCCTACGAATTAAAAAAATATCAGGATACGTTTCTCTTTGGCATAGGGACAAGAACAGACAAATGAATCTGGGCAATTGGATAAGGTCATTTATTTATTTATTTATTCATTCATTTATTTTTCAAATTCAGTCACTGCCCATCTCACTCAGTTGTTATTAAATATATTTAATTGTCATTAAATATATTTAATATCATTGTGATAGTTTTAAGTGACGTACATTAAGTCAATATGTCAATTTTAGAGTGTTATTTTGTTTTGTTCATTCTTTTGATTTTTGCTTGTTTCGATAATAGAATTTAATATTTATTCATTCATTCATTCATTCAATTCGTAAGGCAGTCCTTCTCCTCATAGTGACTCTGGGTGGCTGACCATACAGAAATGCAATGCAAAAGAAACATCAGAAAAACGTGTCTTCTATAATGACAGCCAATTAATTATATTATCCACTGAAGAGATATATACAGTATTACCTTTAAAAAAAAAAAATGTTTGTGGGGTTTTTTAGTTGCTGTAAGCTGTTTTCTCTGTATTTCCTTAACAACTGCAATAAAAATTAAGGAAAGAATAGGAATGCCATAATTAGGAAGGGCTGTTAATGCTTACCGTATTAACATCACAGAAACCAGAAGAAAAAAAGGGCAAGATATTTTGGCCCCAGAGTTTGCAGAGATGCAGCCTAACCACGAGGAGCAGTGCAGATGTGCACCCCTCTTGTTCACACATGCGGGGCTAGTGTTGTGTTGCCCTGAGGCTGCTTTCGTCATTGCCCCCCCCCGCCCTCCCCTGCCAACCCCCTGCCAACCTCCCTCTTTCAGTTGAAAAAAGGAGCAGAAACTGAGGAGACAATGGATTGGCCTGGGTTTTCAATCAGGGCTTTCCAAAAATTTTAGACAAACGTGTTTGTCCCAAATTCTCCACCATTAACTGTGATTCCTAAGAATTCTGGGACTTGCAATCCAGGATATCCTTGGGGAATTTTATCCATGGGGCAAGCAAGCAAGGATGTCCACGGGGGGGTCGAAAAAGTCAAGATGGTGCCCACAGCCATTCAGCCAAAGCCTTGCCTTTTTTTACCTGAGTCATGACTTTTTTTTAAGCGATTTTGTTTGACGCATCTACAAAAGGGTGGGGCTTCAATTGCATCTTTGTGCCTGCCATCTTGACTTTTTTGACCCCCCTCCCTGAGGACACCCCTGCAAGTTATCTTTTTTCAGCGTATGGGTAAATTGTTCTAAGTGTTAGCATCATCTGAATCAAGGGCATCCACAGGGAAGGTTTCAAAAAAGTCAAGATGGCAGCCACGACCGCCTGATTGAAGCCCCGCCTCTTTTCCACATGCATCATATGAAAGGGGTGGGGTTTCAGTCAGGCGATCATGGCAACCATACTGACTTTTCCGACCTCCTCCGTGGACACCCCGATGGATAATTTTATCCTGGCATTGTGACGTCTGGCTCAGTCTTCTAATTCCATCCACCCTCTGCACAATTCCTTTTCTTGGAAGATTCCTGCACAGCGACTGCTACTTTCTTCTGCTCCCAAATGATGGGGGCCTCAATTTTGCAATAAAACAGATTTTCCCCAGGAAAATAAATTTAAAGTTGTAGAAGCGATTGGCTGGCATCAAAGCGGTGCCTGCTTTTAGAGGCTGTTTTTCATTTCCCATCTGAACAACCACACAATCTCCAGGTTTAAACCATCATTCTTCTGCAGCTGCAACAGCTGGACTATTAAAGGAAGCAACGCTGGTTTTTCTATTATGATTTCGAGACCTTGCTTGTCCAGCCTATATTTTCAGCCCATTGCCCTATGTCAGTGTTTTTCAAACTTGGCAACTTTAAGATGTGTGGACTTCAACTCCCAGAATGCTGGCTGGGGAATTCTGGGAGTTGAAGTCCACACATCTTAAAGTCACCAAGTTTGAAAAACCCTGCCCTATGTGATACTCTTGTATGATTCTGTGGCATGCTGGAAAGACTATTCTTAAGAGTCTATTTATTGTATTTTAATATTTATTGCTGTTTTATTGTGAATCGCCCATAGTCGCTTTTTGTGAGAGGGGCAGTATCTAAATTTGAAATATAAATAAATAAAAATAAATAAAATACTTACGGATAAGCCCATCCGCAGATCAGCCGACCCTCAAATTCTTAACCACAATGCCATGAAAAAGGCACCACCTGGGATAAGCCAATCGTGAACATTTCAAACGGCATCTTTTCTGGAAAACAGAAAATATGAAAACAAAGGAAGTGGTTCAGAATATATTGAAAGAACGTGAAAATTTCGAGGGTCGGCTGATCCGTGGATGGGCTTATCCATGAGTGCAATGATATTTTTAAAATGTATACCGTATATACTTGGAGATAAGCCCATCACGGATAAGCCGAACCTAATTTTGGGGGTGTACTGGGAACCTAAAGTTCTCAGCTTATCGGCAAGTATATGCCGTAATTACGATAGGAGCGAAAGGTAGATCAGCTTAAATTCAGCTGGAATATTCTCCATCCTTTGTTTTTTACGGAAGCTGCAACGCAAAGCTGAACTGAACGAGTACGTCCAAGTGATTCCTCTTCCAAAGACCATGGACGACCTTCCCAAGAACACCAAATGCTTTGTGGCAGGATGGGGCCGGATCGATGCGACATACAACGCCACTCCGAAGCTGTTCGAGACCAACGTGACCGCCCTCGGCCGCAGAAAGTGTCTCTGGTTTGACCCGGAGCTTACCGACGGGATGCTGTGTGCCGGCAGCCGGTCCGTCCTCTGCGACGTCAGTAATGTGAGTGCCACCACCCTTCTTCCTTTTTCTTTTTTCGCTATAAGAGCGCACCTTTCTTCTTTGTTTAGCGATCACGGACATTTCTGTTCCTGGCGCTTTTTAAAGGCAGTGGAAAGGGGCAAGAGTCTACATCAGTGTTTTTCAAACTTAGCAACTTTAAGATGTGTGGACCAACTCCCAGAATTCCCCAGCCAGCATTTGCGGACTTCAACTCCCAGAATTCCCCAGCCAGCATTTGCGGACTTCAACTCCCAGAATTCCCCAGCCAGCATTTGTGGACTTCAACTCCCAGAATTCCCCAGCCAGCATTTGTGGACTTCAGCTCCCAGATTTCCCCAGCCAGCATTTGTGGACTCCAACTTCAAAGCTGGCTGGGGAATTCTGGGAGTTGAAATCCACACATCTTAAAGTTGCCAAGTTTGAAAAACAGTGTTCTGTATCAACATCTGGATTCCAGTGTGGTCATCACGGAAGCCACATACCATATAGTTCTGTCTAGGGATGCACTTTATTCAGATCCCTGCACTTTATTCAGTCTTTGAATTTTAAAAAAATGAGAAACTGGCATGCCACTTTGCAAATGCCATCCCCGAGGGCAGTTTTTATTTCTGAGAGTGCTTCTGCATCAACCCCACAAGCATTTGGGAGCAACGTGGAAGAGGACGGAGATGGCTTTGAAGAAAATAGGCAGCAAACACTTGGAAAACGTGAGGAAAACTCCCAAGTGTGAGAAAGAAGCTCAAGATTGTCCCATCTTGACTTTCTTTGGCCTAAGAGGGAGGGAAGGGAAACACTGTCAGGCTTTCAAGATTTCTTTATTAAAGCCTTTATCAATACAGAAGAGTTCGAGTATTGCCTGTGGTGCCTGCTTCCTGACCTGGCCTACCTCGAAGGGCTGGCGGATTTTTTTTTTCAAGCTGCCCCTCGATTTGGAACGGTGGCCACTCACCTACGAAAAAAATTGAGGGGTCCCAGAGGTTGCTGAATCTGATCCAAATGACAGTGCAACCATTATGACATCACGAGGCAAGCCCTGCCCCTTATACACTTGCCTGTGGCATCACAAGTCCATTTGCAAAAGAGGCGGGGCTTGCCTCATGACATCACAACACTCATTCCATTATCTGTCCCGCCCTGCCCCCTCCAGTGATACCCGCGTGAGGTGCAGAGAGCATCCTTGAAGATGGTGAGTCCAGCCTGCCACTGCCAGCAACTACTCTGTAAACAGTAGGCCACACCCACCAGGACCGACATTTTGTGAAAGTGCCCACCACAGGTCCTTAACATCCCATTCCATTCACCCAACCTCCAGTCACTGAATGTCTGTATTATAGTTTAGGACAGCATTTCTCGATTTTGGCAACTTCAACATGTGGGGACTTCAACATGCTGGCTGGGGAATTCTGGGAGTTGAAGTCCACCCATCTTAAAGCCTGCTGACTGGAGAATTCTGGGAGTTGAAGTCTGCAAATGCTGGCTGGGGCAATTCTGAGAGTTGAAGTTCACATCTTCAAGTTGCCAAGGTTGAGAAACTCTGCTTTAGAACCAAAGATGTAAAACATGGGGCATTTGCATTGCTTCTATCTTTTGATACAAACCCACCCTGCAGACCCCCCTCCTGGTATCTCTGATCACTTTTAGATGTCTTTGAAAGAGGAAATACTGAGACAGAAAGAGATCCCAAAGGAAAACTCGATTAAAAATCAATTCGCTTCATCTGACTTTAATGATGTTCCTTATTCTCTTTTTCACGTGTTGCCAGGGGGATTCTGGGAGTGCCTTGGTCTGCAACGGGGAGGCCCACGGCATCGTCTCCTACGGTTTTCAGATCCCTCCTTCGATATACACTCGCGTTGCCGCCTACCTTCCTTGGATCCAACAGACGATGGGGTGAAAGCTGATGATGAGAGAAAAATCCGTTGCAACGTTTCAAGCGTCTCCTTTTTGCTTTCCTGCGCCTTCCAGATGCTTTGCGCATGATAAAGAACATTTTGCAATACAGAGAGTCTTGAGAGAGGTGCAATTTGATCAGGTGCATTAGGCATGTTATACAGCTGGCCTTTTGATCGGCACAAAATAGAATAGTCCCTTGTCAATTCCTGGACCAGATATTGGTTCCCCCCCCCACAACCCCCACATTACTGCCAGCTCTTTTCTTGTTTGCAAAACTGTGGGTCCATTTATACTGCAACACCACGCCCATTTTCCTGGCTGGGGAGTTCTGGGAATTGAAGCCCACACGTCTTCAAGCTGCCAAGGTTGAGAAACACTGGGGAAGAGGGTTGGCATAGATGCCCTTTTAGATCCCCTCCAACGCTTTATGGTGCCCCAATGTCGAAATCGCTCTGCACGCAGGAATAACACTGTTCTTCCTGTGAATGAAAATCTGCAAGCCTCTTAAACCGTGTAACCACAACATCTGTGCATATTTTCGTACGTCTGGCTCAGAGCTAATGCCTTGGTGATGGTGCTGCGCCCTTCCTCAAATAAACAAACCTTTGCATTTCAAACCCCGAGTCTTCAGTATGGCATCCTGCTTCACCAGTGGTTTCACGGCCCAGTAAAAACAGAGCCTGTATAGTGACTTACAAATCTGGCTTTTTATTTATTTATTTATTTATTTATTTAAATTTACTTACAACTGGACGTCCCTAAGAACCACAGGACACGATGGGCAGGGCATGGAAAGGCAAGGGGGTCATCGCACAGGCGATGATATCAGAGCGCAAACAGTGCAGGTGACTTCATGAGCGATGCCAATGCCACGATCTGAGCCGTGACACGATCTGAGCTATGACATTGCCACGCAGGTGACGTCCTTGTGCGTTCTACCAATCGCCCGTGGGAAAGAGATGGGAAAGCAGATAGAAAAATCCATCTTGGAAGTGGATTTTCCAGGACGTTGTGGCAGTCCTGTCTGTATGGGCGTGCATTTTACCAGGGTGTAGGAAAAAACGTAATCCACATCTACCGTAAAGAAGTGGTTCTCTTCCAGTATGGAGATGTGAAAGATGCCAACTGTTTTCCCAACCAAGTCAAAAATCCCTTTGAATGTAACTTTGGCTTATGAACAAAGCAGGCCATTTCAAGCACCGTCCACCCCCAGACAAAAGGGGATTTTCCTGGGAAAGATAATTTGCCAGGGATCTGGGCCTTTTCCAAGGAAGACAAATGGAAGCTTTAGGAGACTGGGACCTGGTTCACCCCGGTGCGAGACCATGGCTTACTGACTAAGCCACAAGTGGCTGAGATCCCGCCCCATGCTATAACTATTAACCATGGTTTTTCATACATGGGGCCACTGAGGACTGAGGTCCCCCTGTGGCTTACAGTAAGTCATGAGATCAAAACTGGAAACAGGTATGAAAAATAATGAACAGCAGGAAGTAAAGCTGGTTTTAAAAGGGGTGTTTCCTGAGCCTTTGCAAAGCCGATGAAGGACTCAGGCCTCGCCACGCAGGAGACGGTTTCCAAAAAAGCAGAGTTCACAATTTTCAATTTGCAGGAGGCAAAGCGCAGTCAGTGAAGCTTTGCACTCGCCTTCCTCTATTATACCCAGCTAGAAAGACTTCCAGTTTCAAATGCTTGTTTCTTACTGGCATGTTTACCTTAAACATAACTTTCCTGGAACAAAAGAATGAAGTATCTGGCTGCCTAAATAATCTTAATTTGGGAAGAAGCCCTAAACACAAGTTGATCGTTTTGCTTCTAAGCAAACACCTTTAGAGCAGGGGAAAGGGGGTGAAAGCCCCCGTGACGGCCCTGCTCCTGAAGTGGCTTTTTAACTAGGTTAACCATCTCTCCTGCTTTGGGTGACACATACTCAGTTCTGGATCAGGCCTAAAGAACCTGCGACTCCCAGATCTTCCCAGCGGCCTTGGGCCATGGGGTATCTGCAGGTTGGGATCCAAAAGGTCAGGACGGCAGCGTTGCAATTGAAAACTCTGCCCATTTTTGTTCTCTGTGCTGCTGACCTCAGCTGACCTGGAGAAGCTACGCAAGGGGGGGGGGGGAACCTGCTCAGGTGTTGGATGGGAGACCACCAGGAAATCCCACAACTGTAGGCTAGCCTGGGAAATTGAAAAAACACCAGCAAAGGGCTGTGCCCTGCTGCCAAGGAAACTTCATAGATGTGTAGCTCCGGTTTAGGAAGTCTTTACCTTGGCTAAACCTGCCCTGGGGGTTGCGTTGCTTCAAATTCTTTCGTCCCTTGACCCATGACTGCTGTAAGCCCCTGTCAATGGCTGTGCACGCAACCCCCTCTAAAAACAGGAGAAAGACGAAAATGAAAACCTCATCTTTGGTGGCTGTGCTCACTCAGCAGACTCAGCAACGGGGAGTCCGCCTTCGCTCGCAAGCCTTCCCAGAGTGTAGGGCTGAGTTGACTCAGCACCCGCCTCTCGTTCCCCTGCTCTCCCCGGCTTCTCATCTGATCCTAAAGCGAACAGAAAGTCCCAGGGTGACTTTGGGCCATCCGCTCCCACCGACCGTTAGAGGTTTGCGCAGGAAAAGATAGAGGCCAGAACACAACAGTCGACCACATGATGTTTGCAGAAATCAGTCAGTGCAAAAATAACCAGTTAACGGCTGAGATCTTTTCCCAAAGATAGGCACCAAACTGAAAATTGAACCGGGGAGATGTTTGGAGGTTTATGAAGTCTTTAAAAAGAATCTTGGCAGTTGAGATCGAGAAGGACCTAAAGCTGTGGATGCTTGGCTCAAGAAGGCGGCCTTCCCACAACGCACTCAGGCTAAAACGGAGCAAGTTCATTTATAGTCAGAAGGTTGTGGGAATCCAGATGGGGTTCAGCACTTTGGGTGAACTTGGCTAGCCCAACTGGTTGATATGCAGTCCGCCTTCCACCCAGGTACTGGGTTTGCAAACTGGGTTGAGTACATTTTGGGAAGATCTCCAATACGAAATGGAATCAGCGTCTGCATTTCCATTAACGCAATAAACCCAATATTCTTGGTGCGCAAGAGACACCGAGCCCTAAACGAACCACGCAGGCTGGGTATATCCAGCTGTCTGGGAGAAAATGGGCTTGGCTGGTTTGCGGTTGAATATATTCTAAGAGGGATGAATACACAGCCCTGAGTAACTGTTGTCACAGAACTGAGAACCACCACCACCCCTAACAACCATCAGCCACAGCCAGGATGTCACAGAATCAGAAACACTGAGGGCTGTAATTCTGGATGGTCACAGGCTAGCGTTTTGTTGAACAGAATAAAACTCGTTTGAGTATACATGAAGTATCTTTCTTTGAAAGATCAGTAGGACAAGAACATCCATGACAAGGATTTGATTGATTGATTGATTGATTGATTGATTGATTGACTGATTGTCAATCTGTCCCCAACCTGGTCCTCCAGGTCTTCCAAGGATGCACCTGTAACTGAGTCCATCCCCCTTGCTGCTGGTCGTCCTCTTCTTCTCTTTCCTCCTACCTTTCCCAGCATGATGGACTTCTCAAGAGAGCTGAATGTTTGCATCATGTGTCTTAAGTAGAATAACTTGAGCCTGGTCATTTGTGCCACCTTGAGTGAGAACTCTGGATTGATTTGTTCAATGATCCATTTCTTTGTTTTCCTGGCCATCCACAGTATCCTCAGGAGTCTTCTCCAACGCTAAAGTTCAAAGGTGTCAATGCTCTTCCTATCCTGCTTCTTCAAAGTCCAACTTTTGCTTCCATAGACGGTCCACAGCTTGCATGATTCTAATCTTTGTAGGAACAGACACTTCCCAGCATCTGAATATCTCTTCCAAGGTCTTCATAGCTGCTCTACCAAGTGCTCGTCTGCAGCATATTTCTTGACTGCTGGTCCCTTGACTCTTGATGGTTGATCCTAACAGGCAGAAGCTATTTATACCATTTTGATATCTTCATTGCCAGTTCTAAGGCTGGTTGTTGTACCTGTTGTCAAAATGGGACTCCCATTTTTCCCATCACTTTCCACAGCTTGATGTGATCAGCAGAATCAAAGGCCTTTCCATAATCAATGGAGCACATGCTGACTTCTTTTTGCTATTCCTTGGTTTTCTCAATTATCCAGAGAGCATCACAATGATGTCTCATGTTCTCTGGCCTTTTCTAAAGCCGGATTGAACATCCGGCAACTCTTTTTCCCATGTAGGCCTCTAATTTGCGTTGGATGATCCTAAGCATTATTTGCTAGCATGTGAAATTAAGTATATTGTACAATGGTTTGCACACTTTAAGTCTCCTTGTTCTGGTATTGGAATGTAGTTTGGACCTCTTCTAATCTGTTGGCCTCTGTGTCATTTTCCAGTTGTGCAGCCATAGCTTGGTTAGAATCTTGACTGACTCTTCTTCTTTTGCTTGCCATATTTCAGTGGGTCTTCCATCAATTCCTGTAGCCTTCCAACTTGGTACAGGTCGTCCTCGTTTAGCAACCACAATTGGGACTGGCAACTTGGTTGTTAAGCGAAGCAGTTGCTAAGTGAAACTGCAACTGGGCTTATGATCTGACATCAGCTTCCCTTTGCTTTACAGACCTGCAAAGGTCATCAATGTGAGGATTGGTCACAAAGTTACTTTTTCATCACCGTCATAACTGTGAATAGACTGCTAAATGAGGCAGTCACTAAATGAGGACTATCTGTAATGACCAGAGTGCTGATCTAACTTCATCTTCTAGTACTAGAGGGTTCTTGTATGTAGGGAATATCTTCTAAGGTATCTTGGATGTTGACATCTCTTCTGTACGGTGTTTCAGTATACTCCTTCCATCTTCCTTTGATCTCCTTTGAATTGGTTACTATGTGTCCACTGGCATCCTTTAGCATGTCAATTTGAGGTTGGAACCTCCTTCTGAGTTCAGAGATCTTTTGAAAGACTTTCCTTGTTTTTCCATGTCTGCTTCCATCTTCAATATCTTTACCGATGTTGTTGTAAAATTGCTTCTTGTCTCTTCTAACAACCCTCTAAAACTCTTTGTTAAGTTCCTTTATAAGATTTTCCTCTTTTCTTGGCTTCGGCTTCTCTTCTTTTCTCCTTGGCAATTTCCACGGTTTGTTCTGACATCCAGTTTGCTTTCTTCTGTTTCTTCGTTTTTGGCAGTCTCTTTTCACATTCATCCTTAATCATTTCTTTAAGTTCATTTCATAATTCCTCTGTCAGTGAGCTTCAGGACTTCAAAGTGATTCCTGATGTTCTCCTTGAAAATGGTGGTTATACAGTATGTCCAAGATCATATTGTGGAAACTGGTTGGGTTCCTCCTCTTCCTCCTCTTCCTCCTCCTCCTCCTCCTGTTGCCACCGCTGCCGCCGCTGCTTCTCCTTCTTCTTCTTCCTCCTCCTCTTCCTCCTCCTTCTGCTCAACTTGGAGCTTGCACATGGGCAGTTTGTGATCTGTTCCACAGTCAGCACTTGGCCATGTCTTCGATGCCATAATTGAGCTCCTCCACCTCCTTTTAGCAATAATGTAATCAGTTTGATTTCTGTATACTCCATCTGGTGAAGTCCACATATAGAGCCATCCTGTTGGTTGTTTGAAGACAGTGTTAGCGATGAAGAAATCACTGGAGTGACAGGAGTTGGTCTCCTGCTTCAGCTACATGTTCCTCTTTCCAACTTTGTCATTCCAGTCTCCAATCACATCTGTTTGCGCTTGCATATTCTGTCGATTTCAAACTGAGATCTTCAAACTCATCAACCTCCCCTTCTTCTCCATCAGTGGTTGGAGCATAAACTTGAATGATCGCCATATTAAAGGGTTATCCACAAAGTCTACAGCATACACTCACGGATAAGCATCCATGGATAAGCCGAATCCAATTTTGGGGGTGTATTTTGGCACCTACACTTCTCAGCTTCTCCACAATTGATATTATTGATATTATTGGTAATTGATATTATTCAGTCACTGATTGCATTGTAGCCAAGTCCTGTTCTTGCTAACTATAAAAGTGACGCTGTTCCTTCTTGGTTTTTCACGTCCTGAGTAATAAACATTCTGGGGAGTTGAAGTCCACCCATCTTCAAACGGCCAAGGTTGAGAAACACTGGACTAAAGTGGCCATCCGCCTCCCGCATCTTCTTCTATCACTTCTGCCCAATAGAGGTGCTGGCTTGCTGCAGCTGGACAGCTGGGATGACCGTCACGCCTTGGGTGACCCTGCAAGATGTATATACCCTTGGCATACCCTCCCAGCACTCTTCACACCTCTCTGCCAGGATGCGGCACCACAGCAACCCTCATGGGGATAGGACAGGCATTTTGGACAGTATGAATAAAAATATGTCCTTTCCCCCCAAACCTACAAACTCTCTCTCATTCTCAGAAGTCAGCCCGTGAAGCTGATCCGAGGTTCCTTCACCGAATTAACCCCTGGAACTCACTGCCACAAGACGCAGAGCTGGCTATGAAGGTGTGGCAGCCACCGGTTCAACAGATTGGGTTAGTTGGGCAGGTGAACCAAAGAGGAACATTGCTGTGTTTTTGGAGTATATCTTCCCCTTGCTTTGGAGCAAGACCGCATCCTGATGGAGCATTGTTGAAAGGACGTCCTGGGGAAATAGACCTGGCAGCTGAGCTCATAGAACCCCCCGCCGCCCAAAAACTTGTAATAATCTTAGACTTCAACTCCCAGCATCCTTAGCTAGCAAACCCCATTGCTGCTATTTGTGACAGGTACCTAGTTGCAGAAGATAACGGTGGGTGGGGTTGATGCACCTCTGCTGTGGAAAGTGGTTGGAGGAGAAGGTCAGCCACAGGACCAGATCTGGGCTGCAAAGCTCCAGACTAACCACTAGATGGCACTAAACTGACATGGTTTGCTGCCCCCTAGTGGGTGCCTGGAGTGGTGCAGCTCAGATCTGGTTCATTTTAAAGCAGTGCTTTTAAAACTTGGCAACTTTAAAATGAATGGACTTCAACTCCAGGGGCCCAGTTTTGACGGGGTTAAAGAGTAAAACCAACTGGAAGGCTTCTGGAGTGGAGCTTTCATTGTCACTGTCAGGCATTCTTCCAAAATGCAAAAAGAAAAGAAAAAAAGAAAAATCCACATTGTGCTCCTGATTTTCAGGGGTAAAATGTCCCAAGTCGGCAACATGATTTGTCCCATCCCAACCCTTAATCTTGCCTCCCACTTGGAAAAATGTTGCGTGGTGAAAAACGGACTGTTCTGCCCCCAAATTTGGCGCATGCCCTTGTGGGGCTCAAGGCCCAAAAATGGGGTGCTGGGCCATCCCTGCAGGCCATGGATTATGGGCTACTCCCCCACTGTATTTGGCACATGACTGCCTTCCCCTCTACCCAACTGCAAAAAGATAAAACTTGTTTATCTGATGGCTGTTTTAGCGAGGATCTGCTTCGTGAGCGCATGGGAGGACCATGGCTGCCCTTTGGCCAATGAGAGGCCAGCTTCTACAGCTTCTGGTGTGCAAGGATGAATATAAAGAGGACAAGATCCATCCAGCCAGCCATTTGGGTACCGCTTCCCCCTGAAGTGGCCCTCAAGATGGAAAACTTCTTGCAGCTTCTTCCCTTCCTGACGGTCTTCCCCCTGGCCCATCCAGGTAAGTAAAACCCAAAAGAAAAGGAAAATTATTTGGGTCCTTCTTACCATCTTTTGTCTGTGCTCAGTGAGGACTAGGTCCTCCTGTTTCCCATCTCCCTGCTGTGCAGGCCAATCATTAGCTAGCCAAAAATGGCACCCACCCAGCAGAAGCCAGGGCAGAAGCTGGAGGAGGAGCACCCAACATCTGCAAAATTAAGTAAACGAAATCCCTGCTGGATGGGGGCATCATCCCCAAAATTCAAGGAGTTATAAGTGGGCATAGGATGCTGTGATTGCAGCGCACCCAGATTCCGCCAGCTTGTGGGGTGATGATGGTGGGAAATGAAGGGGCTCTTTGAACCAGCATGAGAAATTCTGCAGCCTGAGGTGTTGTAACAATTAATGCCCACTGCTCACCTCAGTTAATATACATGATCCTCCTATTATCTGGGGACATAAATCAGACATTTTCCCAAATGTCTATTTCCCCCCCACATGTAATGAGATACAGGTCGTTCTTGTTTAGCAACCACAGTTGGAACCGGCAATTTGGTCATTAAGCGAAGTGGTCACTAAGTCAAACCGCAACTGTGCTTATGATCTGACTTCACTTCCTTTGCCTTACAGACCTGCGAAGGTTGTAAATGTGAGGATTTTTTGTTATTTTTTCATCATCGTCATAATTGCAAAAGGTCACTAAACGAGGCAGTTGCTAAACAAGGACAACCTGTAATAACAAAGTAACTAACAACAGTAGAGTTTTTCAAGTTGTCCAGAACCTACTGGTCCTGCTTTACTTTGCTTAGTCATTTTGATTGATTTTGAAAAGATTGAGAAATAGGATTAAGCCTCCCATTTGTCCCTTAAAAGATGTCGATTTTATATTTTTGGATGACTGGGGGGGCAGTCAAGGAGCAAAATGGGCTCTTAAGCCTTCTTCCAGCTTACCACATCCATTTCAACTCTTAAAACTCCTAAAATCCCCTCTCAAAATGGGGCCTGGCCTCCCCCACTTTGCAAATACAGCCTTCAATACGTCCCAGAAACTCTGGAGTGAGTCCTAAGTGATGGAAGTTGTGTGTACTTCACCAAGTTATCCAAGAGAGTTTCTCACTCATGGTTGTTCTGATGCTCTTGCTGCCCATCAGATCTACGCATTTATCTCCCCATGGCCCCAAGTTCTGGGATTTACAAGAAAACAATTTCTTAAGACATGCATTCTTGGGGTCAACTTTAACGTTATAATCCTTGGCCGCATTCCTTCTGTTTCTTCTCTCAGAATTATGAGATAAGCAAACATTGGAAGCCATTGAGATTCACAAACACCAGCACAGTTTCAATAAAAAAGAGGAGAGTCTAAAAATCAGCAAAACCTGGCTCCCAATCCTGAAAAATACAGCCTGCAAAAGGTCAACGAACTCAGCTCCACCACCAGGACATGCGAACAGCTCACACAATGAACATGCTAATCACCCTCAGCAGCCACTCGTTAACAACTCAATAGAAGAAAAAACCCTGCCTAACCCACAGGAAGATACACAGATATTCTGATACCAAAACAAGCAGCCACTCATTAACACCCCCCCCCCAAACTCCCACCCCCTTCAGATCTCTATTTTGTTGTTGTTCAGTCATTAAGTCGAGTCCGACTCTTCGTGACCCCATGAACCATATTGCACCAGGCCTTCCTATCTTTCACTGCCTCCTTGAGTTTGCTCAATTTCATGCTCATTGCTTCGGTGATGCTATCTAGCCATCTCATCCTCTGCCGTCCTCTTCTCCTTTTGCCTTCCATCTTTCCCAGCATCAGGGTCTTTTCCAAAGAGTCCTCTCTTCGCATTAGGTGACCAAAGTATCTGAGCTTGAGCTTCAGTATCAATCCTTCCAATGAGCAGTCAGGGTTGATTTCCTTTAGGATTGACTGGGTTGACCTCCTAGCCATCCAGGGGACTCTTAAGAGTCTTCTCCAGCACCACAGTTCAAAGGCATTCATTCTTCGGCGCTCAGCCTTCCTTACAGCCTTCCTCATCCATCAAAAGCCCAACTCTCCAATCTTGCAAGAAACTCAGTTTCAAGTCCACCCAGTGGAGCTTCTCCCTCTCAGCTGAAAAGCCCTCTCCTTCTCACCAGCCACCCTCAGGTAGGAAGGACAGTGGCCTTGGAAAAGGAGCTAAGGAAGAGATGATGCTGTGACTGGACCAGGTGCCACCTGTTTCTTTCAGTGCTTGTTAAATGCTGGC
The DNA here is from genome assembly GCA_030867105.1 of Liasis olivaceus. Taxonomy (NCBI): domain Eukaryota; kingdom Metazoa; phylum Chordata; class Lepidosauria; order Squamata; family Pythonidae; genus Liasis; species Liasis olivaceus. The sequence continues at coordinate 6,912,558 of CM061349.1, forward strand.
CACTATCCGATACGATGCTTGAATGTTTTAGAGGTGTACCTTTCCTCGGCTACCAGCTTCAACTGGATAAAATAAAAAATGAGGATGGAGAAGAGACAGATACTACCACTTGAACCCTCAGTCATCTTTCTTCATGCTGTCGGGAAGATGTGCTGGATGCCAATTTCCAGAAAAGCCATTAGCGTGGCCAGAAGGCATTTCACTGGAGAATCATGGTTTGCTTGTCCCTTTGGTCACATCCATGTCCACGCAAAGCTTCCTCTGAGCCCCCCTTTCTGATCATCAGTTTCTGCTACTTTGTGGGGACTTTAATAGCCCCCCACAATTAAAAAAACACACTGGCTGCTGAGCATTCCTTAAATTCTCACACAGGTCTGCTAAAGAGTCAAATTATCGGGGGTCATGAAGCTGCACCCCATTCTAGACCATACATGGCAGCCCTGAAGTCAGAAGGTTCTTTCATATGTGGAGGGTTTCTAGTGGCTCCCCAGTGGGTGATGACTGCAGCGCACTGCATGGAGTGAGTAAACCCCATTTCTTGCTTAACGTGAGCAGTGCGGGACGCGGTGGTCCGAACAGGGCTCAGATGGGTAGTTGAATGAAGTGAAAAGCAGCAGGTTGTCCACAGAGCGGAGGCAGGAAGAACTGTCACATTCCAGAAGTAGCCAAGGGAGAGGAATCATGGGAATCGTGGAGAGAGGAATCATGGGATTTGTAGTTAGGATTTGGGATTAAGCAGGGAGTTGGGCTAAATGACCTCTCGGGGTTCCTTCCATCTCAGGCATTTGAGGAAGGAAGGAGAGAAAGAAAGAGAGGGAGGGAGGGGAGGGGAGGGGAGGGGAGGGAGGGAGGGAGAGAGGAAGGAAAGGGATGAAGGGGAAGAGGGGAGGGGAGGAAGGAAGGAAGGAAGGAAAGGAATGGAGGGAAAGAGGGGAGGGAAGGGGAGGGAGGGGAAGGGAAGGGAATAGTTTTTTAACACTGTCTGATGCCTTTTCCCCAGTGAATTTACTGTGGTGTTGGGGGCACATGACCTCTATGCTTTTGAGGAAAGTCAGCAAGTGCTGGGCGTCGAATCGTACCATATTCATCCTGAGTATAACGACCTGACAGTCACACATGATATCCTTTTGCTAAAGGTAATTTACGCCAGCCGCTGCCCACTCTCACAATTGCCTCGACGGATAAAGCTTAAATGGCTCCCTCTTCTCCCTGGGGCAAAAAAAGCACCATGGCCTAAGCCTGCCATGTGATTAACAAGCAGCCTCTTGAAGGCAACATTTGTACCATGTGGGATGTTTGACCCTCCACAGGGACTAGCAGCATGAACTTTGGAGGGAGGCTGAAGTTCCCAGGGAGAAATGTTGATTTCAAAATGCAGAAGTGATTTTGGATGGGAGTTTCAAGGAGAGGGAAGTGAAATTCTCCAAAGGTTCGGTGTCCTTTACTGTTAGCGATGCAGCTGCAATGGCCATTTCTTGGTTTTTGTTTTTATTCTTTTTTTTACATTTTAATTAAAAACGACGAAACTGAGAGCAGGAATAGCAGCTGAACCAGGAGAGAAAACTTTAGCTGGCGCGAAAAGAGAAGCGAAAAGGGACGAGACTTTGATCAATGGCCATGGCTGCCATCCTGACTTTTTTGACCCCCCTCTCCCCCAGATGCCCCTGGCCCACTTTTGGGAGCCAGTGAAAAGAGCCCCCTTCTGCACCCCCATGAAAAAACCTTCAGATAGCCCAAGCTGTACCTTTCCAGTCTCATGAACAGCAGCTACCAGCTTGGGTTTTTCTTAACTTAAAGCTAACCCTCCAATCTCAGCTGCCCCATTCTCCCCACAAAAGCCACTTTTTTAGGCAAACTTCCCACCACCGTCTTCTCCCAACAGCCACTGGTTGCAACAGATGCTCATTCAACGGTCTTTTGTTTCCTCTTCTTCCTTTTTCCTCCTTCTCTTTCTTGCATCAGCTGAATCACCCAGCGAAGCTCAACAAATACGTCCAAGTCATCCCATTGCCTCGGTCGAGGAGTGACCTCTCGGATGGGACCCTGTGCACTACTTCAGGGTGGGGAATGATTGACAGATTAGTCAGGTCATATAAACTCTACGAAACCAACATCACCATCTACAACCGCCGGAAATGCACAAAATTCTACCCAGAACTTGACGATGCCATGATCTGTGCTGGGAGCTTCAATCAACTCCGAGATACGAGCCAGGTGGGGGAAGGAAGCAAAGCACGGTTGGGAGGTTCAGTTGTAGGGGCTGGGGGGAGTTTTCTTCCAGTCTGGGAAGATGCAACTGATTCATTTATTTGGGGGGGTCTCTGAGGGCCACTGGGGGGGCCACACCGTGAGACATCAATATTTTCAGCCTGTTTGGGGTGGGTTCTACAAAATTGTCCCGGAGACAGCATGTCAACCACTTTCTCTGGCCCCCCCAAGCTAATCAGGGTTTGTTGGGGAAAATGCAAGGTTGCAAAAATACCCCGGGAGAAGGTGGTACGAGAGATGTCTGTGGGCAGGAAGCAAGGGACAGGGGAGTGCCATGCGGTGACAAAGCAAGCCGGGGCCCCTTTGAAGGTGACGCAGGACGTTGTAGGCACCTACAGAAGGGCCAGCACTCATCCCTGCATGGCAGACCATGAGACTTCACAGACATGACTGTCCCCACAGTCATCGGGGTCGACCATCGCCCTTCCTGGCTATTTGAAGGCCCAGTTTAGCCTCAGCTGGTAGCTCTGGAAACCAGGTTCCCTTTTGTGTTATGCAGCTTCCCACCCCACCTGTGCCTCACCCAATTAAACTAGCAAAAGGAAAAAAAACTGTCAAGTCATTACAACAAAACTGTTCAATTCAGACAGTTAAAAACTATAAGCAAAAAACACATCCAGAGTCTTACCCACCATACAGCCGTTTCACAGGCTCTCTATTTCTGGGGGATCCCCAGGCCCCTGGTGCAACCAAGCTATGCCCACAGGCGCACACATGTTGCGTATCCTCCTGTGGCACAAGAGAGAGAGGAGAGCCGAGAGCGAAATGTGGCACTCAGACGCTGCTAGCCGTTCTGCAGTGCAGCAAACTCTGCGCATGCTCTGGTTCTCTTTCCCCGGCAGGAATTTTCCTGGGTCAATGATCTTTTCTAGCAAAATATCTCCTCCCCAACCCACCTTAGAGTGAGACTGACTGAGGAATATGGCTGAAGCTCTTTGCACGCAGAGCAAACATTCGACCACTTGGCTGGCCCCTGATCTCTTAAAACTTCAGAAAGATGCTAGTCCTCATGGGGGTTAATAAAGTATGAATTTAGATATCAGACCCTATCAGATTCCATGGCTGATCTTGCTTAGCGCTGCCAGCCTCCTTTGTCCTTAACCTGTTGCCTTCCACAGGGAATAGACTACCCCTCCCATCACACATCCTAAAGAACTGGCAGGAGATGATGGGAGTCCTGGTCCCTGATACCCGGGGAGGACCAGTTTGGTAGAGATCCATTCTACACCTCCTCTTTCAGCTGTTTTTTTCCCTTTCCCCTTCCCCAGGGGGACTCCGGAGGCCCTATGGTGTGCAACGGCATCGTGCACGGCATCGTTTCCTTTGGCAATCAGTTCCCACCGGGTGTTTACTCCCGCGTAGCCGACTTTCTTCCTTGGATCAAGCACATTATGGGATCGGAAGCTTGAGACCAAGTTGCCAGAGCTCTTCTTCTTCAAAAGCTTTCGCTTGCTGAGCGGCAGGCCTCGCCTTCTCTAGCCCTGCCCTTTTCTGCTTGCGCAAAAAATAAAGAAATGCAACAACATATGTGACTGAATGGAATGGTTGGTGCCCAGATGCCTTTTTTCAGTGTAGATTCTGGAAGATTTTTCTCCGCCACCCACCATCTGTCTTCCTGTCTCCCCTTTGCATCCCCTCTCCGGCCTTGTCCTCTCATACCTGAAAGTCTCTTTCCAGAGCCCACAGCTGCCCCACCTATTTAAATTCCCTTTTAGGTAAGACCTCTCTCCCAGTGTCCTTTCTTGGAGGGTCCCCTTCAGTGTCCCCTTGGAGGTCCTCCACAAGATGCTTCTCTGTATCTCCATTTTCACCAACAAGATGCTCTGCAGATGTACGGGCGACTAGAATTCCCTAGCCACTGTACCTAGGCATTCTGGGAATCGTAGTTCTAAAATCTAGAGGGCATCAAGTTGCAGGAAGTTTGCTTCGGGTGGTTCCTCCACACCCCAAACTGAAATGCATCTTAGCCCGTCAGGTAAAAACCTAGCAGAGATATTCACACAACGTGCAAAACTCAGTCAAGGATAACCATGGGGTGGGTTTGAGGCTTTGAGGCTGTTGGGTGGGCTACAGACAGCGCTTGAGATGTACATACTGAAAGATGCAACAGTTAGGAACACGCAATGGGGAAATTATTAAGTCTGTAGGGAGTGATCGTATTTGCAAAATTAAACCGAATGTTAGTTTTTTTCTTGGATGCTCCCCTTCCTGGACCATGATCACAATCTGATGACTCGTTCCCACAGATTTGGTACCCTGACATTAGAACAATATCTAGGGCAGTGTTTGGCAACTTTTAAGAAGTCTGGACTTCAACTCCCAGAATTCCCCAGCCAGCCATGCTGGCTGAGGCATTCTGGGAGTTGAAGTCCAGATGTCTTAAAGTTGCCAAGGGTGAGAAACACTGATCTAGGGCTACCAGATCACTAGAGGGCAGCAGATACCTTTTGTGTGTCTCTCTGCTGCCCTCCTGTGGTCATCCTAATGCAGCAGAGATATGAGAACCCTGCTGAAATCCGTAATAGGAAGGAACTGCCATTTTCCTTGTGAAATATGAACACGGAAGCCTTTTTTAAAACATGGGGTGATGATCTCGCCTTTTTTTGTTGCGAAGTGGTTAACGCAGAGGTAGTCGGAGTAGAAAGAGGGCACCGGTCCAAGAAATAGTCTGCAGAGAGTTCAGAAGGCTGAATCTCTCTTCTAGCCCACTTTGTGCAATTGGGCCCTGTTGCAACAAATCAGATGAACTCAAGAAAGTGACCAAGTGATCAGTTTGCCCACAATTCTTCTGAAGAGTGCATTTCTTACAGATTTGAGCATTGGGTTCTTAGGCAGTAATGAAACGCTTGTGGTAACACCCAAAACACAGAGAGACTCTGTTAACCTAGAAAAGCTTTATTAAATACAGCTGTGTAAGCATTACCCACACACACTCACACCCACACACACTCGTACCCACTTGCCCTGCTGCACCCTGGCCAAATGATGCATGGGGACTGGGGAAGACAGGAGCACATAACTGGTAGATTATGGTTGCATTTATATCAGGGTTCCTCAACCTTGGCCCCTTGAAGATGTGTGGACTTCAACTCCCAGAATTCCCCAGCTGGCTGGGGAATTCTGGGAGTTGAAGTCCACACATCTTCAAGGGGCCAAGGTTGAGGAACCCTGATTTACATAACCTGTAGATACATTCATACATAATCATGGATACATACATACCTGTACATAATCTACATTATGATTGTATCTACATATTCTGTAGATTATGGCTGGATCCACAAATAAGGGGTCTTCCAACCCATCCTCTGTCCAGCCTTCATTTTATCTTTTGACAGTTGCATTTTGTCACACATTCCATCATGCATCACTCAGCTGCTGGGTTCAACGTGAGTTGCTTCCTGACAGTTCACTTTATCTCCACTTGCTGTTTCCGAGTTGACTTCCTTATCTCTTCAGCTTGCTTGCTCCTGTACATGTTCTCATTCTTCTCCCGGGTCAAATGTTAGTCATTTTGCCCTGTCTGCTTCTCTCAGCATTGTAGTTCTTGTAACACACTGTCACACCCATTCGATGGTGCAGCGGCAATGTTATTTCAAAAAACCCTTCCCAGCGGTAAGTCTCCAGATTCACCTGGTACATCCAAGGTTCCCAAAGGAAGATGCTGCAAGACAAGTCCTAAAGACTGACCCACCCACCCCAGCACATCAACAGGAATGCTCCCTTGTGAGTTCAGCCTCCTCTCAGGAGCCAAGACAGACACAACACCTGGACTGCACCTCCAGCAATACTGTGATGTATCTGGTGCTGGCCTCTTCAGACCAGGTTGAATTCTTCTAGATAGCCTGCCAGAACAGCATCCTTGATGTCCTCAAAAACCGTGCAGATGTTCTGGGTGTCGGTGGCACAGGTGTAATGGGGATACAGGATCCTGGGCCTGAAGACAGAAGGGGCTCCGCCACAAGAAGGGCCATCGATGGATGAGAACTGCTGGAAGATGTCGGTGTACATTTCCAGGATGAACTGCTTGGCTGCATGAACGTCTCGCTTGGGACCTGGGAAAGGAGAACCAGAGCAGGCTATTTGAGTCAGCTGGCCCCAACCTTAGCCTCATCCACTGCCAACCCAAAGCGCCACTGAGATCTGCAAGGTTGCAGGCATATTCTTTATTTTCAGAATATATCTTCCCGTGTCTCCCAAGCTGTTCTCGGAAAATCAGTCTCAAGAAAGTGTCAGCCTTGCGAGGTAGTCCAGACAAGAAGCACAGCCAGACGTACTAGCTCTATTTTATTGTTAAGTTACATCTTGCAAGTCTGAAAGGACATCTCTCCCCCCTCTCCTTTACACTCCAAAAAACTGGGAGGGGGTCCCTTCTGAAATGTTTGCCACGTCCCCATTCCTTCTGTGGGCTCAGCTGACGCTTATCTGACCATTGCCTAGTCTGGGGCTCTTCCTCCTGTCTCCCAAGGTCATTCCCACATACCATGATGTCACCCTGACGCCTTGCACCATGCCTCATACAGATGATGTTACCTAACTGGGTAATAAAACGCCTGCAAGCAAACAACCAAGCTTAGAGAGCACCAAGGACTCCAGTTCAACCCTGAGCTACAGACATTTCTTCTATTGGGATGGGGGAAATGCTAGAAGTGGGTGTGTGCTGCCCTGATTCCAGACTTGCAAGATTCTGTTCATGTAACCTTACAATAAAGTAGAGCTAATACTTCTGGTTGTGCTTCTTGTCTGGACTACCTCACAAGGCTGACATTAATCCTGCAAGTCTCAAAGTACATCTTTCCCCAATTGCCTTTCCAGCCCAAGAAACTAGGGAGGGTCCTTTCTGAGAAGTTTGCCACACCCTCCTTCCTTCTGCGGGATCAACTGACGTTTATTTAACCATTGCCCTGGCTGCGGCTCTTTCCCCTGGCCCCAAGGTCAATCCCACATCCTGTACCATTGCAAAGAGATATGTGTGTTTTTCTCTCAGATGGAGTGCAAGAAGGGGTAATAGAGAGCACACCCAGCAGCCTTTGCGGTGTCCCTTATTTGGCAACCAACAAACCAGCTAGAAACCTCTCGGCACTTTGGCAGCTGTCTAAACAGAAGCAGTCCATATAAATTTAATCAATCAATCAATAAAACCCTTTTCCAAACACAGTCATCACAGAGTTCTCTTTAGCAAGATTTATTAAGATGAAAGTTACAAGAATTCCAGCAACTGAACTATCTCCCCTGTAGAAACAAGCTTTCTCTGGGACCGTTGCAGAGGGGTGATTTTCTTTCTTACAGCTTTCTGTAATCCAGACAGGAAATGGCTCTTGTTACGACTAACAGGAAAACGTGCAGCTGCCTGTTTACACCAACATCACTTCAATCTTTATCAGTCTGGGAACCAACCGTGATAGGACCCCACCTGTCATCTCCAATTGTGTTGACGGCCTTGCAATTTCCAGGGTGGGGTCCGTGCACGGTGCCAACACACTCAGGATCCCTTTCTCGGCACCCCCAAATCTTAGAAGCTGACTTTCATGTTATTTCAAAAACTAACACAACACGAGAAGCTGTTCTGCTGCACAGCAACTTCCTAATCTCAATCACATTCTTTATTTTCAGAGTATATCTTCGCTGTCTCCCAAGCTGTTCTTGGAAAATGAAAGCAGGAGAGGACTGCCAGCCCTCCACGGTAGACCAACCTTGGAAACCAAAGACATGCAAGCTACTTTTATGATGTTACAGTAACAGAATCTTGCACATCTGAATGTGCTTCCCCTCTTCCTGCCTTTATCTTCATGAGAACTAGCGAGGGCCTTGTCTGAGATGCTTCCTCAGGTTACAGTTCTGGCCTGGACTCAGATTTTTCTCTGTCCATTGTCTTGGTTGCAGCTCGTCTTCCTGTTCCTCAAGGTTATCCTCGCAGCCCATTGCATCAAGTTTGAATGTGCTTCCCCCCTCCCTCCCTTTATCTAGGGAGAGTCTTGTCTGAGATGTTTTCTCAGGTTACAATTCTGCCCTGGACTCCGGTTTCTTTTATCAGACCATTGTCTTCACTGCAGCTCTTTCTCCTGTTCCTCAAGGCTATCCCTTCTTCCCATTGCAAGGGCTGAAGCCCAGTTCTGTTTGCAAAGGTGTCACCCACAGAGAAAGACAGAAATAACCTGGGGATTAAGAGAACTCCTTGAGAGGTGGGGAGAGGAAGCCCCTCTCATGTTACCTCTTGGCGAATGGTCATGTTCTGCTATGGCAGCCTTTTAGTGAAGGTGCCTGAGACATGGTCTCAACATTCGTAATGTACCCACTGATTCCAAAAGATTAGGGATCCTTGACACACACAGGATGTCCCCAGCATGGAACCTGCTTGGGCCTGCAATTCCAGTGTGGATGAAGAAATTCCAGGAATTCCAGTGTTTTCCAAGGATTTGTGCTCTATTTTGTTTGCATCCATTCCTGAACCGAGAGGACCTGCTCACAGTCACTCATGCCTTGGTCGCTTCCAGGCTGGATTTCTGCAACGGGCTCTACGTGGGGCTGCCCTTGAAGATGATCCAGAAGCTGCAACTGGTCCAGAATGCAGAAGCCCAGGTTGGAATGGGGCACCATTCCAGGACACACCACTGCTCTGTGTGCTGCATCGGCTCCCGGTAAGCTTCTGGGTGCAACTCAAGGTGCTGGCTATCACCTATAAAACCCTTCATGCCGCACGGCTGAGTTATCTGTAGGGACTACCTATCTCCAATTATTTCTGCCTGCCTGTAAGGAGCCATGGAAGGCACCCAGGAGCATCCAGAAGGCGGTGGGAAGGGAAAATTTGCAAGAGTGTGCTACTGAAGCCTGTCTCAGTAGAGTTCTAGTCTTCCTGTGGAGTCCAGTTCCTGGTCTGTCTACCTTGCAGGACTGGTACCACCCCTCCTGGTCATGCAAGATGGTCATGCTCCAGGTCCCTTCACTGGGGCAGGGCCATCTGATGGGACCTCGAAGCTGTGCCTTCTCTGTGGCTGTGACCACCCCCAAATCAGGACCCTGTTAGCCTTTTACAGAGCTTCGAAGACTGATCCCCCCCCCCCCCCCCTGTGCACTGGATCAAAACCATTGAACTTGTGCTTCTGAGAGTCAATGTTCTTCCCATATTGTGCGTGTGTATATTTGTTACTGTACTTTATTATTATTTTATTGTTTTGGAGTTTTATTGATGGACGCCACCCCGATTCATAAATTACCCATTGCGCAGCCTTACACGTTCCATTAATTCCTAACGGTTTAAATCAAATTCATTCATTCATTCATTCATTCATTCATTCATTCACGTAACAAAGCACCGTGGTGAATGACATTTCCAAGGGCAGCCCCAGCTACAAGCAGCCGGGCGGGACGCGGCTGGCCTCTACTCACCGACGTCCCGTTCTGACATTCCGCAAGTCGGCTGTGATGGGGCGTCAGGAGGAGGGAGGCTAAGGAGTGCCCGGCTGGCATCACCCGAAAGGAAAAGCCTCTTTCTCATCCAGAGACGGCTGGAAACAGCTTAAAACAACAGTCGCTTGAAGCTTGAAGGTGCTTGGCAATTCTGAGCAAAGGTGTGGCACACCACCATCGGTACAAAACCAACGTGTTTTGCTCATTCAAACGCTGCAGGAAATAGCTTAGGGCAGGGACCCAGTTGCACCCTAACCACAGCCCCACTGTGTCCTGGCAATATTCTTCTTTGGCTGTATCCCCACAAAGTTGCCTTCCTCTCCTCCCCAGCCCTGGCATGAGATGGGCTTACTTCGTCCTTGGCTGGAGCGGCTTTCATGCTGCCTTTTCCCCTTTTCTCAGTAGCCCAGGGCGGCCTTGTTGCGGGCAAAGCTTGTGAGGCTGCATTGCACCCATTCCCTTGGAGGGAAGAGCGGGGACTGCAGAGATGGACTGCAAGAAAAGCCATTGGGGAATCAGAAATGCCTGTCTAGCTTTCTGCAAACTTGATGGTGACTCAATCTCAGGAGTGGGACAAACTGTCTAACGAGCAATGACATTCTGACACTGGAAGAAATGTTGCCTGGGTCTTTAGAGAGAGAGGTTAAAATATAATGGTCCTTATAACTGCTGTGAAGTATATCAGAAGCTACTTTTTATATCTTTATATTTTCTTTCTATTTCTTTCTATTTTTTTCTATTTTCCTGTTGCACTTTTAGCTCTGTTATTTTTCTTTCTTTTTCGTTTTCTCTGTCCTCATGTAGTCTGTATTAGTTCTTATTATTGCTCTTAAAACTTTTAATAAAAGTCACATATATATATGTATATGTGAATGAATGAATGAATGAATGAATGAATGAATGAATGAATGAATGACAGAAACGTTGCCCAGGGGAGCCAAGGCGTGCCCCACCCAATCAAACATAATGTCTTGTAGCTCCATTTTTTGATCTGCTGTCTTTTGCACACCAGCTCCGTTTCTGACCCTTATAAAAAGGAATAACAAGCAAAGATGGAGGTCCTATTATTCTTGGATTTACACCCCGCTTTTATGTTTGTGCAATTCAAGGTAGCATGCTTAAGGCTCCCGCCTCCTGTTTTCTCCACAAGAACAACCCTGTGAGGTGGGTCAGGTCTGAGAGACAGCAGCAGTCACCAAGTCAAAGCCTTTCAGGTTTAAGGGCAGACTAGAACTCAGAGTCTCCCAGTTTGTAACCCTTCCCTACTGCACCCAACTGGCTCTCTCTTTCAATCATGCATTGAACAAAACTAAAATGGGGGACGAGGGATCTTGTAGTTCAATAGGTTGTGGGAACTCAGCCTTTGTCCCAGCATGTCAGAAAAATCAAGCGAGCATACTGGCCTTCTTACGATTCACGGTCTTGGGAATGCAGCAATTATTCACCTGGGTTTAAGGCATATTGATTTCTTTCTTAGATTCATTTCTCACCTGCTCAAGGCAGCCTTAACAGGACGTCTCCCTTCAGTTTATTTGCACCATCCTACCATGGTTGGGTTACTTCAGTTTCTCCCGTGGCCCAATTTGAGTTTTGTTTTTTTTAAGTTTGCACTAAAGTTTCTGTGCACATTTTGGCCCATATTTTTGTTTGAAGATTTGCCTAACATATACAGCGGCTGCAAATGATTATTCCTCCACTTTTTTTCCCGTCTTATTCTCATAAATGTATACATACTTTGTGCACGTCCACCTTGCACAGATAAGTACACTTATTTTTCTTTTCTCCCTCTCTCTGGGATTGGCAAAGTACGGGGGCAATTTTAGAGAAATCCTGTTCTGAAGGATGTTGACACCTCGTGGACTGGGTTCAAAGTGCAAAATTAGATCTTTTTGCATTCCAGCACAAATTAGGCCAATTCCTCTTTGATTCTACTAGATCAGTGTTGTCCAAACTTGGCCACTTTAAGATGAGTGGTCTTCAACTCCCAGGGAGTTGAACTCCACTCATCTTAAAGTGGCCAAGTTTGGACAACACTATACTAGATTGATTGATTGATTGATTGATTATGTGCCATCAAGTTATTTTCCACTCCTAATAACTACATAGATAAATTCTAGGCAGGGAGATAAATTGTTGTGATCTAAACCATCTATGGATTTTCCTTAATCAAAAAGAAAATCCGCCCTAAATTTATTAAATTTAAATTTGAAAAGATAAAAACCGGATTGATCTGCGTTTATCGCTATTTCTCAGCGAGTCTGTGACCTTCAATGTGAAAAGAACACGACTCAGCAGGGGGGAGCACTTGATCGACTTTATGTGGCCTCAGAAGCTAAGCAAGGGTAGACCTGGACAGTCAATGGATGGGGCACCACAAGGAAATCACAAAATGTACCCTGGACTGGGAAGTTGAACATCCTGGGAGAAAGCTACGGCAAAACACATTTGCAATTTTGCCCACAAAACTACATGGATCTTCAGTGAAGTCCCCAGAAGTTTTTGAAGGAAAAAAAATAAGACTTTACATTTTAGATAAATAGCGGGTGTCCCAAAAATCTTAGTGCAGTTTTAAGTTTTAACAAGTGCAATTTTAAGCTTTAATAATGAGATTTCCAGTGGTTCAAGCCAGTTTTCCAGCCCACAGTGCCTTAATAATCGAGGTAATGAAAGATCACCTTCAGTCAGAGTTAAGATTTGGGAAACAGACCCCGGTTTGCACCAATTTTGCAATCCGCCCCTTCCAGCACACGCCCCTTGGCAGATGAGCCCTCTAACCACTCCTCAACGCTGCCCATCTGCACGAAGCAGGAAAGATTACCTGGGAAACTGGGGAAATAGGCAGCCAGGTCCGAGCTGAGGATCTTCTCCTCCAAGATATCCACTTTGTTGAGGAAGAGAATGATGGAGGTGTTCCAGAACCAGGGCAGCTCAAGAATTGTCCTGAAGAGATCCAAACTCTCCCTCATTCGGTTCTGCCGGGAGGGAGCGAAACGTGGGGAAGCAAAAACACGCATGAAACCATGACAGCAAGCCGCACGGCGGTTTGGGGGTGCTGGGAGCCCCGTTTGCAGCACTTGACATCGGTTTCCCCAAAGGCACAACCGAAAGACCTTTCAGCTGGTTCTGGGAGCCAGACAGATTATACATACATACATACATACATACATACATACATACATATGTATATATGCACCCCCAGATCCAACCAATGAAGCATGAAGACCTCAATGGCAAGAGGAGGAGGAGGAGGAGGAGGAAGGAAATCAGCTGGAACGCAGCAGAGCAGGGGGTTCAAACTTTGTCAGGCGGCAGGCGCATTTCCCGAAAAGCGATCTTCATGCAAAATTTTGATTTTCATGCAAAAATCATTTCCCCAAACCCCGGATCAAATGGGAAAGCTCTAGCGAGAGACCCTGGCAGCAAAGCTTGGGCTTGCCACAATTCATTTATGCCCATGTACATATGAAAGGTATTTGGGGAGGGGGGTTACCCTTAATCTCTCAGGGACCCCGATCAAGTTCTCCCACTCTGAAAACCCCCGGATGAGAGTGTCCTGCCAGGCACGGCTGGTAGGAATCCTGCATGATCGTCTCCCCAATTGCCCCCCACCCCCAAAAAAATATTCCTATCTGAACACCGCTCCTTACTTCACTATTATTCTCCTCCAGGGACTGGTCATACTCGCTCAGAGACGCCAAATAGATCAAGACAATCACGTTTTCGAAACAGTGGATCCACTTCCGGCGTTCGGATTTCTGCCCGCCGACATCAACGATCCTGAAAAAAACAGAAATAAAAAAAATCTACAGGGAACTACTTTGTAATGAACAAAGGCATCTGTTTAGCTAACTCAGGTCTGTCTGCCCAGATTAGAGTCAGCAATGTGGGTTTACGGGAGAGGATGTTCTCAGTTTAGTTTTATTTTTTATTTTTTGCGGTTCCAGAGAATTGAACATAATTGCCCGGCCGGCAATGCCCGATTTCTATCCCTTAAAGTACAGCCAGAAAGGAGGTGGGTGTAGGAACGTCAGAAATCCTAGAATGGGAAGGGACTCTTAAGATCATCCAGTCCATCCCTGGCTTGGTACCAGAATCCAGATTTGCGTAAAAATGAAAAAAACAAATATATGATTTATAGTTTTGATGATTAGCAGGATAGATTACCGAAAGAAGAGTACTATAATGTACCATTAGAGAGAGAGGTTAAAGTATATTTGTACTTATAACTGCTGTGAAGAATATCTTTATTCTTTATGTCTTTCTTTCTTTTCTGTTTTTCCTAACTTATTTTCTTTTCTTGCACTTTTTGCTTTTCTCTGATTTCTTTCTTTCTTCTTCTTCTTCCTTACTTTATATTCATTTGTGCTAGTTTTAGCTTCTGGTTTAAAAGCTTTAATAAAAATTATATTTTTTAAAAAAAGGAATCCAGATTAAAGCATCCAGGATGGTGGGCTTGCATCTTCTGCTCAATCACACCCAGCAAAGGAAAGTTGAACATCTCAGTGGACCGTGAGTTTCGCTGCTGCTCTTACTGTTGAGACAATTTTTGTGCTATATCCTGAAATAATAAATTGCCAGAATAAATTCTACTCATCTGGTCCAGACTAAACGGGACTTCTTGCAGATCATGGGGGGTGGACCAGATTATAGCCTCTTATTTCTTTATTTATCTATCTATCTGATTTATTTATTTGATTTATAAGTCTTCAAAGTGATATCTATCTATCATCTATCTATCTAACTATCCATCTATCTTTACTGATCGAGATTTGATTTCATTTGATTTGATTTATAAGGCTGCCTGACATCCTCCTGGAGGTATGGCTGGCCCCGATCCAGCTTCTTCTCTGCAAACAAGCTCTATCTATTTTGTTGCAATCTGCTTTTGGCCCTTAGTTGTTTTTAAGTGCCTTGATTATGGGTTTGTAATTGCTCTTCTTTTTTATATATAGTATATTGTATGTTTTATTTTGCTGTTGTGGGTATTTTGCTGTATTTTACCTGCCTAGGTTGGGGTGGGATATAAATACTGTTAATTTAAAAAATACATCTGGAATCAGCCTTCCTGCATTTGAAGAGCATTCTTTGGGGACAGAGAACAGAGCAGGTCTTGATCTGTGACCTTCCCTGGGATCTTCTTTTAGATATATGTAAACTACCATGCTCAGTGCACAAATTTAATTAATCAAGGACACGAATTTAATCAATCAATCAATCAATTCAATAAATCCAATAAATCCATGTTATTGGATTGATTGATTGATATTCCCTTCTCTGTATTCTAAAATCTAACTATTGCTAGTTCTCTCAATCTCTCTTCCTAGGATTTGTTTCCAGTCCTCTGATCATCCTTGATGTCCTTCCCTGAATCTTTGTGAGTTTGTCTCGCTCCTTAAAAAATGAAAAACCTGACTCATGAAAGCAAAGGAAACTTGTGGGTATGCCAAATCTCATAAACATCATTAAGTTATGCCTGTCATTTATTTACTGAATTTCTTCGCACTTGTTAACCCCCAAGGCCCCCAGGGTGGAATAGACAGGGGAGTCTGCAGGACGAGGCCAAAAAAAGTCCACTTGATGGGCACGATGTGTGATCACACACCCTGGAGCCCTCTTGGGGACAGACTCACAGTCTAAAATCCATGATACAGGATGTGATAGAATGGTTTGGTGAAGGCCGCGCTCGGGGGGATAAGCATTTCCTTAGCCCCCATAAGGAGCGTGGGAAGGTGAAGAGGATGAGGCTGGCACCACCCTAAGGAATTCGCAGTGTTTGCTTGCTGGCTTGGGGAGTTTAGATTCAGCCTGGCGAGATTGATGTCAGGTTCAGCCCAAAGAGCTCCACGAGACAGTACAGATTCAGTTCTACTCATTTATTAGCTTCCACCTACGAGACAGAATCTCGTTTTTAACACAGAATGTTTAATCTCCTGATTCTGTTATATCCTTGTTTTTAGGAATCCGTTATGAACCCTAAGCACCCAGGGATGAATCCAACGCGCCCTTTTTCTTTTACCTTAACATCACCTTTTTCACCGAGAAGCAGTATTCATTAATGCCAGTCGTCGGCACCCGGGTCCTCAAGATATCCTGGGCGTTTGGCACATATCTTTCAGAAGCAATGCGGTCCAGGTTCAAAAGGAAGCTGAAACGCAGAGACTCCTGTCATTGTGGGCAAATCATTGCACTTTGCTGACGGAGTAACTCAAAGTTAATGCACGCATCTCCCTAGTGCGGTGTTTCTCAGACTTGGCCACTTTAAGATGTGTGGACTTCAACTCCCAGAATTCCCTAGCCAGTCTTGAGTTGAAGTCCACACATCTTAAAGTGGCCAAGTTTGAGAAACACTGCTCTAATGCTTAAGGCTCTGGTTCAACACCTAGATTTCAGGGGATCCGTGAATTTGGATGGGGGGAAAAAGCAATTAATTTTTACAAATCTCTTTCAGATTTGCCCCTTTTTCAAGTTGGTCCTTTCCAAGAAAATAGGGTCATCATGGCTATGAACAATAAGCTGCAGGATGTACCTTTCCAAAGGAGGGGCTGGTGACTTAAGGAGTTTGGGAGGTCCTTGGGCTTAAATTAGGGCTTCCAGCCTCAGGAGCACAGATTCCTGTCTTGAACAATGCTTGACAACCCAAGAGGGGAACAACTTTTTTCAGCCCAGAGCTGTGTTATCAGGCACGGGAGGCCTATATTGGCATATTGATCCCTCTTCTATCTCTGATCTCTGACCCTCCATTTTTCCCCACCCCTGCCATTCTTCATAAGCCTCTGATGTTGCAAGGACACATAACCCTTTTGGAGTCTCAAACTGATTGCTTGCTATGCAATTTTCAAACAGAGATTTGATGCCAGCCCTTCAAGGTAGACCAGGCTAAGAAACCAACTCCATGTAGATCAGCTCTACTTTTACTGTTAATAGTGATCTTGCAAGTCTGAATGGGCTTCCCCCTCCCGCCCTTTGCCTTGGTGTGAACTAGGGAGGGGCTTGGCTTAGACGTTTTCCAAGTTACTTTCTTCTCTGGGGCTCAAGATCCTCTTATCTGTCCACTGCCTTTGTGATGGAAAAATAATAAAATAAAGCTGGAAACTGTCCCCCACTCCCCCTTGCCTCTCCTGCAATCTCTCTTCTCCACTTCCTCCTGCCATTCTTTGCTCATGCAAAACTGGATTAGCTCCAAGCTATTGCATGACCCCCCCTTCATGGATCACTGCCTTGTCGTGGCGAAGGGGCTTGTGTAACTCAGTGAAGCCATGAGCTATACCGTGCAGGGCCACCCAAGACGGACAGGTCATGACAGAGAGTTCTGACAAAATGTGGTCCACTGGAGAAGGAAATGGCAACCCACTCCAGTATCCTTGCCAAGAAAACCCCACGGACAATGTTAAAAGGCTAAAAGATATGACGCCGGAAGATGAGCCCCTCAGGTCGGAAGGTGTCCAATATGCTACTGGGGAAGAGCGGAGGGCAATTCCAAGTAGCTCCAGAAAGAGTGAAGCGGCTGGGCCAAAGCCGAAAGGACGTTCAGCTGTGGATGTATCTGGAAGCGAAAAGAAGGTCCGATGCTGTAAAGAACAATATTGTATAGGGACGTGGAATGTAAGATCCATGAACCAAGGCAAGCTGGATGTGGTCAAACATGAGATGACAAGATTGAACGTCGACATCTTGGGAATCAGCGAATTGAAATGGACGGGAATGGGTGAATTTAATTCAAGTGACCATTATATCTACTACTGTGGGCAAGAAACCCTTAGAAGAAATGGAGTTGCACTCATAGTCAATAAGAGAGTGGGAAAGGCAGTAATGGGGTACAACCTCAAAAACGACAGAATGATCTCAGTGCGTATCCAAGGAAAACCATTCAACATCACGGTAATCCAAGTCTATGCCCCAACCACTGATGCCGAAGAAGCTGAAGTTGACCGGTTCTATGAAGACCTACAAGACCTTCTAGAACTAGCACCAAAAAAAGATGTCCTTTTCATCATAGGGGATTGGAATGCTAAAGTAGGAAGTCAAGGAGTAATCGGAATAACAGGCAAGTTTGGCCTTGGAGTACAAAATGAAGCAGGGCAAAGGCTAATAGAGTTCTGTCAAGAGAACAAGCTAGTCATAGCAAACACCCTTTTCCAACAACACAAGAGACGACTCTACACATGGACATCACCAAATGGTCAATACCGAAACCAGATTGATTACATACTTTGCAGCCAAAGATGGAGAAGCTCTATACAGACGGCAAAAACAAGACCAGGAGCTGACTGTGGCTCAGATCATGAGCTTCTTACTGCAAAATTTAGGCTTAAATTGAAGAATGTAGGGAAAACCACTAGACCACTCAGGTATGACTTAGATCATATTCCATGTGAGTACACAGTGAAGGTGATGAATAGATTTAGAGGATTAGATTTGGTAGACAGAGTGCCTGAAGAACTATGGACAGAGGTCTGTAACATTGTAAAAGAGGCAGCAACTAAAACCATCCCAAAGAAAAAGAAATGCAAGAAAGCAAAATGGCTGTCTGATGAGGCTTTACAAATAGCTGTGGAAAGAAGGAATGCGAAAAGCAAGGGTGAAAGGGAAAGATATAAGCAACTGAATGCAGATTTCCAGAGAATAGCAAGGAGAGATAAGAAGGCCTTCTTAAATGAACAATGCAAAGAAATTGAAGAAAACAATAGAATGGGGAAGACTAGAGATCTCTTCAAGAAAATTGGAGATATCAAAGGAACGTTTAGTGCAAAGATGGGCATGATAAAGGACAAAAAAGGCAGGGACCTAACAGAAGCAGAAGAGATTAAGAAGAGGTGGCAAGAATACACAGAAGAACTATACAAGAAAGATCTTAATGTCCCTGATGTCCATGCTGGTGTGGTCACTGACCCTGAGCCAGACATCCTAGAGAGTGAAGTCAAGTGGGCCTTAGGAAGCATTGCTAACAACAAAGCTAGTGGAGATGACAGTATTCCAGCTGAGTTATTTAAAATACTAAAAGACGATGCTGTTAAAGTGCTGCACTCAATATGCCAGCAAGTTTGGAAAACGCAACAGTGGCCACGGGATTGGAAAAGGTCAGTTTACGTTCCAATTCCAAAGAAGGGCAATGCCAAAGAATGCTCAAACTATCGCACAATTGCACTCATTTCACATGCTAGCAAGGTTATGCTCAAAATCCTACAAGCTAGGCTTCAGCAGTACGTGAACCGAGAACTACCGGATGTACAAGCTGGGTTTCGAAGAGGCAGAGGAACTAGAGATCAAATTGCCAACATTCGCTGGATCATGGAGAAAGCACGAGAGTTCCAGAAAAGCATCTACTTCTGCTTCATTGACTATGCAAAAGCCTTTGATTGTGTGGATCACAACAAACTGTGGCAAATTCTTAAAGAGATGGGGGACCACCTTACTTGTCTCCTGAGAAATCTGTATGCGGGCCAAGAAGCAACAGTTAGAACCGGTCATGGAACAACCGATTGGTTCAAAATAGGGAAAGGAGTACGACAAGGCTGTATACTGTCACCCTGCTTATTTAACCTATATGCAGAATACATCATGAGAAATGCCAGGCTGGAAGAATCACAAGCCGGAATTAAGATTGCAGGGAGAAACATCAATAACCTCAGATATGCAGACGATACCACCCTAATGGCAGAAAGTGAAGAAGAACTAAAGAGCCTCTTGATGAGGGTGAAAGAGGAGAGTGCGAAAGCTGGCTTGAAACTCAACATTAAAAAAACTAAGATCATGGCATCTGGACCCATCAATCCCTGGCAAATAGAAGGGGTACAAATGGAAGCAGTAACAGACTTCATTTATTTGGGCTCCAAGATCACCGCAGACGGAGACTGCAGCCATGAAATTAAAAGACGCTTGCTCCTTGGGAGGAAAGCTATGGCAAACCTAGATAGCATATTAAAAAGCAGAGACGTCACCTTGCCGACAAAGATCCGCATAGTCAAAGCTATGGTTTTTCCAGTAGTAATGTATGGCTGTGAGAGCTGGACCATAAAGAAGGCTGAACGCCGAAGAATTGATGCCTTTGAACTGTGGTGCTGGAGAAGGCTCTTAAGAGTCCCCTGGACTGCTAGGAGGTCAAACCAGTCAATCTTAAAGGAAATCAACTCTGATTGCTCATTGGAAGGATTGATAATGAAGCTCAAGCTCAGATACTTTGGTCACCTAATGCGAAGAGAGGACTCTTTGGAAAAGACCCTGATGCTGGGAAAGATGGAAGGCCGAAGGAGAAGAGGACGGCAGAGGATTAGATGGCTGGATAGCATCACTGAAGCAATGAGCATGAAATTGAGCAAACTCAGGGAGGCAGTGAAAGATAGGAAGGCCTGGCGCAATATGGCTCATGGGGTCACGAAGAGTCGGACACAACTTAACGACTAAACAACAACAACATTGCATGACCCAAGAGTGACCATGTTCATACTGAAACAATGGGAGGGCCATCACCTGTCTGCTTAAGGGTTTGCCGTGGTTTTTATCTGACAATAGAAAAACCATTTATCCCCCATTTAACACCTATCCAAACCTATCCTTGAATCAGATGCCACAGATTCCCCGCCTCTCAACCTCAAAAGTGTACAAACTCTATGCTTTTCTATTGTTTAAGGTCCCTATTTCTTGAAAGCAGGCACCCAAAGATCATTGCAATAAGCGCGGTTCTTCTCCTCAGCGTTGTGCTCCTGTCTTTGGCAAAAATTCCTGGACACCTTGGGAGCAGTTCTTCCTCCTGCCTTCAAGGCCATTCCCTCTTCCCTCTACATCCAAGGGGGCAGATTTCAACTGAGAGACCTTCCCCATTTTCCTAACAAACCTTCCTGCCGGAATATTCACTCCCCGCCCACCCATCTTTATTTATTCATGGATTACAAACCCTTCCACCCTTTTTTTCATCACTGCCCTTCTAGGTAGCTCACAAGCAACAATAACAATGCAGCAGTAATTACCCAAGAACAAAAGACACCATTGCCATGAAACATATCATATAGCATTCACCATCCCAATTTCCCCTGTAATTATCATAAAAGAGACCATCAGAGATCATCAGGATTAAGGGCCACCCATTAGGCACGCCTCAGTCCCCAAATGCTCTTTTCAAAAGTCAGTGCTTCAAAAGCTTCCGGGTTTTTTTTCTTTTTATTCTAATTTAAGCTTTTAAAGAAAACTATAAACAAGTGTTTCTCAACCTTGGCCAGGTTAAGATGGGTGGACTTCAACTCCCAGAATTCCCCCAGCCAGCCATGCTGGCTGGGGAATTCTGGGAGTTGAAGTCCACCCATTTTAAAGTGGTCAAGGTTGAGAAACACTTGTATAAACCAATGCAAATAGGAAACAGAAAAAGAAAATAAAAGAATAAAGCACCGAGCAGTAAGCAAGGATTCTAAAAATGTCAAGGAGGGTATAGTTTTTCTGGTATATCATTAGTAAATTACGAATGGTTGAATATATCACTTTAAATGACTAACTATCATCATGATGCTTTAAGCAATTTGATGCATATCACCCCATAAAATTATAAGCTACAGTAGATTGAGTCAAAACTGAAAATCTGTTCTGTCCTCACAGCCATGAGGTTGAGGTATGAAGTCGATGGATAAAAAAACCCAAATTTGGGATGGGTTTCATGTTTGTTTATTAAGTAAATATAGATGGCTGTCCATCCCGTACGTTTTTTATCTGTTTTTATGGGTTTTTTTCTAGTTTTGTACACCGCCCACTGTAGCTGGGTGGCTAATAAATTCAAGCAAAGAAGCAAAGAAACAAAATACAGCCAACAATTAAAAACCAAATTAAAACTTATAAAACCACCCATTTTTTTAACAAAACCAATAACCTAGAATCGTTGTTGAGAACATTCAAAATCTCCTACATTCAGATCAACCATAAAATGGGCTCACCCAATCAGCCAGGGCTCCAGGCTAGATGGCAAAGTCAGGTTTTTAATGCCTTGTGAAAATTAAATTCTGTTATAGTCCAGGGGGAAAAAAAACTTCAAAAATCGCAAAGAGGGGATGGGCAGGGTAGATCCTCTATGGATTGGGTGTGTTTCCCGAGGTGTGGGGACTCTCAGCCCCCTTGGCATCCAACCCTAAAGCCATGTAGGACTTTAAAGATGTCAAGTAGCTGGGCAAGTTGAAGGAAGCAAACATTGCACGATTTCTGGAAGGTATCTAAAGCGCCGAGTAATTGCAAAACCCCAGAATTTGCAAGAAGAATTTCCACCCTCAGGTATAGTGGGTTCATTAAAGGGAATTCTTTGAAGGATCAGAAATTTTCTTCCCAGGTTTTGGGGGTGTTTTTTGGCCAGTTGGGCTGAGATCCTTTTAGGGGATCAGCTGCCAGTGGATTTATCCATCTCCTAATTTCGTATATCTACTCCAGTGTTTCTCAGCCTTGGCAGCTTGAAGCTGTGTGGACTTCAACGCCCAGAATTCCCCAGCCAGCACGGCTGGCTGGGGAATTCTGGGAGTTGAAGCCTACACAGCTTCAAGTTGCCAAGATTGAGAAACACCGATCTACTCTGTTTTCCATTTCTTTCCCAAAATCTCTCACAAAAGATTAAAATGCAAAATCTTCACATGCACCCAGAAACAAACGTTCCTGCAAGTATATGACAGTATTGGGTTGACCCCATTAGTACATGGGCCACTGTGTTTTGCACCAATCATGGTCGCTGGATGGTCTTCAAGGGCAGCCCAAGCATCATGCATTACAGTAGTCCATCTGGGGAGGGGGGGCCAAGGGAAGAATGACTGTTCCCAGCACCTTCTGTTCCAGGAAGAGCTGCAACCAACTGAAGCTGGGCGAAAACCCTCCTTGCCACAGTTTCCACCAGATTCAGAGCCCAGAAGGCCCCCACATTTTCTGGGGGAACACAGCCCCATCTAGAGCTAAAGTTGGTACTGCCCCACAGTCAGATGGCCACTTCTTGCCAGGCTTAACTCACAACCTGTTTCTCCCCACCCAGAACCTTACAGCCTCTAGTCATGAGCTCATGACTTCCACCACAGTGGGGCAGAGATGGACAGGTATCAGCTGTATAGTGATGGTCCCAAACCATCAGAGAACCTCCCTCAGTGGCTTCATGTAGATGTTAGATAAGAAAGGGGAGAGGGTTGAGCACTGCAGCCAAGGGCTAGACCTTTCCTCCCTCACCTACACTGTCCACTCAGGAAGCAGTTGAATTGTTGCACCACCATGGTGCCAAGAGCTCCAACAGGGCTGGTAGGATCATGGTCCCCCCCCCCCCCGGTCCTGTCATAGACCATCAACACAAGGTAAGAACATGCCATGGTGACCCCAAAACTGGAATTAGAGTGATCTGGAGCAAAGGGACTCACTAGGCAGTAGAATCAAGCAGGTGGAATTCACTTCTCCTCTTGTAACAGGTTCTGATTCCAGCATCCTTCCAGAGGCTTCCAATGATCTTTGCATGGCTGGGCTCCATGGTGACCACTTTATAGGCATCCACTTCCAGAAGCAGCTGCGCGTTTTGCTAGAGGCAGAAAAGGAACAGAACAGAAAATGCTGGTCTAGAGGCACACTTCAGAGGAGACTCATTTCACTGAATGCTGCCCACAGAAAGACAGTGGCCATGGAGGTGTGAAGTGATTTCGTGATAGCAGTGGTCTATTTGTCACTATTAACCAATATAGAAAAAAATGGAACCTCCATGTTCATAGGGAGTCTATCTCTGAATACTAGTCCCTAGGGGGCAACAACAAGGAAGGACATATCTTTGCCATTCTTCTTGTTAGTCTTCTGGAGGAACCCAGTAGGCCACTGTGGGAAATAGGGTGTACACAAAGTAGAAAAAACAAATACAGGTAATCCTCAACTTATGACCATTTATTTAACAACCATTCAAAGATATGAGAGCACTGAAAAAAGCAATTTACAACCAGTCCTCATACTTATGACCATTGCAGTGTCCCTCCAGTCATGTGATCAAAATTCAGGCACTTGACAACCAGCATGTATTTATGACGGTTGCAACTTCCCAGGGTCACATGATTGCCATTTGTGACCTTCCCAGGGGGCTTCCAATAAACAAAGTCAATGGGGGAAGCCGGATTTGCTTAATGACCACATGATTCACATAACAACCATGGTGATTTGCTTAATGACCATGGCAATAAAATTGAGCATGACTCACTTAACGACTGCATCACTTAGCAACAGAAGGTCCAGTCCAAATTGTGGTTGTAAGTTGAGGACAACCTGTAATTCTAAGTTCTGAACAAAACAGCCCCATCTGGAATGGTCTATGGGAATAAAACTAAAAATGTTTCAAGAATGCAGAGAACAATAGAAATTCAAAAAAGACCCCGTTCTCTCTTTTTCATTACAGAACAGCAAACTGTAAGTGTGATTGTAGTTCATGCTGAGTTCTACTGACCATCTGACCTACAGAAAAATTGGTAAATGACATTATTTTAAAATTTAAAAAAACATAACAAACAACCCATTTGCTATGGGAACTTTAATTTAAAAACAAATTAAAATAATCCTTTCACCAATGACTAAAAATCACCCTCTTAATCCATTTTTCTGTAAATTAAACAGTCAGTAGCACTCAGCATGGATTATCTCCCCAACCTACTTTTGTTGCTCTAAAGCAAAATAATGATGGAGCACAGCCTTTTTTTCTAATTACTATTGTTTCCTATAGTACAGTATTGTCCAAACTTGGCCACTTTAAGATGAGTGGACTTCAACTCCCAGAATTCCCCAGCCAGCCATGCTGGCTGGGGAATTCTGGGAGTTGAAGTCCACTCATCTTAAAGTGGCCAAGTTTGGACAACACTGCTATAGTAGAACACTTAAAGTGGAACAAAACTCCTTGGATGCTCCTTGAGTGACCCCAGGCCAATTAGCTCAACCTACCTCACAGGGTTGTTGTAGGGATAAAAAGAAACCAGCCCCTTTTTAAGGCACCCTGAGCTCCTGGGGCAATGTTGGAATATAACTCTAACTAATAATAACACTCTCGTCATAAGCTTGGAATAGTTGGAAAGGTTTTTTCCAAGCCGTAAATATCTGAAGCGCCGAATGTTTTATACACCTCTAATGGGAAACAGAGACTTGGCCAAGGAGATATTGCGCATATATGGCTACTCACGGCATTCTCCTCCTGGGCATAAGGAATCTGAAGGCTCTCCATGGCTTGGATCAAGGCCTGGATGGATGCAAAGATGTTCTGATACACCACTTTGGCATAGTCTTTGCGATCCTCTTCTGAGTATCCCACTCCGTGGATAATCCTCATCTGTTTGATGAAGGTACTCTTCCCGCTTTCCCCAGTGCCTGATCGGTAATGCACAAAAAACACGCCCCAAGCTCTTGATTTTCCATCGGAACGTCTGGGCTCAAAGTCTATTCCAACTTTTCCAGACTTTGTCATCATCATCACCCACAATTAAAATCAACAACAGTCTCATGAGAATTGGACCAGACTGTGCGCAAGGCCACCACAATCGCATTAGATTTCAGCATTCTAGTTGGGCAATTTCACAAAGGTTTCTGTTTATGCTACTTGGCCCTCCAAGGCAGTTTCGCAGCCGAGGGCAATGGGTTGCCAACCCCAGCACTAGGCTGTAGGTGATGGGGAAGACCATAGGGGAGCGTGGATCCATGCCAGAGACCAAATTCTAGCTTTGGGAGAGGAAAGAATCAATGGTTCAGTGGCAAAGTTCTGATCTACATGGAGAAGTTAGCGGGTTTGATTCTTGGCAGCTCCGGTTTAAAAGGAGGAGGGAAGAAAAGAGAGGGAAGGTCTTTCTCTACCTCAGCAACTTTAAGATGTCTGGACTTCAACTCCCAGAATTCCCCAGCCAGTATCTAGACCAGTGTTGCTCAACCTTAGCAACTTTAAGGTATCTGGACTTTAACTCCCAGAATTCTCCAGCTAGCATCTAGACCAGTGTTTCTCAACCTCAGCAACTTTAAGGTGTGTGGACTTCAACTCCCAGAACTCCCCAGTCAGCCATGCTGGCTGGGGAATTCTGGGAGTTGAAGTCCACACACCTTAAAGTTGCCAAGGTTGAGAAACACTGATCTAGACCACATCTCCTCCACCAGACATCCAGCTTCTGGTTAAAACATAAAACTGCTGCTTAAAAGTCCACTTTCCAAGGCGGATGGCTTTCCTGTCCCACAATCATTAATATGCAATCGGACCCCGCTTTTCATTGGGGTCACTTCCAAGTGAAATGTGGAAATCTGTGCCATTCCCTAACTAACTAACATCCAACTCCAGCTGTTGGAAGATGGCTTGGTCACTGTCTCATTCCTGAAACCGTCTCTGCTGCAGGTGACAGAGCCAACAGCTCTTCCAAGGTTTCGTCTGCTGCTTTGATCTGGATGAACCAATAAAGCGGGCATGCGGTTAACAATAATATTTGCAACTCCAGCAGTAGACTTTGTTTGCCTTTGGCATATATCACAGACATTGCTGGTAACAAGCATTAATCCTCGAAGAAGCCTCTGACCTCACTGTCGGATCTGGCTGATAAATTCCATAAACACTCGCCTTTTACATTACAAAGGAGAGACATGTTTTTGCTCCTAGGTCCAAAGAACACACAGGGACCTCACCAGCCTGGGATAGGCAAGATTTTTGGTTCTTTATTGCCATTTTTTTTTTTTTTTGCAGTTTGGGAGGAAAAGAAAATAGCTTGTCTGCTTTAATGTTCCACATTAAAAACGGGCAAGGCTTCTATATACCACTGCAGCCGCCATCTTGACTTTTTGGACCATAATGTGTCTACAGGAGGCCTATGTCTTTTGATGGCTAAAGCTAAAGCTAAGATTTAGCACTAAAACTAAGCCAGATTGAGCATTTGGCTGCCAATTTTCTACTTTGGACAACTGGAGGAGAATTGCTCCCAAAAAGGGGATCTGGAAGAATCAGAAGAGGCCTGCAGATCACCCTTCTTCCTTTTTTATAAAGAATTCATGAATGACACCGGAAACCATTATCCACGGACGGTGACAGATAACGCTGCAAAGGATAGAAATGGAGGAAAGATTACTCCGCCTGTGTGCTCTAATGAAAAGTATTCATGCCGATGGCTATCCAGCCCATAATACCACATACTTCGGCCCCCTTCCTGCTTTCTTTGTTAAGAACAGAACACTTGTACAGAAAGGTAAAAGTTTCCTACACTTCAAACTCAGCTCCTGGTAACTTCATGGACAAGTTGGTATTTCCCGAAAGTGGAACCTCCCCACGTTATGGGGAGGAATGGTATGTTCCTTGAAACATTCCAGATCAGAAATGTTCCAGATCAGAATCAGGTCCAAGCTGATCCTAGTAACCCCCTTAGAACACCTCTTATGACATTGCCTCCTTCTAAAGTAGTGCTTTTCAAACTTGGCCACTGTAAGATGTGTGGACTTCGACTCCCAGAATTCCCCAGCCAGCAGTGGCCAAGTTTAAAAAACACTGTTCTAAAGGAACAGTCTGTGCCGTTTGCTTAGCAACTGTGCAGACATGGTTTTCCCTTGCCTCCTCTGTCTGGCTTTCCAGTCCACCCCATCATTTATTTATTTATTAAATTTCTCCCCCGCCCATCTCCCCCCAGTGGGGGACGCTGGGCGACTCACACCAAACATTAAAACCATAAATACATCTAAGTACGTGAAACATAAAACTTTAAAAAGCATTACTAAAAAAGAAGAAGAGAGTCCAAGAAGATGAAGGATCTGGGGCTGAAGACAGCAGGCCTCTACGGGGATCTCCTGTTGGTCTCCCATCCCAGTGCTCACCAAGTCCAATTCTGCTGAGCTCCCGAGATCAAATCGAGCCCGCCAGGCACTTCCAGCTGTCAAGACAGGTGTGCACCTCCATATCCACCATATAAATAGTTATATACTCACCCAACAGCAGCAGCTTCAGTTCCCATCGATCCTGTTTCTTCTGTTCTTGAAGGAGCCGGCTGATTTCTTTATCTATCACAATGGCATTCTTCTCGTCTTCGGACAAGAAGCACAGGCACCAAACCATGATGCTTCCCGGACTGGTCCAGATTCTTCCAAAATCAGAGGGAGAACCCTAGAATCGCCACGTCAGGATCAGAAACGGGAGCGCCGGCCGAGTCTTTCCACCAGTGTCCTGTCTGAGCCGATGGGCATCGATCCCTCCCTGGAAGTGGCGTCCAGAAGAAACAGTTTGGAGATCAAGTTTCAGCAGGGCAAAAAAACCGGGCTGGGATCCAACCGGTGCCAGTAATGTCGGCTGGGATGTTTCCACCATCAGCATGCATGGGAAGCTCCTGTCAACGGAGTTTCCAGCCCCATTTCTGGTCCTTATCATTTGGGGTCTGGATCCAGCAAGAGGTCACTGCAGGCTCCTTCCAGGACGACTCCTCTGCAGTCAGACCCTTAGCTCCTTTCCATGTTTTAAAAAATATACATAATCAGCTGAGGGCGAGAGAAAGAGGGAAGTGACACAAATCAGGGTGAAAACTGCACGTTCATTCCCCCGCCAAGTTTCATTTCCTTGTTCCCGCTCGAAGCTTTCTTTCCACAGTCTGGGGACAAGGAGAGCAAGTAAGTTCCTCGGCCAGTCAGCCTCTCTTTTCGCGCGGGTCAAGCCAGTTTGCTCTGATTTCAGAGCGTGGGGGAAACTGTCGCCCTGGCGAGAGCGGGTCCTTAGCAGAAACTGCCCTCTTTTGTGCGAATCACCCTCTCCTTAAGTTGCTAAAATATATTTCACGCTTCCCGTCTGGATAATCGGGGACCACCTTGGAACAAAGCCACCTGCATCCAGAACTCCAAAATGAATTTCCCAGCTCAGAAGAACTTCTGGCCTGAAGTTGGCCTCGTTTCTCTTCCCTTCTCTCCCCCCAGCTGCCTCTCCGTGTCTGGATGCCCTCCCTGGAAGCTGCTGCCCCCTCCTTACATTCTACTGCAAGGGTGCCAAGCAAAGCCTTCTTTAAGTCGAGCCCGGCTCCTACCGATGGTGCAAGCGGGCACGTCCACGCTGCTCGTGGAACAGCAGAACAGAAGTGGTTTGTCATTGGTTTCTTCTGTGATGTGGGTTTTTTTCCTGTTTCCCAGTTTAATCAATATTCCTGGGGTTTCCTGTGGCCTCCCCTCCCAGGATTAACCAGGCTCACCCTTGCTTAGCTTTTGAGTCCAGGAAAAGTCAGCCAAGGACTAACAGCTGCTGAGACAACTCTATCATTAAGCCTATATTCATTGGTTTGACCTTAACCCTAGTCTACCTTCCAGACCTTCAGTTTCTCAGGGTCCAAGGATTAACCAGATCCTTACAATCCTTTACAACTCTACAGTTCTGATTAGTTTTCCTACACATTGCAGAGGGTTGGGCTAGATGATCCTTGGGGTCCTTCCAACTCTGCAGTTCTATGATTCTATAAATTTTGGGATAGGTAATGTGGGGCCAAAGGACTTCTCCATTTGTCCTAGTCCCATTAGTTTGCCCCCCCCCCCAATTTCCAGATCTTTATTATCATGCAAAGAATTCTATCTTTTCTTCAGAAAGGAAGCACGTTTCTAATCCTCAGCTCACAGAAGACTGACTTAACTAGGAACCAGCCCTACATAATACGTTGGCCATTCTAACTGGCATCGGGGCTTCCCAGAAAATAATTTTTCTTAGCTCCACACGGCAGCACCAAGGACTGACCTTCTCTGTAGTGAACTGATTAAGGTATCGGACCAGGACACAAAGAGCTGAGTTCAAGTCCACCCCCAGCCAGAAAAGCTGCCTGGGGACGATTTTAAGCCAGTCACTATTTCCTGATCCAAACCTACCTTGCAGGGCTGTTGTTGGGAAAATGGAGGCGTGAGAGTGTTCTGGGACAGTGTCTTCAGGCCTAAGAGGAAAGTCAGAATATCAGCTAACAAATTAATAAAGAATAAATGCAAGGCGAGCGCCAGGCCACTGCCACCATTTTCTAAGTCTGTCCAATGTTCCAAAATTCCTCTCCTGGAAACCAGGCGAGGAAGATGCGAGAAGAAAGATGGATTAGAGAAGTGTTTTTCAAACTTGACAACTTTAAGGTGGGTGGACTTCAACTCCCAGAATTCTGGGAGTTAAAGTCCTCCCATCTTCAAGTTGCCAAGCTGGTTGGGGAATTCTGGGAGTTGAAGTCCTCCCTTCTTAAAGTGGTCAAGGCTGAAAAACACTGGTATAAACCAATGCAAATAGAAAATAGAAAACAGATAAAGAAAATAAAAGAATAAAGCACCAAACAAGGAAGATGCGAGAAGAAAGATGGATTAGAGCAGTGTTCTTCAACCTTGGCAACTTGAAGATGGGAGGACTTTAACTCCCGGAATTCCCCAGCCAGCATGCTGGTTGGGGAATTCTGGGAGTTAAAGTCCTCCCATCTTCAAGTTGCCAAGCCGACTGGGGAATTCTGGGAGTTGAAGGCCTCCCATCTTAAAAGTTGCCAAATTTGAAAAACAGTGGCTCAGAGGAAGCAAAACAGGGGCGTTCCAGGATGTGGTCCAAAAAGTCACATGACACACAAAAAATGGGTCGAGCTTTGATTGCGCCATCACAGCCACCATACTGACTTTTCTGACCCTATGCTGCAGAGATCCTTGCAAGCAAAGCGAGGCAGATGGCTTATCCTGACCACAAATACCTCAAATGAGGAAGCTCTCCGGGGGTGATGCCTGCAACTCTCCAGATGCTCGCAATTTCTCAGAGGCGAGGATTCCATGTGGCTGAAGTAAAGGAGCGAAAATTCAGGAATCGTCCCAAGCCCCACTGGGCAATGGGGATACCGCACAACGGTGGCTTTCTCACACGTCCCCAGAAGCGCTTCCGTTCCTTCAGGAAGACCCTTACCCCCCTTCCACGTGCTCGGCCACCCACGAGCCCACCGTCCCCATAAAGCTGCCACCGGCTGAAAGGCCACCACGCAGGGACAGACACCCCCCCGGCCCCGAAACCCCCCAACTCACGACCCCTTCGCACGCGCTTGCTCTCCCTCCCTGCGGAACCCCAGACCCGCCTTGCACCGAAGGCCAACCGAGGAAGGGAGAGAAGAGGAGGGGCCTGGGTCGGGGGGAGGGTTGAGGGCAGCCCCGAGATCTCCCCCCAGCAGGGAGTCTCTCCTCCCCAGAGAGAAGCCCCGAACGATGGGCTACCGAACTCCTCTTCAGATCTGCGGCCGCCGTCCAAGCCCGCTTGGATCTGGGGGGAAGAGGCAGGGTCGCGCGCCGCAGAGGAGGGGGAGGACTCCGCCGGAGCCCGCTTCGGGTGGCTGTCTGCTCCCCAGGGCCCATCCCGTTTGCTCACCCAGGCAGCGGAGATCTACAGCCAGCCCCCCCAACCCGCCGCTTCCCGCTTTCGAAGCAAGCAGACGTTCGCATCAGCACCACTTAAAACAAAACTTTGAAGCGACGCGCCGCTTCCTCCTTTTTCTTCGTGGGAACCTCCAGCGCACAGCTGCGCCTTTCTGCGTCCGGCGCGGTCCGGTTCTCCTGGCTGGCGCCCGGTGCGTGGGTGCCCTTCCCGATCGGCCCTCTCGACTCCGGTATCTTGCGTGAGAGCCTCTGAACGCGGGAGAATCCCAAAGCCGTTGAGATTTACGATCCAGTTCCAAACACCGGCAGGCCGCTCATTGCAGGAAATCCAAATTACCAAATACACCAGTTGCGTAAAATCGTAAATCGTCTGTCCAATCAAAAGAGAGAAGGAGAAAGAGGAGGAGGAGGAGGAGAAGGAGAAGCAGCAGCAGTAGCAGCAACAGCAGCAAATTAAAATATCATGGTAGCACTTATGTGTTATATGGTGGCATTAATGTGTTATTGAAAAGCCTGGGAAAATAAGCATAAAAATAAAGGCGGCACCATGGGTGAATTTCTCCAGAAATGGTATTCCAGTCTGGAGATCTGAATTCAGCAGCACCTCTTGTTAGGGGATGTGTCCCAGAGCATGTGCAGAGGGCTTAAAGAATTCCATGTCATTAAGTAGCAGCAGATCCCACTAAAAAAAGAATGAATAAAATGCTCAGAGTAGAGTTGTTGTTGTTGTTGTTGTTCAGTTGTTAAGTCGAGTCCGACTCTTCGTGACCCCATGAACCATATTGCGCCAGGCCTTCCTATCTTTCACTGCCTCCCTGAGTTTGCTCAATTTCATGCTCATTGCTTCAGTGATGCTATCTAGCCATCTCATCCTCTGCCGTCCTCTTCTCCTTTTGCCTTCCATCTTTCCCAGCATCAGGGTCTTTTCCAAAGAGTCCTCTCTTCGCATTAGGTGACCAAAGTATCTGAGCTTGAGCTTCAGTATCAATCCTTCCAATGAGCAATCAGAGTTGATTTCCTTTAAGATTGACTGGTTTGACCTCCTAGCAGGTTTATTAAGATAGGATAGAAAGAAGGGCATCTGTGGGGGAAGTCAGAAAAGTCAAGATGGCGTTGCAGCCCTGCAATTGAAGCCCTGCGCCTTTGGGACACATGCACGTGTGCAAAAAGGGTGGGCTTCGACTGTGTGGTGGTGATCACCCTCTTGACTTTTTTGACCCCTCCCTCAAGACCCTCTTGGAAAGGAAAGCCTCCTTTCCACTTCAGCTCCATCGCAAAGAGAGAGAAGCAAAGAAAACACGGAGAACAGAAGACCCCTTTTCGTCTTTTTAAGTAACCAAGTGAGAACCAGACCCAGGGTGTGTGTGTGTGTGTGTGTGTGTGTGTGTGTGTGGAGACCTTCCCTTTTATCCATTGCTGGCCTTAATCCCTAGTGGTCAGAACAGCTCCTAGGTACAGAAAGGGAATGCCCCCTCCAACAGGGGGGCTGCCACCGAAAAGGCCCTCTCCTGGGCCTAGTTTTGCATGGGAAGACACCTAGACCCGGCCCTGTAACATTGTTCTTAGGGGCTGAGCTAGGATTTTACAGGGAGAGACAGTCCTCCAGAGCTTGTACTCCTAAACTGCAGTTGATTGATTCACCCACCATGAGCCATCAAGTCAGTCTCGACTCTTAACCAGCATTGCTGGCTGGGGAATTCTAGGAGTGGAAAGTTAGAGTTGCCAAGGTTGGAAAACACTGATGTAAACCTTCTCCAGAAGGATCTGGCCCCAACTTGGTCTTTCAGGTCTTCCAACAGTGCACCATCACTGCTGTAAATGAGTGTATCCCCCCTTGCTGCTGGTCGTCCTCTTCTTCTCTTTCCTTCCACCTTTCCAATCATTATCGACTTCTCAACAGAGCGAGGTATTCATGCTGATTGATTGATTATGTACCATCCAGTTGGTGAAAGTTCTTGGAGGCCACACCTTCTCCAGGAGGATCTGTCCCAACTTGGCCCTTCAGGTCTTGCTGTAACTGAGTCCATCCCCCTTGCTGCATCATCATCTTCTCTTTCCTTCCACTTTTCCCACCATCAGAGCTTCTGCAGAGAGCTGGGTCTACATATAATTGTGTCCGAAGTAGGATAATTTGAGCCTGGTCATTGGTGCCTTGAGTGAGAACTCTGGGTTGATTTGTTCAAAGATCCATCGGTTTGTTTTCTTGGCTGTCCACGGGATTCTCAGGTGTCTTCTCCAACACCAAAGTTCAAAAGCATCAATACTCTTCCTATCCTGCTTCTTCAAAGTCTAACTTTCACTTCCATACAGGGTTATCTAAGATGCAAAGGAATCTTTTAAATCTGTATCTTAAATGGGGGACTTGGCAAGTACAGTGGTACCTCAAGATACGAATTTAATCCGTTCCGTGACTCTGATCGCAAGTCGAATTGGTTGCATCCTGAAGCACGTTTTCCCATAGGGTTCAATGTAAATACAGTTAATCCGTTCCACCCTCTGAATTTGGTCGCATCCTGAAGCAAATTTCCCCATAAGGTTCAATGTAAATACGGCTAATCTGCCCTCCGAATTTGGTCGCATCCTGAAGCACATGTCCCCATAAGGTTCAATGTGTTTGCACGGCTACGAAATTCGCCAGGCGCGCTTTAGTCAGCCCTAGCGCAGAAAAAGGAAGTGCTAATGAAGTCTGAGAAAGGCTCCCGCGCGCACAGCCGGGAGCGGGAGCTTCCCCCCCACTCCCCGTGCTGATTCTTCTTAATTCCGCGCTCTTTCCTCTGTGCATAGCCCTTGGCGCGTGCAACAAAAGCACACTGAAAGCAATGGGGGGGAAGGCTTATGTCGCGCGCACGCAAAGCCGGGAGCGGGAGCTTCCCCCCCCCCCCCGCGTGCTCAGATTTCATTAGCACTTCCTCTTTCTGCATTGCTTTCCTTGGGCTTTTGTCCTCCCGCTCAGATTTCATTAGCACTTCCTCTCGGCGACCACGTGGCAGCAGGGCAAATGGCCGCGGATCCGGTTCGTAGCTTGAGGCGGAGTTCGCACGTTGAGGTAAATTTTTGCGGCCGGAGCTGGTCGTATCTTGAAATTTTCGTAAGGTGGGGCGTTCGTATCTTGAGGTACCACTGTAGATACATTTTCTTAACTAAGGATTGACTGATTGATTGATTGGTTGATTGATTATATGCCATCCAGTTGTGGCCAACCCTTAGCAACCACATAGACAGATTTTCTCCATGACAATAATTAATGATTAGTTTCCTGAAAGAAAAAAAAGAGGAAAGAATACATTCAAAAGGATCAAATGTTTGTTGGCAGCTGTGAATGCCCCCACCCCAAAAAAAGGCCTACAGCATGACTTAGACTGCATAGATTACATTAGTGTCAATCAAAAATTTATCAAAATTTTCAGGTATGTTTTTTGCCCAGGCAGAGATCCATTGTGGCTGTCATCTTAACTTTTTTGACCCTGCAGACATCCCTGAAAATCATATAACAATAATAATAATAATAATAAATACTACCGATATAAATTCAACATACTACTGACAAAAGTAACATTATAGAACCATAACTGCTTTTAACTGTGCTTTGATTTCAGTGATGGGTTTTAATTTTGGTTTTGCTTCTAATTGCCTTATTTTTTGTTGTTTTATATATATTCTCTCTCTCTTTACACACACACACACACACACACACACACACACATGTATGTATGTATGTATATATATATATATATATATATATATATATATATATATATATACACACACACATATATATAGTTGAAAACTACCTTGACTGTTGCAATAAGTAAACCAGTGGGGCATAAATTCAACAAGCAAATAAATAAACAATCCAGTTCCATTCCAGGCCTGGTTACCAAACCACTTAAATGTTGATCACTTCCTAAAGCAGAATTAAAATATTAAATCTACTACTGCGACAAAGTCATTAAAAAGTAAAGTCTCTTTGCAGATGAGCAAAACTCCTAGTGACCTCACGTACTCATCCATAAACTTACTTTGGCAACAATAGCGATGTGGCTTCCCTTTGTCTTCTTCCATGATTTTGTTCCATTTCCCACGGGGATCGCCTGGTGGTCTCCCATCCACCTCTGCTTAGTTCCTGATCCCAGAGAAAGGGCCGAGACAATCCTACCTTAAGTCTGCATCAATTGGTTTCCTCTTTTATGCCTCGTTCTCACTTGTGGTGTTTTTAAATGAATTGTCCTCCTGCGTTCAGATTTCATTTTTTTTAAAACGCTGTCAAAGCAGGTTGAATGTTACACATCCATCCATCCATAAGATAAAAATCATTCCAGCAAACCAGGGATGTCACAAGTCCTGAAAGTAATTAGCTGAGCTGGTTGCTATGGAACTGATGTCACGTCGTGGGGCAGCTGTGCAACATGGATAAAGGGGGAAAGTGGAGGGACATACGGTTGATGGCGGTTTGGACATGCTAAGGAGAAAAGCAGCTGATACAGGATGAAACTGGAGCGAACTTCTTGCCAGCTAAAGATCTTGCCCTGCCTGCACGTAACCACAGCACAAACGTGTCCGACCGTGTTCCTATGAGGTTGTCTTATATCCATCTTAAAAGTGACATGGGGTTACGTGGTGCGTGCAGGACCTGTTAAGGGCATCTTTCTCCCTTATTCCAACCCCGTCTGAGGGTAACCTCAAGGTGCATAAAACTGGTTGGGCTTCGTTGTGCCCGTTTCCTTGGAGGGAAGACGGGGGTCTGGCCTCAGCTGGGAACAGGGGCGGGAGAGGGATCGGCGATGGCGTCAGCTAATGCCTTTGGCCGACTCGAGGATGGCTGGAGGGTACCTCTGTGCAGCAGTGGGCAAAGGCCTTGAGAAAGGGATGCTCAAGGAAGGGGTGGGCCACAGACCCTCTGGAGAAAAAGCTGGTAGGAGTGGGCAGCGGAGACCAAAATGCAGCTGGAAGAGCATGGCAGGAAAGCCGAAGGAACCAGTGGGGGTTTTGCACATCAATACTGCTGAGAAGTTGCTCATGACAAGTTGCAAAATGTGTGCATTGAGTTTTGCTCACTGGACAAACCTAGAGTTCGCCACATGTTCCCCCAAGGAGTTTTTTGCCTCTCCAGACAGTGTAAAATGTTTGTGTATAGCAGTGTTTCTCAACCTTGGCAACTTTAAGATGTGTGGACTTCGAGTCCCAGAATTCCCCAGTCAGCTGGCTGGGGAATCCTGGGAGTCAGAGTCCACAAATGCTGGCTGGGGAATTCTGGGAGTTGAAGTCCACAAATTCTGGCTGGGGAATCTAGGAGTTGAAGTCCACACATCTTAAAGTTGCCAAGGTTGAGAAACCCTGGTGTACAGAAGCAAGTAACCTTGGAAGATCTCGAACATAAACTTGATATAAGCTGGCATCAAAATCTAATATTCAGAGCAAGACCCCCGACATCTTGCAAGGGTTGGGCTGATTAGGGAAAGAGGTACCCGGGTCCTTGTACAATGGTGTCCAGAGCTGGGAAAGACCAAGGGCCTCTGGCTTAAGCAAGCCGAGTTCAAGCTGACATTCAAATTCATCCTGCCCATTTTCCGTAGCTATGGAGAACTATTTTGGCTCACTGCTGTTTTTGAGGCCCCGAACCAAAGAAGCAGCTTGGACTTGGAAGATACAAAAACTCCCCAGTGGCCACATGAGCGATTCCACCTAAGGGACAATTTCCTCGGGCAGAAAAATAAAGGTGACAGCGAACATCCTCTGCCACCAGGAAACTGTCACAGCTCCTCTCCACAACCGGAAGCGGCCAGCATCTTCTCGAAGCAGCAGCAGGTGAAAGCAGAGCGAAAGATATTTCTCCTCGCTGCAGGAAAGGAGTGGAAACAGAAACCACCCACAAAAACCTTCACGTGTTTGTCTCCTTACCCCGGGGTGTTTATAAAGGGAATGTTTAGAGAACTGGCATTCCTGGTGGACAACGCAAAGCAGGGAACGGAAGACAGAAGAAACCCAGATCTGCAATTTATCATGTTTCACAAGCGGCTGGATTCCAGAAAGCGGGGCTGGCAACCAGCCCCAGATCTGGCCACCCACATCTTGATCTAGGAAAGGCTCAACGCCTTAGAATTATGCCACGAGCGAAGGGGCCCTGGGTTTCCCCTGCCTTTCCTACCGACCACGTTTGTCGGATGACTCCAACTTTTAGCACCAAACCAGAACCGTCTCCTCCCTCCTTCTGTACTGTACCATTTATTATGCTATAAACTTCGACGATGACAACGTACTTCAAACATTCCTTTTCAGCCCTCAATTCATCTTAGAGCATTTACAGATCCAATCACCGCTGGTAACCCTAGCTTGTAAACCCAGGACAACTTGTAACTTTTTGCCTATATATGTCCAGGTCCTATTGTTCCCCCCCACCCTAAATACGTGTGTGTGTGTGTGTGTGTGTGTGTGTGTGTGTGCGTGTGTGTGTGCATCTGCTATGCAGATCAGCTACAAGTACCTTGATATCCCATAGTCACATGGGAACCATGATGAGGAGGCAAGGAAGACAGCAACATCCAAGTACCACCAAAGGAGGTCCTGAAGAGCCAGCTCAACGGGAAGAACAAGATCCACGCCATCAACACATACGTCCTGCCAATCTTCAGATACCCTTCTGGTATAGTGAGCTGGCCAAAGGAGGACTTGGAGGCTGTTGATGTGAAGACCTGGAAGCTCCCACAATGTATGGAGGTTTCCACCCCACGTCCAGCACCCAGAGACTGTACACCAGCCAGACAGAGGGCAGGTGGGGTCTGGTGAGTGTCAAAGCCGCTGTCCTGGACGAAACCTGGAGCATCCAGGAGTACACCAGTAAGATGGCAGCCAAAGAGCTGCTGAGAGAACGCCTGAGGCAGCAGCAGACATGGAGGAAGTTCAAGCGGAGGAAGTGCCGTGGCAAGACAAGACCCTGTGTGGGATGGACCATCCACAGATAGCTGAGGTAGCTGACATTGGGAAATCCTGCCAGTGGCTGGAAAGGGCTGGGCTGGAAGACAGCCCAGAGGCACTGATCATAGCCGCACAAGACCAGGCGCTGAGCACCAGATCCATCGAAGCAGGGTCTGCCACACATGACAGGACCCAAGGGGCAGAGACAGCCCAACACAGAGTGGCAGGATGTCAGATGCAGGCAGGAACAGCATACACTGAATGGCACAGCCAAGGAGCTGGCACTGTGGGCAGGAACATCTGCACGGTGTATGGGCTAGACCCCCCCAAGTCCAGATGGGAGACTCCACAGAAGGTGGTGGAGAATAACAGGGCTAAGATCCTGTGGGACTTCCAGACCCAGACGGACAGGCAGGTACTGGCCAATCAACCAGACATCGTGATAGTAGAGAAGGACCAGAAGACAGCGGTGGTGATAGATGTAGCGATGCCGAGTGACCCCACATCAGGAAGAAGGAGAAAGACCAGGGCCTGAAGGAGGAACTGGAGGGGATGTGGAAAGTCAAGGCCAAAGGGGTCCCCGTGGTGGTGGGAGCACTCAGGGCTGTGACTCCTAAGCTGGGCAAGGGTTAGACCCCAGGAGCAACCTCTGAGCTCCCCCATGTATATATCTGTACAATGGAACTTGGAGTCACAGCTCCCCCGTGGTGAAACCAACTGCCTAAAGATGTGCAGCAGGAAAACATGAGCATTTTGGAGTCTGAGAGCTGTAGCCCATCAGGCCACTTGATGCAAAGTTTGCAGGGCAGGACCAATACATAATTTGCTTTAAATAATATAAATCTATTTAAATACACTAAACAAATATAATATAATCTGCATTACTAATCACTCCTTTTTTAAAATCTGTTTATTTCTTAGATTTAGTTCTGCCTATCCTCCAGACAGTATGCCAAAGTGCTTCTGTCCTTCAGTTTTCTCCATAAAAACAGTCCTGTGAGGTAGGCTGGACTGAGAGAGAGCAACTTGGCTGAACTCCCACAGTGAGCTTCCATGGCTGAGGGAGAAGTCAAACCTGGGTTTTCCTGCTCCTAGCCAAACACTGGTTTTCTGTCACATAAAAAAAAAAAAGTGACAATTTTTGAGAGGTTTCCTGAAGCTCGAAGCTCTTGTGATCTCAGTTCAGGAACCTTTGTTGTAGAATATTAATTGCTGGAGGAATAAGGGAGCAGGAAAAGTCCAGGTATTGCAGTGATGTTGACTTCTGATGTGCCATCAAGTCAGTGTCAACTCTTAGCAACCACACAGATAGATCTTCTTGAGGATGACCTGTCCCCAACCTGGTCCTTCAGGTCTTCCAATGGTGCACCCACTGATGATGTAACTGAGTCCATCCCCCTGGCTGCTGGTTGGCCTCTTCATCTCTTCTTCACCTTTCCCAGCATTATGGACTTCTCAAGGAAGCTGGGTCTTTGCATTGATTGATTGATTGACTGATTGATTAGGTATCATCAAGTTGGTGTCATAGTGACCACAATGATAGATTTCCTCCAGGAGGATCTGTCGCTTACCCTTCACGTTTTCCAATGGGGCCCTCATCACCGCTGTAACCAAGTCCATCCCCCTTGCTGTTGGCCATCGTCTTCTTCTCTTCCCTTCCACCTTTACCAGCGTTATGGGCTTCTCAAGAGAGGGAGCTGTGACCCCTGAGACACCAGCCTTTCTTCCCTCCCTGGTTATTGTGGTTATCTGGGGGAGGGGGGAGGCAAGGAGGCAACTGATGCAATATGCATCACAACATTGCAGCACAAACCACATGAAAGACTGCTTCTGTGCAACATCAGGACACCAACCCCAAAGGGCAGGGCTCACATGGCGATGTCACGTCAGGCCGCTCCTTACTTTCGCAACATCACGTGATATATTCAGCGTCCATACCAGTTCCTCCGAAGCTTTCATAATTTCGACAAAGAGATGAACGACCGCAGAGCCTCGTATTGACTTAAAGCCTTTTTTAATGTCCCTCTGACTCTGCTGCCTAGCCAAAACTCAGTGGCACAAATGCCCAAAAATCATGGGTGGGCTATCGCAGACCCTCGGGTGAATGGTCCAAGCAGACTTCACAGGGCTGGAGAAAGAACAAAACCCCACAACCGCGTTGTAGGGACTCATGGAGATGACCTTGGGGAAGGCTGGCTGGGGAATTCTGGGAGTTGAAGTCCACACATCTTAGTGACTGAGGTTGAGAAACACTGCACTAGCATATAAGAGGGAGGGAAAGAAAAACACAGGCAGAGTTACAAGATTCTGTTACTATAGCTTGTCTCAATAAAGTAGAGTTCCAGTATCCTTTCTGGTGTGTTTTCCCTGACCTGGCCTACCTTGGAGGGCTGAAAGCCTCTTATTCTCCATTAAGAGAGATCAAGAACCTTATCTTGGCTCAAAGAGTTGGGATCCAACTCACAGGACACACTACTCTTGCCACACCCACAAGTGGAGTTACAAATAACTAATTTGCAGAACGCCTGGATGCAATTTACACAACATTTAAGACAAGGTTTGCCTCTACCTAACCCAGCTTCCCCAAGGCCATCTCTGGGGGTCTGTACACCCCTAGCCAAAACACTCTGCTTATTCCCATCTTTGCCCCCTTCCCAAATAAATACATAATTTTGTCCCAGCTATCAAAATGTGCCAGTCCATTTTGTCGAACACAGTTCTGAGAAATTTCTCTGCTGTTTCAATTATTCCATTACCGCTGCAAAGGGTGAGGCTGTGACAATGTTTTGTGCCTAGTTTATAGTTACTGAGGGTTTACAGTGATCATACTTTCCACACTTCAGGTGGCAAACTGGTCAAATGCCAAGATGATGTTATTACGATGGGACATCATGGCACAAACCTCCGTTTTCTATTTATATTACTTCATTTGCAGTCCACAGCCTCAACAAGGAATACAAAACAGGGCATTGGATCTGGCCATCAAATCGCTGAATTCACTCCTTGCAAAGCTAGGATTTTTTTTAAACCTTGGTTAGTTGACTAAGCCATGATACTTGGCCTGATTCACACCTGATCCTAGCCACAATCACTAAGCCTGCATCTTGCACTTACCCGGTAAAACAGCTGAATCACATTAGGGCTTAATGCAAGACCAAGTCAGTTTCAGATGCCTTCATTTATGCCTGTTCATCTTTTTAAATAAAGAATTTAAATCCATATTTCCATAAGCGTGTCTCTGTGTGTGTCTATATATGCACACATACACCCACATATAGATTCTCTCTAAGCCAAAAGCTGGTTAGCAAAATCTAGTGAAGTACAAAAATGTGTTGGCTGTAAAGCTAAGCCAAATATTAATTTCCCCCTTTTCCTTGACCTCCAACAACTGAGTGCTATACCAGCAGAAGTATGGATTATCTTCCTCTTCCTCTTCTTCTCATCCTCATCTTTCTTCTCCTTCTCCTTCTCCTAATAGTAGTAGTAGTAGTAATAATAATCTACAATTCAATTCACAGTTAAAGACTGGTGGAAACTTAAAAATTCAAGTCCTAACCAAGGACCTAAGAATTATTAAGGTAGCATCTGGGGATATAGGCAGTTCCAAGCAAGATATTTTTTTGTAAAATTAGGATGTTTGGGTCCGATAAATTCAAAATTTCCAAATATCAAGGGAGTCTTTTAGGTGTTGCTCCAAGGGCTCCAGTCACAACTGGATGGCGATGATGATTCAGACTGCCAAGATTCTGTTACTGTAACCTTACAATAAAAGTAGTATCAGCATTCATAACTCTGGTGTCCTACTCTGGTCTCCACTGAAGGGCTGACATCATTCTTGCAAGCCTGAATGTGCCTCCCCCCTGCCCCATATCTGCATGAGAACTAGGGGGGGGGGGGTCTTGTCTGAAACACTTTCTCAGGTTACAGTTCTGTCCTGGACTCAGGTTTCCCTTATCTGACTGTTACCCTGGTTGCGGCTCTTCCTCCTCTCCCTCAAGATTATTCCTACTGCCCATTACACACCATCACAACCACATCTTGACTTTTTGACCACACCCTGTGGACACCCCTG
This sequence comes from Liasis olivaceus, assembly GCA_030867105.1. Classification (NCBI taxonomy): domain Eukaryota; kingdom Metazoa; phylum Chordata; class Lepidosauria; order Squamata; family Pythonidae; genus Liasis; species Liasis olivaceus. Next base: position 6,954,523 of record CM061349.1, read on the forward strand.
GCTGCTCCCTGCTTTCTTCATGCAAATCAAGAGAGCAAGAACAGGGAAGGAGAACAGAGTTGGAGCCCTAATTCCATTTGGTTTCAGGAGTATTGCTTTCACGGCTGTTCCTCGGGAACATCATTTATTGCATTCCGGCCGATCCAGGGTTTGGATTTAGATCAAAACACAGCACCGACCCCTGAAGTGACTTCACAATTTTGGGGCCTTTTTTACAATGACAGATCTTTAGTGACATCTGGTGGCTAATTCAAAACCACCATTCCAAAGTGAAACCGATGGCAGGCTGTACTGTGCGACAATGGCTTTTGGAACTGCTGTCCAGCAGGTGTCAGCTTTGACTCCTATTATCCTTAACTGTTAGCCAGGTCCACCGACTGGTTGATGAAAAGGGAAACCGAAACTGAACGGGATCTTGGCTTCGGAAAAAGGGAATTTTACGAAACCTAGGGCAGAGGAAGAGTTGGACACAACTTAATGACTGAACAACAACAACAAGCCGGTCGAGATGGGTTGGGTGAGAGTTCCTAGAGGAGGAACTACACAAATACACAAAAAGAATGCACAACTGCAAGCAATTCCAATGAGGAAGAAAAGAGAGAACAGCAGAGGGCACCTGCACGTTTACGCAAAGAAAGAGAGAGTCCCGAACTTAAGACCCGATGTCGGAAAGATGAGGTTAGCAAAGGATGCAAATGACCATTTTGAAAGGGCTTCTTTCAATATCTTCAAAATGACAGAAAAAGAAAGGAATCAGTATTCCAGCTTCTCATAGCAAAAATTCTAACAGGCCAAACAACAACAAAAAAGCAGATTGGTCTATTATCAATACTTGGGAAGATTTTAGAACAGACCATACAGAGTTCAAACTATAGGCACCTTCAAAACGATGCAGAAATTCCCAGAAGGCAGTATGGATTTTCCAGGAGCAAAGCTCATCTTATTTTCTGACTGGGTAACTTCTTTAATAGATTGGGGGAATGCTGTAAACATAATATATCTTAGGTTCTCTTGTTGGAACAGTGTACATAAGGGCCCTTGAAGGCCAGTCCAAATCAGAGGTCTCCATTTTTAAATTGGATGTTCAGGATTGTTTTTCCATTATTAAGAATGGATTTTTGGTTAAAACTTAATCTTGAAACAATTTGGAATGCACTCATTTGCAGCAATAGTAACCCTGGAATGAACTTAAAGTGTCTCCTTCCCTTCCCGAGCTTGTGTTCTGAACTCCCACTTTTGCAAAAAGTTACATCGTTGCATTTACAGAGAGGGTCAGAGCAATTGTTCATTCTTTCTTTCTGAACATTTAACTGCCTGTGCCAGAAATCTTGATGCTGTGGGAGGAAGAGATAATTCTGGGAACATGGAAAAAGTCAACAGATCCTACTTAAGAAGAGGTGGTAGGTGCAAAGTGTTCCTGCTCTTCCAACACATCCCTGTCCTGATGGCACATAATCAATCAATCAATATGAATAACTCGCCTGTTGAGAAGTCTATAGTGATTGGAAAGGTGGAAGGGAAGAGAAGAAGAGGACGACCAGCAGCAGGGGGGATGGACTCAGTTACAGCAAGACCTGAAGGGCCAAGTTGGGACAGATCCTCCTGGAGAAGGTCTACCTTGGGGCCTCTAAGAATCACCACCAACTGGATGGCACATAATCAATCAATCAATCAATCAATCAATATGAATACCTTGCTCTGTTAAGAAGTCTATAATGATTGGAGAGGTAGAAGGAAAGAGAAGAGGACAACCAACAACAAGGGGGATGGACTTGGTTACATTGGCCATGGGTGCACTGATGGAAGACCTGAAAAACCAGTTTAGGGACAGATCCTCAGGGAGAAAATCTACCTACGTGGTCGCTAGGAGTCAAAAACGACTTCATGGCACATAATCAATCGCATAATCAATATGCATTGTTGGTTAGCTGCCCAGACTTACTTTTTTCAGATGGGCAGCCATATAATTTTCCCAGTCAGTTAATCAGTAAAGAAACATCTCCTAATCCAGGAGTTTTCAAACTTTTTCAGGCCATGGAAATTGCTATCTTAAAAAAAAAAAATCCAGGAAACTGATCAAGAGGCAACTGTGAGAGCTAGAGCGAAAGGGGTTAAGCACCTACTCTTATCCCCAGAGCAGAGAGGAAGAGATAAGAGGATGAGACTGGCCCCTCCCTAAGGAATGCAGGATGTTTGTGGGGTGACCCTGGGAATTGCTCTCACTCTGAGAAGATTCTGTAACGGGAGTGAAGCCAATAAACCTTGCTGGATTGAATCTGTACTGTCTCCTGGAGTTTCCTGGGCTAATCCTGACAGCAACGCTCAAATGATAGAACATTGGCAGTAAAACAACGATTTTGTTTATTTTCAGGGCTGTCCACGAGAGGCGTTCAAAAAAGTCAAGATACCCCATGACTGTGGCTGGCGTCTTGACATTTTTGACCCCCCCTCCTTGCAGACCGTTCTGTTTATTGCCATTTTTCAAATGCACATTTATATATTAAAGCTTTTTTCCCCTTCTTGAGGGGAAGCGGTGTGCCTTTAGCCTCTCACAGCATCCCATGAAGTCATGATCGAACCCGATTCGAAAAACCATGTTCTAGTTAATTCTCACCTTGATGGTTGGAGAGCTGGCAATTCTTAAACCTACATTGGGGGTGATTCTTGTTTGTTTGACCATTCAGAAGTAAGGTCAATTGGACAGAGGCTTTACGCTTGTCAGGGTGATTATATGTCTGTCCATGTGACCTGTAAATGCCAGGAAAGGAAAAAGAATGATTTAAGAATTGCTACTGTGGGTGATGCACGCAATACGTGAGAATCAGAACAAGGGAAGGGAACCATAGACCCAGATTGCGAAGAAAAATAGTTTTTTCCCCCCTCATTCTTCTATTAGCTAAATGCAAAAAACAAAACAAAACAAGAAAAAGAATGTATAAAAGAAAAAAAAAACGAAAGAAGAAACGAAAAATACAGAGCATACATTCACAGACATACCTACATATATACAGTTGTACTGGAACCCTTTCAGTGAATAGAAGCCATACTTTGTTATAGCCATCCATGGCTAATCTCTGTTGATACGTTATTGATTTATAAATTGCTGGTGACCTCAGTTCTGCCAACCACTGAATTGTTGATTATGTTGGGCTTTCCAGCGCTGAACAATACATCTGTTAGCTGGAAGTAGGGTACAGAAAAATCCACTTTCTTTGTCCAGATGTCAACTCCCATGTCACAGGAACAAATTTCAAAAGAATACGAACATCTAAAAATATTGAATCTCAAAGTTGACCATGCACGTAATAACTTCTTTCCCAAATGCAACATTTGTTGGACACTGTGCAGACATACAAAGAATGTGCCAAGAATAAACATGTAAGTTGTTCCCACAAACGGCAAATTATGTTCACTCCAGCGCGACGGGAGCAACAGAAGCACGTATGGGGAGAGGATGAGTGAATGAACGAACGAATGAACGAATGAATGAATGAATGAATAAAAAATGCTGTTGCTTTGAGCAAGTTGCTTGAGATTTTTCTTCCAGGCCCTTCTAATCTAACCTGGGCAGGTAGTCTTCTTAGAACAGGACAAAATTCCCTAGAAACTTTCACTAATTAGGGTATCACCTCTCTCGGGGGATCACCTGTAGGCGGTCTCTGATCACCTGTAGCTGGTATCCAGGGATGGTCTGTGCTGGAATTGAGGAGCGCACAAAAGTGTGCAAGGTGTATCCCACATTGGAAATTACTCCTATGTGTAGTTGCTGACATCTTCTTGACACTCAAGTTTGGTGTGCTTCCTGAAGACATCAGACTTTACAGACCAAAAGCTGACCGGTCTATCAGATCTCAGTAGACAGCATTCACCTCCTTGTATGGACAACAGTATGTTGGCTTGTGAAATAATCTCTAGATCAGTGTTTCTCAACCTCAGCAACTTTAAGATGTGTGGACTTCAACTCCCAGAATTCCCCAGCCAGCTGGCTGGGGAATTCTGGGAGTTGAAGTCCACACATCTTAAAGTTGCTGAGGTTGAGAAATACTGCTCTAGACAGAGATACCAGCCTGCATAAAACACAAGCATGCTTGAAGTTAAACTGGGTGGTGGTCGTGCTCCTGGACTACTCACAAAACCAAACCAAACCAAATTGTGCTATTACTGTGCTGCGTGTGGCATATGGGTAGATCCAAGGGGATTAACCCCATCTACTCTTCCTCTGCCTTACTACAAAAATGTATGGAAAAGTCCCCGGGGTCCATAGCCACGAGGAATCATGGAGGTCAATCCGTACCACGGCATATGAACTACGGCATACAGAAAACGGTGATTTGGAATGCAAAAGGAAGAAGTAGCCAAAGGCATGAAATAATCAATTAAAAAAGAGAAAAAAACGTGTTGTGTGTCTACGCAACAAAGAAAATAGCATTAGAAGAGAACGGAATGGAACAGAATGCAAAGAATTTTGTTACCGAGGTTTGTGGCATTACGCTAATGGGAAGTATGAAACAGGATGCGGAGCAAAATGAGCAGGTGAAAGAGGCTGGAAGAAAACACTTAAGAGAATGATTACTACAGGAAATGAGAATGAAGGCAAGATATTGCATAGGCCGAAAAAATATATTTGCCAAGAATGAAGCCAAATTGATTACAGAAGTGTTAGGATTCAAACAAGCTGGGGGACAAAGAGTGAAGCATCATTGATGGAAATAAATTGTTCTGAGACTGGTGAAGAGGGCTGACCAAGGAACCTCCAGCAGAATGAATAGCATTAAATATAAAAGGTGACATGATTTCGGATGCAACTGAACTGAGAGAATACAGTACTAGAAGGACAATTTTAGAGATCCGTATGGGCATGGAAGTAATATTTCAAAGGGCGGAATTTAAATGAATGCTATCTAATTCCAGTGTAGGTTTTCTCACATTTGTACTTAAGCGTTCTTAATTTTCTAACTTTTCTTAGTTAGTTTTTTTTTCTTTTTCCATGCACCATATGCAATAATAGAATCATGACTCTATGCCTTAAAAACATCCCAAGGAACCATTACATTTTTACAATGTCTGCAAAGGTTCAAATGTCAGGCTTTAAACTGCTGGATTCTGTAACTCTCGCTCTTCTTAGAATGATGTCTGAGTGCTTTAAAATCACTAAAGGTGACATTAAAAAACAACAACTGAATAAGAAAACTAATATTTCTGGGGATCCAGAAAAAATGGGGGGGGGGGAATCATTTAACGGAGATACCTTTTTTTCAGAGGGGGAAAAGCACAAATATAAGCCCACCCACACGCATTCAAGATTAAATAAGAACATTAAAAATTACTTTTTGAAATGACCTCAAAATGCAGAGTAGAATTACAAAAGAAAAAAATAATAATTTAAAAGACCTTAAATGAATGCTACTCAGAGATTTCAGAAAGGAAGATATTACGACGACTATTATGCACGTCAGTTTCAAAGACAAGACAGATAAAAAAAGAGGTCATTAATGCTGTAGGAATTTTGAAAAATGATAAGGGTGCAGGTATAGGTGGTGTGAGTGGAGAAATGTTAAAACATGGGTGTGGTTTATAGAAAAAGAGAGCCAGTTTGGGGAATGCTTAAAGGCACCGGGCTAGAAACCAGGAGCCCATGAATTCTATTATTTATTGGTGTATTTGTTAAAATTTATTATAGCTGTCCACTCCCATACCACAGCCCAGTGTTTTCAAATCTGGCAACTTTAAGATATGTGGACTTCAACTCCCAGAATTCCCCAGCCAGCATTTGTGGACTGCAACTCCCAGGATTCCCCAGCCAGCCATGCTTTCATTTCTCTGCTGGAGCAGCCAAAAGCTTTTACAGGATCTCCCAATGTTTCAGCCCTATTACATTTTAACCCCATTGCACCAGGACAGTATACCGCTCAGATCCTCATGAGCAAACACCGAGAAAATAAATGCATGAGTAATAAAACTAAATCATGCTGAGTGTTAGTCCTGTGGGATCCAGTTTTCTTTTCAATTGCACCAGCCCCCATATCCTGGACTAGGAATCATCATTCACACGACCATGATCTGAAACTGGGAGCATGGCTGGCTGGGGAACTCTGGGAGTTGGTCCACACATCTTAAAGTTGCCAAGTTTGAGGAACGCTGCCGTAGACTCTAGTCCCGTCTTAGGCACAAAGCCAACTGGGTGACTTTGAACCAGTCCCTCTCTCTCAACCCTAGGGAGAAGGCGGGCATGGCAAACCACTTCCAAAAATCTTGCCAAGAAAATTGCAGGGCCTTGTCAAGGCCCCTTGAAGGCCCCCCCACACACAAACCCACTGCTTATGGAGTGGCTGCGCAACCTGTGGGATTGTGCGTCCACGCCTGTTGATTGGAAGTGTGCTGTTCTTGCACCCTGGTGCAAAGAGAAAAGCAGCCAGGGTGGATCCTGGGGGATGAGTTTCTTCAATGTGCCTGGGATGAGTTCTGGTGGGTCCAAGGGGTGTGAACGAGCAGAGGTCGGGAAGGGCAGTGCAGTTTTATGCTGGGCAAGGGGCGTGCAGACCCAGTGTTTGGCCTGCAGCTGCTCCCTGAGAAAGGTTTGAATGTCAGAACGTTCGTCTGCTGCCTATTTGTGGCTTTAGGCAAGGGTATAGTCGAGGCCGAGATGGTAGCCCGCTTAGGGCCCGTGCACCCAACAGGCTGTGACGAGGCCTTCAGTTCTCAAAAACAAAGCAAACCTGCCATGCTCTGCATTGGCTAAGGACGGCTGGATGGGCAGCCAGGTGGGAGAGGGATGCAGAAAATACACCAGCCAACCTGAGAGTTTACTAACTAAGGCAGGCAGATACAAAGATAGACCAAAAGTCGTTTGGATGTTTTGGTAGCCAAACCCGGTAATTCTGGGCCAAGGTAAGCTGCAGGCCCTGCCCCACACCTGATAGACCATCCGAAGCTGCCGCCGTTCTCCCCAAAATTGGCTTATGGGTGCAAGACACAGGCAACGGGACAGGTTTGCTTCCTCAAATGTAGCACCCACCTCTTTTATCTGATGACAACTTTTGGGCTGGGTCTCCACATTTTATCATTCAAATGACGCCATATTGTTTGGGGAGGACCTGAATGATTTGCAATGAATGTTAGCTAGATTATACGATGCAACAAACAGAGTCTTCAAAATGCATGTATCTAAGGGCAAGGAAAAATGGAGCAAATGCCATCGGTATGCATAAATGGGGGGAAATGAAAACCAACAGATGAACTTCTGCACCTTGGTGGAATGTTTATTAAAGACAGGGAAACGAAGAACATTTAAGACCTACGAAGGCTGCCACAAAGGTAAATAGAACGCGGTCCGTTGAAAGGAATCAACATTTGCCGAAAGAAGGGAAGACAGCCATGTATAAGATTGTGCTTCTGGCCACTTGAGAAGTGAGAATCAGTATGTCAAGAGAAACATAAAAACATGTTGAATGCAGTCGGAGTGGGATACAATACTTTAGAAGTTTGTGTAGGTGGGGAAACAAAAAAAAAATCCAGATGAGACTTAATGAATGTGGATTGAATAGAAAAAGAATTGGCTAGCAGAAGCGTGTAGAGGTAAGAGGATGGTATGAATGAGGATTGTATCACAACCAAAAACTAGTCTCCTGTATGCAGGAAGAGGGAACGGGCTGAGATAAAGAGGACAACTGAGAAAATCAAGTTTTGATGAGCTTGATGAGATCTTCAAAGAGGGGGCGGAAGTTAAAAGGAAAGAGAATGCATATGAAGCCATGCATGGATGTGATGGAAACAAGGACAGAAAGGTAGAGTGAATGGTGTCATATAACCTAGATTCAGTTAATTTCCTTTTCTCTCAGCTCCCACTTTTGTTATTGCTACTGCTTATCTCAAAAGGAAAGAGTGTGATGGGCGGGTAGGTAGGCACAAATACCTGTATAATAATACATCCTGACTCCTGTACAGCAAAGCATTTGATGAAATATAGAGACATTTTTAGGAAGCTGCTTAATTGTGGGCTGGAGAGGACAATGAAGGAGAGACACAGCTGACTCAAGAATCGTGGTCAAAAGGGGTTTATCCGTTGTTCCTCCTCAAATTGGAGAGAGGTGTCATGGATCAGTCTTGGTCTACTTTCCATTTTTTAAGACAATATTAATGACTCAAAGTCTTGGAAGGAAAGCTTATCGAATTGGCAGACCAAAAAGAAAAGGAAAAAAAAGGGGCGGGGGGGATAGCTAATACTCTAAGACACCAAACCAAAATTAAGAATTAACACAATAGAATCAGCCGAAAGGAACAGTGTGAAACTGCAAAAAGCACAAATGCAATTTTGAGTATTGCGGTAAATTAACTGCTTCCCTTTAGTCTGGCTCAGTCAGGCCCCACTTAGAGCACGGTGTCCATTTCGAGGCATCGCATTGGGAGGAATTGGAACAGGTTTCGAGAAGGGCAACCAGCATCATCAGGGGACTAGAAGCCAAGTTCTGCGAAGACTGAAGCTGGAGGTTTAGGTCTGGGGAAAAAAATGACAGCTCTCTTCAAATGCCTGGAACAGTACTGCATAGTTCATGACCTGTCCTCCACTGTTCGAGTGGGGGAACACAGAAAAATGATGGAAATTTTCAGGAAGGCAAATTCCAATAGGTTGTCTGGGGAGGTCAGGAACTGGTGAGAAAGACCAGTTCAGCAGTGGAACCAATGACCCGGAATAGTCATGGGCTCCCCAGAAGCTGGAGAACCATCTAAGTCAGCGTTTCTCAACGTTGGCAACTTTAAGATGTGTGGACTTCAACTCCCAGAAGCTGGCTGGGGAATTCTGGGAGTTGAAGTCCACACATCTTAAAGTTGCCAACGTTGAGAAACACTGGTCTAAGTGCCCTAATTGGAATTCTGGCAATGAACAGGATTTCATTGCATGTTTCAACCCTATGATGGGTTTCATCACACACTTGAAGTTTGCTACCTAACTCCTGTTAGCTGCTCAGCTGTTCTGCCTTCTTCATACCCAGGACTTGCTCAGAATGTCTTATCAATGAGGGATTCTACTTCGATTTCCTGCCCAAATCAATACTTCCGTTAGGCCAAGAGACAGCAGAGGGCCACCACCACCCATGTGGGTTAAGACCAGATGGGTCTACACGACTCTCCTAAGCCAAGTCTTGGAAATCACCAGGACCCCGTACAGTATTGTTTCCCAAAAGCAAAACCTGTCGTGCTGGAACTGGTCGCAGGATCACTTTTAACTCTGCCAGCCACAAGCCACACATTACTTTCAAGGAATTTGCACAGAACGGTGAATTAATCCTGGCTTACAGCTTAAGTCTAACTTTCTCCAACTTTGTGTGCTCCATAAATATTGGGAATGCAAGTCCAAAAGTTCAAAACCAGCAATGGGAACACTTTTGGCACGACTTGGCCTATTGTGGTAAAAGCCAACTGAATATTCTCTAAAACGTGCTTTGCATAGCCATTCGCCCAAGCTTTTGAACAAGCCCCTCCCCCACCACAATACAAGAGAATGCCTTTTCTTCAGCCAATTGTACATCAAAACACCTCTCAACAATACATATTGGGGCAAATAAGCTACTTGCCAACTTGGTTTGCATCCAATTTAATTGCTTAATTTAAAAAAGCACACACAGGGAACAAGGAACACAGAGAATGATTTTTGTAAGGAATGAATTTTATTCCAATTTCAAACAATTTATTCAGGAGAAAGCTATGAAAATCAATTTCCATCAGGTACTTCTAAAATAAGGAGGGTCAGCACCCAGCAGATGAAAGAATTCAAGTGTTCCGAGAAACCCGGTTTCTGCCTCCTCGCCGTTGGAGAGCGAGACAGGAACGCGGGTAAAAAAAAACAATCCCGGGCCACGTTAATTCCAAATCCCCTCCTTTGCCCACCCCCACCCCCACGTGTTAACACCACATGCAAGTTCAAAATGACAAAAAAGGTTTTAAAAACAGCATTTTTATATAGTAGTTTGTTTTCTTTTAAATAGGATAATGTTTAAATGTTATTCTTTTAAATCAGGTTCTCTTATTATAATAATATACTAGTATAACCAAATAATTTTTCACCACACTGGTACTTGTAAAAGAGTCTCTGGTACTAAAGAAAGAATGGGGCATTGGCACAAAACCATGTAATGCTTTTTAAAAAAAAAAGTATATAACGTACGCACACGCACACACAGAGTACTGAATTACAGACTTGGAACCTCAGATGGTGGACTCATCCTTCCTTTCCGGTGAAGCGCAATCCAGTGGCCAGCACACCCGCCCTCCCCAAAGTAGCAATAAAACATGTGGGTGGGGGGAACACGCAATAGAAGGCAAAAGCAGATGAATAATTCGATCCAAGGGAAGGGAGGGGAGGGGAGGGGAGGGGAGGGGGGCAGCTGCTAGTCTGGTGGCCAATCGTTGCAAAGTTCCAGAAGGAAATGGAATGATGCGTTTTGCAATCTTCTTCCCGCATACAGTCAGATGAAGTGTGCGAGCAGGTTAGTGCGTCTTCAGTAGGACTCTTCATATAAAGTGCACTGTGAACAGAACTTGGTCAGACTGCTCCCTCGTCTTAACTTTGGCTCCCTCCACCATGCACAGGCCCGATTTCGAAAACTCTGCATCTTTCTTTTGGGGTCATCTGGAACCTTGACCAGCTCCCATCAGCCCAACCGAGGGGGGGAGGAACAAAACGATGGCCGAGGGGGGTTGGCACATTCAGGAGCAGAAACTGGGGTGGGGCATCCATCCCAATGGCTGGTCCGTGCAATGCAGCTTCACAAGAACAGAAGAGGTCGCTCACAAATCTCCACTCGGCCCCCAGCTGCCCCTCCTGCCCCATTTGCCCAAAGGTTAACAGCCTGCACGGGACTAAGAGCCCCCTTGGCACACGTGGAGGACCCCGGCCCCGATTCAGGCAGGGAGGCCTGGAAAGATGATGCAGGAGAGGTGGCCAAGCAGTCCCTTTCCCGGCTCCCCATCTCAGAGCTGCAGGCCCAAGGGTCGCTGTGAACCAAGCCGCAGAGGCAGAGGCTGAGGCTCACTCTGCGCAAGAGAACGCTTCCGGCGAGAGGCTTCAAGAGCAGGCCATGGCACCTTTGCAAGAACAGAACTCCTCTTGCAGAAGAAAATCCGGGTCTTTGGGCGAAAACACAGATTCAACACATAGCTATTCCTCTGCCTACCAGGGGATCCATTTGCCCCCTCGACATGATCCCCATAACATTTAGACCAGAACAATAAGTCAGGAATGTTGGTGACGCTGGAAAACAGCAACCGCTCCATTCTCCCCTCTCATCAACCCAACAAGCCCTTTTGTGTAGTTACTCTTTATCTGTCTCCCAATTTTAACAACTTCTCACTCACGGCGTGTTGTCGGAAATCACGCAATGGCAAGCGGGAGCCCCTCCCAAATGCAGCTCCCCGGCTTTCTTCCGTAGTGTTCCACAATATGGGGCAGTCCCAGAAAGCTGAAGGCAGCACCCTCTTCCACCCCTCCCGGAACGCTGCAAATGTCCATGTGAAATTAGTGTTTTTGTGTTGAACCAAAACACGTCCCCAAACCCTTCATTATGTCACGTGCAAGGAAGTTCAACTAGTGTTGCCCGTTGCAACGTAAAAGCATATTTGCCACTCCCATCCTTTGCCACCCCGCATTACGGGGGTTGGGCTGTTGTCCTTTTCATGAAAAAGGCTGATTCTTGTGGCATCTGTAAATTTGGTGGTTAGCAGTTCCGAGTCACTTATACTGTTGATGCTACACATTACATCCAGGGGACATATTCAGAAACCCCATCTATTCTCTAGTGTCACTTGTTGGGTACTGTGGCAATCTGCCTTCCAGAAAGACCAGCAAAGTTGGGGGTTTGGCACTGGCTTCAAGCAGGTTTTACGGGAACACATTTGGCACTGAGAATCCAGAAGTGGAAACCTCTCACCTTGCCCACTTCAGACCTTAACCTCTACCATCTCCATTCCACAGGCCCTTCTGCTGGTTCTGGCCCGGGCTTCTTTCATGCGTGCGCACGGGCACTCCCGGAGTGAGTTTGCTTCCGACAGAACAAAGCCATCCAGGGTCAGGAGATGGGAAGAGGGGTGGCAGAGCTGCCAATCACACCAGCCTTGGCAAAGTCGTTCAAATTGGCCCCCTTCGAGGCTGCAACAACTCAAAGAACTTGCAAGCCCTTCCAATACTTTTAGGAGAGGCAAAAGGCTGCCTCGGCATGACTCAGAATGCAGACACCACCTCCAACCCTCCCCCCCAAGGTTCTTCCTCCAAACCTGCCACATTGGGTCAGGACTCTTACTAACCCAAAGGGTTATTGGCAGAACACACACACAAAAAGGATCCAAGAGAATGAGTCAGAACCTCAAATCTTCCTTCTGATCCAAAATCTGGTGCAGATTTCGGGCTTCACCAGAGGGACATCACCCTCTCAGAATACCTTTGCCTCTAGCTCTGGGCAAGAAGCCAAGTTTACTTTTTTTCTTAAACGCTAAAACTGAAAACAAAAACAGAACAAAACAAAACAAAAACCGCAATCAGGCACTTCCCCCAGGCTTGATAGCTATTGCTTGGTTGGTAGTCAACGAACAAAAGTATAGCACGTGTAGCAAACTATGTATAGAACAATAATTTAAAAAAAAAAATCACAGTCTCAATATAACTTTCAAAATTTGTAAGAGAAAAAAAGCTAGAGTAAAACGGAACAAAGAAATGCAGGAACCAAAGATGGTTTGTTTTGCGCTACTGCAAAATAAAGTGGGCTTTTCCTCTTGTGATGTCATCTAGATATACCCTTTCGGCACATATCCTTTTGGTCAGGATGTGTGGGGGGGGGGGGAGGAGTTACACCAGAGGCATTATATGGCACAAGCTGAAGGTCCTAGCTGCATTTCATACTCCCACAGCCAAATAAGATCATTATTTTGGCTTGATAGTCTGGGATTCATTTATCGCCAGATCAGACAGGAAAAGAATCTACTAATGCAACAGACAGAGTCTGAGAGGAAACTGCCTTGACTGCTGGCAACAAAGCAGGAAATTAACAAGGTGCCAGAGAGAAAGAGTGAAACACGTCCCCCATTGTTTTTAAACTGTGAAATAAAAGCAATTTTTTTTAAAAAATCAGCTTTTCTGTGGGGCAGACATGAGACTGAAGGTAACAGTGAGCTAAAAAAAAAAAAATTGCCATTCCACAGATCAGACAATTTGCAATCATTACATCATTAAAAATCAAGATTGTTTTCCTGTACATTTTTTGTTTGTTTAAATTCATGGGATTCATTTGTCTTACTTTCTTCACGACAAAAGGTCTCCCAAGGAGATTAAGGGAGGGGCAGATGGGAGGGTGGGAGAAGAGGGCAGACGATTCAAGGTCAGACTAGGTTATATTCCTTCAAGTTGAGTTGCAGGATGGTGTCCTTGACGGCAGCAAAGACAAACCGGATATTTTCCGTATCTGTGGCACATGTGAAGTGAGAGTAGATAATTTTATCACTGTCGGGGTTTAGATCCACAAACATTTTGAGGATAAATTCCCGGGCTGCCTGGGCATCTCTCTGGGGGCCTGGAGACAGAATGGAGAGAACCATGATTATAATGAGGATATTCTCACCAGCAGAAGGCTATCTGGATGTTGACAGAAAGGAGAAGTTGCTCTGATCAAGAGCAGCTGTTGCTCAGTTCTTGTCCCCAAGAGGATGGATCTCATCAACTTCCAGTTGTTCTGCAGCCTCTGGGAAGAGAGGTAAATCACCTCTCCTTTACTAGAAATGGGTGGGACACTACCAACAAAGGAGTCACAAGAACCTCTGACAAGCAGCCTAACTCTCCATTTGTAAAAATTTAAACTTTAGCCTCTTTTGAACTGCCTGTTCAGAGACCAAGCTGCCTCCTGCCTGTCCAGCCTAAATGCCAGCTCCCAGAGTTGGGAGGAAAGGGTCAGAACCATACAGGCGTCAGCCATATTTCCTGCTACTCTGTCCCCTTCCCAGGCTCAGGAAAGGGGGAACACTCAGAAAAAGTAGATTTCTACTGTGTCAGACTTGGATCCACCTCTACAGACTAGCAGGCCAAGGTAGCGTTTAAAGCAGAGGTCTTTCCCACACCTTGCTGAAGCTGCCCTGAACAAAGCCCAGACCTTCTACAGGGAAAACACTCCACCCTTGCACTGCAGCCCTTCCTTGCAGTTTTCAAGCCTCCAGCCACAAGAACAAAAGTGGATGCAACTGCTGGACATGCTGCCTTACAAGCAGCGGAACTAATCCCATTTTAATTCTTGAAAAGTAACTTCTTACCATCAAACTCTGGAAAATAATCCACAAGGTGAGAGTACATTATCTTGTCTTCCAGCAGATCTTTCTTATTGAGAAAGAGGATGACAGAAGAATTCTGGAACCAAGGATAGGTGATTATGGTCCGGAAAAGGGCTTTGCTCTCCTCCATGCGGTTCTTTAAGGAAAAAAAGCTTTTAGATCCATGGATGAAATAAACAAACACGTAAACAAGGAGTTCATAGTTTTTGACAAGCCTTGTATACAGGCTAACAGGATCACAGAAGTGTTTGCCGTGTCCACTTTCAGCCATACCTTAATCTCTTGCCAGTGGCTTTCTATCGATTTTGATAAAGTTAAGGAAACCCGCCCCTCCTAGTTCATGTAAGCAGCACTCCATTCATGTCAGAACCAGATGCTGCTTTGCAACAAGAACAACAATCCCTAAAGCAGTTTAACATGAATTTCTATAACACTGCTAAATTTGGAAGATATACCATTTCCCTCAACCCTGGCATCATCTAATTCCTGAAGGGTGCTGTTTCTTTGTAAGGCTGCAAAAGTTCATCCTAGGCTGCTACTGGAGGAAGGGGAATGACAACTGGGAAAAAACACCTGAATATAGGCGAAACAGGCAACTACGTAATATCCCCTTTCATAATGATAAAACTACTTTAGCAGAAGCTGTATGTAGGATTGTGGTTCTAGGGTTTGGCTGTTTCCAACAGAATGTAATTAGCTGTCCCTAGTTTGTGTTCTGTTCAAGCAGAGGGAAAACACATTAATATATTCCATTCTATCAGCAGCCAGCCTTCCTTCATTCCTATGGTTTTATCTATAGCAGGAACTCCACCAAAAACTAAAGAGCCAACTGGATGCCCTAGAAAGCTCAATATGTTTATTGGCACTAAGCTGTACTACTTCTTAAATATGGCTGCATATGCCCTGTATTCTCTTTTTTCCCTGTTTGTCAAGGTTTGGTTTCCTCCTGATTTTACTGCGCACTTTTCAACAAGATATCTAGAAAACCTGAAAAAGGTTAAAATACGCAAACAGTTGACCGCAGGGAGAAAAAAGCAGGGCAACAACTCCAAGCCTGCCTGCTTGCCAGAACTATGTTATAAATGTGTACACAGGGCTGGCTCCTTGTTCTTTCATGTGAAGGGAGCATGGACTGCAAGGCTCAGAAAAAACAAGCCAAACGTTTGTTGATTTTCTGTATATTCAGGAAAAAGAGAACCTCGGCATCCTCTGGGCCCTCAAGGCCCAACACCCAGAGAAGAACCCTGCGGGGCACAAATGATCAGTTTGAAAGCCAAGTAGCAATCTTTGATCCCCACCCATATTTTATGGGTCATTCTCTGCAAAGAGAGGCAGCAAGCTGCTATTCCACCTAACTGAGAACTGAAGGAGCATCTCCATTTTAACTCTGAGGCATGCCTTCTAAGCCCCGTTTTTAAAACTTGGGCCTAGAAATAGTGCTTGAAAAGGACAGAGGCTTCACCTTCTACAAAACAGTATCGTTGTTGCGGAGATGAAGGTGCTATTCTCTTCAGGCCGGGGGACCGGACTTCATGGACAAAGCTCCTCAGGGTCAGGGCCATCTATAAAAAGCTTCTCTGCTCAACCATTCCTCCCTGAAGATGACCTGAGACAAATCTGTCAGCCCAGGATGAAGCTGGCTGCAGGGAAGCTTTTCAGCAACTGACCGACTGAACTATATTTTGCTTATGTCTTTTTGCTCACTCTGATGTTCCAGACAGATGAAAGATTACAAATGCTGAAAATATGGGAGGGGAGTGGAGAGAAGAAGGCACATTTGCTAGTATGTCCCGATTCACCTCCTTAAAAAGATTTAAGTTTGACAAGGTAGCTTTTCAGCCACTTCGCCATCAGTGGGACAGCAATAACCGCAAGCCAATGCCGGCTGCTAGCAATCTCGCTTACCTCATTATCAGATTCCACCAGTACTTGGTCATATTCACTAAGAGCTACTAAGAACATGATGGAGGTTACATTTTCAAAGCAGTGTATCCACTTCCTCCTTTCTGACCTCTGGCCACCAACATCCACCATTCTGAAGGGAGGGGAAAAAAATCAGGCCTTGATTATTCACTGATCAGTCAACATTCCCAATCCCCAAGTTAAAAAAAAATGGCATATCCAGTATGTGTGCAACAGCAGAATTGTTGGGGGACAGCAAGGCTGGTGTGAGAAAGGTAATCTGTATAGTGGTTTTCCATGAAGCTGGAATGAAAATCTTCATTATTTCCTTTAAGTTCTCTGCTACAATCCATCTTTTTTGTGAGGCCTTCAGATCACAGCTCTAGCATGATATTTCATTGTCACTAGGTGAAAGAACATGCAACTGATCACATTTTGAGTACTGTGTCCAGCTCTAGGCATGACACTTTAGATAAAAGCACTTCCCAAATACCATTGTATCAAAGAGTCATGAAGTTCTTATTCTGCTCTACTCTGCATCAGTGAGACCACACCTGAAGTTCTGTATATGACTTTAAGTACATTTGCAGAAGGCTATTGACAAGTTGGAACAGGTCCACAGGAGAGCAACCAATCTGATATGAGGGCTTGAGGACCTGCTCTACAAAGACAGGCTGAAGGAACTGAGGATGTTCAGTCTATGTATTCAAGTACATAAAGGGAAGCTACAAGGAAAATGGACAGGAACTCTTTTTCATGGCCACAAGAACTACAACCAGAAACAATAGGTACAAGCTGCAAGTACCCAGATTTTGTTTAATATAAGGAGAGACTTCCTGATAGCAAGATCTCTACAACAGTGGAACAATCTACCTACAGGGTGAGTTCATCATCTGTGGAAGATTTTAAGAAGAGGCTGGAAGCCACTTCTCAATGGTTTAACTGGTTTTCCTGCAGGGTTTTAAAGATGTGACTTTCAGTGATCAAACTCAAGACCAGGGGTGTGTATATCTACTGCTACCATGACCGGCTGCAGCTTTCCAGGTTCAGGAGCATGGGTATTTCTGCTGCCGCCGCCTCCTCCTCTTCCTAATCTATCACTTGCTCTTGCATAACATGTCAAAGCATGTGAGTTTTTATTTAGTAATATAAGTCTTTATTATTGCCATAGTTAATGCCACCTATTCAGTTTGGACCTGTCACAAAAGACTGCGGGAGCCTCTTCTCCTTGCAAGATTCATGGAACTTGGATGAAGCAGCAGTCCTCATGTTATCAAATACTTTACCCCCTGAGGCTCAGAGAGTGCCAGTCTGGTGTAGTGGGTTAAAAGCATTGGGCTAGAAACCAGGAAACCATGAGTTCTAGTCCCACCTTAGGCATGAAGTCAGCTCTGTGACTTTGGGCCAGTCCCTCTCTCTTAGCATTAGAAAGAAGGCACTGGCAAACCACTTCCAAAAATCTTGCCAAGAAAACGGTAAGGACTAGTCCAAGCAGTCACAAGGAGTCAACTCACTTGAAGTCACCTCCCAGAAAGAGGCTCAGAAGACACCTTCACTTCTATTCAGGAAAATTATGAAAATCTTCCTTTTTCAATGAGCTTTTAGCTCCAGCTGATTGGCACAAGGCACTTCTACACATGTATATTTTTGTTTTATCTTTAACTAATTATTTTATTAGTTGCAAATCTCTGGTTTGCTGTTACTCTGTAGTACATTGCCCAGAATTTTATGACTGAGGAGTTTAACAAATATAAGGGAGAGAGAGACAGGCAGGCAGGCTCAGGACTGAGTGATTAGTTCTTGCTATTCAAAATTGAACACTACTGCACATTCAGTAACCATCTCAAAATCTTTCATTCAGAGGCATCTCTTTGCTTTCTCTTGCTCTTTTTAAAACTCCAGCTTTAATAGCCATGTATTACCATTGGGAAAACTGCTGCTTTATTGTTATGATCTTTGTTGTCATAGAACCTCTTCATAATCTTATCTAAGTTTGTCATTGCTTTCCTTCCTAAGATTGATCTCCTCTTTATTTCTCCAGCACACTCTACCATTTTTATCTATTCCTGAACCCAAGAAAACAAATACATCTACCACCTTCATTTCTTCATTGTCAACAGCAAATTTACATTAGTTTTATCTTTTTAATATTTAACATGAACTCAAATTAGTCACTTCCCATTGTGTTTATAATTAGGTTTTCTAGCTCTTCTTTACTTTCTGTGAGTATAACCTGCATATCTTAAAACAATGCTACAACAATTATTTTGATTCCAACTCTCTCTTCTAATGCTGCCATTTTTATAATATATTCACTGTATAAGTTACTCCCTTTTGTGTTCTGAAATACTCCAAATTCAGCAGCTTCTAGTTCCTCTAATGGTTCTTCAATAACCAAGTGTTCTGATTCACAATTAGCCTTAATATATTCCACATTCTGGCATAAGCTATGCAATCATATAATCAATAAACAAAAGTAAACCATCCTATATTGCAGTGTTTCTCAATCTTGGCAACTTTAAGCTATGTGGACTTCAACTGGCTGGCTGGGGAATTCTGGAAGTTGAAGTCCACATAGCTTAAAGTTGCTAAGGTTGAGAAACACTGCTAAATTGTCTATCTTTTGTTAACTAGCTGGTCTTGGCTGTTCATCTGACATTTCTCCCTCCTTGTTTGACTCTATTCTTCTTGTAAGATCTTAGTACTAATTCCTCACACAAGCAATGGTTCAGAAATCTGCACTGTCTCTTTCATCTCCCTTTTTCAATAGAGATATATACATCCTTTCCAAACTCTATGGCCATGCCATTGTGTTTCATGTTTGTTGGATAGCACTTGACAACTTGTTCAGTTGTTCCCACTTTAACTCTACTCCTAATGTTAAAATGGGCATTACAGCTGCACCTGTATTTTCTTATTCTATTGCCTGTCATATCTCATTTTCTAGTGAGCTTTCTAGCTTCTCTATAAGGGTTTGTTATTCTATAATCTTGTTTCCCATTAAAGGTTTCTGTATAGTTTCTCTGTCTCCCTTTAACCTAATTTGCCTGTATTAGATCCCTTCCCTGATTATTATCGAGTTTCATCTTACTGCACATTTTCCTGATTTCTCTTATTTTATATTGCTTTTCTTAAAATGTCTTTATAATTCTGCCACTCTTCTAGTTGCTCAAGGCCTACATCCTTTGTACAGATGTGCAAAATGTCTTGTATATGGAACAGCTGATTTCAGAAGGCATACCCACAAATTAAATCTTGCACATTTTAGATGTTTTAGTCTATATATGGAACAACACTATATACTTCTTAAATGCTGCATATAGCACCGCTTGCTCTTTGCCATGAAATTCCTCAGAATCTTCCACTACTGAGTGTGTAATGAAAATGTGCACTTGTGTAACATGGGCGTTCACTGGATAACCAGTAATTCTAATAGATATGATGCTACTATCTATTGCGTTACAGCCAATAAGTTACTCATGCTTGGTAATGTCATTTTTGCCACTCCATTCCTTCCTACTGTCTCACAGCCTGAATAGCACACCACGTAATTATCTGAAGTCACACTAGCCATTCAGGACCACCTACATTCACTTACTTCTAGAACACCCAATTCAGTACATTTCATTTCTGTTTTCACAATTTTAAGCTCTCTTTGGTTCGTGCATCTCACATTCTGAGTCCCAATTCTTACGTCCTTGCAAAACGAGGGATTCCTCTTTCACTACTGACCCTAGCAGTGACTAGACTCCTTTATTCTATGGGTCTGTGCGTCATCACCTCCAGAGCTACTCAGGGGAAAATAAGGAGAGGAGTGCCTTCTGACAGAGGTGGAGGTGGGATGAGAGCTCTCATCATCTGGCGCCAGATTCATCTAAAAGTTACAGCCTTACATTCAATCTTCTTGGCAACAAGACAGAAGCAATGGCCATTGCTGTCTTCTGTATTTCATTCTGGAGTTACTTTTCTTAGGTGGATTGGCTTCCCTCGTGCCTCCAGAACCCCACCTGCCAGCATTTTGTGGGTGATTCTTAGCTTCTTCTCTCTCCTTTTGACCTTAACTGACAGAGGTGATGTTATCAAGGGTTTGTGCTCCTGCTGACATTGTGGTCAGGGTCGTGAAAGCTAGTGAGCTCTTCTACCACATTAAAGTGGTAGTCTCTTGGAAAGGCTGGATTTATCAACAAGACACAGAGAAGCATGCTGGGAAAAGGCACTGGTTTACCCACCGGCTAAAGCCCAAACTCCACAGACTGAAGTTATATTATTATGCTTTTATATAAGTTGGTTTTGAACATACGGAAAATCACCCTGTAAATATCAGATGTCCATAAAAGAAAGCTGTGAACATTACCTGAATATAATGTTCTCGAGGTCAAAGGGGTATTCTATGATCCCAGTTGTTGGAACTCTGACACGCAGGACGTCTTGTTGGGTTGGGAGGTACCCTGGGGTGGCAATACGATCCACATCAGTAAGGTAGCTGCAAAAAGTATGTGTGAGGGAAAGATTAAAGTGGCTTGAGTTTGCCTGCCACATTAAATGCCTGAAGAGAGAACCCTTATAATGGAGAAAGATAAAAAGCTCTGTCACAGAAGTACTGCTCAGTTGCTCTGACTTTCAAGACTCGTTTCCAACAATATCACAGATCTAAGAATACGGAATTTATATCATCTGCAAATGCTCCCAACCTCCAAAAGAGCTGTTTGTAGTCTTCATCCCTATCTTTATTCCCCTACCCCTTTTATCCGACTTCCTATCACCTGCAAAGATATGCAGTTCGCAGTTACAATTCACCAAAGAGAAAACACAAGACAAAGGGCAAAGGATATAGCTGTGAATTACAGCATCAGCCACTTCCTTCTGAAGAGACACAGAGGAGATTTAACACCCCTATCCCTATTTTAATCTGGATAAATGTTCACTAAATTGGTGGGGCTGGAAGAAAAGGGGCTGAGAGTTGCAATTCTATACAATGTGTGAATGAGGAGGCTTTCCTCCTCCAGTGGCCTATTCCATTGGTGTGCAGGGAAAGGAGGGTAGAACACTTCACATCTTTTTCACCAGCCAAATGTCTCCGCTCCGGGGTAATGGGAATCGCACACAGATGGGCATCCCACCCAACTCAATTTGATGCGTGGACCAAGGAATCTAACATGGATACTACTCAGAGGCACAACATGAAAACACCAATGGGGGAATGCACATGAAATGAGATCCTGAGGCTCGTCAGATTTCAGAAGAAATCCTGGTGCAAACAGCAAAACTACATCCTCACTTGGACCACAACATGAGATCAAGAGGGAAGAGTGTTACCACAGAGGCATATGGTTAGATAACAAGAGGAACTTCCTGATTGTATGAGCTGTCAGCCAGTGGAACAGGATACTTCATCAAGTACTGAGTTCTCCTTCACCAGAGATCTTCAAATTGAATCTGGATGGTCATCTGCCAGAGAGGCTGTAGGGGATCCTGCACTGAGCATGGGGTTGGACTAGGTGGCCTCTAACATCCTTCCCAACTTTATCATTCATTCATTCATTCATTCATTCATTTTATACAGCCGCCCATCTCAGGCTAGTGACTCTGGGCAGCTAACAACAATAAAAACAATCAACATTAAAAACAGTACAAAAAATAAATATAATATAGATGCAGCCAAGAGATCTTAAAAAAACCATCAATGTCAACACAACCATGAAACGGGGCCCTTCACACACTCGGGGCCCCAGGTCCAGGCACAAAGCCAGGTCTTTAAGGCCTTCCGAAAAGCCGAAAGGGTGGAGGCCATCCTAAACTCAGGAGGGAGGATGTTCCAGAGGGCAGGCACCACAGCAGAAGAGGCACGTCTCCTGGTCCCTGCCAGCCAACATTCCTTGGCTGACAGGACCCAGAACATGCCCAGCCTGCCGGACTGGATTGGACAGGTGGAAAGACACTCAATCAAAAAAACTTTGATTGTAAGATATTAAGACCCTTCAGTTCCTGAATTTCAATTCCCATCAACTCCAGAGAGCATGGCCAACATTCAGGAATGAGAGGAGTTGTGATCAGATTCTCCAACCCTGATCTTTCTTCGCTGCATTAGTATTCCTGAGGGGAAAAACCAGACACGCAATTTGTTACTTTCAGATCCCTGTGTGAATTTAAAATTTCAACCTGTAGTACAGCCATTCTGTAAGTTCAGGGAAGGCATTGTATAGAAGTATTAACTTCATTCATACAGTATCTATTGACTCAATTAAAACGGCGAGAATTAATACCTAAGTGACAATCCAAACCACACCCTTTTCTCACAAGTCCACTTCCCTTTAAGTTTTCAGGAAGTGAAGCCCACCAAGCAAAAAGGATATAAAAAAGTGAAGGTAGGTTGGCTTACTATTTAGCGGAGTCGGAGAGCTGATATTCTCGCCGCCGGTCGTAACATTCTTGGATTCCTGGGTCATTCCACAATGTTTTAATGGCACTTACGTAGGGTTGTTCGAAGGATGAAACCTTTTCTACGTCCACCTCCCGGATCAGTAGTGCATTGGCCTTCATTCAGGATGAGAGGAGAAAGCAAATTTGGTGTCAAAGGCTTACCGAGATTTTACTCCCCTCCCCCAGCAGGAATTGCCTTTTCCCATCCTGCTGGAGCTGCATTCTAACAACAGGAACAGAGCAGGAGGAGCCAGAGCAAAATTCAACTGGGAGTCAATCATTTCTGCCCATAAAAAATACCCTTTCCCCTAGACCCGTGAGGTATTCACCACCCAATAATGTACTACACTAGCACCCAACAAGTTGGGATAAAAGAGATAAAATAACTGTTGTACGCTGCCCAGAGTTGCTTTGTGTGAGATGGGTGGCTATATAAATGTGACATATAAACAAACAAACAAACAAGGTTTCTGTCTCACTACCTAGGGACAGATATATTTTGGTTCCTACAAAACAAAAGCCAACTTCTGAGTCTAGTTTGCACTGTACAACTCTGCCCCTTGAGGTCTCTGAATTATGGAATCTGCACAGCACACCTCTGCAGTCAGGACAGAGAAATGCAGAAGGCCCTGTAGAGATAGGCCTCACCTTATTTTGCTCATACTTGTATAGGATCTTTAAGGTCTCCATAGCCCTGATCATTGACTGCATGGCAGTGAAGATATTCTGGTACACCAGTTTGGTGAAACCCTTTTTATCCTCTTCAGAATAGCCCGAGCCATGGATTATCCGCATCTGTTTAATGAACGTGCTTTTCCCACTCTCTCCTGTGCCTGAAAAAGAAATATGGGACAGGACAGGATAAAATAGGTTTTTCTTTAAAAAAAAAAAAAACTTTAAATGGATGTTTTATTTCCTCTTCCTTTATTTTCTGGCATGAAATTTTATGTTACAATTTGTTTTAAAAGCCAGCCAGACAACACAGTTATAAAGCAGCCTACAAAAACCTTGTAAATAAAATGGTAAGCTTATAGAAGCTGGCACTTCTTTAGAAAACAGGAGAAAGGTTAATTCTATGTTACATTTCTAACAGTAAAAGAGACACAGAGTAGACCCTTCAGTGGATGGACTAGCAACTTCTGTCACCTTTCAAATTGCCCCACCCTGTAGTGAAAAGCTGCTGTTATGCATTTTCTTCATTGAGAGAAGGGAGTGAGAATGAAGAAGCAAAACAACATACGTAAGCGATCATGGAGATGTGATCAGTTTTTATATTACTTCTGTGATAGAAGAAAGGCATTTTGCACATGCACTGAGGCACAATGGGATCTTGGGATCAAGTGCTGCCACTGAAACTAGTTCGGGGACCTAGAACTAATGTTTCACTTGTTTGGTTCCTGGATGCATTTATAAAACTTGGGCAAATTACAGGCTCTCACACATCATTAATATGATAAATGATAAGTAATCAAATCACTTGATCACTTTTCCCAGTTGCTCAGTTCAAAATATACTTAAAACAACTTTCTTCCAAACCACCTGACTGACCTGTCAAAAATCAGCTCTTCCTGGCTAACTCAAAGATTTGAGTTTCTTTTGGTTTCTCAAAGATGGAAACCATATTTTAATTGAGATTAACAGCACAGTGGAACATCTGAAATACACTATGTGACAATTTTTTCTTCAAAATGGAAGCTTTTAAGAAGCATGCTTATTATATTTCTGGCATGATCCAAGGCTGTTAATTGCTGTTAAAAAGGCCAGCTTAAATAAGTGTGCAGAAGATGATTTGATATACTGGCTAACAGTGCAATCCTCAATTTTAATTTCATCTCAAAGTTTATCCAGAAAGGCATAGCCATTGTACACATCAGAGATTAGTCATCTGGGGGAGGGAGGGAGGGAGGGAGGGAGACTCTTCCAAGCCTCTTGCCTAGAATCCCCTCCTTTGGAATATTTTATTTTTCCCTAACTATTTGCAAAAGAGCCAACATCACCTGGCACCTTCACTCTGGCATGTTTTGGCTCCTAGTCACACCTTATTCCCTGAGTCAGTCAGGTGGCAAGTCTACCTATAAGGCCTGGAAAATTAGCCTGCCTTGGGCCAGCCTTCTAATTGTGGTTGCCGTAAGAAAGGAGGGGCTGCAACATTCTACTGATTCACATATCTAATTCTTTACTCAAACACTTTTGACACTGATTTTTCTTCTTCTCATTCAGAAAGTGGGTGTTTTGGATGAAACTCTAAACCATAGTTTAGCATTACAAGAATTGTGTGAAGAACATGCACACTTATTTTCAGGTGCTAATGTGAGTAGTTTAAATGAAGTCAGTATGCTCTCATTTTATTTTAGGTATTTATATTTTGCTTCTCAATAATACTCTGAATATTTAAAGCATTTCTTTCACATCCAGCTTACACTCCCTGACCTTATTATTTAAGCTCTGCATTGCTGGCCTATCTTTCAGAATTTTCTCTTTCTTTCCTGATCAAAACCTCTGCTCTTCCAACTTTACTATGCTACATAAAGCCTGGGTAGCCTTCAATCCCATGCTAAAAAGGAAGGTTTGGCAGCATGCCTACTTCAGCATTATCATGGCCTACTCAAAACCTTTTCTAACAGTGAGGCAGAATGAGAGAATGATAGAGAGATTCTGTATTATCTGAACTGAAACCCTTTGAAAACAGCTGTGTCCTTTCATGTATAAAGATATTTCTATTCTATCTCAGTCAAAAGCTCCTGGGTTGGCTAATAAATACATTCACAAACTTTACTAGAATGGCAAGGCTTTGAGTGGCCCAGTAAATCCAATATATATATATATATATGTATGTATGTATGTATGTATGTATGTATGGCTGGAAAGTATTTTCAAATCCCATGATCCAGTATTAAAATTTTAGGAGGCAGTATCTTCTTCCCCATATCTCTCCTCACAACTATACATTCTTGTGTAAGATTGAATAATTCTGAATAACCACTAGATGCCAGCACCAAACCTTATGAAGGCTGTTCTCTCCAGGGCAGTATTAAATTGGCAAGATACCTAGAACTCCTGCCACTAATTTCAGTTACTACATTATGACAGGACAAATATGGCCAAAGTAAATGGTAACAAACAAGGCCTGTAGATGCACAGTCTTTAGACTTTTCCTCAGGTACAAGAGGAGCCATAATGCTCAGCACTGGCCTCTGACTGGCAGGAAATATGAGGCTTCTGGACTATCTAGATCTGGTACAAATACTAGGAACCCAGCTTTTAATCCCACTGTGATTAATAGAGCAATTCTTCCTGCCTCACCCAACTAAAACACCAGCCAGCAACTGATTGCATGGATCCTGGACTGGACAAGATCCACACCAGGTTCCCTCTGCCAACCTGCTTCCTCTCTAGAAAATAGAGCCAACAACTTTGGGATATGTTTACATGACTTCACCAATTTTCTTCCTATGCAAATAGAAGATAACGCTTCTAAAGGAAACACACCAACACTACTTTATATGAGTACTCAGTTTTTTGGCAGGGCAAGAGTGAATGGTAAGAATTAGAAGCATACACTGCATTAAAAAAAATTGCTCACAGAATAATGAGCAAATTTTTGCTTTGGCAAACAGAAGACAGCCCAATTAGAAAGGCCTATTCATTTCCTTCTCACGCACACACATTCAACACTGACAAGTCAGGACTTGGGAAAAAGATTTCTTTTAAAAAAATGATGACATTTTAAGGATTCCCCAGCAGACTGTAGCTGGGGAGGGAATCCATGCACATCATTACTTCCTCCAGATGATGCTACTGCTCAGACAGTGATAGAGTGGCACCACTGAGAGATTTGCTCATAAGCATAAAAATTTGGACACATTCAATAGAGTGACCAGCAGCATGGAGTTTTGAATGTTTTTCATGACCATAATGAGGCTAATATCTGACTTCTTATATTCAGTAAACAAAACCAAGATAGTGTAGTATTTTATTAACAATTCTCAATAGTTAAATGTAATTATTTTTAAATAATTAGAAATAAAACAGATTTTATAAATATGGCTTAAGCGTTATATGCAAAAATCATTTTTTAAAAAAATTAGAAATAATTTCTATTGGAATATTTACAAACTCAATCATCGGTGCCCAAAAATTAAAAAAGAAAATTGCCCAAATCTTGCCAAGATTTTAGCAATTTCACTCCCAAGGTTTCACAACATTTCAGAGTTCTTGCCTGAAGTTTTGTGAGATTTCAGTCAAGAAAACCAAAACTATGCAACTCTTCAGCCACTTTTAAAAGTAATTTATGGATGTCTCCTAAAGGTGTTGCAGGTGCTACATTGCCTAACCAATTTTTTATTTTATTTAGAACTTAAAACACTGAAAATAGTTGAAAACAGATTTTGCATAACACTTCTGAAGGTCACCTAAATAAGGCTTTTTTTAATTAACTGGACAAGACATACCATCTTACAAGAAATGCTTCACTCAGCCAACCTAGAAATTCCATGTAGAGATGAACAGCCTAACAAATGGGGACCACAGTGCTCTACCTCCCGTTTGGGTAGTTAGAAGCCTTGTTTTAGCTCACTCGCTAAGAATCCAGCAGCCTGCATTTCCATTTCACTATCTCTGAGGATTCACGTAAACAATTCTTAAGGCCAGTAATCGTTGTAAACTTACTTATAAGGATTTAATCATATATCCATTCTAATTGTCAGATCAGAATATTTCCAGTATATTACTAGCTTTATGAAAAAAAATGCATTTTTAAAAACATGGACAAAACAGAACCATGTTTTCTATCGCAACTGAGCAAAGATACTTTCCTTTCCATCTAAGGGTTACTATCAACTAAATGCAATCACGGGGATAAGGAGGAAGAAAGAAAAAAAAAAGGAGTGCCAGAGACCACAGAATATTCTAACACAATATGGGTGCAAGAAATCATGTACACTCAGAAGACAAGGTCTGAGGGGACTTCCATGGCTAGCAATAGCAACGAAGCAGTAGTACAGGGATTTACAGTTACTGTCAAGGTTTTAGAGAAACACCTAACAGTATCCACCCATCAGTGTGTCTATGTAATCTTAAGAAATGCAAACAAACATCATACAGAAAAAAGATCCACTTTATGGAGTGTTTAAGACAACAGGGTATTCAATTAACCTTTTGCCAGCTTGCTTCCAATTAGCCCTCCTCCATAATCTAACAAGCTACTCCAAAAAATATTCTCTGCAAAACTGTTTTGTAGCCAGCTGCCTTGATTATAGGGGACCAATTTTTTAATAAAGTGTCCTTGCCTTGGAGGCTGCAAGGAATTCTTATATCTCCCAGGTGATGGAGAAGGGATTATTCACTGCCTGCTATTTCATATTCCACTGTTTATGTTGCTTGCCATAAAACGCAAGCTGAATTCAGCATACCAATAACTATGTCTACAACTTATAGTACACACACAGAATCAGATACTTATCAAAGTAAGTATATTTCAAAAGTAATGTTCATTATTGGTATTCCTTTTTTTTAACTGAACATTTCCTCTGAAATGTTCCATCCATATAAAATAACACAGTAATAGGAATGCTACATCATACTACATAGCAATAACTAATTCCAAAAGATTTTCTTTAATGGTTATTACTAGAGGTAGAAGAAACACCACAACCATTTGGATGAGGGCTGATGTCTAGCAAGAAACACAGTGTGGAACCAAAGAAATAAGAAGTCAAAGTTTAGTTGGTGGGGAAGATTGATTAATAATGATATAAAAGATGTGTACTATATCTGGAGGTCCCCGACCATAATCATTCATAATACAGCCAAGACCCACATTTCAAAATCTCTCTTTTCATAAGAAAAATTACCATGCAAAATTGTTCATGAGATTTTGAAAAAGTGTAAAATATTTAAATATATATCCACTGATAGGTTTTTTCTCCTTAGCTCTGGGCTCCATAAAGAGAACACCAATTTAGCTGAAAATTAATTTCTGGAATTCCAGGACGGATGAACCGCATCCCTAATTCAAAACAGGAAACCAGTCTGAGTTAAACTTGAATCCAAGACTCTTAGGAGCAACTGAGATTTACAAATCAGTTCTGCACATGTTTTTTTTTTTTAAATGTTCTACTAACACCAACCCCTCCCAGCTGGCCCTATAAGATCAGAAGTGACAGAGGTTTATTTCCCCCAAAGGATTATTTCAAGCTAAGAAATGGATTAATAGTACAGCTGAAAGAAAATTCACCATTCTTTGAACCTAGAATGAAGGCTAGATGAATAAAATTAAGCAAGTCAATTTTCACCCAACAAAGGGCTTAAAAGGCTTACTTAAAAACCAAACACCCAGGGCAGAAGCCTCTGCAGATAAGAACATAACCCTTGTCAGACCTATTTTCAGCCTTATTCAGGATTGACAGCTAAAGTTTAAAACCACCTCCTTAAAAAAATGTTGCTGAGGCTTAAGGTTCATAAATACTTTTCCTCATCTGAGTATGTTTCATTTGGAACACAAGGCAGGCAGGCAGAAGAGAAGCCAAAGAAATATAGGAGGACTCACATCACTGCAAATATCAGTGATGAAGCTGTCAAAAATGACATACAGGAGAAAGAATAGCTCACCAGACAAGAAAGGAGAGCAAATTCTGAGAAAGCATGGAAGACTGAAAATAAGGTTGCTAGGTATGAGGAAGTCATGTATCTAAACAGCACTGGCAGGTATCAAAAGGAAGAGAAAAGTCACCAGAAAGGGTGGAGAGGAGAAGAAGATAGATGCTTTATACTTCATGCTTTTGAGAGGAAGGCAAACATTCCACACACACACAGATGGAGACAATTATGAAGGAGGTGACTTTGGAACAGGGGGAGGGAAAAACGCTATTAAGATCCGTTTAGCTAGGAAGCAGGATATAAATTATAGAAAAACAACACGGAAGGAATCTAAAGGGTTGCAAACAAAACCGTAAAGGAGGATGGGTAGGACTGGTATCTTATATTCTATGTCTGCGGAAGGAGAGGGTTTTTTTTTTTCACAGAATGCAACAATTATATAAAAGGAAGATAGCCAGTAGTCAGGAAGAGTCCCTTACCAGAGGCTTATTAGCTAGGGAATACAGATCCCAGAACAGCTATACTGTACAAGATAGCTCACTCTATTGAAATTATAGCCCACTCCATCAAGATTCTGATTGTACCTGCTCTTCCTCATACCCGGTTCCTCTCCTGCCAATTCCCATTACTTTAGACCATATATCTAATAATTACCACAGCTACTTCAAAACTTCTCTCTTGTTTCTTAAACATACTGGTTCTGCTTGAGAAATGCCATCCTCAACCTGTATGCAGCATATCAACCAGTCCTCCGTGCCTTATCAAACTATACACTTTGCACTTCTTACCATTCCTTCTCTGGGAAGAAGGGACAGAATGATTCGCAAGGACAGAAAATTATAAGTTCAAATATGAAGTAGTGTTCCTAACATGTACAAGGATAGTGGAATATTAATCCCAGAAAGAAATGCATAATAACCAAACTCCAGCAAAATATTTTACAAATTTGATTGCAATACCTTACTCTCTAATATAAAACTTCTGCCCAGATTGCAAATGAACCAAGCAGAGGTTCCTCTCTCTATATATACATCAGAACTGTAAGGAGTCTGATGTATATCAATGTAACCTACTCCCCCCTCCTCTCATACTTCTTTTCTAAACAAACTCAATAGTCTGACATTTGAGATATTACTAAGTATGTATACCCAACAGGGGCCAGGTAAAGCAAAATGCAAAACATAGAAACAAACTGACCATAATGAACATTATTTTTAAAAAGCTGAACAGTATAGAATTGGAGTAGGGAAAGCACTTGGGAAAGTGACAGAAATAAAGGTCTTGTTTAGTTTTTAAATAAGCAATGAATGGTTGGAATAGGATGCAAAGTCTTACAAATAATATCAAAAGAAACTGGATGGCAGTGAATGAAAGTTACAGAGTCCAGATAGAAAGGAAGATTGGAATGAGGATGTAAAAATCAACAAGTAAATGCACACAAATCCTAGAAAATTATTCCTGCTGCCAATTACGACTGCTTCAGTAAAACATCAGGCACTACATGTCACTCAATCAATGATCCAACAGGGCCAACAATGATATGCCCAGTGTTGAGTTGATCTGTCAGGAAATGAAGGTGAGGTGGAAATGGAAGCCAAATGAAACCCACCCTAACATCACATGGGATTCAGAGGATGGAGGACTGACAAATGCAGGAAGAAAAGGGTGCTTGCACAGATTTCCATTTCAAGAAATTTCTGAGAAAGATTTGGGGAGCAAATTAAACTCTCTCACTTTCTTCCTTGACCTACCTCACAGGGCTGCTGTGAGGATTAAAGACACACAGAGAGAATGGAGGATATTGCCTAAAGGAAACCAACCATTCCCTATGTAGGAGAGTAAAAGTTCCCTTTAAGAAAAGGAGCACCTGAACTGCCCTCCTGGACAGCAAAGAAGCCTTGAACCCCTCCTGGGGCCTGTCCTACCTCTCCTTCTCCTTGTGAGGATGAGAAAGCAGAGAAAGGAGAGCGGAAGAGGACCCTGGGTGCCCCCTTGAGACACTCAGCCTGAGCAGGGAGGTGGCAGGGCGGGGTAGATGGAAGCAGAGAGAGAGGTAGGCAGGGCATCCACCCTGGAGAGAAAAGCATCTCTCATAAATACCATTAAGGAAGGAGAAAAGCAGAAAGGCCACCTGAAACAAGCTGGACCCAGAGAAAGTGAGGAAGACAAACATATGTGAGGGGTGTGTGTGTGTGCAATCATATGTATATATGTGTGTGTGTGTGAGAGAGAGAGAGATATATATATGTATATATATCTCATATATACATATAATTGCACACACACACACAAATATATATGTATATAAATGATTGCACACACATATATAAAATAATTGCATATATATCTCACATACATTTGTGTGTGTATACATATATATCTCTCTCTCTCTCTCACACACACACACACAAAGCATCTCTCATAAATACCATTAAGGAAGGAGAAAAGCAGAAAGGCCACCTGAAACAAGCTGGACCCAGAGAAAGTGAGGAAGACAAACACTACCAGAAAAGAAATAGCAGGTAATGTAATAAAGAAGGAAAGCTGGTGCACAGAGATGCATGCACACAATTGCAGATGTGTGTGTGTGTATGTGTGTACACACACACATGCTCTGTGTGTGTGTGTGTGTGTGTATATAAAAATATTGCATATATACCTCATATATATAATTGCACATATATATCATATATACATATAATTGCACACACACACAAATATATATGTATATAAATGATTGCACACACATATATAAAATAATTGCATATACATCTCACATACATTTGTGTGTGTATACATATCTCTCTCTCTCTCACACACACACACACACACACACATATATATACATATGATTGCACACACACACACACACCCCTCACATATAACGCATTTAAATAACTCGGACGTGTATCCATCCATATACATAGACACACGTGCCTGTCTATATGGATGTACAAACGTATCCCTCAAGGGACCCACCCGGAGAGGTGTCCTCCTCCCCCCCAGGAAAGCGAAACGCCGCCCGCTGCCACGGAGGAGGAGGAGGAGGAGGAGGAGGAGCGGGGACTGCGGGCCTCCGGAGGGAAGCGGGGAAGGAGGACCCGCCAGCCGGGCGTCGCTCGAGGCGGGGAAATGCGCAGCAGAAATACGCCCGGCCGAGGATCCGCGGGGGGAGCCGGCCTTTCCGGGCGCCGCGAGCGAGCGAGCGTGGGGGGCAGGGACGGGGCCTTCCCGCCCCAGCCGAGGCGGCCTCGCCTCCGCGCCTCCTCCCCGGGAGCGCCCTCCCGCCGCCCGGCCTCCCCCGCCCGCCGCCCGCCGCCCGCCGGACTGACCGAGCAGGAGCAGCTTGAGCTCCCGGCGGGCGTCGCGCTTGTCCCGCCGCAGCTGCTTCTCGATCTCGGCGTTGATGCGCTTCGACTCCTTCACCTCGTCGCTGAGGCAACAGGCCATCATGGACTCCAGCGTCATGGCTGCTGCTGCTGCCGCCGCCGCTGCTGCTGCTGCCACCGGCACGGGCGGAGCCGCCGCAGCCGCCGCCACAGGAGGCGGCGGGCGAGGAGGAGGCGGACGAGGAAGGGAAGGGAAGGGAAGGCGGCGTCCCGCGACTCGGCCTGCTCAGGCGGCGGCGGCGGCGGCTTCGCGCTCCCGGCCGCCCGGCCGCGGCGGCGGCGGCGGCGGCGGCGGCGGCGGCTCCGGCTGCTGCTGCTGCTCCGCCGCCCCCTCAGCGACGGCGACCCAGCCCCGCGACGCCAACCCAACTTCCCAGGTCGCCTCACAACACGCGCTCAACCGAACCTCCCTGCGAGCTCCAGCGGGACGGACGGCGGCCGCGCCCAATAGGAAGGCGGGCGCGCGCGCGGGCGGGTGCGTAACGGCTCCCCCCACCTCTCCCTCCAACCACCACACAGTGACTGACAGAAAACACCGGGCAGGCTGGATTGGCCGCGCGGGAGAGCGACGCGATGGGGTCTGGCCAATGGGCAAGCGAGCCCCCACAGGCGGGAGGCGGGGGCAGCGGGGCGCCGCCACTGAGCAGAGCACGGATTGGTCCCGCCGGCCGCACGCCGACCAATCCGAGAGGGGAGGAGGGGTGGGAAGAAGTCCGAGAGGTTTTGCTGGCATGTGAGGAGGGAGAGAGGGTTTTTTAATTATTATGTGAGACCCGCCCTTTTTCCCTTTTTTTTTTAAGCAAGGTTGGTTGTTAGATAAGAGATGGCGGGGAATATACGGTCTGGGCAATTGGCTAGACGAGGAATGCGCATGCGCGGGGCGAGTGTGGCCGCGCAGCATTATGGGCCGGTGGAGGACTCGGAGGAGTGAGGGGAAAGGGCTAGAGGAGCCCAAGTGTTTTGTTTTTAATTTTTTTTTAATGTTGCCTCTGTGCATGTGCCGAGTGACGTTCCCTCTCTTCCTTGACTTTTCACTGTCCCGTTTGCCAGTGTGTTTATGTATGCCGATGCAAATGGGAAAACAGCTCCAGGTTTAAATAGAATCACCACAAGACTTAGCTGACACGTTTGCAGAACGGCCTAATTTGAATTGCAGTTAACCTTGGTTGGCGTTTTTTGTGCCTAAGGGTGTTGTGCGAACCCCGCCTAGTTGGTGAGTGTACGATTCAAGGGCGCATCTTTGGCCGGGGCCTTGATTTAAGCCGTTTTCGCAAGACACTGAACTGGAAACAACAAGCTAAAAAGCTGACCCAGGTTGCGTCTGAGGAACCTTATGTGTCGTGTGAACGCAACTTCAAGGACTGGACCGGACCTGCATGATGTTCTGTAAATCCCGTGGCTATATTGCATGAAGCCCCCAAATGGGTTCGTCCTCGTTTCCCTGCCAAAGCGGAGACAGAAGTAGCAAAGCTGGGTTCACGCCACTGAGGTGTTTGTGCTGAGCCCCAGTTACCCAACTCAGGGTCTGCCCAACACCCTGAAGCATAAGCGGCCCCCATGGGCTGGATTTGTACAACACAAGGGAAGATATCTGAAATAAAATTTGGTGTTGGAGAGGACTCCTGGGAATACCATGGACAGCCAAGGAAACGGATGATCATCAACCAAATCAACTCAGAATTCTCACTTGAGGCACCGATGACCAGGCTCAAATGGTCCTACTTCAGACACATGATGCGAAGACCCAGCTCTCTGGAGGAGGCTCTCATGCTGGGAAAGGTGGAAGGAAAGAGGAGAAGAGGACGACCAGCAGCCGGGGGATGGACTCAGTTATAGTGGGGATGAGTGCACCATTGGGAGACCTGAAGGACCAGGCTGGAGACAGCTCATCCTGCAGAAAATCAACTTATGTGCTTGCTAATAGTCAACACTGATGTGATGGCCCATAATCAGTCAACCTGAAGGCTTAGCTCTCTGAAGAATTACATAATGCCGGGATAGATGGAAGGAAAGGAAAGGAAAGCAGAAGATGACCAGTAGCAAGGTGGAGGGACTCATTTACAGTGGTGATGGGTGCACTGCTGGAAGACCTGAAGGACCAGGCTGGAGACAGATCATCCTGTAGAAAATCCATCTATGTGGTCCTTAATTATTGACACTGATTTGGTGGTATATAATCTAATAATAACCTATTAATTAATAGGTTAATCATGAATTAATTATTAATAATAATAGGTGCACCAACTTTGCCAAGAACAGCATTATAGCATTTCCAAAGAATATGGTTTTGGACGGTGGTGTTGGAGAAGACTCCTGAGAATATCATGGACAGCCAAGAAAACAAACCAATGGATCTTCGAATGAATCAACCCAGAGTTCTCACTCGAGGCACAAATGACCAGGCTCCAGTGATCCTACTTCGGACACATGATGCGAAGATGCAGCTCTCTGGAGAAGGCTCTGATGCTGGGAAAGGTGGAAGGAAAGAGAAGCAGAGGACAACCAGCAGCAAGGGCGATGGACTCAGTTACAGCAGCAATGGATGCATCCTTGGAAGACCAGGTTCAGAGCAGATCCTCCTAGAGAGTCTCTGTCACTAACAATCACCACCAACTTGATGGGACAGAATCAGTCAGTCAATACTATGTTCGAGCATTGTGCTAAACTATCATATGATTCATGAGCCACCATTTATAGCTTAGACTGACTTTGCACATCACACTTGCTATGGTTTGCTTAACCATTCTTTAATGAATGAGCTCCAATTTGTTGGATTCATGCAAAGCTAACCATGGCTTAGTGTGATGTGTAAACCCAACCTTTGTTTTGCTCAGTGTGTTTTATACCACCCTTCAAATAAGGTTTCTGGTCGATGTACCTCCTATGTGGTCATTATTCGGTAAAACAAATAAACTGAACATTGATATTGTATATGGCATTATACACAGTGAAAGGCTGCAATTTACTTTTAGCGTTTTCTTATTTCTGGTGTGTTTTGCTCAAATTTGTGCAAATCTTCCTGAAATGTAATGCATCCACTTTGGGACTTAAGTTGGCTTAAGAAAAGAAAAAAAAACACCACCAAAATTGGTTTTTATTTATCTGTTTCATCATACTTCTAATGCTCCCCAAATTCTCAGAGTAGAATACCAATTTACTGAAGACACTGACACTTGCTAAAACATTTTTCAGCACCCTAAGCAACTGGATAAAACCACAAATCCAATGGATGTGCAGGGAGTAAAGAAATCATTTTGCAGTCCAACTTCAGCAGAACACTCTTGGGGGGCTCTATGTGCCCCCAAACATGGGATTAATTGGCCTGGGGTTGCCCATCCCAACGTACATTGTCCAAGCTGTCAGCAAGCCGGAAGTCTCAGCGCTGGCAAAGCAATTCCAGGCCCAGCAATTGTACAGATGCTATTCTACCATTCCGGGGCTATGGACTGGCAAAGGGAGTGATGCTGCTCTTAGTATTTGAGGCATATTAACAGATCAATGCGATTGGCTCCAATGCAATTTTTTTCTTAACACCACACTGCTTTTTTCCCCTTCCTGTTGCTATCAGGTTCTCATGACATTGCAACTAGACACTTGTAGTTCGCATAACCTGAGTGGACTAAGGCCAAGGGATGGTCTTTCCAACAACAACCCCCCCTTGGAGAGACCCACTTCTTCAGCAATCCCACCCACCATCATCAACCTCCTCTCTCCTAGCTTTTTCCAGGATCACATTTTTCTCTCAGCAGAGGTCGCTGTAGCTCTTCTGCAAAGCAGCCCTTCTTAAACCAGGGTCTGTTTAAGCTTTCCCAATGAATGTCAAGGAATAGAATTGTCTGTTGGAACATTTCCCTGTGTTCTGTTCTGAGACATAGTTATCCTGCAAGGATCCAAATTCAAGTGGTTGTCCAGCCTCTGCTTGAATACACCAGAAGGGAGACCACCCCCTCTCTGACTCATTGGTCCCTTGGTTTACCTGCTCTTACTGTTAGAACAATGTTAGAACAGTGTTCCTCAACCTTGGCAACATTAAGAGGTGTGGACTGCAACTCCCAGGATTCCCCAGCCAGCATGCTGACTGGGGAATTCTGGGAATTGCAGTCCACACCTCTTAAAGTTGCCAAGGTTGAGAAACACTGTGTTAGAAGATTTCCCAATCTTCAACCCGACTCTGCAGTCTGCGAATGGTATCGCTCAGAACTTGCTACCATAAGATATCCTCTCAGCTGACATACTGTACTAAACCATGCTGTTCTCAACCCTGATGGCTTGAACAAGCCACAATTGAATGCATTTGCACAATCCTCAAAACCAAAGTTGTTGATACAGGAGAACACCCGAAACAAGCTAAGGTAGGATTGATGTGTTTAGTGTGGCTTTGCACCTTGGGTGAACTGGGGCCCTCACATTAAGCCATCTATGGTTTGTTGTTTTTGTTGGGGCACAGCATATGTGATGTGAACACAACAACTGTTCGATTAGTCTCATTTGGGGGGTTAGTTTCTCGTTTGGACCCAGCCAGTTCAACAGCTGCCAAGTTGGATGGTTTAAACATGGGTTCCAGTTAATTCATGGCACGAGTCCTGATGGCTATTGCTTGGTTCGTAGGTAGTCTCCAAACTGGGGGGGTGGGGGTGGGAGAGGGAAATAAGCCTGGAGCTACCCCCTTATTCTTCTTTCCAACCCAACAGAATGTTGTTTGCAGTTTCTGAATCAGAGAGTTGTGAGAAATTTTTGGTGACTCAGTTCCAGGCATGTGGAATCTCCCATTTTACCTCTCTCCCTATAGCCCCTCATCTGTACTGCATCCCTCACCTCAACTTCATTTTAGAAGTTTTTAGACTGGGCTTATGTGCATGTATTGTAAAGTAAATACACATTAGTAATGTTTGGTATCGGTTTTAAACCCGTCTGTCTGTCCTGAACAGAACAGAACACCTGTGGTGTGGGAGAAGAAACAGGTGGAAAAAAAATGATGTTTGCAGATGGGCCAGATCCAGCCAGGGCCTGCAGAGAAAACTATTGCAGGAAACACTCCCTTAGCCTTCCTGATGGGAGAAGCAGCAGGGCAGCGACACAGGCCGTTGGTGACTGCTCCATTCTCAGCTGCTTTCCCTCCAGTCACCAGACCCAGAACCAAACTGCTGTGAAGGCACAGGAAGAAAATCCAGGAGCCGGGCTCTGCATGTTTTCCTGGCGTCCTTTTTCCAAGGGCACAAGGTGTGGGGCATTTGTGCCATCCTGTCCCAAGAGAGGACTTTTTCTTCCTTGCATTTTGCACCCGTGGGAGTAAAATAAGCACGTTAAATCTATTAGAGTTCTGATGCTCCGATTTTAATTGTGATGTTTCTCAGGCCCAAGCAAGAGACTTGCGCTACCCAGTTTTGTCAGTTTGGTGCCAAGGTTAGTGGCTGATTTAAAGAAACCATAGTTTAAAAAAAGTAGTGGCTGAAGACTTTAACCTCTTGTATGAGCCAAAAGGCACTCGGGGGCGGGTTCCCTGTTTCACTCCTCCAATCACTGTATCAAGAAGATGCAATGCACCCTTATCTTTGCATATTAGTCCACTTTTAATCATCAAGGAAAGTTAAAACATGACAGGACAATCCAGGCATAATAAATAAAAAAGGCATAATAAGTCCGAATTGTCCCTTTCCAAAGCTGCTGAAAGAACAGTTACTGAGGGGAAGAATCATAAACCTCCAAGGAGCAGAGGAATGGTCAGTCAAACACCGAACTTCATCTCAGCTTCCCCCGACAACAAGCAGCTTCCAGGGATCACCCACTGAAGAGAGATCTTCTGCTCCCGGTGAGAGGGAGGATTTATGGCCAGTTCTTCAAGGAGACCTGCTGGATGGAAGCTACCCTTGTTATTCCATCCACCTCTTCAACTGAAACTCTACAACAGTGTTTTTCCAGCTTGGCAACTTTAAGAAAGGTGGACTTCAACTCCCAGAATTCTGGGAGTCGAAGTTCACGCATCTTAAAGTTGGCTGGGGAATTCTGGGAGTTGAAGTCCACGCATCTTAAAGTTGCCAAGTAGGAAAAACAGTGCTGTACAATTTTCAGTCATTTTTACCACAGCTTCCTGTGTTCACTGGGGACCGAAGGAATCCAAGAATTAGATATGTGGGACTTCACATACACACCCCCCATAATTCCCAGCCAAGCACGCTTAGTGGCATTGATTGATTTGTCCGATTTTCCTCCTACTTTTCATTCAGGAACACAAGGTGGCACGCATGATGCTCCATCCTCTTCTTTTTCCCCACAACAACAGTCCTGTAAGGTAGGTTAGGCTAAGAGAAAGGCAATGCCCCAAAGTCTCCCACCCATACCGGGGGGAAACTGCCCCCCCTGCAATTTAGCTCCATCAGAGTATCCACCCAACACTTCCCATCTTCTATTTTCCCCCACCCCATAGCTAGAAGCATGACCCTCCAAAACATTTCATTCATTCATTTATTTAAAATACTTGTAACGTGAAGGCATTTTTAATTGTAATTTATTTCATCTTTTGATGTATATATCCCACAGTATCTTTCCCCCAGGAGGAAAAGGCAGCCTACGTTCCACGCCAGCCTCCACTTTTATCCCTAGCAGAAGAGAATACCTGTAGCCCAGGGTTGGACTGGGGAGTCCTCAGTGCTCTCTGAGCTTGGTGGTTTCTTGCAGACATTTCATTACCTGACTAGGTAACGTCATCATGGCAAGGGAGTGGGGGGCTTGCTCCCTGTTTATATATAGTGGCTAAGGCAGCAAACCCCACTCTCCCTGGCCCTGATGACGTTACCTAG
This sequence comes from Liasis olivaceus, assembly GCA_030867105.1. Lineage (NCBI taxonomy): Eukaryota > Metazoa > Chordata > Lepidosauria > Squamata > Pythonidae > Liasis > Liasis olivaceus. The sequence goes on from CM061349.1 coordinate 6,993,932, forward strand.
GCAGGTAATGAAACGTCTGCAAGGAACCACCAAGCTCAGAGAGCACCGAGGGCTCCCCAGTTTTATCCCCACAGTTCTTGGGCCAAGGGGGGGGGGACTGGGTCAAAGTCCCCGCAGGGAACTACCATGGCTGGGGTAGGGAACTAGAAGCTGGGTCTCCCCCTCCTAGTCCAGCCCCTTCCCCACTGAACCACACAAGCAAATATAATCCCATCCTCAGGAGGAGGAACAAAAGAGAAACTCTTAATCAACTCAGCAGTTCAAACCCACAGTGCACACTCCTTATTCTCTCATTCTCTGGGTGCTTGAGAATTTATTTAAAATAAATTATTTGGGGAGTGAAGGGTGATCGTTTTGCCTTATCGTTTTATAGTAGCTTGGTGTTTGTACTGGTTTCTGTGTTTTTATCTGTTATGCTGTAAATTGCCGGGAATCGTTTTTTAAAGTCCAGCAGCGTATAAATGCAGTACATAACTAAAGAGCGTGGTGGGCTTTTTGAGCTGGCTCGAGGGCCGCGGGTGGCAAAAGGCTGCCCGTGTTCGCTTGTGCAGCACATCTTCCCCCCAAAGCCTCCTTGGCTGCCCCCGTCCCGAAGCCGGAAGGCCCTCCCTGCCAGACGTTTCCCTCCTGCGATCTTCGCTTGGGACCAAATGGAAGCCAAGGAGGTGCAAGATCACAGAGCAAGCATGTAGGAGCAAGAGACGGGCCCATTCAGACATGCTGGTAGCCACACCTGGTCCATCAAAGCGTAGCCAGCCCACCTTCCGGGGGATGAACAAGCATCAAATAGTATTTGATGAAGCTCCCCTCTCTGTCCTCTGTGCTCCTGAGCATTGGGGCTGAGAAGCAAAAGGAAAGGCTCTTTTTTTGATAAGACGCAGTTCTCACACTGCTGCCAGATTTGCATCTTAAAAAAGCCACGGATGAAGCAGGGAAGGGGTTGAACGCACACCCATCTCTTTGGAGCACCGCAGCGGGGTTTTGTCTCTCCAGTGCCAGAAGGAAAGCATGTGGCGCAAAGAATATTTCAAGGGGGGGGCTTTTTTTTCCCTTCTGGCCCACAATCAAGGCTTGCCAGCGACCCAGAGAAAAGAAGACGCTGGTTTCAAGGTGGCTCCCACTGATCTGCTTCCGGCAGAGGCCCCCTTATTTGTATTTCTGCTCCGCTTTAGGAAGAAAAAGAGAAAAAGAGCTGTTTTTGAAGGCTTCGTGGAAATGATTGTGCATGGAATTTGCAACCAGCTGCAGTTCAGGCCTGGATCCCAAACACCTCACAGCCTCTGTTACGGGGCTGTTGTGATCAGGGTTAATTCTCAGTTGCGCCACCATGAACATCCTACTCCATCCGTGGGTCCTGAGGGCTGAATAGGGAGGCAATAACAGTGTGCTCGCTGACCCATGGGAGGTTTGGGACAGCCACTGAGATATTCCCATAATGCCCTAGTACTGGATTGCTCTGAGGCAGTGTTTCTCAACTTTGCCGACTTGAAGATGCGTGGACTTCGACTCCCAGAATTCCCCAGCCAGCATGGCTGGCTGGGGAATTCTGGGAGTCGAAGTCCACGCATCTTCAAGCAGCCAAGGTTGAGAAACACAGCTCTGAGGCATTGTGGGAAATCTGGGACTGGCAAGACTGATTCCCATTGCTGGGAGAAACATTCGTGAGGAGAGGGGTCCGCATTAGTCGTACGTGACATTGCAATCGTTTCCTCGCTCTGGGTCTGAGTTGTCGGCAGGAGCAGAATCTGGAGTTAAAAGGGACTCGTCCAAACCTGTACAGATGCCAGAAAGCAGCTGCGACAACTTCCCAGCAACTCAATTAACTTTGAACCAAGGGTTCCCCCCCCACCTCTTCCGCGACCGACTTCCCTGCAGTCGATCCGCTTGTATCATCAGAAGCAGCCCGGTGGCCCCATTTCCGATTAACCCGTTTTATTTAAAGGCGCAAGCTCTGGGAAGCCGCAGCTCGCTCCATCAGATGCACAACGGGACGGAGGATTCTTCTGTGGCCTCCAGGGTAGTTACGCTCCCTTTCTTTCGCCCTTTTTCCTAGAACTCGGGACGCTTCGACTCCCCCCCACCCCCATTTTCATTTCCGCAGAGCCCATCCTGCAATTATTTTCACGATCCACAGAGAGCTGGTTGGAAAGTGCAAATCACGGCCCCCTCTGTGACCTATTTCATGCGTCGGATGACGTGTAAGAAATCCTCCCGGTGGCTTTTGGCGAGCTGACAAGCCACCATTTATTTTTATTTTATTTTATTTAAGTGACTGATACAACCACCCATCTCACAGCACCATACCTCCCCTCCAGCGCCTTCGTCCAAAACTTTCAGAATGCCAGGAGGCGGGGAAGGAGACGATCCCAGGAACCAGGAGATGTATAATCACCGGGACGCGGTTCCAATCTGGGAGCAGTGCCCAGCCTCCGCCTGGAAATGCTCTTGCCTTCCAGGCCTCTGATGGGTTTTATCACCTCCCGCTGGATATAACTTCTTCGACGGGGCGCCCAGGAGTGGGATTAGAGCTGCGTGCCCATGCCCTTTTGAAACCCTCCCCTCAATCAGCAGGCAGAGGAGACGCGTGGGAGATTTCTCCAAATGTCTCGAGGAGAAGGAGACCTCCAATAATTTATCCATTCTCAATTCCTTTCCTTCTTCAGGGCGACGGATGCACCGCTAGGGAAATTGTTCCCTTGCCAGGCAACTGAGGTCTCCATTTGGGATTGAATGGAAATGGGGGGTGGGGGGGAAGCCACAGGCCGCTGGTGAGGGTGAAATCAAAGACCAGATCCATACCTGTCCTTGGGCCACCTTGTTGCCAAAATAAGCATAGCGCCTCCCCCCCATGATGAAACCACACTTAAAGGAGGAGACGCTTCAGCACAATTCAGTTCTCTTTGGCAACAGGTTTCAAAAGCCAGGGAGGTGAGATCCTCCCAATCCAGGAACAGATGCAATTGGCACCCAAGGTGGAGCTGTGCCAAAGGCCCTCTGAGCCAGCGGGGGTGACCCCTTCTTCGAGCAGGAGCTGTGTAACACCACTGCTTTGCAACCTGTGCTGGGACCCAGCAGGTTTCTGGATGCCATGCAAAGTGCTGGTTGTCCCCTACAAAGCTCCTTCGTGGCCCAGGGCCTGATTATGTGTGCGACCGCCTGTCTTTGATTACTTCAGCCCAGCCCCTGAAATCCAACAGGATGGTCCTGCTCCAGGCCCCTTACATTAAATCTTGCTTAGATTATGCTGAGCTTAACGAAGAGGAGATGGAGGGGAGACCTGACTGCAGTCTTCCAATCCTTGAAGGGCTGCCCCAGGAAAGAGGGCGTTGATTGATTCTCCACAGCTCCTGAGGGTAGGACAAGAAGCAATGGGTGGAAGCTCGTCAGAGGGAGATCCCACCTGAAAATAAGGAGGAATTTCCTGACAGTGAGAACTATTAAGCAGTGGAAGAGCTGGCCTCCCAGAGTTGTGGGTGCTCCATCGCTGGAGGTTTTCAAGAAAAGATTGGACAACCATTTGCCCAAGATGGCATGAGGACTCTTGCCTGGGCAGGGGTTGGACTAGAAGACCACTAAGGTACCTTCCAACTCTATGATTCTGTGGTTCTATGATTCTGTGGTTCTGTGCCATCTGATGGGACCCAGCACCTGCCTGGTGCCTTCTCTGTCCCAGCACCTGCCTGGTGGAATAACATCCCCTTCCCGAGATGCAGATGGCCCAGACGTGCCAGCCTTTGACAAGACGCTAAAGCCTTGCTTTTCTGCTCGGTCATGGCCAGAACCTACCTTTAAGGGGCATCTTCAATCCATAGCCATGCGAATCGTTGGACACAATGTGCTTTTAGGTTTCTAATGCTTGTTGCTTTTAACCTGATGTTAACCACCCCAAGTTGCATTGGCGAACACACACACACATACACACACACACACACGCCCCGCTCAAGGCCTTTCAGGAACCAGGAACGGCTCCCTAGGTGGTGAGCTTCTGCCTTTTCCCCAGCTTTCCACCACGGTGGCGAAAAAATCCCTTGTCAGGACGCGGATCAACTCTTGTCCGTAGGAGAGAAAATAGTGGGAACTGCCAAGACAGGGGAGGCCTCCCAGTTCTTGCTGACAGGAGTGAGAGATGTTTCTCGCATCTCAGGCGGTAAACGGTGATAATTACAGCTTAATCAGCCTGTAATACAAATACTGTGGAGGAGGTGAAGGAGCCGAGAAAAATGGAAGGGGCAGGGGTGGGGGCAATTCCCGCCATGCAAGACTTATGGGGTTTAATTAGTTTGAGTCACTGATAAAGTCGGAAACGGGGGGGGGGGGGAGGGTTGGCAGAAATGATTTATGGTGATGTTCCATCCTCTGTGCTCTGCTTCTCTGCCACAATCCTATCTTCGCCTCTTAACCAGAACATCTTTCTCTTTCTCTCTTTCTCTTTCTCTTTCTCTCGCCCAGGTTCATCTTTTGAAACCGAATAAGCCAAGGCCAGCGTGACTCTTTTCTTGCACCTAACCCCAGCACAGGGGGGGTTTGCAGGGTATGGTCAAAAAGGTCAAGATGGTGGCCCCCACAGCACAAGCAAAGCTCTCCCTGCTTTTTATGTGCGCCTGCTGTGCAGTTCTGGGGTGGGGTGGGGATGTGTAGGCAGCAGTATGTTGGCTTGCAAAGCTGTCTCTAGCTTAGAGATCCTGGCTTGCATAGAAGAATAGGAGTGTGTTTGGGGAATAGCTGGGCTTTGGAAGGGCTTGAGGCACTCTGGCCAAAACATGCCCAAACTGACTGGTACTTTCCTGATCCTTAGCAAATAAAACAGCGTGTGGCACAGGTGAAACTAAAGCTGGTGACCTCGTCTACATTTTTTTTTTTAATCTCATTAAAAAGCATCATATGAAATCATCACTTGATCAAAGCTTTGATGCGTGGCGGAGGCCAGTATCTCTGGGCCCAACCCATGCTGACTGTGGCTTGTGGAAGATTGTGGCTTGGAAGGTAAGATTAGTAAACGAGACAGCGTGGCGTGGCGGTGGAAGTTCTGGACTAGCAACCCAAAAGACCATGAGTTCTAGTCCTCTCTTAGGCATGGAAGCCAGCTGGGTGATTTGAACCCGTCACTCTATCTCAGCCCAACCCACCTCACAGGTTGTTGTTGTGGGGGAAATAGGAAGCGAAACAGAATGGATGCAAGTTATATAAGCATGGTGAAAAACGAGACTAAGTTAATGAGTCTGGGAAGCCTGGCGCAAAGGTTGCTAAAGGTGGGGAGATGATGGAGAAATGACAAGACGTACAAATTCTGGCAGAAAAGTGGGGGGTGGTCTGTTGGGAGGAAGGACTTTCAAAGGCAGCCAACTGGTCATGCACGAGACTGCAATGCTGCCCACTTTGTTATGCAGGAGTGAGAATTCGATCTCTCAGAAGAAGCATAAAAGTAGATTGAATGCAGTGGGAACGGGAGGCAGGAAAGAAATCTCTGGATGCGGTTGGATCACACAGGGAGGCAATTGCAAAACACAGACATATATAAAAGGAGAGCAAGTGGGTGGCAAAGAAGGAAGACCAAGGAAATGGGGATGGGGTGGGGGTGCTGAGATCCTGAAAAAGAGAGAGGTGAGAAATATAAGAAAGGGGGAAGGTCATTTAGGAAGCAGCGTATGGAGAGCCATGAACTAGATTTAGCTACAATTCCTGTTCTTTCCGTTATCTCATTCCTTTAATTTCTTTGCCTTAGAACTTCCTACTCTTTTTTAATGCGTTGGAAAAGAGAAAGAACGGGATGGGGGTGTTTGTCGGCATTGCACATGGCTAAGTCTAAGGATGACTGGAGGGTGCTTCAACTCAACAGTGGGGAAAAGGCCCCAAACGGGCAATATTAAGATAAGGATCCAGATGGATTCTTTCCATTTTTTAAAAAAAAAATCTTAAATTAACCCCTTTTGAATAACGGCAGCTAAACAAGGTTCTTATTTCTTTAGCCATCTGCAACAATAAAATGCTACCTGGGCCTGAAGGTTTTATTAGAATGAAGGCCATCTTGGAATATTTTTCATCAATTATTAATTCATTAAGGATGGAGAGAAGTGATTAAAAAATAATTCCGGCCTTTTGCTCTGCTGTTCTCTCTTAAAGGATGGGAACCTTTAGTAGCGTTATGATTATTCAGAACTGCTATTATTCAAATCTATGGGAATCTGTATTTTGGACTGTTTTTTTCATAGTCAATATGGCTACACATAGGGTTTTTGGGGGGGGGTTGGCAGTTATTGATTTTTTTCTTTTTTTGTCATTTTTTATTTTGTTCTGGAATTGTTATTGTTTATTGATTGTTGTTACTGTATTGGCTATTCCTGGGATATTTGTGCTCACCATCCACCAGGGGGCAGCAGACATTTAAAACAATGTGTTTCTTTTACAGGTAAAATGAATATCCCATATATTGAATATCCTTATTCTCCTACTTATGCCTCCCCCGTGAGTTTTTTCTGTTCCTCCTCAAGATTCTTCAAAATTATGCAAACCCTACAATTTTCTCAAAGTCTTCTGTACCAAGGATGCCATTTTGATGGTGGAAGGAAAGAGAAGTGTGCGTGTATCTGTGCATCTGTCTATGTATGGATGGATGTGTGTCTGTACCTGTGTGGTTATGGGTCCTACCTGTGTACACACATAAGCAAACCTGTCTGACATCCATCTTTGTTATGGTTTATCCACTCTTAAAATAAAATACATAATGGGGCATTTGAGACCTGCAACTAAATGTTGAAGTGTTAAAGGTTTGGGGGGCTCCCCCCGCACTGTTTTGCAGAACATTCCAGTGCATTTCCCAGACATGCCCCCTCCCATTGCATTCTGGATCAATTCAGTGGTTTCAGTCCGCTTGGCTTGGGCTAAGTAGAAATGATCTGCAAATATGGGCAGAGTGTGGTCAAAAAAGTCAAGATGGCGGTTATGACATTGCAATCCAAGCTTTGGTTGTTTTTTTCTGCACAGCGCTGGTGTGTGGTGTCTCAGGTACACTTAATGTACCTTGAAAAGTGGAAGAGGAGTGGCTATCTGAAGTGAGGGGGAAATTAGGGTGAACATCTCCACCGCCAGGTCTCTGTCTCATTCTTTCAGCCTGGACGCGTGAACAATGTTTTTTGCAGCACTAAAGCACTTCATTGCGGGATTTTTTTTTTCTTTTTTAATTCCCAGCCTGGACAGTACCCTGGAATTCCCTAGAGGCAACGTTTTCCTGCTGAGGCATTCAATTTATGGACCATTTTTCTCCCCAGGCCCCATGGCAGGAAATCTCTAAAGGGCAAAGAGAGGAGACCCCCAACAAGCTTTATTATCTTCCCCTGTGGGCCAAGAAAGAATGATTTTCCACTTTTATGCAAAGCAAAGCTCTTTTTTTACTCCCCAACCTGCCTCCCTGACTAGCAGTCGGTAGTGAAGGAGAGGGAGAAAACTGAATAATTTACTATGGCTCTTCATTAAAATGGCTATATTTTTGGCAGCTCCCTCGGCTTTTTCCTTCAGCAAGAAAGAGCTGAGCCCCCTAAAGGGGCTTCATTAGGAGTGCCTAGGCATTCAGCCCTTTTCCAAGACTGGCTCCAGTCTCTTAAATTCAAGGACAAGAGGGGGATTTCGTGCTCCAGTTCACTCGCCTTGCCCTCCTTACTCCAGAAAGGTCCTTCTGGGTGCTGAAGAAAGAGCCACCGGGCTTCCCGTAGTGGGTGAGACAGGATAAAGCGAGAGTTGATTGCATTTAGGGAAATCAAATTTGGGTCTGCAAATATCCTCATGATCACAATATGGCACACAGGGATATAGAATACACTAACCTGTTGTCACCATCTAGACCAGTGATTCTCAATCGTAGGAACTCTAAGATGTATGGACTTCAACTCCCAGAATTCCCCAGCCAGCTGGCTGGGGAATTCTGGGAGTTGAAGTCCATACATCTTAGAGTTGTCAAGGTTGAGAAACACTGATCTAGACATTCTCAGATTTTTGTGGCCCAGATACATTAATGAAATGCACTGGATCCCTTTGATTGATTGATTGATTGATTGATTGATTGATTGATTGATTATGTGCCATCAAGTTGTTGTCAACTCTTAGGGACCACATAGATGGATCTTCTCCACGACATCTGTCCCTAACCTGGTCTTTCAGGCCCTCAAACAGCACACCCATCACTGTTGTAACTGAGTCCATCCCCCTTGCTGCTGGTTGTCCTCTGCTTCTCTTTCCTTCCACCTTCCCCAGCCTGAGAGCCTTCTCCAGAGAGCTGGGTCTTCACATCATGTGTCCAAAGTAGGATCACTGGAGCCTGGTCATTGGTGTCTCAAGTGAGAACTCTGGATTGATTTGTTCAATGATCCACCAATTTGTTTTCTTGGCTGTCCATGGGATTCTCAGGTCTTCTCCAACACCAAAGTTCAAAACCATCGATGGTCCTCCTATCCTGCTTCTTCAGAGTCCAACTTCTGCATCCATAGAGGGTCACAGGGAAGACCATGGTTTGCACGATTCCGATCATTGTAGGAATGGACACATCACGGCATCTGAATATCTTTTCCAGGGCCTTGGCTGATCTATGGTGGCACCTTTTCTGACTACCAAATTTTATTATGAATCATAATTTTTATTACGAATGGAATTTGTTAACCAGAAAAGGCGCTACCAGACTCCTCCTCATTTTTTGCCACCATAGATGGCCCTCCTTCTACATTGTCCCCATGTATTTAAAATCCCCCCCCCCCATCTTAAAAATTGCAGCTTGGCAGCAACCTTTGGCCTCTGGAGGCAAAATCCAGGGACTCTGGGCCCAAAGACCTTAATCTTCTCCTTCCTCTTATTTCTCTTTTTCTTGAAAAACCCTAAAATTGAGGCCAGACACATTGCTGTGTAAAACAACTGACAACAGTTGGAGTGATGGTTTTTCATTCCCGCTCCCCACAAAATATGAGGGGACAAGAGTATTTCTGAGCCCCTACAGAGTGCATTTTCTTTGCTTATCACTGGGACGCTCCAGTTATTGTTCTCCAAGAGGCAAGGCTGTCAGGGTTAAATGTTGAGGTGCAACTTTAACTGCATGCAAAATCACTGAGGTTTTAAGGGTCTGGACTGGAGCTGCAACCAGAGAAATGTATTAATTCCAAGCAAGAAAAGTGGGTCTGCTAGGGGAATTCCTTTCAGTGTGGTCTGATGAGGAAGGAAGCTTAACCCATCATTTTTCAGCTACAAACTCAGAGTAAGTTATATCAGCTAATGAACATCCCATTTACCCCTTTTTAACCCTGATGTTATTCTTGTTTACCCCTTTTGACAGACAAGATTGAAAGGGAATAATAATAATAATAACAACAACAACAACAACACGAAATACAAAGACCTGCAAAATAGAAATAAGATGACTGTGGCAAAAGAAAGCAAAGAGAGTCCCAATAGTCATAGGCGCCTTGGGTGCCATCCCAAAACATCTGGAGCACCCCTTGAAGACCCTCGGCATCGGCAAAATCACCGCCAGTCCGTTGCAAAAGGCAGCTTCACTTGGAACAGCTTATATCCCGCAACGATCCCTTTAACCCCATCAGACAACAACATCTGCCCATCCCAGGTCCTTGGGAAGGACTCGATCAGTGGACCAAAATGCCAAATCCAGCCTAAACATCTGGCTGACTGTGCGACCAACCATAATAATTTGCTCTTTCTTTCTCCAGTTATTTCCTGCATCGGATTTCCAACCATAAACATTGAACAGAGTGCCATCCTCTTAAACTCCACAAAGCTCTGGGCAAATTATTTATTAACATGAGCACAGTAACAACAGCAGCATTTGTTTGTAAGTTTGATAAAAATAGAATGATGGGTTAAATATACCATCCCGGGGCTCATCAGCCAAAATGAACAGGGTGCTAAGAGAAGCCTCCATGGGCCAAGGCAGTATACCAGAGTCCCAGCAGGGGAAGATGTTCGGCTGCCTCTCTTATAGTCCGCTGAACATTAAAAGGAAGCCAAAGCAATTAAAGGTTTGGAATCTGTAAGAGGCCCAAACTGGTTCAACGGGTTTAGCCAGACAGATACCTCTTGTGTTTGCCCAAGCAGCTCATTCCTAAAAGAATAGACCCTTCCCCATTTTCTGGGCCCGGCCCTTCCCTGGGAACGCGGTTCCTGGCTGCAAAGCAAACTGCTTCTGCCCAACTGAGGCTGGGCAGAGAATTAGATGGCCAAGGTGTTTAAAAATCTGTTGGAGCGCTAAAACCACGCATTCACTTTATAGGCCTTCAACCTCCTTATAAACCGGGTTTGTAAAAGTGGCCTGCTTTTATGCCTGCAGTGGCCACCTTCCAAGCAACCACACCCTCCTGCTTTTGTTGCACAGGGGAGTGGCGAGCCTGCCACACGCACAGACTCACTCTGTTTCTGTGTCTCCAGGGTTATTAAGCACACCAACAATTGCCTGGCTAGGTTCGTACAACCCACCAAATCCGGGTTCATGAAACATCATCGCTGCAGGAACCTGGCATGGTGCCCGACGCGTCACGCCGCCCTCCGCTTTGTGAGGCAGCCCGGTTTCAGTTCACCGTGGCCGGATTCCCATGGCATGTGGAACCACAGACCAGCCAATCCCATTTCAATCTAGCCCGGATTTAAGCCTAAATCGAGTCCCACGTTGCTTCGCTGCAAGGGCAAATCTCTTTCAGCCCGTTGCCCAACTTCCGGCGAGAGGTTTCCCTCCCTTAGTCTCAGCACTTCCTTTGGTGAAGCTGGAAATAAATTACGTACCGCAAAGGGGCTTGGGACATCTGTCCATTTATACCTCTCTGAAAAATGAAGGGGAGCAAATCTGTTGTGGGGGGAGAAGCCCGCAAAAGAAAGATGGAGCTGCAAAGAAGCAGCGGGGGATCTGCACGGTGAATGCCCCTCTCCCCTTGGGGACACCCCCTTCCTGCCCCCCGGAGGACCTCCTCCCCGCCATCTTCCCCTGGGAACGTGGGACTGCAAGCTGCTGGAGAGAAGATGCGGAAAGGACAGCAGGGCGTGCCCACCCACGTGTGCACTGCCCCACACAGCTGGGGCCTTAAAACCCTCCACCCGTGTCTTCTTCTCCGGGCAGAAAACAAGGCAGGGAAGGCCTTCAGGGACTGGCCTCTCGAGGTCTTTCCAGCCTCTTTACCTTAGGAGTAGCCTTAGGAGGGCTGTTTGTTTCTGCTCTCCCCATCTTGCACTTGTGTGTGCTGGTGTGTAAGTGTGAACTGGGAGATGTGGGGTGGGCTTCATGCACTCCACTCTGGGTCACATGACCAGGAGAGAGGGGGGCTTAGAATGGAGCAGTCGCCAACACTCCGAGCCGCTGCCCCTCCCACCCGGAAGCCCCGGGAATATTTTCTGAATTTATTTTTCCTCTCTGCAGCCCCTGGATGGATCTGACCACTTTCAAGCTCCATCTTTCTTTTGCGGGCTTCTCCCCCCACACCAGATTTGCTCCCTTCATTTTTCAGAGAGGTATAAATGGACAGATGTCCCAAGCCCCTTTGCGGTACGTAATTTATTTCCATCATTCTGTTGGGTTGGAAAGAATGAAAAGGAAGCAAACTTTTCTTTCCCAGCAGATTGAATGAGTTTGAAACAAACGTAGAATAGATTTTCAGTCCATTATTTGAAAAATACATTATCAGTTTGCTGTGTGACACAAAGTATTTTGCGGTTTGTGTTCCTTACAATAGGTGGGATTGGGGGTCAAATTCAGAATTATGCATCCTCAGCTTAAGCCGTTTCTTTTCACACTTTCTCACATTTTTCTAATAACTAAACATCAAGCCACCAACCCAACAGGAAAGTTGTTCATAGACCTAGCTGCAAAAGGGGTTAAAAGATGCATTTATGGACCATAAGCCAGTAGTTCAATGGAACCTCCATGTTTCAAAGCAGTCTAACTGTGAACACCAAGGGCTAGAGGACCAACAAGTGGGGGAGATGGGAGCCCCCTTATGACTTTTCCAAAAGCATCTCTGGACTGGAAACACAGTAAAACCTCAACTTAATAGATCATTCAGGGAGAAAGGATGTCCATTAAATCCAAAGGTCTGTTAAATCCAAAGGTCTGTAATTTGCATCAGTTTACCCAATTTGCATCCTGTTATGCCATTTGCCTAATTACCCAGTTGATATATATGGCATCGTCCGTAGTAAGCCCTCAGTTTAATGGACATTAGTTCATTAAATGGGAATATGGTCTGAACAAAAAACACGTCCATTGTATGTGAAATCCACCGAACTGAGGTGACGTAAACCAAAGATTTACAGGTAGTCCTCACTTAACAATGCTAACTGGGACTGGAAACTCTGTAATTAAGTGACGCAGTCGTAAGGTGAAAAGCCACATGACTGTACTGCTTAGCGACAGCAGTTCCAGCAGTCCCAGTTGCTGTTGTTAAGTGAGGACCTCATATGACTGCAACTTGCAACTTCTTGCCAGCTTCCCCATTGACTTTGCTTGTGGGAAACTGGCAGGGAAGGTTGCAAATGACGATCACGTGACTGCGGGATGTTGCAATGGCTGTAAGTACGAGGACCGGTTGTAACTATCACTCATTTGGTGCCGTCCTAAGTTTGAATAGTTGCTGAACGAGTGGTCGTTAAACGAGGACCACCTGTGCTATACTGTTTTATATAAGCAGAAGGGGTATATTAAAATAATAAGATAAAATAAAATCTAAAATACAGTATTCGGTGATATTTTTGGGGGTGTGGTACAGCAGCATGCCTTTCATCAACCTGATGATCTCAGCCAACCAAAGACCTCTTGGTGATTGGCCAAGCACGTGAACATCTTGCTGATCCTTTTGTTAACAGTAAAAGCTGCACCAGGGACAAAAGCCTTGTCCTTAAGAAAATGTCTTCTTTGGGGTATTTTCACCAACGCAGATCTGCAGCTTTACAGACATCACTTTAGAAGAAGCCTTGTTGCGTCCTTCTCTCTGCCTGTCTCCTAGGAAGATGCGCCTCTTCTCACTGGTCCCAATGTCGTCTGACAGTGGGCGCCCGTGTCCCAGGAAGCATCATTTTTGGATGAGACACTCACCCTCCTTTTTCGTGCAATCCAGAACACATCTGCTTACCCGCAGTGTTCACACTATTATTATTTCTATTTACACACGGTCTAGCAGATACTGTCGTTCTGTCTGCGGAGTCCTTGGGGTTCTCTGAGCTGGGTTGTTTTCTTGCAAATGTCTCGTTACCCAACTAGGTAACATCTTCAGTGTTGAGCACAGTGTTGAACACATTTGCGGAGCAAACCCCATTCCATTCTAGCATGGAAGATGTTACCTTGTCGGGTAACGAGACATTTGCAAGAAAACAGCCAAGCTCAGAGAACCCCAAGTTCAACCCTGAGCTGCACATATTCGCCTCTATTGATAGTTCTGTCCGTCTGGATTGGGTACTTTTGACTGCGGGATCTCTCCCGAGGAGCTAAGAGAGTTCAGGATATACCGTAATTGTAATATATCCGTTGTTCCAAGCAAAGCCACCTTCTGTAGCTGGCGAGCTGAGATTCCGTCGGCTCCTACTATGATCAAGGGTTTTTCCAGATTTTGGGGGGTTGGCACCAAGGGCCCCCAACAACTGTTAGCGTCACTGCAACTTCCTTTTTTCACATGCGCTCGATCTCTATTTGAAGGTCTTTATATTTCCATTATTTTCTAGTTCTTTGTCACTGACCCACCTATCTCCAGCTACTGCAGCATTGTGTTTCTTCACGTCTGACTTATTATGGGCTAAAAGTTTTATTGGTCTGTTGTCACTGTTGTTTTTATTAGCCCCCTTTTTCTCTAATGGCTTACATAATGAAACCCATTCATTTTATCCCCACATCAGCCCTGTGAGGCAGGCCAGGTGAGGGAAAACAGCTGGCTGAAAGGATATTTTTTGGCTACTGGCCTTTTCATACTGATTAACCACAGCAGGTAGACCAACCCCTCGCTTAAAGCATTCCTCAATGAGGGCTGTCCAGCCTCTGCTTGAAAACATCCAGCGCAGGGAACCCCACCATCTCTCTTGATCTCTGGTTCTATAGTGACTTAGCTCTTTCCATTAATTTTTTTTTGCTCCTAACCCTCACTCGGAACCTATGTTCTCGTAACTTACATTTATTATTCCATGTCCTGCACTCTGGAATACTGGAGAAAACAGAGCAGAATTGAAGACGGAGTCTGGCCTATGCTGAATACAGGTAGTCCTTGCTTAATGACCACAATAGAGACTGGGAAATTCGTTCAGTGGGGCAGTTGTTAAGCGAGTTGTGCCCGATTTTACGACCTTTTTCGCAGCGGTCATTAAGCGAATCACCACGGCCGTTAAGCAAATCACCCAGTTCCCCATTGATTTTGCTTGCTGGAAGCCAGCTGGGAAGGTCACAAATGGCAATCCTGTGATCCCGGGGTGCTGCAACTGTCGTAAGTGCAAGCTGGTTGCCAAGCACCCGGATCGCCATCACGTGGCCACAGGGGTGTTGCGACGATTGTGTGAGGACCAGTTGTAAGTCCCTTTGTTTAGCATAATTGTAACTTCAAACAGTCACTAAATGAATGGTTGTTAAGTGAGGACTACCTGTATAGCGGACCTATTACACCCCACAGCTTGAAAACAACTTGCTGCATCCTAAAATTGCTTGTGCCTTTTTTGCAGCCACATCACATCACTTGCTCTGCCTCATTTTATAATCAACTATTATTTCAAAATCCTTTTCCCACATCCTATTACCAAGCCAGGTACTCCCTTTCTTTTATTTTTTTTTTTCCTAAGAGTGAGGAACCGTGTATTGATCTCTATTAAATTTCCTTCTGTTCTTTTCAGTCCATATTTCCCATCAAAATCATGCTGAATTTTATTTTGGCCTTCAAAAAGATTAGCTACCCATCTCACTTTTTATGACCTGCAGATTTAATGGAACGTTCCTTCCACCTCTGCATCCAAGGCCTTAAGGAAAATAATGTGGGGGGGGGACCCCAGATTGATCCTTGGAGCACCCCACTCAATACCTCCCTCCAGTTTAATGAGTGTTTTGTATGATTCCAGAACCAGTGGACCATCTACCTGCTAGAAACACAGTACAACCACATTAATTCTGATTACAGCAGGAAAGTGTGAACAAGGTAATTTATCAGGCAGGTGGGATTTCTATAAACCCCCCCCCCCCCCCCCGGTTTTGGGAAGCCCATACAATAAGTGTGAAAGTGTGAAAAGTCAGGCTGAAGAGAGCAGAATGCTCCGTAGGAAAATTGGGGAAATCTTTTGCAAAATAACAATGGAGGTTTGTGAATTAAAAAAAAAATTACAAAAATAGCTATGCTTGTAGTTAGCAGGTACCAGTGGGAGAGTCCTGATATATTTTTATTTAATAGAGTACAAACTGTAAATGAAGAAATATGTCTCTGTGTGTATGTGTCTGTGTGTGTGCAAGTATGTGTATATACTTCTAGTATTATATTTAAGCATGTATGCCGCCCTGCTCTCTGGGCAGCCCACAACAATCAAAGAAATTACAGTAAAATCAATAAAACATAAAAAATGAAGATAAAAGGAAAAAAAGATGGTGAGCGCCAGCAGAGAGCAAAAGTGAATTGAACTTTGACGAGAGGGAACAGAGGTGTTTTCGCATCAAGGTTTATTAAAACAGTTGTTGCCCGCCACGGTTAAATAGCCACGGCTATTTCTCAGATTAACATTTCATCTTTTTTTCCCGGTGTTCAAGGCAGCTTACATGTACATCTCTCTTTTTATCCCCCCCAACAACAACCCTGTGTGGTAGGCTCAGTTGCCCCAGAGTTACTTAGATTTCCAGCGCTGAGGGTGGATTCGAACCTGGGTCTCCCCAGTCCTCACGGTTTGCTTGTTTTAGTGTGTGCCATGCAAACCTAGCTCACGGTGCACGGTAAACCATGTTGGTGGCTCAGCCGGCCAACGGAGCACACTCAGTGGCGGAGTATCCGGGGGGTTGGGGTTCAGCAAAGCAAGGTTTGGTGGGGTGGCCGGACCCAGACGGTAGTAGTGGAAGTTAAAAGGGGGCAAAACGGGCCGGACCGAAAAATGTAGGGAAAATTCTATGGAGGCAAAATTCTATTGAACCAGATACAAAACACCCACATCTGACTATAGGGAAGGTTTCTTGCTAGAGCAGTACTGCTCAACCTTGGCGGCTTGAAGATGGGTGGACTTCAACTCCCAGAATTCCCCAGCCAGCTTTGCTGGCTGGGGAATTCTGGGAGTTGAAGTCCACCCATCTTCAAGCCGCCAAGGTTGAGCAGCACTGGGCTAGAGACCTTGGCTACGAGTTTATCTCAGGTTGCCCTCCACTTTGGATAAAGATAAAGATAAAATAAAGATCGCCCTGCTTTGAATCCCCCCCCAGGCATGAACTTTACGCTTGCTTTGGAAGCAAAGGAACTTCCTGCAACCGCCCGTGCGCGACAACCGATCCAACCGAGCCGCGCTCCGTCCCCGCTTTCGCGGTGCCATCCGCGGGCCTCGCTCGTTTATTCCTTCCACTCCCCCCCCCGACGGCCTGCAGGGCAGATCCAAGGCGGCCTCCACGGCGTCACCGCCACCCCCACCCCCGGTGACGCAGGGCCCGGCCCTACGTCACCCAGGGGCGAGCCCCGGGGGTCTCCCCACTGCAGCTGCCCTGCCCTGCCCTGCCCTGCCCTGCCAGACCTAAAATTGCAAGCCGGCAGCCAGGAGCCCCCCCGCCCCGTCCTCCCAGCCCCGCGCTGCCGCCCCCAGGCGACGCCCCACCCCGGCTGAAAAGCGGGGGCGCGCCAAGTCACCCCAGCGAGCGCTTCGCCACCCAAGCGAGCGGGCACGGCCTCGCGGGGACGGGACGGGAGGGGAGGGGAGGGGAGGGAAGGGGAACATCTGGCGCGCCCCGGTCGGATTCCGGCCTCGGAGCGACCCCCCCCCGCGCCGCTGCAGGGGGCGGGGGGCGCCAGCGCCGCGCTCCCCCGCCGAGGGCTGGCCCGCCGGAGCGCGCGCGGACCCCGGGCGGGGGCGGGGCCTGGGGCGCGCGCGCGGCGGGGGGCGTGCCAGGCGCGAGCCGGGGAGGGGGCTCGGAAATGCAGCGGCGGAGCAGCAGGTGGTGCTGCCGCTCAGCCGCAGGAGCGAGCGCGGGGGTCCGCAGCCGCCATTGAACAATAGGCGAAGCCGCGGCGCGGGCGAGGCCGAGCGCGCCCGGGCACTGCGCCGCCGTCCCCCCTGCCGCCGCAGCCCGCCAGGCCCGCAGCCCCGGCGCGGCTCTCCCCGGAGGCCGCCGCCGCCGCCGCCGCCGCCGCGCGAGAGACGCCCGCGGGGCCTCCCCGCCTGCAGCGCCGGGGCTCTGCTGCCTCTCCGCCGGCCGCCGGGGCGACGCGAGCGGGCGCAGCGGCCCGGGGGGCTCCGTCTCGGGGCGGGCGCGCGGGAGCCGGGGCTGCGCCGGCCCGGGCCGCGGCAGCGGCAGCGGCAGCGGCAGGAGCCGCCCACAAAGGCCGCCGCCGCCGCCGCCTGGTGCAGAGTCGCCGCCTCCGCCCGCCTGCGCCCGGGCCGCCTTTCCCCGGCTGGTGGCGGCGGCGGCGGCGGCGGCGGGCGCAGCAGCTGGAGGGCCGGCCGGAGCCGGAGCCGGAGCCGGAGCCGGAGCCGGTTGCGTCCCGCCCGGGGGCCGGACTGGCATGATGTTTCCGCAAAGCCGGCACTCGGTAAGGGGGTCTGGAGGGGGCGCCGGGGAAGGGGGCCGAAATGCCGCGGGGCGCGCTGAGGGTCGGGGCCCCCGGGAGACGCCGGTGCCGGGGCGGACGACCTGGGCAAGGGGGAGAAGAACTCGCGGAGGGGGGCCGAGGGCGCAAGGAAGGGGGGGGAGATGGCGGAGCCCCGGCATCAGGGTGCCAAGAGTGCAGGAGAGGCGGAGGAGCCCAGATATTAAGGGGGGCGTTGCGAGGCGTGAGCCCCCCTCCGGTTTTGCAGAGGGGTCTCTGGTAGGGTTAGTGGAAAGGGGGGCGCCCGGGGGGGAGGGAGGGAGGGAGAAGCTGGATTTGGGGAACGAGGTGCGGGTGGTGCAGCGAGAGGGGAGGAGGCGGTGGGGGCTGGGCTGCGGTGAATAATGGGGGGCGTGAAAGAGTGGCCTGCAGGAGGTATTGCCCCCCCCCCCGGAAGAAGCCTTTTCTTAAGGGGAAGCAGCCGAGGCATGGGCAGAAACCGGGCATAGCAGGCAGGGTGTGGGTCTGGATCTGGATCTGGATCTGGGGGTGGAGGAAAGGACATATGGGCCTTGGGGGGACGGAGACTTGGGGGTGCCCCCAAGAGACGAGGGGCACGGGCCTGGCTGAGCACCAGCCGGGTGGGAGTGGCCAAGAAGTTGCTGGAGCCCCGTGGTGGTAGGGTACCTCCGGAGCACTGCCGGGGAGTGAGAAGATGCCTGTGGATTAAGAAGCAGGTCCTCATTGAGGAGGGTGGAAGGTGGCCCTCTCCAGTTGGGAGTTGCAATGGGGGGGGCTTTGGGGGATGAGTGGGAAGCCCATTAAGGGCAAGAATAGGAAGAGGGGTGATGGCTTGGCCTGTGGCTGGGAAAAGGAGGATTTGATTGGAAGATATGGTGGGATTTGCAAAACGTGGGGGTGGGGGTGGGAGCCATAAACAAACAAACTCAGGAGCTCGGCATCCCCCCCCCCCCATTGCACTTTGATATCTATAGGTTGAAATAGATGGAAGGAAACAGCACCGGCGTTTCCATTTCCCTGAAACTGCTGGAAACAGGCCGCCTGTGCGGTGCTTGGTCAGAAATGGCCCTTTAAGCATCTGCAGAAAGAAAAGACTCGTTTCATACCATGTGAAGAATACAGGATTATAAAGGGAGGAATATGAAAGGCAAGGAGAGTCACGTGAGCAGCGTTAGATTTAAATGACAGGAAAGCAGGTTTAGTTTTACTCTTCGCTCTGCACATTTTGCAATCTGGGCCTTCTCCTTTTGGAGGTGGAGGAAATTGTGTCCCCCGCCCCAGAATTCCTTGCCAAGGCCAAGGACAGACCTGGAAAAAGTTGTGTGTCCCCAGGTTGTGTCACGGCCGTAAAGCTGTTCAAGATCCCTTCATGGGGTATGTTTGCAGCAAAAGCCACCGAGCCCTAAAATAAAAACCAGCTCTTTCCACGTAGAAAAGTCACGAAGGAAGTTTTAGGGTTTATGCTGATGAGCTAGTTTTCCAGGGGACTGGATTTGTAGAAATTATTGGGGAATGCCAAAAAGCGGAGCTTCCTGGCACAAAAGAAAAATGAATGTATCTAGCATTGCACAATGCTTAAGATATCTTTGCTCTGTGCTCACATCCAGCTAAGCCATGATGTGCTTTTCCCCTAGAATGATCTCTGAACCCAGCCATTGCGACTTGCACTCTGCGCTTTACAACTTAACTGTGATGTTTGGACTCAGCGGTGGTGGCTTATTTAATAAATTTGTAGTTCAAGCAAGCAAGCAAGCAGGACGCATTCAACAACAAATGGGGATTGGTGAAAAAAAAATCCAGGTGTTCACCGTCCAAAACAGGACAGGCACCCCTTTTCTCCCCCACCAAAATATTTAATTCTTGCAACTGCTAATGGCAGATAGAATTGCTGGATTGGTGAAATCAGATGCTTCCTGCAAACCATCTGTTTCCAGCTGTCCAGATATGAAACGGATATAACCAGCCAGACCTGGATTATCTTGAAACAAGTCAAATTAAAGGGTCTTTAAATGCTTTAAACCAGCATTTCCCAGCCTGAGCAATTTGCAGAGGTGAGGGCTTCAGTTCCCCTAATTCCCTACCCAGCGTGGCCACGGTTGAGAATGATGGGAGTTGAAGCCCACCTGTCTGGAAGTTGGGAAACGTTGCTTTAAAAGTATTGAAGGACTTGGCTGGGCTGTGCCCTGACAAATTCACGTAGCCACTCTTTGGATAGACAGCCAGCTATAAAAAATGGATTTAATAATAAATCAGTGGAAGCCAGGTCTTGGGCTGCCAGAGCTGTTCTGCCACCAAGAGTCTATTGGAGTTGAGCAGCCCATAAATTCAAAAACAGTACAGTACTGCAAACCTCCAACACCAGTTGAGGGCAGCAAATAGATGTTTCTGGGTCCCTTTGCTGCCTCCTGCTGGCTGTAGAGATGTTTGCAGCCCGGTTACAGTAAACCAAAAACTGCACAAAAATGAAAATGCGTGGCTCTCCATAGTGGGTGAGCCAGTCTGATTGTGTGTGTGTCTGATTAGATGCACTCAAACCTGCACGTAGAAGGTGTCACTTTTTAGTGTTCCCCCACACGTAAAACGTTAATTCCTTAGGAGTAAAAGGCTGGTCAGAGAATTGCTGGATTAGCTCTGGCGAGCTGACTATTTATGAAGAGAGAGGGGGCAGAAGGCAGTATTCAGAAACAGAGATTTCTCTTCCTGACCTTGCAGACGCGCCCACGTCTCACACCCACTTGGAAGTGGTAGTTTTGGAACATTCACCTACGTGCAGAACAGGCCAGGGATTGGTTGCAGCATCTGTGATACTGTACTATTTATTTATTTGCTCGCTTGCTTTGCAGTTGGCCAAAACTTTCTATTTATTTATTATTAGATTTATCTCCCACCATTATTTGTACAATTCAAGGCAGCTCCCATCTCCTGTTTTCCCCATAACAACAGCCCTGTGAGGTAGGTTGGACTGAGAAAGGGACTGGCTCAAAGTCCCCCAGCCGTGGCTAAGGCAGGACTAGAACTCACCGTCTTCTGGTTTCTAGCTCAACATCTTCACTACTACTCCGCACTGGCTCTCAAAATATTGCTGTCTAAAACATATTGAGGATTGATTGATTGATTATGTGCCCTTGTAAGTGATAGTTTGAGTGGTTTCATTAAGCTAAAACCAGGTGAACCATATCAACTTAGGGTAGGGGATAAACACTACCACTGTAGCTCCTAAATC
The DNA here is from genome assembly GCA_030867105.1 of Liasis olivaceus. Taxonomy (NCBI): domain Eukaryota; kingdom Metazoa; phylum Chordata; class Lepidosauria; order Squamata; family Pythonidae; genus Liasis; species Liasis olivaceus. Next base: position 7,014,881 of record CM061349.1, read on the forward strand.
ATAGTTTATGTCTTTTCCTCGACCGGGCAATGCAAGTTTTCTTCTGTGAGCCTTGAGGACTAGCATCCTGAGCAGGCAGCTTAGCAATATATTGAATCAAACATAATGACAGCTGGCTTCTGGGGTGATCTTTCAGCTGTGGCTAACAGATATCCCCCCCCCCTCGCCCCATGCTGTTTCAGGCCTCTTCTCATCTGCCTCAGCAGTTGAAGTTCACAACATCTGATTCCTGTGACCGGATTAAAGATGAATTCCAGTTGCTCCAGGCACAGTATCACAGGTAAATCGGTCGGTTTTCTCCAGACCCTGGTTTCCCGTTGTGCTCCCAGCTTCAGACCATGGTTGTGTGAATGATGATTCGTAGTCCAGGATGCAGGGGCTGGTGAAATCGAAAAGAAGGTTGGATCCCACAGGACGAATGCTCAGCGTGATTTGGTTTTATTACTCGTGTATTTATTTCCTCGATGTTTGCTGACAAGGATCTGAGCAATGGGGTTAAAATGTAATAGGCCTGAAAAATTGGGGGATCCTGTAAAAGCTTTTGGCTTCTCCAGCAGAGAAATGAAAGCATGGCTGGCTGGGGAATTCTGGGAGTTGAAGTCCACAAATGCTGGCTGGGGGATTCTGGGAGTTGAAGTCCACAAATGCTGGCTGGGGAATTCTGGGAGTTGAAGTCCACCCATCTTAAAGTTGCCAGATTTGAAAAACACTGGTCCAGAGTCACGTATCGTATTTAGGTATTTATTTTCTATGAGGGAGTGGAGAAGCTCTCTAAATGAACAATGTCGTTAGATCAAATGACTCTAAACTGGTTTAGATGGGTTCATGGAAGTTAAAAGTAGAATAATTACGCATTCAGCTGGCTTTATGAAACCTCCACAATTAGAAGCAGTCTACCTTTGAAGATCAGCTGCTGGGGTAGAACAGTAGAAGAGGACTAGGATGCAACTGGCTTGAATTCCTAGATGGGTATGCAAGGTTATTTTGGCAGGGGATTGATCCAGCAATTTTAATTTTAAGGTTGTGAAGCTGTGCTTTAATCATGAGGTTTAGCTCCTTGGCAAGTGCATGATTTAAAAAAAAACATTTTAGAAAAGAGAAACAATACAGATTTAAAGGAAACAGAGTAAGAAAGTAAAGCATGAATGAGTAAACAAGGGGTCCCAAAAGCCAAGGAGGTTGTAATTTTCCATTGTATTTATTTATTAAATCAATTTATATCGCCGCCCATCTCACCACGGGCGACTCTGGGCGGCGTGCAACAAAGATGTACAACAAATCATTAAAGGATTGTGAACAACTGAACATAATATAATTGCTTTAAGAAACTAAAAATAAAACTCCAAGCAAGTATAAATTTCAAAGATCACGATCAACATGGTAAAAAGGCCATAAAGGGCAACAGAGGAAGTCAAAATGGAAAACCTGACCTGATTAAATTCTCCCCTGAAATTGAAATACGGACTCTTTATCTACTGAAAAATCCAGAAACGACAACTGTGTTTTTAAGACAGTAGCAGGAGACTTAGTAGCTTCGGTTGTCCATTTGGAAGGGAGATGGGCAAAGTTCAGTTTTGCAAACCCTTAGAACAGTGTTTCTCAGCCTTGGCAACTTTAAGATGTTTGGACTTCAACTCCCAGAATTCCCCAGCCAGCCATGCTGGCTGGGGAATTCTGGGAGTTGAAGTCCAAACATCTTAAATTGCCAAGGCTGAGAAACAAATCCACCGTTGTGTGATCTGAAACAAAGTTGTATTCCCGGATCAATGCATTTTAAAAGACTGGATGCGGTTGGAGATGGGGGTATATTTGATAAGGGGCATTCAGTTTTTAGAAACCAAACTTAAAAAAAAAAAATCTAGAGGATTCCCGGAGGAATTCAATACTCTTGAGTATTTCATCCTACGTAAAAATATGGAGAGAATGCCTCTTGAGAGGAAGTACAGAGGAAGAGATATTAGTGCCTCTTTAAAAGAAGTTTTCCATCCGGTCTGTTGGAAAAGAGAGAATGCTTCTTTTCCAGTGAAGCTGAGATGAGGCGTCAGCAGAAATAATATAAAAATAACCCTTCCTTCCTGAATAAGAGAGGAACACACAGATTTCTTCTGAGATACGTTTTGTCTTGCAAATATATAAGGTATTATTTGAGTCTTTCCCATTACACTTGCTTTTATCCAAATTGTACTCAAACAGTTCAAGATAGCATACGTCATTTTCCTCCATTTGGTTCCCCCCCCTTACAACAGCCCTGTGAGGTAGATCAGGCCAAGAGATTGTGACAGACCCAAGAATCACCTAGTGAAGTCCCCCAAGTACGGGGGTGAGCCTAGGTTGGCAGCCCTTAGCCTTATTTTCCTGCTCTTGGAAAAGCTAAGCAAGTTTGGGGCTGTTGGGTTTGGACGGGAGACCACCAGGTAATGCCACGTCTGTATACTTGAGTAGAAAGCTCAAGGATCGTTCCAGGAGACGGCAGAAGCAGTTCACTTCTGCACCGTTGCCACGAGAACGACATGGACACCTCCATAAAGTCGCCAGGAGTTCCTCCAGCCGCAATCTGTCAGGTGTAGCTACTGTACCAAGCTGGTTCTTGGTCATGCAAAATTTTGCCCAGGAGGGTCCCCGTTTTGTTCTCGTTTAACCAACTTGCCCTTCTGTTCTTCTGGAAGGCAAGGCTGGTGTGCCCCTTGGCAAAGGTGAAAAACGCTTTCGAAATGAAGTGCGCCAACGTTCAGCCGTGCGAAAACTACTTTTGAAAAAGTCCCCAGCGCTAGTAGGCAATTCTTGCAAACATTCCCAAGGAGGCAGCCTTTCCTATGGCAGTGAAGCCCCCCCCCCCTTCTTCCCCCGTGCCCACCTCCCCAATTTCCCTCTTTCTTGCAGCCTGAAGTTGGAGTGTGACAAGCTGGCCAGCGAAAAATCGGAGATGCAGCGCCATTACGTGATGGTAAGTTTCGCACTCGCGATAGACAGGTCCCGCAGAGAAAAGCTGCACATCCTGCAGGTGCCCCCCACCCCCCCAGTTTGCCCCATAGAAAGGGGCAGGGGGAACCGCACTCTTGGTCCTGGGCCTCTGCAGGCCGCAGCACGTGCAGGGTCTCCCCTTCCAATGCAAGGGATAGAGAGGTTGGAGAGCAGCGTGGGGGGGGGTTCAAGGCCCCCACAGGCCAGACGGCCTCCCAGGAGGAATCAAACCTGTGAGCCAAAGGCCCCCGTTACAGCCTTAAGAGCAGCTCCGAATTGGCTTCTTGTTCTGGATTCCTCCCCATCAAACCCGAGTCCGTTTTTAATCCCTTTCTCGGATGTGGTTCATAACAGGAATTTGGCACCAAGATTTTCTCCCCAACTTTGCCTCCCGTTTTGCTTTGAAAGGGAAGAGAAAACGAGCTCACCCCTCTTTCGCCTGTCAATGGCAGGGAGAGGTTTTCCAGAGTTCTGCCTTTCCCCTTTTAATTAAATTTGGGGGGTTATTTCAGGCCCCCCCCGCCCCCTTCATCTGCTCCATTTGTCTTAATATCATTTTCATGACGCTGAGATCATGTTTCATATGTCCAGCTGGCTTTTTTAGTTCCTTAAGGCAGTGTTTCTCAACCTCTACAACTGAAAGATGTGTGGACTTCAACTCTCAGAATGCCCCAGCCAGCATTTGTGGACTTCAACTCCCAGAATGCCCCAGCCAGCTGGCTGGCTGGGGTATTCTGGAAGTTGAAGTCCACAAATGTTGGCTGGGGAATTCTGGGAATTGAAATCCACACATCTTAAAGTTACTGAGGTTGAGAAACGTTGCCTTAAGAAATGACTTCTCGGGGGGGGGGGCTCTTTAAGCACGGTCTATAGTACATTTTGGAAGGCTTCGAAATGCTCTTTGTAAGGGATTAAGGTGTTTGTCAGGAAAAAGCAATGGATGAAGGTGTGTGGCAGTCGCTGGGGTTGGGGTAAACCATGGTTTGACATTCCTTACTGAATGAGCTGGTTGCCATTTAGATGGGAGCCTTCCTAGGCGAGTCAACAGGCCACAAGTTTTGTTATCCAGCCTGGGAATTTAAAGAAATACCCTGGAAGAAGACAATAGCAACTTCCTTTTTGAGTCAAAGAAAACTGGATGGACGTCTCTGTTTAGCCCAGCGGGAACCAAGTTCTAGGAGATGGAATCTTTCCCTTTTTTTTTTTTAACTTGAGGACTAGAAACTTAAGGAGGCGCTGGAGAGACCCAGAGAGCAAGAACAAGGATTCTGCTGCCTGGTGGCTGCCTTTTGTGTCGTCTGTTCCGCCTCCCTCACCTTTGCAGAAGAGACCGACCATTTGCATAAGTCACGCAGGACGCCGCAGCACGAGGCTTGGCTCGTTTTTTATTTTTTTTTTTTTTTAGCTTTTAAATCAGCCCCTTGCGCTGCCGCCCTGACACAGTTAGCTGGTTCTCCTTGACGCGCCCGCTTGGAGGCGGCCAGCTGCGCGGGTTGCAGCTGCCAAGATTCAAGGTGATGGATTTTTATTTTCCACCATCAAGGCGTTGTCGTTAGCATTGATTGAAACAAGTTCTCAGGCCCTCCAGAAAAAGACAGCCGCACCTTCCCTGGAGCAGAGAGATAAGGGCCGCGGAATGACTGCTTTGTATTTCCCAGGAAATTCAATTAAAAAAAGGAGAAAAAAACACACAGAAGCTGGAAGAGGAGAGCTTCGCCCTGTCCTCCGGGGTAAGCGAGGTGGTGTAAGCACACGCTGTCCTTGCGTGAGAGTCGAGAAAAGCCGCAAAACTCAGGGGACGTTGCAGAACCGCATCTTGCTCCTGCGGCTTCCGTTTAGACAGCAGAACGGCCATTGGCCAAACCCCCTGCCTTGCCAAGTTCCTAGTCCTTAACGCTGAGCATCTGAATTCTACGTAGCCCTGCAAGATCCATTATGCAGAACAGAAGACTAAACTGGGGTTTTTTTTCCCCCCTTCCTCCCTTCCTCAGATAATTCCTGAGGCCCCAAATCAGCTCTTGGCAACTGAAATAAATGGGCACGGTCCGTGTTTCTGAGACTTTTTGCTCTAAGGACCCCTTCCCACTTTTAAAAATTGCAGAGGACCCCAAAAGAGTTTTTGTTTGCATGGGTGAGGTTTATCAATATTTACCACGTTAAAAATGAAAATCAATGCATTGGTAGAATATTTATTTATGGAATCTGGTAAAAATAACACTATTCAACCCGTTCGATATTAGCGTCAATAAAATATTTTTCATGAAAAAACCCTGTTTTTTTTAAACAAATAATAAATAGCAATGAGAAGAGTGACCTCATTTTATGTTTTTGCAAATGTCTTCAATATCTAGCAAATTATTTTGATTTTGCAGGGCCCTGAGAGGGTCTTGGGGACCCCCAGGGGCCCTCAGACTACACTTTAAGAAACACTGTTCTAGTGACTCAAAAAAATGTCATTTAGGGCAAAATAGAGGGTGTAGAAGGTATACTATCCAGGTTTTCTGACTACAGAACCTGGATTTTCTTGGCATAAGATTTTGGAACTTCTCCGTGTGACACTTAGCCATATAGGTGTTGATCACCTGTTGTAGGTTTTTTCCTGCTTAAATAAGTAGGTTGCACAAGGAACCTTTTTAATGAAAAGTCAGAGAATGGCTCGTGATCAAACCGAGTTCATCCTGGTTGTGTCTAAAATCGTGGCTTGGCCTTAGCTTGGTTGGAAGAGTTTTGGGGTAGTCTGAGTTCACTGCAGTTGAACCTTAATTCCGTGTGAAGGATGCAAAGTGGGGGGAACGGAATTGCCTGCTGTTAAGCAAAAGCTGGCGGTGGGTGGGACCAAAGTTGATGTGGGCGGGGCTGGAACCAGGATGGGTGGGGCCAGAATGGCTGTGGGTGGGGCAAAAATCAATGGGAGCATACCAGCAATTTTTTTCCTCACTCATCCATTTTCTTTCTTTCTCATCTTTTTCCCCTTTCTCCCCTTCCTTACCCTCTTTCTCCCTGACACTCTGTACAGTAAAGCTATTTAAACAATAATAAAAATTTGCTGGCCGCAGTGGGGCCAACAAATGAGTCAAGTCCTGTACCAGGAAGGAATGTTGTGGGCGTGGCCAAGCTGCAGGCGCGTGGGAAGGGAGAGGAGTGTATTAACTTCCAGGCTGTTGCCCTTCCAAAAATGAAAATGTGTTTTTATTTTCTATGCTTAGAAGCATAGAATGGTAGAGTAGAAAGGTGTCCCCAAGGGTCATCTAGTCCAGCCCTTTGCAGTGGGCAGGAAAAGTAGTCAGGGTCAGATTTGTGGAGTGGGAAGGGACCTCAAAGGTCATCTGGTCCATCCCTTTGCAGTGGGCAGGAAAAGCAGTCAGGGTCAGATTTGTAGAGTGGGAAGGCACCCCAAAGGTCATCTGGTCCATCCCTTTGCAGTGGGCAGGAAAAGCAGTCAGGGTCAGATTTGTGGAGTGGGAAGGGACCCCAAAGGTCATCTGGTCCAGCCCTTTGCAATGGGCAGGAAAAGCAGTCAGGGTCAGATTTGTGGAGTGGGAAGGGACCTCAAAGGTCATCTAGTCCAGCCCTTTGCAATGGGCAGGGAAGCCAGTTAGAACCACAGAACCTTAAAAACCTCCAGAGATGGAGAATCTACAACCTCGCCTGTTTCTAATCTAGTTGCGTGTGGGTAGGGCGTGCCTTAGAGGCCATGACTGGCCATGATCAGGATACAGAGCTTCCACAGGCAGGGAGTGTATACCTCTTCATAAAACTGGGAAATGAGCTGTGTCCAAATCCTGTACAGACAACTCTAGAACTTAGGAGGCAGAAAACAGGCGTAGATTGGATGTAGCAAGCCAGTGTTTTAATTGTCTCTTTCTTTCTTCCTCCCTCCCTCCCTCCCTTCCAGTATTACGAGATGTCCTATGGTCTCAACATTGAAATGCATAAGCAGGTGAGATTTTAATATTGTTCTGCTCTTGGCAAGGGACTTTTCAGGCTGCCTGGTGCAGACCACCGAATCCAGGGTGGGTTTCTCTTAGGTTCTCTGAGGCTGCCTCCTCCTCCGTTGCATCTGATTTGGGATTGCAGGATCGCCCGCGGGCATTATGGGGCACATAAACTACGTGCTGCCTTTGATGACATGCAGGGCCACCCTCCCCACCCCAAACAGGCAGAGCCTTTGCAAACAGCTGGGCGGGTCCCAGACAAAAGCTAAATGTAATTGAAATTGCATTTAAATGACATTTAAATTCAATTGCGGCTAATCAGATTTGTTCCTCGTGCGTGTAATCATCTTCCCGTTCTGACTTATTCTGCCTTTGGCAAGACTCTGCAGACCACACCCGGTCTTTGAAGGTACCGGGACAAATACGAATTGAATTTCAAAACACGGATTCGCTCCACCCGGCCTATTTCTTTATCCTCGTCTCCTTCTACACTGAGATCTGCTTTGTGGCCCGGTGGACCTCTGCCAATTCTTCCAGCACCCATTGTTAGCCTGGATTTGAACCATAAAGCCTCCCTCTGCATTTTTGGGAACAGGGCCACAAATAGGAGCCAGGCTTGTTTCTTGTTTTATTCAAGCCAAGAGGCCGATCTCTTGGTTCTCTTGCACGGCCCCGATCAGTGCTGTGAAATTGCAATTACGATTCCCATCTCCCTTTGTTCGAAGCCAAAAATCAAGAGTCCCCAAAGATTTGTCTCCCCTTTTCGATGGTGACGTTGGGAAATTCCACTCAACCACTACCTACATCAGTGTTTCTCGAATTGGTGACTTTAAGATGTGTGGACTTCAATTCCCAGAATTCCCCAGCCAGCCATGCTGGCTGGGGAATTCTGGGAGTTGAAGTCCACACATCTTACAGTCGCCACGTTTGAGAAACACCGATCTACATAGCTCCCATCTTCTTTCCCTTTGCTCACTTTTACCCCCCCTTCCCGTTCTCATTCCATATAAACTGGCACAGTTTGCACATCCCACAGACCTGCACGCGTTTACCCAAACCAGCCTCCAACAGTTCCTTTATGTGATGGTTCAAAGGGTTGTGCGAAACCGGACACCGGATGGATTCCCCGAACGCTTCTTTGAACAGGCGACTTGCGGGGAGAAGCTGCCCGTCGTTCAGAGGTCCAGTAAAATGGCATGCATGTCACCCTGGTGATTTGCAGCCTTGGCACGATGCCGTCATGGCGCCACCAATGGGGGCTATGTCATTTGCAGTAGCTCCATTAATGCCGCTGTTGTGCAAAAGAGGTCGATGGCGCTGCTTGCCAAGCGACACATTCGCCCAAATGCTGTAAATGGCTTTGGAGCTGGGTTGGTTGCGTGCCAGAAGCGCGCATGTAAGTCATGGTTTTGCCACCTTGTACCAAGCAAGTGGATTGAAGGCCCATCCTCTGTGCCGACGTCGTGTTATCTTCTCTTTCAGGCTGAAATTGTCAAGCGGTTGAATGGCATTTGTGCTCAGGTTTTGCCGTATCTTTCGCAAGAGGTAACCCCCCTTTCTTTGCTCTGGAACTTTAGGAGGAAGGGGTCAGGGCAGAAACACCCTAATTTAGCTTTCAGAAAGTAGGGTAACTCTCCTCACCCTTAATGGCTCCATTAGGTACAGGATGGAATTTGTCTGCCCCACATTAGCACCTAAATCTTCACCTCCCCTCCAAACCTGCCCCCCACCCATGCTTCAGGTTTACTAAGCACTTTCCTAAGGACTGTAGGATGCCCTGGGAACTGCTCTGATCATAACGGCAGATGTTGGGGGGTTCAAGGGGCCCGGTGGCTCTCTTGCGGACAGCGCCAGGGGAAATGGCATGTCCTGGGACCTCCTGGTGGAGGTGGGCAAGGGAGAATGTGCAGAATAATAAAATAGCAGCAGCAGAAGCAGCCAAATCCAGTCTAAACATCTGGCTGACTGTGTGACCAGCCATCACCATCACCGTCGTCATCATCATATCTTTGCTTTCTTTTGCCACAGTCGTTCTGTTTCTATTTGCACCTCTTTGTATTAGAAAATCACAAGATACAAAGACCTGCAAATAGAAGTAGAACGACTGTGGCAAAAGAAAGCCAAGAGAGTCCCAACAGTCATAGGCGCCTTGGGTGCCATCTCAAAACATCTGGAGCACCCCTTGAAGACCCTCGGCATTGGCAAAATTACTATCAGTCCATTGCAAAACACAGCTTTGCTTGGAACAGCCTCCATCCCGCAACGATCTCTTTAACTCCATCAGACAACATCTGCCCATCCCAGGTCCTTGGGAAGGACTCAATAGGTGGACCAAAATGCCAAATCCAGCCTAAACATCTGGCTGACTGTGCGACCAACAACAATAATAATAATGGGAAATGGCATTTCCTAGGATCTTCGGGTGGAAGAGGGTTTATTGCCCTTTCTCTTGTTGCTCCTCCTGCTGATGGGTTCATTACGGTCTCCTGATCCTGTCTCCTCTTTCCCTTCCTCTCCCCCAGCACCAACAGCAGGTTCTGGGCGCCATTGAGCGAGCCAAGCAAGTGACCGCCCCAGAACTGAACTCCATCATTCGGGTCTGTGATGCTCTTTTATTAGAACCGACGGGGGGGAGTCTTGGGAATTAACGTTGGGAGTGATCCCTGTTTTTATATGTCTGCTCTCCTTGTTTGCTGGGCACCTGCCACCGTGTAGAGAGTAAGGAAAGTGATTGATGGGCTGATTAATGATGATGAAATCATTAAAGTGATTGATGGCCGACATCAAGTCGGTGTTGCCTGTTTGCAACCACCTACATAGATTTTGTCGATGATGATCTATCCCCAACCCGGTCTTACCTTGACGGAGATCTGCGTCTAGGCAAAAGGGGTTGAAACATGTTTTAAGCCCAGAACAGCCAGATAACACTTGGAAGTGGCTCAGACAGACACTTCCCTGATTCACAGGGGTATAAGAAGGGGGACGAAGTTTAGCACAATCCAACTTGCAAGATTCTGTTATTAGAGCCCACCTCAATAAAGGGAGTTTTAGCCCTCTGGAGGAGTGGATTTCAAGCTCTGGCCTACCTAGTGGGGCTGACAGGTAGGCATCTCTTATGCCAGGGATCTACCTGTGATGAGTTTTCTGCAGCTTTGGTTCTTATGTGCTTAACCATATACATTTGACCAACCAACCAACCAGATCAAGTCAAAAACCCAGCAGATACATTCAGACAATCTGCTGTGTTAAGAGTTTCCCTTGATTTTGTTCTGGGTGGCTCTTAGGTGAGGTGTGAACCCAATGCATGTGTGTTCTTCCTATTGGGAGGACCCCAAAACGAGTGAATTCAGGAGTCTAAGCATCTTCTGTGGACGCAGCCCGGATGTTTCATTCTTCGGATCATGTATCATGCAGGAGGCAGTACAGTGCGATGGTTAGAGTGTCTTGCCTGGGTTCTATTCCCCACTAAATCAGGAAGCTTAGAATATTTTCCTGCATGGGCTAGCCTGCCTTACAGGGTTATTATGAGGATGACGGGAAAGAATGGCAAACGCTGTTTAGTACTCCTTGGAGGAAAAGGGGATGAAGATGTAAAAAATAAAGGCATGGATACGTAACATAATTATATTCATTTATTATGAATACAGTACTTTTTGCAGACTCGGGCCTTGTTTATTTCCCCAAATTGGAACAATCTTTCTGTGGTTGCACCACGGATTCATTATATTGTCATTAGCCATCTTTTCAACGTTTCAACGCAGAGTGCATAGTTTTCCATCCACCCCTATATTTTATGTTCTCAGCAGCCTTGCGAAACCGAGGAGATTGTTTTGGTGAACCTCTGCAGCGAGTAAGGATTCAAATAAGGATCCACCCAAGTTTTAATGCCGATAAACTAACTGCTACACTGCACAGATTTGCAATGGTGTCACTGCTTAATGCCCCTTAATACCTCATTAAGGGACTTTGGGACGTGCAGTTTCCCAAGCACCTAAATTGGATAATTACAACCAACCAACCAACCAACCAACCAACCAACCAACCAACCTCCCTCCCTCCCTCCCTCCCTCCCTCCCTCCCTTCCTTCCTTCCTTCCTTCCTTTCTCAATTTAAATGGCTGAAATTCATGACTCTGGGCAGCTAACAATAATTAAAACAGCAGAAAAACATCAAACAGTAAAAAAACAACAACATACACATTCATCTACAGCCACAGTAGAAAACCACCCACACCATTTGCACAACTATCACACAGACTCAGGTACCCACCCGGATCCCCAGGCTCAGGGCCAAACTGTGCCTTTAAGAATGTGCAAATGACCAACAGGATTGGGGCCAATCTAATCTCTAGGAAATTTATGCTCCAAAAGGCCTTCTTTAAGAACTGAGATCACCACCTGGAGCTCACAGCACTAATCCAGCATCAGCAGTTACAAGAACAATCATTTTGGTTCTGGAGAGACTATTTAATATTCTTGAGAATCCCCTGGTATATAGATTGCCCAGGAATGGCAGAGCAGTGTTTCTCACCTTGGCAACTTTTAAGATATGTGGACTTCAACTCCCAGAGTTCCCCAGCCAGCCACTCTGGGAGTTGAAGTCCACACATCTTAAAAGTTGCCAAGGTTGAGAAACACTGCGTTAGCGGGTCTCCCTCTCTCTCTCTTTCTCTCGCTCTCTTTGCCTTGTTGTTTCTGAGAAGGCCATACAACATGCTGTCAGGTTATGCTCAAGGAGTGAGAACTGAGGACAAAACTGGACGGGGGTGGGTGGGGGGAATCTCCAAATTTAACCTGTCGAGCCACATCAACAGGTATAGCATGCTACTTTACTGTGCAAGAACCACATCTGAGCATGCAAACTTAATAACTATAATTCTGCATGCTCAGAAATAGAGGCTGAATCAGTAACCCGTGCATAGTTACACTGCCCATTGTACCACCCCTGGCATCTGGCGCTGCTAAACCCGATTGTCAGCAATTTTAGTTGTCTTTCTGGCGAAGAGGTTACGATTACTAACAGGCATGAGGACCCAGGAGTATGGCTGAGCTGGTACAGCAGCTGTACTGATTGTTTTGATGAACGGGATTACCTCGGCTGTGTGTTTTACAGGTAGTCCTCAACTTATGACCATTTGTTCAGCGACCGCTCGAAGTTATGACAGTGCTGAACGAATGGTGGTTATGACTGGTCCTCAGAGTTACGGCCATCCCAACAGCCCTGTGGTCATGTGATTGTGATCTGGGCGCTTGGCAACCCATTTGCACTTACAGCTGGTTGCCAAGCCCCCTGCGATCACATGATCGCCATTTGCAACCTTCCCTGCCGGCTTCCCCAGAAAGTCAGTGGAGAAGCCAGCAGGGGAGGTCACAAGTTGCTGGGGTAAGTCTCCCCCACCTGTACACTCTCCCCAGCCCCTCTGTGCGTGTGCAGCCCCAGCCACTTGTACACCCCCTCACTCTGTCCCCCACCCGACAGCAGCCACTTACCTGCCTGCCAGCCTGGGACCTGCAACTTTCTGCCGGCTTCCTCACTGATTTGGTTGTGGGAAGCTGGCAGGAAGTTGCCTCACCTAACAACCATGGGATTCAGTTAATAACGTCAACCAGGACTGCAGGGATTGCCGTTGCTAAGCGATGCGGTCATGCTTTACAACCGCATCCCTTAGCAATGGAAATTCCTGTCCCAAGTGTCATCATAAGTTGAGGACTACCTGGATATATTTCAGCACAGTTTTTGTATGCTTTTGTATTGTTTCTTTCCTTGTTTTTAAATGGCAGCATTGTTCTTTTTTGTTCTTTTTCTATTCGTTTTAATGGTTGGAAGCTGCACAGAGTCCTGTATATGAGGTGGGCAGCTGTATAAATCTGAAAAATAAATAGATAAATAAAGAAACAAACAAATTGTCCTGCAAGCAAGATCTAGCTTGGGACTCCGCAATAAAGGTTGCCAAGTTGTTAGCAATAGCAGGCTTGCAGAATTTGGTCAAGACCATCTTCTCCTCCTTCATCGTTCCAGCTGGGGTTTTTTCTATACAGGTTGTCCTTGTTTAGCGACTGCCTCGTTTAGCAACCATTTGCAGTTACAGCGGTGATGAAAAAAACTTTCTGACCAATCCTCGCATTTACAACCTTTGCAGGTCTGTAAAGTAAAGGAAAGCTGAAGTCAGATTGTAAGCACTGTCGCAGCTTCTCTTAGCAACCACTTCACTTAATGCCCGAATTGCCAGTCCCGATTGTGGTCGATAAACGAGGACAACCTGTATTTAAAACATCATACCTGTGTTTTATTGGACCAGGACGGTAAATCAATAGGAACAATCGAAGACAGGTGACGGTGGGGATGGCCGTGTCTCACCCTTCTTTCTTGTCTGTTTTCCTCTCTCGGATCTTCCCTACAGCAGCAGCTTCAGGCTCATCAGCTGTCCCAGCTCCAGGCCCTCGCCTTGCCCCTCACCCCACTGTCCGTGGGCCTGCAGGCTCCCTCCCTCCCTGCCGTGAGCGCCAGCACCGGCCTGCTCTCCCTCTCTGCGCTGGGCTCCCAGGCCCACCTCTCCAAGGAAGACAAGAACGGGCATGACGGGGACGCCCACCAAGAGGACGACGGGGAGAAGTCGGATTAGGCGGATTTCATCCGGTCGGGGGCAGAAGGCAGGGCAGGGTGATCCGGGGGGCAGAAGATGCTGTATTTAATCCAGTCCAGGGGTGGCGGGCAAGCAACGGCTGTTCTGTGGGGTGGGGGCGAAAAAATAGTTGCAGCAATAACCTTTTAGCCCCTCCCTCCTCCTCTTCCTGCCCCTCCCGCATCGCAGCCCCTTAGCGGACCAGGGTTGCATGGACAGTCCCCAACATCCCGAATCAGTGGCACTCCATTTGCGCACGGGCATATGCGTGCATGTGGGAGGTCAGGTGGGGAAGGGGCCTGACCCCCTCCCTTTCTATCTCTCCCTCCCCTTTAAATTAATTCCAAAAGGGGGAGCTGGCATCTGAATGCTAGCGATGCATTCTTGAGGTTGGTTACCCCCTTCCCACATCCACCAGCCCCCCTCCCAGGGCTTTCGCAAGCACCCCAAGCAATTGCGTGGCCCGTCACAAGAGACCGTAACACACTTCACGGGGCCGGAGTTAGCAAAGGGGAAGGAGGTGGGCTTGCTTGGTCCCAAATTTGTGTGAAAACCAGAGCCAGGGAAAAGCAGATCCTGGGAATCTCCCCCCACCCCATCACAGAGGTCCTGCCTTGGCAGGTTTTCGACAGCAGGCGGGGAGGACGGGTTGCTGGCGTTCCGCGGGTCAGCCACGTTTCCTGCCTCCCAGCTGCCCAGTGACACGGTGCAAAAACCCCGTCCCAACATTCTGCATCCACTTTGAGCTCCCTGGCACAGCAGTGCCCTGTTCCCCACAGCTGGATGGCCGCGGTTTCATGCCCGTGGAGGGCCACCCTCCCAGTGCGCAGGGCCAGGCCCCATTGGAAGAGGGCATCTCCAATGGGGTGAGAGGCGAAACCGCTGCCTTAAGCGTCGGCAGACTTCCTGGGACCCACTAGAAATGCCCCCAGGTGGGGAGAGAGGGCTGAAATGCCAAGAACAGCAGGCCCCGATGGGAGGCTGGCATGTTGCCCGCAGCCCATAGATCACACTTCAATTCCCCAACCCTCACAGTTGGGATACTGACTATTCTAGCCGACATTGCACGGGCGTCATTGTGTCTGTCTCTGGCTCACCTTCCCAACAGCACAATTTCCCCGTGTGGATTAGACCCCCCCCCCAAAAAAACCCTAGATCCAACAAACTTGCCCTTATCTGCAAGCCCTCAGCAGCAGCGTTCAACCAGAAGGCGCGTTACTCAAAGCAGGGGGATAGTCTTCCGAAAGAGTGTCCCGCACTGCAGGATAGTGTGTTTTGATTTTGGGAGGCCGGGTAAGCGGCAGGGCGTGAAGGTGTGCATTCCACTGATTATTTCACTGAAGGCAGGCCATGTTGGCCGTTTGGGGTTTTGCGAGGGGTCTGGCTGGGGCCAACCCCGTCGGACTTCACCAGCGCAAGGGACTGAATAATTTGCAAACCGCCAGATCCCACCTGACGCCGAGCCCATGGTTTAATTTGCTTTGCCTCCTCCTCGGCGGTGCTTAGCCCACATATGCCGGTGGGTGCTGCTTCTCTGCAGAGCCCCCTGCTTTGACTTCCATTCACATCGCCCCCCCCGTAACACTCGCGCAGCATCTTCCGAGCTTTCCGGACCCCCGCTCAACTCCTCTTTATCGCTCGCCTTCCCCTGCTCCCACCAGCACTGTTTAGCTAAGCAAGCACCTTTGTCATTATGCATGTCTCTTGTTTTTAAGGTAGCACAGAAGCAAAAATTTTATATATATACATATATATAAATATATATAAATATATAAATATATTAGTTCGGTATCTCTGCCTCCAGGTGAACCTCTCAACGGCGTGTTGTTTTTAATCTGCCTTGCTGTTTTCTTCCCCTCCCTCCGTTTTCGGGTGAAAAGCTGGAATTTGGAGACCGTCTGAACGTCTGCTCGACTCTTTTCTCGGCGGGATCGTTCTGCTTGTTCGTTTGAAATTCTGGGTGTTGAGGGGGACGGAAAACGATGTGAGGGGGGGCTCCCGGAAGCCTTCTTGGCCCCTCCCCGTTGCTTAAAAAAACCCAAGGATCCTGCAGCTATCCTATCTTTCAGTATGCTAGCTCGACTTCTTTTCTTTCGGTCCCCAAAATAAATTTTACGACAAAGATAATTTTTCGTGTTTGTATATATTCCTTTAGAGAGAGAGAGAGAGAGACAGATCTTGTTGGCTCCATGTGTTTATTAATCACTTGACCCTATATTAAGAGGAACTGAGAAAAATTCTGTATTGAGGATGTAATAGCTGTGCCTTTTCCAATAAAGAAATCAGATTGTTGGTTAAACTGTGACCGCGTCTTTTCTTGCTTTTGAGCGCCCCTTTTCCTCCGTTTTTTTTCTTTTTGCCAGCGTGCAAACCTCCGAGGCTGAAAATGAAATTATGATCGAAAGGTATCAGTTAAAAGTCTCCAATGAAGGGGTTGTATAAAGGCATAAGATTGGGAATCTTTTATGAGTATTGCCATTAGAGGGCGCTGCAGCTTTATAAGGTGCTCCATTTGAGCGCCTCTGTTGGTGAAGGCTGGTGCTGCAGTCATGTCAGTGGTCAGGTGACATAAACGAACCAATGGGAATCTCTCTCGGCTTCATAGAACCAGCTGTAAGTCTGGTTTGTTGTCCAGGTCAGTGTTCATTAAACTTTTTGCTCCCCAGACCCCTTCCCACTTTTAAAAACTACGGAGGACCCCAAAAGAGCTGTTGGTTGTGTGGGTTACATTTATTGTTTTAAAAATTAAAAGTGACGCATTTGTAGAATATTTATTCCACTATGTAAAAAGCAGTATTAAGCCCTTTTGATATCAACATCAATCGTTTTTCTTGAATAAAACCCTTTTTTTTTTTAGCAAAACACAGTAACAAGAAGAGTGACATTGTTTTAAAATTTTTGCAATTAGCTTCAACATCGCAGGCCCCTGGGAGGGCCTTGAGGGACCCCCAGGGTCCTCGGACTACATTGCAGGGAGCACCTAGGTGGTTAGCGTGGAGGTGGTTAAGACGGCTTTGTACTGCGGAGGGAGACCGGTAACAATGGCTTTCTGGAGACGGTTTACTTACTTATAGAAATGTTTGCATGCCCCCTACTCTGTGGACTCTAGGGGGGCTGCAATCCTACTGCGTTTGCAGATAAAGACGGCATAAAGATCCCAACCAGCCTTGCATTGCATGCTGCTGGTCACCATACGCAAGGGTTCTCTCCGCAGATAACTTCCTTGAATGCTAGTAGGGAAGGTACCATCCTGATCTGGGGGGCATGAAGCCAGGGCAAGGGGGCTGCCACCAAGGAGGCCACCACCATCTAACTTCCCGGGGCAGGATCCACAGCACAGCCTTGACTAGATGGAGAGGGCTAGATGGAGAGGACCGTAACCAGAGCTGGAGCCATGAAGAGTTTAAAAGTGGACAACCAGCCCCCTGAAATGAGCCCAGGAGCCTGCCGACAACCATTTTTACAAGGGCCGCTCTGCTAAACTGGCCGCCTCCGGGCTTTGCCGGCTGTAGCTTTGGTGGCGTCTTCAAGGGCAGCCCCGCCTAAAGCCAATTGCAGTAGTCCAGCTGGAAGATGACGTTGGCATGCATCACAGCCTTCAACCCCTGGTCCTGGAATGGTTGCAGTTGGAGTACCGAGCAAACCTGCCATGGGCCCCCTTAACCAGAGCACCCCCGGACTACAGTACGAGTCCAGATGCCGTACCTGCTAGGGATCAGGGTGGGGTTTGCTTGGTACCCATAGACTTGCACACAAACGGTGTCTTCATCTCGTTGGGATTCAGCAATCTTCTCACTGCCCCGTTGTCATAACTATGTGGGATCTGTGGGTTCAGACAGGCTAGCGGTATTCACACAATGCATTTCATCAAGCCGGTTAAAAACTTAGTAACTGCCTTTGGAGAATGTGCTAAAGTTTCATTTATCTTAATTCGTGGTTAAAATGGAAGACTAGATTTTTTTTTAATAAATTTTAGTAAGCTTTCCACAAAAGTTAAAATACAGAAAAATCAAGAAAAAAGGGAAAGAGTGGGGAAGAAAAAAGGGGGGAAAACACATACACAAAAAAGAGCAGCTTCTGACTTTCCTTGGTACAGGTATAGATGAAGAATAAATTCGCCTCTTACTCTAACATCTAAACATTTACATAGTAAAACATAGTTTTTAACCTAATGTTCAAAAGTGGAAGACTAAAATTAAGATCTTGGCTCAAGATGAATGAAACTCAGTCAAGTTGGAGGAAGACTGAGGAAATGCATTTGCACCCCGTGTCCCCCCAGGGTTGACTGAACCCTGGTTTAGTAAATGAATGCCATGGTCTGTGTTCACACAACACATTGATGCACAAATGAACCACACCAGCTAGGTTGATAATGCATCCGGCCACAAAAAGGTTTACCCAAGTTAACATTAACTGAACGTGTTATGGGAATGCAGCCGCTGGCTCTTCACCTGATCTGGGGTTGTGTGAACGTAACTCCTGAGCCGTAAACTACTCAATCCCATTTTAGGCAAATAGGTTTTGCCAACCTAATTGGGTGGGATTTAACTGGAACAGTGTTTTTCAACCTTGGCTGCTTAAAGCTGTGTGGACTTCAACTCCCAGAATTCCCCAGCCAGCCATGCTGGCTGGGGAATTCTGGGAGTTGAAGTCCACACAGCTTAAAGCAGCCAAGGTTGGAAAACACTGAGCTAGAATGTGAGTTTCTGGCTAACCTTTGTACCCCATCTGACAATAGTGTCATCTGGGGGAGGTTGGGGTCAAAAAAGTCAAAACAGTGGCTGCAACTACACAACTGAAGCCCCACACTTTTTTTATGTGGCTCACGATGGACATAAAAAAGGGGAGGGGCTTCAGTTGCAAAGTCGGCCACCATCTTGACTTTTTTGACCCCCTCCCATGGATGCTCGAAGGGCCACATTTAACATGGGCGAGAAGGTCCTGAGGACACCCCCCAATCAGGCAGGGTCCTCTCCCCAGCTGAGCAAGGCTGGATATTAAGTGCAGAATGTGGAATTCTTTTTTTAATGTGATATTCCCATTTTAGAGGTTACGCTACAGTATTCATCTACTGCCAATGCGGGGAACCTGTTTTCAGCCATCCTGCTTGGAGAGGGCCAACAGGGCCTTGGAGAACAGTGCTCAGCTCAGTGGCCGCTAGTTGCTAACCCCCAACGAGTCTAAAAGGGAAATCTCACTGTTCATCAGGGTGAGTCCCAGCATTACAGTTCATTTTAACATTCTCGGCTCCCCCCACTCCCAATTTTGTGAGTGCCGTCAAATGCTTGCCGGAGTAGAACAATAAAGTGGCAATGAAATCAATAAATTAAAAGGAAAACCAAAAATAGAAACGTTTGGGATTGATCCCAGCAAGCTACCGTGAAGTGGCTTGTCTACCAGAGTGACCCTGATTTGTTGGACAAGCCACGATTGAGCAAACTGTAGCCGAGCAGGGTGCATCAGCGCCCATGGAGGCAGCCAGGCCATGGGGCTCGTTCGCCCCTGGACCAGAGAGCGACAGCTGAGACCTCTCCAGTATCCTGCAACGTCTCTTTCCTTCTCTTCTTCCTCCCTCCTGGAACGCTGCCTTTCATTTATGGCTGTGATGCATTTCTGGAGCAGGAAGATCGGGGAACGCTTGGCTTGAAAGAACGTGGCATGGCTTTGCTCCTGTCTCCAACCATCGCTAATGCGTGAGCCGGATGGAAAAGAGGGGGGGGAGGCAGCAAAGGGGAGATCATCAATAATTGAAAGGCCCCACTCAAGAGGTCTTTGCAGCGAAGACAGGAGCAAGGAAGGATAAATTGCCAATTGCCTGTGCCAACTTGGGAGCAGGGCTTCTGATGGGCTTGCAGCCAGCCTCTCTGAAGCGAGCGTGTGAACCATTTCACAAATGCACCCTCTGCACGAGCAGGCAAGCCCCCGCCAGCTCTGAAGACCAAGCCATTGCCAGGGGACCTCAACCCACCAGCGTGCAGGGAAGATTCGTGGGTGACTTTTCATGGATGAGTTTTCCTGTCCGGCTTGACCCGCTGCATTTGACAGGTCTGGGTTGACGCTTCTTGCCTGTCAGGAAAGATCTTGCTCAGATCTTCAGGAGAGGAGCAGTTGAATCCCAGGGTTGGAAGGGACCTTCGAGGTCATGGAGTCCAACCCCCCGCCCAGGGCAGGAATCTTCAGACCTTGGCTTGAAAGCCTCCATGGATGGAGCCCCCACAGCTCCAGGAGGCAGGCGGTTCCTCTGCTTCATAGCTCTCTACGATAGGAATTCTTCCTTATTTCAGATTTGGATCTTGCTCTGTAAAGTTTCCGTGTGCCGGTTCTTGTCTTCCTCTCTGGCACTATGGAGAATAAATCCACCCCTTCAGCCCTGGGGGAGCCCTTCAAGGATTGGAAAAGTGCCATCATGTCTCCCCTTCGCCTTTCTTTCTTTAGGCTAAACCAGTGTTTCTCAACCTTGGCAACTTGAAGATGTGTGGACTTCAACTCCCAGAATTCCCCAGCCAGCTGGCTGGGGAATTCTGGGAGTTGTAGTCCACGCATCTTCAAGTTGCCAAGGTTGAGAAACACTGGGCTAAACAGATCCAGTTCCTTTAACTACTCTGATAGGATGTTGCCTCCAATCCCCTCCCCATCTTTGCTCCACTCTTTTCATCTCCTTAGCATCCTGTTTGTATTGTGTCAACCCAAACTGGACACGGTCTTATGGATGCGGTCTGACCAGTGCAACAGAGAGCTGCCACTTCCCACGGTTTCAACATTATACCTCCGTGGTTTCAGCCTAGGATTGCATCGGCTTTTTTCGCAGCTGCTGCACGCTGCTGGCTCAAGCTTCATCTGGGCTCTACCAGAACACACCAGTCCTTCTCACAAGTACTAGTCCCAAGCCAGGTACTGCCTATTCTCTACCTGTGCATCTGTTTTTTGTTTTTTTTGGGGGGTTGCCCCCTACTTAAGTACAAAATCCTACATTTCCCAGCACTGAACAGCTGCATTGCTCACGTCTATCAAGATCCCTTTGAATCTTAACTCTGTCTTCTGAGATGTTAGCCATCCCTACCAGCTCTGGGTCGTCCGCACATTGGCTGAGCACCCCTTCTACCCCCTTATCTAAGCCTCTTATAAAAACATTGAAGAGCACTGGGCAGAACCCTGACATACTGCGCTGCATCCTCCTCTTCCTGCTGGTAAGTTGGCAGCTCAGCAAAATTTGGAGAATTGCAACAAAGACCCAGGCTAAACTGGGGACAGAAACAGGTAGAAGCTCGGGGCAATCTTTTGCTTAGTCCTAATTTTCTGTGTATCATATCCTTTTCTATTTTTAAACCCCCTCAATTTCAAAGACTCCAAGAAGTCTGCTTGTGAAATATTGCAATATTATCTCCATGTACAAGAATGCTGGTGCCCAGAGTTCCAGCCAACCGTGGCTCCCTCTGGACATTTCCATTTAATCCCCTCGCTGAATCTGGTTTGCCCCGTCCATCTGATAAATCAATTTTCTAAGTCCGCTGAGCAGGCTCAGTCTATGTTGTAAATATCTTTTTTTTTCTTTCCCCCTCTCTTTTTTAAAGGTTTCTTGTATTGTATTAGGAGGGGCGCTTCTGCTGCTGAAATAGTCGAATTGAAGTCTCCAGCAAAGAGGAAGGCAGATGGTTTGTGACTTGGAAGCACCACGGAGACAGAGCTGATGGAGATGCAGAAGGGGACTCTCACCAGGGATGAACCAGGGATTCCTACGCCCTGAGAGGCAGCTGCTGAGTTTGACACCCCAAGGGGAAAACCTCACACCCCTCCTTGTGCAAAAAGGCCAGATTTCCCAGATGGGGGTCATTAAAGTCTAGCTTAATGTTTCTCAACCTTGGGAACTTGAAGATGGGTGGACTTCAACTCCCAGAATTCCCCAGCCACCCATCTTCAAGTTCTCAAGGTTGAGAAACACTGGTCTAGCTC
The DNA here is from genome assembly GCA_030867105.1 of Liasis olivaceus. NCBI lineage: Eukaryota > Metazoa > Chordata > Lepidosauria > Squamata > Pythonidae > Liasis > Liasis olivaceus. The sequence goes on from CM061349.1 coordinate 7,036,349, forward strand.
CTCTAAGTGTATACATCCACACAACAGGGTTACACTCAGTGACTGTTCGGGACTGCACAATGAGCAAGCTGGTTCATTTCCTAGCTGACTCTTGTATTAGATAATTCTGAAAAAGGTTCATCTAAAGAACAGGAAAAGCAGCCCGATCCAGGCGCCTGGATGAAACTTTCTCCACGAGTCTCCATCTTCCTGGTCTCGTCCTTCAACCGAACAGTTAAGATTTGGGAAATGGGAAGGGTGCACATCTGGAGAAATGGATCATCCCTTAGGATGCCGGGCTGCTCCAATCAGACCACTTGGAGCAGTTTGCAAATCTCAATACGGTAAATGCGCAACCCCACTTCTTTGGAAGCGGCGATCGGCCTTCGGCCCCATCTCTCTAGGCCCTCCAGGAAAAGGCTTCACGGCTCTTTGGGATGCTAACAGAAGAGGTACCGTCTTTAGCTCCACATCGAGGGCAGAGGGAAAGGCCTTGACGGACAGGAGGAAGAGCCGCCACTCAGCCCACAGTCAGATAAACGGGGCTTGAGCCCAGGCCGAGAAAGCAACTTGAGGAAAACGTCTCCAACATGCCCCTCCCTAGTTCACACGAAGGCAAAGTGAGGGAGGGGGAAGCACATTGTCAGCCCTTTGAGGTCGTCCAGACAAGAAGTACAAACCGTGAGTACTAACACTCCCTTTATTGTAAGTTTACAGTAACAGAATCTTGCAAGCCTGAAAGTATTTTACTTTCCAGAGAACTAGGGTGGGTCCCTTCTGAGATGCTTCTCACACCTCTTTTGCTTCTGTGGGCTGGGATATCTTTAATCTTGGTTAGTGGTGGGAGGGATTTTTTTGGTTTAGTAGTAGCAATTAAAATAATAATTATAATGATGATGATGATGATAACAATACCACTTGATGACCATCGGTGTTGACAAAATCACCATCAGTCAATTGCAAAAGGCAGTTTTACCTGGAACAGCTTCCATCCCGCGACAATCCCTTTAACCCCATCACACAACCACATCTGCCTATCCCAGGTCCTTGGGAAGGACTCGACAGGTGGACCACAATGCCAGATCCAGTCTAAACATCTGGCTGACTGTGACCAACAATAGTTTCAACAACATCTCTTCTCCCTCTTTGACAGCGTGCCTTGGTAGTTTCCTGCTCTGACTTTGCAATTTCTTAAGATGCTTTTAGCACCCAGCAGCTGCCAGATTTTCACATCATTAGCCAGCTCCAGCTCCCCTCGGGGCCTGCCAAGGCGCGGAGGTGGCAAGCTGGCCCCCCGACTCAGTTTCCCATGTGGATTTCAACTCTTCCCCTTGCTGGCAGATGGAATGCCCCCGGGCGCCTGGTTTGCGGACAACAACCTTGCCCAGGCCTGAGTTTAAATTTGGGGGGGGGGGGGGCTGGACGACCTCCTTGCTGGTGGGAGCAGCTTTAAGAAACAGAGGGATACGTGACTGCAGTAATTTTAACACTGTGCTTAATTCTCTGATTTACGCTTGGCTTATATAGAGACTTAGTTTATATACAGCAGTGTTGTCCAAACTTGGCCACTTTAAGATGAGTGGACTTCAACTCCCAGAATTCCCCAGCCATTCCCCATGCTGGCTGGGGAATTCTGGGAGTTGAAGTCCACTCATCTTAAAGTGGCCAAGTTTGGGCAACACTGATATACAGACTAGAATCCCCTGATAGAGATATGGTTTACATATAGACTTGGCTTAATATTCTGATATAGACTTGATGTATAGACCTGGTTTTATACTTCAATACAGACTTGCCTTACTTATAGACTTGGTTTATGTATAGATTTTAATCCCCTGCTTGAGATATGGCTTATATATAGGCTTGGCTTATACAATATACTGTATACACTTCATTTAATTCTTTATATACACGTGGCTTATATAGAGACCTAGTTTATATATAGACTGGTATCCCCTGATAGAGATATGGTTTACATATAGACTTGGTTTAATAGTACACTTTGTTTAATTCCCTGATATAGACTTGACTTACATAGAGACTAGGTTTATATATAGACTGGAATCCCTGGATTGAGATATGATTTACATATAGACTTGGCTTAATAATACACATTGTTTAATTCTCTGATATTGATTTGATTTACATATAGATTTAGCTTAGTATTTTGATATATCCTTGACTCACATATACACTTGGTTCTGTATGTATAAGTATATGGTTTAATATCCTGATCAAGATTTATTTTACATATAGACCTGGCTTATGTATAGGCTTGTTTAATACCCTGATGGAGGCTTGGCTTAGTGTATTAGGTTACCGTGTGCTCCACCTTGGATAAGCCACAATTGGCTGAATTGGACCCTCCACGTTGGTGACCTCCAGTCCAGCGTCACTCACCTTCCACTAACCTGGTTGGAGCTCTGCTGGCAACTGACCCCAGGAAGACCTGCCCTTGTGGGGAGCCACAGACCAAGGTTTACCAGCCATGGAAGATGCTTCCCACCGCCTGCCAAGCCCAAACCAGGGAAGCCATGTTGTCATTTAGCCCAATGTGGGAACCTCCGTCACCCCAAGGCACTGCACGTTCAGTGCAAGGGAACCGCACCCCAATTAGGGGGAGATGGAGACGACCCGTCTTGTTTGTATGGGGCCGCGAACAGCAGTGGGTCGGTTCTTCCGGCTGGATTTGTATACAACACCTGAAATCTGAACCGGGCACACTGGCTGTGGTCGTGTAACACACAGACCCACACATTAGCCAGCCCCAGTTTAACTCAGGGTCTTGTGCAACCTCAGCTCAATTCACTTCTCCATCAAAAGCTTCTTTTGCAGAAGATAGCATGCTTTGATTGTCTAGTGGCTGTGGATAATGGAGTCATGCTTCTAGTCCCTGTTAACAGTGAAAATTAGTCCCTTTAGATCAGTGTTTCTCAACCTTGGGCCCTTGAAGATGGGGGGACTTCAACTCCCAGAATTCCCCAGCCAGCCATGAATTCTGGGAGTTGAAGTCCACCCATCTAAAAGTGGCCAAGGCTGAGAAACACTGCTCTAGCGAGAAAGAGCATTCTGAACCTTTTCCTGTAGATAATGCAAACAAGTTTCTAGTCTCTGAGGACAATGCAGGTGAAACCTGCAAATATGAAGCCGAGGGTGGCCCCCTGGTATCTGGGCATGGAGAAGGGGGACCCTTCCAATGTCCCTGATCTTTACCCCACCTGTTCTCTGTCATCTACTACAGCTTTTAATTGATCCTGTACAGACACCATCCCTAGAGGTGAATTGCTCCACTTAACCTTCTATATCAGTGTTCCTCAACCTTGGCCTCTTAAAGATGTGTGGACTTCAACTCCCAGAATTCCCCAGCCAGCATGGCTGGCTGGGGAATTCTGGGAGTTGTAGTCCACACATCTTCAAGTGGCCAAGGTTGAGAAATACTGTTCTATACATTTGAGCTCCCAGACCTATTGATGGTGAAGCAGCTGTCCAGACACCCAGGAACACACTGGGGGGGGGGGGGGAGCCTTTCATTTTTCACACGCCCACCTTCGACATGAGCTGCCAGCTTTGGCAACAGCAAGTAACAGAATTAATAAAAGATTAGGACGAAACGCGACCTATTAAATATTTAGCCCGTGCAGCTGCTTCGGAGAATGCAGGCAACTGTCTTTCTGGCGGGGGGGGGGGTTCCAGCCTTTGCCCCCCCCCCCAGTTCTGCCAGGGGAGTGGCAATGGCTGTTCTTCGCACGATGCGCCGAGGCAACCCCGTTTTCACTGAGCATCTTGTGTGGCCTCAGTCTGTGCGGTTGGTTCAAGGCGTCATGCAAACTAGCAAATTCAGCAGGGGCGACTCCAGGGCAGGCCCAAAGAGTCAAGATGGTGCCCGCCACCCCTCCATTGAAGCGCCACCCATTTTGTGAGCATCCTGCAACACACAAGGGGGGGGCAGGGCTTCAATTATATGATGGCTGCTGCCAACGTGACTTTTATTTATTCATTTAATTTTTATCCCCCTTATTTTGCTGAACTCAAGGCAGCATCTATACCTAATGCTCTCTGTCCTTCTATTTCCTCATCAACAACAACCCTGTGAGGTGGGTTGGGCAGAGAGAGGGAAAGAGAGAGAGAGAGAGAGAGAGAGACTCCCCCTGGCAGAGCTACAATTGCATGGATGCTGCTTCCATCTTGACTTTTTTGACCCCCCCACCAATCCCCTGGCATTGCAGGAAAATTGTGAGAACCCCACCATGTTAATTTCTGCACCCCGTTGGCTAGAGCCTCGCTCTGGGGCCCTGTGGATAATTCAACCCAAAAGTTGCAAAGGAAGGTTGGGCTGGAAGCTGTCTTTGGACATTAAGAGGGGGTGGCTGATGTTCTGCTAAACGTCCCCTTGCATTTTCTTCCCTCTGGCTGCCTGATTTTCCAGATGCTTCAAAATTCCCTTTGGGTTACTCTGAGCAGAAGGGCATAACACCCTCGACCTGGTTGCCAAATGGACTCATTGCGTCAGACATGAACCCCACCTGGTGGGTGCAGGCTGCAAAGGGTTAACACGAGGCCAGCTTGCTGTGCTGTGCCAAGCGGCCACAAAATTTTGACCTGACTCGGTCTAGCATCCTGTGTGAGCATAACCAATAGGTGGAAGAACGTGTGCATGTTTCACCTCGGACACTGTTTCTGAAACGTTTTGCTCTCTGGCCCCCTTCCCGCTTTTCAAAATTACGGAGGACCCCAAAAGAGGTTTGGTGTGTTTGGGTTCTACTTATCGATATATACCCTATGAAACATTTAAATGGATGCATTTGTAGAATATTTGATTGACCCATGTAAAAATAACCACATTAAACCCATTCGATATGAACATGAATGAAATATTTTTCATGAAAAAAAAAAGTATTTTTAAACAAATTTTAAAACATGAGAAGAGGGGCCTTGTTTTAAAGTTTGCAAGTATCTTCCATCTCTGGCAAATAATTTTGATTTGCCAGACCCTCAGGGTTTCTTGGGCCACAGTTCAAGAAACACTGACCTAGGAGAATTTCTCTGCCATTCTCCATTCCTTTGGAGAAATTTTATTTTATTTATTTATTTATTTATTTAATAGACTTGTCCCCGCCCATCTCCCCACAATGGGGGACTCTGGGCGGCTTACAACAAATTAAAATCAGAAATACATAATTAAAAGTTATAAAAACCAGTTATAAAAATTATTGCAAAAGCAAATGCTTGCTCATCCAATCGAATGAAAACTGGGGGGGGGGGGGAATGGAACATTTTTGTGCATGGCCCCACATGTTATCCTTTTGTTTACTGAGTTGTCTTATTATTTTTCAGAGAAAAGATTTAAACCTTGCATTAATAATGTAGCTTGTTTGTTTTTAGCTTAGCATGTGGTATGAAACAGCCATAAGCCATGGTTTACAGCTTAGCAGGTCACGTGAAAACAGCTGATTGTGGTTAATTTAATAAACCATGGGTAATGAGCCATGGCTCACTGTTGCACGAACAGGGCCAGCGGCTTCACACATGGCAGTTTGATTAGCCACAGTTTGCTGAACAAAACACACTGGCAGAAACAATACAACCCACACCAGTGTTTCTCAACCTTGGCCACTTTAAGATGGGTGGACTTCAGCTCCCAGAATCCCCCAGCCAGCATGCTGACCTGGGGAATTCTGGGAGTTGAAGTCCACCTATCTTAAAGTGGCCAAGGTTGAGAAGCACTGCACTACCCCAAAAGCTGTAATTCACAAACCACCACGGCTACGGTTCACACATTGCTTTATGCCCCCGTTCCATCGGGGGCGAACAGAATGGGGGATCCAGGCCGCAGGATCGCTCCCCATCTGAGCAGATACTCAAACCAGGACTGTCCGCAGAAGCTTCACTCACACCGTCCTGGGTGCCATCTTGATTTTTTTGACCACCCCGTGGACACCCCCGACTGGAACGCAGATCTTCTCAGTCCTGGCCTGGCCATAGGTGGAACCACTGCCTGTTCAGTTTTCCTAACTCCAGATTCTTTTCTGGCTGAGTGTGCAAAAGCTCCTTGCACCAACAGCCAGCTTCTCTTGCAACAATCCCCCAGTGCCCTTCAGCTACACCAGCGTTTCTCAACCTCAGCAACTTTAAGATGGGTGGACTTCAACTCCCAGAATTCCCCAGCCAGCCAAAAGGGGTCTGTCCAAAAAGGGGCTATCAGACTTCTGATTTTTCACAGAAGGGTTTAAAAAGGTAGCTGACCTCCTCTGAGCTCCCCCCTTTAAAAAAAAACTGTGAATAGGCCGGGTAATTTCAGCTGAAGACGCCATTAATCAGGTTGAAAGAAAAAAGCCAGTTTCCTGTCAACTTCCCCCCAAGAGAGCTGGGTGTGGAGGTGGGATGCTAACTTGTGAGTAAAAAACTGGGGGGAACCCCCCCACATCTCCTTTTTTTATTATTTTGCTTTTTTTCTTCTTGTTCCTGCTGCAGAGCCATGCACCCAACTCAAGGCCTCTTTACGGAGTCAGGAACGCTGCTGCTCTTCTTCCTCTTGGAGAAGTTAAATCAAACAAATCTTCCTTAAATCTTCCTTTCAGGGTGTTAATTTTTTTCTTTTCCAGGAGGGCAAAGTAAGAATGGGTTCAGACCAAAACCTCTAGCCGAGTTCACACGTTACACTCGGCCACCCCTGTAGGATGGTTTGGATCCAGCAGGTTGTGCGAACCCAGCCCTGGGTCTTAGTTTAATAAACCATGTTAAAATAAGCCATAGCCTGGCACAGTGTTGGAATCTAGCCATCCTGCTAAGCCATTCTACGATTGGCTGAATAAGCCACAACTGGCTGGAGTCCGCCAACGATGAAGTGATAAACATGGTTAGCAAATCACAGGGATTGGTTTCAAACAAAGCACAAAGTTAAACAAGCCACGGTAAGGTCTCGCCTCTTTTGTGAACTCAATCATTAAAGTTCATAAATTGTACTCCAGAATAAGCAGGCGTGGATTGACACTTAGCATGTTGTGTGAATGCATTTCTGAGGTCTTTCACTGACTTGCCTACCTGGGTCATGCAAACACACCCAGTTAACTAAACCACAATGTACTCCATTAATGTAATTTTCTCTCTTGGCCCACATTAGACTAGTCCAGGGTTCCTCAACCTTGGCAACTTGAAGATGGGTGGACTTCAACTCCCCGAATCCTGGGATTGAAGTCCATGAACGCTGGCTGGGGCATCCTGGGAACTGAAGTCCATGAATGTCAGCTGGGAAATCCTGAGAGCTGAAGTCCACAGCCTTCAAGCCGCCAAGGTCGAGAAGCACTGGCCGATCCTAGAGCAGGCTGCTCCAGATTGCTAATGCAGCCAACATCTCCCCTGCGTTCCTTCCTGTGAGTGCAGCCTCTTGTGGGAACGCAGCACTCGTGTCTCCCTAACCCGGGTTTAGGAGGCCGCGTGTGGTGTGAGGCCCACCCCCGCCCGCAGGGACCGGCCGCTGGCCCGTCCCGGGAGACCGGCGCTCCTCTGCCCATGCTCAGAGGCACGCTGGGCGGGCTGCCCCGGTGCTTTCCCAGCGGCCTCTCACGGCGGCGCCTGCTTCTGGCATCCGGGGAGGGCGAGGCGAAGCCAAACAGGTTTTTGGCAGGCAGCCCCGGAGAGCGCCGGCCTTTGATGGGCAGCCGCTCCGCTCGCCGCGCGCCCCTCCCCGCCTCTCTCCGCTAATGCTTGATTGATGGCCAACAGGAGAACCTCGCCTGGGTTAGATCAATGGGTTGCAATTAGAGCGGGCAGCCAATCAGGGGCGAGGAGGCCGGGCCCCACGTTACTTTGATTGACAGCGCGGAGCGCGGGGGGAGAGGGAAGGGAAGCGGGGGCGCCGCTCCCGCCGCGCGAGGGCTTGTGGGAAAGGTAGTTCGCCTCCGCTGCCGGCTCCCTCGCTCGCTCTCGCACAAGGCTTGCTCCGTCTTCGGGGAACCGCCTCCTTGCCCCCCAACAAAAAGGGGGGCCCGTCTCCTATGCCATATATGTAGGCAATCCTGCCTTTCGTCTTGGGGGGCCGTGGGCTGCGCTCCCACGAGACGCCACCTCCGAACCCAGCGTGAACCACCCGCGCTGGAGGGGCGCAGGAAGACCCCGCTTCATCCTTGCGTCGTGGGAAACCGCCAACCCGGGTTGGCAGGCCATTCTGTCCGCAGAAGTTTAAGCAGATGGCCTGTCCCTCAAAGCGGCTTCCTTCCCACGACACGCCAGCCCCGGAGAGGGGGGATTTGACCGTGAGGCTAAGGCTGCGGAGAGTGAAGAAACTTACATGGCTCAACAATTCTGGTTTAAATAAATCGGGGTTTCCGATTGGGCCCCCTTGGCAATGAGAAGACCACAGGCCCTCGAGCCACTCCGGAAGCAGTTCTGATTTTATTTTTTTGCAAAAAACCCAAAAGTCATATAAATACAGGCATACCGATCTGTATGTTTAGAAGATGTACAGTAAAAAAAAAAAGTAGATGCAATTGTACAGAAGTGTTTCTCACCGTTGGCAACTTTAAGAGGGGTGGACTTCAACTCCCAGAATTCCCCAGCCAGCTGGCTGGGGAATTCTGGGAGTTGAAGTCCACCCCTTTTAAAGTTGCCAACGGTGAGAAACAATAAATGCTCTGTTTTCTACTCATGGCAAGTGGATTTATCCTAGTGGGAAAAGTCTCTCCGTTGACAAAACCACCAGCATAAAAAACACATTTTATGGTACAGAATGAAGGGAAAAACTACAGTACCCACAATTCAACCGGGGAAGCTCCCGCCGCGCCCCTCCCTTCCCCGGCCGTTTAAAGCCTCCAGCTTCTGGGTCGCTCTCTCCTGATTAGCCATGCCTATCGTTGACGTCATAGACCCGTGTGGGATCCCAAGCGGCTGATTGGCCAGCCTGCCTACCTTGGTTCAGCCAATCCACAGCAGCCCCTAGCAGCAGAGGCTTGCAAAGGCAATTTAAGGTGGACCAGATGCTGAAATTCCTACCCTTTGATTGGCATTGGGATCGTGTTAAACCTGTATTTGTGGTTATTAAGGAAATAAATTTAATGCAATGAAGCTGGGAGTTTTTCTTGACGTTTCAAGGGAAGGGGAGATTCTGGACTTTAACTTCTTTGTCCCCAAGGTGTTGGGAGCCAAGTACCGTCCTTGACTGATGAGATGGTGCAAAATCATGATGTGCCTAACCATGGTTTACTAAACTACAGTTGTGGGAATGGCACAATACTGTCATCCAGTAGGCTTTACCATAGCACATTGGTGCAATTGCAACAGCATGCTAAGCTATCAATCTGCAAACCCCAATTTGCTGGAGTGAGTCAGATGGACCCTGAAAGATTCTGCTTTGGAAATCATGAAGAGTTCTTGAGAAGTTGTGGGTGTTGTTCCTTCCTCATTCCTGCACTCAAACACCTTCGCTGAAGAATGCAAATCACCTGTGCAGCACCTCCATTAGCCAATCCTGAAATAAGAGGAGATGCTTAAAAGATGCCCTTTAAAGAGGCAGGTCTGCAAAAAAGGAAAAATTCTCCTTCACGTTGAACTTGGGCTCTCATGACTTCATGGACATGTCCCCATGTTGTTGTTGTTTTCTTAGCAACATAAGAGGTGTGGGTTGGCCCTGCTTTCTTCTAGGTTTTCAAGTTTCCAATCTAGTGTGAGATTTTCTTGTAGCCTCCAATCCAGGTCCACCAACCATGTCTGTTCCTGCTTAGCTTGACTCCCTCAAATTAAGCTCAGCACCAGGCAACATGCAGGTTTGGGGGCAGCAGTCCAATCATGGTTTGCTGCTTTGATTCCCTGGTCTAGCCTACATCTCTGGGCTTCTGTGGCGGCGTTCTGTCCAAGGACTAACCAGGTCTGACCTGCCTAGCTTACCAAAATCAATCCACCTAAACAAGCAGTTTGACTTGCAGGAGTAGAAAAGTAACTTTCGAACTAAGCACTGTTAAGAGGAGAGTCATCTTCATCTAGGATAGCCAAAACTCAGGTGTCTGATAGCACTTTTTTCAACTCACAAATTTTATTAAAAGTGATAAACCACAGCTCACAAAAGGTTATGCCTTTTAGTAAAATTTGTGACCTGGACAAAGTGCTACCAGACTCCTTTTTAACTAGCCCTTTTCCAGATTTTAATCCCACCTCCCTTATTTATTTTCTGTTTTTCTGTCTATCCCTGCAGCCTTTGGGTTAAATCTGGTTTAACGTCATCCAGATGTTTAATGTGCTTTGCAAATAGCCATTTTGCCCTTTGGCAAAAGAGACTTTCCCCGGCCTCCTCTCCACCCCAACTTGTGGGGCAAAGAGAAAAGAATAGCCTTGCCCAACATTGTCTTTCGCTCTGCCCGCTTCCATTGCTTCTCCCATAGGAAAAAAACTGCCTTGCCCACTCACTGAATCATAGCCATGGGTTTCATTGCTAATCTGGGTGGTATAAACCTTAGTTTGTACGTATGGCTTATGCAGTGGAGATAAGCATCTGAAAGGGGGTCAACAAAGTCAAGATGGTGGGTGCCACTGTGTGGTCAAAAATCCTTCTCTTTTTTACACGTCCTTAAAAAAAAAGATTTTAACCTCATGGTCGTCTTGATTGTTTTGACTCCCCCCCCCATGCTTCAGAGTCAGCCCACTGAGCTTAACATTTGGGAAAAGGCCTTATTGAACTCAGTGGGTCCAGCTTCTGAGTCAGCATGAGTGTTCCACTGTAGGACTGTGCCCCCGGTCATATTGAGTGCAAAAACTAATCAATTATGTTGAAGCCTAGCATGCAATGAAAACTCAGGTTGTATAATCAGGTTATAGTTCTGTGTATGGTGCAAATCCAGAAACGTATTGAATAAACCATGATTTGGCTGATATGGGTAAATAACTCAGGCAATCTGAGCCTCTGAATCAGCACAATAGACCACGATGGAGATCTGTCACCTGTTTGCTTTGCGGCTTCTTTGATGCTCAATGGTCGGCCTGAAGCTTTGGGGTACAGGCCTCCGGCTTCCATACTGTGAAGGTTCTGCTGCTCTTCCCAAATCCAAATTTGAGTAGCTGAAATGGAGTCAGACAGGTGACCCTGGCCAACATAAGGGTGGGGATTACGTGCCTAAGGAACATGAGAGTAAAAAGTGTCAACCCCTCACTGAGGGGTTTCTGAGGTCGCATTTCCCAGCGAGGATGACATTTGGGCTGGATTCACACATGACGCTAAACCAGGTGAGGAAAACACAAGAGCTGCATTGACAACTCACACATTTCCCAAAGAAGTGCACCAAATGATGGTTAGTGCATTGGACCCAACCCCATGCTAGCCTAATCTCATGTGTTATGCTCAACTTCGAAGAAGCAGGATGGAAAGAGTGTTGACACTTTTGAATGTTACAGTTGGAGAAGACCCTGTGAAAATGGTGGATAACTGAGAAAACAAATTGGTGGCTCATTGAACAAATCAACTCACAGTTCTCACTCGAGGCCCCGATGACTAGACTCAAATTATCCTACTTTGGACATGTTATGTGAAGACCCAACTCTCTGGAGGAGGCTCTGATGGTGGGAAAGGTGGAAGGAAAGAGAAGAAGAGAAGAGGATGACCAGCAGCAAGGGGAAGACCTGAAAGACCAGGCTGGAGACAGCTCATCCTGCAGAATATCAACCTATGTGGTTGCTAATAGTTGACACTGAGGTGATAGCACCCAATCAGTCAATCAACATGAAGACCCAGCTCTCTGAAGAATTACATAATGCTGGGAAAGACGGAAGGAAAGAGAAGAGGAGGACCAGCAGCGAGGGGGATGGACTCAGTGACAGTGGTGATGGGGGCACCACTGGATGACCTGGAAGACCAGGCTGGAGACAGATCATTCTGCAGAAAACCCATCTAGGTGGTTCCTAATTCATCAATATGAATACCTCGCTCTGTTGAGAAGTCTCTAATGATTGGAAAGGAAAAGAAGAGGAGGACCAGCAGTAAGGGAGATGGAACCAGTTACAGCAAGACCTGAAGGGCTAAGTTGGGACAGATCCTCCTGGAGAAGGTCTATCAATGTGGCCTCCAAGAAGTTTCACCAACTGGATGGCACATAATCAATATGAATACCTTGCTCTGTTGAGAAGTCCATAATGCTGGGAAGGAAAGAGAAGAAGAGGACAACCAGCAGCAAGGGGGATGACTCCGTTACAGGGGCGATGGGCACCCTTGGAAGATCTGAAGGACCAGACTGGGGCCAGATCCCCCTGGAGAAAATCTCTCTATGTGGTCACTAACCAAGTTTGATGGCCATCATCAGTGTGTGGTGCAATTGGGGCGCCTGGCAAACAAGGCAGAGGAAGTTTGAAGGAGTGTATGAAACCCTTACGGGGACTTTGTATTAACATATGAATATTAATTTGTTTATTACATTTACAAAGTTGCCTGTTTCCCTGGATGGCTGACAAAACCAAATCAGGGCATGAATATACAACAGGAAATAATGAACATGGATTAAAAATGAATGGTCCAACTTGGGGGGAAAAACAGCTTTAAAGCCAGGAAGACCACAGATGATGCTCAATCCCAATTCCCATGCTCCCTCCTCCGGTTCAATTTAGCTGGAAGGAATCAGCATCAGAACGGTGGCCTGAATCAGTGATTTAGAAAACAACAACTATGTTTGAAAAGAAACTTGTCAGCCAAAGAGGATAGGATTGCACTGTTATCTTGGTGTTCAACATGCTGGGTTGTATAGCATAACCCTTAATTTACGTTAAAATGCTTCCTCCCCGGGGTGCATTAAAATGATCAGCAAAATGCAATTAATTAAAAAGGATACAGCAGCATTTTAAAGCCACATCATACATACAAGTGGCAGAACAAACAGGCTGAAACTAAATGCAGCACCCTAAGTACAGCTGGTGGGGATTAAGCCCCCACAATCACAGCTGTGGCATTCGTAGGACACCCTTAACCTGGCGACTAGATTCATGCATTCCTTGGGTTTGTACCGGGCTTTGACCCATAAACAAATCAAACCACTGACAGGTTCTGCTACGAGAAACCTAACCCTGGTGCACACTCATCAAGGTTAGCACGTTGTCTACATGCAGCGGGTAGGGTGTTAACTGACCCGGATGCACGTGCTGCATGTGAAGGTACCCGGCCAAGGAGCTACAGGGGTCTGAAGATGCGGTCCAAAAAGGATCAGGAGGGCAGCTACGATGGCCACTACAGCATGATAGAGGCCCCTGCCCAGTTTTACTGGGTATCACATCGTGCATAAAAATGGGGGGGAGGTGGCTTTGGTCACACTGTTGTGGCTGCCATCTTGACCTTTTTTGACCTCCTGAAGTTGCCCCTGCAGGAAGCCGCTGAGTCGTGAGTGACCGTGCCCTGTTAGTGACACGAGCTGATTGTGTTGAATACGTGTTTCTAAATTTCCCACGCTCCCTCCAAGAAACGTACATTAGTTAGCAAATATATCTCCTTTCCTTGTTCTGTTTCTCCCCTCGTGGAAGAAATCTGGGCAGCCGGTTAGGCCAAGGCAGGAATCAAGCCGAGATCACTGAAGTGGTTTTCGTGGGTCTGATGTCCAGACTTTTACGGCGTCCCGGGATCCCAGCTGCGATTTTTGCCCCAAATTTCCTGGCTAGTGGCTGCTTTGAATGACCTCCCCCGGAGGCTTACACATCTGTCTTCTGAAAGTTCCAGCTGCAAATGGACAGGAAGCCGGGCCACGGTTTGGGGGCGGCAAATGCCACATTTCAGCAGTCAGAAGTTGGGGGGCGCAATGGGAGCCCTGGACTACGCGGTGCTTCCTTGCAGGGGTGTCCGCACGGTGCGGTCCAGAAAACCAAGGGGGCGGCCGTGGGAGGCCACTCGAAAGCCTGGGACTGAGGAAGCCCCGCGGCTCCGGATTCGAATTCAGATCTCCCCCGCCTGCTCCGAAAGCCGTTGCTTGCCCTTCCAAGAGATGGAGGCTCCGGTTTCACCAGTCTAGCTCTAACCACTAGACCGCCCCCCGCCAGCTCCGCGGGGCAAAGCGCCCGTACCTGGCGCGCGTTCCTAGCCGTTCTTTTGTGCTCCAGTGGACCGCGGGGGGCCGTTCAGATCGATCGTTTCGGGGAGGGGAGGGGGCGACCAGGATCCACCTTAAACCTTTCGTTTGGGAGATTTCCCCGCTGGGTTGCCAATCGGCAGCGCTTCCAGTCCGGGACCGCGGTTGAAACCCGTCCAGATTTTGTGCTGACCTTCTGTTCTTGCTCCCCCCGCTGCACTCAAAACATCTTCGCCCCTTCCTTTAAAGAGATCGCAGACCTCCCCCTTCCTTCCTGCCAAGTGTTCTTTGGGATATAAGGAGGGGAGAGCGGGCGGGAGACCCCCCCCATAACCCTCTGCCGGTATTTACCACGCTTCTCCTTCAACATGCGTGTACAAAACCTTTTCTTTTTTTCGCCAATAGAATAAAAAAATACCCCTTTCTGCTTTTTTTCTCCCCCCCCTTCCTTCCCTTCCCTTTTTGCTTTTATTTTTAAACAAGAGGGTGACACAGAAACCCGGCTGAAATCTGAATCAGAGAAGGAGCAGGTTCCCCCCACCCTGATTTCCTTGGGGAGGGGGCTTTACCCCCCAGGATGTATTCTCAAGGGCGACATGCTGTAAGTACCATCTTTGGGAGCGGGGGGGGGCAGGCTCGGGTCGAGCTGGGGGGGCTTTGCTTGAAGCGGGATCTCGAGGGGGCGACCGGACCTTGCGGGGGGGGCTGATTTGGATTAAAAAGGACGTGCAATTACGTGGGACGAAGTTGAGACCTTTGGAGGGGGGGTAAAAGTGTCCGGCTGGGACCCGCGCTTTGCCTCCTTCCTCACAGCAGCTGATTTGCTCCCCCCCAAAAAGTGTGCAGAACTGTTTGCAAGTAAAAATGAATTTATTCCCCCGGTCAGTGCTGGAAAACCGATTTCCAGGTCGGCGTGCAAAAGTTGGGTTCTTGAATCTTGCAGAGATGGGAGCCAGAGTTCCCTCACCTCATCCGTGCAAGGCTTCCTGCTCAGCCGAGTAATTAATCCATTATGATTAATTGCAAGTCCTTCTTGTTATGCTTTATTTATGTAGCCTTTTTGAACCCGAAAGGTCGCCGCCCCAACGGGGAGCCTGCAATTCATCAAAACCGAACCATAATTTTTAGCAGAAAAAGAGCAGCGGCATTTGCAGGATGAAAAAAGAGCCTGCTTAACCAGGGAGGCCATTTCTGTTCACGTGTACGGGGTGCCGATCCGTCTGCGCGGGTGACAGGCGTTTGCCTGGGGTTGGAGGGAAGGCGGGACTACCCGGGATTGATCCAGTTCACACAACGTGCCAACCCGGGTCCGTGGAAGACCAAACGGTTGCATTGACAGAGCACCTTCGGCTTAATCGTGGTTTGCATTTGATGCACGGGTGTATGGGGGAAAGAAGTTTGAGAAGGTTGTGTGAACTCAGCCTGCTTGGGGTGTGGTTGAGCGTGAACCATAAAACTGAAGCCCTCCATAATTAGGCTATTTATTGCACAAATGCACCCACAGGGACTGCCTTCGTCCCCACCCCACCCTAAAGGAGGAGGAAATGTCATCCACGCTGGTGGCGTTCACACATGTTAACCTAATTTAGCAGAATTCATTATATAGTATTTCACCGGTCACTGAGATGGGCGGCTATATAAATTGAATAAATCAATAAATATTTGTTGGGGCTGCCCACTCAGATGTGGGAAGGTAATTGGCTAATTTGGGTTCCCACAACCCGGTAAAAGCCGAGCACTTGTTTTCACCTTGTTAGCGTATTGTGTGAATGCAACCATGAGCTGGGAGAGTTCTGCAGACGGGATCCATCAATCGTTACAGGTAACCCATGACTACAAAATTGTTAGCTCCAGAATGAGAGGATATAGATATATGCACAGTTGTGTTTGCGTGACTCCCTTACCGACAATTAATTTAACCTTGGTGTTTTCAATTAGTCTGGATTTGCATGACACTGAACTGGAAACGAAGCACTTGGGTTGGACGCACACAATGGATCTGCTGGGGGTGGTGTTCAAGTGTCACGTGAACTCATGCAGAGCCGTAACAGCAATCATGTCCCACTTCCCCAGCCACCGGGGAAGCAGAATCAGGGACCGACGGGCCTTGGGTGTGATCTAGCAGGACGTTTGCTGCCCCGCTCCCCGAGGTGGGCCTCCTGCTTGGAAGGAGCCCCTCAGAGCAGCGACTCTTGCAGAGTCACAACAGGAGTCCCTTTGGAGAACAGTGTTTCTGCCGCATCTGGAAACGGGCTGGTGGTTCAGCGGCACGCCTGCCCTGCAAGGCTGGGAATGGCTGGTCCACAGACCTTTGATTGAGAGTTTCATGGCCCCAAGGCCCTTTAATGCGTTCCCTTCCCTGGATGAACAAGGGTAAAAATGAGGCTTTTTGCCAATTTCCTGATATGCACAATCATGGTGAATGAAGAGTAACTATAATTAAAGTCAACCCACCCCAGCCTTTCAATGCGGTGTTTTTCAAACTTGGCCGCTTTAAGACGGGTGGACTCCAACTCCCAGAATTCCCCAGCCAGCACCAGTCCACCCATCTTAAAGCGGCCAACTTTGAAAAACACTTTTTTATTGCATCACACTGGGTGTCTTTTATCTCTCCTTTTTCCAGGTGAAGTGTGGATTTAAAATCAGCAGCTTACAGACAAAAAACCCTTTTTAAAAATTCTGACCTCCCTTGATTTTAGTTTACAGTGTTTGCCTTCAGCTGCAACCGAGTTACGAGCGGCCGCGGTTCATAAAATCACAGTTGCTGCCTGCACGTCTGCCTTTCATTTCCTACCAGCTTCTGCATACGCTTCCCACCCCATTCCTAAGGCCATACGATCCAGAAGGGGCCCTTGAGGTCATCCAGCCTCACCCCTTACCCCATGCGGGAACCCAGACAGGAAGTTTTTCCTAACATTCATAGCATTTTCCCTTCTTATAACCTAAATCCATTATTCCTTGTTCTGTACAGTGCAATTTGTCCTTTAAGAGGTGTTTTTAGTAGATGTCTTTTTTTTCCCTTCGGGCTAAATATCTCTGTTTTTTTCTTCTTCTCTCACTCTGTCCCAGTTTAGCTGTATCATCTTAATGAGGGGTGTGTATGGGGGGGGGTGTCTTTTATTAATTTGGAAGGTTTTTTTGTCTAGGCAATTTTTAAAAAGTGACATCCTCTTCCTTTGACATTTGTTCCTATGGAGGCAGCGTTAGAAATTAATTTGAGATGCACAAACTGTAAGATCCTTCTGAATCCAACTTTTAATAACATACCTGCCTGCTACGCATATAACTGCAAACCAAATAATGGGCTATTTTGATGGGGTTTTTATTTGTTAAGAACGGCCGTATTCATCGGAAAGGCAAGGTGCAGCGGGAGCCCCCCCCGCCACTCACACGGAGACTGCAGAATTGGGGGGCCAAACTCACAGCGTTAGGCGATTCGGCTGTGGGAAAGGGGAAGCACTCTGCATCTGCTCAGTGGCAACTGGTTTTCTGCAGCTGTTTCCAAAGTCTGTGAAACAAGGTCGACAATTGGCCGCCAGGTGTGGCCATCTTTCCCTGTTCATCCCTCCAAAGTGCAAAGTGAAGAGCTTAGCTTAGAAAAATAAATATATAGTAATAAAATGACTATATATGCCAGTGTTCCTCAACGTCAGGTATTTTAAGATGTGTGGACCAACTCCCAGAATTCCCCCAGCCAGCATCCTGGCTGGGGGAATTCTGGGAATTGAAGTCCACACATCTTAAAGTGGCCAAGGTTGAGAAACACTGGCAGACGCTCTCCTGGGAAAACTTGGTTTTGAAGGGCACCACACCATTTGCAACAACAGTGATATTTGCAAATATTTGATGATTTTTTTCTCCCTGCCTTATGCGATTCCGTCTCTCCACCTTTCTGTTTTCAGTCCGGGCAGTCTTTTAAGTTCTCAGTGTTGGAGATTTGTGACCGAATTAAGGAAGAATTCCAGTTCCTCCAGGCTCAGTATCACAGGTACGGAGAAGAAGAGGAGAAAAGTCTAGGACTCCTAGTTATGATAACTAAGTGGAACCTCCACATTCAGTGGCAGTGTGGCCCCAAATACAGCCTGGAATGATGCAAGATATATCTCTGTTGCTTTTTCTCAACCATGGTGCAGCCTCGTTTGCACATCGTGGGAAGCTGTGGTGTGTTTAAGTATAATTTCCTGATCATGGCTGAATTTACCCAATATCCTGCACCAGAAACCACATTTTGCTTCAGGCATTGTGTGAATTAAAATCTGTCCTTTTTTCTCATCTCCCCTCCCTTTTTCCTCTCCAAAAAAAAAGGGGGAGCATTCCCTAGAAAAGAAAGGCAGCCTGTTAATTAATTTATTTTTGGTTCTGCCCCCCCCCCCCCCCAGTCCATCACAGGTCCCTAGCGAGTAACCCATGAAAGGTGGAAAGGAATCGGGGGCGGCCGGGATGATTTTGAAGAGGGGTGAGCAGAACGAAAATGCATCGTGTTCATTCTTTTGCAGCCTGAAGTTGGAATGTGAGAAATTAGCAAGCGAAAAAACCGAGATGCAGAGGCATTATGTTATGGTAAGAAAAAGTAATAATAATAACAACAACAATACTTTTTTTTTTTTACAATAAGTAAATATTTTGGCTATATCAACATGGATGGTACGTGTTATATTTTACAATGTTCCTTTCTTGTCTGGATCTTGAATTTTCAGAGAACACCAAGATATGATTCCTTTTTTTTTGGTTCTTTCTGCTGTGCTATTCCTTAATTAATAAAAAAAAAATACAAGCAATAATAATGATTTATTTCTGGTTTTATTTTGTATTTGTATATATTTTTATTTGTTCGAATGTCAGGAGCCACCCAGAGTCATGCACTGTGACAAGTGGCTGTATAAACTGATTAAACCGATAAATAAAATAGCCACTCTTTCTCTTCCCAACTGGCATTCCCAAACTTGCCTCCTCTGTTTCTGGAGCTTTTAGACTGGGAGCC
Source organism: Liasis olivaceus (assembly GCA_030867105.1). Classification (NCBI taxonomy): domain Eukaryota; kingdom Metazoa; phylum Chordata; class Lepidosauria; order Squamata; family Pythonidae; genus Liasis; species Liasis olivaceus. The sequence continues at coordinate 7,055,330 of CM061349.1, forward strand.
TCTTGGGGCAGAGACCTTTCCAATTCTGCAGTGTAAAGTGCAGAAGTAGAACCTTTTGCCTTTAATCTCTTTGGCTCACAATGTCACATTCTTTGCGCAATGTAGTTTGAAAGGAACAGCATATGTATGCAATAAATAACAGGAAAGCTGATGGGGATGGTGATAAAAGAAGAGAAGGAGGAGGAGGAAAAGGCCTCCAGAAAACGAAGAATTGAAGTGGGGGATATTGTAGCCGCCCCATTCCAATTCCCCTCTTTACCCACTTGGGGTGTTTTGTGGGTCCTTCTCCTGTAGAGCAGTGATTTTCTGTGACCTTCAAAGTTGGACTTTGAAGAAGGAGGATAGGAAGAATATTGATGCCTTTGAACTTTGGGGTTGGAGAAGACTCCTGAGAAGACCGTGGGCAGCCAGGAAAACAGACAAATAGATCACTGAAAAAATCAACCCAGAGTTTGCACTCGAGGCACGAATGACTGGGCTCAAATGATCCTACTTCAGAAGACCCAGCTCTCTGGAGAAGCTTTGATGCTGGGAAAGGTGGAAGGAAAGAGAAGAAGAGGACGACCAGCAGCAAGGTGGAGGGACTGAGTTACAGCAAGACCCGAAGGGCTACATTGGGACAGATCCTCCTGGAGAAGGTCTATCCTGGGGCCTCTAAGAATCACCAGAAAGTTGACGGCACTTAATCAATCGAGACGAATATCTCACTCTGTTGAGAAGTCTATAATGATTGGAAAGGTGGAAGGAAAAAGAAGAGGATGACCAGCAGCGAAGGCGATGGACTGTATTACAACAGTGATGGGTGCACCCTTGGAAGACCTGAAGGACCAGACTGGAGACAGCTCATCCTGCAGAAAATCAACCTATGCGGTTGCTAATAGTCAATGCTGACGTGATGGCACCCAGTCAGTCAGTCAACAGGAAGAACCAGCTCCCTGAAGAATTACATAATGCTGGGAAAGATGGAAGGAAAGAGAAGAAGAGGACGACCAGCAGCAAGGAGGATGGACTCAGTGACAGTGGTGATGGGGGCACCGTTGGAAGACCGGAAGGACCAGGCTGGAGACCGATCATCCTGGAGAAAACCCGTCTAGGTGGTTCTTAATTGTTGAGCCCAATTTGGTGGCATATAATTAATCATAGTCAATCGCCCGCATGGTTCTTTTGGAGTTTTGTTTTTTTAATATGTCTCTATCTGTTGGTGGTTCTTTGGGTTTTCTCTGAGCGGGTCCCTCTGGTGCATGATTTATGTGGCGCTGTGGCTGCACAGCAATCAGACACTGAACGTCAGACCTTGGGGCATGATGCTAAGAGTGCAATAATGCTCCTAAGGATCACACGAAGCAATTTTACAGAGCTGGGATAAATGGCCTAACTGGTGCTTCTCCTTCTGTTTCAGTATTACGAGATGTCGTACGGCTTGAATATTGAAATGCATAAGCAGGTATGTTTCGCAGGCTTCTGGGGAGCCCCGAAAAGGGGCAGGTTGAGGAGGAAATTCAGAATTATGTCTCGGGCAGGGAGGACAGAACCTGGCAGGTTGTGTGTATAGCAAGATGGGTGTTACCTGGTGAATTTGCATTATGCCAAGGGAGTCGGTTGCAGTTTGCATCTTAGGTTTGCAATTTATAGGCTGCGTTCAGGCAGTATGATTCACTTCTCCGGTCCATTCACACAAGGTGCTAAGCTTGGTGTTGTGTGAAAACAGCTCAGTTGTTTAAAATGCGTGAAAGAATGGGACTTTCTGAAGGGGGTCACTGGAGCAGTGTTTCTCAACCTTGGCCACTTTAAGAAGTGTGGACTTCAACTCCCAGAATTCCGCAGCCAGCCCTGCTGGCTGGGGAATTCTGGGAGTTGAAGTCCACTCATCTTAAAGTGGCCAAGGTTGAGAAACACTGCACTGGAGGGACCAAGGAGGGAGACATTAAGTGAGTGGGGGGGAAAAGGCTTAATTCATGTTTTAATTTATTTTAAAAAGGACTCAGGGGGCATTTGACTCTAAATCGGTGCAAGGGAAATACGATTTTGAGAAGGAAAGGGGTCCCCAATGGCAAAACATTTGTCAGTCTTCCCTTTGGACAGGGGGCTACCGTTCAAAGAAAAATGAGACTTGTAAAAAGATGCTTTTTGGGTTATGTCGCTGTGGGGCAATAATGAGTATTTTCAGGGTAATTCTGCCATTACAACTTTCTTGGCAATTCCTCCCCCCGCCTGCCCCCACTCCGTGGCCTCCAAGCCCTCTCTCTTGCCCAGGTGTGATGAGTTCTGCCAGGAGAGACTTGTTATGCTCAGAGGCACTCTTTTCCTGCCCCTGGAATGGTCTGGGAGACCTCACCTTCTTCCCAAGGGGCTTGAGTAACAAGCCCCGGCTTTAAGGAAACTGATCCAGGCCGGATGGGGTGGAAGGTGGGGTTTTTTTCCGATCCTGTTCGGCCTGCTAACCCAGCCAGGAAAGGGGCTGGCTGGAAGAACGGCCACGGCAGCCGCCGCCACCGAAGGCCACAGAGGCACTGAACTCCAGTGGGCCTCTTAAGCTGCCTGGACGTGTCCGGGAGACCAGCGAGGCGATTCTGGCTCGCTGCTGCTCCAGCGGGAATGTGGCTTCCCTGTCCAGGTTGTGTCAGTCCTGCAGTTGGCCAGAGAAATTTGGATGGTGCTCAGCCAGACAAAGTGGTGTGCAAAATTCGATTGTTTGTTTGCTGGTTTGTTTTTGTTTAGGGGTGGGAGACTTTTTGGGAGAATAGCTTGTTTGCTGGAAGTGTCATGGCCAATTTTAAAATTTTGCTCCTCCCTCCCTCCCTCCCTTCTTTTCTTTTTCTTTCTCCCATCTATCTCCTTCCTTCCTTCCATCCATCCATCCTTTTTCTCCTTCCTTCCTTCCCTTTTTCTTTCTCCCATCCATTTCCTTTCTTCCCTCCCTCCCTCCCTCCTTCCTTCCTTCTTTTCTTTTTCTTTCTCCCATCTATCTCCTTCCTTCCTTCCTTCCTTCCTTCCTTCCTTCCTTCCTTCCTTCCTTCCTTCCATCCATCCATCCATCCCTTTTCTCCTTCCTTTCTTTCTCTCATTCTTTTTTTTCTCCTTCCTTCCTTCCTTCCTTCCTTCCTTCCATTCTTTCTTTTTCTCCTTCCTTTCTCTCATTCTTTTTCTCCTTCTTTCTTTTCTTTTTCTTTCTCCCATCCATTTCCTCCCTTCCTCCCCAATCCAAAGGGGAAACCGTGAGCAGAGAAAGGTGTTGGAGTTTCCTCTTCTTTCTCTCTTCTTTCAGGCTGAGATTGTCAAGCGGCTGACTGCTATCTGTGCCCAGATCGTCCCCTTTCTCACGCAAGAGGTGAAAACATAAAAGTGGGTAGGAAGAAAGCGAGGTTTGGCTTTCGAAGAATGTCTTTCTTAAAAGGGATGAGGGATCCCTTGGCCGGTTGGATTTAAATCGAGCCTGGACGGCGTCTCTTGGGAATGCTGTAGAGGGTCTCTGAGACCCCTGTTCGGCTTTCCCCTCCTGTGGCCCTGGGGCCAAGACGATGGCAAGGGTTTTTCCTGCAGGCGGGGAAGACGTTTTTCACTAGTCGCAGTTGCTCAGTGAGGAAATCTCCAGCGTTGGCAGCCGTCTGTTAGAAACGGCATACGCAGCTCATTTCCTGAATTGGCAGGAAGGTTGGCCTAGATGATCTCTGAGTTCCTATCCAGCCACATCATTGTAAGACATGGAAGCCTTTCTCCTCCCATCCCCACTGGCCTTTCTCTTTCACCTACCTAGCACCTTCCAGTTGGTCTGGGACTACAGCTCCCAGAAGGCCATGCTGCTTGGGAATTCTGGGCATTTATTACTGCAATTTTTAGGCCACCTATTCACTAGATTCCTACATATTTGGGGGCCGCCACGTTGGGAGGGTTCTGCGCATTTGCTTGGAGTCACGTGTCCAGTGGTCAGGAACCCGCTTTGCATCTCTCATTATCTGTGGCTCGTTTCATTTCATTTCATTTCATTGTGAGAATGTATATGGCTGCCCATGTTAAAGAAGTACCTCTGGGCATCGAACAACCAATACACAAGAAAAAAATCTGATAGAGCCTTTATAAGCAAAACAAAAAATTCAGTTAAAAAATAATCCTCATACAGTAGCTGCATAGCTAACTCAGGACACACATGTAGAATGGAGGTTGCCGAAGACGGTGCTGAGCTCGCACAGCCAGGGGTCTAGATAAGGCACCTTCGCACGTTTGCATTTGTTCACAGCCATGAGGGCTAGACCCTTGCTCCATTTTTAAGGATGGGCTGTACTTGGAGCGCAGAGAGGAAGCCAAATACTGAAGCTTTGCATGGGAGGCTCCTGCATTCTTTCCCGGCGTTCCTGATAAGGCTGGAAAAGCCACCTTTAATCCATCGTTCCCAGTCGTTGCAGCTGGACCCTTTGGTCGTGCATAAGAGCGGGCTTGCTGGCCTGGAGCTCTGCCTTGTTTCGTGGGTCTCAGATAGGAATCTTTGAAACACGCTGACGCACTTTTTCTTGGCCTCCAGCATCAACAGCAGGTCTTGCAAGCCATGGACCGGGCCAAGCTGGTGACCATGGGGGAGCTGAACAGCATCATTGGGGTGAGTGGGGCCAGGGCCAAGCCCCTTCCCGGGGGAGGCACTCCGGGATGGCTCTGAGGCTCAGGGAGCTGGACGGCGGCGGCGGCGGCTGCTTGATGCAAGAGGCACGAGGCTTCCACGGTTCCACTAATTGCCCACAGCAGTGTTTCTCACTCTCAGCAACTTTAAGATGAGGACTTCAACTGCCAGAATTCCCTGGCCATCATGGCTGGCTGGGGAATCCTGGGAGTTGAAGTCCACCCATCTTAAGGCATGCTGGCTGGGGAATTCTGGGAGTTGAAGTCCACCATCTTAAAGTTGCTGAGATTGAGAAAAACTGGTCCAGAGCTTCTCTCCACCCATCCGCCCTATTTAAATGGGGCCCAGACTTAGTTCTGAAGGCCTGGAGTGCTTAACTGAAGAATGGGCTGCCTTCCAATCTGCCTAGGACACATACTCTTGCAGAGTTGCAGCCCACATCCTCCTCGGGGAGCATGCCCAAGCTGGCATTTCTAATCAAGCAGCCTTCCATTGCTCCTGGAAGTTGGCTCTGCAGCCACCTAAGCTGGAAGAAGAAGGCCCAGCCCAGCGTGGATCCTCCTAGGGGTTTCTTTTTCTCTCCAGCAGCAGCAGCTCCAGCATCTCTCCCATCATGCCCCTGCAGTTCCCTTGGCCCCACACCCATCGGGGTCTCAGACGTCTAGCTTGGCTGTGGTCAGCACTGCGTCTGGGCTTCTCACACTCTCGGGGACATTGGTGGCTCAGACCACGCTCGGGGCAAAGCAAGAAAATGCCGGGCAGGACTCCGAAAACAATCAAGGTAAGAGGGGCAAGGGAGGGGGGGTTGGTGGGTGGGCTGAAGCCAGGAGGAGGCTCTCACCTGGGAGGACCCTGGTTGGAGTTCCAAGCTGTCCATCAGAAGGGGGGCGGTTGCTTAAAAATAGAGCACTGTTTTCCCCATCTATTGTGGGCCTATTTGCATAATCCCGCCCTGAGGGTTAGGCTTAACATAACCCATCCCCTTCATTTGCATATCCCCTGCCCCCCTGATCCCTACCTGGGGCGACATTCACAAACAACACTATGCTGGCTTAAAACCACCCAGAGTTACTGGGAATTGGGTGGCATATAAATTTAATAAATAGCAGTAATAATAATCAGTGGCATATCAATTTAATTAATAATAGTTGTTGGTTGCACAGTCAGCCAGATGTTTAGACTGGATTTGGCATTTTGGTCCACCGATCGAGTCCTTCCCAAGGACCTGGATGGGCAGATGTTTGATGGGGTTAAAGGGATCGTCGCGGGATGGAAGCTGTTCCAAGTGAAGGTGCCTTTTGCAAAGGACTGACGGTGATTTGGCCAATGCTGAGGGTCTTCAAGGGTGCTCCAGTTGTTTTGAGATGGCACCCACAGCGCCTATGGCTATTGGGACTATCTCTTTCTTTTGCCACAGTCATCCTACTTCTGTTTGCAGCTCTTTGTATCTTGTGATTTTCTCCAGTTCTTCCTCTTCCCTTCTGCCGTCTCCAGCTATTGCAACGCCTGCTATCCAGACTCTTTTGTCTTCCTTATCAACAATTGTTAAGTCTGGGGCGTTGTGTGGCAGGCGCTCGTCTGCTGGACTTCTAAAGTCCCAGAGCGCTTGAGCGTCTTCGTTTTCTATGACCTTGTCTGTTTTGTGGTCCACCAGTTCTTGCTCGCAGGCAAGTGGCATTTCTTGCAGTGATTCCGGTGCACCATTGTGGCTACTTCGTCATGCCGTTGTTTGCGGTCAGTCTGTGCGATCTTCTTGCAGCAGCTGACTAGGTGGTCCCCTGTTTCTCCAGCTTCTTTGCAGAGGCGGCATTTGCTGTCTGTTGCTGTCTTCTTGATTCTGGCTTTGTATGCATTTGTTGTTAAGGCTTGGTCTTGTGCAGCCGGAATTAGCTCCTCTGTCTCTTTCTTCAACTCTCCAGCTCTTAGCCGTTGCCAGGTCTTGTGGTTATTTGCTTTGCCTGCTACTTTTTTGGTGTACTGGCCAGATACGAAGCTCGAATTGCACACTATAGGCAGAATCTCCAATTTCAGTCAAATCAGAAACGTTTCTACCAATCCATCAACGGAGAGAGTGCAATGAACCAGTCGACACCAGACAAAGAAGAAACAGAGCACTTCAACCCAAAGAAATACAACAAGAATGCAACTTGGATAAAGGAGGTGGATAAAAATAAAAAAGAAGCTGAAATGAAAGAACTTGTAATAACAGCAGAAATGGTGAAGAAAAGGGCGAGGAAGATCAAGAATTGGTCAGCACTTCGTATCTGCTGATCTAGTTGACTATGGCTGTTATTTGCTGCTTTATTATTTCCCCTGCTTCCTTGATCTTCCTTGTTTCTAGGTGATATTTCTTGATATTTCTTTGGTCGTCTTGTTCTTCAGCTTCTTTTCTTTTGTCTGTTCTAGCCTGATTGCATCTGATCTTAGCAGGCTGATCTTATTTTCCAACCTGATCTTCCATTTGAGTGGTGTACTGTTTGGCAGTTTTCCTTGTTTGTTGACTTTGCATCCAAGGTATCCAGTTAGAACTGCAGCCGTGCTATACATCAGCTGGTTTGTTTCTTGCAGTGAGCTGATGCACTATATTTGATATTTACAGTAGTGGCATCTTTTAATATGTGTGCTAGCAGTTTGTAACAAGCTTCAGTGCAGGCAACCTTATTCTCTTGTTTTTGTGCTGTTCTAGATGCTCGGTTATTCTTTGTATCAATTCCTCTTGTTTTTTAGTTAAAAGGCTTTGTTCTTTCTGAGGAAAAGGCAGAGGAGAGGGTGCCTGGTTTGGGAATGAAAACGATTCAATAGCTATGCTGGCTTCCTCTACTGCTGACTCGCCTGGTTTGCCTCTACAGTCTGAGCTACTTCTGGCCAGGCTTCGGTTTCTTTGTCCCGGGTAGACCTATGCGGTTCTTCGAATTCTACTTCTGTGAATACTTTATTTTGTATTATAAATCGACGTTGATCTGCTAGCCTGTTATTTCTCATTCTGGAGGTTGTTCTTTCCAGAACTGGTGCATTCTTTTCAGATGTCCTCTTCTTGTTGGACTTGATTTGTAATAGCAGATCGTTATTTCTTTGTTTTCAGTCTTTGTATATTTGTGATGGGTAAACAACTTTTCTTCCAGTAGTCCTGCAGCTGCTGGCCCTGGTTGCTCAGCCAGCAGTCCTGAGTCCTGTAGCCCACGTGTCACCAGATGTCCAGGAACTAGAACACCTAGTGTGGTCCTTGTTGACCCAGGCGATGACCGATCCGGCGTAGGTTTCTGTAAATTACGTCTCACCATATTGTTTATGGGAGAGACACTCTTCGGCTGGCTCCTCTGATGAGACCTGTCCAGTATGGTTGCACCTCTGGCATAGCCCTCATCCTCCTCGGAGCACTCAAGCCCCACAACCAGGTCAAGGTAGTCCCTCACTGGGGTTGTTGTTGTTATTATTGGAGGCTGGTAACTTGGTGGGAACCAGCCATTATCCAAGCATGTGGTATAAATCAGGCTACAGGTAGTCCTCAATTTATGATTGTTCATTTAACAACCGTTTGAAGTTACGACAGCACTGAAAAAAGTGACTTATGACCTATCCTTGCATTTACGATTGTCGCAGCATCCCCACAGTCATGTGATCAAAATTTGGCCCTTGGCAACCAGCATGCATTTACGATGGTTGCGGCATCCCGAGGTCACATGATCGCCATTTGTGACCTTCCTGAGGGGCTTCCAGCAAGCAAAGTCTATGGGGGAAGCCAGATCCGCTTAATGACCACCGCAAAAAAGGTTGTAAAACTGGGCGCAACTCATTTAATGTCCACGTCATTTAGCAACAGAAGTTCCAGTCCCAATTGTGGTCGTAAGTTGAGGACTACCTGTATTGCGTTAAACTGTATTATGATTTATCTGTTTGGGCATCGTGTGCTAGGTGAACACAGGAGCTGTGTTTGTTAACCCAGGGTTAGTGTGCTGTGTGAACCCAACCTCTGTAAGTATGTGTGTGTGTTTGTGTGTCTTCATATAAACTGAGTTAAGACTTCCCAAAAGGAAGATAAGGCAGAAAAAGGTCATTTCCCTCCATGACCACATTCTCAGCTTTTTAAAGTACATTTGCCGAGTTTTCTGTTTAGGTAAATTCAGTGCGCCCGGATTGACCAAATGCTGCACCAATACCAGCTCAGTGGGTTGGGCTGGTTTACACCAGTGTTGTCCAAACTTAGCCACTTTAAGATGAGTGGACTTCAACTCCCAGAATTCCCCAGCCAGCCATGGCTGGGGAATTCTGGGAGTTGAAGTCCACTCATCTTAAAGTGGCCAAGTTTGGACAACACTGGTTTACGCTGTCCGCAAAGGCAGGGCTGGATTCTCACCCCAATTGAACTGCCGATGCCTCAGCCCTGCTTTAACCTGGGCAAATGCTGGTTAAGCAACTCATGGTTGGCCATGTGGGGTGAATGTTCTATTTCATGGAGCGGTTGTGCTACTTCCTCCAGAGCAAGGAGCCCGGTTTTTTTTTCTTCCAGTCGGAGTGGGGGAAAGGGATGATCTCACCCAGTCCTTCTGGGCGCTTTTGATCATATCTGCACACTTAGCTGATGCAAGCAGAACTGTCCAAAAGGAAATGTACTGAACAGGGAGTTGCTCGCCATCTCTGTTTTTAATATTTAGGTCTGGGGGTAAAAAGCATGCCTTCTGTACTTTTAGTAGAATGTGGAAACTTGCTTGCTTGCTTCCTCCCTTCCTCCCTCCCCTTTTTCATCCATTTACTCCCTTCCCTTCCCTTCCCTTCCCTTCCCTTCCCTTCCCTTCCCTTCCCTTCCCTTCCCTTCCCTCCCCCTCCCCCTCTCCACCATCCTCCTCCCTCCCCTCCCCCTCTCCCCCTTCCTTCCTCCCTCCCTCCCTCCCTCCCCTTCCCTTCCCTTCTTCATCCATTTACATCCTTTCCTTTCCTTTCCTTTCCTTTCCTTAGAATCTATATTAATCTTCTTTCATTCTTTCTCTCCATATTCCAATCATCTTCCTTCCTTCCTTCCTTCCTTCCTTCTTTCCTTCCTTCCTTCCTTCCTTCCTCTCCTCCCTTTCTCTTTCTCTTTCTCTTTCTCCTTCCTTCCTTCCTCTTTTTCTCTCCTTCCTTCCTTCCTTCCTTCCTCTCTCTCCTCCCTTTCTCTTTCTCTTTCTCTTTCTCTTTCTCTTTCTCTTTCTCTTTCTCTTTCTCCTTCCTTCCTTCCTTCCTTCCTTCCTTCCTTCCTTCCTTCCTTCCTTCCTTCCTCTCTCCTCCCTTTCTCTTTCTCTTTCTCCCTCTTTTTCTCTCCTTCCTTCCTTCCTTCCTTCCCTCCCTCCCCCTGAATAATTCCTTTTCCCAGCAGGCACCGAGACAGCAAGGAGAAGCAGAAAAACTCTGTGCAAAGTTTGGTGAATTCGCACCCTGTGCAGGCAGCTCTGAGTCTTTCTGGCCAATCTCTCCTCCGTGCTCGCTGCAGCAACGGGTGTAGTTTTGCCTGCAGAACGGTTGCCGGGGTGCACTGGTGCTTGTCTAGACTCGTGAGCAAAGGAAGCCTTGTGCAAAGTGCATGGCGAGATCCATGTGGAAGCTGGCGCCGGCCCAGCTGGCGCTCCGCCACGTGTGTGCGTGAGAGTCAGGCCTGGGGGTTGGGGGAGAGGCTGTGTTTCCCCCCTTTGGGTTGCAAATTGCCTTGCATGCAGGCCTGATCAAAGCCAAGACGCTTGGCAGGCCTCTTTTAAAAAGCTTTCTTGGCCCAAATGCATCCTGGGACTTCATCCAGCATCCTCTAGCCCAGCTCTTTCTGGCATGCGTCCTTGTTAATCTAGAGGAAAATAAAAGCCTTTTCTCTCTTTCTCTTTCAACCTCGGCGCCAAAGCTGGGAGCAAGCCTGCTGAGCCATGTTGGATGGCGAGGCGCATTCACCTCGCGGGAGAAACCCGTAGATACGGCTTAGTGATTGCCTGGTCGCCTATGGCGAGAATGAGAATGCAGGTGACCAGGCGGGGACGGCTCCCAAAGAGGCTGGTTCTTTTACGGCCTTTATGAACGAACAGGAAAAAGTGGGGAAGGGTAGAATATCGCTTTGGAGGCCAGGTGGAAAATGCTCTTGTTTTAGCGGGTCCTACACTAGGGATATGCCACATTTCCCAGTTTTCCTTCCTTCTCCCCCCCTCCTCGCAGATAGAAAGCTAATGCAAAAGAGAGACATCCTTCTCCCTGCTAAGTTAGAGATTTACTTGCAGGGTTCTTTAAATTCTCATGGGGAAATATTTGAAATTTGTTATCTTCAACCAGCTGTTGGAAGTGATACGGTTAATTATCCTCTTGCATGCAGGAATAGGATCTCCATCCTCAGTCTCCAAACTCTCTAATTAAAAAGATCTTAGTCAATAAGCAACGGAAAAAGTTCCTCTCTGCTTTGCTACAAGACACAAGCGAAGTATGGGCTAGGTCTGTTCTAGCGTAAAGAAGCCTTCTATTTCAGTCAGGCCTTTGTCAAGGATCATGAGGACTAGAGCCTTATTTCATATGGAGGGGAAAGGTTACAGTAACTGTACATTTGCAGATTTATTTCCAGCGTAAAACAGGCTTGCAAATAAATTTACAAATGCACATTTCTATGGCCATTTTCTTAAACGTCACATTTAAAGAGGAAGCAGTTTTGTCAGTGAAAGAATTGGCTGGGGAATTCTGGGAATTGAAGTCCACACATCTTAAAAGTTGTTCAGGTTGAGAAACACTGGTTTAGAATGCTAATGCTTCAGAGTTTTGTGTGAACCTGGGAAATTGGTTAACTCCATAAGCAGGTTGACTGGGCTGTGGAAATGTAGGCATTTTGTAAAGCAGGCTGTTTTCATTCTGCAAGTTTAATTTCTTTTCCCCTAGCAGCTATATGCCGTTGCATTTCCACCAACGCCGAGCAGATTTTACCTGGCGTGCCACACAAGTGGGTGGGCACGCACCTAATCTTTTCTAGTTACATTCAGCTCTGTGATCTTACCGCTGCAAAGACCTAATTCCATGTTTTTCCATCTTTTTGCTTCCCCTAAATGTCGGATAACTGATGGCTTGGTTGCCTCGTGCCAGGGAACCCACGGAGTGGGGTAAGTCTAGCAAGGTTGCGTCTAAGCCTGGGGGGCAGGGGGGGATTTGGGGAACCCCTCCTCAAGGCAGCTTGGAGGCTGTCCAATGTAGAGGAACCTGATGGAAAATCCGTCCCGGGTTCTTCCGAGCCTCTTCTTGTCTGCTTTGAAGGAGAACCAAGTTTCAGGGGGCTGGTTCTGCAAAGCGCACACCCGCGCGCACACAAGCCTGCAACCTGGGAAAAAACAGCCTGGCCAGGTTGCTTTGCTTGCTTTTCTTCAAGTTTTGTATTGCTCTGCATTGACTTTATACCCTTCTCACTGTGATACTGGATGTGGGGGCTGCCTGGCTCCAGAATGACTCTGGGGGGCTTATGCCTTGAAACAGAAAAACAATATTCCCTTTTATCTTGGGGAATGTGGGTGGCCTGGATGGGGGGGAGGGGGGCAAAGGCTGTAGGCTGGGGAATGTAGACTACAGGTACCAGGATTCCCAGCCCATGCCACAGGGAGATATTATGTGGAAGTGACTCAAGCTGACACCTCCCTAATTCACTGGAGCGTAAGGAGGGGGAGAAAGTTCAGCACAATCCGATTTGCAATATTCTGTTGTTAGAACCCATCTCAATAAAAGTATTTTTAGCCCTCCTGTGGAGTTGATTTTGAGGTTTGGTCTATCTAATGGGGCTGACAAGTCTGATCCATCTAGATCAGTGTTTCTCGACCTCCGCAAGTTTAAGCTGGGCGGACGTCCACTCCCAGAATTCCCCCAGCCAGCATGCTGGCTGGGGGAATTCTGGGAGTGGACGTCTGCCCAGCTTAAACTTGCAGAAGTTGAGAAACGCTGATCTAGAATAGTGCCAACTGGGATTAGAACAGGTCTGTTAGGAGGGGCATTAAACTTCTCCAAGGGTCCACTTTACAGGACCAATAGATCATATTGACTCTCCGATGTACCTAAAATGAACACAGCCTTGCATTAAAGATAACTCACTCCCACCCTGCAGCAAGAAGACTAGGCAGAAAAATGAATCTACCTGCTTTACTTAAAAGTTCTTCTCCCTTCAAATGGTTTTTTTAATTGGGGGGGGAGAGTTAATCTTTTAATGAAGCATAGCAACTGTCTCGCTGTCCCGGTTTGGAGCACCAGAAGGGCATCTTCTCTCTCTTCCCAATGCTTGTTCATCGGCATTGCCTTTTCGTCTTCTCCCTAACCCTGCAGAGCAATTCTGCGTCTTCTCTTGAGAGCTTGCAAGACGAGGAACGGAGAGAGGACAGCGGGGCGAAGGCCAAGCAGCACGAGAAGGATGAGGTGGGGTGTTACGTAAGCGTTTCCTTTTCGTTTTACGATCTTTCCAGGAATTTGCATGATGGAAGGTGAGGGTCTGGCCTGAGCTGCCCAAGACGGGCATCCTGGCCAGAGACCGTGTGGTGTAGTAATTAGAGCCTAGAGTTAGAAACCAGGGTGGGTCGCCTTCCAATGTCCATCGGGCAACCAGTCTCATTGGTTGGACCCAAGTTCAAGTCACACACGTTAGGACAGTGCTTCTCAACCTTAGCCTCTTTAAGATGGGTGGACTTCCAACTCCCAGAATTCCCCAGCCAGGCTGGGGAAATCTGGGAGTTGCAAGTCCACCCATCTTAAAGTGGCTAAGGTTGAGAAGCACTGCGTTAGAATGTCAGTTGGCTTGGAAATAGAACTAGGGGTGGCCCTGTTGAGATATAGAGATTTGCTACTGAATTTCAGCACCGTGATTGATTGATTGATTGATTGATTGATTGCGGCCAGCAAGTCGGGGCCAACTCTTAGCAACCGCATAGATAGTTTTTTTTTTTTTTCAGGAGATGCAGTTTTAGTGCTGGAAAAATCAGAATGGGGCCAGGCTGAGCCAGGGAGTTTTCTCACTCATTTACATCAAGGATAATCCATTAGCAACTAGAGGGCTTCCTGTCCACCTTCCTGTTTGCTTTGGGAACATCCTGTCACACCATCCATACGGGGCAAGACTGCCCAATCTTCTGGGCCGAGGAAGAGAGACAGACGTCAGAAGGACAACCGGCCAGAGCTGTTTCTTAGGAAAGTCCCATTAGCCATCGGATATTCCCCAGGAGACTTCTCTTCAGTGGCCCGCCCTCCAGATGTGTTGGATTTCAGCTCCCAGCATCCTTTCTCTAGGAGATTGACTAAGAATTCTGGGAGTTGAAGTCCAGCACATCCAGGCTGGGGTGGACTGACCCAAGGGATGAAGCCTGGCAAAGCACAGGTTGCTCCCTCTGGTGTAACCACTCTTGGCATGACATGGGGCCCCCCAGACTTTCTTTGGGGATACAGAGCCAGACTCCTTCCTGCCCCTCTCTTTCTCTCCCCCTTGTTCCTTCCCTTCCTTTACTTTCTTCCTTCCCCTTCTTCCTCCCCTCCCCTCCCCTCCCCTCCTCTCTCCTCTCCTCTCTTTTTCAGTCTCTCCTCTTTCTTTCTCCTTCCTCCCTCCCTCCCACTTTTTCTGCCTCTCTCCTTCCTTCTTTCTTTCTCCTTCTTTCTTCTCTTCATCCCCCTCCCTACCCTTCTTTTCTCCTCCCTCCCTCCCTCCCTCCCTCCCTCCCTCCCTTCCTTCCTTCCTCATCTGTTTTTGCTGGCTGTTTTGCAGGAAAGCGATGGGGAGAAGAGTGATTACAACCTGATTGTGGACGAGGTACGTGGCCAATCCGTGGGCAGGTTTGCCTCGTGCTGCAGGCGAGAGCAGCTCTCATGAGGTTTTAGCACTAAATTATGCAGGAGCTTCAAAGCTGCTGGATCTGAGGAGGTTTCAACATCCACTGCTTTTTTTCTCCACGCAGCGTTGCCCTTCTTCCTTTTTTAAAATCTTAATTACATTCTGGGCTCAGTCCAGGGCCAGGCGAGCCTTTTCGCTCTGACTTCTGGCAGGATGAAAGCGACGGCTCTTTTGACCTGGGAATGCTACGGCTCTCTCGGTGGATTTTCTCCCCGCAGGACTGTGGAAGCGTTTGAATTCTCCCTGCACTGCCCTAGAGAACGTGATCTGGGTGAGAGTTTGCCTCTGGATTCTCCCCTTCCACCAACCTGTGCCCCTCAAATACCCACTTGCAGCCTCTGGAATCTGCTTGGACGGGGATGAGAGCCACACCAACCCTCCTGTAAACTCTGAGATGGACTTTACACATTTAAAAATAAACATTAAAAGTTTTGCTTGAAACCTCTCCCTGGAAATAGGGGGAAAAAAGAAGAGGAAATCCTCCCGTCCTGCTTTGTTTTCCTACCCACTCTCTCTCTCTCTCTCTCTAAAGCTCCCCCCCCAAAAAAACAAATAGATATAATTCCTGGATTCACACAACATGTTTTACGTGGTGAGATTGCATTTGCAGGACTTTGCAATTCTGGGAACTGCATTTTAAAAGGGTCATGGAGAAGCTTGTGGCAGGCCGGAGGAGAATTACAGAACCGTAACAGGACGGGAAAACCGGTTTGGGATTGTTCAAGGATCTGGATATGTTTTGCTTGCAAAAAAGGAAAACAGAAGCGAGATACACAGTCCTGAAGTCTGGATAGTCCCTCCTTGGTACCTTTAGGAAAACTGTTCAGACTCAGTTTTTGGGATCAGGGCATCGTACATTTAACCTGCCAGCTTTAATTTGGTTGAGGTTCAGTTTTCATTCTCATTTGAAGTTGAATTTTCATCCGACGCACATGGGCACGTGGCTGTGCGTCTCAATTTCTTCTGGTGGTGAACCGTCGGGGCTGGTTGCCATTTGGGCTGTAGATAAATATTTTGATGGATGGATGACGTGCCATCAAGGCAGCGTCAACTCTGTTGGAAAAAATAATAATCCTATCATAGTGGTGTGCAAATATCTGAATGTGTGCCGCTTGCAAGGGGGGGTGGACCTTCTCTCTGTTGGAACTGCAAACAGGAGAAGAGCCACCGAGTCGCAGTTTAAAGAAAATAAATGGAGTGTTAGGAGGGGTTTCCAGACGGAAAGGCAGTGGAAGGGTCTGACTGGAATAGGAGTGACTCCGCTTCTGTGGAAGCTCGGGATCTGGGTGGCAACCTGTCAGGGATGGTATACAATATTGGATTCAGGAGGGTTGGACTAGATGGCCTCTAAGGCCCCAACCAGTCCATGATTCAGTAGACACTGGATTACCCCCTTTTTTGGGTGTGTCCCATCCACTCATTCATAAATCAGCCAAAAGAGCTGGACTTCACCTATCCAACTAAGCCCCCCAAAACCCAGACCTCATCGCGGTTAAAAACAACCCGTCTTAGCCAACTACAGCTCTTAGCTCTTTTTCCCATCTGGTTAAATACACCGGTGGGAACCCAGCTAGTGGGTGACCACCGGCAATTGCAACCCTTTCCTGCTGGACAGGTGAGAAGCCAACGTGGTGGATAGGACTACTTTGGAATTTTTGCAAAAAAAAAGAAAGGAAAAGTGTGTTGGTTTTACATCCTGCAGAAGTGTTTCCAAAACAGTTTCCTCCATGGCTCCCAAGAGGATCTGGAATGGTTAAAAAGGAAAAAAAGAAAGCTTCGTCTAGGCATCAAAGCAGCCATGGGGTCTGCAGACGCTGAGAACTGCTGTTGGAGGTTTCCTCAACGGCCAGGCTGGAAAATGGAACGGGTTTGAGGGTGCCTGTTGTATCCCTGTGTGGCTCCAGGAAAAACAGGCCGGGAGCAATGCATGTTTTAAGAAATGGGAATTCAGTATCTTCTGTTGGAAACTGCGGTGGAGGGGAATTAGGAAGTGGGGGGGAAATAACACCATGCCCAAATCTCTCTCTCAAGTTTTCAGAGGCATTCTCTTTTGGCAGAGGAGGCTTCTGGTTTTCCACCTTATCTTGGGGAGCTTGAGAATTTCTTTCAAATTCTTCTGGGTGGGGGGTTGAATTTACGTTATCATGGGAGTGGTGGACGGGGCAACTATATCTGTTAGATATATTTCCATCACTCTGACCCACCCAGCCACTCCACAGCTGTTCCCATTTCCCTGCCTCCTGGAAGAGAGTCTCTCCCGAGGTCTTTCCATAGGACTGAATGGAGGCTTGGAAGGCTGCAGAGAGCTGGAGAAATAAGTGTGTAATGAAAGGAGGGGTATTCACAACCCAACCTTTGCGCACATCATTGCCAAATAAAATGCTGCACTTCACAACTTCCTTCCTTCCTTTCCTTCCGTCTGTCCGTCCGTCAAAAGTGACCTTCTCTGCCATCAAATTAAAAGAAAAGACGGGGAAAATGCAATTGAATTTTTCTGCAGGGCACCTTTAAAATTCACTCTCGCCATCTCTCAGGCTACCATTGTAGGGCATGACTAAGAGTCTCCCTTTCCCCGGCCTGCCACCACCTTTGCAAAATTGGTCTGCTTCATGTGGTTTTTCACTCCCACCAGTTCAAAGCATTCCTTAGCTTTTATTTTCGCTGGCACTGTGGTTGTCTTTTTTAAACAGAGACTCCACATGGTTGGGCTCCCTTTATTCTGTTTACACTGGTTGGAGGGGAAGAAAGATGAACCGGAAGACGTGCACGGCCTTTCACACATTCCCCAAAAGTTAAGTCAATCTCCCATTGTTTGGTAGATCTCCAGATGTTTGCATTCAACTTCCAGAAATTCCAGAAGACCCCAGGGAATTCTGGAGGTTAAGATCCAACACCAATGGAGGGCTACCAGTTGGGGGGAAGCTGAATTGGGTACTCGATTTTGCATGCCCTAGATACGTGACTTCCTCATGTCTTGAGTTCCACCACACTTAATCCCAGGAAACCACCTAAAACTGCAGCCTAAATTTGTATTCTACGGGTAACGAAATGTTTGCAAGGAAACAACCAAGCTCGGAGAACCCCAAGGACTCCACAGTTACTTGAAAAATAAGAGGGAAAGGGTTACTTGCAATAATGCAGAATTCATTCTAAATTCCATCAGTGTTACATTTTTTTGTGTTGGATATTTTAAAGAAAGGCTTATCACACAGGACGGGGGGCGGCATTATTCTCTGTAGCCCCAGAGGGCAGGACCAGAACCAAAGAGGTACAAGGAAGGAGTTTCAGGTTAGACATCAAATGACGCTGAGCTAAATGATGTTGAGAAGCAACATCAAATGGTGCTTTGCTGGAGGTCTTCCAACAGAGGCCGGATGGTCATTTGTCAGAGGTACTTTAGTGCAGCGTTTCTCAAACTTGGCAACTTTAAGATGTATGGACTTCAACTCCCAGAATTCCACAAATGCTGGCTGGGGAATCCTGGGAGTCGAAGTCCACAAAGGCTGGCCAGGGAATCCTGGGAGTTGAAGTCCATGCATCTTAAAGTTGCCAAGTTTGAGAAACATTGCTTTAGTGCATGCTAGCATTAAACCAATGTCCTCTAGTGACTCTTGCGAGCCCGTGATTCTACAGCAGCCAAGTCCAATGGTTTATTTAAAAAAAAACGTATCTATTTTGCAATGTTTCCCTCTTGTGCCAAATATGTCAGCAAGCCTGAAGCTCCGAATCCTTTCTTTTCCTTCCAGGACCCTCCTTCTGAGCACGGGAGCCCCCTTTGCACATCTGCTGCCCACCTCCTGCCCACCCAAAGGGACTTCACGAACAGCCCAGCCTCGCTGGCTTCCAGTCGGAGCACCACGCCTCTCAAAGGCAAGGACCCTAATTTGGTAAGTGGCAGGGTGGTTGGAACTCAGTGGCTGGGCCCACGCGGCACCCACCCTCCTTAACCTGAAGGGTCTACCTCTTTTGCACTTTCGCTCTATATCAAACTGCAAACTGCCCCAACCGTCCGAGTTTGCAAACGCTAAGCCATAAAACACCAAACCCAGGTTGCTGTTACCCAAACTGGCTAAGCTGCACAAATGCGTCTCTGAGTTCTTGACTTGACTTCGTGGCCCAAAGCAGCTTTTCCCAGCTGGACACCTTCCAGACCCTTGGGACTACAGTTCCCATCAGGCCTAGCCAGCAGGGTGAGGTTGCCTGTCCTTGAAACCTGAGGACATTCTGTCCAGCCTTCCCAGAAACATTTCACAGCTGCTGGCCGTCCTGCCTTCGGTTAACCTGTGGAACTCCCTGCTGCCTGATGTGATGTTGGCTCTAAGCTCAGTTGGCTCTTAGGTTTAAAAAAAGGAGGCTTTAAACAGATTCTCCAAAGGAGGAAAGCGATCGCAGCAGTAAGGGTTATGTAGAACCTCCATATTCAGACTGTTTCTATCCTGATCTGCTTGTGGGTTCCTCTCAAGTATCCTTTTGGCCTCTTAGAAAATGGGAAGCCTGGCTAGAAGGATAATTGGCCTGCTTCCTCCAGCAGGACGTGTCTTACTTTGGTGGTGCTAAAGGGCCAATAAATTACAAATTACTGAGCAACAGTTAAGTGGAACCTCCATCTTCAGATACAGCAGTGTTTCTCAACCTTGGGAACTTTAAGATGGGAGGACTTCAACTCCCAGAATGCCCCAGCCAGCCATCTTAAAGTTCCCAAGGTTGAGAAACACTTAGATAGAGTATACCCCCCCAATTCAGATGATGTAGGGTGAGTATTTTTAGACTTGGCCCATTTATAGACAAAGAGAAATAAGTTCGGTTTGGGTAGGACTCAGATTTGATCATGCAAAATTTGGGATTCTGTCAATTCCATGCTCCGCCTGTCCGGAGGTACTAATGGGGGGGAAAAAGGGGACAATCTTCACATCTGCATTGGAGGAGGAACTTTTCTCCTTTCACATTTTGAGCCAAAGCACCAACCGAAACTCCAGTCATCGTGCAAAAGGTCCGCTTCCCCAAATTTTGCAGCGCGGTTTCCCCACGGGTTAAAAAAGAAACCCTTGACCCAAATGCACCTGTTTGCATAAATAACATGCCCCAATGCACTGTATGAGGAAAGCAATTTGCAAATGCTGTGTATGTGAACGGCAATGGTGTCCCACTCTGCACGGGCGTTCAGACCCTCGTCCTCAAACGCAGGCCCCTTTTAGCAAAGTGGATTTTAAAATGCTGCTCCAACACGATGGATGGATGGATGGACTTGGCTCCAGAGGAAAGACTCCGGGAGGCTTATGTGAAAAACTCAATCAAAAGAGCTGAAGGCGAAATGACGCTATGGGGAAGCACACGCAGAACAGTTTCTGCCATCCCTCGACACTGCTCCCTGGGCGGATGAACCAGATGAGTTTGATGAACCGCATTCTTGGCGTCGTCAAAAAAAACCAACCGAAACTGGGAAAAAACGACTGTGAACCGTGTGCAAGGAAATCCAAAGGGGGCAGCTGGGAAGACAGGGAGATGCTGACAGATGAGCGCCTCTGGGCCTGGAAGATGCCTTCGCGGTCCCTTCGTGCTCGTGACACCGGTTGCTAGGCGTCCTCTTAGTTTTCCCTTTTTGTCCTCCCGAACAGAGATTTGCCCCTTCCCCTTTCCCCTTCGGCTCCGCTCTGCTTCCCGTCCCCCCTCCTCAAAAGCTGGGGAGCTCCGTTAATTAGCGGCCCACCGAGGGCTTTGAATTCCGGGGAGGATTTTAATGTATAATTAATTGCTGTTAGCGCAGGCGGGCAGAAGGGAGGGGAAGGGAAAGGGGGGTGGCAAAGAATTGCGGGGGGGGGGGGGTTGCCAGACCCTCTGGGCTGGCTCGCCTTGGAGAGCAGAAGGGAAAAACCAGAAGCTGCACAAGGGAGGGTCATTTCTGTAGCTGTGTTCCTTCCCCCCACCCAGCTTTTCTTGATTTCTGTTTTGCAGCCTGGGGGAAAACCCTCCCCTTTCCCGGATTGCTCAGGCCCCCCCTTTCTTGGTGGATATGAACAGGGGTCAAATCTGCACCCGGGGTTGTATCCCAAGCTGTGCAGATTGGATCAATGGCTGCTGGCAAGATTGCATCAGTTGCAATGTTGGGGTGAGGGGGGATGCGGTGGGAAAAGGGGGGGGGTTGATTGGGCTGTCCAACCCATCGGTCCCAGCCAAGAGGAGGAGGCAAAGATGGGACTGGGAACACCTTTCCCCTGAATCAGAAACCAGCCCTCCAGTGCAGGACCAATAGAACAGGGTTCAATGGAAGCTGGAGGAAGTGGCCTGTGGGGTGTTTCCTCTTTTCGAGGAATCTTTCTCCCAAATCTGGTACCCTGGACTTCAACTCCCATCATTCCTAGCCTGGGTATTGAGGTTCTAACCTATCCAGGGGGCAGCAGGGTGGCAGGAGGTGGCAGGAGAGCTGTAAAAGTTGGGGTTCAGCAGCCAGTTCCCCAGCCAGCATCCATGGACTTCAACTCCCAGGATTCCCCAGCCAGCCATGCTGGCTGGGGAATTCTGGGAGTTGAAGTCCACACATCTTAAAGTTGCCAAGGTTGAAAAACACTGCCTTAGAGGAAGGAAAAATAGAGGAAGAACAAGGAGGCATTGCTCTTGTCTGGGAGAAAGGGAGGATAAGCGTTTGATGGGGTAAAATAAAAATGGATGCTTAAATTTTGTTGGAACTAACATTCATATTTTTTCTTCTACATTTCAATTAAGCTGAAACCACTTCAGCAGTAGATGCAGGTAGCCAGGGACAACGGGGGGAGGGTGTCAAAAAAGTCAAAATGGCAGCTGCAATCATGCAATCCAAGCTTGCCCCCTTTTTACGTGGGGTGCGTGCATGTAAAAAACAGGCAGAGCTTCAATCACGCGGACATGGCCATCTTCAATGTTTTGACCTCCCCCCTCCATGCCCCTACCTCATTTGGTGGTGCCCTGCATTACCTGATTTTTTAAATAAACATTTCAGTTTAAAATAAAAGCATGCCTTAAAGCAGTATTTTTCAAACTTGGCCACTTTAAGATGGGTGGACTTCAACTCCCAGAATTCCCCAGCCAGCATGGCTAGCTGGGGAATTCTGGGAGTTGAAGTCCACCCATCTTAAAGTTGTTGAGGTTGAGAAATACTGCTTTCAATTTATTGAATTTAAACGCTGCATTTATATTTATTTCTAAGAATGCTTCTCGGCCCTATAAGGCTTCTTTGACAATAACAAGCATTGGGTGGGTGCACCCATTTTGGAAACGGGCAAGTCACCCCACCGGGTCAGCTATTTTGTGAGCGCATCTACAACATGCGTACTAAATTTCAAATATGGGTCCTTGCCCAAAACATTTTCCAATTCTCGCTTACTTGGGTATGACTCAAAAAAGATGATCCAGAGTTTCAGACATTTACTACGTTAAAAACCTGGGACATAAGAGTGCAAGAAATCGATGGACGTTGGCCACCTTGGTGCTTTTTCATTCCAGTCAATAGAAGCCATTGGATTTTTTAAAAAGGTACCCATGGGACAGGGGGCTTCAAATAAAACTGATCCGTGAAAGCAGAGTTAAGTGGCTCTTCCACCACCAGGCCTATAGATTTCCTTTGGGAGGTTTCGTTGTCCTGAAATGGATGGGAATCGGGCGTTGGGGCGTTGTACAAAGTCGCATGGAGGATTTTTACAAAGTGATCGGCATCAACACTTGGAGGCGGGAGGGGAAGCGCGTAAGTACTAAGAGGCGGAGGAGAACTGGAATGAACTCCACGATGCTACCGCAACGGGATTAGAAAGGCTGGAAGAAACGAGGCCGCGTCCCGTTGGAATAACGCTCCTCCACAATCTGTACAGTGCAATCGTCCTGATGAATTCAGAAAATCGGACTTCGACGCCCATCATCCCCATTTGACTTTTCAAGAGCATCGGGTTAGGGAGGACCGGCTCCCTCCAACGTTGCATTTTTTGCCTTAAAATGCAATTCTTCAACTTTTTCCTTCCAATAGTCATGCCTTGGTATTTCCTTTTAGATTTCGTAAGCCGCCCAGAGTCCATCAATCAATCTTCTAGACTTGCTTATTAGAAGAATGGCGTGTTTTGCAACCGTCCGTTATAAAATTCCTTCCGGGCTTAACGTCTAAAGCAGTGTTTCTCAACCTTGGCAGCTTGAAGATGGGTGGACTTCAACTCCCAGAATTCCCCAGCCAGCCATGCTGGCTGGGGAATTCTGGGAGTTGAAGTCCACTCATCTTCAAGTTGCCAAGGTTGAGAAACACTGGAGTACATTATCTCCAAGATATCTTGTAATCTTGCCATTCTTGGATAAGCAGGAAGAATTTCGTAACAGTGAGAGCTGCAATGAAATAGACTCTGGGCTGTCTTTGTCTTCGCTGGAGATGTTCAAACAGGAGCTTGATCGCCAATTCCCAGGGATCCCTGGTGGTGGATTCCTGCACCGATCACACCGTTGGACTAGATCAGTGTTTCTTCCACTGTTTGCTGTCAGGACCCCTTCCCCCTTTTAAAAATGATGGAGGACCCCAGGTTTGCTTTGCTGTGTAGAGGTTCTAGTCATTGATCTTTACCCTATTCAGCGTTAAAAGTGACGCCTACTGCTTCTCATGATTGTCGGATGGGATTTAATAGGTCGGATAAAATGTTAATATTTTTCAATCTAGGCTGGCAAATCATTTTGATTTCACGGTCCCTGCAAGGGGGTTGGGGAACCCTGGGGGTGGGGATCCTGGGACACACTTGAAGAAGCACCCGGCTGGAAGATTGCCGATCTCTTCCAACTCTCCCATTCTGTGACTTTACGCCGTGAGGTCTCTTATTTTGGTATTATGTGTAATTCTGCATTCTGCCCCAGTTTGCAGAAGGCTGGTCTCATCCATCCTCTTTAGTTTTTTTTTTCGTTTCCATCTTCCATCACTTCAAAGATGCGTTCCAAGGACAGCCACGCTGTGCAATTATCGTAGAGATGTGGGGAAATGCACCTAATCTTTATTTTTAAGCAAAGGGTTGAATTTGCATTTTCCAGATTGAAGTTTCGACCGAAACACCCTTGTCCAAATGGTGCAAGGATGTCTGTGGCTTAAGCAAAGACATTTGATTTATGTTTGGAAGACATGGTGTAGAAACATATGCATATTTTGTGTATATTATGGGAACTAGAGCGTGTAAATATACGTAGAATTCAGCTTCTTTTGTTTAATTTTTTTTTAAATTGCAAACAGAGGCAGAAACGGGATGCGACTCCTTTATGGATGACTACCTTGTCCTTAATAATATTGTCCAGTTTTTCTAAAAAGGGAAGCAGTGGTGTTTAAGGAGATAACAGCAGCTTTGAAACTGAAATCGGTGTTTTCCAACCTTGGCAGCTTGTAGATGTGTGGATTTCAATTTCCAACATTTTCAGCAATGGCAATTCTGGCTGGGGAATTCTGGGAGTTGCGCTCCATGCATGCCAGCTGGGGAATTCGGGAGTTGCGCTCCATGCATGCCAGCTGGGGAATTCGGGAGTTGCGCTCCATGCATGCCAGCTGGGGAATTCTGGGAGTTGCGCTCCATGCATCCTGTTTCCCAAAAGGGCCAATGAGAGAACTCAAGCAGGATATAAAGGTAACAGCCCACACCTATATTCTGTCCTGTCCAGACAGGCTACTGTTGATCCTGGACATTCCATCTGACCATCAGGCCAACTGATACAACCTTTGGCGCGCTACTTAAATCAACCTTTCCTTTCCAGAACGAAGCCAACCCGGCTACTTGCAAAGCAGCCAGCTTGTCTCCGGTCTCTGAAATGCTGACTCCCAGACCTGGCCCGAGTTGCGCTCCTCACATCGCAAAGCCACCCACCACAGATATCATCAGTGAGTCATTGTTTGGGTTTCTTGGTTCCTACTTCAGTAATTTCTGCCCGTTTCTATAAAGCAGTGTTTCTCAACCTTGGCAACTTTAAGATGCGTGGACTTCAACTCCCAGAATTCCCCAGCCAGCATGGGGAATTCTGGGAGTTGAAGTCCACGCATCTTAAAGTTGCCAAGGTTGAGAAACACTGCTCTACATCAACGTTGCTGCTTGCCAAGATCCTCTGAGCAATGCTGGCATTTGCTATGCCCTGAGCGGAGCAAATTTGGGGGCAGGGGATGGTCTGCCATAGTGTGCCCTCCCTAGGAATGCTTCCTGCTTCCAGCCACCGGTGGGGTGGTCCTTGACGTGAGACGATGTGCAACCGTTTCGGCTTTTGCAGAACTCCCAACCTTCCCAAGGGTGGCCCTGGCAAGCTCCAGCGTTGCTTAAAAGTATTCCACTTGGATGAAGGGAACAAATCTCTTCTTCTTCTCTCTCTTCCTTCTTCCCTAACTCAGCTTTGCGCAGCTCGCTCAACTCGTTCCCAAACTCCTTTGCTTCCTCCTTTGGGGTGATCCCTCATGCCGCCCTCAACGGCGAATTGGCCGCACCGAGCCCGTACGTCAGCATCCATCTTTCGACAGGCCCAGGCGGGTACGGACGGTCTCCCATGGTGAGGTTCAGGGCAGCTTTCCAAATGGGGGGTTTATAAGGGGGCAGATCAAGAGGGTGCCCGGTGGGGTCGAGCTTTCTCCCACCATCAGTCCACGAGAGGAAGAATGACCCGCTGGCCATGTGCATTGGACGACGTATTTGTGGGTTTTTTAAAAAAAGATGCAACGTGCTTTTTATGATAGCATTCTGCAAATGCCAAGCTTCTAAGTGAACTGCCGGTGAAACCCATCGCTCGGGGCTAAAACCTGAACAATCCCAGCATTGGGACTAGGTCAATCCCAACCTCAGTTCTGGGACCCCTCCTTGCCGTCCCCCCTCTTCAAAATTCAGCAGCCAAGCAGTATTTTGGGACACGGCATTTTTTTCATTTCTCAAAACGAGATGCTGCGGAGTCAAACCGCTGCCTTCAGCTTCTGCTAGGCTTGTGAGATCCAGTTGATGCAAAACGTATCCCAAAGGGTTGCAGATTTCAATACAGGTGACAGCACCATGAGTTTGCAACCTCTAAGACCTGGAAAAAAAAAAAAGAAAGTGTTTCTTCTCATTGGAGGAAAGTTGCTTAGCTTTGAACTAGATGGATAACAGGAACCATATTCCAGGGGGTCCCCAAAAATACATGCACGGGTACAGAGGCAACCTGGTGTCTTTCCCCAGGAGTGTAGTTTAATCTATACCAGTGTTTCTCAACCTTGGCAACTTTAAGATGTGTGGACTTCAACTCCCAGAATTCCCCAGCCAGCATGGCTGGCTGGGGAATTCTGGGAGTTGAAGTCCCCAAATGTTGGTTGGGGAATTCTGGGTGTTGAAGCCCACACATCTTAAAGTTGCCAAATTTGAGAAACTTTGAAGGGAAATGTATAAAACCCAGGCCTTTGCTCCTTCTAAGGAACATGCGAGGTCCTAGTCCTCATGGTTTTGAATATATTAATCCATTTGATTTTGCCTTTCTGCTGTGGGGAGTATTCAAGATGGCTGAGGGGTGCATTAAGGAAGAGTTGCAATGATTTGGATCTTTGCCAGTCCTTCCTAACCGGTAGCAGGTCTACAGCGTTTTGGAAAGACGGCTCTTTCCATCTCCCCTGATCCAGGGAGCTGAGAGTTATACCAGAAAGGTTCTGGCAGATTTTCATCGTGAGCCCCGGTTGATCCCTGATTCCCTTCTTGGTTTCCACAGGTGGCTTTTGAATCTCACCCCCATTTGCGTGGATCTACCATCTCGGCCTCCCTCCCTGCCGTTTCCGGCAGCAAGCCGTAAGTCGGGTCTCCTGCAGGCGGTTGGGAGAAAAGAAGGTTGTGACTTTCTCGGTGGATTGCAAGCATGGGCAACTTTCGGAGGTCATGGACAGCGGCCTCCAAACCCTTTTGATCAGCACCCTTATCAGTAAAAAAAAAAAAATTCTGAGCATGCACCTCCAATACGTGTGTATGTGTTTACTTATAAATTATATATTCTTTGGAGCCAGTTTGGTCTAGTGGTGAAGGCACCAGGCTAGAATCTGGAGGCTGTGAGTTCGAGTCCCGCCTTAGGCACGAAGCCAGCCGGGTGACCTTGGGCCAGTCCCTTTCTCTCAGCCCTAGGCAGCAGGCGAGGGCAAACCGCTTCTGAAAAACCCGGCCACGAAACTGCAGGGGCTTGTCCAGGCAGTCTCCAAGAATCGGACACGATTGAATGGATTAAAATATATATTTTAATCTTCAAGGTCCCTTCCAGCCTTATGGTTCTATTATAGATATATATGTATGTATGTATGTATGACACACACACACACACACTATTCTACTAAAATAAAACATACCCCAAACAATAGAAATCCAAAGAGGATGGGATGAATATAAACAGACGTTCTAATATTTTATTCCAGCATTCCAGCGGATCCTCTTGTGCACCCCCCGAGACCCTCGCATCCCCTTTGGAGACCACTGGCCTAGGGCCGTTCTTTACACGATTTGGGAGGGAGGGGGAAGTTATGTGGGTGAGCAAAGGTGCAGGGTAGCGTTTTCTATTTTGTCCACCATGAAAGGATCAGTCTCTTTCATAAGAGCTCCCCCGATCGAGTTTGGGCCTCTTTACCGCTCCAGAGTGGGGTAAACAGATTGTAATCCCCTTCAGCAATCTCAGGGATCTGAGATTTCCGAAGTGCACTTGGACCTGGAGACACAGATGGACCGTTTTTCCATCCCAGCTCCGAATTCAGCCCTTTGAATCTGGCTCGGTGTTACGTGCTCTTTTATTTCCGCAGGAGTAGCAATTTTCAGAGCTTCAAAGACCGGGCCGAGCGAATCCCAAGAGGGTTGCAATCGGCTCGCCCTGATTTCCCCTGATCTGAGTATCAGTTCTCCAATTCTGCCATCTGCAGCTTTCTAAAACTCTCGTCTTCAGGGCTGTCCCTTAGGGCTGTCTGTCTGTCTGTCTGTCTGTCTGTCCCTTAACCCGGGGATGCATTAGCGAAGGGCCCAGGGTCACCTATGGACCCTGAGAAGTCCTGAGCGTGACCTTCGGGGACCCTCCAAATGGGGTCCCCGAATTATAACTTTTAATGGAATTGATTGATTATGTGCCATCAAGTCATTTTCGACGCTGAGCAGCCACGTAGATAGGTGATAGAAGAGGAAAATGATTAAGCCTAGGATGGAGGAGCCATCGAAGGAAGACCCTGATAAATGAAGGCCCCATTCTCACAATACACTTAGCCCTATTATTAACGGATTAATTAAATTTATATGCTGCCCAGCTCCCAGCGACTCTGGACAGTATTAGCCACTAACTTAGTTAGAGCTCCTTATTGGCAGCAGGCGGTCACTCTGACTGGGTCAGAAGATGCTCCCACCTTCCTCCTGGGAGTATGTTTACCACCCCATGGACCATGTGAGTCATGTTAAGACTCCCCATCACGAGCCCTTCCTCCATTGGCCACCCAGGCAGCAGTAGGTGTGGCTTGGCCCCCTCCGGCCAATCAGTGTTGAGGAGATGCGTTCCGCGCAGTGAATTCTCAACAAAGACATTGGATTGGTTTAGCCCAGTGCTTGTCAACCTTGGCCACTTTAAGATGCGTGGACTTCAACTCCCAGAATTCCCCAGCCAGCCATGCTGGCTGGGGAATTCTGGGAGTTGAAGTCCACGCATCTTAAAGTGGCCAAGGTTGACAAACTCTCTCTCTTTCTCTCCATCACTTTGTCTTGGGGGACCAGACAGGCAAGTGCCTAAAAAAAACTAGAGATGATTTTGGAGAAGGTGTAAGAGAGTCATGAAGGGGGCGAACAAGGAACAAGCCTTTAAGGAGGGATTTGGAGAAGAGAGACCCAGTCCAGAAATGAGGCAGAAACTCAGAATAACCCAGCCTTGGTTTCGTTGAAGAGGAACTTGGACCGGCTTTGAAGATTCTGTGATTCTACCCTACAACACTAAACTAGCATTCCTGGAGTCCCTGCGGTGGCTGTTTCTTGACCAGGCCAACCTCGAAAGTCTGCCAAAGGACACCAGTGGACTTAGATGTAGTGTTCCTCCTGTACAGTTGACTGGATGGAGTTAGTTTGTCCCATTCCCGGCGAGATTAGACTGGCGGAGATGCATCACCTATTGTTGCTCCCCATTTCTCCTTTGCCAGCTGTCTCTTCCAGTTGTGGACACTTAAGTGCAGTTTTCTAGGTGGCATTTTTAGAAGGGGTTTGCCCTAACCTCCTCCTCCTCCTTCCTAGGGCTAAGAGGGGGGACTGGCCCAAGGTCACCCAGCGGTTTTCCAGCACAAAGCAGGAGTAGAACTCAGTTTTTCCTGCTCCTAATCCAGCACTGTAACCACTGGATCAAACTGGCTCACAAGAAGAACACAGGTAGTCCTCGCTTAATGACCACAATTGGGACTGGAATTTAGGTTGCTAAGCAATGCAGTCATTATCACGTGACCAGACCTGATTTTACAACCTTTTTTGTGGTGGTCGTTAAATGAATCACTGTGGTCATTAAGTGAATCACATGGTTGTTAAGTGAATCATGCGATTCCCCATTGATTTTGCTTGCCGGAAGCCAGCAAAGAAGTTTGCAAATGTGATCATGTGACCCTGGAACACTGGAACTGTTGTAAGTGTGAGCTGGTTGCCAAGAGCTCAGATCATGATCATGTGACTGTGGGGGCACTGTGACAGTCATAACTTTGGGCACTGGTCATAAGTCACTTTTTTAGTGTTGTCATAACTTTGAATGGTCACTGAACGGTCATTAAGCGAGGACTACTTGTAAAGAGAATTTTTTCCCATCCAAGTACAGTGGTTAATTCTCTGATTCTGCTAGGGCCTACTCCTTCCACGTAAGCGCTGACGGACAGCTGCAGCCGGTGCCCTTCCCACCTGATGCCCTGATCGGTTCCGGCATCCCGCGCCACGCCCGCCAGCTGCACACACTAACCCACGGCGAGGTGGTCTGCGCCGTCACCATCAGCAATTCCACCCAGCACGTCTACACAGGGGGGAAAGGCTGTGTCAAGGTATGGGACGTGGGGCAGCCTGGCACGAAGACCCCCGTGGCCCAGCTGGACTGCCTGGTATGTACGAGGAAGAAAGCCCCATTTTTCAGGGCAATTGAAAAAGCTGCCAGTTTTGTTGATGTTGTACAGTTGTTTTGCACATCTCAGTGATTTGATCTGAGGAGTTTTTGATATCGTTCGTGCAAGCTGTTTGGCCGATCTTTGGATAGAAAATGGGATCATCTTGATAGTTTCTTATGTTTTCACAATCCAAGCTTTGGGTGCCAAGTACTAGCTGTATTCACACAACACTTATCCAACAGTGTTTGTCAACCTTGGCAACTTTAAGACTTCAAGCCTGGACTTCAACTCCCAGAATGCCCCAGCCAGCATGGCTGGCTGGGGAATTCTGGGAGTTGAAGTCCAGGCATTTTAAAGTTGCCAAGGTTGACAAACACTGGCCTAAATAAACCAATTTCCTGCTGGATCTTTAAGTGTGCTATGTGAATTCACTCCATTAAGGGGCAAAATAGCATCACCAAATTGCAGGAAACCACAAGGTTTGAGCAGCCCTGAGATTCACAGGAGTGCAAATCCTCTTTTGGGCAGTGACTACCCCCAACCCTCTGTGATGGCTTTTTCATTTGAATCATTCCACTTTGGGAATGCTTTCCAGAGAAAGACTCGCCGGGCATTAACTTTACTCTCTTTTAGAAACCAACCTCAATGCCAGTTCTGTTTTGTTTTCTAACTGGAGAGTCCGTGGGGTTCTCCGAGCTTGGTTGTTTTCTTGCAGACGTTTCGTTACCTGTCTAGGCAACATCATCAGTGCTAGTAGGGAGTGGGGTTTGCTCTCCATTTATATACAGTAGCTCGCCCTTTTAGTGTTGGTGGGAGAGGGTTTTTTCCCTTGGTAGTTCCTAGATTAGGCTATTGTTTATTGCTTGATTGTATGGTGTTAATCCTGGTGTTAATCTCTGCTCATCTGGGTGTTGTTTTTTAACTGTTGCATTTTTATGTTTGTCTGCTGCAGTGACGTTATGTGGTTGGGGGTTATCTGAATTTAGCAGCTCATAAAGCTATTTTGAGGAAAAGCTGTATATGCACAAGTAACAGGAAAATAAAATCAGGTCCTTGAAACCTAAGAACATCCATGCCAGCCGAATAACCTTGAGAGGTTTGCTGTTGGTACCCATAATTTGATGCTGGGGCAACATATGCCCTGAAGATGAGATGTTTTCCACTTCCATCTGCTGTAATTTGGTTCCCTCTCCTTTTGAGGATTTTTTAAAATCCCTTCCTAAAAACCCACAACAGCAAGGAAGCTGAAGCTGGAAGCATCTGTCCAAATATCGGGTGATCGTGGTTGTAAAATCCAGCTTCCTCCAGGTCAGTGCTTTCAGTACGAAAAAGGTCCCCAAGTTTCTAGTCCTTAGGACTGTAAAGATAATTTTGGAAACCACGCTCCTGATGGTTTGAGAGGTTCCAATGGCTGGGATGGTGGGAAGTTGGGCTAGGTGGTTTATATAACTTCCTGCCTTTCTCCCCGAGAACCGGGACAACTACATCCGATCCTGTAAGCTGCTCCCGGACGGCCACAGCCTCATCGTCGGAGGGGAGGCCAGCACTTTGTCCATCTGGGACCTGGCGGCCCCCACCCCCCGGATCAAGGCAGAGCTGACCTCGTCCGCTCCCGCCTGCTACGCCCTGGCCATCAGCCCCGACGCCAAAGTCTGCTTCTCCTGCTGCAGCGACGGCAACATCGTGGTGTGGGACCTGCAGAACCAAACCATGGTTAGGTGAGATCCGTGAGGTCTAGTTCGGTGTTTCCCAAGATGGTTT
Source organism: Liasis olivaceus (assembly GCA_030867105.1). NCBI lineage: Eukaryota > Metazoa > Chordata > Lepidosauria > Squamata > Pythonidae > Liasis > Liasis olivaceus. The sequence continues at coordinate 7,086,590 of CM061349.1, forward strand.
TAGAAGTTCAGTGGTGGGATGCAGGCAACCTTATTTCAATCCTTCTTCAGCTGAGAGCCAGAAGGACTAGAACGTGTCTTCAGCTGGAGGAAGAACCAAACCAAAGCTTTCAGTCGTCCGCCACCACAGTTGTTCCTATCGTCATTTTTGTTCCGTATCTGATCTTCTGCTCACGTTGACTCACAATTCATCCCCACAGAGCTCAGGGGGGCTGATTCTCAGAGTTTTCAGCCAGTTTGGCTTTATGTTTGCATTGCTTCCATGTTGGGAAAGCCACCTTGTACAGGGTGGTAAAATCTGGAAACGTAATGATGTTGGTGGCAATTAGAGCGGGGATATTACGATTGAGTCAAAACAAATAAGGAGTGTGGGAGTTCTTGCTCGCATCTCCCTCTTCTTTGCAGGCAGTTCCAGGGTCACACGGATGGGGCGAGTTGCATCGACATCTCCAATTATGGCACCAAACTCTGGACGGGGGGCTTGGACAACACTGTGCGGTGCTGGGACCTGCGCGAGGGCCGGCAGCTGCAGCAGCACGACTTCAGCTCCCAGGTCAGCTGGGGAAGGGGCGGAGACTTTTGATGGACGGCCTGTGGGTGGGTGGGGTCCCCAGCAGCAACCCGTCAGCACCGAGAAGGGGCGGGATTGTGTCACACTTGAGTTGGGGAGGATGGTGGTGATTAGAGGCAGTCCTCGCTTAGCGACCACAATTGGGACCAGCAACTGTGTCACTGAGTGGAAAACCACATGACTGTGATGGGCTTATGATCTCACTTCCCATTCGGTTGTTAAGTGAATCACTGCAGTTGTTAAGTGAGACATCACATGACTGCGACTTGCAATTTTACTTCTGAGTTCTCCAGTAACTCATGAAGGACGTGAATGGTGATCACGTGACTGTGAGACACCGTGACTGTCTTAATTGCAAGGATTTGTCGTAAAGCTGTTTGTTTTACACTGTCGTAACTTCAAATGGTTGCTAAACAAGGCAGTCAGTAAGTGAGGACTACCTGTAATTATATTTAACAATGCTAATTGGGACCAGAAACTCTGTCGTTAAGCAATGTGGTTGTAAGTTGAAAAACCGCATAATTGTGCCACTTAGCAATGGCAATTTCAGCAGTCCCAGTTGCTGTTGTTAAATGAGGACCACACGTGACTGTGACTTCCTGTCAGCTTCCCCATTGCCTTTGCTTGTGGGAAGCTGGCAGGGAATGTCACAAATCACGATCGCTTGACTGTGGGGATGCTGTGATGGCTCTAAGTACAAGGTCTGGTTGTAAGTCCCCCATGTTCAGCACCACTATAAGTCCGAACAGTCGCTTGAGTGAGTGGTCGTTAAACAAGGACCACCTGTAGTTTTATTAAATGTGTTTTTATCCTTCTCCAGCATCAAATCTGGTGCAGTTGTCTCGGCTTTTAATGCACATGAAGCTGACTTCATTCTCTCAGCCTCACCAATCTCTTAGCCATTGCTTAATGTGGTTTAGTTTAATGCATTGTCTCATTTTATATGTTTGGGTGCATTTTAAGTTGCATGAAATCTGCACATCATGGCAGATGGCATAAGATGCAGGGCGATTCATGCTCTGGAGGGTTGTAGTTTAAGGAGGCTGTGGCTCAGCTCACACAATTTGCTAGACCTTAAACCCAGGATAATGAAGCGTAATAGCTCTGTTCCCAAAACATGTTACACCGAAACAACAATCTGTATTTTGGATTAATGTAGAGATCTGGTTCCCACTGCATTTAAATATAAGGGCGAGGTTCACATGCCACAAACTACTCAACCCCCTTTTAGTGCATTGCATGAATCAAACCTGGTTTTCCCACCGTAACGCCCCAGATCTTCTCCCATTGGTTCCTTCCAGACTATACTCCCCCAGCATGCTTAACGTGATTACTGAATTAATCCATCTTCACAATGAACCATAAAGGGCTGGCTTCATATGACAGTATCAGCCACTCCCTTCCCCAAAACAGGCCAAGGTTAAAGCAACAAAATTTAGCACGTGGTAGGAATGCAACCACTTGACTTTGAATTAACCTGGTAAAGTGAATCATGCAAATGGAACCACCACCCCCGGCTGTTAACTTTGCAATCATGAGGACTAGAATCTTTGGTTGTAAATTTTGCTTTGTGTGTTTCAAATGCACCATCTTGGCCATCATTCAGTCCCAACCCTTTTTATCTTAAACCGTCCCATCAATTTTCTCCTCTCTCTCCAGATCTTCTCCCTGGGCTACTGCCCCACGGGAGAGTGGCTGGCGGTCGGGATGGAGAGCAGCAACGTGGAAATCCTCCACGTGACGAAATCTGAAAAGTACCGGCTCCACCTTCACGAGAGCTGCGTCCTCTCCCTGAAATTTGCTTCCTGTGGTAGGTGTGTGAGCTGTCGTGTGGGTAAGAAAGACAAGGCTGCTGGTTAAGCTCCAGGCTACCTTCCTAAGAAAAGCGTCATCACCGTGGTTGCATTCACACAACCTGCTTAGCCAGCTCGCTTGCAAGCCACCGTTGCGTACCGCAATCAGCTTGGTTCTTTTAAATTTTGCTGGGGGGGTTTTGGTGGCCTAGCAATGCAAAGCAACCTGTTGGATATGTTCATGATTCGATGTATTGGGCAATCCCCCCCCCATGGGTTAATTCAATTACCAGGTTTAATGTGTTGTCTGAATGCAACCATTGTGCGGGGAAAGAAAGACAGCTGTGTTAGGATGATAAATTTACAAGAAGTGCTCACTGGGGAGGTCCTGAGTTTCAAGGCAAGTGACGCCAATAGATTGGCTCTGTGTTGCAAAGAAACTGAAGAAGTTCTGGCTCTGTGTTGCAAAGAAACTGAAGAAGTTCCCACAGTGCGGGTGGAACTCATCGCCACATTAGCAGCGCCGGCCACCAGCTGGTGCCTTTAAAAAAGATACAATGTCCATCAATCAAGTTTATTACAGTCCTAAGGCCAGACACAGTCAAAATATCTAATAAAAGCAGGGTTATATCCTTCTACATAGAGAGAGAGATGGCAGAAAAACAGTAAATGTAATAGGGTCTAAAATAATGAAGAATAACAAGAAATCAAAATAGAATACTATCATAAGAAATTCCAAACTTGGTAAGGGTGCAGCATATCGTACAGAGGGTGGCACAAAAGTGGGCAACCTGGGTGGGTGGTTTGGAGCCCCTGTCCGAAAGAAGTAACATTAAATAGAAATCACATTTCCTACATAGATATTATGTCTAAATACATGGGGAGGAAAGGAGGATTTCAGTTTATTCATTATGGTTGCTCTCCCCGGAGCTTTTCTGAGTAGTGACCTCTCTTCCCTTATGAATCCTGGGGACTGAGGTTACGTTCCCAAGTATCATTCTGATCTTGGCTTTCATGGGGATTTTTCGCAGGACCCTGGACCTCTGCTTGCAAACAGGGCAGTGAGCTCCACAGAGGCTTGGTCCAGCCGGCCCAAGCCCTTTTGAAATTCTTGCAGGAGCTTATTCATCCCGAAAACCCAATGAAGCCTCCACACCCCAACGCAGTCTATCTCAGCATCAGACAAGCCAGGCTGGGCTTGGGGTGGTTCTGCTTCAGAGCCAGAGCTCCGGAAGCTGGCTCTCCCCCTTCCCAGCCATCGTGTTCTCGCACGCAGACCCAGTCCCCCCTCTGTTCTTCCTCTCCTCTCTCGCTACAGGCAAATGGCTTATCAGCACGGGCAAAGATAATCTGCTTAATGCGTGGCGGGCTCCCTACGGTGCCAGCATTTTTCAGGTAAAGGGGAGCAAGGGTTGCACGGTGGCTGGCTGAATGCTGTGGCTCTCTGCAGAAGATGCAAAAGAGCTGGGAATTTCTGGGTGGAAAGGAGACCATCCAATTGATTCAGCCCAGTTTGGTTTTAAGAGGGCCCAGGTCGAAATGTGAATCCCTTCTTAGAGCTACCAGAGGAGGACTTTTCCTTCATCGGTAATATTCAGGCATCTTTCTGAATAATGCTCTTAGCATAACAATGGGGATGATGTTGGCCGTACACCCCCTTTTCAAAAGCTGGGACTTAGAAATGTATTTTGCATATTGCTCAAACCATGCATGGTTTAAACTTGGTCTGTTCAGAAAACCACCCTTGCTTAGGTTCTCCCAGGCCTAAAATAGATAATCCTGATTTGATTTGATTTATTTTATTTTTTTTGTATCCATGCACCTTCAAGTCAGTCTTGACTCCTGACAACTGCCTGGTCAAGGCCATGCAGTTTTCCTGGCAAGATTTTTGGACGTGGTTTTCCTTTGCCTCCTTCCTAGGGCTGAGAGCAGGACTGGCCCAAGGTCACCCAGCTGGCTTTGTGCCTAAGGCAGGATTAGAACTCAGGGCTCTCTCCTTCTTAACTACTAGACCAAACTGACTGATTAGAACTTGATGTATTGTGAGGACTAAATTTGTAGTCCAGCCTTACGAAGGTTTTGCAAAAGTAAGCCCCCTGAAATGAGGGGGCTTGCTCCCAAGAAACCATACACAGAATTGCAAATTTAATCAGTTCAGCAAAGGCGTGGCTTGCAGTATTAATAATACCTTTCCGTAAGTCATCATCTAAATTTAAATGTAAATTTTTAAATGTAAATTTCATCTAATATCTATATGTGGAAGATTCAAAAAGTCTCATGAAAGCAGGTTGGGGAAAAAGAGGTTGTGCAACAACTTCAGGGCATCCTAGTGATTAAAATTTATAGCAGTCTCCTGGAAAGGTGGAGGAGAAATGCTTTCCTCCCCCGTTCTTGACATCCTGCAAGAACTATGCATGGTAAAAAAGCACATAAAAATTCCAGTTGATGCACCTTGCTTCCTTCCTCCAACAGCAAGTATATGGAAGGCTCTTCTTGAGCATTAGGCCAAATTTATCTATTGATGAGTACAGATTGTCCTCGTTTAGTGACCAAAATTGGGACCGGCAATTCGGTTGCTAAGTGAAACCGTGACTATGCTTATGATCTGACTTCAGCTTCCTTTGGCTTTACAGACCTGTGAAGGTCATAAATTTGAGGACTGCTCATAAAGTTATTTTTTCATCACTGTCGTAACAGCAAACGGTCGCTAAACAAAGCAGTCGCTAAACGAGGGCTAACTATATAATTTGGGTGGCTAACAATAGCAACACAGAAAATAAATCTTTAAAGAGAGCCCTGGGGAATCTGTCATCTTTTGTTGTTGCCGAATTCCAACTTCCAGCAGTCACCGTGGCCAGTGATGAGGAATATTGGGAACCGTAGTTCAGCAGCATCTGATGTGGCACAGGGTCCCTGTTCTTGCTTTAAGATTTTTGCGAGTTTTGGCAACACCTTGAACTTCCTTGCGTGTGCCAAAGGGATCCTGAACCCTGCAAATAACAGTTCAGGACAAGGCCGGATTAAGGCCAGCTGATGCCCAACAATGGTGCCCCTTGACAGAAGTGAAACTGTCACATCATGAGATGGAAAGAAATGCGGTTTCTCGTGGTGCCTTCAAACCAAATTTACAGCCTTTAGTCGCTCACCATGCCAAAGAAGTTTTTTAACCATGCAGATTAAAGTTGAACACGGCGCATAAGGACCATTATAAAAAATTCAATTAAAGTCGAGTGGGGCTGTGAAAGAATTAAGGGCATGATAGCTAGGGGGAAAAATCTCTGTGGTGCCCCCCTTCCCTCGGTGCCCTAAGCACGTGCTGATTCTGCTTAATAGTTAATCCAGGGCTGGTTCGGTATGTTACTCACTGCTTCGGGGGGCACCAAAGGTTGCCAACAGGAGGCACGAGTAATTGGAGTTGCCAAGCGAGACATCTTGCACAAATCAGATTAATTTCCCAAGCGTGAACCTCAGCAGAATCAAACCGTTCCTTCCCTCTTCTCATCTCGCCACTTTCTTTTGCAGTCCAAAGAATCCTCATCAGTCCTGAGCTGTGACATCTCGGCCAATGACAAGTTTATTGTAACCGGATCAGGAGACAAGAAAGCCACAGTTTATGAACTGGTGTACTGAGCGGGGGGGGCACTCCTGTGCCTTCCCCATGCCAAACCTTTGATGGCCGGGAGGATGAGAACAATGAGATGAAATCTTTCTCCCCAATATCTCCCCCACCGGCTTTGGAGATTGTGGTGCTGAAATGGCCATTGCGCTTCCAGGCCTCCTTGCAGACGCATGAGGACTAGAAACTTAAAAGCTGACATTCTCAGGAAGATATTTTTCTCCCCTCAAGGGGGCATATACAAGCTCCCTTTTCGTGCCGTCTTGGGAAAAGCTCTTTTCTGCATCTTGGCGAGATAGGGGACCTCCCTTACCAGTCCTTTGAGGTCCCTGCTTGAGCAAAATCTTCTCATTATCCCCCAGGACGGACCAGAAGACCACCTCAACCCTGTGCCTGACAAGCTAAGGGGTCAATCTGCACCATGCTAATCATAGCCCCCCACCACCACCCCATTCCGGCCACCCTAATACTGCAGCCCGTATTTTCATTTTTGGGTGCGAGCAAAAAGTGACGGAGACTGTCCTGAATGATTAAATGCATTTACGCCTTGCAGGTAGATCTGTTGCTTTTGGGGAAGGGGGCAGTGGGGTAATTCCAGAAATTACAGGACAGAGATGTGGGGAGATTGTCCACTCGGCCCCACTTTTCTTCCTGCTCCTACTTTCTAGCAGTCTTGAGCCACGACAGCGTCCTAGGGCTGGGCTCAACTTTAACCTCAACTTCAGCCACTAACCCAGTCAAATCTCTGTTCTGTTGGCTCTAGCAGCGTGCAATCTCATTAACCAGATTAAGGGCCACCAGTGGGGTTAGTTAGTGAGCCCACTTTTTTGCCGACGGGCTGGACCAGAACCCTGCAGCTCCCTTGGAGGGTTGAGTGAGCCGGTCTTGGCCGTTACTCTCCGATTACCTGGTTTGGCTGACCCAGGTTAGTTTGATTCATAACTACCTTGATACAGTTTGGAGTTAAACCTGTCTGTTTCTTTCCCAAGCACTAACCAGGTTAGCAGGACCACACAAGAGTCTCCCTCACAGACCTGGTTAAGCCCATGATGAGACTCCAGCCGAAATATTAGGGGCTACTGATTCTCACCAATCCTTGTCAGCAAGATCAGTGACCCCGGTTGGTGATTGCTGCTTTTCAGCCATGTGAAAATCTCAGATGCATGCCTCTGGATTTCTTTTTGCACTGAACATAATGTACAAAAATGGATTCGCTCGGTGTGTTTGCAGAAGGAACATTCCAAACGTTACGTGCATAGATGGAGAAATAAACATAAAAACACATAAAAATTGTAAAGATTTTTTTTTTTAAATCCCATTCAATGGACTTGATGTATCTAGAACAAGAAGACCCCCCCCCCACGGTATAAACTGGCCCACCTTTAAAGCAGTGTAAAATGTATATCCTTATTTTTGGGTGGGAGAAAGCCCCTTCAGAGCGATGCACCCTGTACAATCCACCACTCTTCACTTTTTAAAAAAATTAAATTAGCCATTCATGTGATGGGGGAACAGCCCCATTTCTTTGGGGTTGGGGGTGCATTTGGAAGGCTGTAACGATGTGGGCGCTGTCGCAAAATGGCTCCTTGGGTTGGTTTGCACATTCATGAAACGGCTGGCACGGAACGTAACCAGTTCCCTCTTCTGCTCTCTGCATCTGCCAACCTGTCTTTCCCCTGCGTGATGGTCAAAAAAGTCAACATGGTGGCCTCAGTGGCGCAATCAAAACTCTGCCCGCAACCCTCCGTTCTTTTGGTGGACTTGTGTATCAACGTGCTGTATGAGCTGCTCAGAAAAATAGACTAACCAAGTTAAGGGGGTTGCGGTCCCTCCCGTGTTTAAAATAATGTCTCACTGTCAATGTGCTGTTTATAAAATTGAGGGGGAAATCATTGTCACGTTGACAATGAGACTTTTTTTTAAACACGGGAGGAAGTGCAACCCCCTTAATTTAACTTAATGATTAAAAATGAAAACCCCACAAGACCAGCCTTAGCTGTTTTTAAATTCTAAAATAAACGTTCCATACATCTAGGTTTGGAGTTGAAAGGGGAATAATGCACAAATTAGGTGTACAATCATTCAAATTCGTATTATGGGCGGTGGGTCTGGCTGTTTTGATCTAGCCTGGCTTCAGACCTCCTCTATGGATTTCGAGATATTAATGCAACTCATCCTATTTAAAAGACCCAAACGGTCTCATGGAGATTCACAGTTGCACTCTTGAAGGTTGCAGCAAGGGGGTGCTTAAGATTCACGAGGATAACCCCCAGCCTCTTGGAAACGTGCAAAATGCCACATTCCAAATCAACCTTTCTACTCAACTGTTAAGACAAATTCTTTACAAAAAGTGGCATTGTCGTGCAGAGATGGTCTGCTTAAAAACGTGGGATTTCTTCCTGTGTAAGCCTGGCCGCGAACAACCCTGCGTGATGGGAGACGTGAAGTGATCACGTGGCTAAGATCTAGCTTATCACACAGGCGAGTCACTCCTGGCCACTACACGGACGCACCCACGCCATTCTCTTGGCAGAGGAATGGCTCACCGGTGCTTTCTTTGGGGCTGTTTTACCTACTGACTTTCCAGGTTAGCCTGCATCTCTGAGATCTCCTAGTGGTCTCCCATCCATGCACTGACCAGCTCAGATCCTGCTTAGCTCCTCAGCCCAGGTGAAATTAACCAGATACAGCCACCTGCAAAGATGAAGTTTATATAATCCAGTTTAAAAAAAAAGAAATGACTCTGATGGGCAGATCGCTATAGTTTGATGTTTCCAAACACAGCTCCGGGGGAAAGTGAGGAACTGGATGCTCCCTTCAGCTGCAAACGAATCCCCAGCATCTCACTTCCAAGAAATCCAGATGTAAGAGCAATAGCGGAGATTGTGGATCCCGCGGTCCAAACGTAGCCATGTTTCTTACATCTTTTTCCTTCCATGCTGGACAAGGCAAGATTCTAGTCCTCGTCGTCGAAGGCTGTCAAAGCCAGGCGAACTCTTCAACATCGGTGTTTCCTTCCAGGGCCAGCTTTAGACTGACAAAGTGAGTCAATGCAGCCGGACAAGGTTCCTTCTAACCCCCAACGATCCCATTGTGGAATTGAACTGTTTTTCAGGAACTTTGGCTATAGCTGGTGTGGGGAATTGCCAAGAGAACCGTTTTGAGAAATCAGAAAAGAATTCTGTGTATTAAGGATTGGATCCAGGACGAGTGTGATTTGTCCATTTTTGAAAAGACATCTTTTCTACTAACCGTACCACCATGCAACGTGTCCCCCTTTGACACAGATTTCCCAATATTTTACAACATTATTTTCTCATGCGACTGAAATTTTCATATTTAGGGTTTGAGATATAGTTATCATTTTAACCTACCATACATAGTGTTTAAATCAGAGTCTTCCTTTTTTTCTGTTATCAACATTTGTGTTTACAGTTTTTATTTTTCGCAGTTCAGTTGGTTTCTTTTTGCAGTTTCTGGACTTTAAAAAAAAAAAATCTTGGAATAAAATTAAACCGAAGAGAGACAGGATCCTTCTGCCCACAAGCCAAACTAAAAACAACAGCCTGTCGCGGTTAGTTAGCTTTGAAAGACGTAGTTGCAGCTTTGGAGTCGCTCAGATCTCTGCATATCTTGGCATGGAAAGCGAGCTGTGGATTTCATTAAAACAAATGCCTCCTTACTCGCGACAGCTTCAAAAGAATTGGAGACAAGTGGATTCGGTCCAGGACCTTCTGCACAGACCAGCAGCTGCTTTTCCCCAATGAACTGCAGCCTCTTAAAAACAAGGCATGCTTCTAGTCCTCATAGATTAAAAAAACCCCCTCATTTATCAGGTCAGCCCTGCTCTGGTGGCTGCATGCTTTATGCGTAGTTTATGGCCCGGTGTGTTACGTGATTCAGCCATTGTTTTATCCTGAGACGGAAACTAGCCACCCACGTCGAGGTATAATGGTATACAGGGCCACAACTGTGGTTTATTAACCTGGGCTCTGCGTATTGCGGGCATCCAGCCAGGGCCTTTTAAGAAGTCTTTGGCTGGAATTTCCACAATTCAAGTTATAACCCTTTGCCATTCAGCAAATGCCTCCCGTGAAATTCGCATCTTTCCGCAGCTTAGGGAAACAGCTTTCTAGGTTTCCAATGGCCCTCCAGGATCCGCACTCGTGTCCCGAAGCACGGGAGGCGTTTTAAAAAGGGGGGAAAAAATTACAATCTCGTCCACATTGCTTTTGCATAGTCAATAAAGCAGAAGTAGATGCTTTTCTGGAACTCTCGTGCTTTCTCCATGATCCAGCGAATGTTGGCAATTTGATCTCTAGTTCCTCTGCCTCTTCGAAACCCAGCTTGTACATCCGGTAGTTCTCGGTTCACGTACTGCTGAAGCCTAGTTTGTAGGATTTTGAGCATAACCTTGCTAGCATGTGAAATGAGTGCAATTGTGCGATAGTTTGAGCATTCTTTGGCATTGCCCTTCTTTGGAATTGGAACGTAAACTGACCTTTTCCAATCCCGTGGCCACTGTTGCGTTTTCCAAACTTGCTGGCATATTGAGTGCAGCACTTTAACAGCATCGTCTTTTAGTATTTTAAATAACTCAGCTGGAATACTGTCATCTCCACTAGCTTTGTTGTTAGCAATGCTTCCTAAGGCCCACTTGACTTCACTCTCTAGGATGTCTGGCTCAGGGTCAGTGACCACACCAGCATGGACATCAGGGACATTAAGATCTTTCTTGTATAGTTCTTCTGTGTATTCTTGCCACCTCTTCTTAATCTCTTCTGCTTCTGTTAGGTCCCTGCCTTTTTTGTCCTTTATCATGCCCATCTTTGCCCTAAACGTTCCTTTGATATCTCCAATTTTCTTGAAGAGATCTCTAGTCTTCCCCATTCTATTGTTTTCTTCAATTTCTTTGCATTGTTCATTTAAGAAGGCCTTCTTATCTCTCCTTGCTATTCTCTGGAAATCTGCATTCAGTTGCTTATATCTTTCCCTTTCACCCTTGCTTTTCGCATTCCTTCTTTCCACAGCTATTTGTAAAGCCTCATCAGACAGCCATTTTGCTTTCTTGCATTTCTTTTTCTTTGGGATGGTTTTAGTTGCTGCCTCTTGTACAATGTTACAGACCTCCGTCCATAGTTCTTCAGGCACTCTGTCTACCAAATCTAATCCTCTAAATCTATTCATCACCTTCACTGTGTACTCACATGGAATATGATCTAAGTCATACCTGAGTGGTCTAGTGGTTTTCCCTACATTCTTCAATTTAAGCCTAAATTTTGCAGTAAGAAGCTCATGATCTGAGCCACAGTCAGCTCCTGGTCTTGTTTTTGCCGTCTGTATAGAGCTTCTCCATCTTTGGCTGCAAAGTATGTAATCAATCTGGTTTCGGTATTGACCATTTGGTGATGTCCATGTGTAGAGTCGTCTCTTGTGTTGTTGGAAAAGGGTGTTTGCTATGACTAGCTTGTTCTCTTGACAGAACTCTATTAGCCTTTGCCCTGCTTCATTTTGTACTCCAAGGCCAAACTTGCCTGTTATTCCGATTACTTTGATTGTGTGGATCACAACAAACTGTGGCAAATTCTTAAAGAGATGGGGATACCAGACCACCTTACCTGTCTCCTGAGAAATCTGTATGCGGGCCAAGAAGCAACAGTTAGAACCGGTCATGGAACAACCGATTGGTTCAAAATAGGGAAAGGAGTACGACAAGGCTGTATACTGTCACCCTGCTTATTTAACCTATATGCAGAGTACATCATGAGAAATGCCAGGCTGGAAGAATCACAAGCCGGAATTAAGATTGCAGGGAGAAACATCAATAACCTCAGATATGCAGACGATACCACCCTAATGGCAGAAAGTGAAGAAGAACTAAAGAGCCTCTTGATGAGGGTGAAAGAGGAGAGTGCGAAAGCTGGCTTGAAACTCAACATTAAAAAAACTAAGATCATGGCATCTGGACCCATCAATCCCTGGCAAATAGAAGGGGTAGAAATGGAAGCAGTAACAGACTTCATTTATTTGGGCTCCAAGATCACCGCAGACGGAGACTGCAGCCATGAAATTAAAAGACGCTTGCTCCTTGGGAGGAAAGCTATGGCAAACCTAGATAGCATATTAAAAAGCAGAGACGTCACCTTGCCGACAAAGATCCGCATAGTCAAAGCTATGGTTTTTCCAGTAGTAATGTATGGCTGTGAGAGCTGGACCATAAAGAAGGCTGAACGCCGAAGAATTGATGCCTTTGAACTGTGGTGCTGGAGAAGGCTCTTAAGAGTCCCCTGGACTGCTAGGAGGTCAAACCAGTCAATCTTAAAGGAAATCAACTCTGATTGCTCATTGGAAGGATTGATAATGAAGCTCAAGCTCAGATACTTTGGTCACCTAATGCGAAGAGAGGACTCTTTGGAAAAGACCCTGATGCTGGGAAAGATGGAAGGCCGAAGGAGAAGAGGACGGCAGAGGATTAGATGGCTGGATAGCATCACTGAAGCAATGAGCATGAAATTGAGCAAACTCAGGGAGGCAGTGAAAGATAGGAAGGCCTGGCGCAATATGGTTCATGGGGTCACGAAGAGTCGGACACAACTTAACGACTAAACAACAACCACATTGCTTTCCTCCTCACCCACCTTCGTCCTCAACTTCCTGAAAGGTTTCAGCTCTTCTCCTGTACTCTCAACACACTTAGAAACCCAGGTGGTTTTCAGAGAGTCACACACAGGCAGGGACAGGTCAATAAAGTCAAGATGGTGGCCCCTTACATGATTATCACAGCAAGACGTCTTTATGCACAATTTTGGAAAACCCAGACACTACCAACAATACAAGAATGGTTGTTAAAACTGATGGAAATGGCAGAAAATGATAAACTGACGTGTTTATTAAAAGAAAATTCAAATAATTATTACCTTAAAGAATGGAAACCATTGATGGACTATTTGCAAAATGCAGGCGGGGCGAAGCTTACATGGGGATTTGAAGATTAGATTATAAATGTAATGGGATATGTTTTGACAAAGAATTATTCCTACTTAATGCATTAAAAACAAGCACTTATGACACTCTTATTATTCTTAAGACCAGAGACAGATTGGAAGCTATCTATTTTTCATGTCTTTTTTCTTTTTCTGTTTTTTCTTTTCCTTTTCTAACTTTTAACTTTGTAATCTTAAAATTTCAATAAAACGCTATGAAAAAAAAAAGGATGGTGGCCCCCACTGCCGAGGGACGCCCCACCCCTTTTTCTCTGCATTGTGCAAAGCGGTGGGGTGCCATCTTGACTTTATTGACCCTCCCCCCAAAAAAAGTGAGTCTGTGCTCTTATTTTTTCAGACTAAGAAATCTCGAAGAACAGAAAGGACCGAGATGGAGCAATAACCCAAACACCATCATCTTTTTTATTGAAAGTTCTTTAAAAAAAAAAAAGTTAGAATACACAACAAACTTTTCCAAGGAGTTTCGATGTGAACACACACTTGCACGCACGCACACGCACACCAAAGAGAGCCAACCCCTATCCCCACCATCCCGGAACAAGAACCCCCGAGCTCCGTGAAAGCATCAGGTCGAGTGGAAGATGGAGGAGGACCATCTTCCCACAACCAACACAGCGTCCTGGTTCCGGGTTCCGTTCCTGGACCGGAAGCGGATTCTTTGGCTGGAAAAATCGAGAAGGAGCTCCGAGGGCAGCCCCTTCCCCTGCGTTCGGTTTGCAGCGACGCGTCGGTGCCTTTCAGTACATGACTTCGTAAACGGATGCCTTCTTGTCCCCAGAACCCGTGACGATGAACTGGTCGTCCGTGGAAACGTCGCAACTCAGGACGGAGGACGATTCTTTCGACTGCAAAGGGAGGAAGGAGAGGAGGTTACGCCGAGGGAGAGGGGTGCGGTGCGCGGCAGCCAGCCAAGACGGCGTGGCCAAAAAGTTTCACTCGACCCGGGTGGTGGTTTTAGACTTAGTTTGGGTTTAGTGGCTTCCTGTCGCGCAAATTCTGAGCGTGTTACAGTCATCTTTGTCAAGGCGCATGAAGGCATTAGCCTAAAAGGAGGCTTCATTTGGAAAAGTGAGGTCCGAGCAGCAATTTGGATGCAATCTCCTACCCTCATCACCACCCAGATAGACTACAGCAGTGTTTTTCAAACTTGGCCCCTTTAAGATGTGTGGACTTCAACTCCCAGGATTCTGGGAATCCTGGGAGTTGAAGTCCACACATCTTAAAGGGGCCAAGTTTGAAAAACTGGACTACAGTGACACATTCACTTAGCACTGCTCTTAAAAACCACACAGAAACAACCATCAGTCCAAAATGCAGCGACCCACGTACTTTCCGGCGTACAACTTCGGTTTTGCGGCCCCTGCCTTGGTTCCCGGATCCAATTTAAGATGCTGATTTCCATCTATAACGGTCTTTATGGCTTGGCGCCGGGATATCTGCAGCACCGTGTACTCCAGCCAGAGATCTGGGAGGCTGAAGCTGCTTCTCCACACTGGCCCCGATGCTGTGGAACAGCCCCCTCCTTGTTCCCATTCCAGCAGCTTTTCAAGACGGAGCGGCTTTCCAGATTTATCATCCTCACCTTCTATTTTTAATGTTCGTAGCTTTCTGTGTGGGGTGTGTGGTTCTGCGGTTTTATGGATGTTATACTGTGGCTGATTGACTTGGTTTTATGATCTACGTAAGCCGCCAAGAGTCTCTGGATTTTGACGGGGTGGAAATGGGGACAGTCAATCAACCCTCTCCAAGGGGCTTTAGACACACAGCTCTCTCCAGCTGCTAAAGTTGCGACGGCTTTCAAAACGGGCTGCAGGCTGGCGCGCCGTTCGTGCCCCTGCAAATCCAAAAGCAGCTTTTGGAGATCAGACCCAAGGTGCTACCCAGCCCTAGTTAGAACCCAGTTAAGCTCCAATTGCTAGCGAATATTTATTTAGCTCAAAGGGAGGACACCGTGGCCTTCCACCTGTTGCAGAACTCCAACGTCTACCATCCCGGACTGTTACGAGCGTTAAGTAAAGCTCTTAAGCCGGATCAAGCCAACAACGGCCACATCTATTCCACCTTTCTGTGTCAGATCGTGATGTACTTGCTGCATTTATTTATTTCTTTGATTTGTACCGCTGCCCATCTCACACAAGCGACTCTGGCTGGCTTACAAGGATTCACAGGCACAAACGGGACAGTGAAGCGCCCTTCCCGCACCAGACAGCAGCAAGACCCAGTTCCCCTCTGCCTTGGGTAAATAAAGATTTCCTTTTATTACTCCTGAATCTCCCTGCATTTAGTTTGAATGGATTAACAACCGCCCACCCAGTTCTGTAAGCAAATGACAAAAATGTTGCTCCAACTGGATTTTTGTGACATGTGTGATTTTGAATATCAAAATTACATCTCCCCTTATCCATTTTTGCTCCAAGCTAAGAGCACCCAGGCACTGTATCCTTTCCTAAAGGCTAAAATAATAATAATAATAATAATAATAATAATAATAATAATAATTATTATTATTATTATTATTATTATTATTATTAGGGTTGGTCGCACAGTCAGCCAGATGTTTAGGCTGGATTTGGCATTTTGGTCCACCGATTGAGTCCTTCCCAAGGACCTGGGATAGGCAGATGTGGTTATCTGAAGGGGTTAAAGGGATCATCGCAGGATGGAAGCTGTTCCAAGTGAAGCTGCGTTTTGCAACGGACTGACGGTGATTTGGCCAATGCTGAGGGTCTTCAAGGGGTGCTCCAGTTGTTTTGAGATGGCACCCACAGCGCCTATGGCTATTGGGACTATCTCTGCTTTCTTTTGCCACAGTCGTTCTACTTCTGTTTGCAGCTCTTTGTATCTTGTGATTTTCTCCAGTTCTTCCTCTTCTCTTCTGCCGTCTCCAGCTATTGCAACGTCCGCTATCCAGACTCTTTTGTCTTTCTTATCAACAGTTGTTCAGTCTGGGGTTGTTGTTGTTGTTATTATAATATTTTGGATCTTTTCCAGTTCTGCAATATCTTCTCTGATTTGGAGACAATCCCACATAGTATTCCATCCCAATGAAGATTTATATAAAGATGTTTTTAAAATTATTTTCTAAATATTTCTAGTAGGGAATTCTTCCTTCCTTCCCACACACAGGGTTAACTTGCTTTCACTTTCCACCGAGTTCTGCACTATACATTATCGTAGTATTTACCACAATATCAAGATCTCTTTCCTGACCAGTCAATATCAGCTCAGACCACAATTAGTGAGAACATCAGGTCCTGAGCTCGACTTGAAGGCGGCTGTGCTTTTTTGCAGGATGCGGAACAATTCCTTTTAGGCCTCTTTGCCATCCTTTTTGTTCTTTTACCGCCTTGAATAATTCGAGTAAATGGATCGAGGGCGTCAGAAGAGGTCCCAGCAATTCACCACTAGCTTAAGAGACTGGCAAGCTGACATTCCCGCAGTCTCTGAAACAATCTGATTTTACACAAATGATTACCATCATCCCACCCCCCAAAACAGCCACCGGAGTTTGTGCAAGAAACTCTAACAAACTTCTGTGAAAGCACTGCAAAAACAGTAGGGCTGGGCAGAGCATTTGAAACAGGTGTTTTGTAGGAGACAAACAGACAGCTCTCTTTGAACCCCCCCTCCCCCAAATCCATGGAGCTCTGATGATGTTCCAGAAGGCCCTGAAACCCTGGCTATTCTCCCAGGCCTTGAGGTCAGGTGGTTGGGGAGCCCCCGTAAGATCCAGCTTTCTTTTTACGGACATGCATCTCTCTGTTCTTTATTGTTCTAGCTGTCTATAGTGTAAAAGTCCTTGGAAGTTGAGCATTTTCCTAATCAACAAACATGACCGTCACATCTACAGAACAGGCTTTCATGCACAGCGACGCAGCCCTCCCACGTTCCAATCTGCAGGATAAAATCCGGAAGATAAACAATGAACGGGTTATAGTGTTGCATCACTTGGGAAGCAGGATTCATCCTTACCTGGAATATGCTGGCTCCGTAAGGTGTCCTCCAGGCATTTAGCAGATTGTCCTTCCCCGTGCTGACAAACCACTTCCCTGTAAATGAGATAAGTGGAGGCAAGCCTATGGGTCTTTTCAAGGTCTGATCTTGCTCACCTGTCACCTGTTAGGCCTGTCACCTGTCGGGGCAATTGTTTTAAACTAGCGATTTCTGCACACCTAGTTTCTGCACACCTAGGGGAATACGTCATGAAGGTCCACCAGTTAGAGCAATGTTTCTCAAATGTGGCCACTTTAAGACATGCGGACTTCAACTCCCAGAATTCCCCAGTTGAAGTCCACATGTCTTAAAGTGGCCAAGTTTGAGAAACACGGAGTTAGAGCATCCTTATGCAGAAACAGGCAAATGAAAGGTGAACCCCGGGAGCCCCTCCAAGGAGTCACACCTACCACAGGAAGCAAATTTCAGGGAGAGGACGCAGCTCTCGTGAAGGTGGAGCTGGTACTTTTCAGATTTCGTCACATGGAGGATTTCCACGTTGCTGCTCTCCATCCCGACTGCCAGCCACTCTCCCGTGGGGCAGTAGCCCAAGGAGAAGATCTGGAAAGAAAGGAAGAAATTGACGGGGCAGTTTCAAGCAAAGCAGAGGAAACGGTGGTGGCCATAGGAGGCGGCCCCAAATTCACACCTGAAGTTTCTAGTCCTCATGGTGGGCAAAGGCATGGGAGGCTGCAATCACAGAGAAACCTGAAAAGGGGCAGGATGAAATTGCTAATGGAGCACGGGCTGATTTTGTAACACAATGCACAGTTCATTTTCCTTTTTGGTAATAATCAGGAGAAAAGGGAAAAACCCCACCCCCAGCTCTAATGCTAGTGATCTGATCCAAATAGGATCTGCTTATCTGTTTATTTTTTGGAGAAGACGAGATTTAGCTGCTAAAATCAGTACAACTTGGCTCTGGAAAGGAAGAATGTTGATAGCCCAGCCTTTCAGATTTATTCAAGAAAGGCCCTTGGCCGTGATATCAGGGAATTCTGGGAGCCGTAGTCTCAGAGCAGGTTGGGAAAGGTTATGGTGACAGTTTTCACAATTATGCCTGATGTGAAGAAAAGAACAGGGGTGCCTGTCTCAGTCAGCTGAAACCCCTGAATCTGGGGTCATCCAACCAGACGGAGACTTTGGACAGCCAACAGGAAGTCCTCTCCTAGGGCATCATGAACCCACAGAACTCCTCACCACTAGATGTAGCAGGATGTCCACAAGTGCAGCAGGTGATTAGAGAAATCCACGGGGGATAAGGCTATCGAAAGCTGGAGGAAGGCTGCAGGCTCTCCTCATGTTTGGAGACCTGGGGCATAACATACAAGCCCCCCAGGGCTGCGCCAACGTAACGGGGCCACCCTTCCTGACTCTCCAAGCCGGTAACCGCCTGCAATCGTCACCAGCCTCCCCAACACAGGTGTGCCACGATCCCGCCCCTTCAATCACCATTCACGTGCTTCATGAGTTACTGGAGAACTCAGAAGTAAAATTGCAAGTTGCGGTCACGTGATGTCTCACTTAACAACTGCAGTGATTCACTTAATAACCGAATGGGAAGTGAGATCATAAGCCCATCGCAGTCACGTGGTTTTCCACTCAGCGACACAGTTGCTGGTCCCAATTGTGGTCGCTAAGCGAGGACTGCCTCTAATCACCACCAGCCTTCCCAACTCAAGTGTGACACAATCCCGCCCCTTCTCGGTGCTGACGGGTTGCTGCTGGGGACCCCACCCACCCACAGGCCGTCCGTCAAGAGTCTCCGCCCCTTCCCCAGCTGACCTGGGAGCTGAAGTCGTGTTGCTGCAGCTGCCGGCCCTCGCGCAGGTCCCAGCACCGCACGGTGTTGTCCAAGCCCCCCGTCCAGAGTTTGGTGCCATCGTTAGAGATGTCGATGCAACTTGCTCCATCCGTGTGACCCTGGAACTGCCTGGAGGATCAGGAGGAGGGGGAGAAGATGAAGAAGAGGAGGAGAGAGAAGACGAGGAAGAGGAAGAAGAGGAAAAGGAAGAGGAGAGAAGAATAGGAGCAGGAAGAGAAGAAGAGGAGGACAGGGAGGAGGAAAAGGAAGAAGAGGAGGAGGCAGCAAAGGAGAGAAGAAGAGGAGGAAGAGGAAAAGGAGGAGGAGGAAAAAGGAGAGAAGCATAGGAGGAAGAAGAGGAGGAAGAGGAAAAGGAAGAAGAAGGGGGAGCCAAGGAAAGAAGAGGAGGAGGAGGAAGAGGGAAAAAAGAAGCATATGAGGAAGAAGAGAAGAGGAGGTGGAGAATCATAGGCAAAATAAACGTTCACATTCCATGAACGAAGAATTATACTCAGCAACCCATTTACCAAAGTCATACAAGTTCCTTGCCCTTATGGATAGGAAAGCGTGCTTGAATGCATTTAAAGCAACGCCTGCTCGAAATACCCAAACTGGGACATCAGGAAAACGGGTTCCCCTGGATTTGCTGTCTCCACAACTTGCAAAGGCTGGGAAAGAAATCCACAATAAAGGAGACACCTTATAAATAACTGGCATCCTTTTGGTTTTTGGTGTGTCTGGGACCGGCCTTCTGGTCCGTCGTGTTCCCTTTTCTTTAATGCAATAGAAACGTTGAAAGAGTTCAATTAAGCCTTTGGTTTAACTGAAATATTAAATTCTGCACTGCTGGTTTTCGGTGGGCACCAAAGGTGAGATGGGGAGCAACCGGCACGCTCCGTGGCTGACGGAGGAGGGAGTCGGCGCTTCCCCAGCGCTAACGGCTCGTGCCAGCCACTCTCCTCCGGGCTGGGCGACGGCTCTTACCGGACCAGCGTCTGGTTCTGCAGGTCCCACACCACGATGTTGCCATCGCTGCAGCAGGAGAAGCAGACTTTGGCGTCGGGGCTGATGGCCAGGGCGTAGCAGGCGGGAGCGGACGAGGTCAGCTCTGCCTTGATCCGGGGGGTGGGGGCCGCCAGGTCCCAGATGGACAAAGTGCTGGCCTCCCCTCCGACGATGAGGCTGTGGCCGTCCGGGAGCAGCTTACAGGATCGGATGTAGTTGTCCCGGTTCTCGAGGAGAAAGGAGAAAATAAGGGAGGGGGAGTGACGGTTGTCTCCGTACCCAGCAGGGGGACCCACAAATCTGCCCCCGGGGAAAGATTCAAATCCTCCTTCATGAGCATTCAAGGAGATTTAAAAAAAAAAGTTCCTAGCCCCTTTGGTGAGGGTTAAAAGCACTAGGAAAGGGAGGAGAACCATAAAATAAGAGAGCCCAACTCTTAAATCTGGATCTCGGTGTGAAGAATTGATGCTATAAACCACCATAACCGTTTCTGGGGAGGATTAGCACTGCCCAGAGAGATTTAGAGCTAGGGAAATAGCTGGGGGATGGCGTGGGGGGGGGGGTTCCTTCCAGTTGGCTGCTGTTTTTATCAAATGTAGGGGGGAAAGAGACCTGTATCTCTTAGTTAATTAGTTAGTTAGTTAGGAAGGAGAAGAAATGGGGGAGAGGAAAGGTGAGGAAGGTAGGCTGGAAAGATAGGGAAGGGGAAGAGACAGGAGAAAGAGGGAAGAGGAAGAAAGAACTGGAGAAGGAAAATTATAAAATCCAATCTAGGTTCAACCCAACAGTTTGGGGGGGCTGGTTGGGAGAGGTTGCCCCCGAACGCGCAGGGAGGCTCCCTCTTCACGTACCAGGCAGTCAAGCTGGGCCACGGGGGTCTTGGTGCCAGGCTGCCCCACGTCCCACACCTTGACACAGCCTTTCCCCCCCGTGTAGACGTGCTGGGTGGAATTGCTGATGGTGACGGCGCAGACCACCTCGCCGTGGGTCAGGGTGTGCAGCTGGCGGGCGTGGCGCGGGATGCCGGAAGCGATCAGGGCGTCGGGCGGGAAGGGCACCGGCTGCATCTGTCCGTCGGCGCTTACGTGGAAGGAGTAGGCCCTGGGTGGGAGGGCAGACAGAGCAAAACAGAGGCTTATAGATGACCTCTTACAGGGCCCTGGGGCAAAGGCTGTCCAGGTGTGGGGTGGCAGCTGGAATCTAGCAACATCTGGAAGACGGTAGGCTCCTCATCTGATATTCGACCATGCTCTTTGAAGCCTCTCCCAATCTTTGGCTCTGCTATCCAGCTCTTTCAATATTTAAGTCTTGCTATTTCTGTCTCTTGGCTAAAATGCTTGCTTTTCCCCCTACGGAACTCCAAAACCTTTCATTTCTATTGCTTCCTGGCACCCTGTCCAAATCTGAAGCTATCACTCTTGCAGTCCCAACAGCCTTCCTCCCTTCACGTCCATTTGCATGGCCAGCAACCCATCAATGTCCTGTTCTCCCCCCCTCAACCCCCCCCCCCCCGCAGCATAAGAGCAGTTTAACAGAAGCTGGTTTCAGGCAAGGAAACACCTCCTCTCTCTTTTTCCCCCTTGCGTTTGGTGAACGAGAGTGGTTGTCTTCAGAATGAAACCCAGATTTCAGGAATTACTCAGAAGTAAGCAAACTCGTTTTTCCCAGTCAAAAGATGCTTTCTCAGTTTAATGCGGGGGGGGGGGGTTGTATATTTCTAGAGAAACAGATTTGTTTTCTAAGAGGGCCTTTGGGGAGTAAATGGTCATCTTTTTTCCTTATGGTTTTATGGGGTTTTTGTGTTTTTAGCATGCTTTTACATTTTATGGTGTAAACTGCCGAGAGTCGTTTCTTTTTTTTTTTGAGTCCAGCAGTATATAAACAGAATGAATAAACAGAGCTTATTTACTCAGTTTGTATCCCACCAACAGTTCACAATGTTCTGGTTCGTTTCTCTCCTTGTTTTATTAGATACACCGTTTAAAATTAATTTTTAAAAATGGAATGTTTATTTCTTGCTCAAGCCTAACCCCAAGGAAATCATTCATTTTATTCATGAAAGCTGGGGGAGGTGGGCTTTCACACCAGTTTGCTTTATCCTTTTAGGGAGTCACAGGACCGCAACTTCTGAGAATCCCTGCCTTAAATCTCCCCCCAGCAGGAAACATCAGCTCAGTTGCTCCATCCTCTGAAAAAGGCATCTTCAAACTCTTTCAAAAATGCAAAGAAAAGGAAAGGAAAGGAAAAGCTTGGAATTTTGTCTTGCATAATGTCCGGGACTGCCGCCCCTGAGAGGGGGGCCTTGATTCGGACCCCCTGCTTTCACGGCTGGTGCAAGAGATGCCTGATGCTGACATCCTGCACACACTTACGGTTTGGCTGAGGGCACGCCTGCCTGCATCCCCGCAGAAAGGCCCGAAGCCCGCAAATGCACATGAGGATCATAAGCTACCTAGAAGGAGAGGAGGCACGTTGGTTAAACCCAGGGAAGACCCCCCTTCTCCTGCCCTATCCCCCGGTGCTTCTCCCCAAAGACTCACCAGAGGGGAACGCCCGTAGCTGCTCGCCCCCACAACGGTCGCCCCATTCAGCTGGGGGGAGACCAGGTGCAGCCCGGCGTATGCCCCGGTGCCCACCATGTCGCCGTTGACTGAAACGTGGGCTACGTTGAAAGTGGCTTGATAGGAGCTCTGGACGGTGAGCGGATTCCGCAGGCTTAAGGCTAAAACCAAAGAGAGAACAAGCTTTTCGTTCCTTAGCTTTAGACGCGGCATCTACGTCCTTTTTCGGAGAACCCCAGAAGCCTCCCTTTATTTTATCCCCATGACAATTCTCTGGGCTGAAAGTCGATTCCCTACTAAGCTCCCCGGTCAAGGGGTGACTTTAACCAGCATCCCCCTTCTCCGACTTAGCCACCGCCACACCCTGTTCTCCAAAGAGAGACTCAGAAGGCAAGGCGTTCAAAAGATCCCCACAGGACACCATCATTCACCTTCCCAACTGCTTCAAATTCAGCTTAAAAAAGGGCTTCTCAGCCTCAGCACCTTTAAGACGTGTGGACTTCAACTCCCAGAATCCCCTCAGCCGGGAATTCTGGGAGTTGAAGTCCACACGTCTCAAAGTGGCTGAGGTTGAGAAACGCTGGCTTAAAAAGTAGGCTTGCATTTCAGTTTAACTCTCCCTTTCTCTTCCCATCACCCTCTTGTTGAACCTTAAAAAATGAATAACCTGCCAGTTTCACACTCCAAGCCAATTAACATTCTGGCCAACAACTTTAGCCAGCCAGTAACTTTTACGAGCTTATTGACGAGGCGCTTTAAAACTCTGTCCTTTCATCTTCCTTCAGATAACCTTGGTTCTCCACTTTCTTATTTTTTTTATGGCCTCCTTAACAGCCCTACAGTGATGTCTCCCTTGCCTTCTTGCCAGAGATCCTTTTCTCCCCCCCAATTTACCCCCCAAATCTCTTTTCAACTCCTCTTTGCTAACCCAACAGGAATTACTCTAAGTTTCTAGTCCTTGTCACGGGCGCAGAAGTTCGTGAGATGGGCCTGGGGTGTTTTTAAAACAACGGACCTTCTGCAAAAAGGATAAGAGATTCATCTTCCTCCATTCGATGCCAAGAAAACTGTAAGCAGAGAGTTTTCCATGTGGCAAAAAAAATCAAAAGGAACCCAGAAATTTTATTAAAAGTCATAATGAGTTGCAGCAACAGGGAACTTTTCTAACTTTTTTCTAAGTCCTATCCGATTCCTCCTGATTTTTTTTTGGCCAAAAAAAGTACATTTCTTCACCCAGGGGTATTTTGAAAGTTTGCCCTCTTTCTGTTTATTGACAGATTTGTTATACTGCTGACTTCATAACTATTCATGACTCACTCTGGCTTCTTAGGTTTCGCAAAGAAATTGTACCTTAATTTTTTAAAAACCATTTAAAAAACTGGAGAGAGAGAGAGAGAAATGGGGTGGGGGGGTGAGGTGGGGAGAAACTTCTCTGATCTTAATTTTGTATTTACTTTTCATGGGGAAAACCCCACCCCACCCCACCCCCGCAGTTAGAAAACTAGCACGTGTGTGCTAATTTTCTTAATACGGGCCCTAAGAAAAGTTGCAATGTGCAATCTCCCCGCGCCCAACAATTCTGCCATTTCCATCCCACCCTTTTCCACCATCCTCATTACCGAGCGACTCCACCGTCTGCTTTGCTACTCCTGGGCGGAACTGGGACAGGCTGCCGGAAGATCCAGGCACTGCTCCTTCACCTTGGGAATTCGGGGTGCTAGACTTCAAACCGGGGGTGACTGCTTTCTCTACCTGCAAAACACGGCATGTGCTTACTTATTTACATTTGACACCCCAGCTTTCCATGGGCAACCCCAATCCTCAAATGATTTGCATTTGTTCCGGTTCATTTCTTTTTTTTTTTTTGCATTTTGGGGATTTTATGTTACTCTTATTGTTGGGAGCCACTCAGAGTGCATTGGAGTTGGGCAGCCTCAGAATGGATGGACTGAACAAACCAATAAATGTTTTTCTGCAAAGTCTCCCACCCCTCTGCACGATCAAGTTAGATCACGTTTGTGCAACTTCCCAGAACTGCCTTGAATTTCTGCTTGGCCAATTCACATTTGGTGCTCTGAAAAAGGGGATCTTCATAAAATAGTTTGCTTCCTGGAACAGGATGGCTGGAGTAGATGAACTCTGAGGTGCCCTTCAATACCAGGATTTCACAATCCACGGGAACCCGGTTTGAAGGGCTCTCAAAGGTCAACCTACCCTTGGAAGAAATTATGGCACATGAGCCATGATACTAACACCTAGTAAACTCACCCATCTGCATCTAAATGGACATTTCCTTAAGTAACAATATTGATTTAAATAATAAGTCCAGTTTATTTTTGCCTTGGCCCCTCCTACGCTGCAGGGCGCTTGACCCCAAAAAGGTTGCACAGCCCTCTCCCGGTTATTAAAAAGACCAGAGAACCCAGCTATTTTATTGGAAATTGATTTTGTGTAGAAAGTTCAGATGCCACGCCAATCAAAACTTGGCTTGCCTCTACCGCTTATATAAATGAGGTTAAACACAAAAATACAGAGTCTAAAATGCAGATAACAATGAAATGCAAAAATCGGTGCTGAGATAAGACTATATTTGTTTAAGTCTACATTAAAGGAGGGAACAGTTCCCCACATTCCCCCTCCCAGTTAGATCTTTAACAGCTGACTCATGTCACAATGATATTGGACAAATTAATTATTTGTCAATAGTACGTTTAATCAATAAAATATCTGATGGCATTACTGCGTTTTTTGTTGAATGTTGCTTATTGTTCCTATTGTTGACTACTGGGCTTTTAGATTCTACCATGGATGTTTTAAATGGTGTTATTTGCTCTATGGAAGCTGCTAAGCGTTTTTGGATTCCAGCAGGATAGAAACCTGTTTAATAAATATATACGTCGATAAGATGATGTGGCCATACTGAAAACGTTGCATACAACTGTGGTCACCCAGTATGGTTAAAACGTGGATGTTTAAATGTCTCTTCACCAGACATCCTTGCTAAGAATCTCGGGAAACTAGAAAAACGGTTTTGTTTTGCAAGGTGACCTTGAATCCAGGTTGTGCTCGAAGAGGCAGCGCTATGCTTTCATCCTCGCAATACAATTCTACATTTATCTGCAGAGAGATACCTACCACATCACCACATTTGGCTTTGCAACTTATTTATCTCATAAAGCCGGGGGGGGGGGGGAGGAGGGTATTTCTCCGAAACAAATCAATGCCTGTAAATCTGTTAAAAAGCATTAAAACATCAGAAAAAGGTAAAAAGAGAAAAAACCCTAAAGCGGGGGGGAAGTCTACCCATTCCCAGGACTGACAGCGTGCCAAGAATGTTATACGCATATTTTAAAATCATTTTGATGATTTCACTTTTACACTATACAGTGCTTGTACCGATAGGCATTTTCATTCATCTTCTATGTCAGTGTTTCTCAACCTTGGCCACTTTAAGATGTATGGACTTCAACTCCCAGAATTCCCCAGCCAGCATGGCTGGCTGGGGAATTCTGGGAGTTGAAGTCCACACATCTTAAAGTGGCCAAGGTTGAGAAACACTGTTCTATGAAGCTTGCATCCTCATAGGATATGGTTTTATAAATAAAGCTTGAGATTCGGAGAGCTGTGAATGAGCTTGGCCGTTTTGAAATGGTCAAGGTGCTTGAGGGAAGCACTCTGCATATGCTCTACTAGAACTTTGCCTGCTATATTTCTCCCCTCTCAGTTTAAACTGGGAAAGTGACAGGCAAACTCCATTGATGATGATATCCGAGGGATATCTTAAAGAAAAAAGCAAATTTGTGTCATGGATAATTTGGATTACAAGTCCCATGAGCCCTAGCCTGCCTGGGCTGGGGCTCAGGGCTCCTGGCACTGTAGTCCAAGGGCTTTTGAGAGCCCCATGGAAGATCTTGGCAAGGGCAGAGAGAAAAAGCGGTAACCATGTTGAGGAAGAAAAATAAGCTGAAAAAGAGCAAATTGGGGGATTTGAGCTTACTTATAAAAATTATACCTGGGGATTAATTTTTCCTTCCCAATACTGGGGTGTGTCACTTTGTGGGAGATGGGCGGCTGTATGAATACGATAAATAAATAAAAATAAACAGGCAGCAAATCCAGGTTAGCCTACAGAACTCCCCACCACTAGATACGGGAATGGGAACTTCCCAGACAGCTTTAAAGAGGGGGGCAGAGGACGAAGAGCGATTAAAGGGAGAAAGGAACCAAGGTCCTCTTTCAGAGCCCCTAAAAGACAGAGGACCGGCCCTCGCTGAGAGATTTCAATAACCCGCCATCTGAAAACAAGGATGCAGGATTAAAAACAATGAACCGGCCGGCCACTCTGGAGGTTCCTGAGCGGGGCCGATCTACAAGGCTGAGTTATACCAAAATGCATAAAAAGGAAACTGCAGCTTGTCATAAGGCACGGCAGATAAAATCAGAGGGAGGAAAAATGTGCGGTAAAAGTTATTCGCGCGGTTGCAAAAAGAGAGAGAGAGAGAGAGAATGGGGACATTCAGGGAAGGCCGTTCTCACCGCAGCAAAGCTGAAGCTTTGGAAGAACGACAGGCCCTTTGAGGCATCTTGCGAGACACATGCACACACGCACACACACACACACATGCACACACGGAGAGGTGGCCGGGAGGGTTGCAAGGAGGCGGAAAAACTCAACTTTCCTCCAAATGTGGAAAATCCAGCGGCCACTTCCCCAAAACCTTCCTGCAGCTGTTGGCACATCTGGAAAAGAGAGAAGAAAACCTCCAAGCCCCAAGGGAGCCCTTTGAGGGACGCCTCTCTCCAGCCCTGATGTTAGGGGAGGGTTGTGACAAACCCACATCCCTTTCTCTTTGCAAGCAACGGAGCAGCTGCTGCCTCCCTCCTCCTCCTCCTCCTCCTCCTCCTCCGAAAGGGGTTTTGCAACAGCTGGGGGAGAATGTTGGTGAACATTCTGCGGCTGACCTCTTGCTCCCGCCTTCCAGGTCTTGGAACGCTTGGCTCGGCCAATAGGAGCCATCCAGGCTGCTTGGCCGTGCCCGCCACCCAGGACTGCAGTAGGACTTTGGGGGGGCCCTAGGCTCTTTTGCCTTCATGGGCCCCTCTCTCCATCAAAGCAATAGGATGAAAAATGGGATTTCCTAGGATTTTCAATAGTTCCTTCATTTTTTTTTTTAACAGAGGAATAGGGAACAGGACATAACATATGTATTATCTTGCAATAATCAGTTGTGGCTGATTAATTATGAAGTCCGTTGTGTATCAAAGTTACTAAGTTTTAGTATTCCTGTTATGCCTAAATCAGTGTTTCTCAACCTTGGCCACTTTAAGATATGTGGACTTCAACTCCCAGAATTCCTCAGAATTCCCCATGGCTGGCTGGGGAATTCTGGGAGTTGAAGTCCACATATCTTACAGTGGCCAAGGTTGAGAAACACTGGCCTAGATCATTGGTTTGATGCTCAAATTGGGTCCGTTCCTCACCCATTTTTTATTAGCCACGAAAATGAATAAATGTTTTATTAAAAGGCATGAAATAAATAACTTCTACTTCATTTTTATTAACCAAAAAAAAAAAACAAAATGTTTTCATGGGCCCTGCTGTAGGGCCCAATGGATAAGTTGGTCGTGCCACCAACTGGTTGGTTCGATGGCCTCACTTGGATCCAGTGGAAGATCCAGGAGTGGAAAGGCACCTTCTCCAAGCCGGTGCCCCTCCTGAGGTGTGAATACTGCCATTCCCAACCTTCCCAGGCAGCAAGGCCTTCTGGGAGCTGTAGTCCTACAGCATCTGGACGGGACCAGGAGTAAATAAAGACTAATGTCCAACTGGGGTGGGCCTATTGGATGCTGTCGGAATGACAGCCCCCAGCATCTCTCATTGTTGGCGCAGCTGCCTGGGGATGATGGGGGTTGTAATCCATCCACATTTGCACACCTTAGAAACCCATCCCTCGTCTCATTACATACCGCGGCCAGTTCCTTGGCGGGACGAGGCGGGGAGGCACTGCTGGAAGATGCCATGGAAGTGGGGCTGTGGTGCCCCAGCTCTTTCCTATGCAAAGTGGCTTTATCGACCCCATTTTCTCGGGAGGAGAAGGACTGAACGCTGTGGGGGGAAGAAGGATCCTGGGGTGGAGGCACGAGAGGAAAAAAGAGAGAGAACAAACCATCTTTTATGTCACCTTTCATGTCATTATCTTGGGGTGGGCTTAAATCTTCCTCATCTCCCTGTTTTCTGTCCCCCCCCCCCCCAATGTTTCATTATTTATCCCAGTGTTTTTCAAACTTGGCAACTTGAAAATGTGTGGACTTCAACTCCCAGAATTCCCCAGCCAGCTATGTGTGAAGTCCACACATCTTAACCTTGCCAAGTTTCAGAAACATTTCTTTAAGCCATGCGCTGTTGCTTCAGTATGATCCATTCCCTTCCAACTCCCCCCAAGTTCACTTGCTGCCACCCGTGGGTGCCAAAAGACCCCCA
Organism: Liasis olivaceus; assembly: GCA_030867105.1. Taxonomy (NCBI): domain Eukaryota; kingdom Metazoa; phylum Chordata; class Lepidosauria; order Squamata; family Pythonidae; genus Liasis; species Liasis olivaceus. Next base: position 7,115,417 of record CM061349.1, read on the forward strand.
CCCCGCTTCACTGCTCTGCAAACCATCAAGGCTACCCAAAGCCTTTTGAGAACATCTGCCCCCACCCAGCATGTTTGCTAATCCCACGCACCTCATCAACCACCAGGTTGTCCTCGCTCTTCTCCCCATCGCTCCCCTGAAAAGAAGTCGAAAAAGAGGGAGGGGAAAGGAGATTTATTTCTCGGTGGCCTCTCTAAGATGGCAGTGCAAACCAATGAGGGGACATTCCACTCACTGGAGGAGAAACCACGGTTTAAGGGAGCAGCCTGCAGAAGAACAGGAAACTCCTTTTGTTTTTCCTTGCAACATTCCTACTTTTCTCTTTTTTTACTTTTCTTCCTCTGCACTCTTTTCTTTTTCTTTGGGTAGTCTGTGTGAGTTTTTATCCATACGCGTAACTCTAAGGCTTAACGGAGTGATTTAAAAGGAATAGGAAAAGCTTCACAAACACGTCCCCTTCCCAAAGGTCCAGAAGTGCAATGAAAACGAACTTGCTCCGGGAAAACGTTCTCACGTTTCATGGGGAAAAAGGGGGAGTAACCCATTTGCAGGTCTTTAAGCACCCTGGAATAGAGAGAGCCAAGTTTGGGGCTGCTAAGGGGGGTTCACCAAGCAAGAAGGGGGTCTTAAGTCTTGCCGAGCCCTCTTTAAATTCTTAGAAGAGGACTTCCTTTGAGCACAGGCCAATTTTCTCCACTTTAAAGAACTCAAAAGGGTGCCTTGAGCCTGGCTTAAGAGGCATCAATTTTGCCTCTTCAGAGGCGGACCCCATAAAAATGGCCCCATTCTCCAACTTATTGCGGTTCTCAAAGGACCCCCCACCCCCAAAAAGAGAGTTTCTCCTCCTCCCAAGCCTGCAAAGTAAAACAAAATAGAAAACTGCACAGCCTGGTTGTGCCATATTTAAGCCTGAGTATATCCAATTAATAAAATCCCATAATCCTATTTTGCTTCTGCTCTTCCTCATCCTCCGGTTGTTTAGAACAGTGTTTCTCAACCTTGGCCGCTTTAAGATGGGTGGACTGCAATACCCAGGATTCCCCAGTTACCATGTGCAGAAGCTACAATATACTACAGGTAGTCTTCATTTAGCGACCACAATTTGGGACCGGCAACTCAGTTGTTAAGCAAAGTGGTCGCCAAGTGAAACCGTGACTGTGCTTATGATCTTACTTCAGCCTTCCTTTGCTTTACGGACCCATGAAGGTTGTAAATGCGAGGATTAGTCGCAAAGTTACTTTTCCATCACCATTGTAACTGTGAATGGTCGCTAAACGAGTTAGTCACTAAATGAGGACTACCTGTATTTTCATCCGAGCTACAAGTTTTCCAAGGGAGGAAAAAAAAAGATCTTTGTAGCGAAGTTCAGCAACTGACAGCACAACCCTACTCCATCACCAACTTCCCCCAAATTTGGGTTGCAGGGAAGCAGCCTAATTTCACCCAACTCCCGTTCCCAAACAGTCCCATCCCACTCTGAAAAACGAAGCCACTCACGTAGTCTGTGTTGTACTCCTTTTCCGTTTTCCTTTTTTTACCGCTGTTCAGGTAATCCGAAATGGCTCGCATCCTTTCTCCGTTGGATAGCACTAGAGAGCTCTAGGGAAGAGAAACCGAAAGGACCGAGAGCTTTGGGACTGTTTCTCACGGCGGCGGAAGGGGCAATAAACTTAATAATCCCCTAAAGCAAAGCAAAGTGGCAGAAGAGATCAATGGAGTCATTCGGGGAGGCTGCATTAAACAGAAAGAAGCATTTGCAAGGGGGACAGACCTGCTCTGTGTTATTCCACGCTACTGAGCCACGTGCAAAACCTGCGGTCCCAAATAGCACCGTGGAATCCAGATTCCCTGGGCCATTTTTCAGGAAAGCGTTATGGGAAGATTAAACAGGGCTGGGTGGGTGGGCTGGATTAACACCCCAGGCGAGACCCTAAACCCAGAGGAATGAAACACAGCTATGTTCACAGATCACATGGCAGGTAGTATTCAGACAACACGTTAAGCGGGTGAGTGTTTTTTCCCAAAACATACAGAATCGCCAAGGGTCCATTGCCCTGTTTTAAGCCTAGCCTAACCTGCTGTGAAAATCTGTGGGGTATTTAGCAGAGCAGCCAAGAATGAGAGCAATCTATACATCTCGATCGCTTTAAAAGAAGACAGACGTGGATGAACGCTAGGTGATGGCTTGACACGGGAGCTGTCTGGCAATGATACCAATGGCTTCGGAGGGGGTGGCCTCTTCAGTCCGGGAAGGGGCTTGGGGAGAGACCAGACCACCATGTCTGGGGGCTGGCTTAGGCCTGGATAGCAAGTTGGTGGACTTGATGATCTTTACTGTCCCCTTCGACTCTATGATTCTTGAGACAGGATAGTAGCAGTGTCCTTTGTCCCAGAGTAATGTCCTAGAGCAGTGTTTCCCAACCTTGGCCGCTTTAAGATGCGTGGACTTCAACTCCCAGAATTCCCCAGCCAGCATGGCTGGCTGGGGAATCCTGGGAGTTGAAGTCCACGCATCTTAAAGCGGCCAAGGTTGGGAAACACTGATCTAAGAGTTTGCAAAACTGAACTTTGTGACCCAAAACGTCGTGGTGTGTCACCTTTGACACACGGGTCATAGGTTCGCCATCACTGTTCTAGAACAACCCACGTTACACCTCGGCTCCGTGAGCTGCATGGCTGGCTGGGGAATTCTGGGAGTTGAAGTCCACACAGTGGCCAAAGTTGAGAAACACTGTACTAGAGGCGTGAGGTCATTATGGCTGGATTCCCAGAACATTCTGGATGAAGCTAATTGTGGATCAGCAGACTCAGCCCTCATTTTAGCAGTTGTGTTTTATTAATCTACATTTGCTGAGTGAATTGCTCCACGGAGTTAAAGGTACAATCCTATACTCACTTTCTTGGGAGCAAGTGATCTTAGGAAGGCACAGGATTGGACTGTGGATCAGACTTTTTTCTTTTTCTTTTTAACAATCTGTAAACCTTTGAAAGGTCTGTTTAAAATGTACTGCTTCTCCCTCCCTCAAAAGTCGCTTTTGACTAAAGGGTAGCCTCTCGGATATAAAAGGGATGTTTAGCAGGAGATTCACACCTAGCACATCTCAGCCCAATTTGGGTATTGTAGTTGTAGCAAACCAGGGAAAGCAAAAGAGAGTGAAGGAAGGAAGGAAGGAAGGAAGGAAGGAAGGAAGGAAGGAAGGAGAGTATTTGGAGGACATCCACACACCCAGGGTGCAATCTGGATGCCACTATGACAGGATCAAAAGCAAAATGAAAGAAAGGGGGGAGAAGAAAAGGAAAGGAAAGAAATGAATGAAGAAGAGAAGGGAAGAAGTTAATGTGGATGATTGGAGAGAGAGAAGGAAGAAAAGATTAATATAGATTCTGGGAAAGGGAAGGGAAGGGAAGGGAAGGGAAGGGAAGGGAAGGGAAGGGAAGGGAAGGGAAGGGAAGGGAAGGGAAGGGAAGGAAAGGAAAGGAAAGGAAAGGAAAGGAAAGGAAAGGAAAGGAAAAAAGAAAGGGAGGGAAGGGGAGGGAAGGGGAGGGAAGGGAAGGGAAGGGAAGGGAAGGGAAGGGAAGGGAAGGGAAGGGAAGGGAAGGGAAGGGAAGGAAAGGAAAGGAAAGGAAAGGAAAGGAAAGGAAAGGAAAGGAAAGGAAAGGAAAGGAAAGGAAAGGAAAGGAAAGGAAAGGGAAGGAAAAAAGAAGGGAAGGGAAGGGAAGGGAAGGGAAGGGAAGGGAAGGGAAGGGAAGGGAAGGGAAGGGAAGGGAAGGGAAGGGAAGGGAAGGGAAGGGAAGGGAAGGGAAGGGAAGGGAAGGGAAGGAAAGGAAAGGAAAGGAAAGGAAAGGAAAGGAAAGGAAAGGAAAGGAAAGGAAAGGAAAGGAAAGGAAAGGAAAGGAAAGGAAAGGAAAGGAAAGGAGGTAAATGGATGAGGAAGGGAAGGGAGAAAAAGAAAGATGGAGAGCTTTTTGCAAATGCAGCCTTAAACTGCTGGACTCCTGTGAATAAACTGGTTGGAAATAAAACCAGCTTAAAAATTTTCCTTTAACAAGAAAAAGGTCCGTCATTTCACAGCTCCATCAATGAATTTGTTAAAAAAAAAAATTCATTCTTTCAGTATTTCACTCATGAAGTGGGTTTAAAAAAAAAAAAAAGGCTTCAGCATCCAGAAGAAGAGTGTTCGCTGCCTCCAAAGAAATGAAGTGCAGCCCGCTCACTGGATAGCACCACCGCTGTCAAGGACATACTACAGAAGAAGCTGGCGCCTGAAGCCTCCTCTCCTCTGCAGTCATGAAGCCAACGGATGGTTTCTCCTGGCTTGTCATGTGATGGGGAAACGATGAACAAGTCTAGGATTGGCCAACGCGTGCAAAAGTGTGACGCACAGATGCAAGCAGGGGGCTGTTTCCATGCACTACGATGACCCTGCGAATACAGTTCACCTCTTTTCCAGGATCTGCGATATATCTGCACAGTGTACAGGTTGTCCTCGTTTAGCGACTGCCTCGTACAGCGACCGTTCACAGTTTGACGGTGATGAAACAGTAACTGTACAACCAATCCTCGCATTTATGACATTCACAGGTTTGTAAAGCAAAGGAAAGCTGAAGTAAGGTTGTAAGCACAGTCATGGTTTCACTTAATGACCACTTTGCTTAACAACTGAGTTGCCAGTCCCAATTGTGGTTGCTAAACAAGGACGACCTGTATTTGTACCATACGCTGAAACTTCAGCTCATTCAATGGCTGCTTTCGCATAACCCATTCAGCCCCAACAAAACTAACCAAGATTAATTCCAGCCACAATTAGCAAGCTTTACAAGCGTAGCCTCTGTGTCTTTCAGTGATCTGAGTATGGGGATCTGTGAACACAGTCCTCATGTGTGACAGGCAGTGCTATATTTTTGCTTGGTGCTACTTCCTGGAGCATCACAACATTTTACGCTACCACGTTCGACATTGATCGGGTTGAAGGTCACAACTCACATTTTAAAAGTTAACATTGTGCTGCAGAAAAGATTCTGGTTTCTTTCCCACCCCCCAAAAAAGACTAGGCACAGAGTCTTGACTCATGGACTTTGAATAAAAAAAAATCTGAAAAATTGATGTTTGGCAACCTAATTTGCCAAACACCAATGAGTCACCCATTGGGGGAGATGGGCGGCATACAAATTTAATAATAAATAAAATAAATAAAATTTCAGTAGAGTAATGGGGGGGACCTGCAGAATGGGGCTGGGATTGTGTGTGGCTTGTAGACTATGCCCCCTCACCCCCAGCCAGCCATATAGGTATGAATCTTTGAGCATAAAAGCATGTTGTGTGAACCAAACCATCCCATTAAACCTGTAACAGGGTTGGCTGGCCTGCATCCTGTCACGTGAACGCAGCAACTGTGTTTTGCTAAGCGTGGTTTATGATCAAGCATGTTTTAGGAACCCATTCTACCAGGAACGGTGATCCTTAGGGATCTTATAGAACCTCCATGGTTCAAGGCAGCATATCTCACAACTTCTGCTAGAAAGACATGCCTTTAGACAGTGCTGGCCTTTTGCAATCTTCTCAGAGCCAACCACCCCTAACTTCAGTCTCATCCAACAGAGCCCGTTTGCTTCCTAATCCAGAACTCTGACCAACCCAGTCTAGCACCTGTATTAGAAAACCAGCCTCAGAGTTTGCAAACCAACCCAAAAACTAAGCAAGAACCCAGATATCGTATTGTGAGGAAGGGAAAGGAACCTCGCCGGGTCTCCAGGGCTTAAAATGCTTCTGCCGAGTCGCACCACCCGTCAACCTGCTGCGCAATCCGAGAACTCCCACGATTTCACCATTTTTCCCGGGTTCAGCCCAAGTCCGCTTCCCTGCAAAGCCCACCCCGACGGTCTCCTTTATCCGTCTTCCTCTGTTCTTCTCTGCTCTGAAGGGAGCCAGATCTTTCAACCACTCTTTACAAGATACCTCCCAACAACTTGAGGAGGTAGCCGCGTAGAGATCCAAGCATTGCCTCCTGACCTGAAATCTCATTTTCTATTCTCCGTCCCCCGCTGATTCTATTTAGATTGATAAATATACCACAACGGGGCCTTTCCCCCTCCAACCCAACCTGCTCCGTGCTTGTTCCAAAGTTAGAAGGGGAAATTCCCCCCACTGGAAAAAGAAGACGTTGACTGCTGTTTCTTTTTCTGATCTCGCGTTCTCCCTGACGCTTCGGTTTGCAACGGCTATGCAAAGATTCTGGACAGAAGCATCGTCCCCCCTGAACGTACGCACTTCCGTACGCAGCCTCCGAGTCGGGAAACCCAGCTGGGGGCTCAGTCTGTGGATCGGGCCCACAAACAGCCCCGGAGCCACAAGGCCAGCTGGATGCATTTGCATTAAGGGCCCAAAAGGGGCACATTTCGACTCGTAAGCCCCCGGCCAGATTTGGTTCAAGCGTCTTGGCCGTTATGGACGTGGCCCGTTCCAGCCCTTTCCGAGCACCACCTCAGCACATTTTCATAAAAGCTGCTGTAAAAGCCCCACTGAAGATAAACACCCCTTCCTCTTCTCTTTGGTTCAGAGGCTCTCTCCCAGCTGGGGGCTAGGAGAAGCAAAAACAATTGGGGAGGGGGGTGCAGAGAAAGAAAGGGAAAAAAGCAGAGACTTACCGGTCCGGGGTCTCTCTCTGTCGCCATGGCAACACGGAACAGCAACAAGGCAAAGAGAGAGCGGTTTTAGTATCGAAACAGAAGAAGAATGTCCCCCCCCCGCCTGCAACGGTACATAAAAAATAAGGATGCCAAATGTGCAAATAAAATTATCACGGGGTCGCACTTCTCGCCTCCCTAAACGGAGGAGGAGGGGGTTGAAGGGTGTTTGAGAGGGAGGAGGCCGCGACAGGGGGATGCATTTCCCCCCCTTCCTTGTCAAAGGTTCACCACTCAGATTATCCATATTGTATTCACCTAAGGCGAGCAACAAGTGGCAGCAGGTGATTAGCGAAGAAAGGGCTTCTAAATTATCTTCTCTTTTACTGCTGAAGTAGGTGAACATTTGCAGCCAACAATCTAATAAACATCTATGTTGCAAATCCTCCCTTAATAAGCTACCTGGCATGAGCTACATATATTGAATGAAATGAATAAACGAGCTAGTAACTCAAGTTGGGCGAACTCTTACAGCCACCTGGCCAAGGGCTCCATATTTACACTTCCTTTACTTTTAGGAACAGTTGATTTTTTTTTTCTTACTGCCCTATTTCTAAATCTTGGCTGTGACACCCAGAATTCCTACCCCATAAAGCTGACTTCGCTGGGAATGCTGAGAGTTGCCATCTGGGCGCACCTGGAAGGCAACAGATGGCCTTGCAAAAACACCAGTATTCCTCAAACTTCGCCACTTTAAGACATGTGAACTTCAACTCCCAGAATTCCCCAACCAGCATGCTTTTTTTTCCCCCAAGATCAGGCAAACTTAGCCAGGGGCTATCACCTGTTGGGACAATTGTTTTAAACTAGCTATTTAATGTTTCTGCATACATAGGGGAATATGCAAGGAAAGTCCACAGTTAAAGCTGTGTTTCTCAAATCTGGCCACTTTAAGACACGTGGACTTCAACTCCCAGAATTCCCCAGCCAGCATGCTCCCAGAATTCTGGGAGTCGAAGTCCACGTGTCTTAAAGTGGCCAAGTTTGAGAAACATTGCTAGACCCAATCTTTTCTTCCTAAACAAGCAAATTTGGTCAAGCAGGAAAGGCTTCTCTTTCACAGCTGTCAGAGACAAAACAGCAAGCCAACTGATCTTGCAGAACGTAGGTTACCCAAAAGAAATGTACCTCGGTTATCGGCATCGAGAAGCCCTCGGTCATCCTTGGCGACCAGATGGGCCTGCGCCCCCAACGCTCCGGACAGCGCCAGCAGCCCAGAAGCACTGCCGAGGCTGGCCAAGCTTGCAGACTGCACGCCGGAAGGGTGAGGAGTCAACGGGATGGGTGGCGCGTGGTGGGAGAGGTGCTGAGCCTGGAGCTGGTGCTGGAGAGACAGAATGGAATTAAAGGACTTGAGAGGTCAGCCAGCTACTTCTTACTGTTTAGGAAGCACTAAAAATGTACACGCTATAATGGTATGTGGGAAAGGCCTTGGGAGATGCGGGGGGAGAGATGCTGCCTAGGGAATGATCGGATAAGAGGGGGCTCAGCCCACAGCTGCATAATAGGCAGAGAAAGAAACTCAGAAAGGAATCTCCTTAACTTATCAGGCTGCAAAAAGAAACAATGGTATACTTTCAGACTTGCAAAATTCTGTAATGTAGCGTTACAATAAAGCTGTATTAGCTCATCTGGTTGTGTTTCCTGTCTGATCCACCTGGGAAGGCTCACCCCTGCCTTTTCACGTGCTCGTGTTTTGATGTTTGCATTTTAATGTTTGGAGGCTTGCCTTTACTATTTGAGCCTTCAGCGCTGGGTTTTTATCGCTCTTGTTTTTAAAGATGCCCTTATGATTGGTCATTTTTCTAAGCCATCCAGAGCTGCTCAGCAAATACATTTCCTGAATATATTCTGCTCAGAAACTCCAACCGGTGCACCACCCAGCAGACTGTAGAGTCATAAATCAGCACCGCTAGAGCAGCTGCATGTTACTCGTTTATTTGGGATACAATTCAAGGTGGTGGGGATCACCTCTAAAGCACAATCTGGCTTACGTCCACCTTATTTACAGCGCCTCCAGAGAGAATCAGCCTGCCCCATTCAATCCACCTGTAACGGTTGGTTCCCAGACGGATAAAAAAACCCAGGAAGTGGCTGCGTTAATAATCAGCTGCAAGATTCCATGCTCTCCATGAAGAGATCAACCACTTTGCCAGATCCCAGGAGGGCTGTTAGAAAGGAAATGGGAGCATCTCTGCCCTGACATCCAGAGAAATGATTGGATTCGAAACAGGAATTAATTCCGTTGCTGGAATTCTTGTAACTCCATCTCAATAAATCTTGCTAAAGGGAACTCCGTCAGAATCATGCTTGGAAAAGAATCACTTTGGGGTTTAGGCAGCCGCCACAGTGCCTGAGGCAATCCTGATCTCCCTTCCTCAACAGATCAAGGGGTCTGAGCTAAAAACGGCCTCTCCAAATACAGGTCTCATCCTCATGGAATGCTAGACAACCTCTGCCCGTTGGGTCATCCTTTCAGAGAAAGGTAGTGCAGTCTGATGTGTCCAGAATGAACATTAAATTTTCCTGAACGGTATTGCTATCGCTTTGCTTTGAAAATGACCACGGGCTGGCCAAAAAGCAGTGGGAGGGGAGCGACTTCCGACCTCCTGACGGCTTCCCCACCGATGCTCTTGTGGGAAGCTGGCAGGGAGCGTCAGAAATCACGATCACGTGACCGCAGGGACGCTGCAACGGCCACAACTTGAGAACGGTCTGAACATCGTGGAAATTTCAATTCCACAGGAGTCATGGGTCCCGGATTTTCTACACATTCTTTAAGTTGGTGGATTTTAGGTCCATTGATTCAAAAATTGTTGTGGTATAATGCACCGTTTGGGCTAACTTGAGGGGACAAACACAGTGAGAATTTTAGTAGTATATAGATGCTGTCCTGGAAACCCTACAATCCCCACACTCCTATCTTCCCATAGAGCAGTGACTCCTAACCTTTTTGAATCCATGGCACAATATTGAACATAGCAGTAGTTCTGTAGCACACCAGAAAATTATTAATCATATATACATATACACATACAAGACATGGTTTGAGGGGAAGTTACGCTTCTTTTTTTAAATATAGGTAGTCCGTGTTTAGCAACCGCCTCATTTAGTGACTGTTTGCAGTTACGACGGTGGTGAAAAAGCAACTTTACAGTCAGGTCTCGCATTTACGACTTCCACAGGTCTATAAAGCAAAGGAAAGCTGAAGTAAGGTCGTAAGCACAGAAGCATTTCACTTAGTGACTGCTTCGCTTAATGACTGAGTTGCCAGTCCCAATTGTGGTCGCTAAATGAGGACTACCTGTATCTGCTCTGTACTGAATATACAGATTATTCAGACTACAATGATAATACTATCCACTCAATTGTGTCCGATTCCCAGCAATTCCATGGACCGGCTCTCTCCACATTTTTTGATCTTATACAGCTTCTTTCAGTTGTTGTTTTTGGCAGCCTCATTTCCTTTTATCGCTGACCATTCCGAGCATAACTCCCTTTTCCAGTGAGTTTGATCGCATGACATGGCCAAAATAAGTTAGGCGGAATTTTGTGATTTTGCCTTCCAGCGATACGTCTGGTTTTATACACTCCAGGACTTGTCACTTCTGTTGTCCAACGAATGCACAGGGGTCTTCTCCATCACCACAGCTCGAACGAGTCGATTTTCTTCTTGTCTAGTTTTTTCTCAGTCCAACTATGGGAAACACGATAGTGCCAACTAATCTGCATTTAGTTGCTATGCTGATGTCCTTGTTTTTCCATACTTGCTTCATGCTCCTCATTGCTGTGCGACCCAGTGCGATTCAGCGCTTTATTTCTGCATTCACTGCTCTGATCAATCTGCGATCCTAGGAAAGTGAATTCTTGCACCCATTGCTCTCTCTTCCCCGTCAATAGTTATTTTGCCATTTCCGTTCCTCACGGTGGTCACGAGCTCGGACTTTTTGACGTTCAGGAAGAGGCCAAATTTCTTGCGTTCTTCTTTAATCCTTTCGATCAGATGTTTCTTTGGTTTCTGAGAGGAGAGTTGTGACTCCAGAGTATTGAAGATGGTTGATGTTCCTTCCTCCAATCTTTACACCGATTTTTGATTCTTCAAATTCCAGCTTCCTCGTTCCCTTCCCTTTGGCATACAGGTTGAATAAGAAAGACGAAAGAACGCAACCTTGTCGTACTCCTTCCCCTGCCTTGAACCAATCAGTGTCTGCAGATGGTGTTTGGACAGTGGCTTCCTGATTTGTGTACAGCGACTGCACCAACTTGACCAGATGTGTGGGCACCCCCAGGTCTTCTACGCCTCTCCACAGCTTCTCATGATCGACACCATCGAAGGCCTTCATAGAGCAGATGTAGACTTTTTTTGATCTTCTTGAGATTTTTCCATGACCCAGCAAAGATTTGCAATATGGTGCCACGACCCCTTCTGAAGCCAGCATGAACATCTGGGTTTCAATGGCCGGTGCCAGGCACTGTATGATCTTAAGGAGAATCTTGCTAGCATGAGGAACGAGGGCAACGGTGTGACAATTGGAGCAATCCTTGGAGTTGCCCTTTTTGGGTGATGGAATGAACCCTGATCATTTCCAATCCTGTGGCCATGTGTTCGTTCCCCAAATGTTCTGGCCCAAGGCTGGGATGGTTGAGGGTGGCACAGGCCTCAGCAATTCTGTGGGATGGTATCAACACCTGGAGCCTGTTGTTTGGCAGCTGGCTCATTGCCCACACAACTTTTTCCTGAGGAACGGCTGGTTCTATTTCTGCTTCCCATCCTCATCAGCCTGAGCAGGCTGCGCCTCTTTGTTGCTGACATACAGCTCCTCTGTATATTCTCGCCATCTGTTCTGAACACCTCGTGGGTCAGACATTTCTTTCCCTTGCTTGTTTCTGACGAGGCTTTTATCAGCAGTAAATGGTGCTCGACTCTTTTGACTGGCGCAAATGCATTCCTGGCGTGGCCTCCCTGCACTCCTCTTCCAGCTGCTTGCAACGCTGGTCCCAGTGAACTTCACCGTCTTCCCTTGCTGTTCTTTGGCAATCCACGTTCAATCTCCTTGCTCCCTCCCTTGCTTGGCTATTCTGATGGTTTCATCCGAGAGCCCCTTGCACTTTTTCTCTCACTTCTTGCATGGTAGGCGTTCAACTGCTGTTTCAATGACGGCCGGTTTAATTTCCGGCCACAGTTCGCCAGGCATCTTCTCGGCAGCGTCCAGCAGTTCAAACCTATTTTTCACCTCAATTACAGAGACGGAAGGGATTTTGGGGGTGTCAAACTTCTTTGGGGGTGCTGTCTTTTCGATGCTGCATAATTTGGCTCTGATCTTAGCCACCAACAATTCATGATCTGAACTGCAATCGGCACCTGGATGCGTCTTGACATCAAGGACTGAACTGGTGCGTTGATAGCTGCATAGGACATAGTCGATCTGATTTCGGCGCAGTTTATTTGGCGAGGTCCAAGTGTATAAGCGACGCTTGGGCTGTTTGAACCAGGTATGCATGATTTGAAGTCAATTTTCATGGCAGAACTGAATCAGTCGCCGGCATCATTCCTCTCCCCAAGTCCAAAGCTGCCTGTGATACTGGTTTCTGCCAGCTGCCAACTTTTGCACTGAAAACACCCAGTATGTAAACGATGTCCCTTGCTTCAGAGTTTTTTTGATGCTGGCACTGAAACCCTCTATTTCAAGCTCCATTGTGTCAGTCGTTGGGGTGTAGACTTGGACAACTGTGGTTTTGAGGGGCTTGGCCCATCGGATGGTCATAATGCGAGAAGCTTTCCACCGCCTGGGCGAGTTTCTTGCCTGCGATAAATGCCACTCCATTCGTTTTCCCAGTGTCACATCCCGAGTAACGGCGAATTCCTCAGACTGCAAATAGCCGTTGTCTATCCAGTGTAGCTCACTGATGCCAAGGAGGTCGATTTTCAACCTGGCCATCTCGCATTTGATGATATCCAATTTACCCAGGCTCATTCCTCAGACAGTTCACGTTGCTATCCGATGTGTCTTCACGTCACACAGCCCCTTGCCTTCACCGATGGCTGCCTCAGCAGCTGGGGCTCCTGATGGATTTGTCCCCAGGCACATCATTAATGCCTTGACCACCCACTGCAGGTCCTTGCTCTTCCCAGGTAGCTGGTTGGGTACCTTCTGAACCCAGCCGTGCCGGTCCCAAGCCCGGATAAATGGGCAGGGTTGAGGTAAGGCCTACCTTGCAAAAACCTCACCGCGAAAATTTTATGGAAAGGCTCTCAAATGAATCAGACCCAGAATATACATAGTGCAAAAAAGAAAAAAAAATAACATTGCAAAAAAATAAGACAAAAATCTTGCGGCGTACTGGAACGAACCCTGTGGCACACCTGTGGGCCGCGGCACGCCGGCTGAGACACACTGCCACAGAGCAATGAAGACTTGATTCATTAAGGCAGCGTTTGGAGGCCACAAGCCATGGCAGGGACTGGTTTTAGTGCATTACCTTTTACTGTTTATATCATGATGGCTACATTAATTTTTATTAATTAGATATTAGCCGCTTGGAGCCTTTGGAGCCCAGTAGAATGCAAACATTAGCAAGCAGGAAAATAAATCACCAATGTGAGCACTCCCTTCAAACGCTGGTTATCTGAGCAAGCCTGGCTCCCAGAGCTGTCTGCAGGGTATGGTTAAAAAAGTCCAGATGGGAGCCACAATGATCCCGTTGAAGTTCTGCCCGTCTTTTAATGTGCAACAGGCTTAAAAAACAAACAGAACTTTGAACGCGCTGTTGTGGCCGCTCAGTTGACTTTGTTGGTGATACCCCATCGACACCCGTTTGGCTCCATTTCAGAAGGGCCACAATTCAAGTGGCTTTGCCCATGGAAGGGACAGACAGAGAAAGGAAAAAATGCCAACACCTTGGAAAAACTCCAGACGATGGTTTTTGAGCAAATTAGATCAGGATTCTAATTTGCATCTTCCCATTCCTTCTTCCTCAACGTGGGAGCAAAACCCTCTCCACACAGGATTTTTTTTTTTTTTACAAAAGGCAAGTAAAAAAAACAAGCTAGACAAAGCCTCAACTACATGTAACCTTCCCAAGATTTCCTTGTGGTCTCCCATCCAAGTACAAATCAGAGTCGTTCTGGAATTGGGCAGCCTGAAATCTATTCGATTAAATTGAATCTACACTGCTCGTCATCAAAACAACCAACGTTCGCTCCGCAAAGTGCGTGTCTTCAACAAGTCAGAAAATAAAAATCATGCCTTAAGGACCTTAAGGGTTCGCGCATAACCCCAATCAACCGATTGTGTGCCCAAATCCTTTATAAGGACCAAGAGTCACGGGATCTCTCGACACAGCAAAGCATGCTGCCCTCCAAGATGATGAGCAGGGCAAGTTGCAAGCCAGCAGATGTTAAAGACCTTTTTCATAGGGCCTCGGAAGGGGTCATCTGCTCCCTCCAAATCAGAAGTCCATTTCTGATATAGCCATTCTCATAAAAGTTCATGCCTTTAATCAAATGTGTTTGTCAGAAGGGTGCTAACAGACTCTTGATTTTTTTTGCTACCATAAACTAACCCGGCTGTTGTCCTATAACGTCTTGGTGATTTGATAGCAACGAAGGGATGAGTTTGAGATTAGCTGGCCACTAACTGGAGAAACTCTTGGGCCACATCAAACTCCAGAGGTGGTGTCATCGAACTGCCTCCTCATTCCCACAGAGTATAATAGACTGATCAAGATTTGGGAGAGGGTTTTATAAACGCCCAGCTGCAAGGCTCACGGAAGGATGCCAGGTCGAGACTCCAGCATTGGGTTGGGGCACAGCAACGTTGGACAACAGCTTGTCCTCTGACTTTGCGTCCTTCGCAGCCTCTTGATCTCAAGGGGGTAGCCTGGGTACGTGGAGAGGTAAAGCTGCCTTCATTTGGGTTGATTAAATGAATCAGGATGGGGGTGGCCCCATAGTTAAGAGAGATGATCTAGACCCCCTTGGGGGTGTGCATGTGTCCCTAAAGAATGCAGCAAGAAGGCCTTTGATGAAAAAGTCCATTCATCAGGGAGATTTGTGCAATACTAGGTCAAACTCAAATGTTCCCTTGACATCCTCCTATCTCCAAGTCTACCTGAACAACAGCCATTTTCTTCTGAAGCCATTTCAATGGAAGTTTTGGCTGGGAGTCCCCAAAACACTGCAGAGAACGACAATTCTTCCCCCGGGACGTTGATCTACATCCGTCCTGCAGGGTTGTATCATGTTCCCATTTGCAGCTCAACATCTCTCTTAAATTGCTAGGGAGGTTTTCCAGCATTTGGGGAGGGGGCCTCCTGGGTGCGCTGATCCAGCTGGCAAGGAGGGGCCAAACCTTTGGAATTCCAAACCTTTGGAAAGTCCAAACAGGGGCTTCCAAGCACAGTGTTTCCAACACTGAGATGGTTTCCCGTGCGCAACGCTTTAAAAAATGATTGAAAGAGCTAGGTTTGAATGCAAATGCCAGGCTGATAAGGTTCAGAGTTTATGGGATGCTGTACTGAGAGATCTGCATCAGCTGGCAATATTTACAGCAGTGTTTCTCAACCTGAGCCACGTTAAGACGCGTGGACTTCAACTCCCAGAATTCCCCAGCCAGCCATGCTGGCTGGGGAATTCTGGGGGTTGAAGTCCACCCAGCTTAAAATTGACGAGGTTGAGCAACACTGGCCTACAAAGCACAGTTTGAGCTGTTAACCTTTAAAGCCTGAAGCTGCCTAGGGAAAGAACACTATTTCTTGTTCAGGGGTCAATCTTTTATTTATTTCATTTATTTAGCTCCTTTACTTAGCCACCCATCTCCCACAAGTGACTCTGGGCAGCTTACAGAATTAAAAGCAAACAACCCCCCCCAACGTAACCCCCCAGTGCCCTATTTTTCCCTCCCCCTGTCCTTGGTCCCCACTGCCAAAGGACCATCGTGACATCTGGGATTTGCAAGGTTTGCCCCAGAGGTGGCAGCTCAAAACAGCTGGTCTCAAGCGACGCAGAGGGAACAGGACAGAGCCGGGAATCGCAGGAATTGACCAAGAGGAAGCCGGGAGCTGATTAAAAGGGGGGCAGACCCAAACTCGCTCCTGAGACCCAGAAGGCAACCTCTGTGTTTTTGCTTGGTATGAACAGCCCCCAGGAGACTCAGCCATCCCACTCAGTTTAACAAAACGGCAAGCATCTGAGCAGCAGCGTATCCATTTAACCGTTTTATCTTTGTAATAGGGCCATCCTAAATTGTAATTAATATTGATAGAACCTTTTCTCTCTCTCTCTCTTTTCCATCCTCAATATTCCGAGCTATTTCTGCGATAGAACGTTCATACTTTTTAAACGTATTATACAAACATCGATATATGGGAACCACACCATGTCCTAAGATTTGAAACAACCCAATAAAAAGGAGAGGAGGAGGAGGAGATTGGAAACCCGGCCCTTTATCTGAACAAAACAGCACAACTGAGAACTGCATAGGTGGATCTGACTGGGGTAAATTGTAGGGGTGACACGAGATATGATTTATTTTTCCTTTTAGTTAGGCCTTTTACTCTACTTAGCTACGCGCAATCTGATTATTGCTCTATATTTTGTATTCTGATATGGCCTAATGGCTAATCAATAAATTATTATTTAAAAAAAAAAACTAGGTCTGCCCCTACTCTGTCGGTCTTCTGCCGATCCAGCGCCAGAGAACGTGGCACGCTGAATGCCCCTTATTTGTTGGCGAGTAACCACTTTCGGAAGCTACCATTTTTGCAGTTAGGTCTGCCATTTTTGTTTGTTTGGGTCAACGGTAGAGGGGAAAATCCCAAAAATTCTAGCGTGGCCGAGTCGGGGGAAATTCAAGGGAATGAGGGCTGAAAGTGGGTGGGTAGCTTCAGCAACTGGTTTCAGTCCTCATTGCACCATTTCTTGTGATGCTGCAAAGAACAGGGGAAGGAAAAACAAACCAGCATTGAGAGAGAGTCCCCAGAACAGCATTTCTCAACCGTGGCAACTTTAAGATGTGTGGACTTCAACTCCCAGAATGCCCCCGCCAGCATTTGTGGACTTCAACTCCCAAGAATGCCCCAGCCAGCATTTGTGGACTTCAACTCCCAGAATGCCCCAGCCAGCCATGCTGGCTGGGGAATCCTGGGAGTTGAAGTCCACACCTCTTAAAGTTGCCAAGGTTGAGAAACACTGGTTTGGGGTTTGCCCAGAGGCCAAGAGAAAACTAACCATCATTAAATGTGGCCTTGTTGTGTAAAGTTGCCAAGGTTGAGAAACACTGCCCTAGAACAATCCAAGTTTGGCCATTTCTGTATCCAGCTATTTCTGAGTCCCTCGTCAAAGGTTTGGATGACAGGCAAGATCTGGTTGAGATTAAGCAACGCCAGAATTAACTGTGCCCTGTTTCTGGGGGAGGGAGACTTAGGGGCTGAATTCCCATCAAAAGTCTGTCAGAGGTTAAAACTAGCCAAGCATTGCCTGCTGGGCAAAAGGATCGGGTCTTCTACAGACCTGGCTTCGCAGGTTGTGGGAATGCAGCCATACATTTACAGAGTCCAACTTTCTCTCTGGAGCTGGTCACGTTTGGAAAATTCAGGATTGCAAATCCAAATTGCCCCATTTGGAAAAGGTCAGGACAGAGCTCGCAGAGGTGAAGGAGGAGGAGCCAAATGCTTCCCCTAGCAAAGGCTACAACATCCGGGCTCTTTTAGCTTGGAAAAAGGGTATGGAAGGTAGAGATGAATTGCCCATATGAAGTGGTGCAGGGCATGGAGAAATTGAGCAGAAGGGTTTCCTCCCTCGCTCCAAGCCCTTGAACCACGGGCCAGCCCACGAAGCAGCCTAGAAGGGGACTGAGGACAGAGACAAGCAGACCCGTTCCACAGAGCACATCACGGACCTGTGGAATTCACGGCCACAAGACAGGGATGGCCACAAGACGCTGATGGCCACCTCTCGGATGCCTTTCCATCCCAGGTCTCCATCTCCTGCCTGCAAGCTCCCCGGAAGCCTCTGGTTGCCGTTGGGAGAAACAAAATGCCAGAGTAAGACGGACCTTAATGCCTTTTCTCTTCTGATGCTTTTCCCCTTGCGCATTCAGCAGAGGTCTGGGCAGATCTTTGAGGTGTCCGTTCAAAGCCTGGAGCAAACCCCTCTATCTGGCTGCTGAATCAAAGGCTGAACGTTGCTTTGTTCCAGGAACATCCTCGCATCCTTTCTGGCATTGACAAGGGTCAGATGAGGCTAAGAAGAGCTTGCAAGGAGAGTGGTACCCCGCCTGAAGCAAATCAGACCCTTCCTGCACTGAATTAATACACAGCCGTTGTACCGCTGAGTTCCTTTCTTCCCCCACGTACCCCAAAGATCACCCGCTGGGGCTTATGCGTCACAGGAGCTCGCCCTAAACTTTACAGTCCCCGTCCTGCCATCTTGGAGCTTCCCCCAAGCCCCAGCCTGTGCATCTTCTCTAAGAGGCACAGGACGTTTTAAAAATACAATTCCCCGGGATGCAGAAAAATCCATCAAAGTTCACAGGAGACAAGAAACTGCGAGGAGGCTCAGCACGGTAAATAATAAATGATCTTAAAAAGAACCTTGCAAACGGGGAGGAAAGGGGAAGGGTTCAGCCAGATTTCCAGCAATCAGGCGAGGGGTGGGGGGGAGAGTGAGGAAGAGGGAAGGCATCCATTATGATCCTATTTATACAGTCGAGCATCTTTCGCCCTCGATGATGGCCCTCGAATCAAATATTAAAGAAAGGATGCAACCCAGTCGCCAGAAAGGCATGCGAGCCTTTGCATTTGAGTCAGCTTCCTGGGCAATTTCCAGTTGCATAAAAATCCCTTTTCCAGTTTGACCCAAGCAGAGTGTACAAAAATACAACACGTCACACCCCAAAAAGGGGCTTTTCTGCCAATGCAACAGATCCAAGTGAAATTAATCCATTGCCACACGCGTTTTGCAAACCCAGATAAGGAAAAGAAATATTTCTCGAGCAAAGGTAGCCACATGAAGGACCACCCTGGTTCAGAGAGATGATTTAGCTCAGGGCACCTGACCTGGCATTTTCGGCCTGACATCCTCAATGCGGGTGCTTCTTAACACTGCCTTGGCGCAACAGGGAGGGCTCAGAAAACCGGCATGCCAACTTGCTTGGCATGCAAAACCCTACATGGTGTAGGGCCTAGTTACTTGAGGGACCCCTTGTCTCCCCTGTCAATTCAACCCTGCAGGGTTGGCGCGCTCCGGGTTCCTTCGATTAAGCAAGGGCATCTATCGGGGACCCAGCAGCGTCCTTTCTCTGTGGCAGCGCCTGCCCTCTGAAGCGAGGTTTCCCCCGAGATCCAAATGGCCCCCACTCTGCTGTGGTTCAGAAGAGCTGTGAAGACCCGGCTCTTCACCCCGGCCTTCAGCGCGGGAGAGGGAGACCTCTCGGTTCATCGTTTATCCTTCCTTCCTTCCTTCCTTTCAATTGATTCTATTGTCATTTCTTTGTTTGGAAGGTTGTGAGTTGCCCAGAGTCACTGAGAGTCAGGCGGCATACACATTTAATAATCAAGCAATCAAATAAATAAACTTCCCAATTTGGCAGAAATATATTTGGTGGGTGGGGCATTTAATGCTGGGGGGGGCCAACCAGGGCAAAGCGTGGTTTCTGTTGACCTGTTCAGGTGCAAGACGCGATGCTCTAGGGCAGGGTTTCTCAACCTTGGCAGCTTTCAGGTGGGTGGACTTCGACTCCCAGAATGCCCTGGCCAGCATCTGTGGACTTTGACTCCCAGAATGCCCTCGCCAGCATTTGTGGACTTCAACTCCCACATACTGGTGAGGGCATTCTGGGAGTTGAAGTCCACAACTGCTGGCAGGAGCATTCTGGGAGTTGAAGTCCACCCATCTGAAAGCTGCTAATGTTGCGAAACACTGCTCTAGGGAAGACAATCAGGGTCTCTTTTCCTTTGGCACAGAAATAGCAAACGCAAATTGCAGCACTCCAGATTTTGTTAAAAAAAACAACAACTTCCTGAGGGTGGGCAAGCCTGCAGAACAAAGTTGTGGGTTCTCCATCTCGGGAGAGTTTGAGAGGCGGCTGGACAGCTACCTCTCGAGAATAGTTTCACAGACTTGCCTGCGCCCTGC
The DNA here is from genome assembly GCA_030867105.1 of Liasis olivaceus. NCBI lineage: Eukaryota > Metazoa > Chordata > Lepidosauria > Squamata > Pythonidae > Liasis > Liasis olivaceus. The sequence goes on from CM061349.1 coordinate 7,135,236, forward strand.
CGAGGGTTGGACTCGGTCAGGGTGTCTCACTTTAAAACGGGTGGACTTCAGCTCCCAGAATTCCCCCAGCCAACGTATCAATGGCACCCAAAACCTGGAATTCTTTTGCACAGAATCCTAGAATCACGGGGCTGGAAGGCACCCCAAGGGTCATCTGGCCCAACCCTTTGCCATGCGCAGAAAAAACGGTTAGGGAAAACCAATTCAAGCATCCTTCACAAGTGACTGTTTGGTCTCTTCAAAACCACCAGAACTGGTGAGCTCACAACCCCCAGAAGGAGAGTTGTCTAATCTCCTCCAGATCTCAGTGGTGGGAAGTTTCTCCTTAGTCGAGAACTGTGTGCCGGATGCCAGACGACCCATATTCACCAGACTCCAGAAACCTCAACAGTCTCTCTAGACACGAAAAAAACCTCAACAAGACACCGAAAAGGGAGCCCCACGTACCCCGATTGCCACGTTCAGTTCTGCCACCGTCACCTGCTTGGCCCGTTCCACCGCCTGGACCACCTGTTGTTGGTGCTACAGGAAAAAAGCGGGGGAAAAGAACGAATTATTATCATGATATCCTCTATAAATCTTGGCTGCTCTGTTAAATCATCACGGGGTGGTCCTACCCTCCTCCTTACATCCCCAAATTGCGGGAATGAGATGACAACCATAGGCACGGACTGCTTTCTTTCTTTAAAGAGAGGATTTTATTTTCTTATTTCCTGGACTGAGAAAGCTGCCCCCCTCCACAAGACTCTGAGCAGAGCACAACATTAAAACACAACACAAAAACCGTATGAAAAACCACCACGTGCATCTGGAAAGGGCAATATTTGGGGGGGGCACCAGATGTGACTCTGGTTCAGCCTTGGCCAATAGCGTATGGATCTGTGAAGGGGGGAAACCAATAGCTGAATCGAGACCTTCAAACTAGCAAGGCCCCTGAACTCAAGGAAGCCTCCCGAAGAGTTTGCTGAGGCCTTTGCAGATGCTGGCTTACGAGTTATCTGAAACCATCACTTGCGTTTTTAAACGGGAATGAGGAAGTCGCTAACCACAAAAACTGACGCTTGCTGATTTCCGCTTTCTTAACTGTGCATTCTCACTGTAAGCAGAAAATCTAACCCATGTGGTCAAAAATAAGAGGATCGGTGTTTGGCATCACTCCTGGTCAACATTTGTTATACAACTATAGAAAGTAGTGTTTTTCAATCTTGGCCACTTTAAGAGGTGCGGACTTCAACTCCCAGAATTCCCCAGCCAGCCTGGCTGGGCAATTCTGGGAATTGAAGTCCGCACCTCTTAAAGTGGCCAAGATTGAAAAACACTGATATAAAGGCTTTGGGTGGGCAGAACTTCGTATTCTGTCTCCAGAGCTGTTCAAATAAACTTGGTTCACGCAAATTGTGTGGTCTCCTCTCATTAATTCGGTCATGGGGAATTTCCCCCCACATCTGCACATCCAGTCCACCTCATTTCCCTCTCCCCCCACCCTCCCAAAGGGAATACACTGGAGTTGGCTTAATACCCAACCCCGAAATCTGTTTAGAAGGAAAGCAGAATGGAAATATTCTCAGGAAATGGCACAGGAGCATTCTATCTTGCCATGAAATTCTGCCACTGGGCAACCCACGGTTCCAGCTTCAGCTGATCCTGTTTTGTTTTTGTTTTTTTAAAAAAAGGTTAAAACCTTACCCCCGGCCTGTAAGGTAGGACAGGGGGAAGAAATAGCCTCGGGGGACACTCACCTCCTGAGACAGGAAGGGGATGAGCTGAGCGCAAATGACATTCAGCCGCTTGGCAATCTCTGTCTGCAAGGGCAAAAGGGGAGTTGGGGGGGGGGGAGGAAAACAAAACACCATTACAGAATATCAGCCTAAACTCCCATGGAAACTTCCCCCTTACACAGAGAGTTCAACGCTGCCATATCTGCTTTTCGTGCAAAATTCTCTGCTTTTCATCTTCGACATCGCCTTGGCGATTTCATGCCTGTGGCATTTTCTTGGCAACCCTACAGAAGGGCATTCCCATTGCTTTCCTCCAGGATCTTTGGTCCAACTTCCCAGTTGAGCCTTACCACCCTCAGATCTCCTGGTGGTCTCCCATCCAGCCGTAACCAGAGCCTACTTAGCTTTGGGGGATCGGTGAAGGGCAGTGGCCACTGCTACCTTGCTTGACCCAAAAATTAAGTCTCCCTGGAGGGGAGTTTGGCTCGCAATGACTTCATGGGCTGGTTCATAGCACGATCTTGGCCACAGTAAAGCTTGCCGCTAGATATATGTCAGACTTCCCACAGCCTCTGGGATTTGCTGGTGGTCTCCCATCCGAGGACTAACCAAGCCTGACCCAACTTAGCTTTGCATCCCAGACAGGGCTGGCCAGATGTTGCTACCTGCCAAGGTACTTTAATTGCTAAAAGGTGTCTCCCCCCCCCTCGCAAAAATACTGTACTTTATCTCCTCATTTGAGCCACGTGCTACAAGCCTGAGCCCCACTCCAGAAAGTAGTTGGATCCCTTCCAATTAAACTTAATTAAAAAAAATTGGAGTTGGTCAGATGATAAATTCAGATCAATAAAAATAAAAATAAATAAAATAAATACACTTCAGAAGATGACTTTCCAGCAAGGCATTTAATTATTTCATCCCCTTGCCAGAAAGAACCAGGCCACTGCTTTGAAGGTGTCCAAATGCTACCCCCAAAGTTTTGGGAGGGGTCTGCACCAGGCATCAATCAAGAAAGCTTGTTGCGTTCAGAGAACTTCTGAGCATGCACAGAGAGTCTTGTCCTCATCGCTCTCCAGACAAGCTCTCATTTCACCAGGGAATCCGCCCCCTGCATTGAAAAGTGGGCAGGGGAGGGTCAACGTCTGATTCCTGCTATTCCCCCCCCCAAAAAAGCATCTGTTTTCATTCTGCTTGGGGCATCAAGCCTCTCTCTCTAAAAAAAAAATAGCGCTTGCCAGAAAAAAAAAATGGGGATGGAGAGGGAGGGGGAGAAAAGAAAGGAACAGAGACAGTAGGTACTTTCTGGGAAAAATTTAATTCTCTCCTGGGGGCTGCCGTAATGGATTTGCCTTTCTAATGCACTTGTGGTCAGCCAGCTCCGGTGGGGGGGGGGGGGGGGAGAAGCTGCCTCCAATTCACTTGTGCTCGTTAATGTTCAATTTAGTGGCCTTTTAGCGCTTGCAGGATGAAAAATGATCAAACCGCCTCTCCAGATTTCCCCCTTCTGCCCAAAGTCACTTGCCACGCTTCCTTGCTTCCTTCCACATTGTACAAAGGAGAAGCAGCCCCCCCTCCACCAAAGCAGCTTCCTGGATTCCCCAGACTTTCCCACCCCTTCCCTGGAATATCCTGCTTGCCAGCAGGGATCAGCTGCAGACCAGCCTGCCAAAATGCTGCGTCGCCTCCCCATCCCGAGCAAACCCCCTTGTTTTCCAACCTTCTCTTTCCAAAACGGAAACAGGCTGCTGAATTGCAGAAGAGCATCCTAAACTGGAATAAAAAAACCTTGCTGTATACCGAAATGACCTTGGGTTGCACCAAAGCGGGGTAACTGCGTTCCGACAAACAGATCTTCCCACCCTCTGCTCTTGGAGCCTTTTTAAACTACAGGCGGTCCTCGCTTAACGACCATTTGTTTGGCGACCGTTCAAAGTTACGACGGCGTGAATGAGCAGCAGTTACTTCCTGTACCCGGATTCAGAAGTGAACCTGGGATTGCAACAAGGATGATCTCCTTGGCAGACCTCGCCCAAGATTTGAATTTAAAGAGCTGACTTTAAATTAGAGAAGAGAGAAATGCATTTGCAAGTCCACAAAACCAGGGGCCTACCAAGATTCCCAATTCTGGGAAAAGCAGCTGTTTGCTCAGATGAGGGGCAGAATCCTCCAGGGAACCATGGTTCTCGCCTTAGGACAGCGTTTCTCCACCTTGGCAGCTTGAAGATGTTTGGACTTCAACTCCCAGAATTCTGGGAGTTGAAGTCCACATATCTTTAAATTGCCATGGTTGAGAAACACTGCCTTAGGATGACTTCCAGGTACGGATAAGCCCATCCACGGATAAGCTGACCCTCGAAATGTCAATCAAAATCATGTCAATTAAAATAATGTCAATCCAAAAATGTGTCACCCACAGATCAGCCGACCCTCTAATTTTTAACCACAGCCACTGGCGGGAAACTGCAACCTATTACACCATCGTTTATAACAACTGCACAATTTTAAGGTTGGGATGGGCTTTAAAAAATCTGAGCTCTGGTCCGCAGATAAGCCAAACCCAATTTTTGGGGTGCGTTTTGGGAAACCTAACATTCTCGGCTTATCTATAAATCCGGGCGTTCTTTCAAGGAGGCTCAGCGTGCAATCGGGCCCAATTCCCCATCGATAATGCGATGTAACCGGGGATGATGCTGCAAAATTCCTGGATCCCTTAGTCCAAGTCTCCCTAACCCGGAATACAAACCCTTGGATTACTGGGCTGTCAAAAAACCTCTGAAACAAGGAACCCAACGGCATTTGTCCTGGAATTTGAAATAAGCTGACATCAGCCTCCATCCTCCTGTTTTGCAGGATGCTAAACAGGTGTCTTTTGAAACCCAAAGATCCGAGGGTGAGCCCTAGCAACGCCAGACCACGGTCCTCTTTTGTAGCTATCTCTGGGGGCCCCCTCCCCAGAAGGCCCCCCTGCCTTCAGAACGATTATCTCTCCAATTGCAACGGTCCTATTTTCTGGAGAGAGACCCTCTGAGCAACCCCCCCCCCCCCCGATTTCCTAGCCTGCATTTTTCCAAAGATAGGTCCCCTTCATTTGCATTTCTCCTACACAGGCGTTTTTTTGGCAAGCTGGTTTCCTGCCTACGCACATCCCTAAGCACCATTTCCCCTGACAGGCAGAGCCTTTTGAAAAACAGAAAAGGGGGGAGGGAGAGCCCACATCCACCCCCCCCCCGACCACCATGCAGGTTATTAAGACGAGGCCTCGTCCAGGATCAAATTTAACGGTGTGACCTTTATATGCTGGCAATAAAGCAGGTGATGAGGGAAAGGGGGGGGAGGCCTGGAGGGGCCGTGAATAGCATTAAACAACACCTGCTGGGCAAATTTAATCTAAGGGGAGGCACCAGACTGGGCGGGGGGGGGGCAAGCACGAAAGGGAGAATGGATCCATCAACACGCCAAGGGGATAACCACAAACCTTCTCATCGGGGCAGTTCTCATTTGTCACCGGGGGCTGTCAGTGCCCAGAGTTATGAGTTTCTCCTTAAAATAAAAAAAAAGGTGGGGGGAGCAGGGGAGGGGGAGTGCAGACAGCTTTCTGGCAACCTGCCAGCAGCACCTGAAGCTGGTTGTAAATTCTGCGATGCGCACACCGCAAGGAAGCGGGCAAAGAGGACAGGGATGGGGTTCAGGCTGGTCAGACTCCAAGCCGGGGGGGGGGGAGTGTGGGGGGGAGATGCCAGCAAGACTGGCTGAAGCTGTCCAACTCCTCTCCGTCCCTGCAGAGAAGCAATTTACACTCAAGGTGGTTGTCAACACAAGAGGCTGGCTCCGACTGGAAAGAAGGCAGGTGGGTTTTGCTGGGGTGGGTGACCCCAACGGCACGGCTGAGTCCAAACCCAGCTGCCTCTGTCTTCGGTATCGTGAACAGGGGTGGGGTGGGGGGTAAGTGCCCTGGGTGCACTCCCTGGGACCTGGCAAATTTGTAAGGAGCGCCCGGTTTGATTTTCTGTGGACCGGAGGGAGGGAGATTAAGCTAAACCGAGCTGTTAAGCCTCCAAGAGTCCCCCAGCGCACCGTGAAAGGTTAAGCTACAGCAACCCCACAAACGAGAGTGAGGAAAGAGGAAAAAGATCAGGCTGAAAATCCCACCTCAGGCCAGCTCCCAGAGGCCCTCCAACCGAAGGAAAACCTCCAATTTTAAAAGTAAAAAATATCACCACACGACTATTTGCAGCGAAGAGGTTGCCGAGGCCTGCCTCCGACACACACGGGCACTTACCTGCTTGTGCATTTCAATGTTCAACCCGTAGGACATTTCGTAATACTACAAGACAAAAGGAAGCCAAGTTCAGCTGTGGGGTTTTTAAAATGGGTTTCAAAAAGACCCAGGCCAGGTTCCCACCACCCATTAAACTCGGAGGCCAAATCACAACTGCTGCGGACCCCGCAGGTTTGTTGGAGCGGTTTAGAAAAAGACTTGCGAAATGCTTGGAATATTGCAAAAGACTAGGGTTAGGATTAAAGCTAGGGTTAGGCGCCTTGGATGTTAAACCCAACCACCTGTCTGTTTCCAGATCTGCACCCCAGGTAGGATTAAACATTGCCCAACTGAAATTTATTTCCCTCAGCAGAGATCACACATCTCCCCACCAGCGACTTTGAATTCTGCATGGTTTAGTTATTGCACCTCCATGGGCTAAAAATGTTCACACTGGCTGCATCTGCGCAAGACACTTGCCTAGTCGATGAAAGCCTTAGCAGACACTGCGTTGGGTTAGTGCTAACTTTGGGTGTCTTTTTTCCCTAGCTTAGGACACCCTGCGTGCCTAGAAAATGGTTAATTCTGCAACCAAACTGAGCAAAAATGTGCAAAAGGTTCTCAAGAGGCACTTCTGAACGTCGGGGAGCAGCTCCAGCGCGTCCCTTTTCTGATCATTAAAGCAGCCGCATCCTTTGCCAGGCCTGCCATTTCCGTAGCCGCCGCCCGAGCCTGGCAAAAGGACGCAGCTGCTTTCAACAAAACGCAGCAGATTTGCACCGTGGGTGGTGCAAATGCAGTCCCTGCCAACGTGTGCAAGAATCTACAGCTCGCTCTTAAAAAAAGGCAGCTGTTTCGCTTTGGAGAAAATTCACGTGGGTCGGGGGCCGAGAGAGATGCCACGGAGAATTGCGTTGCTTCTAATGGGTGGTCGGGTTCATGCATTATATCTTCCCTTTCCCCAGCACATGGATCATATTTCTGGGGGGGGGGGGGGAGATAGAGAAGAAACAGAAGCAGCTGGGGAGAAGGGAGGCCGACAGCCACTCCTCTAGGCTGCCTTATCGTCCCTTTTTGGAAATATTCTGCAGGTTATTTTCAATCCCCATTTTTTTCCTCTTTTCTTTGCTGTTTTTACCGGCTGGTATAAAAATACGGCAGAAGGCCAAACCTTCTGTTGCTTTGGCTGGAAAGAGGTGCCCCTCGGCCCGAGACGGGGGAAATACACTTAGATCAGGAATAAAACCTCCCCTTACCCGCTTCCCTGGAGCCTGCTTTCTACTACAGCTCCCATCATCCTCAACCACAGGCCAACGAAGAGGCAAGAGGTTGGAAATGACAGCCAGCTTCGCTAAACCTCACTTTCCTGGCGCGCTTTGCCGCACGCTTACCCACTGGCATCATAAAAGCCGCTCACCATGACATAATGTCGTTGGATTTCTGTCTTTTCAGTTGCCAGCTTCTCGCACTCAAGTTTCAAGCTGTGAAGAGAAAGGAAGATGACGACCGCGGATTGCAAGACCCTTCAATCTCCTAGCCAGAAACGGAGGAGCCCGGATGACCCCCTTCGCCCTTTGGAGGCCCAGTTCACACAGCCCCACCCTAACCTTGCACCCCATTCCTGCTATGTTGGGTTTTCCCTTTAGAACAGGGCTCCTCAACCGTGGCGACTTGAAGATGGGTGGACTTCAACTCCCAGAATTCCCCAGCCAGCCATGCAGGCTGGGGAATTCTGGGAGTTGAAGTCCACCCATCTTCAAGTCGCCACGGTTGAGGAGCCCTGCTTTAGAAAACCCAGAATGGTGCTCTCAAAGATACATTCCAAGCAGAGAAAACCCCGATGCTGCGTCCTGCATAAATCATGCAAACCTTGATCCGTATCTGCATAATGTATTCAGCACCTCTCTCGTCTGCATAATCCATTCACAGCTTCAGCAAAGGGGGCTGCTTTCCCCCAACTGCTTTTGTCAAAGCAGCCCCTCCACCCCACCCCATTTTCACGACCCTTCTGGCACTGTCCAGCAACCTCGCACCCGAGGCACAGCCATGAGTTCTAGAAACTTGACAGCTGAAAACAAAAGAGCAGACGCTAAAGCTAAATGCATGATTTTACAGTGGTTTCGGGTTGGTTTTCGGCCTCTCCGGTTCAAAGGAAAGTTGTGGAGCTATCGGTAAAGTCGCCCGGAATATGGTGCCTTTTGCACCTCCTGGGATTACAACCCCCATTCTCCTGGGGCCCAGGCTGATGGGAACTGTAGTCTGCCAATATGGTGCCTGTTTTTTCGAAGGGAGTCCACTATTGATCCAAGTGGATAAACAGGGCAAATTTGCTCACAACACAGCCGCAACAGGGGCACTGGAAGAAAGTGAAATGGACCCATTTCAGGCCAATAGCCTGGGGCAACTGCTAGCCCCAGTGGGGCCATATTGGGGCCGGGAAGCTGGTTTAACACAGCTGGGCTTCCATATTTCAAAGGCAGGGAATGTCTCACAAGTTCCATAATAGCCTTCCCCAATTTGGCATGATCTGGACGTGTCACGAACTGCAGCCCCCCCGCCCCCTTTATTCAGACCACGCAGACTGGGGACAGCCACAGCATGTTCCGATTGCAAAAGGCTTCCTCTCCGAGGGGAGAAACCCTCAAAATGGTTTGCGGCAGCCCCAAGAATTAAATCAGGGGTTGAAAATCGGGCTTCGATTCTTCCCAGCCGGGGCTCACCAGGAACAAGCAAGGAAGCCGCGTGTTTCGCCCAGCCCGATGTCCCCTGGGGGAAAAGGACCCATCCGTTTACCTATGGTACTGGTTTTGCAAAAACTGGAATTCTTCTTTGATCCGGTCCAAGATCTCAGGGTAGGTCAACTTCAAGGACTGGGGGGTGGTCGAAACGACGCTGGCGGCCGCAGCAGCCGCAACTGCAGCAGTGGCTACAGGTTGTGCCTGTAAGTGTGCCTGGGGGGAGATGGAGAGTGCGCATCATCACCACGGCACAGCATGCTTCATGCGCTTCGTGCCCTCTCACTCATATGCTCCCCTTTCGAGAGAGGCTGCCTCCCTCCCCAGCGTAAGGAAGCTGACCCCAGAATCTGGTCCATACAACACATTAAGTCAATCTTCTCCCCTGGGTGCCTTCCAGATGTGCAGACTTCAACTCCCAGCATTCCCCATCCAGCTCAGAAGGTTGGGATCGACATCCGCTCACCCAGAAAGCCTGAAACCATAACGCGGCTTGTTCTGTTTTATGTAGCTGCATGAAGCCAGTCTGGAGGTTAGGTCACCCCGATTTACGTCTTGGGCATAGCTCAAAGCCGCACGGCAAAGATTTTCCAACTTGGGGGGGCTGTGAGCCCCTAAAATAAAACATTATACCATCCCCCTCCTCCCCAAAAAGCAAATAAAATGATCAGACCGCGCGAGGATGGGGTTCCCACGGTCAGATTGGGCTCCTGTTCTACCTGGATAAACACCTGCTGTCGGCTCGTCCAGGTAGAGTGGGAGTGTGATCTGGGTGTGAACAAGCCACACTCGAACATTCAAAGCTTGATCACAGCTCCGTGCAGCCAAGTTCATTTCTTCCCCTCCTCTAATAGCATCTCCTCCTGGGGGGTGGGGGGCATCTCACTTGGGCTGAGCCCTTATGATTGCTCCCGAGGCCAGGTCTGATCGCCTTGCAAGGAGGAGGAGAGACTCAGGTGCCTAGAGGAGATGTGCAGATTCTGCACCAGGACCCCCCCCCCTGCAAGAAACCCAAGGCCAGAAAGTGCCACACTTCGAAGAGGGAAAAGTGAGCTTAGCAAGAGGGTCTCGATCCTGGGGGTCCCAGCACCTGGATCACTGCAAAGGCCCCCCCACCTGCAGGCAGACTGGGAGCAAATGCTTGTGACCCAGGAGTCTTGCGTTACATTTTTGGTTAAACAGTTGTTTGGGGGAAAACTTAGGTTTGAACTAACCAACACAGTTAAATTGGCCTTCAAGGCCCCATCATCATCGCGGTGTCTCTCCCCCGTGTGTACGAATTGCTGCTTATACCTCAGGGGCCTGATGCCAATTTGCAGCATTAAAAAGGATGCAAAAGGTATTTTTAATCTGGACTTTCCAGTCAGCCTAGAGATCTGGGATTTTCCAGTGATCTCCCACAACCCAAGGGCTACCAAACCAGGCCTTCTTGGCTTGCGGGGATGAGTCCATCCCAGCCAGTTCAACATTTTCCACTTCTCCATTTTATAGTAACTCCCACAGAAGAATTTTCAAGCTTCGGAGTTTGTTCGCTAGAAATTTTTACCCAACAAGGTGCTATATATACAGTATATAAAAAATCCCCTGGTTTTTATAACATCTTCACTGATGAAGAGGCCAATCCAGATGTTATATATAAAAAAGGGGGGAGGGATTTTTTTTTTTTAACTAAAAGGAATGGACTCAAATACCCATGTGCTCTTTGGAGTCCTTTGAATTAATGCTAATAACCGTATTGTCCAACTTTGGATTCTGGAGGGGTTTTTTTCTCTTCAATCCACAGGGTTTTGATTGTTTCCTAGGTCCCAGAAAAGAGATTGCAAAGTGGATCTTAACAAATCAGACAGGAATATACAGGAAGGCACAAAGCCATGCTTAGAAGACACCTGTCTTAAGAAAGCAAGTCCCTGAGAAATCATTCTCACAATGATTAGGGAAGAAGGGGAAAAGATGGATCTTTTAAAATGCAGAACTGGGGCACCCTGGACATCTTGTAAGAAGGCTGTTGCATTTCTACTTCTATGTTCTCTGATCTATTGTATAAAAAGAGTTGGATTCAGAGCAAAATTTATACCTACAGAATTGTGCAAGCTATGGTATTCCTTGTGACCCTCTATGGCAGTGTTTCTCAACCTTGGCCACTTGAAGATGTGTGGACTTCAACTCCCAGAATTCCCCCAGCCAGCATGGCTGGCTGGGGAATTCTGGGAGTTGAAGTCCACACATCTTCAAGTGGCCAAGGTTGAGAAACACTACTCTATGGAATCCAAAGTTGGACTCTGAAGAAGCAGAATAGGAAGCACATTGATGCTTCTGAATGTTGGTGTTGGAGAAAATTCCTGAGAATCCCATGGATAGCTACGAAAACAAAGAACAATTCTAGGTTTCTCACTCAAGGGGGTAGAAATGACCAGGCTCAAATTATCCTACTTTGGACACATGATGCAACGATTCAGGAGGAGGCTCTGATGTTGGGAAAGGTGGAAGGAAAGAGAAGAACCAGCAGCCAGGGGGGTGGACTTGATTTACAGCTGTCACAGGGGCAGCGTTGGAAGACCTGAAGGACCAGGTTCTCCTCCTGGAGAAAACCTATCGATGTGGTCAGAATCAACCCTGACCTGATGCACATAAGCAAAGCAAAGTATTTAAGAAGGTCAAGTCTTCACGGAACACTTATTTTTCTTGCCTAAACAAAGCCGTGGCTTAAATGTTGGTCTCCTTCACCCCCCCTTTTAAAATTATCCCGACCATCTGCAACACAAATCCATCACTGAAACGTTACCGTTTGGATAAGTTAAATCAACCTAAAAGACAGTATTCTTTTCATTTTTTTTTAATAGCATTTCAAGCCTAAAGATTTAAGGAACTAAACTTTGGGGGGAAACCTAAAAAGTCAGAGATAACTTACCGGGGGCCGATTTTGGGGGAACATCCTTGTAAAAAAACCATAGGTTTGTGATTTTAGGCAATATCACTACCTCTTCCGTTTGCTGTACACACTTTCTTGGGGTAACCTATGGAGAATAAGTCGGTTACATACTTATTTAAATGGGAAATGTTGGTTTTCTCAATCTGCCCCAAATCAAAAATGGGGGGAAACACTAAGGCAGCATTTCCCAATCTCAAAAGAGAGGCCAGATGTTTCACTATTTATCCTGGTGTTTTTCAAACTTGGCAACTTTAAGATTATGGATTTCAACTCCCAGAATTCCCCAGCCAGCATGCTTACTTGTCCTGCACGAGTGTCTATCTGCATCTATTTATTTTACACCCAAACCCACTGCATCCATAACTCATGTATTGTTAATAAATGTCATCCTTTGATTTTGGGGATAGTAGAGATCCATGAGGACTAGCACCACAGAAAGCCTTCTCTTCCATGCACTTCCCTTCTCCTGTCCAAACTAGGGGTCATTGCCTCTTGTGAAAGCCATTTCTAGAGTTCTAACCAAATTCCGTTGGACCCTGGTTTATAATCTGTATACTCCTCTTTACAGTCATGGCTTAAATCCTGATTTAGGGTCGGAATAAAGAACAAGGAGTCCATGGAGGGAAGAATGTGAAAACTGTACTTTAAAGCATAAAACACGCTCTATTTAAAAAAAAATAAAATATCAAAAAAAACCAAGAGCCACAGCTATCCATGGCAGAGACCCCCAAGATTACATGGGACCCCCTCCAGTAACCCAAATGTTCTCCACTGTGGCCTATCGCAATTAAAAACTGATGAAAAGCAGCTCAGCCAAAGATTTCTGAACACGCTGATAAGAAATCCAAAGCTCGTAACAGATTTGAGAGATGCTGCAAACAATTTGACCCTTTAAGACCCCAAGTCGAAGGCTAAAGGCCCTTCACAGACAGGGGGCACAATTCTGTCTACTTAGAAGGAAATTACATTGCGAACAAGGCGGCCTCTGGGCATGTCAAGGGGGTTTTCCCCCTGCTTCCAAGCAGCCAATTCCCCAAAGCGGCAGACTTCAGGAAGCATAAATTTCCTTTTTAACACATGCGCAAGTGGGGGAAGGAGCAATAACTCAGCGTCCCCCCCCCTTTATTCCTCCAGGGTCAGGAAGGGAAGCAATCTCCCTCCGCCACAGACCCACGTGGCCCCATCCTCCCCATCCCATTTTTTTTTCAGGTCACACTCCATTCCCTCTTTCCAGCTGTTCTTACATGCACCCCTCGATTAACTTTAATGTCCCAAAAGATTGCCTGCTTCACACTTAAAGGTATAAAAACCTCCCAGCGCAGCTTTTCCTGACTACACCCTCCACCCAGAGTCCCAACTCCTAGTATCCCCAGCCCGCTGCCTTCCAGGTGCATCCAATAGGCCCCAGGGGAGGGGAGGCAGGGGGATGTCAAAGGACCCCCAAGCTTGGAAATTTGATCCTAACAAGGATCCGCTTTAACTGAGTGGAAGAGCACAGTCGCCGGAGATAGACTGCCTTTGCATCTGGAGTTTTCAGTTAGCAGGCGAGACGTCCAAGAAATGGAATCGGCACTTCTGCACGTGCCTCTGGAGAAGGAGGTTTAAGGGGTGGCCCTCATACGCTCCCCAGTTTCGAGAAAAGATATCAGTGATTGAACAGGAAGCCAAACTTAGTTTTTCCCACCTGGAGGCCCTCTAAATAGTTGGGTTCCCCTTCCCATTATTCAGGCCTTGTGGTAGTCAGCGCCCCCCATGTTCTCAATATTGGGCAACCCTTAGGGCCTGTTCACACAACCAGCTCCAAGCAAAGTGGGCTGTATTTACACAACAGGGCCACATTTAATGATGGTTAGTTTTCTCTTGGCCTCTGGGCAAACCCCTAAACCAGTGTTTCTCAAGCTCGGCCACTTTAAGAGGGGTGGACTTCAACTCCCAGGATTCCCCAGCCAGCCATGCTGGCTGGGGAATCCTGGGAGTTGAAGTCCACCCCTCTTAAAGTGGTTGAGCTTGAGAAACGCTGCCCTAAACTAACCAATGCATTCTGTAAACATAGCAACAGACTAGGAAACAGTCCATTTCTGTAAGCAGACTAAGCATATTGTGGGAATACGCCCCAACCCCCCATCTAATCATGTCGAGGGCAATTAATGCTAGTCTGGGTTCAGAAAGTACGTAGACCCCTATTAAGAAAGATTTAATCCCACCCACTGGGCCTTTTGTGGCTCTGTTAGCCAGCAAGCCTCTTTTCCCCAAACTTCTTCCAAACTGTTATCCAACATCGCCTGTCCAAATGAAACACATCTCCGCTGTCTATCCATTTTGAATACAGGATTTTAAAACCTGCTTGGGCCCCCCTGGCCCCCCACCCCTTCCTCACCATCCAGTCCCTACAGGTGGGAGGCTAGCGCTGGCTAACCTTATTTGGGAGCCTCGGAAAAGCACTCCGCACATGTTCAGGGTGGCCTACCCATTGTGTGAGCAGGCAAGCCAGAGGAAACATAAAATAAAATACTGAGCTGGGAGTGATTCAGGACTGAAAAGATGTTTTCCCGGGAGCTGGCTAACTCCGCTTCCCGGGGAAATCCAGCTAACTGGAGATGGAGCAAAGGAGAAACAGGGGCAAAGTAACATTAATCAGAGTTTAATTCGTGGGTATTGAGAGAGGAAGGGGGAGAAAACAGGAGGAAGAAATTTTAATCCCAGATGCCTCTTTGTATTAAGAAAGAAAGAAATACAGACAGGAACACCCCCCCCACCAAGCGCGCCAATTAACGATCGCGACCCCCTCCTTTCCCACGAGCAAGGAACTCACTCTGTCTGTCCCTCCGCCGGGTTGGAAAGCCCCCCCCTTGAGCCAAGAAACTCTCCCCGGGGACAAAATCGCCCCCACCCCCTTCATTTTTCCCAGGCCAAACAATAGTCCGGCTTCAGAGCAGCAGGTAGGGGAAAAGAGATCCGCCGGCAGCAAAGAGACAGCCCCCCCTTCCCAAATCCCACCGCCCACGTTAAAAGCGCCCCCCCCGAGAGAAGCACCCCAGGGAGACAGGAAGATGTACCTCCACCGCGCGAGAGAAGCACTCACGAAGGCGCAGGATCGCCCCAGCCTCCTCCTGCGGGGAAGGCAGAGTGTGGGCGGGGTGGGTCTGGGTCAGGGCTGCCCTGTCGTGTGTTTGCGAGAGAGAGAGAGAGAGAGAGAGAGAGAGAGAGAGAGAGAGAGAGACCCCCCCGCCGCCCCTTCTTCCTCTCCTCGCCCGCTCTCTTTCCCCCTTCCCTCCCCGCGGCAGGTTTGCGGGGGAGAAGCGATCAATGAACGACCGCCAGCTCCACGTGGGGTCTGCCGCCTTCTCTTTCGCCACAGCCGAACGCGCCGCAGCCAATCAGCGAGCGGAGTAGCGGGAGCAGGGGAAAAAAAAAGGAAGAAGAAGAAAGGGAAGGAAAGGAAAGGAATAAATAAGGCGTTCGCGGCCCACGTGGGGAGAAAGCCACAAAACCGAGGACGCGCCTGATTGGTCCGGAGCGGCTTCCCGTAGAAAATGTGTCAATCTGTAGAACGCGAGGTAGCCAAGAGGGGAGGAGGGAGGGGGAGCGAGGGGGAGCGCTCTCTTTCCCCTTGCTTTTTTTTCGGGTTAACCCTTGAAGTGCTGGCAGCGATGGAAATTGGTTTAACCCTTAAAAGGGCCAGAAGAGAAGAAACTGGTTAACCCTTTCAGGGCTGGAAAGCTGCGAGGAGTGGGGGGCAGGAAAGGGGGGAGGAAGAGAGAAGATTGGTTTTAACCCTTTGAGGTCAGGAGGGAAAAGGGCCCTTTGGCTTCACCTTAGCCGGGCCAAGCGAAAGGGGAGCCCCTTAACCCTTTAAGGGCCGGAAAGCGTCCAGGAGGAAGGGGGGGTGCCAGGTTGGCTTAATTCTGCACAATCCGGACTGAAGGAAGGGTTTTAACCCTTGAAAGGAGCGAAAGAAGAGAGGAAGGAAAGGGGCTGCGGGGCGGGGGGCGCTGGAGGGAGTTTTCAAACGGCCGGGGTGGGTCGATTCGCTCTGATAAAGGAAAAAAGGGGAAAAACTGGGTGAAGGGCCGAGGAAAGTTCAGCCTTTAAAAAGAAAAAACAGGCGGGGGGCGGTAGAGGAATCCTTCAAGGCCAGGAGGGGCGAGAAGAAGATAAACGAGCTTAACCCTGGAAAGGTCTGCCCGAGGGAAGGTTAACTCTTGAGGCTCCGGAGGGCGAGGAGGAGGAGTGGGTGGCAAGGTACAGGCGGGGGTAAAAGATGGGGGGGGGGTCCGATTAATTGGAAGCGAGAAGGGGGAGGGGGCTCCGCCAGCAGAAAATGGAAATCTGATTTCAGGTCGGAAGGCGCAGCACGCGGCAGCCCTGGAAGCGGGGCGGGGCGGGGCGGGGCGGGGGGTGGGCTGGCGAGCCTGTGGATGGGCGACCGGGGGGGGCAAGTCAGACAAACTAGGAGCGTTATGCATTTCTACACTTTTTATATTGCCCCCCCCCCCCCGTTTTTAAATGATCGTCTTGTTCCTTTTGGTGTTCATATGTTTCAATGGCTCGGAAGCCGCCGAGTCACACAGAGGAGATGGGCGGCTCTGGACCTCTGAAGATGCAGACATAAAAGGAATTGCCAGGCGGGGGAAGGCAGGGGCAACCGCGGGGTTCCCCTTGCCACCCGCGGAGGTATCCCAGGGCGCCCCCAGGGACCGAGTTCGAAAGACCCGCTCTTGGCACTGCGGTGGCGCTCCGCGATTGAAAACGGAGCCTCACCCTGGCTAACCCCACATCTTTGGGGATTTGCCTTTTCGGAAACCTCCGAAGTGCTCATTTAGCAGCACCAGCGGGAAGGAGTCCATTTTAAGGAGGGGCGTACCGGGCCCTGGCATTGTGGCTTGTTCGCCCCTCCGTAGCAGGCAAAGCCAGCTTTGTCTGTTCATCGAACTTGCTCATCCTTGGCTAACCATGGTTCACTCAAGTGACCTACTTTTCTTGGTTCTCCAGACTCGCTGAATCAAATTGGCACGCTCGCTGGGTTTAGATGCCATGCGGGGCGAAATCTGATTGCAATCCCAGGGTGAGTTCAGAAAACCACAGCCCGCTCAACCATGGGTGGGTGGTTCTGTAAACCCATCTCCTATGGTCAATTTGCAGCTGAGTGCGATGAGTTGAATGCAGAAAATGGGGGTGAGCCCACCCCGGTTGAGCTAACCCCTGGAGAGGATTGATTTATCTGCTTGTGAATTGATGTGATTTATTTGTAATTTAGATGTATAAGGCCAGTGACGCTGGGCAGATCCTGGGAACAGCCAAGAGCGGGGGGGGGGGGAGAATTGGTTGAACCCTTAAATTTGAAGGCTCCCGATAACTGCGGGGGTGGGAGGAGGATTTGCAGCCTCCAAAGGACTAGTGCGTTCGGTGCATTGATTTAATAGGGCTGGAGGAGAAAATTGGATTAAGGAGGGCCGACGCTGGGAATGGGAAGAGTGGGGGAGAGAATTGATTGAACCCTGGGGGGGATCTGGAGCCCCGTGTGGAGCTTGCAAAAAAGGGGGGGCTTGCTTTTTCCCAACTGGAGCGAAGGGAGGGGGGAATTAAACCTTTAAAAGGGCTGGAGGAGGAAATTAATCCTCCAAGTGGGTGGGTAGGAACAGCTTAACTGCTAAAGGATTGGAGATGATAATTGGCTAACCTTGGAAGTATTAGGAGACTGGGATTTTGGTAACCCTTTCATGGGAAGGAGAGGATCTTCAGCTCCCACTGCCTCTTTTTCTTGCAGCTTATACTTTAATGCAGTTTTTCAACCTTGGCAGCTTTCGGATGTGTGGACTCCAACTCCCAGAATTCCCCAGCCAGCCATGCTGGCTGGGGAATTCTGGGAGTTGGAGTCCACACATCCGAAAGTTGCCAAGGTTGAGAAACACTGCTTTAATGTATTAAAAAACCCTCAACAATGCAGTGAGAAATGCTTTACCAGATGGTTTTCTGCTTCTTTTTGCTGGGTCCAACAGAGCTCTTCAAATACAGGTAGAGCCTCCATCTGCAGGGCCACTCTACTTCTGAATGAAGGGTATCAGAGCATCTTGCCTGAAAGTCTGACAGCCTTTGACCAGTCAGGATGGGAAGCCAATGACAGGTCTGACCCAACGGAGCCCCGGTGTATATCACTGTCTGAACGCGGGGGTGCCAGCCGTGTCTCATTCTTTGAGCCTGACTGCCTCTGAATGTGGAGGCTTGACTATTTTCTCCTGCTGCCTATGCCTTGCTTAACTCTTTGGGGGATGAACTGATGGTCCTGGCTCCCCCACCCCTTTTTACAGAGAAGGAACCAGAGCTTTAACTCCCGTCCCCCCTTCCATCAGAGGCATGCCAGCTCTCATTTAACAATGGGTGCCCCAGTCATTCAGTGACCCTTGGCAAGTGGGTGGTTTCCATGGACCCCTGCTAGCCACAGGGGTGATTCTCTCTCCCCCCCTTTTCTCCCCCCCCTTGTCAGAACTGATCTTTTTCAATCTGCTCCCTAAAGCACAAAGGGGGTTAGGCGTGAACCAAACTGAAGACAGGAAGGGGAGAAATAAAATTCAGATAAAGGATGAACAGAGACAAGGAAGAATGGGTTTTCCCCACGTTCTTCAGCTCACCTTGGGAGCACAGAGGATGGCCAGGTTGTAGAGCACCAACGGGATCTAGGGGTCAAGGTACAGACTGGCATTGGGGAGACTAAAGTTCATGCCCCCCAGCCACAGAAGCTCTCTGGCTGATTCTGGGCCAGCCCCTCCCTCTCACCCCATGAGCCAATCAGGGTAGCAGAGAAGGGGCTGGCCTAGGAGTGGGGAGACCCAGGTTCTAGTCCTCCCCCAGCCACAGAAGCTCATTGGCTGATTTTGGGCCAGTCCCTCCCTCTCAGCCCAACCTACCTCACAGGACCGTTGTTATGAGAAAAATAGGAGAAAGCAATATATATGCTGCCTTGAGCTCCTGAACAAAAGGAGTCGCTCTCTGAGTGAGATGGGTGTGTGTGTGTGACTAAATTTGAAATAGAAATAAATAAAAAATAAATGTAATAAATATAATTCTTCAGTGGGGCAATGAAGGGCCAGTCACTTGCTTTCCCATGTTAACCTGGGTGAATTTTTTTGGTGAACAGCCCTGTGGTTTGAATCCGCCCTGCATTTCTGCTGGTCCCCCTGAAGTCTCAATTCTGCATCTGTCGATCTTTACGAAGCTAAAAATGGCACGCAGAGGAGAGGAGATCCGGATTCCTCTGTTTTGTGCAAAAGCAAAATCTTTTATGGAAAAATTAACTCCCTTTTGTGCGTGTGGGTTGGACACAGAATCTCCCTATGGGGTGGGAACGAACAACTGGGTGGGAAGAATTGGAATGTAATGGAATATCCTGGAAGAGGGCATATTCCATTAGGTTTTACTGCAAATTCCCCTGATGATACTAAACCTGAAATGCCACAGCGGTTCATTTTCAAACCCCTTTGGGAATAAATCTCAGTCTGTATTTTGGGGAAACACCTCAGTTCTTCTGGAAAAGGATTCATCTAATCTTCAAATGCTATTTATTTCTGAAATTTCCCTGACCCAACACAGGCCAAAAATTTGGAGCCGTTCATGATACAGAAATGTTAACGATCCTCAAATCCATAAAATGCGTTGCCTCAGGCACAAAAGAAAAGGATTCAAGCTGAGAGCCACCGGAGCAAGGAGAACGGATGTCCCCATTAACTTCCTCACTGCAGCTTGAGGACTAGAAGCTTAGATACAATGCCAAACAAGGCCAGAAGCTCAGACTAGTAGCTTTGTTCTCTGAGGTCAAAGGCCAGTTTATAGTTGAAAAGAAAGTACTCAGGGCGTGGAGTTTCTTTCCTGCTGAAATGTTTTCCCTGTGGGAAGGGCAAACCTGTATTTCTCAACCTTGGCCACTTTAAGAGGCGTGGACTTCAACTCCCAGAATTCCCCAACCAGCATGGCTGGCTGGGGAATTCTGGGAGTTGAAGTCCACACCTCTTAAAGGTTGAGAAACACTGCTGTAGAGGGAGTTATCTGTGCATAGAATGATTAAAAGTATAATTTGGGGTGGGAGGGAACTTGAAATGATGTGCCAGGCCGAAACAGCGCCTTGACCCTCCCTGTGCAGAAAAATTTGGGCATTTTGCCTTTGTCCCAAATGAAACTCAAACCCCAAAGGGGATCCTATACTCTTCTGGGTGGGGCCCCAAAGGGCTTTTCCCTTCCTCACCCAGGGATTGGTCAGAAGCTACATGACATCACAGCAGTCCCGGGATTGACGCAGGCTGCCAGACAGAATGCTGAGGAACAGTACAGCGCTATGGCTAACAGCAGCGTTTCTCAGCCTTGGCCACTTCAAGAGGTGTGGACTTCAACTCCCAGAATTCCCCAGCCAGCCAATGAACTCTGGGAGTTGAAGTCCACACCTCTTAAAGTGGCCAAGGTTGAGAAACACTGGCTAAGAGGATGACCTCCAGGTCTGCAGGGACCCTGAGAAGCACTAGGGGGCAGTGATACATTAGTTTTCTATGTTGCCTTGCTGCCCCCTGGTGGTCAGGCTGCTTCCATACCCAGTGTAGTTGCTGGAGCTAAGCGTGCCTCTGTGCTACCCTGCAGTCCTTGGGCCATCTGAAAAGTAGGCCAGCATAATCTCCGTTACCTCCATTGCACTTCCGAATGCTGCAACTGTAACAGCTGGCCAAGGGCTCTATCCTTATTTATTTAGGACATTTGTTTATTTAGGAAATGGCCGTTGTGACTGCACGGCAGGGTTTCAACCCTGCCGTCTCGATGGCCGTCTTGACTTTTTGCCCCCCCCCCCGCCCCCCTTGAATGCTCCTAACCTGCCGTGGCCTGATTCTCCAGATTTGTGTGATCTGCTGGGGCCACCGTGGACTCGGGTCAGGATGTCATGTGAATGCAACCAGCAGCCAGCCGGTCATCTGGGTGGCTTTGTGGCTGACCACTGTTCTCCTACTCCTCCCCCTGCCCAGAAAGTGGGCTTTACCAGCAGAAGCCTGACCTTGGTGATATAATTTCCCACAATGCCCCTGGGATATGCCAGGACTGCAGCACTGGGGGAAATGGCAAAGCCACTATCAACCCCTGGGTTTCTCTAGGGCTCTTGAACCTTGCATCTGCCAGGGGGTAGGAAGGAAGGAACCCCCAAGGAAACTTTGAACCTACCAGGGGCAGATGCTCTTCCATCTCCGTGTTTTTCATGCACTTTTGTTTTGTCTGAACTTCTGAAGGTTGTGGGGAGCGTCCCCAACCATGTACTTCCCCCGGCGTTGGGGTGAAGTTGGTTGTGCTTCAGGTATCAAAATAAGCATCTTAATCCTCCAGGAAGGTTATTTGGGGGGTATGCTTGGGGGGAATAAAAAGATATGGAAAAAGGCTGACTAATGAAGTTGAAACTGCCATGGGAAAAGAGGGATGTCTGCAGGGAGTGGTCAAAATAGTCAAGATGGCAGTCACAGTGCCATTGAAGCTTCACATGTGCAATGCACAAATACGGGCAGAGCTTCAATGGGACCACCGTGGCCCCCATCTTGACTTTTTTGACCATGCCCTGAAGGTACCCTTGTTGGAAAGTATACTGCTGAAAATTGGTCCCTTGATCCCTTCCCTCCCACCCCCCCAAAAATCACCAGCATGTTCTGAACCCTTCGCTCCTGGAATTAAGTCTTTATGGCAGGAAACAAGGTTCTGCGGAGGACCAGGTTCTAAATAATGATTGACTGCATTTGCACAACCCTCTGAGAAGTTGGCTAGTTGATGGTTCTGCATGTGGTGTGCAAGGCAGCTGCTGGCTTTGCACACACTGATTCCCACATCATTGCAAGGTTTATTTGGTTGGGCATAGTATGTTATGTGAATACGGAGGTGGTGTTTTCTTAACTTGGGTTGTGGGAAGTGTGTGAATCCAGGCCTTTGTTTAATGTGTGATTGGACGTCTTGTGCAAAACCAGGAACTTGGTCATTCGGAAACGGCGGTTAAGCATGTTACGGGAACGCAGCCAGAAGCTTCTTCCTCTGCATTGTCAAGCAAAGAATCTGGGTTTCCGGTTCAAAGAATTTCTGGAGAAAAGTCTCCATTTGATTCACAAGAAACACACACACACACACACACACACACACACACACACACACACACACACACACACACACACACACACACACACACACACACAGATGAAAAGCGGAAAGTGTTTTCCAGATTTTTTTTTAAGCGTTTGTTGCTTGGCCCATGCAATCTAAAGGTGTGTGGGCATACTGCCCCCTAGTGGCCATACCCGTTTAGTTTCAGGTCCCTTGTCAAAGACATTTTTGGAGCAATCGCTGCGTGGCGGGGTCTTGTCCCAGATCCAGCCTGGCTCCTGCCCCTCCTGCAGCTTGCAGGACCCAACCTCAACAGGCAGGTTCACAGGGAGACCGAGGGAAAATGTTCAGAGCAGGAAGAGAAAGGGGAAATTCCTGCTTCTTTCAGATGAACTCTTCCAACTGGAGCAAGAATCAGCCCTTAACCCTTGCCTCTGCATTGTGACTGTCGGGGAACCAGGGGTGACTGCAGGGAGGGGGTCAAAAAGTCAAGATGGCAGACCCAACTGTGTGACTGAAGTCCGTAAGAAAGGGGCGGGGCTTTGATTGCACAGTTGTGGCTGCCATCTTGACTCTTTTGACCCCCTCCCTGTGGTCACTCCTGGTTGGAACACTCCATGGAGCCCTCCCATCTAGAGTTTCTAGCTGGTCATGGTTGACCTTAGATGCTGCAATGCCAGTGCGGGACATCTGTGGTTATATTAATATCCTTGAGTGTCCTGGTATTTTCCGCATAACTAAGAGCCAGCAAGATGGGAGGCTGAATAAAGGTAAATTCTCCTTAAAGTCACGCACTACTTCAGGAGCTTTTATGAACATGTTCCTGTAGTTGCCTTGCCAAGCATTTATTTTCTCCTTTGCCTTCTTCCGAGGCGGTTTTGGAATTTTCCGTCTAAGCTACAGCCCTGAGATTTCCTTGTGGCCTCCCTTTCATGCACTAAGCAGATGTGTTCCTCATCAGTTTTTTTTAAATTGTTTTTTTAATTGAGAATTTTTCCATAGGTAAAAGACAAATCCAAAGAAAAAAGAAGAAAAAAAGAAAGAAAAGAAAAAGAAAAAAAAGAAAAGGTCTGTCTTCCTCATTAGTTTTTCAAGCCCTGTCAAAGCCAGCTAGATGTTGTCAATGAGTGAGAGCTGTGATTTATCTGCTGCTGAGTTCAGGACGAGAAGGCCGCAGCCCCGGGGGAAACGGGGTCACCTGCAGTCTGGGCTGAATACCTTGGATGCGGTTGCCAGCGTGTTGTGAATCCGAATAGGGTTTTCTTCGCTCGGTTCAGAGTCAGGTCAGCACGAGCACAGCAGCAGCCCTGAATCACACCTCTGAACGAGCGTGTGCTGGCAGATGGGGGCACAAGAGCAAAAACACTAGCAAAAGGATTGTTTCGCAGCCGGATACGTTCCGAGCAATTTAGAAATGAATCGATGCCGTCAATGCGGGGGTGTCTGCTGGGTTAACAAAATCCAGACACGCAATCAAAGTTCTGCTCCTTTTTTACGTGCTTTGCGTGTGCAACACATGTAAAAAAAGAGGTGGGCTTTGATTGCACAATTTACGTTTTTTTATTCCCCCCTCCCCGCAGATCTCCCTGCAAATACAGTTTCACCATCAGGCTTCAATGAAAAGGGGTGTGTGGTCACCATCGTTTTCCTTCCAGCTCTTATTAAAAAAAAAAAAAGGAATGTAATGAACTGAACCTAAGCTTGCTTTTTTCTTCTACCCTCCTCCTGTCTTTTTCTCTTCTGTTGTATCTTTTAGATTGCAAGCAGACAGACAGACTCTTTGTGGATGATCTTGGTAAGCTGTTCGGAATGTCTTTTTTGGCTGCAGGTCACGAGGAAAACAGTATAATCAATGAATAATTCCATTTTAATTCACACAAAAAAGAGGCTAACTCAGCTGAAAAAAACAACAACCCACAGGCATCAGCTTTGGCGTCACTTATGATCCAAAATTAAAAAAAAAAAAAAGCTTGGTGAAGTTTATTTGATTTTGTTCTCCTAAGATTGTATTTCTCATCTTAAAAAAAAAGTTACTAGTAACAGTCTCTCATAGCAATGACATTACCATTAAGAACTTGACTTCTTTTCCTGTTGCTGTTCCAATAATAATGATAATGATAAGAATAAGAAAAAACTGGAGAAAACCACCAGTTGCTGCAAATAGAAGTAGAACGACTGTGGCAAAAGAAAGCAAAGAGAGTCCCAATAGTCATGAGTGCCATCCCAAAACATCTGGAGCACCCCTTGAACACCTTCGGCATCGGCAAAATCACCGCCGGTCCGTTGCAAAAGGCAGCTTCACTTGGAACAGCTTCCATCCTGCGACGATCCCTTTAACCCCATCAAACATCTGCCCATCCAGGTCCTTGGGAAGGACTCGATCGGTGGACCAAAATGCCAAATCCGGCCTAAACATCTGGCTGACTGTGCGACCAACCATCATAATAAGCAAACTAGTTGCTTAGCCAGGCAGTTAAAATTAGCTGTTGATTTTAAAAACCATTTCCCCCCAGAAAGCATGCTCAGGGGAAAGCTATGCTGTGGGTTTGTTTCAGGGGTGCTGGTGGAGGAAGAAGTAAAAAAAATCAAGATGAGGGCCACAGCCGTACGATCAAAGCCCTGCCTTTTTTTTAATGTGCATTGCAATGGGACTTTGATCATGTTTGTGGCTGCCATTTTGACTTCTTTGCCCCCCCCATGGATGACCCTGCCAGACATGGTTTAGACCAGTGTTTCTCAACCTTGGCAACGTGAAGGCGTGTGGACTTCAACTCCCAGAATTCCCCAGCCAGGGGGAATTCTGGGAGTTGAAGTCCACACGCCTTCACGTTGCCAAGGTTGAGAAAAACTGGTTTAGACCAACCACATTTTGTTGTAGGAATCCAGTCCTTAAATGGAAAGAGTTGAAGAGGCCAAAACATGCTTTTCTGCTGCAGAAGTCAAACATGTCTGTATTTGCTGCACAAAGCGGCTGCTCCAGGATGAAGAAATCTCCAACCACCAAATGGGATTATCGTATGAATGTCGTTTGCTGTGATCTGTTCTTCTTCTGTTGAGGGTTTCATCTTGTGCTTGCTGCCCAGAGGTGCGAATGCGAGATGGGCAGCTACGTAAATCAATAGAAGAAAAAGAGCAGAGGTCCGGTGCCATCGAGGCCAAGAAGGGCCACAGGAGGACGTGAAGCCAGCTTCTGGGTGGTGTAGCAACCCTATCATGGTTTATCAAATCCTGTAAGCCAGTGTTGTCCAAACTTGGGCACTTTAAGATGAGTGGACTTCAACTCCCAGAATTCCCCAGCCAGGCTGGGGAATTCTGGGAGTTGAAGTCCACTCATCTTAAAGTGCCCAAGTTTGGACAACACTGCTGTAAGCAGTTGTGGCATGGAGGGCAGTTGGGTGCTTCGATGATCCTCGTGTTGCTCTTCCCTTTGGTTTTAATTTCGGAGATCACTCAACTCCTCAAGCCCATTTCAGGTGGACTGATTTGCCTCTTTAGAAGTTTGGCGTCTCTGGGCTTCCAGTCACCTTGAGCAGGTTGCCGTGTCACTCTTGTGCATAGGTAGCACTGGTGTTAGCTGCTCAACAACCAGCATTGACCTTGAAGGTAGCTAATAAGTGAAGCCTGTTTGGGAGGGGGGTTGCCCTACCTCAGGAACACAGTTTGGGAGAGCTCCCACCTTTCTCATGTTTGGAAAGGTGGAAAGAAGAAGAGGAGGACAACCAGCCACAAGGGGGATGGACTCCATTACTGTGGTGATGGGGGCGCCCTTGGAAGACCTGAAGGACCAGGTTGGGGAAAGGTCCTCCTGGAGAAACTCTATCTCTGTGGTCGCTAAGAGTTGACAGTGACTTGATGGCATGTAATCGATCAATGCAGAAACCCAACTGTCTTGAGAAGTCCATAATGCTGGGAAAGGTGGAAGGGAAGAGAAGAAGAGGACAACCAGCAGCAAAGTGGATGGACTCAGTTACAGGGGCAATGGAGGCACCCTTGATAGACCTGAAGGACCAGGTTAGGGAGAGATCCTCCTGGAGAAGTCTATGTGGCCTCTAAGAACCACCACCAACTTGATGGCACATTATCCATCCATCCATCAGTCCATCCATCCACCCACCCACATGAAGACCTAGCTCTCCAAAGAAGTCCATAATACTGGGAAAGGTGGAAGGGAAGAGAAGAAGAGGACGAGCGGCAGCAAGGGGGCTGGACTTAGTTACAGCGGTGATGAGGGCACCATTGGAAGACTTGAAGGACCAAGTCTGAGACAGGTTGTCATGGAGAAAATCTATGTGATCGCCAAGAGTTGACCATGACTTGATGGTACATAATCAATCAGTCCCTGGACTCCCGATATCTCTGAATTACAGGTGGAGATTTTGGTGAACAGCACATTTACACGTTGAGAGGGCACCTACTGTGACTCTTCCTGAGCTGGTCAAATTTGGTAACTATTATTCATACCACGTGGACTACGGCAACGGGGTAGACCCAGACCTGCCCTTAGAAAATCTCCAGGAATTTCAATCGGTGCAAAATGCAAAGGATCACAAGCGTTATAGGATGCCCTTCACGAAAGGCTTCCCTGCTGAGCACCATATAAAGCGATGGTGCTGAACTTCAAAGGACCAGATTAAATGCAGGACTGATTCGACCCCCGTAAACCAGCCTAGTTACTTAGATCTGCGGGAGCAGCCCTTTTAAGATTTTATTTGCTAAATTTATACCTCACCTGTCCTGCAGGAACTCAGCATGGCATACAGGGTGCCAACCCCTCCCATTCTTCCCCAGGACATGCAACAACCCTATGAGGTAGGGTGGGCTCGGACAGAGGGATCACTACCCCAGCCTGGCTCTAGGGCTGAGAAGGGGGGCCTGGCCCAAAGACCCCCAGGGAGCCTCCACGGTTGAACAGCCTCCTGGTCCAGCCCCTCGGCCACTCCTACAACCTAGTTCAGCCAGCTGGCACGGGAGCGAATCCTTTCTCCCGCGCATCTCTGCGACTTGCGTCCGCTTTGATTTTGATCTGCGCCGGCCTGATCTCGCTGCCTTGTTTGACGTCGGCCGCTTCGTTTCATTGTCAGAGCGTGCATATTTCAGCAGAACGGCAAGGTATAAATCGAACAATCGTCCCAACCACCCAGTTCTGCTTCGACAGCTGTTTTTGTAATCCGTTCCGGCATCTTTGTCCAAGGTCTGCAAAGAAACCAAAGACGACGTTGGCTGCCTGTTTTTTGGCGAGGGAGATGAAAGGGCGGAATACCAAAGGTTATTCCAACTTCTCTCCAGACCCTTCAAAAGGATCCTGCAGGGAGCAGGCGAGGGGGACCCCACGAGGAGGATCCTTTGAAATAACACCCCTTCTGTTGATCTCCTTGGCACCCGCTGGGTCCTTTCAAACACCCCCCTGCCACTTTGGTTATGTATGTCTGGATGCATGCCTCCGTTCCAGGAAATCTGTGTGTGTGTGTTTTCCACAGCCTGAACGTGTCTGTCTGTACACGTTCCTTGGCCTTCCTTTGTGCCAAGAATTTGGAATGTAAGACAGGGAGTGCCAGCCGGCTCCCACCGCGAGTCACACACTTTCCTTTCCCTGCCTTTGTGTTTCAAAATTTCCCTAGCTTGCCAACAGGTTGCCAAAAGCAAACGAAGGCGGAGACCCTCAATTAGGCATTTTTGCCTTAATTCAGAGTTTGGTTTGGCTTTTTTTTTTTTTAATGTTAATCTCTTCCGCCACCGTCTGTCTCCTGGGCAGGCTTAAGTCTCCAAAAAAACTCTTGGGTTTGCTCAATTTTTGGCGTGCGTTAAGAATTGCAAGCAGCAGCAGCATCGTTCTGGAGGGGGTTCAAGAATTCCACGCCGGCTGGGGAATTCTGGGAGTTGAAGTCCACATGTCTTAAAGTTGCCAAGGTTGAGAAACACTGTTCCGATGGATGGCATTCACACAGCACGCAGTATTGTACAAAGGCAGCCAAAGAGGCTTGGAAATGACCTGGTTTAGTGCGCTGCGCGTGTACAAGTGTAGCCGTTCTTGTTCTGAACCTAAAACCTCCCTTGCAGAGTGACAGCAACCCTCAGAGCATTTTGCTGACGAGAGGCGAGTTATGAAACTGTCGACATGTGTAGTATGAAACACGCACACAGCACATAGGTGCAGTAAATGCACTGAACTCCAGGAGAAAATCTATGTGGTCGCTAAGAGTCAGCAACTAGATGCCACATAATCAAATCCCACCCGTACATTTAGAGGTGTGGCAGGGCCCTACCCTCCCGGTTTTCCGGAAAGGACTTAAGACCTGACTCTGCCAGCTTGCAATGAGGCCATAAAGAGTTTTCATCCATTCTGGGGGTGACTGGCACCCTAATGTCACTCCTGAGTTATTCACCAATTCCATCATTTTTGGAACTTATGTATTCTTTTTAAGATTGTTCTTCTATTGTACTTTAATTGATTTTATCCCCTTTGCAAACTGCCCAGAGTCGCTTTTCAGCGAGATGGGCGCTGACAAATTTCATATATAAATGAATAAATACGTTTGACAGAAGCCACCCATAGGAGTGGGGGTGTATACATACATGCACGCGCGTGCACACCCCGTTTCTTCGTGCACGCGCATACTTACATTGAATGCATTTCCAGTAAACACACACTATATATCTCACTGGGTGGTAATTCCTGACTGGGTCTTGGAAACTAAGCCGAACGGGACCTTAGCACTCGGATGGGAAATTTGCAGGAATTCCAGCACCGGAGGCTAGACTGGGAAGCTGAGATCGTGTCCCAGAAGCAGCTAAAGGATCCTTCGAAAGAGAATCCAGAAGCTTCGGCTGGTGCAAAATGTTATGTGTGTTTCTAGAACAGCGATGGCAAAACTTTTGGGCTCGGCGTGTCAAACATTTGGAAAATGCCCAACTTGATTTTGCTCACATGTCACCCCACCCCCCTCCTGAAACAAAAGAGAAACACATCTCTACATATTCATTTATTTAACAAAAATACATTCCAATCACGCGTGGTGCTATGTATTAGATCAAGGAACATCAAATAATTACAAAAATGAAATATGAGTAGAACAAACTGAGTTTCTTTGGTAACTCAAAGAAGGAGAATAGTTGTTGTCAGGTGTTGGTGAACGCTGGCGTCACCCAAAACGTGGCGTGTCACCTTTGACACACGTCACAGGTTCACCATCACTGTTCTAGAACAACACACGTTATGCCTCTGCTCCGTGAGTTGCATGGCTGGCTGGGGAATTCTGGGAGTTGAAGTCCACACATCTTAAAGTTGCCAAGGTTGAGAAATACTGCCTTAGATGCCCTAAGAAAAGTCCATTTTACATTTCTCTAGATGTCTTCCACCTAGAGGTTGAGAATTCCCTGAGATGACTTTACACGCACAACACAAGGCATGATTTGGAAGCTGCACTTTCATGTCCTCATCTGTCTGCCTTGCGAGGTAGTCCAGACAAGAAGCACACCTGGAAGTACTAGCTCTAGCTTGATTGTAAAGTTACATGAACAGAATCTTGCAAGTCTGAAAGTGCATCTCTCCCCCCTCGCCTTTACAGTCCAAGAAACTAGGGAGGGTCTCTTCTGAGACGCTTGCCCCACCCCCATTTCTTTTGTGGGCTCAGCTGACGCTTATCTGTTGCCTAGTCTGCAGCTCTTCCCCCTGTCTCCCAAGGTCCTTCCCATTACATCATCACAGCCTGCCAAGACTACTTCAATATGCTGTGTGTGGGGCTGCCCTTGAAGACTACTTGGAAACTACAGTGGGTACAAAAGGTAGCAGTCTGATAGCAGTTGCTACCATCAGCCTCATGGATTTTTTTCCTTTTATTTTTGTAAATGTGTCCTTTTATAAATTTTAATTGTATATTTATTTATTGTTTTAATATGTTGTGAGCAGCCCAGAGTCCCCCATTGGGGGGAGACGGGCGGGGACAAGCTTAATAAATAAATAAATAAATAAATAAATAAATAAATTTCAAAAACTTCAGTTTTCCCTACCATGGCTATTTTCCCCTATTGTTCTAGGGATGTTTTAACCATCAACTGTAAACCACTGGAGGTCCTTGACAGATTCAGAGGTATACAGGGCCAATCCATAAATAAGTAAGAAATGTAGGATAGATTTCTCTCTTGAAGGTTCCCCAGCAGACTTGAGCCAAAAATTGGCATTCAGATCTTGCATTTTAACCAGGACAGAAGAGAGTTACCTGTTCTGTTTTGCTAACATCCCAGGGAGGGGTACAAAAAAAGACCCCCTTCTAAGGATGTGCTCCTAGTCTTTGAAACTCCCCAAGTGAAATTAAAATAGTGCTTTCTGCTAGCTGCAAACCTGTTTTATCTCCTGGACGGTGTTTAGTTCTCTGCTTTACGGAGGTGTTCTTTTAACACCTACGCTTTGCTGTTTTGCTTTCAGTTTTAGTCGTATTACCTTGGCCTTCCTTATCCTTCACATTTTTAATACTGGAACAAGGAGGATATCAAGAATAGAATACATGACAAATCAATGCAATCGGTTCTTCCAGTTGCACCACCCTCCAAAACCTCCTTTCCAAGGTGTTTATAGTAAAAAAAAAAAAAGTACGGAAAATAAAAGCACGTCATAAAAACATCTCTATTAACCAAAAGATGATAGACCGCTGGCAGGAAAAAAGAAAAAAAAAAAGGAAACAGCAAAAAGATGTTCTCAAAGACCCACTGCAAATAGCAAGAAAGGGCCTGAATCAGCCATTCTTCGGTGTTGATGCGGATTCAAAGAAAGGGGGGGGAAAAGCACAGCAGAACAAGTTAAAATGTACAGCGAGGAGCTGAAGGAAAAAATAGCACTGGAGGCTAGAAGATGAATAAAAAATAAAACTCCCCCTCTGGCCCCATTTCGATCGCTCCTTTAACTGCTGAAATATTTCTGAAGCTGAAATCTGTTTCGCTACAGAACAATAAATAGTGTAAGTCGCCCTGACCGGCTTCCCATGCTAACGCTGAGCATGGAATGGGCAGGAAAATTGGATTTATTTATTTAAAAGACTTCGATGACTGCCCACCTTATGGGCCGCAACCCGGGTGGCTCGCAAACCCACCACAAAAACATCCGAAACACGAACAACCGCAACAAAACCCCCAGCACCCCCAGAGCAAATCGCTATCCGAGGTATATTAACCCAGAAATGCGCCATCGATAATGTGCAGAAGCTGAATTAATATATCAGTAGATTTCCTATGTCTGTCGTCTCCCGTGTGGCACCATGGAGTGCCAGTATGCTCACAGACGTCTCCTTTGGCATCTGTGCCACCCTTTTTTCCCTCTGTTTAAATCTTTTTTTGGTTTTTTTAACCAAAAGCTGGCACAGCGCAAGGCCTCATCTTCCAGCCTATGTTTTCGTTTCCAAGAATACCAGCGCCAAACAGCTTGCTTAGGAAACAGAAAAGATTGTTGGCTAAAACACAGGATACCGTTGAAACGGCTTTTCTTTTTCATATCCTGGCACAAGATGCCAGCTGAGTGATGTTGGGCCAGATGCTTCCGCTCAGCCCAACCCACCTTACAGGGTTGTTGTTGTGGGGAAAAATAGAGGAGGGGGCCTTGTGTTTGCACAAAATAAGGGTGGATATAAATCAGTAAAAATCTGCTTGCTCCCTTAAAACAGACAGACGTTGCTCCTCTGCTGTGTTTCCAGGGATAGGGGAAAATATTTGAGGCTGCTGTTCCTCTGTTGTTGTTTTTTAGCATCATGCTTTTGATTGTTGGTTAGTGATGCTTTTTATTTTTGGCTGAATTGTTTTTCTGGCTTAGAACAGCGTTTCCCAACTTGGACAACTTCCATGTATGTGGACTTCAACTCCCAGAATTCCCATCAGTGCCATGTTGGCTGTGGAATTCTGGGATTTGAAGTCCACCCGTCTGAAAAGGGTTAAAGTCTTTTGAGTGGGGCAGCATATACATGTCAGTAGACGAAAGAGACATGATGAAAGAAACATTTCAGTAGCTGCTACCTGTGGAACTCCCTGCCTGGGGAAAACAAGGCATTATTCTCTTTTTTTCCTGCTGGTTAAGAAGGCCTCCTATTTTAGAAGACATTCTTTCCCTAAACAAGGGGAACTGCCCTTGGATTTTTGAAAGGTTGGTGGGCAGGAAATGGTTTGAAATTTGTACTGGTCTTCCTGGATGCACCTGGCTTCATAATAACCCACCTGCATGAGAGTTGCTTGGGCAAAGCCTTGAAAAGGTCAAAACCTGATCAAAACACTGTGCCCCCTTCAATCCACATTCCTCGCCACCGTGGGCAGGAAATACACGCATTCAAGCTCAAACTGTTAACCTCCAAGTAGAAATGCATGCTGTTAAAATCACCGAAGTGCTTTTATTCTCTCTTGGCATAGCACTAAAAGCCCGTAATCTGGAGTTTTCCCATCCACAGGACTAGAATTTCGAACTTCAAAGCTTTGGGGAAAATATTATCATCATCAGCAGCAGCAGCAACAAATAATAAAAAGATGTCCGTAGTTACTTAAAAAGCCCATTTCAATTTTATTGAATTTTTCTCAATTTTACCAACTGGAAAACAAAAACCCACCGGTACAGAAACTTTGGTTGGTATCGGGGAGGTAGGATCCCCCGTTTAGCAGTTTAATCATCATCATTCACGCCCAATCCCAGTGTTTCTTCTGGTATCCCCCACCACACTCCATTTTAAGACAAGGACCACAATTTGCTTTCTACAGAGCAACTGGCTGGGAGTTCTCCCACATGAAACCTCATTTCAGAGGGTTTGTCTGCATCCTGGCATGGGCTCCCCAATGGATCCCCATTGGGCTCCTAAGAAGGGTACCCACATACCAGGAAAATGAAAACAAAGGGTGCTAAAAACATCCTACCTACTTTTGGATCTTCACTTGGCAGCGTGGGTGAGTCCTTCCACAGTTCTGGGGAGAGAAAATGATCAGATACCCACTAACGTTTGCAAAGCAAGCTGGTATTAAAGGCGCAAGAGCGAAGGTCAACCCAAAAGCTGAACATTAAACAGGGGGGCTATTTACCCCACAAGGGGAGGGTGTGTCCAGAAGGTCCTTAACCACAGACCCAACGTGGGAAAACGTTCGGATTCTCTCCTGGACCTTGGTTTACAGGGCGGTGAGGTGGGCATTCCCAAGTGACAAACGCGTGGTGCAGTAGCATCGGGCATCGTACAAAACCATGGTTTAAAAATAAGTACAAAAGAAGAACAACATGAAAAATGTCCTGCTGTGTTTCCTCCTCGTCGGACAAGTCCAAAAGGCACGGAGCAAGGCGGGGAGCAAGAGGTGCCAGCTAAAAGCCGGGTGCGTGTTCGCCGCTCAGATCAGACCAATTCGAAATTGCCCTGTTCACGCAGGAACCCGGTAGTTGCAGTGGTTACACTCTGACTCACTCAGCGGCAGGGGGATGCTGGGTTTACGCCCAAGTTCCTTTTCGGCGCACGGTGCCAGCGGTCTCGGTTTGAAGAAGTCGGAGATGTAGCGGACCTGCGACAAAGGGGGCTCGAGTGAGAAGACGTTGGAGAGCCAGCAGTTGGAAGAGGAGGAGGTCGGGGCGGTCTGAGAAAGCTTGGGGCCCTCACTTACATGCAGCCCTGGACTAACAAGCAGGGGGATTCTGGGAAAAGGAGATGTTGAATGCCCGCTCTCCCCACCTCTGTGGCCTCACAGCACATGGGGAATGGCGGGCTCGCTAGTAGCAGCTTTCCCCGGGCAACGGTGGCGGCCCAGGGCTGCAGGGCATCATGGTGAGAGGGGTCTGGCCTGGGCAGCGGGTGACTTGGCACGGCTGGGCGTGGCAGGTTGGCAGCAGCCCCAGGGCCAAGGTGGCCATTGAAATAAGGAGAAGAGCCACTCCATGGGTCCCAGGCACTCCTGGCCGCATCACAGCAACGCCCTTCCTCCTCTGTTGACCCCCCAGAACCAGACGGAGCTTTGCGTTCTGGAGGAACCAGGGCTGTGCCCAGCGAGAGTCCCCCTTGGTCTCTGGGCAAAACGCCTCAAGGCACCTGATCAAAGCAAGCCACAGGCCTGTCTCTGATGCCCACAGCCTCCTCTCTCCGCATATGTGTGCACACCCACATGCTCGGGATTTGGGGCCAAGTGCTTCGGTCTGCCAAGATGCAGACAGGCGGGAGGTCCTGGTCTCTTTGCTGCCCCTCCCTGGCGCAGCCAGCCTGGCCCTCCTGGCCCAGATGGGAGCGGAGACTCCGTGCCCAGGGCTGCCGTGGACCCTCAGCCCTGCAGGCAGGAGGGGCCCCTCCCCCTGTGCCCCCTGGCTGGAGGGCGGTCCTGGTCTCCGTCACTCGCAAGTCCCACCCTCCTCCGACGCCCCCCATGTCCTGGGAAGGCGCCCCTCTGGCCCTGCCGGGGTGGAGAAGCAGCCGGGCAGGAGAGTGGCCGAGACCCCGTGGGCCAGGGCATCTGTGGGCAGAGTGCAGGGAGGAGTTGTGGGGAGAGCCCTTGCTAGGGGGACCCACTTTTCGGGGCCCTCTCCAGCTGCACCAGCTGCAACCCCCTAAGCCGGCCGGGAAAGCCGCTCCCCCCGGGGACTCGGCCAGCTCGGCTGTTGCGGGGAATCCGGGAGAGCGGAGTCCCGAATCTGGAGGGGGCCGGGCCGGCTCTGCAGGGCTTATGGGAATGCCCAGGCAGAAGAGGGTTGGCAGAGCCGAGCCGGTGAGCGAATCCCATTGGCTGAGCCGCTGCGAGGTCAGAGAATGTTTGCAGACATTCGCGCCCATGAAGTGGAAGCCGGCTAAGGGGGACCGGACCGGACAAGGAATGTACCATTTAGAGTCCAGGGAGAAACATGGAATCCCCCTTCCAAAGCCTTGGGGAGGCCCCAACTGAATTGCTGAGTGCGAAATGTCCCATTTCATGCATGAAACAACTCTTGAGGTGCAAAACACCATCTTAACGTGCCCTGAGCTTAAACAAAACCCCTTTACCCTTGGAATTGAGATCTTCTGAACTGAAACCATTTCCCAGATGCTCCAAACAAGCAATTCAAAACGAGGTGTTTTCAATCTGAAGTATTTGGCACACCCCTGATACTAGCTCTCCTTCATCCCTTTCAGTTTAAGGAAATGTAAAACCCCAGTGCAGTTTGCCTCCTGGTCCTGCGGCCCTTTTTTGCCCTTGGCGGGCCAGGGAAAGGTCTGGCCCTCCCAAAAGGGACGTTCTCCCAGGATAAACCCACCTCTGAGAAGACAGAGAATGCGTTGGGCCAAAATTCAATTTTTTGGAAGCATGAGTGGGGCTGAATGCAGAGGGAAAGGGTACCACCCAGCAATTCCTGGGCCAAAGCGAGGCTGGAGGACGCCTATCCAGAGAGTGAGAAGAAGACACCAGCAGAACTGGTGAGGTTTCCCCGCTCTGCTTCCACCCCTTGGCTTACAGTGAGGATGGCGATGAGTGCTCCCTGCAGGAGGCCAACCAGCACATCGCTCCAGTGGTGCTTGTAGTCCGACACGCGGCTGTAGCCCACGTAGATGGCAAAGGAGAGGAGGAAGAACTGGATTGTCGGGCGCAGCAGCCGAGCCCATCTGCCGACCAGGCGGGCCTGGACGTAAAGCTAGAAACAAAGGGGGCAGGACATGAGAAAGGAAGGGGCCTCGGAGATGGAAGCCGCTGTAGTGCCCTGCCGGAGGACAGCGATCTGGCAAGAAAAGGTCTTCATTCACACAACAGGGCTGAACCTGATGAATTCTGAACCGAGCCGGATTCCACCAAGCCTCTGAGTCCGAAACGAACCGCAAAGGCTGGATTTGCCCAGCGAGGCCATGGGGAATAAGGGGGCACACAAATCAAGCAAGAAAGCAAATAAAGGAAGGAAGGAAGTCAATACATAAATAGCCACACAACATTCCCCCCCCCCCCCCATTTTAAACAAAATCTAAAAGCTAATCAAACTTTGGCCCCTGTCACCAAGGGTTTTTTTTTTTTAGTTGACTTTGTTAGCAAGCATGTGGTGGGAACAGGCCCACTGTTGGTGCCCCACTTGGTTCCTTGTTAATGGATTAGAAAAGCCAGAAGCCAAACCTCCCGTCTTCAGCGGGCAAAACTGGCGCTCTGTGACTGAGCTACCAATTCTGCTGCTGAATGGCGGGACCTGCTTTCCATCAAGTTCTGGGAAGTTTATCCAGGAAGGTGCATGGTCAAAGATAATAATCTTGCCCCCTGCCCCAGCCTCCAACCCCAAACATGGCATCCTGAAATGGCAGAGCCAGGAAAACTCTAACTTCTGATCAAATTGTCCGTGCACACAGAAAGGAACTTGGTGGCTGCGTTCATACAGCACCCTTTAGCGACTGACTGAATTAACCCATTATCTACGGTTTGCATGAGGCACCAAACCACAGGGCTGCCTTTGCCCAATACACAAAGGCAAATACAGGCAGTCCTCACTTAACAACCATTCGTTTAGTGACCATTTGAAGTTACAACGGTGCTGAACAAAGGGACTTACAACTGGTCCTCGCACTTACAACCATCGTGGCACCCCCACAGTCACGTGATCGCGATCCAGGTGCTTGGCAACCAGCTTGCACTTATGACGGTTGCAGCGTCCCAGGGTCACGATTGCCATTTGCAACCTTCCCAGCTGGCTTCCAGCAAGCAAAATCAATGGGGAACCGCATGATTTGCTTAACAGCCATGGTGATTCGCTTAATGATCGCTGCGAAAAACGTTGTAAAATTGGGCGTGACTCACTTAACAACCGCCCCGCTTAACAACGAATCTTCCAGTCCCTATTGTCATTGTTAAGTGAGGACTACCTGTAAAGAAAATTAACCAAGTTGAATAGGTTGTGTGAATGCAGCCACTTTCACTGATCTGGTTAGAGATGAACCAGTCACTGACTCAGATCATTAGCCTACTTTCCTCAATGTCATCTATATATTGATTAGCAGGGTTTTCCACATTTCCAGTCTTCCCTGGAATACTGAATGGGGACCTTTGAATGCCAGGTAGTGTGTAGGCCCTGAAGTTGGGCCTCTTTAATAAAAATAAAGACAGACTCCTGTGCTCCTTGTTATTACAATCAGGGCTTGATACAGAGAGGCAGCTGGTTTATATTCACACAATCCACTAGCCCCTTAACTGACCTGGGTTTAATGTGAAACCAGTTATGCAGTTGGTTCCTGGATCCACCTTTCCTGCTCTGAGCAGTATCAGCAATTCAGAATTTAGGTAGAGAAAGCAGAACATCTGCTCCCTAATTTTTTAAAAGTGTTTTTAATTATTTATCTTTTTTAAGAACCAGCTTTGGGAACTCAGTCCAGATCTCCTCCTGATCTGTGGGAACGCTGGCTGTTTGGTAGATCTCCCCGATCCTTCCTCCTTGATCCTTTGACCTGCAAAGGAATCTGCCTCCCTGGGTCCCTAAAGCAGCCCCCACCCAGCTTGGCCCCCCTGCTCCTGACAACGCAGAGAACCCTTTGAGCCCCGCAATGCACTCACTCACCGCTAAAAACAGCATGCAGTACATCCCAAACGAAGAATGTCCAGAATAGAATGATAATCTAGAAAAAAAAGAAATATATATATATATGAATGAATGAATGAATGAATGAATGAATGAATGAATGAATGAATGATTGGCTGATACTTTCTCCCTCCTGAACAGAGCCGCCCCAAATTCTCACTGCGGAGAAGCTGCTCCTCTTCCGGATCAGACCCGGCTTCAGCTTCTGCCTTGTAATAAAAGTTCTTAGCTGGAAAAGGTGCTACTGGACACCGCCTATTTTATTAACTGCAACAAGGTGCCCTTCCAAGCTCTTGGCCCCCCACTCTCCTCCTGCCTCTTGGGGTGGGGAGCACAATCTTCCCCATCAGCCTTGGCTTCTGCTAACCCTTCAGATAACTGACCCCACAAGGACGACAGGAACCTTACTTTTCTGTTATGGGACATAGTAACAGAATTTCGAAAGCCTGGCACCGTCTCCCTTTGTCCCCTCTTATACCCAAGAGAACCAAGGCAGGGGAACC
Source organism: Liasis olivaceus (assembly GCA_030867105.1). Classification (NCBI taxonomy): domain Eukaryota; kingdom Metazoa; phylum Chordata; class Lepidosauria; order Squamata; family Pythonidae; genus Liasis; species Liasis olivaceus. The sequence goes on from CM061349.1 coordinate 7,172,991, forward strand.
TTCTTTCCTACCCCTTGTCTTTCCCAGGGCTGAGCGGATGTTTATTCAACCATTCTTACGTTCTTTCTTCAAGTTTATCTCCAGAGGCTCAGCTTCCCTTATTATGGGAAGCGTGGAGAGCCACACCGACGACCTTGGAGAAATTACGCAGACTGTTGGAACAACATGCTTTAATCCTGGGAAATGAGAGTGGAAGGATTGGAAGGATTGAAAGGGACCCTGGAGGTCATCTAACCCATCCTTTGCCCAGTACAGAAACCCTTTAGGGCAGCATTCCTGATTCCTGACCATCCTGCCTCTGTTTAACCTCCAGCAAAGGAGAGTTATTCTTATCAATAAATACAGATGCAAGGGTTCGTTCATAAGTTCATCTTTCATCAATTAAGACCTATACTGAATCTTCTTTATTCATTAACGATTATGAATCATTATCAGTTGTTGACTGTTCCCTATTAACCATCACCATCATCTGTTTATAACTGTACTGATTTTCAGACTTGCTGGAAAATTCAGTTCAGACTCTCCTTCATCTGTTCCTGACACAGAATTTATTCTTTTGCATATTTCCTGCCCCCCTTGGGGGATATTATACCGAAACCTCCTTTTAGCAGATTGTGATGCAATGAGCTTTGCACACTGACCAAATTTCTGCTGCGATGTCTGTCACTTGCCTGATGATGTCATCGGGCAAGTATGGCATTTGCAGGATCAACAAAGGCATTTGGGTAACATCATCATCACCCCAATGACCCAGTTGGACCCAAACGATATCCTGTGTGGCCCTTGAGTAAATCCTCACGAGTTTACGGACATTAATTAAGAGAAGCAGTTTGGTGTAGTGGTTAAGGCATCAGGCTAGAAACCAGGAGACCGTGAGTTTGAGTCCCGCCTTAGGCATGAAGCCAGTTGGGTGGCCTCGGGCCAGTCACTCTGACTCAGCCCTAGGAAGGAGGCAATGGCAAACCCCTCCTGAAATCTTGCCAAGAAAACTGGAGGGACTTGTCCAGGCAGTCTCCAGGAGTCAAGACTGACTCAAAGGAATAAAAAAAAAAATTGGTTAATTAGTTAATTATGGATACAGGTAGTCCTCCTTTAGCAGCTGCCTCGTTTAGCGACGATTCACAGTTACAACGGTGCTGAAAAGTAGCTTTACAAAAAATCCTTGCATTTACGACCTTCGCAGGTCTGTAAAATAAAGGAAAGCTGAAGTCAGATCGTAAGCCCAGTCACAGTTTCACTTAACAACCAAGTTGCCGATCCCAATTGTGGTTGCTAAAGGAGGATGACCTGTACCTGTTTTCCCCAAAGCAAGATTTCACTGAACGGTTGTGTTCCAATACGGAAGCAACATGGAACACACAGATGCAATACGGAAGCAGGTGAGCTAGACGAACCTTGCAGGAGGAAACGCCTCCAACGGTGGGGCACTTACCTGGATTCTGTGATGTCTCTGGGGTTGCCCTGGCACACGTCTTCCACCTGGACGTAAACCGAGCAATTCACTTTTGTCCAGTCAGGGTCACAGACCGCCAGGAAATTGGGCCGCAGACGCCCGATCATGTACTTTGCCAAGTCGGTCAGCGACTGGCTGACGGCACTGCCGAACAGGAATGTCCCAATAACTTTGTACAGGGCAGCCAGATAATTATTAAACTGGGAGCGGGAGTACAACCGTTCCGTGTAGACCAGGTACGCCTCGCCGGCTGAAATCTAGCAAGTAGAGGAAAAACAAGAAGAAAAGCTCCAGGGACACCCTCCCTCCTCAACTTCCACCCAAAAACAAGCCGATGGGGCAAGCTGGTGACGATGCAACTGGCCCTAAATTGTCTTGTGAGCTCCCAGGGCTGAAGGTGCATCTGTGGACCCTCCTTGCTCGCTCATTTCCAATGCAAGAAGGACCAGCTGTGGTCTTAAATTAGCCAGGTTCAAGGCCCCACGCTGCGCTCCGGTTCACACCACACGCTGACCTGGGTCCATGGCAGGGGACCCTGCATTGTGTGAACCTGCCAACCCCGTCAGTCCTGGGGAAACAGAAGGGCAACTTCCACGCAAAACTTTTCCAGCCTGAGACAAACCACTTTACCCTGTTTGGCCACTCCCGCCCTCTCTCAGCCCAGCCCACCTCACAGGGTTGTTGTGGTGGGGAAAGCAAGAGGAGGAAAGAGTACGAGGTATGTTTGCTGCCTTGAGTGAGTTATAAAAATAATAAAGGCAGGACAAAAAAATTAATCTAATCTAATCTAACCTAATCTAATCCAACTGAGTCTGAAACTTTAATTAAGTGGGGGCAAGCTCTAGCCAGGCGGTCCATCAAGAAAAAGAGATTGAGATGTAGAGTGGCTGAAAAAGACAAGATACCCAGTTCAAAACTGGCTGAAGGTTCTTTTTCCCCCCCACATTTATAAAACAATAATATTTATATAGAGGAGGCGCTGGTGTTAAGCTCAAACATTTATGCTTCTTTTTCATATAATCCAAACCTGCTCAGTATCTTTTACTAATGTTATATTGAGCAATAATTGTATATCCTCAGTAATTATCTGTTCATTCACACTTAATATCTTTTTTGAAAATACACCTTTGTTTCAGATCAGACAAAAGGATTATAATAAACCCAAACCAAAAATAAAAAAAATCCTAGCACAAGGGACAGTTGGCGTACTTTTTAAAAGAGGGAAATGAAGCTCTCTCTCTAGCTATCCATTCCTGTGTATGCTGTATTATTGTTAAATAAAGTTTTAACTGTTTTATTTAAAAAAAAAACTGGCTACAGGTAATGTAGCAGTCCTTGATTAATTCTTGTGCTGGCAGATCCAAGAATAAGGAAAGCATCGTGTCCTTCCCTGGATCAGTCTCTCAGAAGAGGGGCCAAGTAAAAACTAGCTGTAAATTTGAAAGATGGGAAAGAAAAGTAAATTTTTCCAAAAGTGACAAATAAACTTTCCACCTCATCTGATAAAAGAGTCCTTAGCTCAGTGTTTCTCAACCTTGGCCACTTGAAGATGGGTGGACTTCAACTCCCAGAATTCCACACCACTTGAAGATGGGTGGACTTCAACTCCCAGAATTCCACACCACTTGAAGATGGGTGGACTTCAACTCCCAGAGTTCCACACAACTTGAAGATGGGTGGACTTCAACTCCCAGAATTCCACACAACTTGAAGATGGGTGGACTTCAACTCCCAGAGTTCCACACAACTTGAAGATGGGTGGACTTCAACTCCCAGAATTCCCCAGCCAGCAATGCTAGCTGGGGAATTCTGGGAGTTGAAGTCCACACTTCTTCAAGTTGCCAAGGTTGAGAAACACTGCCTTACCCTGTCAATCTGAGATGATGCTCAAAAAACTTAACAAAACTCCATAATAATGGGCTGGAGACTTGCTCATTCAGTTCTCAAGATTTCTATTTTCTTTTTCCCTGAGTTAAACCCAGTGAATGAAACTGTGCAAATCTTTTATTATTAGTATTATTTTACATGTCTTATTTTGTATCAATCTTTAATCTTAAAAAAAAGGAAACTTAAAAAAAAAATTAAAATACCAACTAGGCATACCAGCTAAGAAGGAAAAGGAAAAAAAATCTACCTTATATTTTATTCTTATCAACAGTCACTGGTTTACCAGTGAATTCACAACTAATATGAACCATACAGGATATTATTGCAAGACATCTCGGAATCTTTGCCACAATAACCCATTTTGCTGCATCCTTTGATTGGTAGAAAATACAGCCTTTTCCAAAACAGAGAGATCACCCATTCCTTGACATCTGGAATGCTGCAATTTCACTTTTCCAATTTAATATTCTTTTTGCCACCCCCCCCCCCCCGCTCGATTCGACTACCGAATCCTGCCTCCCCAGCTCTTTTAGGAGCTCTGCAAAACCATCCCTAGATTTGAAAGTTTCGTCAAGAGAGGAGCAAACAGCCATTGGTCTTACTATGAGAACCGTGCAAGAAATGGTCACTCCGGCCATCACCCCATGCGTAATGGTGTCCGACTTGTACGGATAGTGGATGGAAGTGTCATCGCAGTAGAAACCCCGTTTGTAGGGAGAATTCACCAAGCTCAGGATGGCGAAAGGAAGAGAGGCTGCAAGGCAGAACAGAAACAGCGTTCAACAGGGCCCCCTGCCAACTTTTATCTCGAACCCATCACTGCCCAGGCGCTACATAAATCAAATTATGGTCAGCATGGCAATAACAACTGTTCAGGCCCTGCTGTTTTTTGCCACCTTGACACAAGTTGTTTATGCACCAAAGAAATTGTCCTTTACATTTTCTGGCTGCGCTTAACCTTTCCAGCTCAAAAGCAACCCATCAAAATCGCATCATCTTCTGGTTCCGGAGGGACAGGACCTCTTCTACTGAATTGGACCAGCTAAATGTTTTCTTGCAAAGAAAAAACACGCACGTGTTCCTGCCCACAGAGCAGTATACAGGTTGCTAGAGTGCTGGGAAGAAAGGATGAGAAGATCTAACAATTGTTTAGGCTGACCTCAGAAGGGTGAGCCTTTGATGTGATGCTGCAGCAGAAAGGTTAAATACAATCCTTTAATTCATTGAAGAAAGAATTGCAAAAATAGTCTCCATGGCTCTGACCATCCTAATGGGGATGATTTGATGTTCACAACAGAACAGAGAGGGATTATCTACCCTTGGTTCTGACCCTTTTGGCTTATAAGGCTCTCCCCTCTGTGAGAGCCATAATCTTGATAGCATCACCCAAGTTAAATACCACCTCAGATGGAGCCCTAACCTCAGCAAGAAAATCACTGTTTTTTAAATACCCACAGATGCTGAATCGAAGGCATCTTGCATTGCAATCTAACTCCCACATATATCATATTTTTAGTTTTATGTGGACCTTAGAAATAGCGAGCCTTTGATGTGATGCTGCAGCAGAAAGGTTAAACACAATCCTTGGAAGAAAGAATTACAAATTGGAAAAGGGAAACATCGGCACTGATCTTTTGACTGCTGCATTCATACCTGGGTCTTCCATTTCTGAGAAGGAAGAATTTAGGTTGGCAAAGGGGAACATTTTTAGCAAGGCAGATCTGGCCTAGGGATTTCTTCTGCCTCAGCAGTTCAAACCCTCCCCCCAGTATAATTTTATTGTAACCTGAGCATTGTAACCGTGATACATTAATATACGAGGATCAAACCCCGTTTTCTTAGCTTCATTTCACTACAGGCCACATGCCTCTGCTTACGTTCCTGCAGCGACTGACTAATCTCATCAAAACGGCCGTGTTCAACCTCATTCAACAGGTCGGTCAAAGACCCAGCAAATGCATTCACACGTAGGTGGTCAATCTGGTTAAGAACAAACCTTTCAATCTGTGAACCAAGCCCATTCGATTGGCTTTTGGTTCAAAGTACGGTGGGAACCCAAAAGACACGCAGCGGCTTTGCAAGGGCAGACATCGGGGGGCGGAGGAGAAAGGGTTAAATTGATTCCCATGACCGATCGGAATCGGAAAATTAGATTGGCCACTAAAACTGCTCATAGCGGGGTTTGAAATGCAGGGAAGGCGCTATTAATGGGTCCTGCCAGGCACAGATGCTGAAAGCTGGTGTCAGCCGAGAATGCCCGTCATTATTCCAAAAAAAGACTAGAATTCACTTTTCCTAGATGATACGATGATGCTTTTATTCCGGAAGGAATAGGACAAACCAAGATGGCCGTGTCTTCCAGCGGTGTTCCCTGGAAACTCAAGTTCCAGGCAGGAACCTAGAATTACCCAAGTAACATCATCAAAATCCGCATTGATACACTTCTTGTAAAATTGCATTTAATCCCTTCGTTACTCCACCTAATGTGCCAATAACTCTAGGGATGAATTGCAAGGTCTTTTCCACAATCTAACCACTTTGATCGTCGGCTATGTGCAATTTTCCCCCCATTCTTTTTCCTCCATCAAATCAAAACCTTTATTAGGGCCAGAGAGTACTCTAATAAAAATACTCTGGTTTCTCTTCAGATCGTATAAACATTTTGCCTTTTCCCCCTCCATTCTGCTGCCCCTGGGCATTGCCACACGGACAAAAACTTCTCTCCCCCCCGCCCTTTACGGCTCTATTTGGTGCACTTTGTTCTGGAGAGCTAATATCCCATAAAACGCTGACATAATTTGCAACGACATTTTTAATGGGATGATTATACCGCATTTGGGAAACTGGGAAAGACACAGTGAGTTGGTAGTCCGTGTGGGGGATGACAATGGTATCAATTTACAAGCCACCTAATTGTTGAGCAACTCAAGGTGGCATACGTGCACAAAAATGTAAAAAAAACCCCTTTTCCTGAAAGCTAGCGAGGTTGGGGCCGTGCATACTTTTGTGGGAAACTGTGTTTCCAGAAAGCAGAAGTGTGACCGAGATGGTATTTGGCGAACGGCTTGGACAAGTCCTTGAGGACTTCTTGGCACCATTTTGCCCTTATCTTCTTTTTCCCAGGGCTAAGAGTCACCCAGCTGGCTTCGTGCCTAAGGCAGAATTTGAACTCCTGGCCTTCTGGTCTCTAGCCGGGTGCCTTTAACTACTGCACCGAACTGGTTCTCTAATAAATGCATGTTAATGATAGATTTTCCTGCACACTAGCCTGCCTCCCCGAGCCTTGCTCTCTTGAGGAAATACGTTTTTGTTTGCGCATGGTGTGTCCTTCTAGATCACAACAGGGACGAGTCCCTGCAGTTTTCTTGGCAAGGTTTTTGGAAGCGGTTTGCCCTTGTCTTCTTCCTTCTTGGAGAGAGGGGGACTAGCCCAAAGTCCCCCAGCTAAGGCAGGATTCGAACTCAGGACTTCCTGCTTTCTCGCCTGGTGCCTTAAACCACTCCACCAGACGGGCTCTCAGTATTATCACCCCTCCCCAGAAAAAGCATTATGAGACCTGGAAATCAAAGGACAGGCCAGAGCAAAGCGGGCAAGGCTGGACTTTTAATTTTCTTCATGGCTGGGGAGCAAAAGGACCCAGGCTTCCACAGGGGCTTCCTGTGTGCTACATTTAGCTCCTCTTTTCTTGCTCAAATCGGTCTGCTGCAGAAAAGGGGGTTTGGGGGACCTGCTCCCCCGTTTGGGTTCCTGTCCCAAGGACACCGGCTCTGTACCCTCTGCTTGTCCAAAAGAAATCAAAAGGACAGTTTGGCTCCTGTTTTCCAAGTCTTTTGATGGATGAATGGTTGTAAGGCAAGGCTGTGGTTTATCTGGACCAGGGTTTCTCAACCGTGGCAACTTTAAGATGGGTGGACTTCAACTCCCAGAATTCCCCAGCCAGCACCAACTTTAAGATGCGTGGACTCCAACTCCCAGAATTCCCCAGCCAGCGTCAACTTTAAGACACGGGGACTCCAACTCCCAGAATTCCCCAGCCAGCATCAACTGTAAGAGGCGTGGACTCCAACTACCAGGACTCCCCAGCCAGCATCAACTTTAAGACGCGTGAACTTCAACTCCCAGAATTCCCCAGCCAGCATCAACTTTAAGACGCATCGACTTCAACTCCCAGAATTCTCCAGCCAGCATGGCTGGCTGGGGAGTTCTGGGAGTTGAAGTCCACGGGTCTTAAAGTTGCCAAGGTTGAGAAACCCTGGTTTGGACCCTAAGCTTCAGTTCGCCCAGGTTGGTAAGTTGGACCTGCAGCAAAATTCAGCAGCTGCTGTTCTTCATCCAGGAACCTCCTTTTTATTTCTCCTCCTCCTCCGTTTTCCATTCCTTCTACGGATTTTGTTGACATCTCTGTTGTTTTAAGTATGTGGGTGTTTCTTTGCATACACAGGCTGCTTTAGTTATATAAGGAACAGTCTTCCCATTGGATATCCAGTTTTTTCTTCTTTTTTTTAAAAAAGTTGTTTTTCTTGAGATTCTTCAAGCCAGCTGGGGCATGAATCAATAAAATTAAGGACATGCCTTGTTTTCTCCCCCAAACACACACCACTCCACCACAACCAAATTTCTGGAATTTTCACATTTTAGGAAGCTATCTGTGGTTCGTCCCGTCCTGGAGATTAAGTAGCCCGTGCAACTTCTTCCCCCTTTTTGGACAATTCTGCTGAATGAGTACACTTAAAAAATATTCTGCAGAATTCTTTTCTATAGTAGGGTGTGCTCCGATCCAAATGTTGGGTTTCTCAACACGTCTAAAATAAATAACCCGGTTCCATTAAGAAGACTCTCAAAGAGGACCCATCTTTTTCTTTTTAATTTAATCAAGCTATTTTCAGATAACAGGAGTCCTGGCGTCCTATACAGAATCCTTTTGATTTTGCAGCCCTGCGAGAACCGATCACGAGATTCTGGTGAGTAACTCTGGCCCCTGATAAAATTTGGTGCAAGGAACACAATCCTACGAGGGCTGAGTTCATCCCTTTCAAAAGATTCAGGGTATCGCTTAAAAATCAGGCTCCCCACCAGCTATGTCAAGGTCCTCTCCCTGTCACCACCTCTGATACTCTTATGCTCCCTTCTTAGTTTAAAAAAAAAAACTGTGATCTCATTCCGGCAAAACTTTTAAAAGCAACAGCGACGCTGGCCTTGCCATTCACATCCACAGCTCCTCCTGTGCCCAAGTGTGCAAATCCTCAGCAGCAACCCCGATCTTTTCAAAAGGGGTGACGGATCTCATTATAACCCCTAACCAGCTTCCTAAGCAAATGACATGCCCGCTTTAAGCAGGTGGATCGGATCGCTACAGATAAGATCTGAGATGTGGAACAAACTAGTTTTAGCTCACCCTTTTTGTATTTTTGACCAAGGTATTACCCCCCACCAGAAATATATTCTAGCAACCTCCCGGGGATCCTACCCTGACGTCTGGCTTGTTTGGCAAGGGGCTACGGCAGAAACCCAGCCTGTACGAATGGGAAGGGACTTCAGAGGTCACCTAGCTCAACCCCCTGCTGGGTGCAGGAATTCGCTAAACCACCCTGGATGGGTGGCCATCTGGCCCTCGCCCTGTTTGAAACTCTGCAGTGAGGGGGACCACCCCAGTTCTCAGCAGATACTTCCACCGCTTAACAGCTCAACCATTAGGACCTGCTTCCTAATCTCAGGCTGACTATTTTTTGAATTTCAACTCAATATTTCTGCTTTTGGCTTCAACAGAGAACTGCAAGTAACAGACTTTTAGACAATGTTCCTTAACCTTGGCAACTTTAAAACTATGTGTAAACGTTGGAAACTATAGTTCAAACCAGTTTCTCAACCGTAACAACTTTAAGACGAGTGGACTTCAACTCCCAGGATTCCCCAGCCAGCCAGGATGCCCCGTCCACCGTCTTAAAGTGGGTGAGGTTGAGAAACACTGGTGTAGTGGTTACAGTGCCAGAGCAGGAAAACCCAGTTCAAATTCTTGTTCAGATAACCTTGGAGTAGTCAACCCTACCTTGGGGTTAAACAAATCACTTTAAAAAAAAAGCATTTTCTTCACTAGGGGTAACTCTGCAGGTTCCATCAGCCTTAAGCCTGCAACCTGCACCTCCAGGGTTATCTGCCTGGACAAGGAGGGCAAAGAAGGGCTGTTCAGGCGTTCAGAAGTGACCTGCCCCAGGCTGCTAAGCCACGATGGGAAGAGGAAGAACCCAAAGATTTCCTGAACCAAACAGACCTTTCTGCCACTAAAGATGTGTACTCTAGACCTTCCAACATACCTTTGTTGAAATTCACCCAACCTTTGTGCTCAAGTTCCTGATGACCTCACTGAAAGTCACCTAACCGGTTTTACAGGCAAGATGGAAGACTTGCAACACAGGGAGGAATTAAGTTCACTTTGATGTCCAACCAAAGAGGGAAAGGTCGTTTCCCCCCCTTTCTGGGATGTTTGCATGTGAGTGGCAGACAAACAGGATCCTAATCGGTTGGCGCAAGTGCTCCCACATCAGGGGTGGGCCTTGCCTGCACCCCAACATTCATTTCCTGCTTTGCACAGCTCGGGTGCGGATCTGAGGGCAGCCTATGGCTCAAAATGCCCATTTTCTTCTTGTACAGAATTCTGCCTCCCCACATAAACTCTGAAAATGTATTTTGCCTCTCCCGAGTACAAAACCCCATGTTGTCACTTGGTTACTTGCTAGATGTCAACCATGCCAGAAATGCCTCTCTGACATTTCCAGCTGTGAGCGCCTCCTGGTTCAATATTCTCCAGGGCTGTCCAAACGCTTCTCCACCATGCTGACCCAAAACGGAGGCTGATGGCGGGGATCTTTGGGCCGTGGGCTACGGGCCTTCCAGATCTTGTGGCAGGACATCCCATCGCCTAAACTGCAATCCCACATGTGCTTCCCAGGAGTGAGATCTACTGACCTTGGAGTCCCAAGATGCCCCAGGACTACCCTCTGTATTGGCCCCGTGCAAAAGGAGTGTGGCCTCTTGAATCTCAGAGACTCCAGCAAGTTGGCCACAAAAGATATTTATAACTTTTCTCTCCCACACAGAACCTCTGTGATTTGTGCTCCCCGCAGGTGATCCCAAAAAACGCATCCTTCCTAAAACGCGGATCTGTTATTTATAGTTTGCGTACACATCACACACAGGGAAAGAAAGGAAATTCTAAGTTACAGGCCATTTTAAGCTCTCGTTTGTGTGCTAATCTGTTCCCAGACTAAAAATACAGATGCTCAAGACGTGGGTCTAACCAAAACAGCTGCAACGTCACCCTTCACCTCCGACTGCACCCAATTTAGGTGGCAGGGGTGAGAAGCAAAGGCCAGACGTGCAACGGAGGTGGCCGCTGCTGAAAATTAAAACCTTGGTGCTCTTTTTAAAGGGCACTTTTAAAATTATGGAGTCGGAAATCACTATTTTGGGGACAAGACTGTTGTCTCTTTCCATTTTCTCCTGGGCGGAGGAGGTCAAAACTGGATTGTTTGAGAGGGAGAGGAAAGAAAGAAAGAGAGAGAGAGAGAGAAAGAGAGAGGGAAAGAAAGAAAGAGAGAGAGAGAGAAAGAGAAAGAGAGAGAGAAAGAGAGAGAGAGAAGGAAAGAAAGAAAGAAAGAGAGAGAGAGAGAGAGAGGGAAAGAAAGAGAGGGAGAGGGAGAGGGAGAGGGAGAGGGAGAGGGAGGGAAAGAAAAAGAAAGAAAGAAAGAAAGAAAGAAAGAAAGAAAGAAAGAAAGAAAGAAAGAATCAATCAATCAATCAATCAATCAATCAATCAATCAATCCAAGGATGCTTATAGCAAAAATGGCTTTAAAAAGCTTATTTATAGTAACCAGGCTAATGTGGACATCATTTCCAGCTCTGCAAAGAACCGTCCCAGTGATCTTGATGCATTAAAGGCAAAGGAAGTGAGATAAGAAGCAGCTTTAAAATACAAGCTGGAGGGTAAATCGGGAAAGAAAGGAGGGAGAGGAGGAAGGAAAGAAGGAAAGTGTAGAGAAAGTGAGAAATGAGGTTTCGTTCATACGTTTTAATGTGGAGCATCCCCAAAAAGAAAAGAAAAAAAAAACCAAGTTGTTCAATTTGTTCATCTCATCGCTGTTGAGAGGAGCCTCCAAAGTACAGCCATTTATTTGTAGTTCATTTCACTCATATCCCATGGACCTGCTCTTAATGGCTTTACGTGGTTCCCTTTTTAAAGCTTTGGGGGGGCTTTCTCTGAGCATTCCCTTCCTCCATCGTTCTTAGGGGTTCAAATAACGCAGTTAAAGAATGCGGTGTATTATTGACATTCATTGTATTAGATGTATGTTCTAGTCCAGCTTGGAAGATGTCTGATGCATTGCAAGTGCGGCGTTTCGTTGATTTTTTCCCAACTCTCAGACAAAGAAGCAGCCGAAACTTGTTGGGACTCAGTTCTAATAAAGCCTCCTTTGCACCAACTTTCCTCCTCTGAGAAATGATTCAGCTGGAAGTGCTCTGAAGCCATCTTGGATTTAAGGATCTGCCTTTTAAGGCTCTTCGCAAAGGCCGGGGAAGATTTGTTTGCCTTTTCGAATCCAAGTGTGACTCATTTAGCCCCCTTCCAAGAGTCGATAGAGAAAGAGAGCTGCCAATCTATATAGGCCTTCTAAAGGCAGCCACATTTCAGATCCAGATCGGCTAGGAACTTGGCTAAGCTATGATCAATTAATGAAATCTGGTTAGCTAAATCAAATGGCTGCCCCGGGGCCAAATCCGGCCTCCAGGTTGCCGACCCTGAGACAAAATCAACGGCTGGGATATTAGGTTCCCTTCCTCTTCAAAATCAGCGCATCAACACATCTTTAAAAGGAGACAACTTTCTCCAACTTAAAACACAAAAACAACCCAAAACAGACCATCACATGACCGACAAGGAGGGAAAGAATTGCTCAATCCAGGTGGAATTTCTCCATTCCAGACGTGCTCCACCAAGTACCTACAAGAGTCCTCTTAACGGCATTCTCCGTAGCATATAAACAAGCCGCACCCCAACACACGCCTGACCAGGTTTGACCCAAACCCAACATGCTGGCTTTTCGATTGGAATTTTTCTTTCCAAAGCCCGGGTCTGAAAATTTAGGACTGGTTTTTCCATCCCGTCCTGCTTCTACCACCCTGGATGGGGAGGACATCCCACTCCTGTCCTGAGACTTGTGGCAAAAAAAAGGTCCAAATGTAAAAAGCCTTATGAAAACATGTTCAGCCTGAACATGTCCAATCTGTGCCACCCGTGCCCCTGACTTTGTTGCAAGGTCCAACGGTTCAAAGGGCAGACGCTCCCAAGTCGTCAGGCACAGAAGGGCCGGATGAGATAATGAAATCAATATTAGCCGCTCAAAATACATTTGTGTGACTGGAATGGTAACTTTGAAAAGAGCCATGCGTGGGCTGGATGTGCTTCTCAGAAGAGATATCTCTGGTGCCACTTCAGAAGAAGCATTTGCTCCATCCTGTGAAAGGAGACCATTCTTGGAGGCTTTATCCCTGCCCTGCTTTCCCTTGCCACCTTTTTAATAAAACTGTTCCGTGGTCTACCTGTTCAAGTTTTTGTTTTTATTGTTGCATTTTCATGCATGTATTGCAATCTGCCCTATGCTGATTATGCATTGAGGAAGGCTGGATGGGAAGAAGAGGCGGGTGGTTTGAAAGGTGGAAGAAGAAACTTCTATAACCTGCGTTAGGCTGATGACGCTCTTCCGGTGGCTGAAAACGCAAAGGATCTGCAAGCTCTAGTAATGAAAGCCAAGGAGCACAGTGAAAAAAATGAGAAAACAATTAAATATCAAGACCACCAAACTTATAACAGGCGTGGCAAACAGCCTTAGAATTGACAATGAAGATATTGAAGTGGTAGATAGATACACAGATGCTGGGAGGTGTCCATACCTACAAAGATCAGAATCGTGCAAGCCACAGTCTTCCCTGTGACCTTCTACGGAAGCAAAAGCTGGACTTGGATGGAGCAGGATAGGAAGAGGATTGATAGTTTTGAACTTTAATATTGGAGAAGACTCCTGAGAATTCTGTGGACGGCCAAGAAAACAAACTGATGGATCATTGAACAAATCAGCCCAGAGTTCTCCCTTGAGGCCCCGATGACCAGGCTCAAATTATATTTTGGACACACGCTGCGAAGACCTAGCTCCGTTGAAAAATCCATAATGCTGGGAAATGTAGAAGAAAAAAGAAGAGGATGATCAGTCCCAAGGTGGATGGACTCCCACCACTGGGAGAGCTAAAGGACCAAGTTGGAGACAGACCTGAAGGACCAGGTTAGGAACGGATCATCATGGAGAAAATCTATCTATGTGGTCGCCAAGAGTCAACACCGAATTGATGGGACATAAACCATCAAGTGTTCACACTGATTTGATAGCACATACTCAGTTGTAATCCACTTCAAGATATAGTAAATACATAATAATACATTTCTTCCTATATGAGAAAAGAAAATGCTTCACATTAAAAAGGGTAAGGAAGCTGCTTCTTAGAAGCAGAATTTTCACCTGCAGGAGGGCAGAAAATACTTCTTCTTAAAGGGGGAGAGAAAGCCTCTTCTTAGAAGAGGCATCCTTTCTAGTGTAAGGAGAGAAAGATTTCTTAAAAAGAGAAAGCTTCTTAGAGGAAGCACTCTTTCTTGCGCAGGGCTAGGAAGCACTTCTTCAAAGGGGGAGAAAGCTGCTTCTTAGAAGAGGCATTCCTTCCAGTATAAGGAGATGAAACCTTAAAAAGGGGGTGGGGAAGCTTCATCTCAGAAGAGGCATTCTCTGTTACATAAGGAAAGCAAATGCTTCTTCCGGGAAAAGCATCTTCTTAGCACTCAAGGAAGCTAACCATGAACTATGAATAGAAGAACAAAGGCAGAGCTGAAACAATACTCAGCAAAATTAAAAATTAGAATAGCATTAAGAGATTCAGAAACGCATTCAGCAGCCAATCAAATTAAATGCCAAACACCAATGGAATAAAAACCCTTAGCTTGCTGGTGGCAGGGTAAGAAAGATGGTTTGGCCTCCCTTGGCAAGAGTCTAGGCGCAGCTATTGAGAAGGTCTGCCAAGATCTCAAAAGCTGGATGAAGGACGAAGGAAAACTTCCTGGAACTGGAATGGGAGCTTCAGTTCTTGGCAAAATCCTTTGTCCTTCCCATTAACCAGCCCACGGGGAATAAATTAGGCTTTTGCCAAATGGCTGTTTTTGCTAATCTTGTTCCCTTCCCGTCAACCCTCATCCCAAAATACAGACAAACACACTCCAGGATATTATCAGATTCCAAATAAAGCAGACACGTTGTGCAGAACAAAACCACTTCTCTCTCTCTCACACACACACATCCACTGCTTTAATTGATCGGCTGAAAGTCTCCCAAATCTGGAGCACTCTACCTTAATGGCCCACGCATCCTTGGGTATTTATAGAAAAAACACTTCTTCCCAAGACTAAAATCTTACACTCTTAACTTTCCAAAGTATATTTAACTCAAAGGTGGTTTTATTTCTCTTCTCTCTCCATCCCACCTCTCGTTAAACATCACTTAGGCTGTCTAGGTCCAGATGTGTTAGAGCTACAAATTTAATACCCATGACATGCATTCAATGCCGGGAGCTTTGTTCCAGAAACATCAGGAGGGTGAAAGGTTGGGGAAAAGTGTATTGTAATCTAATAAACAAACACCCTGGAGAAAAAGCTATGCCAAGTTTACAATACGTAATTCACCAGCATGACAAGCACCAACATGCAGATATGCAAAAAAATAAAGTTATGGTTAGTGTCAGTTCACATATTAATTTCCTGGTTCTCTCGCTACAGGGCAAAGTTGCAGGCAGATCTAAAGTCCCAAAGTCACTGCCATGGAGAAGGAAACGTAAAACACATACATGCGCGCACACCCAAAGCTGAAAAGAATATGTGCAATTAAAAATGTGCGAAGGGAAAAAAAACTCCTAAATTTGCTTAAGCACGTATTTTAGCTGTATTGTTTCCTTTTAGCGATATATTTTTTATCTTACTCCAGAAGGAAGGGGCAAAATGTCCTTACATTTCTTCCATACATTCATATTTAAGAGAGAAGAGGAGCACTTTTGAGGGAGCAGATCCAGCGCCAGAAGCATGGGGTCCCACGTCAGATTTGCTTTCTGCCGAGTTTAGAATTCCTTTCTTCCTTTTTAATAAAGGCAGCCATGTCCAGATGATTCATCAACTGGCACTGGGAGGGTGTGGAAACTGATCTCTTATACCTGCCAGGTAAGCTCTGTGGGTCTGTGGTTTCCCAGTTTTCTGGAAAGCCAAGCTCGCCGTGGCGGATGGCTGCCTGCCCACCGGAGACATCTCAAGGATCTTTTCGTGTCACCTTCCTTGCCGGTGACTTTGGTGACCACCATACCCCAAGCAGGCAGACCCACCCGAGAGATCAAACACAACAGGGAGTGGAGAACCATTATTATTATTTTTTTTTTACATTTATCGGATGTTTGTGGAGTTGACGGAGGGTTAAGAGGCACACGGAATGCCCCTTTCTTCTCCGATCGGCTCTAGACACGAATAGAGCCCCTGACCCACCACCCACATCAGACTCCAACACCGCTTTTTATTCTACAGAAATTGTCCCTTCCTCGGCTGACGTTTAAGGCTGGAAACATGGGGGAGAGTTTGGACAAGGGGCAAAAGGAGAATTAGTTGCTTAGGGCTGGAATTGTTCAAGGCTGTTTGAACCAGGGTTTCTCGACCTCGGCAACTTTAAGACATCTGGGCTTCAACTCCCAAAATTCCCCAGCCAGCCATGAATTCTGGGAGTTGAAGTCCACAAATGCTGGCTGGGGAATTCTGGGAGTCGAAGTCCACACATCTTAAAGTGGCCAAGTTTGAAAAACCCTGAATTATAGGGTGAGTAGAGGTCCTGGGGGAGTGAGGCAGGGAGAGCAAGTTCCCTACCACCATACTAAGGTGCGCAAATGTATTCATTTGATTTATATCTCAACTTTCATTTAGGAGCTGAAGGCAGCCTGCATAGGGCTTGCTCCTCCCATTTTTCCTCCACAACGCCCCTGTGAGGTAGGCTGGGCTGAGAGGGAGGGATTGGCCCAAAGTCAGCCAATGAGCTTCTGTGCCCAAGGAGGGATTAGAGGTTAATCCAGCCCCTTCCCACTATGCCACACTGTCTTTTGAGCTGAGGAGGAGGGACTGGTCCAAACCCCCACACCATTGCCCTCATTCCTAGTCCTAACCCAGTGTTTCTCAACCTCAGCCACTTTAAGATGTGTGGACTTCAACTCCCAGAATCCCCCAGCCAGCTGGCTGGGGGAATTCTGGGAGTTGAAGTCCACACATCTTAAAGTGGCTGAGGTTGAGAAACACTCTCCTAACCACTAAAACACACTGGGTTTCTTCCATACTTTGGAAACTTCAGTGTACTGATATCACACGGGCCACGTCTGGAGGCTTTCTTTTGAGACTGATGGCCAAACAGTTGGAAAAAAGTCATAGAACTTTTGTTTTTATATACAATAACTGCGGTGAGATTCTTGTAAGCACAAAGATGGAAAGATTTAGCACTACCCACCACGCAGGAACGGTTGGTGAAGATGACGGAACGTGCTGAGATGGCCAAATTGACTTTTTTGATTTTGAAAAGACAATATCTATGTTTACTGCTGGCTGGAAACTCCTTATAGACTTTTTGCATGAAACAGAAAAAAACGAACTTATGAGTTATGGTTTTGATGATTAGAAATAGATTATAGAAAAAAGGGTTATATTGTAACCACAGAGCAAGAGGTAAATTTATAATTGTACTTATAACTGCTGTGAAGATACTTCTTTGCATCTTCTTTCTTTCTTTGCTGTCGCACTTTCAGCTCTTTGATTTTGTTCTTTTTCTTACTCTGTATTAGTTTCTATTCGTTTTTATCTTCTTGCTTAATATTTTTAATAAAAAATCACATGCGCCCTGGCTTAGCACACAGGATGTGCTTGTCTCGCTCTGTCTGAGCATCACTCCTCCAAAAACATGTTTCCCCTATTTGGCTGGGCTGCCCAGCTTTAATCCTACAGAACCAGCTTTAATCCAACCAGCAGATGTTCAACCCTCACAACAATGCATATTAGATACCTGGAACTCACTGCCACGAGACACACTGAAAGCGGGGGACCAAAATGTTCAAGAAAAGGAATCAGACCTCTAGATGGATGAATTTGTCTATCAACGGGCTGTTAGCGACCATACTTCAACAGAACCACACTTTAGCAAGATGCTGGAGTTACGCTGCCTTCCTTCTCATGTATTGATTAGGATGATCCACACACCCCTATTGATACTGGCACTATGTATATCAGCACTAGCTGCATTCCCATCTCAGTTTGATGCCTATCTGTTCAAAAACCATCCGGGCAAAACATTTCAGACCAGTTAACAAGAAATTGGAGCCAGCATTCTGAACTAAAGGTACTCCTATGCTTTTTGCATCCTGTCTTTTAAAAAAAAATCCTTCCCAGAATTTGGGTACCACCTGGGGTTGTCTATAGAGAGGATCAAAAACGCAAAGAGGGTGCCCCAACCAACAGGACCCACACAGAAAAAGGGCAAGGGCTTCAGCAGCATGGTTCATGGCTGCCATCTTGACTGTTTTGACCCCCCTGGGGCCACCACAGCCCTGGATTCAAAGCCACACTCGTTTAACAGCAGTCTTGAGAAAGTCCCATCTCACGGCTTCCGTCCCAGTTTTCTCCACATCTGGAATCACCCCTCCATTCACCCCAGTTCAGATCCATAAGCATTTTGTTGATTTTCTGAGCGCAAGACAAAGTCCCAGTGAAAATTATGCACACCAACTCCCTAAGGACAAAGCAGCACGTTGAAACAGCCGGGCGTGTCCCCCAAAGCAATCCACGTTGAAAGCTCACGCCCACCCACCCATACCTTCGCAGCACCCTTCTTCCAGCTAAAACAGCCCACCACACAAGGTGGTCCTGACGGACTGAAGCAACAGCTGGCTTCCTATGACCCAGCCATAGCTTGTCCAATAGTGGTTTATAAACAAAGCACGTTTGGCAGGGTTCATGGAACACGCTTAAATCCAAACATGCTGTTTGGATATAGAAATGTTGTGCATTGGGTTCAGATCATACAGGGACCTGCAAACCAGCCAGCTTCGTCTGGAGGGCCAGGCAGTCTGTTTCGGGGGCTGCAAATGCAGAAAAGTGCGTCCTGTCACTAAGCCATGATTCAGTTAACAATGGATAAGCCTGTCGGGCTCCAAAGCTTTGCCAGCTACTTCTTGAAAGAAAGTCCATTGGGAACTTCTTCCTCCCAAGCTTGTACCATTGAGTGCTGGGTTCAAGTCTTTCTCTCTGCCTGGTTGAGTGTCCACATAACCCCTGCAATCACCGGAATGAAAGACACAGCCCCTGCATTTACATGACATGCTAAGCTTGTCAGTCTTCACCCAGGTTTGGTCTTTTTGCAGCTCAGGGTGTCCCACAAACCGGCCGTTCGGTTAGTTCAGAGTCTTGTGTGAACTCAGAAAATGGGTTCCTCCAGGAAGCAGGCTAAGCATGTCCTGTGAACACAGCCCTTGGGGGCAGGAGGATTTCTCCAAAGGGACAGAGAACGTGAGATGAACTGGCATTAAAACCAGAAGAGCAGGGATGCTGGGTTTGTTTGCCCCAGCGCAGGGGGGGAAAGGGGGGAGCATCCCTCCCAGCTGGTCTCAATAAAGGCGAGGCAGCAGCATTACAAGGGATGACGAATAACCCTCTGCAGCAAGGCAAATTGGTAAAGTATGGGTTTCTCGTAAGGGTTCCAGGGAGCCATCCTTCCCCAGGCCCCCAAACAAGGACCAGTGACGCAGGGGGAAAAACTCCCCCCCCCAGAGAAAACGTGTGGATCCCCTTCCAATTCTCTGGGGCTCCGCAAAGGGCCCCCTTAAGCTCCTGACCCTCCCCTTGAGGGTCCCAGCCAAAGTCATGGAAAGGAGGGAGGGGGGGTGCCCAACAGATTTGGGAGCAAAAGAAAAGGCGGCTGGCTAAACTTTTCCCACCCCCTGCAGGAAAAGGCACAGAGAGAAGCAGGAGACATGATGGCTAAAGGACCCAGATGGAAACCAATCAATCAATCAATCAGTCACTCAATCAGTCAACCCAATGGTCTGTCTTTGGGAGGGGGATGCTAAGGGGAGCAGGCTCGGGACCCCCTTTCCCCACGGATGGGCGCATTAAGGGAGGGCCCAAACGCCGAGCCCGGCTGCGCAGCTTCCCGGGGCGTGAGAAAGAATGGGCGCCCTTCCCTCGCCCGGGCGGAGGGGCCGGGGCGCGAGAGGCGGGGGCCCCGGCGTCCTTACCGACCACCAGGCACAGGACGTCCAGCGCCACGAACAGCTTGGTGCGCTCCATCGCGCCGCGCCCGCCGGTTCTGCGCGCCAGACGCTCACATCGCGCGCCCACCGGGCGAAGGACGAACCCCGCCGCCGCCGCCGCCGCCGCTTCGGAGGGGAGGAAGCGGGGAGGCGGAGCCGGCCGAGGGAGGCTGGAAGGCAGCCGCGGACGGGCGGGTGAGCTCGGCCGGGAAAGCACCGCCCTCGCCCTGCTCGCTTCTCTCCTCTCCTCCTCTCCTCTCCTCTCCTCTCTTCGCTTCTCTTCCCTTCCCTCTGGGGCGAGGCGCAGGGCTGGGCTTAAGCCGCTCCGGCGGCGCGTGCTCCGAGCATGTGTAGAGCGCCTCGCCTCTCCGACCGCTGGGAGCCCCACCTGTTGAAAAGTAACGAGCGGGCGCCTTCGTTTTCGGAAGGCGCTTCAGGAGCCGGGATTCCTGAGCACGTGAAGAGTGACGTCGACCTCAGGGAGGAGGAATCCTTTCCGATCAGTCCACCCCAGACGGAGCATCGCGGAGCGGCGACGGAGCCTCCCCGCTTTCTCTCCTCTGTTTTGGGTTTCAACTTTATTTTAAGCGCTGGCGACAGCCTGCCGAGGAAGGAAGTTTAAAAAAAATTTTTTTAAAGAAAGCTTGGAATTATAAAGTTGCAGCACGTGCGACGTTCCTCCTTCAGGTTGGAGGCGAAGGAAGGTCTCCAAGCGGAGGGAGAAACGTCAGAAATCAGTTTTAGGAACAGATTAATTCGGGGCACCTGCAAACGGCGCCCTTCCGCTTCCTCCTTTACAAAGGAGGAGGACGAAAACCACCTAGGCGCGAACCGGCAAATGATTTCCTTTCGGCCTCCCTTTGATTTTGGCAGCCAGCAATTCTCATCAGGCCCAGCGCCGCTCTGGCAGGTGGCAACCCGCAGTAACTGACCCACCCAAGAGCACGTGCAGAGTGCTATTCCCTCCTGATCCCGCAGGATTTTCTTTTTAAGTCGGCACATTGAGGAGGGCGACCTTTGGAGGAAAAGCTTCTTTCCCCCACCCCATCACCAAAAAAAGAAAGAAAAAATACAGACTGCCTGTAACTTTGTGCAGAACTGTCTGTGCTGGTTCTTTCGAGTCTCCCAAACTCCTTCTGACTATCACTAATAATCTGTGACCTGTTTGACACCACTTTGAGTCAAGAGACATCCAAAACCTGTGTTCTGAGCCCTGAAACTAAATTACAGTAATGACAGCAGGTAGAACAGCCAGCCTTAGAAATGACAATGAAGATACCGAAGTGGTGGACAACTTCTGGATCAACCATCAAGAGTAAAGGAACCAGCAGTCAAGAAATATGCCGTAGATTAACACTTGGCAGAGCAGCCATGAAGGCCTTGGAAAAGATATTCAGATGCCAGCAGGTGTCTCTACTGCAAAGATCAGAATCACGCAATCCTGCTTGTTCAGAGTCCAACTTCTGCTTCCATCTATGGAAGCAGAAGTTGGACTCTGAACAAGCAGGATAGGAGGAGCACTGATAGCTTTGAACTTTGGTGTTGGAGAAGACCCTGAGAATCCTGCGGATGGCCAAGAAAACAAACTGATGGATCGTTGAACAAATCAGCCCAGAGTTCTCACTTGAGGCACTGATGACCAAGCTGGAATTATCCTACTTCTGACACGTGATGTGAAGACCCAGCTCTCCGGAAAAGGCTCTGATGGTGGGAAAAGTGGAAGGAAAGAGAAGAGGATGACCAGAAGGAAGGGGGATGGACTCAATTACAGCAAGAACTGAAGGGCTAAGTTAGGACAGATCATCCTGGAGAAGGTCTATCTATGTGGCCTCCAAGAACCACCACCAACTTGATGGCACATAATCAGTCAATATGAATACCTCGCTCTGTTGAGAAGTCCCTAATGATTGGAAAAGTAGAAGGGAAGAGAAGAAGAGGATGACCAGCAGCCAGTTACAGGGGCAATGGGTGCACCTTTGGAAGAGCTGAAGGACCAGACTGGGGACAGATCCTCCTGGAGAAAATCTATCTGTGTGATCACTAGGAGTCGAAAACAACTTGATGGCACGTCATCAGTTTTGAAAGTCGAGAAAACCCATTCTCCCCAGCCCCACCCATGGACCCAAAATTATCCTTTGCCCTGTGGTCCATGCACCCAAATAACATGCACCCCCCCAGCCCAGCAACGATTGTCCATCTTAGCTTCCCCATGTACTGAGCTAACTAGCTAACCAATCTTACGGGCTTAGCCACTTCATAATCAGGGCAGGGTTTAACACAGGAACCATTCTTAGATAGGGACTGATACCTTAGACTAAACCATCATGCAGTTTTGTTTGGTTTCAGCTTCTGGGGATGGGCAAATCTATGCACTATGGTTTGCAAACCACAAGTAATGGCTTAGTGGCATTCTAAGTTAAAGTGGGGTTGGGCTCTGCTGTCTTTGCCTGAAAGGTGGCATCTGATAAGTCACCTAATGGTGTATGCCTTTGGGTAATGCATGTTATGGACCACAAGAATTCTGTTTTGTTATCCTGGCTTGAGGATTGAATCAGCAGAAACCTAGTTTCCAAAACATGGGAAGTCACTATTTTTGCTTCTCCTTTGGTCAGATCCCCATCACAGGTCCTCCTAATGTGTCCGGGTCCCACACACTCAGAGAAATTGGAGCAGATTCAGAGGAGAGCAATGTAGATTGGTGTTTCTCAACCTCAACAACTTGAAGATGCATGGACTTCAACTCCCAGGATTCCCCTGGGGAATCCTGGGAGTTGAAGTCCACGCATTTCAAAGTTGCTGAGATTGAGGAACACTGACGTAGATGATCAGAGGACTAGAAATTAAAAGCAATGAAAAAAGATTGGAAGAAGTAAAATTATTTAGCTTTGAGAAGAGAAGACAGACTGAACTCTGAGAATATTCCTGAAATGCTTGGAGGGAAAGCACAAAGTCAGGGGCTGATATCTCTCATTCCAAACATGGAATAATGAAGTTAAAAGAAGGGAAATTCCAAAACACCAAGACTATTTCCACAGCTGGAAGTCACAAGCTCCCAGAGATGGCAGGTCCTCCATCACTGGATGTGTTCAAACAACCATTTATCAGAAATGCTTTAATTTGGATTCCTGCACTGAGCAGTGGGTCAGACTCGGTGATCTCAAGGGCCTCATCTCTAGCATCTTATATTGTGTGAATGTGGTCAACAAGCTGGAGGAACCCAGACAATTTGGCTGTCCTGAAGAAGCCATGATTAAACAAAACTGTGATTTGGTGTGCTGTGTGAACTCAGTCAAATACTGAAACTGGAAAAACCCAGGAATTTATTCTGAATACTTTTCAAATCCATTTATGGAAAAATGCATCTCTGTTTACTTCAAAGTCTTTTTGTAGCAGCAGTATAATTTCGGTCAGAGATCAGAGTTAATTTGCTCTTTCTTTATTTCATGGATGTTAAACATAATACTTTGCTGATCTACAAATCCATAAAGTACCCTGCTAAAATATCAAAAGTTACCTATCCATCTTTGAAATAAAACAACGTAATTTCTCCTCCCACTCTTAATGTTGACCTGGCCTGCTAGCAATTTCACTAGTATTTACCCAGCAGTAATAATAATAATAATAATAATAATAATAATAATAATAATAATAATAATTGTCATTGTTATTATTTTATTTTATTTTATTTTATTTTATTTTATTTGTTTCTAGAAATTCAACTTTGCCATCCAATTGTTTAAAGCATTAAAAACCCAGGAATATTTCCAGATTTCTTTGCAGTTTCAACAATGAGCTTCGTTTTAACTTGTCTCTTGTTCTCTTGTTTGGGAAAAGTTTTTTTTGTCACAAAGAAAGGGGTGAGATTTTGTTGGGCTGCGTTCAGAGTCTGTTTATCCAGGCTGGGCTGTAGTTAAACAAATAGAATCCAATTGTTTTTCTCTGCAAGGGACGGCTAGGAGTTTATGTGAGTGTGTAATCTGTGATGGAGACATTTCTAGACCTCAGATAGGCCCTGAGCAGCAATTTCTTTAGTAGATGTTTTCTTTAAATGTCAGTGGAGGATGGAAGTTAGAATAGCTACAGACCTTCTGGATATCCCTGAATTTTTCATGGCACCCACTAAGAGTTCCATGAAGCTTAAAATAGCCAACTATTTACAACAGGAATAATCATCATTTCATGACTTCTAAATAAGGAAAAATGTAGGGGAGTTAGGGGGACCTGCCACGTTAGATAGATTTCTGGACCTGGAGTTCTTGGGAAGAAGATGCCAGCTTGGGAAAGCAGTGGAACAGGCTTGCCCTCCAGAGCTGAAAATGTATAATTGCAGGTAAAGAAATGGGTGGGAAGGAGACAGACAGACCTGAACTCATTTGCAAAGAACAAAGGGGTGGGGGGGGGGGAGAGGGAGGCTAAAAGTTTGAATCTGGTTTGAATCCAGAGCCATTTGTTCCCATGGCCAGAATTCCTTAATCCTTTTTATTTTTCCCAGTAGTTCTTTGTGGTTCGCCAAGCTGGTACCCAGCAAATGGGTGAAACTATAGATCCCATTATGTCCAGTTAGCTGGGCTATCCTCTTCCATCCACTCCCAGTCCGTACTCAATAAAACAACCTTGAAAAGTAGCCTAGTTTCAAAAGGTGTTTACTTAGCTTCATGGTTGAGGAAGAATTGACTCTGTGCCCCAGGGCACCGTAGCTCCAAAATTTGCCATCGTTGCACCCTTGCAACATGTTGTTTTGCTAATAATTCAAAAAACTGTTTGTTTATTTGTGAAAGATACATGGCCATCCAGCTTGAACAATGCCATTCTGGGGGGCTTAGAAGGAAAAATAATTGAAACATTAATCCAAGCAATCAATCATAATCAAAGGCAACCGATAATGACCTATTATTGTAAAACGCAGCTCACCAGCGTGGTGTAAAGTTTTGAGAATCGCAGCCATGTCAACAGACCTTACACCAGCCCGCCTTTCTTTGGAGAGGCCTCTCAAACATCTGCACACCTTCGCACCCTAACTTAGCTATTTGCCAGGCCTTGGGATGGGGTAGGTGGGGGAGCCCCTGTGAAATTTGGTTTGGCATGTTCTGGTTCCGTTTTGCGTGGTGGTTCCTAGACGCTGGTCATATCATTTCTGTTCTTCTGGTTTTTGTTATGTACAGCGCCTAGAATCGTTGGAATGGGGCATTTTAAAACATGTTTTAGAATTGTGTTCTACACGGGTGTCCACAGGACAAGGTTAGGCACACGCGTCGCACAGAAAACGTGTGGAGGTTTGATTGCACTGTTGTGGCCACCAACTGACTTTCCCCCCCATACCCTTCCGACACCCTTTGTTGTATAAAATCCTTTGTGATGCAAGGGGTAACAATTTACTAATGCAAAAAATAAACTCTCCTTCAGCTCGAGTTCTGTTGACTACACAGACTCATCTTTGTAGCTTTCTCGGTAACGATATGGGAATGGTTTGCTGTGGGCCCTTCCTGGAAGTTTTTTTTCAACGTCCTAGACAAGCTACCTGTTTTAAGATTTCCTGGTGGTCTCCCATCCCTCCCTTCCCAGGCCTGCCCCTCCTTAGCTTGCAAACCCAGACCAAATCAGCCAGGCCCAAATATTTAACAACGGCACACTCTCAGGAACAGCCTTGTTATTATTCTCACCCTCATTCTTTCAAAGGCAAATAAGGCAATCCTTATTTATAGATGCTGAAGTGAATCTCCTTTCTTAAAGCTCTAAAGCTGCGCTTTTCAAACATGGCACTGCGGGCTGGGGAATTCTGGGAGTTGAAGTCCATACAGCTTAAAGTTGACAAGTTTGAAAAATACTGCCTTGAATGAATGAATGAATAAGGATATGAGAAACACAGATCTGCTTTGATTCCTAAATTACATTTTCAATGACTTTGATGTCATTCAGATAAGCAGGTAAAGACCTACCAGATGCATCCACAAAAGATTCTTGGTTTGGTTAGTGTTTTCTGTTTTATTGTGCCTTCGTGCCATTCTTGACTCCTGGTGACTGCCTGGACAAGTCCCTGCAGTTTTCTTGGCAAGATTTCGGAAGTGGTTTGCCCTTGCCTGCTTCCTAGGGCTGCGAGAGAGGGACTGGCCCAAGGTCACCCAGCTGGCTTTGAACCTAAGGTGGGACTCGAACTCAGAGTCACGTGGTTTCTAGCCTGGTGCCTTCACCACTACACCAAACTGCCTCCCTTAATCGCAATTCTTTTTGTTCCTCTAAATTGCACATCTGGTCTTGTTCAGTGTGTTTCTTGGGTTTTTCATACTGAGCAGGACTAACGGTGTTTCATCTTGTCTGGCCCCTGACAGATGTCTTCAGAAGTCCCAACAGAGGCTTAAAATGAAAGCCCCCCCCCCCCCCCCCCATTATTTGTCTACTGTATCTGGCATTAAAAGTTAAAACGCTGAAAAGATAAAATGTTCAAGTTAAAAGATGAAAGGATAAAACAATGAAAAGATTAAACGATGAAAAGATCAAACAATTAAAAGATAAAAATAATTAAAAGGTAACGTGGTTGAACAGGAATGTTCCATTCATATATCCCAGTTAATAGCCATCATTAGCTTGATCTCCGTGAAGATTAAAATTAAAAGAACGCATTGGCTGGTGCAAAAACTTTGGGGAACGAATGATTCTTTAGTCTTTTGTAGTTCACTTTTGAACCCCCCTCCAATCTCCAAGCTCAAAATCATTTGTAATAACGTTATTTGCAGGAAGGACGCTTTCAGCATCTGCTAAGTTGCTTCGGCCTTCTAAATTTGTGGGGGAAGGTTGTGCGAAAGCTACAAAGATTGGAAAATTTGATTCCACATTCAATCCCACATAAACTGAGCTGTGAGTCTTCCCCCCCAATGTAATCAACGTTTATAGCTTTTGTTTCAATTCTGCTCTTCCTCACGTTGCTATTATTCATATACCAATCTAAAATACACCTTCCAGCATTTCCTTATTTCAGTTTCATCTCTAATCATTTCATCCCTTTTATTTTTGAGTCCATTTACATACCACAGGCTCCCTTTTTAGTCCTTTTCGCCCTTTCCAAAATCATTTTTTATTTCCATCAAAACTACTCTGCATATTCTCCTCTTCTTTTAATCTTGACCATTTCTTGCTCTCTTTGGTTACATTGTTTGCAACTATTTTTTTCTGTATATACACATCTTTCTCTAAAATCTTTCTCTCATTCTAATTTCTTGCAGGAATACTTCTCTTATATGCAAGTTTTAACTCATTCATGGTCACTTTCAAATTTTCCCTTCCCTTCCCTTCCCTTCCCCTTCCCTTCCCTTCCCTTCCCTTCCCTTCCCTTCCCTTCCCTTCCCCTCTCCACCATCTATCTTCCTTCCTTCCTTCCTTCCTTCCTTCCTTCCTTCCTTCCTTCCTTCCTTCCTTCCTTCCTTCCTTCCTTCCTTCCTTCCTTCCTTAATTCTCTTTCATTCAATCAGACGAGAGCCAGTATGAAGGGGAAAAAAAATTGCAAGCAACTACTGCCTCCATGGGGTTGAATATTTCAGTTCCTTCTAATATACTCCAGATGAACATTCACACATGGTTGGGAAAATGCAGTTGAAGCACCCTGGGGGTGGAGGGGAGCATAAGTGAGTCATCTGCTTTCTCCAGTCTGTTCAGTATTTTGTGAAGCCACAATAATTTCTAGGATCCGTTCCCCTGATTTGCACCGAGCTGACAGAGAAGTAGATAGTGGGTACAAAATTTAGAAGGCCGAGAAATGACTAGTCCTTATGGATGTGAAAACAGACTTAAATAAGGAGGAGGAAATAAAAGGAAACATAAAGGGGTCTTTCCAGGATATCAATAGCTACTAGTAGTTTTAGCACTCTAGATTAGTGTTTCTCAACCTTGGCAACTCTAAAATGTGTGGACTTCAATTCCCAGAATTCCCCAGCCAGCCATGCTGGCTGGGGAATTCTGGGAGTTGAAGTCCACACATCTTAAGAGTTGCCAAGGTTGAGATGCACACTCCAGATAGTTCCCATACCTGCATGAAGTCATAGAAATAAATAATTTTTTAGAGACACAGTATCCAGTGTTTTGAGTGCGCCAGAAACTATACTTTCCCCCCCAAAGACTGTAGAAAAATCCTTAAGCTTCGAATAAGCCCTTTGGGGTTTCTCTTTTTTCCTCTTTGTATTGGAAGATCTGTAGCTTTAAACTGGAAGTGGAACTGTCATTCAGCTTCAGAAGAAAAAGCACACCCAAACTCATATTTCTTTGCCCAGTGTTCCCCACGCCCACCATGATAATTAAGTCTTGGCTCACTACATTCGGCTAGCGAAATGCCTTTTAAAAGCTTTGCTCTTTATTCGGATGACGACTGTTCACACGGTGTTACTGGCAATTAACAACAGCCAACTCAAAAGCTAACGTGAACATGAATTGAAATAAGAATGAAATCTTCTGCCAGACGAAATCTTGAAATCAGTGAGAACAAAATCTCCTGCAAAACTTAGATGCAAGCTTTTTAGCCACTCACATTAGCAAAAGTCCCCTTAACGCTTCCAAACGAGTGAAGTCCTCCCATCCAAAGCCTTTCCCACCGGTTGAAAACATAGCCCACCATTAGGATCTTCTGAAGAATCTTGCAAAGGCCAAGCTCTGAGTTTGCTCAGATCTAACGTCTTACAGGACTTTTTTGCAACAGGTTAGGTGTGCGATCGTTCAGCAGAATGCAACTCTCCCTCCACTGCCACCAGACTGACCAGGAGTGGAAATTCCCCTGTGGATTCATCGGTTGCCCTGTTATGTGACGTGACATCTAATAAGGTCTCATAGGTCAAATTCTGCACCCAGAACTGTTGACCAAACGGGGACTCAGGGCAAGTATTGGCCAGATCCCAGCAACTGGGCATGGACCACATACAAGAAGGGCTGCTCCAGGTTTCACCTGGGCCACGGTTGTTTTTGACCACCAGTACCCTGGAGTATTCCACCTCATTCCAAGCTGCTAGAGGTTTCTGGAGCTGCTGATCTTCAGGTTCCCGTGATGCAATCCCATTTTTGATCACCTTCTGCAAAGCCTTGGGAGACTCGACCGGCCACTGCTTTCCAAGGAAGAGTTCTTCTTCAGGTTGAGAAGGAAAGACTTTTATGAGGTCAGTGATGGACACACCAAGGTAAGCCCGGCTCCATTTCTCATTGCAGTGAGAAGGGAAGTCCTAAAGAGGGTGGGGGTGTGGATTGGTAAGAAGAGAAGAAGAAAATACTAGGTTTTAGGTAGATGTATCTGTACCACCAACAAAGTATAGTTTTCCACCTGCTGGGTGGACCTGATCAACACTGCCTTTAGTTCCTAGGAGAAGCGATGGTCTTTGGGTCATCCAGTCATCTCTGGACAACTGAGAGCAGTTGGCAAGCTTAGGCCAAGATCTTAATGTAGCGAACCTTTCCAAAGAACCGAAAGAAAATTGAGCACGCCCAGTAGCTGTGGAACATGGGCTACTGGGGAGGCAGAAGAACAGAAAACTGGGAGGAGTGAGTGGAAAAATGGAATATCTTATAAAAGGAAAGACCTAGCCGGTTGGAAATTTGAGTAGGACTCTTCCATCCATTAATTACAGGCCCTGTGTGCCATGGCTGTGTTGTAATGGACCGAGAGTTTGCAACACTTCTGTGTAGCAATGGACGGAGTTGTCCTGCAGACACAGAGGTTGCAATGCCAGAGGCCCCATTG
Source organism: Liasis olivaceus (assembly GCA_030867105.1). Classification (NCBI taxonomy): domain Eukaryota; kingdom Metazoa; phylum Chordata; class Lepidosauria; order Squamata; family Pythonidae; genus Liasis; species Liasis olivaceus. The sequence continues at coordinate 7,202,448 of CM061349.1, forward strand.
CTGGAATGGGGGTTTCCTGTAGAGCTGCCATGCTACCAAATGTTCACATACATGTCAATTTCGGATGTGGCGGAGAACACAATATTAACAAATGTGGGGGCGCTGGAGACGCAAGATTCCTGCAATCTAGTGCAATGTTTCCCAACTTCGGGACCTTTAAGATGGGTGGACTTCAACTCCCAGAATTCCCCAGAGCACAAACACATTGCAGCAACCCAGAACAGCAGAAAAAGGAAACAGACCACCTATACAACATCTTCTAACAAAATGGATATCCACGTAATTTTATCAAAACGTGCCTGACCACTCAACCTACTACAGCACAACCTACACAAGCTATGGAAAGGATCACACTGCCATACATCAGAAACGTCTCAGAAACCACCAACAGACTATTACAACCACATGGCATCTCTGTAGCACACAAACCAACGAAAGCCCTTTATGGCACAGGACCAGGTTATCTGAGGAACCGCCTCGCCCTGGTCACTTCAGCCCGTCCCACTCGGTCCAGCAGAAGGGGCAGGTTGCAGACCCCACCAGTCAGGGAATTTCGATTGGTGGGGTCGGGGCAGAGAGCCTTGTCTGCTGCAGCGCCCGCCCTATGGAACATCCTGCCTCCTGAGGTCCGGTGTGCCCCTCCCTCATGGCCTTCAGGAAAGGGATCAAATCCTGGCTCTGCCAGAAGGCCTGGGTGCCAGAGGGGGGCCCGCACCTGTGGAGATGGCTGGTGGGGTGAGGGGTTGTCCCCCCCCCCCCACAGCATCTTACAGGTTTTTTAGGGCCATAAACCAGAGGAGGTTTTTTAGGGTTTTTTAATATGTTTTTAATTATTTATAGTTTTTAGCCATCTCGGTGAGAGCTCTGTTTTTACTGTGAGCCGCCCAGAGTCACCCATTGGGGGAGATGGGCGGCATACAAGTTGAATGAATAAATAAATAATAAATAAATAAAATACCCTAAGTAAACCAAAAGACCCCGTAGACCAAGAAGGAAAAACAGGAGCCATCGACAACATACAGTGTAAGGACTGTAACAAACACCACGTAGGACAGACAGGCAGAAGGCTGGCAGAGCGCATCCATGAACACCAACCAGCAGTCAGAAGACATGATGGAAACTCCTTAAGCTCACAACACATGGACAGACTCAACCACAATTTTAACTGGGAAACTGTCAGCATTTTAGACCAAGCCAAATCCAAATATGCAAGAGAATTCTTGGAAGCCTGGTATTCAGACAAGGCAGCAATTAACAGACAAATAGAGATTAGCAGCATCTACATACTATTCAAAAGAGACAAAAGACCAGAAGATCGCCTCACCAGCAATCATCTCCCAGATAAGCAGAGGTCACTACCACGCATACAATCAAGCAGTCAACACATGCCAATCAAAGAACTACCGGAGGAGCAAAACAAAAACCCCACCCTCAGCAGCACTGGCAAGGCAGGCCACAGCAGATAAATAGAGAGCAAACCCCATCCCATTTCAGCACTGAAGATGTTACCTAGCTGGGTAATGAAACGTTTGCAAGAAAAGAACCAGGCTCAGAGAACCCCAAGGACTCCACAATTCTGGGAGTCGAAGTCCATCCATCTTAAAGTTCCCAAGGTTGAGAAACACTGCACTAGTGAATCAGGAACAAGACTCAAGATGGAGAACAGAAACACTTCTGGAATACCATTTGCCTTGCATACAAAAGGCACTGGGTTTGATTTCTGACATTTTCTGCTAAGACGATCAGGGAGCAAAAGAGCCTTTTTCTGCCTTCGATCTTGGAGAGGTTCTGCCAGCCGGAGCGGAGCAGGATTGGTACACAGTTTGTCATGCAGTTTGGACAGCTAGGTACATCTGGAATTTTGAGAGTGGGTTTTGGATATTCACACAAAGCAGCTTCTAGGGGAACGGTCTGTGTTTCTTAAAAACGATTGCATGGTGACTGTGAATAGTCAGAAATCATCCACTCGCTGGATGTCCATGTCTTCCCACAAGTTGACCTACGTTCTTTTTCTCTGGCAGCTGGGTATACTTCCAACCACTTTTATTCAGTCTAGGAACTTCCAGAAGTGTAGACTTCAGTTCCCAGAATGCTCCACAGCAGCTGTAGTAGCTGGAGGAATTCTGGGAGTTGAAGTCGACATATCTGGAAGTTGCCCAGGTTGGGAAACACTGTCTGAACCAGTGTTTCTCAACCTCGGCAACTTTAAGATGGGTGGACTTCAGCTCCCAGAATGCCCCAGCCAGCATGGCTGGCTGGGGCATTCTGGGAGCTGAAGTCCACCCATCTTAAAGTTGCCGAGGTTGAGAAACACTGTTCTAGGTTGTGCTTTCCCTGGGGAAAACACCTATCTGCCCCCTTCCCCTGCGGCCCGCTCACCAGACACGTGTTCTGTGGCATCCAGATAGCCAGATTGCTTTTTCCGGGATCTGGGATCTGTGGCCACAGATACTTGCGAAGTCTGAAAATTAAACAGAAAACCACAACCTGTCAATAAAAAGAACTCAGCCATCCTTTTCTATGTTGTAAAACAGCAAGAAACGTTATCTGTTTTAAAGGTTAAAAAAAGAGTTTCAAAAGAATCAGAATGATATTTTGAGAAACCATGTCTTAGTCTTTCTTGATTACACAAGCGTAGATGCCCAGCCCATCACCCTTAGATCCATATTTACAATTAAACTCTTTTCTCTCTACGTATATGCTATTTAGCCTGCTTATTACAATATGCAATGAGTCTAAAAGTGGGAAACTGACCTTGAGAAATCTGTGGTCTACATCGGTAGTTAATGGTACGACTTTCAGTAGCAACTGGTTTACAATCATCATTAACAGATTAAAAAGGTGTCCCCCGAGTGAGGTTGTGAGGATGATTATTGTTACATTCTCTCAACCTAGCCTTTATGAAAGGATTGGATTACAACTCCCATCTTCCCCAGACGGGTGAGGAGAATTGGAGCTCAGCCTCGCTGGGAGCGGCAAGGCTGGAGCAGAAATAGGTTTTTTGGTTTGAAGAATGTCCTGCTCATTAGGACATCCTTTGATCTAGCTCAGTGTTTCTCAACCATGCTGGCTGGGGAATTCTGGAAGTTGAAGTCCACATCTCTTAAAGTTCCCAAGGTTGAGAAACATTGAATTCTAGCTAATAGAAATATGAGCTACTGATATATTGACAGGGAAAATGCCCTTTTTATAATCTGCTTCGGTTCCTGTTTAAAAATCTCATTTGTTTCTGGTGTTCCCAATATCTCCTGCCAGAAATTCCTTAAAATTTCTGTTTATATCCATTTCTGGCCCTATTTTTATTCCTTTCCTCTTTCTACCCCTCCCTTTCCCATTTTCCATTCGTGTTATTACATTTATCAATGTTGAGGTCATGTTGACCCTTTAATGCTGTTGTATATATTTGCAGTTTTTATTCAAACCCATCCAATCATGATTTCACACTATTTTTGGAACATTAAGAAATATGAAGAGGCCAATACGTTTCATATACCAATTTAAATCATCCTCCCCCCGATGCTTCTTTAAAAAGCTGAAAATGTTGTCCATCCCAAATTGTGTATTTTGTCCTAATAAGATGCTTTTGTTATATTGTTGTGCCGGATCCCAATTTCCGAAGCCAAGAATAAACCCAGGAGGAATTGTGCAGAATCTGCAGATATGAATTCTAGTACAGTGCAACACTAGCATTCACTTTTCCTTCTTAGCCCCACCCACAAAGAGCCAGGCTCCACCTCAGAACTCTCTATGCCCCACCCCCTGTGCTACAGTGACTCCTCCCCTTCTCCTGCTAAAGATCTAGTTTAAAAAAAAAAAATAGGTAGTCCACAGGGAATGACAATGATAAATTGGGAACACGGTACTTATTGACATACAACTGACGTCTGGAGAGGCAGAGCAGAGTTCCTGCAAGGAGAATAATAAACCCTACGCAAATAACCGAGAGCAGGATTTCAACTTCCCCGTAATCTGGAGAGGAAGGAGAGAAGAAGATTTAGATTAAAGAGGATTTCAAGAACTCACATGTCCCTTTTTAAAAAATAAAGATATAGGCTTTCAGGGGTGGGTTCACACAATGCACTAAACCAGGCTAAAATAGGGGTGGTTGAATTCTTGTCTCAGCAGGCTGTGTGAACAGCCCCACTGTTAAGCCATCCTCGGGTTGCTGATGATGGAGATTTGGCAATTGTGCTTTGTTTACCTGGCTTGGGGTTAAATGTGTTGTGTGAATGCCACTGACCTGCAGGATTGAGAATGGGCCAGAAAAACAGCTTCTGGGTCATTCTTAGACTTCCATAAGAATTTAGTGGAATTAGATTTTTCACAGGGTTGATAAAACATAATCAGCATTGAGAAGTGTTTCCCAACCTTGGCCACTTGAAGATGTGTGGACTTCATCTCCCAGAATTCCCCTTGCTGGCTGGGGAATTCTGGGAGTTAAAGTCCACACATCTTCAAGTGGCCAAGGTTGAGAAACACTGGCATAGAACAAGCATGCAAAAGTTTCCCACTTTAGTCTGAGACATCTCATTTGGTATCAGATCCTTCCTATCTTTTTAAATCAATCCTTTATTCAGAATCATGAGGACTGGATCCCCACTTTATTTGCAAGGCACGTCATGCACCTTTTTTCCATTTTGCTATTGATTTTTTTTCCCAAAAAAGCTGGAAATCCCAACCACTTGATCCTGCAGTTCCTTTTTTCAAATAATATTTTTATTAAAAGTTTTAAGTACAATAATAAAAGATAATACAAACTAAAATGAAAAAGAAAAGAAAGAATAAAAGATGCAAGAAAGCAAAAAAGAGAAAAGAGAAAAAAGAAAAAAGGAAAAAGGAAAAAAAAACTAAGAACGCAACTTCCCACCCACATCACAAATATAAACAATTTCACTATCTCTTCACCTCCTCTTAGTTAACAAATATAAAACTCTTCATCCCATAACTCAACTCTTAACTATAAGCAAGTCCAATAAACAATGTTCTTTCCAATCCAGGTGTCAGCAAAAAGCCCAAACAGAGCCCTAAAATAATCACATTTCTTAACAAATCATCATTCCATATCTCAACTCTTAACTGTAAACTTGATCCTGCAGCTCCAATGCTGAATGTTTATGCTGTGATCCTGGGAGGTCCCAGAAGATGCAAAAACAAAAGCCAGGGAAGAAGGAAACTTTAGGCGGTGAGTTCATAGAGTCGGGAGGCACCTTGGAGGTCTTCTAGTCCACCCCAGGAATCCTCAGACCTCCCAGGCAATCTTTGTTTGAACACCTCCACTGATGGAGCCCCCATGACTCCGAGAAACAAATTGTTCCACTGCTTCATAGCTCTCAAGATCAGGAAATCCTTCCTTATTTTGAGTTTGGACCCCCTTCTGTAAAGCTCCCACCTGTTCATTCCTCTCTTGTCCTTGGGAGTGATGGAGAATAAATCCACCTCCTCTTCCCTGGGACAGCCCTTCAAGGATTGGGAGAGTGCGATCGTGTATCCCCTTTGCCTTCTTGTTTAGGTTAAGCAAACCCAGTTCCTCTAACTGTTCTTTATAGGGTTGAGACTCCAAGTCCCTCTCTATCTCTGTGCTCTTTCCAATAGGATAGAAGTCCCCTTTCCTGTTATTTTATCTATCAATTAAATGTCTAAGGTCATCCACTTGCCCAGTGACTCTGGTGTAGGAAATCCAATAATTACCAAAGCAATGATCTATGAGAGATTCCCAACTTTGGGGGACTGGTGGGAATTTTTGCCCTTTGGAGCATAAGTTGTAAGTGCAGTCACAAAATGGTTGCTAGAATGCTACTCCGTCCCCCTCTTATTTATCCTTGCTTGGTGTCTGTCTGTCTGTCTGTCCGTCCATCCGTCTGTCCATCCTATCTATCTATCTATCTATCTATCTATCTATCTATCTATCTATCTATCTCATCATCTATCCATCCATTCTAATCTATCTGTTCTCCTCTCCTCTCCTCTCCTCTCCTCTCCTCTCCTCTCCTCTCCTCTCCATCCATCTCTCTAATCTATTTATTCTATCTATATCTATCTATCCATCCATCCATCCAACTATTGTATCTCTCTCTCTCTCTCTCTCTCTCTGTCATCTCTCTATTTGATTTATATAGCTGCCCATGTCATATATATGACTCTGGGGCTTGCAGACAGATAAAACGACATAAAAATATTGTCCAGATAATATTAAGTGCCAGGCTGCAGTCACCAATCATTTTTATTTGTTAAGAACACATCTGGGGTCAGAGACGCTCTTGGAAATCCAGAGGATGTTGGGGGAGGGGGAGACTTCGCCTGTGCCCCACTTTAATTTCCTGCCTGGAAATCGGAATAATATAAAGGGTGTGTACATGGTCTCCATCCAGTCTGAGCGCCCTTGTACCATGGTTTATCTAGCTTCTGGCAAACAATCCTGGTTTTGCTCACCGTAGTTCTTGGTGCGGATGGACAGCATCGAGCCTCTGGTGCTCCCACCTTCATTGGCAGTCACCATGTACACCCTCACGATGGTACCAGGGGCCAGGCCGTTGATGACATAGTGATGCACCGAGCTGTCCAGCACCACGGTCCCTGGAAAGGAAGGAGCAGGGAGAGGTCGGAGCAGCAGTCGCAATGGCTCCGTTGACCTTGGCACTGCAAGCTCTTTGGGGCAGAGACTGGCCAGTCCCTCCCTCTCACCCAAGAGACAGGCTGATAGTGGTGAGGGTCCTAGACCAGGAGGAGGGAGACCAGGGTTGAAGTCCACCTTCCTGGGGGATTCTGGGCTAGTCCCTCCCTCTCAGCTCAAGAGCCAATCAGGTGTAGTGGGGAAGGGCTGGACTAGGAGTGGGGAGACCCAGGTTCTGGTCCCCACTCAGCCACAGAGGCTCCCCAGGGGACTTCATGGTGGGATTCCTGGGATCCCCATCCCCAGAAGGCAGGATGTGATAAAAAAATGCATTGCAAAGTTAGACAGATTGCCTGTTTCCATAAATTCAAGGTAATTTACTTCTCTCTCTCTCTCTCTCTCTCTCTCTCTTCTTTGCTCAGTGTGTGCATGCATACATTTGTGCATTGCATTCCACATTCTGCCACTGTTCCTCTTTCCCATCATGTTCTTGGTTTAGCTAACTGTAGTAGGGATAAAATTACAGAAGCCCAACTATTTGGCTGTCTCAACTGATTTCTCAGACCCACAACAGCACTGCTCCCAGATTCATCAGTGGATTCTCCCCTCCCTATGATCTAGAAACTTGGCTTTTTTTAAAAGAAAAAAAAAGGAAGGGGATAGCTGGTGTTCTCAAAGAGTTGGATGCAACCTCTACGCCAGTGTTCCTCAACCTTGGTCGCTTGAAGATGTGTGGACTTCAACTCCCAGAATTCCCCAGCCAGGCTGGCTGGGGAATTCTGGGAGTTGAAGTCCACACATCTTCAAGCGACCAAGGTTGAGGAACACTGCTCTACTCCAACCTGCAGTGCTTTTCCAAGGCCTCCTTGCAAGTTGCAAACCTAACTCTTTGCTCTGCTGAGAAGCTTAGGTTTTCTCCTTACGATAGTCATCCTTCCCCTCTTCCTTGTAGTAAATAGTGTAGTTCCGGATCTCTCCACCTTGTTCTTCCAAAGGGAGCTTCTCCCATTGCAGTTCCACCCAAGATTTCCAGACCTGAGTGGGATATACAGTTGGGGCACGAAGTGGAGCTGAAAGATGGAAGGGAGAGATCTTTGCACAAAGAGTGGCAGAGGCACATAACTCCAGTACAGGATGGCAACCACTTATACCCTTTAGTGGAGCCCCCATTCTATTCCATCCCCTCCCACCTCACCCCTAATCCCCAGGTTTCTTGCTTGCTGACCCAACAGCTTATACATTGAACCATCAGTTCCTATTATAGTAAGAGACTCCAAAGGGTCTGTGAAGTCCCTTGAGGTTCTCTGAGCTTGGTTGTTTTCTTGCAGATGTTTCATTACCCAGCTAGGTCACATCTTCAGCCAAGCTCAGAGAACCTCAAGGACTCCATAGTTCAACCTTGAGCTACAGATATTCTCCTCTATTGCTCCAAAGGCTCTTTCTTTAAACATGTACATCTCCATAATTTGAGGCCACCTCAAGCCTACTGATGCCTCCTTTTTCGGTAGGGGTGGGTCACTTTCTGATCAAATAATAATCAGCCCCCCACCCCAGGAATATCAGCCCCAGAAGGTCCTGGGGTTCCACTTACCGATTTGCTTGGAGTAAGCGCGAGCAGAACCAAAGGCCCCAAGACTTCCATCTAAGAGTCCAAAGATCTTCAGAGCATAGAGATCCCCTGGCTTTATGGCTTCTACAGGGGCAGGAGGAGGAAGTGAGCAATTACAGTGGCATTTGTGCCCAGTGCTTTGGTTTTCCATCGCCACATCTCTTTTGCCTTTGATCTGGCAGGTAACCTTTCCGCCTGGGGCCTCCAGAAAATTTCCCTTCGGTTGAGCCTCCCTGTTCTTGCAAAGCTGGTTTTCACAATCACAAGGCAGAATTCCTTATAGAAGGGCTACCCAGGTGCCCCTGTGCAAAACCCTGAGGGTTGCTGTTGCTGGAAGTCCAGGGGTGGGGTCCACTTCAGGCTTCCAACCCAGGCAAGGGAGCTGCCCAAAAATGCATTAATACTTCCTCTTAATGAGTGAGAGCACCTCATGTTGAACCCGGGCTCTGTGAAGAGGGTCACCATCTTAGGAACCGCTCTGTGCAAGCTGTTGCAGCAACAGCACCCAGGCAACTGCTTTTCCTCGCCAGAGGCCACTTGCAAATAGTTGATAGAGCCAAAAACATGTAGGATTGCTCCTTACTCATTCCTTCTACCCGTTCCTTCTCTCTCTCTGGCTCTCTCTGTTCTCTTATTCTTTTTCCACCCTCTTTTTTCTCTTTCTTTTCTGTCTTTCTTTGTGACAGTTCTTTCCCTCTGATATTTCCCCAACTCCTCTTTTCTCTTTGACGTCCTCTTTTCTTTTATTCTCATTCCACTCTCCCCTCCCTCCCTCCCTCCCTCCCTCCCTCCCTTCCTTCCTTCCTTCTTCCCTCCCTTCTCAGTCCCTTCTCCCCTCCCTCCCTCCCTCTCTTTTTGAGTTGCTTCTTGCTTTAACAACTTTTTTTCCCTCTCTCACTTTCTGCCTGTTCCCTCCATCTCTCCCGTTACCAACCGCAGCCGCCACTCACCAGTAATGACCGCCTGGTTGACGTTCTCTGGCTGATACTGCCAGTGTGGGTCACCCCCTTCCTTCGTGGGCAGCTTATTCCACTCCAGAATGAAGTCCATTTTTGGGGTGCTGGGAAGGGGCCACTGCAGGAGGAGGGCGTGGTCTCCTGCCGGAGATGCAAGGAGGGGCAGAGGGGAGGGCGGGGCTAGAGACAAAAAAAGGAGGCAATAGAGCAGTGTTTCTCAACCTCAGCAGCTTTAAGATGAGCGGACTTCAACTCCCAGAATTCCCCAGCCAGCATGGCTGGCTGGGGATTTCTGGGAGTTGAAGTCCGCTCATCTTAAAGTGGCCACAGTTGAGAAACACTGCAATAGAGTGTCCATCTGCTCTCTGAAACAGCAAGGGGGAAAGGTCAGTTGTGGAGGGCTGAGAAATGCAGACAAAATCCATGCTGCTGGTACGGATGTCTCAGCCAGGGGTGTCCATAATGCACATCACAGCATTGATTGCACAGGTGTGGCTGCCATCTTGACTTTTTGGATTCCTCCTCCCCCCTACCACTACTGCCACTACTGGGGAGGGAGGGCCAGCTGGGCCAATCTCTTCTCCTCTGTGGCCTTTCCCATTTCTATATAGATAGTGAACAATTTCAGTTTGGAATATAGGCCCGAAAGAAATGTATTGCCCTAAATAACTCCCCTCTCCCAGCTAACTCTAGGTTTTGAATGGACCCAAACTTTATCTATTTTTTTTCTGGAAAAATTGGGTGGGGGTGGCAGAAAATGATAAACTGACTTGTTTATTAAAAGAAAATTCAAATAATTATTACCTTAAAGAATGGAAACCATTGATGGACTATTTGCAAAATGCAGGCGGGGCGAAGCTTACATGGGGATTTGAAGATTAGATTATAAATGTAATGGGATATGTTTTGACAAAGAATTATTCCTACTTAATGCATTAAAAACTAGCACTTATGACACTCGTATTATTCCTAAGACCAGAGATAGATTGGAAGTTTTCTATTTTTCATGTCTTTTTTCTTTTTCTTTTACTTTATCTCACTTTTCCTTTTTCTTTTCTTTATAATTTGTATTTTCAATTTTCTTTTTCATTTCTAACTTTTAACTTTGTAACCTTAAAATTTCAATAAAATACTATTAAAAAAAAAAAGAAAAATTGGGTGGGGGGAGGCTTTCTTTTAATGGATGCCAGGAGTTCCTTAGCTGTTCTCAGGGTGCAGAAATTGGCGAGGAACTGTGAAAGTAACCTTTAATGAATATTCGGTCTAATTTTAATGTCGCCTTCTGGTCCTGCGTCTTTTGTCGATTGAGGGCGGAACAAGACGGACCATCACAATGTCCCTTCTCTGCTCCCCAAAGATCGTTTGCAGAAACATCTTTTCCCTCGTCAATTTTTGGCCCCCCAAAACGGGCCAAAACTTTTAGGTGAGGTTCTTTCAACTACCCTTGGACATCTCACCTTCTGGGTTACGGAGAGCTGGGATCACAAGCTTGGTTGGAGGAGAGACGCCCACAGTGTTTTTGGCGGTGAGAAAGAAGATGAATTCTTCTCTGGCCGGGAGGAGCAGACTACACTGCAGGTTGTGTGTGATGTACCTGGGCACCACTGGCTCGCCTTTTCTCTGTGAGTGGAGGCTGTACCCCAAAATCTCACCATTTGCTTCCTTCGGCTTCAAGGGCTACAGGACAAATGAAAAGATGAGGCTTGGGATGATTTTCCAGGGGGAGAAGACTATGAATGAAAAGGGGATTGTTCTCAGGCAATGCATTGCATACCACCCAAATGTCCACCACTAAGGAATCCTGTGTAAGAAGAAGAAACACATTTGTGCATGTCCTACGTACTTCAGTTGGATCAAGTGTTACACCAGTACAGTGTTTCTCAACCTTGGCCACTTGAAGATGCGTGGACTTCAACTCCCAGGATTAAAGTTCACACATCTTCAAGTGGCCAAGGTTGAGAAACACTGGCTAAGAGGATGACCTCCAGGTCTGCAGGGACCCTGAGAAGCACTGAGAAACACAATTCTGGGAGTTGAAGTCCACACATCTTCAACTGACCGAGGTTGAGAAACACTGCACTAGTATGTCAAGAGCTGCCAAGTCTCAGTGCCCGGGGCCGAGCCTCAGTGCCCGGGGAGGGGGATCTAAAAAGCCAGGATGATTGGCACCGCACAATGAAACAATTTTGGGCCTGTCTCTCCCTCTTAGCCCAAGACCCAGAGCAGCCCAGTGGGAAGGTGAGAGGAGAACATGGAGAAGGAAATAAAATGAAATAAGAGAAGAAATTATCTTTATGGTCAGCTAGGATGGTCATGAATATTTATAGACTTTTGAAATTGAATTTTAATTGTTTTATATTTTTTGTCTCGTTTGTTAGCTGTCTTCACTGCTCTGGGGAAGGTTTAGAGAGGGAGGGTATGAGTCGAGCAGACAACAACTACAATTAATCTTGTTGTAAGTTCATAAATAAAAAGTGAAATGCATATGCTGCTAAGATGAAACATGACAAGGGAAGAAGAAAACAGAGATTGAAAATCTCTCAAAAGAAAGTGTGACTAGGAGAAAAATTAACACTCTCGGGATCCTTATAATCCATAGTGAAAACTCGGTGTTGGCATTCACACCACAGGCTTAATCTGGTTACTGAATACATTGAACTCAACATATTGAATCATAAACTACAGGTAGTCCTCACTTAATGACCACAATAGGGACCAGAAAATTGGTTGTTAAGCAGGGTGGTTTTTAAGTGAGTCACCATGTGACCAGACTCAATTTTATGACCATTTTAATGACAGTTGTTAAGTGAATCACCATGGTTGTTAAGTGAATCATGTGGTTGTTAAGCAAATCCAGCTTCCCTAATGGATGTTTTTGCTGGAATTCACTTAATGACCACATGTTTCACTTAATGACCATCATAAATAAAGGTCACAAATCATGATCATGTGACTGCAGGGGGTGGTGTGACAGTTTGCAACAGTTGTAAGTGCAAATACAGGTCATAACACACTTTTTCTAAGGCTGTTGTAATTTGAAACGTTGTTAAACAAACAGTTGCTAAACAAGGACTACCTGTATCCAAATGGGATCGGTTAGCATAGCATACTAAGCCCCCAAAAAGCCCTACCAGCCTAACTAAGGTTAAAACTAGTCAAGATGAGCATATTGTGTAAATGCAGTCCCAAGGATTTAACTGATTTATCTGAGGATGCTGGGTGAATCCACAGCCTGTAATGGTGTGGTTGGTTTCTTCTCCTACCTTCCACATCAGGACAACCACTCTCTTTTTGTCAGCACCGGGGCTTCCTAGTTTTCTCCAGAAAGCTGGTCCTCGGGATGGAACTTCAACACCAGCCCCCATTAAAGGTAGAAGGAGAAGGAGAATCAATCAATCGCAAGGTTGTAGAATGAGAGACATCTCTAGGACGTCTTTTAGAGTATGAAGAAAAAAACAAACTAGCCCAGGGTGTGTTCCTAAGAATGCTTCCAGATAGTACAGTTGTGGCTACATCTTCTGATACAGTCAAGCATGGTACCTTGGCGGAAAACAGCCAGTTTTCTCTAGGTCTCCTAGAGCAGAACATATCTCCCTCTTTGCCTTCATAAGGTCTTTGTTCCCTGCTGAGACAATATCTCTCTGTACTGTCTAATAAGAGCAAAGGCTCTAGCCAGTCCAGACTCTAGTGGAGCTCTCCAAGGTCCTGATCTCCTTGCCCACCTTTATGGGCACGACCGTGCATCAGGATTGGTGCATTTCTCACGTCTGAGACCACCGCTATGTGAAACATTCTAGGAAAATCTAAGAGCTTCTTGAGGGTACTGAAGTTCTTGAGGAGTTGTAGAACTAATGAATAAGCTTTTTGTGCACTAAATCCCAGCCTTTTGCAAGACAGCAACATTTAATGCAATTGTGTCTACCGAAAACAGCTGAATTCCTTACCTGCAGGCAGGGTTCTTGCAAATTTCTCCAAACTCCAGTCACTCCAAAAGGGACCTCCATCACTTTGGAAAGCAAAGCTGGACAGATATTTTGCACGTACTTGGACAGAGTAGTTGGTAAAGGGGAATAACCCACAGATGTTTGCAAAAACGGGTACATTCTCCACTGCTGTAAAATTTACCTGTGAGTATGCAGACATGTTCAGTGTTTAACCTCATATTCATCTGATATTAAAGTTAGACCTGCCAGTGGAAACTGGCCTACGTGCAGAGTTAAAAAATGTGATCATGCTGAATACATATGGGCTCATCTCTTTAGCTGCAACGGGAGAGTGTCAAACTCTTTTGTAGTAGAACTTAAATCTGCTTTTGAGACTGGAATGCATGTGAAGCGAAGATCCTCCAATATGATATCTAAGTTAGAAAGGGCAACGGTCTTGGGAATGACCTTGGGAGGCAGGAGGGAGAGCCACAGACTGGACAACCAGTGTGTAAAAAGTCTCAGCCCGCAGAAGGAGAGGAGGCGTGGGAAACGTTTCAGAGGAGACCCTCCTTAGTTTTCCAGAGAGTAAAAAGAGAGGGGGGAGAAATACTTTCAGACTTCCAAGATTGATGCTAGTCCTTCGAGGTAGTACAGACAAGAAGCACAACCAGGAGTACTAGCAAGTCTGAAACTATTTCTCTCCTCCTCCCCTTTTACTCTCCAAAAAACTCAGGAGGGTCTCTTCTGAGACGCTTCCCAGGCCCCTTTTCCTTCTGTGGGCTGAGACACCTTTTGCATGCCCACGGTCCAGTCTGCGGCTCTCCCCGCATCTCCCAAGGTCATTTCCACAGACCATTATACAATGCAGGTTATGTCGCTAGAGAAGATATTTCTTCATTTTATAGCGCTCAGGGCAACATTTGCTATTTTATATTTTTGTAAGGTTAGATTGCTCCTCCCACAAATTCTTACTGCATTTCAGCAATATAACCCACCTGGCACTGAAGAAGCTCTGCGCCTACCTGCATCGAAGACATCTCCACCAAGTCATGGTACTGGATCTCGTACTGGGCCTCGGTTGCGGACATCAGCTCATCCCCAGGCAGGTTCCACTCTAGCTGGAGGCAGCGGCTTTGGTGCGCAACGACATTCAACACTGGTGGGTTCAGCTTCACTAGGATGAGCAATGGGAAGGACCAGATTCTGATATCTGAGGAGCCGTCTTGCCCCCGTTATATCTGCCTGCCCCACTTGGTCCGGTAGAAGGGGCATGTTGCGGACCCCACCAGTCAAGGAAGTTTGGCTGGCGCGGTCTAGGAAGCGGGCCTTCTCTGCCGTGGCTCCCGCCCCGTGGAACAGCGTGCCACCTGAAGTGCGGGCTGCCCCCACTTTCCTGGCCTTCCGAAAAGGTGTAAAAACATGGCTGTGCCAGATGGGCTGAGGGCCTGATGGGGGCTCGCATTGCTGGAACTGACTGGTGGGATGATTAATACCACTTTCCCATCATCTTGAACTGTATACTGGCTTTTAGAGAATTGTTACTTGTGATTTTAATTGGGGGATATTTATATTTTTATTGTTTTTATTGTCTTGGTTTTTAATTGTAAACCACCCAGAGTCACCCTCTGGGGGAGATGGGCGGCATATAAATCTAATAATAAATAAATAAATAAATAAATAAATAGGACGCACATGGTGTTATGGGGCAGGACTGAGCTCTTCTATTGCTCAACGCATGGGGCTGTAATGATTTCACCAATCTTCCTAGCAGGAAGCCCTGCAGATATTTCAAACTATAACTCCCATCATCCTTGTCCTACTAGCCACAGCAGCTGAAACTGGTAAGAGCTGTAGTTTGGAGATGGCACCCATTGGCAGTGCCCATGTTTGAGTGCCAGGTTGGAGGCACTTGGGTTTACATTGATATTATTTCACAAGTGAAAGCATGAAAATGAAGCGTTAAGCAGATCCTTGGAATGATTCCAGGTATAACAGTGTAGGACTATACAAGGTCTACAGACAACACTGTTTCTTCAAGGGCAGGCGGTTTGGGAAGGGAAATCGTTAGAGACAGGGAAGGGGTGGGAAGAAATTGGAGTCAACAGCTGTATGGATTTACGCCTGTAGGTGAAGTGATATCCTGATCTCACCCATTCATTCATGCATTCGATTTTTCTTTTTTGCCTGGCCCACTTGAGAGATTCTTGATTTGACAAGTAGGTACAGTGACCACAAACACGCTGGATTCAAAGCTCTTTTGCAAACCTGAAGTCCAAGTAAATGCACACCCCTTTGCACAATGGATTGAATCGTATAGTAAACAAACAGGCCTGATCTGAACAATGCTCTAATTAACCAACACTACTAGACAGCCAGTGTGGTTAGTAGTTGTGGCAGTGAACTGGTCCTGGGGAGACCCTCCCAGTCACGGACGCTCCCTGGGAGGCTTTGGGCCAGCCCCTTCCTCTCCACCACCAGGGTGAAGGTGATGGGCCAGGAGTGGGGAGACCTGGGCTCTAACCTGCCCGCAGCTGCAAACGCTCCAGGGGGGCTCGGCCAGCCCCTCCCTCCCAGCCAACCGGCTTCCCAGGATTGTGGCTGCCAGGAAGAACAGGAAGAAAAGTGCTGTGTGGACAGCCTGGAGCATCTGAGTAAAAGGAAGGTTATAAGTCTACTAAATGAATTTAAACTAACCACAACACAAACCAAATTTAGCATGTTGCGCAAAGGCAGCTGTTAGGTCTTTAACTGACGGGTAAATATTTTATACGTATACAACACACGCTGCTGCTGCTTCCTCCTCCTCTTCTTCTTTTTCTCCTTCTTCTCCATCTCCCTCTTTCTCTTCCTCTTCCTCCTCTTCCTTCCCCCTCCTCCTCTCTCCTCTTCCTTCTTCCTCTTCCTTTTCCTCCTCCTCCCCCTCTTCCTTCTTCTTCCTTCTCTTCTTTCCCCCTCCCCTCCCCTCCCCTCCCTCTACTCCCCCTCCTCCTCCTCCTCCATAAATGATAGGATCGTTTTTTTATCTTTAATCTGCTATTTAGATACCCTTTTTAAGTTCTGGGGACCTCTTTTTCTTCCTCTCTCGACTTTGGAAAAGGCCAGTTTTCCTTCTGTTTAGGTTCAGCTCTTGCTGACTTCAGGGACACAAATGAAAATATCATGTTTTCATTTATTGTAACGGTTGCCTTTTTCCTTCTGTAGAATGGATTCATTGGGCTGATCCTGTTGCCTCACCTTTGAATGTTCTAAATGCATCTCGTTTTTTATCGTCCATTATTTGTACCACACAAATGACTCAACGTAACTACATTTAGCGGATTTTTTTTAAAAAAAATCAAAACAAATTAAGACCAGAACATTGGTATTTAATTTGTTTAAAAAATTGAACAACTGTATCCAACTCTGCCTTTTCTTACTCTGAGGCAGCTATCACTAATCTGGAGCCCTGCAGATCCCTTATTTTAATATTTCTGGTTGATTATTTGGATCTTCTGAGGTTGCTGGTAGGAATGTTTTCATTTTATTGTGAAGCACCATGAATCCATGTGGATTCAGAGCCATACAATGTAGTAAAGAAATAAGTAAAGAAGTAATCAAATATAAAAGTCTGTAACTCCAATCATCCCCAGCCAGCAGGTCATCCAATATGCTTGAAAGCCCAAGGTTGGCCATGGCTGTTAAATTACTAGGACAAGTCCCAGTTTCTGTCCCTTCCCCTCAGCTTACCGATGCTCATCCCGTGGATACACTTCTCCGAGGAGTCAGCCCGCAGCCGCCAATTCTGTGCAATCAGCTTGATTTTGTAGAAAGCAAAGAGGTTCTCCACAGGAATGCCGCATGAACGTTCTCCTTGATCAGCCACGCAATGCTTGATAATGCCAAAATCTCCCCGGCAGCGTCCAGCTTCTCTGGAAGAGGAAACTAGCAATGACAGGATCTAAAGGTCCTGCTGGTCACTTGGCACCAGGAGCAAGAGAAGAGGCACTAAGCAGGTGTTGGGGGTATTAAGCAATGGAGGGAGCCTAATAAACCCCCAGATGACACTCAATTTTATAGATTTTTATTCAGGATGGATTTATTCCAGGGGTTGGCAATGCAGGAGCCATAGGTATGTAGCCAGCTTCAGAAGTCTATCATCATCATCATCGTCACCTTCAAAGGCTTAAATTTATTCATTTATGTAAATTTTAACCCACCCAATAGCTAAAACTCTCTGGGCGTTTGTAATAAAATGCAGTTAAAATATATATCATCAGATCAAACCCCAAATAAAGATGCCATACAAACAAAGCAGCAGCAAGGTTGCTGAAATCCAGTAAGTGCCCCAGATCTTTCAAGGTTTTGCAGTCCTTCCATGAGATCTCATGGTTTTTGCATTCCCATAGAAAATTTTGGGAGCAAGGTTACTAAAGTTTCAAGGTTGGTTATCTTCTGAGATTTGGGCCATTTTCAATCTATATATTCATTTTGGGGTGTCCCTGGCCAATAATCCCCCAGATTACTGATGCCTGGTTTATTCCTTCCTGCAATCCCCATTTCTTGATGGTGATTGATGTATTTTCTCACTCTTTCTTTATATAGGCTGTGAATGCTTTAGTTTCATCTCTGGAAAGTTACATCAGAGCACATGGAAGAACAAAGGCAACCCCTTAAACAAATTGGGGGGGGGAGAAAAAGCACAATTATTTGAATGAATCGGTGACAGATTCTGCATACTCATTCGCAAACACTCCAAACCCCTTCTTCTGTTTTCCAATAATGATGCTTAGGGAGTTGGGTGACCTTCTACATCCAACAAATGAAGTAAAAGAACGAAAATGAAGCGACCTTCAGCTCATTGAGGCTGAAGAAAACTGCAACCAGATATTCGTTCATTGTCATCAGGAAAAGAAAGTAAGGTTGTACCCCATACCTGCTGGTGAACAGAACATAGTTTAATTCTATTTATTTTCATAGGCATTGTTTCAGATGGATTGGGGGGAGGTGGGCAGGGGAGAAATTAATTAATTAAATAAATAAATAAATAAATAACTAAATACTCATATGACAGATCCCAACTGGGCTCCATTCTATTCAATTTTTCATAGCTTGGTGGACCATTTTGGCCAGACATCTAGCTGAAGAAGATCTAGGGCACTCTTAGATCTGCCTGAAGATCTACAAGGCAGAGGAGACTTCACCTCATATGGCTCACTGGTCCTATTGTTAATTACTTTACTGACAACATTGTTACCCAAAATGTCCCTTCCAGGAACTTAAGCCTCTTCTATCCAGGTCTCAGCCCTGGGACAGCAGCAGAAGCAAACTTAGATATTCTTCCATGACACTATTGCTCAAGGATTTGAAGGATTATCCTGTCTCACAGTTCCTGGGACTGTAGAAATGGAAGAGGGCCTCCAGAACAACATAATCGGGAATGGGTGTCCTATGGTCCTCAGAAATTACTGGACCACAGATCTGAGCAACCCATATTATTAGCCTCATCAGTTGGAACCATTAGGAGCTGAGGGTCATCAACACTCAGAGGGTTGGAGAAGGGATGATTTGAAGCATTTCCTGCCTATGCCTTCCCAAGAGTCAGCTGCCAAGTCTCTATTGGATGATTTCTGGTGCAAGAGGGCCCACCACCTCTCTTTTCAATTTATTCCACTATTGAATGGTTCTTACCATCCAGACCTTTTTCCTCCCTCATATTCAAAAATGTTTTTCCTACTATTGTAGTCATTCCAACATGAATCACTTTCGTATAGTTGGAGGCAAGGTAATGGACCAGAGAAAACTTGTTTAGATGTGATTCTCTAGCATCATTTGTCAGGCACCAGGCTAGAAAAGGCCTTGGTTGTCCTTTTTACAAGAAACCACTGTGCTTCACCGCTAATTCCCACAATAACTTCTGTAATGGAGCCATGA
Source organism: Liasis olivaceus (assembly GCA_030867105.1). Classification (NCBI taxonomy): domain Eukaryota; kingdom Metazoa; phylum Chordata; class Lepidosauria; order Squamata; family Pythonidae; genus Liasis; species Liasis olivaceus. The sequence continues at coordinate 7,221,459 of CM061349.1, forward strand.
AGGGTGCTTACTCCGTGACCTGGAGGGTGTACGTAGTTGGAGAATCCATCTCGGGTAGAAGATCCCAGTAACATGTGATGTTTTTTCCCCAGAAGCTGACACAGTACTTAATCTTCAGGGTTCTTGGAGTCACTCCTTAAGAAGAAACCAAGGCACGAAAACCAGTTATGCTTGCCGAAAGGGTTTTAAGTATACAATAAATGAAGCAGAGAAGTCATCAGCTGTCAGTCACATTAGAAGAAAGAAGAGATACAGTTTGGGATAGTGATTAAAGGCACCAGGAGACCATGAGTTCAAGTCTTGCCTTAGACATGAAGCCAGCTGGATGACTTTGGGCCAGCCCTGGGAAGAAAAAGGCGACAGCAAACCGCTTCCAAAAATGATGCCAAGAAATCTGCTGGGACTTGTGCGAAGGGCAGGGCTTGGATCGCATGGCTGTGACTGCCATCTTGAATTTTTTGACCCCCTCTTTGTGGACACTCCTGTCTGTAGAGAATCCATCTCTCAGCCTTTGAAAGCCTTTTAAACCTCCCGAGGGGTTTTATCTGCCCACTGTATTAAAAAAAATGAGACACACCACTGAGGCAGGCCTAATTCAGTAGCTTTCTTATCACGCTTGTATGGGGGGAGTTGTAAAATGCCTTTGGGGGCCCTCTTCAACAAGGAGGACCAGGCGGAGTTGCCATAACATTACCAGCGATCCAGACAACCACCTCAACATCCAATAGAGCCTCAACAATTTCAGTGGAAGTCCTCTTCACTTCTTTTCACCCCAAGTGAGTTTCAAAAGGGAAGTCCCAGACAGTGGTTTGGAACTTCCAGTTATCATGATCATCCTCATGATCATCCTCTGCCCAGAGTCACTGGGAGTCAGATGATGTACCAATTAAATAATTAAATAAATCATCATCATGGGCATCCTCAGGGGAGGTCAAAACAGTCAAGATGGTGGTATACCCATGTGGTCAAAGCCTTGCCCCCTTTTTAGGTGGGCCATGTAGGTATGGCCACCATCTTGACTTTTTTGATCCCCTTCACCCATGGACCCCCTGCTGAAATTCCCCCTCTTTGTGGCCTATTAATGTGATGTAAAAATGGGGAGAGATATGCTGGCTTACTGCTCCCTTTTCCCTCCCTGCCAAGATGGTGGCTTCCTGTCAGGCCCAGCCCAAGAACAACAGGGAAACAGTCCAACTGAGTTCAGTTCCTTTATTGCTTACACCGTATAGACAGAATCTTGCCAGACTAAATCTGTACTACTGCAACTAGTGGATATTCCCCGGGAGACTGTAGGGAGTGGCTATTCTAAATCTCTTACACTTCCCGCGCTCCTGCTCCGGACTGTGTTGTCCCTTGTTTCTCTGCCCTTCCTGGGAGGCTCCCCCTCCTTCCTGAGAACCTTGCTGTCTTCTGCAATCCACCACACTTTCCTTCTCATACAGGGGGCTCGATGCAAATGTTCTCTGTCCCCTAAACAGCTCAAATGCACAGAACCCAAATGGCCCATACCATCTCTGGCATTAGAAAAAGCCAAGCCAAGCAAAATTGGAAATTTCAGCAAACACTCATAGACCTCCACTTGAAGCCTTTTCAGATTGCAATGTAGAAATTCCTTTACAGTATAAAAGGGCAGTTGTTTGCTTTGGAAATGTCCAAATAATGGGTGGGGGTGAACCAGTGGCATCTGCAGCAAATTGTGGTGATCTGTGGATCTCCACGCGAATGCCATGATTATGTTCAGACTTCCTGATGTCTGACACAAATCGGTTAAGTTGCAGTCTTTGTGTGATGACACCATCACACACGCTTTGTCATTCGCCCCACTCAGCTCACCTAATACACTGTTTCTCAACCTTAGCAACTTTAAGATATGTGGACTTCAACTCCCAGGATTCCCTAGCCAGCATTTATGGACTTCAACTCCCAGAATTCCCCAACCAGCATTGCCGAGGTTGAAAAACACTGGGTTAATCCAAAGCAATGTTTCTCAGCCTTGGCAACTTTAAGACGTGTGGACTTCAACTCCCAGAATTTCCCAGCCAGCCATGCTGGCTGGGGAATTCTGGGAGTTGAAGTCCACACATCTTAAAGCGGCCGGGTTTGAGAAACGCTGTGTTCCAAGTAGGAGTAAATGTCGAATTTTGGAAGCTGCAGGAGGAATTCCCCAGCCTCCCTGTATTTACCATCCAGTCTCCCAAGGCAGACTGCTCCTGCACATGGAGGTTCCTCTCTGCTGTCACTGCAGAAGTCTGTAGGAGAAGCTTAGTTGCATTAAACCAAGATGCTCCCTCAGCCAGCATCTAGGTCCCCCCCCCCCGGTTCTCTTTCTAGCCTCTATCTGACCTGGTGGTCACCCCTTCATCTTGTGGCAGGGATTAAACTAACAATGTGCCATGAACTAACTATGCGTGGTTGCCAAAGGAAGTTTGCCCCTTCTCTCTTTTTAGGGGCTGGGCTGCTGTGCAGAACCGCTCTTTTCACCAACAAACCACCTTTGCGTCATGCAGGATGTGATGCAATAGGGACAGCTTCCTTAACCGACTCAGGGGCTGCAATCATGCAACCGTACAAGAAAAATGAAGGCCTTTTCCTGAATGTTTTATCTGGCAATTTTCTTTGGTTTAATGTCAGCTGACTAAAAAACTGGGAGCCAGTTTGGTTGAGGGCAGTGTTTCTCAACCTCAGTCACTTTAAGATGGGCGGACTTCAACTCCCAGAATTCCCCAGCCAGCCTTGCTGGCTGGGAAATTCTGGGAGTTGAAGTCCACCCGTCTTAAAGTTGCCAAGGTTGAGAAACACTGGTCCAAAGGCTTATCTAATTTAAAGAAATTTGGGGGGTTCAGGGGGGAGAGAGCTGCACCCCTGAAGAGGCCCAGTTTATGCTGTGTTTTGGCTTCAGTCTCCCGTTTATTAAACACACACACGTTCATACTACAAATCTTAATCACCTTCCGCCTAAGATTAATCTGATAATTACTATAAAGTGCACACATTTTAAAGAAGAAACAACCCAACCCGTTACCAGAGTGATTAATAATAAATTGCAGAGGAGAGAGGAGAGATTTCCAGTTGCACGTCGACCCTTTGGAGCCGCACCAGAACAGATGGAAAGATTAGGAGCGATGCGCTGGGGGGGGTAGGGGGGAGAAGTCAGAACGTTGACGGATGGGCTTGGGGCCCGAAGCAAGGGGTGAAATTAGAAGATTGAAGCCCCCCGCCGAAGCAGCCGCCTCCAAGAAAAGAAGAACCCCTAGAGAATCGCCGAGGCACTTATTCCAGCACATATGAGACCTGTACCACATGTTTCCAAACAATTCCATGCTGCGAAGAGCGCGCATGGAGCATCACAGGGGAAAAGATTGGCGTGACTTCAACACGAACGCCATCTCCGCCCGCATGGCTGCATGGAGTGGTTACAAGAGGAGGTCCAATTGCTTCCCAAACAGGATGAGAGCGATCGATTTTTGATTAAGGGCCATCAAGTGCGTGTTGATTCTTAGCAATCGCATAGGTAAGACGTTCTCCCCACATAAACTCCTGCTGCGATCAACGTCTTCTGCCAAGCCCACCGAGTCCAAAAGAGGATCGCTGAGTGGAAATGTGTCAGATGAAAAACTTGGGCTCGAATTTTGGGGGGTGGGGAGAGAGGGAGGGAGAGCAGGGTCTGAAATCCCCCAACAATTGGGGCAGGACATGGGGGTGGTCAACACTTCTTAGGGAGGTGGGCTTCAGTCATGAAATAAAGGTAGCCAGATCTGCAAACTTCACTTCCATCCACATTTTTAGAAACATTCCTGAAAGACTTTCTACTGTTCGGGGGTGGGGGTGGCACTGCACGTTTGCAAAGCTAAGTTCTTGTTGGAAGCAGACTCAATGGAATTCTTCTCCACTTGCCCGGCCCAATTCGTATAGCCCTACATAGGTTGTAGATCAGTGCCATGACCTAAAGATGTGGAAGAGGCAGAAGAAGGAGGAAGAGGAGGTGGAGGAGAATGTGAGCATTCAACTTAGACTTTAAAAAGTCCTTGGTCTGGATCTATGAGTTGATTTTCTCCTACATTTGGATTTGCTTCAATCAGTTCTTCTCCTGTTTTTTCTCCTACATTTGGATTGCTTCAATCAGTTCTTCTCATTCTGTTGGTGAAGAGGTTGGAATGCTCCCAACTATATTTAAGCCAGTTCTAAAAAAATTAGACCATTATTGGGGCAGCAGTAGGATGTTCCTCTTCTTCCTCTTCCTCCTTTTCTTCTTTCTCTTTCTCTTTCTCCTCCTTTTCCTCTTCCTCCTCCTTTTATTCTTCCTCTTCTTCCTCTTCTTCTTCCCCTTCTTCCTCCCCCTCTTCCTCTTCCTCTCCCTTCTCCTCCCCCTGTTAGTTTGGATTTTCTTGGGCTTAGCTTCAAGGGGACCCTCTGGTCCACAGAAGCAACTCGATTCTCCTCGTGAAGGCAAAGAGGCAATGTAAACCCTCGAGATGCCACTTGGCATAGCTTCAAAGCCTTCACCGCACATCCAAGAAGCAGAATATTAGTTTGTGCACGCTGTGCTGGGAAGCCTCTTCTGGCCTTTGTAGTAGCTGACCAGAAGTCATTGAATCTGGAACGGAAAGGTTGGAAGAGATCTTGGAGATCCAATCCAGCCTAGTAGAGATCATCTGCCCAGTGCAGGAGCCCACAAACACAGCATCCCACAGATGTTCATCTGGCCTTTGTTGAAACACCTCCAGTGTTTCACCCACCAATGCTCCAGGCATTACCATTAGGACATTTTTCCCCCATTTGAAATCTCCTCCCTGGTAATTTCAACAAGCCCTAGATCGCAACGGTTAGAAGGGATCTGAGAGATCATTTAGTCTCACTTCTGTGCTGCATCCCTGGCAGATGGTTTAATCACCCCCAGCAAAGAATATCCATCGCCCCCCAATGCAGCCTCTTCCACTGCTGAAAGCTTTTTAACATATTAGAGTTGTTGACAAGGCACTTTTCATCGGTCCCCCTTGAATCTTCATCTGCATAACTACCCTATCCCTCCCTCCCTTTTTCCTTCATGGCCTCATTTCTCTGTATTTAAATCCTCCATCAGTCAAGCTGCTCCATGCATCTGATGAAGTGAGTTGTCTCTCATAAAAGCTTCTGCCTTACAATAACATGGGTTCGCCTTAAAAGGAGCTACAGGCTCTTTCTGATTTTAGACTATGTAGATGATATTTACCACCATGTATCTTATCTCAGATAATTATTTTAGCTCACATCTTATCTTAAGCTCTCTATCCCTTTCTGTAAATGCTGAGCACCAGGACCTGGGCAGCTTCAAAAGCTAACGCTCTCTATAGAGTCATCTCAAATGACCAATTTCTGTTGGAGGGTTTGAACCTAGAGAATAATATCTGGCTATCTACATCTGATGAATCCCCATAAGGAGGATATTGGTCATGTAGTGCCTGCTTCCTGGTGCTCTGTGTAACTGAAATCACCATACAAGATATACACTGCCAAGAGGGGGTTGGAAGTCATGTCAAACTCTGCACGTGGAGCCATGATGTCATGTAACATCCGTATTTCTCTTCTCAGAGAACGTAAGAGATGTATTGTATATACAATTCTGATAGATCCTTATCCTTAGGAAATTCTAGAATGGGAGATGTGAAAGGGAACATCTGGTCCAGCCCTGGGCAGGAATTCATCATTACAGCATCCTCAGTGGATGGTCCTCTAATCTTTATTTAAAGATTTTTCACAGAAGAGTCCAATCTTTCTGTTCCATTGCTCAACCTATCTTGATTGATTGATTATATGCCATCAAGTCGGTGTCGACTCTTAGCGACCACATAGATTTTCTCCATGGAAACCCATCTTACTGAGTGGAACTTCTTCTAGAATACAAGGGTTGAAAGGGTTCTTGGAGGTCGGCTATTCCAAGTCCCTGTCCCCCATGAATCCATTGCTATACTATCAATGGTTAATTCAAGCCCACCCAGTGCATGGCTAGAGGTGTTGGGTCTGCTTTGCTTTTAGAAATGAGAAGACTTCACAGGTGTATGGAGGCTGGTTCAAAGGATGCTTTGCTAGAAATATCAAGAAGGGGGTGCTTGAGATTTCGCACAGCTCTAGAAAGGGAGGGTCTATGGAGGATCTTTTACAGCAGGGACGAACACGTTTTTGTGGCCAGAGGGCAAATTTCTGAAATGATTCCTCAGTTTGGGTTCCAGTGGGCTGGAAGAAGCAGAGGATGAGAGAATGAGGTCTCCGGGGAGGCTGGGTAGAGACAATCTCTCTTTATCTCTCTCTTTTTTCTTTTTTCAATTTTGAAAAGTCTGAAGCCTTGTTTTTTTAGAAGGAAAACAGATGCATCAGGACTGAGATGCATAATACCTTTTTTCCTTATTGCCTTGTTAAAAAGAATTGTCACTCAAGTCCAGCCATTTGCTGCAGAATTTTTATGTGTCTTTCCATGTTTTGCATTTTGGGGAGCTCCAATAATGGAGCTAAAGCCACATAGCTGCGGGCTGTGAATTGCCCGGACCTGGACTTAATAAAGTCATAGGAACATCTCCTCGTCAACTTGGAAGCCTCTCCAACTTCAGACTATGATAAGCCAGCCCTGCTCCCTTTCTCCACTTTAGTTCATTCTATTGTGTAAATTCCCCAGCCTGTGTCTTAAAACCCTTTCCTACCCATATGGAATGCATCCTTTGATTTTTGCATTATTTTTGACTTCCTTAAATTTACTGATACTTTATAAAAGCTTTTCTTCCCCTTCAGAAATGACTTATTTTGATGAGTCCAAATTTCTATGGAGCTATTTTGAGTGCAGCATAAAATAGTATACAGGTAGTCCTCAACTTAACTTATTTGCTTAACGACTGTGGGATTCACTTAATGACCATGGTGATTTGCTTAACCACTGCGGCAAAAAAGATTGTAAAATCAGGTGCAACTTACTTAACGGCCACTTTGCTTAGCAGTGGAGGTTCTGGTCCTGATTGTGATCATAAGTCGAGGACTACCTGTATAACTAAACTAAGTCAACTGAAGTCAACTAAGCCAACTCAGCTCAGCTTAGCTCATCATGGGAGTACCTTGGGTTAAATTTTAGTTAGAAAATGAATGTTTCTTTAATGGATTTCTCCTTGCAGATGCGTTTGTGACACCACAGTGCTTGGGAATGATTGCTGCAGAGAGGCCTTTCTATAGAAATGGGGGGTAAGTTAAGACCAGTGTCCATGGGACTGATTCATGGGCAGTGAATGCAGACTGCTGGCATGTGACATGTAATACTTCCACAATCAAACAACTGTCAGTGTATAGTGTATATGCACATACACTAAAACATCCACAATGAGGTTAAAACCAATAAAAATAGTTATAGCAATAAAAACAATAACCACATCGGCCCCACATAAAGACATAAAGGCACAAAAATGATTAAAAAAACAAAGAACATAACACCTTGTCAAACTTGGACAAGGATTGAGGGCTTTGAGAATTGGGCCAGGGGCCACCTTTCCAAAGTAGGCCAGGATTAAGAAGTGGGTGAATGCAGGGCAAACACCCCATTCGACTTAATCAATTTGGAATTAGAATGGCATTCCATTGATATTCTGACTCCCTGCGTATCACATCAAAAATTACAGTTCAAGGGTGGCTTTGTGAAGGACTCTAGAGACAACACCCAAGGCTTGAAGGTGGGGAGGGGGCGAAGGCTCTGGGGGCTTGGGTCGTACACCCGGTGATCTAATTAATCCATACGAGAGGAATGAATTGAAGTTGGAATCCAAACCGCGGTGCTCCCTGCGCTGTGCCTCCAGGGAGAGGAGGGGAGAGCATCAACTGCTCCCGGGACTTCCACCACCAACTCCTCTCCCCTTCAGCCTCCAAAGCCACTTGGAATCCCCTTCCTCTGGGGCGGGGGGCCAAAGCTGATGGAAAGGAATCGGAGAGCTGGGCTGGCCTTCTTCCAGCAGTCTGCAGCCCTGGACACAATGTTCCCTCTACTTCCACGAAGCCAGCGCAGGGGGAAAAAAAAATACAGGTATTGAATTGAATACGGAGCGAACGTGGCTCAGGAGGAGCAAACGGAAACAGCGAGTGAAAGGGCAGGAGATCCAGAGCAACCCAGCTGGGGAGGAGGAGGATCAGCTGACAAGGTGGGGTGAGGGGCATAAAAGCTTGCCTTGCCAACAAAAGTGGGGAGGAAGACAAGAGGGAGTCGATTAATGCCCCTGTTCTGGTTCCCGGTTCAAAAATCTTCCTGGGCCTCCCCAGCAGGGTGGAACATTTGTTTTCACTTTCACCTTCTCCTGTGTATCGGGTGCAATCTTTATCAGGAGAGATGGAGTCCCAGGCTCCGGATCTATTGCAAAAAAGGAAACTTCTTTCCCCTCGTTTGCACCATTTTTAAATTAAAAAGAAAAAAAAAAGCTGTATTCTAGGGAGGGGGAGACTACCCAGCAGGAATCTGGGGGACATGTCATTAAGTTTGTGGTTGTTATAGGTTAGTTTTGTAGATTTATACAGGTAGTCCTTGCTTAGCGACCACAATTGGGACCAGCAACTCCATCACTAAGCACCACGGTTGTTAAGCAAAACATCACGTGACTGCAACGAGCTTACAACCTCCCCTCCCCTTCGGTCATTAACTGAATCACAACGGTCATTAAGTAAGACATCACGTGACCGTGACTTATGATTTTACTTCCATCTTCTCTATTAACTCTGCTTGTCACAAGGCAGTTGCGAAGCACACAAATGGCAATCACATGGCCGCAGGACACTGCAGCAGTCATAAATGTGAGAATTGGTTGCAAAGCTTTTTTTTTACACTGTTGTAACTTCAAATGGTTGCTAAATGAGGCAGTTGTTAAGCAAGGACTACCTGTATCCTCTTTTTCCCTCGGAGTACAAAGCACCATCTATAGAGACATAGCTATCAGCTATGATGTCATCACACATGTCATGGCATCATCACACAAATGATGCATTTGGGCAATGATGCCATGATGCATAGGATACTACTTGCCTCATAGTTCTCCATGCATGGAAGTCTCCCTTCATTTTAGCCCCATAGCAACAGCCCTGTGAGGTAGGTCTGGCAGAGAAAAATTGATTGGTCTGAAGTCCCCCACTGAGTTTCGGTGGCTAAGGGTGCACTTGGATCTCCCCAGCTTTAGTCCAACATCCTCACCACAGATGGGAACAACTGTGAAGTTCCCTAATTTTGCATTTGCAGCCTTAAGCACAAATGAAAAGATAGTATAATTTGAAATATGCAGTTAACCAATAGTTTTGTGTGTGTGTGTGTGTGTGTGTGTGTCCATGGCAACAAGAGAGAATGGTTTGCTATTGCATGTTTTAAAAAACTTCCTAGTCTAGTCTATAGCACTGGAGTCCCTGGTGGTCTTTCATCCAAGTAATCATCTGGACCAAACCTGCTTAATCTCTAATCTAAACCACCTGGTGGAATTGCTTTGTGCACAATTGCAACGTGGTGGTCAAGATCATTGGCAGACCCCACCCCTAGCATCAGGCACTGACACCAAGATCACCAAATCAGTGACCCTGTGGATTTAGCAACAAGGAGCTCCAGCTTGTGGTCATGCCAACCATTGAGTTCCAGCACATCCTAGGACTTCCATGGTTGTGGCTTCATGACCTGGTGATCTCTTGGTCTAAGGACACATTGGTCTTCCTGTCAAACAACGTTGTGAACATGTGGAAAACCTGTGGGCCACTCAAGAGCTGTCTGGAACTGAGCATGTATCTGAGCAACTACCGACCAAGTGTGTGGAATTCCATGACGTCTTCAAGGCCAAGGAGGTTGACCATTTTCTGCTGCATTTCTGCTTCATGATTGTTAGATTAATCTAGTATCAGAGCAACCACCCCTGAAGGATATTTGTATGTCTTCTCTGAGCCAGAAATAGAGACTTTTTACAACTTCATAACAAAACAATCTACAACAAAGTTTCAACTACCGTCCTACTTCTCCAGCAGGTTCCCTGTCCTATTCATGAAGAAGAACTGTGGGGCACTCCACCTCTGTAATGACTATCAAATCCTAAACCAAATCACGGTGTGCAATTGTTACCCCCTTCTGCTGATTACAGACCTCCTAGAATGGCTATGCTCCCCCACCATCCTCACCAAACTGGATTTTTGTGGAGCATGGAATCTGGTCCAAACCAAGGAAGGGAATGAATAGAAGACTGTTTTCCAGACAAAGTTCGGCCATTTTGAATATTTGGTCATGTTTTTTAGCCTCAGCAGTTTTCTAGCATTTCGTGAATGACCTCTTCCAGAACCTGATGGAGCAGTCTGCCATTGCCAGTCTAGACAACATTTTGATTTATTCCTGGACACCTCAGGAACACCCCACCCACATTAAAATAATCTTGCAGTGACTCCAAGAACATCCCTCGTATGATATGTTAGAAATATGCACATTCAATATTGCTTAGGTAGAGTTCCTGAGATAACACATTTTGGCCCAAGGCCTGGTCATGGACACTGTAAAAATGATTCAGGACTGGCAACTTCCAAAGAATAAAAAAGATGTAAAGTGGTTTCTAGGATTCATTAAATTTATCACAAATTTATTCCTGCCTTTTTGTGCATCACTGCCTTCATCTGTGGGCTGCTCTGGAGCAAAATGCCTTGTCATTGGGATCCTAAAGCACAGCAGGCCTCCCAACATGTAAAGGAGATGGTTGTGTCCTCACCTCTTCTGCAGCAGCACCAGCCCCACAGAGCTCTTCCTCGTGGATGCTGATGTCACCAACATTACTGTCACAGCAGTCTTCCTACAACCCTCAGGGCTGGGTCAACCACCCTTGCACTGTGCTTAGGGAAGTGGACACTGGCCAGAGTCAACTATCCATCAGGAAGAAGGAGCTGTTCATCATCAAAGGTGCCTTCAAGGTAGGGGGGCACAATCGGGAAGGGGCATGGCATCCAGGATAGGTGCAGACGGACCACTGGAATGTGGAACATCTGCACTTGACTTGAAGACTCACAGTGCCAAGTTTGCTGCTCCATCTTTTTCTTGCATTTCAGTTTCGTGGTTTTCTACGTGAGGCAAATGGGTGGATGACCTCTTGAGGCTTCTAAACTACAGGTAGTCCTCGCTTAACCATGGCAATTGGAACCAGAATTTCTGTCGCTAAGCAATCCCTCCTCGGTAAGGGGGATCTGGAGATTCATTTGCAGGGCCGCATGGAGGAATTCTCAGAGCACCTGCAGGATAAAATTGCTCCGGACCCCCTCGGCAAAAGAACTCTTGACTAGCGGGGTCCAGAAGGCGGGCCTTCTCTGCTGTAGCCCCCGCCCTTTGGAACATCTTGCCCCCAGAGCTGAGACAGGCCCCCTCACTCCAGGCCTTTCGGAGGGACTTGAAGACCTGGCTCTGCCATCTGGCCTGGGGTAGAGAGGGAGGTCATCAGATATAGGGTTGGCTAGCCCCATAGAGGCCTGGTGTTGCTTCCATCGGCCTCCTGGATTTTTCCTCTTCCTTTATTCTGTGTAAATGTGTTATAAATTTTAACTATATATTTATTTATTGTTTTAATCTGTTGTAAGCCACCCAGAGTCCCCCATTGGGGGGAGATGGGCGGGGCTAAGTTTGAGAAATAAATAAATAAATAAATAAAAAACCCAAATGTGGTTGTAAAGCATGATGTCATGTGACTGCATTGCTTAGCAATGGCAATCCCTGGAGTCCCCGCTGGCATCTTTAAGCAAGAATCGCGGGTCGTTAAGCAAGGACCTCCTCGTGACTTCCTGCCAGCTTCCAACAACCAGCCAGTGGTGAAGCCGGCAGAAAGTTGCAAGTCCCAGGTGGCTCGCAAGCAGGCTGGCGGGTGGGTAAGTGGCTGCTGCCAGGTGGGGTGGGGTGCACTGGTGGCTGCAGCAGTCCACACAGGTGATTTGGGGCCTAGGGTTAGCTGCTGCTGAGTGCGGGAGACTTACCCGAGCTACCTGCAACCTTCCCTGCTGGCTTCCCCATTGATTTTGCTTGTGGGAAGCCAGTAGGGAAGGTCACAAATGGCGATCATATGACTGCAGGACGCTGCAACTGTCGTAAGTGCGACCCAGTTGCCAATTGCCTGAATCCCAGTCATGTGTCTGCGAGGGCTCTGCGACGGCTGGAACTTCGAGGATTGGTCATTAAGTACTACTCGTTCAGCACGGTCACAACTTTCAATGGTCACTGAATGAGTGGTTGGTAAGCGAGGACTACCTGTATGGGGCAGAAGCCTTGAAGACACAATTAGCAACCATCCTATGTCTGGAGAACCTCGCAGTCAGGGACCCGCTTCTTTGACAGCGTACATCAGAGGCCAGCAGGAAAAGAGCCATTCACCCAGTTCAACTTCCCCATGATCACTTTGGGGTCTTCCCTATGTTAGAGTTTCCAGTGGCATGAAAAATATCTGGGTAAGTGATGAGGAGGGGAGAGAAGTGGTCTTTCAGGATCAGATTCCTCTCTCCAATTGGAAGGCACTGGAGGATCAAAACCCATCAAACCTTCAGGTTACAGCTCCAACAGACTTGTTTCAAAATGAGCAAACACTTGCATTTGGACCGGAGAAATAGGTCACTGCTCTGTGGTTTTTCCTGGACCATTTAATTGCAAAAAAGGTTGAGAAAATAAGATAACAGCTTAAAGGGGATGTTGTTGATTTGACATCTGCTAATGATTTGATTGACAGAGAACGACACTTGCTTTAGGTTTTGGAAACCAGCAACTCAAGGAAGGTTTTTCTAAATCCACTGAAAACTGGTTTCGATCTCTATTCTTACCTATGCAGGAAAGGCAGGGGAGGAGAGCCACGATCCAGACCAGAGGGAGAGGCATCACGAAGCTCACAGCACACAACAGCTGCAAAGAGGTGATAATAGAAAGGATTTAAAACTCCCCTGTGTCCCCCCCCTTTTTTAATCAAATCAGTGTGCCTAATGCACATTTTAAATTATGCATATGCACATCTCTAACAAACCCGGCTCCTTTGTCACTCTGCAAGCTGGCACAAGGAAGAGACACTTCAACAAGGCAAATGAAGGGGAAGTGGGTGCTTAACACTGATTCAGCTGTTGCTTTTCTGCTCCTACTACCCCATTCCAGGAACCTTCCTCCTTGCATGGAAATCTTGGTGTCGGAGCCAAGACAGAGAACTAGCATTTTGCCAGGACTTTACTGTGAAATCTGTCCATCAGAAGGACCACTGATCCCCCTTTAGGCTCTCTAACTCAGGGTTCCTCAACCTCAGCAACTTTAAGATGGGTGGACTTCAACTCCCAGAATTCCCCAGTCAGCCATGCTGGCTGGGGAATTCTGGGAGTTGAAGTCCACCCATCTTAAAGTTGCTGAGGTTGAGGAACCCTGCTCTAACTGTTGTCATGAGGTTAGCCAAAAAGAAAGATACCCCTTGGGGAGTGGGTACCACCTCTAGAAAGGTTACGCAATCGTCTGATTTCCCATGCCCTGGAACCAGATTGAGCTGGAGCATGACTAGTAAGAATAGCTTACTCTACTCCTGATCAGTTGAGTATCACGTTGAAAAGAGAAAGTGTGACGAGACAAATAAGGTATTGCTTGGGTTTTCACAAAACGTTAAGACCCCAACCCAGGTTAATGAAGCCCACAAGACTCAGGGCAGGTGAAGAGATCATCTTTCTTCCATCAGTACATTGTTAAACTGTGGAACTCCCCACCACATCATGTGACAACGGCCACCAACTGGGATGACTTTAAAAAGGGGTGGGTCAATTCACAGGGAATGACAGTTTATACATAGCTACTAACTATTTGTGAGAGTCACGACCAGGGGGGTCAAGAATTTACTCTCGTCACCCGAGCAACAAGGAACTGATAAGAGGATGAGACTGAACCCTCCCTAAAGAATGCAAGGGAGGTTGGGAGGGTGACCCTGGAATTTGCTCTCACTCTGAGAAGATTTCTGTAACGGGAGAAAGGCCATTAAACCTTGCTGGATTAAATCTGTACTGTCTCCTGGAGTTTCCTGGGCTAATCCTGACACTATTGTGGCTTTTGGCTCCTTCCCCAATCTTCATTGTAAGCAATTATTTTCCGATTTGAATTGTTCCACTGCTAAGGAAGCAAAGTTGTAAGGGGCTTTTGGGTGTCCGGGTTAAGTTCTAATTGGCCATCCTGAAATCCATGTTCAGAGATAGACTACCTCTGATGATCTCGTGCTGGGGAGCCATAGTGGGTGTGAATGACGGTCCCTCTGTCCTACTCATGGGGTTCTGAATCGCTCCTGGTTGGCCCCCGTCTGCAGGTCACCTAGGCAGTTTTTTGGGTTCATCATTCCAGAGTTGCTACATGGCACCTCTGAGATTCCCTCCAGGTGTCACCCTGGCTGGACATCTTCCCATCCCAACTTTTGGGTGTCCTCCTGTTTCTCTCCCCTCCCTCCTCCCCACTCATCTTTTATCCCCTTCAACATGGTCCTAATTGGCCAAATGTTCAAAACGTCAAGTAGGCAAATCTTCTTCACTTCCTGGAATTCTGCCTGCTTTCCTGGCATCTGAGTTTCCAGACAGCCAAAAGACTGAAGGGGGATGAGTTAGCCTTCGTTGCTCTGAAGGGCAGGGCTAGTGCTGAAAGTTTCGGGGGAATTGATTTGGGCAAAACGTAGCTGCACTGCCAAATGTGGAGCATTGCCCTGGGACGTGGGACGTTTCTTTCAGCTGGAGGAATTTAAGACCACGAGTTTGGTCAAGAATTGTGTAGTTGTAAGATTTTGGCATGGAATAGATGACCTCTAACGCGCCCTGTAAGGCTACTATTCTACCACGGATTAAAAAAAAAAAAACAGAAATAGGTACTTTGGCTGCAGAATTCTTACCCAGCCTCATCTACTCCTGATTAAATTCGCCTTCTCTTATTTGTAGCAGGAGAGCTGGGTCAGTCTATGGTGACAAAAAACCAGGAGGTGTCTGATCGCACCTTTTCTGTTTAACAAAGTTTATGCCAAAGACAAAGCTTTTGTGAGCTGTAACTCATTTCATCAGATGTATCAATTCTTCTCTTAATGTACTGCTATATAACACATCCTTTGTTTCGCCTGAGATCTATTGTCCTACCATCAATGCTCACAAGCCATAGATGGGTGCTTTGGAAAAGTATGGAGGGGACCGTAAGAGAGCCCCTGGTTTATTACTGCAAACACAGACTTGCCCAGCTCTGCATAACAGGTGTTCGTGAATCTTTTTTTCTAGCATTCCCCAGACCCCCACCTGTTTGTTCAGGAGATGAAGGGCCCTAGAAATGAATCTCTCTGTGGTTCTACATCAGGCTGCCTTATCATTCTGCTCTCCGGCATCTACTCTAGCCTGCCATTTGTTTTACTTTCTCTGCTAAATGACAGTTTGAAAGACAGTACTTACCTCTGAGCAAAGCTTCGGCTGGCACTTTCTTTGGAAATCATTGCTTCTCGCACACACGTGCAGATGGGGTGTGCTCGGTTTCTAGACAAAGAGACAGGCAGGAGGGAGAGAAAAATCATCAAGACTTTTTGCTTCCATCCCGGATGTTTGGAGTCTCTGCGTTTATTCGCCGCCCCAGAAATTCATGCATCTGCTTGGAAGAGAGTCCTAGAGACTCCGACTTGTTCCAGATGAAGACCCCCCTCCCCTGGGTTAAAAAGAAAAAAGAAAGGAGAGCAGGACCCCAGCCACAGCATAAATGAAGTTTGCTTCCTTACTGGGTGAGACAGAAAGCTTACTTCGAATTGGAAAGTGGGGGTCAGCTAATGGACAGAGGCTGGCGAGCATCCCAGGCTGATGGCAACAGGTGAGTGAGTGTTAAGAGCTCTTTTTGTACAAGCTGCCTGTTGTGAAGGGGTGTGGCCTACGCTCCCTGGCCAATCAGCAGAAAGCCCTAGGGAGGGTCTGAATAGTCTAGCATGAAGGTGCCAGAGGAGAAAATGGGACAACCTGAGTGATTGGTACTAGACTTCTGGGCACTTAATTGTTTTTTTCTTAATGAGTATTATTTACCTCTCTTATATGCCAACAAATCAACTCAGTTCTCACTCAAGGCACAGATGGCCAGGTTCAAATTATCCTACTTCAGACACATGATGCCAAGACCCAGCTCTCTGGAAAAGGCTCTGATGCTGGGAAAGGTGGAAGGAAAGAGAAGAGGATGACCAGCAGCAGGGCAGAGGGTGTTACAGCAAGAACTGAAGGGCCAAGTTGGGACAGAGCCTCCTGGAGAAGGTCCATCTATGTGGCCTCTAATAATCACCACTAACTTGATGGCACATAATCAATCAATCAGTATGAATTCCTTGCTCTGTTGAGAAGTCTGTAATGATTAGAAAGGTGGAAGAAAAGAGAAGAAGAGGATGACCAGCAGCAAGGGGGATAGACTCAGTAACAGAGGTGATGAGTGCACTGTTGGGAGACATGAAAGACCAGGTTAGGGAGAGATCACCGTGGAGAAAATCTATCTACGTGGGCACTAGGAGTCGAAAACAAATTGATGGCATGCAATCAATCAATCAATCAATCAATCAATCAATCAATCAATCAATCAATCAGTATGCCAAAGATGGGCCTTTAGAAATAGTTCACCTTGCTCAGCCACTGCAGGCCTCCTCTGTAAATCAGTTCAGCAGTGGCTTGGAAGTGACTCAGCTGACAAGGTTGGTGGGCTGAGGATCTTTGATCTGGAGTTATTCAAATGCCCTGAGGGTTAAGCCAACGTCTGACATCTGGAGGTTTTATTACTATGCAACCTTGTGGTCTGTGTGGCCTGACGCATGTTTGGGTCCTTAATCTAGCACAACGTGGCTGGTCTGGCACTCAGTAGGCCAGTGGGAATGCAACTCTCTAGGTTCCCAGTTAACATACTCCAGCAGGCTTAGGGTTTGTCCAACCCAGTCACTCCACACAGGGAGAAATGGGGCTTATACAACACACTGTTATGTGTTGGCTGACTTGGCTCTCAGTCTAAGATGTAATAGTAGGTGGGAAAGGGCTTGGGAGAGGGGGCAAAGAGGGCATAGCTGCATAATGGGTGGATAAAGAGGGTCAGAAGGGACCCTCCCTAACTTCTCAGACTGTAAAGGAGACGGGAGATTTGTCCTTTCAGACTGGCAAGATTCTGTTCATGTACCTTTACGATAAAGTAGAATTAGCTCATCTGGTCATGTTTCCTGTCTAGTCCACCTGGGAAGGCCGACATCAATCTTGCAAGTCGTGAGTCCAGGGGAACTCCCAGATTACGCACCGGGTCCGTCTGGGGCAGTGCAGCCCCATCCAAGACTAAAGAGGGCAATTCTCCATGGACCAAAGAACCTCAAACTCAGAGTTATCCCATCTTGCCAGGGTTCAGCTTCAACTCGTTGCTCCCCATCCAGACCTTAACAGCCGCTAGGCACTGCGAGAGGGACGTCATGGCATCACTTAACTCACCATGGGCTGAGATATACAGCTGGGTATCAACAGCATACTGATAATATCTCACCCCATAGCAACAGGTGATGTCTCCCAGTGGCTTCACATACATGTTAAACAGAAGTGGAGAAAGTACTGATCACCTGTGCTGGAGGTCTTCCAACAGAGGGTGGATGGTAATTTGTCAGAGAAGCTCTAGTGCAGTGTGTTTCAACCTTGGCAACTTTAAGATGTGTGGACCAGTGGGGGATTCTGGGGGTTGAAGTCCACACATCTTAAAGTTGCCAAGTTTGAAACACACTGCTCTAGTGGATCCTGCAGAGACAGGTGTTAGGCTAGACAACCTCTCGGATGCGTTCTAGATGATTCTATATTCCTACCCCTCCAGTGGCAGCCGATGGACAGCTTGGGTGGGCAAGTTCTTTACACAGAAGGGGACTCTCACTTCACCCATGAAGCAGGTCACAGCCTCTGATGCCAATCACTGTAGATGACTCTTTGGTTCAGACTTTCCCAGTTTTGAGTTCTCCAGCTGCTTTGGGCTATCTATCTGGCTGAAGCTGAGTCAGGCCACCAGGACATTGTCCAGCCTTCAGAGTCCCCCAGTGGCCAATTGGATATGTTTGTGAAGTTCACAAGGATGAGCTTCCCTCTTTTCCTGTTCCTTCCTAGCCCCCAGCATAAAGGTCTGCTGCTTCAGATTCAGGAGGTTGTCCACCAGCCATCAATATGAGCCACTGAGAGCCAGAAATTCCAAGGATCTATCCAGTCCCCTTTTCAAAGCCTCCCAATTGGGTGTTATTCCCACAACGGTCAGTAGCAAATTTTGGGACTTAAAGTTATCACCACTGTGATACCACACCAAATATTTCTCTTACTGGAGGGGTGGTGGCCTACATCCAGGAGACCATTCCTGAGGCACTTCCGTTTCTATTGCATTCCTCTTCAACTCACCTTTTCCCTGGAAACATTTCACAACAGTTTTTGTCTATTGATGGGAATCTGTAACCTCCAGACATGGTCCAATTATAGGTAGTCCTTGGGTTATGACGGCAATTGGGACTGGGATTGCCGTCGCTAAGCGATGTGGTTGTAAAGCACAACAGCATGTGACTGCATCACTTAGCGACAATGATCCTGGCAGTCCCAGTTGCCGTTGTAACCCCAAGATGTTAAATAGGAAACGGTGGGAGTCCCAGGTAAAGAGTGCGGGGATGCTGCAGGAGGTGGGGGAGGTGGAGGGAGGTCCTGGGAGAGTTGGTGCAAGCTGCATGTGAGTTGGGGGAGGTTGCGGGAGGGCTTGGGAGGCCCAGCACAGACACATGAGTGCAGAAAGGCCAGGGGGTGGATGGGGTGGTGGGGCACAGGCACAGAAAGCCTGGAGGGGCTTACCTGTGATGGGATGGAATTATGAAGGCCCAGCTCAGGGAGATAAACATTTTCTTAGATCACCAGAACCGCGTGGGAGGAACAAGAGGATGAGACTGGCACCTCCCTGGGGAATTCACACTGTTGTGGCTGGAGGACTTTGGGAACTGGGGTTTGAGTCTGGGAAGATTCTTGCTAGAGGTTGTAGCTAATAAACATAGCTGGACTGAATTGGCATTGTCTCTTGGAGTTCCTTGGGCTAGGCCTGACATCAATCTTCCCAGACTCAAACCCCAGTTCCCAAAGTCCTCCAGCCACAACAGTGTGAATTCCCCAGGGAGGTGCCAGTCTCATCCTCTTGTTCCTCCCACACGGTTCTGGCGAGCTAAGAAAATGTTTATCTCCCTGAGCTGGGCCTTCATAATTCCATCCCATCACACTACCAGAGCAACTTGTGACCTTCTGTGCCGGCTTCCCCATTGACTTTGCTTGTGGGAAGCCGGCAGGGAAAGTAGCCAATGGTGCTCATGTGACCACGGGATGCTGCAACCATCACAAGTGCGAGCTAGTTGCCAAGTACCCGAATCCTGATCACGTGACCGCAGGGGCGCTGCAACAATCGGAACTTTGAGGACCAGTTGAAGTACCACTTGTTCAGCGCCATTGCACTTCGAACAATCGCTGAACAAGTGGTCGGTAAGTGAGGACTACTTGTATCAGTCTCTGTCAGTTATTGTCAACCCTATAGACCAGACTAAGAAACAGACCCTGCGTAGACCTAAGTCTATTTTTATTAGAACAGCTATAGTAACAGAACTTTGCAAGTCTGAATAGGCTTCCCTTCCTCCCTGTTTTATCTTCATGTGAATTGTGGGGCGTTTCTGTAAACCACTTTTTTGGTCTGGACTCAAATCACGGCTAATCTGGAGAGGTTGGAAGACCAGGTTGAAAGGAACAAGATGTCCTTTTACGAGGAGAAATGAAAGGCACTACATTTAGGAAGAAAAAACTGTAACATGCACATACAAGATGGTTGAGAAGGCTTGGGAACAAACTGAACATGAGCCAGCCAGGTGAGATTAGGGTTTAGAGGGGGGGCAGTAAAGATGACACAGGGACTTTGAGGACAGGTTGGAGGAACTGCGAATGTTCAGCCTGAAGAAAAAAAGATGGACATAGCAAGGTTTGGGTACATAAAAGGGTGTCATAGGGAGGTCAATCAGGAGCTGTTTTCCATGGCCCCAGAAAGTAGGGCTAGAAATAACAACTTGCAACTACCTAGATTTCCTTTAAATACAAGGAAAAGCATTCTGATGGCAAGATCTGAACAACCCTGAAAGATTCTACATCCAGCAGTTGGGGGTTCTCCACCTCTGGAGGCTGGGCAACTCCATCTTGAGAACGGTTGAACTGGTTTTCCTGCACTTTGTAGAGAGTTGAGTAGATGATCCTCATAGTCCCCTCCAACTTGATTGTATGGATTCCAGCTTCTGACTGGCATTATTTACCGGATCTGGCACCTAGCAGGGGGTAGACTAGAGGACTTCTGACGTTCTTGGCAACTCTATGATCCTGTCAGCCTGAGCTACCCCATAGACAAAATGTTAGGTCTAACAATGTCTAAAGCAGTGTTTCCCAACCTTGGCAACCTGAAGATGTGTGGACTTCAACTCCCAGAATTCCCCAGCCAGCATGGCTGGCTGGGGAATTCTGGGAGTTGAAGTCCACACATCTTCAAATGGCCAAGGTTGAGAAACACTGGTCTAAAGAGCCACTTTTGAATGCAACCTGACTTAGCCATACAATGTACAATGGGGAAGGGGAGTCTTTTGGGGAATGTGTGTCTATTTGTGTATAGGAGCGCTGCAAGAAAACATGGAGGTGATGGGATGTCTCTGGGGTGGGTGGATCCAATTTTTCAGCCACGGGAGAGGCTAGTCAAAATATGCATTTTCGCCCACTCTTGTCTACTCCCCTCCCCACAACCTTTAGTTTCCCTGACCATTTTTCTTCATAAACCTTCTGGGATAACTACCCACCTTTGGAAGAGCACAGCATAGGTCGAAATGGTTACATCAAAGAGAGAATATGTGAAGTGCAACTCTATAAACCATCATCACCTATCGGCTTTTGCTACTGGAAGTTCCCTTTTAGGTTTTTTGGGAAAACTCCCTTTTTTTCCCCACAAGAGAGGATTTCCACTCTGATCCTTAACCCACCTCTTCCGTGAGTTTGCAGGAAACTGAAAACTGGCCCCAGAATGTACCTTGAAAAAGCTCGGTTCAGGTTTAAAAGTGCATATGTATTTTTTTTTCAAGGAGATCCGTACGTGTGCCACCGTGACGGAGAGATCAGCTTGTTCCCAGTGTCAGCAGTGATCAAATATGCAACAGTAAAACAGCTTTGAGTCAGGTTCTGGGGTGGGGGAGCCAAGCACCTGCGAAGAACAATCTCTCCCCCCCCTCCAGAAAGCTGCCTGTTGTTCTCAAGGGTCTCTGCAAATCCAGTCAGCCGTGAAAATAAACCCGCTCAGCTTATGTGCCCAAAGCAGCCCTCAAAACTTTCCAGGGACATGTTCCTGAATGGGGGAGGGAGCCAAAGACAGTGCAAAATAAAATAAAGATCGGTGCTGACTGTTCAGCTGGGCTAGTAGAGTTTTGTGCGTCCTGGTAACAGATATGTCATTTTATGCAATTAAAAGCAATGTAATGCCACGATCTAATCTGGGTTCATATAAGGGGAAAGAAGGGGAGCCAAACTGGAATTTCTCAGATTGAGGGGAGGGGAAAGGGGGCACTGGAGAATTTTCCATGTCAAGCTTCCCACCTCTTAGCAAAATGCTTTCAAAATATTCTCCACTGCCTTGTGGGTGGGAAACAGAGCCACACAGCCTCCCCAACGCAACCAGAGGGAATTCCATCGGCAAAGACCCCATAGTTGAGCTTTCTCAGTGATGGTCCCTTGGTCTGGAGCAGTGTTTCTCAACCTTGGCAGCTCTAAGATGCGTGGACTTCAACTCCCAGAATTCCTCAGCCAGCTATTCTGGGAGTTGAAGTCCACGCATCTTAGAGCTGCCAAGGTTGAGAAATACTGCTTTGCAGAACCACTTGTCCCTCACTCTTCTGCATCTGGACCATCACCTCCCTGAGTTTCCAAAGGCCTGATCAAATATGGCTCCATGAGAGAGCATTTGGAGGCTGTTAACAGAGGCCCATGGAGGTGGGGGTCCAAAAAGTCAAGATGGTGGCCACCGCCACACAGTTGATACCCTGCCCCTTTTTTACATTCGTGGACAGAAAAGGGGGCGGGGTTCGATTGCGGAACAGCCCCAGGCATTAAGAGCTGGATGGTCCCTGTCGGATCACGCTGTAATTGTTCTGGATCTGTTTGGAATTCTGTGTAGTTCTACATTTTTCCTTGATGACTGTCACAGCTGAGACCTTGTGTAGAAAATCTGGTTAATAAATACATAAATACACACAAACAGACAATGATAATGGTTTCAGGAGCCCCGTAGACGGTAAGAAAAAACAGTGGTGCATTTCGCTGTTGCTAATGGAAAGCTGTCCAACTTGAGCAATTACTAGAAAGTTTCTCCTCCCCGAGAAATTTGGGACAATCATTTCCCCAGTCGAAGGTTCTGCTTTTTTGCACCCAGTTGGAGCTGAGAAGTGCTGAAGAAACTTTAGCGCCTGTTTCTGATGCCTCTGCTACTGGCAACTTTTTAAAACTTTGCTTTATTTGGTGTCCGGCCTTTGACGGACTGCTGGCTGGTGCAGAAGTGGGCTGTAGGAAACCAGCCAAAATGAGCGTCAACCCACGGATTTCCCCAATGTGCTCACACTCCCCCAACATACATACTTCGCATTTTCTGAGTTTGTATAGTGCATTGAACTTCATGCTAACCAAATATGTCCTGATTCATGTAGCACACTTAATCACTCTAAACCGAACTTAAAACAGAGCCCCCGGTCTCTCCAACTTGGCAGCCTTGTACATCTAAAATATCATTTCATGAGCAGGCATGCTCCAGGTGACCAGGTCCCATCAATCCAACAATGTCATCTTGTGAGACCCTTCTCGCTGGTGACCCCTGCCCTCTGGAATGACAGCCCCCCGAGATCTGTTCTGCTCCTACTTTGTGGACTTCCTGCAAATTTGTTCTCCCAGGCCTCGGGATCAGATGGGAACAAGTTCTCTGGTTTTGTATGATGGAGTTGCTGCTCTGGTTGATTGGATTCCTCTTTGTATACACTGTATGTTAGCTTCAAAATTGAATCAAGCGAACGAACCACCCACGGAACTCAGCATGTTTGTGTGAATGCAGCCACTGGGTTTGCACTTGTGTGCAAATGCAGAGGACAAGCACTGGCGACTGTGGGGGAATCCCCGTGACACTGGTATTCTGTGGCCAAGGTAACTCTCTTATGAAGCAGCTGGAAGACTCTCCGGACAAGTGCTCCAACTAATTGGTTAGAGGAGGGGCAAATCCAGGTCTAGGTGTCTCCTCCAGATGAACATCCCATCTTTTCTTGCATGGCCCTCTCTCCAAGCACTCTGCAACCTCCTGACTTCTATTCAGTCTGGGGGGTGGGGTGGGGATTTTCTTCCAGGAAGCTTTACTAGACAGGACATTTGAGCAATTAAGGAGGCTTCAAACGGACAGAAAATCTAACAGGAATTCAAAACAGAAGCAATAGTATGTCCTCCACTGCCTAAGATTAGCTCAGAAGTAGGCAGAGAAATTAGATAATTCTCAACCCCCCCAAAGTAGCCTCTTTTGCCATGGGGAAAATACATTGGAGGCATCACAATAGAGATTTTGGTATGGCATTAGATCTATATTTGGGGATATTATACCAGTGGCTGGTGACGGTAAGAGGTGGCAAGGGAAGAAAGCAGGCCGGGAAGCTAGCACTGGGCTCCTTTTCACCCAGTCTTGTCCTTTTCAAAAATCCGAAGAGAATATGCATTTTTCTAGCTCAGTGATAGTGAGCCCTTGGCCCTGGGTGATGGTACAAGTATATACTCCTTTTGAATGTGCAGACCCAACGCAACCAGGGAATCTAAATTAAGCTCAAGGTTGCCTTGAGAATCATTCTATCCAAACATTGGGCATGAATCTTTGATGATGTTAGTGGTGATCTTCAGTTGCCCGCAGGCTGGACTTGATTTTGCCTCTAAGGCTGAAGCCCTCCACTCATGTACATTCATGGCAAGCTTTTGATGTATCAGGAGTGGTGCAAATATCTTTGTAATCTGAGACTCGGTTCAGAACATTTTTATATGAATTCAGAACCTGCCAAGGGTTTACGTTAGGAATTAATAAGATTCTTGACCTTGACATGCATCTTTATGAGCAAAAATATCAAGGCTGGCTCTATCATCAGGTGTTGCTTACTCTGGTCAAAGTGCATCTCGAATACTGCATCCAGTTCTTAAAAAAGGCCATGAACGGAGTGGAGTGGGTGCAAAACAGGGAAATGAAGATGAGCAGGGGACTGGAAAGGAAGGCCTACAGGGAGAATACATCGGGCAATGCCTTGTCAGAATCAAATCTGCTTGGCTGGTCATTAAGAGAAGGCCTCCTTCAAGGGCCCCCTTGTCAGAGGTTCACGCTACGCGGACAAGGTGACTGTCTTCTTAGCACTGGCCACCTTTCCTTGGGACACCCTACCACCTGAGGCTGAAATGGTCCCAACCCTTTGGCATTTGGTAAACTAGCAAAACAGGGCTGTTTCAGTGGGTGCTTGGCCCTCTGGGGAATGTTTAGTTGTGGGGTGCCTATGAGGTTGCCTTTTCATTGGGGCTTTAACCATGTCGATGTTGTCCTCTTCGTATCGTTTGTACCCCACCCAAATTACAGCTGGGACAGGCGATTCCTAATTAAGTAAAAAGGAGGAGAGACGGGCAGAATTGGACCTGCGTAGTCCAGGCACTGGGGGCGTAATGTTAGTTTGGAAGCTCTGGCCTGGGGCCGTGGATCTAATGCTTTGGGTTTTTACTGACCCTCAATGTGCTTTTAGCTTTCACGTAGTCCTTTCTTTTTGCCACTCAGTTTCTCGGAGAGATGGGCGGCTATGTAAATTGGATTAATAAATAATAAATAAGTAGGGAAGACTAAGGGTGGGGGCGGAAAGTAATACATCAAAGGAGATAGAGCTCATGACTAAATATTGTCTATTGCCCCACTGGGCAGAACATGGAATAATGAATTTAAACTTCAGGAAGGCAGATTCTCATTGAATTTATTAAAAACTATCTAACAGTAAGAGCAGCAACAGGGGAACCAGGGGCCCAGAGAGATGTCAGGCTCCCCTTCACTGGGTGGTGTTGAAGGAGACAATGGGCAACCATCTGAGAGAAATTTCTGCACTGAGCAGTGGGGTGAGCTCCATGACCTCCAGATCCCTTTCTACGACACAACAGACAAGATGCCTTCCTTTAGGGATGTTGGCCCCAGGGCAGCAAATGGTTGGTGAGAGAGTTCATCCCAGTTGCCCCAGATGTGGTGTGGGCGGTGGAGTTAATAGCTCTGTTTTTTTCAAACTTGGCAAGTTTAAGATGGGCGGACTTCAACTCCCAGAATTCCCCAGCCAGGGCTGGGGAATTCTGGGAGTTGAAGTCCACCCATCTTAAACTTGCTAAGTTTGGAAAAACACTGTAGTAACTTCCAGTCGGGCAGCCAGGATCTCCCACAGATAGGCACCTTACAATAGAAAGAAAGGGAACGGGAAAAAGAAAAAAAGAAAATGAGACAGGAAAAGGAAAGAAAATGGATTAGAAAATTGAAAGGGAAGGGAAAAGAGAAGAGGAAAACAGGAAGGGAAAGAGAAACAGAAAGAAGGCAGTGTATCTATATAGATATATATTTAAAAAAAGACATAAGTCTCCCATTTGGTTTTTCTCCCCCCCCAACCTAGGTTTTTAATTAAATAAATAAATGAAGGGTATTCAAGGCAATATCACTTCACAGTGGAGACCCTCCGAGCTTCAGCAGTAGTGGGGCGGGTGGGGGGGGGAGGCAACAAGGAAATTGGATGTAAGAGAAAAGCAGTTGAAAGAAATTATGCTTTGTAACAAAATCCCCCAAGGGGGGGGGATAAAGAAGAGAGAAGCTGTCACTGTTTCTTCCTTTGATGGACAGCTCTCCTCCACACCACCATATTCCTTAAAAAAAAAAAAGACCCCCCCAATATGTAAACAAACTTGGAAAATTCATAGTATAAATAAGACATTTTCAAATATTAAAACAGAATAAATGAAACAGGGTCATTCTTAAGGAAGGAAGAGACGGGATGTTAAATGAATTCATTGGAGAGAAAACTTTTTTTTTGAGAAAGGGCATTATGAACAAAGGAGCTTGTACAGATTGATGGCTGCCTCCATTAGAAGAAGGTGTTGGGGGGGGGGGGAATACATCCATCAAGAAGGGCACGTGGATGAACCCAGTAGACACAAACTTGTATGGTCCAAGTCCCCTCTCCAAGATACAGTGAAGGGCAAAGATCACACAAGAGCTTTCTGTTGCAATTGCAACTTTCTGCCAATAGGGCAACCGGATGGCAGAACATGTGCCCCCTACTGGTAGGACATAGGAATGCAGCAAGAGAAGGAAAGCATTCTGGACATCAGAATTAAGGGGGAAGTGGAACTCTTCTTGGTGACCTGAGAAAGAATGCACCAATCCATCATTTATCCCGTGTGTGTGGTGTGTTCATCTGTCAATGTTCCTGAAAATGTGCCCCGTAGATATATTAAGAAATGAAAAGTTGCCAGACTTCTCAAAAGGACAGATCCAGCTCTGTGCAAATGAATGACAGGCATCCTCAAAACTAGGGCGTTTCACCCTACAGTATCCAGAACAATGATTGAAAGTGTGAAGCATCTTGGAAGAAATTTAACCCTGAGAGCTGCAGATTGACTTGTCTGGGGCAGAGCATGACAGAATCAAGAACCCCAGAATAGTCAAGGATTAAATGAGTAAGTGAAAGGGGGTGGGAGGAGAGGAAGAACAGAACACGGGACATTAGAAAACTGAGTGGGATCAGTAATACGATACTCTGTTTGCTGCGAATTCCATGGTGAAACTCAGCGGAAACCCGTTGTGCAAATCGTTGTCCTCACTGAGTCCAGAGGAGCACCCTGGCAGAAGTTGAATCGTAACCAAGAACTGGAAGAGAAAAAGTAAATGCATCTCTCTGACAGCCCTATAAAAAGGGTTTTATCTTCGCTGAGCTGCAGGAACCCCCAGCTGTAGGACATCTTTGTTCGTTCCATGCACCACCAGAGCTGCTCCCTAAGTGGGCCTGCTCCGGCCAGCAAGCGCTCCCTTCGACATCTTGTCATCACCATCTCATTTTGCAGCTCTGGCTTTGCTCCCCCGTGGCCTAGCGCCCCATTTCTGCAAAAGTTTTTTTTTTCCCCGAGGCTCTCTGTAATTGACAAGGTTTGTGGTGGGGGAGACGTGAGTCAGCCAGTAACCTTCCACTTCAAAAGAGGCTGGGAGGATGAAGGACGATTAAATCTGTGATTGGATCCACAACGATTTAAAAAAAACAAAACAAAACACTTCAATCCCCCCTGGCTCCCCCCCCCACTCCCCAAAACATCCAGAGCAGAAACTGCAACAAATGATGCAGCGATTAACTGGATGGAAGCAAGGTGAAGGATCAGTGGGAGGTTGATTTCTCATTTCCCATTCTCCTCCATTTTATACTTTCTCAGTTCTAAGGCTCCAGTTATAGGAATCGAGGATAAAGCAAAGCTTGTGCTGTCTCTTATCTGATGATTGCAAGGACAGGTTGGTGGAATTGGAGGAGGGGGTGTCTTTACAGGTATCAATGCGGCTCTGCGCCCCCCAAGAATTCACCATTTCAAACGAGAAAATGTAAAGTGTCTTACCAAAGGCCTGAAACAAAATCCAGTAACAGTAAAACCTCCACCACTGAAAGGTGAGAGAAGAGAGCTGTGTTTGGCACAGTCTTCATCCTTGCTAATCTTGTTAACATTTCTGGCTGGTCAAAACAACCGAGCTGGGGGGGGGGGGGCGTTCTTCATGCTCGCCTTCCCTCTCTTACTCCTCCCTGCTCCCCCACGACTCAGTTTGGCACACCGAAGCAGCAGTTCTGTAACTGCTACGAATGGACTAGGTTGTGAAAAATAATCTTTCTAGCAAAAATAAACACATTAAATCAATGGATTTTCAAATCTCTCCCTTGCCTGAAATCACTCTGCTAATGTGGAATGTACGTCTTTGGGTGGGTGGGTGGCCAGGGAAGAATGAGGGCCGCTGAATGCCATCCAAAGAGGCCGCTAAGCCAAACTCCCCTCTAGTTCCTTTCTTCCGCCTCTTCCTCTTTTGCCAGCTGACCTCCATCCTTGCACAATGGCAGATCCTTTGCTAAATGTGGTTCTGTCCTCACCAAAAAGCCTTGTGATTGCGGGTTACCGTAGGACAATGTTTCTGAACCTTGGCCACTTTAAGATGTGTGGACTTTGACTCCCAGAATTCCTCAGCCGGCATGCTGGCTGGAGAATTCTGGGAGTTGAAGTCCACGATTGTTGGCTAGGGAATTCTGGAAGTCGAAGTCTGCACATCTTAAAGTGGCCAAGGTTGGGAAACACTAAGATCAGAGAGAACCGCCTTGCTCTGGACTGCTTCTGCCCAGAAACTGCACCTGCGTTCTAGGAAGCCCCCAACAGTCAGAAGTAACGGGGAGGAGAAACAGGACCAAACAGCATTTCCATTCGTCCTAACAACACAGGATGCAGTCACAAAATTTGGCAACAAGTCGTTCCGCACATGCACATGTGCCTGCGCGCTTGTACACACACACACACACACACACACACACACACACACACACACGAGTCAGGTGTACAGAAAAGACAAAAACAGAGAGGTACCAGTCCTGACACTGAAACTAAAACTCAGGTATTCTCTACCCTATTTGCTCCTCATCATCAGGAACCCAATGCATTTCACGTCTAGTCCTGTACGCCAGAAAACCTTCCATTACACCCCAATCCAGCCCCTCCTTCTTCAAAGTGCTCGTGGTCAGCCTTCCTCCCTGCAGGGTGTCCGCTCTGGGGCCAAAGCACCTTCAACTGGCGACGTGAGGCGTTTGGCTGAATGTGGAGACGGCGGGTGGGGGAAGACTCTGTCTGTCCCGCATGGCTTTGGGCTCCCCGTCCGTGATGACCCCATGGGGGTCACAGTTCCCTTCTGCCAGCTCCTGGGAAAGCTGCGCAGGAGATTGTGACGGAGGCGTTTGGTTTTGCTGGAGAGACATTGAAACTTCGAGGGATGGGGCGGGCGGGGAACTGGCGCTCCTCAGGTTTGGGAAGAGGAGGAGCAGCAGGCTTGTCATCAAGGCCCAGACAGAGATAATAATTGAGCGAGGTCTCTGACCTGTCCCCTTGGGCCCACGGAGTCCTGGTTGCTCCTGGCCTACAATGGGCCTCTCGGGGGCCACCGTCACTGAGACAACGAGTCTGAATGGGCCACCGGTGCCGGACAGGTTTGCTGAGAGGCCAGGAAGCTATTTACATCTCCAAGGCCGAGGATGCTGAAATCGGGGACAGATAAGGACACTTGCGCAGGGGCTACCAACGTCTCTGGATCTCTTTCCAGTCCCGCGTGGCTGGAAATTAAAGGTAGCCTTTCTGTGACGCTCTCAGGGAGGGTGAAGTCCACGGCAATAGCTTCTCCCGAGCACCGCAAGGACTCCTCCGGCTTGTCTGCTGCAGCCATCGGATAGAATCCAGCTTCAGAGGGATTTGGTGGGTGCTGAAGGTAAGTTGGGACACGGCTAGTGAGGGGCACCTCCTCGGGGGGGTCAAAGGAACAGTTTGTTTCTGAAGGCGTGCTGCATTCGTAACCGTGCCCAGATTCACTGGTGCTGCCCAGACTGCAGGCTGCGCTCTCGATGCTCAACGGCTCTGTAGGGGATGGGATGGGGGGAAAGAAACCCAGTTCCTTCAATACCACACAGGAACCTGAGTTTCCTAAACCGCCCTAAGCTTCTCAGGTCCACTAGCCAAGAATACAAATGGACTATGCGAAAAGCACGGCTTCTGGGCATGAATTCAGTTGTGCAAAAGAGAGGAAGCTTAAAGAGAAGGATCCAGTCCCGAATCCAGGCACATTCAACCAGCAGGAAAAATTTCTTTTTTGACGCATTTTTGGTCTAGTTAGAGCAGACTACAGTGGTACCTCGGGTCACGAACTTAATTCGTTCCGCGACTCTGGTCGCGACCCAAATTGGTCGCGACCTGAATCAAATTTTCCCATAAGGTTCAATGTAAATACGGTTAATCCATTCTGAACCATATGTATTTTTTTTTTAAACCACAAAAATATGACACAAAGTACAGTACAGTACAGTATGAAGAGAGAGAACACTAACCTTGCTCAAGGCGACTTCTGGCGTGGAGGACAGGAAGGCGGGTGGGGAGGCGGTTATTGTTTGGAGGGAGAGTCCCCCTCCCTACAGGAAGCCCCGACCACGTGTCACGGGAGGGAAAATGGCCGTGGATCCTGTTCGTAACCCAATGCAGAGTTCGCGAACGGAGGCAAAATTTTGCGACCGGAGCTGTTAGTGAACCGAATTGTTCGTGAACAGAAGCGTTCGTGAACCGAGGTACCACTGTACATTCTGTTACGTGCATAAAGTACAGCAAAACTGAATTCATTCAACTCAGCTCAGCTCAGCTCAACTTACCTCGACTGATTTGGTACATAGCAATGCCATATATTTTTATATGAAATGCATCAAACTTTCTTCCTCTCTACAGGCAGAAGCTAGACTTGGAATTTATCTAAATCAGTGATGGCAAACCTATGACACGTGTGTCAAAGGTGACACGCCACGACATTCTGGGTGACACGCCAGTGTTCACCAACACCCAACAACAATTGTTCTCCCTGTCTGGGTTACCAAAGAAACCGAGGTTGTTTTACTCGTATTTCATTTTTGTAATCATCTGATGTTTCTTTGTATAATACACAGCGCCACACGTGACTGGACTGTATTTTTTTAAATAAATGAACATGTAAAGAATTTTTTACCTTTTATTTATTTATATTTATTTATTTATATATCAGATTTGTCATCGCCCATCTCATTTGTTCAGGGGGTGGAGGGGGTGACACGCCAGCAGACTCAAGTTCGGCATTTTCCAAATTTTTGACATGCCGAGCCCCAAAGGTTCGCCATCACTGATCTAAATCCACGCAGGGTATCTGTTCCTAGAATCCAAATGATTCTGCTTCTCGTTCTTGAATGTATGCCACACCCAGAACTAATCACCCAGGTTTTCTGGGATCTCGAAGACAGCCCCACAGACAAGCTTGTGAAGATGTACCTGTGCTCTCCATTGTTAAATGATCCGGGTTGAAACAGGAGTCCAGGCTACTAGTGGCTGACGCAATGGGTGGGGAGCTGCGTGAGCGGCTAGCGCTTTCCACTTCCCCGCCATCTAAAAAGTTATCCACGTAATCCCTACAGAGTTGGGGAGACAAAGAAGCCGAAAGAAGGGCAAACATGGAGACGGTTTTTCCATATGAACAGAACAGATTAGTCCTAACAGGCTTCCACACTCTGCAATCCTACAAGAGTCGCCCATAAACAAGAGATTAACAATTTCCACTTCGGGGGAGAGCGGAAGCTGAGGTTAAGAGAACTACTTCAAGTATGTCTAAAGGCCTCAGTAAGCCTGGCAAGAGTTTGGACTCTTTTCTTAGAAGAGCAGTACTAGGCGAGAATACATTTTAGATACTAGACAGAGAAACTCCCTTTTCTCTTTTTTTTAAAAAGAGAAGAGGGAGTTTTATTTTTAAAAAAATTAGTTTTTTCTCCCTCTGCTTTCTTTCCGCTAGAGATCCCCTCAAGTCTTAAGGTTGCTCCCCCTCTTGCCTATAGAGTGTGCTGTTTTGCTCTACAGGCAATCAGCCTGGGAGAATCATGACACGAGGTTTTGCACCCCTCCCATCCACTCTGCAAAGCTGCAATGGCTACCCTTCAAAGCAGCATTTCTCAACCTTGGCAGCTTGAAGAGACGTGGACTTCAAGCTGCCAAGGTTGAGAAATGCTGCTTTAAAGTCCCAGGGAAGCTGCTTCAAAATCACCCTGAGAACATGTGGACAGGTAGGTCCATGCGCGCTTAAAAGGCCCTTCTGTTGGGATGCTGTCTTAGCAGCAGTGCTTTCTGGGAATGTACACACCTATCCAGAAGACCTCAGGAGGTCTTCAAAGCAGCCACCCCAACCTCTGAGAAGCTGCAACTGCCCTGGAGCTTGGAGGAGTGAATCCAGAGGAGTGAAGGACCTAGTTGGGATTTCTCCAGATCTGATTAGCCTGGGCACTGGAAAACAAGGAAGCAGATGGCCTGACGACACTAAGCTGGTCTCTTTTGTTGAACCAGCCACATTGAACTAAGCCAAAAAGAACCCAACTATGTTTTGGCTTAGTGTTACGGGAAAACCACTGCCTCCAATCCAATGAAAAACATCTGGCTTTGCATGGCCTCTCCCTTGCAAGAGTGATGAGCAGAAAATGGATCAGGACTTATTGGTAGGTCACCCCAATCATTAAGTTTCTCTCCTTTTCTCAAGAAGCAAAAAAACTCTAGAATAATGGTCTTGTCCAGGCACATCGACCCACACATTAAATTAGACTGTTGGAGTGACAATGTTGTAGGCCTTACTGACAAATTAAAAAGAAACAAATCATCAGATCACAGCAAAATCACTGAAGGGGCTTTGAAACCTCGATCATGAAACTCCTGATCTTCAACATGAATATGTGACTTCTCCCTAAAATGGCCCCTTCCCAAAGACAGGAAAACAAGTAAGGCAAATTCAGTCACCCAACAAGAAAGAGGGGTTGCAAGATTAAAGAACACGATATGGAGAAACAGACATCCAGCTACGTCATCCGCTGAGTACACCGCCCAGCCCTGGATGCTCCCGTGAATTGTCAAAGGGAAAGGGGCTGGGTGGTGACTAAATTTGAAATAAAAAGGGGTTGAAATCCAGGGGTGAGAGTTCGTGCAGCCACAGATCCCCAGCGAGAGAAACTACTGAATTCCCTCCCAGCAGAATCCATGGTGGAATTCTTTTAAACCCCAGGGACTGCTACTGCCACATTCTGACTTTAGCAAGGGGACCTTTTAATTTCCACTCGTCTTCCCTATCCTGCCTTCCTGCTGTCAGTTCCTCTTATGCAGATTTCTGGACTCAAGGCGCCCTTGGGATCTGGACCAAATTCTCCGGGCACGATTCCACAGGGACTCACGCTTGGCCGCCTACGGCCAGTGACACCAGACATTACTGCTCTTGCCAGGCACGTGGCTTCAGGACGGAGGACATACTTCTTTCTTCCAAACCGCGTCTGTTGGGTGAAGTAGTCATATCTCTCCGACTTCTTCCATATGTAATAGTATTCCACGCACTCACCCACCGACCGGGTACGGACCTGCGGAAGCAAGGAGAAGGGTGAGGAGCGGTTTGGAAAGACCAGGCTTCCTGGGACTGCTAGGAATGGCAAACACATAGCAGAATCCTTTTAAGTGCACTTTCTTTCCATGCCAAGCAGGCACGGGAATCCTCCTGCATCCTTGACAGAGGACAAGGATCAGTATAAAAAGGTGATCTTTGAAAGGCAAAATGAGGACGACCACCTACAGCATTTGTAGAGCTTTTTAAGGCTCAAAGGGGACGATCCAGGTGTAATCCTGTATGGTAGATCAGGCATTATTTATCTCCAACAGCCCCCTTTGCTTCACTCTCGGTGTTTGGTTAACAGCTACTCCATCGGTTTGCACAGGAGGAAGAGAGGGGAAATTGGGTCTCTCCCTCTTCTGAATCTCCCCCCCCCACCCCCACAATTCTTCTATCAGGCTCCTAATTTTCACAAGCCGTTTTCCTTTCCAACTCACCAAAGGCAAGATGCCATGACAGTAAGCTTTGAGAACTGAAACCCCAAATGGACTTTTCTCCATTTACCATCCTATCCCTTCCCCCACCTATCTTCTTTTGGGGTGTTTCTTTTAGACTGTAAGCCTAGGGGGCAGAGACCATCTTGCTTGTTACCGGCAAGCAAGGGTCTCTCTTAACTGACATGAAATAAGATGTTTTAAGGCATTTATTGATGATTATACATTCCTTCTGGCAAAAGCTGTTGATTAAGGAACAGACGAACAATGGAACTAAAGCAAAATACAAGCTTGTATGCGATTTCTGATCCTGAATATGGACAAATTTTATTGACTGACTGAGTCTGCACAAGCCACTTGACTCTGTTAAAGTGGAGTTGAGTAGGTAGGTGGTGGTCCTGTGTGTTGGGGGAGCCTAGCTATTCTTTTCATATGCTGTGGGAGCTGGGTGTCAGTGGAAGTGATAGCTGGGCATCTTTTGCCATAGCATTCCCCCGACCCCCCATGAAAGAACAAGAGGGTTGGGGACCAGAGGATGACCTTCTTAGTGGCAGCCCCCTCATGGCTGAATAACTCACCCCGAGGTTAGGTTAGCCTCACCCTTTATTTCCTTAAGGAAATGGGGAAAACAGTCCTCTTCCATAGACCATTTGGAGAGGCAGGTTTTTAACTGGGGACAGCAATCAATACCTATTCTAATTTTGGATTTTGTTATACAAGGTTTTAATCTGTTGATGTTGTAAGCTGCCCACGGTCTGACAAGTAGACAGCATACAAATTGCCATAATCCATCAATCGTAAATGAATAATAGCAATGGTGGTTTGTTAAACCAGGTTTAGCAAGACCTGTTAGAGTCACAAAAACCACTTTGGAAACCTTGGGGGATAAAGAGTGGAACAGGACAGATTGAGATAAGTCATTTAAAAAAAAAATTTATCTGCAATACTTATAACCCAGCCCAGTTCGGGAGAACTCTAAATAAACAAACAAACAAACAAACAAATAAATAAAATACATAATCACCAAATCCAAAATTAAATAAAGAGGATGAACACAACTGCTCAGTACCTCTAGTGGCCAAAGGCTTGCTGAACAATACAGCCTTGGCTCAGAAGATTAATAAGGTAGGGGCTACATATACCTCTGGGGAGAGACAGTTCCATAAAGCTGGGGCTGCCTCTGAGAAGGCCTGTCATCTAGCCCATACCTCGGGAAGCCTGCAGGCAGGATGTGCAAGGAATTATCCTCCGTGTCCCTGGTGTGCGGTTCTAGCTCACATGAGAGCATAGGAAGAGATCTGCCTAAGCCAGTAACCTTCCCTAAGCTTGGGCCCCTCAGGCTAAACTGTTATCCCAATGCCCAAAATTGCCAGGCTGTGCAAGAAGGCAACAGGGGGTGAGCAGCGAAGTCTGCATCCTGCCACCTAGTTTTCCCTTCTGTACGTTTGCAATACGGCCACAACCTTGCTTGGAATCACCTGTGTTCACACAGGACCTACAGCTGCTATAAATTACCTTGTTGGCTTGAATAAGGTGGAAGTTTTTTCCATGCACCCGAAATCCATGTTCAAAGTTCCTGCATTCTTCTTCACTCCAGGCACAGAGCTCATCTGCAAGGGGTGGGGGGAGGCACGCAGGGGGAGAATGTCAGCCTTCAAGGTAGGTCAGGTCAGGAAATAAATGCCACAAGGAATACTAGAATTTGACTTTATTGATATAGGTTATAATAACAGAATCTTGAAGGCCTGGCAGTGTTTCTCCTTCCCTTCCTCTTATACCAAAGGGAATCTTGAGCTTTTTTTCTCATGTTTTCCTGTTTTCCTGGGCTAAGGTCACATTTTACTAACAGTTGATGCCTACTGTCTCTATGATCATCTCCGTATTTTTCATAGAGAAAGAATTCACTGAGAATTTTCCTAAACGTTTAGAAATTAGAGAACTCCATGTAGGTTTTTTTCAAAGCTGTTCGACCACTGAGGCAGATGAGGAAAAAAAAA
Source organism: Liasis olivaceus (assembly GCA_030867105.1). Taxonomy (NCBI): domain Eukaryota; kingdom Metazoa; phylum Chordata; class Lepidosauria; order Squamata; family Pythonidae; genus Liasis; species Liasis olivaceus. The sequence goes on from CM061349.1 coordinate 7,257,185, forward strand.
AGGAGAAATACGCTTCACTCTTAATCACTAAGTGCTGCCAGATATTTTCATCTGGTCTTGCCAGGTCATTCTACAGCAAGATCTTGACTTCACTGGAGGTGACTGCATTTAATTGTGGCATCAATCACTTATCCAAAGTTCTCTCCTTCGAGGCAGGAGGCATATATAACTGTCTTGGGAACTGTCAGCTTTTTGGCTGCTGACTAAAACTGAAAGTGTACAAGATCTGCGTAGCAAGGTCTACTGAGAGGGATGAAATGGGGTTACAAGAATTCCAGCAACCGGACTACTTCCCATTTAGGACAGATATGTCTACACGTGTGTTAGCGTGGAGGCGATGATTTTCCTTCTAACAGCCTTCCTGAGTGGCTGTCCTCACTGGTAATGGAGAAGCTTGCAGGCAGCTGTTGACGTCTATCTCCTGCAACTTTGGCAGTCTGGGAATCAAACCTTACGATTTATGTAGGAACAAAGGAGGTTGGATCAATTTTAGGTTTTGATTTAGGGTTAGGCTGGGCTTGCAGTTGATAGCGGGGGCTTTTTACTCAGTGCCTGCCAAATACACTGGGAAGAGAATTCTAGGAGTGTTTCTTTCAACACACTTGGAGGGTGCCTGGTTGGGGAAGCCTGCGCTTAGTGTACATCTGCAGTGATTTGCAATGCCCTCCCTCCCCAGCTCATAAGCCAGCCAGTTTTAAATGGACAGCTCTCGCTTTCGGTTTTCAGTTTGCTTAAAAAAAGAAAGGTAAGGTCACACAGGACCTGACTGGGGTCAAAGCCCCTGGACACAGGCTGGGAAAGTCTAATTCTTACAGTCTAAAGTGATCCTCCAGCCAGTTTGCAGCCATGAGGAGTGTACAGCAGACCAGAGAAGTGGAAATGCTGCTGCTTTGTGCTCTAGCCCTCCTCCCCACACTGTCAAGATCTTCACGCGGAAGCTGGCAGAGGAATTTAACTGCTGATTGATCCTACTTCTGACATGCATGAAGATTTAGATGCTCTAACTCTAAAACAAGGCATGGCGTCATAATGTAGTTAACGCTCTCCATTTTAATCACAAACATGGCCACAGACCAGGTTTGGATGTGATCTAAGACCTAACTGTAATATGGCTTAGTGAGGTGTTCAAACCCTCCCTTCATTAATTAATTCTTGCCCTTGAGTCCATCTGGATTTTGCGGTTGACAAAGATTAGACTGGAAACCCAGGTTTAAAACCCTGCTCAGAGGTGAAATTGACTGACTTGTAACGTTTATGTTTAACCTACCTCTTTTTCCTTTTATTTTTTTCAAACTTTTTTTCCCCTTTCCTTTCTATTTCTTTTCCTTTTTAATGAATACAAATGGTGTTATCAATATTAATGTTATTATAATATTAATATCTAGAGATTTCTAGTTAAGATGGATATAACAAACTTAGTTCTATACATTTCACTAATTAATAAGATAATGAATTTCAAAGTTTATGATAATTGCAAACTCTTTGTTCATTTACTGATATTTTATTCTTTATCTACTATGTCACTTTATATCTTTTTTATTTCTTTTATGTAGCTATTTATTATTTCTTTAAACATTTTAATAAATAAACTATTATTACAATGAAATTTTAAAGAAGTTTAACCTACCTGTAATGGCATGTGGGAAAGACCTTGGGAGACTGGGCCCAGAGATCCTGCCAAGGAATAGTCAGATAAGAGACAGCATAGCCCGCAACTGGATAGTAGTTGGGTTGTAAAGGAGACCGGGGGAATACTGTACTTTTGGACTTGCAAGATTCTGTTAATGTAGCTTTACAAATACAGTAGAATTAGCTCATCTGGTTGTGATTCCTTTCTGGTTTACCCCGTGAGGCCAACATCAATCTTGCAAGTCTCAAAGTACATTTCTTCCACCGTCTCCTTTACAGCCCGAAAAACTAGGGAGGGTCCCTTATGAGCCTCTTGCCCTGCCCACTATCCAGTTGTGGGCTATGCTGTCTCTTATCTGACCATGGTCCCATCTCCCAAGGTCATTCCCACATACCATTACATCAACCCACAGAATTATATGATAAAAACAAGAGGGAAAACAACATAGGATTTCCTTCCCTTCCAAGCTCCTTGAGGGAGATGGGACTGAAGAAACAGAAGCCTGGTGTTCCTCACTCTTGTAGACACCAGATGTGTTGGACGGACCAATCCCTTCCTCCTCAGCCAAAGCACTAGGTTGTTTAAGGCAGGGTTCCTCAACCTTGGCAACTTTAAGATGGATGGACTTCAACTCCCAGAATTTCCTAGCCAGCAAGGCTGGCTGGGGAATTCTGGGAGTTGAAGTCCACCTGCCTTAAAGTTGCCAAGGTTGAGGAACCCTGGTCTAGGATGGATGGATGGGAATTAGGCTAATATTCCTCCAGGGCACCAGGTTTGGAAAGGCTGGCTTGGACAGTCCCACAGTCCCCAGTGGGACTACAGAACTTCTGCCAAAGGACAGAAAGATAGGCACGCCCTCTGTCTCACCTCGAATGACCTTCACGTTGAACCGGAGTCGCCGCAATGCTTCTTCTGCATTGAAGTTACATTTCACCAATTCGTAGAGTGCCTATGGGAGATACAATCCCACAGGGATGCATATTAGAAAGGCAGCTTTGGCTCCCTAGGGGGACAAGAAAGGATCTGCTGAGAAACAGGAACCTGGGCAGGGAAGGGGATAGAGAGAAGCAATGCCTTGTCTGTGTCTCTCATGTTGCATCAAAACTATGGAATAACAATTGCTAAGGAGGGACCTATCTCAACTGTAGTGTTCCTAATTTGCACAGTGATGTTTGGTGCTAAAGACCTTGACATCTCCAGGCAGAGTTTAGAAAGACCCTCCTCTGTCTGAGCCCCAAAGGAAACATGGCAGCTGGTGGTAGAATACTGAGCAACTCAGGAGGAATTGCATTGCCCTGCGCTCCTGCCCTGGGTGTGATTCTTTCAGTTTTTCCAGGGGCTAATGCAGTAGCCTGGGAGCCACCAATAACTCAGTAAGGCAGGTACTGATGAGGGAGAAGTTGGTAAGTTGTGTGATTCCAAAGAAGGCCACATAAACAACCACAGTCATAGGAAAACAACCTGTTGTTCTCCTTCAGGATCTTTGCCATGACACATATGGGTGAGTAGACAGATTACCAATATGCACACTGGGTACCTCTGGAGCAAATGAAGGCTGACAGTCAGGACCATTGTTCTGGAAGACACATTTCCCTTGGCTTGACTATCTCAATACAAATGTTAAATGAAAAGAGAAGGAAGGCTGAGAATACCTTGCTGTCTTACACAGTTCTGGCAATCCAAGGTTTCTATAAAGGGCAGTTGAACTGACCATTCACTGTTGAGGTGGAAAGAGCTCAAAGACCATTAGAGGATGGTTTCTTCTCAAGATGATATGAAAGGGACATATTCCCCTCATAATCCATTTACAAACAGTCACAAAGAAAACAGAAATCTCTTCCATGGAGTCAAAACTGGAATACATACTGGGAATACTTAAAACCAACAGTCCACTCAAGATACTATACCAATTCTCTATTGATGTCCAGAGAATACAGGGACCTTTTTAAGGCTGAAGAACACAAAGGAAAAAAAAAGCAGACATTTGGCCATGGGGAACCTTATTCCTAGGAAACACACAACAGCAAGCATCAACTCAGAAAGCAGATAGTTTCCATACCTGCTTTCCTAATGTGATGGCTATCAAAAAGGCTTTAAAACAAGCAGCTGTACATACATGGATCCCACAGCCATGATGGGTTCAGCTCTCAATGCAGGGAGTACTACTACCAGAGGTCTGCATAGAAGAAATTTGTCAGTGGATGCAAACCAATAGTATAACTATCAACGGGGCAACTGTTGCAGGATATCTCACAAACACAGGAAAAACTGAAGCAGAATGGTAGTAGGACAAAGCAAATTGAGAAAAGGAGTTCTACTCTAGGACATAAGCATTTCTCCCTAGTAGTTCTATCCTTTAAAAATCTTCTTTACCTCTTTTGTGAATTTCTGCAGACAATCTATGTTGTCAAGTGGAGGAATTATAGGTTTCGATGATGTGTCATGTTACTGTTCTGAAGGAAGAGGTCTGCTTTGTTTGCAACCTAAAAACTTGCCAGTGACAGATATACAAATGTGTGGGAAATCCAGATTTTTTTTTGGCCACCAGGGTTATCAGGACACAGGGTGGTGATGTCAGCCCACTAGGCAGACCAGAGCAGAAAATCAACTCCACAGAAAGTCTAAAACTACTTTTATTGAGATTAGCTATAATAACAGAATCTTGCAAGTCTGATTGTGTTGTACCTTCTCCCCCTTCTTATACTCCTGTGAATTAGGGAGGTGTCTGTCTGAGTCTCTCCTGAATATTATCTGTCCATTGTGGAATTGATACATTTCACCCCTTGTTGATTTGGTGATGGAGTCTGCGTATCTCCATCAAGGTCATCTTCCTTACTCTCTACATGTGAAACCTGAAGATGGAGGAGCAGGTTGGTAATTAATGGAATTGGAGGAATGCACAGACAAGGGATTTTATCCAGGGATGGAAGAATACATTCCCAAGCAAATGCCACTCCATACTGGAAGAGAACCTCAGGCACTACTTTGTGATGACAGAGGCAAATTGATAAGGTTTTGGACATCTCCATTGCTGGAAATGATTGTTGGAACTCCTGAGATAAAGGGTCATTTTGACAGGAGTTTAAGTAGGTCCAGGTAATTCATGTATCAACTGAACATTGTTGGGCCTTGTGAGATAGACCTCTATCAGTGAGTTGCCTGGAATGCACTAGTCCCAGAGGTTGATGTTCAAATGTAATGAGGACTGAGGTTGAATTCTGCCATCTTCATTGACATAAAAACTGCACCGGTGTTTTCTGATGCAATTTGCACATCATTATTTATGTAAGAGTTCACATTTCAGCAGTCTAATATGGAACGGACCACCTCCTTCTTTCCTTCGGACATTGACTTATGGTGAGAAAATACCACAGGTACCAATGCAGGAGATACATTGATCATATTGCTTGCTGCAGGAGTAATCCTGAATTTCATCCTCCAGAAGGAGAGCAGGAGAGGGCTTTATTAAGCCCATCAGACACCACTGAAAAAACTCCAGGATATAGCCCAACTTGATGACTGTCAAAATCTCAGAACCAAGGTGACACCTTCCCAAGTTACATCATCTGATGGGGTCTGATACACCAGAGCCTTGGAGTCCAAGTTAATACCTATGAATATCACCTTGCCTGTTGCAAGTAGCGAAACACTGTGGCTGGTTGTCGGGCTTATCAGTTAGTGTAGCTGGTTGCTTGGCACCTTATTTCAGGTGGCAATAACTGAGATGAACATGCAGAATGCACTTCCTAAGATCAAGTCTTGCTTTGTGGAAAGGTTTGGGAGTGAGGCTCCAGGAGTCACATTTTTTATCACCTTTGGCACATAGTGCAGTATATCACCAATATTCACTTGGAAGTGGTCCTCACCATTCCAATTAAGGTCTTCCACTCATGCACGCATTTCAGATCTGAGCCAAGCATGGCAACAAAATTTGATAATGCCTGCTAGATGGCAGAAGCCAAAATCAGCAACTTGTTTGGCCATGCTTGTCTGTTTTTGGATAAAGTTTGTACAAGAAAAATGACAGCAATGTAACATTTGTCCTTTGGTAAATGGGCCAGCAGATATGCCATCTTCTCACAAAAAACCAGCTGATACTGGTTTGTACACATCTGATGGTAAGAGCTGCTGAAGTATGGCTGATCACTATTTCTTTCTTTCTCTCTCTCATTCTCAAAGATTTATATGGCTGCACATCTTATACAATATAACCCTGGGAGGCTAACAACAATCAAACCAATTTAAATATATTTTAAAATATAAGCACGCCCCCACAAAATTAAAACCACCACACTCTAACCAAGGTACCATAGTAACTCACACCAGCTGCACATGTGCTGGGATCAAGTCACATCCTGGCCCAGTGCCTGGGGGATGAGCCAGGTGTTCGCAGCTTTCAGGAAGGCCAAGAGGTAAAGGACCGATGGAACTCAGGGGGAGGTTGTTCCATAGGGCAGACATGGCTACAGAGAAGGCACACCTCCTAAGTCTTGCCAGATTACAACATTTGGTAGAGGAGATCTGGAGCATGCCCATTCTGTCAAATCTGGTGGGATGGGCAGACACCCTCAGGGAGAGGCAGTCCCACAAATAACCTGGCCCTGTGCAGCATCATCTGGGTAGTGTTGTTCCCTGGATCTCTCTTAATACTGAAAGGGAGAGATATGGACTGGGCTTGACAAGTGTGTTAGAGTGATCGTAATAAATAAGCTTGGAACCAAGATCACTGATATCCCTTTGAAACTGTACAGCAGTGTTTCTCAACCTTGGCAGCTTTAAGATGAGTGGACTTCAACTCCCAGATTTCCCTAGCCAGCATGGCTGGCTGGGGAATTCTGGGAGTTGAAGTCCATGCATCTTAAAGTGGCCAAGGTTGAGAAACACTACTGTAGGGCAAATCAATACAGAGCCAAGTGGGTCAGAGGATACAGCTGCTGTCGTGTTAGTTTTTTTTTTTCCCCCTCATAGGAGAGCTGAAGCCAAGTGCAGTGAGGCTAATGTGTCAAGTCCCTCACAGCAGAGTGCAACCCAGCAAAAAAGATTCATTAGGAACATCATTAATTAGCTTTACGTCAAGAAGGTAAAGGGCCAATATACAAAATAATGGAACTGAATGCAACACAACTTTGCCCATTTATTAGTGAATTAAATAGAGTGGAGTTTCTCAAAGCTGTTTGAACTTCTTGTCCCCAGAAAGCCCAGCTGAAGACTAACCATCCTTCTTCTAGATAAGACTGACCCTGGAATATCCATGTGTTCATCATTAATGTTTGAAAGATATTCCTGTTTCTTCCCTAATCCCAGAGATCGAACTTACACAGTGGTTAATTAGGTAATTTTTGACAATATGCCAAATGTGTGATCTTCTCCAAGACATAGCTGACCTGGGGGCAGCTTCCTACCACATCTCCGTAACACTTACGAAGGACAACCTTCCATGGGCCATTGGCTCATCACACACACACAAGCAGCAAGTTTCCTACTGCAAAATCAGCTCCAGAAGATTCAGGTGATAATTGCTGTGTAGGCCTATCACCCATATGTGTAATGCACAAAGGTCATGAAAAAGACCTCTCTGTTATGTATTTGGGGTATTTTCATAATATTTCCAAATTTCTTCAAGAAAACAATGAGCAAAGAACTCTATATCTGGAAATAAACATTACCACAACGGTTCTCGAAGTTTGTGATGCCAAACCCCCTAAAGTTATAAGGGAATTTGTGTAACTCACCTCATGAATAAAAGCAATGATCATATTTGAGTTAGGGCTATGTGGGTAAGAAATAAATAAATACAAATAATACATAAAAGAGATGCTGCTTTCATCATACTTTTTTTTTTGTCTTAGGCTGTGTCAAGACCCCAAGCAGAGCACAATCATGTAAGCAAGATTAACAGAGTTTCATTAATCAGGTTTAATGTGAAGAAATCCAGGACTTAGGTACAGAATCTTGGAAACTAAATAAGCAAAACTCCCACCCTCATTTATGAGAATTCATTAAGACAGGGTCTCTATCAGTTGTCTGAACCTCTTTTTTCCAGAAAGCAAAACTGAGAGAATAACTGCCTTTTTCCCAGATAAGCCTGACACTGAAATATCCATCTGCTCTTTAGAGGTGTTTTGAAACGTTCCCTTTTCCTTCTCGGCCTCAGTGAACTCACTTACTTTTACGAGCTATAAAAAAACTGGTCATCTTTAGCTTGCCTCTTACCACCCAACAAAATGTTTTACATGAGTGAAAAATCTACGAACTGAAAATAACGGATAGAGAGACAGACATTTACTACCACATACAGCCCTACAGATTCTCTGAAAATGATGGCTATACTGCTACATACCACACAAGGTCCCCAACTGCTATGGATGGTTTTGATACCTACAATTTGCTCGCAACTCACTCACTCTAGGATTTGCTCGTCCTTTAGCTTTCAAAAGATTGTGCCAGTAAGGTGGGGGCAGCAAAGTCCCATCTCTTTATGGGACTCCATAAACTCACTTTTTGGATCTCTAAAGCTGGGTCCACATCGTGCACTTAACTGGGTTACAACTGATCTCAAAAGGGTAGGTTTCCACAACATGCTAAGCCCCCCCCCCCCAAATCAAACTAACATTAAAAATAACTATGGTGCGTAACTGTAGCAGCTAAACCTTTACCTGACCAGGGCAAGTCTGTTGCACAAATGCAAGGTCAGAGTCACTGCTATGGCTGGAACATCTTTGAGAACAGGCAAAGCTACTTTTTTGTTGCACTGGTCTCCTTCTCTGTTGGGGGGAGATTTGAGGGTGTATCAGAGCTTTTAAATTAACTCATTAATTAATTTTCCTACTGCTCACAAGCATTACCCTTGCAGCAATCTCACTCGTGGTGTGGGAGCCCTTGCCATACTCACTTGTTCATTATCCTTCACCATCTCTCCTTCTGGAAGGCTGGCATTGGAGACTTCATCCCATCTCCTCTTGATGGCTCGGAAGAGGAATTCTTCCACCTCCCTCTCAGGGAGGATGTTCGGGTCCCACAGCAACTGGTCATCATTTTCATAGACTAGATAAAAAAATGTCAGAGAGAGACACTGAACCTGGAGCTGAGAAAAACATTTCTACATTCTTGTTACAAGAAATCTGGGAAACTGGGCTCAACCAAACTCGGTCCGAGGGCCTGGCTGCACTCATGGCAATTCTGTGACAAAGGTTCTGGGAGAACCTTAGCCTTGATGTGAGAACCTCAATGAAAAAGCTTAAATAGGCTGCAGAGACTAGGCATTCAAGCAATGTGCCCCTGAAAGGCTTGTTCTTTTAATTGTATGTAAAACACAGCACTTTTCACTTTTGCAGTTGCTATTTCTTTGCTTTTCCAAAACTCCAAAATCCTGAGCTGGTTTTGTCCAAGGACAGCCCAATTTGCGCAGTTCCTGAACCTGAAGGTTAATTTCTGGGAAGAGAGGTAAAAGACACGCATGCCGCACTGCCGGAAGCAAAGGAACCAGGAGTCACACAAGAAAAGTTGCTCACCTTTTTCTCCCTGCCTGTTCAAGTGCAGGAGAGGGACAACTGCCTGGTACTGAGGTCCCACCATGATCTCCTGGGGGAGGAAATTAAATGGGTAGATATTATAAGGGGAAGAACAGCATCTTTGAGGATGGGATTGCTAAATTCCATATGTAAAGAGGATGCATTTTTCCTTAACTGGAATCTCTGCCCAAGGAGCTTCGCTGGTATTACAGTTATCCCCAACCTGTTGCCTTCCAGATGCATCTGGATTACAACTCCCACCATTCCAGTCAGTGAGGTTTAGAGGAGCAACGTGTATGGAAAATGTCAAGTCCGCTCTGAGAACATTGCTACTTGCCTAGGGGCAAGGCCACTGAGACTTTACATATTGCTTGTTACTTTATTTACTGCGCTGTAACAGTGGTAAATGTAATGGTGGTCATTCATTTCCCAAAGGCCCTCCAGAACCACTCTGCCTTTAACTATTTGCAGAAAGCCAGCAATGGGGTGCCAATCTAATTTCAAAGGGGAAGAGTGATCTACAACGTGGGGGCTGCAACAGAAAAACACTGCCCATGAGCTCCCCCTACTTCATTTCTCCTACACGGGGACCATTAAAAGATGTTGCTGGGGCATCTGCCCAGGATGAGTTGGCCGGATCACCTCTGTGCAGAGGAGGCAGTCCTTGGTGCCAAGACAAATGGGGCTTTATTGGTCAAACCCAGTACTTTGGATTGCACCTGGAAATATGTATGTATGTATGTATGTGTGATGGAATGGTTTGATGAAGGCCGCGCTTGGGGAGATAAGCATTTCCTTAGCCCCCAACAGGAGCGTGGGAAGGTTAAGAAGATGAGACTGGCACCACCCTAAGGAATTCACGGTGTTTTGGCTGGCTGGCTTGGGAAGTTTAGATTCAGTCTGGAGAGATTCTGTCTTTGAGGTGGAAGCTAATAAACACAACAGAACTGTATCTGTACTGTCTCGTGGAGTTCTTTGGGCTGAACCTGACATCAATCTCTCCAGACTGAATCTAAACTTCCCAAGCCAGCAAGCCAAAACACCGTGAATTCCTTAGGGTGGTACCAGTCTCATCTTCTTAACTTTCCTACGCTTCTGTTGGGGGCTAAGGAAATGCTTATCCCCCGAGCACAGCCTTCATCAAACCATTCCATCACAGTATGTATGTATATATGTTTCAAATTTGTCACTGCCCATTTCACTGCAGAGTGATTCTGGGTGGTTTACAGTAAAAAAGAATAAATATTAATTAAAATACACTACAACAACAAGATTCTTATGTAATACTTCCAAGAGATTGATGTTAATTAGGAGTTATTAGACTCAGGGAGTGTCTTCAAGGCACCAGCCACCCCCAGGGTTGGTTATCTCTCTTCTCGCCCCATGTGAGTTGGCAGAGCCAGGTTTTCAATTCCTTACAGAAAGCTGGGAGGGTAGGGGCCCGCCTCACCTCTGGGGTGGGGGGAGAATATTTCATAGGGCAGGGGCAACAGTTACCAATGCGAAGACTGCAAAACAGGTGCTTTATGACTGTGCTTCATTTTCCACCAATTGCATTCTCTGGGTGATCTTCAGAGGCAGTCTTGTGTGTTGTGCATTGTAGTAGTCTAAACAGGTGGCGATGAAAGCACAAGATACTGCAGTGCTTGCAGGGCAGAGACAGATACTCCGACAGTGAAGATTTCAGTTGGCAAACCTAGCCAGTTGCCCCACCTGTCCACCGCCATCCCGTGTGCACTGTTTCAAGGAGAAGAGGTAGCTATCTGGAGTGGGGCTGGAGAAGACAGCTAAAGGTGCTTTAAGGTCACAGACGTAGTAAGTGAAACTTGGGATTGGGGTTGCAGCTGAAAAAGTGAAACTTACTTCCAAGAACGCATTGAATAGAAAAGGCAGGATCTAAGGGACTACCAATTTTGGCCTGACCAGCAAAATTAGTCCTTCTCACCCAAAGCAGGACTCCCTGTAGTGCTTACTGGGTGAGCAAACAAGAAAAAGGCAGAGACAGAAGAAAGAGGAAGAGCCAAGGACTGGGAGAGGCTGCTGGCTGAGAAGATGGCATTATTTATGGTCATGGGAGGAGAGAGAGCAGAGCTTCTCAATTCCTACTCTGGTTTGGTCATTTCCCAAAGGGGACTGGGTTCCAATGGACCTAAGCAGAACAATTGACACAAGGAGGGAATGGCAAACCAAAGTAAAGAGATGATAACAGAGCACATGAACAAATATAAGTCTCCAGGACCAGACCAATTCTTTTGGAGAATCTTGAATGAGCTTATAGAAGTCAGCTTCCTTTCTGTGATCTTTAAGAAATCTTGGTGGCGTAATGCCAGAGGACTGGAGAATGGCAAATGTTCCTCTCTTCAAAAAGGGGAAGAAAGAGGTTGATACCAGGCAAAGCTACAGAAGAGAATATCAAACAGTCAGTTTGCAAGCATTTAGAAATGAACCCCATTGCTTGGCAATGTCAAATCAACCTGATCTCTCTCCCTCTCCTTTTTTTCGACAAAGAGACTACTTTAGTTGATCATGGGAATTTAGTAGATATAGTATACCTTGGCTTTCACAAAGTATCTGATAAAGTCACCTGTGAAATTTTAGTAAGAAGAAGATGGCAAAATGTGGGCTGGATTTTGCTATTAAATGAATACAGATGGACATAGATGAATACAAAACTGGTTTAACAGTTGTATCTGGCAAGTATATAACAATGGCATCACATCAAGTTGGGAGGAGGCATCAAGTGGTATACCCTGCAGGGCTCCTTTCTAGGCCCTATTCTAGTCAACATATTTATAAATGGCTTGGATGAGGGGTTAGAAATATGATTATCAAACTGGTGGGCAATACAAAGATAGTAGTGATAACAAACTCTGTAGAGGATGGAATCAAGATTCAGGAGGATCTTGACAAGCAGGAATAATAAGCATTAACCAGCAAGATGAACGTCAACAGGAAGAAACACCAAGTCCTTCATACTGGTAGGAAAAATCAAGAGCATGACTGTAGGATGGGAGAAAACTACTTCACAGCAGCATATGGAAGAAGGATCTGGGTGTCTTAGTGAATCACAAACTGAGCATGAAGTAACGATATCTTGCAGCTGCAAAAAAGGGCTATCTGAGGGGCTGTCATGTAGAAGAAAGCCACTGTTCACAACTCATCTAGAGGACAGGAGAAGAAACAATGAGTTTATATTACAAGGAAGCAGGTTTTGGTTGCACATCAGGAAAAAAATTCTAACAGAACCGTTTGACAGCAGAACAGATTGTCTTGGCAGGTGTTTAAAAAGAGGATGGGTGGCCTTCTCTTGAGGACATTATAGGTTCCTACACTGCTCAGGGGATTGGATTAGATGGTTTTCAAGGTCCTTTCCAGCCCTTACGCTGCCTATTTGCATGATACTAACAGCTAATTCAACTGGTGAAGATTCCAATTGAGGTTGGATTTTTAGGGAACTAAAATGGTATAATCCATGCACAAGATTGAGGTATCAAAAGATTGAGGGGAAAGGACTCCAGTGTCTGCAGAAATGAGAACCATGTGAATAAAAAATAGATCAATGGCAGCTGAGTGTGCCAAGCTGGCCAAGGAGGCTAACTGAATATTGTGGGAAGAGATGCAATAAATCAAGAGGAGAAATGGAATGGAACATACAGAAAAGGATCTGGATGGCTGACTAACATCCTGAATGAGAACGTTCCACACTATAACACTTTGCCACAGGACCCACTTGTGAGTTGTAACTGTTATTTAAAAAGTTCTCTCAGAAATAGGCCACTTTCTTGTTTAGCCCAAGGTTGAAGAGGATGTGGCAACTGCTGCACTCAGTCATCAGAGTAATTTTGCACTGCATGAAGAGGGGAAGTTAAAGGATGAAATGGGTATCTTAAACCTCCTAGAAGCTTAAGACAACTAGGTTGGAGGAGGGACCTTACAGTCAGAAATCTTGCTGCCAAATTTGTCAGTGTGAAATTGGAAGAGGGCTCAGAAATGGGGCTGGGGAGCCACATGATTCCCCAGCCTCATTTCTGAGCAATTCTTGAGTCCCCATTTCTGAGCATTTCCTCCAATTTCTCCCTGGCTTCCGAAGATCCAAGCCAGCAGCGTCCTAACTGGAGCATCTCATCATCCAGACTTCCAACCCTAGCCACCGTCAGAAGCCATCTCGCTCCAAAGATGGAAACCTAAACATGTGATATCACTTACAGGATTTCCACTGTTACCATCCATGATAGCTCAAACTGGTATCAAAATTGAACTGTCTCTTTCATGACTCACTTCTGAGCTTCCTGGAGGTACCTGGCTATCCATTGTCAGGAACAGAGAGCTGAGATAGATGGACCTCTTAAGCCAATTTCTGCTGGCTCCTGCAAACACAAACAGCTTGAGCCTTAAATCTTCTGTGGGAATCACAGCCACAAGTTTGCCAGACGAGCAGAATTTGTTGAGTACCTGTGCTTTCCCTACCTCTCTAAATGGGGATAACAATTAGGGGATGCTGAAGCCTTACCTTCTTACAATCATTAGGAGGTATGGAATCTTCTTCAGAGTCTTCAGCTGAGAAGGAAGGACAAGGGGAGGAGCAAGCAGCCTTGTCTCCGTCTGCAACAAAATTAGCTTGGAGGAGAGAAGAGACCAAGATCACTCTTTCCACTTTTAGTTGAGAAAATTGGTTTTGTCAATAATAAAGCAGAGAACAAGCAGAACTAAAGAGTGCACTTAACAACCGTCATAAAGCAGATAAAGTCACTTTAGAGTCAAACTGGATAATTATTTTTTCTATAAATGAAAGTCACATATGTTGATTCTCTTTAGGTAGATATTATCTCTCTGTTTGTGATCTTGTTTTATTCTGTTTTTAACTTGGCGTTTATTCTGAGACTTTTACCTTTGATTCTGTAACAGTTCTATAGTTATTGTAAGCAGCTACAGTATTTTCTGGAATAAGAACCAATATAGAAATAATATTTAATAAATACATTATAAAAAAAGGTGAATGAAGCAGTAGAAATCCAAAAGCATTCACAGTTTTACTTAGGTAACAAAAGCATGCAACCCCCTTTTAAGGTTTCCTCCAGCCCAAAGTTGTGAAAGGTTTTGGACTACAATTCCCATCAATCCCAACTGGCACGCTGGCTGGATATCACTCAAGATATGGTCCAACACCCATTCAGGGAAGGTGAGAAAACTGGGCCCAACTGTATTATTTATAAATAAATAAATAAAATTATCTTGTCAGTGCAGATTCTGTAGCTGTTCTGCATCCGTGTTACTTTTTTTCTATTATGTCCCACCCATTAAATTTCTGTAGGAGCATTTGATTTGAAACTTGCATATTTCAGGTATTTTCTCTCAAAATACATATTTCTAAGCACATTTTTAAGACCAAAGGCCCATCTAATCCAATGAACTGCCCCCTTCACAGCAGCTGGTCAAACCCCATCCAAGGAAACCCTCAAGCAAAATGTGTGAGTGTTCACCCACTCATACTAGTGCTCCACAGTACTAGTATTCCAAATATTTTGCCTCCAAGGAAGTCTAATAGCCACTGACAGATACTGGCCAAATTCACCCTGCTGAGTTTTGCTGTGTTCCTCCAACCCTAAAAGCCAAGTGTGGGGAACCTTTGTGGGTGTGAAGCTTCACCCACACCTACTGGTTGAGTTCAATCTTTGGCCAGCAGAGATTCAAGGACGCAGCTCTTTAAGACACTTCTATTGCAAATACTAGAAAAACCATAAATTAGAGCTTCAAGCTATCCATCCATCTATCCATCCACGTATGTCTCACGGTTGAAGTTCTATGTCTCTTTTCCCCATGTATGTGCTTGAAGGAGCTGAGAGCTGACCTTCTCTGTGCATTGTTATTGTAATGGGCCTGTCCAGTCTCAAGTTCACTGCACCTGACCTTGTTTCTTCTAGCCCTCAGAGTGGGTATCAAATGAAGTTTAATGGGAAAAATACAGACATGTCCTGCCACTCTCATAGAAATCATAGGTGGAAGGAACCATTTTAGACTTCAAGTCTGATCTCTGCTCAGTGCAGGAAGCATCACTGACAGATGGATATTCAACCATTGCTTGAAACCATCCAGCAAAGGCAAGGCATAACTCCCCTTACTTAATGCTCTACTGCTGAACTGATATTATGAGTAGGAAATGCTTCCTAATCTTCAACTGGAATTGATAATCTTGTAAGTTAAGACTGTTATTCTGAGGCCTTCACTCTGGGATGAGAGAAAACAGACAATTAAGTCCTCTATGGGATCCCCCATCATACATTTGAAGAGTGCTTTCCTATCCCTCAAGTCTTATTTCTCAAAGGTTGTTGTTGTTGTTCAGTCGTTAAGTCGTGTCCGACTCTTCGTGACCCCATGAACCATATTGCGCCAGGCCTTCCTATCTTTCACTGCCTCCCTGAGTTTGCTCAATTTCATGCTCATTGCTTCAGTGATGCTATCTAGCCATCTCATCCTCTGCCGTCCTCTTCTCCTTTTGCCTTCCATCTTTCCCAGCATCAGGGTCTTTTCCAAAGAGTCCTCTCTTCGCATTAGGTGACCAAAGTATCTGAGCTTGAGCTTCATTATCAATCTCTCAAAGGTAAACACTGCCATTTCTTCAGTCTCTCTTCTCAGAACTTAGTTTCTATTCCCTTGATTGTTCTTATGGCTTACTGGACTGTTTCCTAAAACATGGGGCCCAGAATTCAACTCAATACCTAAGATGGGATCTGCAGATGGTTTATAGAATCATCGAAATCAAGAAGTTGGAAGGAACCATAAGTCAAATCCAAGCTCCTTGCAGGAGGCCATATTAAAGTAACCCTGAATGATGGCTATCCAGCTTCAGTTGGTCACATCCCATGAAAGGGAGCACACCTTGGGTCATTGGTTCAACTGTTAAACTACTATTATTGCTAGGAAGTTGTTCCTACTACAGATAGTCTTTGACTTATAACCACAATTGGGACCAGAAAATTCATTGATAAGTGGTGTTAAGGCATCACATGACCACACCCAATTTTATGACCTTTTTGCTGCAGTCATTAAGTGAGACATCATGTGACTGCAACTTGCAACCTTCCCTGCTGGCTTCCCCATAGACTTTGCTTGTCGGAATCCAGCTGGGAAGGTCGCAAATGGCAATCACATGACCACAGGACGCTGCAACTGTCATAAATGCGCAATGGTTGCCAAGTGCCCGAATCACAATCACATGACCGTGGGGATGCTGTGATGGTCGTAAGTGCGAGGACTGGTTCTAAGTCACTTTTTTCAGCGCCATCATAACTTCAAATGGTCGCTAAATGAATGGTCATAACTGTGGAGTCCTTGGGGTTCTCTGAGCTTGGTTGTTTTCTTGCAAACATTTCATTACCCGGCTAGGTAACATCTTCAGTGCTAGAATGGAGTGGAGTTTGCTCTCTGTTTATATACTGTGGCTTGCCCTGCCAGTGTTGGTGGGGGGGGGGGGGTTGTTTTATTTTTTCCTCTGGTAGTTCCTTGATTAGGGTATTGTTTACTGCTGATTGTATGTCTGGTGATAATCTTGGTATTAATCTCTGCTTATCTGGGTGATGATTGCTGGTAAGGAGATGTTCTGGTCTTTTGTTTTCCTTTCTATTGTCTCTTTTGAATAGTGTGTAGATGTTGTTTATCTCTATGTGCCTGTCTGAATACCAAGCTTCCAAGAATTCCCTCGCATTTTTGGATTTAGCTTGGTCTAGGAGGCTCCCAGTTTGCCAGCTGAGACTGTGGTTGAGCCTGTCCATGTGTTGTGAGATTAAGGAGTTTCCATCACGTCTTCTGACTGCTGGTTGGTGTTCATGGATGCGCTCTGCCAGTCTTCTGCCTGTCTGTCCTACTTAGTGCTTGTTTCAGTCCTTACACTGTATGTTGTAGATGACTCCTGTTTTTCCTTCTTGGTCTACGGGGTCTTTTGGTTTGCTTAAGATATTTTGGAGGGCTTTAGTTGGTTTGTGTGCTACAGAGATGTCATGTGGTTGTAATAGTCTGTTGGTAGTTTCTGAGATGTTTCTGATGTATGGCAGTGTGATCCTTTCCATAGCTTGTGTTGGTTGTGTTGTAGTAGGCTGAGTGGTCAGGCCCTTTTTGATAAAGTTGCATGGATATCCATTTTGTTGGAAGATGTAGTATAAGCGGTCTGTTTCCTTTTTCTGGGGTTCTGGGTTGCTGCAGTGTGTTTGTGCTCGTTTGAATAATGTTCTTACACAGCTCCTCTTGTGGGAAGTTGGGTTGTTACTTTGGTAATGGAGTACTTGATTAGCGTGGGTTGTCTTCCGATAGACTTGGGTTTCTAATTTGCTGTTGTTTCCTCTGCTGATGAGGATATCCAGGAAGGGTAGCGTGTTGTTGTTTTCTTCCTCTTCCACACAACAACACGCTAGCCTTCCTGGATATCCTCATCAGCAGAGGAAACAACAGCAAATTAGAAACCCAAGTCTATTGGAAGACAACCCACACTAATCAAGGAAAACAAAAGACCAGAACATCTCCTTACCAGCAGTCATCACCCAGATAAGCAGAGATTAACACCAAGATTATCACCAGACATACAATCAAGCAGTAAATAATACCCTAATCAAGGAACTACCAGAGGAAAAAACAGAAGAAAACAAAACTAACACCCCTACCACACTGGCAGGGCGTACCACTGAATATAAACAGAGAGCAAACCCCATTCCACTCTAGCACTGAAGACGTTACCTAGCCGGGTAATGAAAATTATGAAATATCAGCCTTCTATCCCAACTTGCTTACTAGATAGCACTCTGGGTATACACAAATGGGATTTACTTCGGAGTAAAGCTGCCTAGGATCGCAATACATATCAATTACATTACAGAACTTATGGTCCTTCAGTTGTTGTTGCACCTGTTAGTTTCAGGAAGCATAGCCACTGGGAATGATGCAACTTGTAGTTAACTCAACATCTGGAATATCAGAGATCCCTGATCTCTGCATGACATATTAGAAAATAAGGCTGCAATCCTATCAGATTCTATGAAATGAATCAAATTGACTACATAATAGGAAACAGGATGGGGAAATCCAGGACACTTCTAGGTGCAGATTGTAGAACATATCATGGATTATTGATGTCAAATATATGAGTTAACTTTAGAAAACAGAAGGGCGTAGATGTGCGAGCAAGATTTGACCTGAAGGACAGACAGAATATCTGATCAGTGTAAGAAACAGAATTAGTTTGCTTCACTTATGTAATAAAGAACCTAAAGAACAAAAAGAAGAGATAAGAAACATGGTGAAAGCTGGAAAAAAATCCCCAAAACTTCAAAGAAGGAAAGATACAAGTGGCTTACACAATACACTATCAGGGTAACCAGGAAAAAATGGAGGAGAAAAGTCTTGCACAATAAGGACATAGAGTGACCAAATGCAGACTTCCAATATCAAGCAAGAAAGGCCAAGAAAAAAAAAATCTCAGTTAGGAATGTCAACAACCAGAGGAACCCAACAAGATAAGAAAAGCAAGAGATGTGTGAGAAGATTGAAGAAATCACAGGAAAATTTGCAGCTAAGGTGGGAATATTCAACAAGAAGAAACCTAATAGAGGCAAAGATGATTAATAGAAGATGGAAAGACTACACTAAATCTCTTTACCAGCAGGATTATTGAATGACAGAAACATTTTCAGAGGCAGAATATATTCAGCAACCGACTGCACTAGAAAGGGAAGAACAATAGGCAATAGGCTGGCTGTCAAATAGGAAAACACCAGGCACAGATTATGTACTCACTGAACTGTTTAAAGCTGCACAGGAAGAAGCTAGGTGTGAATAGCTCAGACAATATGGAACAAGACTGTGTTGCCTAGAGATTTGCAAAGATCAGTATATATAACTATACTGAAGGAAGGAAGTACAAATGAATGTACAAATTGCCAAACCACTGCACTCACTCCTCATACAAGGGAAGTTTTGTTTTAGATCTTACAAAGAAGAATAGAGGCATACATAGAGAGTGCAGAGGGACATGCAATCCAATTGCTAATGTAAGTGGGACAATAGAAAAAACAAGAGTATATTAGATTTACCTTTACTTTATTGACTACATTAGCACCTCTGATTGTGTAGATCATGTTAGGATGTGGAATATATTAAGGCTAACGGGTGGGCTAGAACACAGGATTATTCTAATAGAAGGGAATATCTGTAGCTCAGGATGAACTGTGGAGTCCTTGGGGCTCTCTGAGCTTGGTTGTTTGTTTGCAAACGTTTCATTACCCAACTAAGTAACCTCATCAGTGCTAGTGAATGTGGGGTTTGCTCCCTTTTTATATATAGTAGCTTGCCCTGCCAGTGTTGGTGGAGATGTGATTTTCTCCTTGGCAATTCCTTGGTTAGGGTATTGTTCTCTGCTTGATCGTTTGTCTGGTCTTAATCCCTGCTTACCTGGATGTTGGTTGCTGGAGAAGATGTGTTCTGGTCTTTTTGTTTCCTTCTTAGCTTTTTTTTTATTGTGTCTTTTGAATGGTGTGTAAATGTGGCTTATCTCTATGTGATAATATAATATTATCAAATGTGCCTATTGATAGCTTTGTCTAATGCCAAGCTTCCAGGAATTCCCTAGCGTTTCTGGATTTAGCTTGGTCTAGAATGTTCCGAGTTGAAACTGTGGTTGGTCTGTCCATGTGTTGTCAGATGAAGAAGTTTTCATCGAGTCTTCTGACAGCTAGGTGGTGTTCATGGATGTGCTCTGCTAGTCTTCTGCCCGTCTGTCCTACATAGTAGTTGTTACAGTCCTTACTGTATGTTGTAGATGACTCCTGTTTTTTCTTCTTGGGCTACTGGGTCTTTCGGTTTACTTAAAATGTTTTGGAGGGCTCTAGTAGGTTTGTGTCTATGGTGATGCCATGTGGCTGCAATAGTCCGTTGGTTGTTTCTGATAAGTTTTTGATATATGGCAGTGTTATCCTTTTCATAGCTTGTGTTGGTTGTGCTGCCGTGGGTTGAATAGTCAGGCACTTTTTGAGGTTAATGTTAAATATAAATGAATGTTGAGTTTTAACCTTGTGTTTGTATTATTTGTGTGTTTGTTAACTGTCCAGGACTGTTTAACATAATATATAACATTTTCAAATAAATAAATTCACAGCTGAAAGTAAATAAGTGAAAGTGGTAGATAGTTTTCTTTTCTTTGCTGAAGTAGAAATAAAACAGGCAGCGTGCTGGAGAAGTAAAGCGGTGATTAATCCTAGGAAAGAAGGAAGTGGCCAATTTAGACAAGACCATGAAGGGTAAGGATATTTCTATGACAACAAGGATCAGAATAGTTAAAGCAATGGTCTTCCTAGGAGTAACGTATGGCTGTGAAAGCTGGACATTAAGAAAGAATGAGAGAAAGAAGATAGACATCTCTGAATTATGGATTTAGAGATGGTTACTAAGTTACCATGGACTGCAAGAAGAGCCAATCAATTGGTCCAGGAAGAAATAAATGCTGGCTGCTTCCCTGAGGTGATGATTAGCCAGTAGAAACTAACATACTTTGGACATGTGATGCAAACAGATGATGGGCTAGAAAAAAGCAGCTGTGATTAGCAAGGTTGAGTGAAGGAGAAAGAAGAGGAGGACACTAAATAAGAGGGATGAACAAGATATCACTGGAATGTCTCTAGAAGAATTGTGGTTCATCACTGGGGACAGGTCAAGATGGAGACCATTTTTCCATAACATAGCCAAGAGTTGGGCCTGAATCAGTGACACCTAGTTAATTTACCATATTTACCTAAGACCAAATCCCACCAAATAGATTTTTATTTTTATTTATCTAATCTATTTATATAGCTGCCCATCTCAAATACATGACTCTGGGCGGCTTACAATATTTATATATACATATACATATACAAAATAAAATAAAATAAAACACACAGCAGCTGCGAAAAATCATAAAAGACAACCACTAACATTTTTTTTAATGCCTAGACCTGCACTGTATTTTAACAAGAAATTCTTTGGAGTGGTTGAGCATCCCAATTAAAATATTATTATTAAATATTTTTTAAGGCTGTATTCACACAAGCTGTTAACAAGGAGAGTGAAAGGCTGAGTAACTGCACAACATGCTCATCTTGATCAACTTTAATTGTTAGTTGTACTAGGACTCAAGTGAGCTGCATGGACTTAACCGGTTTGATTAGTTCAGATTTGGTCAGGAGTGTTATCTGTCATCGTGTTAGGCCTTCACAATGAGAAATATCAAAGTAGTTAATAATCAGGACGTACCCAACACCTCTACAAGAAACACCAGTGGTTCTTGGGGGGGAAAGTAGGTTAATGGGGGAGTGGGGGAGAACTTTCTTCTAGAGAAGCCATACAGGAGATTCAGCCATCAATGTTGATAGTGATGACTGCATTGCTGCAGGTCTCTAAACCAGTGTTTTCAACCTTGGCAACTTTAAGATGTGTGGACTTCAACTCCCAGAATTCCCTAGCCAGCTAGCCAGGGAATTCTGGGAGTTGAATCCACACATCTTAAAGTTGCCAAGGTTGAGAGACACTGCTCTATACAGTGTTTGGAAGCTGTTCTTAGCAAACTTGAATGAGCAGGATAAGTAGCAAGCAAACCCTACTGCTCATGGAGGGCCTCTTCTTGCAGGAAGAACCTAATTTCTTGCCATCACCTCATTCGGTGCCTAACACCCTGGCTGCACACATGGCCCTGGCGCCCTTGATGTAGTGTGGCTCTGAGATTGGGCTTCGGTTTTATCTTTGCTTCCTAGTTCATCACCTTCAATGGACCTGAAGCAACCCAACATTGGTGGGGTGGTGGACTTGGACAAGCTCCATCTCCAGCTGGGTGGAGTTCTTAGAAAATATTTAAGAACCAGTTCACATGAATCAGGTCAGTCTAGGTAGATAACACCCATGGATTCAATGTGAGGATGTGCAAAAATTCTCAGTCCAGGAATGGAGCGTCCCAGAGAATTTCCCCCTGGAATGGCATGTTCTCTGGAACATGCCATTCCTGGATTTATGAATTTTGCACATACCTTATTCAATGTATTGTGTGAAAATGGGTTAATTCAGTAACCAGATAAAGAAGGCTGTGTGAACACAGTCACAAAAATTAATTAATTAATTAATTCCTGAATAAAATTCCTTCAGCAGCATCCATAAGAAGCTGCGACGACCTCAAAATGAAGAAATGTGCACCTTGACAGCATCATGCAAACAACATGACTTACATATTTGAGTTATTCTGCATCCTAACATCTGACGCAAGTATGTACATGACATCATCTTCAGCCATCGCAAGGCAAGTGTTGTTTCCCTCCCTTGCAGATGCCTGTGAATTCTTTGCACACTAAAAATGGCTTAGAGAAATGTATGAATCCATCTTGTGTCTTGAACCAGGCCTTTGTGAAATCAAAGGAGCTCCTGCTCCACCTGTATTCTGGAGATGGCTCTCCACTACCCACAACTGCTGATGGGTTCAGCTGTTCTCCTGATATACTACCTCCCCAACCTTTCAGCCTGTTAAGAAAGTTGTATGAATAAGGCCAGTATGTAGGAGCATGCTGTGGACAGTCTCTTATGGTGGAACTGCATCCAGACATGGATTTCCTCCACAAACTGCAGCCTGAAGTACCGAAGAAAAGCTAAACTACTCCTGTTTGCCCTCCTCTGGAGATCTAAGAGATACTCTTAGTCAAACTTACAGCCAGTCTGATTGGGGAAAAGGTCTGACGCATCATGAGAAGTGACCGAAGGAGTCAGATCATCTGCCGAAGACTGTGTCTCTTCTTCTTCTTCCCCAGAAAGTAGGTCCTTTGCTATCTGCTCCTTCATTCAACAATCAGAAAAAGAGGGCATTTTTTAAAAAAAGACAAGATCAAGTAGAATCAGAGGTTGGGTTGACAACAAGCTAGACTAGGCTAAAATGAGGTGGTTCAACAGGTTAAGTGTCTTGCACATTGTGCTAACTGGACTTTCACATTGAGGCATAAAATATTTTTTGACATACACTATGTTATGTGAACACAGAAAACTAGCTTTGTTTGCATAACACAATCTGGTTATTGAATAAACCCATATTGCTCAGTTTACACAATGCACTGAACTACAAACTAAATGAACAGGCTGGATTTACACAACACACTATGCTAAGCCATGGAACAAACTAATCAGGTTAAAGCTAAGTGAATTTAGAATGTTGCATGAATACAGCCACTAGATCTTTAACTGATCTGATTAACTTCGTTGGGTGAACACAGACAAAAAGTTTTGTTAACCCAGAATTACATTTAGTGTGTTGATGGGTTCCCATAAAATGGTTACTGAATTAACTCATTTTTAAAATTTGTTCCACTCTTGAATGTATCCACCGTTAGGAATATTTTGCTAATATTTAACTGAAATCTGCATTCCTCTAACGTAAGCCTCCTAAAACATATTCCTGCCTTCTTTTATCTTCTTTACAATTCTGGCAAGAGAGCTGGAAGGGGCTATTTTGGCTCTTCAATCCAGCTGCTGGCATAGTGTAGGAATCCAAATTAAAGCTGTCCAGCTTTGCCTTGAATACGTTCAGTGAAGGGGAGTCCACCAACTCCCTATGGAACTGATTTCACAAGGGCCATGATTCTTACATTGTAATCTGATCTTTGTCTGCTCAAATTCCATTGATATCAGTGGGATCTAGCTCCAGGTTAAGTAGCGTTAAAAGCTATCTTGGGACCAGCTTCCTTTCTTCCAACGGAGCTTTCTGCTTGGTCAAGATCATCTGGAGATACTTTTATCTGCACCCCACAAACTGGTGGGAGCCTTTTCATTTGGAGAACCCAGGCACCAAAGCTCCTTTCTGAGTGAATCTTGTTTTTTGCTGTCAGACTTCCAATGTAATATAAATGACTAGGCTGATCTCTGAAGCACTTGATCTGCCAACTGATTAAAAATCTTAATTTGCTGAGGTTTTTTTAACCTTATTGTTTTTACTTGACTTTGTCAACTATTTTATTATTCTACTGTGACTGAAATTTGTGTCTTAACTACACTATGTTGTTTCCGCTCTCCTGCACATCTGATGGAAAGAGAGGATAAAAACACATTATAAAAATGTTAATTCTGTGGCAAAGTCTTCTTTACAATTCTGCATACAAGATGAAGAAACTTTTGCCTAGGAGTGGGGTGAATGGCAACTCTTTTTTGCAGCCAGATGCCCAAACATTTTGCTTGCCTTTTTATTCAGGAGCTGAGACACATAAAGGGTGGGCAGCAATGAAACCATGACCCCAAAAGGATTGGCAGAATTTCCAGTATATTCTTTGACTCTCCATGTTTAGAAAGTTTGGGAGGAGGTGGGATAAGTAACTGGGCTTACAGGAAGCACCTCTTCTGTTATTCCACTTGATGTGGAACAGCCTCTCTTTCACATCATCAGGTTAGAACTGTATACAACTCCCCTTTCTTGTCAACTCCATTTTATAAATCCTATTTTTTAAATTTAGCCTACTGAAATTTGCAGCTTAGACTATGGTAATTTTTGAGGAAACAGGCAGGTTGTGGGGCTGCCCACTGGTAAACTACAAGTAAGCTTTATTGTGTAGAAAGAAACATCTAAAAGTCTGACTCCAAGGGGAGATGAGGCTAAGAAAAGGAGGAAGAATCATAAACATTTGATTGCAAGACTATTACATTCCGGATCAAGAACAAAGGGCTGATTAATCCAATCATCAGAATCAAGTGATAGAACAGTTTCAAGGTACATCTATTCCACACTGAAAATGACTATATATCTGAGTACAGGTAGTCCTCACTCAATGACCACAATAGGGACTGGAAAATTCATTGTTAAGTGAGGCGGTTGAGTCATGCCCAATTTTATGACCTTGGAATTTCTTTGGAGAGCAAAATATGGACATTGCATTTTGCAAGCTCTCATGCTGATGTGTATTTTTCCTGAGAGCAGAGTTTTTGAGAGCTTTGCTGCGCTCTGCACAACAGATTTTGCTTGTCATAAGCTGGCTGGGAAGGTTACAAATGATAGTCACGTGACCCTGGGATGCTGCAACTATCATGTGAACTGGTTGCCAAGTGCCTGGATCACAATCACATGACTGTGGGGGTGCTATGGTGGTTGTAAGTGCAAGGACTGGTTGTAAGTCTCTTTGTTCAGCACCGTTGTAACTTCAAATGGTCACTAAATGAATGGTTGTTAAGTGAGGACTACCTGTACCATTCTGCAGATACAGCTTCCTGCATCTAGAAACACACGTCAAGGAGTCCAGCTTTGAGGAATTCACTTCTCTGAATTTCCCATGTGTAGGGAAACCATTCATTTGGTGATGGAAGATTTGACCAAACAACTCTGCAGACTGAAAATGTCTAGTAAAATCAAACAGAATGGCTGCACTTTGGGACTCTTCAATTAAACAACGCCATCAGGAAGTATAGCTTGCCCTTTGGAATGATATTTCCCCAGAGATCTTTGTAGCTTCCACCCTGATGATGTTTCAGAAGTCTTTAAAAAACTTGGCTGTTCTCCCAGTCCTTGGGGTAGGGTGATGTTGGACCTCTGTTATTTATTTGCTATGATATATCGTATGTGATTGTCTGGGTACATAAGCTCTTCTTTTCATTATTCTCTGCTTTTATGTATAAGCCAACCAGAGTCATCCTAGAGTTGGGCAGCCTCTCAATCTAATACCTAATAATGAAGTACAAGTTTATTGCTCGACTCTGCAAGTTATATTCAAAACTGCTAAGGAATATGTATGCCTTGCCTACGAAAAGTACAGACTTCTCTTCACTTGGATAACTAACTGTTGGAGGTCAGGCTTTCCAGTGCAGAAGTCCCAATTTTTTTCTTGGCCTTACTGGGGAGAAAGCATCAGCTAGCCATCAGTGTGAAAGGTCACCTCTTCCTGAAATACTGAAAAAACACTGCTTTTCCTTCCCTCTTACAACTAGTGATATACTCATGAGGACCAGAAGTGGTGGAGAGATGACCCTGGAAGCCCAAGATTCAGTGAGACACTGCTGGGTTTGCCTAACATGCTAGTCAAAGCTAAAATGACTCTAGGGTAGTTAGTGGTTCACTGTATTGTGGGAAGCCAGCTATAATGTTACACCATAATAAAGCCCTGCATGGCATGGGTCCAGGTTACCTGAGGGACCGTCTCACCCCCGTTACATCAACCTGTCCCACACAGTCAGGCAGAGAGGGCAAGTTGCAGATCCCATCAGCAAGACAATGTCAGCTGGCGGGGCCCAGGTGGAGAGCCTTCTCTGCCATTGCCCCCGCCCTTTGGAATATTCTCCCCCCAGAGGTGCATCAGGCCCCTACCCTCCCAGCCTTCTGGAAAGGATTAAAGACCTGGCTCTGCCAGCTTGCCTGGGATGACAACAACCTTACCCAATCCTGGGGGTGGCTAGTGCCCTGATGACGCTCTCCAGGTGACTGCCAATTATTCTTGGGTCTATTTATTTTCTATTTATTAATAGCAGATTGTAATTTTGTAATTTTGATTGATTTTAGCTGTTTTGTAAACCACCCAGAGTCATTCAACGAGATGGGCAGTGACAAATTTGATATATAAATATAAATAAAATAAATAATATGGTTTACTACTTTGGGTGTTGCATGCCATGAGAACGAAGCAATTGTGTTGAGTTAACCCAAGTTTAGGATGACAATTAAGGAAACCCAGGAGAGGCTCTTCAAATTCTTACTCAGGCATCTCAACTTGGGTACCCCTACCTTATCCAGGGTCATGTCTGGAAGGTTGGGTGTGGCGTCATTGCTCTCACTCTCCTGCTCAGAGATGGGGTCAGAAGCCTCATAGCCATACAGTGCCAGAAGCTCTTCAAAGGGCATCTCACTGTTCTGAACAACAAGAGAGAGTAATCCTTACTCAGGTATGGCAATTGGGAACTTGCAAATCAGCAGCACAATATAGAAGAACACACAAGATTCTCAACATGCTCAAACACCTAAGTTGGTGACCTCCCCAGATAAGCAGAGAAAATGCAAGAACAGCCATCCATGCCCCTCACCTGGGAGGCATTGAAACTCTTCTCTAGCTCTTCCAAAGGCTTTGCTTTCTCCTGGGCGTGGTCTTGCTCCTCGTCCTCGTCCTCCGTCTTTTCCTGTACTCCGTAGTTCTGGGACAGGATCTCAGCCAGGTTGAATCGGTGGTCAGCTGAGCCCATAGACACCACTGCATGGATTTTGGGGGTGGGGGAGGAGGAAGGAAGGCTACTGTTAGCCAGTTTAGATTTGAATAAACCTCCACCTAGACTTCATCACTTTATAGAAGAACCATGAGGATGAAGCCAAACACAGCAATTTATTAAATACAGACTGAAATGAAAGAATCTCATCAGTTGCTAGCAAAGATAGTGTAACGGAAATGTATACATCTCTGGCAGACAGGAATCCTACATATGGGAGGCCACCAATGTGAAGGTGCTTTTCTTGGTATCCATCAATCTAATGTTTTACTTCAGGTGGGAAAAGCTGATCTCTCAGGTTGGGTAGCTCATCAAGGTAAACCATCACATTTAAAGCTCTAAAGGTGTAAACCAGTAGTTTCACTGGATGCAGAGTTGGAGAACCAATGCAATATCAAGAGAAATATTAATGAATAATGATGTGGATGATTTAAAAAGACCAGTCATAAGACTGGAGATCTCCTTACCTGCCGTGGTATGAAGATTGGATCTCCCAGAACATAAGTTATGTGCAGAATAAGACACGATCCTTGGGCTCTGCCTCCCAATTGAGGCCTTCAAGTGAAAAAGGAAATGAGTTATTTCATAACTCATATTTATATGACATATATTTACATCTTGCTTTTCTATAAAATAGTTGAGATTGCTTCCTGGTTAGTTCTATACTAAATTTCTCATTTGTGCTAGTCTTCATCTGGTGGGCTATGGCTTTCTATGGCAGCCATCTAACCTTGATGACCTCTGGATGGTTTGAACTACAGCTATCACCACTCCCAACAACACGGCAGCTAGAATGACAGGAATTATAGTGCAATGTATTTAGATGGTACCAGGTTGGAGACATTTCAAAATATGGCCAAGGAAAGCAAGAGAGAGCAGGTGGCAGTAACGGCTAGGAGGGCTTTAGTGCAACTTTGGGTTCTGCACCATTGAGCCTGTTCCTGGGTCAGAAGGCTCCACTCTTAGTCATTCATGCCCTGGTCATCCCCAAAATGGATTACTGTAATGTGCTGTACATGGGGCTGCCCTTGAAAAACACCTGGAAGCTGCAACTGGTGCAAAATGTGGCAGTGCAGGCAGTTATGCGCCCCCTTAGATCAGCGCACATCACTCTACAATCTGCTCGGTGAGCTGCATTGATTGTCAGTTTGCTTCTGGGTTCAGTTCAAGGTGTTATGACCTATAAAGCCCTACATGGCATGGGACTGGGTTATTTGAGGGATCGCCTTTCCCCAGTTACATCTACTCATCCATCAGGTCTGGCAGAAGGGGTATAGTACAGGTCTACTAAGGAATTTCATCTGTTGGGACCCAGGAGGAGAGGCTTTTCTGCTGTGGCACCCACCTTCCGGAATATCATCCCCCCTGAGGTTAGATTGGCCTTTTGAAAGACCCTGAAGACATGGCTTTGCCACTGGGCCTGGGGATCTTGTGGAGGGATGGAAACTGCAAGATGGTTGTGTTGTTTGTAAGCTACTGGTTGGCACTCTCCTGCATTTTATGTTTTATGGTTAATTGTTTTAACTGTTTTAATTTGTTTTTAATGGTTTTTGTTATTTTTTGGCTATTTATTTGTGTTTTGTTGAATCATGCATGTGAGATGGGTGGTTATATAAATTGAATGAATGAATGAATGAATGAATGAAAAGAAGAAGAAAAAGAATTATTATTATTATTATTATTATTATTATTATTATTATTATTATTATTATTATTATAGAACTAAATATCCATTGGTATATCTGAACCAAAGGAGGATCTCTGAAACAAATTCTGAATTTTGTTTTAAGCCCATCCTGGATTCTTTAATCACATTCATTATAAGAGCGTCTCCTTCCAAATTTAGCCAAGCCCTTCAGATCTCTTTTGCACCCATCAGGATATCATGTAATCTCCCAGAGTGAGGACGACCAAAAACAGGGGGTAGGTAGGTGCTTTGGGAGCTTTTAAGAGGAAAAATGTGTACACCAAGACTTAAGACACCACAAAGCTAGAGAAAATTAGCCCAGTCCACATCATGACTTTGCTGGCAACGACCCCTCCAATTCTTGAGGTCCCTCATTTTTTATAAGTGTGGTCCTTGGCTGCAAGAATGTTGGGCATCCTTGACATATGGTTTAGTCTCTGATGAAAAAACAAGCCATGTGGAATAGAGGAACTCAGATAGGTATTTTTATTACTTTGCTTACAGGTGAAACTCGAAAAATTAGAATATTGTGCAAATGTTCATTTATGTCAGTATGGCAACTCAAAAGGTGAAACCAATATATGAGATAGATGCATTACATGCAAAGCGAGATATGTCAAGCCTTACTTTGCTATAATTGTGATGATTATGGCGTACAGCTTATGAAAACCCCAAATT
This sequence comes from Liasis olivaceus, assembly GCA_030867105.1. Lineage (NCBI taxonomy): Eukaryota > Metazoa > Chordata > Lepidosauria > Squamata > Pythonidae > Liasis > Liasis olivaceus. The sequence continues at coordinate 7,286,907 of CM061349.1, forward strand.
CACAATCTCAGAAAATTAGAATATTACATGACATCAATAACACAAGGATTGGAAATAGAACAATATCGGACCTCTGCAAAGTATAAGCATGCATATGTACTCAGTACTTGGTTTGGGCCCCTTCTGCAGCAATGACTGCCGCAATGCAGCGTGGCATGGATGCTATCAGCCTGTGGCACTGCTGAGGTGTTATGGAAGACCAGGATGCTTCAATAGTGGCCTTCAGCTCCGCTGCATTGTTCGGTCTCATGTCCCTCATCTTTCTCTTGGCAATGCCCCATAGATTCTCTATGGGGTTCAGGTCAGGCGAGTTTGCTGGCCAATCAAGCACAGTAATCCCATGGTCTTTGAACCAGGTTTTGGTACTTTTGGCAGTGTGGGCAGGTGCCACGTCCTGCTGGAAAATGAAGTCAGCATCCCCATAAAGCTCGTCTGTGGAAGGAAGCATGAAGTGCTCCAAAATCTCCTGGTAGACGGCTGCGTTGACCCTGGACTTAATGAAGCACAGTGGACCAAATCAACACAGACTGTGGAAACTTCACACTGGACTTCAAGCATCGTGCATTGTGTGCCTCTCCATTCTTCCTCCAGACTCTGGGTCCTTGGTTCCCAAATGAGATGCAAAAGTTGCTCTCATCAGAAAGAGGACTTTGGACCACTGGGCAACAGACCAGTTCTTTTTTTCTGTAGCCCAGGTAAGACGCTTCTGATGTTGTTTGTTGTTCAGGAGCGGCTTGACAAGAGGAATACAACATTTGAAGCCCATGTCCAGGATCCGTCTGTGTGTGGTGGCTCTTGATGCACTAACTCCAGCCTCAGTCCACTCCTTGTGAAAGTCCCCAACACTTTTGAATGGCCTTTTTCTGACAATCCTCTCCAGGCTGCGGTCATCCCTGCTGCTTGTGCACCTTTTTCTACCACACTTTTCCCTTCCACATAACCTTCTATTGATGTGCTTTGATACAGCACTTTGGGAACATCCAACTTCTTTTGCAATTACCTTTTGGGGCTTTCCCTCCTTATGGAGGGTGTCAATGATGGTTTTCTGCACAACTGTCAGGTCAGCAGTCTTTCCCATGCTTGGGATTCCTACTGAACCAGCCTGAGAGACCATTGAAAGGCTCAGGAACCCTTTGCAGGGGTTATGGATTCATTAGCTTATTAGAGGGGGACACTTTGAGCCTAGAATATTGAACCTTTTCACACTATTCTAATTTTCTGAGATTGTGAATTTGGGGTTTTCATAAGCTGTACGCCATAATCATCACAATTATACCAAAGTAAGGCTTGACATATCTCGCTTTGCATGTAATGCGTCTATCTCATATATTGGTTTCACCTTTTGAGTTGCCATACTGACATAAATGAACATTTGCACGATATTCTAATTTTTCGAGTTTCACCTGTAGATCTAATTCTCAGCATTTCTGCCTTTTAGCGCACAGGCTGTCCCCAGTTTAAGAACGAGTTCTGTTCCCAAGGTTTGTCCTTAAGCTGAATTTGTATGTAAGCCAGAACAGTATTATTGTATAACACTGTATAAGTAGTATTGTGTAATTAACTTGAACCATTGTGTATTTAACTCAAAGTTTGCTATAAAAGGCTCTGTTCTTAACTATGGGTTGTCCTTAAACCAGGTGTTCTTAACCTAGGGGCTACCTATATACTCATCTCTTTTCCTTCTCCCTGTAATCTCTTTGTTCACCTCTGTTATTATTACTATTCTCAACTGAATACCTGATTAATGGGTTTTCTTTCCCTTTCTTGAAAGGGTCCTTCAAAAGCTTTAAAATGTTCCTCCCTTTTCCATTTTGCACCCACTCTCTTTCCCCCATTATTTATTTTTCTTCATGATCTGCAGCCTGCTTCTGAGCACTTGGTCCAACCTTTCCCCTTGTTCCTAGAAATCTGTCTGGGGGCCCTTCCCCACCGCTGAGCTGAAGTACTTTCTACCCATCCCTGAGTTAACCTAGACAAGTATGACATCTGCTGTTCCTACTGCCAATCCCTCTTCTGCCTCCTTTGTTGTGGTTCTCAGGCCCCACCAGTCTCTTGACTCCTCTCCAAGGTCATGCGTGATAAGACCCAACAGGTTTGACACTCATTAAGAGTATCTTTGGAGAGTGTCAGAATAAGGGGGGAAATGAATAAGCACCTTTATGATGATCACTGACTAGACGCATAGACAATTTTATAAGAGGATTTATGGCATCCATATAAAAATAACATGTTAAAAAATCTGAATAATTTGAAAAATAAATAAAATAAATCAAACTAAAATGTGCAACTAGCTCTAAAACACTAAAATTACCCTAACCATAGAACACTAAAATACTAAAAACATTTAAATACCAAAGACTAAGTCCCTACATTATAAAATGAAATCAAATAGTAAGATACTAAACTACATTATGAAACTAATTACAGCAGTAAATTAATGCACTGAAATTCTTAACTATAATGATAAAAAAGTAAGATATGACCCTATTAATCCATCAGTTTATTCCAGTCACAAGTCAGTTCCACCGTTTATATTCTATACAACCAGGGTAGCGTACTACATCCAATAGCCCCAATCTCACTAAATGTGGTGCTCCTCCTTATAACAATGCCATGTTTGGCATGCTGTTAGACAACATTCTACTAATTGTCTTATGATTTTAGGCTTCTTATGTCCAAGTAGACATTTTACGTAAGTATCATCTGGAGTTGCATGAAGTTTTGTATTGGGTGTTATCGGGGTTCTGTTTATATAGGCAACATTACAGGACTTCTGTAATGGGTAGTGTCAATGCACCCTCTCCATTGCGCAGAGACTCTCATCATGTAGTTTTTTTCTACATTTACCCTCACAGAATGATGAAGAAAGAATGTTAAAGCCAGAGTAAATATTCTATGGTGCTTTAGAAATGTAAGTTGTCTGCAGTATTGGGCTGCTTCAGGGTTATGGGGGGGAAATACTAGTTTAATACTAGTACATTTTAAGCACGTCTCACTCATGGGCTGGACAGTTGATAACAAGAGCAACGAGAGGACATGGCAAGAAGAGATGGCTGTCAGGGTGCGCTCGCACTGATTAGGAGCAAGAGGAGAAATATCCTTTGTTTTAATCAGACCCATACCTTCATATGTCTTAGACTATAATGTGCCTTTGCACAGATTGGCTGGGAACCAGAGGGGCTCTCAACTGGCTATCTGCAACTTTTCAAATGATGTTCTTCTTTGCCAAAAGTTTGCCCCCTTCCCCTTCTGAATCTGCAGCTTCACTTCCATGTTTCTTTCATTTCCTACATTTCTCATGTTCATGGGTTCTTCTCCATGCACGCTCTTATTTTCAAATAACGTTATTGCCTCTTTTCTCTTTTAAACTCCCAAATCCTCAGTTTATGTCATCCAAGGATACTCCAATTTACAGAGTCTGGGATTCATGGAGTGTAGCTACATGGAAATGCTCTTCCAGCTTGTCAGCCACTTAGCTTCTGCCCCAGGCTGAATCCAAGAGAACCACTGAGTCCCCAGGTTGGAAAGGGCCCTTCAGGCCACCTTCTAACTTCCTGCCCAATGCAAGAATCCAAATAAATTTAATCTAGAGCAGGGCTTCTCAACCTTGGTAACTTGAAGATGTGTGGACTTCAACTCCCAGAATTCCCCAGCCAGCATGGCTGGCTGGGGAATTCTGGGAGTTGAAGTCCACACACCTTCAAGTTGCTAAGGTTGAGAAACCCTGCTGTAGACAGATGGCTGTCCAGCAAAGGGGACTGTAGCATTTCCTTGGCAGCTGGTTCTGCTCAGTTGCTCATTCAGAGGCTTTCCTGACATTCAACCAGAATCTAACTTTTGTAACTTAAAACTGCTACCCTTTCTTGTGTGGTATCTCTTCATGCATTTGAAGAGTGCTAATCCTCAATTAATCCTTCAATTAACTCTTTTCAAGACTAAATGCACCCAGTTTCTCAAGTGTTTCCTTGTAAGAGTTTCCAGTCCATCATTATCCTATTTTGCTCCTACTTCAGCTTCTTCTGAATCTTTCTTAAAAGTGGACGCAGCAATAGGACAGGTGCAAAACAGAGCAGCACCATTGCTTCCCCTGATGTGAGGAAATTATTTATTATCCTGGTTTGTATGTCCCTTCAGATGCAACTTACTCCAAGTGGCACGTACTCTGTATCAGTAAAAAGTACTAAAACAACTCCCAAACAATATGCATAATAATACCATCAGTACCACTGCACCAAGGAACACACTTTCAACAATATAATCATTCACTGGAAGGGAAGACCTTTTCAACACCCAAAGGTTTCCTAAAACAACCAGGTCTCAACCATCTTCTTAAATCCTAACAGGGGTAGATCTCCTTTAATCCGGGGGTGAGTGCTGTTCCAGAGAAGGGGAGCAACAGCAGAGAAGGCTCATCTTCCTGGCCCCTGAAGATGGCACTCCCAAGTGGGGATCTGAAGAGATCCTCATCTCTTCCTCATCTTATACTAGATGACAGTACTACTAAAGGATGGACAGATACTACTAAAAGCAGATCCTTAAAGCCCATGTAAGGTTTTAAAGTGACAACCAGCATCTTGAATCTCTCCTGAAAGCCAGATGGCAACCAACAGAACTCTTGAAGTAGAAGTGTTACTTGAGCAAGCAAGCAGTCATAACTACTTGACATTTTGGAACAGCTATAGTTTCTGGGTGATTTTCTGCAGAGAGCATTGCAGTCCAAGTACAAGGTGATTAAGTACTGTATCAGTGACCATGAGGAGAGCATCCTGGAACGGTCATAACTGGCACACCAGGTAAGGTTATCCAATGAGCAGAAGCTCTGAGTCCAGGAGGACCCCCAGTTTATGAACCAGTTCGGAACAAGGGAGTACACTTCCTACCCAGAACCAAATTGTACTTATGCAGACTAAAACTGCATTTGCCTTTTTTGCAGGCAATCACACTGCCAACTCATATGCAGTTTATAAATAACTAGTACTCTAAAATTTACTACCATGTAATCAACATGCAACAAAGTTGAGTGGAAGGCAATCAAGGGAGAACAACATATAGATAGCATTCAGAGCTCCAGAATGAAAGGCAGAATATAAATGAAATTAATGCACTTTCTTAAATGTCTCCACCTCCCACCCAATAGCAGCTGATATGTTTATGATAGTTAAACAGAGAATCTTGCCTTCATTGACCATATTCTGGGCTGGCTTGATCTGGTACCAAGCAGCTTCATGTATACCAGCATTCTGGTTGTCAAAGGAGGATGAGCTCCTTTCAAGTCTCATAGAACCTTTCCCCTTGGCTCCCTGTTTGAAATCTCACAGTTCCCACCAGCACTCTGGACATTCATATTCTTCCAAAATGAAGGAATTCTTATCTTTTCTTATTTTAACCCATCCCTGATATATCTTCAACTTCTCTTCTGAGGCAGGAATTTTCCCTATTCCTACTTAGTATCTGTGAAATCATATGGAGCAGATCTGTATCTTGCTCACGTAGGATATATTTCACCAATCAGTAAAATACCTCTCTTTACTGTATCTTTCTCCCCTTTCTCCCTTCCCCTGGCCCCTTCCATTATTCAGTTTTCCCCATTCCCCTAAACTTTCTTATTTTTCTCCATTTTGATACAGCCTCTAGACCTGGCCAATTTTAGGAGGACCATGAGAAAACAGTCACCTTCCAATCACAGCATGCTATGCAAAGAGATGCCAGGAAGGACAAAGCAGGTAACAATGACACCCCTCTTCTCTCAGGAATTAAGATGTCACTAGATCCATCTTAGGAAGAGCCAGGTTCGGTGGTGCTGAAGCATGGAATTTTGTGATACACCCACAGGAATACAAGCTCATGGCCTATTAGGAAAACCTTGTGAGGAAGATGTCTTCAACCTATAGGCAGGAACACATGTGTTGTAATGCACTATCCCCATGAGGCTTATTAGTAATTGTGGATCTGTTCTCATTACAGACTGCTTGCTGGCTTGCAGAAAGAATCCAGTGAATGCCAGGAATGAAATTTAGGAATGGAGAACAGCACAACCTAAGGGACAATTCAAGACCTTCCACAAGTGCTTTAAAACACATACACATATACATTTTGCCTTTCAATTTCTTTTGAATAGTATCAAAGAAAATAGATGCACAGAAACAGAAAAGTTGATGCCAGTGTCTAGGAATATTAAATAACTCTTTCAGGTAAGTGCCAAAAATAATTTTAAAAGCTGGATCAATTGTTACAATATTGGCCTTCCAATTAATCCTTCTTTCAACCCCACTAATGCAGCATGAACTTTTTTAAAGGCAACTAATGGTGTTTAAAAACTCAGCTCTTCCAGTTATAAGATCCATTGGTTCAATGCTTATTTTCTCAGGAATAAATCACATGCTGTGACCTTCATATGCTGACTATCCTTGAAACCACAGGCTCAGGATGGGACTTGGATGGTGGCGATTGCTGCTTTCTCGTGTAGCTGTACAGCCTCCGATAGGACACCACCACCTGAAATCCCAGCTGATCCTATACTCAAACTACAGAAGATGTCCAGTCAAGGGAATGTCTTAGCAGGTAGTAGCAGCTAGCTGACCTTGCCTGGGGTTGCAAGCTAAACAGGGTTAGGCCTAGTCATCCTTGGATGGGAGACCATCAAGAACCACAAGGGCTGTAGGATAGTTTAGGAAGCTGAAAAAATGGTTGAAGATGGCCATTACAACCAATTTCCACATTGTTATCAAGAAAAAATATGGTGGTATCCATAGCCTCAACAGCAATTGAACTTTACTTGTAAAGGAAATAATAAGGTAGTGTTGCTCTGTATATCAAAGAGGTCATAATATCAACAAATTCATAAATCTCAAAAGGGACCAACTTCTTCACAGAATAGATATGAGTGACAATACCTCATAATAATTTACTATCAGGGACATGTTATTGTAACCAAAATCTCTTTATATGGGAAAGGAAATTAGGGAAGTATCCAAAGGAGGAAGTGACACAGTCCCAGTTGACTTCAATTATCCGCTCAGTGACTGGATGAATACACATTCCAGACATGATAAAGAATTTTTTTTTTACAGAATGAAATGAGTAGGTGCCTTAGACCTAGACTGAGATCTCAGTGCCAATTGGAAGTATTGCCACTGTGCCACCAAATTCAATTCGTGCACAAGTGGAAAATTGTTCAGGCAGTCCAACCCACTCCCTTAACTTGTAGGCAAGAGCAGAAAGTTCCTGAAAATGAGGGGACTGGTTGAAAGGCAGCTGAAAAGGAAAGATGAAGGGATCAAATCACTTCAGGATGCTTGGGGGTTACTGAAAATCACAGTCATAGAAGCTAAGATAGACTATTTACTGCAGGTCAAGAAAGGTACCTGAGTTCAAGAGCCCTCTAAAATGATTAATTAGCATTGTCAAGGAAGCTATTAGAGAAAATGGAAATGTTGCCAAAATGAGCAAGGAAAAAAAAAAAAAAGAATCCATACATGCACTGAAGAAATCCAAACTAATGGGAGGGGGGATTTTTTTAGTAACCTCAAGCAATGATTTGCTAATATTGTTTAAGGAGAACTACTTGAGGATAAGGAGACAAAATTATCAAACCTTGGTGGAAATAATTTATTAAGACAAAATTATAAAACGTATGCACAATTATTATTTTTTAAATAAAGAATAAATGTATCTTCTGAATGGTACGTCCTCACATTGTTTATCTGAACTTTCAAAAGGCTTTTGACAAAATCTCCACAGGAAACTTAGGGATAAAAGGTGTATATTGAATCAGTAAAGGACAAGAAGAAATAGACCATTCTCATAGTAAAGCAGTCTAAAACAGTGGAGTCTGCAATAATATGTATTAAAAACGTATGCTTTTCAACTTGTTCATAAATTACCTAAGTTAAGGTGAGGTGTCCATGTTTGCTGATGGCACACAATTATTTATTTATAGAAATTAAAACATATTAAGTCAATTTGATAAATACTGGAGAAAAACAGCGTAGCTTCAAATATATCTTAATGGGGTCTGTGCTAATAGTAATCAGACAGGATAGGAATATTAGGATGGGGATAAATAGCTTAATGAAAGTATCAACTAGAAGTCTGCTGGAAAAAGGCAAATTCTACACAGGGGATCATTAGGAAAAGGACTGAAAACAAAATGCCAATCCACTACTGTAACCTATTCTATACAGGGCTGCCTTTGAAAATGACTCAGAGGCTTTAACTGGTCCAAAATGTAGCAGCCTCTCTGCTAATCAGAAGTACAGATTTAGTTATATTACACCTATGCTACAGTTGCTATATTGGTTAACAGTTCACTTTCTGATCCAATTCAAAGTGCTGGTAAAAATGTAAATGTGTGCCTTTGAGTCAGTCTTTCTGGTGACTACCTGGACAAGCCCATAAACTTTAACCATTAACTTTTAAAGCCCTATACGGCTTGGTGCCTGAAAAGCTACAGAACTGTTTTCCCCACACATTTGGCCTGCCCGTACAGTTTTTGAGGGGGAGGGGGTACGCTGAAGGTTCTCACTCCATGTGTAAACAAGGAACCATCGCCCTGATATATCAACAGGTGGTTAGTAAGAGGGTCAAGGAATCTTACCCTAACAAACTTAAACAGAAAGCTAAAGTAAATGCATCTAGTTGTCAAGATTAATGCCAAGCCCTTAGCAGCTGCTGATCACCAAGAAATTTAGATTCTCAGAGTCTTCTCAATCAAATTTATTGGAAGAGGGAAAGGGGGTTTAGGTGACAGAAGTCTTGACTACTTGATATGCTTACTTTAGCACTCCATTTATCTTTAAGTTCCCTAGGATCAGAGTTGGGATTCCTTGATCCTCTTGATAACCTCCTGTTAATGCAGTGGAGATGTGGCTGTCCATTTTCATGATAAAGGAGGAATGTACAGATGTTCTGAACCACCATCCTTTTTCCCAGCCTCTGAGAAATTAAAGGAAATTTCTTCAAAAAGGCATGTTCTAGTGGTCTTGACGATGATACAAGTGTCATTTTTTCATTGGCTTAACCTGGACAACATACTAGACTAGGCTAAAATGGAGTTGGGTGGTGTTTCAGCGTGTTTTGATAAATCCAACCATTCTGTGACTCAATCATTACAATGGGTCATGTTTCATTTGGGCAGAATGTATGGCATGAACATAAGAACTCCATTTTGTTAACTTGGGGTGTGTGAATTCAGCCACTGCCTTAAGTTTCATCTGAACGTTTCTGTGTGAAACCAAATCAAATGGCTACAAATCCCAATGACTAGGGAATATAAGAAATCCAGGAAATTCCTTCCTTTCCTCAAAAGACTGTCTCAAATCTCCTGAGATACTGTATAATTCACAACTAAAAGTCATGCCCTGCTTTTTGTTATCCAATGAAAAAGTCAGTATTTCAGGGATTCTATTACATAACAATTACAGATAGGAAGAATTCATCATATTAACAACTGCACTTCTGTTTTGCTTGAGTATAAACCTTACATTTATAAAGTACCTAAGGGTATACTTGACACATTATTGCACGATAATTCTGCATGGTTAAAAGTCTTTGAGGCTTAAAAAGAAAATAGGGTTGAACCAAACATAGGATTAGACTCTGAACTTATCAGGAAGCCTTTGTTTCTACTGGACAATCCTTTGTTGCAAATCAGATGGAAAATGCTGGTTTGCATGCTTAGAGAAGGCAGTTCAAGAAGGAACGGGAACATTAGGAGCAGGTGATTCCTCCAGCACTGTCTTAACAGATACCCGCGTCTTAGTGCATACCTGAGCTAAACCTTGGAGCTCACAGCTGCTAACTGAACTCAGTGATTTTGTCCTTGAGAAGATAGTACAGCTATTGGAAAAAACAAATAAATTATTCTTTATCCCAGTTTTCAGACTGGACCTAGCACTGCTGTATTTAGATAATTTTCCAAGCAGAAAACTTATTCTGGATCTTCCAAATTATATTTTGGACAACTGTATGAAAGCTACCATTGTGACCGATAGTGATCTTCATGTTGTGCACACTGAATTCTCAGTAGAGTCTGGTACAGTTGAACACAAAATCTGGATCACTTTAAGGAGTAGTAGTCTACTTCAGAGAGTTGTGATATCTTAAAAATTCTGTTGACTTTCTATTGATCTTGAAAGGTGTAGGGATCAAACATCATCGTTGATCATCTAAAATTGTCAGGAAAAATTGTAAAGATTATTTCTAGTTGCTGGAACTTCTTTCCAAGGAAGACCAGGCTAACTCCATCTTTTGTTATTCTTTTCCCAGCTTGGATCTTTTTATTTAAAATAAATCCAGACAAGTGTTTGGCAGTTTAACACGACTTCTTCTTTTTTAAATGAAGCACATTTTAATCAGTGTTTATTTTTTTGTACTGTCATATTTTAAATAGTTTTTGTGTGTGCATATATAAAATATAAAAACCTATTTTACCTGTATTTTATTACTGTGGGCTCCCTGAGCATTACATTTGATGGAAAAAGAGCATAAATTTAATATAAATAAATAAAATCAAGAAGGAGACATTGAGAACCCTGAGGATGATACTCAAGTCTATCTTTCTGTTCAGAGCTGTCTCAGAAAACAGTAGCTGCTTCCTTAAACAAATCACCAACATCAGGTCTGTAACAGATAACATTGAAGAAGCAGAGTTGGGAACCAGACAAAACAGGCAGTGATGCTCTACTTCACATCCCCAATTTCATGCCTCCAGAATTGCTGGACATCAACTTCCATCATTTACAAGCAATTTCAGCAATGCTTCCTGGGAATTATATGAGTTCAACACATCTCGAAGGAACCAAATTGCAGAAAAATATGTTCTAGAATGAGGTCATACTTCATGAGACACCAAGACCAAATGCAACCAATTTCCTTGGGGACATCAAATCTCAGTCAAAATTGATATTTAAAACATTATTTGATATATTTATCCTAACATACTAAGCAGAATGAAAGGCAACATGAGACTGTTTTAAATAAAATAAATAAAAAGGTTGTCCACCCACAGTACCATTTCTTTGCATGTCACAATCCAATTTCACAGTCCATGCAGAATTTGACAACTGTGAACATGAGCGAATTTTCCCCAATAAACTGGCACAAGCATCTTTCTTCTTTATAGCCCAGAGGTTACACGCATTAGTATTAACATCTGGAACATGGACAGGCTTATTTATTATTTATTTATTTTAAATATTTCTATTTGTCCATCAAGCCATGCTCATTAAAATTATAATTTAAAATGCAATAAAAAAACACAAAGCAATAAAAATGTAAATGTACTAAAATATAAATCAGTGACCATGTGTAATGGAGCTGTATCATTCTGACATTTCAAAAGTCAAAGTGTCAAGGGCTTTGAGCATCATGTCATGAATCGACTCCATAAAATAGTGGTATTTATTTTCTGTCCCATTTGGAAGCCTGAAGAAAGATGGGATGTTTTAATGGACAGAGGGGTGCTGCTACACTTGTGTAAGATCCAAAGCATTTCTTCCAAACCATCTTTGAAGTGTACAGATATTTAATTTACAACATACATCTAACCTGAAATACAATACTGCATTTGACACCCCCAGAGGTCTATTTCCAATTTTTTTAAATTCACATCCTACATAATCCTACTAAATTAAAAAAAAAAACCTCAAGGTAAAGATTTAGATATTAATGAATAATCCCATCAGAGGAGCAACTGAAAGTTAGAAGCACAAATGCTACAGAATTGAGGACCTCCATTTCACCAGTTCTGCCTTTTGTCTCTAGTTTTCCAGTCTTCTAGTTCCCTTTTTCACATTCCCACAAATAGCTCCTTATCTTCTTGTCACCTTCATCTGCAGTCCACCAAAATTCCAGCTGCCGTCCACCTAATCTCACACATTTCCAATTATTTTTCTTTACTCACAACCTCTACCAAGGACATCATGAAGTAGATTTAACCTTTGAAGAGCTCCCATAGTTTGATTCCTCAATGATCTATGAACATTTGTCATCCCCTTTGGTCAGGCCTCCTTTCTGAAAATCAGAACTTTTTATCTTGGCTATTGGCCTGCTCAAGATTTTATTTTTTGTCTCTTCAGATGGCCAAAAACCCAAACCAACCATCTTGGGATCTTTAGATGGGATGTTCAAACCTTCTGTGTACCTCCAACATTTCTCATATCTAAACCTTGCTGCTCTCCAAACCCAGATGATAATTTCTAAACAAATACAGCTACATCATCTCTTTTCTTCCAAGTGCATTGCCTTCAAGTCATTTCCACCAATTGCACCCCTAAATATGGACTACACCAATTTGCCAGCAGCTCCAAGTCCTTGCTATAGTTTTTTGTCCTCAAATATCCTAAATGTATTTTCTCCAATATCCCCTACTATTTTATCATTCTCTGAAACCCTAATCAAGCTTCTTAGAATTCCTGGCTTTCTTTCTCAGTGGGTACACCATTTCTAGCTCTGTTCTCCAAATTTTAATTCTTCTCCCCTGCTCATAGAAGGTTACCCCTTCCTCCATTTTGCAAATACAAAATGTAAACCTCCAAATAATCTCCAGTTACTTCATATTTATCACCCCAAAGCCTTATATCCCTATGAACTCTCCCAGTTAAAAGTGCCAGCCACACCACTCCCAACCTACACCATTTGACACACAACATTTGCATCTATCCCTGGACTCCTTAATTTTGATAGCAACGTTGCCCTGAGAACACCCTTTCTTCTGTGGCTATCGGATGCAATCCTCAAATTATTCCCGTATCCCAGAAACATCATCCCAACTTCACAGAAGTGTCTCTAGCCCCCATTTTTTGTTGAATTCCTTTAAACTGCAGCTGCTTCTGAATTAAACACCCCAACCCTCAATATTTAAGCCTTCTGTCCACTTGAAAAAGTCACAACCAGAGCATCCCCAACCCCCCAAAAGGCATGCTTGTCCCAGCACCCCTAAATCTTTGCTGACTCCCCCAAGAATTCCAGCTGCTTTGTGACATACCTGCACCCCAAGTATCCCTGCCCCCCATGTCCTCAATCCTACAGGCACCACTCCTGTTACAGCTCTACCCCTACATCCCAAGTCCTTGCAGAGCCCCCCAAACTCCAGCCAATCCCTCATCAGCTCCCTGCTCCCCCAGAAGGCCTCAACTCTCACACCTTCAGCCCTGCATCCCCAAATCCTCCTCCAGTCCCCAAGTCCGACCACTCCATCCCCATCGTCCACACCTCCACATCCTTGCTGATCCCCCCAAACTACCTCCAGAAGTTTCGACGACCCTCCTGAAGTCCCCCCACGGCCACACCTTCCCACCTGCCCCCCCATCCTCCTTCAGTCTCCGCAAACTCCGACCCACTCGGGACTCATCCCTTGCCTCTCTGACCCCTTGCGCGGCACCCCCAGCGCAGTCCCAACTACTCCATCCTCGCCTCTTCACCCCGTTCATCCCCCCACGGGCCCCCCCAATCTCCCCAAAGAACTCTCAGCCCTTACCTGCCGCCCTGCAAGTCCCACCTGCCCCCCCAAAACCTGCCCTGGCTCCCCACTTCCTGCTCCCCAAGAGTCCCCCCAAACCAGTGCAAGCCCCGCCCCCCACAGGGTGCCCCCTTCTCTTCGGAGGGGGGAGGGGAGGAGGGGGAGGGGGAGAGAGCCGACTTTCTCCTCCCCCCCCAACACTCACACACACACTCACCTCCGCCATAGCCGAGAGTGAGAACGGCGGAGGGGGGAGGAGAGCCCCGGATGTGGAGGCACGCGCTGATTGGCTGCCGCGCACGGGAGCGATGCGGGGGAGGGGAGGACAGCGAGAGGGGATTGCGAGGCGGAGGGGGGACGGGGGAGCGCTGGGGCGGCGATGGGGGCGATGTGGGGCGACCGAGGCGCGCGGAGACAGAGCGGGGGAAAGCTTTGAGGTAAAATGTGGGGCGGAGAAGCGAAGGGCGTGGAAAGTTGAGGTAAAACGTGGAGGGGCAGCAGAGAGGAAGGGACAGGTGAGACAGGTGAGAGGCTCAGAGCCCAAGGGGACCTGGAGGAAGCGGGTAGCGAGCGCTGGAGTCCCGCTGGGAGTGAAAGAAACGCGGGCAAGGGGAGAAGCTGAGGTAAAAAAGGGGAAGGGAGGGAAGTGGGGAGAGGACGAGGGGAAGTAACGCTAATGGGGAGAGCTGAGGTGACTTCTCGGGGAAGAAAGACAGCGGGAGCTGGGGTAAAATCGGGGGCGAGGTCTGGGGCAGGTGGAGAACAGGGAGGTAAACCTCGGGCGGATGGAAGGGGAACGGGGAGGGAAAGAGCTGAGGTAAACTCGGGAAGCGGTGTAAAGAGGAGAAATAGGAGAGCACCATGGGGCTGGTAGGGAAGCAGTGATAGAGAGGTAGCCTATGAGAGTTTAAGTCTCTGGGGAAGCTAAAGGGGGAGAAACGGGACAGGTGGAAAGGCGGAGAAATGTGGGGCAGGTACCACAGTACTAGGTGATGCGTGGGGCTGGGAAGATCTGACCATCCTTGGCTCTGGAAAGACTCTGGGTGACTTTGGGGTAGTCTCTCTTGCACCCGAACATACATCACAGTATTGCCGTTGCTGAGGTTAAGTGAGGGAGATGCCCACTAAGCTGCCTTGGATGGTTGCAGGAAAGTCAGGATATATACCTTTAGCAAATAATATAAACCCATGTTAAAGGGAAGAAGGTGGAATAGGAAATGAGGAAGGCTGGGACTGAGCAGAAAGTACAAAAATTTAGGGGAAGTAAATGAAAATTTGGGGGAGGGACAGGCAGGACTGGACAGAGGGGGACTGATGAAGTAGTGAAGGCAACGCAAGAGGAGGACTTGAAAGGGGTTAAGGTCTGGGGAAGGGCCAGAGGGAAGAAATTTATTTATTTATTTGTTTAATTTCTATAGCTGCCCGTCTCAACCAAGTGACTCTGGGCTATGAGTCTCTGGGTGAGATTGAGAGAATTAAGGCTGGAGATAAGCAGAGAGTTGAGATAAAACAGGAAGAGATGGGCAAATTTGAGGAATGCTGAGATGAGAATGTAGCTGGATTTAAGAATACACCAGACTAGGCTAAAATACAGTTAGGCAGTTCACGAGTCAATATGTTCTGGGGTCCCTGATGTTGCCTCAGCATTTTGTGTGAACTGCTCCATCACCTTAAGCTAGAGTTTTCAAACTTGGGAACTTTAAGGTGTGTGGACTTCAACTTTAGGATGTGTGGAGTTGAAATCCACACATCTTAAAGTTCCCAAGTTTAAAAAACACTGTCTTAAGCCATAAAGTGGCCTATTTTCCTGGACATCACCTTTTATTTATTTACCTACAGTTGTTTTTTTTAATACCATATTCCAAATACGGCTCCCAGCAGTTTACACATAAACTAAAATACCACCAGCTAATTGACAAAACAGTTAAACAGTAAGTTAAACAACAAGACCCACCGGTGTCCAATCCCAATAGCAACAGTTACACATCAGATTCTCTCATCAGGGCAGGTGGCAACTGAACCTCTAGTGGGAGGCTGCTCCAAATGGAAAGGTCTTCAAAAGTGAAAATGCCTTCAGCCCCCCAATCACTCAAATGGGGGAACCTTAAGCATCCTTTTCCATGATGAGTTTATAGGACAGACTATTTCTACTTGAAGGAGATACCTGGAAGGTATACATTAAAACCAGCACTTTGAATTTTACCCAGAAACTTACTGGAAGCCAATGCAGCACCTGCAAAACTGATTTACATGGTTGTAACAGCTCTCAAGAGGAGGAGGGGTCTGCATTTTGTACCAATTACAGTTTCAAAGTAGTTTTCAAAGGCAGTGTATAAAGCACATTGCAATAATCTAGTTTCAATGTAATAAGGGTATGAATTATGGTGAATACCCAGTGGGGAAAATAATGGCTAGGAGGATTAAATTAAAAGAAAAAAATAGGCAAAATGTAGGCCGCTGAAGAGAAATAATGCTAAAAGGCAAGATGAAAAGAGAAAAAATTAGGGACTCAAGTGTTGGGTATGATGCTAACACAAAGAGTTAAGTATGTGGATTAGAAAACAGGAATATGAGGGTAGATTAAAGGTACTATGAGAAGAGACAGAAGTTTAACAGGCAGGAGAGTAAGAAACATCACTGGGCAAAAAATAACATTAAAGTATGATGAATGTGCAAAATGTGGTGCAGTTCACATGGTGAAAGTTGAATGTGAGAAAATTAGTATGATACATGAAAGTAGTCAGAATGGGCTAGGGGTTAAAAGAACGTAGTGAAAGAATACAGGAACAAGAAATGAATAGTGGGAGAGTAAAGAGTTAAAAGGAATAACTGTAAAAATTAATAGTTGCTGAGATTAAATTTATGGTCTATGCCCAGAGGCATTGATTGGGATCATACCTTGGGTTGATTTGGTTTAACATGTGTGAATCCACCCAGTATATTTTATTCAATAATGCATAGGTGAGCAAACTGTAACAATGTAGTATATAAAATCAGCTACTGTATTGTGCTGAAAAGGTGAAAGTGATGAGGCAAGGATCTAAGAGATTAAAATATTGGAGACAGAGAAATACTGGTGATAGAAGGATCTGAATGGAAAAGTTTCATTGCCCACACACAATTCAGCAGAATAAGCTGTAAAATACATGGAATGAATCATCCCATAATTTACTTTAGAGCAGGGGTGGGGAAACTTTAGGCTTATAGAACCTAATTTATTTATAGATAGAATCCTGAGGTCCTTCACCCAGAGTTAAGGGCAAAATAGTGATTCAAAAGTTAGAATGGTTCAGTCCAGGAATTTGTTTTAAATACCAGACTTGGAGTTCACACACAGCTCTTTTCACACAAAAATCAATTCCCATTTTCTTGATTTTAGCAGCCAGATTCATCAAGAAAAAGACTTTTTTTTGGTAATCATTATTATAATATTTGAGATTAATAATTAACAAGTCACATGTTGAGATGGGCAGCCCTACAAATAAATAAATAAATAAATAAATAACACTTATTGATCTACTGCAAATCACCCAGAATATATCAGAAAATTGATCTACCTTCTGCTTATCTTTGGTCTAAAGTTTGCTGTTTGACTGCATTCATTTCATAAGATCATACGTGCTGGAAGCATACTTTCTGATATATGTCCTGTCCTCTAAACCTGTCCACATGTGGCCCAAGCCTCCCTTTTGCAACTCCTAGCCCTCAAAGTGGATGGAACCAAACATTTTGGCTCCCTTCTTTTTGTATTTTGGGAATTTGGGAAAGTTGAGGAGCAAAACTGATTTCTTAAGCCTTATAGAGACTAAAAGCACTTACTTCATTCTTTAAACCCCTCTCCACACTTCTTCCAAATTGATTGTTGCCCAATCCACTTTTGGAAGAACAGTTCTAGACAAGTTGCATGAAGTCTAGTGCAGCCTCAAAAGTTGCACACTTGGCTCTAAACTAAGACCGATAGGACCTAATATTATTCAGGCATGAGGGAATGGCACTTGTAATTTGCTCAGAGATATTTAATTGCCTACTGTTTGAAGTAATAGAAACAAAATGTTCTATTTTTGTTATGACTACCTGGCCCAAGTTGGAAAGTTTCAGATTTGATTCTAAACATAAATATAAACCAACATATATCAGTGTAAACATGGCATTTTGCAACAGAATCAGCTTATACATAGAACTGTTAAGTTTGTATGATGCATGTATTAATTAGCTATTAGAGGAGACAGATAAAAAGGAAATCATGGAAGCAGTGTTTCTAAAAGGACTGAATATGTTTAGTAAAAGAAAAAGGAAGTTGTACAATGGAGATTTCAAATGTTTAAAAACATCTGATGTAACACATCATAAATGTTTTTGCTTTGGTTCAACTGTAGGTTAAGACGAAATGCAGTTTTAAACTCGGATGTGTGGGTTCTGGTTGTTTTAGTGCAATTTGAAAGATTTCGATTCTAACATCCAGTGGCTGCTTTTGCAATAGAGTCTAGGCCCAATCTGATTTTTTTTTCTTGCTTGCTTCCTCTCTTACTCCAGTTGTAAAAATAAATTGCCAATACATAATTAGTTGGAGGATTTGTTACTGAGTGGAAAAAAATGACTATTTGTGTATATTCTGTATCTAGAGATAAACTGTTGAAATATCTATCACAGCCAGAATCTGATTGGGCTAAGCAAGGATCTACGTTTGATATAAATTGGTCCCAAAGAACCAGTGATGTTTCTGGCAAATGGAATTGTGCTGGAAACCAAGCTATTCATGTAATGAGCACTGGGAAGAATCTGTTTTGAGTTAGAAGTCATTGGGCAGAAGTAGCTAGGAGACCACTCAGAGATCCACACCAAGAAACAAATATTCATACTGATGATATATATCATACACAATTTACAGTTTTGAGAGATGCAAAATCCTTTAATCAGTTTCCCAAATAATATGGAAGCAAGGAAGACCAGCATCTACATAATTCAAGTTATTCTTCCTTGTACTTTTACTGGACGGCTGATTTCAAGAATGCGAGGAGAAGGATGATATTTGAGAGCTGCCTTGGAAACTATGTATGGGTTGTGACCTTCAAAGATATAGATCCGGGGTCTGGAGAGTTCTTCAAACTTTTCTGCTCTGGGAACAGGACCATGTTTTTTATGTGGCTCTGAGGGAGAAAATCCAGGAGAAGCAAGTGTTAAAGGCTAAATTGATCAGAAACAAATGTTTCTAAAAGATACAAAGGTAAACTAAAATGATGCAAAATTCCTCAATTATCAAGCTTTCAAATATGTTCAGTAGTCTCAAGGAATTGACTTTATAAATGCAACTTTTCTCCTGTGAGGTACCTCAGATGCTACCTCAGATGCTGGAAGGAATTGGATGCAAGGGTTTACATTACTTTCCAGCAGTTTAGTAAAGAAAGAGCAACTCATAGCAATTTTCTTCTACTTCATTATATAGATTGCAAATCAAGAAGTCTTTTTTTTTTTTGGTATATCTGCTCTTATGTGTGAGTTGGGTACCAAAAGTAAGTACACCTTAATATTTGAAGTCATTTTGCTTAAACAAGTATTTAATCTATAGGATGTTTTTTGGCTGTTGGTTCTCAACATTAAAATATGAGATGAATTAATAATATCAAGGCTGCAATCAAAATTCCACAAATTGCAATAATACACTAATGGGTATACATAGTACCAAGAAGCCAGAATGAGAGAGAGCAAATCATTACAATAGTCTCATACTGAATCTGCAGCAAAATGTCCCAGTAGTAGTGATTTTCTTAAGAATGCAGTCAGCCATGCATCTTCTAGGAAACGTTCATTCTGGTCCCTGCCCCCTCTCCCCCTGCCTGCTGCAACACTATTCTATGAGCCTTTCCCACTGCTGAGTTAAAGTGTTCATTCATGCTTGAAGTCAGTAAAAAATGTACCAGTATGAAATTTGCTATCCCTATCCTGCCTTTCTCACCTCCACTTCAGATCACTTCATCTACAAATGGGGAAAGTCCCTGTGTCCACTGAGGCTATACCCTTTGGGTTTAATCACTAAACCACCTCTGGAAGACAGAACAATATTATATTTTAGATATTAGAGCCAAGAATAAGGGAATCCTCTGCTAAGGTCATATACCGTATTTTTCCGACTATAAGACGATACTTTTTTCTAAAATCCTTACCCTAAAAATTGAAGGGCGTCTTATTCAAGGAAGTCAGCCGAAAATCGCGCAGTTGCAAAACTGCCCATACTTTGTTTCTGCAGGCAGGCTTCCTCCTATTGCTAGCCTCCAATCACGAGTGAAATAGCTTGTCTCCCAAACAGACTTCCTCCAATCACGAGCCTGATGTAACTGATGTCAGCTGATGCTGAACAAACCAATTAGAGGAAGTCTGCAGAGACGAGCTATCGGCAGTTTCACTCGTGCTTGAATGTAATCAGTTATGCAAAAGAGCATGGAAATAGAGCTGCAGAGAGACGGTTTGGACCTCCTCCCACCGAGTGTATCAGGTCAATGTTACCTAATTACTAAATAAAAATGTGTTCTGCACTATCTTTAAAATATTGATTTCTTAATTTGGGGTTGGAAAAATGGGGGTCGTCTTGTACATGGGGGCGTCTTATTGTCGGAAAAATACCGTACGTAGTGGATATAATAATTAGAACTGAAGACTTTCAAAACCTAGTTGGAAGTTGTTCTTCAAAAAGTTTGCAATAAGAATGTTAGAGGAATTATTTCATATGATACTGACATTTGTTTTATCCTACTCTTGGCCTTGATCAAGCTATTTTATCAGGTATTTATTAATTCAGTTAGTACTTCACAATCATTTGAACTCTTGACAGATTGCAATGTGTATGATATGATGTGCAATAAAACAATGACAAAGAATACACAAATAGTTATATCAAGTAGCAATAAAAATTACAATGAAAAAAAAGATAGGTCTCATCTCAGTCATGATAAGCTCTCTGTGTTTAGCAGATTTTAGAATGTTAGCAGTATGGGACAAGTCTGCAGGAAAACTGTTCCACAGTATAATGGTGATTGACCAAAAACAAACCCTTGCAAATCTTAGCCATCCTCACTTCACAATAGTTGGTCACAAGCAGTTTTCCTGGCATGCATGGACTAGATGAGTCAATTATAGCTGACTAGCCAAGCTGTGTAGGGCTTTGTAAAGCCAAGCACTTTGAATTGCACCCAGAAGACAATAGGCAGTTAGTTCAGGGCCTGAAGCACCAGTGTAACAAGCTTGTGGCAATGAACACCTTCCAAAAAAAATAATCCACTGCATTCTGAAGCTTCTGGGTGGTGTTCAAAGGCAGCCCCATATAGAGTGAAGTGTGGTAGTCCAAGCACTTACTGATAAAAGCATGAATCACTGTCACCATGGTCTCCTGCTCCAGGTAGGGCCACAGCTAGTAGACCAGCCAGAGCTGGGCAAAGGCCCTGCTGAACACAGCCTCCACCTGTCTATATAGCAGTAGCTATGAGGCTCAAGTTGCAGACCTGCTCCTTTGGGGATTGTACCACCCAGTCAAAAGGCAACAGCTGAGCTATCAGAGGACCTTGCTGTACAAACAGCAGCTCTATCTTGCTACAGTTCTACTTCTGTGTATTTCATTCTAACCAGACCTGGACAACCTCTAAAAACTGAATCAAGACATTGACAGCATTTCTTGCACTGTTTAGGGTAGCAATGTACAACTGGATGTCATCAGAATATAGATGATACCATACTCTGAGCCATACTCAAAAGTTAACTTTTCCCAGCAACTTAATGTAAATGTGCATGTAAATGTGTGTTACTTCCATCCAGATCCCAACAAAGATCATCAAGAAGAACAATCAGTGCTGTCTCTGTCCTATGCCCTGGCCTGCATCCTCTGAAAAGGATTCAAATAATCTGCTTTCTCTAGGGTACTTCTAGAAGCTAAGGGAAATATCCATATCCAACAAGGTTGAACATTTGGCCACCTATATGTGTTGGCTTGAGATTCATGCCAAGTTCATGGCCGGTGCCAAGTTCATGGCCATTATGGAGTCCATAAATTCCTGAGTTCTTCTTTGCTTAGCCCCCAGGGCGTGGAGATTGGAGTCACCCAGCAATAGAAGGGGAGAGGAGTACAAAATCAGCCTAGAGACTAAGTTGAGCAACCAGAAAGGGATCCTGCTAGGTAACAGGATGGAAGGTACCTCAACAGGACCCCCAGCTTGGCCCTACCATTCACTGTAGCATATGGGCATTCACATTCTGTCCCTTGAGGAGCAGAGTCCATGGCACAGGTGAAGTGTCTTTAAAGACCAACATCATCACCTCTCCTTGTCTTTGGATTTTGAAAGACCCAAAACCAAGGAGGGCAGATCTCTGGCAAGGTATCATCTGTACTTACAAGCAAGTCTGGATATTCATCCACTACTAAATCGTGGATGATTGAGGTTTTACTGCATATGGACTTGGTGTTACCATAAGCATCTTAAAGCAACCCAACTGGAAATGGAAATTAACATCAGGTTTTTAATTCCTCTTCTCCTGTAATGGCCATCCTGGTGTTTCCTGCTATATTTCCCTTGACCTATCACAACCTGGATACACCTGCCAACCCCCCTAGTTATGTGATTCAAATCTCCCAACATACTAAACGACTAATTATTCTGGGTGCCAGCAATTTGGTGCTGCCAATTCCACTTCCAAAATTCTCAGAAAGGACTGGGACTCCAGCAGAAGTACTCATCTCAACACCTTCAGAGGTTTCATCTCAAACTGTCCCACCCATTCCTCAACTGACCACCCTTATGGTAATGGCAACTGTTATGCACTCTTCTGCTATGGCAACTCAACCAGTCAGTGAAAATCTATTGGGAGTTTCTTCCGCTGCATTTGCACCACACAGATAGGACAAAGCTGCCAAGGAAGAGAATTTGGCAGCAATGGTCTTCTGTCCTAGTGAGCCCACAAAGCAAACAAACTACTTTCTTCCTCCTGGCTCTTTCAGGTAAAGGGTGTGGGGTACTGAGTAGCTGGATCTAGAAAGGGTTCCTCCTTGAGACAGGGTATTGCGCCGGATGCTTTGATGGAGAAGATGATATGGCTTTTCCTGAAGAGGTCTTCTGGCTATGTTGGATAATTACATCCTCTTTCCAACTTCTTTTAGGGAAGTTTGTTGAGAACCTAGTGGGCCTTCAGATACAGAGTGCTCTAGAAGAAACTATTTTTAGACCACTTTCAGGGAAGGTTCAGGCCTAGGCATAGGCTGAAAATGTCAGCTGTTGCTCTAGTGGATTACTCTATTTAGGACCTGAATGCTTGTCATGCATCCTCCTGGTTCTTCTTGAATTGGTGGCATTCTATTATCATCAACAATAGTGTCCTTCTAGACTGCTTGAAAGTGTTAAGGGTAGAAAGTACTGTTCTGCACTGGTTCCACCTCTTCCTAAGTGGGTGATGCTAGTCAGTTTTGGGGAGGAAGAGGGATTGGCCTGATTGATATTCCTAGTCGTGGGCCCCAGAGTTTGGTCTCTGTTTTATAACAGCTATGTGAAACTGCAGGGAGGTGCTATCTGTCAGTTTAGGATGAGGTATCATCAGTATGCTGATGATGTCCAGATGTATATCTTTAGCCTGGGCTGGTCCAGAGATGCCTGCCTAAATTCCTGATTTAGTACCCAGAGGTTGTGAGGGTCTAGATAGGACACAACAGGCTAAAACTGGGTCCTACCAAGACATTGTTTCTGTTTATCCAGTTATGTCTCTCTGTCTGTTCTGGTCAGCTCTGGAGGGGATTTTGCTCCCCCTGATAGAGCAGGTTTACAACTTGGGCGTCCGGGACTCACTGGTGGAGGCCATGACCGGTGGAGCCTTTGCTCAGATTCAGCCGGGGTAACAGTTGTGTTTCTACTTGGAGCAAAAGGCCTTGGTGACATGACTCATCATCACTGGATTATACGTCTGCAACAGGCTTGACACCAGGCTGCCTTTGAATTCTATTCAGAAATGTGCAAAATGTAGCTGCCCAGGTGCTATTTGGTAAGAACAGACAAATCCACTGTTTTCAAAGTCTGTCTACATAAGTCAACACAGTCAACATAATTTACGTAATTTGTAATTTGCATCAATTTACATCTTTTGTGTAATTAATGTAATCAATGTTTTAAGGTCATTTGGAGCAATTCAGTTTGGATTTAATAGACATTCAGATTCAATGGATATCTTTCCCCCAAAATGGTCTACTAAATCAAGGTTCTACAGTATTAACTATAAGTGCAGTTGAGTGTAAGACTGTTTTATATGCAGCTGGCACACTATAAGACTGTAGTTCCAGTCTCGTTTCCTTAATATAAAATCTAAGCATCATATTTAGTTATTTCCTAAACTATTATAAATAAGATTTGATGCCACTGGATTCTTGTCAAAATATTGGTATGTTAAGGGCTTGAGGTTTCAGATGGCATCTAGATTTTTTTATTTTAACAAAATTGCCTCCAGTAAGTTTTTTCAATCAGTTAATTTAAATTCTAGAAAGTGGCTTGGAATTGGCACAGATCTGAGACAGTGGTTTAGAATTTCTTAGAGCAGTAGTCAGCAATCCTTTCAAGCAATAAGTGTCATAAATTAAAAATAGCTGCAATCTCATGGGATTTCAGTGATGAGTTCCCCAAGATCTTACACATTCATGCTTAAAATTGCAAGAGGCTTCAATATGCTTGCCTCAGGTTGACATTCTTCTGAGATTTCAGCCATTTTTAATAATAATAATAAAAACTATTAATTTAATTTTGAGGTTCCATGAGGTGTTTATAGACACCTTGGTGCTCATGGGTGCCACATAACCTACCCTGCTTTAGAGTATCTAAAATGAACTGAATGTGATTAAAATTGAATTATATAAATAGTTCTCCCTATTTTTGTTGCATCATAAATTAATGTATTCAATTAATGTATTCAATAATTTTTATTGACCTGGACATCTAAATTAGTTTTTCAATACTCAAATTCCAATGAACTATTGGGAAATATGGGATTAATTTTCCATGCTTTCACTGGAATGTATTTGGCTGACTGAAATAAAAGTTTTAAAATCCAGTTTCTCTTCGGGGCTAAATCTGAGGATAATTATTTGACTCCACTAAAAGCTAAGCAGTGAAAATTTTTATTTGTATGGAAATCTATTTAATTAACAGCTGTTAATGTCACTATAGGTATTGAATCATAACTATAGTTTTGATTCTTTTACTCTCAAGAAGCTTATGGGGAAATACTGATTTAAAAATATTTGGGGTAGTATTTGGACTTCCCATAACATTGTCACCCTGACTCAATTTATCTTAACTTTTTAATACTTAATAGCTGAGTTTAATTAACTTTAAAATGCTTCATGGGAGTACATTCATTTCAACAATAATTATCTAAACTTTTGGTCTTGATGCTGTTGCAACTGTAGTTAAAAGTGGTTTTACTAGTTACATTACAGTACTTTCAAAGATTTATTTGAAAATAGTGAAACACCCATTGTTTGATCTTAAAAAGAAGTCACGTATACTTAATAAAGTCAGATGAAATCCTTTTGTTACACATGTGACTCAGGAAGTGGAACATACTGTATATGATTTAGGCTTGTTCTACCATTGCTATATTTACATCTGAAATGCATAGGATTGTCAATATGACTTCATAACAGTAACTGTTTGTCAAGGATGCCTCTGTTTCCCTAGGCTTTATCCCTAGTTATATGGATTTTATTAACAAACAAGGAAAATCTGTAGATCAGGCATAACTAAGAGAAATACTGCAATCACTGCCCTACCTAGAGCAATGGATTGTTATTCTCTTGATTTACTATGAGAGGCAAGGGAGATCTTCCAGCACTTTGGTCATATTTCCTTGAGTTGCTTACTCTCTGATTATATATTTTTAAACCGCTCCTTCCTTCTGTACTGTGTTTGTAGGAGGTATTATTTTTTGGTAATATTTGATACGTGTTCAGTGTGTATTGAAATATGTATCAGAATAAGTATTTCTTTATGTTTTTTTATTTTCTTCTCCTTAAACTTAATCAAGAAAAATGTGTGTAGAGGAGAGGGAGTTGGCATCTGTGATTTGATCATCTTCATCAGCTTTTCTCATGGGGAAATGGGGAACCATTCCTGCACTGTTTAGCTGTGGGAAGGGAATCTCGGGAGCTACAGGGAGTCATTCGGCCAATGCACAGAGGCACCTATGTTTGTACAGCTCTATTCTCCTGTTACTAATCTTCTAAAAATTGGAAGGAGATTTATTATTTAGTAAGCAGTGTGGCACAGCCCACCCCCCCCCCCCCCGCCCTTGTATCTAAGAGCTCCCAGAGGAGCTACAACTAGACTGGTGCAAAGAGCAAGCTTATCTTGTCAGTAATGAGAAGGGTAGGGGCAGATTACTTACTGTCTGAAGTTGAGGGACTGCTCTTTGGTCTGGCTAGAGCAATTATCCGTGGTGTGGGAACTGCATTTAAGGCTCCTTTACTCACCTAAAGAGAAGAAACAAAGCTGTTCTTTTCCATGAATGAACTTAAGTGTCCCCATCACTACTTCCAAACTGGGAACAAGTACAAATTGGTATAAATATACAGTCAAACAAATTGCACCACAGCTTAACCAGAACCCTGCTGGATCAGATCAAAGACCTATGAACTGTGTTCATACCATATGCTTAACCCTCACCCTGCATTAGGAAAATGTCCATTCACATAACAAGTGATGCCAGACAAGCGATATAAATTCACACAAGGTGCCAAAACAAAGGCTGGGTTCCCACAGTGTGAGCAACCACAAATGACCTAATCCCGACCTGCTGCCTCTGCTCCTGAGACAATCTGTCATGACTAGTAACTGCTGATGTTCCCACTCTCCATGTGCTTGTCCCATCCCACTTTCAAGCCATGTCAGTTGGTGGCTGTGATTATATCTTGTGGCAGCAGCTGTGTATATTTACTATGTGAAAACAGCTTCCTTTTTTGAGCCTGAATCTCCTACGGTTCAGCATCATTGGATGACCCATTATGTTCTACTATTTTAAGGGAGAAACATTTTGCCTATTTCCATGTTTTTAAGTCATGATTGTGACTCTCCCCTTGCTCATTTTTCTGCTACCTCTCCTTTAGCCTTTTGGCACTTCTAAATCCTTCCATTTAACCATTTTCCAAGTTGGCTTCCTATTTCTGAAGCATTTAAAGACATTTTCATTGTTGGTTTTGATGGTTTTCAGAGTATGTTCAAGATTTTTATTCTTTGTATGCCTGTGTCAGAACCTTCAGCAATCAGAATATTAACTTAGTTGCTTGCTTTGTTTCTGCCATTCTTTAGTAGGGGGGAGGGGGGAACTGAAAGTAGAAGGAAATGGTATGCTATCAAAGGCCAGGAAGATGGACTGTTATCAAAGGCTAGAAATGTGCAAGGTCGCATCTCTGTGAGAAACAGAAAAGAGTTTGGAAAGAGGGGGGGCGAGAGGTAGGGGTAAAAGTAGACTGGGAAAAGCATGGGTTTTAGTTTCAGTAATGCTTTGCTTAGAGTTGCATGTATGTTCCAATAAATGAAATCTTTTTTGAATCTAACTTGGGTTGCACGAGATTTTTCTTCATTGGGACTTGAACATCGCAGACCTGACAGCCTGGGTGAAGCTTGTGCTCCTTTTGTGTTCTCATTTGGACAACTCTTTTCTTACAGTGGTTTAGTAAGATGGATTTTGCTCCTCCTTAGGGGTCTGGCTGACTGCTGTATTTAAGAATGTACAAGAAATTATTGTGAAACTAGTGAAAAAATAACTACAATCCAACTTCTCTCTTAAAAGTAACTACAATTTAAGATCTGTCTAACTTATTTTCAGGTTTGTAAATACTGTATGGCAGTTTAGTTCTGTAGGGAATATATTCTCTTAGGGTATAAGTGAGTAAGAAGGAAAGAATGGAGAGAACAGAACAAAAGAGAGTAACATGCTACAAAAAACATGTAAGCAGATGTGGGGAGACAGAGGGCCACATACATAGAACACACTTGACTTTGTTACTGAAGGTACTGATTTTGGAGCACACACAATAAATTAAGGTGAGTTCACACAAAATGGTAAGCTTCTAGAAAACCCTAACCAAAGTTAAAACTAACATAGTGTGCAAAAGCAGCCAGTAGGTCTTTAACTGACTTCAGCCCGTCAAGGATGGTGTGATGGATGGGCCACATATCAGGGGCATATCAAGGACCACAATCCAAAAGAGGAGATAAGATCACAATGAAAAATACATCAGATTTTGTTTAAATACAGTTAATATTAGGAGCTTGCAAAACTTCAAAATCAAAGCAGTTATTTTGAATTCAAAGTGTGTTGTTCCAACCTATGCTGTTCAACCATTACCGAAAGTGTTAGATTTTAAATACGTGTTTTGTGCTTGAAACATCCATTTTTCACTCAGAACATTTCCACAATGGTCCAAACTGTGTCAGAACACTTCTGGTAAAATGTTCTAAAGCCCAGCTGTTTTGAACCTAGAACACAGCATTATAATCTTGAAAGGAATGTTTGCGTTCGAAACAGTTTGAATTCAAAATGTTGTGCACCATTAGTTAATATAATTTGTCATCTTAAAAATAAAATTTTGTGGCATCCCTAAGCAAAACTGCCACTGTAACTGCATTCATACAATAAGCTAGATGAGTCTAAAATAGATTGGGTCATTTGTGGTTCAATATGCTGTGGCAAGAACACAACTATGGTCTTAGTATGTCATGTGATCCAGGCTCTTACATTAAGTCATGATTTGTTTGTTTAGGCATAGGGTTTAACATGTGTGAACCTGGCTACTAAATCATATTGTTGCTCCATGTAGTTCTGTGCTGGCTGTACTGACTGATAGTGAATCTTCAGGTTCTGAAAAGGACTTTCCACCAGTCAATTCTGGAGTTGCAGAGACTGTACCAGAAGAGAAACAAATATCTTAAGTGTCCTACAGAACACATAAACACATACTGTGTATCCCATGTTGTAGTGTCATCAGATTGGCTGAATTACCTTACCCTGCCAAGTCATGTTTGACTTTGGCTTAGCACATTGTATAAACCTAGCTACTGTGGTTCATAAACCATGGTTAAAACATGCAGTCAAAGCCAACTGTGGGTTAATCAATAAATGGTAGTTAAACAAATGGTAGTTTAGCAAATGGCATGAATCGAATCTTGTGCACAGAAAGATCAGTCAGCAAGAATGGGAGGAAAATATGCAATCAAGTGACATCATGAGATCTTTGTTGTACCAGGAAAGATAAACCAAAGTTGCATTTGCGGCCCATGTTCCCATGTCTAGAAATGCATAGTTCCATATACAAGATTAGGCTGCTGTTCTCCCTTCCCAGCCTAATAAATGAGGATAAACCAGCATAGTTCCCATGATGATGGCATTCTTGCATAATTACAGTGACTTTGCAGTAATATTTCTAAAAATAGTCTTTTTGATCAAGATGAAGGGAGACCCAGTTCAAACATGACAATGGTGGAGGAGAATGCCCATCTCCAGTTTACCTACCTGGCCCTCCTTGATCTTTCAGTGGACTTTTATTTTTATTTATTTATTTATATTTCAAATTTAGATACCGCCCATCTCACACAAAGTGATTCTGGGTGGTTCACAATAAAACAGCAATAAATATTAAAATACAATAAAACAATATAAAATACAGTAAAAATAGAATAAAACCAAACACATAAGTAATATTTTCCAAGATGTTGACGGTCAGTAAGAAGTTAACATATGAGAGCATCTTCAAGGTGCTGGCCACCCCCAGGGTTGGTTGCCCCTTTTCGCGCCCCATGCCAGTTGGCAGAACCAGGTCTTGACTGCTTTCCAGAAGGACAAGAGAATTGGGGCCTGCCTCACCTCTGTGGGGAGAGTATTCCATAGGGTGGGGGCCACGGCAGAGAAGGTTCTCCTTCTGGGCCCCACCAGTTGACATTCTTTCATCGACGGGATCTGCAGCATACCCTCCCTGCCTGACTGGGTGGGACAGTTAGATATAATGGGGGTGAGATGGTCCTTCAGGTAACCTGGTCCCATGCCATGTAGGGCTTTAAAGGTGATAACCAACACCTTGAATTGGACCCAGAAGCAGACTGGGACCCAATGCAGCTCACATAGCAGTGGTGTAACGTGCCATCCTTGGGGCAGCTAAAATTGCCCTTGCGGCTGCATTTTGAACCAGCTGAAGCTTCCGGATACTCTTCAAGGGTAGCCCCATGTAGAGTGCATTGCAATAGTCTACTTTGATACCATTGATAATGGTATCCTTCTGGATGAGCTCAGGGGAGTAGCAGTGGGAGGTATGGGGCTGTGGAGGTTCTCCTCCTTTCCTTGGAGCCAGTTTCTGTCAGTGTTGAGGAAAGATTTAGCTCTAGATCCTTGCTTTGCAGGGTGCCTCAGGGCTCTTCTCTCTGTTCCTATTCAACATCTATTTAAAGACTGAGTGAGGTCATCCATTTGGACTTCTGCAATACATTCTACATCGGGCTGCCCTTGAGGAGCATTTGGAAGTTGCACCTGGCCCAGAATGCTGTGGTATGAGCAGTTTTGAGCATGGCAGTATGCAATCACGTAACATCATAGCTGCATAAGTTGCACTGGCTTCCACTGGGTTTCTGAATGCAACTCAAGGTATTGGTTATCACCTATAAAGCTGTACATGGCATAGGGCCAGGTTAATTGTGGGATCACTTGTCTTGGATCATTTCTGCTCACCTCACCAAATCCAACAAGGTGGGCATGCTCCAGTTCCCATTTATGAAGCAGTGCCATCTAGCAGGACCTGGAAAATGTGCCTTCTCTGTTGTGGTGCCTACTGAATAGCATCTCCCCATAAATCTGATGGCCCCAATCCTGTTAACCTTCCATAAGACTGTAAGGACCTAGCTTCTCCCTTAAGCATTGGGGTTTGGACGTTAGGTTAGCCTGGTTAGTTTGTCTGTTGTTTGTATGCTATTTGATTTACAAGGTAGAAGGGATTTTTTTGGACCTCAGACACATTTTATTTGATCGCTGTTATAATTGTTTTCAATTATTTTGGATTGTTAACGTTGGTTTTAAACTTTAATTGCCCAGTGTCACATTTGCAAGATGGGCATCCATATTAATTGTTTAAATAAATAAATACTGACTGGAGCTAAGCACCAATCTTTCCAAATTCTCCATCCAATTTGTGGGCAGAGATATTAGATGGATGATTCCTCCAAATTTCTCCAGGGTGAGAAGGAGATCCTTTAATCATTTCTCAAGGGCAGGACTCCCTTTAGAGTGACAACTGTGGCATCATTGTGAAAAAAGTCGCATGGGAGGAGTTCCCTCTTAAGGGATTGGAAAAAAACGTGTGGGGATAGCAAAGCCGCAGAGTACTGGCAAGATTATTAAACAATGGAAGACAGGATATTTACACAGGGTCCTTGGCCACCTCATTGCTAGTTAGATGCATTCCCAACTCATGAGAATTTCTCTAACATTCTCTTCTCCTTGGGGGGAAAAAGCAAATCCTCTTTCTTGCTGAGGATGGATAGGAAAAAATACAGTAGAACGTCTCTGCCCTGTACTATTGAGCATTGGAGGTGTAAGGCTATGGCTTAGAAAAGGATGTATTAGATCATGTGGGCTGCTGATCCCCCTATGGCAAACATGCATTATGTGAACAGGAATGAAAGCAGGCTGGAAAAAGTTGCCCATACCATATGGCAAGTAGGATTATTTAACTCCGAGATATCCGTGAAAGGCCGGGGCTGTGCTAGTTCCTTTATTCTGGGTGACGCCACCACCTTCAGAGCTGCGCATGTTACTGACTGCTCAGGAAAAGACCTGAATTTGGCAAAAAAAAAAGAAAAGAAAAAACAACTGAGAAGATCTTAAAAAGGGAGCATACCAAATTCATTATGCTAATCATAGTATGATTGATTTGACTTAACATGTGCTATGAATCCAACCACTGTCAGTTGAGAGCCTTACTTCTATTCATTATTTTATTCATTATTTTTTCTTAATGTCAGTTTGGTGTAGAGGTTTAAGGCACCATGAAAGAAACTGAGACACTGCTCCTGACAGCTGGGTGACTTTGGGGCAGTCCTAGGAAGAAGGTAGTGACAGACCAAATCCAAAAATGTTGCCAAGAAAACCACATGGACTTGTTCTGGCAGTCACCAGGAGTCAAGAATGATTAAAGGTGCTCGAGCGCGCACGCGCGCGCACACACACACACACTTAAAAAATGTATATGGCTGCTCATTTCACAGCAGTTGGGTGGCATACAAAGTTAAAACCATCACTAAACAATCTATATAATAAATGTCTAAGGTCACAAACAGCAAATTCCAATTTACAATAAAAACAACATCAGTTCCCTTAAACTACTAACCCAAATGTCTGGGGGAACAGCCATGTCTTTAGCGCCTTATGAAAAACAAGCCGGTCTATATGTTGCTAGAACAGCCAACTGTTCTTTAGTAAGAAATCATGATGAAACAAACCATGGTTTAGGAAGGGCAGGGTTCCATTCCTGCCACCCTGATTTTCATTTTCAGGCCACGGGAATGTGGTGA
Organism: Liasis olivaceus; assembly: GCA_030867105.1. Classification (NCBI taxonomy): domain Eukaryota; kingdom Metazoa; phylum Chordata; class Lepidosauria; order Squamata; family Pythonidae; genus Liasis; species Liasis olivaceus. Next base: position 7,318,938 of record CM061349.1, read on the forward strand.
TGTCACATACGATCCTGTGCCTGATTTTTTTTAGCCTGCTTTTAATTTTTATTTTTTTTAATTAAAGTTTATAGTTTGGCGGGACTTAGAAACAAAACAAAGGGCTGTGAAAATCATCTGGCCAAGTTTGAATATCACGTTGGGAGTGATTTGGACAATCCATAGACCCCATGGGGATTTCTTATAGCCTGTAGATCGTCCAGCTGATCCACCGATCATAAAGGAAACAGGAGTACCAGAACTGGCCTGCAGTTCTCTGCACAGCTGCCAGATGACAGGAAAAGAGTTTGAGGTTTGTATATCTCTTTGCCGCCAACTTGTCATCTAGAGTTTTACAGAGTGGATATATTACTCCTGAGAAAGCATGCCTTTTCCCTTGATGTCAAAGAAGGACTGGCCTGCCTTTCTGCAATTCTCATGACCATAACAAGTACTTATTCCCCCCTCCAAATTCAGGTTAGAGGGGGAAGAACTACTGGCAGCAGTGGTGAAGATAACAGGGTTTTTTTTTAAAGCTCTTTTTTAGAACTTTCTTACATTTAGATTCTACTTTTCCTATCAGAACTCAAGGTGCAATACACCGCTCATCCACATTTATCCCAGAACATAATCCAGAGAGCTAATTTGGTCTGGAAGAGAGGAACTGGCCCAAAATCATCCAGGGAGCACAGCTCCTTAGCCACTACACATTGGCCCTGTTTATGGTAAAACAGTTGGCTATCATCATGCTAAATGGGTGTTTGGCATAAACTCTTTTTTGAAAAATAGAATCGAGAAGCATCTATCTGCAGGTCAAGTGCAGTTTTCAAGCACTAGCAGCCATTACATGCTTGATTGGGCCGGGGGGGTGACAAGCAGATTGAACATGCTGTGCAAACTCCAAAATGGTGCTAATTGACCCAGCAGAGTTTAAGCTTGACCTCCAAACAGACCCATATTTGTTTGGAATTAAATTAGCTGCCCTAGTCAATTTATTCTTCTCCCCCTATGTTGTCCGTATTATTTCTCTTAAGATTAATTGTCCCTTCCAATATCTACAGCTGAACCATTCCTAAAGACTCTCTGCAAATACGGCATATCTCCGGGCACCGTATCTCTGTGGCTCTTGTCATCTTCTCTCCCACCATTAACCCCCATGCCTAATCCTGAGAGCCGAAAAGTAGCCAGAAATTGGAAGAAGCCCTTGAGCAGTGCTGAACTTTCCCCTCGATGGACATTTTCAGATGGGAGGTTGGGTGTGCTTTAAAGGGTTCCTGCAGGGAGCAGGCTAGATGTCCTTTAAGGTCCTTCCCAACTTGTGCACTCTATGATTCTATTATTTTTATTTACATATTGTTAGTTTTATAAGCCACCTTTATTTCGTGCAGCACAAGGTAGCATATAATGCTCCTGCCTCTTATTTTTCACACAACAGCAACCCTTTGTAAAGTTGGTTGGGCTGAGAGAATATGACAAGCCCCAAATTACCCGGCCTGCTCTCATGCCTTAGGGAAGACTAGAACTCGTGGTCTCCTGGTTTCTAGTCCAGCACTTAGCTTCTACACCAGACTGGCTCTGTGAATCCAGTCAACTGCATTTTGTTCAGGGAGATCTGGCTAACTAAACCATGACTTAGCACAATACATGAACACAACCATTAAAAGTGTTTGAATAAAATCCAGTATTAACCAGCATCTTTTTTTCCAAACCGCGCATGACCAAGTTGATTTTCTCTTTTCCTGCCAAGCCAGTGCTTGGCAAGAGAGTTCAGATTAGCTCACTTCTCCCCCACCTCTCATATCTGTAGCTTGGATTGACCCTCTTGAATTGAGACAGCTCTTCCTGCCTGGGAGTTAAAACTGCAAAAGAGAGGCAGGAGGGGAAGAGAGAAACAGCAGAGGTTAGAATAGCATTCCCAGGATGGGATACCTTTCATTTATACTCTCTGGAGTCATCCCTAATAAAAATGTTCATGATTCAATTCAAATTTTATTTTCAAAATTTTCTGAATGTTTCGATGTATTTCTTTCCAGTACTTTTGACATTTTTTTTGCATGACCACCACATATGATAGGATGTTCCTTCTTTAACTCCCGATTAACTCGCTCCTTCGGCCAACTATTTTTCATGGAACTTTTCCTTACAGTAATTGTATGCTTCAGTCTCAGCATGCAACCCTTGTGCTCTACTCCGTCCTTTGTACTCTTGCTTTTCTCTGCATCCTCAGTTCAGGCCTCATGGATACATTACCAAAATCTGCCCTTCTAATTTCCCCCCAATTTCTCTTCCCCATGAAAGCGGTTTCTGATTTTCTAACTCATTTTTAGGGTGCTCTAGAATTTCTTTCATATTTATTTGGTGCTGTTTTTGAGCTGACTTGATTGCTGCCAGTGTAGTGGCTGATCCTGCTGCTGATTTCTGTTCTACCCCTCTCCATCTCTCTCTAGCCTCCCTCTCTGACTGCACTTCACAATCTGAAAAAGCCCCTAACAAGGAGTCCCTTTGTGATGTCTTTTCTTAGAACGTAACTGAGATGGGAGAAGCCAGGGAGTCTATAGACTGTTGAAGAGGGATTGGACACTGAAAGTAGGCCATTCCCACACATCTGCAGCCATTTCTTAGGAGCCAAAACAAATGCTTGACACATTTTTGGCCCAGCACCAGTCTCTTATCTCGGGTGAAAGGATTTGACAAAGTAGGGTTGGGAGAAAGATCCACTTGAAAACTCAAGAGAGTGACTGCCCACTCAAGTACCTCATAACCTTGTTAAGATAGTCCTGGGTGCCTTTTGATAGAAGAAGTTTTATAGTGTATTTCAATTGGCTTGTAAAGTCAGTTAATAGGACTGAAGAGGGCAAACTCAGGAGATCCACTGGGCTTGCAGAAGTTAGCCTATCTAGGTGGCAGGGAAAAACTGTGAAGGGCTAGGAGGTAGGAAACATGGGGGTGGCCACTGGAGGTCCCTCCTCCCTGACACAAGCGCCTAGGAAGCCCTTCTGGATCAGACCAAAGGCCTCTTCTGTGTCACAACCAAGTGTATTCAACAAATCCACAGTTCTCACCCAGGTCCCTTGAACGATGGTGGAGCGACAATGGCCAGGATTTCATTTTACGTTAAGTTTCTAGTATTCATGATGGCAGAAGGGCAGTTTTGTACTGCCCTGAGTTTGTGCTCCAGAAGATACCCAAACCCTCCTCCGCTTTCTTCTTCTTAAAGAAAGATATGCTGATATCTCCATTGGGACGTGCCCTGCAACTAGACAGTTTCCTAGAGTAACCTAATGGTCAGTGGGTGTGGTGGACTTCAGTTCCCAGAATCCTGGGAAATGATATCTACCCTAGGGTGGAGGAAGATTAGCAATATTCTTGCGACCGCTTTAAAATAAATGAGCGATTTTACTCCAAAGATTGCAGGGTATATGGCTAGTGATATTATCATGATGCCATGAAGTCACTGGACTGAGCCAGGCCAAAACCTTCAGCGCCCATTTTGTCCTTCAAAAGGGATTAAAGATATTGGCCCATCCAGCCTGGGGGTGTTTTATGAGCTGTCACAAGTGTGCTCTGGGTCACATGCAGAGCACAGACCAGGTTCCTCTGCTCTGGAACGTAAATTCTAATTAACTTGCCTGGAAATGTGAATCTTGGCTGTTCTTTGGGTATTTTATCTACCCAGTATACAGTAGGTCTGCAGGGAGAAAAAAGAGAAACAACGTGCTAAGTTAATCTGCAGAACTTCTGTCTCCATGGTCCTTCTGACCCCCAGTTTACTGGCAAACCTGAGGATTATTCATCTCTTTTCTCTTAATCACAGGATATCACAAGGAAAGCCAATCATGACCCCCTGTAAATATGAAATACCAAAGGGAAATATTTATTCTAACATCTGTCATCTTAAGAATGCCTGAGCTATAAATGTGACTTGATCTGAGCCTTGCTAAGTTTCATGGCAGTATAAAGCAAGACCTTTGTAGAGGCGTGACTAATTCAGAGAGATTTCATCCTGTAAAAGGGTCGGTCTTCAAAGTTAATAAAAAGTCCAGCCCTTAATGCTGCCAGCTGGTGCCAGCAGGTTTCATAACTATAGCAGAAAGGAGATTTATTTACAGGAAATGCATTATGAGGATAGGCAATTAAATCTTAATTATCTACACTCTGTTGCCCCTTGCGGTCAGGAGGTGCTGAACAGTCAGTGCCATTGGGTTTGCAGCTCCAACACGGACTTGCTTCCTAGGTTTTGCTCAGTGGTATGGCATAAATTGGCACCAAGGAAGTCCCCACGATCAAGCCTGGCATCTCCAGAAGGGCTGAGAAAAATGCACTCAAGGGGTACCTTCAGAGGGCTGGCACAGATTGCTCCAGCACTTCCCATACACAAGGCAGAGAAATATAGAGTTTTTAACTGCCTCTGCATTTAAGCTCTGAATGTGCCTTAAATGCAGTGAGTTTTGAGAAAATGGAATTCTGACCTGCAGAACAGAACTTGGTGGTTGACTTTTGGACGGGCAAGGATGCTGATCCGATCCTGCTTCGGCTCCCATTCTGGAGGCATCAGTTACCAGAGCAACCAGCCCTGGAGGCTTTTGGAGAGGAAAATTGAAGTAATGCTTCCAAGCAAGCAAATGATGATGAAAACTCCGCTAATATCTGGTGAATGGTACATCGATGTCTCAGGGATGTTCTGGAGACAGGGAGAACGTGTGGGGGTCGGGGTGGAAGGTGAAGGAAAATTATTCAAATCCCAAGGTGTCTTCTAGGATGCAGCCACTATAATTCAGATTCAAATCTAGCCGAGATGGAGCGTTCTTATTGCATCTTGTATTTGTTTGTTCGTTTGTCAAATTTATATAGCTGCCCATCTCACAAAACAAGGGACTCTGGGCAGCTGTATGAATTATTATCCATGATTCCAGCCAGATCCATCTCTTTCTAGGATATTCAGTTCCCAACCAACTCCAGATTTCTGCCTGATTTGCTTGTTTGGTGGCTTTCACTGCCCTATATAGTTTTCCCCCAACCAACCTTTTTTTGTACTTCAGAAGAAACTAGGATTCTCTTAAAGCCCATGGAGTTGAATAATGAGTTCTATCTACTGTATAAGATTTGTAGCTCACCTTTTCTTCAAAAAGAATTCAAGGCAGCCTGAATTCCCCTCCTTTCTCCAGATTTCACCACAACAACAAACTTGTGAGGTAGGCTGGGCTGAGAGGCAAGGACCAGGCCAAAGTCTCCCAGGGAGGTTGACAGGGGGCTTGAACCTGAGTCTCCTTGCTCCTAGTCCGGCCCCTCCACCTCTCCACCCCAATGGCTTTTATTTTACTTGTATTGCCTATGTCCAGAACTGGTAGAAATTATTCGGTGGTACTCCTATATCTATTTTCAGAAGTTGATTCTGCCTTACTGTATAAAATATGCTAAGCAGGCTGCCGAGTGACTTTCTTCTTCTTCTTTTAATTGCGCTACTAGGGTACAGCCCTGGAAACCAGATTGGCATACATATTTATTATTTTTTAAACCGGTAATATCTGTTGTCACCACATGAGGGTAGCCTTGCCCAAAACAAATGGTGTGTGATATTTATGTGAAAGCTTAGACAGAAAGTGGGAATAGAGACTGCTGAACAATTAGAGATGATTCAGAAATTCAGTAGGTAAGTAGATGATAGATAGATAGATAGATAGATAGATAGATAGATAGATAGATAGATGGATGGATGGATGGTAGGTAGGTAGGTAGGTAGGTAGGTAGATAGGTAGATATCCATGATGGATGGATGGATGGATGGATGGATGGATGGATGGATGGATGGATGGAAGGTAGGTAGGTAGGTAGATAGATAGATAAATAGATAGATAGATGGTAGGTAGATGGATGGATGGATGGTAGGTACGTAGGTAGATGGATGGATGGATGGAAGGTAGGTAGATAGATAGATAGATAGATAGATAGATAGATAGATAGATGATAGATTGATAGATGGTAGGTAGGTAGGTAGGTAAGTAGGTGGATGGATGGATGGATGGATGGATAGATGGTAGGTAGGTAGGTAGGTAGGTAGATAGATAGATAGATAGATAGATAGATAGATAGATAGATAGATAGACTTTCATATCATTGCGTGGATCAGAACCTAATTCTCCATCAGCCTTTGGGTTCCTCAATTGTTCTGAAAGAGTTCTTATTCAAAAGGAAATTCAAATACTGTACATATTTTGAGAGATAACATTTACACATGTGTATGTAAAGTCTAATGTTTGTATTTCAGGACAAATCCCTGTTTCCAAGATATTCAAATATATTCGCTGCATCTGGGTTGTACAATGGTCTGTGAATTTAAACCCTCTCATGTGCATCTCATTTTGCATAAAATGTCTGAGATCACATTTGTATGTATGTTTTGAGCCAAGAAATGCATTGCAAAACTCACTGAACTGCATAGTTTGAACTGCCATAGTTTTCCAACATAGATATTCCTCCAATAAGTGAAAATAAGAGGAGTTTGCTGGAACATGTGGACCCAATACATTTCATCCCATGCTAACTTGTGAGAAAATACTTGCGAAAGTGTGATTCTGACAGTGAATGGCTGGAACTCTCCAACCTTTTCTATAGCACTTAACAGCTAATGGGTGATTAGTTGTTAAAATTCAGATATTTTGTGTGTGAGAAAGCTGATTAATTGCTTCAAGAACAGGGGGTGTTTCCTCCAATCTGCTACCACCTCCCCAAATTTTGAGATCAAGTGCAAAATTGTTGCCATAGCATCCTTGCTGCTATACCACAGGTGTGACAAAATTCAGGCTTCAGGGAGTGAGAGTGTTTCTGTGCCTAGGAGCACAAACAGAAGCCAAACACACCCACAGACGTTGTGTTCACAAAACTAACAAGTCTAGGTTAAATTGGGGCAAGGTCATTTGTAGTTCAGCAAATTTTGGCAACTGCTCTGTGGGTTGATTCCCTCCTTCAGAATTCTTTACCAAGTTTGGTTATTGTCATGAAAGAGGCTGAACAATCCTGACTTTTGTTCACAAAGAAGGTTTCCTGCTAGTACCAGGAACCCTAAGACAACATGGGCGGCATATAAATTTAATAAATTGTTATTATTCTTAAGCTTCCTTTTCTACAGCCCCTAGAATTCCCTCCAGCTACACCCCAGTTATGGAGGCACAATTGCTAAAAATGATGGGAGTTTCCTGGTGTTTTGAGGAGGATGTGATCCTTAAGATAGGCTTCATGTAACTGAAATAGCCAAGACTTCCTCCATTGCTCTCACGCCACCTTAAAAAGATGGGACTTGTCAGTCCACCTGTATGCTACGTTTTCAACCATTTTGCCTCATCTTCAGTCACATGGCAATCTTCAGACACACACTTTCCCTGTCCCCCACCCCACCCTGTATGCCTGGCTTCCCAAAGCAGCTCATCCTGGGCCTATCAACATACTATGGCTCAGTGATAAATAACTTGCTTCATTTGGGCAATTCCAGACATCGGCTAGCAAACCTGAGAAGGCCACCAGCCAGCCTGAAGCAGAGCAGTCTTTCTCAATCTCCACAACTTTAAGATGGGTGGACTTCCAACTCATGCTGGCTGAGGAATTCTGGAAGTTGAAGTCCATCCATGGAGTTGAGGAGGTTGAGAAACACTGCCCTAGAGAGTTTCCTGTGTGGATAAAAAAGTAAAGACTCCTTCAAGTTGAGTCACCCCTTGGTGATTTCATGTACATGGGTTTCTTGGCAATGGTATGTGGGGGGCAGGGTATGGTCAAAAAAAGTCAAGATAATAGCTACAATGGCGTGATCAAAGCTTGGTTTGATCAAAGGTTTGTTAGTACTGCTCTAAAACTATGCCATTGTGGATAGCAATGAAGAAATTATTGTTTGTTTGTTTTTAAAAATTAAAATTTGGTCAACTGATCTGGGGGAAGTAAGTAACTAACATTTTATGTAGGGGAAACTAGCCCTTCTCCTCTGGAGACTTACTTATTGCTGTTGATTATTAGGTTTCATCTCTATAACTGGGTGTGTTTAAACACACTTAATTCACATCTGGAATTCATCCATTTTTCTGGGTTTGCACATTACATTGAACCATAAATGAGCTGAAGAGTTTTGCACAACATGCTAAGACATACACATACACACATACCCATATACACCCGGAGCCTAACTGAGATTAGCATGGTGTGTGACTCCAGTTGCCTGGTCAGTAAATGATCTGGTTGAACTTCTTGCGCGAACTCAGCTACTATGTAAATGTAAAACTTTTTTTTTCCGGAGTAGGTCCAGTTCCATCCTCAGAAGACACCCAGGTGGGATTTGCACAGGAAGCTTAATCAGGTCCCTGAGGGCTCTGACCAAAGACATTTGTGGGCAGACAGCCATGAAGATCATCTGGAGAAAACTCTCATTCAAGAGACAACACTGAACTCCACTTCCCAGTACACGGACTCAGTAAGAGCAGCTTCCTAAGTTCCTGTGCCTCGGAGTTATTTTTCCTCTGGGACCTTTTCCTTATCATCGCTACACCCCCTGTGGAAACCAACCTGTCTTGAGCCTCTGCATGGCTTAAGCAATCAGAGTAAGGCGAGCGATGTTGCCAGGGAGACTGACCGCATCTTCCGTTGCCTGGGGAACCTTTTTGGACCGAACGCCTAGGATGCATTCCAAGAAAGGCCAGTGGGACAGAACAACATTCAAAGAGATCTGCTGGGTACAACATCAAGTCCTGGGCTGGAAGACCCTTTAGCTCTTAAGAGCCACGCCACCTTCGTCAAAATCTTCTGGAACTGAGCACAGCAGTTGGTGCAACCTTTGCCTTTATTTAGTGGAGAGCACACACTGTGCCCTGAACTCCTTTTTTCACAATTCTCGGACCCCCACCCCCACCCCCTGACTTCAGTTATCAAAAATCAGCGGTACATTCTCCTGGCTTTCTAAGGGGAAAACACAAGACGTGTAGTCTAAACCTTAAAATAAGCTTGAGCTAGTTATTGTTAAGGAAAAGCCAACCAACACTCAAATCTCTCTCACTCCTCCCTACCAACCCAGGGGAAAAAACAGAACATCTGGACTGCAGCTGTGTGTGTGACAAGACCCTCACCCCTTTGCATTTTTACAATAGCCGCTGAATGCCCTCCCCTCAAATAAGAGCCCCTGAAATATTGAGTGCAGTCTCCAGCCACCGTCAAAGCACTGCCTTGTCCCAGCTTGTACAAGGTTACTTCTATCATTTTTTTTGGAAGGAAGGAGGAAACAGGAGATAATAATATCACAGTGAGAAAAGTGAAGAGGCATGACCTAGGTAGTGGAAGTGTGGCCTGGTGTAATATTTGACAGCCCAGACTGAAAGAGACCTGAAGGAGTGTTGAGCATCTTTGCTACAACAAAGAGTAGCAATCTATGAGCCACATGCAGCTTGCCAATCTCCCCCCCCCCATCCCGATTTTGGAAAAATCGTCCACATTCTTCACTTTTGTCAAAAAAACCAATTGTCATTTGCATGCCTAAAGACTTGATTAATACTTCGGCTCATTACAGATACTACTTTTTATCTGGTGGCTCATGATTGCCTTAAATGATGCATTCCTCCTGGCGTTGCAATAGCGTCTTGGGGGGGAAGGCAAGAGGGGCCAGACTGATGAAAGCAGCATTGTCGTATTGCAGTGCAAACCTGGCCCCTTTTCTTTAGGCCCACGCAAAAGGGGCAGAGCATGTACAAATGCAGAACCTGCAGATTGCCCTATGGCTGTATGATAAATGCAAATCAATCCTCTGAAGAGGATTGTTGCAACCCCACATAGTTTATTGCGTTGCCTTAGAAAACTCTGGCATAATCTTAGATTATCCATTCTGTGCTGTGAGAAAGAAAGGGAAGGTGATGAATCTTGATAACTGCTGAGATTATGTCGCTCTAAGAAATATCGGTGTCATTTCAGAAGAGGCATTCCCTCCTTTCTCAAAGTAAAAGATGGGAATGTTTTTTCTAACCAAGGCAATACTTGGTGTGATGCTGTCATGCAAGGCTATGAAGTATAGGAGGCATTGAAGCTATCTGAGAAGAAGGGTTCTCTCCTCCGTGAAAAAGAAGGGGAAAGCCTCTTCTAAGATGATGTAGCAAATGGATGTGAGAAAGCTTTGGTACCATCAGGGAGAGACATTCCCGCCCCCCCTTTATAAGAATGAAAATGCGTACTAGGCACCATCTTAGGCAAAGATGCTTTTACTCTTCCCCCCCTGGTATCTACTACGAAAATACATGCAGAATTCATTGATTATTTGAATAAACCTAACGCAATTAATTGCCTACGCTTTTTTTGCAAAATATCTGTCAACGGCAGTATATGTAATGTGTTATTAAAATAGATCTCTAAATCATCACAGCCAGGAGAACTGCAGATTTCAAAGGAGCCAAGAAGAGATTGGAAGAGGTGAAGCGACTGCCCCTATTTCTCCTCCTCGTAAGCCATCCCAGGTCTGAATAAGCCAGGATGACACTCCTTTAAATTGCTTTCCACGTGTGGCTTGCTAAAAAACGTAAGAGGACTCATGACCCACCGTGATCTTTTCTCAGTAGCCAAGTCACCAGTTGAGTATGACTCTCTTTATCTGCCTCTTAATCCTTTCTAAACCCAGGATTGCGGCTCCAAACAAACTTGCTCGATTGGAATCCCTTCCTTAACAGTCTTTCAAGAAAGAGAGGAGAAGTGTTGTTTTAGCTTCTGTCCACTAGATGTTGCTGGGCTCAGAGATTATAGCCCATGGCGGATTCGAAAAGGGGAGCTGAGCAAAGAAGAGCATCCGTTTTCTGCAGGGCAGAAGGTGTGGTGGGACTTAGACTTGCCTGAAATCTCCAAGATCAAATGCTTCATGCAAGGCTGAGCAGAAAGATAATGGGGCCAAAAAAAATCACACTGCCTTTATCTCCCCCTGTTCTCCTCTTTGACAAAACAAGTTTCTTTCAAAGGAGAAGAGAATTTCTGGGGAATTCTGAAGGCTATGTTTTTATACCAATATAGTTACGCAGTGGGCTGGGATGGGTGTTGGTTACCTGCCTTTTAGGGTATCGCCATCTTAGTTGGCACCCTCCCTGTCTCCTTTCTCCCCCCTGCTCATTCACTCCCAATGGAGGACCCCAGGAAGGGAGTTCCCACAGAGGTATTTTTTCAGAATGGGAAATGCAGTCCCCTAGGAGGCTCTGGAACGGGTGCGTCACCCAAAATGGTAATATCAGTAGTTCTACCCTCCATTGTCTTCAACAATCAACTAACCTCAAAATAGCAAAATCAAACAAGAAATGGCAAAAGAATTCTGAAGATTAACTTGGAAAACAGAAGTTTGTTCTGTAAGGGAAAACAACAATACTTGATAGGTTGTTGAGTGAGTTTTGGGAACAGTATCAATTCATATTCCAAGATCACTGCAGACGGAGACTGCAGCCATGAAATTAAAAGACGCTTGCTCCTTGGGAGGAAAGCTATGGCAAACCTAGATGGCATATTAAAAAGCAGAGACGTCACCTTGCCAACAAAGATCCGCATAGTCAAAGCTATGGTTTTTCCAGTAGTAATGTATGGCTGTGAGAGCTGGACCATAAAGAAGGCTGAACGCCGAAGAATTGATGCCTTTGAACTGTGGTGCTGGAGAAGACTCTTAAGAGTCCCCTGGACTGCCAGGAGGTCAAACCAGTCAATCTTAAAGGAAATCAACTCTGATTGCTCATTGGAAGGATTGATACTGAAGCTCAAGCTCAGATACTTTGGTCACCTAATGCGAAGAGAGGACTCTTTGGAAAAGACCCTGATGCTGGGAAAGATGGAAGGCAAAAGGAGAAGAGGACGGCAGAGGATGAGATGGCTAGATAGCATCACTGAAGCAATGAGCATGAAATTGAGCAAACTCAGGGAGGCAGTGAAAGATAGGAAGGCCTGGCGCAATATGGTTCATGGGGTCACGAAGAGTCAGACACGACTTAACGACTGAACAACAAATCAATTCGTATATGATTCAGTCTGTTTGAAATGATCCTTTTCAAATATCAGCTTGGGGGCAGCAGCCAGTCAAGGATGGCTGATCTCGAAAGGATAAGCAGGATCAGATCTGGTTAGGGTTTGGACAGGTGATGACTAGCAGATCTCAGTGCTGGTTGGAAGAAGATCCCGAAGAAAGCAATGGACAAGTCACTTCCATGCAGTTACCCAAAAAGACTGCATGGAGATGTCCATGAACTCACCAGAAGTCAAGCTTGGCTCAGAGGAGTCTCTAGTTTTTGCAACAGGAACACCTTAAAAAATTAAATTCATGTTATTTACTTTGGCATTGCCTTGAGGGATTAATTTGAAGCTGCAAGTACCTGAGAAGCTTCTTGCTACTGTGGCTCTGAATGATCCCTATTTTGCCCAACTTGGGCAAGAAAAAGGGTTTATCACCATTTGGACAACCAGGTTTTCATATTTACATTTAAGCCCCTTGCTCAATTTTGGAGGAGAGGGGATGAGCAATTTTGACTATTCCTGAGCAGAATCTTATCTCCATTTGCTAGGAATTGCTGGAATCTGTGTGCGGCTCCACCTTGTGGTGAATTGCTCAACTGCAGAAAGTAGCCATCTCAATAGCATCCTTTCTGGACCTATCTTTGCCTACCCACTTTGACCAACTGGATCACCCTGGGCAGGAAGGAATATACAAAGATTTCCCATTAAGCCTTCTTGACCATTTTTTTCTTTTTTTGTATTTTGAGGTGAACGAAAAAAACCTCAGAATTAAAATGGAAATCATCCATTACAGCCCCATCCTCTGAAATAGCTTGTTCCTGGACATTGAACGGCCTTTCCTTCCCAGTTTTTAGATAGCCTGTTAAAACATGACTCTTTCATCAGGCCTTGGGAGCTAGAATAAATAAATAAATAAATTTATTTATTGGCCACCCAGCTCCAATGGACTCTGAATGCTGTGACTATTCCCTCTGATAAGGAAGGGTGTTTTCATTTGGGGAGCCATTGATTGTGGGACGCCTGTTTTGTTTTTCACAGTTTTTCTTTTCTTTTTTCCCTGTGGAGTTGCTGGATTGTTATTGATTATATTGTTCTGCTGCTGAATCACAAACATGGAAATTGTACACATCTCAGTTTTACCAGCGCAGATTTGGTAAAGACAGCAAAATAAAGAAGGAAGGTCTAATCCAAAAATAATATGTTGGTGTTTTAAAAGATTGTTTTCCAAACTAGTGGCTTACTGAAGCAAGAATCCCCTGCTGTCCAGTGAATGGAGGGCCGTTGGTCTTTCTTCAGTATTTTCTTGCAAATTTTGTAGCACAAAAAATCTGGCTCACTACTTCCTTGAAGCTCACTTGCTCCTCCATTCAGACCACCATTGGGTCCTGCACCTTCTGGATCCCATTTCTGTGTTTTAGCTCTCAATTGCTTCCCATCGCCTGGCTTTGATTTCACTTGAAAACCGTGAGAGAAAACACTTCCCTGTCTTCCATTCCTTTTCCATGACTTTGGGAAAAAAAAGCTGAAAGGCTTGTTCCTCTCCTAGTCCATTCTGAATATTCATTTAGCCATGATGAATATTCAGATAATGAATTTGTCAGGGCAAAGAGTTTCAGTGGGGAATTCATTAGGCCGATGAAGCCCTGCACTAGAGCTAATTATATCCTGTGGAGGCAAGATTCTGCAACTAGTTTATGCAGATACATAGATAAGACTGAAAGAAAACTCCTAATTTCTGTAAGCAACACGCATTTTAGTTGCTGGGGCAGAAAATCTCCACGAGGGGAGTGAAAGGTAGCACTGCTAAGCTCCTTAAATCCAAAACAACCTTTCTCCTGTCATTTCCTCAACAGCTCTGTTTATTTTCAGTGTGCAGCTTTCTTCCAGGTAAGTGAGCATATAGGATTAATTGGTTAATCAAGTTTTTCAAGTTTTGACAGACTAAAAAAATGTGGGTTTGGCTTTATTAGACTCACAAAACGTAATAATAACCACAAAGACCAGTGTTAAACGGCCTGCAATTAATGAGGAGGAAGATTTGTATCATTTTAATTGTTGTAACACTGCAAATGGAAAGAGACACGGCAGGTTTTGCTTTCATGAGAATTCTAAGTTGGTGAATGCAAAATATAAAAGGGGGAAAATGCCTTCCACTATTGTTTTCCCATTGCAAACATATACGGACTAAATCAGCTAAGATTTTCCTTAGCCAACGTGGCAGTCCTATGCAATACAAAGATAAAATATTCTTATTCGTTGGGTTTTACCTATTTCGGGTAACAGTATCACCTAAAATGGAATTCTTAAAAGGGCAGGAGAATAAAAAGTTAAGAATGCCTGACGCATTTTCAGAGATAAAGGATATTCTTTTGGGGTAAACCAAAATTTGCTATGAAAAGAACCTAGTCTGCATTGTGATACATGTAGCTCTCTCTGTGTGTGTGTGTGTGTGTGTGTGTGTGTGTGTGTGTGTGTGTGTGTACACATACAGACAGACAGACTTTAGGATAGATAGAAGAGAGGGAGAGAGAGAGATGCAGATAGTCTTACAATTTCATCAATTCAACTCAGTGGCTAAATTCCCATGATAGATTCAATCTGATCAGGAAAAGGGGCTCATGAAACTTGGCTAGTGTTAACCTGGATTATGCTTTACAGCTTAGCATGTTGTGCAAACCAGCCAGTTTGATGAGTTTACAATTCAAAGGACTGTGTGGATCCATAAAACAAGCAAAGGAAGTAACTAGATCAAGGGTGTCCCCTGGGGTGTGGTGAAAAAAGTAAAAATGGGAGCACGATGGTGTGATTGAAACTCTGCTTGGTTTTTACATGCAGTGCCTAAAAACCAGACAGAGATTTTGTCACACTGTCACAGCCACCATCTTGACTTTTTGACCACACCCTGGGTTGTGTGAACACAATCAGTTGCATCAGAGCCCAAGCAGTGCTGTGCTGGATCAGGCGAAGGGCCATTTAGTTCCAACGTTTTGTTTCCGCAGGGGCCAACCAGATGCATTCAGACAACGCCCTTGCCCTGTTGTTCCTGACCACCAAGTGTTTAAGATAGTTAAGTTCTTCCTCCTGCTGCAGGCAGAATCTGCCCAGGATTCAACAACACACAGTAGCCAGTTTTGACTCCATGTTTGCTTCTCTGGGGTCTCATAGTCAGGCTGGGGCAATTGCCCCTTTGCCTGGAAAATGAAGCTCTTTGTGAGACACTGTACTGTTCCTTTCTGTTGCAGTAGCCCCGCTTCCTTTGGAATACTGCATTCGGACCTGGGCATCGCAGCTGAAAAAAACCTGTAGATTCTGCATTCCCAGCCTGGTGCGTTCAAGGCTCCGCAAACTTCCAGGTTTTATTTTCTGTGGCTTGGAACATTTCAGACTGTTTTATTTTAAACTCCCAATAAAGAGGATGGTAGCAAGTTACGAAACAAAGCCCCAGCTTCAAGCGTATTCTTGAAGGTGTTTGGACCAGGCACGTAGCACTAGTCCATGTGCTTGGAAAATTTTAAAAAATGCAAAGAGCACAGCTCAGGTCTTTCTTTGGAAGGATGCCCACCTGCCCACAGAAAAAGACAGGAATAAGCTGAGTGGTAAAAGAGCAGTTTGCAAAGCTAGAGCAAGTGGGGAGAAGCCACATTCCCAGTTTACCTCCCGGGAAATTGGTATTTCCCCAGCTGAGTGGCAGTTCCTAACCAATCTTGGCCCATCTTGGAAAAGGAAAGAGGATTCAACTTGGTTAGTCTTTCCAGTGTAGACTACCAGAAATTCTTGGAGACCCCCTGAAATTCCTGGATTGGACTGGATTCATTGACTCCTAGTGACCACAGAGACAGACTTGTCCCCAGCGGTGGACCTTCACTGCTATAATCAAACCAATCCCCCTTGCTGGTGGTGGTCCTCATCCTCTCTTTCCTTCCACCTTTCCCAGCGTTATGGATTTCTCCCAAGGTCTTCACCTCACGTATCCAAGACCACTCAAATCTCAGAACTGTAAGCTAGACTGCGAAGATAAGGGGGGGAAATTATTGGAAGAAGGTAGAGACAAACCACTCTCCTATTGCTTCTGAGAAAGCCACATGGATGCATCCATGTAGTTACCAGAACGTGATCTCATCAGAGATGTTACCTTTTTAATGGGTGTGAACTCTTTGGGAATTATTTTATCCGAGGGGGCCACAGGAAGTTCTCAAAATTCCAAATACTGAGAAACTGGCCCCAAATATTTGGGACTCCTGTTCTAACATGTTTATTGACAAGAATGCCTCTAGACCTCATGTAGGTCTGATAGATGTTCTGCTTGTTCGCCTTTTTCTTAAACGGCATTAATACTGATTTATACCTTGCTTTTCTCCTCAAGGAAGTTAGAGGATGACGGATATTTATATAAAAATATTCCAGATTTCTCGCTGGCAGCTCCTTCTTATCATAAATAATACTTTAAATCCTAGTTTAATTATATGACTCCTTCTTTATACAAAAACACTCCAGATTTCTTGCTAGCAGAGCTCCTGGAGCAGAAACAAGGCAACCTCTGTTTCTTCCATTGTGCAGGTTAAAAGAGGTTATCTGTTCCAAGCTCGTGCACTGTAATTTTTGTGTTCCTTCCTGGATGGAAATTCATCAAGCCCAGGGCTGAATCCAGGGGTATTCAGTCAAAGATAGTTCCTGAGTTGATTGGGGGGGGGGGGGGAAGGATAGGGGAAAGAAATGGTCCCCTTACTCCTCCTCAGTCAACTCCACCAACACACGTCTTCTTTCATTAAAGCAAATTGTCTTTCTCTCCCTTCTCTCTCTCCCCGCCCCCCAACAACACACAAGTAAGCCCAAAGGGAATTTTGATACCTCCTCAGCCCAATCCCATCATTGCCCCGCAGTCCTTTAATATAAGCCATGGGGGAGGAGGGGAGAAACAGGGAGAAAAACAGCTGATAGCAATCTTAATGGATTTTTTGTGAAGCTTTTAACGCAGACCTGGAGAAAAGGTTTTGATTCCTATTTCACTTATCCTCAAAGATGCAGACAGGCTTAAGGTTCAGAAGGATCTTGATTGACTTGAACGTTGGGCCCTGTCCAACAAGATGCAGTTCGCTGGTGAGAAATAGAAAGTTTTGTAAGGAAAAAAAACAGATGCAAAGGTGCAAGATGGGGGTAGCTGACTCAGCAGTACTCCTTAACAGGAGGATCTAGGTGTCCTGGTAGACCACGGATTAAGCATGAGCCAGCTGGGTGCTGCAGCTGCCAAAAAAGCCAATGCAATCCTGGGCTGCATCAACAAAGGCTGAATCTGATCTCCATCCAAAACAGGCTAAACCCCAGTCCCTGAGTCCTGTTTCCCATTAATACTTCTGGATAAGTATTTAGGATAAGTACTTCTGTCTTATCTAGGTATAATTTCAGCTTGTTCTCCTTTACTCATTTCCTGAATGAAACTGGACAACGTTTGAGATTGTTTCTCACTTCCACGGAACTGGATGATAAAAAGCAACAGAATGCAACGTTTCCAGCTGCTCCGAAACTCCACATCATGCAGTTTCAAAGACAATCCCTGGTTACCACAATCAATAGCCTAGCTATCTTACTAAGGTCAGAGATGGTCCCCCAATACCATCAGTTGGATATCACTCAACCTAAGGACTAGAACTACTGTAAAACAGACCTCCAAAATCCCATCAGGTGGTCCAGAAGGATGGTATGGTTGATCATATCGAAAGTTGTGCTTATTTATTCGATTTCGGTGCTCCCCAACTCCAGATTGACTCTCGGCAGCTGAGTTGCAGAGAGGTCCAGGAGAACTAGCCAAGCTGAACTTCCCCATCCATCGAAGTGACCAAAGCAGTTTTAGCATCATATCACAATTTTCCACCTTGTTTTAGAGGTCCTGCATGGCTCAGTGGCAAAGTTTTGCACACCAGTTCCCCAGTTCAGTTCCCACCTCTCCATTGAGAAGGTTCAGGCATTGGAAAGGAAAAGGTTTCTTTCTCCTTCGGCCCTTGGAGGCCCAAGTCAGCAAAGCCATAATGGTCTCGGATGGTCACTTTTATGGATGCTATTGCTGTAATTCACTCTAGTTCAGTGCAGCAAGCCTGGCTTCTAGGAAAAGCTGCGAGAAGCAGGATAAAATGTCCAGGGTTAATAGACGCTTGCTCATCACATACTCTCTAGTTCAGTGTTTCTCAACCTCAGCAACTTTAAGACGTGTGGACTTCAACTCCCAGAATTCTCCCCAGCATGCTGGCTAGGGAATTCTGGGAGTTGAAGTCCACACATCTTAAAGTTGCTGAGGTTGAGAAACACTTCTCTAGTTCATAACTGGATCACTCTCATCAGCAGCCAAGTGATCCACAGAGATAATTGAGAAGGAGCGGTCATGAGTTGGTCCAACGACCCTGACACGCAGCTCTGGATACATGAGAAAGAGATCACAGGATGCTCTGGGAAGGATCTCAGTTGTAAGCAATGCTGGAGGAAGCTGAAAGGCTGTAATACAAGACATCTTCTCTCAGTATTTAGTTCAGCAGTTCTGGTCCCACCAGTTGTAATAACACCAGGTGGTCACTCCATCCAACTATCTCCCTTAGTGGTCTCTACTCTTCTGGATCAAGAAGAGAAAGAGATTCCAGCAATCATCCTCTCCAGCTCTCTCCTCCTTAGACACGTCTGGGATACTACTGTCTCCAGCAAATCCAAATCCTGAAGATCCCCTACCAAATCCTTCTCATCAGAGGACTTGTCTGAAGTAGACTGTCAGCTTCTTTCGCAGCTGCCTAAACCCGAAAGTGAGTCTTTCTAAGCCCAATTCTCACAAATTTTCTTTAACAAGATTTATTGACGTGGTAGGGATGGAATTACAAGAATTCTACCATCTAGACTGTTTCCCATTTAGAACGAATGTATCCCTGCGTACATTGCAGCCGATATTTTCTGATTTTGTTTCTAACAGCCTTCCTATGAATTGACAAGGAAGTGGGTCTTTTCAGTGATATCAGAAAAGCTTCCAGCTGGCTGTTTACATAACAGTCTCCTGAATCTTTATCGGGGAACTCACTCTTACTTGTTCTCCATGGTACTCTATATCATGATACCATATGAATTTGCTGCTTCTCCAGGAACCATCTAAAATCCTCCACATGTGTTAGAACTGTATTTACCAACCTCATGCGTGGAATGGATGACACTAGGTGAGGCCGCAGTTAGCCATTTTATCTTTGCAGAAGAGTTCATTTCCATCAAACAGCAACTTACCGGTCCAATTAATTTTTTACGCTTACTGACTGAATGTCAAATACAGTGTCTTGCAAGCGAGAAAGAGAGAGAGAGAACTGCAACAAAAGCACACTAAGGAATTGTGGTGATGGAGCTGAGACAAAAATGTGACTTTTAGGAGGACAAATCAAGCTGGTATGGCATCACAACCTCAATTTCCAATGATTTTTTTACAGAGAAGAATTGTAGAATCATCAGAGTTGGATAACTGTCAAAGGTTCTCTAATCCAGCTTTTTTCATTATGTGTTGGGACCACCACTTCCAGAATTTCCAGCCCGCATGGCTGTTGGCCATCCAAAGTCAAACTAAAGAGGATTACATGGGCATGACTACACCATTTTCTTGGCAATATTATGAAAGCAATTTATTATTGCCTTCTTCTTGGATGTTTTTTTAAATTTGCAGTCTACTTATGGTCTGAGATTTCTTGATGGTCTCCCACCATCTTATTAACCAGGCATAATCTGCTTAGCTTCTAAGATTAGGGGAGACGGGAAATTTTGTCTGACCAAGTCCTACCCTGGCCAATTCAGGAAAACTACAGCTACAACATCTTTGACAGCTGTTCATCAACCACTCCTATTAAAGAAGAATCCAAAACCTTCTGAAGAGTTTGTTCCATGGCTGAACAATTGCTCCCATCAGCACGCCTTCCAAATAGGTGCTCAAAATCCTTTTCCTTGCAACTGGAGCACATTGACTGTCATTATCCTCCCCTGAGCTTTCCTTCTACTAGAAAAAAAATGCTTAATTCTTTCAGCCATGCCTCATCAGTCCCAATCTCCAGATCCTTCACCATCCCGCTCACCACTTTTCAGACACACGTTAGCTCATCAAAAAAATGGTCACGACACTCTGTAAAACATTGTGAAAACATTCCAGAGGGATAGACCAACCAATGCTGAGCTTCTACCCTCTGAAGTAAAAATCCAGGTCTCGTGATCTTCCAAAATGAGAAGATTTTATATATTGCAGAATTCAGTATACACGAAAAGGCCCAGGCTGCCACAAAGAATGGTTGCTTCTGGACCTTAATTTCTTGTAGAGAGAGAACCTAGACCATCCCTTCCTTGGCTGATCAAAGGGGATGGATCGATTCCTTCTGGAGAACATAATCTCCAGGCATAATTCCTCTGGAACGTTGAAGGAAATAACCAACATCTTGTAACCAGTGGAGTGTTCATAGCCTAGATGTTGCACTGCTAAAATGGCTTTCACCTGTAGGCGCATAAGCTTCTGCAGTTGGCCCCAGCTGCCATGTCCAGGTAGGCAACCCCATATGGGGCACATTGCAATGGTCTAGTGGAGAAGTATGGAGAGCATGAGCTGTCACTAAGGTCTCCCACTCCAAGTAGAGTCATTACAGGTGGACCAACCACAGCTGGAAAAGCCCCCATCCCCCATAAGCATGGACTCTGTTGAATGGTCTTTCTGAGCACAGCCATACAGATGTTGAATAACCTTGCTGAAAGTACCAAATTCTGCAGTACTCCACATAAGAACTTGAACACATTTCCCCCACTAATGCTGACTTTAATTGCCCACTGTAATGGTATGTGAGAAGGACCTTGAGGGACAGAGCAAAGAGATGCTGCCTAGGGAACAGTCCGATAAGAGAGGGCATAGCCCACAGCTGCATAATGGGTGGATAAAGAGGCTCAGAAGGGACCCTCCCTAACTTCTCAGATTGTAAAGGAGACAGTGGGAGAACTGTACTTTCAGACTTGCAAGATTGATGTCAGCCTTCCCAGGTGGACCAGACAGAAAACACAACCAGATGAGCTAGTTCTACTCAATGATAAGGCTACGTTAACAGAATCTTGCAAGTCTGAAAGTACAGTTCTCCCTCTACCTTCATGTGATGCCCTCCACCTTCAGATCAATTGCCAGCTGCTCCAAAGTGAACACTTGATGAAGTGTGTGTCTCCCTGTGTAGGTTGGGTCCCATGCCGTTTGGAAAAAGCCCATGGCAGTCACAATGGCCACAGATTTCAGAGCTATTCCTCACCCAACACCCAGAGCATGGAGATTAAAACAGATATTGAGGCTCTTTGAGCGCTGATTAAAAAAATAGGCTCCTTTGCCCAGTTTTGCAGCTAAGAATCCTGAGCAGTCTACAGAGGAGCCCCATATAAAGCACATTACACAGGAGCGTAACTTGGTTTCTCCTCTGGCCATTGAGCAAAGGAGCAAAAGGCAAGAATCAGAGTCGGTCAAAAGCTGGAGAAAACAAGGCCCTCGGTCTTGTTTTGTTTCATTCTGTTTCCTTTGGAATCGCACGTCTGCACAGACCCCCACAGACTTTAATTTTCATTGGCTGCGAATTTGGATTATCTTCTTGTGGGAGGGAATGTTTTTGGCTGGACAAAAAAAAAAAATCCTTCTTTCTTCAAAACACCCCCAGTGCTGCCTTTGTCCCCGTGTGAACAACGAGTGCCAGTTGCTCTGTGCAACATTGTACAGGATGAAAATGCTCCATCTGTTACTCCCCCCCCAGCATCTCTGTCTCTGGCCACGCAACGAGCTGGTGGAGTCTTGAATTCCCCCTGGCGCTTGAATCACCTTGTGGTCCCCCTTTCCCACCCCCGCCTCTGTGCCCGTCCATTCTCCATCCCAGATGTGAAATGCATCCATGCGAATTGGGGCTGCAGCTGGCTTTGCAACCGAAGAAAGATTTCAGCCTCTGCCACCGATTTCTAGGCAGTTGTTCATCTTCTGCTCTTTTCACGCAGAGGGTTTACTTATATTGGGGGAATCTGGTGCCAGGGGGGTCTAGAGGAGCAACATTGCCAACCTGCCCCCCTGGCCAGGTAAACAAAGCCATGGAGATTATCTGTCCCCCTTTAAACTTTCTCTACCGGCATCTGGCCATCTGAAAGCTGGAATCAAAACACCCAGTCTCGCTCTAGTGCCCGTTCTGAAGAACGACGAGAAAAAGTTTCTGACGGTTCCTCGTTCCCATGGAAACAGGTAATTTACTTTCCTTGAAGTTCAACCCCGTGTCTGGGGTAGGGGTCATCGCTCGCTGGCATCAAAGGCCTCGTGCTTGGAAATCCCCGTTTGATAGGAAGAACAACGAGAAAACTCATCTTGGGCTACCACGCCAATCCGGAAGGGACCCAGCACAGTTCTCCTGCCCTCTCTTTCTCCGCGAGAGGCAAAGCCCTTGCAATCTGCAATTTAAAAAATACAGATTCAGAAATCAGAACTGGTCACAAAGGATTTAAATTGCGGACCAATTAAAATGAAAGTCTGTAGAGATAGTGCAGATGGGCCATTCTGTAGGAAGGGTGTGTGTGTCTGGGGGTGTGCTAGATTGGCCCAGTGTTTCTCAACCTTGGCCACTTGAAGTCCACAGGTCTTCAAGGTTGAGAAACACTGCTCTAGGCAAAGGAATTTGGGCATGAGCTTGGAGAATGAAAGGAGAAACCATTAAGGGAGATCAAACAGGAACTCAGTCCTGGGAATTTGGAAAGAAAACTCAAAATAGCACAACCTGGAAGGAGATGGTGGCCCTTTTAGGCATGTAGCCCTTGGAGAAGGCAGTTTGCTACCGGTGGATGGAGATTAGAGGTCAGTGTGGATTCCTGGTGTAAGGAGTTCCACATGCCTTCAGTTTGCATCTAAGGGAAGTTAGGATTAAAAGGGCCATCCTTGGGGAGGTCAAAAAAGTCAAGATGTTGGCAGCGATTGAAAGGCCAGCTCCTTTTTTACAGGTCTAAAAGAGGAGCAGGGCTTTGACTGTGCAGTCACAGATGTCATCTTGACTTTTTCGACCCCAACCCAGAGCCCCTGTATGAAATGAAGTGACTCTCCAAAGAAATGGCTCCCGAGAACAGTCTGTATTCTCTCTTAAAGAAGAAAAAAAAAAAAGAAAAGTATTTATTTATAAATGAATGTATTTATTGCTGGAACTGCAGGACATAGGACGTTTTAGCATATCATCTTAAAATACCGAACACAATGAACAAAGTACACATAAAGCTACGAGAGTGCTGAAAACTAGTCCTAAAAAAACAACTTGGCTAGACGCTGTCATTGCCTACATTTAAATGACAACAGAATAAAAATGGCTACTTGCTGACTAATCTAAAGGAGCCGGTCTGCCAAGAGAAAGTTTGCACGTTCCGCTCCAGAATGCACAAATCTGAATTGGCCAATAACTTGGCTCAACAGTTTTACTCTTATTGCCTCATAAAAAGACAGAACGGGACTGAATGTTTAATATCTGCCACTTATCCCTGACCGTGGGCACCAAAGCCTTGTTCCAAGGGTTATTTACAGGTTGCACGGATGGCCCGTCGATTCTCTGAAAGCTGAAGGCAGCCAAAACGAGGTTCGTTCTCTCCCAGTGGTGTTTGCGGGCCGTGGATCACAACTGACACCCCCCCCTTAAATTTTACAACAAGAGTAAATTCTCAATTTAGTTACGGAGCCTGCGTGTTCCAGCCACCGTGTCTTTTCTTCTTTTCTCTTTTGGGTAGTCATTTTATTCTTTAAATGTTTTAATTTTTTTTTTAAATGTGCAAAAATGGGGGCGCCGCCCATTTTTTGTACATGCGCCTGTGCATAAGGGGCGGGCCTTTGACTGCAGTGCCACATCCACCATCTTGCAGATGTTGACCTTCCTTGAGGACGTGAATGTTCCCCGCAATGATACGCTCTGCCAAAGCCTCCTGAGGTCCAAATATGTCTACCACATTCCTCTGATCTACTAAACCAGTGTTGTCCAAACTTGGCCACTTTAAGATGAGTGGACTTCAACAATGCTGGCTGGGGAATTCTGGGAGTTGAAGTCCACTCATCTTAAAGTGGCCAAGTTTGGACAACACTGACCTAAACCCTATGAATTCAGTTGTGCAGGGAGGGTTTGGCCCCAAGGTCATCTAAAGATGCTTGAATGGTTTGTGATTGAATCAAGGCTTGAACTGACACCTTCCCACTCCCAGGGCAACACTTTGACTGTTATGTTACCCAAATGTAACCCCGCAAACTGGCCGGGGGTTAAGGTGGATGCTGAGTCTTGGCTAATTGTTGGTTGGTTTGGGGTATGCTTGGCAGTTTTACTCTTCCAAACACATGTCTTTTTATGGGTTGTGTCATAAGGAGCCAGAGTCTTGCAGGAGTCAGATGGTCTCCAAATCTAATAAATGAACAAGAAAACTGCTCACAAGAGTCCATCCAAATAGCTTAATTGACTATTCCCAAAATGACCCCAAATTCCTTTCTCCATCTTTCACAGCAGTAACATTGGTGTGTGTGTGCGTGTGTGTGTCTGTCAACCACCCCATGAAACCCAGCAGAGGATCTGGAACGGAAACACGGAAACTACTTCTGCATACGAGGCTGTGTTGATTGTATGCTGCCCCGTGTGATGAGCATGGCATGTGGAAGAGTGTGGCTTAGAAGGTAAGAATAGGAAATGGTAAAGAACATGAATGAATAAATGAAATAAAAGAAAGAGAAAGAGATGGGTGGGTCTATGAACCTAAGAGAAAGGGGATATAACAGAACTGAATAAAGGTAGCTTAACCATGTGGAATGAATCAATACTTGCAAGGTATTCGAACGGTCCGCCCCCGGCGCCTGATGGACCCGCACGGGTTCCAAAGGGAGCTGGGGGTTGTTCCTGAGGCCCTGCTGCACGGCCCAGCAGAGGCTCTGGCCGCAGCCTGGAACAAGGAGGTGGCTGGGGCCTTGGACAGGATCGTGCCTGTGCGTCCTCTCTTGGCCCATCACTCCCGGCACTCCCCGTGGTTCACGGAGGAGTTGAGGGAGCTGAAAAGGGTTAAGAGACGGCTAGAGCACCGCTGGCGGAAAACTGGGGACGAATCGGACCGAACACGGGTTAGAGCTGCTATTAAGGCCTACCTAGTGGCGGTACTCCTTCATGGATCACTGCCTTGTCATGGCGAAGGGGCTTGTGTAACTCAGTGAAGCCATGAGCTATACCGTGCAGGGCCACCCAAGATGGACAGGTCATGACAGAGAGTTCTGACAAAATGTGGTCCACTGGAGAAGGAAATGGCAACCCACTCCAGTATCCTTGCCAAGAAAACCCCACGGACAATGTTAAAAGGCTAAAAGATATGACGCTGGAAGATGAGCCCCTCAGGTCGGAAGGTGTCCAATATGCTACTGGGGAAGAGCGGAGGGCAATTCCAAGTAGCTCCAGAAAGAGTGAAGCGGCTGGGCCAAAGCCGAAAGGACGTTCAGCTGTGGATGTATCTGGAAGCGAAAAGAAGGTCCGATGCTGTAAAGAACAATATTGTATAGGTACGTGGAATGTAAGATCCATGAACCAAGGCAAGCTGGATGTGGTCAAACATGAGATGACAAGATTGAACGTCGACATCTTGGGAATCAGCGAATTGAAATGGATGGGAATGGGTGAATTTAATTCAGGTGACCCTTATATCTACTACTGTGGGCAAGAAACCCTTAGAAGAAATGGAGTTGAACTCATAGTCAATAAGAGAGTGGGAAAGGCAGTAATGGGGTACAACCTCAAAAACGACAGAATGATCTCAGTGTATATCCAAGGAAAACCATTCAACATCACGGTAATCCAAGTCTATGCCCCAACCATTGATGCCGAAGAAGCTGAAGTTGACCGGTTCTATGAAGACCTACAACACCTTCTAGAACTAGCACCAAAAAAAGATGTCCTTTTCATCATAGGGGATTGGAATGCTAAAGTAGGAAGTCAAGGAGTAATCGGAATAACAGGCAAGTTTGGCCTTGGAGTACAAAATGAAGCAGGGCAAAGGCTAATAGAGTTCTGTCAAGAGAACAAGCTGGTTATAGCAAACACTCTTTTCCAACAACACAAGAGATGACTCTACACATGGACATCACCAGATGGTCAATACCGAAACCAGATTGATTATATACTTTGCAGCCAAAGATGGAGAAGCTCTATACAGACGGCAAAAACAAGACCAGGAGCTGACTGTGGCTCAGATCATGAGCTTCTTACTGCAAAATTTAGGCTTAAATTGAAGAATGTAGGGAAAACCGCTAGACCACTCAGGTATGACTTAGATCATATTCCATGTGAGTACACAGTGAAGGTGATGAATAGATTTAGAGGATTAGATTTGGTAGACAGAGTGCCTGAAGAACTATGGACGGAGGTCTGTAACATTGTACAAGAGGCAGCAACTAAAACCATCCCAAAGAAAAAGAAATGCAAGAAAGCAAAATGGCTGTCTGATGAGGCTTTACAAATAGCTGTGGAAAGAAGGAATGCGAAAAGCAAGGGTGAAAGGGAAAGATATAAGCAACTGAATGCAGATTTCCAGAGAATAGCAAGGAGAGATAAGAAGGCCGCCTTAAATGAACAATGCAAAGAAATTGAAGAAAACAATAGAATGGGGAAGACTAGAGATCTCTTCAAGAAAATTGGAGATATCAAAGGAACGTTTAATGCAAAGATGGGCACGATAAAGGACAAAAAAGGCAGGGACCTAACAGAAGCAGAAGAGATTAAGAAGAGGTGGCAAGAATACACAGAAGAACTATACAAGAAAGATCTTAATGTCCCTGATGTCCATGCTGGTGTGGTCACTGACCCTGAGCCAGACATCCTAGAGAGTGAAGTCAAGTGGGCCTTAGGAAGCATTGCTAACAACAAAGCTAGTGGAGATGACAGTATTCCAGCTGAGTTATTTAAAATACTAAAAGACGATGCTGTTAAAGTGCTGCACTCAATATGCCAGCAAGTTTGGAAAACGCAACAGTGGCCACGGGATTGGAAAAGGTCAGTTTACGTTCCAATTCCAAAGAAGGGCAATGCCAAAGAATGCTCAAACTATCGCACAATTGCACTCATTTCACATGCTAGCAAGGTTATGCTCAAAATCCTACAAACTAGGCTTCAGCAGTACGTGAACCGAGAACTACCGGATGTACAAGCTGGGTTTCGAAGAGGCAGAGGAACTAGAGATCAAATTGCCAACATTCGCTGGATCATGGAGAAAGCACGAGAGTTCCAGAAAAGCATCTACTTCTGCTTCATTGACTATGCAAAAGCCTTTGATTGTGTGGATCACAACAAACTGTGGCAAATTCTTAAAGAGATGGGGATACCAGACCACCTTACCTGTCTCCTGAGAAATCTGTATGCGGGCCAAGAAGCAACAGTTAGAACCGGTCATGGAACAACCGATTGGTTCAAAATAGGGAAAGGAGTACGACAAGGCTGTATACTGTCACCCTGCTTATTTAACCTATATGCAGAGTACATCATGAGAAATGCCAGGCTGGAAGAATCACAAGCCGGAATTAAGATTGCAGGGAGAAACATCAATAACCTCAGATATGCAGACGATACCACCCTAATGGCAGAAAGTGAAGAAGAACTAAAGAGCCTCTTGATGAGGGTGAAAGAGGAGAGTGCGAAAGCTGGCTTGAAACTCAACATTAAAAAAACTAAGATCATGGCATCTGGACCCATCAATCCCTGGCAAATAGAAGGGGTAGAAATGGAAGCAGTAACAGCCTTCATTTATTTGGGCTCCAAGATCACTGCAGACGGAGACTGCAGCCATGAAATTAAAAGACGCTTGCTCCTTGGGAGGAAAGCTATGGCAAACCTAGATAGCATATTAAAAAGCAGACACGTCACCTTGCCGACGAAGATCCGCATAGTCAAAGCTATGGTTTTTCCAGTAGTAATGTATGGCTGTGAGAGCTGGACCATAAAGAAGGCTGAACGCCGAAGAATTGATGCCTTTGAACTGTGGTGCTGGAGAAGACTCTTAAGAGTCCCCTGGACTGCCAGGAGGTCAAACCAGTCAATCTTAAAGGAAATCAACCCTGACTGCTCATTGGAAGGATTGATACTGAAGCTCAAGCTCAGATACTTTGGTCACCTAATGCGAAGAGAGGACTCTTTGGAAAAGACCCTGATGCTGGGAAAGATGGAAGGCAAAAGGAGAAGAGGACGGCAGAGGATGAGATGGTTAGAGAGCATCACTGAAGCAATGAGCATGAAACTGAGCAAACTCAGGGAGGCAGTGAAAGATAGGAAGGCCTGGCGCAATATGGTTCATGGGGTCACGAAGAGTCGGACACGACTTAACGACTGAACAACAAAAGTGGCGGTAAGGGCGGCGAAATGTCAATATTTCTCCGCTCTTATTGCATCCTCAGAGTGTCGCCCTGCAGCCCTGTTTAGGGTCACCCGGGCCCTCCTGGGAAAAGGGGGGGCGGAGGACTACTTACAGGGTCGTGCAGAGGAATTTGCTGAACACCTGATGGATAAAATTGCTCAGATCTGTTCTCAGTTGGAAGCCAAGCGTGGAGCAGGTCCAGAGAAGTTGCCCAGGGAGTGTTCTTGCCCAGTTATCCGGGAACGGTTTGATCCTGTTGTCCCTGAGGAAGTGGACAGGGTCCTCGGGGCTGTCAGTACGACCACCTGTGATTTAGATCCGTGTCCCTCCTAGTTAGTTAAATCTACCAAGGAGGTGACCTTAGGGTGGGTCCTGGTGGTGGTTAATTCATCCTTGCAGGAGGGGGTGTTCCCGAAGCCTTTCAAAGAGGCTTTGGTCCGCCCACTCCTCAAGAAACCGTCGCTAGACCCCACCCTCCTGGACAACTTTCGTCCAGTCTCCCACCTCCCCTTTTTAGGGAAGGTGGTAGAAAAGGTGGTCGCGCGGCAGCTTCAGAGGATCCTGGAGGAAACGGATTATCTGGACCCCTATCAGTCAGGATTCAGGCCCGGTTATGGGACAGAAACAGCATTGGTCGCACTTCTAGATGATCTCTGGCGAGAGCAGGATGGGGGGAGTGCATCCATCCTTGCTCTTCTTGACCTCTCGGTGGCTTTCAATACCATCGACCATGGTATCCTTTTGGGTTGGCTGCGGGAGTTGGGGTTGGGTGGCACAATGTTGTGCTGGTTCAGCTCCTTTCTCCAAGGCCGAACCCAATTGGTGTTGATAGGGAGCGAGAGGTCCAGCCCCCAGCCCCTACTTTGTGGGGTGCCACAGGGGTCAGTGCTCTCACCGCTCCTATTTAATATCTACATGAAACCACTGGGTGAGATCATCCGGCACCATGGGGTGAGGTATCATCAGTATGCTGATGATACCCAACTATACATCTCCATCCCAGGTGCCCTAAGTGACGCTGTGACTGCCCTCTCGCAGTGCCTGGAGGCTGTGGGGGCCTGGATGGGGGACAACAGGCTTCAGCTGAACCCTGGTAAGACAGAGTGGCTGTGGATACAGGGAGCCTCAAGATCTAGGACTTTGTCATCTTTGGTTCTTGACAGGGTTGCACTACCCCAGACAGACCTGGTGCGTAATCTGGGGGTTCTCCTAGACTCACGACTCCTGCTCGAAGAGCAGGTGGCAGTCGTGGCTAGGAGGGCCTTTGCACGACTTCGTGTGGTGCGGCAGTTACGCCCCTTCCTGGATCAGGGGGACCTCCGCACGGTCACTCATGCCCTGGTCACCTCTGGGTTGGACTACTGTAATGCGCTCTACATGGGGCTACCCTTGAAGAGTATCCGGAAGCTACAGCTGGTGCAGAATGCGCAGACAGTTCTTAATGCCCCTAGGAGGGCACATATAACACCACTGTTGCGTGAGCTGCATTGGCTACCGGTTTGTTTCCAGGTCCAATTCAAGGTGTTGGTCATTACCTTTAAAGCCCTTTATAGCACGGGACCAGGTTATCTGAGGAACCACCTCACCCTGGTCACTTCAGCCCGTCCCACTCAGTCCAGCAGAAGGGGCAGGTTGCAGACCCCACCAGTCAGGGAATTTCGATTGGTGGGGTCGAGGCAGAGAGCCTTTTCTGCTGTAGCGCCCGCCCTATGGAACATCCTGCCTCCTGAGGTCCGGTGTGCCCCCTCCCTCATGGCCTTCAGGAAAGGTATTAAATCCTGGCTCTGCCAGAAGGCCTGGGGGCCAGAGGGGGCCCCGCACCTGTGGAGATGGCTGGTGGGATGATGGGTTGTCCCCCCCCCCAGCATCTTACAGGGTTTTTTTAGGGCCAAAAATTAGAGGAGGTTTTTTAGGGTATTTTTAATGTTTTAAATTATTTATAGTTTTTAGCCATCTTGGAGAGAACTGTCTTTTATACTGTGAGCCACCCAGAGTCACCCGTTGGGGGAGATGGGTGGCATACAAGCCGAATAAATAAATAAATAAATAAATAAATAAATAAAGAAAGAAAGAAAGAAAGAAAGAAAGAAAGAAAGAAAGAAAAACTGTAGGCTGAATTATGAATGAAACAGCTAAGGTGTATGTCCAAAAGCATGAATTGGTGTGATCTAGATTGTTATGGGTGGGTATCAATGTTGGAATCCATAGATTGCTGAGAGTTTCATGATACAATCCAGGGAATGATGACAAATGGAAGAACCAAGGATGAGTTTGGGCAAAATTGGGCAATGTTCTCCATGGATGTCATCCAGAAGAAAAAGTATTATGCTAGATGACATGAATGAATGAATGAATGAATGAATGAATGAATGAATGAATGAATAGAAAGAGAAATAGGTATGCTGTGTGTCTGGGAAATTAAGAGAAAAGGGAAGGATGCAAGACATCTGACCTTGGGGAGCAGAGCTGATAAATATATCCAGGGAAATGAAGATGTAGGTTTAATTATGAGCAAATTGTCTAAATGAATAAAATGTATGTCAGAAAGTAATTGGTGTTATTTAGGTGGTTGTAGGTCAGGTGCATATGAGATTAGGTATCTGTAAGTTGGTGATAAGTTCACATTACTCTCCAGTGAATGGTGATAATTGAAAAACAATATGAGTTGGGGGGAAATTGTGCACGATTCTGATGGAATGAGATCCCCAAGGGGAACAAAAAATGGATGGGTGGGAAGGAGGGAGTGTGGACACAAAAAACTGAGTAAGCCATTTGGAGACCCCAGAATGAATGAGAATGGTGGCCATATGCTAACTATTTGCTTAGAAGAAGATCTTACATAGTTTAAGCAAAATCTACTTATGTGTGTGCATGGGAAAAGAATGAATATATAGGTACAGTGACAGGAGTGAGAAAATTAGTGAAGGACACCGAGGTGATGAAAAGTTCTGAATGTAGGACAGGCCTTTCTTTGCTGTGTCAGGAGTGCATCTTTGAAAAAAATGGACATAGAAGAAAAGAAGAGAAAGAAAATAGAGAGAAAGTAAATCAACAGCAGGGAGAGAAAGTATGAGTGTTCTATAAAAAAGCATTAGATCAGCGTTTCTTGAAGTGTGGTCCTAGGACCCCGGGGGTCCCCCAAGACCCTCTTGGGGGTCTGCAAAATCAGAATTATTTGCCAGCCTATGTTGAAAAATAATACCATATTAAAATCCCATCAAAGAGTCGTGAGAAGCAGTAGCAGCAGCAAATGTGTCCATTTTCATTTTTAATCTGGTAAATATCGATCAATATAACCCGTACAAAGAAAAGCTCTTTTGGGGTCCTCCATAATTTTTAAAAGTGGGAAGGGGTCCTGAGAGCAAAAAGTTTAAGAAACCCTGCATTAGAGGATAGATTACGCTCCCAATAGCATAAATGCAGAGTGGGTATAAGGAAAGACGATACGGAAAAGGTCTGGGATAATGTGAAATGTTTCTGTTCTTTGGGAAAGCAGTTCTTTGCATTCTTTGTGTGCGCCAAAGGGTGTGGAGTTGCTCAAATGGGGAGGGTGAAGAAGGATGCTTGGTGAAGCGATGAAGTGGAAGGGTCTGTGGATGACGAGAAAAGGCGTTTGATACAAACGATTGCATCCCAAAACCAAGGGAGAAAGGAAGATATTGTGTAACAGGCCCATGGAGGAAAAGGTGGTTGCCAAGAATGGAGTCAAAGAGAGCAAGGAATCGATAAGATTAAGAGGCAGAGAAAATGCAGAGGAATTTGGAATGAAGTCAAACAAGACTGGAGAAAGACAATGCTGGGAGGAGTGTTGTACAAATTTCCATGGGAGTAATAATAATAGAAGACTGCAGTGTTCCTCAAACTTGGCCACTTTAAGACAGGTGGACTTCAGCTCCCAGAATTCCCCAGCCAGCATGGCTGGCTGGGGAATTCTGGGAGCTGAAGTCCACCTGTCTTAAAGTGGCCAAGTTTGAGGAACTCTGTAGAAGAGTGAAGCGTGGAAATGCAACAAATGCTATACATATTAGGCTCCAAGAAAACAGGATGAAAAGGAAGTTGTACATGTGATGAGAATGTCCAGAAATTCTCAGTACAGATAGTGTAACTGGAGAAATGTTCAAATGTAGAGGGGCATTGTGTATGGAGTGGCTTTGCCCCTTGTTTAACATGAATATGAAGACTGCATCTGTCTCTGAACATTGGAAGCATGCTAAGATTGGAACAAGAGGGAATTTATTTATTTTTTAATTCACATTTATACATGCTGCCCATCTCACTGTACAAGCAAAACCTTGGAATGCAAAAAGTATGGGGTGATCAGTTCGTCAAGGGAGCCTGGGAAGGTCTTTGGCATAATTCTGCTCCAAAGGATAAGAGAGGGGACAATGAGCAAAATTTGGGAAGTGTCATGTGGCTTTATACCAGGGAGAGAATGTGCAGATCAGATTTGCAGCCAGGATCTTAAATCCAGGATATAACTTTCCTTCCAACAAAGCAAAACCATCTTCTTGGCGACACTCCAAGATTGTGAAACCCAAAACTGAATTCCTTACTTCATAAATTCTAAGTGTTCACCATATAATTCAACACCACTTTAATATCTTTATTCCTTTCTGCAAAATCATATTAACAATGGGTTGAACATCAGCCCAGGTAGTGACAATTGTAGAGGAAGTCCAGATCTGTCTACCCTCCCAGGCTGCTTCCTACCACGTGTGGTGTATCTTTGCCCTTTTTCTGGAGGAACAGCCTTCCTTCAAAAGAAACTTCACACCTACAGCCATTCACCATTCCTATTTTCCCAGAATGCCTAGTGGGCCAATACTGCACTCAGAGGTATTCTGACTGATTGATCGATTGATTATATGCCATCAAGTCATTTTTAACTCCTAGCGTTCACATAGATAGATTTAATAGAAGCGAACATGTGCAGCTCAGGGTTGAACTGTGGAGTCCTTGGGGTTCTCTGAACTTGGTTGTTTTCTTGCAAACATTTCGTTACCCGGCTAGGTAACATCTTCAGTGCTAGATGGAGTGGGGTTTGCTCTCTGTTTATATCCTGTGGCATGCCCTGCCATGTTGGTGGGGGGGGGGGGGGGGCGTTTTGTTTTATTTTTTCCTCTGGTAGTTCCTTGATTAGGGTATTGTTTACTGCTGATTGTATGTCTGGTGATAATCTTGGTGCTAATCTCTGCTTATCTGGGTGATGATTGCTGGTAAGGAGATGTTCTGGTCTTTTGTTTTCCTTTCTATTGTCTCTTTTGAATAGTGTGTAGATGTTGTTTATCTCTATGTGCCTGTCTGAATACCAAGCTTCCAAGAATTCCCTCGCATTTTTGGATTTAGCTTGGTCTAGGAGGCTCCCAGTTTGCCAGCTGAGACTGTGGTTGAGTCTGTCCATGTGTTGTGAGATTAAGGAGTTTCCATCACGTCTTCTGACTGCTGGTTGGTGTTCATGGATGCGCTCTGCCAGTCTTCTGCCTGTCTGTCCTACTTAGTGCTTGTTTCAGTCCTTACACTGTATGTTGTAGATGACTCCTGTTTTTCCTTCTTGGTCTACGGGGTCTTTTGGTTTGCTTAAGATATTTTGGAGGGCTTTCGTTGGTTTGTATGCTATGGAGATGCCATGTGGTTGTAATAGTCTGTTGGTAGTTTCTGAGACGTTTCTGATGTATGGCAGTGTGATCCTTTCCATAGCTTGTGTTGGTTGTGTTGTAGTAGGCTGAGTGGTCAGGCCCTTTTTGATAAAGTTGCGTGGATATCCATTTTGTTGGAAGATGTAGTATAAGCGGTCTGTTTCCTTTTTCTGGGGTTCTGGGTTGCTGCAGTGTGTTTGTGCTCGTTTGAATAATGTTCTTACACAGCTCCTCTTGTGGGAAGTTGGGTTGTTACTTTGGTAATGGAGTACTTGATTAGTGTGGGTTGTCTTCCGATAGACTTGGGTTTCTAATTTGCTGTGTTTCCTCTGCTGATGAGGATATCCAGGAAGGGTAGCGTGTTGTTGTTTTCTTCCTCTCTGGTGAATTTTATTCCTTTGAAGAAGTTGGTGGTTTCATGTGTCTTCTCTAATTGTTCCTTTTTTATTATAACAAAGGTGTCATCTACATACCAGATCCATACTTTAGGTTGTATGTGATAGATTTTAGGTTGGATGTGATAGATTGATAGATTTTCACCAGGATGATCTGTCCCCAACTTGGTCCTTCAAGTCTTCCAACAGCACCCTCATCGTCACTGTAACTGAGTCCATCTGCCTGACTGCTGGTTGTCCTCTTCTCTTTCCTTCCACCTTTCCTAGCATTATGGGCTTCTCAAGCGGGCTGGGTCTTTGTATAATGTGCCTGAAGTAGGATCATTTGAGCCTGGCAATTTGTGCCTTAAATAAAAACCCTGGGTTGATGGCCTGTTTTTTTCTTGGCTGTCCATGGGATTCTCAAGGTCTTCTCCAGCTCAAAGTTCAAGAGCTTTAATGCTGCTCCTATCCTGATTCTTCAGGCTCCAGGTTGATTTGAACCAATTGTTAAACACCAAATATTTGCCCTCTCCTCCTCTTTCTTCTCTTTTCTTGTGCCCAGCTTCAGCCACCTTCTCCCACCTTTACCGAGGTGACAATGCACAGCGTCATGTTAAAGCAACACTGCCTGGCCCCAGGTAGAAAGGAAAAAAAAGACACTGGATTCAGACCTGAAAGAAACAGGTAGATACGTGGCTTTTGAAGGTGCCCTTCTGATTTCCATTGAAGTCCCGGTATTTCTGTGAATTGCCTTAATCATTCCCCCAAAGTGATTCATTTTTTCAGAAAAAAAACATGGATGATGGGTTTCATCCAAAAGGTTTTGATTATGGGTCTGATCCTCTAAGTCATCCCAGTCTCTCCAAGGACACATCAGGGAGGAAGGAAAATGGGGGCAGAAAAAAGGCAGGGGGAGGTCACTCTGGACACAATCACAACATGGTTTGGACCACAAGGGTGTTTTTTTGTGTGCGTTTTCACAGCTAGCTCAGAGGCACCTTGCCAAGAAAATTATTACCATTGAAAGCAGTGTCGGGACACGCTGCGTCTTTTGCAATGGAAAAAGTTACAGTCACTGTTTTTAATGTTCTGGACTCCTGAGGACCTCAAATAGCCAAAAGGAGTCCAAAGGCACAAATTTCCACCATTGTGTTTTCTCTCCATCACAATGCACAGGAAGATAGAAGCAATGCAGTTTTGCCCAGGCAGGCATGAGGATCCCAAGAGTGCAAACCTTGGAGTCTTTCTTGCAAGCAAACCTTTCCAGTTTGGGGAGTCCTCCTCCCAAAAAGCTTATTTAGGATTTAGTCTAAACATCCTCCAAGTGTAATTATAATGTATTGTCGAAGGCTTTCACGGCCGGCATACGAAGGCTGGTGTGGATCTTCCGGGCTGTGTGGCCGTGTTTTGGAAGTTCTGTTTCCTAACGTTTCGCCAGCATCTGTGACCGGCATCTTCAGAGTGCAGGAGCACAGACGGGAGCAGTTCTCTCTGTGCCCAGGATGGTGTGACCCTTTTGTGGGTATTTATAGAGATCTGAAGGGGGTGGGGGCTTGGGGGGGTGGGGGGGGTTAATGAGTGGCTGATTGTTTTGGTATCAGAATATCTGTGTATCTTCCTGGGGGTTAGGCAGGGTTTTTTCTTCTATTGAGTTGTTAACGAGTGGCTGCTGAGGGTGATTAGCATGTTCCTCGTGTGAGCTGTTCGCATGTCCTGGTGGTTGAGCTGAGTTCGTTGACCTTTTGCAGGCTGTATTTTTCAGGATTGGTAGCCAGGTTTTGCTGATTTTTAGACTCTCCTCTTTTTTATTGAAACTGTGCTGGTGTTTGTGAATCTCAATGGCTTCCCGGTATAGCCTGGTATAGTGGCTGTTGGTGTTGTCCAGTATCTCTGTGTTTTCAAATAGGATTTTGTGTCCAGTGTGCCTGAGAGCATGTTCAGCTACTGCAGATTTTTCTGGTTGCTGTAGTCTGCAGTGTCTTTCGTGTTCTTTTATCCTGGTACGGATGCTGCGTTTTGTGGTCCCGATGTATACTTGCCCGCAGCTGCATGGTGTGCGGTATACTCCTGCGGCGGTGAGGGGATCCCTTTTGTCTTTTGCTGATTTTAGCACTTGTTGTATTTTTCTGGTGGGTCTGAAGATTGTTTGGAAATTGTGTTTTTCCATCAGTTTTCCCATGCGGTCTGTGACCCCTTTGATGTAGGGCAGAAATACTTTGTTGGTGGGTGGCTGTTTTTCTTCTTCAGTCCCATGTTGTTTTCTTGGTTTGATGGCTCTTTTTATTTCATTCTTGGAGTAGCCATTCACTTGTAGGACCCAATTAAGGTGGTTAAGTTCAGAGTTTAGGAATTGGGTTTCGCAGATCCGATTGGCACGATCCATCAGGGTTTTGATAATGCCTCTTTTCTGACGTGGGTGGTGGTTGGAGTTTTTGTGTAGATACCGGTCTGTGTGGGTGGGTTTTCTGTAAACTTTGTGCCCTAATTTGAGGTCTGGTTTGCATATGACCAAAGTGTCTAGAAATGGAAATTTGCCGTCCATTTCTTTTTCCATGGTGAATTGTATATTGAGGTGGATGCTGTTTAGGTGGTTCAGGAACTTCTTCCTCCTGACTCCAAATTGCGAAGGTGTCATCCACAAACTGGAACCAGACTGTTGGGGTAATGGGTGCGGTTTCCAAAGCCTGTTTTTCAAAATGTTCCATGTAGAAATTTGCTACGACTGGGCTCAGGGGACTTCCCATGGCGACGCCATCCATCTGTTCGTAGAACTCATTGTCCCATTGGAAGTAACTGGTTGTTAGGCAGTGCTGAAATAAAGCTGTGATGTCTTCTGGGAAGATCTGTTTGATGAGTGCCAGGGTGCCCCTCACTGGTACCTTGGTGAACAGGGAGACCACATCAAAGCTGACCAGTTTGTCCGTGGGGCTGAGTTTCAGGGTGCTGATTTTGTTGATGAAATGTCTTGAGTCTCTGATGTGGGCTGTAGAAGGGTGGCCAGATGTTTGGATAATTCATATGTCGGGGAGCCAATAGCGCTTACAATGGGTCTGAGTGGGATCGAGTCTTTGTGGATTTTGGGGAGTCCGTATAGTCTTGGTGTAAGGGCTGGGGAATTCTGGGAGTTGAAATTCACACATCTTAAAGTTGCTGAGGTTGAGAAACATTGATCCAGACCATAGGCAGGCACATGATCCCAGGGCCACATTTCATCTTCTGAATGGTGGGATAAGAACACAGTAGGTGGGGCAGTGATGCCAAGTAGGCACAGCCCCTTTACTGCAAGCGAGTGAGTTTTAGGGGGTTATGATGTCACTTGTCCCCAACTTTCCCTGCCTCGCAATGGCCCATGAGTAGGATGGCAGAAACGTGCAAGGTCATATTATTGTCCCTTGCCTGAAATAGATTTTTTCCAAATGTGATTCATGCCCCAAATTTAGCAAGAATTATTGAGAAAAAGGGATGGGATGACAAGAATTCCAGAAACTGTACTATTTCCCATTTAGAGCTAATGCATCCATGTGCATTAGGGGAAAGATTTTCTGATTTTCTTTCTAACTACCTTCTTATGATCTGATGAGGAAACGGATCGTTTCACCAGTAATAGAGAAACTTGAAGCTGGCTGTTTATATAACGGTCTCCTGAATCTTCATCAGTCTGGGAACCAATACTTACAATTATTAAGGAAGAGAGGTTGACAATCTGTCCCCAACATAGTCCTTCAAGTCTTCCAACAGTGCGTGCATTGCTGTTGTAATAAAGGCCATTCACCTTGCTGGTGGTCCTCATCTTCTTCTCTTTCCTTCCATTTTTCTCAACGTTATAAACTTCTCAACACAGCTATGTCTTCATGTTGATTGACGGATTATGTACCATCAAGTCAGGGTCAACTCTTAGCAGTCATGTAGATAGATTTTCTCCAAGGTGATCTGTCCCCAACTTGGTTCTTCAGATCTTCCAACAGTACACCCATTGCCGCTTTAATGTTAGTCCAGTTGATGGTTAGCATCTCTGTTAATCCTTCATTCTAGAGTTGGCATGAAGCTTTTCCTGGTAGAATTTGGGCTAAACACATCATGTCTGGTAGGGATCATGGCCTGGTGATGTCAGTAGCACATGGATGTGGTTTGTTGGCTTTGATGATATTATTGATTAACCAAACAGAGAAGCTCCCATTATTGTTAGTATCTGCTACATCTGCTTGCGGGCAACATCTTTTATGGAGCTCAGATGGGCTCTTTCACTTCTTCATGCCTTCTGAAATTCATTCAGTCTTTTTAAGAGGTGTTTTCCAGGGATTTTGTCATGACACAAAAGCTGACTGGAGGCAGGCATAGTGAAGGCGAAGAGCAGAGTGTGATGATCCTGACCAAGACTTTTCCTTCAGTAGTTATTTGATGGCTATCAAAGTACATGGAACCTAATCTTACAGAAGAAACTTTTCCTACTTGGGTTACCACCTTCTCATGTACTTTCAGTGAGTTGATGTAATAACCTTGAGAAACATGGTTAGATAAGAGAGATCTGAGTCCAAAATAGGAATGAAATTTGACATAACATCTCAGACTTGATCCTCCCTAGTTCTCTTTATGATAAAGGCAGGAAGGGCAGAGGCACATTCAGACTTGCAAGATTCAGTTACTGTGATGTTTCTCAACCTCGGCAACAAGATATGTGGACTTCAACTCCCATAATCCCCCAGCCAGCATGGCAGGCTGGGGAATTCTGGGAGTTGAAGCCCACATATCTTAAAGTTGCCAAGGTTGAGAAACACTGAGTTACTGTAACCCTATAATAAAAGTAGTTTTAGTATTCATCACTTTGGTTTCCAAATTCGGTCTGCCTTCAAGGGTTGACAGTTACAAGTCGGCAAGAACTCCCCTGAAGGAGTGTAAAATAGTTGTAGAGCAACATCTGAGTTCTAGATCATCTTATGACAGAAAATCAAAGATATTCCA
The DNA here is from genome assembly GCA_030867105.1 of Liasis olivaceus. Classification (NCBI taxonomy): domain Eukaryota; kingdom Metazoa; phylum Chordata; class Lepidosauria; order Squamata; family Pythonidae; genus Liasis; species Liasis olivaceus. The sequence continues at coordinate 7,358,266 of CM061349.1, forward strand.
TAATATCTACAGTATATCTCATGCCAACAGAAGTCCCTAAACTGGACAATTATGTTGCAGGACCTTCATCTCAGCTGTTCTAGGAGAAGATATGGGAAGATTCCTTTCATGGAAAGTTTCTTTCCCCTCACTGAGATGATGGACACGTTGACCCATTCAACACATTCTTCTTCGTGGCATATTCTGTAGAGTATTTGCAGCATGCTTAGTGCCCATTTCTCTCAAGGTTAGCAGGATGTACAGATCAATTTTATGTCCATCTATTACTACTGGATATCAGCTTGTTTACAACTCATAACATAGTCAAGTTCTGTGCATCCGAAAGCTAAACTCTGGTGGATCTTACTGACAGTAAGTCTTAACTGTGTCAGAAATACTTTGCATCTGCGGTTTGTTCTTAGCAGTTTGTTCTTAAGATGCATCACTTTTTAAAACCACAGTTTTAGAGTTTCCTGGGTAATAATAAAAATCATGTATAGTAATGTATAACTACTATTATATTCTAATTTGGGGTTAATTTAATCTTAGTCAGTTCTATTGTGTTTTGTAGCTTTTCATCTCCAGATTTTATATAGTCCCTCTGTAGTGTATATATATATATATATATATATATATATATATATATATATATATATATATATAGTCCCTCTGTAGTATATAGGCTATCATTTAATATTAGAGGGATTTTTTTTGTACAGCTTGCAAATAAAGGTTATTTTTTAAACTGAAGATGATAATCATATGGCTAATTGTGTCATGTTTGTTATACTCAAATATCAGAATGAAGATTGAGTGATGGATGGATGGATGGATGGATGGATGGATGGATTGATTGATTGATTGATTGATTGATTTTAAACCTTTTGAGCAGACTCTTGAATTGGTTGTTCCAACAAATTGGGAAAGTGACAAAATGGTGTCCTGTTGTGATCAAAAACTATGTTTGCCTGATGCTTTCTATTGCTCTGGATCTGGGGGAGGGGGGAGGAGTAGCTTCCAAGGGTGGTCTCATAGAGACCTCATTACTGCAGTCTAAGCAGAGCAGGCATCACTGAAGTGTAAAGACGGTGTTTCCCAAAAGAAGATGTCTCGGGAGCAAATGTACCATTTCAGCCACAGAGACCACCTGCCTCTAGACCCCCAGTGCTTCCCTTTCTTTGTTCCCTGTCCCCCAAGGCCCCTTCTCATAAGTCTTGGGGATAAGTGCTTCCCACAAAGGACACCCTTGTCTCTTCAGCTCTGTATGAAAATATCAGCTATCTTTCCCCTCCCCCCCCCAAAAAAAAGTGAGAAAGAAAAAGAGAAGAAAATTGGACCCTACATCTAGGGGCTCATTTGTTACTCAGCCTGGGGTAGCAAACCTGCCAGCTTCTGGCTAATTGGCCAAGAATCAGAAGAAAGGTGACCGTGCTCAGCTCACCTCTTGTTCCTGCTTCTGAAGCATTGCTATGTTTTCCAAGGGCCCTTGCGTTACCCAGCCATCTGCTGGGGAACTGTAATTCGGATTCTTGTTGGAATCTCTACCCTGAGTGGCCTCTTCCACCTCCCGGATCCTACGTCTGGGACAAGCATGTGTGGGTGCCTGGTGCTTTCATCTCCATTAGTCACATAGTCTGTACCCATGCATTAGCTTGCCAAGAGGAGAGGAGACATAAAGCCTCCAGAAACTGCTTGGAGGCAAGCCAGGTATTTCCTCTGATCTCATCCAGGAGAGATTCTGTGACTTGCAATGGATCTCCAGCCGAGAAAAGTCTTTCTTGTCACCTGCTCCTTCCAATCCTTTTTTTAAGGAGTGGTCCCACCACTTGAACCCTGTCGTTCCTCCTGGAAGTCAGTGTTTAATCTTGGTCCTGCTACCTCATGGAGGTGGTTTGAACCACAAGCCAAGAGGCTAAGCAGCAGCTGGGCAGCCACAAAGCCTGAATGGTCACCTTCCTTGTCCTTCTGGGTGCCATCTCTATTGCCCCTTCAGTTCCCTTGCCCATCAGACTTCCTACTTCAGCCAAGGGCAGAGGTGAGGAATTTGTGTTCCTCCATATGAAGTTGGAATACAGTTCCAGTCATCCCCAACCACTAGTGGAGGTACTAGAGGTGATGGGACTTCCAAGAAGTCATCTTAGGTTCTATCTCCTGGTTCTTGTCATCCCTCACACAGTGGCCAAAGGAAAGAGAGCAGACAACAATGACAAAATCTGCACTCAACAAAACCTGGGGACTCTGCAGATTAGGTAAGATAGTGGTCTCAGTGCAGAGTAGGGGTCTCAGCATAGTATCAACCGTTCCTCATCTAGTCTAATGCTAGGCTGAATCCTGCCTCCTGCATCTGGGAGGGTCTTGACTCCCTGTACAAGAAGTAGGGGCTCTCTCAATTTTCCGGCTTCTTTGGAAAAAGAGCACCTAATTGTAAAATTCAGCATGATCACCTGACCTTTGCAAGGTCAGCTGATCAGCAGCCAAGGTGGAGGAGGAGGAGGATGTTGCAAGGTTGAGTCAGAGTTTGTACTGTTGCAAGTGCGTCTGGGTGGGATTCTTTTTATTTATTTATTTATTTATATAGCACATTTGTCACTGCCCAACTTGTTATAAATGACTCTGGGCAGTTTACAAAGCAGTTAAAATCGATTAAAATGCAATATAAAAACAATCTTAAAAATAATAAATTCCAAGAATGACAGGATTGGCGAATAACTCAGGGAGTAACATCAGGGTGCCAGCCGCCCCCAGGATTGATTAAAACTCTTATTGCCCCACACAAGTTGGCAGAGCCGGGTCTTCAATTTTTTCCGGAAGGCCGGGAGGGTAGGGGCCTGCTGCCCCTCTGGGGGGAGAATATTCCAAAGGGTGGGGCAACAGCAGAGGAGGTTCTCCTCCTGGACCCCGCCAGTCGACATTTTTTCATCGGCAGGGTCCACAGCATACCCTCTCTGCTTGACAGGTGGCACGGGTCAATATAATGGGGGCGAGGCGGTCCCTCAGGTAGCCTGGTCCCATGCCATGTAGGGCTTTAAAGGTGATAACCAACACCTTGAATTGGACCCGGAAGCAAACTGGCACCCAATGCAGCTCATGGAGCAGAGGCGTTATATGTGCCATTCTTGAGGCACCCAAGACTGCCTGAGTGGCCACATTTTGAACCAGCTGTAGCTTCCAGATATTCTTCAAGGGTAGCCCCATGTAGAGCACATTGTCTACCCTTGAGTCTAGCCGAGAGATGACCAGGGCGTGAGTGACTGACCGGAGAGCGCCCTGATTCAGGAAAGGGCATAACTGGTGCATCGCACAAAGTTGGGCAAAGGCCGTCCTGGCCACGACTGCCACCTGCTCCTTCAGCAGGAGTCGTGAGTCCAGGAGGACCACCTGGATTATGTGCAACCCTGTCCAAACCCAAAGATGGTAAGTCCCCAGTTACCAAGGGGCCTCCAATCCATAGCCATTCCATCTTACCAGGGTTCAGCTGAAGTCTGTTGTGCCCCATCCAGACCCCCACAGCCTCCAGGCACCATGAAAGGGTGGTCACGGCATCACTCAGGTCACCTGGGATGGAGATGTATAACTGGGTACCATCTGCATATTGATGATACCTCATCCCATGATGGCAGATGATCTCGCCCAGTGGTTTCATGTAGATGCTAAAAAGGAGCAGGGAAAGTACGGGACCCTGTGGCACCCCATGATGGAGGGGCCACGGGCTGGACCTCTCGCTCCCAATCAACACCGATTGGGACCGGCCTTGGAGGAAGGAAGAGAACCGGCACAAGAAATGTCTGGGTTCAAATACATATAATGATAGAAAGAATTTTAAAGATCAACCTTCAGTTGAAACCCGAACTTTTCTTGCTGGGATTAATGGACAGCCAATTAGAGAAGAGCCACGGAAGATTATTTTTATACATGATTCCTGCTCCAAGACTATTATGTGTGCAAAAATGGAAAGACTCTGAAATACCCACAGCGGAGGAAGGGTTGGCGAAGAGGACCGAACTAGCAGAGATGCAAAATTAACTGGTTTGCTTAGAGAAAGATCAACAAGTACATTTATCAGTGACTGGAAACCCCTTATGGGCCTTTTGCTGAAAAAAGAGAAAAACGAACTTGTGATTTATGGGTCTGAAGATTGGAAAGGGTAGTTTATGGGAAGAAGGAAATGATGATGCAACTTTAGAAGGAGAGGGCAAAATATACATTTATTTATAGCTGCTGTCAAGAAGATCGGAAACCACTTCTTTATAATCTTCCTTTTTCTTTTTCTATTTTCTTTTTCCTTTTCTTTCTCTTTTCCTTTCCTTTCCTTTTCCTTTCTTTTTTTCCTTTCTTTTTCTATTTTCTTTTTCCTTTCCTTTTCCTTTTCCTTTCTTTTTTTCCTTTCTTTTTCTTTTTCTTTTTCTATTTTCTTTTTTTTCTTTTTCTTTTTCTTTTTCTTTTTCTTTCTTTTTCTATTTTCTTTTTCCTTTCCTTTTCCTTTTCCTTTCTTTTTTTCCTTTCTTTTTCTTTTTCTATTTTCTTTGTTCACTATTTACTATCTTATTATCTTTATTTCCTTTTAATGGTTTTTACTTTTACGGTTAAAAATTTCTTCAATAAAAATTGTTAAAAAAAAGAAGACACTGACACACAAGTGGTTTCGAGCTAATGAATATTATATCAGACAAACGGACCAAGGAAGCAGGCTTGTATACACATACAGCTGTATGAACAATGGATTGGAACATGGAACTGAAGGTGGGGGGGGACGACTTGAAAAATAAAATCAGAAATAAACTTCACAATGTTTAACCCAATTGCTTTAAAACTGTGTCATAAAGCACTCACCTAAATGTCAAAAGCCACATATTTTACCCCTCCATTCCTGCAGAACAGGCACAGATGGAAGAGGTGGGCGGCATATAAATTTAATAAATACATAAATAAATAAATAGATCTCCCTTTCCCATACTGTTCATTTGGCCTCTGCCCGTACATGAAAGGTGCAGAATGCTTGATATCCTAGTAAACTCCCAGTCCTGGGGATCTTTCCAAGAAGAGCATCCTTGACCCGCAGTGATTAGTCTAAAGCCCACTGAACAACCCAAAAGTGAATAATTGGGCATGGTGCAAATTGAGTCTAGTATCCTGTTGGCAAGAGCAGGCAAACTCAAAAGCTACAGCTTGGAGGCCGACAAAACAGATCCTTTGCCTCTCGCTCTCTTCCCCTTTAAGAATTGACGTTCAGCGACGTGCTTCTCTTAGAACCAGGAATCTACTTAGCTCCCGTACTCACAGCTTTTGGATCGATGGATTCCCTAAGCTTCCGGAGAATTGGCAAAAGGGTGCAACGGGGCAAAGAGGCAGGCCTGCTGCTGCCAAGCTGTGGTTGTGCCCTGGGACGACATCCGGCAGCCCCCTGCCAACCTACTGTCAGCCCTTCAAGGTAGACCAGACTAGGAAACCAATGTCATACAGGCCAAAACTACTTTTATTATAAGGTTATGGTAACAGAGCCTTGCCGGTCTGAATGTGTTTCCTGCCTCCCTCCCATTATCTTCGTGAGAGAAATAGGGACGGTCTGGTCTGAGGCGCTTTCTCTGGTTACAATTCTGGCCCCGGATTTCTTTTCTCTGGCCGTTGTCTTGGTTGTGGCTCTTCTTCCTGTTCCTCAAGGTTATCCTCGCAGCCCATTGCATCAAGTTTGAATGTGCTCCCCCCCCCCCCTTATCTTCATGAGAACTAGGGAGAGTCTTGTCTGAGACGCTTTCTCAGGTTACAATTCTGGCCCGGACTCAGGTTTCTTTTATCAGACTTAGTTGCGGCTCTCCTTCCTGTTCCTTAAGGTTCTTCCTTCTGCCTGTTACACCTACTTTCTTCCTCAAGCTGCTCTCCCCACAAGCGTTGGATGCAAACACTCGCCTATAGGCAGTAAAGGTTGTGGCTGATAGGGGCTGTAGTCCAGCCCATTGGAAAGAAAGAGGCTGGTGGAAAGAGCGATGCGATTCCTTGCCAAATCCAGTGGCCCACCATCACTTTTCCAAAAGTGGTTCGGTGTGATGGAATGGAAATATGAAGGCCAAACTCAGGGAGATAAACATTTTCTTAGCTCGCCAGAACCGCGTGGGAGGAACAAGAGGATGAGACTGGCACCTCCCTGAGGAATTGGGAAGATTGATGTTAGGCCTAGCCCAAGGAACTCCAAGAGACAATGCCAATTCAGTCCAGCTATGTTTATTAGCTACAACCTCTAGCAAGAATCTTCCCAGACTGAAACCCCATCTCCCAACTCAGCCAGCCACAACAGTGTGAATTCCTCAGGGAGGTGCCAGTCTCATCCTCTTGTTCCTCCCACGTGGTTCTGGCGAGCTAAGAAAATGTTTATCTCCCTGAGCTGGGCCTTCATAATTCCATCCCATCACACTCGGTTTCCCCATCTTTAATCTACCAAGATTCAGTCTTATGGAGTTATTCCTGAGGGAAGGGAGAAAGGATTTTGGTCGCCATTCATAATTTAATGACATAGCTGTCTGGTTTCATTCAGAGTATGTTTTGCCATGATGGAATGTTGGGGCGATTTGATGGGCAAGGAAGAGCCGTCCAGAACATGCTCTGATGTGTCTTCCTGCAACTAAATTAGATGGCAATTATTTGGGGCTGGACTGCCTTGCCTCGAGATTACCACTGGATGTCTACCCTTGGCGAAAAAGCTGAAACGATGTTTGCCTACGGCAGCATCAAAATTAAGCCCTCCACATCCCAGATACGCGTGAGCTTCTCAACTCTACTCCATGGCCCCGTGACCTTGTCTGAATTGGAAGGAGGCTGGCTGAAAAAGCCAGGCCCTTCAGCTGAAGTGGCCTCCACAGAACAGACCACAGAAATAGAAATAGAAATAGAAATAGAAGGAGCGAGAGATGAGCCGCCGCAGGTGAGAAAGAGCAGCGCGCGCGGCACTTAGCAAAGCTGTGAAAAAACATGCCTTTGTAGGAATCGCAATCTATTTTAAGACACAGGGCCGCGTTGCCTGAGGGAACCCAGAGCAGCTGATGAGTGCAGGGCCCGGAGATCGACTCAGGAAGCGCATGGAAATGAAAACTGCCTTTGGTGCAATTGCATGGCTCCCAGGTGGGCTTGGCTTGGCTTCGCCTTTGCCACCGAGTGGGTCTGACGTGCATGCAATTAAGGACAGGCAATTGGGAATTGAGCTGCAGTCACTAGCATGGGGGTGGCAGGAGGGACCCCCCACTTTTCCCCAGCCACACCGGGAACTGGCCAGCATGGCAAGTCCCAGAGACAAGAACTGTCCAGGTGGGCTGCTAGATATCAAGGACACGTTCAGGAGAGAAGCTGCACCAACCATGGTAGGCTTCAAGAGTATTCCTTCTGCCTGGTTGCTTCCTGCTCTGGAGGCTGGGTGGCTTTGGATTTCTCCTCCTAAATAAGTCCCAGGGCTGAAGGTTCCATGCTACTAGACCTCATTGCACATCCTCAGCCCAGGCTTTGGCATATATGTCAGCCTCTGCTCTTACAGCGGAGGGTGGCAAATGAGCTGTTGGAAAGGATAATGAGTAGGGTTATTTCAGATCCCGCAAGGGTTTCGGCTGCATTTGCACAACAGGCCGAACCGGGCCAGTTAACGCCATACCACACAGCAGGCAAAGCCTAATCGGTGTTAACCTTGGGTTGGTTTTTTTGAAGAGGGCTTACAGGGGTGGTTAGTTTATGATTCAGGGGATTGCATGAGCCTGGAGAATGGGATGATTCAGGAAGACGCTTAGCCAGCCATGTGGTGAAAGTGCAATCAACCAGTTGCGTCTATGAGGTGCCCAGCAGGCTGGCATTTTAAAGACGCCTTTGTTGAATCAAACTCATGGCACATCCATGGGGCTTTCTTGGCAGCAGTGCAGAAGGGGGTTGGTCTTGCTTTCTTCTGGGATATTTCCTTGTGGTCTCCCATCCAGTTAGTCACCATGTGACTGTTTAGCTTCTTCTTTCCTTTTCCTTCTTCCCCTCCTCCTCCTCCTTTCTTTTCCTTCTCCTTTTCCTTCTTCCCCCTCCTTTTTCTTCTCCTTCTCCTTCTCCCCCTCCTCCTCTTTCTTCTCCTCCTCCTTCTTCCCTTCCTCCTTTCTCTTCTCCTTCTCCTCCTTCTCCTCTTTCTTCTCCTTCTCCTTCTCTTTCTTCCCCTCCTCCTCCTCTTTCTCCTTCTCCTTCTCTTTCTTCCTCTCCTCCTCTTCCTTCTCTTCCTGCTCCTGCTCCTGCTCCTGCTCCTGCTCCTGCTCCTGCTCCTGCTCCTGCTCCTGCTCCTTTTTTGAGATAAGCCAAGGTTATTCCCTGCACTATAAAGCTGAACTATGAAGCTGCCACTGACGCAGGCCTCCACCCAGGGTCTGTCTGTGTTGATGGACCCAGCCAGAGGCCGTTTGCTTCTCAGTGGCGCTGCTCGTTGGGGGCTCTGGAGTTGAAGTTCAACCACATCTGGAAGGCATCCCACTGGGAAAAGCTCTCCCCTTTGGCCTGTTCTTTTCAGCCAGATCTCAGCTCCCCCCTTGCCGGCACAGGTGCCGGCTCAGTCTGGTCCGTGGCATCTGGCAGGTCCTTTCCTCCACGCAAAACAGGGCACAATGTTTGGCTGGGGAGGGGGCTGCAGGGAGAGGAGAGCAGCCTTCTCTTTGGTGAACAAGGATTGCTGCAACTTGAAGAACAAACCCCAGGATGTACAGCAGAGTTGTTGGCTGGGAGAGAGCTGCCTGCAGCCGACTCCCCGGGGGAAGCCCCGTCTTCACGTTATGTCAGGAGGCACAATGGCGGAAAGATAAAAGACGTTTCTCTCGCTATTTGTGCTAAGGAAGGTTGGGGGGGAGGCAGTTCTCACCCACTTGCTAAAAGCTGTGACTGGGGTTGGCAGCGTGTTTTGGATTGCACAGGAATGCTTTTCAGCCGCTGTATGTCTCCGCTCCTCTTTCCATGGAGGACCAGCCAAACGGGGTGTGAAAACAACCCAGAAGTGACTGGGTTTCAGCGTTCACTTGGTACCCTTGACTGGGAAGGTGAGTTTAACCAAAAACAAACCCAGGACTGCTTTGGATTCAAACCCTCCTGTGCCCCACTGCAGGTTTTGGGGTGTTCTAACCTGGCCCTTGACGTTAGAGTGTCATGAGAATCTGGCCAGGATATATCCCTAGACACAATGAACTGGCTGCTATTCACCACCCAAGTCAGTGTTTCTCAATCTCAGAGCCTTTAAGATGGGCGGACTTCAACTCCCAGAATCCCCCAGCCAGCAGGCTTTAAGATGGGTGGACTTCAACTCCCAGAATCCCCCAGCCAGCAGGCTTTAAGATGGGCGGACTTCAACTCCCAGAATCCCCTAGCCAGCATTCTGGGAGTTGAAGTCCACCCATCTTAAAGGCTCTGAGATTGAGATATACTGACCTAGATGATCTGACAATCTAAAGGGCTGATTTCTTTCGCCTAATGGTAGGACCAGCCCTGCCCATGTCCATGAAGCTGCCTCTCTCAGCCCTCACAACTTTGTGTGAGGCATAAAGGAACATCCACCTGCACTCTCATCTGAGATGGAAGAAGAAGAGCAGAATTTTTTACCGTTTCCTTGAACTTGCAATCCAAGATGCTGGGCTAGAAAAATGGTTGTGTTTGGTGAGGTTGAGGGTGTAGAAGGAAATATTATTTTTATGATTGATTGATTGATTGATTGACTGATTGACTGATTGATTGATTTACACTGATTGGCCACCCAGCTCCAGTGGGTTCTGGGCAGCGAAAAAAACTCGAAAAAACATACAAACACCTAAATACATTAAATCAGATGGACAGCCCAGACTAAAACGATCTAATGAACAACAGCGTAAATAAATAAGGTACTTGGACAGTGTTGAAGAAGACTAGAACGTCCTTGGAATAGTTCCAGGTAGTTCTGAAGACTGATCATCATTTGTTCTTACGGCATTCAAACCCCACTCAGTGGCAGCTCCCTAACGTTGTTGCCGAAGCTCAATCCTGCCCCCTTTTCCCCTTTCCGTCAAATCCCGTTGTTTTAAAGCCTTCAGGCTGCCATCGTCACTCCTGCTTGGGCATGGCTTGGAATACAGGTCCACGTGGAGCAAACTTGCTGAAATGTCTACAAAATCCTGCATCCGTTTCCAGGTGCATCAAACCTTTAGCGAAATGAAGGAGAGGAGTTGAGAGACCACATGAGTCAGGGGGGATTTTAATGGATGGAGCAGCCTACGCAAGGAAGGGCTATTTTTAAATCCCCCACAACGCACAATTCCAGATTTCCATGACGCCCATTCCTGACTTTGAATTGGCAGTAGGGCAGTTCCTGTGGCTGAGAGGCAAGGTTGTTGTTTTTTTTCCCTCTACGAAAAAGAATCACCTCCCTTTCACGTTGTGCAAAGTTGTTTTGCACTGGGCTTGCCTCTGTCCCACACACTGTGCTCGGTTGGGAGAGCGAGAGGCGGTGTGGGAGGCGGTGCGAGCGAGGAGTGAAGTTGTGGCATTCTGAAGCTCTGGCGATCAGGGATTTGCATTTACAGCAGAGAAGGTGAGTGGTCAAATTCCATCAATGCTGTCAAATCCTGAGAAATCCACCACAGTGGGCAAAACGTTGCTTTTATTCTTGATCAAAACAGCAACCCAGTTGTCATTCGTTGCTCTGCCTCATGTCATGCACATTTATGTTTATCTCATGCACATTTTATTCATGTTATTTCCAATATTGATGGGTTGATGATGGCCATCAAGTCAATGTCAACTCTTAGTGGCCACATAGATAGACCTTCCCCAGGATGACCTGTCCCCAACCTGGTCCTTCAGGTCTTCCAACGGTAGCCCCATCGCTGCTGTAACTGAGTCCATCCCCCTGGCAGCCGGTCATCCTCTTCTTCTCTTCCCTTCCACCTTCCCCAGCATTATGGACTTCTCAAGGGAGTTGGGTTTCCACATTGACTGATTGATTGATTACATGCCATCAAGTTGTTTTCAACTCCTAGTGACCTCATAGTTAGATTTTCTCCAGGAGGATCTATCCTTCAGGTCTTCCAACAGTGTCCCCATCACCCCTGTAACTGAGTCCATCCCCCTGGCTGCCGGCCATCCTCCTCTTCTCTTTCCTTCCCCCTTTCCCAGCCTCAGAGCCTTCTCCAGAGAGCTGCATCATGTGTCAGAAGTAGAATAATTTGAGCCTGGTCATCGGGTGCCTCAGTGAGAACTCTGAGTTGATTTGTTTGACGATCCATCAGTTTGTTTTCTTCCCACCACAACCTTAACAGACTCTTGGAGGATAATAACAAGATTAAAATTACAATACAGAACGCCGACAAAAGACCTAAGGAGGTATTAAGGGCAGCTAAGGGCTAAAAGCACTAGATAGTATTCATTTGTTTGCAAAAAGCAAGCAAGGCTGGGCCTATGATGTTCCAAAAAGTGAATATTGGTGTAATGCTTAAATACACCAGGCTAGAAACAGGAGATCTTGAGTTCGAGTCCTGCCTTGGGTATGAAGCCAGCTGGGGGACTCGGGGCCAGACCCTCTCTCTCATCCCTGGGAAGAGGGAAGCCAGGGCAAGCCCCTTCTGGAAATGTTGCCAAGAAGCTGCAGGGACTCGTCTGGGCAGTTGCCAAGAGTCAAGACGCTCACCCATAAATAGTTTTGAGTTAGTGAGTATTAAATCAGGCAAATGAACCAAGAAAAAAAGACACGGACACATACAGTACATAGCCATAATTAGCAATGGAGTGTAACATGGAGTGGGGGGGAAAAGCTTGCAAAATAAGATCAGAAATAAAAGAACTGAGTTGAACCACATTGCTCTACGCTAGTCTCACCCTTGGTCAAAAAACCCTCATTCCAATGTCAAAAGCCACATATTTTTACCATTCTTCATTACTGCAGACTGTGGATCTCTCTTTCCATACTGGAACTCGTGCTGGGGGGATCTTAGGCGGAGGACACGAGGACAATTGTCTTCTAATTTCTGTCCTGTCCACCTCTTTCTCCTGCCCCTCCTCTGACCCCTAACCATCTCCCCCAATCGTCAGTCCTTCTGAGCACGGAGGCAGCTGAAGAAATGGGCTGCGGCATGCGATTCTCTTGCGTGGCGGAGGCTCTGCTCATCCGCGATTTTGCAAAACGGGAAAGGAAGGAGAACATCAATGCTTGCTGAGTTTGGAGGCCCTGTGGGAGGCGGTGAGCCCAGGGGCAAAGATGGCAATCGCCAGCCAATGGAGAAACCGCCTTCTCTCCCCGTAACATTTCATGGAACTAAACGCCACGATGTTCAGATAGATTGGAAGAAGATAATGCAGATTCTCTATAGGAGAGTGGTGACCTCCAGAAGTTCCATAAATCCGCCTGGCGCATCAAAGTAGCCTGCCGGTGCAACTCCAGGGAATGTTCCTCTCTCCACCAGCCCCTTAAGTCTTCACAACCCAACACTACCCACAGTTTTACTCTAACAATGCCACCTTCATACATTAGGACAGTGTTTCTCAACCTTGGGAACTTTAAGATGTGTGAACTTCAACTCCCAGAATTCCCCAGCCAGCCTGCTGGCTGGGGAATTCTGGGAGTTGAAGTTCACACATCTTAAAGTTCCCAAGGTTGAGAAACACTGCGCTAGGAAGTTTATGGCAGCCTTTGGTGATGTGGGAGTGTGGAGCAGGGGTGTGAAACATGGACTCTCATCCCCAGATGAGCGAAGAAGAGATAAGAGGATGAGACTGGCCCCTCCCTGAGGAATGCTAGTGATGTTTGTAGTTTGACCCTGGGAACGGCTCTCAGTCTGAGAAGATTCTGTAAATGGGGTGAAGCCAAATAAACCTTGCTGGATTGAATCTGTATCGTCTCCTGGAGTTTCCTGGGCTAAACCTGACAGGTAGTGCTGATCTTTGAGTGAGGGATGGAAGGCAGAGGGGTAGAAGGTCTGGTCCTTGAGGACTAGAGCCTTGGAGATAGTTATGGAACAAGGCTTGCAGAGAGGCAGGGAGCGTTGGTAATATCCGGGGGAATGAAAGGGGGGGGGGGGAAGCAGCAGGGTTGCTGTGTGGGGCTCAAAGGAAGGAGGTCCCCTTGGAGGTCCCCTTGAGCCCTTGGATAATGGATAAAAATATAAATAGTGAATTGGATAATTGGATAACTGATACGAATCCCACTTCTTGGATTCACTTTCTCCCCCGAGAAATTGGTAGCCGGGGCCCGAATGTCACCTTCCAGAGGAGGAGGCAGGAAAGGCGGGACCCCCCCACGACATGCTTGCTCTCCCCCCGTGTTTCGCAAGACGCATCCTTTGTTTTCCCAATGCCACTTTGCCGGGGGGGGGGCATGGGAAAAGAGAGGAAGAGAAATCAAGGCATTACCCTGTTGCCAGTCTTTTCTCTTCCTCTTTGACTCTGTTTCTTTTCTTTTTCCTTTTTTAATCTCTCCCTCTCCCGGTGATAATTTCTGAAGCGGCTGTAATAAAATTATAATAACACCAAGCCGGCAGCCCCCCACCTCCATGCTGGAGTCATGGAAACCAGATCAAGGGGACACCTGCTCCATATTGCAAACCATCGCTCATTTGTTAGGTTTCCAGAGCAGCCGTAATTAAATAAACAGGCCGGGTGGTGGGGAGGGAGGAGAGGTGAGGATGCGGGAATCTTAAAGTAAATGCAGTCAAGTCTCGTGAGCTGTTGGGGAAACAGAGGGCACCCTTTTTGTCTTACTGGGAAGCTGGGGAGCAGACGGCCAAGGAGATGTGCATGCACACAGACACACAGACACACACACATAGCCAGCCCTCCGGGTTCCTTGCGCACAGAACAACCAAGGAGACTCACGAAATCTTTCTTGCAATCTCTTGCACCTTTGGCCTCACCCAGCCCTTTTCAGCCCAGCCCTTCCCATCTCTCTCTGTTTGGGGTTATACAAATGCGATCAATCAGTCGAGAAATACAGGTAGTGCTCGCTTCACGACCATTCGTTTAGCGACTGTTTGAAGTTATGACGGTGCTGGAAAAAGTGACTTACGACAGGTCCTCGCACTTCTGACGGTCGCAGTGTCCCCGCGGTCACGCGATCGCCATTTGTGACCCGCCCAGCCGGCTTTCAAAAAGCAAAGTCAATGGGAAGCTGGTAGGAGCTCACAAGTGGTGGTTAGGTGATGTCTCGCTTAATGACCATGGGTGATTCGCTTAACAACTGGGACTGCCAGAACTGCGGTCGCTAAGCAATGTGGTCACGTGATGTTTCGCTTAATGACCACTTCACTTGGCGATGGAGTTGCCGGTCCCAATTAGGGTCATTAAGCGAGGACTGCCTGTAAAAATACAGAAGAAAAGGAGGAAGTCGGAACATCCTTTTTTAAAACAAAGCAAACGTGTGCAAAAGGGGCAGCCTAACGCCCCTGCACTCTGGGAAGAAGCAAGTGGGGGGGGGTTGCTTGGCTAGAAACCAAAGGAGCTTTTTCCTTTCTCAATCCAACTTTTACCATCCTGGTCTCTGAGTACCGTTGATAGGCGAAGTCAAACCCAGATTTAATTTTGCTTCATCATTTTTGCTGATGTCACCAGGAGAAAGCTAGATGAGGCACCCGTGATCCACCACTATTTACTGCTCACTCTGAGTTGGGCCTTGGATGGGAGACTACTCAGAAATTTCAGAGCTGCAGACTAGACTGGGATGTCAAAAAATAATAATGGAAGAAGACCGTGGCAAACCACTTCTATTTTAAAATAAGATGACACGGGCATGGCTGTGAATGAGCAGGGATTGAGATGGACTCATAAGAAAGGTTTTAACTCAAAGCATTCATCTAAATTAAATCCAGATTTATTTATTTAATGTTCGTTTGTTTATTGATATATTATTCACATTTTATGCCAGTCTAGGGTTTCTCAGTGGCTTTAGTCACAGCAGGCAGCCCCCATCAATTTTGGCTGATCTTTCAAAACTACGCAGGGTAGGACCTGATCAGGGCCTGGATAGGGAACCACTCAGAAATCCCAGGCTTGTAGACTTAGCCAGGAAGTGAAAAATAAACAATCACACAAACAAACAAGAAGAAACCTATGGTGAACCCTACGGTCTCATTGCCAAGAAAACATCCTGAACATTGCTATGAAATCCCCAGGATTTGAACTCAGTTCGGTGGCAGAGGCATTCTTTCGTACTGTTTGGGGGAAGGCACTCCTGTATTTTATGCAGAAACCCTCATGGAGAGATGCAAAAGTGACTGGGAATATAGTCCCTTTGGGGCAGATGGCAGTGCTGCAGTGTTGCGCAACCTTGGCCACTTTAAGATGTGCGGACTTCAATTCCCAGAATTCCCCAGCCAGCATGGGAGTTGAAGTCTGCACATCTTAAAGTGGCCAAGGTTGAGAAACACTGCCTTAGAGGAAGAGCTGAGGATTTGTCAGGCTACTGATGACAATCTCCCCCAAATTAGTTGCCCCCAACAGAGGCCCAGCAGAACTGAACTGGTTTGAGGCCGGAGGAGCTGAAGCCCGTAGTCCCCCCCGTCCCTTCTAACCGATCAGTTTCATTAAAAAGAGATCCTTCCTCGGCTCAACGTGTAATCTTACACAGATCTACTCAGAGGGAATGAAGCAGTGGGAGAGGAGACAGGCCGAGCAATTCCACGAATGGAGACCCGGAGCATTTTTTTGGCATTTGGAATCGAAAGCCCCTCTTTTCCCTTCAAGGCGCAAGACGCTATGGATTGAGGGGTGTCAGTTGCAGGACACGGATAAATTCAATAGCAGGGATGTAAAGGAAGAAGGAAGCAATCCTGCACATATACCCATTTTGCAGAAGAGGAACACTGAGGCTGGGAGAAGTGAGAGGTGGCCTAAAACCAGCATGAGCTGAAGGTTTTTTTTAGGGGGGGGGCTTTTAATTGCTTTTGTTAAATGATTGGGAGTAGGAAACTCCTAACAGTGATCTTTAGGTGGTCACCCACCAATCCTCAGTTGGCCTTTCTGGTGCTCAGATATAAGGGGTGTTATCAAAGCCAGCAGGCTGGCTTTTGAGACCGTGGGGATTTCTCCATTTGGCCTGTCGTAAATCAGTTTCAATTCCAGCTTAGCAAAGCCAGCCAAACTGGGCAACTACAGCTATTTATCGCACGGCATGCTGACAATGCCAAGCGTAGCTAGAAATCCAATGATGGGTAACTTTGTAGTTTGACAACACGCCTGCAACGCGATCCGCTGCCTCGTCCACATAATTCTCGCCCTGTTTGGAATCGCAGCCATCTCGGTCTTGCAAATGTACCCCCGTGATGCGGAAATGCCCCCCGGCCCTTGAATTCGCTTTAATTTCTTTTGAGAGAATCGCCTGTTGCTTGAGCACCCTGTATGCTGCTTTCAAGGTATCATGAACCCCATTCCCTTGTTTGTCCTTGTTCTCAGATGGACACTGGGTTTGTTTGGACAGACGGACAGCTTTTAAGGGAGGCCTCCTGCCAAAACGGAGACAGCGTTTCTAAGCGGGTGACCGTCGGCTGTTTTTTCCATCCATAAACCTCCACTTGTTGGCGTCCATAGGGGGTCCCCAAGCTCTTCAGTTCATTGAACCCCTTCATGAAGTTTCAGATTGTTCATCGACCCCCAAACATTTATGATGTGAAAATAATTTAATCATTGCTACTGGGTCAGACAGTCTCGTCAAACCCCCCCCCCCAATACAGAGACCCCAAAAGATGAATGGACCCCCATCACCCTTCCATCACTTATCGACCACCTATTGACCCCCAGGTACTTACTGACCCCTTTTGATCCCCAGCCATTTATCAACCTCTTGGATAGTCCCACTGACCGTCAGGGGCTGATATTGACCACTTTGAGGAACTTTGGTGTCAATCAAGAAGCCCGATTCTCTTTCTTTTCCCAGTTCTGTGGCCTGATATCCTGCACACTTGTCCTCCGTGACGCATTATCCTTGATTCATTTTACTACCTGTACGGGCAAGGGTGTCTGTAGGGAGTGATCAAAAAGATGCGCATTAAAAAACAGGTGGGGCTTTAATGGCACTGTTGTGGTCCCCTTCTTGACTTTGGGGGCTATATCCTGCAGACGGCTGTTTTGGAGGATCTAAAGCAGTGTTGTCCAAACTTGGCCACTTTAAGATGGGTGGACTTCAACTCCCAGAATTCCCCAGCTGGCTGGTTGAAGAATTCTGGGAGTTGAAGTCCACTCATCTTAAAGTGGCCAAGTTTGGACAACACTGCTCTAAAGCAATGTTTCTCCGTCTCAGAGCCTTTAAGGTGTGTGGACTTCAACTCCCAGAATTCCCCAGCCAGCCATCTGGGAGTTGAAGTCCACACACCTTAAAGGCTCTGAGATGGAGAAACACTGCTTTAAAGAATACTATTTGCCCCCCTTGACCACCCATTCTTGCAACAGAGATGCTCCATCAAACTCTGCCCCTTGCAATTTCTCTGGAGCAGCGTTTCTCAAGCTCACCAACTTCAAGATGTGTGGACGTCAACTCCCAGAATCCCCCAGCCAGCTGTCAAGCAGTGTCTGCCTGGGAGATTCTGGAAGTTGACGTCCACACATCTTGAAGTCGCTGAGCTTGAGAAACACTGCTCTGGAGCCTTCTTCCCCAGCTCAAGCAGCTTTGCTTTGTTGAATCTGATCATTATTTTATTCTCTCTTGATCCGCTGAAGCGTTTCTTTCCCATTCGGCCTTCGCACTAACTGGAAAAGCTCCACGGAGAAACATCTGCCTTCGATCTTCTCTTAGGATTGAAGAGAAGTATGGATAACCAGAAGGGCTGAAGATTGTTGGAGTGAAGATTGTGCCATGGAAGACAGGCCATCTGGCCACTAGCAAAGTGCAAAAACACCCCATTTTGCCTATCAGAATTTTGCCAAAATTCTCTTCTCCTTTGCAAGAACTATCGAAAACTTTCATAAAACTGAATATAACCCGGGGGCAGGAGAGATAGAAGATCATTTTTCGGTCCAGCATTAAATCTGGTTGTTTATTTGGAGGGGAGAAAGGAAATAGTCCAATAGTTTTTGCAGGTTGACATTCCCCCCCACTTCCCCACAATCCCTTGGAATGCCTCTATGTCAGATGCATTGTGGGTAAAGAGGTGCTTGTCAATGCAAAGAAAAATGGTCCCTTTGCCATCTTATTTTCAAGGCAGAATTCTGCTCAGGTTTTTAAAAGAATATCCATGTATATTTGCTCTGTCTCCTAACAAACAGGCCTTTTGTATGCAATTGCTCTCATTTACGTGCCTGTTAACGTCAACTGCCTGAGACCAGTTATATTTTTAATGCAAATTACCATGCATTCATTCTGTGACACATATATTTTCCCACTTCAAGCTTCTCTAATGTAAATTTCCCCACCATGAGCTTTTTTTAAAAAAAAAATGTAATGACTGCTGTTTATATGCAACTTTTTAAATACTTTTTTAATCAGAGGAAAAAAGACACTGACAGGTTTCATCTGATGCCTGCGTCTGTGTCACTTCACTGTGGGCAGCAGAATAACCAAACCTGTCCCCAAAACATTCCAGGATGGAGAAATTCTTTAACATCAGAAATGGTGGGAGGTGTTTTTTGTTTTAAATTCAGTTTGGATGCTACCCAGCTCTGGCTCTGGGTTACAAAGAGTAGCGCCTTTATGGCTCCTTCATAGCAGGGTGGAGAAATCTGCCCACTGCAAGGGGTTCAATTGCCAAACTGCTTTTGACACCAAGCATTTTCTCTCGAGTCTAATCAGGTTTTACTTTTCTGTAACTTAAGCCCCTTGGATCTGACCTTAGTCTCTTCGCTAGCAGTAAAAAGCCACTTTCTCTTCTCTGTGTCCGCCCTTCAGGGTCTGGAGGATGCTCGTCCAGTTCCTTCTGGTGGACACCCTACCCCAGTGTTGTCCAGACCTGGCCACTTTAGGATGAGTGGACTTCAACTCCAAGAATTCCCCAGCCAGCCTTGAAGTCCACTCATCTTAAAGTGGCCAGGTTTGGACAACACTGCCCTACTCAGTCACCCAGTCTTCTCTGGGGCAGATAAACAGAGTCAGTTCTCTTTCTACTTTTTCTTACAGCTGAGTTCTTCCATATACCTGTATTTTTTATGCTCTGCTCTGCACCTTTTAACAGTTTGCTTTATCCTTCATAAAGTGCTGCATCCAGAACTGGAGATTATACTCTGGATATGATCCTACAAGCTTCTCTTGTAAAATGAATTAACTTGCCCTCCAACTCCCAGAATTCCCCAGTCAGCATGGCCATTGCCGAGAATTCTGGGAGTCAAGATTGATCGATCGATCGATCGATCTGAAAGTTGTTTCGGTTATTTTTACTGGAACAACGCTATTACTTCCTCTCTCCTTAGCAGTCCTCTGACTTTCCTTTCTTTATTTGATTTATATTCCACCTTTATTTTCAACAACTCAGCGCTTCCTCCTCCTATTTTCCCCACAACAACCCTGTGAGATGGGCTGGGCTGGAAAGGAGTGGCGGGTCCGGACCACCCGGCTGGCTTCCACGCCTAAGGAAGGCGGGAGCTCCTGGTCTCCCGGTTTCTAGTCCAGCAGCTTCTGCACTACACTGGACCGTCTTTGGTCGACACGTTAACCAAAAGTTTACAATCTCTCCATGTCAGCAGGACTGATGAAAATATCTGACATGTTTGGCACAGAGAAAAGAGAGAAAGCCATCAGGGGAAGGGGGGCAGGCAGGAAGGGGAGAAGGGGGAGAAGGAGGACAAGGAAGGAAGGAAGGAAGGAAGGAAGGAAGGAGGAGAGAGAGAGAAAAAGGGAGGGACGGAGGGAGGGAGGGAGGAAGGAAGAAAGGGGAAAAGAGGAGAAAAGAAGGAAGGGGAGAAGGGGGAGAAGGAGGACAAGGAAGGAAGGAAGGAAGGAAGGAGAGAGAGAGAAGAGGAAGGAAGGAAGGAAGGAGAGAGAGAAGAGGAAGAGGAAGGAAGGAAGAGAGAGAGAGAAAAAGGGAGGGACGGAGGGAGGGAGGAGGGAGGAAGGGGAAAAGAGGAGAAAAGAAGGAAGGTGTCAGGTTTAGCCCATGAAACTCCAGGAGACAATACAGATTCAATCCAGCAAGGTTTATTTGGCTTAGCCTATACAGAGAATCTTCCCAGACTGAGAGCAGTTCCTAGGGTCAATCCGTAAACACTCCTAGCATTCCTCAGGGAGGGGCCAGTCTCATCCTCTTATCTCTCCCTCAGTGTTCGGGGGATAACAGTACATGCTTGACCCCCCTTGCCTGGCCGTTCTCTGCCCACACTCTCACAGAAGGGGAGAAGGGGGAGAAGGAGGACAAGGAAGGAAGGAAGGAGAGAGAGAGAGAAAAAGGGAGGGAGGGAGGGAGGGAGGAAGGAAGGGGAAAAGAGGAGAAAAGAAGGAAGGGGAGAAGGAGGAGAAGGGGGAGAGAGGAAGGAAGGGAGGTAGGGAAGGAGGAGGGGGAAAGACAAGAAGGAAGGAAGGAAGGAAGGAAGGAGGAGAGAGAGAGAGAGAGAAAGGGAGGGAGGGAGGGAGGGAGGAAGGAAGGGGAAAAGAGGAGAAAAGAAGGAAGGGGAGAAGGGGGAGAAGGAGGACAAGGAAGGAAGGAAGGAAGGAGAGAGAGAGAAGAGGAAGGAAGGAAGGAGAGAGAGAGAAGAGGAAGGAAGGAAGGAGAGAGAGAGAAGAGGAAGGAAGGAAGAGAGAGAGAGAAAAAGGGAGGGAGGGAGGGAGGGAGGGAGGAAGGAAGGGGAAAAGAGGAGAAAAGAAGGAAGGGGAGAAGGAGGAGAAGGGGGAGAGAGGAAGGAAGGGAGGTAGGGAAGGAGGAGGGGGAAAGACAAGAAGGAAGGAAGGAAGGAAGGAAGGAAGGAAGGAAGGAAGGAAGGAAGGAAGGAAGGAAGGAGGGAGAAAAAAGCTGATCTTTCGCTTCTTTGTACAGAAACTGCAATGTTTATTAACATTCTCCTGCCAACAGACCACCCCCCATCTTCACCCAAAGCCCCCCAAAAGAGAGGGAGCATTTTGTTCAGCTCACCTGGCAGGGCAAGTAAGGCAAGACGGCTGGTCCAAGAAGTCGGGTGCTTTCCTTCTAGCCGAAGGGCAGGGATCACCGTCTAGTGCCTTTACAAGCCCCTGTCCTGCCCTCTGTAAACTAAAAGGAAGAAAACACCTGAAAAGTTCTACCGGAGCAGGGTTGATTTAGCCCCACCGCCCCACGCAGGGCTCCCCTCCAGTGCAGAAGCCTCTTCGGAGCTGACAGCCCCAGAAACAAAAGCAGGCAGGATTCAGGAACAACGGAGGATCAGATCTTTTCCACGTCTCCCGGCCACCCTCACCGCATGGTTTCATGCTTTGCCACATGAAAACTGCTGCTTGGAGGGAAGAAATGACCTTTGGGCGATGGATACCTTCTCTGCGCAGACATACATCATTTTATAAAAGTCATTAACAGCTCCCTGGAATCCAGCTGGATCCTTCTCTGACCCCAATCTGTGCCCAGAAACAACAGAAACCAGAGAACTAGAAGAAACCGCTAGCGACATGGCACACGAGAGACCGTCGCAGGTGCCTGCATGGCAGAACTCCACCCATCGCAGCTGATTGCAAAAAGGTAAGTGGTGCTGGAGGCCGCCTTGGGATGGGAGGCCACCTGGAGATCTCCGGAGTGGAGGCCAGACTACAAAGATAGACGAATGTCCTGGGTGAAGGCGAAGGCGAGTTGCTTTTATGGTGTGGCCAGGAAAACTACATCTCCATGCTCAGCAGAAGTGCCTCAGAAATGGATCCCTTTGATTTAGGGCATATTGAATTGGTAGGACTCCTTGCACCAGAAATGGCGGCGGCTTATTATTTTTTTTTAATCATCGTGTTTAAGGGATGTGTTATAATGCCACTGTGTGCGTGTCGACTTGCACTTACATCCATGACGGTTTCACCCATTCTGCTAAGCGGCTGCGCATTCGCGGGATCTTCTGCTCTTTTTATTTCAGCAATGGTTTGCTCGATTCAGTGCTCTTATTATTTTATTTCAGAAGACTTTTTAAAATCATCTTCTCAGGCCGTTTGCTCTGTTGTTTACCTGAAGAAATTATTTCTATAAATACAGTAACCCATTTCTCTTTTCCTCTCCCTCGCACACCAACACACAACATGCTAGATTAAAATGGGATGAGAGAACCGAGTTCTCAGTCAGCCCACTTCACATATTGCACTGAACCATGGTTAGCCTGAATAAGCCTCTGCGGGCTGCATTCGAACGTCACGGTATCACATAAACCATGATTTGCATACCACGTCGGCTATGACTATGCCGTCATGTAATTCGTCTGGGTTTTGTTAGGACTAGGGGCAGGGGCGTCCATGGGGGGGGGGGTCAAAAAGGTCAAGATGGCAGCCACAACCTATCGGTCAATACCCCCCCTTTTGAATGCACATCACCCAAGGGGCAGGGCTTTGATCAGACCGTTTTGGTTCCCATTTTGACTTTTTTTAACCAACCCTCATGGTTAGGGGCAACCAGGGTTAGGCCAGACTGAGGATCCAAGTCTGCCGCAGTCTTTCATCCAGGGTTGTTGCTGTTTTCCTGGCTTTTTCCAAAGGGAGGAAAAGAACTCTGCAGGCCGGGCATGCAGAGGAAGCAACCTTATTTCTCTGTCGTGGATCTGTCTGCTCGCCTTCTTCCAAAAAGATCCCACCCAGCTTTGCCAGGGCTGTCAGCGCGGCCCCGTTCTTCCCTTTATAACCCTCCGCGGAGCGTGCTGCAGGCAGAAAGAAGGCCACGGTGACAGCTCTCCCGCTGTTGGGAACACACAGAGAGCCTTGAAGGGGAGAGGCAAGACAGGTCCCCAGAAGGGTGCGTGTTCTTTTTTCCCTCCGCAGATTCCCTCTTCTTGCTCCGCTTCAGTGGCACTCCTCTCCCTTTCCGACTGGGCCCGTGGCAGAGCCAAGGGAGCCACTGACACAGCCTGGGGCTTATTTTCTAACCCCTGGATTTGAGGACAAGCTGTTCCCGGGCGCCTTTTCTCCTACGATCCCTCTCTCGGAGACCTGCAGCTCAAGGGTGGTGCAAAAACGGTGAGGGTCGCTCCAATTCCTGGCGACACGTTGCCTCTGCACTCAACCTGCAGCAGTGTTGTCCAAACTTGGCCACTTTAAGATGAGTGGACTTCAACTCCCAGAATTCTGGCTGGGGAATTCTGGGAGTTGAAGTCCATTCATCTTAAAGTGGCCAAGTTTGGACAACACTGACCTGCGGCCTCCAGTGCCTTTTTCCTCTGCAAAGGTGCCCAAAGTCCCAGTCTGGGCCGCGAAAGCTCGTCCTCTTGCGTGGCATCCCTTCCCAGCAGGGCTGTCGCAAGAGCTTTTGTTCCCCGAAACGAAGGAGAAGGTGGCGGGATGGCATTTTACCAAAGAGAACTTGCCATTTTCCAAGGCTCAAGAGGTCCTTCAGTGTTTCTGGAGGAAGCAGGCTAATTTAAAGGACGCCAGAACTGGTCTCCCCACACCCCGCCAGCATCCCCCACCTGCAGCATCTCCAGCTCGCGACGTCCATCTTGTCTGGCTAAAGAGGGACCAGCTTCTGCTCTACCTGGTGCTCAAGGAGGCCTTGAGAACCTCCCTTGGGTGGGTGGTGGGTGGGTGGGGAGACCAGCCACCAGACCTTGGGATGAGCAATAGACCACTTGCTCTAGAATGGTCCAGGCCTGTTGCTATAGCAACCAGAAGCCCTGCTCGCTGGGGTCTAGACCATCCAGGGCTGCTGGTCGGCATAGCAACCGTGTGCCACCACCAAGCTTTGACCTAGAAGACTTCTCCTTTCCCCAGACTGGACCAGATCAAACCATACCCCGATCCTCTCCCTGGTCCCTCACCCCGGCTCCAGAGCGAACAGAGCATCCATCGAAAGACTAAGGCTGGGTTGGGAAGGACATTGGCAGTTTCCCCTTTGCTAACACCCTTGGATAACTTTGCAGAGGTGGGTGGACGATTAACCAGGCGGCGTCAGGGCATCTGGAGAAAGCCGTAGGCATCTGGGTCAGGACTACGGTTACAAAACCCAGCAAATGCGAGCTGAGGCTGCGTTAAGCTCCAGAAAAACGCGGGCTTCTCAATTCTACAGATCCCCCCTCAATACCCCTTTTTCAGACTTCAGGCAAAAATGGGGACTTAATTCATAGAAGGGTCAGTAAAGGGAACACGCAGGCCTGGGGGTGTATAAATTATGATTGTGGGTCTCTTGTGGCTTATTCAACCAACCAGGGTTAAGCAAATTCTTAGTTGTCCGGAGTTCAGGAAATATGCTTTCTGAATAAAATAAATACAATCCATTTTATTTCTAAAGTAAATTGGATTTATTTTAATCGCAGTAGGACCGTGAACCCCACTGCCCCCGTAGGGTGGTGCTTTATAAATTGTTCGCTTTTTTAGCCAGGACCAACCAGTAACTAAGCTGTATGCCGCCCAGAGTCGCTTCTTGTGAGATGGGCGGCCGTATAAATTTGATAGATACATAAAAATAAATTAAACAAAATAAAAACTAAGTGTAGCTGTTTGTGCAACAGCAGCCCCTATGTTTTGCCCCTCTTCTGCAAGATTGAACTATGAAGAGGTTCATTTAGCAACTCAGTCTCAGAAGTAGAAAATTCCCTTGAGGTCATCTAGTTCAGGGTTCCTCAAGCTTGGCGACTTGAAGACGTGTGGACTTCAACTCCCAGAATTCCCCAGCCAGCCATGCTGGCTGGGGAATTCTGGGAGTTGAAGTCCACACGTCTTCAAGTCGCCAAGCTTGAGGAACCCTGATCTAGTCCATTCACTGGAACATCTCTAGCGAAGGAAAATGGTCTTCCCTCCCTTTTCCCCTAAGCTGGAGCAGATGAGTATCTTTCTGTAAAGGGTTATCATCTTTATCCGATGGGCCAAGAGCAGCATCAGTTTTTCAGCAACACATCCGGGGAAAGAAAAGAGAAATCAAAGGGAGGAGGATGGATGTTGAGCGAATTAAACATTACATTAAGATGAATATGCAAGAATTGCTTCTTGGAGTGGAAGTAGCAGGTGGCCTGGGGGAGGGAGGAGGAGGCAGAGCACAGCGACTATTTGGGGAAAAGAAGGCTTATGGGTTATTTATTTGATTTAAATCCCACCGCTGTTCAGCTCAAAATGGCAAATACAGCGCTCCTTCTGCCCATTTGTTTCTCACAGCGACAACCCTGTGAGGTAGCCTCTTTCCCACCTCCCCTTGGACTGAGAGGGAGGGACTGGCCCAAAGTCAGCCAATGGGCTTCCGTGGCTGAGGGGGGACGAGAACCCGGGTCTCCCCACTTCTAGGCCAGCCCCTTCCCCTCTACACCCGATTGGCTCTTGGGCTAAGAGGGAGGGACTAGCCCAAGTCCAGCCAACGAGCTTCTGCAGCGGAGCAAGGATTAGAACGCAGATCCCCATTCCTGGCCCAGCACCTTCCCCTTTACACGACACCAACGGTGAGTTATCCATTCAGAATCCAAAGCAGATTGTTTTCTGAGCTGGACGTTCTCAAATCTGCAAGCTGATTCATATAAAGATGGGGACGCAGCTTTCAGAACTTGCATTTTGTGGGGAGAAATGTGACCTCACATGTGGAAGAGGCTAGATTTTGGGGGGGAGCTTGGAGCTTCCTGCTTTGTTAACCAAGATGTGCTTATTTGGGGCTCGCACTCCAATTTTCAGCTGTTTCTGATCTCAACACAGATGCAAACCTGCTCGGCATTCAGCAGCCCCATCCGTGGGGACTCCGAGCACAATGAAGCCACAGGCGGCACGCCTCAGGATACAGGATGGAAAAAGCAGGAGATTTAAATAAATTTTAAAAAGAGTCCAGAAGCCAGCCGTTTGAGCGATTCTGTCTGCTGAGGCTTTTTCAGTAGCGTAGTGGCACTTTCTCCCAATATCTCGATATAACGAGCGTTACTTTAAAAAGTTGCCATTCTTGGCAGGGACTAAGTTCATCCCCACAGCAAAATTCCCCCGTATGGAGCAGGGGGGTCTGCAGGGGGGTCAGAAAAGTCGAGATGGCCACCACAACCTTGCGATGGAAGGCCCCGAGTAAGGACATCCACGGGGTATGATAAAAAAAAGTCGAGACATAAGAGCAGATGGAACTTCAATTGTGCCCTCCTGGCCACCATCTTGACTTTTTTGACCATACTTGTGCTCCCCACCGGGGGGGGCACTTGCTATTATATCACATAATACCCAAGATCCATCTTTTCATCCAGCCTTTCTTGTGCGAATGGAAGAGACTCATTTTTATTCTGTATAAATTATTTTATTTCTTCATTCATCTTAGTTTTCCTCTCCCACCCATCTGATGATTTTAATGTCTATATTTTACATTAACCTTGTTATTTATATTAACCCTGTTTTTAAACTCCAAAAGAGTTTAGGGGAATCGGGTTATAAAGTCTCTAAATAAACCATTAAGCCATAATCAAACCTGTTGGGCCCGGTTCGTGCAGCGTGCTTGCCTGTTGTACAACACCCCCCCTCCCCCCCCCAAAACCAATAAGCCGAGTTAATGCTAACCCAGGTTAACCTGCTGGGTGAATGACAGCTGCTAGGTCTCCAGTTGATCTGGAAAAGCATGTTGGGTGGACACAGCCCTTCTTCCTCCATATCGTTGCTTGCTGGGAAGAGGTAATGCAGGTTCCTTGCCGTGTTCCTCCCTCCGTGGTAGAGCATGTACCAAGATTGATATGTTTTGGCCATCCTTTAAGGATCACCCTTGTTCTCAGTGAAGATGCTTAAAGCTCTGAAGTTTGGCATGCTGACAGATCAGCCATCCACAGACACACAGAGATAAACCTCATCTACATATCATTTACAAAATACAATCAAAACTCAAGGAAGGAGGCAGAGCGCTCGGAATACATCCTCCCTGCCAGCCGACACCTAGAGAAGCAGGAAGCAGCACCAGATGAACCATTAAGAAGCAGAAAATACACAAATTGCCCAGGAACCATCAAGGGTGGAATCCCACCCACCCCAGCCAAGACTGGGAGGACAATAGGGCGATATGGGCTCTAACCGTCCTTGGGGTGGTCAGCGCCCTGACGACGCTCCCTTGAATTATTCCCCAACTTTCCATCTTGCCTGGAAGCTGTTTATTATTAGATCTGTTTTATATTGTATTTAAACGAATTTTATTTTTGTTGTAAACCGCCCAGAGTCGTTTCAACGAGATGGGGGGTGACAAATTTGATAAATAATAATAATAATAATTTAAAAAAAAAACAGCCAGCAAACATCCTTCCTGCACGTGCTGATGACGTTACCTAGCCTGGTCGTGCAATGTCTGAAAACAACTAGGCTCAGAGGGCATGAAGAGGCCAACTGGAATTTAAGCATAATGCGAACATTGTGTGCAATACATCCCTGGCCCCTGAAATTGTGAGCGTGGGTGCACATGCTGGTGGGGGCAATGGCTTATTTGTATGCCTGGTGGGGGGGGGGGGTCAAAAGCGAAGCCGCTTGGGACTTTGTGCACTTTTCTGAGGAAGCCGGAACATTCACACAACATGTTTAACTCTGTTACTGAGCTAACCTATTTTCCGTATTTCTTGTCCTGGAGAGGAAAGTACTTGGCACATGTTCAGAGGCCCACTTTCCTTTGCATGCTTCCAAGCTGGGTTCTGCTCTTAGCCAACAGGTTCCTGGGCTGAACTTAGCAGCAACTAATTCCTGAATTCATTCATTCATTTGATTGATGGCCTGGCTTTATTTTGTACAAGTCAAGGTGGTGTATGTAATGCTCCCGCCTCCAATTTTCCCCACAACAGCCCTGTGGGGTGGAGTGGGATGGGCTGAGAGGGAGGGACTGGCCTAAAGTTAGCCAATGAGCCTCTGTGTCTAGGGGAGGACTAGAACTCACGTTTTCCCAGTTCCTAGTCCAGCACCTTCATCGCTACACCAACTAGCTTTCTTGCCCAACTGGAAAAAGTTTTTTTTCTTGGGTGTCAGCTAACATCTGTTTCTCCCAGCAAAAGCTCCTTTTTCATCTATCTTTTTGCAACTGAAATCTTTTTGCTTGCATCTTGTAAGACTCCCAGGAGGGAAAAACCAGTAATGGAGTCCTTGGTGCTCTCTGAGCCTGGTTGTTTGCTTGTGGACATTTCATTACCCCACTAGGTAACCTCATCAGTGCTAGTGAGTGTGGGGTTTGCTCCCTGTTTATATACAGTAGCTTGCCCTGCCAGTGTTGGTGGGGGGGGGGTTTCTCCTTGGCACTTCCTTGATTAGGCTGTGGTTTACTGCTGGATTGTTTGTCTGGTGTTAATCCCTGCTTATCTGGGTGTTGGTTGATGAAGAGGATGTGTTCTGGTGTTTTTGTTTCCTTCTTAGCTTTTTTTATTGTGTCTTTTGAATGGTGTGTAAATGTGGTTTATCTCTATGTGTCTATTGATGGCTGATTTGTCGGAATGCCCAGCTTCCAGGAATTCCTTCGCATTTTTGGATTTAGCTTGGTCTAGGAGGCTCCCAGTTTCCCAGCTGAGACTGTGGTTGAGTCTGTCCATGTGTTGTGAGATTAAGGAGTTTCCATCACATCTTCTGACTGCTGGTTGGTGTTCATGGATGCGCTCTGCCAGTCTTCTGCCTGTCTGTCCTACATAGTGGCTGTTACAGTCCTTACACTGTATGTTGTAGATGACTTCTGTTTTTTCTTCTTGGGCTACTGGGTCTTTTGGTTTACTTAGGGTATTTTGGAGGGCTTTCGTTGGTTTGTGTGCTACGGAGATGCCATGTGGTTGTAATAGTCTGTTGGTAGTTTCTGAGACGTTTCTGATGTATGGCAGTGTGATCCTTTCCATCGCTTGTGTTGGTTGTGTTGTAGTAAGCTGAGTGGTCAGGCCCTTTTGGATGAAGTTGCGTGGATATCCATTTTGTTGGAAGATGTTGAAGATGGTCTGTTTCCTTCTTCTGGGGTTCTGGGTTGCTGCAGTGTGTTTGTGTTTATCTGAATAATGTTCTTACACAGCTCCTCTTGTGGGAAGTTGGGTTGTTACTTTGGTAATGGAGCCCTTGGATAGTTGTTGTTTTTGACAGACTTGCATTTCTGGTTAGCCGTTAGCATCCCACAGAAGCATCCAAGTTCCTACTTGCCATCACTGTTCCTGCTCGCTGTTTTTTTATTCTGTTTTTAGTTGTTTTTGTGCTCTATTTTACATTGTTAGCTGTGCAGAGTCCTGTATATCAGATGGGCCGGCATATAAATGTATTAAATAATAAATGCTGGTGGATGGGAGAGCCAGGTTTTGCTTTATCATGTCTCTAACCCAGTGTTTCTCAACTTTAGCCACTTTAAGATGTGTGGACTTCAACTCCCAGAATTCCCCAGCCAGCCATGCTGGCTGGGGAATTCTGGGAGTTGAAGTCCACACATCTTAAAGTTGCCGAGGTTGAGCAACACTGCTCTAGTCTGATGTGTTTCTTGTTCACTATGTAAAGGGATTTTTTTGGGGGGGGGGATGCAGACGTGGGGTGTCATATCTTCACATGCACTATTTCTATTTCATGCCCAGGGCAGTTTTTCGTGACATTTGCTGCAGGATTCAGCTCTCAGGGCTAATGTTCCGTCTCCTAAAAAGCTATGTAAAGTTACTAGCCCTTAGGGAGGGCGCTTTCTGAAATGAGCTCTAACTTTTGAAATCTCAGCAGTTCACTGATGGCTGTCACCTTGGCGGGGGAGGGAAAAACTGACCACTGGGCGAAATGTTGCCTTTAAAAAATGAAGGCCAGCGGACACCCTTCTCAAAGAAAGGGTTCAAAAGGAGTTTGGAGAAAGAGTGAAAAAAATTGAATGAAAGCCACATTTCACCAAGTGCAGGTAGATATTAGGGGTGTTGTAGTTCTCATGCATGTAGATCAGTGCTTCTGAACCTTAGCCACTTTAAGATGTGTGGACTTCAGCTCCCAGAATTGATGTAGATAGTGCCACAGCCTCCAATATCACTCCATCACCAGCCACCCCAGCTCATCTTCAGTTGTGCGAATCCAGGAAATGGGTTAATTCAGAAACCAGGCGCAAGGTGTTATGCGAAAGGCAACCAGGAGCCAGAGAGGGAGGGCGAGAAAGAGGAATGACTGTAGGCTGTGGGTCCCCTGCAGCGGGTGCTAGAAATCCAGCCAACGGCTTCATCTTGAACCCCCATTGTTTTGACAGCTCGAGGCGCAAACCGTTCCACTTAGAGGCGACACGCCAGACCCAACTCCTCTCGGCTTCCTCCAAACACCAGACGCTGCTTTTGCTTAATCATTGTTTCCGCGGAGGGCTTTCTCTTCTCCCATTGCTTAATTTGCCTTCAAGCAACATTAATATAGATAAATAATACTGCCGCACTAGAATCGGTGGCTTGGAGATCTGGCCTCGGGACTGGGTTGGCTGCCAGCTCGCTTGCTTTCCGTAATAACGGCCATCTGCAAAAATCCACCTGCTTCTCTCTCCGTTGGCCTTTGCTGTCAGAGTTGTTCCATCCTGGGGTCCCTAAAAGCAGTGTTTTCTCACAAGATTTGGGTTTGTTTTTTTGCCTAGCCTTATGGTCAGGCAGGATATGTTTTGCAAGATGTAAGCTGCCAAGAGGGAAGAGCGAACTCTCCTGCCAATATTGGGGGTGAGTTTTTTGCAAGAGATGAGCCGCAAGAAGGAGGGGGAGAGTAAATCTTTCTGGAGTTCCTCAGATGGTGGTTTGCGAGAGGTGAACCGAGTCCCTGTGGAGCTGGGCAGCCTTATAAATTTAATCATAAATAAGTACAATAAGAATAAATTAAAAAGAGTGTTAACGAGAGCGAGGTCATGAGGAGGAAGAGGAGGAGGAGAGCAAAGTGGGTGGTGCCAATATTTTTATTTGATTTGATTTGATCCTGTTCCTTAGCTGCTTTGATGCCCTTTCTTTCTTCCAACGTCTCAAAAGGGCCCATTTAACCATCCCAGTTTGACCCTTTCAAAAACACCGTGTGGTACATTAGTCTGAACAGGAAGGACCGGCTCACTTTTCATGGGAAAATGGGAAAACGAAGCCGCCTTTTCCCCTCCGTTATGCAACATGCCAACCCCTAAACCACACTGCTCTTATGGATCTCAGTGTGATCCCTACGATGGACAGATGGATTGGTGCGTGTAAGTAAGAGGCGGGTGTTGATCATGCCGTTGCAGCCCCCACCACACTGTTTTGAGCCCCCTCCCTGCCGACACTCCTCCTTTGTGCAAACTTTAGCAGACAAACTGATGCATCGCAACCCCTTTTTGCTTTTCTTGTTGCCCACTAAATCAGGAGGAGTCGGGTAGCACTTTTTCCGACGAACAGATGCGTCGGAGGGTCGCTCTGAAAGCTATGAAGCTTCTGCCTTTTAATAAAACTGATTCGTCGGAAAAGGCGCTACCAGATTCGTTCTGATTTTTTGCCGGCGTAAACTCACCCCGCTCTCCTCCTACAGTTGTTTCCCCCCAAAGCTGTGCCGGCCCAAGAGAGGGTTTGCCCCCTTGTCTCTGATTTCTGTTTTGCAGATTTCTGCTCGCTGCAGTCCTTTCCCTGGGCTGGATCAGACTAGAGATCCACGGAATCGTGGCGCAAGTGGAAACTACGAATGAGATGCAAATAGAATTGGATTATACCTTGCCACCGAGGAAGAAAACAGAAGGTGGGGAGGGAAGAGAAGCAGGCAGGCTTGGGGTATTATGATGAGGAGGACGTCAGGAAGAGAGAGAGAGAGAGAGAAAATTCTGCCAGGCTGGATTTGATTTGCACATGAATAATAATTGTGGCAAGATTGAATCAGACACACAAGAACACAAGAATCTTTAAACAGCCAAGCTGGATCAGGTCAAAGGCGTTCTGAACGCAGTCTTTGTTTCTCACGGTGGCCCACCTGATGCCTCTAAAATGCCCACCAGCAGAAGACAGAGACCGGTCCTGAATAGCCCTCGACAGATCGGCTTCCCGTAAATTCATCCAATCCCCATTTCTGTCCATCCAAGTTAGCGTCCATCGCTGCCTCCTGGGACAATGAGTCCCACAAGTTAACCAAGCACTAAGTGAAAAGGTGCTTCTGTTTCTGTTCGATATCTCCTTTCCGGAGCTTCCTGGGACGGCCCCTTGTCCAAGTGTTTGGAGCAGATGAGCGAACCCCCTGCGACCACGCCCTGTGTTATTTCGTATGTGTGGATCATGTCCCCCTCTTATAACGAAGGGGTTCAGATAGAGCTTTTTCCAGCTGTATTATATCCTTGCATTCCAGATGTGGGTGTAGCATAGATTAACATAATAACCTTACAATCTGGCAGCGCTTTCTCCCTCGTAAAACCCTAGCACCGAATCTGCCTTCTTCACGGGGCCTGCAGAAGGACTTTACATCTTCCTTGAGCTATTCACAGCGGTTCCAAGATCCTTTTCCTGGTTAGTTACACCCAGCTTAAACCCCATCAAAGTGTATGTGAAGTCTGGAGTCGGAGGGTTACCCTTATGTGCATCACATTTACTTTTGTCATTCGGTTTGTTTTGACTCTTTCCAACCCCATGTCTATCATTTCACCAAGATTTCACCTACTCCAGAAAGATTTCTTCTTCTACTAAGCATTATGGTCCGTGTGGTGTCTCTGCACCTTGATCTTTAGGCTAGATTTGTCATAGCCTTTCTCCAAATAGCAGGCCTCTCTTTATTCCATGGCTTCAGACCACCCCCATGACTTTTAAAGCCCTGTTATTACCTTGACTCTGTCTGTTTGATTCAGGTTTGCAACGCCTGTTGACATCCTCTCGGTTTCTTTAATACCGAGTAGCAGAGCGGCTTTCGCACTCCTTTCCTTCATCAACAACGAGAGATGCCTTACTCTTTCTCGCTTCCAGCCATCAAAGGGGGATCATCAGCATGTCTGAGAACGGTTGATATTTCTTCCAGCAATTAAATTCCAGTTTCTACTTCCTCTGCTCCAGCATCTCATGATCTTAAGCCACGCATGTAAAAAGGGGCAGAGTTTCTACTATACTCTTGCAGCCACTCACTTGACTTTTTTGCCCCTTCTCCCGCAGATGCCTCCAGGCCCATCTAGCCCATTGCATAGCACAGGAAGGAGAAAGAAGCCCAAAAATGTGTACATAAATCTCACTATAAATTAAATTTGCATTTGACACATTGCAGTTGCTGGAATTCTTCCATCATCAAATCTTTGCTTTTCTGCATTCAAATGTCTTACAGAAGTTCCTAGATTCTTCTGTGCCTGTTAATTATTCCAGTCCAGTTTGTTCTCTGACCCTTCACACCGAGATTATGGTGTTCTGATGGGCTGGGTGGAAGCATGTCAGCTTCAAGGTCTGGATCATAAAAGGTAGGATTGGAAGTAGTGGGTCAAGATGCTCCCTCAACATAGTTGTAGGAGGGGGATTCTCTGGGTCTTGAGGATCTCGTCTTGATCTTCTTCTTGTGTGTGGCTATGGGAGGAGGCAAGAGGCGTCATATTGTGGTAGGAAGAATGCTCCCTTTGAATGAGGAATCAAAGCAATGGGAGATAGACGCAACCAAGTATATTTTTTTGGCAGGCCCAAACTACAGTTCTCATCAAAGAACTGCAGAACAGCCCCAGAGAAAGCCAGGTTCCAGATTATATACTCTTTGGGTTCTTACACTCCATAAGAAAGATAAGGGAAATATTGTAAATCACAGTGTGACCCTTACACCAGAATGCCTTTAATAAGAGATTGGGAGGTGACCTTACTATGGCACCTTCACACTATAAGGCAGTGTTTCCCAACCTTGACAACTTTAAGGCACGTGGACTTCAACTCCCAGAATTCCCCAGCCAGCATAGCTGGCTGGGGAATTCTGGGAGTTGAAGTCCACGTGCCTTAAAGTTGTCAAGGTTGAGAAACACTGCTATAAGGATTCTGTTCTGTTAGGAGGACATCAACATGTTCTGTAAACAAGAGCATTTATGGTATCTGCATACTTTTTCCTTTCACACCATTCCATCCACACCCTAAGAAAGAACAATTGTCTGGTCTCCATTATTTGTCTCCACTCCAGGGTCACAGGGCGAGCTAATTCCATGTGTACTTTTATGACAGTTCTGCTTTAAATCATGAACGGGCTAAGTCTAAAACAATAAAGAGCATAAATGAGGAATGACATGAATTAAACCTTCACCACGTGAAACTCTGGGACTAACGTTGTGCACCCGATGGAGTCAGGTGACGTGATTGATGCAAATTCCATAATCTCCATGATTGGCCCATCATGGTTTGTATTAGACCCTCATTGTATGCCTCCAGCTGAGAACAACCCTTCAGCCAGGGGAATGACACATGGGCCAGTGTAGAAGTGCCACACTAGAACAACACACACACACACACACCCATTTCAGCCCCAAATGGGAACCTCAAGTTCACATGTTGGCCTTCCATCTACAGTACATCACCAGATGGTTAAGGAACAGTTGGATGGCTTCTGAGTTTCTGTAAATGTCTAATGAGAGTTATGTTTGGGTGGAGAGAACCTCAAAGCATGTATTGAATATTTGATTCGTGAGGGGGAGGAATGGGGTTCCTGTCAAAATCAACCACCCCCTGAAGTACAGACAGCCAAGTCTAACGCTGCAGAATCCTTGAACGATATGTTCTTGTCACCTGTTAATCAACAAGGATTGGATTATATACTCCTGTAGGCTTTCATGATGGGTATCTGTTGGGCAATGTTGAGCTTCAGGGTTTAGTGACCGTGGTCTAGAGAGCAGATGTCCTATAGGTCACCAACACAGACAAGGCAAGCTACTGTATATAAACAGAGAGCAAACCCCACTCCCTTCTAGCACTGAAGATGTTACCTTGTCAGGTAACGAAACGTCTGCAAGAAAACAACCAAGTGCAGAGAACCTCAAGGACTCCACACTGAAACCTTGGAACTACCATTCCAGAATTCAGATTCCAGAATGCTGGACAACTACTTCCTACGCGTGGCTTCCTAATTCTCTGCAATAAATTGACTTATCTGCCTTGCGTCCTCTTTGAACGCAGAGCGGGGAGAGAGGTGTGACGCTGCGCCTCGCAAAAAAGATTTGAGAGGGAATCAATGCCAACTGCAACTGGAGCAACTGGGGGCAGGAGGCGTTCCCAAGGATTCTCTTGCTGCAGATCCAATATTGTGATGGATCCTTCCACAACATCCTCTTTGCCTCCACATTCGCACGCCCGCTTTTATAAAATCACCGCGCGTCATTGCGTGTCATTCTGCTGTACTCCGACTCCCATCCTTCTCAGGCAGCCAAGTAGGAAACCCAATGCCTGAAGGTTAAGGCACCGTCAAAGAAATCTACAATACTCAGAGACTATGCAAGATCCCAGTTCAGAGGACAGGAAACAATGAACTGAATGGGGATCTTTCTTACACATATAGTCCACATCGTCATTATTTTTTAAAAGGTACTTTAAAGCAGGGTTCCTCAATCTTGGCAACTTTAAGACGGGTGGACTTCAACTCCCAGAATTCCCCAGCCAGCAAAGTTCTGGGAGTTGAAGTCCACCCGTCTTAAAGTTGCCAAGGTTGAGGAACCCTGCTTTAAATCATTTCAAGCTTGGTGAAGTCTTCTTTGTTCCAGCCTGCATGCATGTGCTCACTCCTTAAAGGCACAATCAGTGGGCAAATGTACTCTGAATTGCAACCGTCTGTGCGTCTTAGAACCGCCATATGGCAACTTTAAAAACTTTTCTTTTCCATAATCATTCTTGCATCCAAGATGAGGATGACTGACAGCCACCCAAGATGCTAACTGGGGATGCTGCAATGAAAAGAGCAAAGAACACGCCATATTCCTTTGGAGCAAATGGTCCATCTGCTCCCTTTTTCAAATTTATGTTTTGGGGGATTTTGTGGCCCCTTGCAGAAGCCGGATCGTCAAGATCCAGTTTAAATGCAACAAATCTTGGGGCTTCGTCATCTCTGCTTCTTTCCATTAGACTAGTGTGTCTCAATCTTGGCCCCTTTAAGATGAGTGGACTTCAACTCCCAGAATTCCCCAGACAGACAGAATTCTGGGAGTTGAAGTCCACACATCTTAAAGTGGGCAAGTTTGAGAAACTACGTGTTAGAAGAATGGGGCAGGAAACTTTCTCCCACATTTCGTCCTTGGTCTTATGTTTTATGCTGGCTGGGGAATTCTGGGAGTTGAAGTCCACACATCGTAAAGCCGACAAGGTTGCGAAACACTGATTTACAGTGTTGATGGAATGCATTAGTGACTGGCTATAGTTTTCTTCTAATGATTTGAACCATGCTAAGCAAGTGTTTGTTAATTCAAAGCTCAGCAGAGGTACAAGGACAGGCTAAAACATCAGTTCAAAATATCTCATAATACTATATGCTTCTAATGTTCTATTGAAATATATTAGTTTCAAATGTGTTATCCATCCATCTGTATTTTGGTACCTGTACCCGATGTTCTTCCCAGTGCTACTACTTCCTTATATTTTTTTCAAAGCGTAAAATAAAGAATTGAGAGGAAACCTCACCCTCAAATCACGCAGGAATGCTCAATCAGTCAATGAAACAATACTCCAGCTTCCTACAATACAGAGCAGGAACCAATGCTCTGTTTTTCATTGTACAATAACCTCTCCAGCCATTAAATCCGAAGGGGAGGCTTGGGGGCGAGCTCTTCTGATGGGGCTTTTTCAGCAAGGGGGGCTAAGGGGAGGCTTCACAGGGATGGGAAACCCTGGAGCAGAAAATTCAGCTCCAAACCGCCACTGAGACCGATTCAAAAGTTCTTAAGCCCCGTGAGAATGAGATAAAAAACCAGAAGCCTCTTCTGCAGGGGAGGAAATGTCTGTGGAAGGGCAAGGCAGTATTCCTTTTATTTGTTAGATTTATATCCCAGCTTTTGGGCTGAGTAGGAGAGATTAGCCCAGAGTTCCCAAGGAGCTTCCATGACTGTGGGGAGATTCAAACCTGGGTCTCCCTGCTCCTAGTCCAGCACTTTCAAGTCCTTCAGGGAGCCTCCATGGCAGGGGGGTGGGGGGACTAGAACCTGGCTCTCCCCACTCCTAGTCTAGCATCTTCACTGCTATACCACAATATCTTTGATTTAAAGCAACACTTTAAATGGTGGAAATTTACTCCCCCAAGTTTCAAGTTTTTGCTGCCTGTTTTGGGAGGAGGTCCATTCCACCAATTCCATGGAAAGATCAGCTCTGTCGAACTTCTCCGTCTCCTTGAACGGTTTCCATTGCAGTGTTATGTAAGTATAAAAATTGACTCCTGGCCTTGCTTCTTTCCTATGCCCTCCCCACCTCATTTTCCTTTTATGCCGTGACTTTGAAACTCTCTACCCGTGCCCAGGGATCGAAGTTCACTTTATCAAGAGTACGTCAGTCACCCAGTAAGTGTTTTCTCCCAAACATCCTCCCAACAAATTAATGTGAAACCATTGAATCTTTCCTGGGGCTATTTTCCTCCCACCCCTTTCCAACTCCAGCTACAGTGGAGGGTAGAGTCTTCAGGGGGCAGCTGCCAGCCCGCAGACCCATTCTGCTGATCTGCTGGGACCAATCTGAACATGAGGATGCGCCCCCCCGAAGAGAGTCAGACTTTTGGGCCTCGGGGATCCCCGCATGTCTGTGCCAGATGCTTCAGTCTTCTGTTCGTCAACCTGAAGAAACAGCTGGTCCTGGTCCTGATTGCTCTCAAGAGGAAGCCCCGTCCTCTCGAATCACCAAAGGATTATTAACAACATTGTGTATTAAAAGTACTTGACCCATGAGGAAGAATACGTTGCCTTTAACATCGTGCACCACTGAATGAGCCCAGGCATCGGTTTCCATCCAGACCGTCTAAGATCCACAGGGGGAAAATCATCATCGTGAACTTCCTTCCACGTGAACCTTTTTTGTTCTTAATTTGCATTAAATCTGGGGACTGCCTGTTCCACTCGAGCAAGTATTTATCCCAGAGAGTTGAGCAAGCAAGGAAGGAAAAAGGACATCCAAGGATGAAGAAGGGCTAATCAAGGCACTGCGGAGAAGCAAGTTAAGAGGTTCCCATGGCAACTTTTGACCCAACTTCCTTTGGACGTGGGGCGACGGACAGGAGGGTGTGTGTGTGTGTGTGTGCTTGTGCCTGGCTGCGTGTGTCAAGGCTGTGGGAGGGGATAAGTGATTACAAACCAAAAGAAGAGAGCAAAGACGGAGACATGAAAAGTGGTCAGAAAAAGCATCAGACCCAACCCCATAGTTTGTCTGCACCAACGGTGCATCTAGGAGAAAGGCCTGTTACCTCTTCTCTTCTCTTCTCTTCTCTTCTCTTCTCTTCTCTTCTCTTCTCTTCTCTTCTCTTCTCTTCTCCTATTCCGTTCTGCTCTTCTCTTCTCTTCTTCTCTGTTCTTATTCTATTCTATTCTATTCTATTCTATTCTATTCTATTCTATTCTATTCTATTCTTCTCCTCTCCTCTCCTCTCCTCTCCTCTCCTCTTCTCATCTGATATACTGCTCCTGCCCTTGGAGGTTCCATGGATCGATCCCAGGCAAGATGCCCTGAATGGTCAGAAAGGAATTCTCTCCCTGGCCAGGCAGGAAGCAGCGAAGACGACCAATGGTTCAAGTTCTCAACTCAACTGTTGCTCGGACCCCGAATCAACCCACCCACCTAAAACACCAAAGAATTCAAAACTAAATGAAGCAACTGTCTGAGCCCCCAAATCATTGTATCATTTAGATTATTTATATCCTCCCAACATCATGAAAATTATTGTATTGGGTTACACATACTTATTATAATACTTATATATAATGATATTACGTTGTTTAGAACGGGGTTTCTCAACCTTGGCAACTTTAAGATGTGTGGACTTCAACTCCCAGAATTCCCCAGCATGTGGGCTGGGGAATTCTGGGAGTGGAAGTCCACAGATGCTGGCTGGAGAATTCTGGGAGTTGAAGTCCACACATCTTAAAGATGCCAAGGTTGAGAAACCCTGGTTTAGAAGATACATTAAAACAATCTTATTTATTTCAGCTGAATGAAAAACAAGGCATTGTCTATTTTAGCTTTCCCCATGCTGACAGCCACTGGATGGGTTAGATTTCTGTTCCCATAATCTCCAGCCAACACTTTCGGAGATGTGATAATGGTATTGGCGACCGCCAGCCCCAAACTGTTAGCCCCTTTCAGGAAATGTAGAGTTTTAAGGGTCAAAAGAGATGTCCTAAGGGGATACACCTATTGAATTTAGGCCGAAAATGAGGAGACTCGTACAAAAAATTGGCATTTTGCAGCAGAATGTCAGCCAACTAATTTGGGCATGCTTTGATGGGGTTAGAGCAATGGTGTTCAGAGGCTGCACACTGGCCCTGGACTGCCCACCTTTAATTTAATTTATTCCATTATTCTGGATACAGAATTTCTTACTGCATTCAAGCCTCGTGTCGTATAACTTGGCTTCTCAGCAGCTGTTTAGACAAAACCATTTAAAATCCTCCCAAGTAGCCGCCGTGCCATTTGCTTAAGGCTGTTCAAAACAAGCAAGCCAGCCAAACGAAGATTTTGCTGGCCATTTCGGGAAGACAGGCGCGGCTTGAGCCATCACAGTCAAAATGAGCTCCAGAGAGCCACTGCCTCGCAGGAAACTTGGCATCAAAGACCTCACATCCCTGGAGCTGTTGCAGCTCACATCTCAGCACACCCGCCTCCTGGGACCAGCACAAATGTCCATCGTGCAGCTCCAAAAGATTATATGGGGCGTGGGGTAAACTTTTGTCTGGCCAACAGGCAAAAAACTAATTTATGCTGCCTGGGGCCCAAAGAAAGATGTACATCATGCTATGACATTATATATTACATTAATTATATCTGAATCCCAGCTGTGTCCAAGGAACCTAAGGGTTCTTGGGGCTCTGAGTCTGGTGGTTTCTTGCAGACGTCTCATTATCCAACTAGGTAACATCATCAGGGCGAGGGAGGGTGGGCTTTGCTCCCTGTTTACGTACAGTAGTTTGTCCTGCCAGGTTTTTTGGGGGGGTCCTCCTGGGTGCCTCCTTCTTTTGTTGAAATATGGGGGAAATGGTCTGCAGAAATGATCTTGGGAGATGGGAGGAAGAGCCACAGACAGGACAACCAGTGTGTAAAAGGTGTCTCAGCCCACAGAAGGAAAAGGGGCGTGGGAAGCGTCTCAGAAGGGACCCTCCCGAGTTTTCTGGAGAGTAAAAGGAGAGGAGGGGAGAAATACTTTCAGTCTTGCAAGATTCTGTTAATGTAACCTTACAAGAAAGATAAAGCTAGTACTCCTGGCTGTGTTTCTTGTCTGGACTACCTCAAACGGCAAACATCAATCTTGCAATCTGCTGGGAGAGGACGTGGCAGACTGAAGACGTGTCTGTGGGAATTTGGAGGTCTTCTACTCCAGCTCCTTGCCCAAGGAAAGAATCTCAGGCCACTGAAGACAAATGGCTGTTCAGACTTGAGGACCTCCAGAGATGGAGCTCCCACAACTCCAGAGGTGGGCTGTAGCAGTGCTAGCTGAGTTTTTGGTCTGGTGCAACCTTGGGACTCTTCTTACATCTGTCTCACCTCTTCATCATCTCACCTCCAGGTTCAGTAGACCCAGTTCTTCTCACCTATGCCCACAGAACATGATCTCCAACCTCCTCCCCATCTCGACCACCCATTCTTGGAGGCATCTTGTACCCTGCAATGCGGGTTGAAATGCTTTCTTCGCCTTTCTGAGACATTTGTGGCCCAAAGAACCTTCCAGCTGAAGACATCTCATCTCTGCAACCGTTCTATGGTTTGGGACAGACTTTTCTCCAAGCGTGAAGGCGAACGGCGGTTTTGCAGTGAGTTTGTGAGGAATTGAAGGATTCAATTAACTCGTGTTTTCTGCAGTAACACAGTGGGGATCTCACGTTGGTTTCCTGAGAACAGATGCTCAGCTGGGGGAAGGCGAATGACAGCACCGCGGTGTAGAAAAGAAAGAAAGGTTTAAAAGACAGAGGAAGAAAGATGAAAAGATGGGAGAGCAATTACTGGGTGATCTGGAGAACCACACAGCAAACTTGGCACCTCAGCCAGCCTTTCCCCTCCAGAACTGGATTTCAGTTCCCCGTTTGCTGCACGATGAGAAAACCAAAAGATCTGGAGGACGGGAAGCCGAAGAAAACTGCCATTTGTATGCTTTTTAATGGACAGATGATGTGACTGTGGGGGAAAAAAACCCATACTCATTATGGCTTATTAGAATGGAACATATCCATAAAATTAGTTACACCTGTTTAGTTTTTATCTTCTCCAATTCCTGTTGCAATTATATGCATGCCTCCTCAGAAGTAACACTCACTGGGTTTGGCCACCTTTATTTCTGTGCACGGATTATTGTCCATAATAGCCTGTTCCTTCTATTTTAAGATCAAGTCTTTGGCCATCTGAGCTTAATAAAAGTTTAGCGAAGGACCACTTATCTTTCTACTGGGGGAAAGGTTAGGGGGAGCAATGGGCTCAAAGTGGCTTTTCTAATTTGAAAAATGAAAAAAGATTAGTCTGGGAGGAGCAACAGGCACCAGCAGGAAATCTGACATATCTATCATTAAAACCTAACCAAGCAATGTTTAAATAGAAAATCCAGCTAAAAACTGCTGATCAGGCAACAGAGAAACAAACAACCACTAGACCAGTGTTTCTCTACCTTGGCAACTTTAAGATGTGTGGATTTCAGCTCCCAGAATTCCCCAGCCAGCATTTGGGGATTTCAACTCCCAGAATTCCCCAGCCAGCATGCTGGCTGGGGAATTCTGGGAGTTGAAGTCCACACATCTTGAAGTTGCCAAGGTGGAAAAACACTGTACTAGATAACCAAAGGATTTCCTGTGGAGGGGAGCTTCACCAGTCAGATGTAGTCAAACAGGTGTTTTTAAACCTTTCTTCGCATGTGGGTTTACAGTACGCAACTCCGATATTTCTGATGTGAATTATTTCTTTTTCTTTCACCACTGGTCTTTTTTCAGACTAGGCTTTTAAAATGACAACAGCACGGACTCTGACACTTTGACTCCAATACATCTTTGGCTCCAGGACTTCCCAAGGCATTTCAAGGCCTCCGTATGGAATTGGAGAGACCCGATGCTGAGAGGCTGATCTAAGGATGACCTCCGTATAAGAGAGACGTGGGTAGATGATAGGAGACCTGTCCAATTTGTAGAGGAGCCAAACTTCTATTGGGCATGGTCTGGCTAGCAGGGAACTACCACGGCAGACACTCTGCTCGTTACTTTGCAGCCCTGGCACAGGGGTATCCCCAGGCGAGTCAAAAAAGTCAAGATGGCAGCCAGAACCATGCAACTGAAGCACTGCCCTGCACCTAGAAATTGCATGTCTCTTTGCTTTTTTAACTCCCCCCCCCCCCCCCGGGGACCCCCTTGCTCTGAGAAGTCCAGAAAGTTATCCTTCCCCTCTTCATGCCCAAGAATCATGATCTGTGCCCAGCAGCCCTGGTC
Source organism: Liasis olivaceus (assembly GCA_030867105.1). Taxonomy (NCBI): domain Eukaryota; kingdom Metazoa; phylum Chordata; class Lepidosauria; order Squamata; family Pythonidae; genus Liasis; species Liasis olivaceus. The sequence continues at coordinate 7,400,697 of CM061349.1, forward strand.
GCAAATTTCAGTTCTGCTCTGGGATGAACGGCCTTTGGGGGTGTCTTCCTTTACGACCTGCAACGCATGTCGACAGCCGATCTGCCTCGGCAGAAGAATGTGCAAAGTAGAACACACTGGTGGGCTGGATAATGTTGCGACGGAGGTTTTGACTGAGAAATCTCTCTTTTTCTTCATCGCTTTGCTTCCGGACAATACACACAGGTGGGAGAAGTCTCTTCCACCGCCTGGACCTGCAGCTGGTGGAGGGATAAAGCGGGACTCGACGCTACAAATAGTATCATCTTCTGAGCACAAAGGGCCTGGCCATTAGGTCGAAGCGTGGTGGACTTGCCCTGACTGGCTATGTATTACTCCCAATACTTTTTTTAAAAATAGGTATATCTCAAATTTTAAATATGGATGTAAATAGGGTGACAGTTGAGGATAAAGGAGATGGACAGAAACATAGAGAATAAAGGACCGTCCATGGAGGGGTTATGAAATCTTACAGGGATGGTAAATATTTGTCCACACCAGTGTTGCTCAACCTCGTCGATTTTAACCTGTGTGGACTACAACTCCCAGAATTCCCCAGCCAGCATGGCTGGCTGGGGAATTCTGGGAGTTGAAGTCCACACAGCTTAAAGTGGCTGAGGTCGAGAAACACTGGTCCACACAGATAGCAAAAACTAGGAATATCTTGGGAGGGGAGGGGCGTTGCAATAGTCAAGACAACAATTGCAACTGTGCAATCAAAGCCCCCCTTTTTACATGCATCGCACGTTGAAAAAGGACAGGGATTCAACTGCATGCTTGCAGCCACCCTCTGGACTTCGGGACTTCCAGCCCTGCATTAGGATAAGTCAAGGTTCAGACCTACTTAGTGGCGGTCAGAGTGACAAAGTGTGTGTCCTTCTCTGTATGTCTGGACTCTGTCATCGGCAGGTTGCAAGGATGTTTTTGTAGGTAACGTCACCCATATTTGCTGCAAGTTGGGGGTCTGGAAATCACCAATGATGCTTTTCTTAAAGCGGCATTTGATTTGAATCCACTGATTTTTTTTATTTTTTTTTTACATTGGAATAGGGGAGCAGATGGCTCACAGGTACTTTTTGGGGGAGGACACATTGATTTTCAAGAGATGGCTGTTTTCTGGTTTAATATCATGTTTCTATTCTTTTCTATACAAGTGTAAGGGAGTCCAGGAAATTCTAAATCTTATTTTTTGTTGTATAAGTCGTGGTTTAAGGTCCATTGACACCCTTGCTATAGAAGTGAAGACACTCTCCCATCGTCTAGCGAATAGAGAAACCTCTAATTCTTTATTCTGCTCACCTCTTAACCTTCGCATGTCAAACTGATTTATTGATAACAAATATCTCTAAAAGCTAATTGTAGGGGTTTTTTTAGTTTTACAGGGTTTAACAAGTGGTTCTAGTCTCTCAGAAGCTAAAAAGGCTGCTGGTCCAAACAATGTTGTTAACAAATGTTGTAGCTGTATATATTGTCATTGGGTGACATCTGGTAGAGGATATTCATCTCTGAACACAGCATATGTTAAAAATGCATCTTCCTCATCTCTCACTTGGTCCAAAGTCAATATCCTCGCTGATTGTCCCCCAATCCTGACATTACCCGGATGTTTCATTAAGCCTTTTTTCTGCCACCCATCCTTAACGGCGATGGGATATTAGTCTTTATACAAAGATTTCTTCCTGCGGTATTTGCCCACACCAGTGTTGCTCAACCTCGTCAATTTTGGCGAGCTGGCTGGGGAATTCTGGGAGTTGAAGTCCACACAGCTTTAAATCGACGAGATTGAGCAACACTGGTACGGGTAAAAACTGAATCCAGGACTTATCCAGTCCTGTCTGACTGCAACTTCTTAGATGCCATTTGAATATGTTAGAAAAACTTCCTGATCCATGTCACAGCGGACTAGTCTCCCCGGGGGGGTTGTGGGTTCTCCACCTCTGGAGGATTTTAAGAAGAGGCTGGACAGGCACCTCTCAAAGATGGTAGAACTGGTTTTCCTGCACAGTGCAGAGGGTTGGGCTAGATCAGTGTTGTCCAAACTTGGCCACTTTAAGATGAGTGGATTTCAACTCCCAGAATTCCCCAGCCAGCAGGGCTGGCTGGGGAATTCTGGGAGTTGAAATCCACTCATCTTAAAGTGGCCAAGTTTGGACAAGACTGGGCTAGATGATCCTTGGGGGTCCCTTCGAATTCAACAGTTCGGCTTCAGAGTAAACCTAAACAGATCCATTCTGAAATATCCATGCTGTATTCCCTCTGGGGCTGTGGGGATGTGTGCGCAGACATGCCTATGCGCTAAGCTCAACTTGTCAGATTTGCAATGCTTGTTTGTGGGTTTTTTTCTCATTCTCTCGAGGCTCACAGGCCCCAAACTGTTTATTTTCTATTTTTCCCTTCCTAAATTGATTGGTATCAGCTTTCAGTGGCAAAACGGTGCTTGGATCTTCTTAGGCGGGCAGGAAGAAACACACAGACACACAAACATAACCACCGTAAACAAACTATAATACGAGCACAATAACGGCACAAACAAAACAGTAACATATCCAATTCACAAAGGACTTTTAATTCTTCTTGATTGAACAAACCGAGCACCAGGTAATACTAAAAAATATGGGGGGGGGGAAACAATGGGCATAAACAAAGAGCAAAATTGCGCACACATGCACACAGAGGCACACCAAGCTGATCTTAAGAGAAATACAAGCATTTCCATGACCCAAACTCAGTATTTCTTGGGCAAATCAAGATACAGTATTACAGAAATACAGTATTACTAAGACAGGGAAGAGGTGGTGTCCAGATATGAAGACGCATAGCTGTAATTGTAAGGCTTTCAAAGCTTATGACTTATTTTTCAATACCATTTCTTGTACCTTTAAATATCATGGATCCATAGAAAGGTCTGCAAACTTTTCCAGCACTTTGCAATAATAAAGTTATTTATTTATTTATTTATTAAATTTGTATGCAGTTAGCTGCCAATCAACAATCAATGCCTTCACTGATATGCCTTAGGACATTGTTTTCCAACCTTGGCAACTTTAAGATGTGTGGACTTCAATTCCCAGAATTCCCTGGCTGGGGAATTCTGGGAATTGAAGTCCACACATCTTAAAGTTGCCAAGGTTGGAAAACACTGTTCTACAGGATGTTTTTCAGGGACATTCAGGCTGAAAAAAGGGTCTTTCCCAGCTGAACCTGGAGATGCTGAAGATTGAACTCAAGGCCCCCTGCATGTGGCTGGGGAATTCTGGGAGTTGAAGTCCACACATCTTCAAGCGGTCAAGTTTGGAAACCACTGCCTTAGGATATAAGGACAATAAACCTTCAGCAGGACTAATTATGAAGCACTAAAGGCTTTAGTAAACGTTTTCCCAATTTTTTTTCAAAAATGCTGGCTCAATCGATGGAGCCCTCGCCACCCAAGCTGGACCCATCAAACCCACACGCTCTAGAAAGGGTGGAACAGATTTTGGGGATGAGGCAGCAAGGGGACAATTCACGTCCCCGTCGTGAATTCATTTGGCCAAGGACCGCTCAGGCTGGGGGTGCAGCGTCTTGCAGAGCCCCGCCCTTTTTCGACCCCCCCCCCCGTGAATGCCCCAGGCAGCTGCACTGAACATCTCTGGAGAGGTGGAGGGCAGGAGGCGGGGCCATGTACAAAGGGGGCGGGGCCGCATCTTGCACATGAACAGTGGCAGGATCTTCAATTTTATGCTGGAATGTTGGAATGAGGTTTAGGGGGATTTTGGGCTGAGTGAACCACATTAAGCCTGTTTTGTGTTTCTTCTTCAAAATGGTGATGAGCCAGAGACGTTCTGGGTTAACGAACAGGACTCAGTGGCTGCAAGGGTCTCCTGGTGGCCCCCCTTCCCAGAAACAGCAGTTTGCTGCCATAAGTCATGTGGATTCCCTTCCTGTGTGCCCCCCCCCCCCCCGCCATCCTTCATTTCTTTCTTTCCTTCCAGAGTTTTTGTCGGGATCAAAACGCATCAGCTTTCATCTTGAGAGCCACAAAATAAATTTGTGATGCAGATTTGGTCCAACATAATAGCATTATTAAAAGATTTAACAAGGTATTTTCTTTTGCTCCCCCCCCACACACACGCACTCTGTGTTAGAACGAAAGAGGATGTTGGCCTTTAAATGGATTAGGCAAATTCATTTAAGACAATTCAGCCACTGGCTCTGGGTTGCAGGGGCTATTTGGAACCTCCAGTCTGAGATGCAGTCTATCGGAGAATAGCAATATGGACATGGTGATGGAAGAGGCATTTGGTTCTTCTTAGCCTTCCTGACTCACCCTGGAAGAAGTTGGATTCGGTGGTTTGGATCCTGCAGAGCTCCTCAGTTCTTATTCCCTGTGGCTAAAAATGGAACTGCCATGTTTAGGGGCAGTCTACCTCTGACTCTCCGACACTGGGATTCAACAGCATGGGGCCTCCTCATTTTTCCTTATGGGATTCCCAGAGGCATCTGGACTGCTGAGAGATCACAGCAAGAAATCATCCGCCAGATAGCTTATTCACTTCTGGGCAATTGGTAGACTGAACCTCCATGTTCAGTTGCAGTTACCTCAACTTGCTCTCTCTCCAATATTTCTGAAAAAGAAATAAACCTACTTTATCCTTCTGGTTTTAGCTACCTTTGCTTCTCGGCATCCCTTTCTGTATTCCCAAATACCCCATTACGTCCTTTTCTCCCTGGCTTGCAGATTTTACCTCCTTGGAAATACGGAAGACCACCCCCATCCCCTAATATCTGGAGGGGGGGGACATGGTATTTTGATTATTATTTCGGTCAGGCAGGCAAAAAAAAAAAAAAAAGATGAGAAGATGAAAAAAAAAAGCCCAGCAAAGTTTCATCCTGTTGCTTAGCAACCCATCCCGGGGCCCAAAGCCTCTGCAGACCCCTGATGGTTGGTGGGAATTTTTTGTGGGGGGGGGAGATGGAAGAAAAGGTGGGGGGAGAAGGATGCTTGAAGTCCTGAGAGCATCTTTGTGTCCATTGCACATCACGGAGTCTGGAATTGGCCTCTTCCCACTCCGTGAGACCCCAAGGCTGTCTGAATCCTGGGGGTCCCACAAGACTTTGTCTTTCTGGAAAATAAAATCAACCTTAAGTCTCTAGTCCCTTTTCTTTGGAGATACAGCAGCCAAAGAGCCCAGGCAGCCTTCTACCCAATGCGTTCCCCCCCATCCTCCCCACCCCACCCACCGAGAAGCTGGGAAACTACATAACCTTTTCAACCGTATTATACAGGCTGGCTGCATTCACACAACCCATTTCTTGGGGTTGGGGAATTAACCCACTTCTCTGGAAATGGAGAAGATCTCAAGCCACATGTAACCAAACGGGCCGGGTTTACCCAACACCCCAAGCACCCACCCACCCCGCCCACTAATCATTGTTAACAGTAACCAAGATTGTATAAATGCAACGGTTAGATTTTCAGCTGTGTTAAGGGTGTTGTGTGAATAGTGCCTTTCCCTTTGCAAACAGACTTGGACCGGGGGGGGGGGGGGGATTTTTATCAGCACTGTAGCTTGGGGGAGAATTAAGCCGTTCCTCCTTATCCATGCAAGCTGCAATTCTTTGCTATTTTCTGCTACAAACTGGGCACCCTTCGCTAGAATAATTACTGAACACAAAGTCTTGTTTCGGCTGCTCTGGGAAGATTCAAAAGACGTTTCTGGCTTGAACCTCAAAAGCCCCCAAGGATCCTCCCGGGGACTCCCCCCCCCCCAGGGCTCCAACCTCCTGAATTTTGTGTTTATCCTTCTTAAACTCTGCTTCTGCCTTGCTGGACTTTGATATAAAAGCAACATTCAAAGGAAACCTGCAATGGGCTTTGAAAGGCAGTGGGGTCGAGGTGGGGAGGGGGAAGATGGGGAAACGATAGCGACAGGGTCTGTTTGCATGCTATGGCTAAGATCAGCAGCAATGGGGGCAAATCAGTCAAGATGGTGGCCATAACAGTGTGATCAAAGCCCCGCCCCCTTTAATGTGTGTTGTAGCCGCCATCTTGACCATTTTGATGCCCTCTGACTATTATTGGCATCATTCCTGGACCTCCAGTGGAAGCCACGAGGGCGTCACCCGTGCCACGATGGCATCAGGCAAATATGCAAATTGCACAATTTGCATAATGATGATGCAACATTGCTTGCTCCCTTACCTGGCTGTGGCTGTGGCTGGTGAGGCTGACGTTAGGACCGCTATTTTCAATGTACAGGCCACCTTTCTATCCAGATGATGATCAGTCAACTCACCTCGATGCTTTGCATTTTCACAATTTTCCTTTTCTCCTCAGGGCTGGGATCTCCACTGTGCCGGCTAAAACCAGATGGGCTACTTTGCACTTCACCGACTCATGAAAGGTCTCGTGGCTGCTTTGAACCATATGTGGGATGTAGTCAGTGCTAACCACGATGGTGCTGATAAAGGTGGCTTGGGGGACTCAGAAACGGGCTACCATCGTTTTTCTTTCTTTTCTGTTTTTCTTTCTTTCTTTTTTTTTTTTCTTTTCTTGCACTTTTTGCTTTCTCTTTGATTTCTTTTTCTTTTTCTTCCTTACTTTATATTAGTTTGAATTAGTTTTTATCTTCTCTTTTAAAAGTTTTAATTAAATTATATATTTTAAAAAAAGAATTGGAAGGAAGGAAGGAAGGAAGGAAGGAAGGAAGGAAGGAAGGAAGGAAGGAAAGGAGGGAGGGAGGAAGCAAGGAAGGAAGGAAAAGGAAGGGAGGGAGGAAGGAAGGAAGGAAAAGAAAGGAGGCAGGCAGGCAGGCAGGCAGGCAGGCAGGAAAAGGGTAGAAAAAGGACAAGGAAGGAAGGAAGGAAGGACGGAAGGAAGGACGGAAGGATGGACGGAAGGAAGGAAAGGAGGGAGGGAGGGAGGGAATGAAGGAAAAAGATGGAAGGAACAGTATGTTTGCTCTGCATGTCTTTAATAATTTTCCCAATGATTCCTTTGGGAGAGGTTCTGTAGCGATAGTGCAGGTGCAGGAAGTGTCTGCAAGTTGTCCATGCCTATGCCGATCTTCTCTCTCTTTAGGTGCCTAGCTATCCTAAACTGGCCTTGTGACCCTTGGCATGGAAGTGGCTCCTGCTGAGATGTTCCTGGGTCATAGAAGTCTAGAAGAAGAGTCCAGGTCATTCTATTCTTCCCAGGATTTTATTTCCTCCTCCAATTCTGCAGGTTGTCTCAACTGGACCATCTGTTCTCTGAAAGCCTTTCAGCTGGAGATGGGCAAAGCTGAGTCTGCAAAACCCCGCGCTTGATGTTTCAGATGATTGCGACATTCTAAAATTAAATTAATTCCCTCTTCCACCGCTTTGCCTTACCATTGATTGTCTACCACTCCAAGTGAGCATCCTTCAGTGATCAACTCTTGATCCAGGGGCCGTGCTCAGCCTCCTAACCTCTTTCTCGGAGCCAAAATCCACCTGCTCCATTTCAATTGAGTGCAATTTCAGTTCAGCAGTGCAATTTTCCACCTGTTTTCAAGAGGAAATTAAGTAAGCCTAAAATAGTGGTCTAGGCTTTGAATGGATTTGTGCTTTAGATAACTCTCCCAACGTGGGAGAAATAAGGTGGAAGGAGTTGGAACGACTGTGACGCCTCCTGTATCCAGTGGCCACTGAAGGAATAATTTCCATAAAGGGCAGCCCCCACCCCCCAACATTTACCCCCGAGCAAGACATCCAGATAGGCTCTAGAAATGCTGCTTTCTCTGCCATGCTTGCGTTGCAACGTTGCCTGGGAGGACACAAGAAACAGTCTTTGCGTGGCAGCATCTCATTACACGCTTGAAGGCTTGAACACGTCTGTGTCATGCCGTCTGGAATCTGCTTCGCCGTTTTGCAAAGGTTGCCTTTCTTCGTGAAATAGGGCTTCTGATGCTGGAATATCTCATTCAGAGGGGGCTTGAGAATTTCTTTCAAATGTATTTTATGCTATTCGTTCATTTTAGGGCTGGAGATGTGAAGGGGGGGTAATGCTGGTGTTGTTTTCTTTGATACCTCTGAATTCTACTAAACCCACCCTGGTTTAGTATACTAGTGTTTCTCAACCTTGGGAACTTTAAGACAGGTGGACTTCAGCTCCCAAATATTAGTGTTTCTCAACCTTGGGAACTAGTGTTTCTACTTTTTCTCAACCTTGGGAACTTTAAGACAGGTGGACTTCAACTCCCAGAATTCCCCAGCCAGCCATGCTGGCTGGGGAATTCTAGAAGTTGAAGTCCACCTGTCTTAAAGTTCCCAAGGTTGAGAAACATTGGTCTATACAATCACTTCTGAAAAAACCTCCCCCATTCTGTATCTGTCCTTGTGATTGAACGTAAGGGTGAGATGCCTAGGAAGTTATATAAAAGCTTAAAATGGGCAGGATATTTCTGCAAATCCCTCGGTTATCTGGTCCCTAAATGAGCATTGAAACGTATTCTGCAACATCCTCTTCTCTTTTGAAAGAAATCTCAGACGCATCTTCTCTTCTGTCAAACTGAATAATTTCCGTGCATGACTTGCTCACCTGGGATTTACAGCCCCCTCTTTTTCCGCAATCTTTGGACCACCTCCTTTGATTCAAAGCGGTGCTTCACCATAATCAACCCTTGGCTAGGCAGCCTTGTTTTGAAAACAACATGAAAAAACAAAGCACTGTGAAAGACACACAAGCCTTTCCACGGGCATTCACGGTGCCCACACGTGTACGCAGGGGCACTCACCGAGACACCGACACGGCGAGAAATTCTGCTTGATTTTCGTCGTCCCCGGGGGAACAGAGACATGACTACTGTCCCCTTTGATCTTTGCATCCTCGCAAGCCGATCGATTACTGGGTGGGTGAAAATTGGAAAAGAAGAAAATAAAAAGAAAAGGATACTATTCCAAACAGAACGCAAAAGCAAATCAAGGGAAATAATTATTTTTTTTAAAAAAACCTTTTCTGCCTCTTTTCCTCTTCCTGGTTCTGAAACAGGAAAACAGCAGGAGCAAATATAGTCTGATTGAGAAACAAGTGTGAAAATAGAAAAGCTGATTCTCAAAAATAAGACTGGAAGGAGCAGAGGCCCGGGAGTAGCCAAAAGAGAGGGACCCCAAGCTGTGAAAACCGGGGGGGGGGGGCGCCGGGGGGCATTTTCCTTGGCTGTGCCTGTTGGCATTTTCCAAACACGGGGGGTGGGGGGGCAATTTACAAAGTGGCTGTTGCCTCCATTCTGGGCATGCCGAGTCAGTGACTCTGCAGGATTTTCTCTGTTTTAGCTGGACAGGTCGAGGTTTGAACCTCGATCCTTTTGCAAGCAGGTCCGCAGCAGATTCTATCGCCAAGCTACAGATTTCCCTTTATGTGTTAAGGATTCCGAGACCCTGAATGTGTCAGGAATGCACAGAACCCACCATCCCGGGATGTAGCAAAGGTGGTCACCTCCAAGGGTTTCTGAAGAGACAACAAATTCATGGAAAAAGAGGAGGCGATCAGTGACCGTTGGCCGTAATAGATCAGTGGAATCCCCATGTACAGGGGCAGTCTACCTCTGAATATCAGATGCTGGGAGGAAATGGGGGCAAGTGATTCTCTCCCAATTTGCACGCGATCTTTCTGGAGGCATCCAATAGCTAATGTTGGCCGCGTGGGGATCTCAAGATTGCAAGAGACAGTGATGGGCTGGAGCAGTCTATCTGCCCTCCTGCCTGCCAGAGTAAATACCCATAGACCTGTCAGGCAGAAAGTGGAGCGGCTTAGTTGTTTGTGAACCTGGAGGTCCTGCACTAAGCGGGAGGTTGAGCTAGATGGCCTCTAAGGTACTGTCCAACGCTATGATTCCAGCCTTAGAGTTAAGGGGTAGAACATTTTTTAGGAGGAAAAAGACAACGTAAGAGCTGGCTAGCTCTAGCAGGGACTGTTGTGGGTGGAGGTGGCATTTCAGCCAAAGGTAGCTTCTGCCCTCTGCCAAGGAAATCAAAACAGCAAGATTCCCCCACCGAAGAGCTGATAGGACTAGATGCCCTCTCAGCTCCCTTCTCCCATTCCAATTATATGAAAATTAAAGGTTTTGAGTGCCCTCCAGATTCCAGCCAGAAGCAGAAGGTTTTAACGGTACTGTAGGAATCTCCTTCTTTCTCTGCATTTCTCTCTCTCCCTTTCCCAGATCTCCGTTTTCACATTCTATTCTTAATCACACAGAAGTATTGCAATAAAAACAACAACTGGCGGATATCAATGGCGTGGGAGCCATTAATCATCCTGTTTTCCCTTCCCGCTCCTTAAGTGTGTTATATTTAGGTTCTGCTATTCATGTGGATTTTAAATGGAGCCCCACAGAAGCCCGGGCCCACCCACCCCAACTCTCCATTTTCTGGATCGGGGCCCGCCTCTTGCAGCAAGGAAGGCAAGATGCTGCCGGGCCAGTTCAGGCCCAGAATAGCTCTCACTCCTGCTGGCTGCATTCCTCCATATGGCCTAGCATCTCGCCCATCTGCCCAACCACATGTTCCCCAGCTCTTTCCTTTCAGCCCCCCTTGGCAGGGCTTCCCCCGAGCACGGTGAGAAAGAGAGGCTTGCCAGGACTTTGAGCTGGCGAAGGAAACAGACACACCAGCTGGAGCAGGGGAGAGAGAGAGCAAAGTCTCTAGCAGGATAGAAGGCATTCCAGGATCTCCAGGGAGAACATGTGGCAACTAAGGGGGCAAGTGGGAAGTTGGCAAAGGAGTTGGAAGGGGCAGAAGAGGGACGAAGAACCAAGGAGGGTGGAAACTCCAAAGTATATTTCTCCCCCACCACCTTTACAGTCCAAGAAACTAGGGAGGTCCCTTCTGAGACATTTGCCACACCCACATTCCTGCCGTGGGCTAAGCTGCCTCTTATCCAACCATTATCCTGGCTGAGGGTCTTCCTCCTGTCTCCCAAGGTCATTCCCACAGACCCTTACAGAAGATTACAAGGTCTTGGGCAGGAAGGTCAAGAACTGGGAGCACAAGTAATTTTTTCATCAGTCTTTCCAGTTGAGGGTCATGGCACAAAAAATGAAAACAGGTCCGTGATCGGCTTTGTAGATGGTGTCACCAAGAAGGGTCTGGACTCTGACAACGGCCTGTGCTATCTCCACAAAGGACTCCTGAGATGAGATGGGCTACATCTTACGGGAAGGAACTCATTTGCTGCTTAACTCACCAGTCTCACGAGGAGGACATTAAACTAGAAGGGGGAAGGTGGCAAAATCCCAGAACCAAATACCCAGCCAAAATCTGGGTCCAAAAAAGCAGAACACAAAGAGAGAAGTAGGAGACCAGGATGAGGAAAGATCAACAAAGTTTCATTAGGTGGTGCCATTCAAAACCTCAGATGTTTCTACATCAACTCACAAACACAAGGAGAGCCAGCAACCCTAACTCAGGAGAATAAATAAGATGTCAGAGGCATCACTAGGGCTATTGTTGCACTGTACAAAAAGAATTTACAGGTAGTTCTCATTTAACAATGGTAAATTGGGACTGGAAACTCCATTGCTAAGCACTGACTTATGACGGCAATTCAGGCAGTTTCAGTTGCAGCCATTAGGCAAATCCCGCAGAGTCATAGGCGCGACATCACATGATCACCATTTGACTTTGCTTGTTGGAAGCTGGCAGTGCAGTTGCAAATGGGGATCACATGACCATGGGACACTGCAACATGGTAATGGCGAGCTGGCTGCCAAGTGCCCAAATCATGTGACTGCGGGGGTGCTGTGATGGCCAGAACTTTCAGGTTGGCCATAAATCTTCTTCTTCAGCACTGTCGTAACTCTGAATGGTCGCTGAATTAGTGGTCATTAACTGTGGACTACCTGTACATACTTGCACAGCATATGGACATCCTGTTGAAAATATCTGGCTAACAATAAAAGTGATACTATTGTGAGAGTATATTATAGACCCCCCTGGATGGGCAGAACATACAGGTGAGGTCTTTCTGCATCAGATGACCAATCTTTCAAAGAAGTGTCTGATAATGATAATGGGTGGTTGCAATTATCTTGACACCTTCTGGGAAGCTCACACTGCCAAGAGTCAGAGGTCCAACAAATTCTAGTCCTCACTTTCTGACAACTTCATTTGTGAGAAGGTGGAAGAAAGAACAAGGGGCCCTGATGTCCTGGATCTAACCTTCACCAGCAGGGAAGAATTGGTTGAAGAAGTGAAGGTGACTGATATCCTGGGGGGAAATGGTTGTGTTATCCTTGAATTCATGATATGCAGGGGAAGAGGAACCGAGAAGACTTAAACCAGAAGAGCAAAATCCAAGGAAAAGTTGAGTAGATCCAATGGCTTAGAATCCTGGAGGTGAAAAGTATGCAGGAAGTATGGGAGATCCTACAGAATGAGATCCCAAAGATGCAATCACAACTTTTCCTTTTTGGAGGGGGGGGGGGTGCGCCTTCACGTCAGTCTTGACTCCTGACAACTGCCTGGTCAAGTCCATGCAGTTTTCGTGGCCAGGTTTTCAGAAGTGCTTTGCCATCGTCTGCTTCCTAGGGCTGAGAGAGAGGGACTGGCCCAAGGTCACCCAGCTGGCTTTGTGCCTAAGGCAGGACTAGAACTCACCCTCTCCCAGTTTCTAGTCTGGTATCTTTAATCACTACACCAAACTGACTCTCCAACCTTTCCTACAAGAAGTTAAAATGGGAGAAATCTCACCAGTGTGGTTATAACTAAAGTTCTCCAAAATGCAGAAGACAAAAAGGAGCATGTGTAGGAAATGGAAGGAGCATAACATCACCAAAGAACGCAGAACAGTCTGCCAAAACTATAGAAACAATGTCAGAAAGGCTAAAGGTCAGAATGAGCTGAGACTTGGAGGATATACCAAAAAGATCCAAAAAAGGTTTTTTTGTGTACAAGCCAAAGGGAAGCCAAAGAGGGTGTAGGTCCATTCCAAGGAGAAAGTGGTGAATTGCTAATGGGTGAGGATGAGAAGGCAGAACTTTGTAATTCCTATTTGGCAGGTCTTCTCTCGAAAAATTAATGGAACTCTAGCTGGTCATTATTATGCAATTGGAGAAGAAGGGAACTGCAGCTAACAGTAGACAAGAAAAAGGTAATAGAAAATTTAGCAAATTTAAACACATTCTCCAGGACCAAATGGATGACATCCTAGGGTCCGAAGGAACTAGCTAGGCAATCACAGAACTGTCACCAGTAATATTTGAAAACCCGGGAGGACTGACCCAGAAGATTGGAGGGAGGTGACTATTGTCCCATTTTCAAGATGGGGAAGGAGGGGGAGCCCGGAAACTACAGACCTGTGCTCTGGAGATTTAGTCTGGGCCAGTCGTCAAATGGATGGTGAGTTAGTGTCCTTGTGAACACTTGGATAGTTAACACTACAGTATCCACTACTTGGATACACACACTACAGTTAACAGAAGCCAGCATGGATCTGTCACAAACAGTGCCGGATGAATCTCCGTTCTTTCTTTGATAGAGTTATTGGTTTAGTACAGTGTTGTCCAAACTTGGCCACTTTAAGATGAGTGGACTTCAACTCCCAGAATTCCCCAGCCAGCCATGCTGGCTGGGGAATTCTGAGAGTTGAAGTCCACTCATCTTAAAGTGGCCAAATTTGGATAACACTGGTTTAGTAGATCAGAGGAATGTGGTAGACATATTTGGACCTCAGGAGGCTTTGGCAGAGCGTCTCATGATATTTTCCTGGAAAGAGTTGTAAAATATGGGCTAGATGACACACCTGTTAGAAGGACTCAAGATTGGCTAAAGGACTAACCCACAACATAGCTCTTCCATCCACTTGGAAGGGAGCATCAAGTTTGCACAAGTTAAGCCAATTTTTGTAGGGCTGAGATCACATCTGGCACTGAACCCATAGGCTGGATTCAGTAGATTAAAATGTGGTTGGCTAGTTGATGCTTCAGGGCAAACATAACCAAAATTAGGCAGTTTCTTGTCTTCTAGAATGTCTCAAAATCAAATCTAAGCCAAATCTGTGAAAGTTGAGTTGAACTGCGATTCTTTTATTGATTAATACCACCTGCAGCCCCACCTGTATGAGTAAATGTGGAGTGGTGAGTTAATGAAATATAAATACTAATTTCTCCTCTGGTTTTGAAGAAAGCTACATCTCTCCTAATTCTGCCTTCTTTCTGGGGGATGAGCCAAGCAACCAACCGTGAGCCAATATGAGGTAGAGGTATGAATACAGCCGGGTACAGCAAAAGAGTTGAGAATAAGCAAATTTGGCAGCTGCTGGTAGTCTAATTAGCCTTGCTCATTAGTTCTAGTTTCCTTTTCTGAAAAAGAAAATGGAGTGGACTGGAAGATGCTTCTCAGCAGCATGAATTTGTTGGTCCTTCCTGAAGGGGTGAAGAGGGAAGAGACAGGTAAAGGCAAGAGAACAGGTTACCCGGTCAACCATCCATGTTATCATAGTAGGAACTGGACGAAATGGTTCTGCCATTGCCCTGAAATCATTGGCTGCACTGCTTGTGAATGTTTAAGATTGCTAAAGTTGGTAAGGGAAGTGGCATTATATATTAAAAAAAAAAAAATCCCTTCTCACCCCTACGGGTGGTACGTGTCTTCCTCAATCTCGGGTCCTCCACCAGAGGCCTGGGAGTTTGAGGGTTCTGTGCAGTATCTTAGCTGTTCCTAGCACTGCACTCTTCTGCACAGAGAGCTCTGAGGTTGTTCCTGGGGTCTGTTGGAGCCCCTCTCCCAGCTTAGGAGTCACGGCCCCGAGTGCTCCTACCACCACTGGGACCACTTTGGCCTTGACTTTCCACATCCTCTCGATTTCCTCCTTCAGGCCCTGGTACTTCTCCAGCTTCTCATGCTCCTTCTTCCTGATGTTGCTGTCACTTGGCACTGCTACATCTATCACTACTGCTGTCTTCTGGTCTTTGTCTACTACCACGATGTCTGGTTGATTGGCCAGTACCTGCCTGTCCGTCTGGATCTGGAAGTCCCACAGGATCTTAGCCCTGTTATTCTCCACGACCTTCTGTGGAATCTCCCATCTAGACTTGGGGGGGGTCTAGCCCATACGCTGTGCAGATGTTCCTGTACACAATCCCAGCTACTTGGTTGTGCCGTTCAGTGTATGCTGTTCCTGCCTGCATCTTACACCCTGCCACTATGTGTTGGACTGTCTCTGAGGCCTCTTTGCACAATCTGCACCTTGGGTACTGTCTAGTGTGGTAGACCCCTGCTTCTATGGATCTGGTGCTTAGTGCCTGTTCTTGTGCTGCTATGATCAGTGCCTCAGTGCTGTCTTTTAGTCCGGCCCTTTCCAGCCACTGATAGGATTTCCCAATGTCAGCCACCGCAGCTATCTGTCAATGGTACATCCCGTGCAGGGGCTTGTCTTGCCATGGTATTTCCTCCGCTTGAACTTCCTCCCATGTCTGCTGCTGCCTGAGGCATTCTCTCAGCAGGTCATCTTTGGGTGCCATCTTACTGATGTACTCCTGGATACTCCGGGTTTCATCCAGGACAGTGGCTTTGACACGCATCAGACCCCACCCGCCCTCTTTGCGGCTGGTGTACAGTCTCTGGGTGTTGGACTTGGGGTGGAAACCTCCGTACATTGTGAGGAGCTTCCGGGTCTTCACATCGGCAGCCTCCATGTCTTCCTTTGGCCAGCTCACTATACCGGCAGGGTATCGGATGACTGGCAGGGCATACATGTTGATGGCATGGATCTTGTTCTTCCCATTGAGCTGGCTCTTCAGGACCTGTCTTATCCTTTGGTGGTACTTGGATGTTGCTGTCTTCCTTGCCTCCTCCTCATGGTTCCCATGTGACTGTGGGACACCAAGGTATTTATAGCTGGTTTCTATGTCTGCTATATGGCCCACTGGTAGTTCCACTCCATCGGTCTTAACTACCTTCCCTCTCTTTACTATCATCCTGCCACACTTCTCCAGTCCGAATGACATCCCAATGTCCTCGCTGTAGATCCATGTCAGGTGGATCAGTGAGTCGATGTCTCGTTCACTCTTAGCATACAGCTTGATGTCATCCATGTAGAGGAGGTGGCTGATGGTGATTCCACTCTTGAACTTGTACCCATATCCAGACCTTGTGATTATCTGGCTGAGGGGGTTTAAGCCTATGCAGAACAGCAGTGGGGACAGTGCATCACCTTGGTATATGCTGCACTTGATGGGCACTTGTGCGAGCTGTCTTGAGTTCACTTCCAGTGTTGTCTTCCACAGTCCCATTGAGTTCTTGAGGAAGGTCCTTGGTGTCCTGTTGACTTTGTATAGCGCCAGGCATTCACAGATTCATGTGTGTGGCATTGAGTCATAGGCTTTCCTGTAGTCAATCCAGGCTGTGCTCAGATTGGTCTGCCTAGACCTTGAATCTCGGGTGACTGCTCTATCTATGAGTAACTGGTGTTTTGAGCCTCTGGTGTTGTTCCCAATGCCCTTCTGAGCTGTGCTCATGTCCTGGCCCATATGGTCTTGTAGCCTGGCAGCTAGGATGCCTGATAGAACTTTCCATGTTGTGGGGAGGCAGGTTATTGGCCGGTAGTTGGATGGTGCTGTTCCCTTGTGGGGGTCTTTCATGATCAGCACTGTCCTTCCTTGTGTTAGCCAGTCTGGGTGGGAGCCTGCTGCTAGCAGTTGGTTCATCTGTGCTGCCAGGCGTTCATGCACTGCTGTTAGTTTCTTTAGCCAGTAGGTGTGGATCATGTCCGGGCCAGGTGCTGTCCAGCTTTTCATGTTCTTGACCCGCTGTTGGACGTCTGCTACTGTGATGGTGACTGGTTCCTGTTCTGGGAGATTGCTGTGGTCTGCTTTCAGGTCCTGCAGCCACTTTGCACTGGTGTTATGCGTCTTCTCTTTCTCCCATATGTTCTTCCAGTACTGTTCAGTTTCCGCTGCTGGTGGCTCAGCTGTTATTCTGTCGTTGCACTGCAGTTGGGAGTACACTTTGGATGGTTCTTTGGAGAACAGGGCATTTATCTCCTTGGCCTCTGCTTCTCTAGTGTATCTCCTTAGCCTGGCAGCCAGTGCTGTGAGCCTTTGTTTAGCAGTCTCTAGGGCTTCAGATGGAGTCAGGCCCATATATTTTTTCAGTAGCTGAGTCTTATCCCTAATCTCCACATGCTTCTGTAGTTCCACCAGCTGACTGACTTCTCTCCGAGTTGCCTTGATCTTAGCCTCCAATCTCATTTTCCAGGAGGGTATGTACTGCTGTTCTTCTTGATTGTGTAGCCAAGCATTTCCAGGATTACAGTGGCTGTTGTTGTTGTTGTTGTTCAGTCGTTAAGTCGTGTCCGACTCTTCGTGACCCCATGAACCATATTGCGCCAGGCCTTCCTGTCCTTCACTGCCTCCCTGAGTTTGCTCAATTTCATGCTCATTGCTTCAGTGATGCTATCTAACCATCTCATCCTCTGCCGTCCTCTTCTCCTTTTGCCTTCAATCTTTCCCAGCATCAGGGTCTTTTCCAAAGAGTCCTCTCTTCGCATTAGGTGACCAAAGTATCTGAGCTTGAGCTTCATTATCAATCCTTCCAATGGTTTCAGTTATGGTGGTAGTAGGGATTGTCTGGAGGGCTCTGTTGGCATCTTCTAGCATACTATCTGATGGTACTTCTCCACTGAGCCTTGGTAATCGGTCTCGAGGGTTGACTGTAGCTAGTTTATCCATGATCTTATGCCTCATATCAGCTGCTGTGCTCTGTAATGGAAGGGGTGGCAGTGACATTCCAGCTTCAGGTGTTGGCTGCACAACTGCTTGTTCTTTCAGGTCTGCTTGAGTCCGGGTTGTAATTTAGAGTTGGTATATCTCGAGTTGTGAGAGCCGCTTCCTCTTTACTATGTTGAAGCGCTGGGTAACTAGTTGTTTCTCAGTTAGTGTGGATGTAGGCCTTCTGTCTATCCATAGTTCCCTCATATGTTTCATATATCCCCTCTCATTAGGTCTGCTGTTGTAGTAGCATTCCATCAATTCCAAGTTTTCTTGTCTCGTCCATGTATGGTTTGAACAGTGAACATATATATATATATGGCTGGATAGCGTAGTGGTTAGAACACCGCCTTTGATGCAGGAGACTGGGGTTCAAATCCCGGCTGGCACCTACCTTACCAGTAGGGGTCCTTGGGCAAAGACCCCCTAACGCTTCACCTGCCTACATCAAATATGAGAGTGACACGAACTAAGAGAGTCATGCCAGCTCGGACGTCACCCGGATTAACAAGGTCCGCGTCAGATGTTGGGGAACCAGGACAATCTGATGTTAAGTGGGCTACTGGAACAAACCATACATGGACAAGACAAGAAAACTTGGAATTGATGGAATGCTACTACAACAGCAGACCTAATGAGAGGGGATATGTGGAAAGTCAAGGCCAAAGTGGTCCCAGTGGTGGTAGGAGCACTCGGGGCCGTGACTCCTAAGCTGGGAGAGGGGCTCCAACAGACCCCAGGAACAACCTCAGAGCTCTCTGCCCAGAAGAGTGCAGTGCTAGGAACAGCTAAGATACTGCGCAGGACCCTCAACTCCCAGGCCTCTGGTGGAGGACCCGAGATTGAGGAAGACACAGACCACCCATAGGGGTGAGAGGGGAATTTTTTTTTTTTTATAAAATTAATAAATGAATGGCTGGCTGTCATTTAATAAATAGGGGCCTACACCAACGGCTGGTCTCCCTTCCCCTGGGTCAACCCTGAAATGGGATGTACATTTTTACTCCATAGATTGTAATATCTTTAGACTTCAACTTGCCCAGTTTATTAACCTCTATCGTTATACAGGTAGTGCCCGGGTTAAGAACGCCCGGGTTATCGATGACCCATAGTTAAGAACAGAGCCTATTGCAGCAAAAATTGAGTTAAATACACAATGATTCAAGTTAAATACACAGTGGTTCGAGCTCATTACACAATACTACTTATACAGTATTATACGGTAATACTGTTCCGGCTTGCGTACAAATTTGACTTAAGGACAGACCTGGGGAATGGAACTTGTTCTGCAACTGGGATGACCTGTAGTAGTTTATGTTACACTTTTATTATAGAGATTCCTGTTACATTGGCATGTTATCTTATCCATGCAATCTGACTTTTGTGTTGCAAAGTTTGTAAATTTTGCTGGTCATTGACTGAATAAACATTACTGGTACTGGGCACCATCACAGCTTAAAGTCTGGTGCTTAGAACAGTCTATCTAACAGCAGAAATGAAAGGACTATTTTTCTGGGTCAAAGCCTGGGTAAGATGTTGCTTATCACACCCCACACCCCCCAATGTCCCTTGCAATTCCCCCAAGTTAAATTGAAGCAGAAATAATTTTTTAAAAGCAGGGAAAATGCCAGAAGAAGTCCAAATGATTGTGCCCAGAGTCTGGTTGGGCAACGTTGCCAAGCTCTGATCTCCGTGGAAAAACTTCACACGATGGTTGAAGAGGAGGAGGAAATGAAATCCTTGAGCGAGAGAACTGGAGACAAGGTTGCATCGAGGGGGGGAGACTCCAGTTTTGTGATTCAGGATTGTACATTTCAGAGATACCAGCTAAGAGGGCACATTGCCTCACGGGAAGCCGTCTTTGAAATGTGCAGATGTTTAGGCTGAATGCCACATACCTGCCTGTGCCAGCAGGCAATTAAAGTTATATCAAAACCCAGAGCAGACAGACTTTTAAAAATATCATTTTATGGGTTTGGCACAATGAAATGTCCCCCTCCTCCCCAACATGGGAAACGCACACTCAAAAAAGCAGCACGAATACAGCACATAATTGTGTATGGTTAAAAAACAATACAGCTCCATTTTTAAAGCATAAGTTAAAATTTGTCCACTCAGAATCCTGTTGAGGTGTTTGCAGGAGGAGTCAAAAAAGTCAAGATGGAAGAAGGGAAGGGAAGGGAAGGAAGGGAAGGGAAGGGAAGGGAAGGGAAGGGAAGGGAAGGAAGGAAAGGAAAGGAAGGAAAGGAAAGGAAAGGAAAGGAAAGGAAAGGAAAGGAAAGGAAAGGAAAGGAAAGGAAAGGAAAGGAAAGGAAAGGAAAAAAGAAAGGGAGGGAAGGGAAGGGAAGGGAAGGGAAGGGAAGGGAAGGGAAGGGAAGGGAAGGAAAGGAAAGGAAAGGAAAGGAAAGGAAAGGAAAGGAAAGGAAAGGAAAGGAAAGGAAAGGAAAAGGAAAGGAAAGGAAAGGAAAGGAAAGGAAAGGAAAGGAAAAAAGAAAGGGAGGGAAGGGAAGGGAAGGGAAGGGAAGGGAAGGGAAGGGAAGGGAAGGGAAGGAAAGGAAAGGAAAGGAAAGGAAAGGAAAGGAAAGGAAAGGAAAGGAAAGGAAAGGAAAGGAAAGGAAAGGAAAGGAAAAAGAAAGGGAGGGAAGGGAAGGGAAGGGAAGGGAAGGGAAGGGAAGGAAAGGAAAGGAAAGGAAAGGAAAGGAAAGGAAAGGAAAGGAAGGAAAGGAAGAAAGGAAAGGAAAGGAAAGGAAAGGAAAAGGAAAGGAAAGGAAAGGAATGGAAAAAAGAAAGGGAGGAAGGGAGGAAGAGGAAGGGAAGGGAAGGAAGGAAAGGAAAGGAAAGGAAAGGAAAGGAAAGGAAAGGAAAGGAAAGGAAAGGAAAGGAAAAGGAAAGGAAAGGAAGGAAAGGAAAGGAAAGGAAAGGAAAGGAAAGAAAGGAAAAGGAAAGGAAGGAGGAAAGAAGGAGAAGGGAGGAAGGGAAGGGAAGGGAAGGGAAGGGAAGGAAGGGAAGAAGGAAGGGAAAGGAAAGGAAAGGAAAGGAAAGGAAAGGAAAGGAAAGGAAAGGAAAGGAAAGAAAGAAGAAAGGAAAGGAAAGGAAAGGAAAGGAAAAAAGAAAGGGAGGGAAGGGAAGGGAAGGGAAGGGAAGGAAGGGAAGGGAAGGAAAGGAAAGGAAAGGAAAGGAAAGGAAAGGAAAGGAAGGAAAGGAAAGGAAAGGAAAGGAAAGGAAAGGAAAGGAAAGGAAAGGAAAGGAAAGGAAGGAAAGGAAAGGAAAAAAGAAAGGGAGGGAAGGGAAGGGAAGGGAAGGGAAGGGAAGGGAAGGGAAGGGAAGGGAAGGAAGGAAAGGAAAGGAAAAGGAAAGGAAAGGAAAGGAAAGGAAAGGAAAGGAAAAAAGTTAGGGAGGGAAGGGAAGGGAGGGAGGGAAGGGAAGGAAGGGAGGGAAGGGAAGGGAAGGGAAGGGAAGAAAGCTAAATCCAGTTTACATCTCCATTTACTATACTTCTCCATACCTTTCTGTCCTGGCAAACCGCCTTTGCTTCTATCTTATTCATCCTCTACTTCCTACCAGTTCCATTAAACTTCTCACCTCTCCCTTTTTCAAGAGCTCAGCTCCATCCAGCCACAATTTTCTTGGCCTTCCTTTCCTCTCAAA
This sequence comes from Liasis olivaceus, assembly GCA_030867105.1. Taxonomy (NCBI): domain Eukaryota; kingdom Metazoa; phylum Chordata; class Lepidosauria; order Squamata; family Pythonidae; genus Liasis; species Liasis olivaceus. Next base: position 7,422,068 of record CM061349.1, read on the forward strand.
CCCCTTCACTCTTCCTTCATGTATATTTGCTTTGTGATTCATTCATTCTCTCTGTATGACCAAACCACCTCAGCCTATTTCTTTTTTTACTGTTATATCCAACTCACAGTCATTCAGCACCCATTCAGTCTTGACCTGACCTCTTCTGAGCTTGCCACATGTAGACATTTCTTAAGTTACCCATTTCCCCTGCATTCCACTTCCTTTTGTGTTTTTCTTGAGATACCCAACTCTCACTTCCATATAGAAAAGTGGGCAGAAACATGCTCACATACATACCCTTTCATTTCTTTCAACAGTGAAGGAACAATGGGCCACACACGAGCAACTACCTTTCTATGAGTGTTTGCCCATCTTGAAATTCCTCCATCCATGTCCCCATCTTTAGTAGACATTCTACCAAAGTACACAAATTCATTATTCATGTAATTTTCTCTGTCAAACACAACCATCTTGGTTCTGGATACATTAATTTTCAGATCCATGCTCCTTGTTGCATCATACAATCTACCTAGTATTTGCTGCAAATCATTCAGCTTCTTGGCCAATAACACAACATCTACAGATCTATGTTCATGTCCCCAACCAACATATTTCTAATTAAATAACCAAGGGGAAATCACACATCTTTGTCTTATTCACCACTCACTATTTATTCCCATGCATGCTGTACTGTCATCATATACTATTCTTATCCATGGACCCACCTTTCAACTCCATATTCACTCAAAACATTTAATAATTCAGGCTATACACTTTATCACATATGCTTTCTCTAAATCAACAAATTCATATACTCATATTATTACACTATATTACAGTAATCAATTGATTCAATATATTTATATGATGCCTTTTTAGAAATCTGTGTCTTGAACTCAAAGATAGCATTCAGATTAAATTAGCCATGCATAAATCCCACTGCAATTAATGGGACTTAATTATCACAATGATAAATTATCTCATTGATTTCAATGGTGTTTCTCAAGAATAACTCCATTTAAATGCTATTGTGTAAGAAAACCATCGTGAAATGCAATACTAAAAGGAAAAAAAACCCAGAGCTGGATAATAACAAAATCTCAGACAATGTAAGCAGATGGCAAATTAAATTAAATTGTGGTTTGTTGGTTTGTTTGCATACCTCAAAGGCAAAAAAAAGGGTGGGGAGGAACAAACAGAATTCTAAAGGGAAAACTATATATATTAAACCTTGAAAGACTGAACAGGTTGCAAATTTAAATGCACACGATTTGTGAGTTCCCAACTAAATAGTAGGGGATTTTATATTTTATTAATTCTTATTTGTGAAGTATAACAAACATAAGAAGAATGATGCATCAGGGAGACCACAATAAAAGAGCACGCATCAGACAGTGATTAAAATCAATTAAAATTTCAGAGAGGAAAATGAAATAAAGGGAAGGGAGGGAAGGGATCCATATAATATTAATATAAAATTAATTCAAACCTTAAACCTATTCAAAATTAAATATCTATATGACCTTACTAAATCAAAGGCATATAGAAGTATATTGCTCCATCATCTATTTTTTTATAATCGTTACTTCAAACATTGATAAAGATCATGTATGTTGAATCTGTTCTTTAATATCAGAAATGTAAATTTCTAAATATCTACATGAAATAATTCTCTTTGCTGAACCTCAAGTTCTTCATAAAGGGTCCAATGTTATACTTTGGGAATATAATTCAGCATCACATTTCTATCTTTAACCACTCTATTTTTCCCAAGTTATGCTAGGCTATGTAATGACTCGCAACAGAAAAGGAACCAAGATTGGACATGACTAAATCATATGTGTCAGACAGCAACCCAACTGGACAGCAGTATGAAACTTCAATTTTAAGATTTGGTTAGGAGGCAATTCCACTGAGTCTTCAAATTGAATCAATGATATGGAAACAACCTGTCAAAATAAACTGGATGCTTCCACATCACTTTAACCATTTGGAAGTTGTTGACACATGGGCAAAGCCCATGTTTCCCCCAAATCAACTCAACTTGATTTTTTAAAAATGTCATACCTCTTTGAATCAACAGATCAGATGAGATCAGTTATCTGAACTGAAGGTTCAATTCAGATTTGAGCAGACGGATGTGAATATAGGGCTGTCAGGTGTGGCTTAAAAATTCTTAGTGCTTTGCTGTCGTGCTTCAGACCCCTTTATCACGGGCTGTCCTCCTTGGCTAGTAGGCAAGACTATAGCTTTGTGGTAGATCAACTGGTCTGAAGGCCCCAGGTTCAAATCCTGGCATCTCTCTGAACCTTTGAAGAGATGAATTGGTCTGCCTGAACCACCACGTAGAAAAACAGCCCTTTCTCTCAAACCTTTAGAAATAAGCTACGTTATTCTAAGCGCAGAAAAGGAGAAAGAAATAGCAACCAAAACAGATTAGGCGAGGGATAGCAAAAAAGAAAAAACATATAGCTAAATCTAGTTTACATTAACACTATTCACTGTATTTCTCCTTTAATTTAAATCTATGTGTACTTCCACATACTTAACACTTTCCCTTTGGGGTCTTCTTAAACAATTACAAGGCAATTTTAAAGATGTTTCTTGGGGTGCACCTTAAAATTTGAGGGATCTCAGGTTGTGCATCAATGATCTAAGGTAAATCTGCCCCGCCTGGTACTTGTTCAGTGTATTTAGAAAGCATCAGGTTGAGAAAGGGTGATGTAAGAAGAAATGTTCCTCCTTTGTACGAGAGAAAAAGAAGTCAGCACTTGCCCATGTCTGTTTTGTTGAGGAGTTACCTTCATATGTCCAGAGTCCATTGGAATGGGCTGCTAATAGATTCAAATGAATAAATGAATAAACGTTGCTTGATTCTCAGGTGGGCGCAAGTTTCAAGTTTCATCCTATAACAATAAAGCAGCCGTCCTGGAATCCCTGTGTAGAGGGCATAGGGAACAGCCTTGGAGGACAGGAGGAAAAGGCAACAATCAGACAAGCTCAGCTTAACTCCATTCCAAGAAACTACTTTGCGAAAACATCTCAGACAGGCCCCTCCCTAGTTCTCATGAAAATGAAGTGAGGGAAGAGGAAAGCATATTCAGACTTTCAAAATTCTGTCATTATAGCTGTTTAGACCTATATGACATTGGTTTCTTAGTTTGGTCTACCATATATGGCTGACATCCCGCAGTGTCAGCATCTTGACCTGGCCTACCTCAAAGGGCTGACATCAGCCTACAAAGCTTCTCCTTCTCCTTCTCCATCTCTCCATCTCTTCTTCCTCTTCTTCCTCTTCCTCCTCTTCCTTCTCCTTCTCCTTCTCCTTCTCCACCTTCTCCTTCTCCTCCTCCTCCATCTCCATCTCCTCCTCCTCCTCCTCCTTTTCTCCATTTTCCTCTTCCTCTTCTTTTGTTCATTTTTGCTGAGCACCAATCTCCAAACCTGGACTCTAACATTTCACTGGAGGAGAAAATTAATGGCCTCTCTCTTGACATCTGACTATTATACCATAGACAAGGTCTGAATCTTGGCACTTCTAGCCTTGCAAATGAGCCACTCATCGCAGACTCCACTCCGGAAGATGTGGCGTCTCCTCTCCATTACAACAGCACCTCAGTTCACAATAAAAGTGTCACAACACGAAGTGAAAGGGGTAATTAAAAATAACATCTTGTTAAGACACATCAAACATAAACAGTAGGCATGACAACAATAGTAGCAGGGGATGTAGGTGAGGGGGTGGAATCAGTGACGCTATCACTGCTTCTTTTGAAGATGGTCCATCACTTGCCCCCTCCCCAAAAACTGCAATGCCAATTTGCAAGGTTAAAAAAAAAATTACAAAGGAAGTCTGCACAATTATAAAATGCCTGTTTCAATGTGCTGTCGGCTCAAACTAATTTTCCATTTCAGAACTGAATGCAAAGCGGTGATTGATGTGTGGATATCTTGGGGTGTTTCCCAACATAGTAAGTTCCTGAACAAGAAGGGCTGGATCTGAAGGTGGACGACCTTGTGCAATGGAAGTGAAAAGCGAATTTGGCTAGTGGAAAAATACAGAAAAGGGTTGAATGGTGATAGGCAGGGCATGCGGGGGGGGGGGGGTGGTAAAAAAATGCCATGTGACCATGATCAAAGCTCTGCCCCCTTTTTACCTACATTGCGCACATGGAAAGGGGTACCGTTGCAGCAGTTCCCATCTTGACCCCTCCTGTGTACAATCCTGATGTAGGATGGATAGTAGCTATGTCTGGGCTGAGTTATGAAACATACAGAAAGAATATCCGTTAGGGGAAAAAAAGAAGGAAACAGAACATGAGATGGGAAGGGAAGGGAAGGAAAAATAAGTATTCTGTCCACCCTGAGCTAGCACAGAGTTAAAAATGATGCTCCTTTTTCATCCAGGATGCAGTTCAGCACAGGACTTTCAGGGACGAAAACAGAGGAATTTAAAGCAAGGGGGGGAAAAAAGATGTGAGCATATTGATTGGTAAACAGAGACCATGTCTTGTCATCCTGAGATTCGGTTTGCTGAAAAGCCTCTCTCAAAGAGGTGAGCGATGTGAACGTCTCATGCTGAACAGATCGAAAGCAGGAATGCTCTGTTGACTGTTTAATGAAGTGGTAGAGCAAGGAGAGAAAGAGGCTTGGAAAGTGGGCAGACAAATTAGAGAGATCAATGTGCGTATCTCCAGTGACCTTTATCAGCCACATATCGACCTTCCTCCAATCCATCACATTCCAAGTGTGCGGGACCACCACTTCCATCACCCTCAGCCAGCACATCCAGTGGCCGTGATGGATGGAAAGGACGGGGACTGTGGTCCACCACCTCTGGAGGGTGGTGGGGGGATCCTGCTCTGTATGGTAAGTTATGAAACCAGGGAGGGAGGGAGGGAGGGAGGGGAGAAGGAAGGAAGGAAGGAAGGAAGGAAGGAAGGAAGGAAGGAAGGAAGGAAGGAGGGAAGGAGGGAAGGAGGGAAGGAGGGAAGGAGGGAAGGAGGGATCACAAGCAAGGAAAAAATCCAGATCCATCTTGAGATGAATTGTAGGTTCACACATTCTCCTGAGCCATCGTTTCTTTGACAGTTGCTGGTTGAATAAGCTGTGCTACCCAGCGGATATTTAACATTAAGTGATAAATCAGTCTACAAAGCCCACTGAGCCAGACCCATGGGAACTGGGCTCTTGCTTGGTGCAGTAATTGTGGAAAGCTGGGCCAGTGTTTGGAAACCTGAGATCGTCCAGATCTTCTTGAACTATAACCGCCAGTAGCCCAGCCAGCAAGCTCAGGAATGCCAGCAGTTGTAGCCAGACCCGAGCTCAGGTCCAGCTCTGGCCACCACATTTTGAAAAAGCCTTCAGAGAAAGTAGATCCAGTCCAAAGGAAGGTAGTGAGGAATATCAGGAGACTAGAAACCACGGGATTAAAGGAGCTGAAGATGTTTAGCTTTTAGAAAAAACTGAAGGGGAACATGATGGCCTTCCGCAACTATCTGAAAGGATGTCACTGAGAAGAATGGATTTCAGAAAGGGAAAGGCAGGTTTGGGTGAAACATTAAGAAGACCTTCCTAAGCGGGAAGAGCAGATTGACAAGGAAGCCCCTGATCCAGAGAGCTTTTGGGATCCCTTTCATCGGATATGATCAAGCAGTAACTAGACAGATATCCGTTAAGGGCGCTTTAATCTGGATTCTGGCACCGAGCCCTGGGATGGCCTTGAAGGCTCCAGTGGATTCTATGGATTCCCTTTCCAACTCCAGGAGGCCAGTGGCGTCCATCGTGGTAGGCAAAACAGGAAATATGGCGGATGCAGCGGGATTATGTAAGCCCCGCCCCTTTTTGTATATACAAAAGGGGTGGGGCTTGTATTGCATCATCATGTCTGCCATCTCGCCTGGTTTCCCCTCCCTTGCAGAGGTGCAGTTAGATTCTTTGCATTTCCTAGGACTGTCAAGCAAGCAAGAAGGATTTTGAAAACCCAGGAAAGAAAAGTGAGGAAGGAAAGAGAGGGCAGCCATCATTGAACCTGATTATATTTTTAGATCAGGGTTCCTCAACCTTGGCCACTTTAAGACGTGTGGACTTCAACGCCCAGAATTCCCCAGCCCCAGAAGTCCACACGTCTTAAAGTGGCCAAGGTTGAGGAACACTGGAGTAGAACCTGGATCTCCCCACTCCTAGTCCAGCACCTTCAGTGTGGCTGGCTGGGGAATTCTGGGAGTTGAAGTCCACCCATCTTAAAGTTCCTGAGGTTGAGGAACCCTGCATTAGGAGAAACCAAAAGAAAAACCCTGATTATTCCTAATCCATAATATTCTACCTGTAATGAAGACCCTCAAATGAGAGAGGGTGGCTGGGTTTACATATACGTGCGGGCAGTGCATGTGCAACATGTATAGACCCACACATAGACCCACACCTTGTTCTTGGCTTCCTGTTTTCTTGAACTGAGAGGAAATTTAACAAGAAGAGGGCAGTTTAAATGATCAAATTCTCTTTTAAACTCAATTCTCGGCCAACTGGGAAAAAAAAAAAAACCCACGGGACTGCCAACTTGCCAACTATTTTATCATCCTTATAAGTGATTAGCGCTCCGACAACCAAATAATTATAAAGATATAGATTATATAGTTTTTTCATTTCCTCAATCTCCTCTCCTCTTCGAGCGCTGCTCCCTCGTATAAAATGAATGTTCTGTGGCCGCTCTGTCAAAATACACTAAGGAGTTTTAGATGCCGTATTTACTTGAACAAACCACATCCCTGAATTTAAGACGGCCCCCAAAGGAAGACACAGACCCACAAATCCTTCACATTGCAGTGTATCTCCAGTTTATCACCGGCATTTGTCAACACCCACTGAAGCCAACCCTGGAGATATTTCCCCCCAACAATTAGCGTGTGATCAGTGCACTGAATTAGTGGCTATTGATTAGAATCACTGCCTGTAAAACAAGAAGCCATTTGTAAAATAAACTGATCCTCTATATCAGTGTTGTCCAAACCTGGCCACTTTAAGATGAGTGGACTTCAACTCCCAGAATTCCCCAGCCAGCATGGCTGGCTGGGGAATTCTGGGAGTTGAAGTCCACTCATCTTAAAGTGGCCAGGTTTGGACAACACTGCTCTATATAGACACACACACAAACCATTCACACCCCTACACACCCCTACGGAGAATATATATAGAAATCCACAGTCAACAAGCATAGACCTATGCAGGTTACTTTGTAGAAAGTCCCAATGAGTTTAATACTTCTGACTTCCTGTTAATTCCGTATTGTTTCTGACTTTGTGTGCGTGCGCACCGTTTCACCAAGACTGATTGATGATGATTAGGTGCCATCAAGTCTTTTTTGACTCCTAGCAACCACGTAGATAGATTTTCTCCATGACAATCTGTCCCTAACCTGCTCATTCAGGTCTCCCAATGGTGCACCCATTGCCATTGTAACTGAGTCCATCCCCCTGGCTGCTGGTCATCCTCTTCTTCTCTTTCCTTCCACCTTTCCCAACAAAGGAGGAAAGTCCCAGCGAAAGTCTTTTTCACCAAGATGGTTGGTCTGCAACAGCTTCTTGGAGTTCTGGTAAACTCCTACCTGGGTCTTCTATGACAGTACCTGGCCACCATGTCTTCTCTGGGCCCCTGTTTCGCCTTCAATTCTTTCAAGCATCCTGGTCTTCTCCTGTTTTCTCAACTTCAGCTTTTCTGTGAATGCTTCCAGTGATCAGCCTGGCTGTCTTCGTCTACTACTGAATGATTTCTCTCTTCTTGCAGTTGTTGGAGAATACACCCATGAGAAACACCACTCCCTCTCCCTTCTCAGCTGTTTTTACAGTGAGGTTCATCCCAGTTTGTTCGTCTACTCAGTCAAGACTACCAACTCAATACTCGGTCTCCAAATAGGTTATTTGTAAGGGTCTACAGAGCTTGGTCACTCACACAAAGGATACATTAACAACACTCCCAAGGTGAAAGACCCTCTCCCACCACCAAATACAGGCCATAATTACTTTGCAGGAACAGAGAGACTCAAATTACAAGCAGATTATTGGTTACAAGTTAGGTGTCAAGCAACTCCATACTTGGATACAGATGAGGTAAATAAGCATGTGTATTAGAAAGATATGCACTAAGCCAGTGTTTCTCAACTTTGGCAACTTTAAGAGGCGTGGACTTCAACTCCCAGAATTCCCCAGCCAGCCAGCCAGTTGGTCCATGCCTCTTAAAATTGCCAAGGTTGAGAAACGCTGTACTAAGCAATTTCTTACCTGTACTATGCTATGTGCTAGACTGTATCAAGTGCACAGATTTTCCTATGCAATCCAAAGGACTCTCAGCCAGATTCTCCATCACCACCACAGCCGTGACAATGGTTGTCCATGTGGTGTCTCTGCACCTTGATCTTTAGGCTAGATTTGTCATAGCCTTTCTCCCAAATAGCAAGCCCCTCTTTATTTCATGGCTTCAGACCATCCCTACGACTTTCGAAGACCCGTTGCTACTTCAAGTCCTCTGCCTATTTGCATTGCCTGTTGACCTCCTCTCCGTTTCTTTAATACTGAGCAACAGAGTAAATTTTTGCACTCCCCTCCTTCAGCATCAGCAAGAGATTCCCCGAGGTCCTTCCTGCTTCCAGCCATCAAAGCGATATCATGAGCATATCTGAAGTTGTTGATATTCCTTCCAGCAATTCTAATTCCAGTTTTCATTTCTTCTGCGGCAACTCTGCTCACAATCTAGCCTGCCTACAAATTAAATAAATAAGTATGCCATCTTGGCACACTCCTTTTTCAATTCTGCACCATTTCCTTGCTCGACCTTCTATTCTCATTTTTGCTTCTTGGCCATTGTACAAATCCTTCAAGAAGCCGATGAGGGCAGAAAGGCTCTGTTACGCTGGATGTGGCTCTGTTTAACCAGCTTCTTCCATACAAGCTAGAATGGAAACTGGGGAAGAGATCCTTGAGGTATTGTGGTGACTTTTTCCTTCTATTTGTAACAAAGGAAGAAGTCAATCAATGCATTTGTGTTGAGCTACAGACAAAGACCAACACACACACACACACACATTTGCTTACAAGGAAGATCCATTGGCTGGGTTGCTAGACAATACGCTTACCTGCTTCCTGTACTAACCCACACATAATGCATTAGCTATAAACCTCCCAAAGTAGTCTGGGTTTACATAACATACTAAGCCACCCCAAATCCTCACCTTATCCCAAGTTAAGAGTTATCAGTCTTGCCCTATTGTATAAATGCTGTATATCTCCAAAAGGTTTAACCCGACCTAGTCTTATATATTGGGTAAGGATCTTGATTTTACAGAACTTTCATTCATGTACAGAGCCCGGGTGAATAGACAACGTTCTTCACTGCAAAAAGGCCTTGCTTATGGTCACTCACACCTTGGTCACTTCCCACTGGGATTACTGCAATGCGCTCTACATGAGGCTGCCCTGGAAGACTACTCTGAAGTTACAACCAGTCCAGAATGCAGCAGAACGCACAGTGCTGCACACTTCTAGGTTTGCCTACATTTTGCTTCTCTTGCATAAGCTGCACTGGCTCCCAGTTTCCTTCCAGGTGCAAGTCACGGTGTTGGTTATTACCTTTAAAGCCCTATTTGTAGAACCGCCTCTTCCTGATAGTATCTGCCCATCCCACTGAATCAGATAGGGTGGGTATGCTCCAGGTCCCTTCCCTGAAATCTTGCCATCTAGTGGGACCTCGGGAGTGTGCCTTTTCCGTGGCTACCCCTACCTTATGGAATAACCTTCTGCTGGTGGTCCAGCTGGCCCCCAGCCTCTTAGCCTTCCAGAAGGCCATCAAGACCTGCTTTTTACCCAGGCGCTGGGGTAGAGTGAAGATGTATGGAGTTGGTTGTTGGGGCATCCCAAGGGGATGACTGAAGCCCTGTTTTATGGTTTTTCATCAAAAGCAGAGAGGCTAGACTGACGTAGGATTTCAGCTGGGATGAGGTTGGGTGGGAGGAAGGCAGGAGAAAACTGGTTGATTTATGCAGAGGCAGGTTACATATGAGACCAATTAAAAGTACCTCCAACATGGAGAAACTCTAACTTTGTGGTTGCTAGAAGTTGAAAACAGTTTGATGGCATGTTATCAATCAATGCAAAAACCCAACTCCCTTGAGAAGTCCATAATGCTGGGGAAGGTGGAAGGGAAGAGAAGAAGAGGAGGACCAGCAGCAAGATGGATGGACTCAGTTATGGTGGCGATGGGGACACCCTTGGAAGACCTGAAGAACAGGTTAAGAACAGATCCTCCTTGGAAAAAACCTATCGATGTAGTTGCTAAGAGTCCACACCGACTTGATGGCATTTAAACATTCAATTTCATTCAACTTCTGACATGAAGCTGATAAGATAGAAATTCAGCCTGTAAAGCAAATGCAAAATGTATTTACTTGGATCCTCAAATGCTACTCCGGGTGTAACCTGGTCAATAAAGAATAAAGCAGAAGCATCATGAGTGTCCATGGACACTCGCTGGCTTTTTGGCCATCTAACCGTGTTAGCCTTTCTACCAGCAGCATGATATTTTCAGCCCCAGCATACAATGAGCTAAACTGCATGGATTCTTTGTACACATGGTGTGAACAAGTGCGAGTGATCCTGTACGAAAGACTTTAATAGCATTGCTCCCGACCTTTGAACAGCCACTTTTCTCCTGGTTTTTAGAAAATCAGTGATTGATTGATTGAGTGATTGATTGATTCTGTGCCATCAAGTTGTTTTCGACTCCTAGCAACCACATAGACAGATTTTCTCTGTGACGATCTATCCCTAACCTGTTCTTTCAGGTCTCCTGACAGCTGATCCATCACCACTGTAACTGTGAAACCCTGGTTATTTCACCCAGCCATAGGGGCTGGGTTGTTCGGATCATCTCTCCAGATCATGACTTGGTTTTATAGTACTGGTTCTAATGCCCAGTTTTTAGATGTAATTGCAATGTATGGCTTTATTTTTCGATTGGACTATTGACTGGTTTGCTTGCAATCCCAAATTATATATTGCTGTAAGCCTTCCGGTGTTGGCTGATTGGAGCAGCCTATCATTTATATATTGATTTTTTATTTATGTAAAGAATTTAAACAGCCACCCAACTCAAATATTGTGACTCCAGCTAGCATAGATTAAGTTGAAACCAAAACAAAAGAGACAATTTCAGTTGAAATCCACAACATGAATAGGCCAACCAGGACGTCACACTCATATCCCTCTCCAGGTGGGATATGCATCCTAACAAAAAAGAGGTCCGTGTTAGTCTAGGGTGGCAAAAACTCAGAAGGAGTCTTAGTGGAACCTTTTTCCAACTCACAAATTTTATTAAAAAGCAGAGGCTTTTGTGAATTTAATCAAATTTATTAATCAGAAAAGGTGCTACCAGACGCCTTCTGATTTTTGGGCTTCTAAGTAATCAATCAATCAATCAGTCAATCAATTCTGTATTTCCATCCTGTCTTCTGCAGTATAACTTAAATCTCCAGTCCCATATCATTTCCAAATAATGCCCCTGGGGATATTCAGATGAAAATCACATCCATTATTTTGGCTTAATCTTACTTACAGCCCCTCCTTGTACAGTACTGTACTTAGATTATGTAGACCAGTGTTTTTCAACCTTGGCAACTTTAAGAGGTGTGGACTTCAACTCCCAGAATTCCCCAGCCAGCATATTGGCTGAGGAATTCTGGGAGTTGAGGTCCACACCCCTCAAAGTTGTCAGGGTTGAAAACAGTGGTCCAAACAGTTCAGTCCACAGTGGCATTGATCAAACCAGCTGAGACCTCATTGGCTGCTTCAGAGCCACCGTCTGACCAATGGCAGGAAGGGCCTAGAAATGCTGACCTCAGAGGAGACACCCCACAATCCTGGCTGGCTGGGGAATTCTGGGAGTTGAAGTCCCCACATCTTAAAGTTGCCAAGGCTGAAAAACACCGTTGTAGAGATACAACCTTGCATCTTCCCAACCTTTTCTCTCTTTTACGACTGCAAGGAAGGACCAATGCATCTGACGTTTCTGACACACCTCTGCTTACTCTTTTCAGAGCAGCTTTTGAGTTTTTCATCTGGGAGGCTCGATGGAATTAAAAGAAAGGAAATGCCCAAATGAAACAGAAAATCTAGTTCTTTCCCCCACACCAGCCTTTAAGCTATAAAACGCCAGGCCATTTTTTCTCTTCTTTTCCCTGCATCCCCCAGCAGAAGCAATGAGTAAAGTGTTTCGTCTTCCTTTGCCTGCAGCTTTCATAAATCTCCTCTCTGCTTAGAGTTTTAGGAACCTCTTTGAACAGGCTGGATGGGGAACGCTGAAAAACCATCAGTCCTCAAGGCATTGCTCAGAGAGAGGGGAGGTGGAATCATATTTCTTTCTTCTTTTACACTCCGTGTTGGAAGCAATATCTCAGCCAGAAAAGCAGCTTCCCCCCCCCCCCCCTTTTCTCATCACGTCATGCTGTAGCAGAAAGGGCATTGCAACAAAACTGAAGCCGAAGCCGTGGAGCGGGTGAGAATCTGCCTTTGTTTTTAGGAGGGGAAGATCATGATGCTAGACCTCAAGGTGAGGAGGATTCATTGCACAACGTGCTTAGCTGGGGCAGTGGAAGACTTAGTAGCTTTGTTTTTAATTGGGGGGGGGGGGTTGTGATGCTTGGCATGTTTGTTCTGTTTGTGGTTGAATGTAGAATATGGGTTTCAGCAGGAGGGAGCACAGGGGTGGTCTTGTCTGTGCTCCGAAACTAAGCAGGGTTAGTACTTGGTTAGGAGACTAACTGGGAATTCCAGGGTCATAAACTAGACTAGGATGTCAAAAAGAGCATCTAATGATAAACCTTGCCAAGAAAATGACATGGTCATTCCATGAAGTCACAGGAGCTAAATTCAGCTTGAAGGAGACCTTCCTCTGTACCATCCAAACACAATCCCAGAAAATGGATCGATTCCATGCTCAGGGGAAGGTGTTACTGATTTGAACTTTGGGATCTTGCGCTGTAATAAAACGCTGGAGGGAACATCCAGCACGCAGAATGACTGTGAAGCTACTAAGGCAGTGTTGTCCAAACTTGGCCACTTTAAGATGAGTGGACTTCAACTCCCAGAATTCCCCAGCCTGGCTGGGGAATTCTGGGAGTTGAAGTCCACTCATCTTAAAGTGGCCAAGTTTGGACAACACTGTACTAAGGCTTTACTCCTGACAATTGCTTAAGCATGACACCCACACAAAGTCGTGCTCACTTGCTCCACAGCAAAACTGGGCAGGGGATACACAGAGGTTGGAGAAAAGGGAGCACTCCCTAGATGATAAGTGCCTGCACAAATTGGGGGTCTTCCAACCAATCCTCTCTCCAGTCTTCCTTTTCATCCTTCGAAGGTAGTATTTTGTCACCCATTCCATCACACATCACCTCAGCTAGACTTTCATTGACCAGAAGGCTGCTGTCAGCCTGTCAGCCCTTCAAGGTAGACCAGACAAGGAAACCAAAGTTATGAAGGCTAATACTCCTTTGATTATAGTAACAGAATCTTGCCAGTCTGAATGCACCTCCTCCCGCCCCCCACCTTTATCTTTAAGAAAACTAGGGAGGGCGAAGTCTGAGACGTTTTCTCAAAGTACATTTCCGCTTTGGACTCAAATTTCTTTTATCTGACCGCTGTCTTGGTTGTGGCTCTTCCTCCTGTCCCTCAAGGTTATTCATACAGCCCCTTACACAGCCTCACTAGGTAGACCTGATCAAACTAATGAACTCCACAGGAAGACAACTACTTTTATTGAGAGTGGCTATAACAATAGAACCTTTCCTCCTTCTATACTCCTGTGAATTAGGGAGGTGTCTGCCTAAGCCACTTAAAACATTATCGTTTCTCAGGGCTTAAAAAACATTTCAGCTCACTTTGGTTCTTGCATATTTCTATCAAGGTCATCTTCCTTACTCTCTACAGTTGCTGGATTGAACATGACTAGCTGCAACGCAGATCACTTTCTCATCTGTGGTTGCCATGTCAGAGTTGACTTCCTTATCTCTTCAACTTGCTTGCTCCTGTACTTGTTCTCATTCTTTTGGAGAGTCAAACTGTGGTCATTGTCCAGCCTGCAAGGTAGACTATATCAGGAAACAGACATTGCATGAACTACTGGAACTCTACTGTTATGGGGCGATGTCAGCCCTTCGAGATAGTCCAGACAAGCACAGTGATAAATACTAGCTCTATCTTTATTGTAAGGTTATATTAACAGAATCTTGCAAGTCTGAAAGTATTTCTCCCCTCCTCTCCTTTTACTCTCCGGAAAACTCGGGAGGAGAGTAAAAGGAGCAACGCACTGTCCCTGCTGCTATTCTGCATACAGTAGGCTTGAACCCCCTCAGCCAAATAATCCCAAGAACTGGATATGGGTACAAGTTCAAGAGTGGAACTACCATCAGCCACCTCCTCTACATGGATGACATCAAGCTGTACGCAAAGAGCGAATGAGACATCAACTCACTGATCCACCTGACAAGGATCTACAGTGAGGACATTGGGATGTCATTCGGACTGGAGAAGTGTGGCTGGATGGTAGTAAAGAGAGGGAAGGTAGCTAAGACTGATGGGGTGGAACTACCGGCAGGCCACATAGCAGACATACAGACCAGTTACAAGTACCTTGGTATCCCACAGTCACATGGGAACCACGATGAGGAGGCAAGGAAGACAACAACGTCCAAGTACCACCACAGGATAAGACAGGTCCTGAAGAGCCAGCTCAATGGGAAGAACAAGATCCACGCCATCAACACGTACACCCTGCCAATCTTCAGATACCCTGCTGGTATAGTGAGCTGGCCAAAGGAGGACTTGGAGGCTGTTGATATGATGACCTGGAAGCTCCCACAATGTATGGAGGTTTCCACCCCACGTCCAGCACCCAGAGACTGTACACCAGCCAGAAAGAGGGCAGGCGGAGTCTGGTGAGCATCAAAGCCACTGTCCTGGATGAAACCCGGAGCACCCAGGAGTACACCAGTAAGATGGCAGCCAAAGAGCTGCTGAGAGAACGCCTGAGGCAGCAGCAGACATGGGAGGAAGTTCAAGCAGAGGAAGTGCCGTGGCAAGACAAGACCCTGCATGGGATGGGCCATCAACAGATAGCTGAGGTGGCTGACATTGGGAAATCCTGCCAGTGGCTGGAAAGGGCTGGGCTGGAAGACAGCCTGGAGGCACTGATCATAGTCACACAAGACCAGGCACTAAGCACCAGATCCATCGAAGCAGGGTCTACCACACTAGGCAGGACCCAAAGGGCAGACTCTGCAGAGAGGCCTCAGAGACAGCCCAACACAGAGCGGCAGAGTGTCAGATGTGGGCAGGAACAGCATATACTGAATGGCACAGCCAAGGAGCTGGCATTGTGTGCAGGAACATCTGCACGGTGTATGGGCTAGACCCTCCCAAGTCCAGATGGGAGACTCCACAGAAGGTGGTGGAGAATAACAGGGCTAAGATCCTGTGGGACTTCCAGACCCAGATGGACAGGCAGGTACTGGCCAATCAACCAGACATCGTGGTAGTTGACAAGGACCAGAAGAGAGCGGTGGTGATAGATGTAGCGGTGCCAACTGACAGCAACCTCAGGAAGAAGGAGAAGGACCAGGGCCTGAAGGAGGAACTGGAGAGGATGTGGAAAGTCAAGGCCAAAGTCATCCCTGTGGTGGTGGGAGCACTCGGGGCTGTGACTCCTAAGCTGGGCGAGGGGCTCCCACAGGTCCCAGGAGCAACATCTGAGCTCTCCGTCCAGAAGAGTGAAGTGCTAGGAACAGCTCAGATCCTGTGCAGGATCCTCCAACTCCCAGGCCTCTGGTTGAGGACCCGAGGTTGAGGAAGACACAGACCACCCATAGGAGGGTGAGGGGATTTTTTTTTTTAATAAAGAAACTTCTACTCAGGTTTAACTTTTTCCCATTTCTGATTTTCCTGAGTCTTGGTTGGTTCCCTTTCCTCAACTGTTTGATATTTTCCCCAAATTGGAAGCAGAATGCAGTTTCCTACCTAATTATGCCTTCTCTGTGCATTTGGCAAGAATATTTCCCCTATTTCATTCAGTCCCCTTTCGCTTCTGCTGAGATAATCCATTTCTTTTGCAAAAATCTTTCTGGGTCTTGCTTTTTTTAATTGAAACCATGTGTTGAAGCATTAGGAGACACACAGATTTGGTTTGCGGAATTGGATCTGTCTATTAAAAATGCATTAAAAGTTGGAAAGCTCAGATTAAAATGCAAATGGAACCAATTTCTCCCCAATTAACCTTTCTATATCCACTAAACATGCTCAGTCTCCAGTGGGGAGGCACCCCTGCAGACCCTGTTTAGTTATCTATTTATTTATTTGTGAATATCCTCCTTGGACTTTGCAAATCCTGCGATTCCTATGATCATATCTTCCCTTTCGAGTGCGTAGTGTAATTTTCATGGCGTACAGCTGGTATTCTTCTGAAAAAGAGGATGGCATCTGGTTCCACATTTTAGTCTTTAAGTCTCTCATTTTTAACTTTTCCTTTGTATTTTCATCTAGGCGAGTGTCGTCTAGAAATGTCATTAGCTATTTCAGCGCTTGGTTGAAAGAAAAGGTGGGATAATAAAGTGAATGAATAAAGAAATATATTTAGGTTTCTATTTTCAGTGGCCTTTCATTCATAATGAGAGGGCTTTGCAGGCTTGAAATCCCCACAGGAAAATTTAAATCTCAGGGTTGAAACAGAGGGGTGCCAGAGCAAATGCTTAAAGACAGATTTCCCCCAATATTGGGCTCTCTGGGAAGGTTGAGACTACAAGTCCCATAATGCCCTGCCAGCAACTCTCAGAGTGCCGATTCCAACCACCTATTTGAAAGAGAGCAGGTCTATTAGGTTTGTTTGAAGACTTCTCCATCCATCTAAAGCAGGGTCCCTCAACCTTGGTAACTTTAAGACGGGTGGACTTCAACTCCCAGAATTCCCCAGCCAGCATGGTTGGGGAACCCTGGTCTAAAGGAGGAGGAAGGGGGAGGAGAAGAAAAGAAGAAGGAAGAGGAGGAGGAGGAGGAGAATGAAAGCCAAATATAGCAATGTTATAATTTAGTCCAAGGTTTCCCAACCTTGGCAACTTTAAGATGGGTGGGCAAATCCTGGGAGTTGAAATCCCCCCATCTGGAAGTTGCCAAGGTTGAGAAACCCTGATTGGGTCATTAAGCAGACTCTGGGCCTGGGTGTCGTGCCACAGGAGAGCAGCGCTGAAGCTGCTTCAGTGAGATAATTCATAAATGATGCCCATGAACGGATGCCACTTCCGAGCCAAAGCTGATACAGCCAAAATACGCAGCAAAGCCTCTGCAGGGGATTTGGCGCTAGGATGAGCTGAGTCTGGGAGGGGGGTTGTTTCCCGACTCCGCACGCAAATCATTCATCAGGTGGAAAAGGAAGCAAGCTGGAGTGTTGACCTCCTTCAGCCCCCTCCCTCTTGACCAGTTGATAGAAATTTCCCTCCCTCCCTTCGTAACTTTCCTTCTCTTCCTACCACCATCAATATTAAAATATTTCCTTTCCTTTCCCAGGATCCATATTAATCTTTTTTTCCTTCTTTCTGTCCCCCCAGATTAATGCCTTTCCTTCAACTCCCAGAATTCCCCAGCCAGCCTTGAAGTCCACACGTCTTAAAGTTGCCAAGGTTGAGGAACCCTGATCTAGGGGATCTACATTCAAATCCTCACTCCACCCTGAAACTCACTGTGTGAGCTGAAATTCATTGCAAACTGTCTTTCTCAAAGGATTGTGGTGAAGTTAAAGGGGGGAGGGGATGAGTTGGAGGAAGAGTGTTGGTTAAATCCATTGGCATTCTTCATGTACAAAGGATATGCTTTTCATCAACTCAATCTGGCTAGGCAGATCTTTTTAAAATGAATTCCTCGCCTTGTAGAGTTGGCTAGCGTCAATGTGCATCCTCCGAGCACATGAAAGCCATGTTTGGAGAAAACATTGCACCCAGTTTAAAGGTAAAATCTTAATTAATTAATCTGGGGGGACAGAAATAAGGAAGGTCGAGGAACCCTGCCCTAGATTATACTCTGAGCTGTTCTCCCCTCCCTGGCCATGACACTTTTTAATCTTTTAAAAGGACCCACAAGGGCCATTTTTGTGTGGGTGGGGGGAAGGACTGCAAGATTTCAGGGTTAAAAGGATATGCTAGAATCTATTGTTCCCACTGGAAAAACTGCAGAAACTTCAGGCTGCCAAAGTGCCCATTTGTGATCAAATGTCAAGAGCATGATATGGATATTCTGGGCATTGCAGAAAGGGGACTGTGCCGATTCACCAGGTGCCCACCAAGGTTTTGTGCCCAGTTCTCCTGTTGACTGAGTCTTCACCAAAAAAAAAGAGATTTCTCCCCACTTTGTCATTCCTGCTGGACACCCAAGTCACCTTATGCATGAATGTTAACAATCCACAGCCTTTGTTTGTCGTATTTTCAAGCGGTGCCCTCCAAAAGAGCTTTGGAACTACAGGAGACATGACTCATCAGCTGTGATCCTCAGGCAATGTTCTTGTCGTCTGGAGTGAAAAGCAGCCGTGGCTGCGAGGTGAATCAGAATCAGACACATTGCTGGATCTTTTTCCAGGCACATCTCCCTGCTGAAAGTGCACGTCATCCGTACATATTGTTGAGTGGTACTGCACCCAAAGGGAATGTTTAAATAATCCACCTCCAAAGGAGCATCTTTAATCAAGTGTCCCCTTTCCTATTACACTCACACATGCTGGAAATGTTTTAATTTTTTTTTTAAAGCCCCATAATCCATCCTGAAGATCAGGGGTGTCTGTAGGGTGTGGTCAAAAAGGTCAAGATGGCAGCCACAATGGTGCAACTTTTTTAGGTACAACACACACGACACACGTAAAAAGCTGGAGTTTCCATGGCCCCATTGGGGCCACCTGGAACTTTTTTGACCCTGCAGATCCTTCTGCTGAGCCCCGACATTCGTCTCAAAGCATGGCCCTTAGGACTGAAAATGCCCTTCCCAATTCCCTACGCGGAAACCATATTCCTCTGTGATTTTTTTTCATGGCCCATTCAGGAAATTGTGTCCTGTCTGCTCTCTCCGGGCGAGGGGGTTTTGCGTCTTCCTGGACTTGTTCCCTTCCTTCCCATTCTGCGGCTGACAAAGCAGATGGAATATTTATGAATATTCCGTGAAGTCGCGGCAACTCCAAAGAGAGCTCTCCCCAACCAGGAAATCTCCCTTAATCCCTTGAAAATATCCATCTTGTAAAATGCTCTGAGTTTTGCATTCTTGGAAGCTCCGTCCGTCTGGTTTCGTGGCTTTCACAACCCCAGCTGGGTCAGCCTGCTATGTCTCTATCCTGTACAATTGTGGCCAAGCAGTGTCTGTGCGCGTTGTGTGTGTGTGGGGGGGGGGGTGAGGAAGGAGGGCAGGTCTCTTTAATTGGGAGCCATATTCTCACCAGCCACCCCCTCCTATATACCAATAACTCCATCGACAGGCATCAGTTACAATTTGCCTTTCATTGCTATGCTGCGCAGGTAAGCTGGAAAGGGATCTCACGCTCTGAGCCACTGTCATTCTAAAAAGGGACTCTTTCTGTGTATGTGTGTGTTTGTGTTCGTTCCCTTTTTTTTAAAAAATAAGTTATTCGGAGCAGGGAGCACACTCGTGCACACACACACACACGCACCCACAAGGGAAACCGAGAAAGAAGGAAAAGAGGCAACAGCTTCATATAGCAAGAAACTTGATTCCAAAACTGTTTGTTGGCATCCAGATTACACAGGATCAAAATACAGCCATAGGTCATATCTAGATAGATAGATTAGATATAGAGACATCTCGATTGATGAGAAGACCGCTTGCTAACAGAGCAACTGGTACAAAAGTGCATTTGCTTGTAACGTCAACTAAAACCATGCAAAAATAGAATTCAATAGATAGATGATTAACCGATACGTATTCCGGTAGATATCCTGAACAAAACAAGCAGGTCAATACAGTTTTCTCCTGTTCTCCCCTTCCCCCCGAAATATCTCCCGTCTTTTGTTGGGGCAACCACATCAGTTCATAATCCCGAAGCCTGAGCGAATGCAAAACGACATTTGAAAAACCAAGCAAACTATAGCTGAATCTCTATTAACAAGATTAAACAAAACAGAACGAAAGAGGATTAACTCAGATTTTGGCTTCCTTTGAGGTTCCACTCTAACCCAGGCTGAGGAAAAAATGTAGAGATTTCAATCTCCGGTTCAAAAACTCCCATTTCTGCCTCCCCCCTCAGCCCCAAAGATACCAAAGCTTGTATGTTGTGCTAATTTTGGAGGAGGGAGGAGAAGAGGATGACCAGCAGCAAGGAGGATGGACTCAGTTACGCCGGTGAAGGAACAGATTAGGGATAGATCACCATGGAGAACATCTGTGTGGCTGCTAGAAGTTGAAAGAGTCTTGATAGCACATCATCAATTAATCAATGTATGGGGGGGGGGGTGGTCCTGGCTGCAATGGTTTCTGATTTGGGCTGATCTGTTTATTCTAACAGCTGGATGGAATAGGAATCTGGATAGAAAGAAAAAAGTTGGTGGGGGGAAGTACATTTCAGATGCGTAGGGGTCTCATTTCCAATTTTCAAAGCCCCCAGGGTAAAATGAGATTTCTACCGAGTGGAGAAATGTGTTGCTTTACGGCAGTGTCTTTCAACCATGGCAACTTTAAGATGGGTGGACTGCAACTCCCAGAATTCCCCACCCATCTTAAAGTTGCCAAGGTGGAAAAACATTGCTTATGAGATATGCTCAGCAACTTTAAACCCCTGGGTTTACAAGACTGCCTAAAAAGCCACCGATATAGCTGCAATTAAATGAACAGTTGAACGTGGCTTAATAACCGCTGTGTTCCTCCACCCCCAAAGATATGCCAGGTTCGTTCTGCAGAAAGACTTCACCCACCCATATGGGTGCTTGGCGGCTTTCTCGCCTCGTGCCTCTTTGCCCAGAGTCCCTGGGCACTCCTCTGATTCGCAACCCGTGCAACTCCCCAGAGGTAACTCTGGTGCGACATCTACAAAGGGGTTTCCAGAGGGGTCTGCAGAGGGGAGTCAAAAAAGTCAAAATGGTGGCTGCAGCCATGCAATCCAAACTCTGCCTTTTTTACATGTGGGGCTTCAGCTGGAACAAAAGAACCAGGGCTTCTCTGTGGGCGTGGAGAGAGACCACCGATAAGGCCCGAGGGTTACCAATGGAGCTAAGATGTCATTCTTGACACATGGGACACTAAGCATGCAGTCTAGGCCTCTGATGCAAAAAAATTATCTTCAGGGCTGATGCTCCGGGAAACCAAAATGTATGATCCCCTGAGCTTGGGCAAAGCTTATTTCCTTCCACCAAGCAAGCGTACGTAGCCACTGCACATCCAGAAATGTTGTCTCTTGTCACCTCTTAGTGAAGCGTGCAGTGTTATGTTTCCCCTAACACAGTTTTCTCATCACATCACCAACAGAGGAGCAAAAGGGGAGGTTATTTCTGCAATCTGAGACTTGGATTAAAAAGAGGACTGGAAGACCCTAGTCATAAATAAGCTGATACGGGAATTCCTCCACAGCACACATACCCCCACTTTAAAAACGGATACAGACCGTGATGCAGGTCCATTACAGGAAGTCCTCGGGTTACGACGGCAATTGGGACCGGAATGTCCATCGCTAAGTGATGCAATCGTAAAGGGCAATGTCACGACTGCATCGCTTAGCGATGGCAATCCTGCTTAGTGATGGCAATCCTGGCACTCCCTGTTGCCGTCGTTAAGCGAGGATCGCGGGTTGTTAAGCAAGGACCTCCTTGCAACTTCCTGCCAGCTTCCCCATTGACTTTGCTTGTGTGATGAGGCCAGGGGTGGCTACTGCCAGGTGCACAAGGATGTGCAAGGGTGCATGGGTAGCCATCAGGGCGCAGCGCAACCGCAGCAGGGCCAGGGCAGCTGCTGCCAGGTGGGGGGTGCGCACAGGTGGCCGCTGCAGGCAGAGGTGCCATAGCCGGGCTTCTTGATGGAAAAAGCTACTGGAATGCGACTTACCCAAGCAACTTGCAACCTTCCCTGCTGGCTTCCCCACTGACTTTGCTTGTGGAAAGCTGGCCGGAAAGGTCACAAATGGTGATCACATGACCGTGGGATGCTGCAACCGTCATAAGTGCGAGCCAGTTGCCAAGCACCCAGATTGCAATCACATGACCATGGGAGTGCTGGGACAGCTGGAACTTCAAGGACTGGTCATAAGTACCACCTGTTCAGCACCGTTGTAACTTCGAACAGTCACTGAATGAGTGGTCGTTAACTGAGGACTACCTGTATTTCAGACTATGGTCTCAATGGATCTTCTCTTCAGATCCTACCTGGGTATTAATTTAGGGATTGCAAAATAGGGGTAGCCCAGCTCTTTCTGTTCAATGGTTCCTTGATCGTGGTCCTAAAGTTCTGCAAGAACATCAGCTACATATAGATGGGTGGGTGGGTGGGTGGTGGTAACGATGGATTCTTAGCACAAGAGATTGTTTTGTTCTTTAAGCTTTGGGAAAATTGGGGCAAAGAAGGTGCTAATGAATATATCCCTTTTCACCCAAGTGGAAGGAACCACAGTTTGGGGAAAGAATGTGTCCTCGGCTTGTAGGAAGCCTTGAGTTTAATCTTCAGCATTTCCAGGTTCAGCAGGGAAAGCCCCCTTTTTCAGCCTGAATGTCCCTGAAGAACATCCTATGGAGCAGCATTTTCCAGCCTTGGCAACTTTAAGATTGTGGACATCAACTTCCCATGCTGGCTGGGGAATTCTGGGAGTTGAAGTCCACAATCTTAAAGTTGCCAAGTTTGAAAAACACTGCTGTAGAGGCTAACACTGACTCGTGCCACCTCTTGTTTGGGTGGAAGGTGAGATGTCCTAATAAGGACCCTCTGTTTTCCTAAGGAGGACATCACTGTTCAGTGGAAGATGAGCTTTATCTTCAGATGGGTTTGAACCATGTCAACTTCAGGTTAAAAGATCTCAGCTTTTAAGGCTGGGAAAGATTTGAGCCTATGAAGACTCAGAAAAAGCAGAACAGTGCAGGATAAGGCAATTCTGTGAGTATCTCCCAACCCACTTTTTAAATTATTATGATTTATTATTATTGAGGATTGTCTCTCAGGCCAGGATATCAAAATATTAAAAATAATCATGGCCCCTCAATATTGCAGTGCACATTATCTCTTTTCCTCTTTCTCTTTCTATCTCTCTGCACGTCTTCCTTCATGGGATCTACTGTCCAGACAGTGCAACTTCTGTAGGTCCATTTTTCCCCCGGCTTGAAGGTTTGTATTGGGCATCACTTTGATTTCTGCAATTTCCCCTAAAGACAAGCAAAGCAGAGAGGCAGGATCCCTGTCCAATCCTCCAAATCCTGCAGAACAGCCTCTTTGGGACAATTGCTGGATCAGCCGGGCTTCAGAAGTTCTTCTGTGTCCAACTCATTCTCTTGCCCAGGGCTCGTACCACTTCCTTCGGAAAGCACACGCCAATACTAGATCCCAGACTGAAAACTGGAATTTGCCCCCAATTGGGACATGAAGAACATTCCTGGCTGGGTGAAGCAGGTGATCCCGTCCTTTCTTCCCTTTTGCAGAAGCCAAGTGGGCTGTTTACACCATCTTCCAGTGGATGGCTCTTGCTCAATGACATGACATACTCAAATGCAACCAGCATGCACCTTAAAGGGATAGATTATCTGATTCTCGGCATGCATTTTGTGAAGAAGAGGCTCAAAAACAGGGTGGAAACCTGATTTATTCATGCACCCACCTCCTACTCCAAGGAAAACCTATTGGAAGGAACATTCTTGGTTCCCTTCAAATTCCCAGGTCACCTTCCACTGTTCCTCCAACACGGTAACAGTGAAAGAAGATTGGCTTGCAGTGACCAAGCAACATATCTTGACTGACCCGAGAGACAAACACCATCCCAACCTTCCAAGAAAATAGGATCAGGCTGCTAGCTACTGAGGTTTCATGCTAGAATGCTGGGATGCCCAACCCTTGGACCTCAAACATGCAACACCCATTTTAGGGAAACACCGATTGACTTGGAGGAATCTGCTTCAGCAGACCTCCGACCCCTCCCCGTTTGCAGAGCAGGAAAAGAAGCCAACTGGGGGAAGCGGCAGGCACAGATATAGGAGGTGGGAAGCTGGTTTATGAAAAGGGGAGCAAGGAAGCGAGGGGAAGTTCCTTTTCGCCCATCAGAGTGTCCCGTTTGAGACTGCTGCCTTTGTTCACCACTTTGACTTTGAGTGACATTTTCTTCATGTTGCTAATGCCCAACCCGTCAAAGAAGAAATCTTCGTTAAAGATGGGGTTGCGGCTATTCTTGATGATGGTGCTCCGTTGTTTTTGCAGCTTGCCAGGGTTTAAATAGAGAGCCACGCAACAGTTGATGCTCCTGACATCACAGTGCTTGTCGTAGAGATCTTCCGCGGCCACGATGCGCACCCGCAGCCGGGCATTGGAAGGGTTGTACTGGGCCACCAGGCGGATGCTGCCTCCTTTGCTAAAACTGAGCACGTGTTCCTTGTGAAATCGGTCTTGGGAGTCCACAGGGCCGAGGGGCTGCTGCTGTGCTCCGCCGGTGGCCCCCCCGGCTGGAGGGGTTGCACAGCGCATGCGACGCTGCGAGCTGGGGCTGGTGTCCGCCGAGCTATCATCAGTGGACAGGGAACTATTGCGAGCCACGGAGTGTTTCAGTTTGATGACCTTGGATTGGCTCTCCTGGCTGAAGATCTTGAGAAGGGACACTGACCTTGACAGCAACGGGGAACCGAAAGGAGAAGACTCCGCTGAGGAACAGGTGTCACTCTCCCCACCACTGAAGTAGCGGTAGGGGTTCATGAGCGACATGCTGATGTCTGAGGGGTTGAGGTGGGCGCTCTCTCCATTCGTCTTGCTCCCTCCGGAGGTGGACTTCCGTGGAGAACTGGGCGAGGAGGACTGGGATGGGCACAGGCTGGTGTGCTCGCTATGAAAGAGAGACTCCTTACGGCGCGTATGGGGGCTTTCCATCAATGTCGCAAAGCCGTACGAGGTCTGGGCTTTGGGCACGTACGGCAGCGACATGGCCGTCTGCGACTGCGGGTCCGCATTGGTGCTGAAGTCCTCTTCAGACATCCATTCATCCGCACTCTCGATCTGGATGATGTGCCGGCTGGCGGCCTTCAGAAGGTTCTTGCTCTCAGAGACCGCCTTCACGGGCAAACGGGGGCTGCGCTGGGCTTTGCGGGCAGACAAATTCTGCTCGGAGGCGGAAGTGCCCAGGTTGGGCTTGGCGTTCCCTTCCACTCCCTCTGCCTCAGGAGGCACCGCGGGGAGTTTGGGAGGGATAAAAAAATCTGGAATCTTATCAGGCGTCAGGACGTTGCTGTACAACGGACCTTTGGACTGCTTATCTCCAGCCTCGGTGCCCCGAGAGCTGCCATTCTCCACCGAGCCCCGGATCTTCTCTAGAAGCCACATTCTCAGTCCTTTTCTTCTACAGGTTTAGGAGGGGATGGACAACTCCAAAGGCCTGGAAGATAAAAGAAAAAATAATATTCAAGAGAAGATGTGTGAGTTTTCTATTCCTCCCATTGATTGTACAGAATGCCCTCTTAATTTGCAAATTAACTACAGCAGAGCAGAGAAATCATCTCTCTTTTTTTTCATTACAGATTCAATTGGATGAAAGAACATTTGTTTTTGAAGTTTCTTTCAAAGGGAAAGAGGAAAATCTCAGGGGTGGACAATAGTTTTCTGAAACTTATTTCTCGATGCCATTGCCAAGACCTGTATGTTCTGTTTCTCAGAATAGCATCACCTCTCTTGCAGCCTGCAACCTCCCAGATTTCCCATATTCCCATTCCGTGCCCATGGAAAACATGGTGATAGAACTCTTCCCCGTGGATTGTTTTGCACAGCACTCCTAAGGGAGAGTCGTTCCTTGGGAAAACTTCCGAAGAATGAGCGCGGCCCAACTGTTTTGCCCACAAACTTGGTGGAGAATTCCAAAAAGTTCTAAAATTAAACCTCTCCTCCTTTAACCACCCAGGAGCCTCTGCCTGTGCATGATGTAAGCCTCCAAAAAATTACATAACAGAGTATCCGATTCTAAGTGACAAACACAGCCAAGCTGGCATGCAAATTCAAGCACGCATTACAACTGGAGAAAAACCCAGAAGCAGAAGTTCAAAAACAGCAGGACTCTGGACAGGTCCACACATAACACAGGCACACAAAACAGAGGAAATTCAGATGTTGCTTCAGCAATGCTTGGAAGTAAACGGAGGATTTCCTTGACTGGGTTCACCCAACACGCTTAACCAGGTCAGGGACAACCGCAGGGACTGTGTTTGCCCAACATAGCCAACTTGGCTAGGGCTGAGCTTATATTCTTTCAGAGTGTCTTTATATCTTTGGCAAACCCAGTTGGATTAGTTCATGGTTCAGGGTGTTGTGCCAACCCAGAAAATGGATTAATTCAATAACCACCTTAAGATTTGATAGATTATGCACCATCAAGTTGTTTTTGCAACCATAGACACAGATATTCTCCTGGAGGATCCATCCCCAACCTGGTCCTTCAGGTCTTCCAACGGGCACCCATTGCTGCTATAACTGTAATGGGCCGTGGGAATGACCTCAGCAGACAGGAGGAAGAGCTGCAGACAAGACAATGGTCTGATAAATGAAATCTGAGTCCAAAGGAAGGGTGGGGGTGGAGAAGTGTCTTAGAAGGGACCCTCCCTAGTTTTCAGGAGAGTAAAAGTAGGGGCAGGGAGAGGTACTTTCAGATTTGCAAGATTCTGTTACCATAACCTTACAATAAAGATAGAGGTAGTACTTCTGGTTGTGCTTCTTGTCTGGACTACCTTGAAGGGCTGACAGTAGCTGAGTCCATTCATCTTGCTGCTGGTTGTCCTCTTCTCTTTTCTTCTATCTTTCCCAGCATTAGAGCCTTCCCCAGAGAGAAATCATGTCTTCGCATAATGTGTCCAAAGTAGGATAATTTAAGCCTGGTTATTTGTGACTCTAGTAAGTACTCCAGGTTGATTTGTTCAATGATCCATCAGTTTGTTTTCTTGGCTGTCCACAGGATTCTCAAGAGTCTTCTCCAACACTAAGTTCAAAAGTGTCAATACTCTTCCTATCCGGCTTCCATAAAAATGTAGCCCATAGGTTAGGGCAGAGTCAAGATGGAGAGCTTTGCCCCTGCCAGAAAACATTTACAGTGCTTCAAGGGACTTTGTATAATGGGTAAATGTTGTTTCTAAGGGTATTTGCTGAACTGCAGCTGGCTGACCCCCAACATTTCCAAGTGGAGAAATTCTGGGACCGTAGCATTGGCTTGAGGAACGTCATCTGCAAGGGCTTAGGAGGAAAGTGGGATTCTTCGGAATCTCTCCCTGATTGTAATTCTTTATTCCCAAGGCCAGGGAGATCACAACCCCATGGGGATCACAAGCAGAAGCGCATGGGAAGCGATACAGAAGGAACCTAGCCCTGTGTGAATAGAATGGACTCTAACCGGGCAAGAATTTGGAATCCTGGGGGGGGAGATCTTGCCCTACACCAGGGGCATCTGCAGGGAGGGGTCAAAAGTCAAGGTGTTAGCCACAACCGTGCAATCAAAGCCCGTGCATCAAATGGCCAGGGATTCAGAGGCATGATTGCAGCTGCCATCTTGGAGTTTTTGACACACACACACACACACACACACCCCGCAGACACCCTTGCTCTAGTCAGGGATACCACCATCTCTGAAAACGAACAGGTTTTACCTCACTGCAAAGGTACCCCCATACCCCCTTTCTTTTTGCTGATGAATGACAGCAAAAAGTTTGAGCCTGGTTATTTGTGACTCTAGTAAGTACTCCAGGTTGATTTGTTCAATGATCCATCAGTTTGTTTTCTTGGCTGTCCACAGGATTCTCAAGAGTCGTCTCCAACACACTGAGCCTTTTTGATGTTAAGAGACCCAGCCTCCCCCAATGCAAACTGGGCGGGAAGCAGGAGATCCACTGGATTGCCCTGGAGAAGGCTTGTGGTTCACCCAGGATTTAAGGTTTACCTGCCTTTGCTCCCCTGAGACTCAGAATCAAGATAATACAACAACATCAGCCCTTCAAGGTAGACCAGACTTGGACACCAAAGTTAGGAATACTAAAAGGACTTTTACTATAGGATTACGGTAACAGAATCTTGAAACCCTCAATGTGCCCCCCCCCCCACCTTTATCCTAAAGAGAACTAGGGAGAGTCAAATCTGAGACATTTTCTCAAATTACATTTCTGCCTCAGACTCAGATTTCTCTTATCTGACCATTGTCTTGGCTGCAGCTCTTCCTCCTGTTCCTCAAGGTTATTCTCACAGCCCATTACATCAGGGCAATCCATTCCCTTTCACACTCTGTGTCACATGCAAATACAGAGAAGGAGATTCTGGATTTGCATGATACATTTTGGATATGAACGGGAGAGGACTGCCTTGGGCCCCACACATCAGCTGGGGATCACCTACGGCATCACCCAGAGCAGTGTTTCTCCACCTCAGCAACTTTAAGATGGGTGGACTTCAACTCCCAGAATTCCCCAGCCAGCCATGCTGGCTGGGGAATTCTGGGAGTTGAAGTCCACTCATCTTAAACACTCATCTTAAACACTCATCTTAAACACAGAAACACTGGCATAGATGCATTTGTTAGGCAGCTGAGAAATCTTTACTTTTATCAAATTCTTCTATAGTACCTCATACTACCTGACTACTTCTGAGAGTTGAAGTCCACACATCTTAAAGGCGTCAAGGTTGAGTAACTCTGTTTAAGGGAACGGTCATCCTATGTCCCTAGACTGCTACAGGTCATTTCATGAGCTTAGAAGGTAACTGTCAACTAACTGCTGGTAAGCAGAGCTGGGACGGTTGGCTGGTGGTATAAAAATACAGATAAAATAAAAGTAGAGTAATTTGGCTGCTTCCTGATTAGGACTGAAAGTGGGTGAGTGGTGTAATAAATAGGGTAAATGGGCTATTGATGAGCCACTTGCAAATATTAGTACTGAGGTAGCTACTGATCACAGAAGGGGTCCTCAAGGGTCATCTAGCCCAACCCTCTACTGATGCAGGAAATCTGTTCTTCGGCATTCTCTATAGCAGTGTTTCTCAACCTTGGCAACTTTAAGATGAGTGGACTTCAACTCCCAGAATTCCCCAGCCAGCATGGCTGGCTGGGGAATTCTGGGAGTTGAAGTCCACCCATCTTAAAGTTGCTGAGGTTGAGAAACACTGACCTAGAGCCTGGAACGAAAGAATGTAAATGGGAACATGTTAGAACTTCAGGTCATCCTCTGAAATTCAGTGCAAGGAGATGCAAGACCCACAGAAGGAAGACTTTTTCGCCCCACAGAATTCAGTGGTGGAACTCACAACCGACAACTGGAAGAACAATCTGGAGGATTGGAAAAAGGAAGTGGACATATTTGTGAAGGATCAGCTTTCAGTGGCTACTAATATTGATGGCTGGTGGTTACCTCCTGCATCTGAGCTAGCAGGCCTGAAATCAATGTTTCTGCAGTTGTGGAGCATTAAATAAATGTTGTTATTATGATTATAATTATTATATTTTATCCCACCTTTTTTATATATCACTCAATGAGTGATATATAACTCAGAGATCATACAGTGAAACTCAGTGGAGGGGAATTTGGATTTCATGAGCATCTGCTGAACCTGAATTTTGTCCAAATTTCAGGCAAAAACAGACTTCAGCCGCAACAAGGATGTGAGAGGTCCATTGTTTCAGGAAGCGGTCTAGACAATATTCATTGCTTCCTCTCAAAAAGGGTATTCATTGTTGTCACTGAAGTAGATTTTTTTCATATATTTAATGCATTTTGGAGCTTTAAAAATCCCATTCCCTGTTGAATAGGCATTATTTAACAGCGGTTCAATTTTAACAGACTCCTTCTCTTGGTGCATTAAATCGAGCCAACATCTTGACTTTTTTGCCCCACCCTCCTTGAGACACAAGTGTCTCCAGACTGACCAGCTGTGGGAGGAAGATGAAGAGCAAAAAGGAGGCCATCAGGAGAGGCTTTCCACCGCCTGGCATCAGGCACGGTATGAGGAGAGACACAACGCATTGGCCTGTTGTTGTCGTTGTTCATTTTCCACATTGGCGAAACTCCTTTACACACTGCTGAGTGCTTGACCATTCAGGCTGTCTCCTTGGGTCTCTCTAAGCCTTTTCAGTCCTTTAACTGGAGATGAAAGCTTTAACTGAGTTATTGCCCTGCCTCTAAAATCAAGATTCTAGTCCTCATGGTTTTGTGGACATGCAGAAGGGAGAATCAACATGGAGGAAGTGGCTCTAAAAGGCAACCTCCCCATGGCCTGAACAAGATTGGAACCAGGTTGGTTGGTTTGTGCTGTGACTGCCCTGGGAGCAAAGTCAACTCTCCAGCATGGCCACTGGCTGGGTTCATGCAACATGCTAGCAGCAGAGGGGGCTCAGTTAGGGCAGTGTGATGAAAATAACGCCACTCTTCTGCAACACCTTTGGGATGCTGGCTGTGACACTGCACACACATTTAAAAGGAACAGGATTTGTAGCACAACGGTGCAAAGGTGCTTTGATCCTTTTGATGAAAGGAAGAGGAAACTTCCAGACCCTTTGCATTTTAGGCTGAGCTAAAATAGGATTGTGCAGTTTGTGGTTCAGTGTGTCGCAGGAAATCCAGCTAACAAGAACACCAACAGATTTATGGCACACCTTTACCACGGTAAACACCCTAAGTACAGAATGCCATCCGACAAAAATAGTTCACCGCTTAACAGCCAGACCAACAAATAAATATTAATAAACAAACAGAATAACTACACATATACAACACCCTGCCGCACAACTGAGCTTGTATATACGCGTAATTAAAATAAAGCCGGTATGGATCTCAGAACTGCCAAAATTAATGAGAGCAAGGAGGGACGAGCAGAGCCTGTGCTAGCCCACTTGCCAAATAAGCAGATCTCTGAGCCCCTTCTAAAAGCGATCCCACTTTCGTAGCAATGAAGGGAAGGAGGGATCTGGCCCCTGGAGACTACAGTCTGGAACAAAGACAGGAAAGGAAGATCAACTCAGAGGAACATAAGGAGATAACAAGATCCTAGGGAGAAATAAAAGCAGACAGCTACTAATGGGATTTGCAGCTGGAAAGCTTTAAACGGAAGCACTTGTAATTTTGCAATGATCTGGGGGAATGACCTTGGGAGACAGGAGGAAGAACCGCAGATGAGACAACTGTTATTGTCTTACCATTAATTACCGTTAATAAATACCGTTAATTATAAATACCATAAATTAAACCATAAATACCATTAATTATATGGTATTATTTTTGAATGGCTTGGGTTTGTGGTTTTAATTGTGAGCCGCCCAGAGTCACCCGTTGGGGGAGATGGGCGGCATACAAATTTAATAAATTACATAAATAAATAAATAAATAAATAAATAAACTGTTATGCAAAAGGTATCTCAGCCCACAGAAGGAGAGGAGGCGTGGGAAGCATCTCAGAAGGGACACTCCTGAGTTTTGCAGAGAGTAGAAGGAGCGGAGAAATACTTTCAGACTTGCAAGATTCGGTTGGTGCTTCTTGTCTCGAAGGGCTGACCAATTTAAACTGGGTTCTGACTTGAAGAAGGAGCCAGTGAAGAGCCCCGCACCGTAATAAGACACAAGAAACACAGCAAAGCTCCCAAAACGTTCTGGATTAAGATAAGGAGAAGGAGAAAAGGATCAGCAGCAAGATTATTGCAGTAATCTGGGCATAAAACAACCGAAGCATTCACCAATAAAACTCTTTCAGAAGACCCTGGATCCTACAAGTATTCATCAAATGAAAATTAGCATCCTGCCCTGCCCTGCCTGATCAATAAACATGGGCGGTCATCTGATCATCAATCAAGTTCCCAAGACTGGAGCAGAGGGGACTGAGGCCATCTGGGGGTCCTGGAGACAAATGGGGGAAGCACAATAGAGAAGGGGAAAGGCAACCAGGCCCAAAGAGGAGCATCTCCATCTGATCCATATTCAGTAGAAGGACTTCTAGGAAAAACGGTTAAGAAGACATTCTGTCATGGTTGACCAAGTGTGCCCAAGAGACTGGTAGATGTGAGCATCACCAGTGAAACAATGATATTGTCAGACCTAATTGCAAATTACGGCACTTAAAGGAAGTGGGGGGGAAATAGGACTCTAGAGTGATCCTTGAGGGACACTCACCATAAGGGGAAACTTCTGGGAATGATATCCACCATCAACACTGCAAAAGAATGAGAAGACCACAAAGATAGACCACAAAGAAGACCACACAGGAATAAGGAGGAATTTCCTGACAGCAAGAACGATTAAGCAGCGAACAGCTTGCCTCCTGGACTTGTGGGTGCTCCATCGCTGGAGGTTTTCAAGAAAAGATTGGACAACCATTTGTCCGAGATGGTATGAGGACTCCTGCCTTGGACAGTGGGTTGGGCTAGAAGACCTCCAAGGTCCCTTCCAACCCTATGATTCTATAAGATATGACCCAATCAAGTGGCCAGCCAAAAATACCCAGGGACCATAACCTAAACCAATGTTTTTCAACCTCAACAACTTTCAGATATGTGGACTTAATATAATACATGCTGGCTGGGGGATTGTGGGAGTTGAAGTCCACACATCTTAAAGTTGCCCAGGTTGAGAAACACTGACCTAGACAACAATATTGGATGGTCAAGTGTGTCAAATGCTGTTGTGAAAAGAACCAGCAGCGACAAAGGTGCTAGAATCTGGCCAAAAAATCTCTTCCCGGTCTCAAGAAAGTGTCATCTCTGTTGAATGACTTGCCCCAAATTCTGATCAAAATAGATTGTGTAGGCCATTAGAAAACAAATGAAAAATCAGCTGTGACAGGGCAACGCTCTCAAAGACTTTGGATAAAAGAAGGAATCAGAGATGGGTCAGTAACCTGAACAAAAAGAAGGATGCAACGAGGAACAAAGACTAAGAAGATTAAAAGAGTCCAGAAAGCAACTAGTGATTAAAGAGTTCGCCAACAAGGTAATTTAAGACAGAAAAAGAGTTAGGGGGGGTAGGATAAAGGAAGGAAGGAAAAGGAAGAGAAAAAGAATTGTTTAAGGGGAACCCTTTCTGGTTTGTCAATTTCTTCCTCCTTGCCTTAGCCCAAAGTTTCTCAACCTTGGCAGCTTGAAGATGGGTGGACTTCAACTCCCAGAATTCCCCAGCCAACCATGCTGGCTGGGGAATTCTGGGAGTTGAAGTCCACCCATCTTCAAGCTGCCAAGGTTGAGAAACCCTGCCTTAGCCTGTTGTATGAATCATCACATGAAGCTATCCTATGGTCTACTCTTTGGTGTAAACACTGTCTTGTAGTTGTTATTATTAAATGGCAAAATTAAAAAAAACTAGAGTACCAACAGGAAAAGAAAAAGATAAGAGAAATGATTATACAGTTAAGAAGAAAAGCCTAGACAGATACAATAACTATATATAGCAAGATAAAATTAAGTAAAGCCTTTCATTAAATCTAGACTATATAGAAACACACTGCTTCCTCTTCTCATTTCTGGAAGATAGAAACTCTTCAGAAATAGTTAATACTCTCATACCTTAGATCCCTTCCTTAAATTCAGGAGGGTAAGTTTTATTCCAGTTATGTAAAATTATCCTCTTGGTCAGGCACCAGGCTCAATAGGGCCAAAGCTCTTCATGAGATGGCAAATTCCATATTTTAGGAATACGGTTCAGTATAATGTTATGGCCCTTAACTATGTCTTCCCAAATTTTTATTGACATGTGTAGTGATTTGAAACTGAAACAAGCTATAGCTCAGGGTTTCTCAACCTTGGCAGCTACAAGATATGTGGACTTCAACTCCCAGCTGTGCTGGCTGGGGAATTCTGGGAGTTGAAGTCCACATGTCTTAAAGTTACCAAGGTTGAGAAACTCTGCATAAGACCAGATCATATGAATCAAAGAGTCTTCCAATTTCTTATGCCTACCCTTCAAAGCAAATGTCCATCCCTTTTTAAAAATTCTTTGAGGGGTCTGAGCCTGTTGTATTGAGTTAACTGGGCTTTAGGATTTAGCATGTTGTGGGAACCCAGCCTGGGGTTGAGAGGTGAGAAATATATTATTCCTGGTCCACCCTCCCCAACCCTGGGTCCTCCAGTAGACATCCACCGTTTTTTGCTAGTGTCCTAAAAGAGGAATATCCTCAAAGCTCTATTTCTCAGCTCCACCAGACCATTCCAGCGTACTCATCCCTGGATAAAGAGCTAAATTCTCAGCCAGGTTCAAGGGCTTCCCATCCATGGTGTGAAATCACGGTCCCTGAGCTCAGACGCACCTTTCTCAGCTGGACCCAAAGAACGCCAGGTGCCTTTGCCAAAACGTCTTCGCTACCCATGACTAAGCCCTTTCTAACAAGCTCTTGCTTCCCTTGGGGAAGGAACAGATTCCTTCCACACTTTCATTTCCCTCCTTCCCACTTTCCTTATCTCTCACAGCCTTCAGTGGGGGCGGAAAATCAATGCTACCCACAGAAGCTATTTGTCAAATATACAGCCGCACTGACCTAAAGCAGCTGTGCCAATCCAGCAAAACAAGGTCAGAAAAGAAAATAATGGATATTTTGATGTTGGGGGGTGGAATCCCTTGGGGGGGAATGTGGGGTTGCATTCAAAAGGAGATATGCAGGACAGCAAGCCAAAGATGCAATGAAAGCACGTTGGGAGCGCTGACACAATCTCGTTGATTTTCCTCCAGGAAGGAGCCCAACGCAGGCTTGAATTTTGCTCCCCACAGTCTGCCTTCTGCAAAGGAGGGAAAAGGTGTGAGAAAGTGCGTCTGATGCCATTCAAACTGGGAAGGGCAAGCAATGCCGTGCTTCAATTTGGAAGATGTTCCAAGAATATGGTGTTGGATGACATTTCCATGCAAATTTTAGCACCAGCGCTGGGGATGCGCACCTGCTTTCAAAAACCCACTTAACCTTTCAGTTCACAGCTGGAGATCGAAGTTTCAGGTGAGGGATGATGCAAATTTTGGTCTTCCACCATGGAATTTTCTTCTCTAGCAGAATATCCTTTTGGCCTGAGATAGAAAACCTAAACTCTTCACCGAGCTTCTGAACTTGACGAAATCAGCACTCCAGTTATGAACTCCAAAGCCAACCTCCCTTTTCCTAATTATTTCTTCAGGGTTAGATAAGAGGTTCCTCAAACAGTCTCCAGAAGAACTCCAAAATAACTCATCCTCTTTTCTGCATCGAACCGAAATGCCTGGGCTGCATTCACACAACCTGCTCAAATGTGGTTACAGACTGAACCCATTTTCTGGGGCCATGCAGCACACCGAACCATAAATAGCAGTGTCTCAAGGGAGGGGGGGTCAAAAAAGGCAAGATGGTGGCTGCAGCAGCCTGACTGCAGCTCCATCCTCTTTGTATATGCATCACGTGCATATAAAAAAAGGGCTGGGCTTCCACCATTCACATGGCCACCAACTTGCCCTTTTTGCCCCCTACGGATGCTCCTGAGGTTCACAATCTAACTTAACAGTCCACACAATAAGCCAGAAAAAAACTAATCAGCATTAAGACTCCACCAAACTTGTAGAAATGCAGCTAGTGGTCTTCAGTTAACCTGAAATCAAATAATCCATTCTATGCAAACCCAATCTAAGAGTACTCTGCTCTTTTTAAAAATCCCAGACTTGAATTTTGCACACAGCACTGTTGACATGCAAGGATAAAACCCCAGGAATACAGAAGCAGCAAGCAAAGCTTCTATCAATATTCTTTTTGCATAGGGTGTGATTAATGCCGAACGGCACAGGCACACATTAGTAAAACTTGGCACCAAAGAAATCTTAATGTAACGATCGCTCAGATGGCCACATCAAGATCTTTTTGGCAGCGTTCGGCCATGGCAGAACGGCACCGAGGCCCAGCAGCCAAACACGGCATGAAAGGAATCTTGATGCAATGATACAAACATCGA
Source organism: Liasis olivaceus (assembly GCA_030867105.1). Taxonomy (NCBI): domain Eukaryota; kingdom Metazoa; phylum Chordata; class Lepidosauria; order Squamata; family Pythonidae; genus Liasis; species Liasis olivaceus. Next base: position 7,458,194 of record CM061349.1, read on the forward strand.
CATCCAGAATGATTTTTTTGCAGTACTTTCTTGAGACTTCCAGATGCGTTGCTAATGCGGAAAGGAAAACGACAGCAACGAAACCAGCTACGTACAGAGGAGGAGTGGGACAAAATGCCAGAATACACTATTTCCCAACTCGGGTGAAATGTGCAGGCTCTGAAAGAACAGCCCTTGTCACATCTCGGCGCCTAAGTCAAGAGAGGAGAGTTAGGGAGTCGTTCCAGCCATGGGAGAATTCTTTGAGATCCAAACAACCCTGGGCTGCTTGAATTAAATTAATTTCATCTGGTCATTGGCGTCGTGTGGCTGGGGAGTGAACGGTCCCATCTCCCTCCCAAGGCAAAGACAGTCCTAGAGTAGTGTTTCTCAACCTTGGCTGCTTTAAGATCTGTGGACTTCAACTCCCAGAATTCCCCAGCCAGCCATGCTGGCTGGGGAATTCTGGGAGTTGAAGTCCACGCCTCTTCAAGAAGCCACGGTTGAGAAACACTGTCCTAGAGAGACCTTATGAAAATAGGGCTTTTCTAGGAAATCTTGTCTTCTCACCACCCCCTTGGTGGTCTGCCAGGGAGGTGGAAAATAGCCAGAAAGGGGTGGGGATGGGTCAGCCCACGCCCAGATAGTTTCACTTTCTCTTTTGGTTTGTTCACTGGAAAAGAAACCAGTAAATTAATTTCCTGCTCTAGGGAGCAGCGGGCGAAACCCAGAAATAGCCACTACCTGACCTACTGGTTAATCTACTATGTGTTGCAGGATACATGGGGTGTTAATTGCTCCAGGAGAAGCTAACTCAGTCGGGTTCTTTTGCACACAGCTAGTTGAAAGTTGCTGGATTCACACTGTGTGTTCAAATAATTCCCAGAGTTCTCTCAAAAGAGTTTGTTTTAAGCGCAACCCAGCAGAGAGAAAGTGAGTGAATGGTATGTGTGCGCGCGCATGTAAATATTTGTGGCTGGGTTTCTCACCCTCCTGCGCTAGGGCACTGAAGTTGTGTGTGCCAGTTTATATTTCTATGCAATGGGGTTCATTGGATCAGGAAAAAAATACAGGTTTGCAAAGGATTGGTTTTTAAACACGAGGGTCATCCCCTAACGTTTTGTACTGGACTCACAATCTCAAAACGAGCCCCCTGTAGTTTGCCTGTTGTGTGAAGTTAATCACAACTGTTTTGTATGTTTCTGTTTAGACCTTTCCTCTCCACCTTGAAAAAAAATCCTTTGTTTTCCTTCAAATGGCTTTTTTTCAAGGGTGGATGTTACCAGCTCTATTTCAAAATCTAGACAAGTATGTTCCTGAAAGTTCTGGGGCCAAATTCTTTGCAGAAGGTAGAAGCCCCTTGCTTGCTTTTTTTCCCCCCCCCAGCACACAACCCAGTGTGATAGGACCCAACCTGTCTGCACCGCTAAGACCATCTAATTAAACCATCTCAGTTTAGGTCCATGCTGTATCGTTAGAATCCTAGCAAAATTATGTCCGTTGGTCGCAAAGCATCAGAAGCAGCATATCGACAGCAACAAGAATTGTATGCATTGTTAAACACCCCAAGGCTTTTGCGAGATGGAAAAATGGGGGACAGTCTAGATCTTTGTCACTCTGCCCAATGCAACCTTTTTAGCTCTACCTTTTGTAGCAGGTTGGGGAAGGGTGGTGCACCCAAACCTAGATGAGAAGGAAATAGCTCAAAGACAATTTACTGGTTCCTTCCTGCATAAAATAATAAAACTAGGAGGAAGCAAGAGAGGAGAACTTCCTGGTCTCCAGCTTCAACGAAGCATGAACCTAAGGACAGAGGACCTTTGCTCTCTTGCTTAAATCTTGCCTTACCAAAACCAAATCTGTACTTCTCTTACGGTGCAAATGCTGAGCTCACTCTCGCTTTCAGGTACAGTAAAAGAAAGCCAGCAATAACAAAAGGCAGAGGAAGGAAGAGAAGCTTCAGGAACTAAGAAGGAGGCTTTGAGTCTCAAGGTCAGAACAGAATATGAGACTATGACTCAGAGAGTTGGCTTTCGGTGCCATTTATTTATTTGTTTATTGAAATGTCCATATAATTCATTGATGTAAAATATAGTCATAATTAAAGGGTGTCTGCTAGTAAACCTGGGAACATTCTGAGATCATTCTCAGCTCTGCAGATAATGGGTTAGGCTGGCATGGGACAGCTTCATCTATCTTCCTGTATTATCAGAACTAAGTGGCGAGCCACCTCCACGGGATGTAGAACTTCTGTCTTGCTAAGACTGTAGATGTCACCATCCCCAGTCAGGTTAAGAATAATGGTGATGACAACCCAACAGTTTGGAGGAGGCTGTTGGCAGTAGCCAGTCTGGAAAAGATCCTCAGTTACATTTCTGATTTCTCACTCACATTTCTCATGCCAGCCTGCCCTGGGCTAGATCTCACTCAGTGCCAATCTTACTGGGGGGAGGGGGAGTGGAGAATATTCCAAGGAATGATGAATGAATTACATTTTAGGCTAGAGGAAATGATGTGGAGGCCAAACTTCTCTCGAACATATCCAGACATATAGTTCGAGGACTAAAATGGTTTATATGCAGACAGATCCAGGTTCAGCCCCAGCTTCTCCAAGTGAGGCTTGGAAAAACTACCCTGAGAACAATGTACACTCAACATTGATAATACTAGGCTGGCAAGGAATAGCTCTCTTTCTATGGGAAGCAGCTTCCAACATAGCTCTTGATGGGTACAGAGGTCCTTGCCCTCCAGCTGGCTAGCGAGAGATCCTCCTGTGAGGACGAAGGAAGCCCTCCTGCATCCAGGCGAAACCCACCTGGACCTCCTAGGAAACCAGAGGCTTCCCTGCATCTTCGGGGAGACCCACTGAGCTCCTCCAAACTGGTCCCAGAAGGGATTTTTAAAAAAGAAAGAAAAAAGGATACTAACAGCAGTGAGCATTTGGCCCAAGCTGTACATAGCATAGGGATCTACCTGCTGAGAAGGACCGTCGGGGGCAAATCTTCTACCTGCACACTTTCCCTGCACATGGTGCCTATTACTTTTCTGCAATGGCCAAACAGGTTTTGCAAAGCCCGATGCCAACAGACGCCTTTCCTCGGGGGTGAATTTCCCTGAGGAACTCAAAACTGCAACCTAAAAGTCAGAAGGGCTCTCCAACCCCCAAATCTCAGTTCCTAATAAACCGGGTTGTTTCCTAAACACTTTCCCTCTTGACCCTGTCTCAGATTAGGCCCATTCCTCCCCCCAGCCCCACTTGGTCATCAACTATCTGACCCAGTTCCCTCTCAAACATAAACCCACTCCTTGTGATGTCGACTTCTGTTGTGGATGTGAGGGTTGCTTTTTTAAAATTCTCAGCCTCCAAGTTTGCCTTCTGCCTGACCCTCTTCCCAAAGAGAAAGTACTGTGTTCTCTTGGATATCAGTGACTGTAGCAACAACTCTCTACTTCGGTGTTTCTCAACCTTGGCAACTTGAAGATGCGTGGACTTCAACTCCTAGAATTCCCCAGCCAGCATGCTGGCTGGGGAATTCTGGGAGTTGAAGTCCACCCATCTTCAAGCTGCCAAGGTTGAGAAACACTGCTTAAAAAACAAAATAAGGCTGAGCAGGGAAGGGGGGCTGGCTAGAGAGGATCCTTCTGTGCTCTCTGCATATGCTCAGGGCACTGTCGATCACTTTACAGCCGGGAACATGCTCAGACTGATCCCTCACGTCGCCTCTTGCATCCTAAATAAAACCCTGGTGAACTTTAGCCACCATTCGCTCCTGCCCTCCAGCCGGGATGGGATTTCTAGCGATCTGGACCGGCTCTCCCGGATGCACTCCAATCACGTAGGGAGAGATCAATAAAGAGAGAGATTTCCTAAACCTTGGAAAACAGGGGGAGGGAGGAGGAGGGAGCTAGGCTTGGTCCAGAGGATGCTCCTAAAAACACCTGAGCCTTCTCAGCGCCCCCCCCCCCCCCCCTTTAAAGTCTAAAAACTGTACTTACCGTAAGCTGCAAACTCTGCCCGGCGCTCCTGGCTGGGAAACCGAGCCGCCCTGGGGAAGGCGCAAAGCCGGCCGCCGTCTTCTCTTCGGCTCGCGACGAGACGGGCAAGAACCGGCGACGTCGTCTTTTTATACCCGCGAGGTTAGCCCCGTTCATTTATCGCAGGCACCAGCAAGCAACCCCCGATCACCAAGCCCTCCGCAACGGGGCCGTATTGCTCCTAAGACAGGGGCCCGCGGCTTTTTCTGGCAACTTCGCCGCGCACTCGCGGGCGCCCAGGCGCGCGCACAGAGAGAGAGAGAGAGAGAGAGAGAGAGAGAGAGAGAGAGACCGACAGACAGACGGACGGACGGACGGACGGACGGACGGAGATCTTGCTTCGCTGCCCTGCAGGGAAGGGATCCGAGCTGTCAGTCGGCCACGGCGCCTCCGGGAGAGTTGTGGTCTTGGGTCGGGTTGTTACCGTCCTAATTTGCTTTCTCACGCCCGCAGACGCAGCCAGTGCTCAGCTCCCCGGGCTGATCTCTCTCATTCATCTCTCTCTGCCGGTCGGACCTCTCTCCACGTCGCAAGCCTGGAGAAAAGATTGCACAGAGAGAGATCTGTTCAATGATCTTTGTTTATCCTCCTCCTCCTCCCTCTTCCTCCTCTCCTTATATCCTTTTTTTCCCCCTGATCTTTCCATAGAGAGTGTCAGTTTCCAAAATGTATTGGGTTTTTTTCCCCCCAGATCCTTGCATAACACTTGTTTGCTTCCCCCAGTTTGTTTGGCTCCCTGGCTGGGTGTAATTCATTTTAGATGTACTTCGTGCTTGTCTGATTAGGTTTTTGGATGCGATTCTTGTCTTTTACGCCAGTCAAGCACAAAAGTTGCTCTGCTTGCCAGGCAGGGTCGAAACATGGCCTCGCATTGAGGGGTAACCCCCGTGGCATGCACCCTCCGTGTGAAAAACACAGAGGTATCCTTCACATTCATCCAGCCTGGCCTTGTGGCTTTTCAATCAGAATTTGGGGGGGGGGGGGGGGGCGGGGGGGCTCAGACGAGATGACATTTCAGGTTGCTAGCGTTTGTTGGCATCATGAAATAGAGCCTCTGATCAGATGCAAAGAGCTTCTCCCCCCCCCCCCCCGCCTCATTTAAAAGCAATACTATCAGTGTGTTTCATTCATGTTCAGTTCAGGCACGGAGGGAGTGGCTTGGATTTAAATCCAACTTAAATCCAACATTAGTTTAGCCACCCCATGCATCTGATCAAGGGAGCTACAGCTCACAAAAGCTCCTGCCTTTTAATAAAATGGGTCTGGGGTCGCGGTTAAGGCACCAGGCTAGAGATTGCAGGGCTGGGACTCCAATCTGTTTTAGGCACGAAGCCAGATGGGTGACTTTGGGCCAGTTACTCTCTCTCAGCCCTGGGAAGCAGAAGGCCAGGGCATACCACTTCCCAGAATCTTGCCAAGAGAACTGCAGGGACTCATCCAGGCACTTGCCAGGAGTCCACGCTGACTCGAAGGCACAACACACAAAAAAGTCAGAAAAGGGGCTAGCACATTCCTGATTTTCAGCAGCCATACACAGCTTAATGTCTACTAGAGGAGAGCAATGTGCATGTTAGAAATTGGCTAAGCCAGACCAAACCGTTTTTTTCCCCCCACCCATTATGCCATCCCTCATCCCCTTGCCCTCTCCCACTTCTGTCTCCATTGACCTGAGAGGATTCAGAGTTTCCCCAGCTGCTTCCCCCCCCCCCAACACATCTTTTCCAGATGGCTGCAGCATCACTACTCAAGATTTCTAGGTGGCTGTTTGCCTGAAGAAGCCCCCAGACCATGTATTGCATTTGGTGGCCACGACACAAAAAAAGGGGCAGGACTTTGATTGCACAGTCATGGCTGCCATCTTGATTTTTTTGACCCCCCCCCCCCCCCTGCTGTGGACACCTCGCTACCATACTGAAGCAGTTAACAGAGCAGGCCTTTTGTCAGCCCTCCCAGGTAAACCAGAGAGGAAACACAACCAGATAAGCTAATTCTACTATATTGTAAGGCTACATTAACAGAATCTTGCAAGTCTGAAATTACAATCCTCCCTCCTGTCTCCTTTACAGCCTGAGAAACTAGGGAGGGTCCCTTCTGAGTTTCTTTCTCCACCCATTATGTAGCTGCAGGCTATGCCCTCTCTTATCTGACCGTTCCCTAAGCAACATCTCTTGGCCCTGTCTCCCAAGGTCTTTCCCACATACCATTACATCTTTCTAGCTCTTCTTCCTAGTCTCTTCTTCATCTTCTCTCTGCCAGCTCCCACAGCAGAATGGACCTTTATTCTACAGGCATCTAAATTCCCTGCTCGCAGAGGGTTTGTGGAATCTGGGATGGCAAGCTTTTAATCTGTGCATGTTGGTCTAAGAATTGCCTTTATTATCAGAGTGGAGCATTGAAGTTTGTGAATTCACACCTGTAGAGCAAACCAATAAAAACCCCAGGCATTTTACCACACCTATTTACTGAAAGAGTATTTTGATATATTTCTGGACTTTGAAGAAGCAAGATGGAAAGAATATTGATGCTTCTGAACTTTGGTGTTGGAGAAGACTCCTGAGAATCCCGTGGACAGCCAAGAAAGCAAACCGATGGATCATCAAACAAATCAACCCAGAGTTCTCAGTCAAGGTACAAATGACCAGGCTTAAATTATCCAATTTGGACACATTATGCAAAGACCCGGTTCTCTGGAGGAGGCTCTGATGCTGGGAAAGATGGAAGAGAAGAGAAGGACGACCCGTAGCAAGGTGGATAGACTCAGTTACTGTGGTGATGGGGGCACCATTGGAAGACCTGAAAGACCAGGTTAGGGAGAGATCATCATGGAGAAAATCTATCTGTGTGGTTGGTAAGAGTTGACAACAACTTGATGGCGTATAATCAATACACATGCATACACACACATACATACAAAACCTGTATTTCCTAATATACATGTTTTATATGCTTATCACCATCATTTACCTAAATGCAAATCAGGCTAAATGGAAATATTAAAAGATGTTTGGTGCAATGATGAAGTGAAAGAGGCTGTGGATGAGAGCAAGTGCACATGGGAGAATGAGAAAGCTGCTGTATAATGTGTATATGGAGAAGAAGATTGTTGTAAAGAATCAAAGTCAAAGAGAGCGAGGAACAGTTGAGATTTAAAGAGGCAGAGAAAACGCGGAGCAATCTGAAAGAAATCAAACTTGTTCTGGGAAATGGAAAGAGGGCCAAACAAGGAGCCTCCAGCAGAATGAATAGAATTAAAAATAGAAGAAATGAAACTGCATGAGATGAAACTAAAGTGAAGGTGTGCAGGAAGGAGTGTTTTGAAAAATCGGAATGGAAATTCTATTGATACACAGAAAAGTAGAAAGAAAGCAAATGCTGTAAATGTCAAAGAAAAAAGTTATCAATGTTGTAAGAATGTTGCAAGATGGCAAGTCCACACACGTAGATGATACGATGGTAAAAATCTTAAAATATGGCTGCGGTTTGCTTATGGAGTAGCTGGGCGACTTGTTTAATGTGTGTGTGAAGGGGGCATCTGTGATGGCAGTTGGAAGAATGCCTTCATTGTTCTTCTTCACAAAGGGAAAGTAGCAAAGGTGAATGCAAAAATTACAGGGATTTCACTTGTTCTGGGTGCCCAGGAAGGTTTTGGGCAGAATTCTGACTGAAAGAACACAAGAAATGGAGAGACACAGTCCAAGGTGCTGTTGGAAACTAAATTTAGCTCTAATCCCATTCCTTTTTCTCACTTCATGCCTGATTTTCTTCGACGTTCTATTTCTTACACCTTTTTTCTGAGCTTTGCCTGGGATTGCTCATCCTGAAAGGGAATAATGGGATGAGTCTGGATGTAGGTGTCTTTTCTTGTAATGCAAATTGCTGCCCTTTTGTCCTTGGACAAATAGATGTCCCTGCAGTGGAATTTTAAAACCCAGATTTCCCCAGAGTAACTACCATGGTTTGCATGCGACTTTCGGCTACAGAACGTCTTGTCCCCCAAGTGAGTTGAAGACCTTTGATGAACCAAAGACGGTCTTCATTGGTTGCTAAAGTTTGTGCCTTGGAGAAGACCGGTGGGAGCTGAGTCCCTGGTGAATATTGACATCCTGCTCCTTTGTCTTCACATATGCACAAAAAAGCTTATAAGAGAGTTTGCACATTTCTTTCCAAGTGCATTGCTAAGGGAGAGAAGGGAGCATTGAAGAACCACTGAAATTATCAACCCTCTTTTACAGAAAGATTCATGCCTCTGCTTTGTAAAAAGTTGATGGGGGATCTTTTTTTTTCCCCCTAGGCTTACTTGGTGCAGATGTTCAGTCTCAATATTTGCAGGCGGGTTCAAGGGAGTTGCAGGAGACTGAATGGCTCGGCTCCACTGGTCCTATGCTCCATGCCCCTTGCCACATGAAAGATGTGCCATTTATCCTGCAGGCCATTCAAATCAGAACCGACTCTGGCAGGCACGGGGAACTCTAGAAGTCATTTGCTTTTAGGAAGACATGCAATACAATGTTCCGCTGATAGCCATTTCCCACCACTTCCCACACTGTCGTACAGAGACTACCTTTTCTTTTATAGTATGTATGTAGGCATGCCTGCACATATGAAGATAGTATGAGTGTCACTTTAAAGAACAAAGCAGGAGGGCCCTGCCTCCTACAAGTCAAGGGCCCAGTGTGGCTTTAATCCAGATTTGGCAACGGCTGTGTCTGGAAACATCTGAACACGGCTCTTGAATTAACCCATTTTCTGAGTTCGCCCAACACATACAGCCATCCAGTAACTCAAAGGAATGGGTTGGCAAAACATGGGAAGCCGTAAAGAAACAATCCAACCATCAGTTAATTAACTAACAATCATGTTCCGATAGAAGAGAATATCTGTAGCTCAGGTTGAACTTGGTACTCCTCTGAGCTTGGTGGTTTGCTTGTAGAGGTTTCATTGCCCAGCTAGGTAACATCATCAGTAACTAGGCATCATCATCAGAACTGATGATTTTACCCAGTTGGGTAATGAAATGTCTGCAAGCAAACCACCAAGCTCAGAGAGCACCAAGGACTCCATAATTAATCATGTTTAGTATGCTGTGGGTCTTATCAGCAAATCCAGGCAATGTGAATGTGCTTCTGGTGAAACACAAGGAAGGAAGGAAGGAAGGAAGGAAGGAAGGAAGGAAGGAAGGAAGGAAGGAAGGAAGGAAGGAAGGAAGGAAGGGAGAAGGGAGAAGGGAGAAGGGAGAAGGGAGAAGGGAGAAGGGAGAAGGGAGAAGGGAGAAGGGAGAAGGGAGAAGGGAGAAGGGAGAAGGGAGAAGGGAGAAGGGAGAAGGGAGAAGGGAGAAGGGAGAAGGGAGAAGGGAGAAGGGAGAAGGGAGAAGGGAGAAGGGAGAAGGGGAAGTGTTACCCATTCAGAGTCAGAAATGTCAACTCCTCTGACCCCGGGGGCTTCCTCTCTTTTCAGAAAGTTTTTTCAGAATTAACTGCCTAGTACAGAAGCCCACAGGAGGCATCAACGCTTGGTGTGACGGCACAGTGAGACTCCTTTTGTGTGGTGTTTTACCAATGCCTAGTGGGGGGCCTTTGTATCTGTTAAAGCGTTTCTAGAGTCAGTCGCTTAGTACAAAGAAGGATCTTCTAGGGAGCGGGGGATCCCCTCAGAACATTGGCCGCCCAGAGCTGCCACCCAGGGAGCTGAGCAAGAAAATGTGTCATGGGACCAGCCACAGCACAGCCACTTGGAGATGGGTGGGAGAGTGTTGCAAAGACTATGTGAAGAGAAACAGCGCAACGCAACAACTTCCCGGCGCATATTTTGCTGGTTGCAATCAAAGGATTCCCCCCAATGTCGTCTAGCTGAAAGAAAATGCACACTTTAGTTTAGAGTTCATGGTGGATTCTTCTGTACCCAGAACGAGATCCAGGGGGTGTGGGCTGAACATCAGACCTTCTCACTAATGTCACACTAAGGAATACACTCACGCATGGAGGTAAGCCTAAAGCTTTCTTTCAACAATCCTTCAGCTCTTGGCTCTAAGGCTCTAAGACTGTGAACAAACACTAGGTTGGTGTTTGCTTGTGCTTACACAGATTAGTATTTTACGGTTGTGTTGTTGCTTTTGTTGCTTGTTGGCCACCATTCAGATTCTTGCAGAAGGATCTTGTGGACTCATTTATTTTTATTCTCTAACATTTTCATTTGAATGTGGTGTTATGGCTTGATGGAGACTTGGCAGTTGGTGTCATATGAAATCTAATAACACGCATCCTCACAGCATGAGGTTCAGGGGAACATCACAGGAGCAGAAGGGGAGGTCTCCTGCTTCTGAGCACCTCAGAAACATCTGGTGAGGAACAAAACGCTGGACCAAGATGGGCCCTGGCCTGACCCACAGGTCTATCTTACATCCATCATTATTTACTGGGCCTATACACTGCTCCAATCATCTGATGACGGCAAGCAGGGTATGTACTAGCTATCTGTAAAGCCAGTTAAAAGTAGACACAGTTTGTTTGTTTGATTGATCGGTTGATTGATTGATTAGGTGCCATCAAGTCAGTGACTGTTAGCAACCACATAAATTCTTTCTCCAGGAAGATTTGCTTTTAGGAAGACATGCAATGTCCTCACTTGGCCTTTTAGGTCCCAGAACAAGAACAAAATGAATGTAAGAATCTGAATGGCTCTAAAATGAAAAGTATTAATTAAAACCTTACTAGTCTTTCATAGAGGCAGGAAGACCTGATTCTTCTCCATACATTGGATCGGGATAAGACTTGACCCACCCCAATTTGTTAGGAAAGGGAGCGGTTGTTATTTACAGCCTTGGTCGTATGTATGATTGTGAAGTGTGTATATAAACGCACAGGCACACATACGCACGCACGTATGCCGCCCAGAATCATAAATTATGAATTGGGCAGCCTTATCAGACAGTCAGACAGATGGACAGACAGATGGGGCACAGTTTGGTTTGTTTAAAGAAGATCTGCCGAAGCTGCAATTAGTGTTTCTGATAAAGTGAGGGGCACAAGATGACAATGTAGACTGGGTGGTGGGAACTTAAATGATGTCAGCCTTCTAACAGGTAACCCAAAAAGACGGATTCTTGTAAACTGTCATTGGCCAGGTATTTTGCAAGGAAAACGGGGTTAGATTACAAAAGTTTGGAAATCGGACAGGCATGTGCGTACCCCGCCCCCACTCCATCCCTTGTTTATCTGCAAATGGGTTAAGGCAGGTCCTCCTTGATGTCTTGATCTTCTTTCTAACGCTCTCTTGATTAAACAGGGAGCCAGCTAGCCATTCAGAAGATATGATCTCTATCTGTTCTTCTTTTGCAATGTTCTGTAAACATTCATTCTTGCTCCCAGGCACAGAGAACTTCATTATAGATGGGAGATCCCATTTTCTGTGTGTTTTTTATCCGCCAGCTTTTTCTCTTCTTCCCTCTTTTTAACTTTTAAACCTCAGCACCAAACCGCCCTTGGCTCAGTTCCAAAGACTAAACAAGGTTGGATCTGCTTAGTATTTGGAATGAAGACCCCCAGAGACCATCAAGCTGTAGGCTAGACTGGAAAGGCAACAAAATAACCCGGTAGAAGACAATGTGCAATGCTATGTGGGAACGACCTTGGGAGGCAAGAGGAAGAGCCACAGATGAGTGGCAGCTGAGCCCGCAGAAGGAATGGGGGCCTGGCAAGCATCTCAGAAGGGACCCTCCCTAGTTTATTGGACTGTAAAGGCGAGGGGGGAGAGATGCACTTTCAGACTTGCAAGATTCTGTTAATGTAACCTTACAGTAAAGTTAGAGCTAGTGCTCATGAGTATGCTTCTTGTCTGGACTACCTCACAACGCTGACACCAATCTTGTGAGTCTCAAAGTATATCTCTCCCCCCTCGCCTTTACAGTCCAAGAAACTAGGGAGGGTCCCTTCTGAGACGCTGCTGCTGGTTTTACTGTTGTCTAGTCTGCAGCTCTTCCTCCTGTCTCCCAAGGTCATTCCCACATACCATTACACAATGACAAAGCACTTCCATAATGGTGCTATGAAAGCCACCTGGACACTGTGGGTCTTTGGCCTCCCAGGGTCAGGAGAGTTGACATCTCTGACTCTAGATAGGTAACACTTCCCTGGACAGATCTTGTGTGCAATTTGGCGGTCCTCTTAGACACACAGCTCTACTGGAAGAGCAGGTGGCAGCTGTGGCCAGGAGGGCCTTTGCACAAATTCATCTTGTGCACCAATTGTGCCCATTCCTGGACTGGGAGGCCTTGCTTACAGTCACTCATGCTTTAGTCATCTCCTGTTTGGATTACTGCAATGCGTTCTACATGGGGCTGCCCTTGAAGACCATCCAGAAGCTGCAGCTGGTTCAGAATGCAGCACCATACAGTTTTGGATGCCCCACAGTTCACCCAAGTGACAGCATTGCTGTGTGGGCTGTACTGGCTCCCAGTTGCTTTCCAGGTGCAATTCAAGGTGCTATCACCTTTAAAGCCCTACATGTCACAGGGCCAGGTTACTTGCAAAACTGCCTCTTCCTGAGCGTATCTGCCCACCCTACTAGGTTAGGTAGGGTGGGCATGCTCCATGCCCCCTCCCTTAAATGTTGCCACCTGATGGGACCTCAGAGGTACACCTTCTTGGTGACCACCCCAGCCATTTCGAATAGCCTCCCACCTAAGATCTGAGGGATCCCTACCCTTTTAGCCTTCTGAGGACTGTGAAGACCTGGCTCTTCCCCAGTCATAGAGCTAGGATGGGGGTTGAGCTGGAGGCTGTTTGGTCTGGTGCCTGGGGGGGAAGGGTACTTTTGTTTTTATGGATTGTTGTGAGCCACCTAAAATCATACGAGATAGGTGGCCATATAAGTCCTGTAAATACATAATAATAAATAAAATATCCATTAAGTCCCAGCAGCTGAATTCCCTTTGAAGATTTTTGGCTTTTTTCAGTGTCTTGTAAGGTTTATGCTGCTATTGTCATCCACTGCCAATCTACGATGATCATGTAGCCAAAATTCAGCAGAGCAGTTGGTGGTGTTCTTTATCTATTCGTTTCTTTAATTTGATTGATACGGCCACCCATCTTGCCAAGACGAATCTGGGTGGCGAAGACAGGTAAGCATCTCAATATCACAATAAAAGACAGAGAGATATAAACACATCAAAAGCAAAAAAAAAAAAGGCAACCATCAACAATAAATTAAGACTTCTTCACCGGCTCGGCAAACCTCCCTTTCCTGGGAGAAGATTCAGGTCTTAAGGGCCTTCTGAAAGACTAGTAGAGTCACGGCCAGTTTCATCTTGGGTGGGATGATGTTCCAGAGGACAGGCACAGCAACAGAAAAGGCCCACTTCCTGGGTCCCGCTAGATGACACTCTTTAACAGATGGGACCCGGAGTATGCCCTTCCTGCTGGACCTGATGGGGTGGGTAGGGACAATTGGAGAAAGGGGGTCCCTCAAATATCCTGGCCCCATGCTTTTGTAGAAGGCATAGGGAATGGCCTTGAAGGACAGGAGGAAGAGCCGCTCCCCAGGCAACAGTTAGGTAAGTGGGGCTTGAGCGCAGGCCAATGAAGTAACGTGAGAAAACATCTCAGACATGCCCCTCCCTAGTTCACATGAAGATACAGTGAGGGAGGGAGGAAGCACAGTAAGGCTTGCAAGATTCTGTTATTAGAACTGTTCCAGTAAAAGTAATTTTAGACCTGTATGCCATTGGTTTCTTAGCCTGATTTACCCTATAGAACTGACATCTTTATAGGGGATAACCAGCACCTTGAATTGCACTCGGACGCCTACCAGGACCCAGTGCAGATCGCTAAGCAAAGGTGTAACATGGGTGTACCAAGATACGCCTATAATTGCTCACACCACTACATTCTGGACCAATGGCAGCTTCCAGATGTTCTTCAAGGGACCTGCCCCCACAACAAAGGGCAACTATGTTTCAAGGGGAATAAGCTATAAGTTACCCATTCCTAAATTGCTCCTCATAAGTAGCATCCAAATTGCCCTTTATTCTTGAGGAGACCTGTTTTCCAGCTAAGTTAATTCTCTGTAGGGCTTTAACCTTCAACAGATATGACGTGCTGTAACTGGGTGTTATTTTCTTCTCAGCCTCCAGATCAAGTATTAAGAATGTGATTGTATCAACAATAGCTTCTAAGCTTCCCGAATGTCTAACGCAGCTATTCTCCCAAGAGTTCCTAAGGCATGCCTGGTTCAGATTTCTGCCTTTTTCCTGGACATAGCACACTAGATTGCTATAATCTATGTTTCCTGGGGAAAGATGACAGTAGGAAAAAATGAGAAAATCAAAGAGAATAATCAAATCAAATCAAATAGTAAAGTGATCAATAAAATAAAATAAAGTAATAAAGAGTTTGGATTACTTTTGGCTCAGGTTCTTGCAACATTCAGCCCTTCTCTGTCTTGGGGCCATCACATTAACCTAGAATATGAGTTTATAATATGTGCGTTGCATCTGATGTGGCCATCATTGTCTTTTATTCATCTGAGTTTAGGGTTTCACTAACCAGCCAATTTATCTTTCTGCCCTGACTTCTGCTTTATGCCGTATTTTCTGGTTCCCAGTTTGAGGCTGTTATCAGATCGTTACTAGAGGCAATAACACTTCAGCCCCCATAACAGCATGATTCAGTTCTGCGCCTGATTAAACAAGATCCGTTTTGTCCTGTGTTTTACAGGATGTATGTATGCCTGAAAACGGGGAAGATATGGCACCATCAAAGCACTGTGGGGTTCATTTGGAGTTGCTGTTTTTTTAGAGTGTTATCAATTTGCAGCTTTAATAGAGAGGGAAAGAAAAGAAGAAGGAGCTGATGGTTGCACGAAAGCTTTGTATGCGAAGCCTGCATGAAATACCTAGCAATAAACACCTAACCAACTGAGGATTCCTGATGTATCAATTCCGATTCGGAAACAAGACTGCTTCATGCATAATTCCAAAATCTGAAAGAAGTCTCACAGCAATCTTTCAGCAATCAGATATTGTTCGCCCCCTTCAGCCCCTCTCCTGTTAGCATCCTGAGGACCTTGGGCTTGTCTGCTCTGCAAAACAGAAAACTGGCTTCTGCTTTTAAGCCCTGCTTGGATGCTCCCAATCTTTGAGGCCTCTACAAATTAAATTCTCTTTTGCACGTCTGTTAAGCCATGACAGGCTTTGCCTGTTTATTGTTTTATTGCATTAGATAGCCTGCATTTCCATCCCACCTTGCAACGAGGAGAAGAACTTCAGAAGGTAGGCTGTAAGCAGATTAGCCAAAGGAAGAAATACGCTTATTCCTTTTTGCCTCTGCTCAGGCTGCTTCCTCCCCTCTGCCTTTGTCTCAGCCAGGTCAAAGTGCCAAAATTCTGGAGCACAACTGGTTCATGGGCAATTCATCGATTAGGACAGTGATGGTGAGCCTACGGCATGTGTGTCAAAGGTGACACGCCGGGATGATTTGGGTGACACGCCAGTGTTCACCAACACCCGACAACAACTGTTAGAGTTGCCAAAGAAATTGAGTTTATTTTACTTGTATTTCATTTTTGTCATGACCTGACTTTTTTATATAATACGTAGCACCACACATGAGTGGACTGTATTTTTTTAAAATAAATGAATATCTAAAGATTTGTTTCCCTTTTGTTCGGAGGGCGGGGGGGACATGCCAGCAGTCAAGTTAGGCACTTTCCAAATTTTCGACACGCCGAGCCCCAAAGGTTCACCATCACTGGATTAGGAGGTTACCCATGCTGTGTGTCCAAATGCCCACATTTGCTCACATTGGTTCAAGTAGATACGTACTTGTGAGTTGCGCGGCGGCGTTCTGAAGGATGCTCCAGAAGAAGTGAGGGCCGTTGATCGCAAACGGAGCGTCAAGATCTATCCGTGTCCCTGACAAGGGACACTCTAAGGACGAGGTGACAGAGCTGAAGGGCTTTGCAGAATGTATTAAGTGCTTTAATATTGTGGAGGAGAAAACGGGAAAAGGGTTACGGGGGGTTGGCATGGCTTGGTAACAATTGGCAAGTTATGGCCAATGTTTTCCAACTTGGGCACTTTAAGATGGGTGGACTTCAACTCCCAGAATTCCCCAGCTGGGGAATTCTGGGAGTTGAAGTCCACCCATCTTAAAGTGGCCGAGGTTGGAAAACACTGCTCCAAACAGTTCGCTCCACAGTGGTATTTATAAGACCAGCTGAGACCTCATTGGCTGCTTTGGCCGCCTGACCACTTAAGGGCCACCACTTGGCCAATGGCAGGAAGGGCCTAGAAATGCTGACCACTGAGGAAACACGCCACACTCCTAGAGAGGAAGCACGGGGATCCTCGTACCGCCCACATGGCGGTCCAGTTTGAGACTTCTGGGCTTTGCGTGTCTATGGAAGGGCAGGCTGTCGCTTTATTTATTTATTTAATTAATTAATTAATTAATTTTTTAATTTATTTATTTATTATTAAATTTATATGCCGCCCATCTCCCCCAGTTTATTGGCGCCACTCCTACCCCACAGTTTCTTCTTTGCTCTGGCCTTTAAAAGGATCGACGGGGTTGGCCCCAAAAGTAACTTGGTTCTGCTCTGAATCCATGGTTGCTGCTGGATCCAGCCCCATCTGAGGCTGGCCGTGCTCTGACTCTGCCCACAACAGGCTGGACTCCACCCACAGCAAGCCAATTCTTCCCTTTACCCCTTCCTTTGAGTTGAACTCAGCTCTTATTCGCAATATTCTTTCCTGGGCAACAGCGCAGAAGCTTTCTGCCCCCTTTCAACTCCCCACTCAAGCCTATTTCCTGGGGATGTCCTGGTGGTCTCCCATCCATGTTCAGCCAAGTATCCCAGTTCTGCCTCGCCAATAAATCTCGTATCTGTTACTAGGCAAGCCCCACTTTTCCCTCTATTGTGATTGCTATCAAACAGCACTCCCTCTCTTTCTCATGGCTCTCAGAACAAACCAAGACGCCTTAGAAGAGGGAGCCTGCAAAAGGCTGCATTTCACGTCACATTACATCAGAAAGAAATTAAAAAGATTCACGCCACTGGCATTTGTCTCGTGAAAGGTCCACCGCTTGGCCTAGCTGCATTTCACCACCATCCGGGCCCAGCAGGCGAGGACACCTCATCAATTATATTGGCGCCTGGAAGCAGCTTCCCTCAGACATGCGGTGCAAATGGGGTTGCAGGAAGCGTCAGCCCCCGTGAGTCAAATCCCCTAGGCCAAAGAGGAGCTGTGGAGGTACACAATAAAGAAATCCTTGAAGGGCTGTCCCAGAGAAGAGGGGGTGGATTTATTCTTCATATGCCCCAAAGTAAGACAAGAACCAATGCATGGAAGCTTTATGGAGCAAGATCCAGATCTGGAATGAGGCATTTCCTGACCATGAGACTATGAAGCAGAGGAACAGCCTCCCTCCTGGAGTTTTGGGGGCTCCATCCCTGGGGGCTTTCAAGCCAAGGTCGGACAGTTATTCACCTGGGATGGTCTGAGGATTCTTGGGCAGGGGGATGGACTACATGACCTCGAATGTCCCTTCCAACCCTAGGATTCTACGCATTTTGTCCAATGTTCTGTGCCACACAATGGCCAACCAGGTGCCTCCAGGAAGCGCATAAACCCACCACAATACAAGAAGGAAAGAAGAGGAACAAGGATGGTGAGGGACTTGGAGGCTAAATTCTACAGTGGAAAGAACTGGATCTGCTTAGCCTAAAGAAGAGAAGGCTGAGGAGAGACATGATGGCACTCTTCCAATCCTTGAAGGGCTGTCCCAGGGGTGGATTTATTCTCTATGGTGTCCGTGGATAGGACAAGAACCAATGGGTGGAAGCTTTACAGAGATTCACACTTGAAATAAGGAGGAATTTCCTGGCCATCATTGCTGTTGTAATGGTATATTGGAAAGACCTTGGGAGATGGGGCAAAGAGATGCTGCCAAGGGAACAGTCAGATAAGAGACAGCATAGCCCACAGCTGGAAAGTGGATGGGGCAATCATCTCAGAAGGGACCCTCTCTAGTTTCTTGGGCTGTATAAACAAGACAGGGGGAGAATTGTACTTTCAGACTTGCAAGATTCTGTCAATGTAGCCTTAGAATAAAGTGAAATTAACTCATCTGGTGGTGATTCCTATCTGGTTTACCCCATGAGGCCGACAGCTGTTAAACAGAAACAGCTGGCCTCCTGGAGTTGGGGTGGTGGTGATGGTCCATTACTGGAGGTTTCAAACCAAGATTGTCTGGGATGATCTGAGGATTCCAGTCTTGGGCAATGGCTTGGACTAGAAGACTCCAAAGTCCCTCCCAACCTGATGTTTCCATAATTCTATTCTTGCATCAAAATCCCGTAAGGATGGAGTTGAACATTTGGAAGCTCGGAGGTACCTGAGTCAGACAACTCGACAGATTGGCAATGGGAAGTAAAGTGAGACATGGAGGTCAGCTGCGATGAAACAGTCTGAGCACTGTTGCTAGCTGAAAAAGATGCTATAAAATGAATAAGCAAAGACTTCAGACTGCCCGGGTCGGTGTATGATATTCCCAATGAGGTTGGAATAGGGCAAAAAGAACTGGAACTTTTCACAGTTCAGAAAAGAGAGTTCAGTTAATCCTGCATAACATTAGCTTCTTTGACCTCTGGGTTACTTTGCTGGCTCAGGGTTTCCTCTCTGCAGAGGTCACGTCAGGATAAACCGTAAAGATCTGTCTGATGATGGTTCAGCTAGTTCCTGATTTCAGCATCCGTGGCCAGGTTGTGGGAAGGACATTTAGAAAGCCCTGGAAGGGGTGGGGGAGAATCAGTTGCACAATCAGAGCATTAACTCAACTTCTCTCAACAGCTGTGTGCTTTGACACCTTCACCGCTCGTTCTGTCCCACACCTGCACCGTCCCTCTGTTCCACTGCAGAGTGTGTAGAGGTTACCATCTGCAGAAACAGGAGCTGTCTTCATGAGGTTTTTTTCCCCTTCTGTCACTGGACTTGGGAGGAGAACACACGGGCTCCTTGGCTCTTGTTATGTCCCCACAGCAAAACCCTGTGATGTAGGATGAGGCACAGAAAGAGAATGAGAGGCAGTGTTCACACCACACTTTTAGCTTTATGACTAAATTAGCCTAGGTTCTAGATTACACAATACACTAAACCAGTGTCTCTCAACCTTGGCAGCTTTCAGATGTGTGGACTACAACTCCCAGAATTCCCCAGCCAGCAAGCCTGGCTGGGGAATTCTGGGAGTTGAAGTCCACACATCTGAAAGCTGCCAAGGTTGAGAAACACTGCACTAAACTAACCAACTGGACTATAATTGCACAATACTCCGTACTAAAAAAAAACAAACAACCCAGTGTTTAAAACTGACCAGGTTTAGCATATTGTGCAAACACAGCCGCTATGTTTTTAACTGTTTAAATCAGTTTCTCAATCTGGACAGTTTCCAGACATGAAGACTTCAGCTCCCAGAATTCTGCAGTTCTGCATAGCCGTTGCTGAGCATTCTGGAAGTTGAAGCTCATCCAACTGGGATTTGCCCAGTTTGGGAAACACTGAGTTAAGTGCATTGTGGCAAAGAATTTAACTGGCTTATGGTTATTACTTTGTGTTGAGCCGAAGCCAAAGGCAACTCCAGATGCCCATAGATACACCGGACTGTGAATGTTCTTGGAGCTGTGGAGCCATCCTTCAAAGACTGTGCATCAGAAAGAGAATTTGCTAATACAGGGAGTCAACTCAGTCGTTAAGCAAAGCGGTCGCTAAGTGAAACCACAACTGTGCTTTTGATCTGACTTCAGCTTTCCTTTGCTTTACAGACCTGTGAAGGTCGTAAATGCAAGGATTGGGTGCAAAGTTCCTTTTTCATCACCGTCATAACTGCGAACAGTCACTGTCTGAGGCAGTTGCTAAACGAGGATGACCTGTACTTCCTAATACAATCTACTGAGATGATATATTGCATGGGTTTGTAAAGGAGCCATGATTTGCATATATCACTAAACCATAAAGAATGTACCTGGATGGATGGCTACAGCATGCTACAGCAAAACTAGTCCAACAATTCACAAACTCCATCATAGGGTGCCACTTCTGTGGTGGTCATTTCAAGCTTCAAAAGGCAGAGAAGGGTCTATCCATCTCCAGGTTCCTGAACCTTTTAAGCTGGGCTCTGGGTGACTGAACTTTCAGTTTGTTCAGCACTCTGATGACAAAGGTGCTAGTCCTCATGACTGTCAGTAAAGACAAGATTGAAATAGGAAGCAGGCTTAGATAACCTCAGTTTGTCGGTCCACCTAATTTAGGATTGTCACCTCTGATTAGCAGCAGTTCTCCATCAGAGAAAATCCTTCTCCTTAGTTACCTATTTTTTTGAGGGGGGGACTGGAGATGGCAGGAACTCAGTCTTGGCCTGCAAACCGTGGTCTGCTCCTGGATTTCATCTCTGGCCATTAGGGTAGGCAGCATCGTTCTTCCCAGATCAGGTTGACATGACAAGAACATTTGCAGAATATGTGTGTTCTTCCAAATAATACTCTTTTTCACATCTTCTGCACCACCAAGGCAGACGCGATTCTTATCCTCGCCTCGCCTTATCTCCCCTGTTCCCACGGTGGCAGCCTGCTTCTGCAGCACCAAGCTGCTGGGACTCTTTTGCAAACAGGACGGTAATCGTGGGCCTGGCAGGGGTGGAAGCCAGAGCTCAGAAACCTGAGGCAAATGTTTGCATTTTCTTCCAAGAGGGCACAAAAGCAAATGCAGAACTGGACAGGTTCCTTTAGGACAAACATGCGCTGTTGGACGTTTTCCAGCACTGCCTTGGCCCCACAACTGGCAAGCCGTCAACCTTGCCCAGGGCTGGCAAAGACAAAAGGAGAAACAGAGTCTTCTGGGAAATTGTGGGAGGGAGCTTCTGTGATGCTCCTCCCCTTCAGCTGGGAGCTCCGCCCCTTGGTTGGCACCGAAGTATGAAACTGAGATGAACCGCCTGGCTGATTTCCAACTCATGTCACTTCCATATCTGTACGGTTATATACAAGGCTTGGGGCATTTGCACATTAGTCCGCAAGCTTAGAAACAACAACACCGCACAGTGCATGTGACTTTTTTTTCAAAAAAACCTGTCTGCATTCAAAGGAGGGCCTTGTAAACTTTTTGATCTGAGTATTTTAAACAAGTGAGTTGAGACCTTTATTAGAATATTCAAAACGTGCCAGATCTCCATGTTTTGCCTATCTCAACAAGGTAGTTCTTAAAAGTTGCCGTTCGTCTATTCCAGTGTCTTTCTGAACAAAAATACAGACTTAGGGATATTTAAAACTTTTGACTCTCGTGCTTCTTTTAAAAACAGGTTTCCAAATTGTGTTTTTTCTGTTTTGTCTTTTGTTCTGGTTTGTTACGATTGTTGTTTTACTATGTTCTTTTTTTAATTTTCAGTGTTTGGTTGGTATCCCATTAATTCTTTCATTTCTTCCTTGTTAAATGTAACCTGGTACATAACTAAGGTCCATCCAACCTCTTCATTTTTCTGGAATCTTCAAAGTATGAATATCTCACAGGGCTGCTTCTGAACTTTGCCAAAAGTACACTAAACAGAGAACAGTGACACTGCCCCCCCCCCCCAATCAGTGACAGAAAGCTTTGGCTAATTCAGAAGAGACCCTCCATCCATTCCCCCCCCCCCCCCCCATTTTGGGGTAGCAAGGGGGCACTTTAGGGACATGGAGATGACAGCAAAGTGGATAAGACTGCAATTTCCTTTTCTTTTTAAGGGTTGAGAAATGTTAAGATATCTCAAGCGTATGTTAAGCTTCTGTGCCTACTTTGACTAAAAGTAATGGAAAATTTCTCCATTATTTCTGGATAGGGTAAACAAGACAGTTTCTGAAATTTTTGGAAACACACAGGGGAACAGCTGTATAGTTCAGTCCAATCTTGGTCCCCGCAAACTTGATTTGTGGGCCTACCCACGCTTTGGATTTTAATCTGCATTGAATTGGCAAACAATTGAGCATGGGGTCTAGAGGCTAGGTGAGGCTGTCACTGTGAGTTTGTCCTTCTTATGACTGGAGCTGGGTTTGTCCTCAGCCCCCAATGTTTTCTCTTATTTTTTTTCTCCTGCTTGTTTATTTATTTATTCCATCATAGGCTGTCCGACTCCCAACATCTTTTATGGCTCTCAACTTCTGATTCAGTTGGGTTGGGCTGGGTTTTTATCCTGGGTGCTCTGCCCAGAGTCAATTCTGAGATAGGTGGCTGTATAAATTGCTCCGATAACTAAATCAATAAATTACAGAGGAAGCCCTTGCAGATGCTGAATGCAGGCAGAATCCTACAGTGGAATAGGCACTTTCTCTCTGCATTTGATCACAACCTGTCTATTTTGATATACTTTTTGGTACTACTGAAGAGTCAGGAAACCAGAGCAGGCAGGCAGGAAGGATAGATGATGGGAGGGAGGGAGGGAAGGAAGGAAGGAAGGAAGGAAGGAGTAAAATTTGCAGGACGAACATGTTTCAACCTGCGTGTTAGTCAGAAAGGTAGCTCTGGATCCTTTGCCTCCATGGCAGACTGAATGAAGCTTGTGAGGGTGCCAGTCTTAGTGGGCAGCCTCCGAGCGATGGGAGCTAAATGGATCCTCTGTGCTCAGAGGCAGTCTACCTCAGAGGACCCACTGCTCCAGGAACAGCTTAGGCCTGCTTTGAGGCTTAGCGACATTAAGGAGCAGGTTACATAGGCTGGGCTTTTTCAAGGTGGAAATTGGGGGAACCCTTTGCAAGATATCACGCTGACAGCCATCTTGCCATGGGGGAAAACTTCCCCCTCATCCGTAATCTGAAAAACAGCCACAAAGCAAACTTGCACCGGTCCCCTTTTTTTCCTTCCTCTTGCTGTCACCACACTGACACCTTCGTTCACATCGGCAGGAAGCTATTTCCAGCTCAGCAGTGAAATGCAGATGCCTTTTTTTATCTCGCCTTTGTTCCCTGCATAATGGGAAAGCACAAGGAAAAACTAGAAAAACAGAAGCAAACTTGTGAGATAAATAGGAACGGAAACTGAAATCAATAACGGGGTTTGCTCTTGTTCACCTCTGCTGGGAGGGCAGAGGAGAAAGGGGGGGCAATTAAAATGGAAGAGAAAGGGAGGGCAGAGGAGAAAGGGGGGAGAGAAAACAACTCAACAATGGAGAAAAAGGGGATCTAGAGTTTTGGAAAATTAAGCAAGATGGTGTGGTTCTGTGGGAAAGTGCTGGACTAGAAGCAGGGAGACCCGAGTTCAAATCCACACTCAGCCACAGGACTTCCCTGGGGGACTCTGGGCCAGTCACTCTCCCTCTGAGCAGCCTACCTCACAAGGTGGTTGCTGGATCTGAACTGGGAAGTCCCAGGTTCAAATTCCCCTTCCCCACAGCCACAGAAGCTCTCTGGAGCACTTTAGGTCAGTCCCACCAACCTCACAGGGCTGTTGTTGTAAGGGAAACATTCAAGGAAGTAGAGCTACATAAACTGCCTTACATTCCTGTAGGAAAGGCAAGATATTATTCTAAGGAACAAACAAGAGAATAGACAAGGAGTCCTTTATTTCTGTGTATTTATTTATTTATTATTTATTTATTGTTTGTTTGTTGTTTGTTTGTTTCTGGGCAGGTGGGCCCCCTTGCCGACAAAGCTGTACCCACCAACCATTTCTTATTTTTTCAGAATGCCTGCAGAATCCTATGGAGGACCCAGAAGCATATAAGGGGGATATTAAAAAGTGTTGCTTTGCTGCGCCATGAACTATCACATCCATTTGCTAGCTTTAATTTAAATAAATATAAAATCAGAGGAGCAGGGATCTTGCTGGCTGCTGTTCCATGAAATGCACAGAGTACCATAGTATCTTTGGTGGCCAGAGCGGATGTGCCCGTTAGGCAAGGCCACAGGAGCACTCTAGCCTGAAAACTCGGTGGTTTGGAGTTCCCCCTGGGGGGCAGGCGATTTAGCTGCAGAAAAATGATGGAAGGACCGAAGAGAAGCTGCTGAGCTGAGCACCTACAGGGCGATACCAAGCGTGTGCCAGTTACTTGGGGCAAAAAACTTTCCACACCCCCAACCACGCCCATTTTGGCCGTGGTCGCTCTGCGAGATCAGGCCGACAATTGTACACTTGCTTCCCCAGAAGACTTCACAGCTGCTTCTCCAGAGGACATGCAATGCCTTTTTCTTTCTCTGAATTTCTTTCTCTGGCTTCACTGATGCCCGTCCTTCCTTTCAGCTCCTCTCTGGGTGTGTTTTCTTTGCCGTTGCTGTTCTTGTGTCTTGTGATGTTTTCGTTTGGGGTGTTGTCCCTTGTTTTCCAATGTTTTCCACAATCGTAAACTGCCCAGAGCCGCTGGGAGTGGGCGGCATATAAATTTAATAAATTATTGTTATTTTATGATGATGATGATTTTCACATACTGTACTCTGCAGGCCCGGTCCGTTTGGTCAGCTGATCGTTCGCAGTATTGTGCAGAGCCGGAAAAATGGGTTAATTTGGTAACCAAGTGGAGTCTGTTCTAGAAACAGAGCCCCAGAGGGCAATAATAACAACAGGGAACGGAGGAAGATGGGGAGGGAGAAAAAATTGCCTCTCTCTCTCTCTCTCGTCTCTCTCTCTCTCTCTCTCTCTCTCTCTATATATATATATATATATATATGTATATGGAAAGGATAACTGAGAAATTGCAATATCAGGTTTATTACCTGCCGGCAAAAAATCTCTTGGTAGTTCTGAAGCTTGCATTGATACACATCGAAGTGAGATGCAGGGAAGGGAGGAGGCAGTGATGGAAAGGAGGAATAGGCTTTTTCAAATAGCGTGCATAAACTTAACTCTCCCCCCCTCCCCGCTTCCGTCTTCGTTCTCCCTTTCCCAACTCCATTATATTTTGTGGCATGTAAATAGAGCCTCTTCGCGAAGGAGCGAACGTGCCAAAGCCATAGGAGAAAATGTCGCTCCGGGAGCCCCAAGCAGTCCCTGTCTTGTAATGAAGCCACTGCAATTGGGTGCAGACGTTTCCCAGGCTCTGGAAGGTGGAGAGGATGTTTCCAGCAGCTTTTTATAAACCGCCACAGTAGAGAGCAATGCAATTATCTTGGCCGGCATACTACAGAGCGGGTGAACATAAAAGCAGGCAAAGAGGCGCCTGGGAACCAGGAGGAAATTATCATCTAAACCAGTGTTTCTCAACCTTGACAACTTTAAGATGGGTGGACTTCAACTCCCAGAATTCCCCAGCCAGCCAGTTGAAGAGCACCCATCTTAAAGTTGCCAAGGTTGAGAAACACTGGCCTAAATTAATGAGAAACCACACAGCCCAGCCAAGGAAGAACATCAGAAGGTGGCTTTCCCTGATCTGATGCTGCCCGGGTTCAGACAACACACTAAGCTAGCTTCAAATGGAGTTGGAGAGCTTGTGGCTGTAAGGAAACTCAGGGTCAGGTCTCAGATCTGCTTCAGCCTTGCCATTGGGAAGGCCCCAAATGATGACTGTCAAGAGAATGCAGAAAAAAAATGTCTGCCCTGTATTAACCTTTGATAGGCAGACGGTGTATCCTACCTCTGATTCGTTTTCCTCCAAACAGTAATTATATGGACATAAGGCAAGCTTCGTTTACCAGATTAACTGCTTTAGCCAATCCTGCACCAAGCAGGGGGTTCGGATAGATGACCTCTGAAGTCCCTTCCAATTCAAGAATTCCCTGATTCTTCCTCCAGCCCAATAGCATAATCTTTTCCAGTGGCAGAGGCTCCCGGTGATCGGGGCAGAAATGCAACTGAAAAGGTCATTCAGAGAGGCAGCTACATTCCCACAACCCTGCTAAATCCAGGTTTAGAAAACACACAGTTTGCATAATATACACTACTCCAAAAAAAAAATAATCACAGATTACTGTTTAACCTGATGGCCTGGTTCACAAAATAGACCTGTAATGGTATGTGGGAATGACCTTGGGAGACAGGAGGAAGAGCTGCAGATAAGCGTCAGCTGAGCCCGCAGAAGGAATGGGGGCGTGGCAAACATCTCAAAGGGATCCTCCCTAGTTTCTTGGAGTGTAAAGGCGAAGAGGGAGAGATGTCCTTTCAGACTTGCAAGATTCTGTTCATGTAACCTTACAACAACGTTAGAGTTAGTAATTCTGTGTATGCTTCTTGTCTGGGCTACCTCGCAAGGCTGACGTCTCCTGTCTGAATGGTAGGATGTAAACTCAACTAACAAATAAATAAAATGCTCCATAAGCTTCTAGTTCTGTAGCGTCTTAAGACAGAACTGGGCAGCTTTCTGACAGCTAGGGGGCCAAACTCAATTTTTCTGTGTCCAAGGCTGCAGTGGGCAAACTAATTAGATCAGTGTTGTCCAAACTTGGCCACTTTAAGATTAAAGTGGCCAAGTCTGGACAACACTGAATTAGATGAAAAGAAAAGAGTGAGGATTTCCCTTTTAATAGGAAAGTTGCATGATGTTTGAGAAGACAATGACTTAAGGAGTAATTCAGTGCTAGGATCAAAATCCATCAGGAGGAAAAAGCAGCTTCCTTTCACTGCAGTGATCTTTTTCTTCATGCACAAAAATCATATTTAAATATGCATTTAAAAGCATTTTCTCCCAAGCTAATCTTTCTTGATAAATCTTCTCTCCATATTCCCTTTCTCTAATGCATTTTTTTCTTCACACCAAAAGCTGCACTTTTAAACTAAAAGCCTATTCTGCTTCTTCAAAAGAGCTTCCATAGATGATCACTGGAAAGACCATGGCTTGCACAATCCTGATCTTTGTAAGTACAGACACATCCTAGCATCTGCATATCTTTTCCAAGGCCTTCATAGTTGCTCTGCTGAGTGCTAGTCTGTGGCATCTTTCTTGACTGCTGGTTCCTTGACTCTTGATGGTTGATCCAGAAAGGCAGAAACTATCTACCACTTCGATATCTTCATTTTCAATTCTAAGGCTGGCTGTTCTACCTGTTGTCTGCAGTTTGGTCTTCTTTATATTTAATCTTAGTCCCATTTTTTTCACTGTGCTCCTTGACTTTCATTACTAGAGCTTGTGGGTCCTTTTCATTTTTGGCTGTCAAAATAGCGTCATCGGCATAGCATAGGTTATTGATGTTCCATCCTCCAATTTTAAAACCACCCTCATCTTCTTCCAATCCAGCTTCCCTTAATATATATTCAGCATATATACTGAATAAATAAGGGGAGAGTATGCAGCCTTGTCGCATTCCTTTGCTGACCTGCAGCCAGTCTGTTTCACCATGTTCTGTCCATACTGTGTCTTCTTGTCCTGGAATAGGATACTAATCCGTGTTGGGTCATCTAAGCATTATGTTGCTAGTTCGTGAGGTTAAGGATATTGTACAATAGTTTGCAAACTGTTAAGTCTCCTTTTTTGGTATTTGAATATAGATTGACCTCTTCCAATCTGTTGACCACTGTGTTGTTCTCCAGATTTGCTGGCCTAGCTTGGTTAGAACCTTGACTTCTCTTGCTGGCCATTTTTTTTATAGATCTTCCATCAATTTCTGTAGTATTGCTAGAGGACTGGAGTGACTTGGTAAGTACTGGAGTGCTAATCTTACTTCACTTGCTAGTACTAGAGGTTCTTGTAGATAGAGAATATCTTCTAAGGTCTTGTAGGTGTTGACATCTCTACAGTATAGAATTTCAGTATACTCCCTCCATTTTTTATTTTCTTGGAGTCAGTTACCAGTTGTCCATTAGCATCCTTTAACGTACCAATTTAAGGCTGGAATATAGTTCTGAGTTTGGAGATCTTTTGGAAAATTTTGTGTGTGTGTGTTTGTGTGTGTATTTTGCTTGTTTCCACCTTTGATGTCTTACAGATGTTGTTGTAATATTGCTTCTTGTCTCTTCTAACACAGTGTTCCTCAACCTTCGCACCTTTAAGATATGTGGACTTCAACTCCCAGAATTCCCCAGCCAGCCATGCTGGCTGGGGAACTCTGGGAGTTGAAGTCCACATATCTTAAAGGTGCGAAGGTTGAGGAACACTGTTCTAACAGCTTTCTGAAACTCTTTGTTAAGTTCCTTCCTGAGATCTTTGTCTCTCTCTTCTCTTCTTGGCAATTGTTTTTTCCTAACTTACACTTGGAATCTGCATGCCTGTAATTTAAATTTATTATTGCAAGTTCTTCACTTCTGCATTACTCTCTCAAATAATTGAAGAGAACCATCATATCTCCCTGCGGTCTTCTCTTCTCAACACTAAATAGGTTCAGTTCTTTTAAACAATCTGCAGGGGCCTTAGTTTCCAGTCTCATGATCAAACCTGTGCCAAGTTCTTTCAATCCTTGTTAAATGTGGTGTCCAGAACTGACACAAGAAGGATATGCTCAAAGGAAAAATGAATGATACGTTGTATTGACTAGGTTTGCCACCTGTTTATTGCCGTGTGGATTGTACAGTAAATGTGTTGTTTTAATGTATATTTGTTGCTCTGTTTTGATGCTGTAAGCTACCCAGAATCCTCTACAGTTGGGTGGCATCAAAGTCAAAATAATAAAAAAACAAACAAACAAGAATAAATCCAGTAGAAGAGAATATCTGTCGCTCAGGGTTGAACTGTGGGGTCCCTGGTGCTCTCTGAATGTGGTTGTTTTTGCAGTGATGTTACCTAGTCAGGTCATGAAAAATCTGCAAGCAAACGACCAAGCTCAGAGAGCACCAAGGACTCCACAAGAATAAATCCATATCCTCTGCCCTGTAACACCCCTTCCTTCAGCGGTCTTTGAATGAAAGGATGTCACAGGACAGAAGTTGCCCTGTGGGCAGAGAGCAGAGGTTGCAGAATCATTCTCCATGTCACGTGAAAGTAAGACGGGAACCTACAGGTAGAAGCTTTACAGGAGGAGATCCAAACTTGAAATAAGGAGGAATTTCCTGACTCTGAGACCTATGAAGCAGCGGACCACCCTGCCTCCTGAGGACAGGGAGGCTCTATCACTGGAAGTTTTCAGAGAAAGGTTGGACAGCCATCTGGAATGGTCTGAGGATCTCCTCAGAGAAGACCTCCAAGGTCCCTCTCAACCCTATGATTCTATGCTTGTGGTCCAATTTTGTGTGTCACCAAAAATCAAGCATATAAGCACACCACAATGCAAAAAAGATGCTAAGGAACCCAGAATACAGGTAGTCCCCAGTTTAAGAACAAGTCAAGGTTCTTAAGGACATTCCCAAGGTCTGTCCTTAAGTCTAATTTGTATGTAAACTGGAACAGTATTATTATATAATACTATATAAATAGTATTCAATATGCCAGCAAGTTTGGAAAACGCAACAGTGGCCACGGGATTGGAAAAGATCAGTTTACGTTCCAATTCCAAAGAAGGGCAATGCCAAAGAATGCTCAAACTATCGTACAATTGCACTCATTTCACATGCTAGCAAGGTTATGCTCAAAATCCTACAAGCTAGGCTTCAGCAGTACGTGAATCGAGAACTACCGGATGTACAAGCTGGGTTTCGAAGAGGCAGAGGAACTAGAGATCAAATTGCCAACATTCGCTGGATCATGGAGAAAGCACGAGAGTTCCAGAAAAACATCTACTTCTGCTTCATTGACTATGCAAAAGCCTTTGATTGTGTGGATCACAACAAACTGTGGCAAATTCTTAAAGAGATGGGGGACCACCTTACTTGTCTCCTGAGAAATCTGTATGCGGGCCAAGAAACAACAGTTAGAACCAGTCACGGAACAACTGATTGATTCAAAATAGGGAAAGGAGTACAACAAGGCTGTATACTGTCACCCTGCTTATTTAACTTATATGCAGAGTACATCATGAGAAATGCCAGGCTGGAAGAATCACAAGCCAGAATTAAGATTGCAGGGAGAAACATCAACCTCAGATATGCAGACGATACCACCCTAATGGCAGAAAGTGAAGAAGAACTAAAGAGCCTCTTGATGAGGGTGAAAGAGGAGAGTGCAAAAGCTGGCTTGAAACTCAACATTAAAAAAACTAAGATCATGGCATCTGGACCCATCAATCCCTGGCAAATAGAAGGGGTAGAAATGGAAGCAGTAACAGCCTTCATTTATTTGGGCTCCAAGATCACTGCAGACGGAGACTGCAGCCATGAAATTAAAAGACGCTTGCTCCTTGGGAGGAAAGCTATGGCAAACCTAGATAGCATATTAAAAAGCAGACACGTCACCTTGCCGACGAAGATCTGCATAGTCAAAGCTATGGTTTTTCCAGTAGTAATGTATGGCTGTGAGAGCTGGACCATAAAGAAGGCTGAGCGCCGAAGAATTGATGCCTTTGAACTGTGGTGCTGGAGAAGACTCTTAAGAGTCCCCTGGACTGCCAGGAGGTCAAACCAGTCAATCTTAAAGGAAATCAACCCTGACTGCTCATTGGAAGGATTGATACTGAAGCTCAAGCTCAGATACTTTGGTCACCTAATGCGAAGAGAGGACTCTTTGGAGAAGACCCTTGTGCTGGGAAAGATGGAAGGAAAAAGGAGAAGAGGATGGCAGAGGATGAGATGGTTAGAGAGCATCACTGAAGCAATAAGCATGGAACTGAGCAAACTCAGGGAGGCAGTGAAGGACAGGAAGGCCTGGCGCGATATGGTTCATGGGGTCACGAAGAGTCAGACACGACTTAACGACTGAACAACAACAACAATTAACTCGAACCATTGTGTATTTAACTTGAATTTTGCTACAACAGGCTCCATTCTTAACTATGGGTCATCCTTAAACCAGGCATTCTCAGCCTGGGGACTATCTGTACTGCAGAGAAGAACAAAGATGGTGAGGGTCTTGGAGGTCCAATCCTATGAAGAATGGTTAAAAGAAATGGGTACATTTAGCCTAAAGAAGAGAAAGCTGAAGGAAGACATGATGGCACTCTTCCAATCCTTGAATGGCTATCCCAGGGCTGAAGGGGTAGATTTATTCTCCATTGTGCCCATGAATAGGACAAGGACAAATGGGTGGAAGCTTTACAGAAGGAGATCCAAACGTTTCCTGACTATGAGAGCTATGAAGCTGAGGAACAGCCTGCCTCCTGGAGCCACAGGGGCTCCATCACTGCAGGATTTCAAGAAAAAGTGGACAGCCATTCCTACAAGATGGTCTGAGGATTCCTGTCCAAGGCAGGGGGTTGGACTAGGAGGCCTTTAAGGTCCCTTCCAGTCCTAGGCTTCTATGAAGTGGAAATTGGACAACAATATGCCAAAGTTTGGCCATATAATTACCCTGTTTTTTAAACTCTGAAATAAGAAACAAAGACTTTCGCTAGGATTATTGTATTCATTTTGCTTTAAAACCCACACCCACACCATACAGGTAGTCCTCAACTTATAACCATTTGTTTAGCGACCATTTGAAGTTATGACAGTGCTGAAAAAGGTGACATCTGACTGGTCCTCACACTTATGATCATTGCAGTGTCCCTGCGGGCACATGATCACCATTTGCAACCTTCCCAGCCGGCTTTTGAGAAGCAAAGTCAATGGGGGAAGCTGGATTCGCTTAACAACCATGGCAAAAAAGGTCACAAAATCAGGTGTGACTCACTTAATGGCCACATCGCTTAGCAATGGAAGTGCCAGTCCCAATTGTGGTCATAAGTCGAGGACTACCTGTAAAATTAGACCAAGAATTCAGACAATGTATCATTGCCCTGCCTTTTGCAGGCCTCAGATGCCAAAAAGTAATAATAATAAATAGCAAGTTTGATTCCCCTGACCACAAAAGGGTTCAGGAAATGAAGCATTGTTTCTTTTTGCAAGTCATTCTTGTTTATTTGTCCATTAAATTAATGAACAGAAATAGCCTGTTGCAATCCCAAGAAAGCAGTTCTGAATTTTTGAGCTTAGAGTCCTAACCAACCTAGCCTAATCCAAGCCTAATCAAAAGAAATCCCCATTATGTTCTATGTGCATTTACATCTCAGAGTAACTGTCTATAGCATTGCAGACAGAGTATTTTAACTCTACAGTTTGGGTTGTTCATTCGTTGTTGTTTTTTTAAATCTTTGGGGGTTAAGTTTTTTGGAGAAGGGAGGCTCTATATACTTATATACAAAATATTAAGTACCAAAAAGGGTTTTAAAAGATTTGGGGCCACATTAAACATTTGTGCACTGAATTAAGACATAATTAAAACAGCGCTTTTTGGCCCTACGATGTTTTCCTGGATAATTGCATGATTATAGCATAGGTCGTATATACGTGCTAAAAATTCTCTAGATGTTCAGCTGGAAGAGGGAGGGGAATCACCAAAAGAGGGAAAATAAAACCTTAAAGAAGCAAAGATTATATTCATTTAAAAGGTACTTTTACTTAATGCAGAGCACTTAAAATTGTCAAAAAAGACTGTTCTGGCAACACAGCGCCCCCTACTGGCCTCTCTGGGAATTCCTCCCAGATCACCCTCCCAATCGAGAGCTCTTAATCAGAGGTTTGGGCAGGTTTTGAATAATCTCTCCCAGGCACAGAAGCTGCAATCAAGAAATATCCATCCATTTAAATTGGGGTTCCCCCAAGTGGTCAATATCGACCCCTCCCTAGGGTCGATGGGACTATCCAAGCGGTCAATAAATGGCTGGGGTCTTTGTAGTACTATTAGTTAAAGTAGTATTTATTAAATTATTTTCATATAATAAATGTTTGGGGGTCGATGAACCATTGGAAGCTTCATGAAGGGGTTGATGAGCTGAAGAGTTTGGGGATGTAATGGTGTGTGGGAATGGCCTTGGAAGACAGGGGGAAGATCCACAGGTTAGGCAGCGGTTAGATAAGCGTCAGCTGAGCCCGCAGAAAGAATGGGAAAGTGGCAAACGTCTCAGAAGGGACCTTCCCTAGTTTCTTGGGCTGTAAAGGTTAGCAGGGAGAGATATACTTTCAGACTTGCAAGATTCTGTTCACGTAACCTTACAATAAAGTAGAATTAGTTCATCTGGGCGTGCTTCCTGTCTGGACTACCTCGCAAGGCTGAGAGGGGACCCCTGAATGAAGTTCAGTGCCTCTCCGAAACACAGGTGGGAGAAGCAGCAGCCGTAGTTCGTCCTCTCACCAAGCCAAAGGCCTAGAATTGCAACGTGCAGAATTAAGAGATGAAAAGCCACAGAGCAGGGTGGAAGGGGGCACAATCCCAGGGCTGTTTGTGGAGCGTATTCTCTGCAAGTGGCCTTGGTGCGTGAGCAAAACCAAATAAAAAAAAAATGGGGGGGGACAGGGGAAGCTTGATTTAATAATAAACTCCTGGTTTTGTTTGGGGAAACTGAATTATCAGAAAAAGGAAAAAGCCCTGTCAAAGTTCCCAACGTTGAATGGAAGCAGGCACCCATAATGCCCTCCACAATCGCTTTTTAGTTCTCATATAAAAATTGGATTATAGTTGGAAGAAGGAGCCCTGTTTTTCTTCTGCAATTCTTTCTTCTTCCCACTCACTCACCCACACATCATCTCTTGTGGGTTTGGAGGGGGGAGGCTGTATTCCTAAAAGCAACCAGCAAACCTTGCAGCATTTTCTAAAAAGCCAGTACATCGTTTGCTAATAATCGCTTGCACACCCATCTTGCCAGGTAGGCCTCTCCATCTCTCCTCAGTTTTCCACCACCATTGGAAAAACTGGGGCAGGCAAGGAAGCAGTAGCATTGGAAAACAGCTCAGAGAAGATCAAGTGAGGACAAGAAAGAGTTAGTGGAACTTGCTGTGGCTTTTCTGAGAGAGCCAAGTCTTTTGCTGGAAAGTCTGAGGTCCCTGCAAAGCTCTCAATGGCCTTGCTGGCCTCCAGTTCAAAAAACTGTCAAAAACATCCAGTGTTTATCTCAAGTCAGAGGGACAGGTTCCTAAGAAGGAAAAGGAAGAGAGGTGAGTATGTTATTTTTCACTTGTCCTTCATTTAACTTTTGGGTTGTCTATAATATTTGTTTATTTTTGAATTACACAATCTTTCTACAGTCCATTTGAGGGGGTAGACTTGGATCATTTTCCCCCCATCCTCTGAAAACATAGGGAAATAAAACCAGATAGACGTAGCAGTCTCAAATTTACAGTTTGCAGCTGGGCAAAATGAAGGAAGGAAGAGTCAGATTCCGGTGGTATCTAATTTGAAGAGGAAGGAAGGAAGGAAGGAAGGAAGGAAGGAAGGAAGGAAGGAAGGAAGGAAGGAAGGAAGGAAGGAAGGAAGGAAGGAAGGAAGGAAGGAAGGAAGGAAGGAGGAGAGGGAGGGAGGCAGGGAGGGACACAGACTTTGGGAAGGAATCTTTGATGCTAGTCTTGGGGTAAATACAGAATTTTAGAAACAATCAGAGGACTTTCCCGCCTTCATTTATAGCAGTGTTTCTCAACCCTGGCAACTTGAAGATGTGTGGACTTCAATTCCCAGAATTCTGGGAGCTGAAGTCCACACATCTTCAAGTTGCCAAGGCTGAGAAACACTGATTTATAGTGAGCTTATTAAGGCAGATTTGAAATACTTCTTCCCAGGTTTCTCACCACTTGAGCAGCCACCAACCTGACTTTTTGGACCACTCCCCACTGATGCCCCTGACTTTCATTTGGAAGTGTACCCCCTGCCCAAAACACCCATCTGTCATCTATCTATCTACTGACCTACCTATCAGTGGAAGGTATGAGGGACCTAGACCTAGCTTGAGACTTGCAAGATTGATGTCAGCCCTTCGAGGTAGTCCAGACAAGAAGCACCAACCATGAGTCCCAACACTACCTTTATGGTAAGGTTACAGTAGGAGTATCTTGCAAGTCTGAAAGCACTTCTCCCCTCCCTTGCCTTTATTTTCCAGAGAACTAGGGAGGTTCCCTTCTGAGATGCTTCCCACGTCCCCATTCCTGCTGTGGGCTGAGACGTCTCTTATCTGACCATTGCCTAGGCTGCGGCTCTTCCTCCTCCTGCCTCCCAAGACCATTCTCGCAGACCATTACAATACCTTTGCTTCTCCCAATGTCCCTGGTGCACGCTAAAAACCGCAGGTGCCTACCACGGCATCATGGCTTCCACCTCACCACCTGCCGGAGGTGGAGTTCGCTCTCGGCAGCCACAATTGGCTGTTCGTTTTGCAGGTGGTAATTTATGAGGTGGCTGATGCTTTCAAACAAGGCGTCTTTTGTTCTCACCTGGGGAAACAATGGTGAAAAACAGGAATACAAAGCTGCTGCATTTAACTTCCTTATCAGAATCAAGACTTACGTGAGCCAATGGGATAAACAGAACAAACAGATGATAATGTATCTTGCAGGTTCTGGGAAATTAGTGTTCCAGCACCACCTTATTTATTATATATATATATATACATATACATATACATATACATATACATATACATATACATATACGTATACGTATACGTATACGTATACGTATACGTATACGTATATATTCATTCATTCATTCATTCTGAGGAAAGGTTCTCTAAAATATGCAACCTGTTCCCCATGGATTTCTGCATCCAATGCAGAAATGAGTAAAAATTACCCAACCTTACACAGCCTGATTATAAGCACTGAGTGATGAATCATACAGAGGGGCACCAGACAACTTCTTCATCTATTAGTGGAGTCCTTTCCACTTTCACCACATTTTCCAATTATTTTCACCCTTTTCTTACAGCAACACTTATTGTTTCAGGAGCTGTACTATGATTCTGTGCCAGACCTTATCTCCCAGACTTGCTTACATGTTGCACTCCAGTGACAAGGAGGTTATTCATTACAAAGAGCATTAATTAAAAGCAACATATTAACTGGCCCATCAACCAAGTATATTCTAATCATCTCCCCCCCCCCCCCCCATTTATTGCTCACAAATGCTGCCAGCTCATTTTTCACTTGATCTCACAGTTCGAAGGAGGAAGGGACGGGAGAAGGAAGGGAGGGAGGGAGGGAGGGAGGGAGGATGGAAAAGGGAGGGAGGAAAAAGGGTGGAGAAGGGGCAAGGAGGGAGGGAGGGAGGGAGGGAGGAAAAAGGGTGGAGAAGGGGCAAGGAGGGAGGGAGGGAGGGAGGAAAAAGGGTGGAGAAGGAAGGAAGGAAGGAAGGAAGGAAGGAAGGAAGGAAGGAAGGAAGGAAGGAAGGAAGGAAGGGAGGGAGGGAGGGAGGGAGGAAAAGGGAGGGAGGGAGGGAGGAAAAAGGGTGGAGAAGGGACAAGGAGGGAGGGAGGGAGGAAAAAGGGTGGGGAAGGAAGGAAGGCAGGCAGGCAGGCAGGCAGGCAGGCAGGCTATTATACAAAGGTCATGTTTTCACTGTACAGTTCAACCAAATTAGTTAAAAACCTGGGATCCATATTTGCCCACTGTGTTAAGCTTGGTGATAAAACAATATAAAGCAAAATAAACAGTTTTCATCCTTTCTTTAATGCCCCCCTACTTCCAACATGCGGAGAGTGATATCATTGTTCTTTAAATAACGCTGTCCATGCCTAGGAAGTTAGGATCAACAGATGAGAAGAAAGCCCAAGATAGGAAAAAGAAAAAAAAAACTTTTAAGAAAATTAAACCAAGGGAAGGGGTCACCAAAAACAGCCAAATGAGAAACCACTGAGTGTGCTCAGTGGCCATGGAATGGTGACTGATGTAGGGCTGAAACCAGGAGGAAAGTAGAATGCAATAGATTATCATGGGAATGAACTGGCCAGCTTATTATTATTATTATTATGCATCATTTGAGTGATGGCCTCATTCACCCTTATTTTCATGGTCCCCCAGCGTTCAAGAAAAGTAGGTTAGCTTCCTTGAAAAACCCAGGGCTCAAGACAGAACCATCCTCACTGCGTTACTTCTTTTCCTACAGCAAATGAAATAAAATATTAGGCTGCATATCTCACCTTCACTATCTCAAAACCCTGCTTTGGCTTCCACGCACTTACCACTCCTTCTGGATCTACGAGGAGCAAATGTTTAGGCTGCCCGCTGTGCATCCCCGTCAGAACGTACTGCCCGGGGTTGGTGATGCTGTCCCTGACTAAGAAGTCACCGTCCGTGTGCAACAATTTCTCCGCATCTCGTCGGCTCATCTTGCCGTGGTACCACAGCTCCTGCTTCAGCTGATCTTCCGTGGGGGCGATAGGAGCCTTGCGGCTAGGCGGGCTGGGCCACTGATCCTCGATTTGGAGTCCGCTCTGCACCCCACAAGCTGACATGGATTCATGATGCTTTAGAGCGTCTTCAAAAGGTCCTGGGGTGGGGGAGAGGAGAGGAAACGTCAGGAGGGCTTAGATCCACCAGCATCCCTGTTTCCAGATGTCTATTGTGTGTGTGCGTGTGTCTATATATATAATTTTTATGAAAGGAAAGTTTTAAGAGAATAAAAACAATACAAATTTTGAAAATAAAGTAAAGAAAAGTAGTAAGTGGGGAAAAAGATGCAAAGGAAGAGAGAGAAAAAAAGAAAAAGTTCTAAAGAAGCGACTTCAATCTTCTTAACAGCAGTTACAAGTTCATTTATATTTTACCTTCTCTCTTGAAGGCAGTGTTTCTCAACCTCGGCAACTTGAAGACGCGTGGACTTCAACTCCCAGAATTCCTATGCTGGCTGGGGAATTCTGGGAGTTGAAGTCCACCCGTCTTCAAGTTGCCGAGGTTGAGAAACATTGCTCTAAGGTTACATCATCATTTCCTTCTTTCCATCATCTACCCTTTCTAATCATCAAACCCATAAATCACAAGTTTGTTTTTTAACTTTTTCAGCAAAAAGTCCAAAAGGGGATCCCAGTCACTCCATATGCCTGTTCGGTTTCCAGAGCTTCAGCTGCATTGGAATGAGGAGGACTGAAAGTGTGTGTTGACCGCATTTTCATCTATACATCGCCCAGGGCACCTTAGTTATTGGGAGGCTGATAAATGGGCCAATTATATAGCTCGACCAAGAAATAAGCTAATAAAAACAGCAGCCAGAAGGGAGGGAGGGAAAGAAAAAAACCCAAAGATCAAACTGAGAACATAGCAGAAAGTTGTAGCGAGACAAAAGGAAATAAAATGGAGCAATTATTTTTAACTGCTGTGAGCCTCCCAGAGTCATGAGTTTGAGATGAGGGGGCTGTATAAATTGAAATAATAAAGAAATAAAATATTTCGATGCCAGAAATGTCCATTTCAGGCCTTAGCATTTGCAGTGGAGAAGGATCGGGTAGCAGGCAATGGGAAAGGCCCTTCTCTGCTGGCAAATCAAGGAAAGTCACTTGCCAGAATAGCCATTACTCATACACAGGCCTGCACACTAGCATCAAAACTTCTCTTTTCATGCCAGGGATCTTAGAAGAGTTAGTGTTCAGCTGGAGTTGAACTCCAGACCAGAAGACCCAACGCAGAGGTAACACAATAAACTATACTCGGGATATAATCATAAACCTAAGTACAATCTGGATCAGGGATTCATGAACGCACAAACAATTTGTGGCACCAGAGCTACCAAGAGAACCTCTCTCTTCATGCTGGCCATTGTAGATGTGTCAGCCTTACAAGGTAGACCAGACAGGAACCATGGCCAGATGAGGTTCTGCCATTAACTGCAACTTCATCTCAAGGAGGACAGCCATTCCAGCAAATGAGCCCAAGGAACACTCTTAGGAACATAGCTTAGACCAATGTTCCTCAACCTGGGCAACTTTAAGATGTGTGGACTTCAACTCCAATTTGTAAAGCTACATTGACAGAATCTTGCAAGCACTGAAATCACAAATCTCCCCTCGTCACCTTTACAGTCCAAAAACCAGGGAAGGTCTCTTCTGAGCCTCTTGCCCCACCCACATTTCTGCTGCAGGCTCAGCTGCCTTTTGTCTGACCATTCCCTTAGCTTTGCCCTGTCTCCCAAGGTTATTCCCACATACTATTACAAGA
Source organism: Liasis olivaceus (assembly GCA_030867105.1). Taxonomy (NCBI): domain Eukaryota; kingdom Metazoa; phylum Chordata; class Lepidosauria; order Squamata; family Pythonidae; genus Liasis; species Liasis olivaceus. The sequence continues at coordinate 7,497,060 of CM061349.1, forward strand.
TGCAATATCTTGTCTGATCAGCTCATTTTGTGCACTAGTTTGAGCTCCTCGGCTGGATGGTTTCCAGCTGATGTCATTCTTCCCCTAGTGGACTCCTCTTTAGAGGAAAATCTAGTACTGCTTAGGAAACTACCAACAGCTAAGTACTTTTGAAAGACCTTATCTTCTTGATGAAGGATCCCTTGGACACTCTTCCTTGAGCTCCTCTCAGCTCTAAAGGACAAGGACCGCAGAGGGTGCAGACGATCGATGGAGTGCCCACTTGAGATACAGAACTGTTTCTGAGTGAGGGCTGTTCCATGAGTAGACCCCTTTGAAGGTGCCCAACAGCTGAGCCTTCTCTTAGTGGCCTTCAGTTCCAGGCTGCACAGCATTCATTTGCCACAGTTCTATAGAATGGACTGAAACTTGTCTTTGTTTTGATGTGATTGAGCTTTTCTTCTACCATTAACTGCAACTTCATCTCAAGGAGGACAGCCATTCCAGCAACTGAGCCCAAGGAACACTCTAAGGAACACAGCTTAGACCAGTGTTTCTCAACCTGGGCAACTTTAAGATGTGTGGACTTCAACTCCCAGAATTCTCCAGCCAGCATGCCAGAAACACTGGCTTAAACCATGGGTCCAGGTAACTGAATAATCACTATTTAAAAAATTGGTGCATTATTTATTTTTTCAGCGTGCCAAAAGAAATTGCACAGCCCTGTCCTAGCTGGAACGCAACATGAATGCTTTTCCCACTGCCCTAATCCATTAGCTCTATCCATGGTGCTGAATCCACCTTGGCCGTCTTGGATTCCTGATCACCAGTGTGCGTTCCCAGCCTCCATTACCTGAACCCATTTGCAAAGCCAATTCAAACCCTCTGCCCTTCTCTTCAACAAACAGACGGGGAGATATTACACACAACAGGGAAATGCATTTAAATATTCTCAGCTACTGCTCAGTTTCTTCAGACTGTAAACTTGGGAAGAAGCTGGAGTTTAAGTATAGAATCATACCACTGAAAATTCCCCCACCCAGTCTGGGTTCCCTTCTCCCCTTAAATTGGATTAGGAATTTTGCCCAGCAAAATAAACTCCCTTCCTGCCCTCATCAGCTCTTCCCCACCACCTGTCCATGTACATTTCATGCTTATTATTTTTCTGATGCTCCTCTTAATGCAACCTGAGCATCATTTTGAAGTAGGAAGGTGGTATTCATAAAATTATTATTCATTTTTTCAGAGCGGGAGCTGCATTCTCCTGTTGTTGGCACCGACAGCATTTTCAAATGTAACGTTGACATTAGAACCAGTTCCAGCCCAAAGTCACCCCACTTTCCCCCTAAGCCCTCTCTCTTACTCATATCGAAAAGGTCTTTGGGGGGGCTCTCATCAAGCTTCTCAGCATTGGCCTCCCAGTTGTTTAGGTTTTCAGTGTTGACATACATGTGCTGTTCATAATCTTGGGAGCCAAAAGATTTGCTGTCTGCCTGGACATAGCCATCACAACACTGACCTGCAAGACAGAATGGCAGTATTATTCCCACTGTTTTAATTTCACTCTCTTTCCCTAATTTATACTCTTAAATTCCTTCTGCCCCATTTCCCAGATCAGTCTGCATCTTCCAACATTCAAAAAAAGTCAGTCCTGCATTTACATTTGTCATACATTTTTGGCTTTCTGAAGCCAAAAAAATAAACATATTTTTGCAAGTTTTTCCCCCCTATAATGCTGTTTCCTACCATTTTTTTTTCAAGAATGTATTTTTGAACAGAGGGAGGGAGCATCACAAAATCTCAAAAAGTGCCAAATAGCAAAAGTTCCAGTTCTCATCTCGATCTGAGAATTTATTCTGAATTTAAGTTTTTATGAACAAAATTGCTCCCCCCATTCCTTATTTCTATCAATTTCTGAAGTTTGGACCGTAAGGGCTGTTTTGTACATCCAAAACAACACTACCTGAGAGAAAGCCAGCTTGCAGTAGCCTGCGGTTGGCAGAAACACAAAACCCCAAAAAATCTCTAGGTTCTGCCTGTTCCTGATGCTCAGCCTACGGTTGCCAACCTGGTTTTTTAAAGCCAAAACTGCACCACTAAGGCAAGCAAGTAGGAGGGAGACCAGGAATAAAGGAAAGCTGAACAGTTGGAGGAAAAAACAGTCAGAAGTAGACTGGAGACCTGACATCTCCACCAACAACAGATGGGAAGGGAGAAAAAAGCTGGGCTGATAGAAGGCTGAAGTGGAACATTTGACACTGCAACTTTTTATTGCAGCTTTTCCCAAATGGGTGTCTTCTGGATGTCTTTGGGCTGCAACCCCGAGATTCCCACAGCCAGCAATTGTGGACACTAGATGGGGAATGCAGGTTCATTGGGAAATGAAAAGGAAAAATCACCTTCAAGTGAAACTTTGGCTGATTTCATAGAGACGTGTTTGGCTTCCTAGGAAAGGGATGGCTTCTTCTGGGAGATGTTTTTTTACTTTCTTAATCTAACCTGGGAGTTTTTAGTGGTCTCCCATCCAAGTACTGACCAGCTCCAGCCCTATTTAACTTTTGGAGATCAGCCAAGATCACCAAGGTGCTGTCTCCTAGCCAAGCACATTAGAAAAATACAGTACTTGATTTTTTTACCAATAGAAGCGAATATGTGTAGCTCAGGGTTGAACTGTGGAGTCCTTGGGGCTCCCTGAGCTTGGCGGTTTCTTGCAAACGTTTCATTACCCAGCTAGGTAACATCTTCAGTGCTAGATGGAGTGGGGTTTGCTCTCTGTTTATATACTGTGGCTTGCCCTGCCAGTGTCGGTGGGGGTGGGCGTTTTGTTTTATTTTTTCCCTCTGGTAGTTCCTTGATTCTTGTTCAGTCGTTAGGGTATTGTTTACTGCTTGATTGTATGTCTGGTGATAATCTTGGTGCTAATCTCTGCTTATCTGGGTGATGATTCCTGGTAAGGAGATGTTCTGGTCTTTTGTTTTCCTTTCTAGTGTGTAGATGTTGTTTATCTCGATGTGCCTGTCTGAATGCCAAGCTTCCAAGAATTCCCTCGCATTTTTGGATTTAGCTTGGTCTAAAATACTGACAGTTTCCCAGTTAAAACGTTGGTTAAGTCTGTCCATGTGTTGTAAGATTAAGGAGTTTCCATCACGTCTTCTGACTGCTGGTTGGTGTTCATGGATGCGCTCTGCCAGTCTTCTGCCTGTCTGTCCTACTTAGTGCTTGTTTCAGTCCTTACACTGTATGTTGTAGATGACTCCTGTTTTTTCTTCTTGGGCTACTGGGTCTTTTGGTTAGTTAAGTTGTTTTGGGGGGTTTTAGTTGGTTTGTGTGCTACGGAGATGCCATCTGGTTGTAATAGTCTGTTGGTTGTTTCTGAGACCTTTCTGATGTATGGCAGTGTGATCCTTTTCGCAGCTTGTGTTGGTTGTGCTGTAGTGGGTTGGGGGTCAGGCCCTTTTTGATTAAGTTGTGTGGATATCCATTTTGTTGGAAGATGCTGAAGATGATCTGTTTCCTTTTTCTGCTGTTCTGGGTTGCTGCAGTGCATTTGTGCTCATTTGAATAATGTTTTTACACAGCTCCTCTTGTGGGAGGTTGGTTGTTACTTTGGTAATGGAGCCCTTGGTTAGTGTGAGCTGTTTTTCGATAGACTTGGGTTTCTAATTTGCTGTTGTTTCCTCTGCTGATGAGGATATCCAGGAAGGGTAGCGTGTTGTTTTCTTCCTCTCTGGTGAATTTTACTTCTTTGAAGATGTGGTTGATGGTTTCATGTGTCTTCTCTAGGTGTTCTTTTTTTATTATGACAAAGGTGTCATCTACATACCGGATCCATACTTTAGGTTGTATGTGTGGAAGTGCTGTAGCTTCTAGGCATGGCATTACAATCTCGGCTATGGGTCCTGACAGTGGTGATCCCATGGGTGTGCCTCTGCTTTGTTGGTATATTTGTCCATCAAACTGAACATAGGCGGTGAGGCAGAGGCTGATGAGGTCCATGATCCTGGGTATTTCGATCTGGGTGTATTTGGTTAGGTCGGTAAATAGTAAACAATACCCTAATCAAGGAACTACCAGAGGGAAAAATAAAACAAAACCCACATCCCCACCAGCACTGGCAGGGCATGCCACTGCATATAAAAAGAGAGCAAACCCCACTCCATCTAGCACTGAAGATGTTACCTAGCCGGGTAATGAAACGTCTGCAAGAAAACAGCCAAGCTCAGAGAACCCCAAGGACTCCACTTGATTTTTTCTTTTCTAGAACTTCATACCCCACCTAATTCACATTGTGCCAGATATCTCTTAGCATCATAAATGTAGTGATTACCAGAAAGATCAGCATCCCAGTTCATGTTTGAGTGGCTGCTGGGGTCCCTTCTGGCAGAAGATCCAACCTGTGGGACAGAAGGTTGGGAAAAAAGGCATTACATTGGCTGACGGGAGCAAGGGGTAGAGGTTGCTTTTTCATGAGACAAACTTCATGAGTAGCATGATAGTAAGCGAAAGATGTATTTATGGGGAAAGGTATGGAACCCACAGCCACAGAATATGGAGACAGCCAACAGCTTAGCTGTGATGTGCTCAGTCAACACAATTAAGCAGGACCGTGGGAGAATACGTGGCTGCAGAGAAGTGGCAATTCATCGCACAGAACATCATCCAGACATGACTTATGAATTGGCCCTTCCACGCAGAGCATCATATTTTTCCCTCTACAAGTAGTCCTGATTAAGCAACCACCATTGCCACTGGCAACTCAGTCATTAAGCAAAGCAGTGGCCAAGTGAAACCACGACTGGGCTTATGATCTTACTTCAGCTTTCTTTTCTTTACAAACCTGCGAAGGCCATAAATGAAAGGATTGGTCATAAAGTTACTTTTTCATCACCGTAGTAACTGCAAATCATCGCTAAATGAGGCAGTTGCTAAACAAGAACTACTGATATTGTTAAGCAAATGCCTCCTGTCACCTTTTAGCAATTCGGGGGGAGGGAAGGAAGAAGGAAGGAGAAGAATTGCCACTAAAACTGTAGAAACAAGAAAAGGTTGCAAGGTTTTTTCCATGCAACGCACTTCACTAGGTCAGGAAAAGTCCTAGTCACTGCCCATCATACTAAGTGTGGTTAGCATTAATCTTGGTTATGATTGTGTACGTGTTTCTTAGCATGTTGTGTGAACCCAGGCCACTTGGTTATTTCATTTTATTTAAATGTTTTATATGACATCCACTCTCTTAATGGCTCAGGGCAGATGGTCCCACCCCAGGAAAAGCCAATTTGTTGGCGGTCTCCATATCCATGCTTGGTCCCACAGAAGATGCTCAACTGATGATGTTAGGGTATAATATGGAAGTGGGCAGTCCTGTAAGTAACTTGAACCTAAAATATGTAAACACAGAATCATAGAATATAAGGGTTGGAAGGGACTTCAAGATCATCTAGCCCAACCTCCCGCACCTCGCAAGAATCCATTACTCCAGTGACCCTGACAGATGGACATCCAGCCTCCGTTTGAATATCTCAAGTGAAGGAGAGCCCACCACTTCATGAAGCAGTCCGTTCCCTTGCTACACAACTAGGAAATGATTCATGAGGTCCAGCTGAAGTCTATTTCCTTGTAATTTCATAGAATCCTGGAATGGAAGGGCTGGAAGGGACCTGAAAGACCATCTAGTCCAAACTCTCACCCACTGCAGAAATCCATCTCTATGGCAACTCCAACAGATGACCATCCAGCCTCTGGTTCAACACCTTCAGTGAAGGAGAGCCCACCACTTACCAAGGCCCTCCATTCCATTGGTCCATAGCTCTTACTGTTAGGAAGTTATTCCTGATCATAGAATCATAGAACTGAAGTGCTGGAAGGGACTTTTGAGATCATCTATCTCAATCCCTGTCCAGTGCTATAGCATCCCCAACAGAGGACCATCCAGGCTCTGCTTAAACACCTCCAGCGAAGGAAAACCTACCACCTGGGCCAACAATATCTTATCAGCATTTTGTTCAATCTTCCATCCCTTTAAAATCCAAAGGCACCCAGGTTCTCATGACATCCAACCCTGAGCTCCAACAAAAGGTATAGCAGAGTATTATCAGCACTTGGATGACCAGAAGCTCCAACCCAGACATGATTATTTCCAGGGGTTTCACACTTCTGGTATAGATCATCCCTCAGTTTCTTGTTCAACATATTCTGCAAATCCAGAACATGGGTAAGTTCAGTATCCAGGTTAACTATGTTGTAGGAAAGCAATTAACGAAACTTTCAGAATCAGAGCCACTCTACATGGATGGTCATCTAACAAAGATGCTCTAGCAGATCCTGCACTGAGTGGGGTTGGGCTACAGGACCTCTAAGTATCCTTCCAACCCTGGGATTCTACCTTTGAATGCCTATATGCTTGGAAACAAGAACAAGGGCCCTTCTGCTTCAAATACTGCTTGAAGCTTCCCAAAAGTAGATGCTTAGCTACTAGATTACATTTATTTTTTGGTTGGCTTGTTTAATATACTCTGGTACTGCTTAGTAGCCCATACTGTTAGAACAATTCCCAAAACAGAACTTAAAGCAATTCATAGAGCAGAACAGAACAGAAAGACCACCAAAACAGTGAAAGGAGGTACTGAATCACAGCAAATAAAAATCAGAGGCACAGCATGAAAAGATAGCAATATTAAATGCTAGGCATGCCAGATTTTCACAAATGGGGCATCATTCAAATGACTCTTTTCATACTCCAACCTTTTCCCCAATTTGGAGTCTTCCAGATGTCCTGGAAAACGGATATTTTTTCCCCAATGAGCAGTCTTTATTACTCATCCTGTCAGAACACAGTTTAGCTACTCTCCCGGTAAATTTTGAACGTGTTAAGGAAAGTTTCCAGACTTAAAGGGTGTTTGTCTTGATCTATGAATCTTATATTGGTTGGGTTTGTATATTTAACCAAGCCAGTTGCAGACCTAGAAGACGCATTCACACAAGCTGCTAAGGTTGTTTAATGTTTAGATTGCCACATCGGTTGGTTTGAAGCTTAGCAGGTTACATGAACCCAATTTAATTAGTTCATGCTGCCATGGATTCTGCAAATCCAGGAAACAGACTGAGTCAGAAACCAGAATGTATGTGAATATTATCAGATCCAAGTTGAGTTGGCCACAGAAAGATATGGGGGGATTACATCTTCTCTTTGCACCCATGAAATGTTTTGACCAACAAGACATGTTTTGAAGGTTTTTTACACCCTGTTCCTGTGCCTTCCTCTCCCCCAGCCTGCTGTTAGTAAAATGAGTCTCATGATTAAGAAACTAGGGAGCTTCCTCCTTCTCTTTCTCTCTCTCATCTTTGTCTTCAAGACGTCATTTAGATGCACAGGAAGCTTTCCTGCTCTCTGTATTTCTCAATAAGTCTATCTTTTACTCCAGATATAATTAACGTCTGCTTGCATTCATTGACACAGCTGGGCTAAGCTTCTACTTGGCATTCAAACTATGCCATCAGCACTTATTGTTTGGAATGGGACCCATTGTGACCGAATTACTCATGGTTTTTAATGCTCTGCACATCCTCAGGAGCAAAGGCTCCTGCTGAGTCCAGATCTCGACCAAAAGGATTGTATCACAAGTGCAGAGAAATTGTTTGCCTATAGTTTCAACCCGCTACCCTTCTCCCTGGGGAAGAAATCAGTTCATAACCCAGAAGAAAACTTTCATGGCCAGGACTGGCACAGCCTCTGCCAATTTGGGGTTCCCCTGTAGCACTGGACTACAACTTCCATCCCTTTCCTGCTGCCGAGGGATGCTGAAAGTTGTAGTTCCCCTTGCAGGAACTGCATTATCTCAGGAAACACCGGGTTTTCTAACCGGGAACTGCATTCGGATTCACTGAATGGCAGTTTCCTATTGTGATATTTTTATTTCGCCGTTAGAAGAAGAAACTCGTCCTTTGTCATAGGAATTTTTTTTCCGGCAGAAGAAAAAGGTTAAAAAACACACACACACACCCAATGTCTGGTTAATCAGGGGGTGACCCCTGTTGATTGCAGAAAAAGAGGTTTTAAAACAACCAATTTCCTAAATTATATGGATAATTTGCCAGGCTCTGTCATCCATTCTTCTTTCACAACAGAAAGGGCTTGGTGGGGGTGAGGTGGAAGAGATCCTGGTTTAGCAGCGAGCGTTGGCGCCCCCAGATTGAGCTTAGCAGGCTCAGATACCCCAGATGAACCTGCCAAGGTGTCTGCGGTCACCTGGCTGAAATTGCTGGCGTAGGAACCCTGCCAGAGCGCATGGCTCGAAGCCGATCCGTAATGGAGACGGGAGTCCACCAAACCACCAAGGGGGGGCTGCTTCCCTGGGATGCTGTTGTAGTAATTGTGTCCCGAGGTGTCCTCCTCCTCGCCCCAGGAATCATCTACTCCCATTGTCCTGGTCAGAAAGACAAGAGGGGAGAATGCCAACACGATATAAATCGGAAAGATAGATAAATAAATAAACACCCGGAGCCAGAGAGAAGAATCTCTTAAGAAACATACTGTCAGGTTTAGCCCAGGGAACTCCAGGAGACCATGCAGATTCAATCAAGCAAGGTTTATTAGCTGCAACCTCTATACAGAAATCTTCCCAGACTGGAACTAGTTCCCAGGGTCAATCAGTAAATACCGCTTGCATTCCTCAGGGAGGTGCCAGCCTCATCCTCTTATCTCTCCCTCGTGGCTCAGGAGATGAAAGAGCATTTTCACTCCCCGTCCCTGGCCTCTATCTTCCCATATCCCCACACATACTTAAGAAACAGGGGCGTCTGTCACATAGGTGGGGGGCTGTTGTAAAAAAATCAAGGTAGACACTGCAACTGTGGGATCAATGCTCCACCCCATTTTCACAAGGTGCATGTAAACATGGGGAGGGGGCTTCAATCTCAGCTGTCATCTTTTTTGACTAGAACTTGGGCCTTCCCTCTTCCAGCCCAGCCCCTTCCCCACTACATCTGATTGGCTCTTGGGCCGAGAGGGAGGGGCTAGCCCAAAGTCAGCCAATGAGCTTCTGTGGATGGGGGGAGGACTAGAACCCGGGTCTGCCCCCCTCAGTCCAGCCTCTTCCCCACCACGCCTGATTGGCCCTTGGGCTGAGAGGGAAGGATTGGCCCACATTCAGCCAATGAGTTTCTGTGGCTGAGGATAGACTAGAACTCAGATCTCCCAGTCCATGACCTTCCCCACTAGAGTACACCTGATTGGCTCTTGGGATAAGAGGGAGGGACTGGCCCAGAGTCAGCCAATGAGCTTCTGTGGCTGAGGGGGTCCAGAACCTGGGCGTGCAAGTCCAAATGCACAACTGGCCACTGGATGGCCAACATCATTGGGAAACAGAGCCTAAATTCCATACCTCTCCTGTGGAGCTACAGTTTTGGGAGGGCTATGGAGATACTGTTTAAAGCGGAGCTCAAACGCTTGCCCAACAGTGCTGATGATGCTCTGGGCCAATCCGTCACAGCATTCCAAGATGTGGCAGGCTGCAAAAGAGGAAAAGATCAACAACAAGAGCAAAACACTTCTTTCCAAACAGATAGACAACATGACACAAACAGGAGCCAGCAGCGTGATGCAGCTGCAAAAACAGCCAGGGCCATCTTAGGTTGCATTAACAGAACTGGAGGGCCCAGATCGTGAGACGGAGCGATCCGCTCTGCCCTGGGTGGCTGCCCACATCTGGAAAATCATGGGAGCAACATTTCAGAACTCTGAAAGCAGGAGAAGCTCCAGATGATGGGGGTAGGGTTGGGAAAGTGAAAGTGAGGGGAAAAGTGAAAGAATAGAAGCATGTCTTCCCCCTGGATGACGTTCATTCCAAAAGTTGCATCCTTTTCCCCAAAACTCACCCCTGCTTCCTTCACTACCACCAGTCACTGGCACATCATGTGCGACTCCAACCAACCTATGAGTTCCTATATAGTCATACACACCCATAGCAAGCTAGATGGCCCCAGTATATAACACCTGGCCAAGGTCTAAAAACCTGCCACGTTCACACAGTCATGTTGTCCCAGGAAACTTCTGGGTTCGTGGACCTGGCGTGCCACGCCCAGTGAAACACACAAGGCAGAAATCTCTTTAATAACTTTATTCTGCAGAGTCAAAGGCCCTTGCGAAAGCTTTCCAGATCAAGCGCAGCGCTCCATACAAATCACTGGGTTTTTAAACAGCTACAATCAGAAGATCACGACCGCACAGGTTAATGCAAGTTTACTGGTATACAGAGTTAGAGCACTCCTAAGAAGGTGGGTACTAATACCCAGAGGGTGGGCACTGGTTGTCACTAAGGGAAATAGGAGCTGAGTTAGCCAGTACCTTATCTAAGTTACAGGCACTCCCCACTGTATTACACTGCGCTATGCTACTGCTCTTACTATTCTCTCTAGCTGATACCAGGCCCAACACAAAGGGAAGGCAATTCGAACGCTCAGCAACTAGTGAAGGACAATTCTGGGGCCATACACAATGTTCTGCTGTCTTCTTCAAATCAACCCTAAAATCACCACTCCAGCAGTCAATTAAAAAACAAGGATCCCAATCAACAGCAGTCAAAACTTTCACATAATCCTTTTTAGTAAGATTGGGAAAGGGGTAAACTTGATAAGTTAGCTAAGGGCCAGGACAGTACCGCTCAGTTTGGACAGTGTTTATCTAGGAAGCCATGAGTACAACCAAGGCTGTTTCACCCCGACTTGTTCACACTGTTATCAAGGGACCCTCTTGCAAGCCAACGTAACTGCTGCCCACATTCCTCCAGCTTGGGGTTACTGACGCCCTCAGCTGACTCTGCACCACTTAAATCCTACTTTCTAGCCTTCAGAATAGACTCGGATTTATTCTCAAGGGGTAAATCTTTCAGCCACTTAATAGCCTAGGTTGGAGAGAGGGACGAGGCCCCCAGGGAGCAGAGCCGATATCTGAACCCAGGACTCGATCTCTCAGCCTCTGCGTTACAACCCCCGCCCCCAAGCTAAGGGGCCAGCAGAAAGTTAGCTATCTGTTGAGGATCACGCTTTGTTGTGGCAATGCTATTCCTGCAGGCTTTGACCTCTCAAAAGATGCCATTAATTGCAAATCTTAGAGACGTAGTATGTATTTAAATATGTCTTTCGAGCAGATTGTTTTTTAAAAGAAATTGCAAAGCAGAAATGGAATAGAATTGTCATGTATATATGCATACTCAACACACATACGCACATAAATATACATATATACACACACCCGAACACACACACAAAAGTGGTATCAATTAGGACTAGATTCCTCCATGCTCAGTGTAGAAACAGTTGTTACAGGTAGTTCTCGGGTTACGACAGCAATTGGACCCAGAATTTCCATCACAAAGTGATGCAGTTGTAAAGCGTGACATCACGTGACAGCATTGCTTAGCAGTGGCAACCCCGCAGTCCTGGTTGCTATCATTACTCCAGGACCACGCAGGCCATTAAGTGGGAAGAGGCAGGAGACCCAGACGATCAGGTCGTGGGTGAGTAGGTGAGCAGGGGGTGCAGCGGGCAGGCGCTACGGAGCATGGGTAGGCAAAAAAACCCGCGGGAGCGGGAGCAACTTCCGACTTCCTGCCAGCTTCCCCATTGACTTTGCTTGTGGGAAGTCAGCAGGGAACGTCGGAAGTCACAATCACGTGACCGTGGGGATGCTGCAATGGCTGCAACTTTGTAGACTGGTCATAAGTCCTCCTCATTCAGTGCCGTTGTAACTTTGAATGGTCGCTGAACAAGTGGTCATAACTCAAGGACCATCTGTATTCATGATCTATGACTGGGATGTTTTTGCTCTATTCCTTTATGTATTTTTTTCCTGAAACGTCTTTTGGATTACTGTATACAACAACAGGCTTCAGAAAATAATGCCAACAGGACCCAGGAGAAATATGCAAAGGGGAGTTTGTGTTTATATGTGTTTGTGTATTTATGAGAGTCAATGTGGTGTAGTGGTGAAGGTGCAGAGCTGGGGGGGGGCCAGGTTCTAATCCCCCTCAGTCATGGATGCTTATTGGCTGACTTGGGCCAGTCCCTCCCTCTCAGACAAACAGCCAATCAGGTCTAGTGGGGAAGGGGCTGGACTAGGATTGGGGAGACTGAGGTTCTAGTCCCCCCCAGCCATGGAAGTTCATTGGCTGATTCTGGGCCAGTCCCTCCCGCTCAGCCCAAGAGCCAATCAGATCTAGTAGGGAGGGGGCTGGACTGGAGCAGGGAGACCCAGGTTTTAGTGTTATTTCAGCTGGGTGATTACAGGCTCCCAGTCCCTCTCTCTCAGACCTAGACTGAGAAGTAAAAAAAATCTGCCTATCGACGCTGGATCAACATGTTGGAGTACATTCCAAAACCTTCAGTGCAGAGACCTTCATCCTGCAGTGGATGGATTCAGGCTGATAACTATATATAGGAACAGGGACCAATCTATTCTGTATACAGGTGAAACTCGAAAAATTAGAATATCGTGCAAATGTTCATTTATGTCAGTATGGCAACTCAAAAGGTGAAACCAATATATGAGATAGACGCATTACATGCAAAGCGAGATATGTCAAGCCTTACTTTGGTATAATTGTGATGATTATGGCGTACAGCTTATGAAAACCCCAAATTCACAATCTCAGAAAATTAGAATATTACATGACATCAATAACACAAGGATTGGAAATAGAACAATATCGGACCTCTGCAAAGTATAAGCATGCATCTGTACTCAGTACTTGGTTTGGGCCCCTTCTGCAGCAATGACTGCCGCAATGCGGCGTGGCATGGATGCTATCAGCCTGTGGCACTGCTGAGGTGTTATGGAAGACCAGGATGCTTCAACAGCGGCCTTCAGCTCCACTGCATTGTTCGGTCTCATGTCCCTCATCTTTCTCTTGGCAATGCCCCATAGATTCTCTATGGGGTTCAGGTCAGGCGAGTTTGCTGGCCAGTCAAGCACAGTAATCCCATGGTCATTGAACCAGCTTTTGGTACTTTTGGCAGTGTGGGCAGGTGCCAAGTCCTGCTGGAAAATGAAGTCAGCATCCCCATAAAGCTCGTCTGCGGAAGGAAGCATGAAGTGCTCCAAAATCTCCTGGTAGACGGCTGCGTTGACCCTGGACTTAATGAAGCACAGTGGACCAACACCAGCAGATGACATGGCTCCCCAAATCAACACAGACTGTGGAAACTTCACACTGGACTTCAAGCATCGTGCATTGTGTGCCTCTCCATTCTTCCTCCAGACTCTGGGTCCTTGGTTCCCAAATGAGATGCAAAAGTTGCTCTCATCAGAAAGAGGACTTTGGACCACTGGGCAACAGACCAGTTCTTTTTTTCTGTAGCCCAGGTAAGACGCTTCTGACGTTGTTTGTTGTTCAGGAGCGGCTTGACAAGAGGAATACGACATTTGAAGCCCATGTCCAGGATCCGTCTGTGTGTGGTGGCTCTTGATGCACTAACTCCAGCCTCAGTCCACTCCTTGTGAAAGTCCCCAACACTTTTGAATGGCCCTTTCCTGACAATCCTCTCCAGGCTGCGGTCATCCCTGCTGCTTGTGCACCTTTTTCTACCACACTTTTCCCTTCCACATAACCTTCTATTGATGTGCTTTGATACAGCACTTTGAGAACATCCAACTTCTTTTGCAATTACCTTTTGGGGCTTTCCCTCCTTATGGAGGGTGTCAATGATGGTTTTCTGCACAACTGTCAGGTCAGCAGTCTTTCCCATGCTTGGGATTCCTACTGAACCAGCCTGAGAGACCATTGAAAGGCTCAGGAACCCTTTGCAGGTGTTCTGGATTCATTAGCTGATTAGAGGGGGACACTTTGAGCCTAGAATACTGAACCTTTTCACACTATTCTAATTTTCTGAGATTGTGAATTTGGGGTTTTCATAAGCTGTACGCCATAATCATCACAATTATACCAAAGTAAGGCTTGACATATCTCGCTTTGCATGTAATGCGTCTATCTCATATATTGGTTTCACCTTTTGAGTTGCCATACTGACATAAATGAACATTTGCACGATATTCTAATTTTTCGAGTTTCACCTGTATTATCCTGTATATAACGAAACACACAGATATGGGTATGGGTATATCAGCCATGCCTGAAAAGAATTGCTGGCACCTGGTGTACACACTAGTCCGTAAATGCAAGTAAAACACACTATAATTTTTAAATAACATCCTTTGCAGGCTTCTGTGTTACCCCATTGGCTATTTTTTTTCCCAAAAGCTGCGTTTCAGTTCTTTAATCCCTCTGCCACCAAATTCCCACAGTAGGTTCACACTCACCTCGCTGGTTGATGGGATCCTTTGCAACATAAGCGACATAGTCAGTGGTATCCTGGCCAAAAATATAATTCAGAAAAAAGAGAGTTAGGGCTGAGGCTGCTGGGGGTAAGAAGCAGGAGGTACAGTCGGGAGGCACGAAAGGGATGCAGGAGAACAAGAGGGAGAAATTTAACCTGATTAATCTGTGGCCAGGTTCAGCAGCATTCCCCAGCCTCCAAATGTGCCAGACTACAGCACCCATAACCCCCTGCCAAGGAGGCCAGTGGGTTTTTTTTATTTAATGTCATTAGAATGCAGAGTTGGGAAAAGTATCCGCATTGCACCAGTTTAGCTGAATAAGAGGGAGCTTTTATTTAGGGGAGGGGGATGACTTCTATGGTGAGAAGTTGCATTTGCCAGAATTCCTCCTGACCACCTTTCTAGGTTTGTTTCTAAACAGCACTTTCTTCCAACTCCATGATCAGGAAAAATGTTCCCAATGGTAAGAGATGTTCAGCTGGGAATAGACTGGACATTCCTTCTCTAAAAGAATGAATTAGCCAAGGTTATTAACCATGCTTAGCATGCTGTCTGAATGCATCTGCTAGTTCTTTAGCTGACCTGGTTAAAAGTGAAGTTGCATCTACAAGCCTGGGGCCAGAGCTTCCTGATCTGGGCTGGAAAAATTTGCATCAACCCTCCAGGAAGGGAAGCAATGCAGAAAAACTATAACTCTTTAGTGCCATCTACTGGGTGCCTGAATGGTTGCAACCCAGATAGGGTAATGTACACAGCTAGACCAGCCCACAGCCTGGGATGTCCACAGCGCTGGGGGCAAAAAAGTCAAGATGGCTGCTTTGATTGCATGGATGTAGCTGCCATCTTGATTTTTGGGCCCACCTCTGCCAGGGCCTGTCATGACAGGCACAGCAACCCTTCCTTTTCCTCCTTTATTTAAATCTTTATATATGTTCTCCTTTCTTCAGACTTTTAAGCCTCTGAAAGACCCAGGAGCAAAATCTTAGCTTCAGCCCCATATCGGTATTTTCTTCTCACTGCATTCATTTCTTCCTTCATTCCTTTTTGTCAATTGAAGCCAATGGCCCAGTAAGCAGGACCATGCGGGGAATCCCCAAAATACTGAATTAAATTTTGGGGTTATGTTTTAACCAAGGATGTCCACGGCAGGGTTAAAAACATCAAGAGGGTGGCCGTGCCTATGTGACTGAAGTCCCACCCCTTTTAAAGGGGGTGGAGTTTCAAACACACCGGCACAGCTGCCATCTTGACTTCTTTGACCTCCCTTGTGGATGCCCTTGATTTGAACAGGTTATTTTTACTGCCTTGAATGAAAAGGACTGATCCCATATTGACCTTGGTGCTGGCCATAATATGGAGGGTGCGAATATAACATTTAGATTATTATTTTAATGGGAAGATGTCAAGGATACACACAGAGGAATCAGGAAGGCGTCAAAGAAGTCGAGATGGTGGCTATGTCCATTCAGTCAAGACCTGCCTCTATTTTGCATGGACTATGCATGCATGACGCATGTAAAAAAAGCATAAGGCTTCAATCGTGTCTGCAGAAGCCATTTTGACTTTTTTGACCCCCTCCTACATGGACATTCCTGTATGCAAACTCTGGAATGTTCTGACATCAACACAACTTGGCATTCTGGGAAAATAAAATGACAGTAGATGACAGCTACCAAAATTTGCTCTGGAGTGCCAAAAACAAACCTTAGAGCGGTGTTTCTCAACCTTAGCGCCTTTAAGAGGTGTGGACTTCAACTCCCAGAATTCCCCAGCCAGCCTGGCTGGCTGGGGAATTCCGGGAGTTGAAGTCCACACCTCTTAAAGGCGCTAAGGTTGAGAAACACTGCCTTGGAGAATAGAGAGAAATGGATAAAATGAATGTAATGTAACTTGGCAGTTTGAAAGCATGGCAATGAATGAACTCACAAGAAAATATGGTGAAAGCTTCCTCTCTGTCATTTTAAGTGTCAAGTAAACCCCAGTTTGACCCAAATGCTGTTACGGTGCTCAATCCTTCCTTTCTGCTTTCATCTCTGCCCAGTTTTGCAGATTGTTTGCCCTGCCTATGCCGCAAGACTCCTGAGCTCAGATTTCAGGCATCTGAGTGCTCTCCAGATGAGGGGACTTCAACTCCCACAATGCATTGTAACAGGCACGCTGGCCGGGAAATTGCTAGAGTGAAAGCCTGTCTTCAGGTCATCCTGGTTGGGAGTTTTTAGGAGATTCCGCAGCCTTGCCTGATCTTGCAAGCTACAAAGGGTTGGCCCTGCTTGGAAGGGAGACCACTAGGAAACCTTAGACTAGAGAAAACAGTGGCAAAGCACTTCTGTAAAGCTACCAAGAACTGAGTTCAACAGGAGGGATCTAGACAGTGTTTCTCAACCTTGGGAACTTTAAGAGGTGTGGACTTCAACTCCCAGAATTCCCCAGCCAGCCATGCTGGCTGGGGAATTCTGGGAGTTGAAGTCCACACCTCTTAAAGTTCCCAAGGTTGAGAAACACTGCTCCAGAGCTTTAATTTGACTTCAGCTCTTTCACCCCTGGGTATAACTCAACCCGGTGCCCTGTCAGATTTGCCTTTCTTGCAAGCTCCCACCTCCGCTTGGGCCAAAACAGCAGAACCCCACAACTTTCTTCCTCCCCTGGAATGCTGTCATAGATCCACCAAAGATCTTGGTTGCACTTATGGGTTGAAACAAGCATTTCAAAACTGCTCCTCTGATTTGGTAGCGGGGAGCAGGAGTATAATCCTGGCATTCACACAACGCCCTTACCAAATTGGCCATTCCCCAGCCTCTCGCAATCCATAAACCGACCCAACACCTAGATTCACGCCATATGCTAACCCACAAAAACCACCTAACCAAATTCAGAAACCAGCGGCTAGGTTTTTAACTTATCTGGCTAAGCAGGGTGTGTGACTCTGACCAGCGTTTACCAGGGCACAGCGACTGCTCCCCGGCTTCTACTCGTTCAGAGAGCCCGACACAGTCCAGCTAATTAGTTGTTAAATTGCCTTTGTGCATCTCCTCTGAGGCAAAATCTCTCCCCCTCTTTTTCTGTGACATTTACCCAGCCCAGACAAACGCTTTGAAATTTTGACACCTGAGCACATGGCAAGGAGGCCTTCGGTTACCTTCTGCATGTCTGAGTGCAGGTGTATTTGTGTGTCTATCACACACACACCCCCCCAAATGCATATTCATTGATTTATGCCTCCTCTTCTATTTCTTTCCCGTCCAAGGAAAAATTTTAGCAAGGACCTCTTTGTAAAACGCCATGCTGAGAAATGCATCATCATCATCAATAATAAAGTTGTTATTGTTATTTTCTGCAGCAGCAGCAGCAGCATTAATATCCTCTTCTTTAATTAAGAGGGCGCCAATCTTTGATTTTAGGCTAAGGTTGGTGTTTCTCAAAATCTCTATGGATTGTGCCTCTATTTAGCTGGAAAACAACTATTTTGTTGTTGTTAAACAACACTTCTTAAGTTAAATAAGGGGAAGAGATGAGGGGCCTCTTTACTGTGGGGATTAGGGTCCAAGTGATGGGGTCTTGTCTTCTCCTCCTCTCCTTCCTCTTCCCTTTCCTCTTCCTTCCCCTCCCTTCTTCCTCTTCCTCTTCCTTCCCTTCCCTTCCCCTTCCCCTTTCTTTTCTTTTCCTTTCCTTTCCTCCTCCTTCTTCTTCTTCCTCTTCCTTCCTTCTTTCTCTTCCTCTTCCTTCCTTCTTTCTCTTCCTCTTCCTTCCCTTCCTCTTCCTCTTCCTTTTTTCCTTTCCTTCTCTTCCTCTTCCTCTTCCTCTTCCTTCCCTTCCTCTTCCTTTTCCTCCTCCTCTCTCTTCCTCTTCCTCTTCTTCTTCCTCTTCTCTTCCCTTCATTGTTGGCTTTCAGACATTATTTTAAAGATCTTTTCTTCCAGCAACGGACTTTGAAAAAAATCTGCCCTCCCGCTTGCCAAGGTTACATTATCTGCTGCTTTCAAAATGTCAACATTGTTAGATTGTGAGATAAATGATCTGAAGAAGGAGGATAGCTCCGTAACCCTTGGACAGTGATTTCCATGCAGAAACCAGTTCTTCTCAGAATGCATCATTTCCCTGGAATTCGTGGCCCTAAGACCCGGGGATGGCCACCAACTGGGATGGCTTTTAAAGGGATCAGAGAAATTCAGGTCTATCAAGGCCCCTGGGGCAGTGTTGTCCAAACTTGGCCACTTTAAGATGAGTGGACTTCAACTCCCAGAATTCCCCAGCCAGCATGGCTGGCTGAGGAATTCTGGGAGTTGAAGTCCACTCATCTTAAAGTGGCCAAGTTTGGACAACACTGCCCTGGGGGCTTTCAAGACTCGAGTTTCGGTCCAGGTTTGGAACACTGGCTCCACACACCTGTTGCAGGGAATCGGGGGTTTTGGAGGGGCGGGTCTCCTTTCCCTGCTTGGGGAAGACCCCAGGGACATCCGGTTGCATTGTGAGAAAAAAAATGCTGGATTAAGATGGGCCTGGGCGTGATCCAGCAGTTATTCTTATGCTCTTCGGAGGAATACAGTGCAATAAATGCTGGAAATGTTAATTAAGTTCTAAGCAGCGGGGGCATAACGGAGGATGAGCAAGCCTGGGAAGGTTTTTTCCTGCCCTGGGGGATCATTCTAGCGAGGGAATGAATAGATAACAGAGCCTGCAAGATTTAGTACTGTTGCAATACATGTAAATAAAGTTAAATTGCAGGGAAACAGTAGCAGAAGAAGGAGATCCTTTCACTTCCTGCTTGCAAGCACCCCAAAAGCATCTGTCTGGCTGCTGTGAGAGCAAAATGCTGGATGAATTTGGCCTGATCCAGCATGGATGTTCTTGGAGGCTTAGTTCTTTACGCACGTAAAAAAGGAGCAGTGCGTCGATCATCCAGGTGTGGCCACCATCTTGACTTTTTGGCCCCCTACCCCCGTGTTTATTTCTGTGTTGCATCTGGCCCCCTCGAGATGTGTTGTACTGCTGTTTGGAATTCTAGGAGTGGAAATCCAAAATTTCTGCAAGCAGCAGAAGTTCCAGATTCCCGCCTTTTAATCCTATCTGTATGTTGCAGTGCTTTAGGAAAAGTATAGTAGTAATGGTGGTAGTAGCAGTAGTAGTAATATTAATAATAATAAATAAGAGAAAGAACTGGAGAAAATCACCAGATACAAAGACCTGCAAATAGAAGCGGAACGACTGTGGCAAAAGAAAGCAAAGAGAGTAGAGAATAGTCATAGGCAATCCCAAAACATCTGGAACCCACTTGAAGACCATCAACACTGACAAAATCACCATCAGTCAGTGGCAAAAGGCAGCTTTACCTGAAACAGCTTATATCCTGCAACAATACCTTTAACCCCATCAAACAACATCTGCCCATCCCAGGTCGTTGGGAAGGACTCGATAGATGGACCAAAATGCCAAATCCAGTGTAAACATCTGGCTGACTGTGCGGCCAATAATAATAATACAATGATGATAATTCTGCATTTCTTTCCTATGCATTTAAGCACCTATGCCCCCTCCCATTCACAGAACACATACTTTCAACGTTCCCCTTACCGTGTCGCCCCCCGAAGCGAAGGAGATAGATTGCATGTGGTGATTCGCGATGATCTACAGTGGAAACAGACAGATAGAGATGGAAGGGAAGGTTGGATCAGCTTTGTGAGGAAGAAGGGAAAAGGCCAGCAGAGGTTTAGCCATCGCTCAGCAATTGGATCAATCATATTGCTTGAGAGAGGAAGGCTGAATTGATCCATCTGAGCACGCAGGCCTTTGGGGGAAAGACTTGGGCCTGCACTGTCGAGACATGAAAAGCATCGTAATGGGTTACGATGAAAATCCTGGAAAACGCCGGCCGATTAGGCAACCCTTCCAAGCGGCTCTGATCAAGCAGAGTCCTGTGCAGGTTGTACATACCAAAGACGGCAGCTTTAATAGCTGGGATGATGGAAGTTAAACAAAATAGGCTTTGCCAAAGACGAAAAGAAAGAAAAGTGCAGTTTTGCACAATAGTCGTCTGGTGGTGATTTTTTTCAAAAAAAAAGAAACCCTATCAATTCCAGCAAGCATATAAGATAGCTCATTTGCTGGTGAGGAATTCAGTAATGAAGCGAGCTATATGGCCGCTCATCTTCCTTTTAACATTTTTTTCTCTTAAATCTTTAAAGTGACTCGAACGGGATAGCCCAGGATACCAAGCGCTTTCAAGAAATTTTGCCTCCCTAGAGAGAGCAATTCCAAGCAATCTGGGGGGCTACATTTTGGAGGAAGCAAGGAATGGAGAACAGTGACCCTCCAGACATGGCTCCCAGCTGCACAAGCCAGATGTGGCTCCTGATCCTAACCCTAAACCCTAACCCTAACTTTTTTGCAGTGGCCGCAAAAAAGCGAATTCAAGGGGAGGGTTTCCATAATTAAGCATAGTTTATCCCCGCTAATGTGATCCCTGTAGGAGGAGAGCCGTGTCAGTCTAGGGCAATGTTTCTCAACCTTGGCAGCTTTCAAATGTGTGGACTCCAACTCCCAGAATTCCCCAGCCAGCCTGCTGGCTGGGGAATTCTGGGAGTTGGAGTCCACACATCTGAAAGCTGCCAAGGTTGAGAAACACTGGTCTAGGGTAGCAAAAAAAAATCTGAAGGTATCTGGGAGCACTTTTCCAACTAACAAATGTATTTGTTTATGTTTTTATTAAAATTTGTTAGTCGGAACAGGTGCTACCAGATCCCGCCTGATTTTTTTGATTGATCCCTGTTTAACTAGGGTCATCTCCATTACTAATCTAGAAAGTACTACCCTCAGTCCTGCTTGACTTTCTTTGCTCTTTGTGATGATAGCACCAACTTCCAGTGAGATCCCTAACTGGCTGGGATCATCCATGCGGCCAGCTGAGGAACGCTGCCTTGCTATGAGTTGATTTTATAGCAAGGCAGTGCTTCCTGATACTAGCCATTCAAGAAAGGATCCCTCATTGGCTGGGATCACTCATACGGTCAATCCAAGAATCTCACTCTAACTTGGCAACATTTGCCCATGCTTTAGGTTTCTGTGGATTTCTAATCTCAGTGAAATGTGTTTTGAAGTGGAGGTTTTCAAGCTTGCCTTCTTCCAACACATACCTGAGGGAGGAGTCAGATGGTAGATGGAACAACTCAAATGGAGGATGGAGGTCTTACCTGTCGGGTGGTAGGGATCATAAGGTTCAATCCATCGATGGAAATGTTGACAGCTATACTAATACCAGCAAATCGGAGGTTGCTCTTGCCAAGAATTGAAAACAGAGTTTTGTTTGGAGCCTGGGAAGACAGAATCAGAGACCAAGCAATCAATGAAAGCTCTTAAACATTTATCAGTTGAGCAGAGGTCAAGTGTTGGTGGTAACAACAGAAGAAGTTCTGTGTGTAGAGAACCCTTCTGTCAGGTTCAGCCCAAGAATCACAACGAGACAGTCCAGAGATCAGCTCCGCTTCTTTATTAGCTTGCACCTAATAGACAGAATCTCGCTGGACTAACTCTAATCTCCCAACGACAGCAACTATAACCATCACGCCCTTAGGGAGGGGCCAGTCTCTTTCTCTTGACTTTCACACAGTCCAGCTGGGGGCTGAGGAGATGCTTGCCCTGGAATGTCTCTCCCCCCTCCCTGTAACCTTGAAGCTCCATTCCAGAATCCTCCCCGCTCATGCCTTCCATCACACCTTCTACAGATACATTGAGGCAGCCTCCCCAGAATTCCCCAGCTAACATGTTTTCTATGCTGGCTAGGAATTCTGGGATGAAGTCAAGACAATTCTCTATTCTTTCAGATGGCAGGAGCTGGAATATTGGATGTACTTACAAGAACCCAACAGGATGTTGGAATCAACTTCCTAACGGTACAAGCAATTGGACAGTGGAACCAATGTCTCAGAGAAGTGGTGGGTCAACACTGACTCGAAGGCACCAAAAAAGGATGGGGGGTGAATATAGAGAATAAGCTGAAGCTGAATTCGGAAAAGATAGAGTTAATACCATTGTGGGTTGGATCCAGGATTTGGGAGGGAGACCTCACCTGGGTGGGGTTGCACTCAAAGGGATTCTCCAGGACCCAGCACTGACATTGGACAGCTTTGGCTGACCCATCAGATCCTTACCTTCAGGAGAAAGATCTGGCTTTGATTACTCATGTGTGGGCCATCTCAGGACTGGACTAAAGTAATGTACTTTTTAGGAGCACCCCTTAAAGACAGTGCAGAAATTGCAGCCCCATATTATCCCGTGTTGAGTCAACTTCACTGGCTCCATGGAGGATATATGTGGTGCAGTACAAAGCTTTTAAAGGAACAAGCAGTCAAGAAATACACTGCAGACTAGTACTTAGTACAGCAGCCATGAAGGCCCTGGAAAAGGTATTCAGATGCCGTGATGTGTCTATACCTACAAAGATCAGGATTGTGCAAGCCATGATCTTCCCTGTGACACTCTATGGAAGGAGAAGTTGGACTTAGAAGAAGCAAGATAGAAAGAGTATTGATGCTTTTGAATGTTGGTGTTGGAGAAGACTTCTGAGAATCCCATGGACAGCCAAGAAAACAAACAAATGGATCATCGAACAAATCAACCCAGAGTTCTCATTTGAGGTACAAATGACTAGGGTCAAATGATTCTCCTTCGGACACATTATGCAAAGACCCAGCTCTTGGGAGAAGGCTCTAACACTGGGAAAGGTGGAAGGAAAGAGAAGAAGAGGGTGACCAGCAGCAAGAGGGATAGACTCAGTTATAGGGGTAATGGGGGCACCATTAGAAGGTCTGAAGGACCAGGTTAGGGACAGATTGTCATGGAGAAAATCTACCTCTGTGGCCTCTAAGAACTGACACCAACTTGATGCATATAATCAATCAATCAATCAATCAATCAATCAAGTTTTACAATACTTGGGGCAAAGCAGTTTACAGGATTGATTCCTCCTGTATCCTCCAACTCATATTTGTAGATTTAGGCAGATCCCACCATGAAGATGCTTCCCTTAAGGCAAATCCAACTTTCTCCATGATGAGAGGCCCATATTAATCTGTGACTCTGAGGTTGAAGCAAGCATTCTTCTTATTACATTTAGGAGGGGGATCCATATAGATTTATTTTTCTATTCCCTTATAATGCCATTTTTTTCATTTTTGTATTTTTTAATCTATTTTTCAATACATACATCCTTACTGTAACTTTGTTGAGCTGTTAAGGGAGTGGGTAGAAATGATTAATTGATTTTAATGTCACACTGTTCTTACCATCAGGTAGGGTTATTTTTTTTCCCTCACATTCAACTAGATCTACTTTCCTATAATGTAAATTCTTTTCTTTTCTTTTCTTTCCTTTTTTTTTTTTTTTTGTGCCCAGATCTCTGGGATGACAGAGACTAGATTGTGGATTTCTAGTGCCACCTTTCAGTGACATTAGTCCCCTGCTCAGCCTGCTCATCTCAAGACCCCTTTAATAACAACATTTTCAGGCACTTAGATTTGTTTCACTTGAATTACTTATTCTGTGGTAGAAATACATCTATTTCCCTGTACGTAGAAAATTTTGTTTCATAGATTGTAGGATTCAGCAAAAGTCAATGAGCTAATGTCAAAATATGGGTCATCTGAATGCCCTATTGTTTACCTCATCTGCTTTACTATTAAAAGGGTGTGAGAAAGAAAATCAAGATTACCCCATCTTGATTTTCTTTAATATAAGAGAGGGGAGAGAGAAACACTGTCAGGCTTGTGAAGTCCATTCCCTGACCTGGCCTACCTCAAAGGGCTGATACTATCCTTATGTCAATAATACACATATCTAATCTTTCTTCAAGGGCTTCATTTCCAAACCTTTATCATCCTCATTGCTCTTCTTCACCCTTATTCCTGTTTACCTGAATTGTTCTCAAATCATCATACCCAGATCTGGACACAACACAGGTAGTCCTCGTTTAGCAACCACAATTGGGACCGGCAACTCAGTCATGAAGCAAAGCAGTGGCTAAGTGAAACTGCGACTGTGTTTATGATCTTACTTCAGCTTTCCTTTGCTTTACAGAAGGTTGTAAATGCGAGGATTGGTCACAAAGTTCCTTTTTCATCACCGTCGTAACTATGAATGGTTGCTAAATGAGGCAGTCACTAAACAAGGCCTCCCTGAACTCAAAGCAAGCTCTGGCGAATGCAGAATAAAGTGGAATTATTATTTCCAAATAGTTGGAAATTATGCTTCTGTTAACCTTAATATGTAGCTAAAACTGCTTGGCTATCAGCCCTCCAAGGTAAACAGAAACAGACACAGCAAGCATTATGGAAATTCTACTTCACTGTTGTAGAATATAATAGCAAAATAATAACAGAATCTTGAAAGCCTATAGAGTTTCCCTCTGCTCCTTCTTATACCAACAGAATCAAAGCAGGGTTATTCTCTTTCTCACACTCCTTCCTTTCCCAGGATTGAGCTATTATTTATTTTCTCTTATCTGCTCTCCTACAAATTTTGCATCCTTTTATTGAGGTTATCTCTGCCCTCTTCTACAATGGCTATGTCTTTGTAAATCATCCAGACAGAGGCATCCAGGAGTAGAGGGGGCAGAGAGCAGAGGACAAAAGCAATGTTGCGTCATCGTGATACAAGCTCCGCCCCTTTTGAACATGCGTCGTCATGCCCATATGAAAGGGTTGGAGCTCACAGCATGACATAACAATGCTTTTATCATTTTGACAAAATCTGAGATGCCACTGACCCCCCCCCCCCCACATCAGGCATTAAGTTTGACTTCAAGGCAACGTTAATTTTCATATAACTTTTATATAACAGGGTACCCCCTCCTCCTAGTGCTGAATGTTATACAGGTAGTCCCCAATTTAAGGACGAGTTCCATTCCCAAGGTCTGTCCTTAAGTCGAATTTGTATGTAAGTCGGAACAATATTATTGTATAATACTATATAAGTAGTATTGTATGATGAACCATTGTGTATTTAATTCAAATTTTGCTACAATAGGCTCCATTCTTAACTATGGGTCACCCTGAAACCAGACGTTCTTAACCCAGGGACTACCTGTATAACATTCAGCACTAGGTAAAACAATAGTTTAATTAAACAGATTAAGTGCAATCACCATCCATCTGAACTGATGAATTAGTTAACAGATCAATTTTAAACAGATTTGCATACTTCTCTGCATTGCTACCTTTTTAAATATACCAGACCGCCCAAGTGTTGGAACAGATTTAGTCAGCCCAAGATACCTTACAGTTCATAACTAGAAAAGAAAATGTCATCAAATTTTATCCTTTTCTTCTCCGGGATGCAGAAGAACATGGCACGGGACCAGGGGACTAGGCTATCTGTGGGGCTGTGTGATGGAATGGAATTATGAAGGCCAGACTCAGGGAGGAAAACATGCTCTTTCGTCTCCTGAGGAGCGAGGGAGATACAAGAGGATGAGACTGGCACCTCCCTGAGGAATTCACAATGTTGTGGCTGGCGTTACTTGGGAGCTGGGGTTTCAGTCTGGGAAGATTCTTGCTAGAGGTTGTAGCTAATAAGCATTGCTGGACTGAATTTACATGGTCTCCTGGAGTTCCTTGGGCTAGGCCTGACAGGCTGTCTCTTCCTGAGGGTATCTGTCCATCCCACTGGATCAGATAGGATGGGTATGCTCCAGGTCCCTTCCCTGAAATCTTGCCATCTAGTGGGACCTTGGAGGCATGCCTTTTCCATGGCTGCCCCTACACTGGGGAACAGCGTTGCATTTGGGTGTAACGTATGAGGCAGTTCAACAATGGTGGGAAGGACACTTCTGACAGGTTTAGTGGTATTTTCTGTTTCTGATGAAAAATATGTAAGTAAACTGCATCTCATGTCATCCAACAGCCAGGCAGAAGTTTGGGGCTTGTAGAAAAAGAAGAATGAATTTCTTCTGCACCTTAGTTCTTTGCAGTCAGTCCTATCCACGTTCCCTGTTTTCAGATTGTAAGGTAGGAAAGGGAAGATGTGTTGACCGGGGTATACCAGAAGGCCTACAGTTCCTACTTATTCCCTCTCCACACCTCTGTGAGGCTGGCCCCAACCCGGTTGACCTTCCAGAAGGCCCTTAAAACGTGGCTTTGTCAACGAGCTTGGCGATCCCATGACAGAGTGGAACCTGCTAGATGGCTGTATGACAGTTAATGGAAAGCACTCTTGGACTATTTTGTCACCATTTTGTTTTTTCTTTGTTTTTATGTTGCCCCAGTGATCCAGCAGCCCCCCCCCCCCCGCCCTTCCCACTTTTAACCTTCTGGAAGGCCCTCAAGATCTGGCTGTTTACCCAGGCATTGGGGTAAATGTTATAAGCTAATAAAGATTTATTTAAAAAACAAAAAAAAGAGGGTTGTTGGGGCACCCTGGGAGATGGATTGAGGCGCTGGGTTTTTAGTTTTCATTACATGGTGTTTACGGTTTTTGTAGTTTTATGGTGGTTGTGAGCCACCCAGAGTTGTTTCAAGAGGGGCAGCCATGCAAATCTTTTAAATAAAACAAAACCGTATGCAGTTTGAAAATGAATAGGCTTGAGGTTGGCTTTCAGGCTCGGTCCCCCTGTTGAAAATAATTCATTTTTAAGTGATCAGCTTGGTTCTTGTGGACCAATCTGTTGAAGATACGATTCTCAACCTAGCTACCAGGCTGCTTTTAGGCATTCTGGGGCCACAAAATGGGTCGGGAGAGCTATTCCTACCCTTCCCAGTTGGTCTTCCTTACTTCAGGAGACACATATGGGATTTCACTCAACATAAATCTTGCTTGCAGCTGGATCATCATCTTGATTTATTCATTGGATGTATTTCTTACCTTCTCTCCAGGAGCTCACAGCATTGGGCTTATCATCCCCTCCTCTAATTTTATCATGACCACCACAAGTCTTTTGTCATCTTAAATGGTTGTAACAGTTGGCTTTACTATACTCTACTTCAATAATACTTCTAATGAAAAACAAGCTAGAGGGAGGGAGAGGGAGGGAGAAGATGGATGGATGGATGGATGGACGGAAATAGAAAAGAGAGAGAGAAAACAGAAAAACAGACAGATGATAGACAGAAGGGAGGGGAGGGGAGGGGAGGGAGGGAGGGAGGAAGGAAGGAAGGAAGGAAGGAGATGGAAATAGGCTGAAAGAGCATGGTTGGCCTAAAATCATATAGTGAGGTATGGTTAAGTATGGACTTAACCATGGGATCTTACTTCTAAACAAACACCCGTTCACATGAGTGGGAGTTCTAACCCAAGACATCTGGAGGACAATTGGTTGGGAAAGAACTACAAGGAAGAGATTATAATGGGGAACAAACTTCTTCCATCAGAGAAGGTCTAGGAAAAGAAGTTTCAGCTGACCCATATTCTTCTAATACTATATTGTTTTCTAGAAACTTTCCAGTGCAGTATTTGGTTAATGTACACATGTGGAGATCAAGACAAACTCACCTTTTTCTTCCAGTTCCCTTTGACTCCTGGGACCGTCTCATACAGTCGGTTGATAGCTTCCCTGCAGCAAAGATAATTTCAGGATTGATATTAATTCCAGGAAAAAAAAATACTCAAAAAGATCAGGTTAGCACATCATACTAAGCCACAAAAACACTATCCAAGCTTAAAACTAACCAAGCTTTGGATGTGGTGCAAATATATCTCTCAATTTTTTACAGATCTATTTAACCATGTTATATGAATACAGCCTTTGAATAGCAATGTCAGGATCTCAGGCACCTTCATCTGCTTCCTGATCTTTTCTCAGGCAGAGATGCTAGAGTTTGAACCAGGGACCTTCTAGCTGTAATCCCTACCTAAAGGGCAACAGGACAAATCATCTTCCATAAAAAAGCTATCTTATGCAAAGCAGGCTATCTTCTTAAGGGACATAAGGAAGCTAATTTATATAGGGCAATCTATTTGTCCATCTCTCCCAGGAACAACCAACCCACAACCTGAGGACCCCATTTTTTTCCCCAGCACCCTTTTTGACTCTCCCAGAGCAACCATGTCAATGGGTCCAATTCTGAATCCATTGTGGGAAACTGCAGGCTTTATGGGATTTGAGAGGTGAAATGAGTACTTTCCTTAAGCTTCTAAGATACCTGATTTACTCCTTAAAACTTTCCCACCCACCTCCATGGCCTCCACATTGGTCCCTCCCACCTATGATTTCATTTGCCACACCCCCTACAACCCTTAAGAAAAAGAAGGATGTGCCCTAATCACAAGATCACCCTTCCTGATCTAACCAAACATTGAGCACCTTGATAGGCAGCTGTTCTGCAGTTGTTAGACAGAAGAGGCTCACCTGTGACTCCAGAAGGAGACAACACCTCTCCTGGTTCTCTAATAAACAAAATCTCTCCTATAATTTGGTAACTGATCCTTATGACAATAAAGCTAGCAAGAAATAGCTGATCAGTAAGCTAAAGCAACTGGATCTCTCCTATAGAAAATTCTTATCTAGTGACCAACTGGATTTTTCCACCCCAGATTTGATAACCCCAATTAAGTATTACTTCCCAAAAGATGCTGCTTAGTATCAGTTACTTGGGTGCAGTAGCAAAAGGACAGCATTGTTTTCATGTCCTGTTTTAGGAAAGCGTCTACTTAGCTACTATCAGAACAGTCTTAGATCAGATGGAGTCTTAATCTGATCCAGTAAACCTGTTCTTTTTACATGCTTAATCTTTTAACTGGATAGTCCTTGGGAGCCCTTCTCTTTGCAGAACAGTTTATACCACTGGTGATCCTTCCCTTAAGGATAATTCCAGTTTCCAGGCTTCATGGATCCAGACAAAGAATTGATTGAAAGAGGGTCATCAGAAGCTACAATATAAACTAAGTCCTTATAGTCTGATATTGCCCCCTCTGCTTGGTCATGATTCTCCAAGAAGTAAGGCAGAAAGGGATTTCTTCTACCGGAGAGCTTGTTAACTGCAGCTTCTAGAAGTGGAAACTGGTGCCTCCTGCATGGAAAGTGGATATTTAGGACTATAGAAAGCGGGCTTATAGCAAATCAGATCAGGTGTCTATCTAGCTCAGTACTGTTTCCACGGATTTGTAGCAGCCTGCCAGGACTTTAGGCTGAGATATTTTTCTGGGATTTTCAAGGCACCACATTTATCTTCTACCACTGAGCAATAACCTTTTTTTGTTTTTGATCAGGAGACTTTCAGAGTTGTCAAACTGAGCAAGAAAACAAGCAGCTGACTGTGCTGTGAAGGGCTGGCCCTGCTGGGAAGCAGAGTGAAATTTTCAGAAATGGCACCAAATGCCTGAATGAAGGATTCCTCACCAGACATTTAAATTTTCAGCTCAAGAAATACAGACTTTATGGAAATGGGGACCTTACGTTTGAAAGGCAGCATCAGGCCCTTGGAGAGGCAAAGAGAGTGTATCTCCCTTCTTCTCCTACATAACTTCATTCCTTGCAGACTTGATGCCAAAGTCTTCAGGTCAATGAGTGGTGGGGCAGAGGCTTCTTAATAATGCACAACCCTCCTGTCTCCGGTTACCTGTGATCGATTAGACTATCCCCTTGTTGGGGGGGTTTCCTCCTACAGAGTTACAGATGGTCATATTGCAGTGTAGACGTCCTTAACCAGGGGCCCCTTATCTCAGTACTGGAGCCAACCTGGGGACCAGCAGTGCATCTGCAAAGCTGTAAGAGGACTGCGAGATGGGTAGACAAGATGACTTGTTTAACATATCTCCACTATGCAGAAGATTGGATTAGATCAGTGTTTTTCAACCTTGGCAACTTTAAGATGTGTGGACTTCAACTCCCAGAATTCCCCAGCCAGCATGACTGGCTGGGGAATTCTGGGAGTTGAAGTCCACACATCTTAAAGTTGCCAAGGTTGAAAAATGCTGGGTTAGATTATTCTCACAGTCCCTTCCATCTCCCTCATTTTATGATTCTACAATCTCCTATCCATTCCTCTCCACATTTGCTTTCTTCAAAGCTTAAACACACAGCAGCCTCAAATAACTGGAATTCCGCATGTCAAAATAAAATCTTTGAATATTTAAAAAGAGGGCCAGATACTCTTTTCAACCCATAGGCCCATGCTTTGGGGGAGATTCATTCAGGGCTGAAGCCCAGAATGAATGGAGCTCCACATCTCTCTTTTTCATTACTTCTTCTCCTTCCTTTGTTAGTTCATGCCATTATATTTCTGTCTCTTTCTTTTTCTCTCTATGCCCCTCTCCAATAATCAAACAGGCCAGTCTCTCTATATAGACTCAGACTGTTTAAATTGTCCTTTCCTGGTTTTAAGTACTCACCTGCATTATGTTGCCAGCAACCTTAAAACACTGTCATCAGGTGACGTCACTAATACTCTGTTTTTTTCCCCTGTATCACAGATAGAGAAACTGGGAAGACTTTCCTTCCCTAAAACCTTTTAGTGGGTTGAAGCCTGAGACAAGAGTAGAACGTACGTTTCATTGCAACTTCCCTAAAAGATGTCTCTTGCTCCTCCCTATAGCTTTTCCACACAATCAGGAAGAGAGAAAGAAAAGAGATATAAACTCCATCTACATACCATTTAAAAGATACAACAAAAGTCAAAGATTGTAATGGTCTGTGGGAATGAGCTTGGGAATCAGGAGGAAGAGCTGCAGACGAGGCAACTGTCATGCTAAAGGTGTCTCAGCCCACAGAAGAAAAAGGGGCATGGTAAGCATCTCAGAAGGGACCCTCCTGAGTTTTCCGGAAAGTAAAAGTAAAGGAGGGGAGAAGTGCTTTCAGACTTGTAAGATTCTGTTACTGTAACCCAGTGTTTCTCAACCTTGGCAACTTGAAGACATTGCTGGGCTGGTGAATTCTGGGAGCTGAAGTCCACACATCTTCAAGTTGCCAAGGTTGAGAAACACTTCTGTAACCTTACAATAAAGGTAGTGTTAGTATTCATGGTTGATGCTTCTTGCCTGGACTACCTCGAAGGGGTGACAAAGATTGAAACAAACAGCTCAGCACACATCTTCCCTAGCAGCCAATACCTGCTAGGTAAAAGAAGCAGGAAGCAGGAAGCTGCACCAGATAAACCATCAGGGGGAAGACAATACCCTAATTAGGGAACTATCAAAGCAGAAACCACACTCCAACCAAGACTGGCACAGCAATACATAAACAATTGGCAGATTTACTTCCCCGTGCACTGATGATGTTACCAAGCCTGATAATGGGATGTCTGCAGAAAAACAGCCATGTTCAGAGAACCTCAAGAACCCGTCAGTTCAACCCGGAGCTACATATATTATCTACTATTAGAAGAATCAGTCAAGGCTGGTAGGACAAATATCACATCTAAGCAGCCAGCAAACTCTATTCTGTCATGTGCTAATGATGTTACCTAACCTGGTCATGAAACATCTGCAGGAAGAGAGCAAGATCAGAAGACACCAAGAACCCAGGGGAGAAAGAAAAAGATAAAAGGGGGTACCTACTTGGTGACTTGTGTCCGAGTGTTAAAATCCAAAGATCTCATTGATCGCAGGATCTCAATACAACCCATATACTGGGGAAACAAAGAAGACACAATATAAACCCACAGGCATTAATTTTGTTGGAACAGCCAGCCTGGTCCCACATTTCCCCACGTACGTCCTGTGATCTTTGGAGGAAGACCTACTTAAAATGTCCCCTTTCTGAACTAAGTAGGTTCTCCAGGAACCAGCTTCTCCACTGTTGTATCCTTCAGGGTTTTTTGCAATGGTAATTCCCAGAAATTCCAGCTTCAGCCACACTGGCTAGGAAAATTTAGGCATTCCAACCTAACCCAAATGGAGACAGTTGCTATGAACAACCCTGGTAAGTTACCACTTGTAGAGTTGACTTTTGAGCTGTAGAGTTCCATTTGAGGGAGTGGTCTCAAACTGGGACCTCTACCCTTTAATATGTTACTTTCAACATCCTCAACAGATTTTCCAAAATGGCAGCTCTGGAACTCCCAGAATTCCCAGCTCAGTTGTTGTTTGCTAGGGTGGAATTCTGGGAATTACAGTTCCAATACATCTGGCAGGTACAAGATTGGGGAAAACAGGTTTAGCCTTCAAGCATCTAGTTCAGTGTTTCTCAAACCTGGCAACTTTAAGGCATATGGACTCTAACTCCCAGAATTCCCCAGACAGCATGCTAGCTGGAGAATTCTGGGCATTAAAGTCCACATGTCTTAAAGTTGCCAAGTTTGAGAGATGCTGATCTAGTTCAATTCTGTTGCATGGCCCAAGGGTGCACTCTAGGATGAAATCCTGGCTTAAATCTGGTCAGCTAAAGGTCAGCTGATCTTGCCAACCAGTGGAGAGGCACATCTGAAGGAGATCAATCAATCTTGCCAACCAACGAAGACAAAAATAAAAACCCTTTATTTTCAATTGTCAGTCTGAGCAGTTTGTCATCATGGGTAGACGTAACCTGAGCCTCAAGCTGGTCCAGCATTTGGGCATTAAGGTTTGGTCCCTGGTTTCCTAAATCAAATTTCAGAGCTACATAGGACCCCAGTGTGATTACTAGGAATTAGCAAGGAAGGTTACAAAACAAAACAAAACTCAACAAATCAGCAGGGCTGGTTTTCCCAACATTGTGATTTGCTTTACTTTGTATTTCATTTTTTTTATAGTATTTATTCATCATAAATCTATCCTGTTTGATCCCAGTCAAACCAGCCTATGGTGGCTAACAATATAAACCAATGTAAACATCATTAGTAAAATCTTAAGACTTCCTAAAAAACATGAAAACATTGTAACAAATTAAAAACAACAACAATAAATGGTTGCAAAGTTTAGAACTACCATCATAAAATATCCAGGGGGACAGGGAAAGGCTTGAGGGGTTTAGCACCCCAAATGGAGCTTCTGGTGAGGATCACTGCAAACTAGATGTCTCCAAAGGAGCAGGGATGACATTGCAGTGGAGAACAGCGGCCAGATGGTGAATGCTGGCCAGTGAAGTCTCTCCGGAAAAAGGAGAGATTGTGAGATCGCCCATGTGCACTCTGGACAGCTGTTCCTCATGAGTAAACTGCAGGAACTGAAGTTTTTGCAGTCGGCTTGTGAGTTGAGTGCCTGGAAGTCAAGGGATTTCATCTAAGCTCACAGCCATAGTGTAGCCTAGATGAACACAAAGTTCAGCTGAGCCTCATTTCTTAATCACTTTTAATTATTTTAAAATTAAAATAATTTTAATTTAATTAATTTACAGTGAAGAAAGATTTTCTTTGCAGCTGGATAAGATTCCACTTGATAAGTTATCATTTTTCTGTGGATTACAAAGGAACAAAGAAAAAAAAGGTTTTAAAGACTTAAGAACTTCTGGCAAAAAGCTTAACAAGGAGCTGATGTAAGAAAGTTTAAAATGGTTAAAGGGGACAGTTATTTTGAAAGATTATTTTTAGTGAAAGTGCTTTTGAATAAATTGGAGTTAAATTAGACAAACAAACCGGACCTGCATGGGAATGTTCTTCATTTATTATTAAAGAGTGCAGACAATTGGTGGATTTTACAAAACAAAAGATAAGTGTAATACGAGCCAGACTGTGATGCTGACTGTAACTATGGAGTACCATTAAAGATGAAACTATTAAAGGCACAGGAAGATAAAAGGGGTGGGGGAGGGCAAGCTTGCTTTTTCTTTTTCTCTTGTTTGTGACACTTTCATTTTTGGATTACAATATCATAATGGCAACTGCTCGAAAAGCAGCAAGAATGGAGGGGAGGGGAGGATTGCTAGAACAACCTATAGAGAGATGAATTACAGCAGACTTGCTGCAGAAATTATTTGAGCAAATGAGTAATAAGTTAGAAGCACTTGATACTAAATTGACAGCTTTTGAAAAAAGAATGGATGAAAGACTTGTAAAAATGAAAGAGGAGATGAAAGAAGTTAAGAAGATGAAAGAAGTTAAGAAGATGTAAAACAAATGTCTGGAGAGGTAAAATAAATTAATGATGAAGTAGACATTTTAGAGAGTAAGACAGAAATTATAGACAGAGAGTTGGAAAGAGAACTAGACAATCTGGCTCTATTGGAATTGAGAGAGAAGGAATTTTGTTTGAGATTTAGAGCAATCCCAGCGGTTTCTGATGAAGATATTACAAAAAAGATTATTAAAGTCTTGGCATTTTTTTTTTTTAATTGGGAAGAGGAGGATACAGAGGCAGAAATTGATAAAGTTTATAGAATAAATTCAATTTGTGAGAACAAAAAATGTTCCAAGGGATGTTTTGGTGCACTTTGTCAGGAAGAAGGCAAGAGATCAAATTGTGCAGCAGCATTTTAATACAAGACTGAAGATTGATAATGCAGATATAATTTTCCTTAAAGAAATTCCTATCAGAATTTTGCATAACAGAAAAGAGGGTTTTTGGTTTCTTTTTACTGAAAGATTAAAGCAGAAAAAGATCCCATTTCGATGGGACAAACTGGAAGGTGTGATTTTTTACTTTTAAACAGCAGAGGTTTGATTGAATTCTGTCCAGAAGGCGAGAGAATTTTTAGAAAAATTCAAAGAAGAATTGGAGGAGATTCAAATGGAAGTGTTAGAGGAGACTACACAAAAACTCCAACAGATTCAACAGGAAACTGAAAAGGATGACACTATAGGTGCTACAGGTATCAATTTTTCTAAATTTTTGGCTTGATTATGCATTACAAATGTTTAACATGGAATATAAATGGAGCAAACGCTCCTCAAAAGAGGGGAAAAAATCATTATTTGAAAAAATTAAAACAATATATTGTTTGCCTGTAAGAGATACATATTAGAAAAAAGGACATAAAATATTTGGTTTATAAAAATTTGGGTGAAGAATTGATTCAGTTGGAACAACAACAAAAAAGAAATGGAGTTGTTTTGTATATTAATCCTCAATTAAAACCAGAACTTGTACTGAGTGACGAGCATGGTAGATTTGTTGGGGTGGCAGTTAATTTGCATGGGACTAAGACTTTGGTACTGGGAATTTATGCCCCAAATGAGGATAAAGTACTGTTCTATAAACAATTTATGGAGAGATTAATAAGTCTTTCTTATGAAAATTGGTATTTTCATTGGGGGATTGGAATGGAGTGATCTCCCCACAACTGGATAGAACTTCTGAGAAAAACATTAAAATCACTCAAGGTAACCTACCAAAAGGTGTTTGTTTATTTGTTTGTTTTTAATTTGATGGACAGTTTAGGGCAGGTTGATATATGGAGACAGAAAAATGGCAATTCAAGAGAGCATACCTATTTTTCAGAAAGACATAGATCCTTTTCAAGAATAGATATGATTTGGATTTCAAAGAACTTGGCTACTAAGGTTTCTAAAGTAGAGATATTACCAAAGACTTTTTTGGATCATAATCCTGTGAGTTTGGTTTCTAAAAGAAAATCTAATTCTTTTAGATGGAGATTAAATGAAATGTTGTTACGGAAAGAAGCAATAATGGAGGATTGTAAAAAGAAATTAAAATAATTTTTTGAATATAACTTAGGTAAAGGCACCGATTCAAGAATAGATTGGCATGCAAGTAAAGCTTTTATTAGAGGTTATTTTACACAACATAGTAATAAACTCAAAAAGAAAAGTCAACAGAAAACACAAGCTATTTTGGATGAAAGAAAGAAAAAAGAAGAATTAAAGAAATTCCCAGAGAAGATAAATATTTCTCAACAAGAAATTCTCAAGCTATTTCTTCATTTCTCAAGCTATTACAATGACATTATCTATGTTAACAGTAAGAGAAATGGAAATAAAAATGAATTATGTAAAGCAAAAAAAACGTTGAGATTGCAAATAAACCAGGAAAGTGGCTAGCATATAAATTATGAAAAGAAAAAGAAAATGATATTGAAATTACAAGAGGGAGATACTGTATTAATGGACAATGTGGCCATACAAAAAGCATTTTATCAATATTATTCCAACTTCTATAAAGAAAGTGACATCTCTTTAGAGAAAATAGATGAATATCTAAAGAAACAAAATTTACCAAGGATTACAGAGGAACAGAGACAAATTATGAATGGATCTATAACAATAAGGGAAGTTTCTGAAGCTATAAAAAAGATTAAACCAGGAAAGGTGCCTGGACCAGATGGATTATCAGGTTTTTATTATAAATGTTTTGAAGATGAACTTTCACAACTTCTACAAACCATGATGAACCCCATCCTCCAGGGAAGAAAGATGCCACAGACTTGGAAGAGGCCAATATAGCACTAATACCTAAAGAGGGAGAAGATTCGACTTTAACAAGAAAATATAGACCAACATCACTATTGAATAATGACCACAAGTTGTTCACAACGATTCTAGCTGATAGACTGAAAATAATTTTGCAAGAATTTATTCAGGAGGATCAATGTGGGTTTTTACCTAAAAGACAGTTAAAGGACGATGTTAGAAATGTGTGGGACATTTTGGAATATTTGGAGCAACAGCATGAAAAACAAGCTGCATTGATTTTCTTAGATGCGGAGAAGGTCTTGGACAATTTGAACTGGGCTTTCTTGTTCAAGAAGATATGAATTTTGGAGAGAGTTTTATAAAATGAGTAACATTGATTTACACTTCACAGAAAACCCAAATAATTGTTAATGAAGATTTAACAGAACCATGTGAGATACGAAAAGGTACAAGACAGGGGTGCCCACTGTCCCCTCTCTAGTTTATTTTGGTTCTTGAAATACTGAATAGAGACTTAAGACAAGATGAGAGGATTGTGGGAGTAAAGATTAAAAGAGAGACTTATAAGCTAAGAGCTTTTGCAGATGACTTGGTATTGGCTTTGGAAGATCCTTTAAATGGAATTGAAACATTAATGGGCAAATTAAAAGAATTTGATGCATTAGCAGGTTTTAAGACTAATAAACAGAAGACAAAGATGTTAATAAAACTAAGAAAATACAAGATCAAACAACGGATGAATAAAACGGGTTTTAAGATTGGGAAGAAGGAAAAATATTTGGGTATCACTATGACAAATATGATTTGTATGTTATTTTAAAATAACTATGTTAAGACATGAAATGAAGTTTAAAAATATACGTTAAGATGGGAGAAATTACAACTGTCATTGCTGGGGAGAATTTCTGTGATTAAGATGAATGTCTTGCCTAGAATTATGTTTTTTGTTTCAGATAATACCTGTTTTGACAACTGATGCATTTAAACAATGGCAGAAGGATATATCTAAATTTGTGTGGTAGGGGAAAAATCATGAGTGAAATATAAGGTGTTACAAGATGCAAAGAAAAGAGGAGGATTGGGTTTACCTGATCTGAAACTGTATTTTGCAGCTTGCTGTTTGGTTTGGATGAAAGAATGGGTGTTGCTGAGAAATAGAAGGCTTTTGGAGTTAGAAGGACACAACCTGAGATTTGGGTGGCATGGATATTTGTAGTATGACAAAATTAAAGTTAATGTAGATTTTAAAAATCAGTATGTTAGGCATGCCATACTGAGAATATGGAATAGATGCAAAGCCAGGTTGTGTCCAAAAACACCTTTGTGGCTCTCAGCACAAGAAGCATTTTACAGAGGAGAAGTAATAGGCAAATGGCTAACTTATCGTGAGATACTAGAATTTTGTCAAGGGGAACACAAAATAAAAGCAAGAGAACAACTGGTGGCAGAGGGATATACTTGTCAATAGTTTTCTTATTTTGAATTATTAGAAAGATTTAAGGTAGACAAAAGAATTTATGGTTTTGAACATTAGACTGAGTTTGAAATAGAACTGTATACAAATGATGAACATGTAATTGCTAAAATGTATAAAATTTATTGAAATTTGAAACAAAAGAAGAAGAAATGAAAGAATGGATGATGAAGTGAGCTAAAATTTTCGATTATAATATACAGATGGAACAATGAGAAAATATGTGGCTGAAAGGATTGAAATTTACATTATGTTATCATCTTAATGAGAATTTTTGTAAGCTGATGTATCATTGGAATGTGTCACCAGAAGGATTGTCTAGAATATATAAAAGCACTTCAAATTTATGTTGAAAATGTGAACAACAAGAAGGGACATTTTATCAGGCTTGGTGGATGTGTAAAAAAGCTAGAAAGTTTTGGATTCAGATACATACACTGATTCAGAGGATTTTAAAGATTAATATACAATTGAAACCGGAGGCTTTTGTTTTGGGACTGATGGACAAACAGTTGAAAAAAAAGTCATGGAACTTTGTTTTTGTACATGATAACTGCAGTGAGATTATTGTATGCACAAAGATGGAAAGACTCAGTACTACCCCCCATGAAGGAATGGTTGGTAAAAATGATAGAACTTGCTGAGATGGCTAAATTGACTTCTTTGATCAGAGAAAAGACAATATCTTGTTTACTGCTGACTGGAAATCCCTTATAGACTTTTTGCATGAAACAGAAAAAAACAAACTTATGATTTATGGTTTTGATGATTAGACAGAATAGATTATAGAAAAAAGAGAGTCATGTTGTAACCATAGAGTGAGAGGTAAATTTATAAATGTATACAATTATAATTTGTATAATTTGTGTAATTTATAAATTATAAATGCATAACTGTATACATTTATACAATTATAAATTTATAATTGTACTTATAACTGCTGTAAAGATCAGAAGCTACATTTTTATCTTTTTGTCTTTCTTTTCTATTTTCTATTTACTTTTTTCTTTCTTTCTTGCAATTTTAGCTCTCTGATTTCTTTTTTCTTCTTTTCTTTGTCTCACTCTATATTAGTTTCTATTAGTCTCTATTTTCTTTCTTTCTTTATATGCACACAGACACACACAGACACCACGCATGGAAGGAGCAAACAGGAGAAAATTCCATAAAGCTGATCCTGTTGGTAAGAAAACCCTTCCCCAAATCATTTCCAGGTCAATACCCATCAAAACCTTTTAGGGGATTATTAGAGCTCCCAATCGGAATATACAGGGGAAGATGTGCCGTTTCATTATTTATATGTCAGCACAGCAAGCATCTTAAATTTGGTCTGAAAATCTGTGGGAAGCTAACGTAGCTTTACCCAAACCAATGCTATCCCTAGGAAATATGCACCAGAAACTTGCCCCCTGCATTCTGGACCCACTGCAACTTCCGTGTTTCCTTTAGGAGCATCCCCATATAAACTGAATTATGATCATCTCTTTGGGAGATAACCAGTAAGTGAATAATAGAGCCTAGATCAGCTCTTTCCAAGAAGGGGCATAGCTAATAAATCATTCACAGCTGAAAATGGAAACCCTTTGCCACCACGCGGACCTGAGCCATCAAAAGGGTGGGGTACCCCCCCAAACTGCATATCTGCTCCCTTGGGTGGAATATGTTATGTTGTAAGGCCTTGTCCTTAAAGGGGAGCATCTCTCAAACACCAGACCCTCCATCTTCAATCTGGACTCCGTTTTAGCCAATTACTCCTCATCCAGTCCACAATTTGTCCCAAGGAGGAGTTCACCAAGGACCTTGAAACATCTGATGAAAATAGGAAGGGGAAGCCGAACTGGGTGTCATCTTCATATAGATGACACCCACCCATCGACCCATCCCACCTTGGACAACACTTCCCAATGGCTTCCCATAGATGCTTCAAAGCATGGGGGAAGGCAGAACAAAACCTTGCTAAGCCCCATACGCAAAGACTTTTCCAACCCTCTTATACATATATAGACAAATACAGATACTTCTCCATACGATAGCTTCAGAAAGCATACAGTACAACTTTTTTCAAGGCATTTAATTTTTCCCAAAGTTTTTGAAACGGTTTTAGTGGCAGGTGTCTTATGTTTGAACTCTTCAAGAAGGAGATGAAGCCATGCCAATCTGCATTAAATACACCCTACAG
Organism: Liasis olivaceus; assembly: GCA_030867105.1. Classification (NCBI taxonomy): domain Eukaryota; kingdom Metazoa; phylum Chordata; class Lepidosauria; order Squamata; family Pythonidae; genus Liasis; species Liasis olivaceus. The sequence goes on from CM061349.1 coordinate 7,537,223, forward strand.
TTTTTCTTCTGATGGCTTTAATTGATAAATCATTTTTATCTGAAGGCAAAGTCCAAACTATTAAACCAAAGCTACAATGAAATCCGTCTCGTGTTTTTTCACAGTTGAGTAATAACTCATCTTGCCACTGTTAATAAGAAAAGAACTGATGTTCTGCACCTTAAATCTTTATTCTCTATACTACAGATACTAATTACCAGCAGTTTTGTTTTTTTAATAAAAGTTAGAACTTTGTTTAGCAATAATACAGCACACACACACACACACACACAGTATATAGAGAGAGAGAGAAGGAGAGAGAGATTTCCCTCTTTTAAAAGGTATATCAACAGTGTGCTTGTTATTTTAGTCTTTTTATACTCCTTTTATTTTATTTAAAGCAAAAGTGTATTTTCAAAAGAGATATTGTCTATAAATGAACAGATAATTACTGAAGTGGTACAATTATTGCTCAATATAACATTAATAAAAGATACCAAGCAGAGTATATTAAGTTGTTTTTATGTTATAAAAGAGAAGTATACATTTCTGAGCTTAATGCCAAAGTCTCCACTAGATTATTGTTTATAAATGTTAAAAAAAACAGCAGTTTGGTTGAAAGATATATTTTTGCAGCAAAAGTGTCAGCGCTGGCTTGTAGTTCACAACCAGGTTAATTCACAGCCAAGGGACCATTCTAAATCTCTTTTCATACATTTTCTGGAAGAAGGTTGGAGAATATCTGCTCCTGAGCCTTAAACTAAATTGAACTTATATATTTACCTTCTTGGGATTAAACCCAAGTGAATAAAAAACGGGGACTCTTCATCTGAAATCTACTAGGATGGGTGACATATTCAACCAACCCATGACTCTTGGATCGCATGCTAGCCAATGACCATGGAGGCAAAACTCTGCCCACAAACTGTTTTGTTTTGCGTTTTTGATGTCGCCATATACTGTGCATGGTGGGCTGTCCAGCTCATGAAGGAACAAGGGACACTTTGGGGCCTTATTTCTTGAAATCTTATTGAACAATGAATGATTTATAATCTCTTCCTGAGCTAGGGCAGATGAGCAAGTGAAGAGAACTCCAAAGGTTTACTAGCCCAATTTAACTGTCAACATAAATTACACTTAAATTAATTAAGAACAAGGGGTTAGCTGTGCAACTCCATCTTCTAATTAATTTAAAGATGCTCTCTCCAAAACAGGCATGAGGAGACTGCTTTATTCAAAGCCACGATTCCCTTTTTTTCAGACTCCTTCCCGATCTTGCCTTTCCTAGTCTGTAATTATTGTTATCTACAGTTTACAGAGTGGTCTGTAAATGATCTTTCCTCTTCAAGGCTACCCAACAAATTCCCCACTCCTCCAATTTCCAAGGAAACCCTTAAAGGTGCAAACAAACAACCTTGGAATCCAGGCCTCAAGATAAACTATTGAGATATGCTTCCTAAACCATATTCAGCGCCATCAACATCCGTGGATTGCTCCTGCCTCCTTTCACAGTCCCCTTACTTCTTACCCCAATCCGCTCAAGATGATTGCAAGAAGGTTTACATTTTGCTTCTAATGTCATTCCAGGCCAAAACAACAATTAAACCAATGATGGGCAATGGGTTCACTTCATAACAATAGGGTCTGGAGCTTGAACATTCTCCGAAGCTTCACTGGACCACCAACTGCCTGCAACCCATGAGAACAGATTGTCCGTATCAGTGGCACATCGGTGATGGGGAGACTATCTCCCAGATTGCCTCTGAGCATCTGCAGAGGGCAGTTTCCAAAGACCACAGAGAGATGGACAGGGAACCGAATCAACCAGGAGCATCCAAAGACCACCTGAACAGTCAGAAGTCGAGTAAATAGTAAAACAGTCATACTAAATCCGAGCCCCAGTGCTTCCTGCTGGGCACGGCTAAATTTTGGGCCATTTGCTCTGCAGACCCATTTGCTAAATATGGGGCCATTTGCATTCTGGGGCAAGCCAACCCCAAAGCCAGCAGAACCCCAAACGAACAGGGAACAGACCCCAGAAAGTCCCGACCGGGCCAATTTAGCTCAGCCCCTCCATTTGGTAATGGAAAAGAGAAAAGATTACTCACCCGGACAATGTAGGAGACACCGGGGCCTAAAACTCTTTCATCGGGGTGCAACCAACCTTGGACCGGTTTGCTGATAAAACTCCCTTTCCGGCTCCACTCCTCCCCAGACGCTCTGGTCCCTGGGGCCCGGGGCGTCTTCCTCCCCCCTCCTGTCCCTCCTCTCAGCCTACTGCAGGGCGTGGCACAGACGGGTTCGCAGGCGCTGAGGACCGCAGCCAAGCCCGACCCGGAGGCCGACGAGGGCACCGTGCTGCCCCCCGCCTCGCCCAGGCTGCCTGCTTTGACCGACGCCGAGAGATCTTTGCTGGCACTCGAAGGGCTACGGCTGAGAAAGCCGGACGGGCCGGAGAATTTCCACTGGGGCATCTTTGGGAGGAGAGTGCAAAAGGTGGTGACCACCTCCTGTTCCTCCCCCAGGGGAGAAGGGCCAGGGGGGGCCAGGGGGGCAGCAGGGGGCGGTGGGGACGAGAGAGGGGTGGCTGCGGTGACCTTGCTGCTCATGGCTGGCTTCTCGGAGGGCGTCAGCGAGTCGTTCCAAAAATGATCATACTTGGATTCTGTTCGCGTGCCCTGCCGCTGCTGGTCTGGCTAAGTGGTTTTAGAGTGCTCAAATGACTCTCTGGGCTTGTGCTCCGGCTCGCCTATCATCACTGCCACATCACATCAGGGCCCCCCTCCCAAGCATAGAAACAAACCTCCCCCACCCCCCCCCACCCCCTTGGGAAGATCAGTTCACACTATGATGTAATGGCACTGTGGTTTCTGCACCGACCAACTGCTGCACACTCGAACGCTGAGACGCTTCCCTCGGCCAGGATGAATATCCATCTCGTTGCAGAGATAAAACGGGGGGGATATGTTCAGGCAAGGGGAGGGGAAAATCCCATTTTGATTTTGAGGAAACTTGAACAGGGAGGGAGGGAGGGAGGAAGGAGAAAAAGAAGAGGGAGGGAGGGAGGAAGGAAGGAAGGAAGGAGAAAAAGAAGAGGGAGGGAGGGAGGAAGGAAGGAAGGAAGGAGAAAAAGAAGAGGGAGGGAGGGAGGGAGGGAGGAAGGAAGGAAGGAAGGAAGGAAGGAAGGAGAAAAAGAAGAGGGAGGGAGGGAGGAAGGAAGGAAAGTCAAAGTGATTGTGCATTTGGATTTAATTTATTTTTCTGTTGCTTTTACACTCCCATTAAGCCAGATGGCTTCCCGGGAGGTTTACAAGTCAGCCTGACATTTACAAAAACACACTCTACAAAGGAAATCTAATAAGAAATAAAAGGCTAAAGCCAAATTTAGATGAGACCCAAATTAGCCCATGTTCATCTCAATGATTTCAAGTGTCAAGTCCTGTTGCACACCGGGGAACGTCACTGAGAAAACAGCCAAACAAGGAGACTTTACATCCCCTTGATAGGCCTCCAGGGTGGAGAATGCAACAAGGCTTAGCTTCAGCAGAGCCAGCCCTCCATGTTATCCCCTTTCCTCTTCCACCATCTGAGATCCATATCACTATTTCTCAGACCTGGCAACTTTAAGATGTGTGGACTTCAACTCTGAGAATGTGAGGCACTTATCTTGATGTGGTTGTGGGGCTTGCATGCTCCGAGGAGGACGAGGGCTATGCCAGAGGTGCAACCATACTGGACAGGTCTCATCAGAGGAGCCAGACAGTGTCTGTCCCATAAACAATATGGTGAGACGTAATTTACAGAAACCTACACCGGATCGGTCATCGCCCGGGTCAGCAAGGAGTTCTAGTTCCTGGACATCTGGTGACACGTGGGCTACAGGACTCAGGACTGCTGACTGAGCAACCAGGGCCAGCAGCTGCAGGACTACTGGAAGAAAAGTTGCTTACCCATTGCACTGACTGTGCGACCAACAATAATAATAATAATTTATTAAATTTATATACCACCCGACTCCCAGAGGCTCTGGGCTGTTTACAATAGTTAACTTGACTGCTTTTAGCTTTGTTGTACGCTGCCCAGAGTCGCCTGTGGTGAGATGGGCGGCTATATAAATTAGTATCTTCTTCATCATCAAACAATAAGGAAAAAACCACAAGAACAGCCCAAGACAGAAGAACAATGATGGCAAAGAAAATAACAAAGAAAATAAACCCAGAAGAGGCATCAGTCACCCTCTGCAAAGGCTTTCTACAGCGGCCTTAGCATCTGTTCCTATCCTGCTCCTCTGGGACACGAGATGCGATACTTTGGTAATGAGATCCTGTTTCCCCCGTTAAGTGGTGACTGTGAAGCCATTCTAAGCCTTCAGCTTTGCAATCCTGCTCCTGCTCCTGCTCCTCCTCCTGCCACCCCTTCCCTAGTCCACAAGGATGACATAATTAGTCTGAAGAGGCTTGGCACCTCTTTGCCCACTAAGCCAGCTTACATCTCTCCACCGCAAAAGAGTTCGTTAAAGGAGATGGGAACAAGATGCTTCACCACCTCCTCCAGCCTCCTCTCCCCAACAGGCTCTCCTTATCCTTGGCTGAGTCAAGATGCCATAGCGCAGTGTTGTCCAAACTTGGCCACTTTAAGATGAGTGGACTTCAACTCCCAGAATTCATGGCTGGCTGGGGAATTCTGGGAGTTGAAGTCCACTCATCTTAAAGTGGCCAAGCTTGGACAACACTGCCATAACGTTTGGAGAGGGCCCGTGCTAGAAGGGCAAGCAACCGGAAAGGGCATCATCCAGGGTTGATAGGAGAGTTGGCACCAAGGGAAAGCCGAGATAAGGCGACCTAAGCAGGGATAGTCGATAGCAGACCCCTTAGGCAGGGAAGGGGCACTTCAACTTTTGAGGTTACCCAGGAATTGTCAGAGGTCTTCCTGGACCTGCTTAAGACTGAGCCTGGATCTAAAATGAGGGCAAAGTGTGGGTGCTATATCCTGAAGCTAAAATGGGAGAGAAATACGAAGCTCCCACTCTCATCTGGATATCTGAAGCAGCATTTCCTTCTTTCCTACAGACCGCCGTATCTATGTCGTAAATTCAGCCTGAAGAAGGAGCGCAACACTGAGAAGAACCAAGGTCATCAGGTGTGCACTTTACAAGAAGGAGGGATCCCAAACAATGGGGAAGCAAAGTTTTCTACGGGAGTTGAGGGCTACCAGGCGGAAAATCCTAGGGATCGGATTGGCTGGCCAGTTTTGGGGAAGTAAAACAGGTCCTTGTCCGTGCACCCGGGGCCGGTTCTATCGCTAGGCAAAAGGGGCCTTCCAGGAGGGGAGCGGAATTGGGGAAACCCCTTGTTAAAGAGACTGGGGAAGCCCCTCGTTAAGGAGGCAGAATGTTGAGACAATGGGGGGCGTGTCCCGGAGGGAGGATAGAACGTTGGGGATTCTCAGCTGGTTACAATGTTGCAACTCCTTTCTGGGGGCTGCCCTTGGGCTGGACTGGGGGGGGCAGGGGGGGTTCTGTTCTTTGATTAGATGGGATTGCAGGGGGCTTGGTCTGGGGCGGGGGGGGGTCCCTTTGGGTCTGATGGGATCAGGGAAAGAGACGAACTGGCTGTGACCCGGATCGTGTCCAGAAGACAGGAGTGGAAAAGGGTGCAGCCTCCCTTTCATTTGTTAGATTTATTTTCTCCGTTACAAGCCTGGTCTGCCTTTAGCGACTGGCACAGCAGCAGATTGTGCCTGATTCTAGAAGGTGCAAGTGGTAATTATTGTTCATATCCCTTGAGACATTTTTTCCCTCCTTATGGGTTTGAGGATTGAAAAAGATGTGGATTAAGTGAGGGGCTGAAGGGATTTGTGTAACATCTAAGAGGGAGGGAGGATTATACGATCGTAATTATCTGTTGAAGAGAAGGTCGGAAGTCATTATATTTCATAACTTTAGTTTCTTTTCTTTTTTTCCTTCTTTTCTTTCTTTTCTTTTTCTTTAGATTTGACAGTTTGGGTCTGACGGGATTAGGCAAAGAGCCAGTTTGGTGTAGTGGTTAAGGCACCAGGCTAGAAATCAGGAGACCAGCTGGAGAATCTTGGGCCAGTCCCTCTCTCTCAGCCCTAAGAAGCAGGCAATGGCCAACCACTTCTGAAATCTTGCCAAGAAAACTGCAGGGACTTTTCCAGGCAGTCACCAGGAGTTAAGACTGACTCGAAGGCACCAAAAAAAAAAAAAAAAATTAGTCAAAGAGAGGAGAGGAGAGTTTGACCCTGCTCATGTCTAAAAGAAAAGGAGAGAAAAGGGAATAGCATGATGGGAGAAAATAAATCTAACGAACAAAATGGAGTCTATATAATATTGTGTATTCCCTTTTGGAGTACACAATATTATGCAGAATGCAGAAAAGGAGGAAGAAATAGTAAGCTGAAGAAATTAAAGGCATGCCATAAGAAAGAGAAATGGAAATATAGCTAAGTGGAGTCCTTGGGGTTCTCTGAGCTTGTTTTCTTGCAGACATTTCGTTACCCAGCTAGGTAACATCTTCAGGGCTAGAAGGGCGTGGGGTTTGTTCTCTGTTTATGTACAGTAGCTTGTCCTGTCAGGGTTAGTGAGGGGGGTGTGATTTTCTCCTTGGCAGTTCCTTGATTAGGCTGTTGTTTACTGCTTGAATGAGTTGGTAGTTCCTTGATTAGGGTATTGTTTACTGCTTGGTTGTTAAGTCTAATTTCCATCAATACTAATCACTCTACCTCTATCCTTGTTTCCAACACATCTGTATTGCCTTTTGTTCCTTAAACGTCTCCCATCTCTTTCTGGGGCTCTCATCAACTTTATTCAGCCATGACTTTCTCACCTTCTCAACCCATTCTCTCTCTGTGACCAAACCACCCCAACTTACTTCTTTCCTAGAGATCACACCTTTGCATATTCAGCCCACATTCATTCTTGACTGCCTCTCTTCCTGTTATACCACATCCACACTTAAGCAGGGTTTCTCAACCTCGGCAACTTTAAGATGTGTGGACTTCAACTCCCAGAATTCCCTAGCCAGCATGCTGAAACCCTGCACTTAAGTAACCCATACTCACTGAATTGAAACAATGGCCCATGTCAGAAAACACGCTGACAAGGTTCAGCTGCAATAAGCTGGGTTTATTGTCATGTTTGCAAAGGCGGGTTCCACCAGGCAAGGTAGAACCCCAATCCACATTCATCAATTCCTTTTATACCCTCTCTGTCCTCCCCATTAACGGGCTTGGCTCACATTCTTCCTTCCAAATCTTTTTGAATACACAACACCCTCACTCACATGACATGTCAAGCCCACGTGCTGCCTGTGCCTAGGGATTGAGTTATCCACTCATTCTTCTGCGCCCCCCCAGCACAATGACTTTGGTACACACTCATCTCCCTATCTCCCTAGTCTATCTCCTTATCTATAAATTTCAGATAATTCCCCTTCGCTTAGGACGGGCAGTTAGTCACCTCCTTAGTCCCTTCGCACTCTCTCACAATCCCCCCTTTTTCTCTTCTTCCTTGATGTGCCTCAAAGTCACGCAAGAGTCGCATTTCCAGAGGGTCTCTTCGAACCCAACCTTTACAACACCCTCCAAACACAGGGCTTAAATGTATTACACAGCAAATCAAAATTAAAATTCCTACAAATGCTATGGCCAGTATACATAGTCCTCGTATCCAACCCCACCCAGGAAGCCAACTCGTCAACCATGACCAATTGTCTAGTCCAACTTCGGTCCCCATCTCATGATATTCTTGGATTCCTCTTTCCATTGCTTTAATTGTGTGTAATATTTACCTGCTGGTCTGAAATGTACACACAACATTACTCATGCAGCAGGGCACAAACTCCCCCTGTAGCAGCCAACATCTGGTCCAAATTACTTTGTATTTACATTGTCCCACACAAGGAGACAACTTCCTCTCCATCTGCCACTATTTGATAACCATAACACTTAACACTACTTCCTTATCTCTCACACAGCTGCACTCTTAGCATGCTCAAGTTACTATTTCTTTGTCAATAATAACATATTTTATCCATCTCTCACACCCATAATTCAGCACGGGATCTTATGCCAGACCAAAATAACATGCCTCTTCCCTGCTGTTTTCTTTTCTTTTTTTTAACTTTTGATTACAAAAAGAAGAAAAAAACCCATAAAAGTGGTTTAACAAAAAAGTGGGAAAAAATACAACAAAGAGAAAATAAGGAGTTAATATATCAAGTAACATATTGAAGGGATCAATAACTAAATTGGCAATGTTAACTTCATAGCTTTAGAGCATGCGCAGAGTTCTCTATAGCCAAGCTTCAATACTAACAGCACTTAGCAAAATTGCAAGAGGAAGCAACTGACCACAGACGAGCTAGCTCAGATAATAGGGAAAACTCCTCCCGGAGAGACTAAGTCTGAGGCCTGATAAGAGGAGGGAGGACCCAGAACAAGGGTCTGCAGGGACTGACAAGGTATAAGAGTTAGGGGGAACTCCTTTAAATTAATGTAAGCAAACAAGGGCGGGAAATAATGTATTCTGTTTAAGTTTCTTTGACTGGCTGTAAAACTCATCTTTATTATAATGGTACTAAGATCTGCCTTTTAAAAATACTATATAATACTATATATCTGCCTTTTAAAAATACTATATAAAAATAAAAATACTATAAAAGGCTGTGGTTTTGTCTCCAAGGGTGTGCCTTGGAGCATGGTGTGAGCACCCAGACTTTTGCTTGGCCAAATAAAACGCTGCTTAGGGAAGTCCCTGCTTAAAGTCTTTTATTTTGTGCTGCTGATTGATTTCAAGTTTTCTGGGTAGCCGTGAACCTTACAATATACATCTATTAGAAATGCGTATATATGTACTTGAATAATATGTGTATTAGCTAAGTACATATAGAATTGAAATTGTTTATTGTTATAATGATATACCCTTCCACTGCTGTTATGCCACTTCCTGGAAAGGGGAATGGTGGTCGCCTGACCCTTCCTGAGCCACTGCAGATGTGGAGAAAGGGGAATTGTAGCTACTAGTGCCACGGGAGACAAGGGTCTCACAGCTACTTGATTTGCATCTGGGCATAAAACTGTCAGGCTCTTGACCAGCTGCCTAAAGCTGAAAGCAATTCTTTCCTAGCACAAATCTCTTTCCCAAGATTCATTGAGATGAATGGAATGGAGTTACAAGAATTCCAGCTACCGAACGATCTCCCATTCAGATCCAGTATCACCCTGCATATTTCAGGGCAGAAACTTCCTGATTTTCTTTCTACCAGTCTTCCATCAAGGCGGCGGATCTTTTCGCTGATAATGGAGAAGCCCGCAGCCAGCTGCTTACATAATAGTCTCCTAAACCTTAAGTGATCCAGCTCTTCCAAAACAGGCCGGATTCCTTCTTCATAGTGGATTCTCCCTACTCTTTCTTTGGAACTGAGAATATATTGTCTATCCGGAAGCCTCCAGTCCAAATCTCACTTCTGCCATTAACCTGTGAGGTAGGCCTTGGGCATGCTGCTCTCAGTTAGCCTCAGTCATTTTCTTCCTCAGTCTGTGAAATGGGGACAGCCCCTAAAGTTTCCCATCTTTCAGCTCTCCTGGCCTAGATCTTAGGGAAAAAGCTCTCAGGGAATGAGACAGGCTGAAGTTAGGAAGGTCAGTGCAGGTAGCCACAACTGAAAGCTTTGGAGAGATGAAGAATGCAATAATTCCTTAGTTCTCCCTCTGCTAAATGTGGACTTATAGCTCCTGACCTGTTCTGAAGCTTGAAGCTCCTGCATGGTTGGAAAACCGCAGAGACTACTGGCGAATTTGGATCTGAAATTGCAGATTGGGGGGGGGGGGGCAGTGTTCCCTTCAATTACAGTAACCACAGGCTGTTCATAGTCAGATCTCACCAGATTCCTGCTGGATTCTCAGTGCAGCATCTGTGCATTCAAATATGCCTCAGAGGGATTTACCTGAAGTGGATCAGAATAAGATACAGTAGTCCTCGAGTTATGACCACTTGTTCAGCAGCCATTCAAAGTTATGACAGCGCTGGACGAGGGGGACTTATGACCAGTCTGCAAAGTTGTGGCCGTTGCAGTGTCCCTGCAATCACATGATCGCAATCTGGGTTCTCAGTGCCTGGCTTGCAATTATGACGTTGCAACAAGCTACCATCACCTGATCATGATTTCCAACATTCCCTGCCAGCTTCCTACAAGCAAAGTCGATGGGGAATCTGGCAGGAACTCAGAAGTTGCTCCCACTCCTGCCACTTTTTCGCCCACCCATGCATCCATAGTGCCTGCCCATGCACCCACCCACCTGCTTGCCTGGGACTCCACCTCTTCCCAGTTAATGACCTGCAGCTGTGCAGTTACAATGGCAACCGGAACTGCGGGATTGCCATCGCTAAGCAATGCAGTCATATGATGTCACGCTTTACAACCGCATCGCTTAGCGACAGTAATTCCAGTCCCAATTGCCGTCACAACCTGAAGACTACTTACATGAGAATATTTTTGTCATGCTGCAGTGGCTTCTGAATTCTCGTGTCAAGCATGCGTCTACTGTATTTTCACAATTGTTTTATTTTTTGAAGCCTATAGAGTAGTTCTGTCATTCGTGGGCTGTTGTTTTTTCTCCTAATTTGTGATTTTTTAAAAAAAACTGTCTAATATTTTTGCAAACAAAAAAAAAATGGATCAGCGAATTTGGGGCTCCCTTCAGATTCTCAGAGGTAGAAAATACAAAAGGCAAAAAATTATTGTCCAAGCTCAGAATGCTGACAGAATTTTGGAATGGGGGCCCCAGAAAAATAAGGGAAGGGTGGAGTACCTAAAAGACAGTAATGGCTAGGTAGTTGGCACATTTGTGTACATGTAGTCCTTGCTTAACAACCCTTATTGGGACCAGAATTTCCGTTGCTAAGCAATGTTGTCGTTAGACCACACTGCTTAGTGATGGCAGTTTCAGTAGTCCCAGGTGCTACTAGGCCAGGACTAACAGGTCATTAGGTGAGGCCTTCATGCTTCTCCTGCCCTGCTGCACTCACCTCCACTTCAACTCCCCCCACCAACCTATCTCCCCCCCATCTCTGCCCTTTTAATCACCTTGCACTCCACCGCCCCTGCTGCCCCCAGCTGCCCTTCATTGTCTTCTTCCTCCCACTGCTGATAAGGTGCACCTGGCCTGGACCTTCGCAAGGCAGCTGCTGGCCACGTGAGGCCTTCCCAAAGGCCGCATGGCCTCAGGAAGAAGACGGCAAAGGTCAGCTGGGGGTGGCATGGGTGGCAGAGTGCAGGGTGGCGGGGGTGCAGGGCAGAGGGCAGGGCAGCAGGGGCAGCAGAGGGCAGGCAGCCAAAAGGGCAGAAATGGGGGGGTAGAGAGAGGCTGGTGGGGAGAGTTGAAGCGTATCCTGAGGTCGTAAATGCAGATGGGCTGCCAAATGCCTGGATTTTGATCACGTGACCATGGGGGTGCTGCTATGGTTGGAACTTTGAGGACTGGCCATAACTACCATTTGTTCAGCCCTGTCGTAACTTTGGTAACTGAACCAATGGTCATTAAGTAAGGACTACCTGTATAGGAATCTACTGAGAGGGAAAATAACCAAGACTGGGATACAGACCTGCCTCACAAGGTTGCTGTAAGATTTACAACATAATGTTCTGAACAATGCTTGGAGTGCTCACAAGAACAGCAGATGAATGTAAAGCATCTTGACTGCCTTCCCATCTTATTGTTTTGAATTTGCCTGAACCCAGGAGGGTATGTAGCTTAATGTGGGCTAAGAGGAAAGAGGAAGGAGTATGGTTACTCTATAGCAGTGTATTTTCCAGACCACAATAGGGACTGGAAAATTGGTTGTTAAGTGGGGTGGTTGCTAAGCGAATTGGACCCAGTTTTACGACCTTTTTTGCAGCAATCGTTAAGCGAGACATCATGGTCATTAAGTGAATCACACAGTTAAGTGAATCACACAGTTCCCCATTAATTTTGCTTGCCAGAAGCTGGCTGGGAAAGTCACAAATGGCAATCACATGATCCCAGGATGCTGTAACCATCGTAAGTGCAAGCTGGTTTGCCAAGTGCCAGGATTGCGATCACATGACCCATGGGGGTGCTGGGACAGTGGTAACTTTGGGCACCGGTCATAAGTCACTGTTTTTAGCACTGTTGTAATTTTGAACAGTCACTAAATGAATGGTTGTTAAATGAGGACTACCTGTAGTGGGTTGTAGGAACCAAGCAACATGGCACTGGCCCAAATTCATTGTGGGACCACCTGTCTCCCACTGTTTCTGCCTGTCCTACTGGATCTGGCAGGATGGGCATGCTCCGGGTCCCCTCTATTCAACAGTGCCATCATGTGAGACCTCGGAGTCGTCCCTTCTCTGCTGCAGCCCCATCCTATGGAACGGCATCCCCCCAGAGATCCGGATTGCCCTGGCCCTGCTGCCCCTTCATCAGGCGTTGTCTGCCTCTAAGCTTTGGGGCTGGGAGGTTAAGTGGGCCCTCTTGGCCGATTGGCCGGTTTGTTCAGCTCCAGCCTTTGGACTGGAAGTGGCATGATTTTAGTCCTTGCACGGACATTAGACGGGTTGTTCTGGATCTTTATGTTATATTTTGTCCCTGTTTGGTTTTAGCCCTCCGTGCACCGTCTGGAACCACTGCAAGGGAGAGAGGTGGATATACAGATCATTTAAATGAATAAACACCCAGTCTTTTGTTAATCTGTGTTTCAGCCTTAGCATGTTGTGCCCAACCAGTAAACGCATAAATCATTTTTAAAGCTGCTAAGCAAATCGGCATACAGAAAGACAGTGTAATTGCTTAAAAGGGAGGTGCATTTTCTCTTCCGCTAAAACACAGGCACAGATACAACCCAACAACAAAGAGAAGAAAAATATCAAAGAAACAAGTGTGCACCTATAACACTGCTTGAATAAAGAAACAATGTCTTCATTTTACAAGTGCAGGGTACAAATCTGAAGGCAAAAAACAAACAAACAAACCACGTAACCCAGTTTCAAGCCTGTCTAAACAAACATGATTAAGAAGAATATTACTATTATTTATCTTGTGCTTAAGCACAGAACAGAAAAAAGGAATATCAGTTTAATTTCACTATCCAGCAATGTTAAGGCAGCTGTTACTGTAAGGGAAGAGTGGAACACCAAACAGGTGGCCGCATACAACAAAAGCAATAGATAAATTAGACCATACAAAAAATATTAACAATATATGTTATGGTTTTATGATGTTGTTGTGGGTATTATGAATTTTTGTTGATAGTGTCCATTAATATATAATGTTGATTTACTATAATGAGCTGTATGAATTCTATGCTATGCCGAAGCGTCACAGAAGCGATAGGAATCAATCAGTCAAGTAAAATTAAATAGTACAGTATTGTATAAAAGCCAGGGAAGCATGTCATCAAGGACACAGGTTCCCAATCAGAGGATAATAACAACAGTAATAATAACATCAAATAATAATGGAATAATAATAACGGAAATACCAATTATTGGTATTCATCTTTTGATATATTGGTCTCTTTCCGTGGCCTTGTAAGACTTGAGTCACAATTTCTAAGCTAAACACATGGGGGAAATGGCAAGAGAGAAGCACAGGTCCATCCATCCTTCCTTCCTTTCCTTCCTCACCAGCCTCACCACCAGAAATCAGAAACCGCTATCCTGGCTCAAGGACAGGCCAATCAGGAACCGGTTCTCATGGAATTTCTTCAAAATAGACCAATTGGAAGTCTACCTAGATGAGGAACCAATCTCAAGGATAGGCCAATCAGGAACTGGTTCTCATGAAATTTCTTCGAAATAGACCAATTGGAAGTCTACCTAGATGAGGAACCAATCTCAAGGATAGGCCAATCAGGAACCGGTTCTCATGAAATTTCTTCGAAATAGACCAATTGGAAGGCTACCTAGATGAGGAACCAAGGACAGGCCAATCAGGAACTGATTCTCATGGAATTTCTTTGAAATAGACCAATTGGAAGTCTACCTAGATGAGGAACAAATCTCAAGGACAAGCCAATCAGGAACCGGTTTTCATGGAATTTCTTCAAAATAGACCAGTTGGAAGTCTACCTAGATGAGGAACCAATCTCAAGGACAGGTCAATCAGGAACCAGTTCTCATGGAATTTCTTCAAAATAGACCAATTGGAAGTCTACATAGATGAAGAACCAATCAGGAACTAGCTTTCTTGGACTCCTATGACATGGACCAGGTACAAAGAAAAGTGCCCAGTCAGTCCCTGTGCAGTTACCCTACTTGTGAGCTGTTGTTTAAACTGGCTCACTCTGCATCTCAAGATAACAGCCATGGTTGCTGGTGAAATGTCAGGACACCAGAAAACTAGACCATGGCTATTCAGCCCAAAAGCTCATCATAGCTTAGAAGAGTCCTTAGCAGGGATGTGGGAGGCATTCGTGCCTCCCTTCTCAACCCTCCCTCCCCATATCTAAAGAACTTTCCAATTCCCTTGTAGCTTTCTGACTGCAGCAGTAGCAAAGAAAAATAAAATTGGAGAAGTTGGTTATGGGTAATGTGATGGAAAAATAATAAAAAAGAGCTGGAAACTCTCCCCCCTTTCCCTTGCCTCTCCTGCAGCAAACTCCCCCATTTCCCGCTGCTGTTTCTTCCCCCCGCCCCACTTGCCCATGGACCAGTCCCAGGCTATTGCATGACCCAAGGATTACCATGTTTCCGCTGCTGAAATAGCCCTTTTAACGCTATCACACTGAAACAATGAGAGGGCCATCCCCTGTCTGCCTATGGATTTGTCCAGGGGGCAGCCTCAGTGAGGAAGCCTTTGCTGACCAGGTGAGAAACCGCAGGAATTCCATTCTTGCTAAGTTCCAACACCTGCTTTTCTTAATTTTCCATTCTCCTTGACAATGGAATTGCTTGACTCGGCTTGTTGTTGCTGTTGTTCAGTCGTTAAGTCGTGTCCGACTCTTCGTGACCCCATGAACCATATCGCGCCGGGCCTTCCTGTCCTTCACTGCCTCCCTGAGTTTGCTCAGTTCCATGCTCATTGCTTCAGTGATGCTCTCTAACCATCTCATCCTCTGCCGTCCTCTTCTCCTTTTGCCTTCCATCTTTCCCAGCATAAGGGTCTTCTCCAGAGTCCTCTCTTCACATTAGGTGACCAAAGTATCTGAGCTTGAGCTTCATTATCAATCCTTCCAATGAGCAATCAGGGTTGATTTCCTTTAAGATTGACTGGTTTGACCTCCTAGCAGTCCAGGGGACTCTTAAGAGTCTTCTCCAGCACCACAGTTCAAAGGCATCAATTCTTCAGCACTCAGCCTTCTTTATGGTCCAGCTCTCACAGCCATACTCGGCTGCCTTGTTACAAAAGTGGGGGTTTTGTTTCACTATAGAAAAAAGCATCTGTCCCCTGTTTAACACCTACCTAAAACTTGCCCACTAATCAGATCCCAAGGATTTCCCACCTCTCAGCCCCTAAGTGTAGAAGATCTCTGCCTTTCTGTCGTCCAGGGTCCCTCTCTCCTGGCACCCAAGGATCATTGCAATAAACATGGTTCTTCTCCTTAGTGTGGTGCTCCTGTCTTTGGCAAAAATCCCACAACAGGTAAAAATAAAAGAAACCTCCTTCCCTTTTGTGGAGTGGGGGTGGGGAAATGCTGTTCTGACCTGTTATTTAATTCTGATGACCAAGATTCCTAGAGTTGGGTGGGCCACAAAAAAGATGGAAAGTTTGGTAGGCCTACTCAACCTCAAGAGATATCTCTCCAGCTTTTACCTGAAGAACTCAGCCCCCGGAGATCACTGTCCAGGACCTCTTTGATTCAAACTGCCCTGAACATCCACATGTTTCTTCTCACGTTTGAGCAAAAGCTGCTATCCTTTCATTCCGGTCTAATCCTTTGTTCTCTAGGGCACCAGATAATATCTTTGTTCCACTAGGAATCATTATTCTGGAATTCCAACCTGTATCATTGGCTGTGGCTTTCCATTAAGTTTCAACATCTCTGCTACTCCATTCCAAATGTCCTGTAGCCCATTACTAAAACACTTTTTTTAAAGGAATCTTAACATAGGATATGCACTAGGCCAGTGTTGTCCAAACTTGGCCACTTTAAGATGAGTGGACTTCAACTCCCAGAATTCCCCATGCAATCAGCCTGAGACAGAGGAAACAACTACAAAGGCATCAAGATTTTTTTCTCTCTCTTGTTCTTATTTCATATGTACTCTCCCAAACAATCCTGCAGGCCCATGGATAGGGCAAGAACATAGCAAAGGAAAGATAATTTGTTTCGTCTCATGATGCCTGTGATGTTGTGTTTTACCAATGCTCAGAGTTGCAAATCTGCAGAACGCAGCAGTGAAGAATCTCAGCACATTCAAGTATTTGATCATCCCCTTGTGGATAAAAGATAAAATGAGGCAGTTTAGGTGAAAATGAAGTGAACTGCTCACAGGTGGACATCGAACATGGATTGTGCTTTCCTCCAAAAATATTCCAAAGCATTTACTCCGGCTGGAGGTGAAAGCTAGGTACAGTGGTACCTCAAGATATGAATTTAATCCGTTCCGTGACTCTGATCGCAAGTCGAATTGGTCGCATTCTGAAGCACGTTTTCCCATAGGATTCAATGTAAATGCGGTTAATCCGTTCCACCCTCTGAATTTGGTCGCATACTGAAGCAAATTTCCCCATAAGGTTCAATGTAAATAGGGCTAATCCGCCCTCCGAATTTGGTCGCATCCTGAAGCACATGTCCCAGGTGCAGCGGAGAAAAAGGAAGTGCTAATCAAATCTGAGAAAGGCTCCCTGCGCACAGCCGGGAGCGGGAGCTTCCCCACCTCCTCTTAATTCCGCTCTTTCCTTTGTGCATAGCCCTTGGCGCGCCAAAAGCACAGTGAAAGCAATGGGGGGAAAGGCTTATGTGGCGCGCGCGCGCACGCACACCCCACTCATTCCCCCCCTCTCTCCTTCCGCGCGCGCACGCACACCCCACTCATTCCTCCCCTCTCCCCTTCCGCGCGCGCACGCACACCCCACTCATTCCTCCCCGCTCTTTCCTTCGCAGTGAAAGCAATATCAGTGAAAGGAATGGGGAGGAAAGGCTTATGTAGCGCGCACACAGCGGAGCGGGAGCTTCCCCACCCCCGTGCTGCTGCTGCTTAATTCCGCGCTCTTTCCTCTGTGCATAGCCCAAGCACACTGAAAGCAATGGGGGGGAAGGCTTATGTCGTGCGCACGCACAGCCGGAGCGGGAGCTTCCCCCCCCCAGCGCACTCAGATTTCATTAGCACTTCCTCTTTCTGCATTGCTTTCCTTGGGCTTTTGTCCTCCTGCTCAGATTTCATTAGCACTTCCTCTTGGAAGCTGCGACCACATGGCAGCAGGGCAAATGGCTGCGGATCCGGTTCGTAGCTTGAGGCGGAGTTCGCATGTTGAGGTAAATTTCTGCGGCCGGAGCTGGTCGTATCTTGAAATTTTCGTAAGATGGGGCGTTCGTATCTTGAGGTACCACTGTATTTAAGGCTGCAGAAGCAAAAATTCCATATTTTGGTGGACCAGCACATATAGCAAAGACAGACACTCATTCTTCATAAGAAGAGCATCATTCCTTTGCCCCCAAAACAGAGAAGAGATGACAAAGAGGATACAGATTTGCATAATTCACATCTGTGCATAGGCAACTGAAACATCAGGATTATTATTCTATATATATAATTTCAATGCATCTCAATTTATTGCGGAAAATTGGTCAGGCTAATTCCATATCAAGTCCCCTTGTGTTCAAATGCTGCAAATTATGGGTTGGAAACTTCATTTTCTTGAGGTTTTTAATCTTTACAACAGAAGTGGATAAGAAGCCTTTCAAACAAGGAAGCTAAACTTGTGCTATGTTTGGGATTTAAAGGCAAAAGGTGGTCCAGAGCACACAGGGGCGCAAACGTAGCATTTGTTTTCTTCTGTGTGTGGGTGTGAGTTACTCGTGATTCCTAGTGACTGCCTGGACAAGTCCCTGCAGTTTTCTTGGCAAGAATTTCAGAAGTGGTTTGCCATTGCCTTCTTCTTCCCAGGGCTTGCGAGAGAGGGACTGGCCCAAGGTCACCGAGCTGGCTTTGCACCTAAGGCAGGACTAGAACTCATGGTCTTCTGTTTCTAGCCTGGTGCTTTTAACCACTACCCCAAACCAGCTCTCAGCATTTGACTGCAACTCTTTAAAGCAACTGCATCTCTACATTGCATCACGTGGCTGCTTCTATCCCCGTGTTGTTTTTTAAGACGTTGCAGACAGGTGCCATGTGATCACTCCTGTGGGCCCAAAAGCACTTTTTTCCTGTGGAATCCGCATTGCATGGCCCTAGGGGAAGTCTTGAAAAACAAGGGCTGGTTTCTGTATGTTTCATATAGAGACCTCTCGTCTGTAAAGTAAACTGTGCTATATAAAAGTTGGCTCCAGATTGGTGACAGCATCCAGCATACCTTGAGGGATATCAAAAAGCTAAGCAGGGTCACGCTTGTATGTCCTTGGATAGGAGACTTCCAGGACAACCCAGAGCTGTCGGCTATGCTGGGAAATCAAAAAAAGACAGTAATGGCAAACAATTTGCATATTGCGTCAAGAAATTTACCCGGCTACATCTATCAAGTCAGCAGAAGTTGAGCTCAACTCGGAGACTTTACCTTGGCCCTGGCAGCCTCCAAAAACAAAACACGGTCCAATGTGCTTGGTGCGTGGAAGGGAGACCACTAGGAGATCCCAAGGCTCTAGCTAGGCTGGGAAATTAAAAAAAAAATCCTGCAATGAAACAATAGCCAATCATTTCCAGATTGTTGTTAATAAAATTGCACAGACGTGGTCACTAGGCACTGAGCTCAACTGGAAGGAGACTTGACCTTTATATAGAACAAGAGAGCAATGTTTGATTGAGTTGCACTGACTTGGGGGTCAAAATAACGGCTCCAGGAGACCTCTCGCTTCTGCTGCCCTACCACTCCGGAGCATCCATGATGAATGGCATGAGGTATTCTGAGTGACGAACCCCAAAGGAGTAAGACGGGGCCCCTGCCCTGTGAATGGTCACCTTTTCTGGGCTGTAGGCCCCTGGCCCCGGAGTCTGGAAGGCTCTTGTGGGCTTCTGGAGCCTCCTCAGCATGGAGAAAGCTGGTGGGCGGCACAAGCAGACACCAGGGGCTGGAGTGTTGTAGGTTCCCGGGCCTGGCATTTGGCAAGGATGCTCTGAAGTTCTGCCTTTGGAGTTCCTGCCAGAGATGGTATGCGTGGGGTTGGAGTGTTTGCTGGGAATCCGTGGTCTGAGCAGCGAGGGGAGGGTGTAGCTGTCGGGGGCTGGAACAGGATCCACCGGACGGGATTTGGTGCGGGCACCTATGGAGAAGGAGGGTGCCCTCTGCTGAAAGGAGGGTCGGGGCACTTCCAGACTGTATGTGCCAGGCCCAGGAGTTGGAGGCAGACCTGGGGGAGATGCAGAGAGATGAATGTGGACTTTCAAGACTTATTGTAATGGGCAGTGGGAATAACCTTGAGAAACAGGAGAAACAGCCACAATCAAGATAACGGTGTTATAGAGGAACCATTGAGTCTGTTATCTGTTCTTCTATAACTGTCTGGTTTGACTCCGCAACCAGATACAGACTCCGACGGATAGTTAAGTCTGCAGAAGGAATAACTGCAACCCGCCTGCCTTCTATAGAAGACCTGTATACTGTGAGGATCAAAAGGAGGGGAGAGAAGATATCTGCAGATCCCTCTCATCCTGGACATAGTTTCAACTTCTTCCCTCAGGACGGCGCTACAGAGTACCATATGTTAAAACATCTAGACACCAGAACAGTTTTTTCCCTCGTGCCATTGCTCTGCTGAACACCTAATTAATGCAGCATGACTTACTGATTGACCTGGCATGTCAATACTGATTGACTGCTAAGACGTGACTGATAATGCTGTGTTAAATGTGGATATATGCTAGACAATAGCTTCTCCTTTTAAAAATGAATATATGTTAGTCAATAGCCATACTATTATTCTTCCTCCAATTCGCTTTTTCTGACTGCATCATTTAGTATATAACATTATTACTTTTTATTATTCCTTATTTCCTGACGCTATGCAAACACACTGAGAGCTTTCTGCACCGAAGTCAAATTCCTCGTATGTCTCATACTTGGCCAAGAAAGTATTCTGTCTGATCTGATCTGATCACGGTCAAATAAAAGAGGCCTGAGTCCAGGGCAGGAATGTAATCTGAGAAAGCGTCTCAGACTTGACCCTCCCTAGTTCTCATGAAGATAAAGGGGGGGGGGGGGGGAAGCGCATTCTGACATGCAAGAGTCTGTTGCTTATAATAAAAGGAGTGTTAGCATTCGTGACTTTGGTTTCCTAGTCTGGTGTACTTCAAAGAGCTGACACTCATCCAGCAGTTTTGCTCAGGGACAGGGTGATCTGTTGAAAGACAAATCTCCTTAGAGTTGAACTCACCTTCTAGTATCTTTTGTGAAAGAACATAGACTTGGCTTTGGGAAGTGGAGCAGAGCAATGAACCATTAAGGCAGTGTTTCTCAACCTTGGTGGCTTTAAGATGAGTGGACTTCAACACCCAGAATTCCCCATGCTGGCTGGGGAATTCTGGGAGTTGAAGTCCACGCATCTTAAAGCCACCAAGGTTGAGAAACACTGCCTTAAGGGAAGGGAGGAAAGAAACTCAGAAGGAGACTCAGAAGAACCCTGTCTTGATTTTGTTTGGCATAAGGTGGGGCAGAGAAAAACTCAGACAGATTTCAAGATGCTGTTATTCGATCCAACAACAATGAAGTAGCATTCTTGGAATCCCTCTGGCGGCTAGTCTGGCCTATCTCCTAAATGAGAACTGAGCGAGGAAAAGGGGGAAGGATAGCTAATATTTCACCAAACCTTTGTTATCATTTGCAGTTTTTTTAAAAAAATCAGCTTTTAAAGACTGCAAAATTTGGATTAAGTGCAATTCCATGCATGTCACCATAGGCCAAGAAAAATGATGTATGCAAATAAATGTAAATATAGCCTTCCTGATCTTGGTGCCTCTTACGCAATTGCTGTTTAATGTCCCCCACCCTACTCCCATGGTTGCTTGTAGCTCACCTGGAGGTTTTGCTCGTCCCAGCATGGAGTAAGAAGGACCCTTCGTTCTGCCAAAGCGTGTGAGCTCAGGTGGCACATAGTAACAGGGTCCAGGACTTGCATCTTGGCCTGAGAACAAAGAAGAACAAGAACCTTCTGAAAGTGGACCTTCTTTAGATCTAGGGTTCCTGCTTCAGGTTATTCTAGCATTAGAACAGGATTTCTCAACCTTGGCAGCTTTCAGAGGTGGGGACTTCAACTTCCAGAATTCCCCAGCCAGCCTTGCTGGCTGGGGAATTCTGGGAGTTGAAGTCCCCACCTCTGAAAGCTGCCAAGGTTGAGAAACCCTGCCTTAGAATAATGCTAGAATATTTTTCTAGCATTTGGCTGGGGAATTCTGGGAGTTGAAGTCCACATGTCTTAAAGTGGCCAAGCTTGAGAAACACTGGTCTATTGAGTCACCAGCAAAACTTTCCTAATGTCCTGATCACTGAATAGTACACTTAATGCCCTTCAGTGCAATAGAGTGTTCATCATGAACTCTACTGCACTTTGAATGGAAGCACCAAGATTAGAGAGAGTGGTTTGGAGACGCCCAAAGAGGGCAGATTGACACCTACGAAGTCCATATGTCAAGCCGATCAGATGATCCAACTTGATCCTTTATTCTTTATCTGGAGGTGCCAAGAGGTGGTCAGGCACCTTTCAGCACGCAAGATTACTTTCTTTGGGAAGCACATCTCATGCCACTATTAGAAAACCATGCCCGCCCCAAAATCCTTCAATGTTGTCAAGACTTATTCCAGCAATAGGATATCATTGCTGGATTCCCCCATCACACAAAGCTGTCGTGTGGTTTGTTCCATTTTAACCTATGATAGTTTATTTGAGTTAAGCACTCCACATGCCTAGTTTCAGTTAAACACACCCTGGCTTAGAGCAGGGTGTGAATCCAGCCATTGAAACATAAACCTTATTTATTACATTCCACCTAATCTAGGTAGACTCCTGACAGTTTAACAAAAAGATCAGACAGACGAAAACCAAGCATTTTATCCTGTCTTGCGTTGTCCTCATTTCAAAGGCAGGGAAAGTGGTAAGACACAGACCCAGTTATGGATGATGGGAGTTTTAGTGCAACAGTCTTTGGAGATCGACCATCCCTGCCTTACTTGTTACAATACTCAACAATGCAGTTGCTCACTGTGATTGTTGAGCTTCTGACGAAAGGAATAAGCAGGACTAGTGAAGCGGGTGTAGTCATGGTTGACAAATCCAATTGTTGGAGGTAAGCTGTAACATCCAGGTCCGGGACCTAAGAGAACATGGGAACAAAATTTTATTTTTCTGTATTCTTCTTCATGAACTTCATGATCATATCCTGCTTCAAGGTGAAATGTCTCTGGACAGGGTATTTATTTGTTAGATTTCTATCCTGCCATTCCTCAAAGCTGCTTGCGAGCAGATCACCCTCTTATCCCCAGAACAACAACCTTGTAAAGTAGGTTGGGTTCAGAGACTGACTGGCCCAAAGTCATCCCAGGCGGCTTCAACCTGAGTGTCACAGTCCAACAGCTTAGTCACTACACTGCACTGGCTCTCCAGAGCAAGGATGTTAACAAGAGACCTCAAAAATCAGAGGTTTTCTGAAATAATCATTCTGAATAGGCTACAGAAGACTACTCTTAAATCAGGAGAATTATTTGTACTTCAGTGCATTTAACTAACAATTCCCTGGTCATGTTTATGGAATACACAAAAGCGTGCTTTGCTTAACCCACAATTGGTTGGGTTCACAAAACACACTGAGCCACAAACCATGGTTTACACAGGCTAGGTTCACACACCTAGTGGCGAAGGCCCCAGGCTAGAAAGCAGAAGACGGTGAGTTCTAGTCCTGCCTTAGGCATGAAAGCCAGCTGGGTGACTCTGGGCCAGTCCTTCGCTCTCAGCCCAGCCCAGCCCACCTCACAGGGTTGTTGTGGTGGGGAAAATAGGAAGAGTAAGGAGTATTAGGGTATGTCTGCTGCCTTGAGTTATTTATAAAAATAATAAAGGCGGGATAAAAACAGAAAAAACCGCCACACCACCCCAAAGTATAAACCACCCCTTTCCCCCCAACCTGTTTCAAGAGCAGCAATCAATGGGGTTTTCCTTGGCCGAGAGTCGCCCATTCTTCTCTGATGAAGGAGAGCTGGGCTTCTGGGTTTCCGTTCTGCCCGCGTCCTTCCCACCGAGGCTGCTTCTGAACGCCCACAATTTTTTGCAATGGAGGGACAAGCAAGCTAGCAAAAAAATGTTTCCTCTCCTTGCACAAATCAAACAAACAAACAAACGTCTAATTCAAAAGAAGAAGAATGAATTTGTGCCATCCAAAGCAAACTGGGTGGGAAAACCGTGTTCCCGGGAACCTTGGAGCAGTGAAATATAACTCCGGGGATAAGTCGTTGGAGAGAAAAAGATGAGCTGTAAGCAGAGACGCAGCAGGGGGGCCAAAGAGGGTGTCTCTGTGTCAATTATTCTTTTTCCATCCTTTCGGAGGGTAGCTCACCTAAAGCCATTAGACCAAGGTTTCTCAACCTTGGCAACTTTAAGATGTGTGGACTTCAATATCTAGACCAGAGTTTCTCAACCTTGGCAACTTTAAGCATTTGTGGACTTCAATTCTCAGAATTCTCCAGCCAGCCATGATGGCTGTGGAATTCTGGGAGTTGCCCAGAATTCCTCAGCCGTCATGGCTGGCTGGAGAATTCTGAGAATTGAAGTCCACAAATGCTGGCTGGGGAAATTTTGGAAGTTGAAGTCCACACATCTTAAAGTTGCCAAGGTTGAGAAACACTGCATTCAACTATTGAGGAAGTCGTTGATTTGCTGAGAGGGGATCTTGAGGTGTGGTCCCAGTGGATCCACTAAAACCAGCCTTGCTGTGATGTGTGATGTGTGGACTTCAACTCCCATGCTGGTTAGGCAAGGTTGAGAAACACTGTGATAGAAAACTGGTTGCATTCAATTTAACTTTTTTTTCCTCTTAGTCTCTCATGGAATCCCATCAAATTTTCATCTAACTCTAGTTCATGAACCACAATGTGAAAAATTGTGATATAGAAAAAATGGTTAACATATGGGTGTGGTTTGAGATGGGCAGCCATTAAAAATAAATGGATGGATGGATGGATGGATGGATGCTTCCCTACACCAGGGTTCCCCAAAGTGGTTGGTATTGACCCCCAAAGCTAGATGGGACTATCCAAGGGGTCAAGAAATGGCTGGGGGTCAAAAGGGGATCAGTAAATGGCTGGGGGTCAATAGGTTTGAATTACTGAAGGTTTTGCACCAATATGGAGTTGAAGGTGGGTTGCTGAATGCGGTAAGAGTAGTAAATAATAGGTAGTAAACCATTTGTGCAAATAAATGGAATGCTTACCAGATGGTTCGAGTAAGGCAGTGTTTTCAACTTTGGGAACCTGAAGATGTGTGGACTTCAACTCCCATGCTGGCTGGGGAATTCTGGGAGTTGAAGTCCACACATCTTCAAGTTCCCAAGGTTGAGAAACACTGGAATAAGGAATGAGACAAGGATGTACGATGTCCCCTTGACTGCTTAGTGTATTTCCAGATCAATGCATAAGGAAAGCTTGCAGTGATATTAAAGGTGTGTTGACTGCGGATAGGAATGTGTACTTCTGTATTTCAACAGTGCCATGTTGCTGGCTGAGAACACAAATGATTTGCAGCCAATATTAAGTATATAAGTAGATGCAAGGAAGAGTGCAGATCTGAGCATTCATGTATCAAACACCAAAGTTGTTGCGTTGGACAAAGAAAGTGGAGCAAAGGATTTGCATAAATGGCCAAAAAATTTGAGGAAAACTTTGGTTATGCGTCTTAAGAAAAGGTTATTCCCCATTTTTTTTCTTTATAATGTGAGCCGCTATCATTGTTAATATAAGTATTTTATTTGCTATTGAAAAAATATGAAGCCAAAAATGAAAAAGTTTGAGAAAGTAATCTTCTTTGAAACAAGGAGCCTCATTTAGCAAGATTGTTTTCTTTATCTTAGAGAGCCAAAGAAACTAATATAACCCTTAGCTTTCCTTATTTTTATTTTATTTGATTAATGGATTATGGTGGGGTCTTGCTGTCTCACCCTACTGTTATTTATCTTAATTCTTAGCTTAATGCCTGCTTCATTTGAATTATGGAAATATACACATTCATACCACAGGGAATTTTTTGAAAGTATGTGCGGTTGTTGAAATTGTTTTCTTTTAGTATTAGTATTTATTTACTGGTTTGGTTGTTGTGAACTGTCTTGGATAGAATTTTGTATTTATAGTGTTTTACAGTGTTTTTTCTAATTTGTGCCATGCCTTGGCAAAGGTACACAAATTATTACTATTTTTATTATTATTATTATTATTCAGGAGAATGTGTGTAGAACAAACTAAACAAACTTTAGTAAACATCTTTAGAATGTTTACTAAACTTGCGGAAAATTGAGAAATTTTTGAAAGAAATTTTCTTTAATTAAAGAAATTTTAATGCTGATAGGATGTGGTCTATTGTGAGAAATAAAGGTTTGTTGAAAGCAAAAATGGCTGCATATAAACCATGGTTCTGGCCATTTTGCTATATTGCTGTGAGAGTATACAGGTAGTCCTCACTTAACGATGGTAATTGGGACTGGAATTCCATCACTATGTGATGTGGTCATAAAGAGTGACATCACATAACCTGCTTAGTGTTGGCAGTTCTGGCAGTCCCCAGTTACCGTCATTAAGCAAGGACGTGATCGTGACTTCCGACTTCCTGCCAGCTTCCCCACTGACTTTACTTGTGGGAAGCCAGAAGGGAAGGTCACAAATCGCGATCACGTGACCATGGCAGTGCTGCAATGCCAGAACTTTGGCGACCAGTCATAATTACTACTCATTCAGCACCGTCACAAGTTTGAATGGTCGCTGAATGAGTGGTCATTAAACGAGGACCACCTGTATCAGGGGAAACATACAAGCAAGCTGAGCGCAGTGCAAATGAGACACTTAAGAAACCGTGATTGGCAAAACAAGAAAGGATCCAATCCAAAATAAATTCATTTATTTATTAAATTTTTACACCACCCGACTCCCTGCAATTCTGGGCATTTCACCAATGAAAACCCAAAGAACAACAAAACAATACAATAATAAAACAAGGATCAAAAAAAGGTGAAAATTGGGCAACAATCAAAAACAAATCTACACTACTGTCAGGCCTAGCCCAAGGAATTCTAAGAGACCATGTAAATTCAGTCCAGCTATGTTTATTAGCTACAACCTCTAGCAAGAATCTTCCCAGACTGAAACCCAGCTCCCAAGTAACGCCAGCCACAACATTGTGAATTCCTCAGGGAGGTGCCAGTCTCATCCTCTTGTATCTCCCATACTCCTCAGGAGATGAAAGAAAATGTTTTTTGCTCTGAGCCTGGCCTTCATAATTCCATTCCATCACAACTACCCAATCAATCAACTTTATTACAACCTTAAGGCCAGATACAGTCAAAATAATAATAGCAGTGTTACATCCTTCTACATATACATATACATATGACAGAAAAACAGTAAATATACTAGGGTCTAAAATAATTAAGAATAAAAATATTAGAATAAATCAAAATAAAATACTATTTTAAGAAATTCCAAACCTAGGTAACGGTGCGGTGTATCGTACAGATGGTAACACAAACCTGGACAGCTTGGGTGGATATTTTTGAGTCCTTGTCCGAAAGAAGTAACATTAAAAAGGAATCACATTTCCTACCTGGAAATTTCTTCAGGATCCGTCTAGAGTCCTTATATAGGGAGCAATATAGTAGCATGTGGCTTAGAGTTTCTATTGAGCCGTCACCATGTGGGCACAACCGAAGTTGCACAGGAGTGCCCTTAAAACATCCAAAAAGGACTGCTGAAGGCAAAGTGTCCAACCTGGCTAAGGCGAAGTCCTTAGGAAATTCCAGAATTGTAATGGATGATAACTAGGAGGCTGGAACAAGCCCTTTTGGGAGAAAATTAGAAGTATTGCAAGGTAGCACCTTACTTAAATTTGTTTGGAGATCTACATCCCAAATTCGTTGTTTAAGGGCGGTTCTAGCCTTATCAAAACCTAATAAACCCAGACTTTCCATAGAGAAGCCCAGCAGCTGAATTTTACCTAAGGCTTTTTTGAGACATGATGATTTAAAGTGATTTCTAAATAGTAATGGGGCTAACCCTATAGGAAGTAGGATTAACTTTAACCAGAAGGGAAGAAGAAACCTTCTTCTTCCTAGCATCTAACTAGCATCTAACACAACTTCCTTCCTTCCTTCCTTCCTTCCTTCCTTCCTTCCTTCCTTCCTTTCGTTTTCATTCATTCATTCATTCATTCATTCATTCATTCAGTTTGTATGCCGCCCATCTCCCCCAGAGGAGGATAGCACTTTTGACACTTTTTGGAACCACCAATATGGCCCTAATAAACTTATTTTGAATGGTTTCAATAATACTAAACTTCGAGAGCCATAAAGAATACTAAATACTAAAATTTGAGAGCCGTAGAGAAGCTGAGGGATTTACCTTGGCCTGAAAGACTTTGCAAGCTTTGCAGTATAGACTACCCAGAAGGGCAGTGAATGAATGTGGGTTGAAAATGGGGGCAACCCGTGGAAAAGAAATCTCTTGAGGTGTTTTAATCATGAATGAGGATCAAATGATAAAATAAATGTATGATAGTGGGTCGAAAGAAAGGGGGGGACCAAGATAGTCCTAGTTGCATGGAACTAACGATGGGATCTTCAAAAAGAAAGGTAAGTTTATGAATATGAAAGGCAAAGTAGGATGGAGTGAATGGATGTGCTTAAAGCAAAGGTGGTTAAGGTGTTTCTCAATCCTGGCAACTTTAAGATTCAACTCCCAGAATTCCCCAGACAGTTGAAGTTCATTCATGCAGGCTGGGGAATTCTGGGAGTTGAAGTCCACACATCTTAAAGTTGCCAAGATTGAGAAGCATGCATTACATTATCTACATTTTGTTTTCTTTTTCTCATCTCTTCCCTTTAACGTCTTTGGTTTTACTATTTCTTGCTCCTTATTTGTGCCCTCGACATTGCTGCTTACCCCAAAAGGGAAGTACACGATGGATATTCACACATGCTAGAAAAAATCAACCTTGGGTGGATAAGATCTCGAAGCCCAAGTAAAGCAGGTCATCTGAACTCAACAGCGAAGGTTGGACAGGGGGGTCCCAGGAGCCAATAGGGTGGGTGGAGGGAAGGAGAGAGATAAAGGATTGGCTGAGAGAGCCAGGTCGGAGCAGGCGGGCGGGGACAAAAGAGTGAGGAGATGGACGATTGGCTTAAAAAGTGAGGTGGGCGTAGATTAGCTTGGAGAGAAATTAGAAAGTGAAGAACAGTTGTGATGGACAGATGGGCGGAGCTGCGAGGTGGGGGGGAGGAAGGAATAAGCCAGATATGATTGGATGCTAGAGGTGGGCGAGCGGGTAGGCGGAGCTCAGGGGGGCAGGAGGAATCCGAATGGGTAAAGAAAACACCGGCAGGCTCAGTTGACCGAGACCGCGTTGCTTGACACAGATGGGGTGGGCGGGGCTTTTGCGCGCGCAGCCGCCGAATGAATCCGTCCTGGCGACTTGCGCGCGCATGCGCAGTTGAGCCGGTCCGCCCTGAGGTCGAGACGTTACCTTCGTGATGCCGCCTTTTCTTCGCCTCAGCGTAGCTTGGGCGAGGAGAAAAAGCCGGGAATAAGCAAAACCGCGGGAATAAACGGGCCGCCTGGGAGGGAAGGTGTGGAAGGAGAGAGAATGAGCCCTTCTTCGCTACAGCCCTGCGAGGTGGGCCCGGTGGGGCAGTGGTTCTCCTCAGGTGGGGTGTTTTGTCCTCGCAACGACCCTGCGGAGGAGGCCGCGGCGTTGACTTCCCGCCCGCTGACAGGGCAAGCCGAGGTTGCCCGGGGGCCGCGTTCACGCGATACCTTGAACATGGCTAAGGGAAATAATAATAATAATTTTTTTAATTTATATGCCGCCCGATTCCCAGCGCCTTTGGGCGGTTTGCAGTTGTTAAAACGTTTAAAAGCAAAGCACAGTATAAAAACACAAAAGCAGCACAAGACAAAATAACAACAATGCCCCCCTCCCCCAAATTAAATAAATAAACCCAGAGAGGAACAGAAAAGGAAGAAAGGGGCATTAATCATCCTCTCCAAAGCCAGGCCTTTAAGGCCCTTCAATGAAGATGAAACCTTCCCCCGGTTAGCACGTGGGCGGAGGCGGCGGCTGGGTGTTAAAGTGTCTTGTGAATCCATCCAGTGAGGCCCCTGTAGAGGCAGGCCCCCAAGCCCCTGTGCGGTTGTGTGGTGCTGGGCTACCATTACAGATGCTCTCTAACTGGTGGCAGCAGCCCAATGTAAGATGATTGGTGTAAAATGGCCACAATTTGCCATCGCTCCAAAATGCATCATCTCTTGTTGGGTGGCAGTTTCACCCACAGCCCAGTGAGGAAATGGAAGCTCCTAGGTAATTTCTTTTTTGCATGGATGACCTACCTGCCAAGCTCAGTTACAGTACACAAACCCTCTTGTGTGGAAGTGTGTGTGCCAACACACAAGGATTGTGTGTAATACTCCTTGCCTCTTGACACCAGTATGCATGTGTGTGTATTCACACAAACACATACACATACATACATACATACATACATACTGGTGTCAAGAGGCAAGGATAGATATATAAATAATATGGATCCTATCAGAATGGTATATACAGTCCACTTCCCTTAAGTAGAGAGAGGCGGATGTTATGTTATGTCTTGACCTCATGTACAAGGATTTCCATAACTTCCACCCTCTTTGGATATTCCCTCTGCTCAAGAGATGGGTTGGTACCTATGGAAAACCTGTAGATGGGGACATGATGTAGTATGACATCCATACCTCTATTCTGATAGCTTAAGGCAGGGTTCCTTTAAGTGTGGGTCCTAGGACCCCTGGGGTTACCCAAGATTGTCTCAGGTCTGCGAAATCAAAATTATTTGCCAGCCTATGTTGAAAAATAATACAATATTAAAATCCTATCAAACAATTGTGAGAAGCAGTAACAGCAGCAAATGCATCAATTTTAATTTTTAATACAGGTAGTCCTCACTTAGCAATCACAATTGGGACCAGCAACTCCATTGCTAAGCGATGCAGTCTTTAAGTGAAACATCATGTGACTGCGCCAGACTTACAACATCAGTTCCACTGCTGTTGTTAAGCAAATCACCACGAGTTATTAAGCGCGATGTCACATGACTGACTTGCAACTTACTGCTGGCTTCCCCATTAACTTTGCTTGTTGGAATCCGGCTGTGAAGCTCACGGATGGTGATTACATGACCTTGAGATGCTGCAACCATTGTATATGCATGCTGGTTGCAAAGCACCTGAATGGGGATGCTGTGATGGCCATAAGTTCAAGGACTGGTCTTAAACCTCCTTTTTCAGTGCTGCTGTAACTTTGGTCACTAAACAGGGCAGTTGTTAACTGAGGACTACTTGTATGGTAAATATTGATCAATATAACTCATACAAGCAAAAGTTATTTTGGGGTCCACCATAATTTTTAAAAGTGGGAAGGGGTCCTGAGAGGAAAATGTTTAAGAAACACTGGCTTAAGGGAAGGTGAACTGTATATACCGTTCTGATAGATTCTACAGGTAGTCCTTGACTTATGACGGCAATTGGGGCCGGAATTTCCATCATTAAGTGATGTGGTTGTTAACTGAATCCCATGGTCATTAGGCAAGGCAACTTCCTGCCAGCTTCCCACAACCAAGTCAGTGGGGAAGCTGTCAGGAAGTTGCAAGTCCCAGGCAGCTCACAAGCAAGCCGGCAGGCAGGTAAGTGGCTGCTGCTGGATGGGTGAGAGCACAAGGATGCAAGGGATGCATGGGAAGGGTGCATGGGGATGTGCAAGGATGCAAGGAAGATGCAGCAAGGGTCAGGGAGGGTGCATGAGGCTATGAGGGAGATGGGAGGGGGTGCACAAGAGTGCAAGCGAGGTATGGCGAGGATCAGGGAGGGTGCAAGGGGGTACATGAGGGTGTGAGGGAGGGGCAGCGAAGATCAGAGAGGGAGTGGGGGTGCACAAGGGTGTGAGGGAGGCTTGGGGAGGGTGCATGGCGAGGGTCGAGGGGGGGGTGGCGTGCATGAGTGGCTGGCATGTGTGAGCACAAAGGGGCTGGGGAGCCTCACACTTTAAAAAAGCTGCAACTGACATACAGCCATAATAGGACAAAGGCATTCTTGGTTACAGTCTCAGGTGGAACTGCAAGTACAGGAATACCCCAGGTTGTAGTTGTGGTCCTTTGGAGAGAGCACCACCATCTCTAAAGCCAGAAAGGAGAGCAACCAATCATCATGTAGTTACTGGACAAACAGCCAATCCATCTTGTTGGAATTCAAGTCAACCTGTTTTGTCCCATCTAGTCCCTTACACTTTGGGTTGGGACCTCCATGGCAACTTCTGTTCAGCTCTGGGTGGAGGTATATAGCTGCAATGTAGTTGTGGCTTATGACTGGACTGCCCACTGGTGAACTCCCTAAGTGTCTGTTGAACCCAAGTAACTCAATAAGGTATTTGAGGTGGACTATCTTGATCAGTCCAACCACCTATGTAGGTCAAAAATGGTGGCTGTTCTCAGGCTGACTAGAAGTCATCTGACCATGGTAAAGGACCAACAGCCATTTTCCCACCTTCAGATCATGCTCCAGCTGTTCCAACATGAAAACTAGATTCAGTGAATGTCCACCTGTGTATGTAGGGCCTAATGTCAGTAGGGACAAGCCTGTGTTGGTTATGAGCACATGAGGATCCACCAGGTCATAACTTTAGTGGCAAAGCAGGACAATTATACAGTATTTGTGAAGATGTTTTTTCTGCCATATATTAAACAGAAATTGATATATCAGCTGGGCATAGATGTGTCCAAGAAACGGATCATATTTAGTTTTGCAATAATAATTTAAAATCTTAGGGTTATTCTAGCTGTGAGTTGCCTAAACTTATACCCATGGATGTAGTCACATCAGGGTTCAATTTAGATTGCCTTTTTGCAGAACAGTGAAACATTCTCTTAGCTACCTTGTGAATTAAGCTTTTGGATTCTTTCCAGGATTCACATCAGCTTTTACATTAAGCTGTGCATCTGTGATTATCTGAGTTATAGTGATGCCTTTTATTGTTTTAATCTTGTTTGTTTTAGCTGCTTGTATTTCCTGTAGTCTGATACTACTTGATAACCAGTTTCAGCTAGCTGGGTAAAGGTTCTTTTTGATGGCTGGAACTGCTCTGACAAGTGCTCGAAAGACAAAAATCATATATTTTGAGCAGTTAAATTAATCAATTCTTGGCCACATCTGTTCTCCTTTCACTAACTCAGGGTTCATAACATTAAGTGAGAATGTGAAAACTATTAAAAGCTAAGGAGTTATAAAAGCAGGCCTTTATAAAAACATAAATTATAGTGTTATTGTAAAGCAATCTCTTGATTGAAATTGGGCAAATGTCGGGCTGATGGGTCTGCTAGCTTGACTCTTGT
The DNA here is from genome assembly GCA_030867105.1 of Liasis olivaceus. Classification (NCBI taxonomy): domain Eukaryota; kingdom Metazoa; phylum Chordata; class Lepidosauria; order Squamata; family Pythonidae; genus Liasis; species Liasis olivaceus. The sequence goes on from CM061349.1 coordinate 7,569,940, forward strand.
GTGAAGGACACAGACTGAGTTCATACATTATGCTGAACCAAGTCTCAGTGCACTGTAGGCACCTTCTACATGTGCTGCAAATAATCACTTTTTCCCTTGGGCCACATTACTATATCATTAGCCCTGTGGCTCTCAGAAGCTGAAAATGTAACTTAAAAGTACAGTCCCTGCTAGGGAAAGAAACACTGCCTACAACTAAATTAAGCCATAATATAAGGTGGTTTTTTTTGCTATACAGGTAGCTCTCACGTTATGACCATTAGTTCAGCAACTGTTCGAAGTTACAAAGGGACTTACTAGTCCTCGAAGTTTCAGCCATTGCGGCATCCTGTGCTCGTGTGATTGCTATTTGCGACCTTCCCTATCAGCTTCCCACAAGCAAAGTCAGTGGGGAAGCTGGCAGGGAAGGTCGCAAGTCACTCCAGTAAGTCTCCCCATCTGGCTTTTCTTTGCTCGCACGCACCATGCCCCCCTTCCCCAGCCTCCCTGTGTTCGCACACACCCCACACCCTCTTTCCCTGTCCTCCCTGCACTCACACGCACACACCCTGTGCCCGCTTTCCCTGGCCTTCCTGAATTCATGCCTCATTGTGGGACCCCCCTCCCCCAAGTCACGTGTGGCCTGCGCCAGGCTTCCCAGGGCCTCCCCCACCCCCCTGCAGCACCCCCGCTCCTTACCTGGGACTCCTTCCACTTCCCATTTGACGACCCACACATCTTGGGTTATGATGACAATCAGGACTGCCAGGATTTCTGTCGCTAAGTGATGCGATCATATGACATCACGCTTTACAACCACATCACTTAGCGATGGCAATCCTAGTCCCAATTATAGCTGTAACTCAAGGACTACCTGTATGTTGCATATCAGAATTTTGCTCTTCAGCAGGTCACTGTGTGAGCTAGTTTGGTCACATAGAATAAATAAGGATCAAATCACAAATTGCTGCCTAGCATTGCTTTGGCAATTGGGGTGGCTAACAAGTTGATTAAATAAATTAAGGTAAGAAGGAAGGAGGAAGGGGTTGAGAGGAAGGGGAAGACTAAGAAGGTCTGGTTCAAGATACTGTAATTGATGAGATCCTTAAAAAAGAGAGATGAGAAGTTTAAAAAACAAAAGGTAATATATGAAGTAGACATAGTTGAAGTGCGAATGTTTTGTGAGGATAGAAAAGTGTGGAGATGGATGGTGAATGGTGCTGAGATACAGGCAGTCCCCAGTTTAAGAATGAGTTCCATTACCCAGGTCTGTCCTAAATCTAATTTGTATGTAAGCCAGAACAGTATTATGGTATAATACTGTATAAGTAGTATTGTGTAATTAATTCAAACCATGGTGTATTTAACTCAAATCATTATGTATTTAATTCAAACTTTGCTACAGTAGGCTCCATTCTTAACTATGGGTCATCCTTAAACCAAGTGTTCTTAACCTGGGGACTACCTATAAACTGATTTAGCTGTATTTCTTTTCCTCATTTTATGCCTTGAGCTAAGTGTTCTTACTCTTCTCTGTGCTCTGTATAAGATTGTTTATCTCAAAAGGAAATAGCATAATAGTTATGGTTTGTTTATTTATGTATTTATTGAAGCATTTCTGCTCTCTAGAGTTCTAAGCAGCTTAGTATATTTTGTAAATGAGCCATTGTGTCTTGTAAACCAGGGCATATGGCTTGTGAGAATCCAACCATTTTGACTGATTCCATAAATCTAGCTGAGTATGTTATATGAACTAAGCCTTAGAATTATGGAAGCCTAACTGAAGATTTCTTTTAACTTCAAAACAAAACAGAGCTCATGATTTTATTTATTTAAATTTATTAGCCACCCAAGTCCAATGGACTCCTTCTTCCAAACAAAAATCTCCCCTTTATCACCCCAAACTTTTCTCTTTTCAGAACTATAATTAAATTGGAATATTGTCCGTTTGTTACTCTGTTTTCAATATTTATTTGTGGTTTGTAAGTAGTGCAATAAAATATGTATACTGGCTAATGTAGGATAAAGATAGAAATGGTGATCCCATTATGTTCCATGCAGTAGTGTTATTTTTCTTGGGGGTGTTTGTTTGTTTGTTTGTTTGTTTTGGCCTGGGGGTTGATCACCATCCTGATGCTAACAGGGAGTAATTTTGTTCCAGGTTAACAGAAGTTATAAAAGAAGCTGGGTGGACAGATGTAATTTGTGGGGGGGGGGGGGTGCCTTTGAGTCAGTCTTGACTCCTGGAGACTGCCTGGACAAGTCCCTGCAGTTTTCTTGGCAAGACTTCAGAAGTGGTTTGCCATTGCCTACTTCCTGAGAGATTGGGACTGGCCCAAGGTCACCCACCTGGCTTCGTCCTAAAGTGGGACTAGAACTCACGGTCTCCTGGTTTCTAGCCTGGTGTCTTAACCACTGCACCAAACTGGTTCTCTTTTTGGTGCCTTCGAGTCAGTGTTGACTCCTACCTGGATTAGTCCCTGGTACTACCCTCCTACCCTGGATTAGAAGTGGTTTGCCCTTGCCTGTTTCCTAGGACTGAGAGAAAGGGACTAGCCCAAGGTCACCCAGCTGGCTTCGTGCCTAAGGTGGGACTAGAACTCACAGTCCCATGGTTTCTAGTGTGATACCTTAACCACTACACCAAACTGGCTCTCAACTGTAATTTACAATGTTTTAATGGTACAGCGTGAAAGTAAATTTTTTTGTGGAACTGTTTTCCAAAATTAAAATGCCACTTTATTGGTCCCAAATACTTCGTTTTGTATCGCATGAGATGCCCTTTGTGGCACTTTCTAATCAGAGGAAATCTTGGTGGGTTTTAACGCTCCAAGGCAACCTGGCAAATACATCTACAGGAGTCACTGCTCAATTGTTTGCGGATACAAGAACTAACGTACACTTGCAGCTTGTGGAAAGCCCCCAAACCACATAGGATAGATAGCTTGAATGGATTTCTTTTCACCAAAGTGAACAACTATTTACTTTTCCAATTGTACTGAGCTTGTCATTTGGAGTAGTGTCTGTGGTGAACCAAATGCAGTGGATAAATTGAAAGTATCTCCAGGCTTTCTTTTAAAGCAAAGCTTTCCCCCGGTGATACACAAAAGACAATTTGCTTCATGAACAGAGTGGAATAATTTAGCTTGAGATACATCAAATAATCCATGGGCTGCATGCTGCCCCCAGAGTATCCTGTAGCTTGAGCTGCTGAAATTTGGCAGCACAGCTTTTATTTCCATTGCTGTTCAGTCAATTAAGAGAGATCCATATACTGGGCTGTTGAGCATTTCTGAATTTTTCCAGGGTCTTGGGTAGGTATAGATCATTTGCTGTCAGATACCTTTATATAGAGCCAAGCTTTAAGCCACAGACCTTCTGCAGTCAAACCAACTGGTTTGCACTGAGCTAGGGGTCACGTTTGTCCCAGGTGATCAGACAGGTAGAAGAGCTTACCAAATTGTGGCTGCCACTGAGATGGTTGCTACGCAAGAACTGACAGAGTGTTGTTTCCTCCTGGATTGGTCTGTGGATATGTGGTGTCAAGAGATTTACTGTTTGCTTCCTCTGCCACTACTAATGTCCTTGAAGCAGAGGCCTCGATACATAAGATAGGAGGGTTGGTTTAGTATATTTTAGAAGAATCCTGCAGACGTGGAAAATAATCTGAGGGCACAGTGTTGAAGACCATTCTGTTTATGACATACTTGTTTATTTTATTTATTCTACTTGTATACCACTGAATCAATAAAGACTCACAGCTTGTGGCTTCATGTGATGCATGAAGCCAGTCAAAGAGTAGAAAAACAGAATATAAATCTATAAATAAAAACAAATAAGATAAGGCAAGAGCAAAATGATGCCCCTGCCATTTGCTGCATTTGTAGGATCCATGGAATACCTTCCTGTTTCATGCCATCATTTCTTTCACGCTCCATCCAATTACTTACCTGGCACCTCTTCTCATATCTTCCTTTGAGGTGGCCCCATTAACGGAAAGACAGGCTCCAGACCACCTGCAGAAAAGAGCCATCTGTCCTCTGCCATTTTAGCAGATACCTCAGTTTAATGGAGGAACCTAACTATCAGAAAACTACCCATCTTGGAACTAGTCAGATGCTATTCCTTGGCTTTGTTTCCTGGAGACAGTGTCCACTTCCCTGTTGAGAGACAATACCCCTTTTGATGTCTCTCTGATTTCGTCAGACTTTGACAAGACGATAAGGAAGGAGTTAAAGAAGGGACAAAGAGATAAGGATAAAATCTGCGGTTGGTAACTCTTTTTGGTTTTTTGAATGGGTTAATAACCATTTGTTCTGTTGATATATTTGATATATGCCTATATCCAATGTTTTCTCATTCAGTTTTCATAATAAAGTTGGGTAGGAGAGAAGGCGGCCATAAAGGGCTAAAACCAAGCCAAACAACAGTCGGAGGCTATGCTTTGAGGGGCAGGTGAAGGGGGTGGAGGGAAGCTGTGGATAGGGGATTCTTATCTGCAAGGGCTTTTGTATGTGCATCCTCCACTCCCTGTTTTTCCTAGCGAGGTTTTTAGAGCACATCTGGAGAGAGCATGACTGGGGAAGGTTACTTGAAAAGGTGACCTGAAAGCAAGCTGATTGGTGTGTGTTTTCCCCCCAAAGGTCTTGCCTCAGGCTTTTCCCAGCACACCATCTTAATTAATGGACTAATAAATGGAATCAAGGTAAGGGAATTTTTTTTTGGCTCTCCGAGCGATTTACAGGTTTTGTTTATTCATAATAACCTTGCATTATGGTTTACCATTGTTCCTGTTTTTGGCTTAATTATGTGCCATTAAGTTAGTGTCAGCTCTAGTGAACGCATACTGTAGATAGTTCCTCTCAAGGATGAGTTGTATGGTTTAGCTGTCTGTTAAAAAAATAAGCCACTGTAGCTTGCTTGTTCTATAAACCACAGTTTAAAAAAAAAACTGTAATAGCATAATATATGAATCCAGTCCCAATCTTATACCAAATCTTGTAGGAAGTAGAGTGCCCTTGTGCATGTACACATGCAGACGTGTATGAATGGTTCTCATAAAGCACTCTGGGTTCCTTTGGGAGGAACAGTAGCATAGGCATTAATTTTTGTTTTTTACTTTTTACCCCTCTATGTTTATCCCCTCTTTATAAGTCACTTTATTTTCTGCTTCAATACAGCTAGTGATCTTTAACCCAAGATATCATATAATGAAGAAGAAGTGAGTAAGAAAAAAACACCAACCATTAACCCTAACATTAACTCCAGACCACCCGAGGAATAAGTGGAAAACTAAAAGAAAAAAGGACAACAGAAGCAAATTTAAATTAAGAGAAATAGATTTTAAATTTTAAAAAGTATTAAGAAAGAGGGGGAAAACATTGCAAACATTTTAGAAAATGGAGAAATCCTTTAACACAAATTATTTAACCTCAGAAAAGCAACTTGATTTTCAGCATTCAAATAGCTGGCTCAGCTACAGTAAGAGATTTGAGAGGAACTGAGTAGCTTCCAACTTGATGTAGAAACCACAAAAAAAGTCAAGTAAAAGCTCTCATTTTTGCAATGGAGGGAAATATTCTCTGTATGTACTTTTATCTCTAAATGCAGAAGCCAAAAAAGTACTGTAAGAAAGGGGGGAAAGCTTTTGATATCTACTTTATAAAATGTAAAATGTCATAGTGAAGAGCAGTTCATACAACATCCAAACTGAGAAATCAGACAATTGATTTCATTGCTTTTGAAAATGTTAACTTTTTTTTAATGTTGCATAATATCTAGCTGGACTAGTAACAACAGGAGTTGGTTCTGGAAGTGAAAGAGTCAGTCAGTAGTTGGACTGAGCCATTGTGTGATCTGTACTAGAATTTGGAGGTACCTGAGCAAGCTGCTACTAACCCATTCTCAAGAGATTGCTATCTAGTCTCTGCTTGAACACATCCACCAAAGGGGAGTCCCCTCCTCTCTCTCCTCTCTCAAGGCTCCCCTGTTGAATGCTTCTTCTGGTTAGGAAATTTTCTTTAACATGCAATTAGAATCTGCCTTCCTGCAACTTAAATCCATTATTCCATGTCCTGCACTTTGGAACAATCAAAAACAGGTCATCATTCTTTTGTGTGATTTCCTATCAAGTTTTTGAAAAGCCTTCTTTTCTCAAGGTTAAATATGCCTAGAATTCCAGTATGAGGACAAAAGACAACATGTAGGCTTTCTCCTTGTGTTTCCTTTGTTTTTTGGGGTTTACTTAGCCTCTCTCTCGACCCCTCTTCTCCCCTCCCCCAAAAAACTGGTCTATCATTTTGGTGCCCAATATTTTCAGTTTTGCATTCTCTGTGGTCTTTGTCTGCACTGCCTCTCGGTAATGGTGTTGTTCTGTGCAGCTCAGCTTCCCCTTGTTGCCTGCAGATACAGCCTTTGTGTCGTTTCTGGGAGAGATTGCTAGTCTTTGTTTTACTGCTCACAGATGCCAGCCCAGTCAATTGTTGGTTTTCTTCTTAAGGCCTTAGATAATAATGAAGCAACTTCTCTGCGTAAGCTGAGTAGGAAATTAACAAGCAGTTTTGTGTTAAGTAACATTGCTACCTTTTGGGCTGTATAGTCCCTAATTGGCTGGCTGACCTTTCCTTGCTCTCCTCAAAACTTTTCCTTTGTGAAGTGCTTTCAGAAGCCGCCTTGCCATTTCCACTTGAATTCATATAAAGCAGAGGCACATGGGTTCCTTTCAGCTTCAGCCATTCCAGCCAATAGTTGGGACTGATGGGATCTGGAATCCAATAACAGCTGAAGGATGACAGATTCTGCATCCTGAGAGCACCCTCTGCTCTCTTTTGCTTGCTGTCAGAACCAGGAGGAATGTAACAAAGCAGGTGATTCAAGACACAGGCAAGGGAGAGCTTTTATCCATAAGTAGACTGGCCTCCACATCCAGAGCCAGGAGCAGTGGAGAGAGCTGTTACTCAAATGCCCTGCTTGTGAACTTTCCTTTGCAGGGTGACAATTGTGAGAAGCAACTTGTTAGATTTCATGGACAGAGCCAATCTGGTCTAGTGGTTAAGGCACCAGGCTACAAACCAGGAGACTGTGAGTTCTAGTCCTACATTAGGCATGAAAGCCAGCTGGATGGCCTTGGGCCAGTCACTTTCTCTTAGCCCAACCCACCTCACAGGGTGGTTGTTGTGGGGAAAATAGGAGGAGGAAGGAGTATTAGGTATGTTCGCCACCTTGCATTATTTATAGAAATAATAAAGGTGGGATAAAAAATCTAAAAAAAAATACCCTGAGCCTGACTCAGAAGTCCTGTTCTTAACACTTGCTTCATTTTGTTTGGTGACATTGGCATCCAAGCTCATTCTTAGGTGTCCTTTTCCCTTCTTACCATAATCCTATAAAGGAAGCTGCAGAATTGATGACCAAAGAACAAACAGCAAAGGGATCTACTTCCTCCCAGGAAGTGGGAATCCTCTGCAGTACATGGCTCATCTTCTCATCCAGAAACTTCAGCACAGTGATGGTTGGGAAGATGAAATGTTGTGCTATGATCGCACAACAAGTATGCACCAATGGTTGGTCTGATGAGCAAGCTGACATAAAAGTGGCTGGCCCTACAACATATTTGTCCATGGTTGAATCTCCTCAATCAGATCAAAAGTCTATCTTTGATAGCTTTGTCAGTTCCCTCTGCCCTGTGTACTGAACCATGGTTTGTTTAATCACAATCAGCTGGATTTGCATAACATCCACAAAACCAATGTAATTACATCATAGCTTAGCAAAAAAGAACCAACACAGTTTATTGGCAAAGAACAATACCTCATTATTCATAGCTTGACTGCCAAGCCACTACAGTACATCACTGTATGGAGGAAATTTCATTCCTGCCATCTCCAATTAAAAGGAACAAATGAGGAGAAAAATCCTTCTCTCCCTGGGTGCCTGGAAAATCACTTCCACCATAGATAACACAAACAAGTCCAGCTTTCTCCAACTTAATGTAGCCTCCAGAAATGTGATTTCATCTCCCAGAATTCTTAGCAGTGGCCATGTTGCTTAGAGGATGCCAGATTGGGGGAAATTAAGCTAGATGAACCAGAGATCTGACCCGGTTTTGATAGCTTCCAAATGAATTAGATGAAGTAAAAAAATTGCTTCTAGTTTTGTTTTTTTTAAATACTTATTTCTGAAAAATCGCAGATAACAAGCACCATCTTTGATGAGGCATTCTTCCTCACATAGAGCTTGTAAGATTAGCTTTCTGTGACTAGATGATGACTTTACTCAAAAGTCACTATCCCTTTTTTATTCCTTTGAAACAAAAATGTTTGAAATTCAGGACACTCTGATTTGAGTGCAAAATGCCCAGTTTGAGAGTGGAATGGGCTCTTTTGTGCTGTGCAGAGCGCAGCAAAGCTCTCAAAAACTCTGCTCTCAGGAAAACCGCACATCAGCATGAGAGCTTGCAAAATGCAATGTCCATATTTTGCTCTGCAAAGAAAATCCAGTCAGAAAATATATACTAACTGGTTTTTATTGATAAAAATGCAAAACTCCATAAAATACAAGTTGCATACAAAATATAGGAAATAACAAAGACTTCTTCTCATCTTAGCATCCAAGACTTATCCACAACAAAGTCTCTAGCTAAAAACTAGAGAAAAGAGGTACACTACTTGGTTACTAGTTGCAACTACATAACCCATAAAACCTACATGATGGATAAAACTGTACACGACTGACAGGCTAGGCATCTAGCCCTCCCGTTATATTGTTAGCATGTACTCCCCCACTGAATAACTAGCATACACATGCCAATAGGTGGCAGTAAATAGCACAACACAGTCACAAGATGCTTTGTTTACATTAACTCATAAGCTAGTCATAATAAGTTCGTTGTACAGATAACGAGATGAAATTTCTTCCCATGAGAAAATCCTGACACCCCTCTCAGCTCGTTTTCGACACAACAACACATGTTACAGGGTAGTACAAGCAAATGATTACAACAATACAGAAACAATTTACATTTGCTCTAATCCAAGGTTTGTTAACATTGCTTCATGTTGTACAATAGGCAATGGTTTGGTAAATACATCTGCAAGATTTGCTTCAGATACACAATACACAAGATCAATGAAATTTTCTAATATAGCTTGTGTCACATTTTTATACTTTGCATTAACATACTTCGTACGAGCTCTTATGTTTTCTGTTTTAGCTAACCCTATACAGGCTTGAGAATCTTCATACACTGAATAAGGCAATGACACTTGAATGTTTAAATCAGTGAATAATTGATGAAACCATCTTAATTCACAGACTGCTTCTGATAAAGCTGCAAATTCTGCTTCTGCAGTTGACAAGGCAATGGAGGTTTGCTTCTTTGCTTTCCATGCAATTGTAGATTCACCAAATTTACGAACAAACCCAGTTATGGACTTTCTGTCACTTTCTTCTGCAAATGAACTGTCAACAAAAATTACAGGCTTTTCTGACCCATTAGTTGACATTTTAAGACAAAAATCTATTGTACCTTTTAAATATCTCATTAATCTTTTCAATCCTTGCCAGTCATGTTCTGTAGGATTAGCCACTTTACGGCTCAAAATCCCAACAACATAGGATACATCAGGACGTGTCCATTGTGCTAGGTGCAGTACAGAACCTATCACAGAATGGTACACTGCAGGTGTTTCACACAACTTTTCACATGCTTCATTTTTTAAAAAATCACAAGTCATTGGAGTTTTTTACAGGTTTTGCATCTGACATTCCCATGTGTATTAACAACTGTTCTATCTTTTTCTTTTGACTTAAATAGATTTCTCCATTTTCAGCTCTATGCACTTCAATCCCAAGGTAGTATCTTAACATACCTAGATCCTTCAATTTAAAATATTGCTCCATTTGCTTGGCAAACTCTTTTACCAAGTTTAAAGAACTAGTAGCAAGACAGAAATCATCAACATAAGTGAGAAGTACTGTATAGTCTTTCCCAGTTCTTTTGGTATACACACATTGATCAGCTAATGATTTCTTGAAACCAATTTCCAACAAAGCTTTATCTAAACATTGATGCCAACATCTCCCAGCTTGTTTCAATCCATACAGTGCTTTACGCAATCTGTGTACTTTCTGGGAATCATCACGTGTGTAATCTGGAGGTTGCTTCATATACACAGTTTCAGGAAGCTCAGCATTTAAATACGCTGTACCCACATCAAAATGATGAACAACCATATCTCTTTGTGCAGCTAAGGCCAACATTACACGTAATGACTCAGGCCTAACTGTAGGTGCATATGTAAGATTATAATTCATAAACTGCTCTTGTGAATAACCTTGTGCAACCAGTCTAGCTTTATACTGAACAGTATTATCAGGTAAAAGCTTTTTTCTAAACACCCATCTGGAACCTATGGCTTTTTCTGATGCAGGTAAATCAACAATCTCAAACACGTTCTGTTTTACTAATGCATTGAACTCAGTATCCATAGCTTCATTCCATTTATCTTGCTCATCAATTGGCAAGGTTAACATTTCCTTAAAATTCTGTGGCTTGCTAGTTATTTGACACACCCTGACTTGTTGACTAACAAATTTTTCAGGTGGAATTCCTTTTGTTATTCGAGCTGATATACGAGGAATCTCAAAACTTTCTTGTATGTCCTCTATTTTCTCCTCTTTCTTTTCTACTTCAGCTAAAGCCTCTGCTTCTTGCTTTATCTGCGGAGAGGGGGGTGCAACAGGTGGTGTTTGCTCTCTAGCTAAATCTGTGTGTGACTGCAAAAAAACTTCTGAATTTGCATGCAGCCTTTGCCACTCAGAAGGCTCTTCAAAGTTAGCACTTCTAGAGATAGCAATTTGGCCTTGGCCCAAGGAAAATCAATAAGCTTTTGATTCAGATGAATAACCAACAAATCTCAAGCGCTGTGTTTTTGGTTGGTTTTTTCTTCTTTGAGACTGAGGAATTTGTACATAAGCAAAAGTTCCAAACGTACGCAAATGCTTTAAGCACGGATGTTTACCATACAGCAAAAAATAAGGAACTTCATTCACAGCTGAATTCCAGTGTCTGTTAGTAAGAAATACTGCTGTTAACATTGCTTCACCCCAAAAGTGGGATGACACCTGGGCATCCAAAAGTAAACTATCCTTAATTACCTTCAGAACACCAATCTTGCGCTCAGCTATCCCATTTTCAGCAGACATGCCCACATTTGTTAATCTGTGGAAAATGCCTTTCTTACGTAGCCAATTTTTAAACTCAAGACTCATAAACTCACCCCCTCTGTCTGTCTGCAAACTCCCCATTTGATATCCATGTCTTTTTCCAACTAATGACACAAATTCTTTGAAACAAGAGAATGCTTCAGACTTCTGCTTCAACAAATAACAAAATGTGAAATGTGTTTTATCATCCACTAAAACAAACATGAATCTTGCTCCCCCTTCACTTGGAGGAAACGGACCAGCTAAGTCAGCGTGCACAAGGGCAAATGGCCTTGTGGAAATCCTGCTGCTTTTCCTGGCGACAGGGGCAGATTTTATCTTAGATTGCTTACACACAGTACAATCAAGAAACTTAGCACACTTCTTGAATCTCAGTTCTGGATACACTTTGGCCATTTGTGACAAACACTTCCATCCAGGATGACCAAGTACTCTATGATAATGATGGATGCATTCATCATGTAAAGGCACATTACCAGCACAACTTCCAATTAACACATCTTGTTTAGGAAGCATTTCATACAATTGATTAACCATTCTCCCTCTAGCACACTCAGCCCCCTCTTTTGTAACATAGCATTCAGAACCTTGGAACATAACAGAATACCCAATGCTAGTTAATACAGGGACACTGAGAAGGGAAAAATCAAGTGTAGGAACACAGAGTACATCAGGAACCACTTCCCCCAAACAAGGAATGAACACCTCACCTTGCATGGTTACTTTGGCTACAGAACCATCAGCCAAATTAACTTGTTGAATTTTAGGCTTACATTTAGTAATAATAACTGCTCATTGTTTACAATGATTTCACTACAACCAGAGTCCAGTAACCACTTATCAGCAGAACGTTTGTCTCTGTTAGAAATCAAAGCAGACACCAGTCTAGTACTCCCTTGTTTCTTAATTGGTGCTTTTCCACAACAGACGAACCTTCTGGAACTCTCAGCAGGCTGATTTTTCACAGGACAGTCTTTTATAAGGTGCTTGGTAGAATTACAATGAAAAAATTTTCTTACCAAATACGCACATTCTGTGCCAGCTGAAGAAGGTTGCTGCTTTACGTTATCAAGTCTTTTCTTAGAATTAGTCTGCATATCACGTGCGCACTGTATCTCTTGCAATCTATTGGTTAGATATTCAACAGTCAAATCGGCTGGCGGTGAAGTCTGTACAGATTCCACAAGCATATCAAACGAATCATCCAGACTCGAAAGAATTATACATGCTCTTTGTTGCTCCAGAAGGATCAGATTACGATCTGCCAGATCAGCAAAGAAAGTTTTCATCTTATTCAGGCGCTCAATTACATTAGCCCCTTGCTCCAATTTAAGGTTATACAACTGCTTTGTCAAACTTATGATAGCAGATGAAGTTTGCCTCGCATAGATCTCACGCAAAGCCACCCAGCATGCGTTAGCAGTTTCCAAACCACCAACATGCACCAATTCTGAAGACTCAAGTCCCAAAATCAAATTACCATATGCACGGTCCATCAAGACTTGCTCAGCATTCGTGGGTGCCACTGGGGGTGGGTTGTTTACATAACGCCAGAGCCCCTCTCTCATGAAAAAAGATTTTATCTTTATATTCCATGTCTGGTAATTCTTTGAATTCAACCTTTCAAATGGAAGGCTCACTGCTGCAGGTGGAGCTGCTGCCATATTTCACTTAAAACAGGCACTCAACCACAGAGAAAAAATCCAAACCTCAAACAAAATGGTCACAGGCAGGGTAATAAATCCATAAATCACCCTTCACTCAGGAATTTCAGTCCTTGCTTCCAGCACTCCTGGCTTCACGCCTTGGACAGCATTCCTGGAACCTCACGCCTGGGATCCGTTCTGGAACCACTGGCCTCAGTCCTGGGTCCTGGGCTCTGGGTTCTGGGTTCTGGATCCTGGGTCCCCTCTGGGCTCTGAGACTTAGCCCTGGGCCCATAACCTGTTGTGCAGAGCGCAGCAAAGCTCTCAAAAACTCTGCTCTCAGGAAAACCGCACATCAGCATGAGAGCTCGCAAAATGCAATGTCCATATTTTGCTCTGCAAAGAAAATCCAGTCAGAAAATATATACTAACTGGTTTTTATTGATAAAAATGCAAAACTCCATAAAATACAAGTTGCATACAAAATATAGGAAATAACAAAGACTTCTTCTCATCTTAGCATCCAAGACTTATCTACAACAAAGTCTCTAGCTAAAAACTAGAGAAAAGAGGTACACTACTTGGTTACTAGTTGCAACTACATAACCCATAAAACCTACATGATGGATAAAACTGTACACGACTGACAGGCTAGGCATCTAGCCCTCCCGTTATAAACTGGTACCTCAAGTTACGAATGCCCCACCTTACGAAAATTTCGAGATATGACCAGCTCCGGCCGCAAAAATTTACCTCGACATGTGAACTCCGCCTCAAGCTACGAACCGGATCCGCAGCCATTTGCCCTGCTGCCACGTGGTTGCGGCTTCCTGTGGGCAAGATCGCAGTAGCAAGGAGACGTTCGGTGAGGCTTGTGGTGTGTTTTGTGGCGTTTGGAAGGTTTTTGGTGTGCTTGTCAGCATGGCTCCAAAGAAAATGCAGAGCCATATGTAATTACATTGTGTAAGGTCTTGCCCCGTTCGTCAAGAGAAACTCCCGTGACACGTGTAGTTCACAAAAGAGGTTTACTCAAGCGTAACGCAACAGTTACAAGCAAAGCCAGGACTGGCTTGGTACAATACATTGGTTCCTTTATACCTCCCCTCCTTACAGGCTGCGGATTATCAGTGCCCCAATGATCCCCCTTAATTGTCCAGATGGCAGGTTCAGCCTGAGTCCCATTGTTCTTTAATTGTTGTTAGCCCTTGGCGTGGTCATTGCTTTCCTTGGGCTTTTGTCGCGCACACAGCCGGGAGCGGGAGCTTTTCCTCGCGCTGATTGCTCTTCCTCAATTCCGCGGCTCTTTCCTTTGTCCATAGCCCTTGGCGTGGTCATTGCTTTCCTTGGGCTTTTGTTGCGCACACAGCTGGGAGCGGGAGCTTTTCCTCGCGCATTGATTGCTCTTCCTCAATTCCGCGGCTCTTTCCTTTGTCCATAGCGCCCGCGGCCCTCTGGCGTTAACAGATTAGTGAGGAGGCGCCAGGTGGCCCTTTCATTAGCACTTCCTCTTTCTGCGCTAGCGCTCGAGTGGTGAAACTGACTAAAGCGCGCCTGGGGAATTTCCTAGCCGTGCAACGCCTGCTGACACATTGAACCTTATGGGGAAATTTGCTCTTTCCTTTGTCCATAGCCCTTGGCGTGGTGATTGCTTTCACTGGGCTTTTGTCGCGCACACAGCCAGGAGTGGGAGCTTTCCCTCGCGCGCGCTGATTGCTCTTCCTCAATTCCGCGGCGGCTCTTTCCTTTGTCCATAGCCCTTGGCGTGGTGATTGCTTTCTCTGGGCTTTTGTCGCGCGCACAGCCGGGAGTGGGAGCTTTCCCCCGCGCGACAAAAGCCCAGCGAAAGCAATCACCACGCCAAGGGCTATGGACAAAGGAAAGAGCGCGGAATTGAGGAAGAGGAATCAGCGGGGGGGAGGGGGAAGCTCCCGCTCCCGGCTGTGCGCGCGACAAAAGCCCAGCGAAAGCAATCACCACGCCAAGGGCTATGGACAAAGGAAAGTGCGGAATTGAGGAAGAGGAATCAGCGCACGGGGGAAAGGCTGTACAATGTCTATAAAATGACACAAAAAAGGGGGATTTGGGAGGAAGGAAGAAAAAAAGCCAGAATTTTTTGGGAAATTTAGGAACCTAGACACAATAGAAGAGCTGTTGCTTCTCTCATTCTGGAAGCTGAATAAGGAGGATATTCTTATATGGAGCCTTATTTCCAGGCCAGAAAGAATTCAATAACACTTTCTACTTATATGGTATGGAAAATGTAATCAACTACTGTAATATGTAATACTCAAATGTAATATGAGTGATAATTCTTCCTAGAAGTTTCACATGGCATTGATGATAGGGCAGAACTACACAAAAGAAAACATTTACAGTATAAATATTTATTTTAATTATATTCTACCTTTCCTCAAAGAAACAGAAAGGAGTACCTGTATGTAGTTTGTGGCCAATAATCTCCTGCCCCTCTTAAAGGAAGTTGGAAAAGCAATTTCCCCTCAACATTAATTGACTGCATGTTGCAAATTTTGCAAGGTGAGAAGGAAACAGAATGAGAGTTTGCCTGCTAGAGAGGAAAGTGAAAGGCAATTAATGGTCATACAAGAATAAAAATTTGGCCCACTCTTGTTCCTTTTGCTGTCCAGTTGTTTTTTTTTCTTCAAGGAGTTGCATCTTCTATTATGTCTGTGTAAGAGAGCTAATTTTTAAAAATTTCCTTCTTAGAATACCTTAAAAACATAAAGTGGCCACACAGATCTATAGCCCCAGGAGAGAAGCAGTACAAATATCACTTTCTCAGTCCAGAGGAACTAGTGAGGATTTAGCCATGATCTTATGTTGTAAATGTTGGTATTTATCTCTCATTTCATTCTGTGCCTTTAATTGTTTTTTAATAAACCACAAAAGATCTTGAGCCAACAAGACACTTGGTTGGTTCGTTCAATTTAGTATGGGAAAAATCATATATTTTTTTATGCTTGGATCACCAGATCAAAAGCTCCCTTTCTCCCAGATATTTGTGGATTCTTCCTAGCTGAACTCAGTGTCATTTCTTTCTCATGAAACCAATCCTTCATTTTATCCTGGCAGAAGCTTAGCTTTTACTAGTATTCCTTTGCAAGTAGTTGTGAAACAAAAGTTCAGGAGGGTAGAAGACACAAAGTAGAAGCCAATTGCCTGCAGCAGAGGTGAGTCATAATCTCCATAGCACCTCTCACAGTTAGTGGCTGGGTTAATTCAGTAATCAGGTTCAACCAGCTATGCAAACAAGGCCACTAGATATGAATTCTGTACCATTCCCAGAGTATTTCTTAGTGCTTTCAGTGTACACTTCTTTCACTTTAAGATGTGCTGATTCCTTTAAGGCAGTGTTTTTCAACCTCAGCAACTTTAAGATGGGTGGACTTCAACTCCCAGAATTCCCCAGCCAGCATGCTGGCTGGGGAATTCTGGGAGTTGAAGTCCACCCATCTTAAAGTTGCTGAGGTTGAGAAACACTGCTTTAAGGTAACCTTCTTTACTTTAGATGGTGATTGTGGACCTGCTTCCCCCCAGTGGCAATAGTTTGAGTGATGCTGAGAGAAACAGATACTAGCTACTACTATAAAGGAAGAACGGTATTGATGCTGTTAGCTAGGGAAGATCTCCAATTTTGCCTCACTAATTTCAATTCAGTGCTTATGATGCAGTTTGGAGGGCATCTCTTTTTGACAGTGCATTTCAGCTTATTCACTATATGTATCCGCAGCTTGGGGTACAGACCATTGTGCTGTAATTGTGGGAAAATGCATTTAGGATGCTACCTAAGCATTTGAGCCTCTGCAGTGGTTTCTGTGCTACCTGCAGGCCGGCAGCATGATCCATCTGCTACCTCTTCTCATCTCTCCCCCTCTTTTCTATACATCTCTGGCTTTTTCCCTGAGATGAAGCAGGTGTTCTTGTAAGGCTCTCCAAGCTAGTAACCTTTTCTCTCTTGTCTTTTTTTTCCTCTGTTTTATCATTTGGCCTTTTCATTTTTTAAAGGTTCCTTCTTTTAGTGTCTGAATCATCCTTCTGACTAAGATCTTCCATCCATGTTGGAAGTTGGGAAATATGAATTGAAATTCAACTCATAGAAAGCTCCAGGCTAAGCAAATCAATTCCAGATTAGTGTTAATCAACAATTTTATATTTGGGGAAATGTAAAATTAAATTAGAGTTCTAAGATTAAGTATACTTTAAAAGTTCCACATTATTTAATTAGCTTTTGTGGTTTCTGCATTCCAATGATTTCTGATTTCTGAATGTTCATTTATTTATACAGCTTTGATTCCAATGAAATGTTAATTTTTAGTTTAACATTTTTGATTTATATGAATATTGTGTAAGATTTCTGGATTATTAAACAAACTGCATTCTGACTTAGCATGATATGTGACTCCAACATCATGTTATTGGTATCACACACCTGTATGCACACATATGATGGCAATCCTCCTTTAATCCTCCTGCCCCATCCTCCTTTAAGTCTAACCTCTGTCTTATGAAAAGCATTTCATCTTTGGCACCATACTGCCCTCAGATGGCAGGGGAGGGGGAATTACTATGCAGCTCTTTGCAGTCCTCTGACAGGAGAAATCCCGCCTGCCATGGTGGGATTCTACTTTTGATTACCATGAAACAGAATATTAGTCTGAATAAATGCATCTATTCATGCATGCAACCATTTTTAGGTCTGAGGCAACATCTGTGCTACTGCTTGCTATGTTCTGTTTATATCCTGGAGCAGTAAATCTGGCTGCCCTAAAACTGGCTGTGTTGCTGTCTACACAGCATGCATCATTCTAAAGGATGTGACTGGCTGAAGTCCCAACCATGCCTAATGTCATTTAGCACATAAAAAGCCACCTCCAGTTGGCATGCACAACTCTCTGGTCACTGTGGAGTCCTTGGGGTTCTCTGAGCTTGGTTCTTTTCTTGCAAACGTTTCGTTACCCAGCTAGGTAACATCTTCAGTGCTGAAATGGGATGAGGTTTGCTCTCTATCTGCTGTGGCCTGCTTTGCCAGTGCTGGTGGGGGTGGGGGTGGGGGTTCTGTTTTGCTCTTCTGGTAGTTCATTGATTAGCATGTGTTGACTGCTTGATTGTGTGCCTGGTGGTGACCTTTGCTTATCTGGGTGCTGATTGCTGGAGATGATTGCTGGTGACTGAATGCTGGTGCAGTGATCTTCTGGTCTTTTGTCTCTTTTGAATAGTATGTAGATGCTGTTTATCTCTGTGTCTGTTAATTGCTGCCTTGTCTGAATACCAGGCTTCCAAGAATTCTCTTGCATATTTGGATTTGGCTTGGTCTAAAATGCTGATAGTTTCCCAGTTAAAACTGTGGTTGAGTCTGTCCATGTGTTGTGCAATTAAGGAATTTTCATCATGTCTTCTGACTGCACTGCCATTTTTTTTCTTTCTTGTATCATACTTTTTAAATGATGATGATGATGATGATTCCCTGAAGTAATGGAGTGACTAGTTGACCTATTGACCACTAGGTGGAAGCAAAAGGTTAGAGTTTTTGGTTCTCAGCTGCCATCAAGTGGTCACCCAGATTTGTGCAGCTGCTGGATAAGTGCTGTTGAAGAAGTGGAGTTTGGGAAAGATGTTTAGCTATAGAGATTCATGTGGGAACCATGAACTATCCTAAGAACATTATGTGAGGAGCAGAAATGAGGAGCCAGGGAAGGGAGTTCCCTGCCATGCAAGCTACAGAAGTGCAAGAGACAAGTCCTTTCAATTACACTTTCAATGACATGCGTTTAATCAGGGACTGGCTAATTAATTTCAGGGCTTTACTGCAGGTAGACTAGTCAACTAGTAGACCAGTCCATTTAAAGAATTTTAAAAAGTGGCTGTGGTTTCTGGTGTTTCTCATGTTCAAAAGGATTGAGGGATGGGAAAAATGGTCAAACACCGGGTGAAAGGAGGCAGTTCCACAAGAAACTGACAGAATTAATTAGATCCACATGTTTACCAACACAGAACACAACATTTCAGGCCACCTCCCCCATTAACATCAACTCATCCTAAATTGCCTGCATGCATCCTTTGGAGGTGAGATGTGAGAAAACACCACTTCCAGAGCAGACCTAACGTCCTTGGGTTGACTTAGCTGCAAGTGGACTATGGATAAAGATGGTGGCATGCTGTCAGTCCTTTGAGGTAGACCAGATCAGGAAGCAGAAACCACAGGAAATATGAGAACTCTTACTTTATTGATCTAGGCTAGAAGGGTGAAATCTTGATAGCCTGTTTCTCTTATACAGAAGAAAATCAAGGCAGGCCAATCTTGAGTTTCTTCATCATTCCCTCCTGTCATTCTGGGCTAAGCTGCTGTTTTTGTAACTGCTGTTGCATATTTTCTCCAAGGCTATCTCCATATTCCTGTACACCTGCAAACTTGTCCTCCATGAATGGTTTATGAGCCATCTTCAACCAGACTGATGGCAGAGGGTTCCTTTGTCTTTTGTTGATTATGGTTGCTTCTCAAAGAATGTCCCACCCAACTAGGTAGTGCAGCAGGCATTCTTTTGGAGGCTGAGATGAGACACAGTTCACATTTTTGGTAGATGTGATGCAAAATGGGTGGGGTCCCATTGCCCAACTGGGCAACACTAGGATTTTCCATTTTTTCCCTTTTTTGGGGGGGTGCTTTTTTTTGCTCTTTAAGTGTATAAAAGCTATTTTATTCTGGATTTCTCATGTGTTTCCCACCTCATCATGTTGGAAAGTTTCATTGCTGACTTTTGGGAAGGCTTGAGGAGCTGCAAAAAAGAAAAAGGATGCTCCAGGACCATGGGTTGTCTTCTCCTGGTGTAAATTATTGTGCTGAGAGGAGAATGCCGCATAGATAACCATTTGGAAAAAGACATTCCCCAGGTTCATTTTTCTTCAAACATCAGTGCTTCAGCAAACTACACCAATTAAAATGGTATCCGGCAGCAGGGGGTATATCTGTTACATGCCTATGCTTGGGTGTTCATATACCAGCCATGAAATGTGTTGGCCTGTTGAGGTAAAAGCCACATCACCATTGCCTTGGTCCTTTTAGTTCCATAAGCTAGGAATTAAATATGGGACTGACTTGCATCCTACGTATGCTGTCCACTGTTGATTGAAGGCTGAGGGCCTCTTCAGAAGCCCATCCAGTCTGGAGGTGGGAGAAGCAAAAGGATGATGTGGCAACCACTGTCCCCTTCCAAAAAAACCCACAGCCCTGTGACTCAAACATCTTCCAATTAGTATTTTTGCTAGTGTTAATGGAAAAACCTCCAACTGGAGGAAATTTTCCATGATGTTCTTGTCAACTTTTTCTTCTTTTTCTCCTCCTAAGCCATTCATTAAAAGTTATAAAATACCTTGCTCAAGTGAAATGTTTTTCTCTCCTCCTTTTGATTTTGGCTTGAGCCTGGAACTGCTGCCAATTTAGCTAATTGGGAGTCTCAAGGCTTGACAGGCATCTAGCCTTCCTAGTGGTGTTTTTTGCAACAGCAGGCCTGATGTAGCACCTAAGGCTCTAACTCACTCCTGGTGCTGCTGCTGCAAATTTTGCTTCTCTTCCCCTCTCCTCGCTCCATGTATACTCTGTGTGTGTGTGTATCCTTCTAAAAAAGATGGCATATAGATGGCTTTTTATCAGATATGAGTCCAGATCTTCAGGAGGCTACTCCACAGTCAGAGATACTTATCTATGAAAAGGAATATTGAGTGTCCAATTTATCTGGTCCATTTCCATCCTCAAAATACCTATTAGAGCAGAGCAGGACTTTTATACAGTAGTTGGAGCCAGGACTTAGAAGAGCAAGCTGAAGCCAAAGAGCCAGCTAAATCAAATACATCAGAAATGCAAGCACCATGAAAATTAATGTGCTAGCAGGACAATTCCAAAAGGCAGCAAGGTGAAGATGAAAACTGCATTTCATTTAATGAATATTAAATTATTTAAATACAGCTGACATATTACTCCTTCTGTGTGTAATATCTAAAAATTACCAATCAGTAGGAACTTTGGATGGGTGATTTTTCAGGAGCTACTATGTATTTAAATGTTAGCTGTTCTTTATTGGTTAGATTCTACTTCTGATACATTCCAGCCCTAAAAATTGCTCTCCCACCCCCCAACCCTGCAACAGAAAGCTCCCAAAATTGGTTGTTTTGCCACTAAAATGTCGGTGGTGCTTTTTCAGAGCACTTTGAGGAGTGCAGGTTACCAAAACCTGCACCAAATAGAGGAGTTAGTAGAGCTTTTACAGTGAAAAAGTAAACACCTATTAAATATAGGCCCAGAAAGGCCTATATGTAATATTTTGAAACTGAAGCATGCCTGTCTGCTTATTTTTGTATATGTTGGTGTCTAGATGATACGGAATGGGAGAAAGGTGATGTTTGGTGTTGAGGTTGGTAATCAGAAGTTTAATTCATTAGTGGGCTGCTTTTCATTCAAAAACTGCTTTGGGAACAAAACTCCTGCTTGCTCCTTAAAGGGGTTATCAGGAATGCTGATAGATCACTTGCCTGAACAATGCTGTACTGTTTTTTTTTCAAGAAAATATAATTCTATCCCTTTCCTAGTAGGGAAAGGGTGATTGGAGAAAGAGCTGTTTCCCAAGTGAAAGACTACAGGATTCCACTAAAGAGCATTTATTTCCTTCCTTCCTTCCTTCCTTCCTTCCTTCCTTCCTTCCTTCCTTCCTTCCTTCCTTCTTTCCTTCTTTCCTTCCTTCCTTCCTTCCTTCCTTCCTTCCTTCCTTCCTTTTTCCCATTTATATAGCCGCCCATCTCATATATATAACCCTGGATGGCTTACAAACAGTTATGTGGGAGTGTGGAGCAGGGGTGTGAAACATGGACTCTCATCCCCAGAGGAGCGAAGAAGAGATAAGAGGATGAGACTGGCCCCTCCCTGAGGAATGCTAGTGATGTTTGTAGTTTGACCCTGGGAACGGCTCTCAGTCTGAGAAGATTCTGTAAATGGTGTGAAGCCAATTAAACCTTGCTGGATTGAATCTGTATTGTCTCCTGGAGTTTCCTGGGCTAAACCTGACAAGTTAATATAAAACAACCAAACAACACCATAGTTTAAAAATAATTTAAAAAGACAAAGACGTATTTAAAAAATCATTTTAAAAAATCATAAAAGTCACAGTCAAGGTAATCACATCTGCCAATAACATCAGTACAACCACTGTGCTGGCTCTAGTACATTCCTGTGTTCCCATACCTGTTGACAAAACCATGTTTTCAGGGTCTTTCAAAAGGCCAGCACGGTCAGGGCCAATCTAATCTCCAAGGGGATGATGATGTTCCACAGGATGGGCACCACAGCAGAAAACGCTCTCGGCCTGCCTGACAACACTGCCTGGCTGATGGGACCCAGAGCATGTCCCTCCTGCCAGATCTGATGGGATAGATGGATGTGATGGGGGAGAAACAGTCCCTCAAATAACCTGGTCCCGTGCCATGTAGGGCTTTCTAGGTCATTACCAGCACCTTGAATTGAACCTGGAAGCAAACTGGCAACCAATGTAGCTCATAGAGCAGAGGTATAAAATGCGCTGATCATGGAGCACACATAACTGTCCGCACAGCCACACTTTGCTCCAGCTGAAGCTTCCAAATACTCTTCACGGGTAGCCCCATGTAGAGTGCATTGTAGTAATCCATACAAGAGGTGACCCTAAACAAGGCTGCTGGATGGCTATCTGCAGATGCGATAATGCAGAGAAATATTGACATTTCGCTGCCCTTACTGCCACGAGGTAGGTCTTAATAGCAGCTCTGAATCGCATTCGGTCAGTTTTACTCCTTGTCACCCTCCAGAAATGCTCTAGGCATTTCTTTTCACCTGTTTCATCTCCCTCAACTCCTTAGTAAATTAAGGAGAATAACAGGATCCACAGTAGGAGAGAAGCCACATGGGCATGATCTGATCCAAAGCCTTTCATTCGAGGCAGCAGCCAGGGCCTCAGTCAGACCATGCAGCAGACTATCAGGAACCCCAAGCTCCTTCTGAAATCTAGTTGGTCCTGGGGTGGACCGGTCAAATGGGTCCAGCCTCCCTGCATCAGGTAGCAGCACCAGAGAACTCCATGGTCAACAGGGAGTGATCTGAAAGTTCCCCCAAATCCAGATCACACTCCCACTGCCCCAGTCAAAAAACCAGATCAGGCGCGTGGCTGTTGTCATGTGTCCGGCCCTGGATTACCTGGGTCAGGCCCATGGCTGTCATGGTGACCATGAACCCCAAGCAGCCTCAGACCCCACATCTACAGAAGACAGATTGGAGTCCCAATCCTTTCCATAAGCCTGGAAAACTCCACCTCCAGCCCAGCTATGGAGTCCAGGAGCTCAGGCAGGGAGGTTGTTACACAGCAGGGAGGCTGGAACAGCAGCAACAATCCCAATTGATCCCTAGAGTACCCTAACCCTAACAAACAGTGATCTGTGCGGCATGTCCCTGACAGCCAACAGAGACTGTCAGATGACAGTTGCCACTCCCCCACCACTACCCTGAAGACTTGGCTGATGCCACACCCAAAACCCAGCTGGGCACATTTCTGAAAGGGACCCGCCCCCCCCCCGCCACCCCCCCGCCACCAAGCCCAGCCAGGTCTCAGTAAGGCATGCCAGGTCAGCCCTCTCAGCTGTAATCAAGCCACAGATGAGGGCAGCCTTGTTACAGACCAACCTGGCATTAAGCATCAGCAGTCCAAAGCCCACAGCTCTAAAGGTCTGTGGAGCGGGAAATGGGGTTGAGGCCAGGAGGCCAGAACACAGCAGCAGAACAAAACACCGGGGCCACATTCCCCAAAAGCTGCCCTCCCACCTCTCCCACCATAACCGCCCCATTATTCTCTTCCTCCTCTTCTAAGATGCCTTTCAGCAGCATCTTCATTTCCAAGAATTACTCTGGGTTCCAGGCGGGTCTTTAAAAATAACAGTTCAGGGAAAGTCTGTACAGCCCACCTTCTGGAATTCTTTGCAATCCTTTTCTGAGCGGTTGCCCTAAGAAAGTTCTGTATTTTCACCCAGAAGCACAGGCTGGGCTGCATGTGCTTCCCTCTTGATCACATGACCAGAGGAGGAAGGGGGGGCTTAGAACTGAGCGGTCATCAGCATTCTTTCCCCTTGACATCCATTTTATTTTACTTTCTGTGCGGCCCCCTCTGGATCTGGCCCAATTTTGAGCTTGATCTTTCTTTGGCTGACCTCCCCACCCCAAATTTAGTGCTGCCTAGCTCTGTTTCTGGGGAGTTGTCCTGCTGGCTGACAGAGTCCTGATCCTCTTTGCGTAATGTCCTTCCAATTGAGTTGGAAAGAATTAAAATGTTGGGTCGCTGTAGCTCAGGGATGTGCCATCTCCCAAGAAATGGGCAAAGGCAAGCAAGGATAGCAGGACATGTCCTGCCAGAGGGAGGGTCTAGCAGGTGGCATTTTGGGGAATCAGGGCTTCGGAGTCCTTTAAGTCCCTTTGGCAGCTATTTTGTCAGTGGGCAGCCCTTTTGCAAAAGCATTCATAACTTGTTCTAAACTTCCAAATGTGCCACCCGTTCTAAAAGTTTAGAAGCCCTCATCTACAAAACTCCAAGTTCCTGACTTCTGTTGTAAAAAAAATTGTAATCCGTTTTTTATCTCTATTCCAGGAATAACTCAAAAGAGGAACCCCTTTCCCAAATATTTCCTCCCCCATCTTCCAGTCATGTTGATATTAGAGTCAATCAAAGTGGATTAAATACTACTTTAAATAACCATCTTTGCTGTATCTTTCTTTGCCCACACACATTTTTGCTTGCTTCTACATGTTCTGGGAACCATTATGCCTTCGTCACATCCAGCGTTTGGAAATTTAGGGGTTGAACAATGAGCAAATACTGGGAATAGATTCCTTTCCTGGGAAAAAATACCTTATTATTAAAAGGGAAAGTCTTCTGTAGTAAATGCCAAGTAATATGGGAAATCAAATCACAAATGGACCCTCTTGACCTTATAGATTAACAGTGAAATAGGAAAGGGGTAGTTTTTATGTCAGCCAAGAGACTCAAGAAACAGGAAAGTGAAGATGTTATCCTAAATGGAAGAGAGGAAAAATTCTAGACTGAACTTTTATGGCCCACCTTACCCTCCATGTGCAAGGCCTCCAAGGCCAAACTGTTGTTTCCGTTCCCATTTGGAAAGGATTCCATTGCTAAATGATCCATTAATCAACTTGGCATCCGAAGGAAAAAATATGACTTTGTGGCCACTGTTTCCTACTCAATGGGAAATTTTACTCTACCCTATTTCTCTGAAGAGGAAGTGAGGAAACCAGCCTTGTCTTTCCCTTCTGGCAATCTCTGGAATGGGGAAACATCCTTTTTCTGAATTGCAATAAGACCGGAGAGTATGGTTTTTTGTAGCCCTATGGAAAGCACCAAAAACAAAAATCGACGCTGAATCATGCCTTTATCGAAGTATTTGGCCATTCCTGCTGCTGGTACGTTGATGGACCTCTTTTTGTTAGAGACTGTAGTAGCCAGTCCAATTGGTGAGTCATGCAGAACTGCCTCCCCCAAAGCGTTGTCTTTATGCTACAGTTCAGTTTCCACAGAAGCAAACTGTAAGCTTTTGTGTCTCTTGTTTGCAAAAGTGGCAAAACACACTTGTCATCTTGGCTTTGGTTACAGTATTCCTTTTATTGGACATGGTATTTCCCAACTTTTTCCTTCAGATCAGCATTTTGTAATGACAGCTTCTGAGGATCACCGTATACTGCAATCTGGGTTGCATTGTAACAAGCCACAGAGATTTCAAAATAGCCATACATACTTCATGACATAATTGTGCAAATGATGAAATTTTGTCCTTGCGTTATTATGCCTGGCATAAGGACATAAGTTGTATCATCTGCATCATGACATCATCACACACGCAATATCATTTGCCTCCAACTGCCTCCCTGCGGATCCCCAAATTGAGTCAGCAACTTGAGAACTGCAGGCACCGTGGAACATCTAACCTTCCTTCAGATGATGTCCTTCAGACCCCTAAAATTAAATAGAAAGATAAGTGTATTCTTTTTTTATGAAATTAATGGAAACTTACAAGATTCTTTCCAGATTTGGGTATTCTAGTCTGATCTTGTGTGAGATTTCAGCTGCAATAGTCCATATCAATCTAAGAAGAACTGTGCTAGATCAGGCCAAGGTTCACCTTACAGTCCAGCATCTTGTTTCTCCCAGCATACTGTTACACACACTGCTCCCAGGTTCGGCTTATGGTCACCCACTCACACACTCACAGCCTGTTGAGGCACGCAGATCTTGTCAGCACCCCTTGCTTTCTACCTGGGTTTTCCAGATAGGTGCGGCTGGAGCAGACAGACACACAGCCCTGGTCAACAGCGGGGAAATAATTGGGGATACCCACAAATCACTTCCAACCGAACACTGAGGCACAAGAGGTTCTTTGTAGTACACGTAGACCCAGTGAATTTAAAGTAACAGCAAAACTTTACTGGTTGCAAGGTACATTTGCTCTTTCTCATACACACACACGCGCGCTCATCCACACTTACCCACGTCCTTCCCAACTAGGCTGCCAGGCACTAGCTAGAGGGATGGAAGCTGCCAAGTCTGGATCCAAAGGTGACTCAGATGACTCAGCTCAGACAACTCAGACGACTCCGGGCCCTGGGACCCCTTTTATCCCCAAAAGTCCTTGCTTTGTTGATTCACAAGTCTGGCAGTTGTTGATGGGATTGGGGTTTCCATGTGCTCAGGCCCAACTTTTTTTTCTGGTCCTTTGTTTTTGTCAGGATTAGCCCAGGAAACTCCAGGAGACAGTACAGAATCAATCCAGCAAGGTTTATTGGCTTCAGTCCCGTTACAGAAATCTTCTCAGAGTGAGAGCAATTTCCAGGGTCACCCTCCCAACCTCCCTTGCATTCTTTAGGGAGGGGCCAGTCTCATCCTCTTATCTCTTCCTCGTTGTTCTGGTGATGAGAGAACGTTCTTAACCCCTCTCGTTCTGACTCTCACAGTTTTTTTCCTTAATGACTTGCTTCCTCCTTATCTATCTCCCCGAAGGGATCCCATAGATAAGTTTCCTGGCTTTTGTCCTCTCTGCTTACGTGCCTGCTTCATCTTTAGGTTATGGCAGCTTCAGCCTAGTCTCACAGTACAACCAAATGTCTGGAATGCTCACAAGCAGAAGGCCTTCCCGCGGGTAGTATTTGGAGACATGCTGCCTTCAACTTGAGTTCTTGGCAGACCTATCCTTCATGAATTTGTCCAATTGCCTTTTAAAACCATCCAAGTGAGTGGCAATCACTGTGCCTTGTGATAACGAATCCCACATATTCATTATACACTGGGCAAAGGACAGTTTTCTTTTGACTGCTCTAAATCTCCTCTAAACCAGCTTCATTAGGTAACCTCTGGCTTAGTATTTGGAGGAAGGGAGAAGGTTTGTCCACTTTTTGATGTCCTGCATGATTTTATACATCTTGATCATGTCCCCTGCCCCCCCCCCCACTCCAGATCAGAAGTTGGGAGTTATTGCTTGAAAACATCTGATGCCACTCCTTTTAGTTTTATAATTTCCAATCTAGCAACTATAATCTGGGCTGATCAAAGCATCTAAGCCTTGGGCACAATTTGCAGTTAAATCTGTAATGGGTGCACTGTCACAATTTCTTCCCCAGTCCCATAGCTAAATCAGCACAGTGTGTGTAGTACCCGGCAGAGTCTCTTTTAATCTTGCCCGTTAGAGAAGTATTAGAACTGATGAGCTAATTGAAGAGTTTGAGTTATCCTAGCAGTTGCATCATGGCCTCCTTTCAAAACATTGTGTGCTTCTTCAGGGGTTGACACATTCTAAGCAAAATCATGGTGGAGGAAGCACCAAAGAATGTTGCACATGAGGGGACCTTCTAAAGAGGATCAGTTCAGGACTTTTCCATTGCATGGATCAGCTCTTGATTAAGAGTCAGCTTTTCTGGGCTATCCCTTCCTCCCACCATTGGTACAAATTGTCCATCCGCACTAAATGGATGTTTACACAGAAGGATGTGAACCATAATGAGATTTTTTTTTCTTTGTTTATTTAGCATGCCCTCGATTGTGCCTCTTTTCTGATTCTGAAGAAGTTGGGGTCAGGGTTTTCCTTTCCAGGGGACGGCAAGTGTGGGGTTGAATGTCGGCAATCCTCTCAACATTGCTGTTTTTGGCATTTTGCAAGCTCCATCTCCGGCCTTGAAATAGTTTATCCTTCTTACCCTTGCCAGATGACTATTGTTTCCACAAGTGGGTCTGAGATCCTCTTCTTGGGGACAGAGGCTGCCTTCCTTTCCTGTGAAGTGGGGGGAGAACAAGTCCACACCTACCACATAAATGTTATCTCAAAAGAAAAAGAGCTATATCCAAGTATTCTCTTTTTACCTTTTCTGGGATACCTTATCCTAGAACATCTATTTTTCCATATCATCCTTCTCCAAATTCGTGTCTTTCTAAAAGTCCCACTTCCTTTCATAGAATCATAGAATTTAAGGGCTGGAGAGTATCTTTCAAATCATCAGTCCAGCCCCTGCCAAGTCCAGACAAAATCTTTATCTTTTAAACTCATTGTTTCTTGTTTTATCTTCTGAGCCAACTCTGAACAATTCTGCCCTAGCTTCCAGCTATTCCTTCCAAGCCCTTCTCCATTTTTATTCCTGTCCTCTGGACATACTATAATTTGCTCAATGTCCTTCCTAAAATGTGGTCTCAGAACTGGAAACAGTGTTTAAAGTATAGTCTGATCAGTACAGAACAGAGAGGAACAATAACAAAGCAGTAGCTATTCTGGCTTAGATGGCTTAGTTGGCACAGCACACTAAACCAGGCTAAAATGGATGAACATTAGGCCACCAAATAGTTTGTTTAGGCATTGTATGTGATGTGAAGAATACCAGTTGTATGCTATTAACCCTGGTTTGGCTTGCCCTGTGAACCCAGTCAAAATTCTGTGTGGAGGCTAACCAACCAAAGCCGCATCTCACAGTAGTGGGAAGCACACAGTTGTGAATGCACAGCAAAGCACTATGGGGGAAACTAGTATCTTCTACCCTCTCCTCTAGCACTCCCCCTCCCCAGCTCTATAACTGCGTCCTAATGTAGTACTATCCTATAGAATCATAGAGTTGGAGGCACTGGAGCATCTCTAACAGATGACCATCCAGCTTCTGTATGAAGACCTCCAGCAAAGAGAATTTACCACCTCGTGGGTTATTCTCTTCCACTGGCTGATAGTTTATACGGTCAGGAGGTTCCTCCTCATCCCTAGCCTGAACTATTTCCTTGTAGGTTTAACCCACTGGTTCTGGTCGTGCCCTCTGGGGCAGTAGGGAACAAGGCCACTCTCTCTTCTGTGTGATAGCCCTTCAGATATTTGAAGACTCCTCTTGTACCTCCCATCACTCTTCTGTTCTGCAGGCTAAACACACCCAGACCTTCTAGTCATTCCTCATAGTCCTGAACTTCCAGACCTCTCACTGTCTAGATAGCCCTCCAATAAGCTTGTTCCAATTTATCACACTTTGTTTTCAACTGTGATACCCAGATCTGGAAACAGCACTCAAGTGGGACCCAATCAGGACAAAGCAGAATGGAATGATGACTTTCCATGATCTGGATTCCATGCATCAGTTAATGTATTCCAAGATATATGCCATAGGTTGGATGTTCAAGTGAAACAGAGATGTGCTCATCTATTTAGATGAGAAGAGACACTTCTACAAGCTCTAATTTTTATTACTTCATCATTAATTTCTTCCTTTCCCTTGCTAGGACAGTAGGTCACACAGCATCCACTCTCCCTGAATGTCGGTTCCATTATCTAGCTACTCTTCCTCTTGTTAGGAATTGTTTTCCTAATATTTAAAAGGAATCTGTGTTCCTGTAACTTAAATCCATTCTTCTGCATCCTGCAATATGGAACAATAGAGAAAACAAATCCTGATCTTCAGGGTCAGGTCACCTCTTCTCAGATAATTGAGAAGGCAGCCGTCATCTCCACCCCCACCCTAATCTTCTCATCTCAAGCTTCCTTCATAGGCTTAATTTATAGTGCTTTGATCATTCTCATAGCTTTTCACTGTGCCTGTTCCAGGTTTTCTTTTTGTGTGTGTGTGTGTGTGTGCCGTCAAGTCAGTTTTTGACTCCTGGCAGTCCCTGCAGTTTTCTTGGCAAAGCTTTTTGTCTCCTTCCTATATCTGAGAGAGAGTGACTGGCCAAGGTCATTCATCTGCCTTTGTGCCTAAGGTAAGACTGGAACTCACCGTCTTCCGGTTTCTAGCCTGACACCTTAACCACTACACCAAACTGGCTCTCTTTTCATCTCTTATAGTTTTTATAATGAATGTTTTTATACATGTATTGGTTTTTTAATTAAGTATTGTACGCTGCCCAGAGTCACTTTTTTGTGAGATGAGCGGCCATACAAGTTTGATAAATAAATAGATAAGTAAAATGTTAAGGAGTCAGAAACAAATGTGAGAATGACATTTATAGAAACACTAGTAAGGGCAGAGTTAAACAGAGATGCAAAAGCAGTGAGTTTGAGCCCTGTAAGAGGACAACGTTTTGAGATGCTGGCTTTCCCCTAGCACTGTGATTCAAGGGCACAGCTTAGCCTATTGATTAGTACATCAACTTGAATAGTATGAAAATACTATTTGTAACCTGCCATAACCTTCCAAATAGAACCAATTTAGTGTTGCATTCTTGGAACATGCTGGCACTTGAGGAAATGAGTTATCGTAACTGTACTATTATCAGAACATGGATGATCTGGATCCTCCTTATTACCATAATCTTTTTTTCCTTCTGATTTGCTGCCTGAATTGAATACTACATTAATGAACAAATGATAAAATCTATGTTAAGTAGCCAGACTGGAATCAGCATGTGGCAGTTCTGGCCTTGGACAGCTAAGGAAGGCTAAACATCTGGGTGGATAATATTTCTGCCAGCATATCATGGCCAGACAGGGCTGCCCGCCAAATGTTGGGGATTTTCCCCCACTATTGAAAAATATATCTGATGGAAGTTTAGACAATAGCAGAGAACATTGTGACGTGTCTCTAGAATTTTGCAGTTTTTGTGCTAGGCTTTTAAATCTCTGCTTGAAATGGGGTGGCTTCTTTTTAGAATCAAAAAAGAGTGTCCAGGAATCAGAAATGAAGCTTCTAACAAAGCCAAAAAGGGGGAATTCTAGTCTTTAGCCTGGACATCTGATTTCCTTCATAATTAATATCTGTGAATTGGTATGCCCCCAGCTGGTCAGCTTTGGGCATTACCTTGAGATTTCAAGACAGGGACAATCTTAGCTATACCAGCTCAAAAGTTACCTGCTTTACGCTCCTGTTGTGTCTACACAGAAGGTTCCAGCCTTTTAAGGAAATTGAAGGTACTGTAATGCAAGAAACACTCATATAAAGTAAGAGGTGAATAAAGAGACCTCTGGAATTCCAAAATGTTTCTTGGTTCTCTTTTGTGCCATTTTTCCAAAGAGCAGAAGGTAACGTAGACTAGAAAGTTCTTCCCTAATCTCCCCCACCTCATTTGTATCATCACATCAACACTGTAAGGGAGCTTGGGATGAGGGATGGGGTCAGGTCATGATTGTGATGGAACTGAAATCTGTACCTAGTCTTCACTTTAGCTGTTATACAGACTAATGGAAAACAATTTTATTTTCATTGCGTTACTTCCACCAAGTCAGACCAATTCTCCTGAGTTCCCAAAGGTTACACTAAAGGCTAAAATGGGGCTGGTAGTTCCTGGTTCAACATGTTGTGGGAATCTGGCCATGTATTAAGCTATAATATGGTCTTGGCCAGGGATGGGGTAGAATCGCATGCTCTGTGAACATAGCCATTATGTTCCTATAACTTAAGTTTAATATATTGTATGAGCTCAACCATAATGCCACCTCCAATGGGGGTTTCTAGCATCTTAGGAACTTTCCCATCACTTGCTGTATGATCTTCCCCCACAGTAAAATGTGTGTGCCCCTGGAAGCCAGAAATATATACCTGTACTGGTAGAACTGGAAATTGGCAGTGTTTCCACATCCATTGTCTTGATAAAACAGCTGTGGTTTTCTTTTCCATCACCATGTCATTTTCTCACAAGACTAACCATCCCCATAGCTGCTTAACTTTTTACCTGCTTAGGTTTTGGAATGGGGAGCGGGGAGAGTAGAAACCCTTAGGGAAGTAAAAGAGCCAAGATGTAGGTGACAAAGTAGTGTAAATAGCAAGTTTCTGACCTGCCACCCCAACACCCACCTGGTAATGGAATTATCTTAAATTTATATTGGATAATTGCACCACTTTTCTACCTGTGTACCCTCAGAGCAACCTGCATCAGAATCTCTTCAGAAGTCTGGGATCCAGGGTCCAGCCTGCAGACTAAGGAAGGGAGAGGAATGTATTTTGCATTTGCTAGAAAAACATAATTTATTCAGATCAGTTCTGGGGGCATTAACTGAAGTTAGTGAAAAGTTTTGATTTGAAGCTGCAAGCATGGATTCCTTCTCATTGTCAAGTCTTCTGGGATTTTTTTCCCCCCTTCTCCTTTTTTATTGTTTTGTTTTTAGGGAAGAAGTTTCCTCAAGTTATTCTGGGCCCCTGCTGGAACTGTATCTTTATGCCTTTGCTTAGGATAAGGTGGTACCAGTGAAATTTGGCACAGGGCAAGAAAAGCTGTGCAGAACTCCTGTTGGCCTGCCTGCAGTTTCACTGCCCTTTTAACCCATCCTGTGCTTCAGGGGAAGGACTGAAAATATGCAGGGATAGAAAATAAGTGCTAATAATGATAATAAGGAAACATCATCTGACAATGGGATGACCAAAAAGAGAGCAGCTTAAAGAGCTGGGTAGGAGGAAGAGACACGGGAAAGAGGATTGGGGCAGGAGGGCAAGATTGCAATCTTAAGGCCCATTGATTTCCAGGGGGGTATTCTAATTATGAACATACCTGTATCAAATTCAATACCTTGGGCAGTGAGGCCAAAAAGGGCTTCCACCAAAAAGGACAAATTTGTTGCGCTTTTACTCAGAGAGTACGACCTTGCAATGTCCCTGCATGATATCCAGCTCTGGACATGCCTCAAATCCATGAACTTCTGCAGTAACCCAACAGGCAAGAAGGGTGACCTAACTCTGCAGCAACTTTTTGCATAGAAAAGGACATTGCTGTTCAGCTGCAGCTGAGGCAGAGATAGAGAGGAAGGGAGAAAGTCATAAAGTGGTTTGAACTCAGACATAATCTGCTCACGCATTAATATGCAGGTTGAGTTCACCTAACACACTAGCATAGGCTGAAGATAGGCCAGTTGATGAATCAGCATGAGCCAGCCATCAGTTTCATCCCTGATGTGCTTCACTGGTTTGGGCATTTGTTCATGTTTCACTGTTTCATTAACCAAGGTTTTGTTAAATTGTGAGAACCCAGCCAGATAGAGAGAAATTATTGGTAAATTCTCCATCTTAGCCTGTAACTATACCTCCCAAATATAAAGATTATCCACTCTATTCTATAGTGAATTTTTTTTTTTGAAAAGTTCTACTAGTCTTCCTGAGCTATTATTTTGTACTTCTTGGGCATCTGTCATGTTTCTAATAGAAAAAGGGAGATTCCATCTGCCTCTGCTGTCCACTGTGGTTTTATCATATCTTGCTATTCAAAAGCAAACAAAAAGTAAAAACAAGCAAATAAGCAGCAGATACAGGACTTCATGTTCTCTATCACTCATATAAAAATAAAGAATTGAAACAGCAACAACAACTATTTAAATAGGAGGACAACTTTCAGCTGAACATCAGAAGAAATATGTTGGCAGTAAGAGAGGCTGTACAGTGGAATCCGGATCTCACTCACACTAGCCCGAAACCCTTGGATAGAGTTACTCACATTGTGGATCTGAAGCAGCAGATGGACTAGGCCCTCTGAGGACTGTCCCCAAGTGGGATTCAATCACTTTGGAAGAGATGCTGCCTCTATCTTACTTACCCATTTCAAAGAAAGCAAAAGACGGCCAGGAATTCTGACCGTCGCAGTTTCAGAAAAATCTGGGGAGTGCCACGTTAGAAAAGGCAGGTTTCCTGGAGCCAAGAATCTGAGTCTGGGCATTCATTCATTCATTTACAAGCATTCCTATGCTGTAAGAATGTTAATCAATACTCAGTAATGCATACAATAATTAGTTGCCCAAAACCCATCATGGCAGGATTGTTTTGATGAAGGAAGGTGCCTGGCACATCCTGGGTGTGCAGTGTTTCAAAGCAGGGTGGGGGGCCATTACAGAGAAGGCTTGCCTTTGGGCCCTTGGTCCTTTGACCTCTCATGGGAGCAGGGCCCTAACCAGCCTCTCCTTTCTGGAACACACAGCTGGGCTGGGCAGCTTCAGCCTGGAGGAGATGGTTCCAAGGTAATCCAGAGCCAAGCCATCTAGGGCTTTATAGGTGACAGTCTTCCCTGTAGGAGTAAAGAGAAACATCTTAATCAGCTGTTTGGATTTTCTGTATCAAAGGCAGCGTAGACTAGACAGTCTCCCCTGTTGAGGAAGTGATGAGGTATTTAATTCTCCCATCTTATTGTCTGAGTCCCTTCTAACAATACCTAACTAAATCTGCAATTGACAGACAGCATTTGCCTGTGGAGAAGCCGCATTTGGGCTGATTGAATGTTTTTCGTCTTACTTTGGGGTTTTTTTTAATGTTTTTTTTTCTTGGCACTGACAGCAATCTATGGGGCATTTTATTATTTTGCCAGTATGTTTTTTCAACAGACTAATCGACAGAAGAAAAAGTGTACGGACATGCAGCAGAATGAACAATATAATGTAACCACAAAATTAATGATTACAGTAATTAGGAAGAAAAATAATAAAAGGGTTAAAACAAAGAGGGAAAGCCTGGAAAATGTTGTTAGAAAAACAGCTCTGAGAAATGTGACCATATTGCTTGAAAGTCTTTTTCCTTGCCTTTTGTCAAAATAGTAATGGTAACTCTTCCAATTGTTGACAACGAACACATATTGCTGCAAATCAAATGTAGATTTCTTCTTCCAATATTGGATAATAATTATTTTAACCAGCCCTCATGAACCCTAGGACTGAATTTGTATTATTGCCACATTTGGGGCTGAAATCAACAGCATTAGTAGTATGAGTTTGAAATCTGTTCCTGTTTGGGAATGATGCATACATTCTTGGCTAAGTCGCTCATAACTGGAATCTAGCAAAAAGTCATCAGAGGTGAGTACTGGAGGCACAGGAGAGTGTTAACTTTAACACACACACACACACACACAAACACACACACACCAGTTTGAAAATGAAACAAAATGCCTAAGAAAATACTACAGTAAGGATTCTGTCATAGGGGAGGAGGCTAAATGAGAGAGGGATTGCTTTCCAATAAGAGCAGGGTGGGCAGTGACATCCCCTTTAGATTTAAGAGTTGTTGGTGGCCAGAGTTTGGATCAGATGAAGAATTAGCAGCATAGCTGGAAGGAAGGAAGGAAGGAATTAACTCAGACCAGGATTGGTTCTTGTGTTAAGAGATATCCCTGAGTGAAAGAAATGACAGTGATTTCCCTTGCAGTCCTGTTCAGTTTGATCTGCTGCAGCTGCAGTAAGTCAGATATTCTCTCTCTCTCTCTCTCTCTCTCTCTCTGTGTGTGTGTGTGTGTGTGTGTAAAGAGAGAGTGGGTCATATATTTATAGATTTTTTTCCAAACATTCAGTTCATAAAAGCATCAATTCATATGCTTTTAGCTAATCTGAACTTAGTTGTGTGGAGATGGGGGGAGGAGACACAAAAACAGAATTGCAGTTTGCAGCACACGATTAACTTGGAAGATATGCCAGCCGTTCTGGTGTAGATACATTCTGAATGAAAGAAAACTGGACAAAAAGGCGATAAATGTGTATTCACTGTATTGACTGCTTGCCATTTTGTTGCTTTGTTGCTTCAAGTGCAGAAACGGAATCAGAAAGTTTTAGGTTGGGTTTGCACAACACACTTTGTTGTAGAATGAACTCATCTTCTGGGTCTGCATACTTCACTAAACCATCAATTAATTCTTCTAAAGCTTGTCCAAGACCCATTTCCCTATGATTTTCATCCCTAGGTCTGCCCTCGGGAGCAATGAAGGACCAGTCTTTACCTTTGGCATAGCAGATCTTCAGATATTTCAAGACAGAAAGGCAGGATATAGGAAGCAAAGAATAAGTAGATGCTGCATTCCATAGATTAACCCAGGATCTCTTGCATTGCAAAGGATCCTTCCTGTAATTGCTGGCAGATTGGAGGTATTTTGGGGGGTGGGGAGAGAATTCAGGAAGAATCTGGGTTGAAACCATCTAACATTCAAAATTCCAAAGCAGGTAGAGAACATGGGGTTGACTCCTTACAACACAATGGCTGGAAAGTGATGTTGGTTGCTGTCGAGCCCAGTTGGGGAAGACATCTCAGTGCCTAGAGCTAAAGAAATTATTCATTTGCCCCAAGCAGGTCATCCAACTTCCAAGCCCACCATCCAGCCTCAGAAGCCACTGGTGAAACATGGAGGCACCATTCAACTGATCTGTTCTATGGATTGTCCTGGTGCAGAAGTGCAGTGGGAAGGCCTGGACACCGACTTGGGGAACATCGTTTCTAACCACACAAAGAGCATCCTAACGCTGACCAATGCAACCATTAACCTGGAGGGGACAAAGATGTGCTCAGGACGGTGCCATGGGACATCCACTCTGGCAAAGGTGGAGTTGAATGTATATTGTAAGTTCAAAAAAAAGCATCTGGTGGGTTTCTGTTCTTGGACGTATTTTGGAGGGGAGGGGAGGGGGAGGAGGAAGGGAGGAAAGAAGGAAATCACTTCTGCATTCTTGTGTGTGTAGTCATGAAAACTCAACCTTGACTCAAGGGCATCTTTAACATTTTTGGAATGGGCAGTGATTGGGCAAATCTCTTTTGGGGGTTGTTGCTACTATAATTCCTAGTAGGACCTGTAATTATATTTCTAATGCAATAATCCCAGTCCTCTGAGTAGATTCCTATGTTTCCCGAAACAATAAGAAAAAAATGGCATAAGAATAACATTATAGTTAACACAATGCTGTGCAATTAATCAATAGCACAGAAAACACACCATCCCTCTTCAGGATGGAGTTGGCACTTAAAAGTGCATGGGAGTTCCTAACCTGCATCCCCTTTCTCAGCTTTTCCAGACACTTTGCGGTTGGATTCCCAGCCCAAGACGCTGACTGCTGGGCAGCCTGCTCGCTTGTTCTGTTCCATGAGCCACGTGTACCCTCATGGTGCCCTTACGATGAGTTGGTTCCAGGGAGATGAGCAACTAGAGGCATCGAAGGAGACAGAGGAGGAGGAAATGGAGGACGCACAAGACCAGCTGTTTGTCTATCACTCTGAACTGGAGCTCCCAACTGTTGCAGAAGATGTAGTCTACAAATGCAAGGCAACTTTGGAGGTTGAGCAACAGACATTTGTCCAAGAAACGGTTGCCATCACCATCGCCAGCCCCAAATGTAAGTTTCACATGCAGTTGACATCTTTCCTCAGACTTTGAAATAGGGGCTGTGCCAAATCAGCATTACAGGTGAATCTTGCAGTTGGAGAACTTGCCTCTGTTTTAAATACTTTCATTTCTATCCCAAATTCCACTGATTAGTAACTTTCCAAATAAAGTACCACTCATTTGCAGTTTTGCTTCTTTTTTTTAAAACAACAGCCAAAAATTAACTAGCTAAATCTAACTCAGTTCTAGTTGAAGGAGTTGCCCCTTGCCCCCATGGATTCATCTAGCAAAGGAGACCTAAAGTCTTAAAACTCTCTCTCTCAAAGATTCTAAACATTTGGTTTACAGCTGCACAGGAGATTCTCAGTGCTACAGGGAGCCCCATCCTTTCTCTCACATCTGGAAGGACAAGCCAAACAGCTGCTCCAGAGCTACCAACCACAGCTAGCTGGAAGTCGTCATTTGGGACAAGCACTAGCCTTCTCCCTCTTGTTTCCACCAAGCATCCCACGTCTGGAGCATCTGTGGTTATAGCAACAGCCACCCCCACACTGGAATCCCTAACCACAGATAACAGCTCCATCACAGTGATGAGCAGCTCCACTGGATCGTCTTACCCAACAGGTAACCCTCTTGCAGAGCTATGGACAAACTCTCCAACATTTGAGACAAGGTCCATAGTCACGCACAGTTCCATCTTGAGTTGTCACTAAGTTTAGAGCCTTCAACCAAACTCAAGATTGTTTTGCATGTCCCTCTCTTAACAGACCAAGAATTTACTACCAAGCCTCTTTCCACAAGCAACTATTTCCTGACAGAAGCGGCCACGAAAAAACCAAGAGACCCCTGCCACCCCATTATCGTACCTATGCCTGCCCAAGGAATCACGGGGGACGCCCTTCGCATTACATGCCAGACAATAGAGTGCAGCAAAGACATCCAAATCCAGTGGGTGGAAACTCCAGTGGCCCAATCACAGTACCGTCTGGAGGAAGCTGAGGGCCAGTCGACCCTGATGGTTGAAAGAGTCAGCTTGGAGCACCAGGGTGTCTACCGATGTGTTGTGATTGCCAGCCAACCCCAAATAGCGAGCTTACCTGTCTTCGTGTCTGATGGTGAGTGAGCTGAAATTGCACGTTCAAAACATTGGGTCAAGAGTCACATTGAGTTTACACTAGGGTGGAATCTAGAGGAACAGGGACAGAACAGAAATCTACAGTGGCACATGATGCCTGCGTGGGGCCTTAGGCAAAATAAAATTTAGAGGCCCCTGAAGTTTTGACACAAAAAAAATTGATGTAGTACCACAGAGGAATAACAGGGTATCTTATAAAAATGCCGTTTCAAATATTAAACATACTGGAATCCAACACAATCATAACAATAATTGCACTTTTCATGCTTTTTGTGATGAAAAATTATGTATCAGTTGATTATAATTGATATTTTTTGTAACATCATTTTCAGTATACATTGTAGCTATATTACTTAATTTTATTATTTTTATTTTATTTATATTTCAATTTAGACACCGCCCATCTCACAAGAAGTGACTCTGGGCAGTTTACAGTAAAAACAACAAATAAATATCAGTTAAATAGAATAAAAATAGTATAAAAATACAATAAAACCAAATACATACATAAATAATAATATCTTCCAAGATGCTGGTGATTGAAAAGATATTAACATATGAGAGCATCTTCAAGGTGCTGGCCACCCCCAGAGTTGGTTGCCCCTTTTCGCGCCCCATGCAAGTTGGCAGAGCCAGGTCTTGACTGCTTTCCAGAAGGACAAGAGAATTGGGGCCTGCCTCATCTCTGGGGGGAGAGTATTCCATAAGGCGGGGGCCACGGCAGAGAAGGCTCTCCTTCTGGGCCCCACCAGTCAACATTCGTTTGTCGACAGGGTCTGCAGCATACCCCCTCTGCTGGACCAGGTGGGACAGGTCGATATAATGGGGGTGAGATGGTCCTTCAGGTAACCTGGTCCCATGCCATGTAGGGCTTTAAAGGTGATAACCAACACCTTGAACTGGACCCGGAAGCAAACTGGGACCCGATGTAGCTCGCGCAGCAAAGTTGTGACAGGTGCCATCTTTGGGGCACCCGAAATTGCCCATGCGGCTGCATTTTGGACCAGCTGTAGCTTCTGGATACTTTTCAATTTGCTTTGTCATGGTGGAAGTGTACATGTGTGAGTGTCCAATCTCTATTAATAAATTAATTCAATAAAAGCTAATGCATTTTGCTTCATCTCCAACCAATAAAAGTAACTCAAATGAATTCCTGCCCTAAAGTTTTGCATGTTTTTTAAAAAACATTTTAAGGAAAAATGGTTAACATTGTTAATTGTAAAGTTTTGTAAAATTTTTTACGAACAATACCATTTACATTAAAAAAAGTATGTACTTACATGATTAAAGAAGACATCAGATCACACTAAATCATGGAGAAGTATAATTTATGTGCATAGATATTTAATATTTCGTATGTACATACACCATGTGGTTTTGTGTTTAAACTCCCCTTTTTGTACGCACAAAATGGTACAGTCCAACCATGCCACACCATTGGACGTCAGGCCATTAAAAATTCAAATAATAACTGTGGAACACAGAGGGGCAGACTTGGCACACCACACAAAGGCTTGTTAACCTGAGGCCCCAGAGGTTGCTTCTGGAAATTCCTGTTGATTCAGGAAAGCTGGAGACGCCCTCCAGAGGCATGTATGTGGCTGGATAGAGATGCTGGAATGACAGAACCAGTTTCCGAAAACATGATTTTGGGGCCCTTCTTTTTGGGGGACCCTAGGCAAATGCCTACGTTGACTACAGTATAATATACCACTGGAAATCAATGGAGCAGTGGAGCCAGGATGGACATTAGAGGAGGAAGGGTATGGCTGGAGTAAAAACTGGAAGCCAAGGACTGGCTTTTTCCCTTTAAAGCAGTGTTTCTCAACTTTAGCAACTTTAAGATGCATGGACTTGAACTCCCAGAATTCCCCAGCCAGCCATGCTGGCTGGGGAGTTCTGGGAGTTGAAGTCCACGCAGCTTAAGCAGCCAAGGTTGAGAAACACTGGTCTTATTTTGTGCTTAGCTCTGTCAGTGCATCTGGCGGATACAGCTGAAGATACCAGTAAGAACGGAAGCCGATTCTAAACTCTGGAGGTTGCTCACCTTAGTCTCTTACGCATCTGTAGACAGAGAAAGGAGAGGGGATCTTAGATGATGGACGCATCTGTCTTTGCATACAATAATGATTACCATATTTTTCCGACTATAAGACGATACTTTTTTCTAAAATCCTTACCCTAAAAATTGAAGGGCGTCTTATTTAAGGAAGTCAGCCGAAGAAAGAACCTGGTTGCAAAACTGCCCATGCTTTGTTTCTGGAGACGGGCTTTGCTAGCCTCCAATCAGGAGTGAAATAGCTTGTCTCCCAAACAGACTTCCTCCAATCACGAGCCTTATGTAACTGGTGTCAGCTGATGCTGAACAAACCAATTAGAGGAAGGCTTTTGTAGAGAGAAGCTAGTTTCACTCGTGCTTGAGAATGGAATCAGTTATGCAAAAGAACCTGGAAACAGAGCTGCAGAGAGACGGTTTGGACCTCCTCCCACCGAGTGTAGCAGGTAAATGTTAACTAATTACTAAATAAAAATGTGTTCTGCACTATCTTTAAAATATTGATTTCTTAATTTGGGGTTGGAAAAATGGGGGTCGTCTTGTACATGGGGGTGTCTTATTGTCGGAAAAATACGGTATATTGTTTGTGCACCTTTCCTTTTGCAGCCCCTTTCAACAGAGATTCCCTGTTCATCATCGGAGCCACTGCATCCCTCTTAGGGCTGATCATCGCAGGCTACACCTCCCATCGCTGGCGGCAGTGGCGGCAGCAGTGAATGAGCAAAGGGCCAAAAGCTCCCGTCCGTCTCCTTGGCTAGGCCCTCTCTGCCCCTTGGACTTCTGGCCAGGCCGTGAAAAACTATTCTCTGGCTTTTGGGAAAGACCTTCAAGGGCTCTCCAGCGACCAAGAGGGGCTTTGCAGACACATTGCCAGGATTTTCTGCACTTGTCAAGGTCCTAGACTTGGACATGGAAGGCCTGTTTTCAAGCCCCTGCTCAATGGGGAAAGTCATTCGCCCACTGGCAAGGCATGAGCCATACCCCGCAGAACTGGCAGCTGGATCTGTCTCCAACTTCCGTGTGAACTCAGTGGAACTCTAGGTTTGAATTTGGGATGGCCCTGCAAAGCTGCCCGATCAGCTGCTACAGTTTTGAACACTGAAGGGAGAGTAAATCAAATGCTGTTCTCTCCCTCTTTTTCTGCACATCCTGAACCTACAACAGCCTTTCCTCAAATATGCACTTTCTGAAAATGGCAGGGTTTCTTCACATCCAGCCAGCAGGAAGCTTGTTTCAGGGAAGGGCTAGGTTTATCTTTGGGGCTGGTGAGCATATTGGGAATGTTGAGAGCCTGATGTGGGTGCTCTCACCAAGTGGCTATGGGGCCTATCACACAATGTTGATTTCCCAGGTGAGACTGGTGGTGGCCATCACCACTAGATGCCCTCTACCATCCCTGCTTACCTTTCTGTGTTGTTGCAGGTACACCTGAGTGAGTCCCAGTCAGGGATTCTAACAATTTCATTGCTTGGTGAGATGTAACAATGAGAAGCTCCTGTTTTGTTCTTGTTCCAGCACTAGAACTGCAGCTGGTTAATAAAGATAAAGCCAACTGCAAGCTTCTTAAGGAAAGTCCCATTCCTCCCCAGACACCAGGAAGACTGTTAGAAAAGACATCAGAAGGTCTCACTTTAACACACATGGGGATAAATTGGTTCTAAAGGGGAGCTAGTTCAGTTGATGGAATTCTTGTAACACCCTCCCTTTTCTCCCAATAAGTTTTGCTAAAGAAAACTCTGCAAAAACACACTTCTGCTTCTAGGTAGATGCTGGAAAGGTTGCCAGCGAGGGCAGGGGTGGTTAGGAATGCAGAGACTCCGGAATCCATCAGGCCAATCCTGACCTCTGCTTAGGTTGCCTTGCAGGGTGTTTGTGAGACTATAAAAGCAACGGAAAGGACAGAGCCACCTGCAACGCTGAGGAACCTTAACTCAGTATTTCATGAAATGCTAGCTGGGGTGATATGCAAGAGATCTCTACATAACCAGAGGGCACCCCATCCCGTCTCTCTCAATAAATCTTACTAAAGAGACTTGGACTTGAAAAAGAATCACTTTCCCTTTAAGAGAGTTGCCAAAGAGCCAGACAAAGCCGGTGGGATCTAGAACGTCTGTCAGAATGACCGTATTTCCTCTTCAGCTTTTCCCTCATCTAGAATTGTGCTGTAGGTGATTGATTATGTGCCATTAAATTATTGTTCACTGTTAGCGGCCACGTATTTTTCTCCATGATGATCTACCCCTAACCTGGTTTTTCAGGTCTTCCAACAACACATCCATGGACTGTGACTGAGTCCCTCCCCCTTGCTGCTGGTTGTCCTCTTCTCTTTCCTTCCACCTTCCCCAGCATTACGGGCTTTTCCAGGGAACATGGTCTTCCCATAATTTGTCCAAAGTAGGAGAATTTGAGCCTGGTCATTGGTGCCTTGAGTGAGAGCCCTGGTGTGGAATCAAAATGCAGGACCCAAGCAGATAATCAAGGCTCACTGCAGTGTTTATTACATAAACAGTATGTACTGGAGGGGACCCCACCAAAAGGATAGCGAGAGCCACCCCTCCAAACAAAAAAGATGAACTGATATTTTTACACTTCAGAAAAGGGGAAAATGATGCATGAGTACGTATTCCTAAGCAAGGAAACAAGCAGGTTACTTCTTCTGCTATCTACTGTCTTCAAAGAAAACGATTGAGTGAGAAGAAACAGGTCAAAAGGAGGGTGCTGTGGAATCAAAACGCAGGGCACAAAGGCAAAATAAT
This sequence comes from Liasis olivaceus, assembly GCA_030867105.1. NCBI lineage: Eukaryota > Metazoa > Chordata > Lepidosauria > Squamata > Pythonidae > Liasis > Liasis olivaceus. The sequence goes on from CM061349.1 coordinate 7,613,328, forward strand.
CGAGGCTTCACTGCAGTGTTTATTAGGCAGGACGTACTGGAGGGGGGACCCACTAAAGGTTAGTGGGAGACACTCCCCTGCAGGCAAAATGGATGCCCTGATGTTTATACACTCCTACAAGAAGGGGAAGGGAAAAAGAATGCATACTCATACATATTCCTGTGACGATGCAGGCGTACCTAAATAAGCAATACTTCTCAAGTTACTTTCTGCCCCTGTTATCAGCTATCTACAAGGAAAACAATAGCGTCACAGAGAAGAAGAAACAAATTACTTCAAGGTGCCAAATGCCAGGAAGAAGGGCATATGGGGATGCTTGTGATAAGGAGTTTGCAACCAGCCTAGTTTACACCAGCTTCAAGGGTGCTGCACGTTCCTTTATGTTTCCATTTTATTAAGGCGATCACATTCATCTGAGGCCTCTAAAAACTTGCTTCACCCCAAAACTTGCTTCTTTCATCCAGAAGTATATTTCCCTCACAGTGCAATTCACCGTGCCAAATGCCAGAAGGACGTCCTTTACTGGCGTCCTGAGGACAGATTCATGCGTTATCATGGGAATGTTCTGATAAGATTTGCAACAGACTGGCGTGAACTAGACGATAAGCTGGCTCCAAGGTTATTGCGAATTCCTTGTTTCAGTTTGATGTAAACCCATTCATCTGAAAACTTAATTTTCCTCACCCTGGACTGGTTTGTTCGATGATCCGTTTGTTTTCTTGGCTGTCCGTGGGATTCTTTAGTGCAGCAGGTAAAAATGTAAAATGCCTGATTTTAATTCATTTCCATTTAAACTTGAATATGAGCAGCTATGCATTTTATCATCTCTTCCTCCTGTTACATTAACAATGACTTTTGTTTTTAATATGTAATGTGATCGTTGCAAATTAGCAGTTTTAAGAGCCAGGGAGGTCTTGTGGTTAAGAAGTTGGATTAGGTTGTGGGGAGGGGGATCTTGTTTCAAGCCATGAAAACTCCTTGGGCAAGTCTGGGCCCTTCTCTTCCTTTGCCTCTCCCTTTCTTTGACCTACTTCTCAGGATTGTTGACCCAGGAAAAAATGGAGGACAGAGTGCTAGGGATACTACCTTGAGTTCCTGGAAGCAGGACATCAGTTTAACAAAGTTGATTGCACCTTTTTGGAGATACCTGGACCTGCGTCCACATCCTCAGGTTACTCTAGGCCAGTGTTTCTCAACCTTAGCAACCTGAAGATGGGTGGACTTCAAGGCTGGCTAGGGAATTCTGGGAGTTGAAGTCCACCCATCTTCAAGTTGCCAAGGTTGAGAAACACTGCTCTAGGCAATGCTTTTCCTCCTCCTCTCCTTGATGGCACATCCTCCTCCTCATCAGTCATGGTTTGACAATGCAGGCAATTTGATTTAGGAAGCATACCTTGCATAAATAAGCCATGGCTTATTGTGTTGTATGAATCTAGCCACAGAAGGGAGCAACAGGGTGCCTCTAAACACAAGTTCAGCCCAAAACAGGACCAATCTTGGTTCCCCTGCCCCACTTACCTCATTTAATCAACTGAGTTTTAGAGTTGGAGGAAAGCCTCCTTCTTGCTCCCCTTAGACAGTGTTTCTCAACCTTGGTAACTTGAAGATGGGTGGACTTCAACTCCCAGAAGGTGAAGTCCACCCATCTTCAAGTTGCCAAGGTTGAGAAACACTGCTCTAGGCGATGCTTTTCCTCCTCTTCTCCTAACTGTCAAGCTCAGCATTGTGGAATTGCTCGCTAGCAGACAGACCAAAGCACGCATTTCTTTGTGCAGCATGCAATTAATATACAGAGGTCTGTTATCAGAAGGTGTAGACTGCTAGGTACGTTCATTGAAGGCTGACCTTTCATTCAGTCATGGAATCTGGTCTGATTGCCAATATGAAGGCAACCAAAGGCGATGACTTGGCTCCCAGAACATTCCCAGTCTATTACCAGGGAGGAACTTTGGGAGACTGTGAGACTAGGCTGAAGCTGCCATAACCTAAAGATGAAGCAGACACCTAAGCAGAGAGGACAAAAGCAAGGAAATTTATCTATGAGATCACTTCAGGGAGGTAGATAAGAAGGAAACAAGTCATTAAGGAAAAAAACAAAGGACTTGAACCAGACAAAGGAAGTTGGGCCTGAGCACATGGAAACCCTCCCCCCAATCCCATCAACTTGTAAATCAACCAAGCAAGGACTTTTGGGGATAAAAGGGGTCCCAAAGCCCACCCACTCTGAGTTGTCTGAGCTGAGTCATCTGAGTCACCTTTGGATCCAGACTTGGCGGCTTCCATCCCTCTAGCTAGTGCCTGGCAGCCTAGTTGGGAAGGACGTGGGTAAGCGTGGATGAGCGTGTGTGTGTGTACGAGAAAGAGCAAATGTACCTTGCAACCAGTAAAGTTTTGCTGTTACCTAAAATTCACTGGATCTCCATGTATTCCAAAGAACCTCTTGTGCCTCAGTGTTCGGTTGGAAGTGATTTGTGTGTATCCCCAATTATTTCCCCACTGTTGACCAGGGCTGTGTGTCTGTCTGCTCCAGCCGCACCTATCTGGAAAACCCAGGTAGAAAGCAAGGGGGGCTGACAAGATCTGCGTGCCTCAACAGGCTGTGAGCGTGTGTGTGAGTGACCATAGCAGCATGTGTAACAAGACCAGACTGAATACAACATCTCTTAAGGCTACCGTTATCTCGGGTGCCCAAACGCAGATGACCACCAGAGGATGGAAAGAGTCAAGTTTCTGCGTTGCTCAGCTGCTCTCTAGCGGCTGCTCAAGTTTCCGCAGCCCTAAAATCACTGACCTGCTCCAGCAAGCCAAGCCTTTGCCGTCTTAGAGGCTAGAGCTTTCTTTTCCAGGATAAGGCTGCTGATACTGATTAGATAGGGCAGCAGTATGCAACTTCCCAATTCAAAGGCAGCATGTTTAAAAAAATAGTTGCTAGGGAACGAAAGGGGCAGGATACCATCCTCCCCTCCACCTGCTTGCAGGCGCTTGGATTCCTTGTTATTGTTAAGGTAGATCTGTGTCAGGCCCAGCCCAAGAACGGTGGAACATCCAGTCCAGTATTAGCTTACACCTTATAGACAAAATCTTGCCAAACTCAATCTATACCAGGGTTCCTCAACCTCAGCGACTTTAAGATGGCTGGCTGGGGAATTCTGGGAGTTGAAGTCCACCCATCTTAAAGTCACCGAGGTTGAGGAACCCTGATCTATACTACAGCAACTAGTGGATCTACCCTGTGAGATTCTAGGGAGTGGCTATCCTGAACCTCTTTGGCTTCCCACACTCCCCCTGTAGACTGTGTTGCCTTTTGCCTCCTTTCCCTTCCTGGAATGCACCCCCTCCCTCTTGATAGCCTTGATCTCACACCTCTCTCCCCTCCTCGTAGATACCTTCCATCACAATCTGTTTCCAGATTACTTGAGTATTTCAATGAAATGTCCCTCTCTTCTTATTTTGTATGATGGCTGCTGTAACAACTCCACTACTGCCCTCGCCTCAGTGTCCCCTGACTTACAAGAAACTAGACCTGCTCTATTGCATTTATGCAGCAGCTTGCTAGATTCTTTCGGCCAGGAACCACTGCCAGATTTACACGCGCCGTGTCCTGAATTCATTCCTCAGCTTCTCCTGCAGTGCAAAGTCTAATGGAGAAGTGGTTGAGAGGGGGAGGGATGGGGGACTGACTGACCCGAGACGTTTAAAAGCTGCTGCCGTTCATCACAGTAACCACTGGACTTCTAGATAAGACAACTGAACTTACTGCTTTCTTTGTGAGTCCTCATCCCCTTGCACCTTCTCACGTACGACACTACAAGGAAAGAGTGAGGCAGAACAACAGGAACGTACCCGCTCAAGGCTAGGTTGACTCTCCACCAGTCACAGTATTTGGGAATATTCGATCGCACCCCATCTGTTGAAACGAGGGCAAAGAGGTTTGGCAGCTGTTATGTGAGAGTCAGGACAAGAGGGGTTAAGAATTTACTCTCATCACCAGAGCAACGAGGAACAGATAAGAGGATGAGACTGAACCTTCCCTAAAGAATGCAAGGGAGGTTGGGAGGGTGACCCTGGAATTTGCTCTCACTCTGAGAAGATTTCTGTAACGGGAGTAAGGCCATTAAACTTTGCTGGATTGAATCTGTACTGTCTCCTGGAGTTTCCTGGGCTAATCCTGACATGTTGTGAGATAATTATTCCATGCCTGGTGCATAGAGGGGGCAACAGGTAACAAGGAAAGTTGATTCAGCAAGGATCACTGAATCCATCTGCAGCAGCAAATCGCAGCACTGGGCCTGGTTGCAGTGCTTAAAAACATGCAAAGCACTACATGTCCACTTCTCACTGGTTATAGGTATGCTTTTGGCTTATATGGTTAAACTTCTGCATTATTTGCAGATACAAAGGGACTTTGCTCTTTATATGGTCTTTTAAAAGACTGACTGGTCACCCCATCCTAGAATGCGTACTAAGTTATGGCCTTATGACTTCCCATTCAGAGTTAATGGAGAAGGGCTTTTATTCATCCCTATACAGAGAATAGGCAACAGCAGGCAAGTTGCAATGGAATCTACATACAATTTATTTTAGTGATTTCATTTCTTGTAACAAAATAGGGCTATGTGTCACTGGTTACCATTGATGCTTCATTAAAAAATGCAAAACTATATATATCAAATGCATCATTCCAAATTTAATAACTGTCTTCAATACCCAACTCCAGACTCAAGTTTCTTCCCAAAATAGATGTAATTCAACAGTCTCTCAGCCAGATGGTAGGTTCATTTTGCCATGGTCAAAAGCTACTACAGGCTGAAAAAAAAATAGGCTGAGACCAGGGATGGATAATTGGAAGTCTAGCCAAAGTCGTCGTCGTCATTGTCATCACCTAATTTGCTACATCTTGCTAAATTTCATCCAGTGAGAATGAGAATGACTATGCATGACTTCTTCACTGAGCATTAAAAGAAAAAAAAAAGATTCCCACATTTCCCTGGGATGCCGCACGGAAACCCCTATACTCTGAGACTTCCACATAATGTGACCCGGGAAACAGATTTTCTAAAACCCTTCGGATCCATCTTAGTAAACCAAGTTCAGCTTTTGGCCCACTGATTTTCAAATCCAGTACCCATGTGCAAAAATATTGGCAATTGGTGGTAAATTCTGTTTCTAGGATTGAGTTGATCAGCTTCTGCTTTATATATTCTAGCCAAGGGAAAGCCTCAATTTTACAAGAACTACATTACGTATTTTTTGGTGGAGGAAAAAAAAAAAGGAACAACACTCATTGCTCCAAGCACAGCCAGGCACAAAGTGGCCCTAGAACAAAGGAAGAAGGCATTGTGCAGTATACAAAAGCTCGCTACAGCTCAGACATGACGTGACGTTCACCATGGCCAAAATGGCAGATGCGTTTCACTAAATACCAACATGGATCAGGAACCAATCTCACTTGGGAACCTACCAAGAACCAATGCAGAGAACTCAATATAGACCCAGAAAAAAAATATGACGAAAGGGTTTTAGCCCCCTGCTCCCAATCCATGGCAGTGTCCCCACCCAGACTGGGCCCAACACCAAAGAAAAAGAAATGTGCAAATGTCATCGCACCTCTTTTGACGAGAACACAATCTCTAATTAGAAGCAGTGAGAGAGGACAACAGTCAAGTCACTGAAATGCCCTTTTCTGCATTATTGCTGGGTGTACAGTAGCCTTGGAAAAAAATACGTTTTCTAAAACATGTCAGGGCAAATCAAAATGTTTTTATTGGCAGTTGGGATTCTTCTCTTGCTGGTTCCTCTCATTAGAACAGCGTTTCTCAACCTTAGCAACTTTAAGATCTGTGGACTTCAACTCCCAGAATTCCCCAGCCAGCCATGCTGGCTGGGGAATTCTGGGAGTTGAAGTCCACACATCTTAGAGTTCCCAAGGTTGAGAAACCCTGCATTAGAAACATAGTTCTTTGTACAAATGATTGATTAGCATAAGCCAAGCTTGGCAGAAGGGCGGGAAATGAGCAAAAAGGGAACTCTGTTTTTGTCTCCTCTCTCTTCTAGATGTCGTTTAGGGAGAATTTTCATTTCTGAGATTTTTTAAAAAATAATTTTAGCAAACTTTTGAAAAAAGCAATAAAAGATAATACAGACGAAAGGAAGAAAAGAAATGCAAAGAAATAATAAAAAAGAAAAAAATGTATATATAAAAAACTCCTCCACCCCCTAAGAAAACAATTCTCCCCCTCATCATGGCAAGTATAACAGTTCCCTAATCTCTTCACTTCCTCTTAGTTAAGAAATATAAAACTCTTCATCCCATACCCCATTTCTTAACAACAGGCAAATCAAATAAATAACGTCTTCTTCAATCCAGTTACCAGATCCAAACAAAACTCTAAGATGTTAACATCAATTAACATGTACAGTGGTACCTCGGTTCACGAACTTAATTCATTCCGTGACTCTGGTCACGACCCGAAATGGTCGTGAACCGAATCAAATTTTCCCATAAGGTTCAATGTAAATACGGTTAATCCGTTCTGACCCCAAATTTGGTCGCCAACCGATTTCTGGTCACGACCCGAGTCAAATTTCCCCATAAGGTTCAATGTAAATACAGTTAATCCGTTCTGAACCATTTTTTTTTTTTTTAAAAACCGCAAAAATATGACACAAAGTACAGTACGAAGAGAGAGAAAGCTAACCTTGCTCGACGCGACTCCCGGCGTGGAGGACAGGAAGGCGGGTGGGGAGGCGGTTACTGCTTGGAGGGAGAGTCCCCCTCCCTACAGGAAGCCGCGACCACGTGTCACGGGAGGGAAAATGGCCACGGATCCTGTTCGTCACCCAATCCGGCGTTCGCGAACGGAGGCAAATTTTTGCGGCTGGAGCTGTTCGTGAACCGAATTGTTCATGAACAGATGCATTCGTGAACCGAGGTACCACTGTATAAAGCTCAACAATCCACATCTCGCCTCTTAACCAAAACAAAATCCCATTTAAAAGTCAGAAAATGCTCCCAATATCCTATTATAAACCAAAAAAAAAAAAAATTTACCATGACAAAAAGAGACCATTTCTCCTTTACAAAAGACAAGCCCCGATACACAATATTCCAAATAACAACTTATCCCATTCAAATACATATTCAGTATCTCCAATCTAAACTATAGGGACACCTACGTTTCACAAATATGAAGTAATCCCAGTATCCTAATGTAGACAAAAAACTAAAGTTTAACTTAAGGAAGAGAAATAATTTCTCCGTTAAAAAAACCAAATTCTCCAAACTTGCTTACTTTGAATAAAGAGAAACAATTAAATGTAAAGCCAATTTAAGTACTATAAAATTAGGATTACATAGAATAACTATAGGATAAAAAGCTTTTACATCATATTCAATGTAGGCAAATCCAGTACACCATATTTTCTAATTAATATTTCAATAAATCCAGAAAGAACCACCCAGAATAACAATATATCCCATTTTATCCCTGATCAAATAAACCAACTTTGTACTTTTTTTCTTCTACACAGGGCAGTCTTTCTCTATAATCCATTCAGATGATTGTTGATCCTTGTTACAAATTTCTTTAGCACTTTAAACAGTCTCTTTTGTAAATCCAACAAAGGGAAATTATTCCAATTGTTTTCTGGGATTATCATTTTAATTTCCTTCTTGATTTTTAGAATCTCATCCCGTTTTCTCTCTGTGCCTGGTGACAGATTCTTATTCAAAGTCTCTATATTTTCTTCAAGTAAATTTTGCTGCATATCTCATTTTGTAATACCTTCATTTGGGAGCAAACTGTTCTCAAGAAGACACAACGTAGTTGACACTTCATGACCCAGGTCTCTATGCAGTTCTTCAAAGATGTCTGTAAACGCCATCATTAATTGCTTGTCTTATACCCCCAATCTCATAAAACAATTTCTCTTTTCCACAGCATACTTTTATTTAAAAAAAATAGTTTCAAAATCTTAATATTCAAAGTCTAAAATTCCAACATTTTCTGAGCCCTTAAAACTTTCTGTAGCCAAAACCTTGTCTTACTTTTTGCTGTTTAAGTTCTTAAAGATTAGCACTTCCTCACCTGGTGTTCCCAATCTTGTCATTCCGAAGGTGTTAAATCCGTTAATAGGCAATTTCCGAAAATAGTTACCAAGGGAAGTGCATGAGATTAAGTGTCCTTGAAGGGCTCTGTTTGCAGCTGCAGCAAATATGGCAAATTCTCCCATCTGCTGTCTTGCGGTCTCTTTGTGGGGAAAAGGCACAACCGTAAGGAGAAACAGCTTGGGTGATCTCGCGTCTCTCTCTTTGACTCAGGCAGGATCAGAGGGACCCAATCTGCTTCAGCCCCCTTACAAAGCGCTGCAAATGTCGGCTCTGCTCGTCAGCCGAGCTGTCTTCAGTCCACCATCTTCCCTCGGAAGGCCCGTTTGAGCTTTTCTCAAAGGGAAGAACACCGTCACACGTCTCGCAGTCTTTTGGCACCCCGAAAAAGGAGGGGGGTCATTGAAGGACCTCCTGCTTGCTCACCCTCTGGCCCTAAGAGTGTAAAGTGCGCACATGCTTCAGCAGGTTCGACTTGTGATTGAACGACTTGGTACAGTGCTTGCAGCTAAAGGCAGGGTGCTTCTGGTGGGTGCGCTGGTGCTGCAAGAAGGTGGAGCGATGGGTGAATGTTTTGGGACACTGGTCGCAGCGGTGGGGACGCTCGCCCGTGTGGACCCGCTCATGCTCCTTGACCGAGGCCTCCCACTTGAAGCGCCGGCTGCAATGTGAGCAGGCGAAAGGCTTCTCCTGGGTGTGGATGCGCAGGTGTTTAACCAGGCAGGAGGTGCGCTTGAAATGCTTGGGGCACAAATGGCAGGCAAAGGGAGCCTCGTCCGAATGTACCTTGCCGTGCTTGTCCAGGTCAGCCTGGAGCTTGAACCGCTTTCCGCAGATCCGGCAGCGGAAGGGCCGCTGGGCTGAATGCACCAGGCGGTGCTTAATGAGGTCGGCGCAGCGGGTGAACGTCTTCTCACAGCGCTTGCACTGGTAAGGGCGCTCTCCCGTGTGGATGCGCTGGTGTTCCCGGAAATTCGACTGGTACTTGATGTCCTTCCCGCAGACGTCACAGTGGTAGAGATCTGGGTCGGGAGCAACCGCTTGGGGGCACTTCCTCTTTGCCTTCCAAACAGCCTTCTTCCTCCTTTTCCGGACCCTCGTCTTCGGAGGGCTCAGTCGGGGGTCCATGAATTGCCTGGAGAGAGAGAACACAGGGCCACAGTGCACCTTAAACTTTTAACAGATTTCTTATAGCCCAAATCTTTGTGGACTGGATTCACATTATCAGGTAAGTGTTAACCAAATATTGAATGAATGAATGAATGAATGAATGAATGAATGAATGAATGAATGAATGGATATATTCCAAAACCACCACAAATACCTGTCCCATTTAACCTAGGTCAGCATGTTTGGTGAATGCAACCATTATTTTCTACATCCAAATGATCCCTTTAATTCCTGGCACTTAGAAGGATCAAAGTGCAGATGATGAGGATATCCCTTTTCTGCATGAAACCTTGAGAAATGACTGGGACCCAATCCATTCACCCAGGGGACATTTCATCAATAGCCTTCAAACGATTTTGGCATGTCTGATACAGGTAGTTCTTGTTAAACAACCACAATTGGGAACGGCAACTCAGTTGTTAAGTGAAGCGGTTGCTAAGCAGTCGCTATTGTTCTTACGATCTTACTTCAGCTTTCCTTTGCTTTATGGACCTGTGAATGTCATAAATGTGGGCACTGGTCACAAAGTTACTTTTTCATGATCGTCATAACTGCAAACAGTCACTAAACAATGACTACCCATTACAGGAACACTGATCTTGTATTGGAATAATGCTTAGAACCTGATTTACATAAACATCAATGGCGGCATGCAAGTCATGCTTAAAACATTGACGGTCCTGACTAATCTTTGGATATTGTAAAATCATGATTCTTAAATCTCAAAACAGGAAGGTAATTGATTTCTCCATCTGGACTGAGGACATCCCTATGGGATACGTTTGGGGGTCCCAATCATATTTTTGAGAGGGTTGAAATGGTAGTTTAGAACTAACAGTTTCTCCTGAAGAAGCAGACACTGGAGTTTGTAGTAGGGTATCTACCACAAATAAGAAGGTAGCATGTGTGCATTTTTGTCTGTGTGTGTCCGTGTGGCAGCCCCATTTCCTGCATTCTGGTTACCCAGAGATAGCCAATCACAGTTTTCTAAAATATCCTCAGGGTAAGTACATTCATCCCAAACCTTTTCATTTCGTCCACTCAACTATTATGGATAATGCAAGTGGAAGAATGCGAGGGAGGCATATCCAAATTAGGTGCCAATGGTTCTTTAGATTCAGTCAATCATTTTTTAAGTTGACTATTGGTATCCTCCAGGTTTTTAATTTGACTGATGTCTGCTCTTATAAATTTCTCCTTCCCTCCTTCTCACCCCCTTGATACTTACCAAAAAGCCTCTTAAATATAAAATCTTGTGTAAGTCTGGGAAGGATCCTCCTTACTCCACTTTTTTCACCTATGCATGTATTTCACTCTTGGTTTCATAACTGTCATTCGTGTCCTGGATCAGAGTTCCCTTGAGAAACCACTGTCCCCAACTGGCTTTCCCAAAAGGGGCCACTGAGCCCATCCTGGATGTCCATATTACCTTTGGTTGAGTTCTCTTTTGTAATAAGAGAAAGATGGGGTCAACATTGGGTATCCCATCCCATTGTCCCCAAATACTCACCAGCTACCACTTCCAACACCACTTCTGACACCAAATTGTTATGGAAAATATTCTGTTACCTAAAAATGAAGACACCAACATGAAAAGAGAAGGTTTGTTTATTGAAGGAATAATGGTTGTGGATCTGTCCCACAGGAGCAGATGCCAATAGCTAAGTTCAGTGGATAATGTGTGATACATTATACATTAGCTGTTCTGTTGCAATTTAATGGGTTGCCCTTAACTTATGTCCATATATCACTATGCTCCAGCAGTGTTTCTCAACCTTGGCAGCTTTAAGATGTGTGGACCAACTCCCAGAATTCCTGGCCAGGAACTCTGGGAGTTGAAGTCCACACTTAAAGAAATACTGTGCTATAGTGATAAACAGAAAAGACCCTAAAAGGTTCCTTAAGGATACATAATAATATATTTTATTCTGCTGTATTTCTTTAAGCTATTGATTAAACTATATTCTTTATAAGGTACATAACTTTCATTATATCCAACAGGAAATCACATGTGCCTGAAGAAGCAAAACTTATGCCAACCAAAAGTCCCTAAAACTTTCCATTTCACACGTGACACTTAATCATGCTCTTTACTGAAAATCTGCATGCTAAGTTTGACTTTATTAAAAGGCAAAGTTTATGCTTTTTAGGGCACTACACAATGAAAGAGGAAATTCAGCTCAGGACAAGTCTGGCTAGGCAAAAGGTGTAAGGGTGGTCCTTGAGTCCAGTTTCCTATTCAGCATTGGAAAGAAAGGGGATTCCTTTCCAAGCTTGCAAATGCTTCCCTATGGGACATAACAAATTGTTTCCAGGTAAGATAATTTTATAAAACTTTCAGCTGAAGCTTAACATAATAATCAAAGCATGCATTCTCCCTGGAACTAAGTTCTGCATGCAGAGTTCATTCATTTCATCTACGCTGTGATGTTTCTACAACTGCTTTGGGATCCTGGCAGAGAAGGAATCTGAAACAGATACAGGCATTCTTCATTAATTGTGGGTTTGGTATTAGCTAATTCGCCGATTTGCTGACATATACATTGCAACCCCCAAATCAATACTTGCAATGTGTTCCTGGTTATTCGCGGACATGCACAGAGTGGCAAAAGTTTTGAGCCCCCACTCCACACACGTCTTCTCCCACCCTGGCGGCCTTGCTGATTAAAACGGCCCCCCTGCCTAGTTGTTCTGAAGCACAAATAGACTGGGACGTGCCTTACAGAGATAGACTTTCTTCAACCGTGAGTTACTGTACCAACAGAAGAGAATATGTGTAGCTCAAGGCTGGACTGTGGAGTCCTTGGAATTCTCTGGGCTTGGTTGTTTTCTTGCAAATGTTTTGTTACCTGGCTAGTACCTGAAGTACACTGAAGATGTGACCTAGCCGGGTAACGAAATGTTTGCAAGAAAACAGCCAAGCTCAGGGAACCCCAAGGACTCCACATGAGTGCTGCCCCATCGAAGGCAAGATTTCAATTAATATTTTTACAGTATAAAACTTTAAATGTTTAAAATTTAATGTTACATGTCTTTAAGCAGAAATGCACATCAAACAAGGGTATGCACTGCTTGGCAGACAAAAATGTCGCAACCAGAGGCTGGCGAGAACCTAACCCTGTAGGGGATGGAGCTAGGATGGTGGTGGAGCAGTAGCTTCCTTGCTGAGCTCCTCGGGATATTTTACTTGTTTTATCTATTTTTATAAGCAGCCTAGCTACACATCTTAGTTTTTATCTAGTTTTATTTAATAAACGCACTCTCTGCAAGAGGTATTTTAAATCTGGACGCCATAAAGCCCTCGCATCTGTTGGACATGGGGAAAAAGAAGAAGCTACAGAGGACCCCTTCTGCAACACACCCACCATCCAAGCCTCTGAAACAGCAGAAGGTTGACAGATTTGTTACAAGAAAGCAAGTCTCCCCTGTAAGTAATGCTCCTCCGCTTCATCTATTAGATGGACATGACCCTCTAGAGTGGGATTTACAGGCGGAGATCGAAAGCCAGCAATTTTCAGAGCTCTCCTCATCTCTGATAGAGGATGCCCCCTCCACACAGGCAGTTCCTGCCAGCACAGCCGCTGGACAACATATACAGGAGGCAGACATGGATTCTCATCTCGAATCCCTGAAAGAACAAAATGCACTAGATTTTATAACTAGGCATAGCCTATCGACTGCACAGACCGTCCTTTCAGTTTCTGATCTGCTGACTACGATTAAAAATACGGTTGACTCCTTAAAAGGATCTTTTATAAAATGTACTGAGAGCCAGCCAAATCATACTACTCGCCCTGCTAAATTCAATGAGTTGTACCTCAATTGTACCCTACAGACAGCCAGCAGAGAAAAGGGAGACCTCACTCCTAAACTTAAACCTTTAACAGGAAGTGTTAAAGAAAAGAAAATGAGCAGTTCTACAGACAAAGGAATGAACAATGATGAAAAGCTTTTAGATGAAAAGCTTTTAACAGGCAAACGTCTCCTACAAATCAGATAACACTGCAAATTTTAAATAACAGAATAAACAGAGGCAGATGTGGATCTAAAAAATTCATCATTCAGTCCTTAAGCCCGCTATTATGCTGTGAGAGTCAATTTTTGGACTTACAAAAAGCAGAATGGCTCCCATCCAGAGTCAGTTACAGTCGAGTCCTGTTGACATTCAGACAGCCTGTGGTACCTCGCGTGCTCTTCAAAATGACCTTTTTTGAGCACTGTTTCCATCTTTCTAGTTCGTGTTTTTCATTCCAAGGAAGTTAGTTCACTCGTAACTCAGCACAGCAAAACTCCCTCAGATAATTTCAAGATAATTTCATCAACAGAGCCTCTGCTAGGGGAACTTCTAAGCAAACAACTTGTTCAACCCATAACAACACAGCTGCCTAATGATGCACTAGAAGAAAGTCTGATTAACTCCTTCAGTGCCTTGCTGGATACAAGACAGGCTGACAGACTTAAGAGACTAGACGATCCAAGAGAATCCTTAATGTTTGACAAGTCAAACAGCCAAGCCATTAATAGATTTCGCCTTTTAAATACCCAGGATGATAATCCCCATTTCGAGCAACAATGTGAGTGTGCTCCTGAAAAGGTGCATTCTGCCTGCACTCTCATAGCTGCCACGACAAATCAAGATCTACAAAGTTCTAAGGTAGCACCTGATACAGAGGGCTGCTCCGCTCTTAACTCATGCCCCAAGAGTCCTCTGAAACCATTAGAAGCCCCCAAACCAAAAATTCTTGTAGTTGCGCAGGTTCACGCGCGGCCCCCTGAAAATCTCATGCCCAAATCTCCAGAAGATGTGTATTGGTGGGATCCAGCAGAACCAGCAAGAGGGCACTGTCCGACCAGAACCTATAACGCAGAAGGTATGACATCGTGCGGACCAGTATCAGGCAAATGCCCTAAAAATTCTAACATGGAACATAGCTGGCTGGGATCGCAATAGAGGCCTTAATCATTCTGACCCCTTGCATGGTAAGGACGTAATACTGTTGCAAGAAATGTGGACAGCCAATGATGACCTTCTGCTTAATGGATACCATTCATATAAAATTGAAGCAATTCTGGGCAGAGGACCAGGGCGGCTGAAGGGCAGCTTGGGCATCCTTATCTCTACCTCTTTAAGAGTTGTGTTGTTGTTGTTGAGTCGTTAAGTCGTGTCCGACTCTTCGTGACCCCATGAACCATATTGCGCCAGGCCTTCCTGTCCTTCACTGCCTCCCTGAGTTTGCTCAGTTTCATGCTCATTGCTTTAGTGTCCATGGGGTTTTCTTGGCAAGGATACTGGAGTGGGTTGCCATTTCCTTCTCCAGTGGACCACATTTTGTCAGAACTCTCTGTCATGACCTGTCCGTCTTGGGTGGCCCTGCACGGTATAGCTCATGGCTTCACTGAGTTACACAAGCCCCTTCGCCACGACAAGGCAGTGATCCATGAAGGGGTTAAGAGTTGTACCTATATCTATTCCCCCATTAAAACAAATGGCTTTCGCCCTACTTCCTGGCTAATCATCAATGTTTACCTTCCTCCGCTCCAAAGAAGAGCTGAAATCAATGCAACATGGGCAGAGTTAGAGCAATATATCGGAAACCTTCTTCTGGGATATCCCAAAGCTATGGTACTTCTTGGGGGTGTGGAATCAAAACGCAGGGCACAAAGGCAAAATAATCGAGGCTTCACTGCAGTGTTTCTTAGGCAGGACGTACTGGAGGAGGGGGCCACTAAAGGTAAGTGGGAGACACTCCCCTGCAGGCAAAATGGATGCCCTGATATTTATACAGCTCTACAAAAAAGGGGAAGGGAAAAGAGCACATATGTATACATATTCGTATGATGATGCAGGCATACCTAAATGAGCAATACTCACGTTACTTTCTGTCCCTGTTCTTGGCTGCTATCTACAAGGACGGAACAACTGCTATCTATAAGGAAAGCAATAGTGTCAGAGGGGAAGAAACAAATTGTTCAAGGTGCCAACTGCCAGGAAGAAGGCATCCTCCCTTCCGTTGCTATGGGGATGTCTGTGATAAGGGGTTTACAATCAGCCTAGTTCATACCAGCTTCAAGGGTGCTGCACATTCCTTTATTAAGGAATTTAATTCCTATTATTAAGGAATTAATTCCTTTTATTAAGGCGATCCCATTCATCTGAGGCCTCTAAAAACTTGCTTCTTTTACCCAAAGATTCACCCAAAGATATATTTTCCTCATTTTCCTCACAGGGGTGACTTTAATGCCAGGATGGGCTCTTATGACTATTCATTATACACCAAATTCCATCAGTACCCACCAGGCCCAGGACTATAACTCAGTTTGCACCCTCCTCCTGCGTCTGTCCAAAGACAATAGATTCAACTGTTTGTTTGTTTATTTATTTATCCATCCAATTTATACAGCCGCCCATCTCATACCAGTGACTATGGTGGGCTTTGTCTTACAAAACTGGCGAATAAGTTCAACCTCTTCATACTATAGATTATCTAGGCGAATTTACATTCCTGGCAGGGGTCAGAACAAGTGCCATCAGTTACATGCTAATTACCACAAACCTACTACACTATGTGGAGAATTTCAAGGTACTACCCCATTTAGACAGCAATCATCCACCACTCTGTTTATACTTGAAGCCCCCTACTCAGCAGATACCTCTCAAGGCTTATTTTACTCCTGCAATTTCCCCAGCAGGACAAGCAAGATGCCATTTCAAATGGACCCAGCAGCTTGACCAGAAGATCAAGAAGGCACCAGCAGAGGACAATCTGCAGAAATGTTGAATGACTTTCATAGCAATCAATTTCACTCAAGATCCTTTGATTCTGTACAAAACTTTAGTACAAAAACTACAGCCTCTACTGGCTTGTGACCCTGACTTCTCGATTAAGAGATCCTCAACCTTATCAAAGCCATGGTTTGATAAAAGACTGTGCAGAAGCTAAGAAAGCTCTCACCACAGCCTGCCATCTGTACAAATCCAAGACAGGGGATAACAACACAAACACAAAGACCCTTGAACATCTTCTCATCCTCAAAAAACAGTATAAGCATCTAGTGGCTGACAAGAAGAAAAAAGATATGAAAAATACCTGGAAACAACTCACTGAAGCAGCGAAGACAAAGAACTCCTCTCTTTTCTGGCATTTAATATCCCACCAGGTGTCTAGAACTTCTACTTCACTAGACTATCATATACTGCCTGAACTACACTTCCAGAGGATGTATGAAGAGCCCTCCAATGAGACAGCAATGCCAAAGAAAGAAGTTCTACCTGAGCGGCCCCCGTATCAGCGTCTGAAATTAAGTCTCTCATTGGCCAACTCAGAAAGGGGAAGGCCCCGGGGGCTAACTTTATTCCTCCAGAATTATTAAAGAATAATATAGAGTGGTAGACTCCAATCTTGGCATCGTTTTTCACCTATATTGACACTACTGGGTGTGTCCCTGAGGACTAGGGCTTGGCAATTATAGTCCTCAAGTAATCTTCAAGAAGGGTAAGAGAGATGATCCTGGAAATTATAGGCCAATCAGTCTGTTAAACATAATTAGCAAATCTTATGCCAAATGTAGGGGGACGCGGTGGCGCAGCGGCTTAATGATGCTGAAAGTGCCGGCCAGAAATGGCTGAAAGCTTCAGCGGTTCGAGTCCAGCCTCACGTTAACAAGGTGAGCTCTTGTTTCTATACCCGCAGCTTCTGCCAACTCAGCAGATCGAAAACGTACGTGAGTAGATAAATGAGCACTCTCACTCCGGTGGGAGGAAAGTGCTGGCAGCGGCTCCACAGAGAGATGGGACAAGTTGTCGGTAAAAAGCGCGAAACCGCGCTCGTCCGCAAAAGGGGTGCGAAGCAACGGAAATCCCGCCTCCTGTGCTGCCAGCTGGGCTGACGCTCTAGGAATTAGGCTCTGGCAAAGTCTAATTCCGAAACAAGAAAGATGCAATTGCCTTGAAAACCGCTAGGGGGCGGTCACTGCAGGGTCAGTAATGACTGTTAAGCAGATTAAAAAAAAAAAAAAATGCCAAATGTCTCCAAGAAAAATTTAAGGATTGGTTGGATCAGGACAACCTGATAGCAGAAGAACAGGCTGGTTTCAGAGAAGGTAGAGGCACTATTGATCAATGTTTGGTCCTACAGCATTTGATTGAAAAATATTCAACCAATAAAACAACATCATTGTATGCTGCCTTTATAGATTTTAAGGCAGCTTTCGACTCAGTATCTAGGACTAGACTATGGGAGAAGCTGGAAGCTACATCAACTGATTGCAGGCTTCTCCATTTTATCCATGCCCTACACACCAATACGACCCTTAAGATCAAGTGCAATATACAAGGGTCTCTCTCGAAGCCGATTAAAGTTCAAAAGGGGGTGAAACAGGGCCGCATGTTGGCCCCCCTACTTTTCAACTTTTATATCAATGAAATGGTGAATTGCTTGAACAGTCCAGATCTCCATCCCCCTAAACTAGGGGACTGCAGCATTGCCCTGTTACTCTATGCAGATGACGCCGTAGTTTATTTATTATTAAATTTGTATGCCACTCATCTCCCCCCCATGGGTGACTCTGGGTGGCTCGCGGTTAAAATCAAAAACCCCGTCAACAATTAAAAATACCCCATAAATAATTACAATAAATTATTTATTTATTTACTAAATTAAAAACTATTTTAAAAACTATAATAAATAGTTCTCTCTAGAACACCCACAGGCCCCAAAAGAGCTCTGAAAACTCTGGCCCAGCACTGTGGTGTGGTAACGATAAACTGGAAATAAACTACCAGAAAACTAAGATGATGGCTTTTGCCGATAGGCCGAAACTCCGTTCACGGAGTATTCGTGACCACAGAATAGAGCAAGTGACCAGTTTTAAGTATCTAGGTATAGTTATCCATGCTTCCAGCTCAAGGAAAGCTCACTGTGAATATGCTGCAGCCTCTGGACAAAGATCTGTCAACGCCATCTTAAAATTTTTTCGTTGTAAGGGAGGATCTTACGTTCCAGCCGCACTCAAACTATTTCATGCCAAGTCGTTAGCTCAGCTGCTCTATGGGACTTTAGTTGCCCCCCGCCTCATGTTTCACACCTCTGGAAAGAGCGTAATCTAAATTCATCAGAGCAGCAGAGCAGAAACAGGTATGATAAAAGTTGAGTCAAGAGTGTGTCTAGCCTCTTTAAACCTTTCACTAAAGTTCAACTTTTACCCCAAAGGCCTAGCACCTCTCATTCTTCAGGATAACTTTCAATCCACATGGATTAAGGCCATCGACTCTAATCTTTTAAAGCTAGGCTATTCCCCATCCTCAGTTTTCGAGATGGAATACAACCAGGCCAAATGAGAGCTAAAACAAAAGATATAGAGTGGCAAGCAGATCTAGGGAAGTTTCTATCCTTTCTGACCCCAGTGTACAATAAATATACTATCACTCCCGCCAGTTATTTTACACAGTTTGAAACACCCAGCCGTCAGAAAGCCTTTTCTTAGCTCGATGCCAAGCCCTCCCCTCTGCAGCACTGGAGGGCAAATATAAAAAAAATGCCATTGGCCATAAGGCTTTGTCCCTGTGACTCCGGAGAGGTGGAATCCACAGACCGTGTCCTTCTTCGCTGTGTTTTTCACAGAGACCTCCGAACCAAACTCATCTTACCTCTGATTAGTAAATATCCTGGTCTCCAAGATTCAGACTATACACAAATGCTGCTCACAGATGAAAAGCCTACTGTCACAGCGCAGGTAACCAGGTTTTGTGCTGCTGCAGTGAAGGTTCACCAGACCCTGATGGGCCGATTTATATAATGTATTTTATATAACAGTAATTCACTTAAATTTTTATATATTAACATAGTGGTAGTTTTGGATACTTACATTTTACACTTTATATCTAACATAATCTTAGTGACTATATTTTCACCTAGTCTAGCTGAATCTTAGATTGCACCCGCAGAGTTCAGTTAGTTTTATACATGTATGTTAATTTTATTTTAACTATTAATTTTATTTTACCTTAGGCTGCTATCATTTTAAGATAGACTACGCATACTTTTATAGAGCATCATCCTCGTCCTGGTCTAAGAGTGCAATAAACTTTGATTTGAAACCTGGCCCCGTATTCCCCAGAGGAGCAACGGTCCAGCATTCCCGAAGTGGGCACTGGCAGCCCTCTCACAGAAGCAAAGGGAGGAAGAGGCCCAACTCCGCGGTCCTGCAGGGCTTTGATTCGGAGCGGCCCAGAGGCTCGCAGGTGCGGGCGACCATCTGAACCGCCCCCCCGCTTCGCTTCCAGGGGGCGGTCTTGGAAAGGGAAAAGAAACAGCGACCCGCAACTTAAGTTTGCAGGCGGAGCTTTGCGGCGGCGGGTCACGCTCCGTCGCAGCCTCCCCGACCCAACAGCTGCCCTGGACTACAGCTCCCATCATCCCCCGCCAGGGTGAGCGGGAGTTGTAGTTCAACGCACCTGGGGAAGGCGGCTTGATCGGCTGTGCTGCGACATTCAGGGCGCGCCCAGAGCGGCGGGGACCGTCTCCCCGCGACAAAACACCGGCCGGGGCCGAGCGCCCCGCTCAACCCGGCTCGGCTCTCCCGGGCACCCACCCGTGAGGCGAGCCGATGGTTCAGCGCGTGGCGCGGATTCCGGAAAGGCCGGGCGAACTCGGCCACCGGGTCCCGCGTGTCGTGTGAACGCAGCCGTTCGACCCCATGGAGGCGGGGCGCTGTTTCGGGGAGCCAACGCGCCCTACGAAGAGCTTCCCGGCCGATTTCTTCGGGGAGGGAGCAGACCCTTCCAGGGCAAGCCCCCCACCCCAGCACCTCACCCGCTCTCCGGCTCCCAGGGGCCCCAGAAGCGCTACCCCGGCGGCGACGAAGCCAGCGCCGACCCTCCGAGGATGGCGAGGCGGAGACTCCCCGGCGAGCGCAGCCTGGGCGGAACCCGGGGACGGCGGCCGGCGTGCCCGTCACCAAGATGGCCGCGCCGGGCTTTCCGCCGCCGCCCTCTATTATCGCGAGACGTTCTGCCCAAAGCCGGCCGAGACGGGAAGAGGGTGAACATAGAGACGGCGAGGCTAGATGGGGAAGCGCTGCGACAGATTAAACGCCGACATGCACGTAGATGGTACGATTAAACGTCCGTATTTGGAGAAGACCAGAAAATCATGACGTGGTTTTCTCCCAGGAATAACGTGTCACGGAGAGCGACGGATTTGGCGTGCTGTCCGTTAAAACGGAGCTTAGAGCTGTTTAATTTCAGAGACGGAAATGACGTAGAGGTCCGGTAGAAACGGAAGCAGAGCATTCCCTACGGCGCTCTATGGGTAGAGGTACCGCTCTGGCCTTTTGCTCTCTATGGCTTAAACGCTTGGTAAGCTTTCAGAACGAAGTGCGCCTTCCACATCACTTTTAGATCAAAAATGGCAATAGGTTTGTTACACGCCTCGTCTCCCCCGCTCAAGAATAATCCCCCTTTTGCTGCTTTTGAAGCCATTCAAAAACAGCGGTCGTAACGCGAACGATTGTCTTGGCGCAGATTCATGACCTCATGCCGATCTCTGATTGGCTACCAGGAAACTATAGATGGCGCTGCCGGGAAGGGAGGGAGCGTCAAAGGATATACCCTCACTTAAGATGGCGGCCGAACGGACCTCAGTCAAGATGGCGGCGTGCGAGAAACGATGCCCTCAACCAAAATGGCGGCCAGCGAGAAGAAGCGCTCGTCCCCCGCGGCGGCGGCGGCGGCGGCGGGAATCGAACAGAGCCGGCCGGCCTTGTCAACGAATGGCGTCGCCGAGGGCGAGGCGGAGTTCCTCCTGCAGGCCGGAGTGACCGACATGGTGCGAGAGGCTCTCCTGAAAGTGCTCGAAGCCCGGCCGGAGAAACCGGTCGATTTCCTGGCCGGCTATTTCGAGAAGCTGATGCAGAGCAGCCCGGAGGCGGCGACGGAGGCCTTGTCGGGTGCCGGGGACCCCCAGTGGCAGCTGCGCCTCGACCGGGCCTTGTGGTACCTGAGCCTGGCCCACCATTCCCACAGGTGGGGGCGGGGAGCCCCGCTTTCGAGGGGCAGAACTACGATCCCCACAATGCAACCGACTGGCGGTTCCGGGAGCCTCCGCCCGCGGGGCTCTTTGGGAAATGTAGTTTTTCTCTAAAGCGGCCAGGCGCGGGGGATGTGGGGGATACAGCAAGGACGTGGAAAGAATAAATTCTGCCGGGGGCGCACCAGGAGCTTTGACTGTGTTTGGTTGTTGGTTTAGGCTACCCCATGGGGGCCACGGGGGGCCCTTCTGGAGCCTGGGAGGGTGGAAACCTCGGATGCCAGTCGCGTTTCACCACGTGCCCTCTTGGCCTAGTCCTCCCAAAGATGCCAGACATTCATCTAATGGGGATGTTCTTTCAATAATAATAATAATAATAATAATAATAATAATATGCTGCCCAACTCCCAGCAACTCAGGGCAGTTTACAAATTATTAAAAACCTGTAAAAACAAATAACAATACAAGAAACATGAAACAAAGATGTCAGAGAAAAGAAACCAGGATGGGAATAAGGAGAAGGAAGAAGAGGGGTGTCAGTCATCCTCGCTGTAAAACTTACAAAGGTGTTGCAGGACCTTGAGATCAAAGGGAATCTGCAACTTCCCATCTTGTTCAGTATACAAAAAATAGTGTTTTTCCACCTTGGCAACTTTAAGATATGTGGACTTCAATTCCCAGAATTCCCCAGCCAGCATGTGCTCAGTATTCAGCATGATCATTTATCAGTAATTAGGCATTTTGTAGAGGGTACCCCATGTTAAAACTGGGTTGTTTTAGCAAGTTTACAAAGGGTGGCCACTGAAATAAGATTGCCTTTCCTTTTTGGACAATTTACTAGTTATTGGAATTATGGGTTAACTAGAAAAAGAGGGATAACATTATATAAAATGACAAGCCTGATCGTTCCTATTCCAAGTAACAAATTTTATGAAAAGTCATAAGATTTTATGACCCATAGATCACTTCATCAGAGGTGTAGAGTGGCTAGCCCAGTGTTTCTCACACTTGGCAACTTTAAGATGTGTGGACTTCAACTCCCAGAATTCCCCAGCCACTGGCTAGACAGATGTAGGATATAGCCAATTTTGGCCAATTTCAATCTTCCATCAGTGTAGCCACTCTACACATCTCACAAAAGTTGGTGCCTTTAATAAAATTTGTTAGCCACCAGACCCCTCCTGATTTTTTTTTGCTACCAGCTCTCTTCCTACAGTGATGCATAATGATTCACCCATTTTATAATTACAGTGCACACATTATAAAACATAACTTATAATGATTAAAGCTTTAAAATAATTTGCAATGTAATGAGATTAATCATATGAAAAAATTGCAGTGTAATCGACTAAAGTTATTACATCTTAATAAATGGGGTAAACTGGAATTAAATTAAAGCATAGTCAGTGACTAAAGGCATTTTAATTCAGTAGTGAGTATGCTAAATATTTGAGTATAAAGGGGGAAAATATTACATCTACCACTCCAGATCGTTAGATGGTTTTCATGTTGAGATTAAAATTCTAAAAGAAGAGTGAAGAAAAGTGAAGAAAGAAAAGAGAAATTGTTTATTAACAAAAGAAATTCAAAGAGTAGAATGGCTTGCTTTTGCATCTCACAGGAACGGCTAAAGGTCTAGGGTTGGAAGAAATTCAACAGCATGTTCCTTTGTCATCCAGAAATATTCCCCTTTACTTTGTCTCAGCATTTTTATAAACATCAATATCCCTTGGTGAAATAGGTACAGTATTTCATGATCCAGCTGACCCCTGGATTTCTATGAATAATGTTAATTTTCATTGATCACCACCTCTCCAGATCAAATCCTTACTAATTTCTTTAGTCTTCTGCTTCTTGCTTGATTTATTTTTTGTCAAAGCCAAATCACATATTTGCCCACTCCAAGCATTCTTTTCTTGGCACAAAGCAAAGTTTATGTGTTTTTCTAGGTCAGTCTCCCAGTTTTAGGTGGAGAAGTAAAAATTAAAATCATTCTACCATATACTAATCAATCAATAAAACAAAATATAAGACTTTTGTTAGTTAATATATATTGATGTTCGTTGTTACATAAAGTAAGCATAAGATTTATTGGTAACTCCATGATACATATATGAAATTTCCTAGGAAGAAATACAGAAGTGTTTTGCTGATGCCTAACCCTGCTTTGCTGTTTGAGATTGGTCAGAGTCATTGATGCATAACAAAGCTGATGCCAACTTTCGTAGTTAAAAAAAACAGAACTAAAATTAAGTCACACTTCCTTGCTTTTTCTCTGGTAAAAGTAAATTGTCCTACATTACAACAATACTACATGAGAAAAGCAGCAACGTTGTAATAATGATACAAATTTAAATGTTTTCATCAATAGTAGGTATTTAAAATGTTTATTTTCCAACCTCATTTTGTTCACAAGTTCACAACACCTCATTTTGAGTTTGAAATATCTCATTTTAGGTAGAGAATGGCTGTTTGGAGCGTTTTGGAAACATTCTTCCAAAATACTCAAAACAGCTGTTATGCACCTGAAACACTTTCAAACACCCCAAACCCTTTAACGATGGACTTTTGACTTAGAAATGAATGAAGCTAAAACAGTTAGCATAGCCCTAAGTAAGTTCTTCTTTAATTTTTTTTTCTGTTACTTTTGTTCCTGATAAGTTCACTAGTTCAGCTAAGACCCAACGTGGGACACTCTTTAATTCAAGCTGTAGCTTCTCAAAGTAATACAGCACTTCTTGATCCAGCTTTAACTTGATCTTTAATCCTTGTTCTCCAGTAAACTAGATTCCTTAATCTTAGCATCCTTAAAGCATGCATTTGATCCAGGCCTTGGGCCTTCTTGCTGTTCCAAGTTCCTTACCGTCAGCAGCCCAACGTGACCAAAATCTTACCACCCCATCCGGTGAGGACCAAATGGTGCTTTAGCAATGCTGCTCCAATTGCCTTGAGATCATTCCTTTATATTGTTCATTTTCCCCCCTCTTCCATTAGGACAGCCTTTAACAACAATGTCCACTCGGCCTACGATTCTCTCAGTGCTGGTGGGAAGTGCAAGAAGCCTGGGGTCGATGGGAAGACCTACAGCGAGCTGCTGAGACTGTTGTGCCAAGACAGGGGCGCCTCTGAAGAGACCGTGCAGCCTCTGCTGCAGAAGGTCTCCTGCCGAGACCACGAAGCGGTGCCCTTTGACATCTTCCGCTACGGGGCCCTCACCTGTCTGATCCTTCTGGAGTTCCTGGCCAAGGCAGGCAGCCTCTACGATGCCCTTGACGGTGGCTCCGGAACTGCAGATAAAAGGGTCTGCGCAGCTGTCCTGGGCACTCTCGAAGAAGCCCTCCACATAGCCGATGTCTCTCCTCCCATCCGTTATTTGGAGGCCGGATCCAAGCTCAGGCCAGATTGCTTGGCTTTGGCGATGGACCAAGCACTGGCAGAGAGGAAGGCCAGCGTGGCCATGAAGAAGGACGAGTTTCTCAAGAAGGCTTCATCCATCTTTATCGCCAAAGTGAAGCCGATTAACTGAGCCCCAGAGAGAAAGGTTTGGCTGTCTCTGCTTCCTGACTGGCAGTTAGCTTTATCGGCAATGGAACAAGGGGCCAGCGTGTCAGTGGACGCTGACTTGGTGTTTTCTGGGGGTCCAGGCAAGGGGGATCTCCAGAGGAGAAGAATCAGTTTGCTTTCCACTGTTGGGTATGCCAAAAGGCTGGACTGCCTCTCGTTATTTGTTTACTTATTTATGATTTGTTTATTATTATTTATCTACTTGTTTACTTACTGATTAGATTTCCTTCAGGAGCTCAAGGCGACAAACGGAGCACTCCCTCGTCCTATATTTCTCTGCAGTCACAACCTTGTGAGGTCGGTTAGGCTGGGAGAGAGAGGCTGGCCCAGTCACCGGGGAGCTTCTGAAGACTAGGGTGTTTTTCCTCTGCAGGGGCTTGCCCCCCGCTTTAGGTCACCAAGTGCTTGGGCAAGTGTGGTCTGGAGGTGATTGAGCCTCCTGTGGGACAGGGTGGGTTGCTGGGGCTGCTTGTGGGTGGGGGGAAGTATGATTGGGTCTGTGTGCCCGGGCCTGGGCGGAAGGAAGCAAAGGGTTAGTAGTAGGTAGGGGGAACTGGGAGGCAGGCAGGAGCTTCTAGATGGTGATGGTCAGAGGCAGGTATTAAGGGAACCTGGTGGCGGCCTGCATCTGGGACATCAGGTCCACTGCCTGAAAGCGTTCCTGTTGTTCGGCCCTTGGCTTCTACCCTCGATGCCTGGCTATCGCATCCTCTGTGACCCTGGGCTGCGGCTGCTGCTTTTCAGTGCCAAGCTGGTGTGTATTAAAGCTGCCCCCATTGATAATTCTATTATGGATGAGGGTGCCACCTGTCATGTCTAACCAAGATCTGTGTGGGCCCAGAGTCGGGGAGTGCCTCTCTCAGAATTATGCCCACCCGGGTTTTGGGTTTTGCACCATCCGAGACTCCAGGGGAGGGCGGCTGTCATCACTGCAGGCTCTTAGGCTCTGTCCCACAAAGAACTAGATGTGAGGTGCTCTGGTTTCTACGGAACCGTTGCTGGTGTACCACCCTCCCTACTACCCAGCTTCATCCCTACCTGTGCTGCTGATTTCCATCGCTGGGCTGACAATAAAGTCCCCAAGGCCGCTGGTGCTTAAGGATTTTAATCTGCCACCTGGTGATGTTCAGCTAAGAGCAGGTCTAGAGTTTGTGGCCTCCATGGCAACCATGGCCCTGTCCCAAGTGATCACTGGTCCAACACGTACTGATAGCTGTCTCTTAGATCTTGTTTTTGTCTCAGGGCAGTTGTGATGTCAACTGGTAGTGGAGGACATTGACATCAATCCATTGCCATCAACAGATCATTCTCTGATTGCCTTTTGGCTCACTGGTATCACCTTCTCCTGCAGGAAAAAGAGGTCCTTGGGGCTCCGTCTTATAGTGTGAACTGGGAAGAGTTTGAGCCATTGACTCCTGAGGAAGTATACAGGGTTCTATGTGCTGTTAGCTCAACTGCCTGTGTGCTGGATCCGGAGACACCCCCCCTCCCAATGTTGAAAGTGGCCAGGGAGGTGACCTGTGATTGAGGCCTTGCTGTAGTGTTGGCCACTTTGACAGAGGGGCAGTGCCTCTGGCCTTGAAAGAGATGGTAGTATGCCCCTTCCTCAAGAGGCCATCCTTAGACTCAGCACTATTAGATAACTACCACCCCATTTCCAACCTTTGAGAAGGTGGTTGGACTGCAGCTGCAGAGAATCCTGGTGGAAGCAGATTATCTAGACCTGTTTCAGTCAGGATTTAGTATGGAGACAGCCTTGGTGACCTTTGTAGATGACCTGTGACAAAGCTGAGATGGTGGTGGTACATCCATCCTTGTGCTCCTTGATCTCTCGGCAGCTTTCAATACCATCAACCATGGTGTCCTTCCACACCGCCTCCAGAGGTTGCAATTGTTTTATGATGATTCTCTTCCTTCCTTCAGGGCCAGTGTTGGTGTTGATTGAGAGGCAGAGGTTGCTCCCAAGGCCCCTCCTTTGTGGGATGCCACAGGGCTTGACACTTCCTATTTAACATCTACATGAAATTGCTGGGTTTGGAGTTCAGTATCATTAGTATGCTGATGATACCCAATTACATTTTTTGACACTGGGCTGGTCAAGTGAGGCTATCATGATTCTATTCCAGTGCCTGGAGGTTGTGCAGTCTTGGATGGGGAGGAACCATCTTCAACTCAATCTTACCAAGACCAAGTGGCTGTGGGTATTAGGGCCACTTAGTTCCAGGGAAACCTTGAATGGGTGATGCACAATCTGGGAGTCTTCTTGGATTCACAGCTCCTGCTCAATGACCAGGTGGCCAGGAAGGCCTTTGAACAGTTTCATCTGGTGTGCTGGTTGTGCCTTTTCCTGGATCAGGGGGCTTTTCAGACAGTCACTCATGCCCTAGTCACCTCTTGGTTTGACTACTGCAACGCACTGCCCTTGAAGACCACCTGGAAGTTACAGCTGGTCCAGAATGCAGCAGCGCAGGCAGCAATCGGCATGCTTCAGTATGCCCATGTGACACCTCTGCTCCAGGTGCAACAGGTCGAAAACTCATGTGAGTAGATAAATGGGTACTCTCACTCCGGCGGGAGGAAAAATGCTGGCAGCGCCTTGCACAGAGAGACGGGACCAGTTGCCGGTAAGCTCGCCCGAAAAGGGCGCGAAGCAACGGAAATCCCGCCTCCTGTGCTCGCCAAGAGCTCTATGCTCTAGGAAGGAGGCTCTGGCAAACCACTTCTGAAAAACAATTGCCTTGAAAACTGCAAGGACTCGTCCAAGCGTGAAAAATGCAAGGACTCGTCCAGGCAGTCACTGCAGGGTCAGTAATGACTGAGCGCAGACAAAAAAAAAAAAACTTAAAAAGCCCTAAATAGCATACAGACTAGTTATGTGAGGGACTGCCTATCTCTTGTGGTGTCTGCCTGGCCAATGCAAGCTGACAGGGTTGGCATGTTCCAGGTTCCTTCCATCAAACAGTCTCATCTGTCAGGACTCTGGAAGCTCTGCCCTCTGATTGCCCCTGAGATCTGTGTGGCATTCCAGAAAATGTGAAAGACCTGGCTGTTCTCCCAGGCCTTGAGCTAGACTGGAGCCCCTCTCTGGATGCATATGTTTTTGTGTTATTGACCAACTTTGTCATCGTTTCCTTTTCTAGTTTGTTTTTTGCTCTGTATGATCTTGTTCCTATTTACATTGTTTTTTATTCTGTTCATTGTACTGGGAACTGCCCAGAATCATTCTGGAATTGGGCAGCATCAAGCTGAATAAAATAAATAAATCTGTATCACCTTCAGCTCCTAGTCCAGCATCTTCACCAACATCTACCCCATCCTGATTCTTGTGCTAAGAGGGAGGAACTGGCCCAATGGGTTTCTGTGGCTGAGGGTGGACTCGCATCCAAGTCTCACCACTCCTGGAAGGACACCTTTCCCACTACATCAGATTGGTTCTTGGGTTTAGAGGGAGGGACTGGCCCAAAGTCAGCCGGTGACCTTCTATGCCTGAGGGGGACTAGAACCTGGGTCTTTCCATTCCTAGTTTAGCCACTTAATAAAGTAGATTTTTTTTTATAGCAAATGTCAAGTTGGTTTAAAAGATTATGGAGCCGTTTGATTTGATTATTATCCACCATCACGGATCCCCTGTTAGACCCACTGCAGTTTGCTTACCGTGGAAACAGGTCAGTGGATGATGCTGTTAATATGGCCTTGCACTATATTCTGCAACACCTTGAATTTCCGGGGTCTTAGGCACAAGTTCTTTTTGTGGACTTCAGTTCAGCATTTAATACTATTGTACCAGAAATTCTTTACAACAAACTGATCCAGCTTACTGTGCCTGAGCATAGCTGTAGGTGGATAATCAGTTTTCTAACAGGTAGGAAACAACATGTGAGGTTAGGCAAAATTACATCCAGTACCCGGTTAATCAGTACTGGTGCCCCTCAGGGATGTGTGCTTTCCCCACTGCTTTTCTCCCTTTCTACCAATGACTGCATTTCAAAAGACTCTTCTGTTAAAATCTTGAAATATGCAGATGATACAACTGTCATTGGTCTAATTCGAAATGGAAATGAGTCAGCATATAGACGGGAGGTTCAACAACTGGTCTTGTGGTGTGGTTGTAATAACTTGGAATTGAATACACTTAAAACCATGGAGATGACTCTGGACTTTAGGAAGAATCCATCTAATACTCCTCCCCTTACCATACTCGACAGCCCAGTATCAGTGGTAGAGTCCTTCAAGTTCCTGGGTTCTATACTTTCCCAGGACCTGAAATGGACGTTTAACATTACAGCCATTATTAAAAAGGCACAGCAAAGGATATTTTTCCTGCGGCAACTTAGGAAGTTTAAATTATCCCAGGAGCTCTTGGTACAGTTTTACAGGGGAATCATTGAGTCTGTTATCTGCTCCTCTATAACTGTCTGGTTTGATTCCACAACCAAACAGGACAGACTCAGACTCCAACGGATAGTTAAGTCTGCAGAAAGGATAACTGCAACCCGCCTGCCTTCTATAGAAGAACTGCATACTGTGAGGGTCAAAAGGAGGGCAGAGAGGATATCTGCAGACTCTTCTCATCCTGGATATAAACTGTTCCAACTTCTTCCTTCAGGATAGCGCTATAGAGCTCCATATGTTAAAACATCTAGACTGTTTATTAATTTTCTGTTGTTATCCAAACGCACCGTTGATCTTGCTGTTCGTCACCGAAGACAAATTCCTTGTATATATTTTATACTTGGTCATTAAAGTATTTGTATTGTATTGTATCGTATTTACAGCCCACACTAAAAACCACTTCCTTTTTCACTGAAAATGTCTAGACCAGGGTTTCTCAACCAAGGTTCCATGGAACCCGAGGGTTCCGCGAGAGGTCACAAGGGGTTCTGGGAGATCATGATGTTATGCCGAGTGCAGCAATACTCCCAGAAACTGTGCTCAGGAAAAATACACATCAGCATGCGAGCTTTACAAAATGCAATGTCCATATTTTGTTCTCCAAAGAAATCCAGCCAGAACATATATACTAACTGGTGTTTATTGATAAAAAATGCAAAACTCCATAAAATACAAGTTGCATATAAAATATAGGAAACAAGACTTCTTCTCATAAATTTAGCATCCAAGACTTATCCACTACAAAGTCTCTAGCCAAAAACTCTCAGAGAAGAGGTACACTACTTGGTTATTAGTTACAACTACATAACCCATAAAAACTAACTACATGGTGGCTAAAAGTCTACTGAGAGGCTGGACATATAGTCCTCCCATTATATTGCCAGTATGTACCCCCCCACTGAGTAACTAGCATACACACACCAATAGGTGGCAGTAATAGCAGTATACGTGCACAACACACAATAAGTTTTTCACATGATCCATGTAGACATAATATTGTTGTACAGATAACGAGATGAATTTCTTCCCATGAGAAACTCCTGACACATGATTTATTTAAAAAACCATTTCAAATACAGGTAATGTGCTTTCGCAGTGGTGAGCAGAAACCGTACAAAAATCTAGTTACAACTCTTTCTGAGTTTCTGGTAGTGAGCTGTAGCACTGTGTTTATTTTGTTGAATTCATTCTTAATTTTCGATATGAGATAGGGGAGACTCTTGATAACAGGTGAACGCTATATTGCAGGAAGGGAGGAATATATTAAAGGAAGGGGAGGGAGAAGTGCATTTTTCAAGAAATTAATGGACTTGTCCAGCTTAGTCTGTGACGTCAGTCTCACCCTCCTGCATCTTTTCCCTGCGGTTTTCCAGTAGTTATTTTATTCTGTTATTTTAAATAGATTTCGTACATGTTTATTCAGTCATGTCAGAGGGTCCACTGTGGCGATTTTTGAAGAGGAGGTGTGAGAGAGAAGGGGAGGATTCTAGAATGGACAATACCAATAAGTTTAATGATGACAATGATAATGAAGAATTTAAATCTTCTCAGGCATTTCCCTGCACTGATACATCAACGGACTCAAAAAAAAGTCCATCTTTATAATGAAAGCTATTTATCAATGGGTAAACTGAACCCATTGATTCATGAACTAAATCATGAACTGGTGATCCAAGTTGTCCTATTCTGTTGTGCCTCATCTGTGGCAGACAACTTACAGATGCAGCAAAACTCCAGCAAAATTAAAAAAGACGCTTAACTACAAATCACAGCCATAAGACAAGTAAAAGTTCTGAATATTTTAAACGGCTGTTGGAATCACAGAACAGAGTAAAGTTTTTGTTAATAAAATGGCAGTCAGTAAAAAAACCCAAGAAGCAAGTTATTTAGTAGCAGAATGTATTACACAGCAAAGGAAAAGTCACGCTTTGGGTGAGAAAGTAATCATGGCAGCATGTAAAATAATAGTGGGAAAAATGCTAGGACTAGATGCAGTACAAGAAATTGAAAAGATTCCACTGTCAAACGGTACAATAAGTCGCTGTATTGGTGACACGTCACAGGATGCTGAAGAGGTATCGTGTGATAAACTGAAGAACATCAGCTTTTCTATCCAAGTTGATGAGTCAACAGATTTCACCAATAAATGTCAAGTTACGGCATTTGTAAAATTTGTAACTGATGGTGAAATTCAGGAAAACTTTTTCTGCTGCAAAGAACTACATGAAACATGCAAAGGCCAGGATATATTTAATGTTTTGTCTTTGCATCTGGAAACAAAAAGTCTGTCCTGGAGGAACTGTGTTGGCCTCTGTACTGATGGTGCTCCATCAATGGTTGGCTCCATGAGAGGCTTAATTTCTCTTGTAAGAAAAGGAAATCCTGATGTTGTCACAACACACTGCTTTCTTCACAGAGAGGTGCTGGTATCAAAACCTCTTGGAGATGAAATTAAAAAAGTTCTGGATGATGCTACAGCAATGGTTAACTTATTAAACAGAGAGCAGTTCATTCAAGAACGTTCAAAAAAACTGTGAAAACCTGGACAAAGAGCACGTAAGTCTCCTGTTACACACAGAAATCCGGTGGCTCAGCAGAGGAAGAGTTCTCAACAGGGTGTTTGCGCCGAAGGCAGAGTTGCAAGAGTATTTTCGAGAAAATAGTATTCCACATTTTGCTTAGTGCTTTGAAGATGGAGAATGGTTGCAGAAACTAGCATCGTTAGCGGACATCTTTCGTCACATGAACCAGCTGAACAAGTCTCTGCAAGGCACCGGAGAAAATGTTTTGACTTCAAGTGATAAGATTCTTGGATTTAAAGGAAACCTGAATGTTTGGGAAAATCGTGTTGCAAAAAGAAATATTGAAATGTTTCCACCGCTGCTTGGGCTTGAGAGTGAGGAAGGATACTAAAAGTCTCCAAGCTAATTGAAAACCATCTGGAAGTACTGCAGAACAAAATTGATCAGTACTTTCTCTCCCTTTCAACACAAATGTATGACTGGGTGAGGGATCCTTTCTCTGCATCTTCTGCTCAGCCTGAGAACTTCACCTTGAAGGAAGAGGAAGAACTTTGTGAGCTGCAGTCTAAATGTACACTCAAGATGAGATTCACTGATCTGTCCATGGACAAGTTCTGGATTTCTGTGAAAGGAGAGTATCCTGCCATTCATAGGAAGGCACTGGACATTTTGCTGCAGTTTCAAACTTCTTACATGTGTGACCAAGCTTTTTCTTATTTAACAAGCATCAAAAGCAAAGACAGAAATCATCTTATTTCAGTTGAAGATGAAAACTGTCTGTGCTTAGCTCAAGTCTGGCCTAGAATTGAGTATGTGTGCAGCAAAAGATAAGCACAGGTTTCACATTAAAGAGGTAACTTTCATTCTTTATTTTTAGTTTAAGTATAAGCATTAAGTTAATGCACATATACAGGCCTACACATGAAATGAATATAATGCTTTTGTAACTTCTGGCCTATATTTGAGCCCGAATATGCAAGGGTTCCCCAAGGCCTGAAAAAATATTTCAAGGGTTCCTCCAGGGTCAAAAGGTTGAAAAAGGCTGATCTTTCCTTGTCTAGACCTTTCCAAGCTCTGAGAAGAGTTCAGTGGAGTATGGAAGAGGAATTATTTATTCCCTTTGACCTTTTTCCAAGATTACATTCCCACCTGCCATCTAAAATTCTCCCTGCTCAGTCAAGAGTAGAATTTGGGCTTCTGTAGCATTATAACTCATCCTTGGTCATCTCTGCCAGCCACATCTTATATCGTGACATCTAGGTAAAACAAAATATTTTATCTAGTCAAAACTGTCATATAGGCTGTTCTCAGTCAGATAAGCCCCTTTTCTTCTTTTTATCCAACCTTCTCTCAGCATTCCTTATTTATCTGAAACATTTTTAAACTTCGGTTGAAAAAGTTTCTAGACTAGCTTGCAATCAGTAAAAGAAAGGAGCATCTATCAGCAGCAATCTAAAATACATGACATGAAAAGGAATGGGACTGGGAGGGAAGAAGAAATGAGCAAATTCAGCTTTCATAGACCTTTCATCTTCTTAGCCACTGGGTGCATTCAGATCTGGATTACAGTTTTTAATTTAAGGACTTTTTTTTTAATTGTATGCTTCTGCTATGCATAGTGATTTCTTCAGTCTACTGCTCCCCCCCCATCCCTTTTGTATGTGATACTTTAGTTCAGGACCTGAACTCTGAAAACTTACTTTAACCATCTTCTTTCAGACTTCTCCACAAACAGCAGTCCCTCAAGACACCCTTGTCATTTAATGTAAGTTTTCTCTGTACTGAAATCTTAGAAATTCACCCTTTCAAGTCCTCTTGTGTTGACACGATAGAGATATATGCAATTATGCATTCCATGGGAAACGTTAGAACCATAGGATGGCCTTTCACTTGGTTAGAATTTGGGGGCATCTACTGAAACTCACTGCATAGAGATTCAGGAGTGAAAACAAAAATCTTTCTGTAGGAAATGTAGTGATCGCCACTAGTTTAGTTGCTCTTGAAAACAGGAGCATTCATGGAAGATCGGGCAATCAAAGGGAATTAGGTGTGTTAGTTGTTTACGCCTACTGGAATCACAGGCTATACACTTGAATACCATGTCCTGGAGTGCACCAATGGAGCAGAGGCCACCGTCTGCCCCAGAAAGTTGGATTACGTGGTCCTTTGGCCTGATCCAGCAGACCTTTTCTGATGTTCTTTGATGTGGTCAGATGGCCCAGGTTCACTTGTTCATAATCATCTGCTATCATGGAATTCAAGAGGCAATTCCTCTGCATGACACTTTGTGGGTCCACAAGGCCCACACTGCTGCTCTGTGCACAACTATGCCTTTATCTACTTGCTTGAACAAGGCAAAGCAACCGTTTATTGGCCAGACAGAGGGAGATGTGTCGAAGTCAGCGAGGTTGATGGCGGGAATAGCAGTGGGATAGGTGCAAGGAGAAAAGGGGACCAACAGTCATTGCACCATACTGGGGAAGGCACAGAGGGCAGTGCTAGAGGACCTAAGTTGAGAGCAGAGATGCGCAAAGCTTTAAAACGATATTAAAAAGCATCCACTGGTTTGTAGGCTGACCTAGGTTTGATGCAATGTGGCCCAACCCCATCCCCAAAGGGGTCTGTTTTTGGGGGGCAGTAATGAAATGGGTGCCTCAGAGCCTTAAGGTGTCCCTTTTAATTCCCCCCATCAAAGAAAAAGAGAAAAAAGTTGAAATTGTTGGCTCTATTCATTCTGAGAAGGTCTGGAGATACCCTTGACTCTGGCTTACATAAACTAAATGGAAACAATTTAGTGAGCGGAAAAAAATTCTAATTCTCCACCAGTTAAAAATTAATCCAAAAGGGGAGGTGATTTTTTCTTTCTAAGCTTATTTATTTATTAAGCAGTTTCGTTCCAACAAGCTAAGCTAAAAAGCAGTTTTGCTCCTGTAGCTCAGGGCCTTGCATAAACCCCCCAAGTGGGGTGAATTCAGTAAACCAGGAGCAGGTGTACTGTGTGAATGCAACTTTAAGCAGACACCTCCTTAGAGAAAGCTTCCCTCGAGAACCTGAGCTTCTGGAAAAGAGCCTCCAAAGATGGTTTGGGCACTCAAGAACCCTTGTGATGATTTTTCAGCAGCCCCGTTCCCAGGCCTTGGGCAGGGTGTGAGAAAGCTGGTGCAGAAGTGCGCATGAATGGGGAAGGAAGGTTGTGTCCATCTTTTTGGGTCCTTTCTGAGTGTCTGGGCTGTTGGGGTCACAGCTATGGGGGTGAAGGTAAAGGCCTTAGACTAGTGGTTCTCAACCTTGGTAACTTTCAGATGTGTGGACTTCAACTTCCAGAATTTGTTTGTTTGTTTGTTTGTTTTCTCCCCCCGCCCATCTCCCCCACAAACC
Source organism: Liasis olivaceus (assembly GCA_030867105.1). Classification (NCBI taxonomy): domain Eukaryota; kingdom Metazoa; phylum Chordata; class Lepidosauria; order Squamata; family Pythonidae; genus Liasis; species Liasis olivaceus. The sequence goes on from CM061349.1 coordinate 7,648,487, forward strand.
CTGTACCAGGGTTCCTCAACCTCAGCCGCTTTAAGATGGGTGGACTTCAACTCCCAGAATTCCCCAGAGTTCTAGCTCCTTCCCCTGTACCAGGGTTCCTCAACCTCAGCAACTTTTAAGATGGGTGGACTTCAACTCCCAGAATTCCCCAGAGTCCTAGCTCCTTCCCCTGTACCAGGGTTCCTCAACCTCAGCAACGTTTAAGATGGGTGGACTTCAACTCCCAGAATTCCCCAGAGTCCTAGCTCCTTCCCCTGTACCAGGGTTCCTCAACCTCAGCAACTTTTAAGATGGGTGGACTTCAACTCCCAGAATTCCCCAGAGTCCTAGCTCCTTCCCCTGTAACAGGGTTCCTCAACCTCAGCAACGTTTAAGATGGGTGGACTTCAACTCCCAGAATTCCCGAGAGTTCTAGCTCCTTTCCCTGTACCAGGGTTCCTCAACCTCAGCCGCTTTAAGATGGGTGGATTTCAACTCCCAGAATTCCCCAGCCAGCCTGGCTGGGGAATTCTGGGAGTTGAAATCCACCCATCTTAAAGCGGCTGAGGTTGAGGAACCCTGCCCTGTACAGAGTAATCACTCTGATTGATTGATGATGTACCATCAAGTCATCGGACTCCTAACCACCCCACGGATGGATAGATTTTCTCCATGGAGAAATGCGCTGTAGCATATTTATAATGGCATGACTTGATCGATCAGATACCAAGAGCAAAACAATCCCCTTTGAAAGTCTGAAAAGCGACCAAAAATTAACGTAACAGCCTCTGAACAGCATAAAGTCAACCTTTTCCCACAAAGCTCTTGGGACCCGTATTTTCCTCCTCTCCTCTTCTGAGCCTCACTTCATTTCGCAACCTCCGAAAGGAGACGCAGAAAACATCTCGGCGATTACTATAGCGATTAAAGGGGGCGGGGGGGGGAGTTTAGCGCGCTCTGTGGACACGGGAGTTTTTGCCTGGCGGGTTTAGACACGCGGGCGTGCCTGAATAGTCAGCGGCCGCGGCCAGGAAAACGCGGTGAAGTCAGCCGAGCTGCGCTGCGCCGCGCTGCGCTGCGCGAGATGCACCGACAGGCGCGCACGAGGTGCGATGACGCCCAGCGGCTTAGCAGGGCCAGTTAAAAGGCGGGATTATTGCATTCCGGCTACAGCTCCGTAGTCGCCTTGCTTAGCCTTTTGCTGGTTAGAGCTGTGCGGATAGGAGCCTATTCAGCCGTTCTCACGCGTGTTGGGTGAACACTGCCCATGTTACCACTGCATGTTGTGCAGATGTGGCACACGCACCCTTGGGATACGCATGTGGCACACACGGGGCACGAGCTGACCGTGCGACGCTGCAACTCGGACCGGGGTTCCCAAGCTGAGCGCACTTTCTCACGGGCACGTGCAAGTTTCGCCCCTGCCCCGCGGGCTACCGGGAATTGTAGTCCGACAAGCCGCCCCACGTTGGCTGGAGGAGGCTACGTGGAAGGCACTTATCCCAAGGGTTGCTGGGAGATGTAGTCCTCTCTACCCCCTCCGGTCCGCCCTCTCCGGAACTCCGGCTCTCATTGGCGGTTGCGGCTGGAGGAAGGCGGGTCTGGAGGCGCTTTCCCCTCCCTCCCATGAAGAACTACGCGTCCCAGGGAGTACCGCGCGCGCGCTCTCTGTTGTCGTGCCGCCGCCTTTCAGTGGTGCGGTTGTTCGTGGCGCTCTTTCGGGTCCGCAGCGCCTTCGTTCTTTCTCCTTTCCTCTGCCGGGCCCGGCGCTGCTTCCCGCCCGCTTCCCCCCTCCCCCTTCGCGGTCGGCGCGTTCACGCGAGTCCCCGGCTTCGCTCGAGGCCTACGTCCCCTTCCGCCTCCTCCGTCGGCCGGTGACATGGCGCGGCCGTCTGTGCCCAGCTCGCAGAAGGCCCTGCTGCTGGAGCTGAAGGGGCTTCAGGAGGAGCCCGTGGAGGGGTTCCGAGTCAGCCTGGTGGACGAGGGGGACCTCTACAACTGGGAGGTGGCCATCTTCGGGCCCCCCAACACGCATTACGAAGGTGGCTATTTCAAGGTAAGGAGGGGGGTGTCTGGGAGGGCATCATTCCCTATTTGGGGGTCTCTAGGCAGGTTGGATTACAGCTCCCATCGTCCACGGCCAGCCGAGCAGGAGCTTGACCATCAGTCTTGGTCTTGCCGAGGTGGACCTCGAGGCCAGAGACCGTATCCTGGGATGGTGGGGATTGCGTTTGACCCGATGAACAAATTTCTGCGAAGCCGGTCAGGAAGGAAGGGTGAAAATCCTTGAAATACAAAACCGAAAACCAGGAAACTGTGGCGTCAGATCCCGTCAAAGTGGCCAGTTTGAAAGGTGTGTGAAAAGATGAAGGGGAGAGGTAGACTGAAAATCTCGGTGTGGACTATGCAGCTGTGATGCCTGCCATCCTGCGTCCCATCTGAGAATAAGAAAATGGACTTTCTTCAAAGGAGACCCATACAAGGCGGCGGCATAAATCCGTCAGTCTAGTAGTAAACAAAACACCACAGTCCTGGCTTGGTTCCTGCTGAGGAAGTGCCACCAAACTCGGTAGATCAAACCCTGTTCTGAGAAATGGAGCTTCTAAGAATAAATCCTCCACTGGGTACCAAATTACTTCTGATAAACACGTGCGCAGTTGTGCTGGCTATTGCTCATGTTTATGTTGTGTTCCTTGTCACAATAATGGCACTTTTCAGTTTCTTGGGTTTTATGTTGGCCAAAATTACTGTATGGTATAAGCATTTGATTTTCCCCCCCCCTTTTTTGTACCTCTCCTTAAAGGAGTCATGGTTATAAACAATAGCGTGAGCAAGTGATGGTGTGTGTGTGTTTTCACATCCCATTTCCTGTTTACCGGATTGCTTTCCAGATGTATGGGTAATAGTAGTTAGGGGAATGGGAGTGATAGTCCAACACTGAGGGAATAATATTGAGGAAGACTAAAAAAAGGTTTAGCTATTTAAACTCCCCTCCTTTGTTTTCCATAAAAGAATTTAAATTATTGAAAGAGTCATTTTTGATCAATAACATTAGAAATTGAGCAGGATAACCTTTTTACTTTTATCCCCCCAGTTTTATTTCTCCTCAAACCACAAACATTTTTCAGGGTAACTTTGCAATGTTTAGAATCATTCCTTCAATAATAGGAACAATTCCTGGTAGTAGGCATTTGGCTATACATTTTCCCCTTCACTTAATAAATAATAGAAATGGTGTTCTATAAATCATAAGGATGTGAATGAGCTATTATCTTGTCCTTATTGAAACAAAGAGCATTGATTGTATATCTTCAAAATAAATTTTCTGTATATTCTGTATATTAATTATAGAAATCTTATATAAGTTTAATACTGAAGTTTACTGTTTTTATGAGATCTTGTTTATGGTTTTTGTTGTTAGCCATCTTGAGTGGCCCATGGGCTTCCTCAGAATTATGTTTTCAGGAGATCTTATCTCCAGCATGTATAAACTTTCAACCTTTCATTTCCCACAAAGTAGCATCAGGTTTTCATATCATTTATGAGTAGCCTCTCCCACTTCCTTTAGAGGAACTAGAATGATGGTATCTGATAACCTCAAGTCAAGTAAGATTTTTAAAGCAATTATAAACTGCTTTATTAGCAGCCAGATTAAGATGGCTTTTAATTGTTGAAAGAGTAGTTAATTCTGGACACCCTTTAACAGGCTACACATTAACATGGTTAATTTTACTTATCGTTCACATCCTTTAAAGACTAGGCTCAGTTGATTAAAGGACAGAGGTGCCTGCCTCGGTGGGATAATGGGTGGAATTATAGTGGGAGGAGGAAGAACTCCTGATGACTTAATGGATAAGTCTGTGTAATTTTTTTGGCACCCTATCTGCCTTTTTCTGGGATCTATCTGGCCTGCAACCTGGGATTTCCATTTCATTCCCCATCCAAGAACTAACTAGGTCCAGTCCTGTGTAGCCTTTTTGAGATCAGCCAAGGTCAACTACGTGCTGCCAGTGCTATGGGATTTTAGCTGGTAACAGCAGAAAAATAATTTCTGGATTTAGAGCATCCCTTCCCAAACCCAGATGGCATTTCTGGACAATAGTTCCCCTAAACCCCAGCTGTTGGCTAGAAAGGATTTGTAGACAGGGAATCATCATCATCCAACTGTCTGAGAAACATCATATCTCATAGCCTGATGCTGAACTATGTTGAAGTGCAGCCAATATGTCGAGAAGGCATTAGATTGGTGAAGGTGCACCAGCAGCAGGTATGAAGTGACCTTTTGTTTCATTACCAGTCTGGTAAGAGGACTAGAGTTAGGAATAAGTGAAGGTTTGTTTTCTGGGCAAACAGGTAACAGGTCATAGATGAATCTAGGGGAAGTAAAATACAGGCTTTTCCTCTGAATAAAATCTGGCCAAGGAGGAACACATTTTCAAGGTTTATAGGCTTGTTTTGCAATTCTCTACTTCCTGCCATGGTCTCATTTCCTTTCTCCCAGGCCTAGGAGGAGTCATGGATGAGTCACCCCAGAGTCAGTTGTAATCGACTAATAAAGGCAGGTGCTGTTTTCCCTCAACTGTCTCAGCTTAAGCCTCAGGGTACATAGCAACCTGTGGTGATTCGATAAGATAAGCATTGTGACGGCTTATCTCATTCGGCTGGGCAAGGAAGATATATTTTGCACATCAATATATTTAGTGCTTCAGTTGTTTCATGTGCATTAAAGAGCATTCAGAGATCCCTATGAAGTAGGCCAGGTGTATCGTCCTGATGTAGCAGGGAGGAACGTCAAGTCTGAGCCATAATCTTGCCTGAGGTCATCTAAATGACCTAATGTTTGTTGCAGAGCAGTGCCTTTATCATAACCAATATAACCAACCTGAATGACATACAAAAATGTGCAAGGGTGGAAGTTCTCCAGGAGCTCCTCAAGCAAGATGTTAAAAGAAACAGGATGGGAAAGAAGCAAGAATTTTCAAAACTACCCAGATGTTTCAATCATGAGGTTTCAGGATGGTGATAGGAAGTCATCTATCAGGATGGTGATTAGAAACTGAATGCATTGGTCAATAGGACATTGGTTAGTGTCAGGTACACCCTAATATTCAGGGACAAAGAACAGGTTCTGACTCAGTCTAATCCAGCTGCAGCTGCAGTGAAAGGTGAATCAAGGTTTCCTAATTCGCCCCTTCTCACTTAGTCTGCTGATGTTTTATTTTGGGGGTGGGAAGTGGGCAACCGTCTTTGTAGCTTGATTCATTTACCTAAATCATCCAGAGCTGGCCTCTTCAATATGAAAAGAGCTATCGCTCAGGGTTGAAACACCTCCAGAAGATCCTACAGTGCACTCTCATTACCCACCCACCCCATCACCTTGTGGGACCAAGAAAGACCATTTGAAACCCTACAGGTCTGTTGCAAATTGTGGAGCTCCATGTAAAGTCAGCCACTCACTTCTGGATGTAGAGGGGGAATGATATAAACGGGGCATTTGCCTATGGTTTCCTGTTAACAACAGCATTAGATCTTTAGTTTAAAGAGCCAGCCTTCCATTGCACAACAGCTACTGAAAAGTAAAGACAGGAGGAAGCTGGTGCCTGTTGATGTCTTCCCAAAGGTCTTTAGAAATGTAGAGAGGGTTATTTTTCTGTTGCTTCTCTGACAACAAAGGATTTTTTTTTTTTGGCCAACTGCATCTTTTCATTGTATTTATTGTGTCTGTGGTCTTTTTCTCATCCTAGAGAAGATCTGACTAACAGTTGACATCAATTTGATGGCTCATAATCAAGCAGTGGCCTTTTTTACTCCTATGCGGGATTGGGCACACTCCCAACCATCACAAAATGTTTTAGAAATGTTAAGCTTTCTCCCTCACTCCCACCCAAGCCAGGTCGTATTCGTTCATCTGGTCCTACCCCTCTTCCAAAGCTTTTGTGACAAAAGGACAGGTCTTGATCCTCAAAAAGGTACACGATGTAGATGGCTCTTAACAGAAGAAGACACTTGCTCTATACGCAGTGTTGTATGTATGTGGAAAGAAGAGGATGGAAGAACATTGAAGCATGTTCAGAATTAAGGGCTTATATGAACTTGATTGTTTACTCACAGAAATCTGGTTCACACAGTGTAATGGAGTGGGGTGGCTCATACATTAAATTTAATTAATTAGTATACCCCGTTAAGCCAAGGCCTTATATTCCATTAACCCAAGTTGGTGTTGGCATTCACCCAACCTTATAAAGCCGAAAGCTCTGATTATAAGCCACAGCAACCTGTTTTATATGGAAATTTTATATGGCTGCTCTTCTTAAATAAATAAATCTGGGCAGCTAACAACCAATCTGTAAGAAAAAAACAATATAATAAAGCCCCATAGACAGAATGAAATACAATTAAAAATAATCATAATACCTGTAATGGTCTGCTTAGACTAAGAAATTCTTTGCCCTAATGTCTTGGGGAAATAAATTCATTATAAATTTGAAGTAGTCCAGTTGCTGAGATTCTCCTATTCTTTTCATTTTAATAAAATTGGTTAAAGAGGTTCCTGAGACTCTTGCTTGGAAATAAATAATTACTTTTGGTTGAGACAGTGGCCTAAGAGCCTGAACATCTCCCTTTCTAAAGATCCTAGAATAGGGGAGAGATGTTGGGTCATCCAATGATACAGAATTTTAGAACAGTCAGAACAAATCTTCACCTAGTACACTGCTAATTTATTAATTTCTGCAAAACGTTAGAGCTCTCCTGCTCTGTGAATTTTGGCTATCTAAGGCTATGGTGTCATTTTATTGAACCTCCAGATTCAGAAGCAGTAGGCTATTAAATATCAGATGCTCAGGAGTAACAGGAAGAAAGAATTGAAGCCTCCACTCTCTTTTGGGGCACTGCTTTGACTCATCTGTACAGTCACGGTGGCTAGATTAAAGAGTATCTGCTGCGATTCAGTAGAATATCTCTTTTATTCTGAGTCCAGATTTTGATTTTTTTCTCTTCCTTCCTCATTGAAAACCTGAAACTTTGGCAATAATTAACAGATCTGATTTAAAAAAAAAAAGTATGCCTCCCACATATACCTATGTGGCTAATATGCAACATATTGGTAGTCGGTAAGGGGAGATGAGAAAAGAACCAACTCTCTTTTTGTTAATAAAAGCTTGGTTGCCTGATCTGTTTGCCACAGGCGACTAGATGTGTAGCTGTTGATAAGCCTGGGCAGTCTATAATTGACAGAAGTTGAGGGAATTGTGGGTGGTGCTCGAAACTTAAAAATACTGAGACAGGTTAGAAGGAAGTTAAAAAGTGTTGTGTTGATGTTTGCTTTGTGTGACTCACTATGTTTTTGAGTTTCGGATCTCAGCCCTGTGTTAAGGTAAAAACAGGAGGGCGCCTGGAAGCCTGTCCATACTTTGAGATGGATACAGATGTTTACAGATATGCCAGCAAAAAGTAGAGTTTGCTTTCAGAACAGTGTATCCCAAGGCCTGAGAACAGATGTTGTTGGCACAAAATTCGGTGCTGGGTCAGAGGAGTTTAGAAAGCTCAGGGATATGAGGGTAAGTACACAAAACACTAAAAAAATCTCAAGTCATTTTGTCCACTGGAACTTTATTTCAATGATCCAAAATAGGAGCCAGGTTTTGTCAGCCTTGCAAGGTAGGCGAGGTCAGGAAACAGCAAAAGAAATACTAGAACTCTCCTTTACTGATATGGGCTATAATAACAGTATCTTGAAAGCCTATAGTGTTTTCCCTACCCTCTGTCTTATACTCAAGAGCAGTTTTTCCAACCTTGGGAAGTTTAAGACGTGTGGACTTCAACTCCCAGAATTCCGCAGCCAGCCATGCTAGCTGGGGAATTCTGGGAGTTGAAGTCCACACATCTTAAAGTTCTCAAGGTTGAGAAACACTGCTCGAGAGAATCAAGGCGAGGCAGTCTTGAGTTTTTTTCTCCCACTTTCCTGCTTTCTTGGACTAAGCTCCTATTTACTAACAGTTGCTATATATTTCCTCTAAGGTCATCTCTGCTCCTCTACACATTTTCTGGGAAAGTCTGTAGAGGTTTTGTTTCTTTAATCCTAAAGCGATTTCTGACCGATGACTCTCTTTAACAGCATTGTATCTGACATCTTTTTTCCACTGATCAATTGATAGTACAACAATTTGCCACATCTATTTGTAGTTCACCCTATAGTTCACTATTATTGCATACTCCTGAGGCACCTATTTTTCATTGCCTCCTGACAATTTAGTTAATAACAATATAGTAGACAATATGAGATAGGCTGAGATCCTGTGCTATGAATCTTTTTCCCCCCAAAATTTATGGTATAATCCTTCACTATACTATGATAAAACGTCCTTTATTCTTTTACATCTGCAACACAAACTTAAAGTTGATGGGCACATTTTAAGGATGCTAGTTGGTTCTCAGCACTTTCCATGCATCACTTGGATGTCTGTTTTCATTTTTGTTTCCCTTTTTTAAAAAACATTTTATTACGCTTTTTAAAAAAAATACACAATACCAAAAAAATTATCAATCCAGATATTACCGATGGGAATCATGACCTGTGTAATTTATCCCTTTTTGAAAGGGCATTTTTTCTACTCATCAACGAATGTACAGTATGTTTCCCTTTGGCACAGATTTCATGATATTGCCTTATATCATTGCTGAGAACCAGATTGGTGCAGTGGTTAAAGGCACCGGGCGAGAAAACAGCAGACTCTGAGTTTTAGCCCTTCCTTAGGCACAAAGCCAGCTGAGTGAATTTGGGCCAGTCCCTCTCTCACAGCCGTAGGAAAAAGGCAAGGATGAACCACTTCCAAAAATATTGCCAAGAGAACTGCAGGAACTTGTCTATGTAGCTGCCAAGAGTGACTTGAAGGCACTCCCCAAAAAGTCATTGCTCCTAATGGAGCCGTAGAGGACTTTTATTTTCTTTGCAAAGTTTCAGTCATACTTTCGCTGATGAGCAATCACAAAGCAAGGAGCCTATCTGGTGGCGCAAATCTTTCTTTGGGACGTAATTGCTGTCATATAGGGTTTTTTTATTCCTCCAGTTCTTTTCTGGTTGGATTTCATTTCTTTGCTTCTGTGTAACGACATGCAAAACATTTCAATTTAAACCAATTTGAGTTTGAAACGTCGGAAAACATCCATTGGGCTTCACCCCCATCACATCAATCCGTCCTGCCAGGTCAGGCAGAGAGGGCATGTTGCGGACCCCGTCAGTGAGAGAATGTCGGCTGGCAGGGCCCAAGAGGAGACCCTTCTCTGCCATTGCCCCCGCCCTTTGGAATATTCTCCCCCCAAGAGGTGTGGCAGGCCCCTACCCTCCCAGCCTTCTGGAAGGGACTTAAGACCTGGCTCTGCCAGCTTGCGTGGGGTGATAACAATCTTACCCAATCCTGGGGGTGGTTGGCGCCTTGATGACGCTCCCTGAGTGACTGCCAATTTTAACATCTATCCTTGGATTTATTTATTTTCTATTTATTCAGATTATCATAGATTGTAATTTTAATTGATTTTAGCTGCTTTGTAAGCTACCCAGAGTCATTTCAACGAGATGGGTGATGACAAATTTGATATCTAAACAGACGAACACGCAAACAGCTCTGGAGTATCTGAGAAGTGTCCAAGCTTCAGCAAAGCTCAGACCACTTCCAGAATTTTCAAGCAGGACATTCCACAAAGCTTGAAATGGTTCAGACTGAAACCTTTTGCACAGACCTGTTTCTGAGACACCTTGAGCAGACACAAGGAATTCTTAAGTAGCGTAATAATCTTTAATAGAACGACACATCCCGGCCCCAAATTCATTGATTAAAATAGTTAAGACCAGGTTACATTCGTTCCAAACTGATGTTTCTCCTATGCTCTTCCCAAAGGCCTCCTAACATCCATGTGAGCACAGAGACAAGGTCGTAAGCTCCCGTAGGGTGTGACTAGACAAATTGGAGGCTGGGCCGCTTCAACTCAAAAATAGCCTTTTCTGCATGTGTTGGGTGGCAGGATCAGTGGCTGGGGAGAAGTGGGTTTAACCAGCTTAACAGGCCGAGCAAGGACAGCAGAACCTGCGAGTGAGATTCCCCAGAGGAGCATCCACAGCTCCAGAGAACCTGTTGGGGGGGGGGGGCGAGCAGTTGCCTGTGACTCGGTTGACCTTCACAGTCCCTAACATTAGCAGACAAGCCAAAACATGTCCTTGGTGTAAATCTTGCACGGACTTAAGCCTGGCGTGTTTTCCTGAAGGTTGGAAATGTTTGCAACACAATGTATGGATAAGGGAGTGTCAAGCCATCTGGGAAATTAGTCTGGGTTACAAGGAGCTTTACTAGCAAGCTTTACTTACCACTGATCAGAAACATGCAGGCTTTAGGTGCCTCTAAACACAAGTTCAGCCCAAAACAGGCCCAGTCTTGGTTCTTTAACTGGCTGTGTTTTAGAGTTGGAGGAAAGCCTCCTTCTTGCTCCCCTTAGACAGTGTTTCTCAACCTTGGCCACTTGAAGATGGGTGGACGTCAACTCCCAGAATTCCCCAGCCAGTATGGGAATTCTGGGAGTTGAAGTCCACCCATCTTCAAGTGGCCAAGGTTGAGAAATACTGCCTTAGACGTTTAGGAATCTGAATTTACCACAAGCGACCAGAGTTTTAATGTTGTATCTACCTTCCAAAGGTAAAGGCCTTCACAACTTGAGGTTGACTCCTGGTGACTTCCTGGGCAAAGGTGCCCACGAGATCCAAAGCTTTGGTCAAAATGATGGAAGCAGCATTGTGCTGTCAACAAAGCAAACTCTGTCCGGTTTGTTTATGTGTACAAAAGGGGCTGAGGACAGAATGCTGCTTTTTTTAAATTTGCCCCCCACCTTCTTGGCCTTCCCAAGGATGCCCTTGTTCACAGGCAGGGCCGCAGGGCTTCCTTGACAGCAGTCAAAAGTATTGCATTGCATTCTTTTCAGATGGATGTTTTTCCAACTTACCAGCCTGTCCTACAGCTGTAAGATTTCCTGGTGGTCTCCCATCCAAGGACTAACCAGGTACAAGCCTACTTAGGCAGGGACTGTCACCTAGCCAGACCATCTCCTTTTTGTATAAATTTTTTTATTGCTTTTTTGTTAATAACAAAAAGGAGAAAACACCAAAATAATAATAATACACGAGAAGAAAGAGAACATTAAAAGGTATTACAAAAAACGAGAAAAACACAAGAACAAACAAATAAATAAATAAATAGTGTCGTGTACCATTATACAGTCAATAGTTACACATCTATATATATTTATCTAATGCAAATATTATTCAAATGCATATTTATTTCCAATACGTTTATATAACCAGCATTTTTTTTTAACCCACTGTATTTTGTATAAATAAGTTCCATATTTCATTGTACTTGTCCATGCAAAGTCTATGTCTATAGGCAATCCACTCATAAGTGGCAAGTGCAATCAGGTCTTCAGTCCATTGAGCGAAGGGGGCCATACAGCAGCCAGACCGTCTCCTTTCTCCTCTCCCGTCTTTGCATGAAATGAAAATCAGCCTATCCACCACCCACTGCCTCACGCCAGTCATCTTTCAGATGGCCCCTTCTCTACAAGCAGTACTTGAAAAGCCTGCTAAAGCTGGCCATCAAGCTCTCCCACCCCACCCCCAACCCCCCAGGCTCCAAGGAGTTAATGAAGCAAAGCTTTGAATGCCAGATCTCTCCTTCCTGGGAAAGCTGGAGGCAAATTGCTCATTCCTTGGCCTCTTGCAAGGATTTCCGACCATTGCAATGCTGTTGTACAACAGTTAAACTGTTGTTTAACTTCTGGCTGCCGGGCTTGGCAGCTGAGTTGGGTTAATACCCTCTACTGGGCCTAACTCCGATTGACTGGCTGGATTATGGCTGTTGTGAGAGCCCAGCTCTGTTTTAATACATTGTGTGAATCAGGCTGTCCCTTTTAAGTCATCATTTCTTTGTCGGCTTGGGCGCAGCAGGTGCTGCAGAAGCTCTGTTCTGTTACCAGAAGTTGAGAGTTTAGCATATTGTGGGGATGCAACCAGTATGTTTGGAAGGGAAAGGTTCTGTCCTCGGGCAGGATGCAGGGTTTGCTGGAAGAGCCCGCATGGGCAGGAGGGGACCTGAGGCTGTTCTTGGACTCCTTTTAAGGGGCTCAGGCATAAGGATGATCACATGGCACCTTCCGCTTCAGAGCTTAATAGTTGTGAGTATTTCCCCCCATTTTATCCTCACAGTGACTGTAGAAGGTGGTTAAAGAGATGAAATGACTGCTCTGTCTGTTGCCGAACAAGGACAGGATCAGATCTTGCTATTGCCAGTCCAGCAAGTGCTCTTGCAACTGTACCCAAAAAAAAAAAAATCACTTCTGCTTTATTTAGTACATCCCATCACGTTTTTTTTTTTCCAGGAAACACTAGATCTCTTGGGTGTCATCCCCAGCTAGCATGGCGTAAGACGCTGGGTTAGAAGGTTGCTCAGTGTTGCAAGCGGGTCTGTCCTTTCCGTCGTTTTTAAAGTCTCACAAACCACCTGCGAGGTAGGCTAAGCAGAGATCAAGACTGGCTTGATGGATTCCAGAGCCTCTGCATTCCTAACCACCCCTCTGCCCTTGCTGGCAGCCTTTTTGGCATCTCCCTAAAAGTGATTCTTTTCCAAACATGATTCTTGCAGAGTTGTCTTTAGCAAGATTTATTGAGAGAAAAGGGAGAGTGTTAGAAATATTCCAACAATTGAACTTGTTCCCACTTAGAACCTATGTCAGTGTTTCTCAACCTTGGCAACTTGAAGATGTGTGGACTTCAACTCCCAGAATTCCCCAGCCAGCCATGCTGGCTGGGGAATTCTGGGAGTTGAAGTCCACACATCTTCAAGTTGCCAAGGTTGAAAAACACTGACTTGTGTTATCACCATGTATGTTACAACAGAGTTTCTGATTCTCCTAATTGTGGTTCTGCAACGAGGCAGGTCTTTCCACTGATAACAGGACAGCTGTTTGCATAATGGTCTCCTGAAACTTCATCAGTCTGAGAATCAAATGTTATACTGGCTGAGGGGCTTAGGTTTGATTATGACCTACAAAGGGTTGTTGTGAGCAAGGGCCAAGATGAGTAACTTGAGGTTACAGGGCCCCATGTACCCCTGCAGTGTAACCTCCAAAGACCTCAAAATGTGCTACCAAATTGTAATCTCAGTGGGATAAATGGGGGTAAAATGATTCAGTGGATGACTGTAAGGTAACTGTTTGAGGTATATTTAGTTGGAATGAAACTTACATGTAAATGAAGTTGAAGTATTTTTGTGGGGGGGGAGGTTTCCTGGCTCTGGTGCATCTCAGAGGCCTAATGCAGCCCTGGGCCTCGAAGAAGCTGCAGTGTCGCCTCCACAGTAAATTATTTACTGGTAGGATGTCAGCTGCTGGTACTTCACTCTTGACACGTCTTCTCCCTTCCTTCTTCCTCCATAGGCTCGGCTCAGATTCCCCATTGATTACCCTTATTCGCCACCTGCCTTCAGATTCCTGACCAAAATGTGGCATCCCAACATATATGAGGTATGCTGTTGTGCCCGGGCTGGGCATGAGCCAGACGTCACCTGTGGTCTTCTCTTGCAAAGTGGATAAAGGATCTTGGTTCCTTTGGCTCTCTTATGGCCAAGTAGCATACCAGAATGCCTAATCAGTATTCATTTCAGTCTCTCTCGTTAGGCCTTTCGGTGGCCGGGGGGTTTGACCCAAATTTTGCCCTGCGCATAGTACCCTCCTCGGGCAGGGTCTCCCAGCAGGCTTATCTAGCACCATGGTAAACACTTCAACTCTCTGCCATGGACCACTGAGTGGTTGGAAGTTCCCATCTGCCATCTTAATTTCTGACCCGCTTTGATCAGAGATCAGTTGCTGGATTTCTGAGTTCCCATGAGCAGAATTTTGCTCTCTCCAAATGTACGGGTGAAGGTAATTTAGCGCTCACCTGGCAGCTGTAGGTAGGAAGGAATTGCATGCAGATAAATGTATGTGGAGCTACAGTGATCCTACCAGCCCCACCAAGCCAGTGAAAATAATCCACTTGCCAGCTAGTAAATTCTCTGGATACAAAGCTGTTGCAGCTACTTTCATGGCTTCTTAAAAAAGATGCTTCTGGTAATGGTGGTTTTCTTGTTTTCCCCTTTTAATGCGGTTAGCTATTTCTTAAGCAGCTTTAGGCAACCAGATGCCTTCCCGAGTCCAACACTCATGAAGGGCACCAGCCTAGAGAAAGTGGCTTGAAGATGTTCTGGACAATCAGTGAAATTGCAAAACAAGACAAGCTGATACTTTCCAATTTATGAGCCGAGCCAACTTGGGGGAAAAGGTGACGTTTTAGCAGAAAGGGCAGGGTAGAAATAGTAATAACAAAAATGCAGTGATTTATTTATCACATTCTTAGGACTTTGAGGGGCATGATAGGGATTTTCTCCAGGTACACATACTCCAAAATATTCTCACAGCAATGCTGCCAGGCCTGCCCAGAGAACTTGGTGGGAAATGTAGGGATTTGAATGTGCCTCCCATCCTCCAGGCCCATGTGCCTCTTCCCCTATAAGCAATTGAGAGAGGAAGAGTGGCCTGGTGGGCCCAGCCTCATAGAACACATTAAAAAGTTGGAGAGGAAGGGATCTGACCCGTTCATACTTTCTGCTGGGAACAACCTACCCTTCCTTTTGCCGTATACGGGCTGAGTTCACACAATGTGCTAGGCTAAAATTTAATAATAAATAGATAAATAATAAAATGCAGATAGCCTGATATGCAGATGCATCCACTGAGAACACAAAGGGAGATATCAAGCTTTCCAGCCGCCGTAGCTATCAACTGTGTGGCCACTGTGGGGACTGTTACTCCAGCATTAAACCCCACAGAATTTAGGGTCAGGATTTCCACAATTCTCAATGAAGCACTCCCTCAAGATTCAAGGTACTTGTTCAAGAAGATGGGAGAATCCCTACACTCTTCATCTTGCCTAGTGTTAGCTAGAACAGTGTTTTTCAAACTTGGCAACTTTAAGATGGGTGGACGTCAACTCCCAGAATTCTGGGAGTTGACGTCCACCCATCTTAAAGTTGGCTGGGGGATTCTGGGAGTTGAAATCCACACATCTTAAAGATGCCAAGTTTGAAAAATACTGATCTAGAAGGAGGCAATACAGTAGTCCTGATCTTTGCTTACTAATGGGGGGGGGGGGGGTTTAAAATCCCGCCTTTAAAGATGTGCCGGTGGGATTAGTTCATTTTACACTATTGGGGACATCAGCATCATCTTACTTCCCTTGATAATATACTTGAAGGCTGAAGTATAATTTAAAATGTAAGTCCACAAAATGTTGGCTCTCTCCCACCCCACCACCACTTCTGCAGAGGGGAGAGATCCCACCACACCCTCTGCTGCTAAGTTCTCTGCACATCCCCCAAAGCCAAGAGCATACCCTCTCCCAGGAAATAGATAGCCCAAATCTTGTTTCCTTTGCACCGGGTGGGGCCCAAATCAAGACAGGGTCTTCCCTTTTAGAAACATCTTTGCAAGCTAAACCTTTGATCAATAATGAGTCATGATCTCCACACCCACCTGCCTTAAGTAATAATCAGATTTTGCAGCTGCCAACAACTGAATCTGCATTAGCTTACAATACAATAATGTATTATTGAATATATTATTTTAAAATATATTATTAGCTGCCTTGGATTCTCTCTAGGCAAAGGAAAGCTGGCTGGGCTCACACTTAAACACTAGACCAGGCAGGAGTGTGGTTGGGTAAATTTGGGGTCTGAGCATTGTGAGAACCTGACCATTCTCTTAGCACACTGTATAACCTAGTCCATCCCCTTAAGCCATCATATGGTATATTTCTTTGGCCACTGTTTGTTCTGTGAACATATCCGTTTTTTTCACATCAGGTAGATCATCTGGATTTAGAATTAATGTTGTGTGAACTCAGCCTGTGTCTGTGAGTGTGTGTAGTAGACACATATAATTTATATATTTCAGACAGGAGATGTTTGCATTTCAATTCTACATCCTCCAGTGGATGACCCACAGAGTGGAGAGCTACCTTCAGAAAGGTGGAACCCTACTCAGAATGTAAGGTGAGTTTTCTTTCCTCTTTCCTTCTCCCTCCTCAGCCACATTTAAAAATATTTGCAAAAAAATAGATCCCTCAGTTTGCTATGGAACAATACTCCAACCAAGAAAAGTGGGACATTAGTAACTAGAATGCAACTGCAGAAATGAAAACAGTGCCAAGATCTAGCCACGTTTTTTCCCAATTTAAGCCCCATTTAGTTTAATATGTTAATAAAACACGTAAAGCAGAAGGGCGCAACATTCAAGGGCTGAGGGTCCAAAGTCCCTTGGGTTTGTACATTGTGCAAGTGGTCACAATCCAGAATCTGAGCAGGGCTAGGACAAAATCTAAATTTGATTTAACTTACATTTACATGCCCTTACAATTAAAATGCATTAATTTACTACTGTTACTAAGATTCATCCCTGTGTTTTGAATAGTTTTCCCCTTCTGAAAATTATAATTTGATTACCACTTTTGGTGGGGAACTGAGGCCCAGGTACTGGATGTCTATTACGCCCTGCATGCAGCAACAGCGAACTCTGTTCTTTATGCACAGAAGGTGTATGTACTGTATGTCGTAGAAACCAGAATTATTTCCACTTAGTAGGTGTAGAGGGAAGAGGGAATGGCCTTGAGGGACAGGAGGAAGAGCTGCTACCAAGAGAATGGTCAAATGAAAGAAGACTGAGTCCAGGGCAGGAATGTAATCTGAGTCGATCTCTCAGACAAGCACCTCCCTAATTCACTAAAAAAAGATGAGCGAGAGGGAAGCACATTTGGACTTCCAAGATTCTGTTACTCTAGCTTTACAATAAAAACAGCACTGATCTAAATGACATTGGATTCCTAGTCTGGTCTATCTTGAAGGACCGACAGGGCTGCTGGCTTATGGGTTCGTTACCTAAGGAATTTTTGGTGCACGCAGTATTGTCACAACCTCCCGTAAGCCGCCTTCACTTCCTTTCATTGAAGGGGATATGTGCCTTCAAAATTAAGGCCGAACTATAGTTGATTGATCCCCAACACCAATGCTGTCTAAGTATTTATGATCCCTAACCCACGAGGCAGGTCTTCCTCTAGGGCAGACTCATTCCTGTTTGCAGTTCCTCCATGGTTCCCCTTTCAGTAAACATCATTTTTATGAAAGTAGGACGTTTGCAGATCTGACCAAGGGATCCTACCAGCTTTACCAACTGCCTGTGGGATAACTTTGGGCCAGTCATATCTTTCAACCATCACAGCAATTTTTTTTTTACTGTGTGGTAATCACTACCGCCACCACAACTCTTTTCAGGAGGAAACATTCTTCAGATGCTTTGCCTAATTAGAATCCTCCAAATCTGCATTTCACTTTCGGTGACATGTCTGCAGATTGGTTTCTAAAATTAAAGTGAAGGGTTTTAGGATTCTGGGCATGGTTTTCAGAATACTCTAATCCAGTGTTTCTCAACCTCAGCCACTTTAAGATGGGTGGACTTCATGCTGGCTGGGGAATTCTGGGAGTTGAAGTCCACACATCTTAAAGTGGTTGAGGTTGAGAAACACTGATCTAATCTGATTTAGGAATGTTTAGTGGGATTCAGTTCTTGTCATTTCCCGCTTTTGTACTTCAAGAATTTCCAGCCAGATTAGTCTGCACACATTTGGAAGAGTTTAGGCTTCCAAGATAACCATATTCTGTCAGATTGCAATTACACACACACACACTTTATGGTGAAGAAGAAGAAATTTCTTTACAGTTCTGTATCCAAGTGAGGGGAATGTAAATCTGTCATAAAATCATAGAACTGTAGAGTCGGAAGAGACCACCAGGATTCTCCAGGTCAACCTTCTGCCGCATGCAGAAGAACCAAAGGAGGTGGCTGCGTAATATGAAATTTTGTGTTACATCAGTACAATGAGATTATTAACCCCACATTGGACAGGTTTAGGCTCATAATTCTGTCTCAATGGTTACCCTTGCATGGGTGCTTCCCGCAGAGGGAAGGGCTACTCTGAGAATACATCCCAGCTCCAGAGATTGCCCGTATAAAAGCGTAATGTTGAGAGCTTCCACTACGTGTCTAGTATTTATTTATTTATTTATTTATTATTAAATTTATATGTCGCCCGTCTCCCCCAGAGGGTGACTCTGGGAGGCTTACAATTAAAAACCAAGACAATAAAAACAATAAAAATATAAATCCCCCCCCCGATTAAAACACAAATAACAAATCTATAAAAGCAATATACAGATAACCGTGTAATACTGATACACGCCTTTGCAAATGGTCCCATTGATTTTGGCCAGATAGGTAGACTTTCAATTAAGGTCAAAGAAATACAGTATGTTACATATGTAATTGCATCTGTTCTCCAGCCACGAAGTTCCTGGGTCCAATTCAAAAGGATGGTTTGACTTTAACATCCTGAATGATGTGATCTCCTCCAGGTGGAATCTTCCTGGTCCATATGTATAGCAGGAAAGGGTGTGCTGTGGGCCTGTCCCTACAGTAATTCAGGGGGGAGTGGGCCTGAAGGCTGTCCTTCTCGGTGGTGCCCCTGTGGTCTGGAACATCTCGCCCCAATGGTTTGCTGGCACTTTCCATTCTGTCCTTCTGCAAGTTGGTGAAAACGTGTCTCGTTTAAGCAGCTTTTGGAGTTCAATAGGTTGGCTGATTGTGTGAGCGACTATTTTTGTTCAGTATCAGTTTGATGGATTCCTATATTTTCTATCATCTTCAGGAGCCATGACTGGGCTGGGCAGTATAAAAATGCTGTCTATAAAGTAAATATGTGTTGTAACTTTGCTGGAACTGGCCAAGCTCATGATGATTCTCCTGCTGTTTGTTTTTTTTTTCCTTTTTCCCATATCAGAACAATTCTCCTTAGCGTGATCTCACTCCTCAATGAACCGAACACATTCTCTCCTGCAAACGTTGACGCTTCGGTGATGTACAGAAAGTGGAAAGAAAGCAAAGGGAAGGATCAGGAATACACGGACATCATCAGGTTGGTGGACCGCCCAGCTTTGGGAATGAACTGGTCTCCCTGGATTTATCCTAGTCCTGCAGCTACTACACTGTGCATACCTACAGCTGTCTCTGCTCACAGATACTAGCCCAGTTCATACTGTGCCACGCTGTGACTTTTGTCAGTGATGGTATGTTGAATAAGCCATGGTTGGCTGAGTGCCAAGTAATCCATAAACCCTGGATTACAAACCACAGTGTCTTATTCACACAACATACTAAACCACACAAAAGCAAACATTTGTGGCTTAGCATGATGTTTTTTTCCTAGCCTTCCACCCCCCTGTGGCCTGATGTTCGTTAAACTCCATTTCCATGTTCTGCCAACTTGAAGGCTGGAGGGATGGAACTTGTCCCACTGCAACTAGGAAACCCTGTTCAGAAAACATGCTCCATGACCCCAAGCCCTTGCTCTTTCAGGCAGATAGTTTTGCCTTCCTGGAATAAAATTCAGATGACTTTTCAAGCTGGGACCTTGGTGCTACCTTGGGTTAGAGGTGGTTTCTGGTCAACTAACCAAGTTTACAGTCCTCATGGACTGATTGGGGTGAGGGGGTTGCCATTATGCCCTTGCGGCAGCCAGTCAAACTCTTGCAACCTGGGCAAATTGCAAATCAGGTAGCTGGGGCTTAGCAGGGACAACGAAAAGGTAGAGCCACCACTAAGCCAGAAGATACGCCACCGTCTTCTGTCAGAGCATCAGATCTTCTCTAGCCTTGCGCAAATAAGCTTTTCCTCCCCCTTCCAGGAAACAAGTCCTGGGAACCAAGGTGGATGCCGAAAGGGACGGAGTCAAAGTCCCTACGACGCTAGCGGAGTATTGTGTCAAGACCAAGACGCCCGCCCCGGATGAAGGCTCCGACCTCTTCTACGACGACTACTACGAAGACGACGAGATGGACGACGAAGTGGAAAGCTGCTACGGCGACGAGGATGACTCCGGGAACGAGGAGTCTTGACGAGAGATGCCCTGCCCTGCCCCCTCCTCCCTCTCCTCACCCCCCGGCCCCCTCCCTCCACCGCTGCCTCCTGCTGCTGCGCCTGATAGTAGCAATAAACTACCTGACTCATACTTGAACCCCGGATGCGACCGGCTGAGACGTGGAACCCCGTTTGGCCCCGAGACAAAAAGGGACCAAAAACTCTACCTCAAAAGGGAGACTCGGCTTCTGCTTGACTGGGGGAGGGGGTGGGGAATCTCCAATTTGGCTTCAAGTGCTGTGTGTTTGGGCTTCATTTTTTTTAATTTTGATTTTGTTTGGGGGAGGGGTGGATGGAAGCGACTCCTGATCCATCCGGAGCTGTTACTCCTGCAGTCTGGCGGGTAGCTCTGGGTCCTTTAAGACCAGCGCCAACGAGGTGGCTGGTTCCTTCAGGAGGCAGGAACTGAGTGCGAGGCTTGGGATGGCTTTCATGACGTTGGTTGTTGGCTTTTGGTTTTCCTTTAAAAAAAATTAGGCCAAGGGATTTGGGGATCATTTCTAGCCAGGGTTTCCTAGCTGTACCAGACGGGTAGGGGGGAGGCCCTGGGGACAGCCTTGGGCAGACTCTGATTCTGCCGCAAAGGCAGGTGTTGTGAAGTGGGTATTTCCCTCTTGTTCACTACGGAGACAGGGCTGCAAAGTCTCCTGATGTTTGTTTCATGGGAGAAGAGGACTCCCTTCCTTAGTTCCAGCCCCACCTCGCTCCGGAGCATAGGTGTGTTGGCTCAGGTACCCCGCCAACCTTCCGCTTGACCAAGGTCGCCTCGATTGTAGATGATCGACTTTCTTTTCCTTCCCTTTGCTTGACTTTCAGCTTCCTTTTTGGGAGCCCCCAACCCCTTGGCCAGCAAACGAACAGAGAGCAGGGCACTGCCCTGGGATTCCTGGAGCTTTCCAGTGACAGGGAGTGAATGAGGGGGCTGGCTGTCAGTTGCACAGCATTGCGCATTCGCACTCTACCCTTGAGGATACAGCTAAAATAGTTCTCAAATCACCAGCCACGAGCCATGCGCCTCAACCCCTAGAGAGCTCATTGCTGGATGGCACAGGCACTGGCGTGGACAGAAAACAGTGGTACAGGATGCGCTCCAGCTTCTACACCAGCTTCACTAGATAATATCTCCTCCTGAAGCCTCAGTCCCTCCCCTCCTTTTCCAGAGACCTCAGGCAAAGCCATGGAGCTCCTTAGCAGGCCACAGCTCTGAGCAGGCCCACACCTACAACCAAGCATCCACATGTGGGTCCCTCCTGCCAGGCAACCAGGACAAACTATGAGGGGAGGCATGGAAGGGGAAGTGGTCTTGGTCCCGGTCCCTCCTCCTCCTCCTCCTCCTCCTCCAGGGATTCCTCTTCTGAACCCTGTTGTAGAGAGCAAAGACTAGGCCACTTTCACAGGTGGAAAAGACAAGACGCTGGTGGAAGAGAGATGCTCTGTCCAACTTGGATGTCTCTCCTTGAATCCAGAGAGGGAAGATGAAGAGTAGATTAACAAGACCAGTAGCCGATCCTTGAATCCATCAGACGCTCCAAAAAGCAGATGTTCCACAACTGCTCAGGAAAATCTGTAGGACCCTAGCTCTGAAAGACGCAGGACTCCCTGATAGACCCACTGGTGGCAGAGTTTTATACTGTAGCTGAAAACAGCCCACCCACCTTTGACGCTGAGTTGGCTGCATCCTGCCCACCAAACTTCATGCCTTCCATCAGCAAGCTCTAGACCTGTTCAACTCCTGTCTAGTGGGCAGAGATCCTGCAGGGCGGAGCACGTGGCCCTAGCCATAATCACAAAGGCCACCTCAGTATCTACCAGGGCTGCCATCTGGACGAAAGAACGGGCTCACCTCATCCCTCCAGAGTATAGGGAACTCAGATGGGATGAACAAGCTAGATGAGACCACCATCATAGCTGCTGGTCTGAATGCCCAAATCTCAGCCAGGGGACTGGTGGATAGCATAGCCCTAACAGGCAACTATGGCTGAAGATCTGAAGAATTGGAACTTTGCCCTTTGACCTGTTTGAGGAAAACAAGCCATTCTGGAGCCTTCAGGAATGGGAGGCATACAAGTAAAGTAAATCAGTAACAAGTACATGAAGGCAAGGCCAGCAAAACAAATGCTTCCCATTCCTTTCATTGCTACCTCACTCAGAACAGAATCTTGGTCTGCAAGTCACAGACTCCTCTGGGAGAGAACCAAGGCCCCAAAACAAGCCACATCAACCCTCACCCAGTTGGAATTCTTCCCAGGAGGAGGAAGGAGCAATGGCTGTCTCAGCCTCTCTGTGGATGGGAGGACCTGTGGACTCAACATCAGATTCATGGTACCTAAAGACAGACTTGCATAGTTCCACCATCAAATTTTTCTGGCCCCAGAAAGCTGCTTCACCTCTTTCTCCAAGTCACACAAAGTGGCTAAATGCTGGCTAGTCTTGAGGGCCATAAATCACCTTCAGAGCATCAAAGTCCCATGTGGCAACTGATCTGGTTCCTACTCCATATTCTTTATCCTCAGGAAGAAAAAGGAATGGCATGTCATCCTGGACCTCGAGGGAGTGAACAGCTAGAACAAATACTCTAAGTTCTGGGTGGAATGAGGTCCTTTGCAGGTACACCAGGAAAAAAAAATACCTTGGCTTATAGGAGCCTTATCTACACACACTAATCCAGCCATCGCACAAGAATTTGCTTGGGTCCAAGAGCCAAGATGGCTGTTGCCAATTCAAGGCCTTCCCACTTAGTCTTACCCATGTGATTCACCCTTACCCCCTCAGATTGCAGGGGATATGTGTGTACTCCAATCTATATGATCTGGTTATTTAATCATCTTGAGGCACATTTGGTCTACTGCCCAGGGAGTGATTTTCCCTTTCTTTTGTGCCAGTCCCAAGAACAGGGACTGACTCAGTGTGATATTAGGTGAATTATCAAAATGTACCTGAGCAGGAATTCTGTGTTTTGGACAGTTTCCTAGTTTCCTATCAGCAGCCACAACTGAGCCACAAAGCCTTCCTGATCATGATCTTCAGGAGGATCAAGCTATCTACAAGACTCAAGAGTAGTCAGTTCTAGAATAGCCCACAAGAGATTGTAGGCTGTTCTAGGAATGCAACCACCTCAGTTGCCCTCAACACTAATGTCCCCCAAGGAAAATCTGTAGGGCTCCCACGTGGTAATGCCGTGACTTACAGAAGTAGCTGTTGCACCTTGCTTGAAGTCCCTCAGCAGGAGGTCACTGCAGAAAATAGTGCCCAGCAAGAGATAGGACGTCCTAGGAAATAGGATCCCACCCACAAGGCCACCTCTGCTGTGTTCTATTATTCAGTGCCATGGCTCCATTGTGGGAAAATGTCACACCAGACTTAGCCATGAAGGTTCTTTCTACAGTGGAAAAAAAAGGGGGGACCTGCCAGCACCAGCAAGTTGTACGGAATCTAATATCTCTTTTCTGTATTCCTACTTTTTCAAGTTTTATTTCTTTGAGCATTCTTCTGGCTTGTCCCTCCCATAGGACTTGACGTCCATCTTTTCGAGCCTTGTCTCTTGGGCGAACAGGACGGAAATGCCCATTTCAAAATGTCCTATCTCTGCAGTAGAAAAAGGACCTTCCGCTAAATCCAACGTACTGTTCTCCTTTTCACAAGCAAATAATTGGGGAATCTTTTTTATTTATTTATTTTTACTGGTCACCCACTGAGCACTGAAAGCAAATCCACTCTGCTTGCCTTTGACTTCGCTTTCCTGTTTTGCGAGATTATGCCCCTTTTTGGGGCATGGATTTTGCTAGAGTTTGCACCTCGGGGGCTAATAGGAAGCAGTGGGAGTTGATGGGCAGAAATTGACTGTTTTGTAGAATTGGTGGGGAAATGGGAGGGGGGAAATGGGTTGGCAGGGGGTGGGATATATATATTTTGCTTTTTTCTGTTGTGTTTTTCTGGTTTTGAAGCTATTTAATAAAAGGATTTTGAAAGGAAATGTTGTATCATGTTCGGCGGCATTGCCAGATTGCATCCTCTTTGCCGGAATGTGAGGGTGACCTTGGAAAACGGGGGGGGGGGGGAGAGATGCCGCCTGGGGAACGATCAGATGAAAGAGAAAGGAGTCCGCCACAGAGTTATGGCCAGGGAAAGAAACTTAGGAAGAACCCACTCTAACTACTCGGGCGGTAAATAGGGAGGGAAGGATATTTGACCTTTCAGACTTGCAAGACTGATGTCAGCCTTCCCAGGTAAACCCGACAGGAAACACGACTGGATGAGCTAATACAGCTTTATTGTAAGGCTACCTTAGCAGAATCTTGCAAGTCTGAAAATCTCCCACCCTCCCTGTTTACCGCCCAAGTAGTTAGGGTGGGTCCTTTCTAAGCTGCTTTCTGTGGCCGTTACTCTGTTGCAGACCTCCCTCTCTTTTCTCCAATCATTCCCCAGGCAGCATCTCTCCCCTCCGTCTTCCAAGGCCACCCTCACATTCCATCACATCTCTTGAGTCTGGTGCAAGGGAAAAAACAGCTGAACTAAAATGACAGTATAGAATCCATTGTGAGCCACAGGTTTTTGCCAGCTAAAAACTTAAATAGAGTGAGTAGACTTTAGTCCCTAGTCCCCCCCCCAAGGCCTGAAGTCCTGGGAGGCTGCCAGGGAGTACTGGCTGGGGAATTCTGGGAGTTGAAGCCCACCCATCTTAAAGTTGCCAAGGTTGAGAAACATTGGTCTAGAAAATGAAGATTGCAAAGGTTCATTGAGAAGGAAAGAATCTTGAATGTCGTCTTGTCCAACGTCCCCAGTCTATGTTGAACTGTCACAGCAGGACTACGCAGTTACACAAATATCTTTGAAAGATGTCCAGCCAGCTTCTGGCTGTGGAAGGCACCCTTTTCCTAAGCTGGTTTTCTGCACTGCTGATCTGCCTTAACATTTTTCTGAATGTTTCACTGTGGCCTGCCAAAAAGACCACATGACGGCCCGCTGTGTTTTGCCAACCCGGTCATGCTCTGATCTGGTGTAACGCAGCCTCTGAATGATTAGGGAAACACAGGTTCTTTTGAGGCTTACAGATCCATAACACAGAGAAAGGAGGAGAAGGGGAAGAGGGTAGAGAAGGAGCAAGAATTCAGGCAAAACAGGAAGTCAGCCGGGGAGCTATCCTGAATGCTTAGCATCTGTAACTCTTCACCTAATTCCACTCATGTCTGCAAATGATCAGTTCAGATTTCTATTAGGAGAGCTTTCTTCTTCTGTTGGTACACGGGGACTAAGGTCACCCAATCATAATGTGACTGGTTGTGGGAATCCAGCCAATTGTGCCTTGTATTTTTTATGTTCAGTGTGCTATGCAAACCCAGCTAATTGAGTTATCACAAACCATGTTTAAGCAAACGAGATCCATGCAACGATGCAAATCTGGTCCCACTTTGGTAAAGCAGCTGTCCTCTTGTGGACTTTGACAATAATCTTATTATTCTGTATGGGAGTTTCTCTCCCCCCCCCCCATTTCATAGTCTTATGCCCCTTTAGGAAAGTGAAATTGAGATGGTCATATTTGGAGTCTGGGCAACAGGCGTGAACCAAAGGAAGTTTTTGAAGAATTGCTATCTTTCGAAGAATTAAGACAATAAGGCTTCGATATCCAAGCCCATTAGCACCATCTGTTATGTTTGAATGTGTCATGAAAGGGACTTGGTTGTGGAGAGGGGGATCTCTGAGAGACTGAGCTACTTAAGCCTTGGCAAGGATATGTGCATTTTTGCAATGCCTGCACTGCAGAAGTTGTTATGTCCCACCCCACACATCACACTCAGCTGTAACATGCCCGTGTGAAGCCAGCAGCTTGTGGCTGGTAATCCAAAGATTGTGGCTTAGTGCCTTGCGCATAAGCCCAGCCTGTTTTGGTTAGTTCAATAAGTCAGGGTTTAAACATGACTTAGCAAAATATGTAAAGCTAGTTATGTTTGTCTGTTGCCTTATAACACAAAATGGTGTGTGCTAATAGGATCTTTTCCTGTAGCATTGCTAGAACCGGGGAAATAAATGTTTTTCCCATTATGAAAAAGTTACGTAAATCAATAGCAATGAAATGAAAATGGTCTTGATATACAACGGGGCTTAGTTTTGTTCAGAAATGCATAACCTGAGATTGCAAGTTGGATTAATCTCTTTTACTTCAACGGAGTCAAAGGGGATAGAAGCTTTTGTGTGCTTTTGCTACAAACAAGATTTGGACTCCCTTTTGAGCTGGTAAGTCTCTGGAAGCAGTGTCTGTGATAGCAGGTTGGGAGAGGTAGACTGTTCCTAAACAGAGAGGCTCTCTGAAATTTCGGTCGTTGGAAAGCCTCCGTGGATGCGTCTTTTTTTTTTTTTTTTTAACATCTTTCTAGGGCTGAGCTGGTTTCTGAAATCCTAGTTCCTTTTAACTGATTAAGCTTCGTGGTCGCAGAGCGGTGCGATTTTTATATGCATCTAAATCCTATTAATTTGGTGTTCCTTTTTAATGCACAGCATTAAAGTAAGCAAGCTTATTTTTTATGAACTTGATCGAAGTGTAATTTCATAATCATTAATTACATAATAATTTGCCTGGAGCGTAAAAAGCATTATGCAACACGCCGGTATCGCCCCGCTCCCCCCTGCTAATAACCTCCAGCGAGGTCAACCCAGCGCCTTTAACAATCCCGTGTCCTTCCGCGCGACCCATAGTAAACAATAGGGGAGGGGCTGGACAGTGGGCGGAACTGCTGTTTCCTCGCCTTGTGGTTGGCAATCAACCTCCGTTGATGGGCGGTAGTAGTCTGTACTAGAAACATGGGCGTACTTGTTTCAACGGAGAACGCTGATTGGTCCGGGAAGCTATCAGTCTGCAGAAGGCGTACTCTGATTGGTCGGCATAGGCGAAGACTCAAGACCTGATTGCTCGTTGCGGTTGCGCCCGCCCATTTGCGTACGTGATAGCGCAGAGGTCAGTGGTTTGACTCTCCAAATCATGAACGTGATGAAGGCTTAAGGCCTGCTCTGTCCCGAGTGCCTTTCCTTCTTAATCGCACTTTTTCTGATCGCTTCCCTCTGCGCCGATCCTACTTGGTTGCCCCTACCACACAATCCCTTACTTGTCCTCAACCTTCACCTTCTCCGTCAGCATCCAATCATCAGCCAGGCCGATCTCTCTGCCCTCTTTGATTGGGTTTGACGCATGTCTATCATCTTATTGTCGTGTAACCGACTCCTCGCCCAACCGACTTTCCCCTTTATCCCCGCCCTCTCGAATACCCGCGTGTTCTCAAATTCTGAATGGGCAGTCTTTGTGTCCTTCCAACGGGATCGAGCCAATGGTTAACTCCAGGGTCCTCGCGCTCGTCCGCTATTGGCTGCCGCCTTGTGGCTCGCCCCTTTCGTCCTCTTGAAGGCTAAGTGCCTCAGGTGAACGGAGCGTGCTCAGCTGGGGCGGCGGGGTCGGTGGTCTGTGCGACGCTTCGGCAGCGGAGGGGTCATGGCGGTCCGGATGGTGCTACTAATGCTGGGCTCTTTGTTCTGCGCCATTGGAGGCGCCTCAGCGGCAGGTACGGGAGAAAAAAAGCCGGTCTGAGGGAGTTCCGCGACGATTTCTGTGCTCGGCGTACTTGGGGGGGGGAGCATTTTTTGTTCTCACTTCAGTCCTGAGAGGGAAAAATTGGGGGGGGGGGGTCTTTAATAAAGTGGGTCGAGTCAGGAAGCCCATTTCGCTCGTTGGTCGCTGTTGGAGAGAAAGGGAGAAGAACCCCCTCGTATGTTATTGCAGGAAGGAAAATGTCCCCCCTCAAGTTAATGAGGGGACGGGGACTCCCCTTGTACATTATTCGAGGGAAGGAAAATGCCCCTTGCATGTTAATGAGGGGAGGGCGAGCGTCCCTCGTACATTAATGGTGGGGGGGAGTAGGAAAAGCTCCCTGAAGGGCTGGAGGGGGCATTGCCCCGTTATACACTAGTAGGGGAGGAGGTCCCCTGGTGTTGGTGGGAAAAGTTGGGGAAGTCCCCTCATTCCTTCAAGGAGGGAGGAGGAAGCCATGTCGTGTATTAATGGGGAAGGGGCCGAATCCCCCTCCTCTATTAATGGGGAGGGGAGTGCGAGGGTAGCCCAAGCTGACATACAGTCTGTTTTCAGGCAGCACCCCAAGCTGAAATAGAGTTGTGTAGTTTGTGCTTCAGCGTATTGTGGGAATTAGTCAAGTGTGTTAGGCTGTATTGTTTATTTTGGGTGGCCCGTAAATTTTGGTCTAAACCTAGCTGTATTGTGGGAAGAGGTGTTGGAAAGAGCAGTGGAGAGAGATTGGCCCCATGCTAGGGGGCAAGAGGTTTAGGGTCTCACGTCCTTTTTCTATAGAATAGCTGAGAAGCTGATACACAGGAGAGAATACTTCCTTGTATGGGGAGGTGGGAATGCTGAAAGGGAGGGGAAGAAGTTGAAATGGGTGAGTGGTCTTCCATGCATAGAGGATATATTCATAATACTGGATGGGAGAGGCTGGAGAATACAGATGCTGTGGTTTATGCTGGACTACTAGGAAAATTTCCCTGCTCATTTATTACAGCTTTCTTGCTTTTCTGTTTGATATTTGTCTGATTGGCTTAAATATTAAGAAGGTATTTGTATTTTTAAAAAGAAGTTATGAAATCAAGGGAGGGTTTTTAAGAAAATCTACTTTTTCAATTTGAGTTCAATTACTTTCCAGACTCTTTTCAATAATGTATCGTAAAGAGATTTTTCCCAACAGCCTCCCAGTCATAAATAAAATATTATAAAATGTTTGTCAGAATTACCTGTGAAGAAAAATGAACCAAAAATACTGTACAATAATTACGAGTAACAAAGTATCTTAAGAATTAATTGAAAAATTGAAATGAATTTCAGAACATGATTAATTACTGTGCCTGTAAAACAAAGACAGGATAAGAACTTTTATTATGAGCCCAGTATCTATGGGGATCGAGCTTCATAGGGTATAGTAGTGTGAAGCTTCATGGAGGAATATGAGGAGAGATACCCCAAATAAAGTTTAAATCTGAGAGAACAGTGGCTGTGTTGGCACAACATACCCTCTTCTAAATGGTTGTTGTGTTTAGTTTAAAGAGATATATAAACCAAAGAATGGTATGTTTGTGGTTCAGTGAATTGTACGAACCTCCAACATTGGGCTAATTCTGTAAATCATGAGTAATTGGCTTATGCAAATAGATGTAGTGAAGTGCTGGGAAGAAGTGTGTTTGACTTAGATAATTTTTCCCCTAGAAGAAGGAGGGGAATAGAGGAGGATGACAATAACGGTAAGGGTAAGGGTATCTCTTTTTTAGATCTTTAAAAGAAAACAGTAATGGGAAGAGACAAGTTTAGATGGCTTTGTGAAAAGGGATGAGATTTGTGTCTCATACATCTTATTGGGGCTCAACTTTTTTCTCCCTGGGGCAGTAAGTTCATTCACGATGAAAATGTCCCCTTAATGTGAATCATGACTAACTTTTTGTTTTAATGTAAAACTGCTTTGATCCTTTTCTCCCCTTTTGTCTCCCAGTGTAGAATTTATTTTCCCTCCCACCCTCCAAATAGTTTAACTACTAGGTAGGATGATTTCATCAGATTGTATAAAGAATGAACAACAGTAAAAAGCAAAATAAACTCTTCAAACATCTTTTTTATATACTTGTGTAGGCTTTCACGGCTGATATGTGTTGAGCTTCAGGGTTAGTGACCGTGGTCTAAAGAACAGATATCCTGACATTTTGCTGGCAACTTCAGAGGCAGTGCCGGCGAAATGGCAAGAAATCTATTCTCTAGACCACCGTCACTAACCCTGAAGCCTGAAACTACCCAGCAGTCTTTTTTTTTAATAATAAATTTATTACATTTTTAAAAAAAGATAAAAACTAACAAGTACTAATAAGAAAAAGAATAGAAGAAAGAATAAAGAGAAAAAAAGGAAAGCAGAAGTGCAGAAAAAGAAACACAAAAAAATGACTTCCAACTTCTTTTACAGCAGATATAAGTAAAACATACATTAAACTCTTACTCTAAGATTACAACTTAATGTCTATTTTTCTATAATCCATTAATTTTACTAATCAAATCCATACATCATAATTTCATTTTTTTCTGTTTCCCACAAAAAGTCCAGAAGAGGCTTCCAATTAGCATTAAAATTACTCAATGTCTTTTCTCTAATCAAAGCTGACAATTTCACCATCTCAGCCAGCTCCATCGACTTCACCATCCATTCTTCCATTGCAGGTAATATTGAGTCTTTCCACCTTTGAGCATATAAAAGGCTTGCTGTAGGTATCAATTATAAAAACAAAGGTCCATGAGATTTTTCTAATTGTTTATCCATCAGCCCCGAAAGAAATGTCTCTGGTTTCGATTGTATGTTAATCTTCAAAACTTTCTGAATTAATATATGTATTTGAGTCCAAATTTTTTTAGCTTTATTACATGTCCACCAAAGATCCCTTCTTTTTGTTCACATTTCCAACATATATTTGAAGTCCCTCTGTACATTTTTGACAATCTTTCCAGTGACAGATACCATTGATACATCATTTTATAAAGTTTTTCTTTAAGATTATAACATGTAAATTTCAAACCTTTCATCCACATATTTTCTCATTGTTCCATTTGCATATTATATCCAAAAATTTTAGGCCATTTATCATTCAGTCTTTAATTTGTTCATCTTCTGTTTCAAATCTCAACAAAAGTTTATACATTTCAGCAATAAGATGTTCATCATTAGTACATAACTCAATTTCAAATACAGCTTTATCACATTCAAAACCATATGTCCTTTTGTCAACTTTAAATCTTTCTACTAATTGTACATGTGAAAACCATTGATACATATATCCTTCTGATATCAAGTCTTCTCTTGATTTGATTTTAAATTCTCCCTGGTAAAAATCTAAAATGTCACCAGTTAGCCATTTCTGCTTCATTACCATTTCTCTTCTATAATATGTTTCTTGTGGTGATAGTCATAAAGGTATTTTTGGATACAATGTAGACTTATATCTATTCCAAATTCTCATAACGGGACATCTAATAAAATGATTTTTGAAATCTACATTAGCCTTAACTTGTTATACCATAAATACCATAAATGATTTTTGAAATACATTAACCTTAACTTGTTATACCCAAATCTTAAATCATGCCCTCCCAAGTCCAATAACTGTCTGTTTCTCAGCGTCACCCACTCTTTCATCCAGACTAAACAGCAAGCTACAAAGTACAATTTCAAATCAGGTAAAGCGAAACCTCCTCCTTTGGCCCCGATAGTCTTTTTGATGCTTACACAATCCTTATGTTCCTAATCTAATGGAAGAATATTCCATTCCTATATCATAGATACAGTTAATGTGTTCTTGGTTTCATCGAAATTCCTATCCAGTGCTACTAGGTATACAGGCATACACTGATGTAGCTTTTAAATTAGAAACTGCAGGTCTTAAAATTCTTGCACCAGCTATCTTTGATATTTTGTATATTTTTATTGTTTTTCGGCTTGCATTGAAGGTAGAGAAGTGAAAGAAGTCTTGCAGTACAAATAAGTTCCATCTTCCCACAGTTTTATTTATTCTTCAGACTAAACACAGCCGGAAGATGAAATGGGCAGAGGTCTTTTGCTTCATGAAGTTCTCTGCAGGATTGGGCTATACTTAAAAGTATGTTCTTCAGTTTAGACCGTATTACTCTTGAAATTTCCTGAAATACAGGTGGGATCTGAAAAAACATGACACTAACCATTTCTCTTCATTGTTTTAGCTTAGCAAACCATTATTTAATTCTCATATCTTTGGTAACTAAGTTTTTGTTGAATTAACTGGTTTGTCCTCAAATTTTTAATTTTCAAGGAATAAGGTAATGTTCAGTAGAGTCCCTGTTGCAGTTGTCTCTGACTATTATATCCTGGGTCAAAAGTTGGCACCCTGTGTATACAGGACTGAGAGCCTTCCAAGATCTTCCCACTGAAATTTTGATTACAAATTGCTGACACCAGCAGTACAATTTCTTGTGTATTTCTGGTGCAAAATAAAATGAAAAATAGTCGGCAAACAGTAGGCAACCTTCCTCCCCAAAATACAACACATATCTGGAAATAATGATATAATTGTATCATCACACTTTTAATCACACACTGATTAAAAACAAAACAAAATTGTGTCATTAAAATATTGCTGACCCCTGTCTTAAGTAAATGCTCTTTTGTTTGTTTTCTCTACTTGTGTTGCTTTTTAGATTTTATAAACTCTGTTAATGTTGAATTTAGATAATCTTTTTATATATACCATTTTATTAAGAATTTTGATTACAGTAGTAAAATCTAATACGAACTAAACTTAAAGAAGAGAATAGAAAGAAGGAGTAAAAAGTGCAAGGAAATAGAAAAGAGAGAAGAAAGAGGAAAAATAAGAATATAATAAAGAGAAAAGAAATATATAAAGAAGTGACTTCCAACCTTCATCACAACAAGTATAAACAAATTTAGTGACTTTTCACCCCCTCTGAGATAACAAACATTTATCTCTTCATCCCATATCCCAACTCTTATCTATAACAAATCCATAAAACATCGCTTTTTCAGTCCTGGGGTCAGCAGAAAGTCTATATAGGGTTGCCATAAGTAACAACATATCTTGTTTTAACCTTGATCAGATAAACCAACTTTATATTCCTTCCTTTTACTTCTAACAGTCTTAATCTTTAGTTCATTCAAATATTGTTGTAGGATTTGATTTTTCTTCATTTCTTTTTTGTCCCATCGCACAGAGTTCTTCAAGGTTTTAACAAGCCTCTTTGGTAAATCCAGTAGGAAAAAAATATCTAGGTCACTCTCTTGGTTTGTCATTTGTATTTCCCTTCTAAATTTTAAAACCTTAGCCAGCTTCTTTTGTAAATCCAGTGAAAATCCTTTTTTAAGTCATTGTCTTGGCCTGTCAGTTATAAATCCATTTTCGATACCATCTCTATCTTGTCATACAAAATCTGTCCTACATTTGTCATTTCTGCAATAACATCTTTTGGACATAGTTTATCCATAGAAGCAGACATCATTACTGACATTTTTGATATTGTAGTTACTATTTTCTGATTCCATTCTTCAAAAATCTCCTTCAGTATTTTTATTGCTATAACATTTTGCATTCTTTTATATGCTTGTATATCTTTACCTAAAATTTTTAGTCCCCTCTCGTGTCCAATTTTTGAAATCATAAAATTGCTTATCTTTGTTATGTCTTATAAAAACCAAAACAGGATCTATTTTCCATGAGAAGCTGTTTGTTCTTTATAATTAATTCCAAAACCTTATTGTAAAAATTTAAATATTCCAATTTTATCTGGATCCTTAGTCGGTTTATAACTTTCTAAGATCAAAATCTTATTTAGCTTTTTGCCGTTTATTTCAAATTATTTAAATTCTTAAGCTTATGATTAAAATTTCATTCAGGACTGAAGGCAGACCCACCTTGCATTTTCAGACTTGTTGTTCTGAAGGTCTCTAGGGTTAGATTAGAAGGATTAGAAAGTGAGGTTTGCAAACTTAGTATCCTTTAAAAGTCTCTGCTGCAGTTGCAAGCAAGATGGCTAGTCCCATCATCTCCCGATGCTCAAACCTGCAGAAAACCGCTGTCCTGTAGTCTCCTCACGAGGAGCAGCTGTCCAGAGCACATGTGGGTGATCTCCTGTCCTCTCCTTATCCAGAGAGTTTCCAAGGAACTGGTCAACTCACCAGTTCCTTGGTCTTTACTGCAGTCATCAATGCTGCAGTCATCAGCTCCGCTTTCACAGAGCCATCTTCAGTTCGCCATACCTCCCCCAGAAGTCCAAACTTAGATAATAATCTAATGAAGCTCTCTAAAATTTCAGAATGTGTAAATGTAGCTTGGATTTTAATATCTTACTTAAATAGTTATGCTTCTAGAACTGTAGAGCCTATTTGATGTTGGGAAACCTAGTGTGTTCTTTCTAGAGGTGTGTAAAGTTTGTTGAGGTTGAAACACTTCCCATGAGATCAGAATAGTTTCTTTCAAATGTGAAACAGCTGATTATCCTCAAAAATCTTTTACATACCTCTTTTGTTCCTCCAAAGGTTTCACAGGGTATCCCAAAACCTCTAGCTGACATTTCTGCTCTTGTTGTTCGACATTTGTCAAACTCTGGTATCTAAAGTATTGTTGTAACTTGAAATGATGACTGTGCTTTCATTTACTCAAAGTGACTTGCAGCATTATTATGTTGCAATAACTTTTTAACATTAAAGGTCAAGGTGGATTGAGAAACGGGAGTAGTCCTCGTTCCTAATGAAATGCTTTGTAGCAGTATCATATAATGTTTCTTCATTGTACTTTTGCGCATTCAGTGTTTAATGTGTCATACAAATTTGGTATGTGTTTTGTGAGATAGCCAAAGATTTATCATTGATTTGCTTAGGCATTTGTTTAAGCAATGCTTAGCCCTTTCTTTTCACATTACAGTAGAACTCTGGATCATGTAGTGAAACCAGAGGGTGATAGATTGAAGCCTGATTTGCAGAATTCATAATTAAGTTGAAAGATTTGTTGTTATAAAGTTCTATGATGATGCTCTATCCAGATAACCTTTACAAACTATGACTGAAACATCTGCCAGTGCTTAAGTTTCCTGGTTTATCTCTGAAGTGGTGCTAGAAATTTGCAACAAGAGATAATCTTCATGCTATGGCATAAGTAATTTTGTAATATGAGAAGACATTGATGTAGTATTGGCAGGTTACAAAGTGCTTAACATTCATGTTTATGCACACACACAGTTTGAAGTAGAATTTGCATCTGAGATCTCTTGTATTATTTTGTTAGAAGGGTCAGAACAAGGCATTGATAGGCAACAAGAAGTTGAGATCTGTAGTTGAGTAGAGAATGACAAGTGATGCTGTCGACAAGCCATAAGTGATAGCACTTAGAATAGTGCTACTGAATCAAAGATGTAACAGAATTGAGAAAATTTAAAAACATGTTTATTAATTTGTGATCTAAACTGATTTCTTAACATATCTCAGATGATTTTCTTTGCTTCATTCAGGATCATTTTTCTATTTATGCTTCACCTTCTCTTCTCCCCTCCCCCCCCGAAGTCCAGATGCTACTGATAGATTGGTTGATGGGAGAAATCCTCTCTTTGAGATTTCCAGGACTGTTTCATGTATGTTTTCTGCTTACTTGGGGGAAGATGAGTGGTTCCTTGAGTTGTGCATCCTCTCAGAAAATATTTGATGGCATACTAGGATGTTCCTTTCCACATATGCCCCCAGTCCACTTCCAGATAGATAGATAGATAGATAGATAGGTATTTTTTAAACAGACGTTTGCAAAAGCTATGCATGCTTCAGCAAGATTAATAGATATGCATATGTGAAACATTTGAAGACTTAGCAGTAGGGCTGCATGTCACTTCAGATTCAAAGGCAGAAAAGATGGTTCGGAGTGCACATGTAACACCTGTTGGTGGCTTCTTAAAGCAAATGCCTCTTTTTCTGACATTGTGCTGCAGTTTAGATTATCATTTCCCCTTTAAATCCAAAGCGTAAAACAGACCAAAGAGAAAAAGTACAAAACAATGACAGAAAGAGAAAGAAAAAAAAATGCATATATATGAGTTTCTTGAATAAAAGTTTTACATAACTGTTTTAATAAAGGTTGGCTATATTTCATTGTAATTGTCTATACGTAATTTAATCTATAAGCAGCTGATTCATAGGTATCAGTTAACATAAAGTCTTCAATCCACTGAGTAATTAGAGGCAGAAATTTGTCTTTCCAATGTTGAAAGACTAGTTTCTTAGTTGGGTAACATAGATGCTGACCTCTGTCTATAAACTAACAGATTAATGTTTGATTGGGCTAATCTTTGAATAGATCATTAGCTTAGCAGCTCTGGGAATGTGCATGTGACACATCTTTAGAGCTACCATCCGGCTTTTACTGGACATGCTAGAGCTGTAATATGGAAGCAAAGAGCAGCAGTCTTGTGAAACATCAAATATTTCCATGTTTCTCTTTATCTCTGTAATTTAGGTTACAATTGGCTTGTGTAGTAGCTTACGTGTTTCAGAAATGCCATATTATCCTTATCGCTTCTTTGGAAAGCCTTGGGTATATCTTGTTTATACTGGACATAGAACAGATGAAGCTGCTTTATTTACTAGATTTTAAAGTTAATCCACCCTAACCCAGTTTAATACAGCTGGCAATGTATTTTAAACAAGTTTTTGAATTGCAGATGCTAAGGATTCAACACACCATGCATTGCTGTATTGAGGAGAGAGAGACCATTGCTAGGAGATAATCTTGGATTCCCCTCATAGTTCCAGCAGACATCTTCCAATCCTGTTTTTGGCCCCAGTCGGTTTCCTATCTGGCTAAAAGCATAGTATTGCAAATGTTCTGGTGAGACGTGTTTGGGACAGTGTCAGCTTTGTGGGTGGGTGTTTAAAAATACAGGATGGAGAGGAGTGAGTATGTCCAACAGGCTGATGTGTTAATAATATTTGGCTTTGATGTGCTCTTAACCGAACCATCTCAAATCCCTTTGAGAGTTTTCTTTTAAGCAATTCCTTGTATTGGTTTCAGAAAATGCTTTCTTCATTTCACAAGGAAGTTATGTTCATCCTTGAACCTGCTTGCTCTGCTGTCTAGCTTAGAAGCATCTTGCAGCTGGCTTAGGCAGTAGATTTTAATAGTAGCATATTGTCAGCTTTATTGAAGTTATTACTATTTTTTATTGGGCCATGTCTGACTTGGCAGATTATGGCTTTTCCTCTTGCAAAATGAAGATACACCCAGTGAGAAAATGGAAGTACATGCTTTGGTAGATGTATTATAAAGAGATTAAAATGTTATTTCCCTGATCACTTTAAATGACATCTGTTTAAAATGTCACCTTAGCTGTGCAGTGCTAGAACAAAATTGCTTGGCCATGTTTAGACATCAGTGTCTAAAGCTAAGATTCTAATCCAAAGCATAGAAGACTTGCGGTTTTTAAGGTTTAAGATTGCTTCTGGCAGCCAGGTACCTTTTTTTTTTGTTGTTGTTATTTGGGATGTGGAGGCATTGTTTAGTGAATGGAAGGTCTTTTAAAAAGCCAGTGCTTTCTGCTGTAAAAGGGCATTGCTTTTGGCCAAAACCAGCAGCCCAAAGATGATAGTTGTATTGGCCAGCCCTGCAGTTCCACCCTCTGGTCAGAGGAATGTTTCTTTTTAGTTGAAGGTGACTTTGGAGCAAAGGAGGAATGAGAGGATAACATGTTTTTCCTTTGGGCAAATCATTCAGAACTAGGTACGAACAGCTGAAAAATTGGTTGTCTGCTTCTGACTTCAGACAGTGCCCTGCTGTTTTAGTATAGCTCTTTTTCTCTGTCCTAATTAAGGCTTTTAATTGAAAACTAAGCAGGCTTTTAACATAATCATTTTACTTCACTGCCATCTTACATTCAGAAGACTACTACTATTTCTTCTCTGCTTTTAATTGGAAATATAAATATTGCAAATGTGATTAAAGTTAATATGTGACGGCTAAGCATAAAACAGTTATCAGGACTTAATATATCCGTGTTTCTTTGTCGGCGTCTGCTGCTTCCCTCCTACCTAACAATCTGCATCCTTGGAAACATTCAGGATAGCTTGACCCTTGTTTCAATTCGTCCTGTACTTTATATATAAGTGCTATTTTAAATTGTCTCCCGTGTGAATTCTAAGTTTTATTGGGAATGTGAACCAACAACTAAGCTGTCTAGGCAGTGTGACCTATAAAGGAGCTGAACATTTTAACAGCTTGCTTATTTACTAAATGCATCTCCCTACCTCCCTTTAGCCAAAAGCTGTTTCCAAAGTGCTGCAGAAATTATGTAATAAAAGTAAGTTTTGTAGATTATACTGTGAACTATTCTTGCTTTGAAAGCTAAATATCAGTTATGGCTGCAGTTAAAATATAGTTGTAATTTCACATGAAGAGCCAATCTTCAGAAGTAGAAGATTGCAGAATGCATGTTTGTAATATACATTGCATATTTTCTATGCTGACTTTTTTGTATATACTTTTTCCTAGAAGGAAATAAAACACAGCATCCCAAATAGCTATACTCTGCACTAATCTTTGCTTCAATATTTGGTTCTCTTATTAATTGATACCTGTCATAAAATCCTCCAAAGCCACATACTGTATATCGCATATTAAAACAAGAAATAAAACAGTTTAAAATCAACTGGTGTTCAAATTCATTGGGACAGAGATCTAAGGTGCTAGTATAAAAACAGAGAAATAACCATTAAAAAGCCTGTTAACATAAAACTGCTTTAAAAGTCCAAATTTTCATTCAGCAGGAATTCGCCATTTGCCATGCTTCCAAAATGGCCCTGTACTTATCAGTCAGATCTTGGTTGATTATGGGTCAGAAAGTGCAAGGTAATTTTTCCTTCTTGTGGCTTCTTTGAAGGAAGTTTTAAAAATAGATTTTGGTAGGATTAACATGGGTTGCTGTGGTAGGCACAAACCATGTTTAATAGAGTAAAAATGTGAGTGAGAAATGCAGTGCAAAAGGTATGATAATTTGTAATTAATAGGAATCTTTCCCTGAATATTTGCTTTGTGTTGCTATGTTTACAAGTATAGTCTTCTGAATTTTCCCTCTACGAGCCATAGGAGATCAGTGTTTGTGAATTGCAGTTCAGCTGTTCTATGACACAGTCTCTTTTCAGGACTCCTTGTTCAAAAATACTTATTTCTGAAGTTGATTATAGAATGTCCCAGGAGGTTGTATTTTCTCCCACTGATTTTTAACATTACTGTGACTTATATCCCTGTTATGTATGTGTGCACCTAGACACACATAGAGTAGCAGTAGGTAACCTTTTGCATGCAGTAGACTTATTTGGAGTCAAGGGTATATCATGATTTCACAAAATGGCTGCTGGTGGGGAGGTGCTTGTCTGTTCATAAATGGCTGGAAAGGTGAATCACAAAACACATGTTTTTACAGAGTTTCATAAGTTATGCATCGTATGAAATAGTAGTTTTTCTTGCCCTATGATTTTATTTCATGACCTGAGTCCTTGTATATCTTCACTTTTGCTCCAAAATGCAGCAGTTTCCTTATTATTCATGCATACTCCTTTCCAAATGCTTGTGATTAGTTGGTGTCTGTTTTAAAAGCAGTGTTTTTATGACTGATTGGGATCCTACATGAGACGACCTCAGCGTGGCATGCTGTTTTAGATCAAGGCACCGCATTTATGACTGCTTTAAGTGTGCAGATTTTTGTTTATATTAACCTGGTATTTTTTTTCCTAGGGTTGCATTTTATAAACTCTAGAAACAGCCCTTTTGGCATCTCTGGCAAATTTGCTCTTCGCAGGAGTTCCCAGGGAGCAGCCAAGGCCCTTATTAGCATGCCTGAGTTCAGTGTAGGCATGACTGGACAGAATACATTGTACCACGTTGCACAACGTACCTGAAGCAATTTGAGTTTCTCTTGGAAGGTGGAGGGAAAATATAACTCAGATTTATCTAAATTTCATTAAGCAGATCGTGGCGGGAGGGGAGTTACAAAGAAGTGGATCAGGACAACATTTATGAGGGCGCTACGTTAAGAAAATAAAATTCTGTGTTCACGTAAGTGTATGAGATATATACTGTGTAGAGTAATTAAGATATAGGGGTAGCAGTGAACTAAGTTGATAAACAATAGTGGTTTCCCTTCTCTTGAGGTAGTCCTCAATCACACATTCTAAGTTTTAAGAGTCTTTTTATTGCCATTTGGAGCAACACAGATCTTGGCTCTGACTTTGGGGAAAAAACAACCCCAACCCTTGAAATAAACTTTGTAACTATGTCACATCATTCCAGATTCTGAATGGTTAATTTAGAAATGTTACTTCAGTCTCAGCACACACAAGAGATTCCCCCACGTTTCATGTCACTTTCTAATCTTCTTAAAGGGCTCCAGTGGATCAGATCGGTCGCAGTTTCTCTTTTTCCTTCAGCAAAGCCTTGTGTTTACAGAGCCATCATTAACAGGGAACAGATAGAATAAGTGAACACTTTGAGCACAACAGAAATGAATTATAAATCTAATTGCTTCATTAGTGTGGTGCTCTCCTACTGTTCTTGGTAGGACTACCTAAATTGTGCCATGTTTTGATTTTAACACTAATTGCTTTAGGCAAGGCGTACATTACATTTTGCAAGGCATGTGTGGTTGTATTGCAGAGCAAGTGACAGTTTTAAAGGCTCAGAAAGCAAATTGTGTTGGCTAGTAGAGAAAGAGTAGGCTTAATCCATGTGTTTTAAAGGAAACCTGTGCAATGCTATTCAGCCACTATGGCCAGGAATTACCAAGTTTGGATCAGCTGACCATGTGGTTACAGTGAGGGTGAGCAAGGAAACAGTTATTTTGGGTGGTACACATGAGGACATGTTACTTCGTGGCATGTACCTTCTCTATAATTGTATGAAAGGCCTTATAGTTGTATTTTTTGCATACCTAGAAAGAAAAACTGACTAGATTTGCCACGAGAACAAATTCTCCTGACAGTAGCATGATTGGCACAATAATGTGCTGATCATTAACTTTTCTCTCAATTATCTACATTACTGTTCTTTCCCCCTTTCATGGAGAAGAGAAAGGAGACAAATCGTTTATACTGATACACTGTCAGGTTCAGCCCAAAGAACTCCACGAGACAGTGCAATATAGTTCTGTTGTGTTTATTAGCTTCCACCTCAAGACAGAAATCTCTCCAGACTGAACCTAAGTTCCCAAGCCAACCAGCCACAACACCGTGAATTCGTTAGGGTGGTGCCAGTTTCATCTTCTTAAACTTCCCACGCTCCTGTTGAGGGCTAAGGAAACGCTTATCTCCCTGAGCGCAGCCTTCATAACACCATTCCATCACATACACAGATTGAAGCAGGAGTGTAAACAAGTAATATATTGACACAATAATGATATATCTGCACATCATTACTCATGATAACTACATCCAAAATTAGAGAGAATTAAGCTGTTTGTATGGATGTTTTGTGCAGATCAGGTGGGTGTTATACTGGGACAAAATGCTCAGTCCCAGGCCTTCCTTATGAATCTTTTGCTGGAAGCAGTCTCCTGTATGGAAAGATAACATTTTAAAAGGACTCATTAGGTTTAGTAACTGTTTGTTTTTTTATAATGCTTTACTGGCCACACACACACACGTGCATAAAAGGTTGGGTTGTGCCTTTTCCATTTCTACAAGATTTGTCTGAGAGCTCTATAACTGCCTCTGAAACTTTCCAGGGCCTGATTTGCAAATTGCTTTAGGACATGGTGGTGCAACAGACACTGAACTGTTACTTGCTAAATATTCAGTATTGCTTCAACTAAGATACAATAGTATTGTAGCTTCCAAAGTATGAAAGTTAAACAACAAAGGGTAAATGGGTTCTGTTACACCTCTTAGTTGGAATATTTTTTAAAAGAAAAAGAAAAAAATTAGTCTGACCATAGGCAAAGAATATGAATGGGATATATTAATATCACTGGTGATAATTTTTGCTAGAAACTTTGGTCCATGCTCAGCCATACACTAAGGAACAGCTTTCCATGCTGTGCTTTACATTCTATTCATTACTTTCTATTTCTTGCAATATAAGCAACAATTAAGGGATGAGTGTAGCTTTGTGAATTACTATTATCCTTTTTTAAAAAGCACAAATATCTTCTCTTTGAATGCACGTTTTTTGCACTAACACTTTGTACTAATACCTCTTCAACTCATAGCTGGCTTTATAAAGTCACCTCTCTCTCAAAAGAAACTGACAGAGGAAAGTGTGGAACTGCACTGTGAGGCTATCGGCAGCCCCATCCCAGAAATCCAGTGGTGGTTTGAAGGAGCCGATCCCAATGATACTGCCATACAGCTGTGGGATGGTGCCTGGCAGGACCGGGTCAGAATCAGCGCAGTCTACCAGCAGCACTCCTCAAGCACTGTCTGCATCAGTAACCTCATGACTGAAGACTCTGGCATGTATGAATGCCGGGCCAGCAACGACCCTGATCGTAACCACTTGTCGAAGAGCCCCAAAGTCAAATGGATCCGTTCCCAGG
Organism: Liasis olivaceus; assembly: GCA_030867105.1. Lineage (NCBI taxonomy): Eukaryota > Metazoa > Chordata > Lepidosauria > Squamata > Pythonidae > Liasis > Liasis olivaceus. Next base: position 7,690,692 of record CM061349.1, read on the forward strand.
CGAATGTCATTGTCACTGAGCGTGAGTGGCAGACCTAAGTGTTGGCGTTCACTTGGACACAGAAATGTCTCAAACGTTACCATCCCTGTGCCCACCTCCCCTTTCATCCATGTCCTGTGGCTTCCCAAGACCCTATGTGCACCTCTCCACCCAAGCTTTCCAACCCTTGTGAATCCCACAGGGATCTGCTATAAGCCTTGCTCAAAAAAGGGTTGTAACATCTCCATTAAAATGTTTCTCCTGATGATCCTGCCCTTTTGGAATCTGTTTGAATGCTGCCTTTTTCACCCTGGTGTTCCTATTAGAAACACAGAGTAGGTTGCCTTGGCTCTGCTTCTACCAGTCATTTCCAAACCTTTCCTTCTGCTCTGATTTTTCTTCCTGCATATATGCGGTTATGCTTTTTTGTTTTCCCACTTTACAAGGAGCACAGTTTGTGGGGTGAGTTAAAACTGTATTTTGCTTGTTGTAGTTGCAACCATTTCTGAAATGGCCAAACTTTCTCTTTGTCACCCAGGTCATATGCTTAGTTCTTCTTGGCTGTGGAATGACCAGTCAGCGACCTTCCTTATGCAGAGCTGCAAGTCAAATTTCTAATAAACTATATGGCTAACGGCTGAAACACTGAATTTGCATTTACAGGTTTCAGTTTGGATTTATATGCAAGAGTGTTTTCACTCTTGGTTTTTAAATTCTCCTGAGGTTTCTTGAAAGCGTATCAAGGATTTCTTAATGAGATCTGGAATGACTTTCTCATTCCTGATGCTAGGATATATCCTTGGTTCATATGAGGTGATGGGTGCAGCCCAACAAGCCTAGCCAGTGTATCATATGAACTAGGTCCGTGCTGTAGAATGTGCTTCAAAATCCTTTGCAGTAGACTGGCTTTACTAGTAGATGTTCAAGGTATCTGTGTGAGAAACTGTTCCTTAACTGAAGGAAGTTTGCAAATCACTGTTCTGTTAATGGCTTATTTAAAAAAAAATGAAACAATTCTTGATAAATGGAAGCTCTTATTTTTAGCAGGTAAGCCTCAGGAGCGTATTTTACCTTATACCCTGTCTCATGGGAAATGGCTGAGTTGGATGAATTGGCTTGATTATGTAAGGTAAAATGTTTGTAGCAGTATTTCTCTTGAAATGAAAGTGGTAATTAAATATGACAGTTGGCTTGGATAAACTTCTTTCAGTGCTCAAAATGTTTGTTAGATGGTCAGGTGAAAGCTCAGTGCTTTTTTTGAAGGTGTAGGTTGCACACTCATACTGTTTGCTTGCAGTTGAGGGGATGATCTTTAATTAAGTATTGAACTCCAAAAGAAACCAAGCATGAAAATAGCCATATATTCCTCTTGAGTACTCTGTGCATACGAACTGGGGTGCAGTAATTCTATTCCTCCCTAAAACAATGCCAAGAAAATGGCTATGACAATTATCTCTTTGTCCTTGACTGGCTCTTGTTTATACCTCATCAGGTGAGAATTCCTCCTTCATGGCAGGTGAAGGCTGATACACTGTCTTCTGCCATTATTAAACCCGTGAACCTCATGTAAGCACATGCCTTTCTTTGCCTAGGTAGGTAAAGAAGCCTGTAGGAAATTTGCAGTTTCCCCAGTCCCTGTGGTTGAGCTGGGCTTAAATTCTTTATGGGGTCAGGGACAAATATCACCTACTGGCTGCTGATTGCTGCTTTTATTTCTCTTCTTGAACTGGCTTAAGAACCTTGATGTAGTTTCTGCTGCTGGCCTGAAATTGAACTAGACAGCCATTTAAGTTTTTAAAAAAATATACACCATTAGCGCACAACACTGAGAGAGAATGGAACTAGATTTTTCTCTGTGGTGATTGTTCAGAAAGGGGAATATTGTGCACATGTATTAAGTAGGAAAAAAAGCAAATACATTTACTCCAAAGCCACAAATAAAGCACCCAGAATGTTTGGACCATTCAATAGGTCTGTATGCATAGATACACTATTTTATTTATTCTGATAGTTGTATTTGTCATTAGTTAAGACTAGAATAATGATATGCATAGAAGATGTTGTGCTGCTTAGAAATTATTGCTTCCTAATCTCTTTCCCTTCAAGTCCATCTGATAGTTGTATGGATGTTAAGTCCATGGTGTTTCATGATTTGTACAACTTGACCACATTGTTTAAAATCTCAGAACCTTGAATTTAATATTAGGAGTTAAGTGAAGTTGTTATGCTACAACCAAGCTGCTTTTCCTAGGCAATACAGGTGACTGAACCCTGTGTCAAAAGGTTTTTTTCTTCGTTTAAGAGGTGCTAAAATATTCTGATGTGTCTGTGATATCCTAACCTAGTTTCATTTTCTTCTTAACAACCAGGGCCTAAAATCTTAACCTCTCCTGAAGTAACTGCTGGATCAAATGTGGTTATTTCATGTAACATAACTGAAGTGCCAACAGCTGTCAAAGGCCATTACTGGATGAAAGGGGAGACAAAGCTTGACTCCAATGAGACTGCTCTGGACTTTATCTCATACATGTAGGTGACTTTAAAGTAAGGCACACATGAGTTAAGTATGATGTATCTCAAATCAGCAACATCTCCAAATGGAAGATTTCTTCCAAATGAAGAATGGGGGAGCCAGTTTCTTTAGCCCGCATAACAATGTACAATGTTCAAAGAATTGTATTTCACAGTGTTGCAAGACGTACCTAAAGTCAAACAGAAATTTGATTTCAGGACAATCATTTGGAAGTACATTGCTGTCTGTTTCATGGAGATTATTCCCTAGCAAGTGTGCACAGGATTATAATCTGTCCTTGGCACTAAAAGAAGTTAACAATCATTTCCTGCTCTCCCCTCCCTGGAATCTTGCTAGTTGGGTGGGGAAGGGAGCAGTGGCTTGTATGAGTTAGCTTAACAGCAAGCCTGAAATGCATTGCCTGCAGAAACAACAATTCTTAGCTGACTGTCACTGCACAGAAATCTCTGGTGCTTATCTCAAATGTTGGACGGTGCTGGCTTCTTTCTAAATTAGGGAGTGGGGATTGGTAGGTGTTCTTCACCTAAGAACAGTGTAACACACTGAACTCAGTGACAAGCGTAGCACACAGAAATGGGGAAGTGCAGTCCACAATATATTGGCTTTGTTGATCTGGTTTTAATCCAGCTGCTAAATACAGTAAAAGCCCACAGTATTTCAAGGGTGTGCATCTCCTGAAAAGGAGGAAGCACACTTCAGCCAGCAACTTACAACAAGAAGAGTAGCTGTATAGTATTAATTACTGAAGGTTTATCCATCAAACTAAATAGAACAAAAAGAAATCCCTTGGGACAAGGGTGGTATTCCACCAGCCAGGCAATCAGTAGAAACTTGCCAATCAGGCCACCTAGAAGAACAATGCCTTGTGCAGTAAGCAGAATGCACAGTCTTAGAGGGAGTGGCTGGTTTGCTATCCGAACTAGATCTCTTCTGGTTTGTTCTTCGGTTACATCTGCTCATGGAAAATTCTTGGACATCCAGGATTGCCCTATTCACTATTTTGTTTTACTGTGATAACTTCCTGGAACTTTTCCTCTCAAGAGTCACAGGCCTGGACCAGAAAGTTTGAATTAGGTGTGACTCAGCAGGTTTCTGGGTGTCTGTTACACCCTTTGACAGGAAATCTAATCCAGCATTTCCTAGTGTTGTTCTCCTAGATGACACTGGAATGTAGGTCCCATTACTCCCTGACCATTGTGTTTGCTGGCTAAAGTTGTAGTTGGGCAGTTTCCGTTCCCAGTTTTCCCACTGTAAAGTTTTGTGTGTTCTACTTATTAGCTCCTGGTCTGTTATTTTTTTCCCTAGGATCCCCAAAGTGGATCATCAAACCTCGGGAGAGTACCACTGCATCTTTGAGACAGTGCCCATCTCAAAAGGAACTGTATATGTGAAAGGTAACTGTTGTGGATGCTTCGGTCCTCGGCTTTTTCTCTTTCCTTTGGTGAAGCTGTATGTAGAAGAGAAGGATTTATTTCTTAGTGTTGCCAAATCCATAGGGAACAAGCCATTGCTCATTGGTTCTCCTAGCTTCCTCTCTAGACTGAGAAGGAAAGGACCAGCTCCCCATTTTTCACCACCTAGAGGGGACCATAAAGGTATTGAAATATTTCTCCCCAGGAGGACCTGAAGGAAACCCAAGCATTTCCAGGTAGAGCAAAAAAAACTTGTGGAAGCCTGTTTCCATTGATGTAGGCCAGCCTGGTATCCTGTAGGTAAACTGGGTTGCAACTTTCATACGGAAATTACAGGATTCATATCCTAATACATCCTGAGGACACTAAACTGGAGAAGGTTGATATGATAATAAATTAGATGAACTTCCTGTGTTTTCCCAGCATTGTGCAAATTTGTCCCCAAGAGCTAACTCCTAAAACTTGCAGAGAAATCCCTTTTTTGTCACCTGCTGGCAAACCTTGTTCGTGGTGGATGATCAGCATCTCCTCTGACCCCTCTTTGAACTGATCATGATCTACTGGCCTTTCTGGTCTGTTGCAGTTCAACCCTACGTGGTGGCCTACAAGAAGGTGGAGCACGGAAATGAGGGGGATGCAATAGCACTGACTTGCAAATGCAATTCTTACCCTCCTGTAACCCAGTGGACTTGGTACAAGATGGTAGACCAGGTGCCTCAGGTTAGTGCCTTCCTGCCATGAACGCTGCATCCCTCTGGCTCATCCAGAACAGATACAGCCTTGCTGCTCATGGAGAAACTGTGTTAAGAATCCACATGCAGCCCCTCCAGTTAGGGGTCTTGCTTCAGGGATTGCATGTTGAAGAGATTAGCATGCATGCCTATAAAAAGAAAAATACACTTGAAATCAGGTAATAATAACATTTGCTGTCTCCTGCTGATGACCAGAAACCTGGTGCCTGTTTTTAAATAACGTTACTCTGAGCTTAAGGGTTAGTGATTGCTTCAGTATAAAAAGCCAAAATACTTTCCTTTTATTTAAGGGATCTGGTTGGCCACTAACAGAGCCTTGATCCAGTAGATTCCTTTCTCTGATTGTACAACTGGCAGTTTTTTCCAGCTGGTGACCAGAGTGCATAGAGCTGTGGGGCACATGAGAGCAAAAGGGGGCCTGGTTTCAATTCTTTTCATGTCCCTGGAAGGGCTTGAAAACCACTCTAGAAGAGCTGGTGCAGTCAGTGCCGCAATACTAAGCTAGATGAGGCAGTGATCTGACTAGCCATAAGGAAGCTTCCTAACTCAGATTTTCAGGTTTGGTGTCCAGACTGGATTGGACATTTTGTGGAAGCTAATGTTGTGGACTGTTCATTCTGAAACTATGAGTCATCTTCAAGAGTAGCTCTTTATAAGGTTCTGTCTGTGGCTAGTGACCCCCCGCCTTCTCTCCCCTCTCCTCCAGCCTCTTGTCAACGGCACTGAGGACCGGTTCTACATTAAATCCAATGGCAGCAGGACAGATCTTCGGATCCTCTCCTTGAACCTTGAGAAGGACCCTGGAAATTATATGTGCAATGGCACCAATGAAGTGGGTGAAGGGAGCGCTGTGGTGAACCTCCGGGTGCGGAGCCGCCTGGCTGCTTTGTGGCCGTTCCTGGGAATTGTGGCAGAGGTGCTGGTCCTTGTCACGATTATCTTCATCTACGAGAAGAGGAGAAAGCCCAATGAGGTTCCTGATGGTAAGGCGCTTGGGGTGGGGAAGAGAGAGGTGACTCTGTGAGTAGTGGAAATATGCGGCTTCCTCCCAAGTGCTTGTGAGCACAACCTTAATTATTGAAGACTCTTTTAACAGGCTTTGGCTTTTGATAACAACAGTAATTGGGACCAGAATTTCCATCGCTAAGCGGTATGGTTGTAAAGCATGACATCACATGACTGCTTCACTTAGCGACGGCAATCCTGGCAGTCCCCGTTGCCATTGTTAGGCAACAATCGCAGGTCATTAAGCGAGGACCTCATGTGACTGTGACTTGCAACTTCCTGCTGGCTTCCCCCAAACAAAGTCAACAGGGAAGTTGGCTGGAAGTTGCAAGTCCTGGGGGGCTCGCAAGGAGGCTAGAGGGCGGGTGAAAATATGGAGTGAGGCGGGGGGTGCACAGCGAGTATGTGCAGGCTAGGGAGGGGTTACTGCGGTGCTGCTCAAGTGTATGCGGACTAGGGAGAGGCTGCTGTGGCACTGTGTGAGGGTGTGTAGGCTGGGGAGGGGATGCGGCACGGGTGCACTATGGAGTACGAGATCCCTGGGAAATTGGTCTCACTGGGGGCATGACAAGTTCAGTGGTCTTAGGCGTTATGGAAATGCTGCTGAATGAGACTTTATCTGTTCCCCTTGTTCCTTGTCTCATGTGGCGCAGGGAGAAAAAACCTTGCTGCATAAATCAATTGGCAGGAAAGTTTCAAGTCCCTATCTTGGCCAGTGTCAGCCCTCTCATGTCACTGCTGCCAGCATCTAACAGTTTGTTTCTGCTGTTATGGAGCATTCTTGTTAGCTGTTTTTCCCCTCCACATGTTTGCCATTATTTAAAATATTTTACTTAAATACCTAAGCTTCTAAATGTTTCTACCTAAATCAGAAATCCAATATCTCTTCCCGCCCTGCCCCCCACTCTCTCCTTCCAAAAAGAGCTTTCTTTGCTGTGGAGACCTAAATCATCATCATTTGTATTTTTCTTGGTACGCAGCAAGACATTCCTCACTTTCTCCACCCTCGTCCAGTTCCTTAAAACCCTGCTTCGTTTGTCCATGCTCTTTGCAGCAGTGCTTTGAACTGAGTGGGAAGGTAAAACAGTAGATCACAGAGGAGGAACGGTAGAAACCTTAGAGGGTAGGAAGATTTGTCGATTGGCTTAAAAACTTGTAAATATGGCACCCTCGCTGGCATTACCTTTGAACTCAATTCTTTCTTGCTGCTGCCCGTTAACCCTTTGTGGTAAATGGAAGAGCAGACTACAGCCATCCCTTGGCCTGGTTGTCTTGCATCTGTATACAATCCGCCCATCACACCCTTGTGCTAATTTCTAATAACAGGGTAGACCCTTGAGGGAGGTGGAGTCTCTTCCTCAGAAAGGGACAGTGTTAAAAGCTGGCGTGGGATTCTGCAGACACCTTTCTCAAGGTGCCTTTTCTTATGCTTTTATCTTGCCTGTCAGTGGATATTGTTGTTCTAAATTTTTGGAGGTCCTCCTTTGCTTATGCCTTCAAGAGTTCAGCTCTTCACGCTGGCTTGCAAGTTTGGCGAAGATAACTGCCACCCCCATAAGAGCTGGATAATACAAGGATGTACTTTCCCAGATCTTTATGTTAATGTCTTCTCATCTAACCAGCTTCCAAATGGGTATATCTTCATACAATAGCAACTTCAGAAAGGAGTTTCCCGAACAAAAATTCCACATGCTGTACAGGTCTGCCCCCCGCCCCCCCAACTCAAGAAATTGTTTAATCATGACCACCTCAATGATAGAATAGATATCTATCAATAATAGATCCTTTTAAGGTTAGGTGGCTGTTTTAATGCTAATAGAAATAAGCCACAAAACTCATTCAGGGTCTCTGACAGCACCACATTTGCAACAGGGGGAGTATGTTCTATTTTTCTACCCCACTGGGCACACATGAAATTGCAGTCCTGCTCTGAAACTTGGGTGAGTTCTACAGCCTGCTTCTCTTCTTTTTTTTCTTCACATGGCTGATGCGCAGGGGATTCGCATCTGCCCTTGAATTGATGCCAAGTAACAAATGCTCAGAGCTAAATATCTGGTCAACCCTTACAAGTCTGGAGTTTAACTCCACTGACCAACCTTCTTCCTCCCAGTTCTAAACTTTGTCTTCATAAGCTGACACAGTGTAAACAAGCTTCTGGTGTGAAATGATAACTCCCTCCTGATTTTTGTACCTGCTTGGGTTCAGATCCCTGGTTCAAAAAGATGAAAAGAATCTGCAACACCTAGTTGATTTTGAGTGTGACAAGGTAGTTAAAGGATAACTTAATCACATAAGTTGAGCCCCTCCCCCAAAGAAACAACCGAAGGAAGAGTTCCCACCTGTCCCACAGTGGAACTCTGACTCTCGTGAGTTGGGGGGGGGAGTCCCACAAGCCCTTTGCAGCGTGTGTACGTATGCATTCCAGGTAATCTAGGATAGCTTGTAGCAGATGATCTGGGGACGAGGGAGGGTAAGTTGAGAAAGTACGATGTGTCTGTCAGCCAGAACCTGCTTTCTGACTTCAGTCTTTCTTGTTCTCTCTTCCTCTGCTCAAAGATGATGATGGAGGGTCTGCACCACTGTAAGTACAGACAGACTTTTCTTTTTCTCCTGGGGAATCATTTCCTGAGGCTTCACGTGGGTGGGAAATTAGGCAGCTCGCTGGATGTGCCCAACTGTAGCTGCCTGAGCAGGCATGAAGACTCTCCGGGAGGCTGCATCGTTCCTGGAAGAGTCAGATGCTGCCTACTGGTGCTGGCAGGTCGTGAAAGACAAGCAGCAGGAAGCATGGATGGGGGAATGATCTCCCCACGTGGCCTAAAGTGAGGGTGGGGGTGTTAGTGGGTACTTGGATAGTAAGGCTTGGGAAACACAGGGGCTTGATTGGCTACTGCCAGAGCAGATTGCCTTAGCCTTGGCTCAGGAATGTGTGGGGGCTGCCTGCTGTCTCTGGTGGTGGTGGTTCAGATAGGTATGGGAGAGGGAGAGCTTTCTGATGGGGGGGCAAGTATCAGCGTACATCCTGGACTCCACCCGCTTAGCTACTCTAGGTTAGAGTTGCTCACAGATCTTCTTTAAGACCTCTTGGGTGGAACTGACCAACTTTTCCTCTTGCCTCCCAGAAAAGGCAACACTGCAAATAATAAGGACAAGAATGTGCGTCAAAGGAATGCAAATTGAGCACATGGCAAGGTAGGATTTCTGTGAGGGCTGGGCAAGGGCAGTGGGAGCCCTGGAATGTGGCTGTTTCCTGCATTGTCCAAAGACACAAAGAAACCTGTCCTTGAAACTCTGGTTTTGCTTTAGAAAAGGACAGTGACAGAGAAGGGAGTCAGTGACTTCTCAGTCAGGGTGTGTCATAATTCTCACTGATACACCTTCCAGAAGTACTGGACTACAACTCCCATTATCTACAAGGGGGATGAAAGTTGTAGTCCAACACATCTGTAGGGTACGATATTGGGGAAGGTTCCTATAGATGGAGCACCTGACAGGACCACAAGGGCCCAATTTGGACCTCCATTTGCGTATTGTATCTAGTCAGCCAGGTAATGGTCATCAGGCATTATTGCCCCATCCAGCCTACCTCACCAGGAATATTGTGAAGATGCAATGTATTGATCCCATAATCAGTGCTATCCAGAACCTGTCCACATAAGAGAGGTGTCATGGTTCAATATTTTTAAATTGTTTCCCCCTAATCTACTTAATTTAGTGCATAGGAACTTGAGTCTTGCATAGTTCCCATCAGCATTCTTTCATGCTGTACTTTGAAGTCATCCTTTGCTGGGGTTTGGATATTTGGACTTGCCCATAACTATATTATGCCTCTGTGTATATAAACAACACCCACAATACAGTGTGTTAATTGTGCCTAATTATGTATTCTGTCTCCTCTCTTTTTCAGGTGACACGAGAGCTAAGCAGATGGCTTAGATGTTTCTTCTGACTATTTTGTGCTGTAACACCAAGAATATTCTAAAGCATCCTTGCAAAGATTGGTCAAATTCACCTTTTAAGATAAACTTTTGTAGAGTAAAAGTTCTTTCCTTTTTTTAAAAGGAAAAAAACAGTGAGAGATGTTTTTACCTTTTAAGTTTTAATCACACACACAGTTTTTCGTCTAGTCCTCACTGTTGAATCTTCAGAGTTGGGGGAAGGAAATTTAAGGAGTGAGGAGATTATGTTGCAAGAAAATGTTGCAGGCTAGTTTAAGATCTATCATCCCTCACTCAAGAATGTGGGTTTTTTTTTTTTTAAGCAGCAGACCATAGGGGAAGCTAGTAAAATAGTCCCATTTAATGATGCCGTAGTGTGAAACAATCCAGAGTTTAAAGTGACTCTCAGCTTTAGGAAGGACAGTGCTTCAGCACTGAGTAAGTTTGGCCAGTAGAAGACTTTGCATCTCCTTCTCTTCCTTACTTGGTCTTCCTAGACCAGAAAGTCCCAGATCCCGCACACCATCTTTTCCAAATCACAGAGAGAAGATGCCAAGAAACAAGTGGTGCTGCGTGCGTGTGTGTGTGTGTGTGTTTTCTCTCTGGCTTCTTGAGCCTGGAAGACACAACCCGCTTTGCTTTCTTCTGTCACTGGTTCCCTAGACAGCGTTCCTCTCTCCAGCCTTTGGGGCTTTCTGGAGACACTTCCTGTGCTCTCACACACAATGATGGTGCCATAATCGCTCAGAAAAGAAACACAACGAGAGCAACTTCTTTTCTCCTGCCTCCCCATTCCCACCCACACACCACCCCAGTTACATCAGAGCGTAAAGCCAGAACTGAGGCAAGAGGCTGAAGCTGATATACGTAGGGTTGACTTTCCAGCCTATCTGATGGTTTCTCCTTCTAGTCTCTTGACGTGTTAGAAGACAATTAATTACAGAAGCTGAAAGACGGTGTAGCACCCGTCTCTTCCCAACACCTGTTGGAGTCTGCCACGGAAGAGAATGTCCTTACAGCTTGTTGGCCACCCTTGTTTTGGTTACTGTTGGAATAGGTTATTGTCTTAAATATGCCAGCTTTCTCTCAATAAAGCAGACTCACTTGTTTTGGTTTCTTTCCTTATTCTTGTTTCTCATTTTTGAATGATCGTTGGCTCTGGTTTGGAGTTTTCTCCTTGGTGTGAAACTAAGGGCTTGCTGCTGGCATCAGCCTTGTCCTTCCCTCAAGAGGGTTACCTTGCAGTGGGCGAGGCTGGTACGGGGGTTCATGATGAAGGGCAGACACAGCAGAGAAAGGAGGAAGGTGGTGATGTGGAGTTGCTGCTCTATGTGAGCCATCAAAGGTATCTACAAACGTGATTTGGGCTTTGGAGTCTGCCAGTGGCCGGGCTGTCACTTTGAAATAGGCATTATTCTGCACCGGTGGGCTTGTCCTGCTAGCAATCTCCCTGCTGCATTTGGTACCAATGGCAATTTCTGAGGAGGCTCTGAAGGCAGCCCTGCAAAGCGTGTGTTACGGTAATCCAGCCAACTTTCCAGTACTGATTAATCACAAAATAAATGCAAGCTAAGGCCAACAACGCTGTCAACACAGCTTCATTCCTGAGGGCCAATTGAAGCTGCTTCTCTGAAGTCGTCTGAAGCTTTCCTCTGCCTGTGGATTTTGAAGGTGCTCTTGATTGAGCCTCGCCCAGGCCCTCACGAGCCGGGACCCTGCAGACTCCCACCTGCTGCGTTGCAGGCATTGTTGGCAACAGTAACTTCCTCAGCCACCTGCAGCGAATGAGTGAAACTCTGAAGAGCTGAACATGTCAGGAAAGAGGGAGTGACTGACGCATGGAAACACAGGAGTATAGATGGGGAGGAGCAACCACCCCCTTTTCCGTAAGGAGAAGCAGGTATCCTGAAGCGAGTCCTTGCTCTGCTTCTTAAGAAGAAACAGGCCAGGGAGATGGCAGCCAGCCTGGCCCAGGTAGGACAGGGGAGTCAGGTGGCATATCAATTCAGTAAGTTATTTATTATTACTGTTGTCACCGTCTTAGGAAAAATGTCCCTGGAACAAACGCACTAGAAAATAGGTGCTTACAACTCTCCCCATACGCACACACTTCTTTAAAATTTATCAGGATTACGTATTTTATGCTGCCTGAAATACATCTTTTGCACCAAGAAATACTGGGTGCTGAGTGCTTGAGGGTGTTGTTCAGATTAAATGAGCACAGACTACTCTTCCATGCAAGATGTGGAGGAACAAAAAAAAAAAGTGTCCATAAGTCAATATTTGTTCAGAAGACACGCGGGGTTCCTTTGCATCGCTTGCTACCCTCGAGCAGGCTCGCAGGGCCCTTCATTTGCTTAATTTTTTCTGTAACGCCATGAAATGTGCTTGCCTGCTTGAAGAGGAGAGAACAAAACAAGCCTGGGGAGAACCAGGTCAGAGGAGAAACGTGGATTGCTCTAGGCAGCTCTGCCCCCAGCTGCCCAGTGCCAAAACCTGCAAGAGCTGAAGACGGCGCTTGCGTTCGCTGCAGTTGCCCAAAATGCTCTCGGAGAAGGCAGAGGAAATACCCAGCCTTGTCCGTGCATGTTCGTCAGTTAACTACTAGTGGAGTTTCGGTGTCAGAAACACTGGATTTAGACCCTGAGCTTTATTTCTACCTTGTCCTAGAGTCCCCAGCTTTAGGGGAGTTTTTAGGATTTGATGAGGACAGTCCAAGACGTGCTCTGCTTTTAACAGCATTCCTTGCAAGAGTGATTTTTTACTTACGTAAGCCAAGCCTGGGCTGTGCCACCTGCTGGTTTTTACTGATAGGAAAGGCACCAGACGCGGCTTGAGATTTCAAATGCCTCATCAAGGGAACGTTTTATCTCCGCTGAACGTTACTTATTTTATCTTCTTATATATCAAATTTGTCACCGCCCATCTCGTTAAAAGCGACTCTGGCTGGTTTATAGAAGAGAGAAAATCAATTAAAATACAATATAATAATTCTAATGAATATAATTATGCAGCTTACGTGCTCCATGACATACATGTGCGTAGCACTCCTGCTGTAACACTGAAGCCGGTCCTGCATCCAAGAGCTGGAATGCCCCCCTTCCCCAGATGTTGAAAGCCAAATCTTCAGCTCCTGCTGAACTTATTCCCATCACACCTGGTGTCACTCCTTCCATCCAGAGGGGGATCTCTAAGAGCCGTTCCTTCCCCCTTCTCCAGACCCAAGCCCCAAGCCCTTTCTAGCTTGCATTCAGAACCAAGGGTGGGTACAGCCACATTAAACAATTACCCTCTCGGTGTTTCTCAACCTCAGTAGCTGTAAAGTGGGTGGACTTCAACTCCCAGAATTCCCCCTGCCTGCCTGCCTGCCTGGAGTCGAAGCCCACCCATCTCAAAAGTTGCTGAGCTAGAAATCACAGCTTTAGTTCTATAAAGCTGAATATCCAGATGTGGGCAGTTATCAGAATGCAACAATTAATGTACACAATAGTAGCAATTGAATTCCATAGGGGTAACTACCCTTCCTCTATTCTAACTAAGCTAACTCCTAATTTGGGAAGAATTCCTAAGGTTCCCCTTAGCTGGCTAGAGGAAGGTGTTTGGCAGGACCCTGAACCTGGGGGTTTCCAAGCTTCTGGTTTGTGAGAATAAGAAGGAGGCGACGTGTTTTTGAATGCAGTAGGGACTGAGAAAAACAGGAGACCAATTCTGACCTTGCTGAACTGGAACAGTTTGTACAAAATAAAATGGCATTGGTCTGCCAATTCTTTGCAACCTAATGCATCAGCTTCTGGGCTGCAATCTTACTGCTGCAGCACTGGTTTTTTCATGACATGGAAAAATATATCGAGCACCCCCTGCTTGATAGCAACCACTAAGGCAGTGTTTCTCAACCTTGGCCACTTTAAGATGGGTGGACTTCAACTCCCAGAATTCCCCAGCCAGCATGGCTGGCTGGGGAATTCTGGGAGTTGAAGTCCACCCATCTTAAAGTGGCCAAGGTTGAGAAACACTGCACTAAGGAATTACTGTCCCTACTTCCCAGTTGGTGACTGTGTGCCATGCAGAAAGGGAACATGGGGGGGGGGGGGGGTTAGTTCTCTGTGGGTAGCTATTTCCAAAACCGCAAATCCTTTTTTGGCCCTTTCTTCAATCTAGTCTTGCATCTCCATCAGGCTAATAGCAAACGGTTTGCCGGTGCTGGCTAGAGGTATCTTTCCTGGAGCGGAAAGGCCTTCCAGATCTGTCGATTCCAGGATGAGCTGAGCGTCATCCTGCAACCTCTCCCACTAGAAGACTCCAGTGGCCAAGTACAAGAATCACTTTCTTCCCTGCGACGGTTGGATGCCAGAGAACTTCTGGCAGTCAAAAGTACTGGAGAAATAGCACCGGATGGCTGCAAAATCTTTTGATAATCAGCAATTCCCTTTTTATCACCTGAAAATTAAGAGGGGGGAGTCCTTGGTGCTCGCTGGGCCTGGTGGTTTGCTTGCAAATGGTTCATCACCCAACTAGGTAACATCATCACGGTGAGGGAGCGTGGGGCTTGCTGCCTGTTTATATATACAGTAGTAGCTTGCACATCCCCACCAAAACTGGCAGGGCAAGCCACTATATATAAGCAGGTACCAAACCTCACACTCCCTCACCCTGATGACGTTACCTAGTTGGGTAATGAAACGTCTGCAAGCAAACCACCAAGCTCAGGGAACACCAAGGACTCCACGGTCCAACCCTGAGCTACAGATCTTCTCTTTAATTGGAATTAAGAGGGTATGGAATTGCATTCTAAGGCACAGCCCTCTAGCATCCTTCCCATAGAAAAGCATTGGGGGGCTTTTTTTTCTAGATTTTTCCCTCCCCAGCCCCAAGATGGATACAGCCCATTTTTTAATTTGATCTTTCTTTCTCTGCCTGGATCCAGATGTTGTCCCATTTTGTTAAGTTTTTGGAGAGTTATCCTGCTGATGGACAGAGCGCTAAGCCCTTTTATGATTCCTTTGGGCTGAAAAGACTAAAAAAAGATGTATTACAGTAAATACACTCTTGCTCCATTTGTGATCATGTTTAACATGGCGTTTATCCGTCTGCCTCAGGTACGAAATTTGTGCCAGAAAAATCCAGGTGCCACGAGATGGCAGCAAAGAGTCAGGATTGGTGCTGTTTTGGTTATATTCTCACATTTCATTTTCTTCTTTTTTCCTTTCTTTTTCCCTGCACTTTTTGCCCCTTCTCTCTGTCCTCTTTTCTTTAAGTCTAGTTTGTATTAGATGTTACTATTATAATCGAAATTCTTTATAATAAAGGATAGGGCAGCCCAGATCTGCTGGCCCTACATGAAACATTTTTCAAGGGCCAATTCATGATCGATGGGAAACATTCGAGGGACCCCTTTGGCTGTTTCAGTCTCTTTCTGGATCATCTGGAAGCATCCTGGACGTATTTCCCCTTTTTCTAGAAGGCATCAAGACTCAGTTGGGGAAGGAGGCGATGGTAAGTGTTTGCATATTACTGTTTCTGCAAGGAAACCCAAAACAGAATATTCCTTGTTACAAGGGATGTCAATTATAGTACACATTTTTTATGCTGATGGGATGAGAAATATTTTCAATCACTACTTTGGCAGGTGACTGGGATTTTTAGCAATAACACGTGCTGGAAGAGGCTGGCTTTTCATAGCTCCCTGAATGCAGCCCCCTTTCCCACCCCCCAATTGGGACCAGCCTTTCCCCAGGCCAACAGGAGGGCCACTTTCCCGATACATCCCTTAGCCCAGGGTTCTTCAACCTCAGCAACTTTAAGAGCTGGGGAATTCTGGGAGTTGAAGTCCACCCATCTTAAAGTTGCTGAGGTTGAAGAACCCTGCCTTAGCCCTCATTCCCCAAGATGCTTTTATCGCATCTGGGTGGCACGGTGCACAGATGTCTGCAGGGGAGGGCCAAGCCATGCCAGGGGCATCAGAACATCATTGTGCAAATTACAAGAATTCAGAAGCTTCCAACATTTGCACAATGGCATCACGAGGCACCTCCGTAGCGTGTGCCTCAAAGCACCCAGGAATAATGCAGAGGATTGTTGCATGTTGCATCTCTTGGATCTTCCTAAATGCACAGGTCCTGCAACTGAGCCTCTGGACCCCTCTCAGGCTGTCTCACTGCCCCTGCCATAATAGCCCTCCCCGTGAACTCCTGGGTTGGCCCTCGCAGGGCTGGAGCAAAGCTGAGCAACGCAGAGGCAAGATGCCTTGTGGGCGCTGAGCTGGGAAGAGGCTGTCGCTTCTCAAAGCATGCTCACCTATGAGTCAGACAAATGCGGCACTCTGGTGCCCTTGCACGTGGAACGGTTGACTCAGTGTCGAGTGCACGCACAGGAGTTTCCTTACCCAGCATTGCTGTGACTTTTCCAGAAAACTTCATCATCGAGGAAGAGGACACGATTTTTCTCCTCCAGGCCCTTCTTCCTCTTCCAACTCCTCTCCTGCTCTGGCTTGTAAAGGGAAAATGTGCATACATGCACACACTTGATAGTTTTAAGGATACGATGAATATTATTTATTAAACGTATATGCCGCCCAGCTCCCAACACCTCCGAGTGGTTGGTCTTAACTGCTTTTGAGTCGGTAAAAAAAGAAAAACAGCAGCCAAGTGCAATAATAATAATATAAAAATAAGCCAGAAAATAAACCCTAGAGAAACAAAACAGCAAATTGATTCATGCTTGTTAGAACAGGTAAATATACAAGGGCATTAAGCTTTAAAGAACAAATTAAATCTTGACCGTGCTGAATCCTAAGAGTTTTAGTGGTGACTGTTTGGCTCAGGGCAAAAACACATTGAAGCCTGTTTGGAAAGAGTTGTTGTTGTTTAGTCGTTAAGTCGTGTCCGACTCTTCGTGACCCCATGAACCATATTGCGCCAGGCCTTCCTGTCTTTCACTGCCTCCCTGAGTTTGCTCAATTTCATGCTCATTGCTTCAGTGATGCTATCTAGCCATCTCATCCTCTGCCGTCCTCTTCTCCTTTTGCCTTCCATCTTTCCCAGCATCAGGGTCTTTTCCAAAGAGTCCTCTCTTCGCATTAGGTGACCAAAGTATCTGAGCTTGAGCTTCATTATCAATCCTTCCAATGAGCAATCAGGGTTGATTTCCTTTAAGATTGACTGGTTTGACCTCCTAGCAGTCCAGGGGACTCTTAAGAGTCTTCTCCAGCACCACAGTTCAAAGGCATCAATTCTTCGGCGCTCAGCCTTCTTTATGGTCCAGCTCTCACAGCCATACATTACTACTGGAAAAACCATAGCTTTGACTATGCGGATCTTTGTCGGCAAGGTGACGTCTCTGCTTTTTAATATGCTAGTTTGGAAAGAGAGCAATGTGCAACTCGCAACACCTTTTTTCCTACACACGTGGAACTTCCTGGGAAGAAAGCTTGTGGAGTTCCACTGGACTTTTCCCCAAATCCATGTGTGGAAGGCTGA
The DNA here is from genome assembly GCA_030867105.1 of Liasis olivaceus. NCBI lineage: Eukaryota > Metazoa > Chordata > Lepidosauria > Squamata > Pythonidae > Liasis > Liasis olivaceus. Next base: position 7,707,786 of record CM061349.1, read on the forward strand.
AACTCAAATCAGGATTTTTTTCTCAGCTGCCAGTGAGAGGGAAAAAGGCCGGGTGCTTCAGGGTTACCTCCAACCGGATGAAGTGTGTGGTGGCCGAATCTTAACCCTTTTCTAACTCACAGGCACCCGAGAGTGCAATTGGACGTTACTTCTGTGTCCCAGCAGTGCAAGTTAAAACGACAAGGAAAACATTCCAAATAATAAATGTCCGAGGTCGCGAACAGCCAATTCCAACTACAGTAATATCCAGAGTTTTCATAGAATCCTGGAGTGGACGGGGACCTGAAAGTTCCTCTAGCCAAGCCCCTGCCCGCTGCAGGAATCCAATAATTATGATTCCATAATCCTCCTGGATTATGGCAGGAATCTCCATCTCACACCATAATCAGACTGCTCCATAATCAGACTGCTTTGGGAGGTGGTGGATGCTCCTTCACTGGAGGTGTTTAAACAGCCTGGATGGTCCTCTGTCAGGGATACCGAATTGTGGATTCCTGCAGTGGGCAGGGGATTGGCTAGATGATCTTTTAGGTCACTGTCCACTCCAGGATTCTATGAAAACTCTGGATATTACTGTAGTTGGAACTGGATTACAAGCCTCCTGGCCAGTGCAGGAATCTCTGGCCATCCAGCCTTTGTTCAAGCCAGTTTTTCTCAAACTTGTCCACTTTAAGATGGGTGGACTGCAACTCCCAGAATTCCCCAGCTGGGGTGAATTCAGGGAATTGAAGCCCACCCATCTTAAAGTGGACAAGTTTGAGAAACACTGATCTAGATCCTCACCTCTCCACCTCTCTTCATTAGCTGTTCTCTGTTCCTTGGGATGAATCGGAAGGACTGAAGTTCAGGAGCAGAGGACGCGTTTTGCATGCCGACAGGGCCTGGCACAAGCCACGTCGCAGCTGTGGGAAGACCAGCTGGGAAAACCTGCTTCTTGAAGAGGTGGCAGCTCTTCAGTCTCCAGACCAGATGGCCAAGTGGAGTGTCAATAATTCAGCGATGTCCGGGCAGCTTCCTTGGCCAGCGGAAATGACAACAGCTGCGCCACAGAAATACACCTTCCTTGCGCTCTTCCACTGAGGTCAGGAGCATGTTGATCATCAAAATGCCACCTGTAATTTTAATTAACCAAACAAGGTCCCCCTGATAGGCCTGGGTTTTTGCCTCCCCCCCCCCCCCCCCGTGGCAAGCTTATTTAATGGTTGACTTACTGCATGGCAAACACCAGGTGTGCAAGATAGTGAGGCGGGGGGGGGGGGGGGAGATTCTGCTTATTAATGGCAATTAGCAACAGACTCTTGAAGTGCATCTCCCCAAAGAAACTAATTTATTTATAGCTCTCAGGGTTGTCTTCTGCTCTTTGGGCATCATCCCCATTGTCCTTGGGTTGTTGCTCAGGTGGGCCAGCTAGATTCCCCCAGACCTGGGAGAATCATAGAATCATAACAATGGAAGGTATCTCAGAGGTCATCTAGCCCAACCCTCTGCCAAGCATTTTGGGCAGATGGCTACCCAGCTTTAGTCTGAAGATCTCCAGGGAGAGGAACATACCACTTCAGATGGCAACCTATTTTACTACTGGATCACTTTTAGCATTCCTCCTAATACTATAGTCTGAATCTGTTTCCATGTGGTTTCAATCCATTGCTTCTAATCCTGCCTCTGGATCAGCCCTCCTTCCTTTATGGGATAACCCTTTAGATATCCGGAGAGTGTTATCCTCTCTCCCCCAGTCTTCTTTTCTGCCAGATAAACCCACCCAGAGGGGTTAAATGGTTCCAAGCCGGCTTTGCTTCCAGACCCTTCACCAGCTTGGGAGCTGTTTTTGGAACCTGCTTGAACCCGTCACTCTTCTTGTTGAGCTGCGTTGCTCCAAACTGGGCACCGAATTCCATGTGGAGCCGGGCCAAGACCCAATAAAGCAGGATCATTGCTTCCTGTGCATAAAATCAAATTCTGCTTCTGGCAGGGGTACCCGCTGGATATGGTCCACAGTCAAGATGGCAGTCACAATGGTGTGACTGAAAATCTGCCTGTTTTTTTAATGCGCACGGCAAAAATAGGCTGCTGATCTCTGCAGTTGGCATGCCCTTCCATTCATTCTGCCATGCCTCGCCCTGGCCTTTGCTCCTGGCCTTCAGATGCATGGCCTGAGCCGGCTGGGAATTCTGGGAGCTGAAACCCCAATGCATCTGGAAAACATCTGGTGACTGGCCTCAAACTGGGGTGCTTTGCTCTTAGGATCCTGCTGATTAAGGATGGCTGCAGGGTGTAGCAGTAAGCAGATTGCAATATATGGCTTCAACATAATTTCTTACCCTCAAATCACCCCCCTGACACACACACACACATAGAGTGCAAGAATCCATTCATAGCATCCCTGAGCAATCTGACTTCAGGGGAAATTCTGGCTTAGCAGATGTGACAGCACTGGACAGATGTTTGCCAAGAGAATCACTCCTGGCCAGTTGAAATGACACTGAAGTAGAGAAGCCGCCTGCCATGGCTCAGGGCAACTTCTTATGTTGGTAGGAGATGGAGAAGGTTTGCCTTGAAGATAGCACTTCCTATGTGCCTATTCACGCCAGCTGTTTCTTTAGAATCATGAGGGCTAGAAACTCTTTAAGAGAAAGCCCATCGCTCAGCATTCAGTACCCTGCCATCTCCCCAAACAATCCTTAGCTAATAAACAGAAATCTTTTTCTGCTGAGATCCTGGAACCTGCTGCCCAACACAAGATGGGAAAGCTGACCTAAGTTTAACCAACTTCCTAAATATCTAACACAAGCCGCCTGTGAAAGATCCTCCAGCATTTTCCAGAAGGGAAAAGGAGAGATTTCCTTGTCTTGGCACTCTCCCCTTCCCCACATCCGTTGCTTCTTCCTGGAGGCTGTTTCTGAACTACATCTCCCAGCAGCCTTTGCTATCGGTCATTCTGGCCAGGACTGATGAGGACCGTTTGGGCATCTCTGCACATTCCTCCTGCTGCTGGTGCTGATGCTGCCCTGTTCGTCTGGGGAAACCAAGAAGGTGCTTTGCACCTCGAATTAAAGATAGGCGGAGCAGGGAGGGACTGAGTGAAGATCCCTTGACTTAAACACAAACTGGTGGCTACGCAGACAAGTCCTTGTAGGATTTTGGGGTGACAGCCATTGTCTCCTTCCTTCCAGGACACAATTGCAACTTCTTGCTGTAGCCCACAAGCCTGGGATTTTCTTGTGACCTAGTCACGAGTATTAACCAGGAGCTTAGCTTTTGGGGGGGGGGGGGGGCATCAGCCAAGGGTGCCAGGTGCTGCCCCCTGCTGTAGAGAAAGCAATCCTGCGAGTGGCATTTTAACGGTACTGCTGGAGGGGATGTTGGAGACCACCTGCCGGAGGTAGGAAATACAGAACCAGCTCATCCCGGGCAGATTGCACTCAAAACATTATTTATTTAGATCAGTGTTTCTTAAAATGTGGTCCTAGGGCCCTTGGGGGTCCCCCCAGGCCCTCTCAGATTCGTGAAATCAAAATGATTTGGCAATCTAAGCTGAAAAATTATACCATATTAAAATCCCCTCAAACAATCCTGAGAAGCTGTAGCATCAGCGAATCCATCCATTTTCATTTTTTAATCCAGTAACTATCCATAAATATAACCCAGACAAACCAAAGCGCTCTTTTGGGGTCATCCATAATTTTTAAAAGTGGGAAAGGGTCCCGAGAGAGAAAAAAAATTAAGAAACAGTGATTTAGATGATTACTATTTAACCTAATTATTAGATTTATATTCCAACTTTTGTTCTGGAGCACAAGGCACCCTCTTCCTATTTTAACAAAAGCATTAAAATAGTGAATACGTTAATAAAAATAAAAGTCAATTTTTTTTCTGCCCAACAGCTCTGGACAAAGTATTCGGGGCTAAGAGGAAAGGACTGGCCCAAAGTCCCCCAGGGAAGTTCCATGTCCGAGGAAGGATTCAAACCTGGGTCTCCCTGATCCTAGTTCAGCACCTTCACCATTCCCGCCCCCCCCCGCCCGCCTCGCCCCCAGTTCTCTGCATTTTTGTTTCCAAGTAATTTCAAGACAGGGACGCGGTGGCGCAGCGGCTTAATGACACTGAAAGTTGCCGGCCAGAAATGGCTGACGCTTCGGCGGTTCGAGTCCAGCCTTCGCGTTAACAGGGTGAGCTCCTGTTTCCTCCCCAGCTCCTGTCAACCCAACAGGTCGAAAACTCACATGAGTAGATAAATGGGGACTCTCACTCCGGTGGGAGGAAAAATGCTGGCAGCGCCTTGCACAGAGAGACGGGACCAGTTGCCGGTAAGCGCGAAACCGTGCTCGCCCGATAAGGGCGCGAAGCAACGGAAACCCCGCCTCCTGCGCTCGCCAGCTGGGCTCTGCTCTAGGAAGGAGGCTCTGGCAAACCACTTCCGAAAAACAATTGCCTTGAAAACTGCAAGGATTCGTCCAGGCAGGCACTGCAGGGTCAGGAATGACTGAGCGCAGACCAAAAAAAAAAAAAAATTTCAGGACAGCAAGGCTTTTTCACATAACTAAGTGATGGAATTTCCTGCAGGCACACGCGGTGATCGCTCCAGGGGGCAATTAGACCAAGTCACAAAGGAGAAGACAGCTGGTAGCCAAAAGCCGTTCCAGGATCCTGCTGGAAATCTCAAGCAGGAAGCCCAGTGGCCGTCGGTGACCACGGTGTCCACGCATCTTAAAATTGCCAAGTTTGAAAAACGCTGTTCTAGGCCTTTGAGATGACTCCTGGGTGCCTCTTAAATGCTGGGGAAAACTCGTCTTCGACCTTCTTAGCGGCCCCCTGAGTTCCAACCTGTCTTCTGTGGATCAGCCTGGCTAGAATTTGAGAGGAGCGACTACATCTTTCTCGCAGCTCCAGACCAAGCACATCCACTTCCTTAACTTTTTCTGCCAGGACTCATTTCCATATTCCAGACTGCCTTCACCCTCTTCTGTGAAATGGTTCCAGTTTGTCTACTGCGAGAGGGAAGGAGGAATCCAAAAGTTATTGTTGGCAGTTAAAAATGATTTGAAGGTGCCCCACTCTGCTCTTAGGCATAACTTCCCTTTTCTGACCATAGCTCCTGAGCATACCTCCTATGCTTTTGTTTCTGAAACTACCTCAAACTAGTGAGAGAGAAGGAGACGTCGCCATGGTTACCAAGCACCCCCCCAAGGGGCTACAAGAAGCCGGAAAAGAGGAGGGGGGAGATGTCTCTGGTGTGAAACAAGGTAAGATAAAACCAGCTTGGAGCCGTTTGACCTGTCCAAAGTGATACAGTGGTACCTCGGTTCACGAACTTAATTCGTTCCACGACTCTGGTCGCCAACCGATTTTGGTCGCCAACCGAATCAAATTTTCCCATAAGGTTCAATGTAAATACGGTTAATCCATTCTGAACCATATGTATTTTTTTTTTAAACTCCAAAAATATGACACAAAGTACAGTACGAAGAGAGAGAAAGCTAACCTTGCTCGAGGTGACTTCTGGCGTGGACGACAGGAAGGCGGGTGGGGAGGCGGTTATTGCTTGGAGGGAGAGTCTCTCTCTCCTACAGGAAGCCACGGCCACGTGTCACAGCAGGGAAAATGGCCACAGGTCGTGTCCGTCACCCGATGCGGAGTTCGCGAATGGAAGCAAAATTTTGCGAACGCTGCTGTTCGTGACCCGAATTGTTCATGATCAGAAGCGTTCGTGAACCGAGGTATTACTGTACTCAGCAGAGATCTTTTAGGAACGCATGAACTCTTGTCCCCCAACCCTTATTAGCCTAATAAAAACCACACTCTGCATAGCTAATCACCTATTTACCATAAACACGTGATGTATGTTGTATGTATAGTATGTAGTGGTCTGTAGAAGGGGGGTAACAGGAAGTAGGCAGACAGAGAAGAGTGTAACCTCAAAGTACCTCAGCCAATGGGGAAATATGGAGAAATGAGCGTCGGCATGGGATTGTATAAAATGTGCTGAAATCTGTAAGAAGGGCAACGAAGCCCACCAGCCTTTGCAAACGCTTCAATAAACTTTACTTCTGACTAATCCAGAGAGAGACTCGTGAGTGCATTTCTCACAATTGGAAGTAGACGTGGCCCTCCAGACGATTAAAGAAACAGAACCGGTCAAAGGGAGGTGCTTCTCTTCTTGAATGGATGGGTTCAAGTAGAGGCTGCGTGGCCCTCATTTGGAGATGTTTTAATTTGGATTCCTGCCTTGAACAGGGGTTGGACTGGATGACCTCAAGGGGATCTTCCAGTCTATGATTCTATGACTTGGCAATCTAGGAATCCTGGAAATACATTCATCTACTTTAGCCATGATCAACTACAGTACTGGATCATTTACCTGTTGAAGGAAAGCAAAAATATTCCTTTCTCCAAATGCTTTTGGAAAGCTGCTGGCTTGACATCCTAATTCAGAGATACCTCAGTACTAGGCTACAAAGCAGGGGTATCCCTAGGGGAGTAAAAAAAGTCAAGATGGTGGCCGTGGACCATGCAGTGCAACACCTCTAAAAAAGGAGCAGGTCTTTGATTATACAGTCACGGCTGTCATTTTGACTTTTTGGACTCCTTGTGCAGATGCCCCCAACTTCCCCCAAACCAGAAAACAGCTTGGAAAGCGAGAGGGGGAGGAGAAGGCAGAGGAATTGATTATCCAGAGAACGTGTTATGAGGAAGCTCCTGTTCTAATTATTTGCTGGTGAAATGCAGAAAACCCAGCAGTGCTCTCTCCTGCCGCACTCCCACGCACACAGATTCTTTTCCACCGGAAAATAGCTGTTGGTGTAACATAGCTAAGGATAGTGAAAATAAAGAGGAGCTGAATCTGTTAAATTAAACCTCCCTATCAAGGAGGGTTGGGGAAGGGGATAGTGTAGGGCTGAGGTTGAGGGTATGACAGTTGCATTGGGTTGGGGTTGAGGGCACAACAATTGCATAGGATTGGGTTGAGGGCACGACAATTGCGTAGGGTTGGGTTGAAGGTATGGAAATTGTGTAGGGTTGGTGTTGAGAGTATGACAATTGTGTAGGGTTGGGATTGAGGGTAAAATAAATTAGCTATGCCTTTCTGGGGTGGGGGCAAAAATCTCGACAACTCTAGCAAGGAAATACAAAGACCCTTCTTTTCTGCCATTTTATAGTTGTCAGCCCACCACACTCTTAAGCCTGTCACTATTTTGAGCACCCAGGTTCCATCCCCTTTCTCCAGAAAGACTTAGTCTCCCATAAAGCCTTGCACCAGGAGAGTACAGGTGGCCCTTGGTTAACGATCACTCATTCACCCAGCAGCAGCTACCCCAAGCCCTGCTGCGCCTCCCCGGCCACCCACGCACCCCTCGCTCCCTCTCCCACCCAGCAGGAGCCACTCACCTGCCTGCCGGCCTGCTTGTGAACCACCTGGGACCTCCTCCAGCTTCCCCATTGACTTTGCTTGTTGGAAGCCAGCAGGAAGTTGCAAGGGGCCCCTCACTTAATGACCCACGATCCTCACTTAACGACAGTAATGGGGACTACCGGGATTGCTGTTGCTAAGCAATGCAGTCACATGACATCACACTTTACGACTGCATCACTTAACGATGGAAATTCCGGTCCCAATTGCCATCGTAACTCAAGAACTACCTGTACTGGCAAGCCTCCGTTACATCACTAGCCCTTCCCCACTGCAACAAGCAGTGTTTGGATTTGTGAAATATGTTCTGGGCTGCCAGACCTTGGCAGTGAGTTCCATAAAGGGTTCCTTTTCAACCACTCTCTCTCTCTCCAGCTCTTTCTCCTGGAAGACTAAGCAGGCAAACCAGGGCAATTGACTAGTTTAGATGTTCCTTTAGCATGACTGAGCGTGTTATGTGCCATCAAGTCCACATCAGCTCTTAGCAGCCACATGGGTAGGCCATGGAGATGGCTGATTGCAGTTAGTTTTTTAACCAGGTACAGGACTGGATTTGCTGGGGGCTAAATTTAAGCCTTGGCCACTAATTCACCAAATTGAGCCCCCCCCCCTTTTTGCTTTTATGTTTCTATGGACCCCATTGAGCAGCTTGTGCAAATAGGCTTTTCTGAGAATCCTACATAGGTGTCTGTGCAAAATCTTACGTTTATCTTTTTAGGTTTATATCTCATCTTTCATTCAGGAGCTCAAACAGGGTACCTAGCACTCCCTATTCCACCCTGTCCCCTACCCCACCAGTAATAATTCTGCCAGTGGCCCAGGGTCCCCCAGGCTGAGGAGGGTCTAGAACCCGGATCTCCAGGTTCTAGTCCATCACCTTAACTACTGTGTACACACATGCAAACCTCAGCCTTCCTGAGAATTTTTGTTAAAATCAGATTCCTATACCAGGATAGGCAGTCCCTGTGTCACATTTGTCTTTTAGCTCAGTTGATATTTAATTTAAAACAGACATAGATCGGAATAATTGCTGGCCCCCCGTAAACCCTAGAGCTGCAGTTCGAAAAACTGCAAACAGATGAAACCCAAGGCTTCCTCTGAAAATGTGAACCCCCGTGCAGCAAAAAGAATGACAAACTGAAATAAGAATCACCCAGACATCGTAGCTAGAGGGGAACGTCACTTCTGGTAAATGGGAGTTTTATAAAATCAGCCATTAAGTGCCCACTATATGCTGACAAAATTTCAAATCTGCCCATTGGTGTCAAAATGTTGCCTAAACCATCTTCTGGATCAGTGTTTCTCGGCCTTGGCCACTTTAAGATGTGTGGACTCCAACTCCCAGAATTCCCCAGCCAGCTATGCTGGGAGTCGGAGTCCACACATCTTAAAGTGGCCAAGGTCGGAAAACACTGATCTAGGTCATTTGAGGGCAAAATGCAGTGGAAAGTATGTGCAGAAAATTACCACTGAAATCTCGATTTCTTTTTTTTATCAATCTTATCCAGCTTGGCACTTTTCAGATGTGCAGAGTCTGGGTTTCCCAGAATTCCTTAGAAGGACTGACTTGGAATTCTGGGACTTGCAGTCCCCACCCATCTGGAAGACACCAGATTACGGAGGACTTTTCAAGTTCCTCCAAGTTCCTCTCTCCTTCCCTTTGCAACAGCTAGAATCAAAACAGAGGGCGGTGGAATTGCACGTGCGAAGCAAGGTAAGCTATACTCAGGCAACAGATAACTTGCCTATGAACACATAATCGTTGCAGACTGCAGAAGGGGTATTTCTCTACCAACAAACGTGGGTATCCTTGCTCTGTCCAACCACCTTGCTGGGAAAAATGAAAGAAAACACCATAATGCATCATTCAGCCTGGTCATGTTTATTACATAGGATGGGTCCAGATGAACAATTGTTCAAGGACAAGAAGCAGCCAGTTTGGGGGAGCCAAAGCCCCACCACTTAACCACCAAACTTTTGGTCAGTTTAGCCATAATCAATTATTGGTTGTACATTCAACATAAAAACGGACACAAGTGCACAGGAGGGAGCCCCGAGACAAGGACCTTAATTTGGTTTCCGTGAAAGAGATCCGAATTGCCCGTCTGCAGCAGCGATCGGACATTTATCCTGCCCTTTCGATAGGGGAGGAAATGTTCAAGAGAGAGAAACGCCATCCATTTCCCCAGCAGGCCAGAAGGCCAAAATGGGGTGTGTGAGTGTGCATAATACAGGGACGAACCCAAGGGACGGGGCGGAGGAGGCGCACAGCAACATTCAAAATCCAATCCCCAGAGAAAGTCAAGGGACATCACTGAATCCGACATATCTACTCAAAAATAATTCTCACTGGGGTTGTTGGAGGCTCGGCCCTCTTTTCAAAATCCATCATTCCCACATGTAATCCAGTTTTGTAGGTGCAAAACCACAGTTGCTCACCAAGAGTGAAAGCTGCTTGGGATGAAGCTGCAGATACAACAATAGTCCCAATTATACCTCCCACTAGATTCAAGCCCTTCTCCAGATTTTTAAATTGTCTCCAACTCCTACCCTTCTTGCTCTTCCCACCTGCTCATCTCCAGAAGTGGATCTCAAAGTTGATCTTGCACACTCAAAACGTTCATCTTGTAAGAAGGTTTCTCTTCCAGGCTCACGACAAGTTCCAACTCTATGAAATTATGAGATTTTGGCTGGCCATCAGATACCATTTCCTAACGGTTGTTAGGGGCTGGACCAGGAGTGGGGAGACCTGAGTTCAAATCCACCCTCAGCCACAGAGGCTGAGTGGGTGAGTTTGGCCTAGTGCCTCTGTCTCTTCACCCAGCCTACCTCACAGAGTTGCTGTTGTAGGGACAAAGAGGAAGAAGCACTATGTACATTGCCGTGAGCTCCGGTAGAAAAGTTAGAATATAAATCTAATCAATAAATACAATTTTTAATACCTTTCCTTTTGCAGATGAGGCCTCTCCTCACGAAGGAGCATCTACCTTGCGTTACAAAAGTTCCACGGTTGTGCAGAACTCCACACAAATGCAATGACACGGTTTGTCCAACGACTTTAACTCAGGTTATTGAGTTAACCCCTTTCTGAGGGTGCAGAGTACACACAACCATAAGCTTCACTCTCAGAACTACACCGGGTGCTGTGCAATTTGTGCATCCTCCCCCCCGCCCCATGATCTCAAAAGTGGGCTTTAAGCACATCCTTCTCCTTAGCGGCATTGGTACATTTCTCTCTGCAATCAAATAAAATGTTCAACACAGATGCCCAATGCCCCTTTTCTTCCTTCTTCCTTGTTCCCATCCAGGTTTGTTTTCTTTGCCATCTCCGTTCCTTTGTTTTGTGCTGTTTTTGTGTTTTTTTGAATTGCTTTTTTTTAACAATTTGTAAACCACCCAGAGTCACTGGAAGTCAAGCGACATAGGAATTTAATAAATTCTAATTATTATTATTATTAGCTGGAAGATGGGACAACACGGCTGTCGGGGGAGAACTGGATTCAGGCAGGTCAGCTTAATCCACAGACGTCCAGATTCGAGAAATTTCCTGGTGCAGCAAAGTGCTAAATGCATCCGAGGTGACAGTCCTTAGGACTAGCGGGGGAAATAACGTCCCTCTAGACACGAAACACAGAACCTGAGGCTTCGGGGCACCGGGAGTTCTAGGACAGCCCCTCAGCAAAAAAGTTGTTGTTGAATTGTCACACAAAGGAAAACGCATCAAATACACAGGAATAATCATGCCAACCACAGCTAAGTGACAAGACCGGACTGGCCTTGCCAGAGCTCAAAGAAAAGAAAAAAAAAGCGGAATCAGCCTTGGTTGGTCCTTGGATGGGAGACCACCAGGAATCCCAGAATGGTAAGGTAGATTGGAAGTTGAAAAGAAACCCTGGTTGGAGGCAATGGCGAACTACTTCTCTCTTGTTGCCAAGAAAACTGCATGGATGTCCCCACCTAGTCATCAGTTTTGCTCAGCTCCAAGACAACTCTGCCTTCTATCATACAGAGGGTTTAATTACATTTCAAGTTCAAAGGATGTCTAATTGTTTTGCTTCCACCCGTCCATTTCTTTGTCCTGGCCCACCCATTTGGGGGACTGTTCCTGGCACAGCCCTTGGCCCATAAAAGACTGAGCCCCTCGCTTGGCGAAAACATCAGAAAAAAGCCCATTGCTCTCAGCCCATCCCTGCCAGGCTGTCTTGACTGGCATCTTCCCTGCCCAAACCCAGACAACACACAGGCGCGGAATTTTGTCCTGTTCCACCTACAGAACCACCTTCACAATTCCAAAGCTGCAGAATAGTAACGGGAAGACACATTTGTACACCAAATGCACACCCTTGTGACTCATGCCGACAGAGGCACTCGGAGAGCAAGGCACGGGGCCACAGCTGATGATCAAAAGCATGCAGGGGTCTTGCACGATGCAGCCCTGGCACAACTATAACTCTGGGGCTGATCCTACAGAACCATGATTTTGCTTCCTCCTATTCTTGGTTGGAAGGAGCAAGGTTATGAGCATGAAGGAGCATCTATCTCAGTGTTTCTCAACCTTGGCAACTCTAAGACGTGTGGACTTCAACTCCCAGAATTCCCCAGCCAGCCAAGCTGGCTGGGGAATTCTGGGAGTTGAAGTCCACACGTCTTAGAGTTGCCAAGGTTGAGAAACACTGACCTATCTTATGGCCACACACCTGCCAATGGACATTCCCACTTTATACAAGGCCCGTTTTCTTCCAGATCTCCCAGGAATGATCAGCAAAGGGATACTGTGATTAACATGTTGCACAAGGATTGCAGACCTCCAAGTCCGTGAAGTTCCCTGGCTAACCCTGAGAAGGGAATTGTCCCTCAGCCAAGCCCACCTTCAGGGTTGTCTGGAGGATAAAGTAGGAGAAGCAACTACAGGTCATCCCCAGTTGAAGAACAAGTTCCATTCCCCAGGTCTGTCCATAAGTCGAATTTGTACGTAAGCCGGAACAGTATTACCGTATAATACTGTATAAGTAGTATTGTGTAATGAGCTCGAACCATTGTGTATTTAACTCAAATCATTGTGTATTTAACTCAAATTTTGTTACAATAGCTCCGTTCTTAACTAGGGGTCGTCCTTAAACTAGGTCTTCTTCACCCAGGGACAACCTGTATCCTACTTTTTTTTAAGGGAAAGGCATTTGAAAAATATAACACTTTTATCAATAAATAGATCTATCTTTTTTTCCCTGAAATATATACAGATCCCAGAAAGAAGTTCATTCACACGCTGTCCAAGGAGACTCCCTTCGTGGTGGGAAGGGGTGCACTTCAGAGATGCAAGGAAAGCGTTTAGTTGTGGTTTCTTTGCTATTGTAGGGGAGATGGGCGGGAGAGAAATTCAATAAATAAAATAAATAAAATTTCTGCTGGAACCCGGAATTCTGCCGACTGAAGATTGGTGCAAACTGGGCCCCAGCGGAGCTCGGTATGGAACAAATAGTAAAGCGGGGAGTTGGACAGCCACAGTATGTACGGCAAAGGACTTGCGTGCCTCGTGTGCCCCTTGAGAGGGAAGAGGAGAAAATGAGAAAACGGAAATGGAGAATACGCGGAACGGAGAACCCGGAACCGGGGGACGGCTTGCTACAGGAGCTTCCTGAAGGGTAGAACATACTTCTTGTTGGCCACCCAGAATGAGATGGGCAGCCATATAAATCTAAATAAATAAAAACATGTTGATGGAAGTTCTCGGTCATCCAGGTGGAATTATCCGGAGGTTGAGTCATGGCAACTGACTTTTCTTTTGGTTAGATACATTTCACTGCTTGTCCAACTGCTTGGACGAGCAGCGCAACGTATCTAACCAAAAGAAAAGAAGTCCAGTTGCCGTGACTCAACCCCCAGCTAAATAAACAAACAAGGAAGGAAGGAACTCACCTCTTGGTCAACCCCCCTTTGATTACTGTAATGCAGTCTCCTTGGGGCTGCCCTCGGAGACTGTTCCAGTTGCAATTGGCCCAAAATGCAGTGGGATGGGCAGTTCTGGTGTTCCACGATATCCCGGGGGTAATGCAAGATGCTGGTTATCCCCTTAAAGCCCTGCATGGCACAGGCCAGGTTATTGGAGGACCCCCCTGCCTCCGATTGTTTCTACTCACCCCACCAGGACGGAGAGGCTAGGAACGCTCCCATCCCTTTCAGTAAGCAATGCCATCTCTTGGGACCCAGGAAACACGTCTTCTCTATCAGCACCGGCCCTGTGGAACAGCATCCTGCCAGAGACCTGATGGCCCCAACTCTGCTAGCCTTTCATAAGGCACGAAAGACCTGATTCTTCCCTCTGGCATTTTTTAGGTGAGGTTGATTTGTGTGTGTGTTTTTAACTGACTGTAACAGGATTTTTTGGTGGGGGGGGGGGGATCTCTAGCATGTAATACATTCACTGACTATGGATATAATTTCTCTGTAATAATTGTTCCGCTTCCTAATTTCTTGTTCACCTTCCAGAGTCACAAGAGTGAGACGGATTGCCATAGACGTTGTTTAAATGAGTAAACTTACTTCACCCACACTTGTAGAAGTATAGATTTACATCTGAATTGGGATGGAAAATAGGATACGCCCAAATTAGAGTTATTTAACAAGAGGAATAACTACAGCAAGTCTGAATCCCTCACCCATCTGTCATAAATCCCTTACAGCACTGTTTCTCAACCTTGGGAACTTTAAGATGGGTGGACTTCAACTCCCAGAATTCCCCAGCCAGCCATGCTGGCTGGGGAATTCTGGGAGTTGAAGTCCACCCATCTTAAAGTTCCCAAGGTTGAGAAACTGCCTTACAGTGTTACCCATTGATCCAGATTTACTGCCTTGCCCACACCGATGTAAAACTCCAAAGCTTCAGCCAGAATTAATTGCTATTCGTTATCACTGCACAATTAATTTGGTTCTCTCCTCTTGTCAATTATTTGGCTTTTTTTTTTTTTCTCTTCTGGGGATTTTTTTGTTTTTTGCAGAGGCAATACTTTTGGAGCAAATCAAGGTTATTCCCTTTCCAATCCGAACTTCTCTCCAAGGACTTTCTGCTTTGCTGACCCTATTTAACTTGACAGGTTTATTGCTGTGAGAGCCAGGCGTGGAGGCCCCATGAGGGCCTTTAGAGTTTCCATCTTGCATCTGAAATACTGCCCTTCCTTTTTTTCCCAAACGCTTTCAATAAAAAGCTGTAGAGAAGGAGGGAGGAGGAGAAGCTTCACCATTCCTCCTTGATGGTGCAAATTCTTCCCAAGAAATCATTTCTCTGCTTACACCATTCTTAGAACAGCAGCGAGAAACCGGACAGAACATTTGGGGATCCTTTCAAATGCAGCAATTCTTCCAGCTTCCAAAACAAAGTCAGGTTTATCAGAACATTCTCATCCAAGAACCTGAGAATTCGCTTGATGGATCTGGCCAACAGGTCAAGCTGCTGTGACTAAAGTCAGATGTGCCTGGAAAAAGCTCCCCCTAAGCCGGTGTGTGGAAGAAACAGCCCATTTCCACTGCTTCTCCCAGTGTCCAGGCCATTTTAATATACTGGCCGTCCTCATTTAGCAACCACAATTGGGATCGGCAACTCGGTTGTTAATTGAAATGGTCACTAAGTGAAACCATGCCTGTGCTTATGATCGTACTTCAGCCTTTCTTTGCTTTACAGACCTGTGAAGGTCATAAATGCAAGGGTTGGTCATAAAGTTACTTTTTCATCACTGTCATCATTGCGGTTGCTAAACGAGGACTACCTGTAGTGAGTGTGTGGATTGCTCATGCATGCTGCCCAGGATTGTTCAAACTGGGATCACCTATGCAGGGCTGTCAAATAAATAAATGTTCGGAAGTAGATTGCTTTTAAACACAGAGGCATCCATTATTATCTTTCCCTCCCACAAATCATTAAAAAGAAAAAGAAAATGAAGAGTTTTATTCTGATCAGTAAAGGCTGGGTCTTCCTTCCCTCCCTATTCATCCCAATTCAAGCTTTAGGATCTTTCCAAGAGATCCTTTTTCCCCTACAAAGTTTTGTTGAGGAACGCCAAAAGTATGAAGTGGGCTGTTTCACCCTGCTTACCGAGGGCTTTTTTCTTCAGACCCTGAGGACACGGGGGGGCGGGGGGGCAGGACTCTGCACATGTCTAGGAAACTGTCTCTTCCAGCCACTGATGCCAAGCCTGGATTCCGAAACTTAATCCAAAATCAAATGCACAATGACCTC
The DNA here is from genome assembly GCA_030867105.1 of Liasis olivaceus. Lineage (NCBI taxonomy): Eukaryota > Metazoa > Chordata > Lepidosauria > Squamata > Pythonidae > Liasis > Liasis olivaceus. Next base: position 7,723,421 of record CM061349.1, read on the forward strand.
CCCTTTAAAGAAACCTTAGTTCAAAATTAAGGGAAAAGACCACATAATAACCCCCACCACATAATAAGCATCATTAGTGCGGCCCCCTTTCTCCTGAGGACATCAGGCACTTGATTTTGGAAAGCAACTTCTAAAATCCAGTAACTGAAGATGGAAAAGCAGATCCCTGCCACTGACCACTAATCTAGCGAAGGGCAAACAGACATAGAGCACAGTCTTCCAATTCTTTACAGCAGGGTTCCTCAACCTCAGTCACTTTAAGATGGGTGGACTTCAACTCCCAGAATTCCCCAGCCAGCATGAAGTTGAAGTCCACCCATCTTAAAGTGACTGAGGTTGAGGAACCCTGCTTTACAGCAAAGTTCAATCTTGCCGGATCAGAATCGGCACCGAGAGCCCGTCTCCCCCAGGGAAAAACATTCCACTTGGTGAGGAAAGGGAAAGGGGCCGCTCCAGAAGGAAGGGAAAAAGAAATCCCTTGGTGGGGTCCACGGGACAGCGAAAAGGAGCAGGAGCAAAGGGGAAATTGGGGAGGGGGATGTTTCAAGGCCAGCAAAGCTTTTTGGGGCTCAGCAATTACCTTTGTCTACACAGCAAGCCAGCTGGGGAACCATGAAATGGCAGTTCTGGGGTGTCTGGAAGGCAGCAAATACACTTACAAAGTGGGGGGATCCCACATCCATGTGTGCACGCCTTCCTCCAGGCCATCTTGCCTGCTTTCTGGAGCCGTGGAGCAGGTGAGGATCGAATTCCCCTGAGCCCATCATTTAAAAACAGAACCACCTCCCACCCCAAAAAGCATTTCTCCAGTTTGACTGCTTGGCATCTGTTGCATTTATGCTAAAAAATAGCATAAATGCAACAGCGTTTCCATAAACGCACTTTTATGGAAAAAAAGGGGTGCAGCACAGGCTTAGAAGCGCTTTAAAGGGTGGGGAACAGAGCAAACATTGCAAAACAGGGTCGCAGAAATGGAGTTGAATGAAGGATCAAAATGGAGCTGCTTGGCAATCTAGATTTTCATTAGCACGAACATGTTTTTTATTTAGGGATGCTAGATTTAGATGGTCAGCAGCAAGACATATGCTTGCACTTGGCTGCCCAAATCCAGACAGCCACTAATAGCAGCAAAGAGATGTTGTTGTTGGTCGCACAGTCAGCCAGATGTTTAGACTAGATTTGGCATTTTTATCCACCTATCGAGTCCTTCTCAAGGACCTGGGATAGGCAGATGTGGTTGTCTGATGGGGTTAAAGGTATCATCGCAGGATATATTATTATTACAGTCCTCATTTAGCGACCGCCTCGCTTAGCAACCATTCACAGTTACGATGGTGATGAAAAATAACTTTGCAATGAATCCTTGCATTTATGACCTTCGCAGGTTGTAAAGCAAAGCTGAAGATTGTAAGCACAGTTGCAGCTTCACTTAGTGGCTGCTTCACTTAATGACCAAGTTGCCAGTCCCAAATGTGGTCACTAAACAAGGACCTGTGTTATTATTTTAAATTTATTGGCCGCCCAACTCAAGTGGATTCTGGGCGGTGTATAAAAAAACTCTTATTTCTTTGCTGCAACCAGTGTCTGCCTATTTTTTTTTGCAGTGCAGGGCGGGTGGCCCAACATATACACTTGACATGTTCACGGCCCCAGGTTCAACCCTTAACATGTAGGTGGAGACCCCTGGAGAATCACAGCCGGTCACTGACTGCTTTCCTGCAACACAGTCTCCATACTGAATTCACATTTTCTGATTCACCCAATACAGTACACTGAACCATAAACTAACAAAGCAGGCCGGAACTGGATAACAGACTGACCACCACAAATAGGGGGTGGCTTCCCATTCAGGCTCTTCCCAGGGAGAAGCCTAGCTAAGTGCTTCCGCGGTCCTGGGGAACGAAAAGCCAGGACCCTCTGCCCAAGGCTGCTCGGTGGCTGCGTGGTGCAGTGGCGCTGGACCAGGAGTGGGGAGACTCGGGTTGATGTCCCCCTCAGCTGCGGGAGCTCACCGGCTGGCTCTGGGCCGGTCCCTCCCCCCAGCCCAAGCCATAGCTTGTCGTGGGGAAAAAGCAGGTCCAATGATTTAAAAAGTGCTAATCCTCAAATGATAGTCAGGGCAACAGAAGAGAGCTGCCGGGCACATCCAGGAGAAGCTACAGAAGCGTGTTTCCTTCTTTGTTAGGAAAAAAGGATCTAGCTAGGGTTTAGTATTCACAGTTGCTCTTCTGTCTTTCACTAGCTGACCCTGAAGGCAGGGGGTCTCTGACGAACGACCTTTGCAACTCTCCCCAAGGCTTTTTGGGGACGAAAATGAAGATGCTATATTCCCTCCCTCCAATTTCTCTTACTTCCCTCATCCTTTCCACAGAGATATGGAGGCTAGTGGAGCCCATGCCACGCCTCGTGGCAGTGAATTCCGTAAGTGAAAGACAGGTTCCACAGAAGAAGGCACCATAGGGAAAATGAAGAATTAAGCAACTGCCCCAGGGGAGTAAAATGCAAACTGATCTCTCACATAATAGAAACCAGAGGGAAAGAAAGAGAACTCCACAAAACGGTAGCTTTATTCCTGGCCACGTTTGGTCCTCTAGCATAGTGCTTCACACTGCGCGTACTTTAAGGTGTGTGGACTTCAACTCCCAGAATTCCCCAGCAGCATTCATGGACTTCAACTCCCAGAATTCCTCAGCCAGCATTCGTGGACTTCAACTCCTAGAATTCCCCATGCTGAATTTCCCATGCTGGCTGTGTGGAGTTGAAGTCCACACATCTTAAAGTAACCAAGTTAAGAAACACTGCTCTGGAGGGCGAGCAAAGATTGGCCTTAAAGGTTGACAAAATGCTCTCTTCCACACCGTTCTTCCTGATGTCTCCCCTAACCTGCCCCTTCCCTTTGGGTTCAGCATGGAGCGTGGCGTATAAGGCATTGCGTATGCGGTTTATCTCCTAGATATATATAATTTTTCTGTCAGTATTTTATATATATATATAAGTATGTATATATTTTACACACACTGGATTAAATTGCATGATAATCTAGATATGGCTTTCCACGGAATGGTCACAGCAGGGCGAGGCGGGATGAAGATGATTGCGAGGCAGGGGCCAAACTTTGGTCAGGAAGCGGATGGGGCGGACGGCTCCCTCGTCTCAGGCACCCTGTCTCCTGGTTAGAAAAAAACACCCCCGCGCATCACTCCTCCTGCAGAGGCCGAAGTCCCGCCGAGCTTCCCTGAAACCGGATCCAATGTGCCCCAGCCCCACCTGGTGAAGTACACGACCGCAAAGGTCCCGAGCCCCTTCTTCCCCCACTAGTATTGCAGAGCAAGTGATGGTCAGCATGAGAGAACGGAAGCCAAGAGGGGTGCTGCAGAACTGCCCCCTTGCCACTTCATGCTGCCCCACAGCTAGCTAGGGCGACTGGGTGCTACCCTCCCCGCCCACAAGGCCCCTTGCTGATTAAATCGAGGGTCACAAATTGGACGGAAGCCTAGACTTTGCTGAGTCCGTATCAGGGGCACTAATGATGGAATCCTTGCGGGCACTACCCGAGTCCTGCTGGATGCCCGCCACAGCAGCTATCCCAGGGTATGCTGCAGCCATGGACATCTGGTGGGGCAGCCGGGCAGCCGGCCGCGATGCGGCTTGTGGGGTGTTACCGGCATTCTGGGTCGAAGTGGCAGGCGACGACGGGGAGGCTCCCTGCCCTGTGGCGATCGAAGTGGTGGACTCGTGAGCCGAGGACGGCGGGCTCTGGCTCAGGGTCTGAGAAACACCGTGGGGAAGGGAGGGTTGGGAGGCGGAGAGCGGCCGAGTCTCCTGGCTGAGACTGCTTGTGTGAAGGGCCTGGGTGCTCTTGTGGGCCGCCAGCCGCTGCGGCGAGCCAGGCGGCTTCTGCTGAGTTAGCGAGAGCTGGGAACCCGACTGACCCTTGGCACCCCCATACGGGAACGTCCGGCTGGTGTGTGGGCTTTGGGAAGGGGGACTGGACACTACAGAGGGGAAGGGGCTGGTGGAAGAGGCTGGAGGAGGCTGGGGAGGTGGGGGCTGCTGCTGGAGTGGGGCGTTCTGCTGCGGGGCCCGTGGCACATTCTGTGGCATCGGGACACCCTGTTGTTGCTGCTGCTGTAGGTTGAGCTGCTGCTGTTGGTGCTGGTGATGCTGCTGGAGCAATGCCGGCGAGATGGAGAAGGCCCCGGAGATACCTCCCTGGTACTGGAGCCGGCGGACCATTCGTGGGGACCCGAGGCTGATTGGGCCGACCAGTGGGCTGGCCATCTGGGGGCAGAAGCTCATAGCCACCGCCTGCTGGAGCGTGGCGATCGCCGAGGTCACCTGGGGCTGAGCTGGGGTGTACATGGCGGTGTGCTGCTGGAGCTCTGCCTGCTGAACCATTTCCCGGTCGTACTTGACAATCTCTTGGATGATCTCGTTCTCCTGGTTGTTGAAGACTCCTGAATTGAGGTCATGCTGCACCTTGTGCAGGAGGATGGAATTCTTCTTCCCTGCAGGGAGAGGAGCAACAAGCTATGGTTTCCTTGCAGTCCACCCCCACTGGCCCCTAACCTACTTCCCCTTGCATTGGCTCTTCCCATAGCCATGGAAAAATGCGCAGCACACCCACAGAAGCAAAATGGCAATAGCTGCCCAGCTATCATTTCTTCAGTCTGGCTCTTAGCCACGTTTCAAGCCATGCTTCCTAAGATGACCCACAAAAGTTAACAAAAATGCAGCTGATAGGGAAAAGCTAAGCCTCCCCATGTGGAAGGAATGCTTCTTCTAGGATAGCCCGCCCCCAACTATTTGAACAGTGAACCATTCAGAACAGTAAGAACTATTGTTTAATATATGTATTTAGTACAGAATTGCAGTCAGAGCTGTCTTAGAAGAGGCATTCCAGGAAAAGGAGAATCTTTTTCCAAGTTGTTGTGCACCGATGTATATATGAAGCTTTGCATAGATATTGGTGCCACGTTAGAAGAGGCATGCCTTCCTGTCCTACAGAACAAATATCTTCTGCTGCAACATCAGCTTATGTACTCTGCCCAATCCTGGGGGTGGCTAGGATGACACTCCCAATTATTCTGGATCTTTTTATTTTGAATTTATTATTGTAATGTTGTAATTTTAATTGATTTTAATTGTTTTCTAAACCTCCTAGAGTCGTTTAACGAGATGGCGGTGACCAATTCGATAAATAAATAAAATAAATACTCACCAGAAGGTGCCGGAACCCTCTTAGCGAAGGCATTCTCTCTTGCATGACCGCAAAGAGGGAATGCCTCTTCTAAGATACGTGCACCTCTTATACATCAAAAGACATTGGCTCTACCTTAGAAAAGGCAGAGTCACTTAACTGAGATGGGCGGAAACACAAACCAAATAAACCATCATCATCATCTCTAGTGGCACCTGGTTCCTCTCATTTCAGTAAGTACTTGGTTAACACTGTACCTCTCCAGTGGGAAAAGTGGAAATAAAAAAGGATATACGAAACAAACAGGTACCATCTTACAAAAGCATCGCTCTTCCCCTCCTGCACGCACCAGGGAATGTCTGTTTTGTTTCTTTTTTCTTTTTAAATAACATGTACCATCTGCAGGTTTTACAAATAACTGAGTAAAAATAGTTATTCACCATATTTTAAATTGGAACCTATTTTAAATCAAAGTATTTACAGAAATGGCAGGTGGCAGGCTGCTCTCCTAACTGGGTCCTCTGTCTACACTCTTGCAAACAACACATTCACCGTTATAAGCCTTAGAGCAGTATTGTCCAAACTTGGCCACTTTAAGATGAGTGGACTTCAACTCCCGGAATTCCGCAGCCAGCATGGCTGGCTGGGGAATTCTCGGAGTTGAAGTCCACTCATCTTAAAGTGGCCAAGTTTGGACAACACTGCCTTAGAGGAATGCACATAGACATCTATTCATTTCTTTAATGGGTCGAAGCCCCCCAAAACTCAAGGTTTTTCTTTTTTAAATCGAAATATTAAATTGCTAAATTCTAAATTGAAAGCCAGCACCACGATTCTCAGTGGATGCTGATGTCCCTAATATATAGTTTTGCATGAATATTTACTTGCATCGATCATTTTACAGAAAGGAACGCTCCTGTTTAATAATTCCCCCAAAAAATCTATAATGACATACATGCATCTACATGTATGCGCAATGCTGGAAGGGACCTTTGTGAAATTCACTTTTCTTGAATGTCCTGGAAGCAATGTAGCCTCAAGATAGAGCTTTTGAGCTTTGAATAGCTGCTTTGACCTCAAGATATTTTAGAAGTGCTTGAAACAAGCTGTTTTATTCTCGAGATGGGACATCTCTTGGAAGAGTTGTGCTCAAAAAACTCTACCTCTGACAGGCAGCTTATTTCTTCCAACTGATAAAATCTAGGTGCCCTTTTCAGAGTTTTGAACTGGGACACTGTGGCCCATCAGCCCCTTCCCCCCCGCTCCAATTCTCCCAACGTACCAATGCGATCCAAGCGATCCAGGGCGACTGTTTCAAAAGCCCGCCTCATCATGGGGTATTCCTCTAGGACTTCATTAAAATTGTCCACCGAGAGGGAATACAAGCGACAATATGTGTCCGCACGGACACTCGCAGTTCGCCGCCCTCTGGTCAGGAGGCAAATCTCTGGAGAAAAGATGGAAAAGTGAATCCAAAGCCAAAAGCTAATGGTGGATTCCAAACAAATTCCCCCTTAACATCAGAAGACTACATACATCTCTTGTAGGGTTAAACCCAACGTCTTCCTGTTCTTCACAAAGCCCAACTAGATGTCTCCTGGATCCATCATAGACACTCTTCCTTTCCTTCAACTATTTCCAGTCAAGCTGGTTGTTATAAATACCATATAATTTTAAACTCAGTTCTTATTTTTCTTTTTCCTTCCTTAACCTGAAGCTCAAGATGATTCTTTGTCTTCTGAACAGTTTGGGAACTGCTCATGCGTATCGTGGCAGCCATCCTGGGAACAGTCGAGTCTTCTGTGGCAGCCATTTTGGGAGCGCACCCAACACATGCTCTCCAAATGCCAAATGTGCCTCAACTTAGGAAGGAACCCGATCCCTGCTCCTTAGAATGCCCCAAATATGTAAGTAAATTAAGGCTGCCTTAATCCATCTCACCTCCGAAATAGGAACCATCCGAAAGCTTCATCTCTTTATTCCCTTTTGTGAGGACGCTGACCACTCCATGCTGGATAAAGTACATCTTTTTCCCGATGGTGCCCTCTCGGATGATGTAGTCGCCTGGCTGGAATACTTCAAATCTCAGTTTGGTGAGCATGGCTGTGACAAAATTGGGGTCAGCGTTGGCAAAGAGCGGCATGGAGGCCACCAGTTTGCGACAATTGAAGTTGACGATCTCCTGGAGAGTGACAGACAGAAAGACCCCGGCGAATGGTGAGCCACGGGGAATGAAGAAAAGAAAAATGGGTCCAGCATTTATCTATGTATCTGTTTATCCCTTGTGTCAGCAGAGAGCCACTGCTCATTGATAGGACATGGTGCTCCATTTGGAGACCGCCACGTTCTGTTAAGAATGAATGGGCTCAAACTTTTGTGTCCCCCTCCATTTTTGAAATTTGGGGTAGTCTTAAGGCAGAAGTCAATACCTTAAATTTTGCAGAGGTTTAAGGCATCCACTTTACATCTATCTATCTATCTATCTATCTATCTATCTATCTATCTATCCATCCATCCATCCATCCATCCATCCATCCATCCATCCATCCACCCACCCACCCACCCAATCTATCTCTACTATCTATCCCAGCATGCTGGCTGGGGAATTCTGGGAGTTGAAAGCCCACACATCTTAAAGTGGCCAAGTTCAAAAACACTGATTTAGACTAACCAGCCTTAGTTAGCAGGTCCCAGAAAGAGAAACCCACCAAGTTCCACCATCTGACTAGGAAGCTGCTTCAGCCAAGATCTACCCTTCGTCCACCTTCTCGTGGTGCATCTCCTTGTGGCGCATGGATGAGGCTTACCTCTCGCAAAGGCTCATTAAGTTCCCCAAGGATGCTGTCCTCATCAAACATTTTGCCCTGGTAGCGATGTTCATAGTAGTCATGGATCTTTTGCCGGAAATCAGCAGGTAGTTTGTGGAAAGACATGTATTGTTCCACTTGTTTGTACTGCAAGAGGAAGAAGGTGGAGGAGAAATTAACTGGGAGACATTAAGAAGAACATCTCACTTGAGGAATACAAAGGGAAGGAAAATCAAACCAAGGAATAGAGATGGGTTTGTTGCATCCATCCAGTCGAAGTCCACCCATCTTAAAGTGGCCAAGGTTGAGAAACACTGCTGTAGAAGATCACCTAATCAGGGAGGGGAGTGGTCCGAGACCACTTGCTTCCAATGAGATTACATGAAACTCTCAGATCACTGCAAAACAGTGAGGATATGTCCAAAAAAGGAAAGGAGGGAGATTTGGTTTGGGGAAAAGTGGCAAATCCACATTTGCTGTCCACATCTTCTTACTTATCCTGCCCAGACAGGTGTTGCCCCATCACTGGTGTTGTAATCCAAGGTGTGCTGTAGGCTTCGCTAACTTTTTAAAAATTTGCCAACATCGTTTCAACACATGGCCCCCAGAATGAGGGTTTGCCACTAAACAACTGTGTATGTAAAAGGAAATAAGAACAGTGATATTTGAATCAAAACCATTGGAAGAGGTCCTGAAGAACCTTTATCCAACTCTTAGAGTTAACTTAGAGTCAAGCACAGTGCTGGCAAATTAGACATAAAATCATTTTGAATGTATGCAATACTACATTCGTTTCTCCCAAAGGTGCCACAAGGCTCTTCTGCTGCAAGAAATGGTTAACCACTTGGCCACATTTGGAATAGTCTTGAGCAGGGTTCCTCAACCCCAGCAACTTTAAGATGGGTGGACTTCAACTCCCAGAATTCCCCAACCAGCTGGGGAATTCTGGGAGTTGAAGTCCACCCATCTTAAAGTTGCTGAGGTTGAGGAACCCTGGTCTTGAGAGAACGTTGGATTCTTCATGTCCTCTGAACTTCGTTGTTGTATCAGGCTAGGTATCATCATCAGGGCACGGAGGAGTGAAATTTGCTGGTAGTTTACATACTGTAGCTTGTCCTGTCTTGGTTGGGGTGTGGGTTCTTCCTTAATGGTTCCCTGATACGGGTATTGTTTCTTCCCTGATTGCTTATCTGTTGTTGTTGTTCAGTCGTTAAGTCGTGTCCGACTGTTTCCTATTTCAATAGAAGAGAATCTCTGTAGCTCAGGGTTGAACCGTGGAGTCCTCGGTATTCTCCGAGCGTGGTTTATTTAATTAATTAATTTATTAAATTTATATGCCGCCCATCTCCCCCAGATGGTTGTCGGCTTGCAGACGTCTCATTACCCAACTAGGTAACATCATCAGTGCGAGGGAGTGTGGGGTTTGCTCCCTGTCTATGTACAGTAACTTGCCCTGCCAGATTTGGTGGGGGTGTGGTTTTCTCCTTGGTAGTTTGTTTGATTTCTACAGCCGTCCATCTCAACAAGTTCCTTAATTAGGGTATTGTTTTCTGCTTGATTGGTTAATCCCTGCTTATCTGGGCGTTGGCTGCTGGAGAGGAGGCATTCTGGTCTTTCTGTTTCCTTCTCAGCTTTTTTTATTGTCTCTTTCAAATGGTGTGTAAATATGGCATATTTTTCTGTGTTGACTGATGGCTGATTTGTCTGAATGCCAAGCTTCCAGGCATTCCCTAGCGTTTTTGGATTTAGCTTCCCTATTTATCTGGGGAAGACTTGCTCTGGGAAGAGGCTGCTGGGGTGGATCAGGAGAGAGACAATACCCTCACCAAGGAACTATCGAGGAAGAAACCACACCCCAACCAATTCTGGCAAAGAAGCACTGACTGACTGACTGACTGACTGATTGATTGATTGATTGATTGATTGATTGATACGTCAAATTTATACGGCCGCCCATCTCACAAACAAGTGACTTTGGGCGTACAACAAAGCAAAAAACAATATTTACAAAACAATTAAGGCTGTTTCTGCTGTTCATTATATATAGCCAGCCAGCAAAACCCACGGTCCCTTGCACTGATGATGTCACCTAGTCAGATAATGAAATGTCTGCGGGAAAACAACCAAGCTCAGAGAACACCAAGAACCCAACTGATCAACCCTAAGCTACATCGATTCTCTGCTATTTGACTGAATGGTCCAGAACAATAAATTATGCAGGACCCAACAGAGACCATCCAATGAGCGATGATCATTCTGTGCCGGTGCAAATGATCAAAAACCCCAATCAATCATACTCAGAGAAGGAGAAATGATAAAGTGAGGTCAGAGGCAGAAGGGAAAGCGGCAAAGGCTGCATTTATACAGAAAGGTAACCAACGGCTTCTCCCCAAAATTTTGAAATACGAGCCAAAAACTCTGCTCAGAGACTCTTTGGATTCTAGAGGGATAATGCTTTAATGTAATAGCTGCACAAGAAGAGAGCAGTTCTCTCTCTTTACCCTGTGGAAATTAATACACGTAGTCCTTGCTTAACGACTACAACTGGCCCTGGAATTAGGTTGCTAAGCAATGCGGTCATTAAGTGAGTGACTGGCCCCAATTTTATGATCTTTTTTGTGGTGGTTGTTAAGCGAATCACACGGTCATTAAGTGAATCACGCGGTTCCCCATTGATTTTGCTTGCCAGAGACCTCTGGGAAGGTCGCAAATGGCAATCACAGGACCACAGGACACTGCAACCGTTGTAAGTGTGAGCTGGTTGCCAAGTGCCCGGGTTGCAATCATGTGACCGCGGGGGTGCTGCAATGATCAGAACTTCGGGCACCAGTCATAAGTCACTTTTTAGCATCGTTGTAACTTTGAACGGTTACTAAATGAATGGTTGTTAAGTGAGGATTATCTGCACTGCAGTTCTAGAAACATAGACCTTGTGCCATCTGATCTGCTCCCTGGAACTCTGATGCCCATCACCCCTGCCAATGAGGGAAGTTGTTCAGCCACATCTGAACATTACCGGATGCCCTCAAGCTGCTTTAAAATCAGCCCCAAAGTAGAAAAGTAGCACCCCTAGAAACCGGCATGTACTAAGCAGCAAAATATCAATGGACTTACTCCATGTTTACGGTCTTAAGGGGCTCAAGCATTCCTCTTCCTTGTTTCCATCCAGAATCCACTGTGCTCATGTGCACGTTCATCCAACTTTCCTCTCTCATACCTTTCCTTGTCCTTCATATTATTTTATTGCGTTATAAGATGCAGGTAATATATTATATTATTTGGGTACAGCAGTAATTATACTGTACAGTATTAACTAGAGATTGTTAACACTATGATGACTTAGATAACTTAAACCTTTAAAGATATGGGGGGGAAGTTTATATCAGTATCAACTACGGTTTCGGAAACGTTCATGTTAATGAGCATGAGGTTGCTTAAATTATACTTTTAAAGTGGGGCATTGATAGACAGTTGTAAAATGCATTCAATTGTTTTGTAATATAATAAAGGTTTCTATCTTAAGCTTAACACTAAGGCCTCCACTGTAACAAACACAAAATTCAAACCAACAAAAAATCCAAACAAAATTTTAAACAAACAAACAAAATTCAAACAAACCCCACACAAAATTTGTTGTTGCTTATACCGGTTAGAAAAGAAAAAAAACAAGAGAAACAAAGCAGAAAGGAAAAAGGAGGAAAAAAGGAAAGAAGCTGCTCGAAAACGTCGACCAAACACCAAACGTCCGGTACCTTTTCTTGATACTGGCGCCGGGAGGAGTCCAGCGACTGGATGAGGGCCGTGGCGTGGCCGATGAACATGGCGTAGCAGGTGGCCCCCACGATCATGCTCAGCATCGTCAGCCAGATGTCGGTCATGCTCTCCGGCGCCTGGCGCCCGTATCCGATGCAGAGCATGTGGCTCATGGACTTGAAGAGGGCGAAGGAGTACAGCTCGCTCCAGGAATCGTTCTAGGGCGGAAGAACGACACGGCTCCCGTTAAAGAGACGGCCCTTCAAAGAGCACGAGGCCCGTGTTCGTTCTTTAAAACATTCATTCTGAGCCAATGTTATTTCAACGTTCGTTTTTTCTGAAAAAAGGTCCAAATTTTTGAAGATAGCTTAGGAAGGGTGACACTGGAGACCAGGGGGCCAAAGCTGCTAAAGGAGATTGTTGGAAGCAGGGAAGGAAGGAAGGAAGGAAGGAAGGAAGGAAGGAAGGAAGGAAGGAAGGAAGGAAGGAAGGAAGGAAGGAAGGAAGGAAGGAAGGAAGGAAGGAAGGAAGGAAGGAAGGAAGGAAGGAAGGAAGGAAGAGGTTAGAGAAAGGACTGGGAGGGAGGGAGGGAGGGAGGGAGGGAGGGAGGGAGGGAAGGAAGGAAGGAAGGAAGGAAGGAAGGAAGGAAGGAAGGAAGGAAGGAAGGAAGGAAGGAAGGAAGGAAGATAACTAACACTCAGCAACAAAAGCAGAATAAAATTGCATGGCAGTTTAAAAAAAAATCCCAAATGTATTTATCAGAATAAAATTATATGGCAGGTTTTTTTTTTAAATCCCAAATGTATTTATTGATTAGAATTATCTCCTGCATTTAATTTTTAACAATTCAAGGTGGCCTACATATTGGTCCCTCTTTCTATTTCCCCCACAACAACAACCCTGTGAGGTGGGCTGGGCTGAAAGTCACCCACCTAAGTGAAGGCTGGAACTCATGGTCTCCCAGTTTCTAGTTCAGCACCATTACCATTACACCAAATGCACATTTCCCAAACTTACCCACTTTCTGGAATTCTGTCTGTGCCATTGCACACTTCTCAGGGCACAGAATGTTTACTGTTAGGTTCTGAGCATATCTGAGACATAATTTTGAATTTAAGGCAGCAGTTTCTACAATATCAGATTTGGGAGACGTCATTTTGTCCTACAACAAGAACATTCCCTTTGTCCTTAAAGACAAAACAATAAAGTTTCTAGAAACAGTAAGAAAACTATTGATGCGCAGAGGTCTATGGCAATTCCAAGCATGTTGCCCCAGGGAAGAAGAGGCCACCCAAGAACAGTGGCTCCTACAGAGATGTAACATGCAGCCTCCTCCTGGAGTAGGCAATTTCTCTGCCCTCAGTTTCCCAGCGCAAGAGTGATGTGGAGAATAACTCAAATCACACATAGGGGATAGAGGTGTGGCATGTGGTCCCTGCTCCTGAATGGAAACCAATTAGTGCAAGAAGATGTTTTGGATAAGAAGATTGCCCTGAAAAATGGCCAAGTTGTTCCTGTCTTTTTATTGTGACTAACTAAATAATTTAAAACAAAGAGAGAGAGAGTGTATACTGTAATGATCCAGCCCTACAAAACCACCGCGAAGAAACACAGCCCACGGCACTCTATCCATCACAGGCAGCAGAAAGACTCTCCTGAATGACTGAATCAACTACTACTTGGCAAATATCTGGGGATAGGTCCACATGCATCTTCATCGGGGGTCCCTTCTCCTGGATAGATTCCAGTGTTGCAATGTCTTTTTTAAATGTAGCACCCAGATCCGGACCCAGCTCAATAAGCAGCAGAAAATGTGGGGGGTTTTGGTGCTCTGGACAGGACACTAGGGAGACTGGTCCCTGCACACCAAACTTTCCAATCTAAACCGGGAGTCTCAAACTCAATGCATCAATATGACAGGAGGACTGGTTCATTAACCCATTGCCACAACACTTAAGCCTTTTCCTACATTGATGCAAAGGCTCTAGCGAGTTAAAAATTAAGACTATGAGATTCAACACTTCCTGGTTGGACTGCTGCAATATACACTTTGTGGGGCTTTCCTTGAAGACCACTCATAAGCTGAAGCTGGTCCAGAATGTGGTGGGGGCAGTTTTGGGCACACCACGGTACACTCACGTAACACCACAGCTACGCAAGCTGGACTGGCTTCCAGTAGGTTTCCAAGTGGAATTCAAAGTGCTGGTTATCATCATGAAGCCCTGCACGGCATACTGTTGGAGAACTTGGGGACAGCTCAAAAAGTAGAACTCAGACCTGGCCCTAGGGAGACACCCCTTCTTTACATCTAGGAAGGGTTACCTAGCTTTTACATGATGGACCTACTTGATAATCCTCAGAAACTATGGTTAAGCCAGAGGACAACAGGAAGACTTTGGAAGCTTACTCTCAAATTACACTAATCCTGCACCATTTTGCTAACTCCCATTCTGCTTCCAGGCTGGACTTAGAATATTTTAGGGGCTGTTCCCTTCCACGTTCTTCTCCCACTCTCTACAAACATCAGCAAAGTTCTTTCTGTCTGTCCTCCCTAGACGAGAAGCCGTACACCTACGTATCACCACTGCTTTGCGAGCTGCACTGGCTTCCAGGTGCAATTCAAGGTGCTGGATATTATCTATAAAGTCCTGCAAGGCACAGGGCCAGATTACTTGCAGGCCACCTGTCTCTAATGGTGTCCACCCAACCTACCAGATCCAGCAGGGTGGCCAAGCTCTGGGTCCCCTCTGTTTAACAATGTCATCTAGTTGGACCCAGGTGTGCCTTCTCTGCTGTGGCACCTGGCCAATGAAGCCACTTCCCTCCTGAGGTTTGGCCCTATTGGTCTTTCGGAAGGCCTTCAAAACCTGGCTTTTCCTTTGGGGCTCAAAGCCAGGATGCTAGGAGAGATTGGCCTGTGGATCTCATTTTGCATCGTTTATTGATTATTTTTACCTGGCACTTTCCATTGTTGGTTTTTTACTGCTTTTATATGTATGAGTTTGTTTTATGCTCCGTTAACCACCCAGCATGATGGGCGGCCATATCAATTTGCAAAACAAAAAACAAACATGGATTAAATTTTAAAAAAACAACAACCTTGGCTGAGAAACAGAACTTTTCCATCATTTCAATGTGAGGGCCCCGCTGTCACGTTTGAGGTTGCTGCTGACCTTAGTGGAGAGCCCTTGGAGAACAGCAAGGCAGTTTGCTCTACGGAAGAGATTCTGCAAACTCCATTACTCAGAAGGAATCTGGTAGCACCTTTTCCAACTAACACATTTTATTAAAAGGCATGAGTTTTTGTGGGACAGACCTTAGCCAGCTGAAACATTGTGGGCTCCAGGAAATGACTTGGAGGACCTCAAAGGGCCCCTAGGCTACACGTCTGAAACTCTTAAGCTAAACCTAGTAAAATCAGGAAATAAAGATGAGTAATCAGAGAATATCCTTCACTATTATTTTCTTACCTGCAAAGCAAAGATGCTGGAACTGGGTGCTTATAATTGTGCATGGAGAAGTTCTGTTTCTCTTCAGTAGTGGAATGCCTACGATAGCTAAGATGGTACTTAAATTCAGAGGGTCCTGAATTTAGGACAGTCCTGCCCACCCACCCTGCCTCAAAAGCAAATAGAGAAAAAAATCCATACAGACAAAAATATTCAGCTTCCCCACTTTCTCAACATTTTTAGCAGCGCTTTTAGACTAGAAAACGGGGAGGCAGATCGTTTTAAAATCCCTTTGAGGATTTTCTGTTTTGTTATTTATATTATGCTATAATTCCTTGCATCACAGAACTGCAGAACTGAAGGGGATCCCAAGGATCCTCTAGAACCCACCAGCTCTGTAGGCAGACTGTTTCCATTCTTGTACAGATCTTCCAATCATGAAGTTTTTCCTTCTATTTAAATGAAACCTAGACAACTGCAACCTATTCCCATTATTTCTGCTCACAGTTGCGGTGACCATGGAAAACAGTTTCCAAACACCTTCCCTGTAGCTTCCCTTTATGGACCTGAAAATTGCTATCATGTCTCCCCTCTGTCTTCTTCTCTTCAGACCGAACTTCCCAGGTCCTTCAGCCTCTCCTAGTAAGGCAGGCTCTCGAGACCTTATATTATCTTGGTCACCTTCTCTGAACTCTCTCTAACCTGCCAATAAAATATGAGCTTTGCAAACAGGAGGCTGGCTCCAGAGTTCTCTAAGCAAGGCGTTGCCGCAAACACTTGGAAGTATGATTGAAGAGCGAGGTTCTGAGATGAGGATTTTTACAAAATTCCAGGATTTTTACAAAACAAGGGCAGAAGATGTGGGCACTAAGGGTGGCAGAGCTAAAGAAATAAAGGCAGAAGAATAGAGAGACTAGCAAGCATGTTTCTAGCCCTCAGGGTGGTCCTTGCAGCGACCGAGACCCCTTCGCCTGTTTCCTTCTGACTCACCACCATGCCGTTGATGGAGACCCAGCAATCACTAGGGAAATCCTGCAGCATCGGAACGAGGAACTGAAGGCAGCCATCCCAGTGACACAGAAGTAGCATCATGCCAATGAGGTTGATGATTCGCATCACGGCACTAGCCAGGTCGTATGTCATGTGGAAAATCTGCCGTGGGAAAAGGTGGAGAAACAGGTTAAGTTGCAAAGAGTTCCTATTCTCGGGAATGTGAGACACTGCCGACCAGTCTGGTGGCCGAACGCTATTCAAGGGGTTGCTATTTGGAGTCAAGAAAACAAGGATGGAGTCAGTATTGATCTATTAGTTTAGGCGGAACTATTAACTGGAACAAGAGAGGCCCAGGGACTCTTCAGAGAAGCAGCCTTGTGAGTGGTGGGTCACCTAAAGATGATGGAAGGATTCCAACATCTGTTCTGAGGACATCTGATTGGAGAAGACTGCAATGACTCATTTGGAGAAGCAACCAACAGCTTTTCCTAGCAGCGGGTCGATCATTCTCCTGTGCATCTCCCTACGAGAGACTGACTGATCCAGTCACAGAAAACCAGTAGGCCAAATGGAAAATAGCGAGTCAGAACACTACATCATACAGAGTCACAGCAGACAACCTCTTCTGCAAGGAACTGAGCTGAGGTTCAGCCTTCCCCCACCAGGCAAAATCCACAAGTTTTGGACTGTGATTTCTTTACCCATTTGTTAGATGTCTACCCTTTTTTCTAAGAGCATAAGGCAGGGTATATAGCAGTTTTCCTGGAACAACAGTCTTGTGGGGTAGGTTGGGGAGGGAGGGAGGGAGGGAGGGAAGGAGGGAGGGACACTGTCCTCAAGTTGCCCCACAAGCATCCACGATGGCAGGTAAGTGTGAGTCTGTGCCATAAATTGGACAGTGCCAGGCTGGGGGACTTGAATCAACTGGGCAGTTCGTCTTGATTAATGGAGCTCCTATTTGATCCCACTAAATTAAAGTCAATAGAGTTTGAGATCCAACCCATAATATTCAGCTCACCCCAGTTTACAAAAGCAGGTAAAATAAACAGGAAAGCAATTCATCATGGTAAATGAACACAGGGCTCAGTTAAAACAGCAATTAAAACAAAGGGAGGGTTTAATGCACCCAGCGCCCGAGGCTGGGTCAAACCGCAGACCTCGTCTTTCAGAGAGATCACAACCAGCCCCAGGTACGTGGAATCCCATCTTCCTGGGCTTGGAAACTATTCATGTGGCTTTTATTTCCTCTTATGCTTTGATGTCCTACGGCAAAACGGGAATAGATACGAACCTGTCAACACCACGCACTCAGCTTGCTGAAGGAATCCGTCATCAGGGTTTGCAAAATGTATTTATTTCATCTATTTATTTATCGTATTTATATAGCTGCCCATCTCACACAAAGCGACTCTGGGCAGCGTACAGCAATTCAGAAGAATGCATACATAAAAAGAATTACAAATAAAAACTATAAAAACACACCACACAGGAGGGGATAAAATTAATAAGGGAGCCATTGCAAAATCTCCCTGGTCCCCCTGGTTTACGAGTCCCCAAAATGCCTGGCTCGTCAATCAAGCAAACAGATTCAGTTTGCATGACGTGCTCAGTCATTAAAAAAACAAGCCAGGCTGACACCAAGATCTGCACGCGTGCGTAGGCAACTGCTTCTTTAACTAAGAAGTATTGAGAGAACAAAACTTCTTCATTATGTATTTTTTAAAGGAACTCCCAGCTTTCCTCCAGGAGCTCAAGGCAGCATAAATAGCTTTCTCGCCTCCAATTCCCCCCCACAACTCTGAGAGATAGGTCGGCCTGAGAGAAAGGTATTGCACCAAAGACCCTTAAGGAGCTTCTGGGTTCTCTCCACTCCTAGTTCAGTCCCTTCCCCTGTGCACCTGATTGGCTCTTGGGCTGAGAAGGAGGGACTGGCCCAAAGTCAGCCAATGAGCTTCCGTGGCTGGGGGAGGACTAGAACCCGGGTCTCCCCACTCCTGGTCCAGTCCCTTCCCCTGTGCACCTGATTGGCTCTTGGGCTGAGAGGGGGGGACTGGTCCAATGTCAGCCAATGAGCTTCTGCAGCTCCAGGGGTGGGGACTAGAACCTGGGTCTCCCCACTTCTGGTCCAGCACCTTCCCCACTGAACCCCACTGGAGCAATCCTGTCACATCCCCATCCCCAATCCTTGTAAGGAGATGGGGAAGGAATGTCAAGAAGATCCAATAATATTGGCCAACCTCAAAATATCTAGCTGCCGCAACAAACATTGCGGACTTATCAATGGGTTGTCTTTAGGCAGAAGTCCATTTGGAGTGATGGAACCACAAGGCAGGACTTTGATCATTACTTCGGTCTTAACTTTCTTTAATCCAACTCCCTTGGTTGCCCATGATCCTGGGGGCAATTCCAAAAAACCTTACATTCAGGCCTCTCAACTGAATCCTTCCACAGCGGGCTCTCCACCGATCCTGTTGAATAAGAACACCAAGGACGGAATCTGGGATTGTGCCCACACGAGAATGGTGGCATTCTGGTCATTATTCCCCCGTCTTTGGCAGGGGAGAGTGATACCCCTCCCTTCATTGTGCTTTCCATCTTTTGTCTGTATTTTTTATTGATTTTATTGTAATTCCTTTGATTGATTGTTGCGAGTCAGCCAGATTTGCTGAGAGGTGGATGGCATACAAGTTTAATAAATTATTATAATTTCTGTGCACACTCACTAGCACTGATGATGTTACCTAGTTGGGTAACAAAACATCTGCAAGCAAACCACCAAGCTCAGAGAGCACCAAGGACTCCACATGATTATTATAAATTATTATTATGGCCCAAGAATGGAACGGAGAGAAACTTCTAGGATGCTAGGAAGCCTCCTTATTTCTCTATTTAAATTGCAAGGGCCGCAGCGTGGAAGGCAGGAATGAGGTGGTATTAACAGAAAGGAGAGGGTGGGATTTTCAAACACTTCTTCCTTTGTGTTGTTGTTAACCCCAAACTCGGGTTAAAGAAAAGCCAATTCGCCTCTGAGCCAAGCCTCGCTCTTGGTGACTTCATGAAGTTTCTTGGGCACCAGCAGGGGAAAGAATTGTGACTGCCTTGCGTTCTGCTTCTTTTGTCTTTATTTCCCAGGCTAGGTGAGAACCCTGACATTTCCTGGGGGTTTCTTTTTTTATTATTATTAATTTTTATTAAATAAGCTTTTTTATCGAATAAAAACAATACAAATTTAAAGAAAAAGTAAAAGTAAAGACAAGTAAAAGAAAGCTGATAAGAAGAAAAAGGAAGGAAGGAAGGAAGGAAGGAAGGAAGGAAGGAAGGAAGGAAGGAAGGAAGGAAGGAAGGAGGGAGGGAGGGAGGGAGGGAGAAAGACAAAGGAAGGCAGGAAGGTAGGAAGGAGAAAGAAGGAAGGAAGGAAAGAAAGAGAGGAGAGAAAGAGAGAGGAAGGCAGGAAGGCAGGAAGGCAAGAGAAAGACGAAGGAAGGAAGGGAAGGGAAGGGAAGGGAAGGGAAGGGAAGGGAAGGGAAGGGAAGGGAAGGGAAGGGAAAAAATATAAAGGAGTGGCTTCTGATCTTCTTTAAAGCAGTTATAAATGCATTTATATTTTATCCTCTCCATTTCCTGGTGGTTTCTCACCCAAGTTTTAATTAGCTACAAGTGGCCAGGGGCTATCGCTTGCTTGGTTAGCAAAGCACTGTTGCTGCAGATGTAATATTTGTATCCAAAATAAACCGGATTATGGCTTGATGCAATGTCCTGATTTATTCATGCAACGCGTCAAGACACCGGGCACCTCAAAGCCAAAATGACTTGCCACACTGATGCGCAAGGCTGATGCGTTTTGCATTCCTTCTGTGGCCTCCTCTGGTACCTCTGCACGTGCATGGACGCCTCTTCTGGTGCTTCCAATGAGCACCTGGAAATCCTGTAAAACGCCCCCAAAGCAGAAATGACGTGATAGCTTTATTTTGCTTTTTCCTGCTGGGAAACACCAGTAAGGGGTCCAGGCATTGTCAAAGCAAGAAATCCATCAAACCTCTAAGGCTAAGCTTACTGTCCTTGTTTTCCGCAACAACAACGGAAGTCGAAATCATGCTTCTATAATTTAGTGGCATAATGCTGTAAGCTCTGGAGCTAATTAAAAAAAAAAATGGTCTGGGAGTCACAATCCATCTGCAGGTTGGCTCACCAGTCCCCACTGGAATAGAGCTTGTTTACCTCCCTAAGCAGAAGCTGCAACCAAATTTGAACTGGTCACCTCAGTGATTCGGAGGAAAAATCCTCTTCCGCCTCTTAAAGCCGCGCAGAGAAATGCAAAGCACGTCCGCAAACCACAGCGATCCATGCATGACGAACGGAGGGGAGAGGAGCGTTTCAAAACGAGGGTCTTCTGATGAGGACACATTCATTGCTCAGCAATCAGTCCAAGCGGATAATTATGATGGAGGCACAAAAGGGCAGGCAGTTTGTGTCAGAGAGAAGGGACAGCTGGTGTTTGTGCGCATTCCTGGAGATGGTACGAAATTCACAGGCATTTCCGGACTAAGACAAAGCAAGAACACATTTTCATGCACCACCATGCGTTCCTCAGGTGAATTCCAAAAGATCTCAGAGGGATGTACGTCTAGACCCATTCGGTGTTTCAGCAGGACTGACACGGCCACCACTCTGATTTGGACAGCTGGAATCTGTTTCCTAGATCTCTCCATTTAAAAAAAAAAGATTATTCCACTGTTCTTCCAATGACCTCATCTGATAGTCAGGATTGTTCACAGTATGGGTAGAATAAGTTAAAGATGTGATGGACTCACAATGAACTTCATAGGTGAACAAGTCCTTGAATACGGTTTCCTATCACCCCCATGCCTAGTTCAACACACTATCCCAGCGTTTCTCAACCTTGGCAACTTGTAAGATGTGTGGACTTCAACTCCCAGAATTCCTCAGCCAGCTACCAAGTTGTCAAGGTTGAGATACACTGCACTAGCCATTATACCATACTAATTGGTCCTGAACAACGGTTTGGGAAGTATCAGAAAGATCTCTGCCTTAGTGAGGTTAAAAAAGAAGAAGAAGTAGGTTCTCCGTCTCTGAAGGTTTGTAAGACTCTAGACAGATGCATCTGAAGGGCGGTTTAATTGGTTTTCTTGCACACAGCAGAGAGTTGGACTAGGTGTTCCTGGGGGTCCCTTCCAACTCCACAGTTTTTATGACCATTTCCCTTTGCTGAATACAGCAAGCACGCAACTGTCTAAATTTCACATCTTCACCCACCCTCTTCTTACAGATCACAAAAGGTCTGGAGAGAAGATCTGAAGAACCCGATCAAAATCTTCTCCAATTCAACATGGATTTTCCCATCATAAGAAACTACAAGAATCCAGGAAAACCAAAGGACGCCCAGCTATGGTCCTCAGCCCCTTGCGCTGAGAGCTAGACCATCTTCATACTGAGGTCAATAAATAACACAATCATTTTATCCTCTACCGATTTGCCCAATTGTGCTCTAACGGATCCAACTGAAGGACCAAGGTTCTGGAAGTCTATTCCACAGTTTAACTATGTCCCTTGCAAACTTGTGAAGGAGGAATTCTTCAGAAATGTATT
This sequence comes from Liasis olivaceus, assembly GCA_030867105.1. NCBI lineage: Eukaryota > Metazoa > Chordata > Lepidosauria > Squamata > Pythonidae > Liasis > Liasis olivaceus. The sequence continues at coordinate 7,745,230 of CM061349.1, forward strand.
TTGGAAAGCACCACAATGTGTAGGGAACACTCTGCTCAATGCCTGGGGCAGCCCAGGGTTTACAGCCATTTCCCCCAACTTGGCGTCTTCCAAATTGTTGAACTTCAACTCTGTAGGCCAAAGTGGGATTCCTAGATGGGAATTCTAGGAACTGACCTTCCACAGGTATGAGAGCTGCCAAGTTAGGGAAAGGTCAACAAGAGTAACAGACTGGGAAATTTCGGTTTACAACTGAAAGAATTTCCCAGAATTTGGGAACAGGAGAAAGAGCATTGTGGATCCTTGCCCTTTCTGGCTCCTAAGAATCACCAGGAGCTGCATATACGGCTGGAGGAAAAAAGGACCCCAACCCCAGGATCATTTCTCAGAGAAGAAAGCATAACAAGTAGAGAAAACCAAGGGCCAGAAGTTATATCTTTTAGAAAAAGCCAATTCACAGAGGCAAGATCTGCAGCCAATTAAACTCAGCTGCCAACGGTCGAACACTCTGCTAAAGGCTGGGGATAACCACTGAACGGTGCGTTTTATTATCTTTCTACCTAGCAGTTAAATTCATGCAGGGTGACAAATGGAGAAAGCTCCATCTAACCTTCTCATTCATTGACGCGGTGGATGGATAAGGCATATGCGTTCACAGTAAAAATGTCAAGGATTGATCTCAAACGTAGGATTCCAAAGTAGAAAGCTCTCCAACAGTAAAAAAAGACAATGAAAATAAACATTTCCTCTCCTCCTTTCGCACTCTTTTTGGTTTGCATTTTCTTCCCTTTTCTGGGAGAAGAAAAAGATTCCCTTTGGATTTATGTATATTGTCACCGTATATTGACTCTAGAGCAGTGTGGTCCAAACTTGGCCACTTTAAGATGAGTGGACTTCAACTCCCAGAATTCCCCAGCCAACTCCCAGGAATTCTGGGAGTTGAAGTCCACTCATCTTAAAGTGGCCAAGTTTGGACCACACTGCTCTAGACACACGAACTTCCCATAGTTTATCATCTTTACAAGTCAGCAGCAAGTGTGTGGATGTTTGCTTTGACTGAATGGGTCCTTTAGGGATTGAAAAGAAGAAATAAATGTGCAGCTGTTGCTGAGCAATTGGGTTATTTTTATTGCTCTTCGTGGGGATTTGGTTATTCTTTCTTTCTGGCAGAGTTTGGCATCGCTTCCTCAGGCGCCACGGATCTTGCACAAGGATACCGAAGATCACCTAGCCAGAAGTCGGCAAAACAGTTCAAGGCACCAACGTTCCCAGGGCTGAAAACCTCAATTCTGCCACTAGAGGACAGCAGTGTTGGGACTTTCTGTCTCTCTCAACTGCCATCTGGTGGCTGGATGAATTTTGACAATCCTACCCTTTGTTGTTGTTCAGTCGTTCAGTCATGTCCGACTCTTCGTGACCCCATGAACCATATTGCGCCAGGCCTTCCTATCTTTCACTGCCTCCCTGAGTTTGCTCAATTTCATGCTCATTGCTTCAGTGATGCTATCTAGCCATCTCATCCTCTGCCGTCCTCTTCTCCTTTTGCCTTCCATTTTTCCCAGCATCAGGGTCTTTTCCAAAGAGTCCTCTCTTCGCATTAGGTGACCAAAGTATCTGAGCTTGAGCTTCATTATCAATCCTTCCAATGAGCAGTCAGGGTTGATTTCCTTTAAGATTGACTGGTTTGACCTCCTGGCAGTCCAGGGGACTCTTAAGAGTCTTCTCCAGCACCACAGTTCAAAGGCATCAATTCTTCGGCGTTCAGCCTTCTTTATGGTCCAGCTCTCACAGCCATACATTACTACTGGAAAAACCATAGCTTTGACTATGCGGATCTTTGTCAGCAAGATGACGTCTCTGCTTTTTAATATGCTATCTAGGTTTGCCATAGCTTTCCTCCCAAGGAGCAAGCGTCTTTTAATTTCATGGCTACAGTCTCCGTCTGCGGTGATCTTGGAGCCCAAATAAATGAAGTCAGTTACTGCTTCCATTTCTACCCCTTCTATTTGCCAGGGATTGATGGGTCCAGATGCCATGATCTTAAGTTTTTTTAATGTTGAGTTTCAAGCCAGCTTTCGCACTCTCCTCTTTCACCCTCATCAAGAGGCTCTTTAGTTCTTCTTCACTTTCTGCCATTAGGGTGGTATCGTCTGCATATCTGAGGTTATTGATGTTTCTCCCTGCAATCTTAATTCCGGCTTCTGATTCTTCTAGCCTGGCATTTCTCATGATGTACTCTGCATATAGGTTAAATAAGCAGGGTGACAGTATACAGCCTTGTCGTACTCCTTTCCCTATTTTGAACCAATCGGTTGTTCCATGACCGGTTCTAACTGTTGCTTCTTGGCCCGCATACAGATTTCTCAGGAGACAGGTAAGGTGGTCTGGTACCCCCATCTCTTTAAGAATTTGCCACAGTTTGTTGTGATCCACACAATCAAAGGCTTTTGCATAGTCAATGAAGCAGAAGTAGATGCTTTTCTGGAACTCTCGTGCTTTCTCCATGATCCAGTGAATGTTGGCAATTTGATCTCTAGTTCCTCTGCCTCTTTGAAACCCAGCTTGTACATCCGGTAGTTCTTGGTTCACGCACTGCTGAAGCCTAGCTTGTAGGATTTTGAGCATAACCTTGCTAGCATGTGAAATGAGTGCAATTATGCATAAGCAAATCTCCCCTGGCAGCTGTTTTGTACTCCTGTTATTAACAGTCCAGAGGTGCCACAGTGCCGATCCCTGACTTAGATTCACACGTACTCTTTAGAGCCACCTTTCCATCAGGATCAACATCACAGGTTTTTGAAGCCAGAAGGACCTTTATGATACCGATCAGTGGATTGCAAGCCATGGATACTCAGATATATATGAATATACATGGCTGGGTACATGCACGAAGTCTCTCTGCCCCCCACTGCAATCTCGCCACAGCTGCGCTTAAAGCCTCCTGACCCATCTCCATTTTTCTTCCAATCTACCAGCATTGCAAGTGTTTTTCGTTTTAGGCTCAGCAGCCACCAAGCCCTTTCAGCGCAGAAATGCAGAACACAGAACACGCCAGCTTTTTGCTAAAAGAAGGTCATTGCACCTTGCAGAAAAATGACCAATTTTCTGAAATGCTTATTCCCTTGGAAATCTGGTGACCACAGAGGCAGTTCCCCGGGGGGTTCTCTGGCTTCTGCACAGAGCAGCCTCGACAATTACTGTACAGAACCCTTGAAAAAACAGGAGTTTCAGGAAAAATGCAACTGCTGCTTTTATTTTATATGATGTATTTGACCTGTTTTTCTCTACTTTACTGTAAGTCACCCAGAGCCACTCATGTGAGATAGGCAGCTATGTAACTCAAATAAGTAAATAATAAAATCTGTTGAGAGTCAGGGGGACTGTGGGCAAAGGAAGCGGGTTACCACTTGACAGAGATCAGCTGGTGCAAGAAAGGAGATATTTTCAGTCTTAGCTCCCCATCTTTGGAACCCACTCTCAAAGTCTACCCTCTTGCTTCTCTTCGCTCCCTGTTAAACCAATACTTGCTTTTTCCCCCCTTCCATCCTGTTTCCTTTTAATTAAAATTAATTTTAAATGAAAAGCAAACTGTTGAGCTCAGTTTTATTTTAACCATTAATTTGAGCTATAATTTGTGCATTGATAATTAAATGGTTGAAATTGGGGCCAGCTGACTGGTTTAATCGTAACAGTATTCGCAAGGTTTCTGAAATCCGCTTCATGAGTGCTTGGCTCTCAAAGTTTGGATGAAAAATGGGATGGAACGGAAGAGACCCCCAGTTTTTTAAGATGAGCTTTCACAAAGCTGAAATGCAAGATGTGCATTTTGGGAAGGAAGGAAGGAAGGATGAAGAGGAGAAGAAGGAAAAGAAAGAGGAGAGAAGGAAGGAAGGAAGGAAGGAAGGAAGGAAGGAAGGAAGGACGGACGGACGGACTAGGAAGGAAGGAAGGACTAGGAAGGAAGGATGGATGGACTAGGAAGGAAGGAAAGAAGGGAGGGGAGGGGAGGGGACGGGAGGGGACGGGAGGGGGAAAAAGGAAGGAAAAGAAAGAAAATAAAAGAAGGGAAAAAACAAGCAGAAAAAAAGGAAGTCTATCTCTTTGATCACAAGGCCAACGCACATCTCCATCCCTGGTCCTGAAGTGTCAATTATGAACCACTCACTCAAATCCGTATTTCCCTCACTTAATTTCCCTCTTATCTACCCCAAGCACTTTATCCCTCATTAATTCAATTCCGACCATCTAATCATGTTGATGCATGGAAGGACAAGCTCTAAGTATCCTGGGAGAACTGGAAAAAAACAGCCTACACTGTCCCAGGGAAATCATCTTGCCACTGTTCCATATCTGCCATTTGGGATTCCACAAGTGGAATTTAGGTGATAAAATGTACGCACATGTGCACACAAGCAGGAAGGAGGGATAGACTTAAAGCCCAAGAGCTTATTTCTTAAGATCTCATAACTAATCTTGAAAGCTAAGCAATATGGCTGGCTTATCTGCAGCAAGCACCAATGGTGACTCGCCGTGGGATGTTTAGGAAACCATCCGGTCCAGCTCTCCATATTCCTAGCCTTTCCAAAATTGAGCCAGTAACCCTACATCAGAGGGCTGTCTGCAGCATTCACATCACATGAAGCACCCAAAGAAATCAACCACCATATTGTGGCATAACATGGCTCACAACACTGGTTCACACAACCATTCAATTTTCTACAGAAAAGTCTAAGGCTGCACTCGAAGCGCACTCAGGATCTCAGCTTTCAATGGCAGCAACATCCAGGTAACTTTAGGCAGAAGTAGCACACCTGAGGGACAGAGGGAGAGGAACTGCAAGGGTTGAAGTAAAAATGGGAGGAAGGTTGAGAAAGGCAGGGAGAGAAACAGCTTCATGAGAGAATGGAAGATCGCTCTGTGGCTTCTGTGACCCTTGGCATTGCAGAAGGCTTCTCAATACACCCATGATAATATGAGCCGATTCCCACTCCCCTTGCAACAAAGCTGGTGCCACCTACAGATGCAAAGCTAGACACATACTGGTGGGCCCATCTCTGCCAAATTCTCTTTCAAATACGAGAGAAGGTGACTGGCCTTTCTCCAACATCTTGCTTGAAGGCAGGAGAGATGAGCAAACAGCACAATCATCCCTGAACCTCTTTGTACCTGGAGATGTCAAAGTTGGCCTTCAACCCTGATGTATGTAGAGGAACACCAAGACAGAGCAAGAGCTGTACCCAACTCCAGCAGAAATAAACTTTAACGTAGCTGAGAATGAAAGCTGGGTCAGAGAAAAGGCCCACCCAACCCTTATTCTGCTTCCACAGTAGCCACCCAGAAGTTTACAAGAAGTCCCACTTCCCTACCGCCCTGGATTTCTTTAATTTGCTATTGAAATCAGCAAAGGCAACAGCCATCTCTGCAACTGGGGATAAAGAGCTCTGAAATTTTAATTCCTTCTTCCCATAACAGGGTTGGCGAACCACAGCTTTTGGTCACGTGCAGGGAGTGGCTTGATTTTAACTTCTCTGCAAACAGGTCCAATCTATGGTAATAGTTTTTTTGTTCCCTACTCAGCAACTGCTTTGGGAAGGGAAAAAGGAGATGCTGTCAAAGTAGAAAGAGACTGAGAGAGAGGGAAAGGAGAAAATAATTCTGACCCCCTCCCCAACAAACCACTAGCCAACCTCACCGGCTCCCAGGAGAAGATGTGGCCTTTGATCAGAAAAAAAATGGCTCCACCCTAGGCCAGGAGATGCAGTAAGAGAAAGGCATCCTCACTCATTCATTATGTGCCATCAAGTTGTTGTTGATTCTTAGTAACCACATAGACAGACTCTCCAGGATGATCTGTCCCAACCTGGTGCTTCAGATCTTCCAGTGGTGCATTCACCGCCACTGTAACTGAGTCCATCCCCCTTGCTCCTGGTCCTCCTCTTCCTCTCTTTCCTTCCACCTTTCCAATCAATATAGACTTCACAACAGAGCAAGGTGTTCCTACTGACTATGTGCCATCAAGTTGATGGTGATTCTTGGAGGCCACGTCGATAGACCTTCTCCAGGATGATCCATCCCAACTTGGCCCTTTAGGTCTTGCTGTAACTGAGTCCCTCCGCCCTGCTGATGGTCGTCCTCTTCTTCTCTTTCCTTCCACCTTTCCCAGCATCAGAGCCTTCCCCAGAGAGCTGGGTCTTCACATCATGTGTCCTTAATGTTAGAATTGTCCATCCACGTGGTTTTCTTGGTAAAATACAGGAGCGCTTTGAAATGTGTGGTTTCAAATTAAGCCTTTGACATTGCAACTAAGGTGATCCTCTGTCTCTGGCATCTTCCTCTATTGCTGCTGCCTAACAGAGGTGCCTGCTTGCTTTCGCTGGGCAGCTGGGATGACCCTGCTGGGAATACGTACCCTGGGCACAACCCCCCGGCGTTCTTCGCTCATCCCTCCCAGGAACACCCCTAACCTCCATGACGAGGCAGCACAGCAGGACTCGGGGAGAAAAGGCTTCCTAACCAGTTTTAATTTGACTAAGGTCACAATCATCTATACTTAGATATGGCTTTAGGATCTCATCTGTGGCTTAATTGGGGGCAGGGCGGGCGGTGTATGGTTTATTATTATGTAACTGTAACTGTACCATCAACATTTTGTTGATATAACCATGACCTGCCAAGAGTCTCTCAATTACAGCAGGCCAAAAATAAACAAGTAAATAAATAAAATCAAACCAAGTAAATAATTAAATAAATAACATGCAGATAATATCACATATATGCGTGGGTGTATATGCAGGTGTAATATATATAAACACGAAATATATATATGCATGTGAGATATAGATATAAAATTAATGTATAATTAATATGTGTAGAATGTATAATTATGTATATAATTAATATACATTAATAATATCATTATTATACGCTTTTACTTATTATTATATCCCACCTTTATTTTATACAACCCAATAATACATCATTCTCCCTCCTCTGTTTTCCCCACAACCACAACCCTGTGAGGTGGGTTGGGCTGAGAGAGGGACCGGCCCAAAGTCACCCAGCCTGCAGGAAAAATGTAGGAAGGAAAATATACTATCTACACACCACACCCACACTTATATATGTATATATATACTATATATGTTGGTGTGTCTTTGTGAAATATGTATATCACATATATTTTGTGCCAGTGTCTCTATATTTCACACATGCATGCACACGTGTATATATGTTTCCGTGTGTGTGTGCACGTGTGTGTGTACTTCTCTAAGACGTGTGTGTGTACAACTCTAAGATGTGTGGACTTCAACTCCCAGAATTCCCCAGCCAGCCGTGTGTGTGTGTGTGTGTGTGTGTGTTGTGTGGCTGGCTGGAGAATTCTGGGAGTTGAAGTCCACACATCTTAGAGTTGCTAAGGCTGAGAAACCCTGCCCTAAGTCTTTGTGTGCATCATCCTAAATCCTAAAGCTGGCTCAAGGAAATAAACCCTAGTTATGGCTTAACGTGACAGTCCACAAAACAGCATGATAGTGGCTGAGTTATCACGGGACACTGAGCTACAAGGGACCCAGCCCCACTGAAATCCAGCTTTTGTGTTGTGTGAACCCAGCCAGTGTGGGAAGCTCCACAGCACCCCCCTAGCCGGGACCAGGAGGACGGAAGCTCGCAGGCCCGCACAACTCCAACTTGTTGCTTTTGCAAAGCTTCCTCTCGCTTAATGCTCCCTTCCTTGGTTCTATTTAAAGGTAGACAAGTCTTCAAGTCAAGCTCAGGCTCTGGAAACTACCTGGATACACCATTCTTAGCAACAAAAGGAAAACGGTGACCTGTTCAGTTGGTTGCCGACTTCTTGCAGGATGCTTGGTTGATTTATACTTCCCAGTCTAGCCTGGGATTTCCTTGTGGTCTCCCATCCAAGCACAAGCCCAGTCCAACCCTGCTTAGCTTCCAAACTCAGGCATCATTCTACTTAGCTAGCTGGCATGATGGCAGCTGCAGGAATCTGATCCATGCCTCTTTTGGAATTTATTATTTACTTCTAGCTCTCTCTGGTGGACAAGCCAGCAGTGCCAAGAAGGGAGAATCTCTTTAAAATCTGAGAGCTAAGAGGGATCTTGAACTGTACCCACCTTCTTCTCCAATGAAGGAGGTGCAATGCATAATTCCACTACAGCACCTCTGAGTGAGAGGAATGCCTCTTCTCTCATTAAAATCCCTTTGGCAAAGGGGAGTCATCTTTTGAAAGCAGCTGCCTTGCCGTCAAAAGCTTGGGGTATTTCTCTGATGTGCGGTCCAAACCCACTCCTTTGCTATCTTTTTTCCCCCTAGCCTGCCTTTAAGAGCATCCAGGCATCATGATCTGCTCCATCTTCTACCTGGCTGTCCACTGCATCCTTTAAAGACTCAGCTCTTTCGAAGCATCTTTTGACAAAAGCATACAGATTGGAGGAGGAGAGCTACGTTCGCCAATGGTAGTAAAAACAATCAGGAGGAATCGGTTAGCACCTTTTCAGACTCACACATATTATTAAAAGGCAGCTGCAGCTTTCAAAAGCTTAGGCCTTTTAATAACATTTGTTAGCTTGAAAAGGTGTGACCTGATTTCCTACGAAAGCTGTTTCCCTTGCCTCTTTTTTTCACCGAGTTAAACATACACTTTCTTGAAATGGGATTGTTTTTAAATACCTCCTTTCCAACAGGGCTAGCAGCATAGTGGGGTTGGCATGAATGTGTTCACCTGATTCTCCATTAAAGCCAGCCCTTTTTTAACCCCCCCCCCCAAATGTTCTGAATAAAAATAAAGAAACAGCAAAGCTGAGCTGCTGAAAATCAAAACCCCAGGTTCTCTCGCTGAGTTTATTTTCAGCAGTGCTTTGGGGTCCCCAAATGTCCCCTGAGTGGAAGAGGAGGATCTTTCTAGTTTCTCAACCTCAGCAACTTTAAGATGTTTGGACTGAGGTGGCTGGGGAGCTGGCTGGGGAATTCTGGGAGTTGAAGTCCAAACAGCTTAAAGTTGCTGAGGTTGAGAAACACTGTTCTAGTCAATCTGTGCTTGGTGAATGGCCACACCTACCATGGTGGCCATTTTGTGGGTATGCCCACTGCATCCTCCCCAAATTCCAAACAGGCCCCTCAGCTCAAAAAAAAGAAGGACGCTTCTCTCTTTTTTAAATGCCCCAAAAGAGCAAAAGGAAAATAGGTTCTCCTTGGGGAGGGTCTGTGACAACTCTGGGCTTGGAGGATCTCCCGTAGCTTCAGGCATGGCTCTTACCTCCTCCCACTGGTGAATGTAGCGAATAAGACGAGAGAGCCGCAGCAGCCGCAGGAGACTCAAAATCTTGGTGAAGCGGACGATGCGCAAGGCACGGGCAGTCTTGTAGACCTCGGAATCGATGCCTTTCTCCACAATGAGGAAGATATAATCCACAGGAATAGAGGAGACGAAGTCCACCACAAACCACGTCTTCAAGTACTTCTTCTTGATCCGCTCGGGATCCAGGATGATCTCCGTATTGTCCTCGATGACAATGCCCGTCCGGAAATTCATAACCAGGTCCATGAGGAAGAAGGTGTCAGACACCACGTTGAAGACGATCCAGGGAGCTGTGGTCTCATCTTTGAAGAAGGTTATGCCGACAGGAATGATGATCAGGTTGCCCACCATGAAGAGCAACATGGTGAAGTCCCAGTAGAACCTGGAATGAAAGGAAGAATATGGGAATCAAGACACGTGAGAACATTGGAGCAAACCCTGGGTCAAAGGTAGACTATGGTTGTGTTTGCCCACCACACCCTTAACCCATTAATGAGTGGATGCACTCACACAACATACTAAACTTGGTCTGTGTTTACCTTAAGTTTGACTTTTTTTCAAGAGGACGTAGGGTACGTTGTGTGAACCAAGAATGTTAGTTTCTGTTTTGGTCTTGGGCGAATCCAGAAAATAGGTCAACTCACTAACTATATTAAACGTGTCTGGGTTACACCCTTTCCTCCAGAGCAAAATGCAGCATACTGTGATGGAATGGAATTATGAAGGCCACACTCAGGGAGGCAAGCATCCTCTTTCGTCTCCAGAGGGGCAAGGAAGAGATAAGAGGATGAGGCTGGCACCTCCCTGAGGAATTCATTGTTTTCATAGCTACTGTGGGAACAGAGTTTTCAGTCTGGGAAGATTCTTGATAGGGTTGTAGCTAATAAACGTTGCTGAACAGAACCTACACGGTCTCCTGGAGTTCCTCGGGCTAGGCCTGACATATACACAGTGCGTCCTCCTCCAATTTTCCCCCAAAACAACTCTGTGAGGTAGGTTGGGCTGAAAGCAACTTAAACCTGAGTTTCCCCAGTCCTACTCCACACTGGTATTGTCTGAAAGGAGACCATGTCTACATTTTGCCCAAAAAGGACGAGCAGGTTTTCTCTTCCAGCCTCTGCTAGGAGAACTAGTTGGCTAGTTTTTCTCTCTAAAACTGCACATTGACTTTTTCCCCCTTACCTTTAAGTAAAGAAACAAGAAAAAAAAAAGTGGGGGGAGGGTTGCCTTCCAAAAGTGTGACTTTTCTCTTTTAGGGGTTATACAGAATGGTGCTTTTGCTGCCATTAATATTATTAACATCAAACTTAATATTATGCATTTATTTATTTATTAATAAGATTAATAGGCACCCAACTCTAACAGTGTGACTCTGGGTGGCGTATAGCACTAAATAAATTAATAAATTAAAAAACTCCCACCAGATCATACAACATCAACAGTAATAAAACCCAACATACCAAGCATCGTAACAAAAAAACGAAAAGGAGACCCTCACTCAACTGGTCCCTAATGCCTGGGGAAGAGCCGAGTCTTAATAGCTTTTCTAAAGGCGAGCTGAGTTCGGGCCTGTCGTATATTGGGGAAAGAGATGGTTCGAGAGAACAGGGGCAATTGCAGAAACAGCACGCTTCTTAAGCCCCATAAGATGACAAGATTTAAAAGAAGGCATCTGGGGCGTGCCCCTTGTGTGGGAACATCTGGGGCAGGCAGATGTTCTTGGGAGAAGGTGGCCCCTCAAGTAATCTGGTCCTAGGCCATGTAAGGTGTTAAAAGTGATAACCAGCACCTTCAATCACACTCAGAGCTCTACTGGAAGCTAGTGCAGCTTGCAGAGTAGTGGTGTTAAGTGGGCATAACACACTGCACCCATAACTACATGCGCTGCTGCATTCTGGACCAAGTGAAGCTTCTGGATGGTCTTCAAGGGCAGCTCCACGTAGAGCACATTGCAGTAGTCCAGTCCGGACATGACTAAGGCGTGGGTGACCATAATCATTTGAATAATAGAAAGGGGGGGGAAGAGTCTGATAATCCAATAATAAACAGAACAACTCCAAAAACCATATTGCTCAACAATCTTCTTCCTCAAGGCAACATATTTCAGCAACCCATCACTGCACATCACGTATGGATTCCTCTTCCTGTGTTGTATGATAATATCTTTGGCCAAGCTCCATGTCCCCCGAGTCAATAATTCTTGATATCTTGATAAACTCTAAATGCTGCGGATGTCATCAAGAAGAATATACTCATCTTTAGATCTGGGCAATTGATCCAGAGTCATATTCGCAATTCTGTGGAGGGTGGCTCCGTCATATGACAAAATATTGAGTAAAGTTCCAATTCCTGAATTATATCTCCAACAGGAAGATCATTGTGAATACCCCTTATTAAGTGTTCTCTGTTGTATTAACCTCATTTTAAGAGCACCGGAAACTAATTTCATGTTATTCAGAATAACCCGTCATTGATTCAGCATGATAGCACATCATTCTACAGTTTGCGAAGGCTTCAACAAAATTTTTAAAAAAAAAACATCAAACATTTGCAGTGCTGAAAATTGCAATTTTCCTGCTGAATTCTGGGGGTTTTAGGTTGCCCACTCCTCCCTTAAGTGAAGTGTCTGAGTATCAAACATGATTTTCTGCATGCAAAGTAGGTGTTCTCCTACCAACCAAGGGAAACAGAAGAATCTGTCCTGAATTCCATCAGCTTACATTCATCTAGCCCAATTTTGTCCATTATGGTGGGTTATAACAGTTCTCTCCCGATCTAACCTTTGTAACTAGAGATGCAGGGGTCAACCTAGGTGCCCTTGAGCATCAAAACAGGTTCTATGCTGTTGAGCTATGATACTTCCCTGAAACCTCCAGCTAGAAAAACAATCTACAACACTCTTAACTTGGTTTCTGAACTGACCTATTTTTGGGGTCCTCACAACATACTGAACCCCAAACTAACCAACTGGGCTGGATTCACACCCCCAAACCTAACTCAGATTAAAACCATCAAACTCAGCAGACTGTACAAACACAAGTATGAACTGGCTGAGCGTGGTCATCTCCTGTTCGTTCTCCTCCTCCTTCAAGGTCCTTGAAACCCAGATCCTTCCTTTTTATGAAGTCCAAGACAGCAAGTGTACCCAAGGAAGGGAAGACTTGGAACATCCTCCCTACAAGTCTGGAGCCACCCTACATTACAGCCAAGCCTCCTATCAAAATGTTAAACTGCAGCAACTTTAAAAAAATAAATAAATCCAGATATATTTGCCATCCTGGAGATGATTGCAGCTCCGGTCACAGAAAAACCTTCTGGGGTCAAACTGCCTTGGCTGATTTTCATGGGAAGAATGCAAAAACCTGATTTCCTTTTCAGCCCCCCATCCGGAAGTGCATTTGCAGAAAACCCTGTTCCACTTCCCCATCCTGCTGGAAGCCTCGGTGACCTTCTCCAGAAGCCTGCAAGGTCAAAAGCAGATAGCCAAGGTTTTTGAGTCCCACATTAGCCACTGCCTCGGCATCGCTCTACGATGTGTCAGCCAGAATTAACAGACAGAGCTTCTCCCTTGTCCTCAATCCACCCCCAAGATGCTCCGGAGATACTTTATTTATTTATTTACTCTTCACATTTTTTCGTACCACCCTCTCACTGCAGTTATAAGAAGATCGTCTGGATTTCTGCAGGAAAGGAAAAATTATTTCCCCACCACTTTTTTTTTTTTTTGCACTGACTTGATAGTTTTGCAATAAACTGGCACAACTGCTGGTGTTGAAAGAAATATGTACCATTGAAATAACTGTGGGTAGTGGTTTTCCTATTTACCCCCCACTACCTCCATTCCTGTTTGTGTCTTTGTAGGGCATAAAATATTTGCTTGGAGCCATAAAGAGAAGCTGCCATATTTGATTCCCTGCAATCACAGCTCTTGGAATGGGAAAATTCTTCTTGCAACTGCCAGTCATGTACCGGAGAGAGAAAATTAGGATTTCAGGAATGCTGCGTTGGGTCCTGGATACCCTTCAGATCTCCCCAGTAGCTACCGGTACAATAGAAGCTGTTTCAAAGTGCAGTGCAGAAAACAAGCATGGTAGGACCTCTGTTATTAAAAATTATTATTATTATTATTTAGAATGTTGCTCCTTCAGACCTACTGTTCTTATAAATCAGCTTTCCACTTCCCACAGTAGCTAACTAGACATCCTTGGAAACAGGGATATCATCCCAGTAGCACCCACCTACAAGCTGCTGGTTCTTGTGGTAGACTGCCTCTGTCACTGCAAGTTCCATTTAACTTTATGAGGAACCACAGTAAACTCTATGAAACTCTCTAAAGCCCTCTTTAAAAGCCACGCAACCGGGTGGATCCTACCTAATTTTGGGCTGATTTTTGCACGCAAAAGTCAATCCATTTGAGGAGGGTGGGAGGAGAAAGAATTCCCCGAAGTATCTCTTCTGACAAACAGGTTCCCCCCAAAAGTGTCATTTTACTTAGATTTGTCATGCCCTCCCTGCATTTTGAAGTTTTTCTTTTAAATTGGGAGGAGGATGCGCTGCAAGAAGCCTCTGTGAAATGCATCACGTTATACCCACCCCTCAACCCTTCCCCGGTGGCAAAATTTAGCCCAAGATTGTGCAACTGAAACTCCCATCGTTAAAAAAGCTGCAGCGTTGCAAAACTTTGAGTTGGCACTTTGGCCCTTCAAATGTTGTCTATCCCTGTTCTTAGTTGGGGGGGAGCAATTTTCCTTTATCGTACAACAGCCCCGCCATGTGCCCCAGTGATGGATGGGGAGGAATGGATAGAATAAGACTCTTTGGCCCAAGCAAAGCAACTCTAATTCAGTACAAATTTCTGCCACTTTTTGCTCAAAAACGTCTCCAGTTCAGTGCCAGTTTGTAAAGTTAACAGAGCACTTTTTTTGAGGAATTAAAAAAAAAGAACCTCACTTCAAAAAGGTGAAAAAATACACAGCTAGCTACAATCCATCTTGGTTCATTCTAAGTAGAACAATCCTACTGCCCGTGTGAATTAGTACTAAATCATTGCATGCATGCCTTGGGTGCCATTTCACAGATGAGGAAAACTGAGGCACTGCAGGAAATTCCATCAAGCAGTGCCAGCATTTAGCGGTTACATCGGAATTTGAGCATCACCAACCTCCAGGTATTACAGCCTCCTTTTTGTCTCCCTTTTCCTCTTCCCCTGCTGCTCTCTGAAAAGGAACACGACCAAGTCCCAAGGAGTGTGTTACTTAATATATCCCATTGCACCAAGTCAAAACAAAAACTCAGAAGCTCTTTTCAGAGTCACCCGTAATGGCTATAATTCGTCCTTGGACTGCTGCAAACTACAGCTCCCTCCCTTCCTTAAACTAAGCCTGATCTGTCCACCAGAGCTCCCTTTAGGCATTTAGATGTAGAGCTGCGGAGGGCAGAAAGAATGAATGAAAAAGAAAGGCTGGAGCTAGGCAGGCCGCTGTGGGAATGCACCAGGCAGGCAGAGACTGGTAGGGAGGGAGGGAGGGAGGGAGGAAAAGAGGGGAGAAGGAAGGAAGGAAGGAAGGAAGGAAGGAAGGAAGGAAGGAAGGACGGAAGGAAGGAAGGAAGGAAGGAAGGAAGGAAAAGAGGGGACAAGGAAGGAAGGAAGGGAGGGAGGGAGGGAGGAAAAGAGGGGAGAAGGAAGGAAGGAAGGAAGGAAGGAAGGAAGGAAGGAAGGAAGGAAGGAAGGAAGGAAGGAAGGAAAAGAGGGGACAAGGAAGGAAGGAAGGGAGGGAGGGAGGGAGGAAAAGAGGGGAGAAGGAAGGAAGGAAGGAAGGAAGGAAGGAAGGAAGGAAGGAAGGAAGGAAGGAAAAGAGGGGACAAGGAAGGAAGGAAGGGAGGGAGGGAGGGAGGAAAAGAGGGGAGAAGGAAGGAAGGAAGGAAGGAAGGAAGGAAGGAAGGAAGGAAGGAAGGAAGGAAGGAAGGAAGGAAAAGAGGGGAGAAGGAAGGAAGGAAGGAAGGAAGGAAGGAAGGAAGGAAGGAAGGAAGGAAGGAAGGAAGGAAGGAAAAGAGGGGACAAGGAAGGAAGGAAGGAAGGAAGGGAGGGAGGGAGGGAGGGAGGGAGGGAGGGAGGGAGGGAGGAAAAGAGTGGAGAAGGAAGGAAGGAAGGAAGGAAGGAAGGAAGGAAGGAAGGAAGGAAGGAAGGAAGGAAGGAAGGAAGGAAGGAAGGAAAAGAGGGGACAAGGAAGGAAGGGAGGGAGGGAGGGTGGGAGGGAGGGAGGAAAAGAGTGGAGAAGGAAGGAGGATGGGAGAAGGGAGGGAGGAAGGAGTACACAGAGGCATGTGGCAAGATAATACATGATTCCATCAGAGATTTTGGTTTGCCCACTTTCCAATCTGTTTTCAGCAAAAAAGGGAGCACAGAAGACAACAAAGGAAACAACTGTTCTGGTGACCCCAGACCCCACAAGCACTTGGCTCCAGAGGAAGCTCAGGCATGAGAAATCAAGAGCACACGCAGGGTGTTACTCTGTAAGCAACGAACGATGGAAGCCCGGATTCAAAGGAGCAGGAAAAGACTGGGAACAGGAGCCTGAAACACCAGTTTCTTTCCTATGAAAAATGCACCTTCCTTAAAGCTGGGGACAAACATCTCAAACCCACAGAGGAATCTGTTGAGATTAGCCTCTGTTTCATCGTGCTGCTCTCTGGGTTCTTCCCAACTAGCATTTGTTCCTCCAGGAGGAAGGAGAGAACCGTCACAGTTGTGAAGCAGAATATAGATTTCAGGAAAATAAAAATAGGACACTTGAAGCAGAGGATGGAGAAGGAGGAAAAGATTCTCGGCTCTCCTATAAAAACGAGCTGCCAGTCAAAACCTCAAGGAAAATCCGGAGGATTCAACCCCCAAGGCCAAAAATGGTTGGCGCACATCACCACATCGGGCGAATGGCCAGTGCTGTTGCCTTACACATATAGGAATCTGAGTTACGAGCAAAGTCCCCACCATTAAGATAAAAACTTGAAGTCTCCAAGTCAAGCTTGACTCAGGGAAATTATAGGGGCCAATCCGTGTAGTTTTCCTGGCAGTATTATGGAAGTGGCTTTCCACTGCTTCCTATAGGGTGTCTAGACTACATCCCTTGTATTTCCTGGTGGTCCTCCATCCAAGTACTATCCAGGCCCAATCCGGCTTAGCTTCTAGCCCAGGAAAGATCAGCCAGATGCTGCCACCTGCTGAGTCCACAAAAAGGATCCTGTGTGCAAAGGTTGCACCCAGGTTGCAAGTTTGGGGAAGTTAGGGAGGAGGAGGACAACAGATAAGTTGCGTCAGGCCTGCTTGGCTGGGCAGGGCAAGGACACCAGAGTAGGGTCTGGACACCTGTGCCTGTGTGTCCGAGACGTGACCCATCTCAAAGCTTCACGCTGCCTCCCAACTGCAAGGCTTCACACCCTCCTCTCTGACTGCTCACAGCTGTCTTCCAGCCTCCTCTAACTCCCCAAATGCCACACTGGCATGGTTTCGGATTGGCTGGCAATCCTGAATGCTGTCATTCTAGCATATCTGGAGGCTACCCCAGCTCAGGAAGGCTACCTTAGTAGGCTGAGCCAAGCTCCAGATCTTAGCATCTGCATGACCTCCCTGGCAGCACGACCACCTTTTCTGTTTCTGTCCTGGCACCTGCTAGCAATATCATTGATTTTGGGCTCTATCACCATTCCACCGAGAAGAAGTTTCCCCATTCAGAAGCGCTAATGTGCTGCAAGGTGCCAAAGGGTTCAGATGCAACTCTGGGCACCATCTACTCTCTTGTTGTGTAAACGCAATTCTCAAGTCAAGGGAGTTCAGTGCTCGCTGCAACATCTGGAGGAAAATGGACAGAGAAGGTGGCTGCTCCCTAATCCAGCTAAGCCAAGTGGGTCATTCACTCTCTGGCTAGGTTCACACAAGATGCTAGCTTAGGCTCAAATGAGGATGGGCAATCTGGCTCTGCCTGTGGTAGGAATCCAGCTGTGGGTGCAGCCTGTTGTGTGAAGGAGACCTTCACAGTAAGCCATCATCACACTAGTCTGGGTACTAAACATTGCAGAGTCATTCTCTTTCCTTAACCTGGTTTCAGGCTCTCGTGTTCGGCTTTGTTGTCCTCTCTTTGCACGCAGGCACCCACAAAGAAGGGGTCTCCATGTTTAGTGGCACTCTACTATAAATGATGATCTTCTGGGCAGCAATAATAAAGGACATCTATTGCTTTCACGACCAACTAGCTGGAATTCTGAGGGCTGTCATTTAATGTATGTGGAGGTCACCAAGTTGGAGAAAGTGTTTTAAAGACAGATATTACTAGGAAAAAGTTGCTTATCTGTTTTCAGCATCACAGACACCTCTTACATTAAAAGAGTGTTTCTCAACCTTGGCCGCTTGAAGATGGGTGGACTTCAACTCCCAGAATTCCCCAGCCATGCTGGGAATTGCTCCCAATTCTGGGAGTTGAAGTCCACCCATCTTCAAGCGGCCAAGGTTGAGAAACACTGCATTAAAATAACAAGCAGATCTACTAAAACCAGCTTATATGGGAGAGATTTCAGCAGCACACAAAACCAAGTTCCTTTTCCAATCATCTATGGAGGGCATTTTTTGCAAAAATAACTGTGTATATGTTTGTCTGCTCCAGTTTTTTGCCCTAAAAAAAGATCTGCAAAACAGCTTGCAGTAAAATGGAAACCATTAAATCCTGAACGTTCACCTATTTGTTTGCTGACACAGTCCTAGTGTTCCCTGAATGATGAATTACCATTCTGTGCACATTTATGTTCAATGGAATTTGCCCATTAGATGTGTTTTAAGATTGTAGGCATTTTGGCAATATAGAGAAAAGTTACTAGATTTGATTGTATCTAGGCCACATGCAGTCCCTGCTAATGGGAAGTGTAGCATCAATCAAATGTGGAACATTTTGGCCAGTAAGTCACAGGTAAGAAAAGCCCATTTTTATGCAGTGCACGCTCACGCTACTTTACACAATCTAAAATCACTAATCTGGAGTCTATCTTGCAAGCCAAAGTACTGCCGCTTATATCCCACTACAGGCAGTCCTCATTCAGTGACCACAATTGGGATTGGCAACTCAGTCGTTAAGCAAAGCAGTAACTAAGTTAAAATGTGACTGTACTTATGATCGTACTTCATCTTACCTTTGCTTTACAGACCTGCGAAGGTCATAAATGTGAGGATTGGTCGTAAAGTTACTTTTTCCTCACTGTCGTAACTGCGAATGGTCACTAAATGAGGCAATCGTTAAATGAGGACCATCTAGAACTTGGAAGTACATACAGTTTTCTGACACACACATACACACAGGATGCTATGAAGGTATAGATATGACAGTTTATCCTTTGTTGATTTACAAATAGTATGTGATATGGTGAATAGGTTTGAATGGAATTGGAAAGTTTTGTGTGAATATTAGAGTTGAGCTTCAGTTGCTGAATGCAGTAAGAATAGGACATGATGGAAGTAAAGCATGAATGGAAATCAATGGAATGTTTAGGAAGTGGTTCAGCACTGAGCTGGGAGTTAAGCCAAGAATATGATATTTTCCCTTGACTGCTTAATTTATTGACAGATAAATATGTAAAGAGTGTTTAGAGGTATGTTGGCTGGTGAAGTCAAATATGCAGATGATGGCATATTGTTGGCTAAGAACCCAGATGATTTGCAACGAATGTTAGATAGATTGTATGATGCAACAAGGAGAATGGATCTAGAAATTAATATATTAAAGACCAAGGCAGCTGTGTTTGATAGGAAAAATGGAGTGGCCAATTGCAACTTTTTCAGAAGAGCAAAAAAAGAAAAAAGATTTCTTGGTAGAATGTTTTCTAATGCAAAATTCTAAGACATACACATACCGATAGAAGGGTGGTCAATAGTATGTGATATGGAATAAATGTTTGTAGAAAGAAGCAAAAATGGTTATAAGAGCATGCTTCTGCCCAGTTTGTTATCTGCAAGTGAGAATGGGGTAACTTAGGAGAAACATAAAAGTAAGTGGAATGCAAGTGAAAATAGGGTATTTATGAAATGGTCAAGAAAGGGCACTCAACGAATGTGAGTTGAGATGGTTTGATTATAAAGAGAGGAATGACTGGGCACATACTGTATCACACTTATTTATTTGAAGGAAGAGTCATGAGTCAAGAGAAAGGAGTAGATTAAGAACTGATGAGATCTTCAAAAAGAGAAAGAAATTTAAAGAACAAAAGGCAAAGAATGAAGCAGTGTAGGGATGTGAAGGATGCAAGGATGGTTTGTAAGGAGGGACAGATGTGGAGAAATACAGCAGATGACACTAATACTTATATTTCCTTTTCTTTTCTTATTGCATGCCTTTAATTTCCATGCCTTACCATTCCTATGCTTTGCTTATCTCGAAAAAGAATTATGTGATGAGTACAGTATATACAGATGATTCTACTAATTATATTTTTATCCCATTGTTTTTCCAAGGAGGTTAGGACAATGTTCCCCCAATTATTTTTGGTGGGCATCTTCCCCATGGAGGAGAGAGACAATGATCAACCCAAAGCCACACATGATTGTGTGAAGTTTAGTCTCCTGATTCTAGTCCGGTGTTCTAACCATTTCTCCATCCTGTCTCTCTCTGCATAAACCTAAAGCAAGTCCAGCTTGGTTTGAGCAAGTCCAGCTTGGTTTGTACTTGGATGGGACATATCTAGGAAATCCTAGGGTTGTAGACTAGACAGGAAGGTGAAAATCAACCCTAGAAAAAGACATGGACAAAGCGCTTCCATACTGTTGCCCAGAAAACCACACGGATGTGTCCATGAAGTCACACGGATGTGTCTATGAAGTCAACTGAAGCTCAGTTTGAGGGAACTCCATCTACAGGACACCATTTATGGATGTATTTATTTTATTTAAATAACTTATATGGCTACCCATCTCACAGCAGTGACTCTGGGTGGCATACAACAATTAAAAAAAACAGCCACCGACACTGAGGTAATCAATACATCCCAATCCTAAAAAACCCATCACAGCAGCGCTCACCTAATCTCCTGGCCCAAACAGCCAGCCTCTCGTTGGTTCAGGTCCAACCGGATCTACTCACCTTGGTTGAGTTTGAAAAACTAAGCAGGATGAAACTTAGCTAGGAGCTGCGTAAGAAACCAGTAGCAATTCCTGTGTAGTAGGCTAGACTGGGAAGCCCGAACACTACCTCCAAAGGACAGAACGGTAAATCATTTCTATTATGTAAGACACCAAGTGTCAGAGTCTGCTACTTATTCCTAACACATAGTAAATCCTCAAGAAACAGGTAGCTCCAGGAAAGATTTCTTTATTAGGATAAGCATACAGCATCAAAGTTGTTGAGACTGAAATCAGAATAGAAACTCATCCTCCTTAAAAACTCAATCTCCCCCCCTTTGCAGTCTTTTGATTCCCGCTTCCGAACTTCGCGCCTATTTCCATTCTCACACTTACTCCTGGCCTTGCAGATGTTATTGTTAAGATAAGTGCATTCCTCTCCTCCTCCCTTCTTTCTCATGGCAGATCAAGCAAGCGGTTAATTAAAACATTCTTTGCATTAACTCTTGGCACAACAACCCTTTAAGCCCCTCAACGTTTTATATAAATGAATAAAGCAGATATGAGTAATAAAAGCATAGTCATACAAATCAAAAGCATAGTGATAACAATCTAATAATAAGGTCTTGCGCAGATCCTGACACCAAGAGTCTCTAGACGGCAACAGGGTAGAAATGGAGACAATAAATACTGCTGCCAAGAAAATGACATGGATGTATCTATGAAGTCACCAGCAGTCCTGTCTATCTTTTTTGGCAAAGCCTATGACAGAGGAACGGTTGGTGAAGATGACCGAGCTCTTTGAAATGGCCAAACTGACTTGTTTGATTACAGAAAAGACAACAGGAACATTTATTGGTGACTGGAAACCCCTTATGGACTTTTTGCATAAAAAAGAAAAAAAATGAACAATTTCTGGTTTTGATGATTAGATAGGATAGATGATAGAAAGAAGAGAGTCATGATGTTACTTTAGAGAGAGAGGTCAATTTATAATTGTACTTATAACTTCTGTAAAGAAGATCAGAAGCCACTTCGTTATATCTTTTTTCTTTCTTTTCTATTTTTCTGCTACTTTTTTTTTGCACCTTCAGTTTTTTTTATTTTTCCTTTTCCTTTTTCGCTCTATTTTAGTTTGCATTATTAGTCTTATTCTTGTGTTTAACATTTTCAATTAAAAAAAGAAGAAGTCTTTATCTTTTTAAAGCCTTTTATTGTCATGAAGAAAGGTCACAGGGTTTAAGATTGTCTTTTCAGTGGAAGTTTTTAAGAGAAGCTGGATCACCTCTACAGCCACAATAATCCAGCACTGAACACGGGGTTGTATGAAAGGACCTTCAAGTCCCTTCCTATTCTAAAATTCTTTCATTTAAATCAGGAGCAACCAAGCATCTGATGCCCTTGTGGGAAGCAAATTTAAACAGGGGCCAGGAAGCGTTATCGGCAGAATTTCTAACTTTCCTTAAATTGCTTATTTTAGCCTGGACATGAAACTCGCAAATAGATCTACCCAATTCTTTGCAGCTTTCACTTAAATTTTTAAACCAGCTGTCCCTAAATAAATAAAACTGGAAGCCACTTTTTAAGAGCACGGGTCCAATAAATTCTATTGTTTATGCCTCTAAGCTTAACTAAAAAGGTAGGATTTAAAATGATTGAATGGATAAAGAAATACAACAAGCACGTGCAGAATTGTTCTCTTCCCTTCACGCACCTCTCCTGAGTCCTGCTCCCCTCACCTGAGAAAAGAAACATTGCAGGACGCAGAATCTGGAGTTCTGACATTTAAGTCTTAACTCCTTTCCAAGACAGACTGTTTGTTCTGTGACCTTCAGAAGACGCTGCATTCTATCAGCTTCTCTTTGTAAAACGAACGAAGAATTGAACTTGCAATTCACAGAATACCTGGGTTTCACAGAATACACTGCCTTTTCTACAGTAAAGAAGAGCTGCTGAGTGATTCTTCTTTGCTTTTGCAAGGGAAGGGACACTCTAGGGCAGTGTTTCTCAACCTTGGGAACTTTAAGAAGTGTGGACTTCAACTCCCAGAATTCCCCAGCCAGCCATGCTGGCTGGGGAATTCTGGGAGTTGAAGTCCACACTTCTTAAAGTTCCCAAGGTTGAGAAACATCACTCTAGGGATTTTCAAGGGCCATGCAATACACACATTAATGCCCTAATCGTGTTTGCCCTGAGGAATAAATGGAGGCATTGGACACGTTCCTTCCATCCACGAAAGCTTTGTTCCTCACTAACTCCGCATCATTCTTCCTGGGAGAATGGATGGAACATCTGCAACAGCTGGTTATCCCTAAGCTCACAATGGTGTCATAAAAGTTATATATTAAAAAAAAAAATCCTTTGATAAGAACCTTCTGAATGGAACCTTTGTCAGCTCCTAACGTGGCAGAACGTCACCACAAGGTGGTGGGGGCACCGTGGACTCTGTAGATGATTTCCTGCTGGATCCATAAATACCCAAACTATATATCAGAAGCCTATTCGCTCATGTATGCATTCGGTTAGGTTCCCCTACCCCCAGCCCTTTTCCTTCCAAAAGAAAATCTAACCCAGCAAATACAAATGTGTAAGCACCAATATTTAAACATGTAAATATGCAAATACAATCATATTTATAACAGAAAAAGACACGGTCATAGAACAATGATCCAGCCATAATACTGCTACAGCTTTGTCTCTTCTCCCCCTGTAACATTTCAATATCATGCCTTAAGGAACAGGGGGAGACTCACAGCGTACGATGAAGTACCCAATTCATAAGCGTCCAAATTGATCACTCCAAACCCTACAGACGCTGCGTCAACTATCAAAGGGAAGAAAGAAAAACCTGAGTGCATAAAAATAAAAGAAATCAAAATGAACATGAATTTGTGTGAGTCCAAAGTTCCCTCACTCACGCAAGTTTCCCTTTTGCATCTCTGCATGGTATATTCTTAAAGTAGCTTTATTTCCTTCACTTACAAGGACGTGAAGAAACTGGGCAATGCACGCACCATTCTGCTGGGTTTCTGCATCTGGTGCATTTTGATCAATCGGGTTTTTCAAAAGGGGCAATTATGTGCAGTGCAATTGAAGGAAGAATCACAGTGCATCTGAAGCAAGCTGTTCCAACCTTAACCAAACAGGCACCAGCTTAACATGACTTGAACAACCTCAGAACATCACTAATACAGTATATTGGAATAGCTCATTCTGAGCTCAGACAGTTCAAATTCAAAACGTTTCACACAGTAAAAGCGAAATGTGCCTTAGCTAATGAAGTCATCACTCAACAATATAGCTCATGTTCCATTGCAGATGCTTCCGGCTTCAATTTCCAGGCATCTTCAAGCAAGACCGGGGAGCGGGGCGGGGGGGACAAGACCCTTTTTGATGTTCTGGAGAACTCCACAAGCTATTGCTGACAACGCCAAGCCAAACAGAACAATCCTTCGGCTCAAGTTAAGCTGCCTTTCTTCAGAACCAAGAGGACGAGAATCTTGGTTTATTTTTTAAGGCAGCTGACTATACCTCATTGGCACGCTGGGGGGGGGGGAATTCTGGGAGTTGAAGTCCTCTCACCTTAAAGTTGCTGAGGTTAAGAAACACTGAGCTAAACCCATGTTCTTTCTTTATCTAGGGGAGATGAGTTTCACCATATTTCCAAATTTCCAAGTACAGAAAAAAGGGGTGGTGGGTTTGGAAAAAGCGTGAAGCTCACGTTCCCGGACTTTGCTGGGCAATCAGCTGATCAAGACCATGTTTGTAAATTATGGGAAGCCTAACGATCCACCATTTGCTTACGATGCAAGTGGGTTTTTCATCTCCAAACTGTGAGCACGCACACATGCATGCTTTCTGTCTAGCTTCAACGTAACAGGGGGGAAAAAATCGCAAAAGAGGCAAAAGAAAAAAATACAAAGAATTGCTTATCATACTAAGAAGAAACAATTCTATTGATCGATTTTTCCATGTCCACTTCATCTACAGAAAGGCAGTTCAAACACATCATCAGTCTAAGACTGTAAATCCCAAATGATACCGTCTTTCCACTCACAGAATAATTTTTTTTTTTGGCTCCACACCATAATCGATAGCTCTTCACATCTTGATGGCATTCAGGAAGGCCTTAAAGACCTAGCTGTTCTCCCAAGCCTTGGGGAAGGGTACATGCGACCCCCCCCAACTTCATTAGAGCAATTGAGATTTCTTTGTTTTGGTGTTGATGTTGTCCACACTGCCACTGTGTTATTCCTCTTACTGTATTTTTTATTTACGTTATTGTACCTATATTCTATTTTGTACTGCCAGCCATCCAGAATCATTCAGGAGTCAGGCGGTGCCAAAATTTAAATAAATAAAGTTCCTAGCGCCTATGTCAAATCGCTTTCAAATCTTCAGATGCAATTACTTTTTCCGAAACTAGATTAACAAACATATAAAGATGGAACCAAAATGCAATCGAAGTACGGCAGGCCCATGTTGTATGCATAAATGCTTCCTCTATCATTTGACATTTCTGGCACAAGGAAGCGGACTGCCCTTTTTAAACATTCTCCAAGGTGTCCAATAAACATTTAAAAAAAAAAATTCCTCCAAATCACAGCCAGCCGTCTGGAGTTTCTTGGAACCATACTGGGGCTCCGGAGATTAGAAATGGCACATGGATTTGCCTCTGAGTACAATCTCCCTCTGTGTTACTCAGACGCCGGAGGAGGGTGCTGCATTATAGGACACAGAGCCTGTTTGCGCCCAGGGAACGTTGTGGCATGAAACATCCAGGTCCGTTCCCCAGATTTTATTCCCTCTTCAGAGCAGCTAGAAGATGAATGTGCCTATAGCCCTGTAAGCCAACATGGGGCTAAATTTAGTGCACATCCTGGTGAGAAAAATACATCTTTGGGTGAAAGAAGCAAGTTTTTAGAGGCCTGGGACGAATGGGGTGGCCTTAATAAAACTGAAATATAATGGAATGTGCAACACCCTTGAAACTGGTGGGAAATAGGCTGGCTGTAAAAAGCCTTATCGCAAACATCCCCTCGTACCAAGGCATTTGTCTTGGAGGAGGATGTGCTCTTCCTGGCATTTGGCACCTTGAAGTAATTTGTTTCTTCTTCTCTGTGACGCTGTTGGTTTCCTTGTAGATAGCTGATAACAGAGGGGCAGAAAGTAACTTGAGAAGTATTGCTTATTTAGGTACGCCTGCATCGTCACAGGAATATATATGAGTATGCATTCTTTTTCCCTTCCCCTTCTTGTAGGAGTGTATAAACATCATTTATTTATTTATTTATATTTATTTATTCAATTTATATAGCTGCCCATCTCAGACCAGTGACTCTGGGCGGCTAACAACAATAAAAACAATCAACATTAAAAACAGTACAAAAATTGAATATAATATAAACGCAGCCAAGAGACGGTCGGTATCAGCACAACCATGAAACGGGGCCCTTCGCACACTCGGGGCCCCAGGCCCGGGTGTAAAGCCAGGTCTTCAAGGCCTTCCGAAAAGCCGAAAGGGTGGGGGCCATCCTAATCTCGGGAGGGGGGGTGTTCCAGAGGGCAGGCGCCACAGCAGAAGAGGCACGTCTCCTGGTCCCTGCCAGCCGACATTCCTTGGCTGACAGGAGCCGGAGCACGCCCAGCCTGCCAGACTGGATTGGACGGGTAGAAACAACTGGGGAAAGACAGTCCTTAAGGTAACCCGGTCCCAAGCCATGAAGGGCTTTATAGGTGACGACCAGCACCTTGAATTGCACACTGGCAACCAAAGCAGTGGCGCTACATGTGCCAAGTTGCTGACACTATTTACAACCCGGGCAGCTGCATTCTGTACCAGCTGAAGCTTCCCAATGCTCTTCAAGGGCAGCCCCACGTAGAGCGCGTTGCAATAGTCCATTTTGCCTGTAGGGAAGTGTCTCCCACTAATCTTTGGTGGGTCCCCTCCAGTGCGCATTGTCTAATAAACCCTGCAGTGAAGCCTTGATTATTTTGCATTTGGGTCCTGCCTTTTGATTCCACAGAAACTGGTACCAGGAGTGGGTTTATCCCTTTTTGTAGGGGATCCATAGTGCCCAGCATTCACACGCAGTTGCCCAAGCCAAATGCTGACCCAAAGTATGCCAGCTTAGCCTGGGGACATGCCATGCTTATTGCCAATGCACTGCATCCTACATTCCCCCACAGCACACTTGGTGCCTTACGGATACATCAATCATGTTGTTTAGCAGACCGTGTGAGTAGCGCAACCAGCAATCTTGAATGGAGAGCAGAAGCCGACAGGCCCAACTTAGAAACCCCATTTGGACACAGAATGGAAGATGCTGTGATGGAATGGACTTATGAAGGCCAGGCTCAGGGAGATAAGTGTGTTCTTAGCCCCCAACAGGAGCGTGGGAAGTTCAAGGAGGTGAGGCTGGCACCTCCCTAAGGAATTCAGGGTGTTGTGGCAGGCTGGCTTGGGAACTTGGGTTCAGTCTGGTGAGATTCTGTCTTGAGGGGGAAGCTAATAAATGCAACGGAACTGTATTTGCATTGTCTCGTGGAGTTCTTTGGGCTGAACCTGACAGATGCTGACTTTATTCATACCTCCCCTTCCTATAAGGAGCTGCATTTATAATACGTTCTCTCTCTACTGCTGAAGGCAGAGGGGTTTTGTATCCTTCTGCTCCTTCTGGATGTGAAGTATCGAAACACACAACACAGTAGGCAGCTTCTACGGAGCTGCTGTGAAAACACAACGCAGATTATTCCACCGGATGCCTGGATAAGAAAGACGCTCGTTGGAGTTTAACAGAACCTTACAAAGGTGCGACTTATCTTTGATCATAAAGAAAGATACTGTATTTCTCACATTTGCACGCCACTATAATCATAGATTCCCAGGGGTGGAGAATATAAACATTGAAACAGAATAAAAACAAGACAAGAAAACATTCACTATAATAAGTAACTAAATTCCTAAACCAGTGATTCTCAACCTTGGCCGCTTTAAGCTGTGTGGACTTCAACTCCCAGAATTCCCCAGCCAGCATGGCTGGCTGGGGAATTCTGGGAGTTGAAGTCCACACAGCTTAAAGCGGCCAAGGTTGAGAAACACTGCCCTAATCCCAGGTACCTGCTTCTGTTTCCCAAAAGTTCTCCAAAATAGTCTTACTAGCTTTCTGAAAACCATCAAGGTAGCCCTAACCCATCAACACGTTCCATAGGACAAAGGCCATAATCAAAACTCTCTCCTTCCAGGTCTTGCTTCCCTCCCTTCCGCTCCCTAGTAAGATTTTGGTCCAGCGGTGCCACATTCGTCCTTAACTACCCAACCTACCTCAAAAAGCTGTTGCAATGTTCAAATGGGAAAGAGAATTCAGATGAAACAGACTGTCTTCTTCCACGCATGGCTGAGTCCGCCTTGCCTGCAAGCCTAACATGGAGATGGCTAATTCGTGTGTGTCTTCAGCAAACCCAGTTGATGTTGTTACGGTCCTCGATAGTTCAAGGGTGTTGCGTGAACCCAAGCAATGGGGTTCGCTGAACAAATCCTGATTCAGTTCCTTGTGGGTGGGGATATGTTGTGTGAATGCAAACAAAGGAAGGAAATTCCACAGAAGCGGGGTTTCAGCTGTGAAGCAAGTAGCTAATGATATGAGTTGTCTGGCAATATAAAAGATTTGCTTGCAAGGTGATAAACTTCTCTTCATGGGTGATATTCAGGCAGATGCTATCTGTTAGAGAAACTGTGGCAGAGGAATTTGATTAGCCACCCTCCATGATCCCCCCCCGACACCTTTATGATCCTCGGCCACAAGTTGACAGATTTGCTTGTGCAAATGTGCTCCATGTCCAGAGTAAAATCTATGAGCCCAGCTTCTAGCCCAGCTTAATGGAACACAAATCTATGCGTTAAAAGCTTGCCAAAGAAGATCGGAGAAATCCGAGAGGAGAAACCTTCCCCATCTCCTATTTGCTGATCGACAAAGGTGCACTTTCTAAAATTAACTTTGAAAGGATAAGAGCCATCAAGCTGAGGCTGCAGACAAATGAAACATTTAAAACAAAGGCACAGAAATTTGCTTCATCCATGCGGGGGGCCGGCTTCTTCCTGCCTTCACAGATGCACAAACTCGCAAATCAAATACTCGGATATCCATGGTTTCTTTTATTCTCAGTTACTGCGTTTATTCCGCTAAAAGCTTGTCCTTCCCTTTGTTTATTGAACTGTTCCAAAAATGGACACCGAGGAAGGGGCGATGTCACAAAAATCAGCCAGTTGGTCCTAGCCAAAGCTTCGTTTCACCACTACAGCAGATCTCTTTGGATTCAAACTTCAATCATTGGAATGCTGGTCTTCAAGTCTCTAAAGTAGTGTTTTTCAGACTTGGCCACTTTAAGATGTGTGGACTTCAATTCCCAGAATTCCCCAGCCAACATGGCTGGCTGGGGAATTCTGGGAGTTGAAGTCCACACATCTTAAAGTGGCCAAGTCTGAAAAACACTGCTCTAAAAGGCCATCACAGAAGAGGGCAAACCTGTGATCTTTGGTGCTGCTGGTGGTGATATTATGGGGAAGAATATATACCACCATTAGGAGAAATATTTTAACCAGCAGAAGACTTCACTGATCAAATCAATTAGGGGTTATGCATTCTCCAGAGCAAGAAGTGGAAACGGAGAGGCAGAGCAGTGGAAATGCTCCAGTTTTACAATCCCTGCCTTGGATGGGGCCGGATAATCTTTTTATTTATCTGCCGTCGAAAATCCTCTGCTGCATCTTCTAAAGGAAGCTGCAGACAGTCAGATCCCCCCTTTTCCCTTCCAAATTGGATTTAGAGCTTCCTACATGATAATACTTGCTTAATCCATCAGTTTCCTCGTCATGCCGTGCTTTTTCATACTTAAATATGTTGCCTTTGGCAGGAAATTTAAGTCCTGGGGTCTGGTTTCTTCCTCCACATGACCCTGCAGGAAGAACAGCCAGCCCCTTCTGTCACACTGGGAATGAGCAAGGCCAGTCACTGCACAGATTCTGAATGACTGTAGCAACACGGATGCTAATTTATTTATTTTTTAAGCCTTAAGAGTAGGAAAGAAAAGCAATACAGATTCCATTTTGCTGGTCAGATTCCAAAACGAGTAAGGCAAAGAGGCAGCTATTAATCGTTTATGCCTGCTTAATAATATTATTCTGCTTCTGCAGAGCATGTTTCTTTCTTCTCCATCACAACACGACTTATGTCATGTTGGATGACAATCGCAAGCCAAAATGCCTGGTTTATTGGCCAGAAATAGATTGCTTGCTCATACAGTTGAGTCAACCTGGACCTGTCTGGCTCCTCCCACCAGTGGGCGTGACTAAATTAACCCAGCGAAAAAGCCACTTCGTTATTTCTGAATCTTCCTCATTTGCTGTTCTTGGTTCGTTGGGCAAGCCACAGTTAGGATCCGGGTTCCGATGGAAAGGAAGTTTTGATTTTTCTTGTTCATTCTCGATTAATTCAGCTAATCAAGCTGTTGGGCAACAGAGATATCACACTAGAACTTCATCAGCAATCAGCCAAATTCTCTGCAAGGACTGAACAAAAATAGGTTGTTGCTTCCAAGTCAACACAGAAAGCTTGTTAGAAGGACAACCTGGTCTTCGTTAGTGGAGAAACTACAGGAGAAACCGACAATGCATGTGCGCATGGAGAATTAACCATTTTGGAAAACAGAAACTTGATTGAGAGATTCCTTCATTCCCCAGCATCAAAAGGTTTCAGGCTATCACAGGTCTCAAGAAACACTATGGGTTTTTAACACATTACAATTGTGCATTGATAAGGTTATTGTAAAATGTCCCCTGTGCAAACTACATCTTCTGCATAACCAACCTGTCTCCCCCCTCCCAATTTAAATCCAACATCTGGTAAACCACTCCATGCGCCTGATGAAGTGAACTGCAGCTCGTGAAAGATGGTGCTTTTTAATAAAATGGGTTAGTCGGAAAACCAAATTTCTGATATTTGACTGTCATAGACTAACATGGATTTCCCTTTACAACCGTTCAGTCCAAATCTCTGCCAAAATCTGTCACAGAAAGTTGGTGTGAAGAAAATAAACATCCTTGGGATACGGGCAAGTGACGTTTTTGGTGGTTTGGCCAAAGCTTCTCCAAGTATCCTTCTGAAAGCCACACCAAGGCATATTTCTTAACTGATTAACTGACAGAAGGGGAATTATTAATATATGGAGAATGGTTCTGTTTTCTGTGTTTAATTAATTTAATATTTCAGTGAATTTGGACAATAAACTGGGTTTTTGTTTTGGCTCCACCTACTCCTTTGTCCTGGCCATATTTGTTTTAATGAAACCCACTGTAAGGTGGGCTTCGGCCTCAAAAGCTGCATGTCCCTAGGCTAGAGGGGCAAGCAAGGTTAGCGCATCATGCTCAGCCACAATTTCATCACAGTGTATTGAATGAACCACAGTTATCTGAGTGCAGACAGCACATCAATCATAAACTATGGTTGAAAACCACAGGAAGTGGGTTTGGACAGCACAGGACCAAACCAACCACGTTCCAGCTTAATGCAATATGCGAACCCAGTCAATCTGACTTGATTTAAAGCAGCTTCTTTAGAGGAACCCAACTATTGTTCATCCAAATGTTGTACTTTAATCTCAAGTTACCTCCATGACAGTAATGGGCAAATCTTCTAGACCTGAGGCAAGCAGCCTGGGGACTAAGACACCCACAAACACTTGTGCTGGACAAGATGTCCACAGCTACATGGAAGATGATACTGAAACTGGAGGACATGCCCAATGAAGATAAGCTGAAAGCACTTGGGTTGTTCAAGGGAAAAGTAGATTGAGGGAGACATGATCATTCAGGTCCATAAAGAGAGGCTAATGGATCATTGAACAAATCAACCCTGAGTTCTCACTTGAGACACAAATGACCGGGCTCAAATTATCCTACTTCAGACACCTTATGCAACTCTGGAGAAGGCTCTAATGCTGGGAAAGGTGGAAGGAAAGAGAAGAAGAGGATGACCAGCAGGAAGGGAGATGAAGTCAGTTACAGGGGTGATGGACACACTGATAGAAGACCTGGAAGACCAGGTTAGGGGCAGGTCATCATGGAGAAAATCTATGTGGTCACTAAGAGTTGACAACAACTTGATAGCACATAATCTATCTATCTATCTATCTATCTATCACAGGGAATATGATCAGAACTCCTTTTCACAGCCATAGAAACTAGAACCAGAAATAACAGGTTATAAGTTGCAGCTACCTAGATTTCATTTAAACGTAAGGAAAAGTTTCTTTCTGATAAGAACAGTGGAATAGTCTACCTGTGAAGGTTGTGGGTTCTCCATCTTTGGAAGTTTGTAAGAAGAGGTTGCACAGCCACCTCCCAAGGAAGATTTAATTGGTTTTGCAAAGGGTTGCACTAGATGATCCTTGGGATCCCTTCCAACTCTAAAATTCTATGGTTCACAATTCCAGGTAAATACTCAATTCACGTGCATGCACTCCTGTCTTCCTTAAAGGCCTGTGTGGATTTTTTTCCTCCAAACATTCATCAGCTAATTGCACTCAATGCAAAAATATCAGGGAGGCTCTTCTGACCTTAACTGCTGAAAATTAACAATACCTGCCACTTTGAGGAGGGAAAACATGAAAATTGTAAAGCAAGCTCTAAAATAGGTGCCTCGAGAAAGGCAGGAGGGAGAGAACAAGGCAGGAAGCTGGGTAGCAATGACAATGCAAGAGAAAGTGGTGTGTGTGTGTGTGTGTGTGTGAGAGAGAGAGAGAGAGAGAGAGAGAGAGACATTGCACCCCCTGAAGCCTAAGACCAAGGGCAGGGATGGGAAACTACAACTTCCAGCATCCTTCACCGCTGGCTGAAGCTGCAGGGAGTTTAATTTCAGCCACATTCGGGAGACTGTAGGTTTCCCAGCCCGAATCCAATAGCTTTTGCTGTCATATCATCATTCAGTAGCTGTTGCTTTTTTTTCCCCAAGACTACTTTAGCTTTCCAGAGCAGAAAAATACCACCAAAGGTGACTTGTTATCATTCTCGCAAACGTGTCACTTTTCAAAACTGTCCATTTTGAATGGTACACGTCTCTCCCTGCCTAAATCCTCAATCGGTTCATCTTTACATCGAGGGAGGGAGATAGAATCGGTTTTTTAAAAAAGAGTTCCACGGGGCCGATTTGTTAGTGATTTGAAGATAATCTTTTCAGCCTCTTGGATGAGAGCAAAGGCTCGAGAGATGTTGACTGACAGCCAATTCAGTTAGTATGAAAGCAAAAATGAATAAATAAGCAAACAAAATCACTGTATGTTAGAGAGGACATTTGTGGAAGTCACTGATACAAGGAGGACAGCCAGTAACATTTTAAAAAATGTAAAAAGGAAAGGAGTTACATTAGTTGCTGCACCCATCAAAAGTGGCCATCTCAAGTCTTTCCAAAAACATCAATAAAACATTCCGGGCCGCCAACAAGTGTCTGCAGGCCTGAACATTGGGCTTTATTTTTCATAAACCAAACAGAAAGCAAACCAAACACATCCAGCTTTTCTCAAATGTGACCAACCTGAAAGGTTCTCCCTTCATCATCCCGATGCTACGCCCATATTACAGATGGGACTATCAAGGAGAGCAGCAGAAACAAGGGGGAAAAAACATGTCTTCCCTGTGAATAAAATGAGCCACTTTTACAACACAGCTGGATCTTCTCCATCTAAGGGAGCAAGAGGAGAACCAGCACTGCTCCAGCCAAGCGGACCCGTGCTGTAAATATAAAGCAAGCGTCCTTCGGTCCCAAGGCTGCAAAAAAGAACAGCGAAGAATCCCCCGGCTCCAAACGGGACGAGAAAGAGGCATAAGGTTGAAAGCTTGGGCTTGGCATATATCTAGGAGCGATTTCTGTGTCCTCCATCGGGCACACTGATTGTGTAAGCACGACTTCTTGTCTGTAGTACAGCAAACAGGATCGAGTTCAAGAATCGCAGGACTGGATGGGACCCTCAGAGTTCATTTAGTTCAGCCATACCCAGTGTGGGATCTACTGGAGCAGGTTTCCCAACCTTGGCGACCTGAAGATGTGTGGACTTCAACTCCCAGAATTCCCCAGGTCTGGTGGGTCAGTCTCCCTATGGAGATAATGCTGCCCCCCTGCTTTGGTTTCTTTCCTCACTGTAAACCAGTGTTTCTCAACCTTGGCAGCTTGAAGATGTGTGGACTTCAACTCCCAGAATTCCCCAGCCAGCTATGCTGGCTGGGGAATTCTGGGAGTTGAAGTCCACACATCTTCAAATCGTGAAAGTTGAGAAACACTGCACCAGAGCAGTGTTTCTTAAAGTGTGGTCCTAGGACTCCTGGGAATCCCCCAAGACTTTTCGGGGGTCCATGAAATCAAACTGGCTTGCCAGCCTACATTGAAAAATAATATTAAAATCCCATCAAAGAATCACGAGAAGCTGCAGAGGCTGCGAACGCGTCCATTTTAATTTTTAATGCGGTAAATATGGATAAATCTAACCCCTGCAAACCCAAAGCTCTTTTGGAGTCCTCTATAACTTCCAAAAGTGGGAAGAGGAAAAAAAAAGTTTAAGAAACTCTGCACGAGAGTCTCTTTGGCAGATGATGGTGCAGCCTCTGTTCAAAGAACTCCAGCAAAGGGAAACTTGCTATTTCACAAGGCAGGCTGTTCCCCCGGCTTGTACAGTCAAAAAGCTTGTTTTGATGTCTAGCCTAAATCTCCTTTGTCGTTCTACTCTTCTCGTCCTGCCCTTTGGGGCAGTAGAGGATAAATCCTCTCTTCCTTTCTCTTCAGAGCTGTATCTTTGACATGTGTGAACACAGGGTTGAGTTTCTGAAAGAGTCGGGATATATAGCTGTGCCTATCCTGAAGTCAGACACCTCCTCTGCCCAAAACTAAATTAATACGGAGGAATAGCATTCTCGATCCCGGGCAGAGTGGCCTTAACAACAGTTTCAAAGAAATAAGCTGTTTTCCCCCCTCTACTTGTAAGCTGCCTACAGTCTTGCATAGTGAGATGGGCGGCACATAAATTTGACTAATAACAATAAATAAGTAAAGAGATTGAAGGAAATGTAACCATTATCTTCTATATTATTAGTAGTAGTTGTCGTATTACTACCACCAATTCTTTTTTGAAGGAAGGAACTAAATGTGGAACACACACGGCTTATTTAATCATACAACAGCCCTATAAGGTAGGCACACCAGGCCAAGGCCACCCAAATTTTTTGAACTAAATAAAAATGCACACCCATTTCTTTCTAAATTGCCTCCAGTTATTTAAAAACAAACAAACAAACTTTAAAAGCCTCTCTGAAGTCAAGGTTGATTTCATGGAAAGGCCCCCATAGCTCTCCTGGCAACTATTTGGAAGTGATTTGCCACGGCCTCCTTCTGTAACTGGCAATATTTAACTCTGGAAGTCAGAGATGTTTCTTCAGCAGCCAAATAACCTTGGCACATCGTATCGTTTCCTACCCGTTCATCACCTTCAACTCCCTCCAGTTGCAAAATGTAATGCTTTGGTTCCCAAAATTCAAGGCACAGTGGATCCAAGGTGGGGGAGATGGGATGGGGAGGGAAGTAAGGGAGAGAAAAGGGGGAAGCAGGTGAACCACAGAGATGGGGGCCCAGCCCCCTTAAATTTCATCCCTATTTTTTTTCTGGTTAAAGGGTATGACCCAGGCTGGCTCAAACCTTTGACTATCCCCAAGACTTTGGGCTTCTCATAGGCCTGGAGGAATCCTACCTCCCCCCTACCCCGAAAACACAGTGGCAGCTGAAAGTGCAGTGAGCTTAAAACAGCTCCAGATGCCAAAAATGTTGGCATCTGTACGTTTGCTACAGAAATAGCAACCAAGGCAATCAAAACCTTCAATCCAACATGCACACAAACTGATTTACAGCCAGATGAAGAGAATTTAAGATGGGGAGGAGGGAGGAGAGGGATTTCGGAGCAAACCACCCTATTTCTCTGTTCTTGCTCACTGCTCTTCCCCAAAAACTGACAGCGCTTCCAAGCTTCTCCCTCCCCCCAATTCTGGTTTGCTTTGCAGCAAAAGACTTACTCATTATTCCTCCCGCCTCTCAGCTCTGTCACCTTCTAAGGATGGAAAGCAAAAAAAAAAGGGGGGGGGGAGGAGGAATGTCCTTGCTTCCAAGGCCAAGTCAAAATGGATTCTTCCCTCCTCCATGAAAAGGGGCGCCTGTCTGCCCCTCTCCAAGGTTGCATTGCAAGAATGGAGGGACTGTTTGCAACCCAGAAAACAGAACCAGCAGAAAATTTAACAGAGCAAGGGAAGGAGGGAGGGAAGGAGGGGATAAACCACCCCCAGGGTGATGGCAACCATTTTCCCCCCTTGCCAGATCACAGTGGGGAGCAGGTTTGCAGTGGGGGGGGGGGGAGGAGAGGAAGCACACAGCTCTCAGACCTCTTACTCCATTGTGCTTTCTCTCCTTAAAATACAACAACGAGCATTTTAACTTTAGTCAGCAGCTAATCACAGGCCATGGTTTTCCAAGAGACTTCACAAGGCACTGGGGTCCTCCCTGTAACTTATCTGCTGCCCCCCACCCCTCCCCATTTCTCGGAAGGTTTACTAGAAAGAATACGCCACCCTAGCAGCCCTTCCAAGTTATGTCACCTAGGCAGGCCCCAGAAGTTTGCCAATGTCTCCAATTCTCAGAATGGAATATTCTCCTAGGCACAAACCAGCCCTTTTGGGAGAAAAAAAAAAGGATGACAAAGATGAAGTGCTGGGAAATTAGGTTTTGTTAATTGCTAGTCAACCCTCACTCCTGCTGGAAAAATCTGGCACCCTGTTGAACTCTGTATCCCCGTCCACCCCCACCCAGGTTAGATTTTTGAAAGCATTACAGATTAAACTGCATCCAGATGTCGGCTGGGTCCAGATGTGGCACTCTTCCGTTTTTTTCCATGGAGGTGCTTTGCCCCAAGCTGTAACCCACATCCCAATGGAGGGAATTATCAGAATATTTGCAAAGGAGTATTCACACATTCCACAGATGTAGCACCGCCCATCACTCTAAAGATGGGAAGAGCGCTAAACTTTCTACCAACTCCAAAGACTGCCCCAAATTACTCCAAGTATAGCAATATCTGCACATCCACACCCATCAATACTTATTGGGTATCTCACAACTAGTACTAAAGTGCTTATCCAGATGTTACCTAGCCGGGTAATGAAACATTTGCAAGAAATCAACCAAGCTCAGAGAACCCCAGGGACTCCGCAGACGTAACCTTGCCTGAAATTATTCCAAGGGCAATTACTGGATGGATTTTTGCATGAAGATGGGGTTCATCCAACATGCTAACCTAGGCTAACAGTTGAGTTTTTCAGCCTGTGATGGGAATCTTAGCAAGTGTACTGAACTATGTTAAGCCATAACAGAGAACATTAGTTTGTGTGTAGCATATGAACACAATAACCGTGCTTGGTTAATTCAGGTTTAGGGAGTGTGAGTCATGCTAACACAGGTAGTGGGTTTCCAAAGGGTGGGAACTTCCATTTCAGTCCTGCTGGTCTTAATTCAACCCCCTAATGATCTCCAGCTCTCCTTGATGCAAGTTACACAAAATAGGATCCAACACTTCTCAAAGGACCACATTGGGAAAGTCACTATAGGTGGTCTGTTCCCCAAAGCACGCCCTGACGATTACTGATGGTCCCATCTTAGTACTCTTACGCATCCTCATAATAAAACTACCAACTTCCTTTTTGTAATAACTAAAACATTAAAGTTGCATTAATAGAAAACTACCAACTTCCTTTCTGTAATAACTAAAACATTAAAGTTGCATTAATAAGCTTGTCCATGACTATAATAAAGATTTGATTTGAAAGTTGCATTAAACCTGCTTCTTCCAGGATCAGCTTCTCTGGGCGTTGAGTCATTTAAAGCTATCCTCTTAATTAACATCCTTTCCTCCCAACAGAACCCTTCTGAAAGGGCTAAGTATTGACTTTTATTTCCACCCCACCCCATAAAGTCACCTTGTACTGACCTTAACATTTCCAGGTTCTAACAGAAAACACAATTCAACCCTCCCACCCCCTCCAGGAGGGCTGGACTATTTCTCCCATAGTTCTTTGCCAGCAAATTGGCAATGTGGGCTCTGGGAGATGGGTATTGTTGTCAACGCACCGAAGAGGGAGCCCACTGAAGGGAAGAATTGAACTATAATTCTAAACCTCTATTCCAGCAACATACTGCACATCTATATCCTTAGAGCCAGTTTGGCATAGTGGTTAAGGCACCAGGCTAGAAACCAGGATACTGTGAGTTCTAGTCTCGCCTTAGGCTCAAAGCCAGCTGGGTGACTTTGGGCCAGTCCCTCTCTGGCAGGCCTAGGAAGGAGGCAAAGGCAAACCACTTCCGAAAAATCTTGCCAAGAAAACTGCAGGGACTCGTCCAGGCAGCCACCAGGAGCCAAGACTGACTTAAAGGCAGACACGCATAAACCTGTATCCTAGGTTTAAAATTTCCCAAACTAAAATTGATATAAAGGACAATGGACATAAACTTCTGTCACTGTTTACCTCCCTCCCAAGCCCCCTCCCCAGATATTACTTGAAAGAACCCTCAGGTTTCCTTTAAGATTGGCTTCCAAAACTGTTTATATCAGCAGCCAAGAAACACTTCCCTTGAATCACCCAAAACAACAACAAACCTTGCGATAGTTTACAGATTAATGGCTTCACTACCGTCCACAAAAGCTTGTGACAGCCTTTTCCAAGTCTTCAGATGTGCTGGGCCCCCTAATTCCCCAATGCTGCAAAGGCAGAGGAGGATCATAAGGGTGGCCCGACAGCATCTGGAAGGAATGCAGGTGCTTTGGCATACGCGTGATAATCTGTAAGATGCCAAGAAATTATTTTTTACTTTGGTTGAATGGTTTACAGCCTGTTGTGTGAACCCCACCAATTGGGGTTTGATTTACTACCAGTGAGTCTGTCACGCAGGAACAGTAAACGAGCTTAATGCATAAAATTTATGGCATACAGTAGCATGGCTCAGAAGACCGACTGCAATCTAGCTATCTGGATGTCTGGCAAGAGCTCAAGCAGAATTTTCTGTCTCCAATAAATTCACAACAGTGAGTTCAAAACGGGAAGTTTTTTTTTTTTTAACTCTTTTTAACCCCATCTAGCTTTATGCTAATGCTCTTTTTCAAGTTTCATATTACGTTCATGTGCCACTCTAAGCACGTGCCATTACCTGGGCTTTAGTTTAACGTGCCTATAAACCATGATTTATGGCTTAGCTGTTTTGTGAATCCA
The DNA here is from genome assembly GCA_030867105.1 of Liasis olivaceus. NCBI lineage: Eukaryota > Metazoa > Chordata > Lepidosauria > Squamata > Pythonidae > Liasis > Liasis olivaceus. Next base: position 7,783,957 of record CM061349.1, read on the forward strand.
GCTCAGCGGAGTTCGTTCCATACATCGTGGTTTGTGCAATCCATTGAAACCGATCCCCAACTATTCTCTCTCTCTCTCTCTCTCTCTCTCTCTCTGATTTCTATAGTAGCCCATCTCAATCTAAGTCACTCTGGGTGGTGAGTCTGGACTAACAAATTTGAAATGGTACGGTGCATTCCCAGTTAGGAAACAGCTCTGGAAATAAAGCTTCTGTTTGCACATGCCTCTCTGAAGTATATAACTCACAGGATCCAAGGAAAAGGGGCTTCATTCCATAAGCTGCTATTGTGAATCTGATCTCGACATTCTGCAACCCCAACTGAGAATTCTCAAGTTCCTTGAGAGATCAAGGATAAGGTTAAAAGGTTCATGGCTGATCTATTACTTGCCCTGAACCCCAGTTAGTTGTCCGGACAGCTACTTCCTGACTTTTATCAGGAATTCTGTCCCTTCTTGGCTTGGATTAAAACAACCACAGGAGTGGCTCAGAGCAGCTCTTGGCCTCAGCTCGAAGCATGTATCTATAATTTATTTAGAAAACCAATATTCTGCCTGCTCCCTGAAGATACAGCAAAACCCTCTTTAAAAACAACATGAACGGCACAAAGCAGTTATGAAATGCAAAATACCAATTAAAACAGGAACTTCAGAAAGACTTGGGTAAAGCAACAGGCTTTAAGCCCCTGCCTCAAAATCTGTAAAAAGGAAAAGCCCAGCCTGAAAGCTGGGACAGCTGTCTTCCTAATAAAGAAATAAACTTTTTCCTTCCCTTTGCCCAAGATCTCTGCCTTGCCTTTCTGGAATCCATCACCGAGGCTGCCCAAATTTCTTCCTCCTTCCCTGCCTCTCCAACTGACTCCCTTTTGCCAAAGTTCCCCATTTTGTCCCAGTTGTCATCTCCTCCTCCTTTGGATTTTTCACCCCTCTGTTGGGCTGGCCTTTTTTCTACCAATCCTTCCCCCGACACACAGAGTGACCCTGGTCCCCCCCCCTTTCCCAGCTGTTCTGCTTTGCCCCAACCTGGCTGCACAGATTTGCCTGGATTTCATCCTCTCGTGCTCCCTGCCCAGTGGGAGAGGGAGGGATCCGCCTGATTTATGCCTGCTGCAACTGAGGTCCCTCAGTGGCTCTGCCCTCTTGCTTCAAACCAAGGCGAGATGCAGTGTCAGGCTCTGAGCCTCGACCGCCCCTCTTCTGGGGCGGGGTGGCTACCTCTGATCCTACCCGAAGGGACCGACCACGGCCTTCTCCACCAGCATCCAGCAAGGGAGAGGGGAACGCTCTGCCTGGCCCAAAGTTGCTGGAAGCTCATTTTCTCTTCCTTCTGAAAGGCCAGACCTCTAGGGCAGGGTCGCTCAACCTTGGGAACTTTAAGAGGTGTGGACTTCGACTCCCAGAATTCCCCAGCCAGCTATGTCTAAGTCCACACCTCTTAAAGTTCCCAAGGTTGAGCGACCCTGCTCTAAGGGACTTCGGCCGGGCTGGGAGCAGAACTTGACGCCTTCCCGGTCTGCAATCACCGCGGGCCACTATCCGGCTCCCGCCCGGAGGCGGACCGCCGACGCCAGAGCGAGCCGGCCTCGCGCTTCGCAGGGGGGGCGGCGAAGCGCCCACCTGGCCAGGTAGCGGCTCGGGCCCGCTCCCCCCGCCCCGCCCCTCTCCCCGAGGCGGGGCGCCGCGCCTTGCCTGAAGTCGCTGTAGGGGTGGATGATCCACGCGCCGGCGGACTTGACCCGCTCCTGCTCGCGCTCCACCGCCTTCTGCGAGCCGAACATCCGCAGCGAGAACTTGTTGACGCCCGGCTGGAGCATCGCGCTGAACTGCCGCTGCATGAAGCTCGCCTGGCTGCCGCGGGGCTCGCCGCCGCCCGGCCCCGCCTCGGCCCCGCCGGCGCCTTCTTCGGCCGCTTTCGGGGAGCCGCCGCCGCCGCCCTCGGTGCTGCAGGAGAAGGAGACTTTGGGCTGGGAGGGCGGCGGCGGCGGCGGCGGCGGGTCGGGGCCCCCCTCGTCCCCGCGGCGGCACTCCCCGTTGGGGGAGCCCCCTTTGCCGGCGCGGCCGCCCATGGTGCACCCGCGCTGCAGCGGCAGCAGCGTCCCCTTGGCGCCGTCCTCTTGCGACGGCGGAGCGGCCGAGGAAGCGGCGGCGGGGCCGGGGGCGGCGGGGAGCCCCGGCGGAGCGGCCGGCGGTGCTGCAGTGGCGGTGGCCGCGGCCGTGCCGCCGCCGCCGCCGGAGCCGCTGCCTCCCGTCCGCATGCTGGACCAAGGCGCCCGACACGACGAGCCGCTTGCGCGCCGGGATGCGGCAGCGGCGGCGGCGGCGGCGGCAGCGGTAGAGGTGGAGCCCAGGAGCCCGGAGGAGGGGCGGAGAAGGAGGAGGAGGAGGAGGAGAAGCAGCCGCCGGGGGGAGTCAAAGGTCGAGGGGGAAGAAGCAGGCGAGGGAGGGGAGAGGAAGGGGCAAGCCGCGGGGGCAGGAAAGGAGGGAGGGGAGAGGGAGGAGGGGGGAGAGGTGGAGGGGAGGGGGCGGAGAGGGAGGAGCGGGGAGGGGGCAGCTCGAAAGGGGAAAAAAGGACAGGGAAAGGGACGGGAGGAAAGGCGCCGGCAGAGGGGAGCCGGGCAGGTGCGAGAGAAGGTCAAGGGAGGGAAGAGGAAGCCTCGGGGAAGGCCAGCGCTGCGCCCCCCCCCGGCCTCCTCACGCTTCCCCGGCACGCTTGGTCCGCGCCCCCGGTTGTCTGGCTTGGCCCCAGCCTGAACCGGGCAGCCCGGCGCTCTCGGCACGCGCGCGGGGTAGGGGGTGCGGCCTGCCCGGGGCTGCTGGGAGACCCCCGGGGAAAGGGAGGGGGTGGGCGCAGCAGGCGGGGAGACGGGGAAGGAGGACGGGCGGGAATGATGCGCGAGGGAGTGGGAAAGGGCCCCGGGAGAGTGAGGGGAGGCGGAGAGGAGGGGGGAACGGACGGAGACAGAAGCGGAGGAGGAGAAGGAAGGGCGGCCGTGGACGTTAAGCCGGGAAGAAGCTGCGTGGAGCAAGGGTTGGAAGAGAGAAGGTGGCCGTGAGCAAAGAGAAGAAGGGAGGAGAGAAGAGGAGAGGAGAGGAGGAATATCCGGAGGCCTCAGAGACTATTTCTATCGCCACCTGTGCGACGCGCGCTCAGGGCAGCGCGCGTCATCCAGAACAGCGGTCAGTCCATCCAAACCCCCTCATGAAATCTCAGAACAACCCAAGACCGCAACAGGCAAACACGTAAATGCCGGGTGGAGCGTTGGGGGGTCATCCAGTCCTCATCCTGCCCCCAGACCCAAGGACCGAAGGAAAAAGGCGGGTATCAGCCGTTCCGGGTAGGCCAGACAAGCACCAACCGTGAGTCCTAACACTACCTTTATTGTCAGGTTACAGAAGATGATGAGATGATGGCTCAGTACAGTGTTTCTCAACCTTGGCCACTTGAAGACGGGTGGACTTCAACTCCCAGAATTCCCCAGCCAGCTTTGCTGGCTGGGGAATTCTGGGAGTTGAAGTCCACCCGTCTTCAAGTGGCCAAGGTTGAGAAACACTGCGCTAAACCATCATCTCGGTACAGTTTATCTACAGCATTGCCCAGGTCTGGACTGCCACACCTATCAGCCACGGCCAACTTATGGAGGGATTCAGGATGGAGAAGGAAAAGCCTCTTTTGCTTTCTTGTTCCAAAGTGAGGCTCAAATGGCCAGCCGGTGCCCCAAATAGCAAGTCGGTAAATTGGATTACGTTTGCAGAGAGCAAAGGAGCATCTGATCAGACTTAGTGAATGCCAGCGTTGCCCTCCAAAACTGTAGTGGATTTTTCAGGGGCTGGATAATATCACCCCACGAGGAGAAACCGGTTCCCTTCTCTTCTCATTTAGCCCCCGGGATGACAAATGAGAACATATTAATGTCACAGCCCATAATACTCTCCAGACCCAAGGTGGAGTTCAGCTAAACTGAAAATGCAAAGGCGAAGCCGTTTTCTAATTTTAAAGTAAAAAGAGGGAAGAAAAAATCAGCCGTAAGCTATTAAAATATTTTGGAAAAGTGTCTGGGTTCATTCTTCTTGTTTCTATCCTTATTTACACATTTCCACTAGTATTATCATTTTTACAACCACCCAGAAGTTTCTACTTTTATCTCTGCTTTAAGTCCCATTTTACAGATGGTATAGTTGAGGAGTTGCCGTAAACTTAATGTTGGGTTTGCGCAACTTGGGAGGGTGCAATCTCCTCGATTCATTTGTGGCCCGGTGTATGGGGCAAAGCCAGGCCATGGGATTAATTCCAGAAACCATGGTTATGAATATGATGGTTTAGCAGGTTAGGTGAATCCAGCCATTGTAGTTTGTAAATGGCTTGTGGCTTCACTGAGATGCAGGAACGTAACCATTGCAGCTCTTCAACTAACTTGCCTTGAGGGTCATTTCTGGATTTCCAGGGTCTCAAGAACAGAAAAGCCACAAGTGCAGTTTACTTTTAGCTGCCAGGAAAGGAACGTTAGCTGTGGCCTGCAGGTGACACGCAATCCCACCCCAATCTTAAGTAAAATTAAATCTGAATTTAATTTCCTTAAAAATCTCGGGCTGAGGAATTCATTTAAAGCCTAACAGTTGTCAGATGTATATCCCACCTAAGCAGCATACATACAATACTTTTCCTTCCTCTTGTTTTACCCCACAAAACCCAGATTGAGTTGGGAGGGAGGGACTGGCCCACAGCCAGCCAATGGGCTTCCGTGGCTGAAGGGGGACTAGAAATGGGGTCTCCCCCCCCACTACTACTGATTGGCTCTTGGACTGAGAGGGTGGGACTGGCTCAAAGGCTGCCAATGAGCTTCTGCAGCTGGAGATGGACTAGAACAGTGTTTCTCAACTGTGGCAACTTTAAGATGTGTGGACTTCAATTCCCAGAATTCCCCAGCCAGCATGGCTGGCTGGGGAATTCTGGGAGTTGGAGTCCACACATCTTAAAGTTGCCAAGATTGGGAGACACTGAACTAGAACCTGGGTCTCCCCACTCCTAGTCCAGCACCTTCATTATCACGCCATATTGGCTTTCACTACTTGAGTATGCTCCCAGCACACACCCCTCCACAGCCCAGAAAAAAATTAGAAAGCTCGCATGTTCCATGCTGTGGAGTATTAAGAAGGAACATTCAGTTAGAATTCTCCCATGTGCAAAATATCTTCCATAAACCTGGCAACGGGGGCCAGGCCAACGAAAGGAAATGGCAGAGTCCTTTGGGTTTGTTTTCTTGCAAACGTTTCATTACCCGGCTGGGTAACATCTTCAGTGCTAAAATGGGATGGGGTTTGCTCTCTATTTATGTGCTGTGGCCTGCCTTGCCAGTGATGGTGCAATCATCACCCAGATAAGGAAAGGTCACCACCAGGCACACAATCAAGCAGCAAACATGCTAATCAAAGAACTACCAGAGGAGCAAAACAAAAACCCCACCCTTACCGGCACTGGCAAGGCAGGCCACAGCACGTAAACAGAGAGCAAACCCCATCCCATTTTAGCACTGAAGATAATACCTGGCCGGGTAATGAAACATTTGCAAGAAAAGAACCAAGCTCAGAGAACCCCAAGGACTCCACAGTTCAACCCTGAGCTACACGTATTCACCTCTAAAGGAAACAGCCTTAGATGCAACCCCGAATTGACGTCTGGAACTCATGGCTGCGAGCTGTGGCGGTGGCCATCAATGGCTTTCAACAGAGATCGATCCATTGATGGCAGGGGAGGATAGAAATGGCTCAAATGAAAAGAGATCAGACGATACACCTCCGAAAGATCAGTTCGGGGAAGAGATCAGGTGGCTTCCTGTCCAGTGTTCTGGGAACATCTAAGTTTAGGAAGGGGCAAACTTTGGAGATGCTTAAGAGATGCTGTGTTTGTGAGTGGGCAAAATGGGTGTGGCCCTGATGCAAAGGGGCTTGAAAAAGGGTCCAGTATTTTTAAGGACTTGCTTCTTGGAGCTTGGAAGGAATTGGGGGGGAATATTGTCTGGCTACTGTAAAGCCTATTTTAGAGCGCAAGACCACAGAGTTCATTTAATATTGCTTAGCTTGCTTTCCAAAAGAGGCCACCATTTATTTTTTATTTTTGCAACTCTGAGAAGGAGGCTTGGGAACCACAGGCAGCTCTGAAGCTCAGGGCCCCCACCTTTATTTAGCTGGTGGCAGGTGGGTACCAAGCGCTGGACCAGACGTGCCTTTGACCCATTCCAGACAGACACCTCCTATATGCCCGTTTTGGATCGGATCGGGTATAACCCGATCTCCCCTCTGAGCCTACGTCTTGTGGCAGTGAATTCTACCCAGGGAATGCCAGATGTCTCCGCTGGCTGGCCTTCACCTCGAAGCAGCCATTGCCCAAGCAGGCCCTCATTCCCACAGCCTTGTTCTGGGTGGGAAAAGACGCATTAGATTGCCAAGAGCGTACAGTATGCAGCGCAGCGGATCTGTTTGGTTTTGCTCTGCACGTCCCACTGTCTGCCTTTCCTTGGACAGCTGTCCCCAAAGTGCGTTTTCCAACCGGGTCTCTAGTGGATAATGAGCCGAACGACAAGGAGAGTAGTGTGCTGGGGCTGTGGCGGTTGTGACCGCCCGAGTGTGCACGAATGACGGAGTGATTGTTTCTGTCTGCGATGCAGACAGCACAGTGTTCTGGGCAAGGGGGGGAGGAGAGCCCTGGTGTGAATTGGCGTGGATTTTGTTCAGAAAGAGCGAGGGTCAGCAGGCAACTAAAAGGGATTGAGGACTTTGGAGTCATGGGAAGGAACCTTTGAGGTCATCTAGTCCAACCGCCGGGCAGGATCTTCTTGACCATCTCTGACAGTCCTGTGCGTCTCTCTGCAAGCGAGTAATCAACTGTAGTTCTTGGACTGACAAAAGGAAACCCTAACCCAGCGTTTCTCAACCTTGGCGGGTTTAAGTTGTGTGGACTTCAACTCCCAGAATTCCCCAGCCAGCTATGTTGTAAGTTAAGTTGTCCACACAACTTAAAGTTGTCCACACAACTTAAACCCGCCAAGGTTGAGAAACACTGCCCTAACCCATCCTCAACAAGATCATTTGGGGAACTTACTGCCGCAGGATGACTCTTTTTAAGGGATGAGACCAATTCAGGAAGGATTTCAATATCCAGCTATAACTAGTTCTGAAATAAATCCCTTTTTTTAATCCCAGCTCTGTTTCCCTCCTTTATTTCATTTATATCCCACCTGAATTCTCTTCTGCTAAGACCTATGGGTTGTAAGATACTTGGGGCAAGTGCCTATAAAGCAATATATACATTTATAGAGCTTGATAAATACATTAATAATGTACCACGATGTAGCACGATGCTAGTAATAAATGCCACACCAACAGTATGTATTTTTAATCATTCAATTTCCATCTGGTCATTGCTGCTAGAAGCTCCTGATGGCATATATTCAGTATCTGCTCCTTTCCACCCCTATCTTTGCAACGATTCTGTGAGAGAGATTGATTGCCTTTAATCAGACTGGAAAATGGAAAATGGAACCTCCATATTTAGAGATAGCATACCTTATTTTTTATTTTTTTATTTTTTTATATTTCAAATTTGTCACCACCCATCTCCCTGCAGAGCGACTCTTAGCCAACCTTGGAAGATTTGGGAAGTTCAGTCAGGTTGAACCAGGTCGGTCTTTGGATGGGTGATCTCCAGTGAATCCCCAAGCTAGTGGGTAAATTGGGAAGTCTAAAAACATCCTGAAAAATGGGAACAACAAGCCATTTCCTGTAACATTGATGGATATTGTCCCTAGCAGTTTTGCTGGGGACAATTTCCCATTTTTTAACTGCAGAAAAGCAGGAACCGGAGCAAAACATAGGAGAAGGGTCTTATTTTGGCTGTGATGTGCTAGAGGCCAATGGCTGGCCACGGCTGGAAAACTGAGACTGCGTGCCATGAAGTTGCTGTTGACATTTAATGACTACATCATTGTTGTCCAAACTTGGCCACTTTAAGATGAGTGGGCTTCAACTCCCAGAATTCCCCAGCCAGCCATGCTGGCTGGACTACATAGATTTTCTCCATGATGATCTGTCCCCAACCTGGTCTTTCAGATCTTCCTATGGTGCATCTACCCATCCCCCTTGCTGCTGGTCATCCTCTTCTTCTCTTTCCTTCCACCTTTCCCAGCATTATGGCCTTCTGGGTCTTCGGATCATGTGTCTGAAGTTGGATAATTTGAGCCTGGTCATTTGTGCCCCCTTGAGTGAGAACTCAAGAATTGTTCTTTGTTTTCTTGGCTGTCCATGGGGTTGTCTTCTCCAACACCAACATTCAAGCATCAATACTCTTCCTATCCTGCTTCTTCAAAGTCCAACTTTCACTTCCATAGAATATCACAGGGAATACCATTACCTGCACCATTCTGATCTTCATAGGTACCGTACACACCAGTGTTTCTCAACCTCGGCAACTTTAAGATGAGTGGACTTCAACTCCCAGAATTCCCCAGCCAGCATGGCTGGCTGGGGAATTCTGGGAGTTGAAGTCCACACATCTTAAAGTTGCTGAGGTTGAGAAACACTGGTACGCACACATCACTGCATCTGAATATCTTCTCCAAGGTCTCCCCACCATATGCTGGTCCACTCCATCTTGACCGCTGCTTCATTTACTGTCGAACATCAGTCCTAAAAGGTAGAAGCTATCCATCACTTCAAAGTCTTCATTGACATTGTTCTACCAGTTGTCATAAGTTTGCTCTTCTTTATACGTAATTCTAGTCCCATTTTTTTACCATGCTCCTTGACTTCATTACTAGAGCTTGCAGAGTGACATCAGCCTAGCACAGGTTATAGACGTTTCTTTCTCCAATTTTAAAACCACCCTCATCTTCTTCCAGTCCAGCCTCCCTACATAATTGGGCGAGATGGGTACAATGTGGCGTTTCCGATGTCATTAAATTCCCAGCTCGCATTCCTCCAGCATACTCCATAGCGAGGAATGCTAGAAATTCAGCATCCATACTGCTGACTTCCCCTAATATCATATCCTATGTTCCGGACTGTATTCAAGATATATTGAATAAATAGGGACATTTTTCTGTCATTTGATCTTTGCTTTCATAGTGTGATTATCTTTGCTATTGTTCTTACATTTGCTGATTGACTTTCAGATTCTCTTTGGGGAGTCCAAAGCACCGTCAAAATCTTTCAATTCATAAATGAACTCAATTCCCCTCCACTTTTTTTGGGTCATGCTGTAGCATGATGGGATTTCAGCAACTGGCAGAGCTAAAGAATATAACAGTATTAGGAAGCCTAGCCTGTATAAGTAATTAAATTGCTTTTAAGCTGTGGGCCCTAGCAGAGAGAGCCAACGGTAAGACCTCCAAGGCTGCAGCAGCAGTTAGAATTAAACAAAAAAATGCATGTAAAATCTAATTATGGTATGAAGGATACGCTCACGCAAATAGTTCCATTTCCAAAAACAAACTGGTGTTTCCTTTAAACACATGCATTCTAAATTTAGATATTGCTGAAGCAAAAGATGGACAGGTAGAGAGAATTTTGGGGCATGGAACAACAGCAAAATCCCCATTAGCATAAATAAAAATTGAATCCAAATGGGTCTTTTTCAAAACCGGTTAATTTTGAAGTCTACTGAGTATATATGCGTGCTGTCTCAAAATCTCTGTGCACCCCTCATTCAAAGGGAGTTTCTGCTTTCTGACTTATTATTTATTAGACATATTATAGATTTATTATAGCCGCCCACTCCAAAAGACTCTTATGGTCAGAAAACTTGAGAATTGTTTTCCAACTTCAATAGGCATTTCCGGGCTCCGCTCCTTGTTGAAAGGGGTGAAGAAAGATGGTGATGCTGATCCTGTTTTTCCTGCATGTCTCTCTGGAGCCTTCCTCACGTGCCTAAAAGAAAAACTTTCTCATGATCTTCCCAAGGTTGAATCGAAGCACGCGAAGCCAAAGGGATCGTGCGCTGCTTAGAGAAACAGAGAGGATTGTATTATGAATGGCAGGCTGTTCACAGACACCTCTTAGCGGCTGCATAATTTGCAGGAACATTGCTCTTGAAAGTCCCCGGTGGTAGACCAAACCGAGACGTCAACTCTATAAGAAGGCTAAAACTACTTCTGTTAAAAAAAAATGCAGGGAAACTATTTTTTCCCCTGGAGGACATGACAGAGGCAAATTCTCATCCGCTATAAGATTACGGGGAGGCTGGGAAAGGGAAAAGAGAGAGAACCATCAAGAGATCAACAAGCCTGTTGGCAACTTATAAATGGCAACTCAGCCCAGGTGATGAGGAGTCTGGGAAGAAACATTTCAGAGTCATCTGGGAGACTGTCTTAATGAACTTAGTATAAATGAGGCGGCAAAATTCCTCTTAACAGTCTCCAAGATTATGTATTTAGCCCAGACTAGCATTAAAGATACCTTGAAATCTGTGTACAGTAGAGTCTCGTTTAACTGACCTTCACTTATCCGACATTCTGTCTATCTGACGCCCCTAAAAAAAACACAACACGTATAAATCGGCGACGAGAAAAGTGCCGCTTGTTTGTGAGCGTGAGTGCACTCTTTCTTGTTGCTCCTGACGGTGCGGCACCACAACGCAAAAATCGATTGCAACAGGCACAGATCGGTTTTTTTTTTTTTTTACCGCACGCACTCGTTACTGTGTGTTATCCGACATTTTCGCTTATCTGATGTTCTGCCGGCCCGTTTATGTCAGATAAGCGAGACACTACTGTAGTTCTATTTTTCAAATCTTGCCCAGTTGTGGGGGTTTTTCTACCATTTCTCATTCATCTTGAAGAACTATCAGGTGAGGCTTTTCTATGGCATTAGCTTGTATCATAATAGTTCTTCTCTCAAAGAGTGAAAAATGAGCAAGTTGGCTGAAATGGTGCCAGGTCTCTGGTGTTTCGAGCAGATAAAAGTTTTTATATAACGTGCTAGCAGATCGTTTATACTGGAGGGGCTGGGAATTGGACATGGGTGTCTTTGCAAACCGTGTTAGTAAACCAATGGTATGAACATGGGGTCTTCCCCGTGTTGGAGCCTTCCAGATGTTGAACAGCTCCCAAACACCTCAGCTGGCATGGCGAGTATAGGATGCTGAAAGACATCATTTAGCAAGAAAGCATAGGGACTGGTTAATTGAGGGACTGCCCGTCTTCCTTAGTAACTGCCCGGCTGATTCGATCTAGCAGCGTTGGTGGGCTCTACATTCCTTCAGTTAAACAAGGCCATCCTTTGGGACTCCAGTAGCATGCCTTCTCTGTTATGGCCCCTGCCCTCTGGAATGAGGTTCCCCCCAAGATACTAACGTTCCCCACCCTAATAGCATTTCAAAGGGCGTTGAAGACCTGGTTCTTCACCCAGGCCTTTGGCGAGGGTGAGTGAAGCCCCCTTTAGATGGTGTGGGTTGTTTTCCTTTGTTCTCCTCTGGACTTTACCATCTTTGCCAACTTTACGCTTCATTTTTGTTTCATGTTGTTTGTCTTGTTTTTAACGTGTTAAACAGTTGGTCAACTGCCCAGAGTCACTGGGAGTTGAGCAGCATATACATTTAATTAGGTCATCATCATCACCACCATCATCTGGAGATCCTTGCTATGACCCAGAGGCCTACGTGGGCAATTTGAAGCCCTCCAGCAGTTAGGGCTGATGGAAGTTGGTGGGATTCTCCTAAACAGGCTGGCTTGGATTTATGGGTGGTAGAGTCAAACATCTGGAAGCCCACACGTTGCCCACGCCTAAAATATAGCCAGGTTTGTCCAAGCGTCCATTTGGTGAGACATGCTTCTTCTCTGCATGTTTCAAAGAGAAGGTCTCTTTTACTCTCTCCATCTAGAAAGGGTTATCACTTGAGTGTGAAAAGAGTAAGACATCCCCATTTCTCCCTGCAGGAAAACGGTCCCACTTTTTAGAAAGAGGCACTCTAAGCAGAAATGCATGCAGAGATGCGAGGGGCGGGCAATCTGAAGGATGGTGCGTTGCTGCAGACATACGTCAGCCCATGACTGACAGTCAAAAAGGCGAGACAGGGAGAAGGGGAAGCCCAAGCGGAGAACAACAACAGATGCCCGCAGGAGCCTCCTTACCCAGCACTTTGTAGCAAGAGACTTTGTATTATGTATATTTTCCGCTGTACCCAAATCTAGAATTATGAGTAGAAAAGCTTGGCCCAGATTTCAAAGATTTATTTCATTTGCAATGGCAAGAGGAAATTACTGGGAAGGAGAGTGAGGGCTGCCAGTCCAGCCCCGTCAACAGGAACAAAGTGCGTAAAAAGTGAAGGGGAGGGGGGGAAAGAGTGCAGTGATGGATTCTGTAACCCAAAACTCCCAAGGGTGAGGACAAGGACCAACAGTTTTCTTCCAGAAGAGACAGAAACGGCAAACTAAGTTCTTTCTCCGAACTATTCATGGAGGAACATGCTGTTTGCACACTTGGGCACAAGCACCTTTGTCCTCCCTTGTAAACCTAAGAACACAGTTCCTGGGGAGACACGACACCCCCTCCACATGGAAGGAATTCCTTGCCGGGCTGACTCCCTCCAGAAACACAGAGAGAGGGAGAACATTTAAGGAACCAAAAACATCTCCAGTCCTGTTAAAGTGGAAGAGAAACAGGAAGTGACTCCTTATTTTTGCCCCGCAGACAACCTGGCCTGGTTGGAGTTCAAATGCAGAGGATAAGGACCAAGGTGCAGCAGATGGTCTTGCAGAATCAGTTGAAAAAGTAGGTTGATTTCTTCACCTCCTCTAAGTTGAAATTACCTGATGGAGAAAAAAGGAGAGGTCAGGAAACGGTGAGAAGATATCGGTTGGGAAAACCAAGCCACTGAGAGTCCAATGGGAGTGTGGTAGGGTATGAATGATTGATTGATTGATTGATTGAATGAATGAATGAATGAATGGGGGAGGGGAACCCCAATTCACTCTCCAGAGAGGGCTGAGAAACGATCAGGCAGGAAGCCCCAGTATTCAAGGGCTGTGACTCAGCCTCCAACGTTCTAGGAGACCGAGCCAATGTCACAGAAAGAGGAGAGACTGAATTGCGGGGGCCATGTTTTCACGTTGGGTGCTTAAGGGTAGGAATGGGAGCAGAAAACCTTCCATTAAGCCTACTCCCCAACACCCAACAGCCCCAAATAGAGCTATCAACTTCAGTTCCAAAATGGAAGAAAATAAAGAGAATATTTTGGCCTATTTTTCAAGGTTTTAGGGGTGGGAATAGAAGCTAATTGCCCCCCACTTCTTTTCCCACCTTAATGTTTTAAGGAGGGTTTAAAACAAAATGAAAAATTGTTCTGCCCCAAACTGCCCATTCTGCCACCAAATTTCAGCACTGTGATTCAAAGTTACATATGGCCCACGGATTGTCCATTTCTGCTGTAGTTAGGTAGACCTAAGCACAGAAAAAAACTAAAGTTAAAAACTAAAAATGATTTAATGTCCTTCAGCAAGAGTTGAAGATGACTGTGATGATTCCATTCCTCCCCTTGGATTTCACCGAATTTAAATCCCCAGGAGCAGTAAAAAGTGTGGCCAGTGATGAGGGATGTAGGGAACTGGAATTTAACTCTGTTTGGAGACTTGTTGCTCCCCAGCCTGGTGCCTTGGACTGAGACTAGCAGGAAGAACGCTTCGTTTTCTTTGACTCTTCCTTCCAAGATGCCTTTTTCTCATGTTTCTGCCTGGTGACGAGAGCTGGACGTCACGAAAGGTGTCATGTTGCCAAGTTTTTATTTCCTTTGTTGTATTTTTGTCACCTTGTTGGTCATAGCACTTTTTAATGCATTTTTTTTCTTCTTGATAGTGAAAAAACAACAAAAAACCCCAAAATAAACCAAAACAAAGACAAGGATTGGAGCAAGAGAGTTGTGTTAGCCCACGGCAAAAAATCAGGAGCCGTAGTACCTTTTCGGATGAAGAAATTTTATTAAAAGGCTTAAGCTCTAGAAAGCTTAGGCCTTTTAATAAAACTTCTTCGTCTGAAAAGGTGCCACCAGATCCCTTCTGTTTTTTGCTTAATGTAAAGGTATCCAGGATGAACACTGAGTGGATCCTCAGGTTCTGGAGTGGGAAAAGCTGCTTAAGAGTCTCAGCTTTGAAACCAACAGGGAAAAAATGGAAGTGACAGATCCTGGCAGCGAGCCATGGATTCTCTCTGGGGGGGCATGTCTGACAACAGAGGTCCCACTGGCACCTCACAGGATATGCCAGAGAGGGGGAAATATTGCCTTTCAAACAATGAGACAGCTGCTGCCTGCTTCACTACCACAGACCGGGCTGGGGGAGAGAGAGGGTCCTCAGTACACTCCGAGAAGCTGTTTGCCTGCCAAAAGCGGGTGCAGAGAAAGCGAAAAGAATTTAACTGCAGCCGGTTGGTAAATGTGATCAATTGCATGGCATCAGGCCGAAACCGCAAGAGTTCTGTGCCCAGGCAAATTGAGATGCTTGGGGATAAACCGCAAAACAGCCTAAGGGCTGTATAACTTTTGGAGTGCCGTCTCCTTCAAAAGGAGCAGAGTTTATGAGCTGGTCGTCTTTGCCTTCTTTATGTTCACTGATCTGGGTCCAGAAGCAGGCATTATTCTGGACCCCTTTGCTTCTTCCCCATTGCCTCTCTCCAGAGGGCTCTACGTTGGCTTCCTAGTAGGGCCAGAGCCCAATTTATTTTATTTTATTTTATTTTTATTTATTTATTATTAAATTTGTATACCGCCCATCTCTTCACCCGGGCCTTTGGTGAGGACAACTGACCCCCACTTTTAACTCAGGTTGTTTTCTTTTGTTTCTACCCGGTTTGTTATTCTGCCATCTCTACCCTTTTTCGTTTCTTGTTGTTTTTGTTGTCGTGTTTTCAAGTTTTAAGTCATTTGTAAACCACCTGGAGTTGCTGCGAGTTGGGCGGCATATAAATTTAAATAATAATAATAATAATAGGAACTTACTGAATGTACAGGAAACAGAACATGAATATTGAAATAATGTAATAAAAACACGAACAGAATGCTGGTGAGGAAAAGCAGAACATGGTCAACTTCTACAAAAGATCAAGGGGAAAGTGGATAAAAATAATACGTGGCCATGGCTTACAACCGGAACATTAAAAGAAAAAAGAAAAGAAACTGAAGGCTTGATTTTGTCGGATCAAGAGCAAGCTATTTGAGCTAATGCAATCAAGGCCAGAACTGAAAGTTAGACACTTTTGATTTGAAGATATGGTACAGGCGTACTTGCAAAACGATTGCCAAAGCTGGCACAGCCAATCACAAAAATCCCATAATCAGAAAGCAGACAAATCCACCCCCACCTCCCCATTTTATTTTGTGAGACTCCCTCCAAGGGAACCTGTGTAGGGCCCTGAAGGTTTCAAAACACGGGCTTAGCTGGAGGCTGGCTTCAGTTCTGCAGCACCCTAGCTTCCTATTAATTTTCCTTTAATTAAAACCATCAAGAGACCCACTCTGGTGCCGTGGTGAAGGCTCCTGGCTAGAAACAGGAGACTGTGAGTTCTGGTCCTGCCTTAGGCACGAAGCCAGCTGGGTGACCTTGGGCCAGTCCCTCTCTTGAAGCCCTGGGAAGAAGAAGGGGAGGGCCAACCACTTCTGAAAACCTTGCCAAGAAAACTGCAAAGACTCCTCCAGGCTGTTGCCCTGGGTCAAGATTGCCTCAAAGACACAGACACATGTACTGAAATCAAGAGCTGGCCAAGGAACGTGTCAGTTGGTGCCTTAGGGTGCCATGCTGCAGATCCAGAATGCATCTCTCTCTCTCTCTCTCTCTCTCTCTCCCCACTACCCAGTTGCCATGAAAGGTGAATGATGTCAGTTCTGACCCTCGCTGAATGACGTTTTCATCTTGGAAAGGGTTAAGCAGGAATGCCCACAAGGGATTTGCACATTTGCACAGCCTTCCCTTGTATCTGATACCTGGTTATACCCTAAATACCAGATCCCAAATCAAGGGGCTTTGCATTCTTACCTTTCTGAGGAATTTCAGAGAGTAAATGTTTCAGCTCCTGGATCCTGAGAAATGTCTCCTTTTTCTTCGTTCTATTGCATGGTGGGGGGAGGGGGGGGGGAGGGAGGGAGGGGAACACGTTAACCAAGAGAACTCAATGCCAGTTTCCCCCAACCTCATGGATAAAATTAGTTCCCATCAAGCCTGAAAGTGTGCAGTTTTAGCCCAACAATGCCAGACAGAGAGCAGGTTGGGGAAGAAGCATTTATGTACCAATAAAGGAGTTGTGGGTCACTCATTCACATTTCCCATCACTCAAACTCCCACACAATGCTTTTGTTGGTTAACTGACTGGGCCCAGTGACACCCACCCACCCATGGGGTTACTTTCAAATGCCTGGAGCTCAATGCCCCATCTTCACCTCACTTGCAGCCTGATAAAACTCATCAGTCAAAATTTAGTGTGTGTAAAAGAATATTGGGGGGGCGGCGTAACGAAGATATTACACAAGAGTTCTGAAAAAGCAGAAAGGGTGAGAAAGAAACTCTAAAGAACCCCATCTTGATTTTCTTTAGTATAAGATGGGACAGGGAGAAACTTGGGCAGGTTTTCAAGTTGATATCAGCCCTGAGAGGGAGGCCAGGTCATGCATCAAGATTCCAGGAATGCTCTTTATTGTGTGAGAAGGAATAACAGAATCTCAAAAGCTTGTCCAAGGTTCCCCTCCTACACTAAACCAGGATGCTGGCTGGGGAATTCTGGGAGATGAACTCCACACATCTTAAAGTTGCCACGGTTGAGAAACACTGCACTAAACAAAATCAAGGCAGGTTTTTAAAAAATTTCTCTCTCACTATTCCCTCTTCCTCAGTGCTGTGCAATTTTTTCTGCAAGTCCCCTATTCATGGATCACTCCTTCCTTCCCCAAGGACCGTTCAATCTTCCTTCACTGGGTGTATTTTCTTTTCCTGCTCTTTCTGAATCCACCCACATAGACTAGTTTAGTTTTGCTTGGTCTTATGGGAGGGTTGGCAGGGAAGCTTAAAAAAAATGTTTTGTTCTATTTAGGTTTTATGGGGACTGCTCCAATCATGTTCATAGCTGGGAAAACAATGAAAAGCATTAAAAGGAGGGGAAAAACCCCAAATCGGGTAAAACAGAGCTATTACTCAGAAGAGAAGACAGAACCTGGCATGGAAAAATATCTCCCTTGTTAATCTGACTCTCTCCTGCTTTTAGCAGCATCTGTTAAAACAAGAAGCAGATTTATTTTGTGCTATTCCACAAAGAAAGGAGACTTTTTCTTGGCATTAGAAAAATGTTCCTGGCAATACTGCCCGTGTGGAAAGGGCTATCCCCTAATGGAGGTGCTACAACACCATCAAATGAGTTGGGCTTCTTCCATTCTCTGATTCCCAGTCAGCCAGATCAACCCATCAATCAACTTCCAAATCAATTAATCATGAAGAAGGTTTTCCAAAAGCAGTTTAAATGTTTATAAAAAACTGCATCATCTGAAAATAGGGTTCCCCTCTTCTCTTACATGCAGGCAAAAAGGCTCTTCTATGTCTGCTACTCTAAAAGCAATATGGAATAACCTTCTCTGTATTCAATAAGATTTACTCTGGAGCAAACTGGCATAAGATTGTACCACACAGTAATGTCTGCTGTGGCAAGGGCACATTGTTAGATACACTGGGGCCTCAACTCCTTAAAATCCCAGCAACCACGCTCAGTTGGTACTCAGTTGGAGAAAGGGGGTATTCACCTGAAAAACAAAGCAGGTAAGCTTTCTGCAGAGAGCCAGTTTGGTGCAGTGGTTAAGGCACCAGGCTAGAAACCGGGAGACTGGGAGTTCTTGTCCTGCCTTAGACATGAAGCCAGTAGGGTGACCTTAGGCCAGTCTCTCAACTCTGGGAAGGAGGCAATGGTAAACCACTTCCGAAAAAATCTGGCCAAGAAAACTGCAGGGACTAGTCCAGACAGTCACCAGGAACACTGACTCGAAGGCACGCACAGAAAAAGCTTTCTGCTTCATTTTTTTTTTTTTTAATTTTCAGGCACACTCACACTTGCTTGGGGGAACCCTCTACTGGCAGAAGTACAGAAAAAAGTCTTTTTCTGGTGGTTTCTGAACAGGGAGAGGTTGGAATCCCAAGAAGCAGTATTCAGCATTCCACGCAGCAACCTTTTGCTGCAGAGCCTACCTGGAGGGACATATTTGATGGTACGTAAAGAGAAAATAAATGTCTAATGTCGCAGAGAACTTACGGAGCATCAGAACAGTATTTCTGCAACATAAACTTTGCAAGGTCCTCCAAAATGGGTTGCTGGTGTAGTGCCACAAACTGTTCACGGCATATCTAGGATTCAAAACGTAATCACTTAAACATTCCAGTCCTTCCCAAAACATGTGGGAAAACCCACAGAACAGAAGTGCAGCCAGTTGCTCCACAGACTGTACATCCCCAAATCTTGACACTCTTAGGGAAGTTGATGGGACTTGAGGTCTCTGATCTGAACATGCAGGGAATCTTCCGAGGGAAAAACAGGGAGGCTGTGAGTTCTAGTCCTGCCTTAGGCATGAAGCCCTCTGCTTCAGCCCTGGGAAGAGGAAGGCAAGTGAAAATCAAAAATCTTGGCAAGAAAAGTGCAGGGACTTGTCCTGGAAGTTGCCAGGAGTCAAGACTGACTCAAAGGCCTGCGTGCGCACACACACACATACACAAGACCTTTAGAGAAAAGCTCGCAAGAAGGGCTTCCCATAAATAAAACTGCAAAAAAAATGTAACACATTTCAATTAAAAAAAACACACCCCGAAGTAACCAAAACTATCGTCCTCCAAATAGCTTGGCCAAAATTTCAGCCAGGTTGGGGAAGCGGGTTTTAAACAACACACAGGCCAAAAGTCTAAATGAATTCATTAAAAAGGGGGGGAAATGTTTTCCAATCCAAGACAGGTAATGCCATAAAAGCAAAGCTGCTTAAAGTAAGAGGACTTTAAAAGCCTGTATGGAATGGATGGTTGCGTTTTGCTTGAAACGGACTCTGCCAGCTCAGGGCTGCTGCAAAAAAGCCCATCTGTTGAATCTGCTAATAAACAGGCTGGATTTTGAGCAGGGCCTTCAGGACTAACTCTTCTGCAGTGTTATTTAGGAGAAGGTAGTCCTTTGTGTAATCTGGCCCCAAACCTCTTGGGATTATAAAGGCAAACTTTTGGGGAAATGTTGTCTTAGACCAGTGTTTCTCAACCTTGGCCACTTGAAGAGGTGTGGACTTCTCTTGAAGTCCACACCTCAATTCTGGGAGTTGAAGTCCCCACCTCTTCAAGTGGCCAAGGTTGAGAAACACTGTCTTAGATCAAGGAAGGATACGGCAAGATGTGTTCGTGTGGCAACATCTTACCTTATTCATTAAGTCGACCGTGGCTGCGTGTGTCCAGAAGCAGTCGTGCACGGAGACAAAAGTTAGCCCTTCCCTGAAAGAGAAGAAAAGCAGATGAGTCTCACACCACAAAGCAAACTCAGATATTTAGAGTACATTTTTTAAGGGGGAAATATCTGATATAAAGACAGTAACCAGAAGCAATTTTAACATTTATAAATAATTTGATGTAATCACCAGTTGGATACAATGGGAGATTTAGAACTTAATATTGTTTTTACTAATTGTTCTGAGTACTTTTTAAATTTTTTCTTGTCCTTTTTATTTCTTTTCCTAAGATCATGGGCATTTATTTTAAATAATGTTAAATAGCGGTGACATCCATATAAATATCCCTGTTTATAGAGTTTTGTAGTGATTTACAATTATTTCTCAAGATGATAGGATGATTTTAGTTTGATATAGTCAGTGAATTATCTAATCCATGAAATAATGAATTCTAAATTTTATGACAACTGTAAATTATTTATTGATATTTTATTTTCCAGCCACTCTGTCTTTTCTTATTTTCTTCTTTTTTATTTTATATAGTTATTTATTTTATTCTTTAAATGTTTTAAAATAGACAAAAAAAAAGGGGGGGGAGAAGAGAAGCAGATGAATTGGCAACTAACTTCCCCGAGTTAGTTATTGTTAGTCGCAGCCTGAGAGTGCAAAGTGGAAGATGATGAAATGTGCAGAAATTCATTATTGAAATGAATTGCTATTGAATATAATTGCTTTATAGGCCTTTTCTAGGCAGCCAAATTGTTTTCATCCACGGCTGATCACGGATCTTGCATTCTTTTTTATTTACTGTTTATATACGATGGCTGTTTAGGCTGCTGTTTGCTACGGTTGTATCTACAGCACTGCTTTTTTCAAAATCCTGCTCTTCTTTCTTCTTTCAGGAGAGGGAAAAACATGGATTGTAAATATGAGAGGAAATGACAGCTGATAGAGGGAAAGTGCATCTTATTCAGACAGGCCAGAATAGAACCAGAGGCAGAATTATTAGGGATCTGCTGAGGCTCACTTCCCTTATTGACTGGGAGGAGAAAGAGACAAGGCAAGGGGGATCTGGAACAGCAGTAAGATGGTAGGGAACGAAGTGGGCCCAGTCAGTGAGAGGATATAGAATTTGAATGTACTCAGAGGTCATCTAGTCCAGGGTTCCTCAACCTTGGCAACTTTAAGACGGGTGGACTTCAACTTCCAGAATTCCCCAGCCAGGCTGGGTTAGGGTTAGGGGAAGTTGAAGTCCACCCGTCTTAAAGTTGCCAAGGTTGAGGAACCCCGATCTAGTCCATCCCTCAACATTCAACACGGAATCTATATCCAGCATACACCTTCAACACGCATAAAGTTCATCAAGTTCATCTTCCACCATTCAGGGTAAATTGCTATACACCATATAACTTTGACACAGTCAGAGGTCATCTAATTCACCCTCCACCAGTCAGTGTAAAATCTCTATACGACATATATCTCTGACACACCCAGAAGTCATCTAGCCCACCCGCCACCACTCAATGCAGAATCTCTATACAGGAGATACATTAGACACAGACATCATCTGCTTCACCTTCCACCTCTCTGTATAAAATATCCATACAGGAAAGATCTTTGGTACACTCAAGAGGTCATCTAGTCCACCCACGCCCCCAATGCCTTCCCCCTCCCCAACACTCTTCAATGCAGAATCTGCCGCTTTTCTTGACCACTGTCCTCTCTTCTGTTCCAATACCTTTGGAAAGTCTACCCCTGCCTCCCAATACAGGCTTTTCCCCTGTCTGTTTCTGCCCAGGCCAACCTCTTCTGCAAGGTTAATGCCCAGGATCCCACTGGTGCAACAGGAATGGGCTCTTCTGCCTCCCCTTCTTTAGGTGAGCCCTCCCGGCTTTATCAGCTCTTCCAGGTTGCGGGGGGCAGGTGCATTTACTTCCAAAAGGCATTCAGATTTCTCAAAAATACCACCTCTCCCATCAAGGGAGCCCAAAGACCCCCATTCTCGCCCTTCTTACTTTTGACAGTGCAGAGCCGTCAGCATCATGTGGCTGGAATCCAAAGAATGGATGAAATTGGGTGGGAAGGCATTTTTCTGTTTCCTTGTGTTTGGCTTCCTGCAGGGGAACAAGGCAGAGCAGAAAAGAGTTTGAATTCCAGGACCATCTTACCCACCTTAACCGAGACCCCCCTCTAGCAGCTACCAGCATTTCAATCCAATAATCCATTACTTTAGCCAAAGGTACAAAATGTGGCATCCGTGTGCCCTCATCGGCCTGCAAGGTGCCTCTCAAACTTTCTGCCTCTCCTGCCTTAATTGAACAGGAATCTCAACCATCCCAACCGTTTCGATTTGTCCAAAATGGGTCCTGACCTGACACTGGCCCCGTGAGCAATCTTAGAACACCCCAGCAGGGGAGGGTTGAAGCTCAGGGCTTCGTTTGGAGGAGAAGCTTCAAATCCACTAGCCACGAGCAGCACATTTCAAGGTCAAAACATTTTCAGGTCAAAAGCATTCTGTCTCCAAAACAGCACTGGAACACTTACGGGTTGGTCAGAACACCTCTGGTAACGTTGCACCAACCCATTTCAAACTGTAAAGGTTTGCATGCTCCTAATGCTCGCCTACCCAGTTAAGCTAGATCTGAGAGCAGCAGGAAGCATTGCTGAGTGGCAGCTATCTTGGGCACACCCACCCCAGAAATTCTAAATATGCCCATCAGCCTTTAGGCTGTCTCCTGCAGTGGATTAAACGAGGCATCTCTGTGTGTATATTGCTGATGTTTGTAAAATATTTTGTTTTTACAAATTTTACAAGGGAGCAAGCATACTTCTTGCAAGCTCAGGAGAGAAGGCCTCTTCTTGATAGGCCCCAATTCCTCCTGGTTCAGCATCATTTTTTCCAAGAGGCATTCCTTTCCTTTGAGGCAAGAAGAGATGCTTCGATTAAAAAGAGGTTTGCCGCAATGCAATCACGTGCCGCTATGCAGGACAAAGCAGTTGTCAAAATCATAGTCAAAGAATTGGTGTTCTAAAGCTAGGATTTGCTGGGAACATGAATGCGCCAGTGTGCAGGGTCAGAAACTTCTGGCATCCTTGGAAAAAGTAAACAGAGCTGTTCTCTGGCCAGAGCATTTCTGAGACGCCCATACACAGCGACAAGCCACTTCAGAAGGCATTGCAACCACTTTAGAAGAGGCATGCCTTTCTGCACAAGAATACAAGGAACAAGAGAATGCAGGATGTGATACACACACGCCTTGCACCAGAAGAATTAGTATCACTAGAGACAACTGATTTTTTTTTTTAATCTTTTATCTGCTTAACAGTCATTACTGACCCTGCAGTGACCGCCCCCTAGCGGTTTTCAAGGCAATTGCATCTTTCTAGTTTCGGAATTAGACTTTGCCAGAGCCCAATTCCTAGAGCGTCAGCCCAGCTGGCAGCACAGGAGGCGGGATTTCCGTTGCTTCGCGCCCCTTTTTCGGACGCCGGCAACTGTCCCGTCTCTCTGTGGAGCCGCTGCCAGCATTTTCCTCCCACCGGAGTGAGAGTGCTCATTTATCTACTCACGTACGTTTTCGATCTGCTGAGTTGGCAGAAGCTGCGGGTGTAGAAACAAGAGCTCACCTTGTTAACGCGAGGCTGGACTCGAACCGCTGAAGCTTTCAGCCATTTCTGGCCGGCACTTTCAGCGTCATTAAGCCGCTGCGCCACCGCGTCCCCTTAGAGACAACTGATGCACCTCCTCAAACAGGTGCCCCTTTTTGGCATCAAGTAGGGCACATATAAGCGAGTGCTCCAGTAATGCATACATGCAGCCTCTGAACGCCTATTCCCTATTTCAAAATCAGTGCCTGAATAATTCGGAAACAACACCAATCCGACCAATCGTTAAGCTTATCTGATCAATAGCGTTTTCCTTTTAAGTCAGGTGAGAGCCCAAATCATCAGAGAGGTTGATGATTTCGACTCTCGTCTGACTGAAAAAGTCATCTCCAGCTCTCCTCTGACCACGCCGGCCGGAATTAAGGAGAGCCGGAGTCTAACCCTGCTTGGGTGATTTTCCCTAAAACCCACTCTGGATTTTAGAGAAAAGTGTTTTCTTCAGAGAGATACTCACTGGTCCACAGAGGAGTCTGATTTTAGGTAAAGGCTCTGCAGGTCTCCCTTTATCTGGTTATGAAGAGAGAAAGAGCAATTTTGGTTATCAGAGGATGCTCCCATTTTTTAGAAGCCAGCACAGAGAAGAAAACAGACACCCAGAGCAAAGGTATGTGTTCCCCTGATCCAAGTGCAATTCCTGGCAACTATTGCGACACATCCATACAGTTTTTGTGGCTCAAATACAGGACTGGTTTCTCCTTGCCTTTTTCCAGGACGTATTTTCAACTTCCCAGTCTAGCCTACTGTCCTCTGCTTTCCTGTGGTAGCCCATTCCAGTTCCAAACAAGCCTGACCCTGCTCAGCTTGTTTTGAGATCAGCTGGGTTGGCTGGGGGCTGCCACATGCTGCTGGAGGGGCTAGATGTGAAAACAATCCAGGGGAACATTGGTGCTATGTGCATTTCAAGGACCGCTTGTGCCCAAGATTAACAGCTATGCTTGAATTTTGCATTTAAAAAAAAAAAAAGTAAGCAAGCAATTCTCTGGAAGCTGGATTCTGTGTCCAATCCCACATTCTCTAGTCCCAGGTTCCAGTGTAGCCACGTGCTTAACCAGTAATCCAGATAAGCTGTGCCCTGGAGCGCTCAAGGACTGGAATGGTTTGTCACACCCAGAGAAAAGGGACCTAAGTTGGAATTTTCATTCGGGTTCATTGGAAGAACGTGGGCTGATAATTCTGTCCGAGCCTCGTTGATTTCCATTAGGTGTGGCTATCAGGACCCAGAGTTAAAACACAAACTTTCATTCCTCGGCCAAGGGACAAGGAAGAGTGCCTCAGCAGACAAGAACATAGCCTTGTCCTTTCTAGAGAGGCAGAACAGCTGCAAGGTGTTGACCTCCCCTCCCTGGACTGGCTAGGAAAAAGACTCTCCCAAATTGCTGGTTGTTAGCAGCGTGCAAACATGTTTCAAGATCAGTCTTGAGTGCAAAATACTTTGCTTCAGGTTTGAAACAACTGACCAGAGTTTGATCATTTCCAGAGTGTTTCAAACACTCTGTTTTGAGCCCCAAACACTTCCAAAATGATCGGACATGGCCCATCTTCCCAAAACAACTGTTTCAAGCTTGGTGCAGCTTGACGCAAAATGGGGCATCGGGATGTCCGAAGGGGTCATGTTTTGAAAGGTTTTGCACCCTAAAACCTTTCTCCTGTATCTACTGTCTGATGACGTCTTGAGAGCAGGCCAACATGGTTCTCTCTTGCTCGCTTGATTAAGTGCGTCACCTGAAGATTACTGGACAAACTCGTGGGATGGAAATTATCCTTGCAATCACCAAAGGTGTTTTTCTCTGTATTCAGAAAAGAAAAACGTTCTCAGTGGGGTTTAAGGAAAGGTAAGTAGGAAGTAAATTCCCCTGCAGTCTTAAGGATGTGACATAAAGGGGAATGAGAGGGAAAAAAAGCAATTTCAGGTGCCAGTTCGTCAACATGTTGTGTATTTGCTGTTCCTCTGACCAGTAAGCGTGGCTGGCTGCCCCCTGCTCCTCAGACAGAGGCCAGAGCATAAAGCCCTTCAATTCTTCAGGGCGACGGATGTAAATAATCAAACTGCATCCCTCTGGGAAGAATAATCCTAAAGTTGGAAGGAACCATAGAGGTCATCTACTCCAGCCCCCCTCAGGCAGGATTCGTTACACCATCTCTCCAGCCTCTATCTGAATACCTCCAATCGAGCAGAAACTCACCATTTCACACGGCGGCCTGCTCCACCATCTCACAGCTCAGGCAGCCAGGAAATTTTTGCTGAGGTCTACCCCGAACCACCTAATTTGAACCCACTGCCTCTGGTCCTGCCCTAAACGCCTTATGCTCCAGAGCAGTGTTTCTCAAGCTTGGCCATTTTAAGATGTGTGGACTTCAACTCTCAGAATTCCCCAGCCAGCATGGCTGGCTGGGGAATTCTGGGAGTTGAAGTCCACACATCTTAAAATGGCCAAGCTTGAGAAACACTGCTCCAGAGCAATGGATTGTCAGGGGGTGGGGGGAGGAAGTAAGAGATAAACACAGCAAATAAATCAGTGGCATTCCTTCAAACAGCCCTCATTTCTAAAAAGAAACACTATTTATGTCCTCTGGGGCATCAGCAGGTATGAAGAGGCTGAGCATGTGCAATGTGCACGGGTTTGTGCATTTGGGAGGGTGGAGGAAAAAAAGCTGCTTTATTCACGAAGCTTCAGCAGCTGTTTGCTCGTCCTGGCAAAAACCAGCTGGCCTGTCTTGTCTGCTGAGTCACCCTCCCCAATGGCTGACTCACGCCTTCGCCACTGCAAAATGCTGAGTCATGCCACACTTCTCCCCCCTCCCTTGCTTCAAGGCTCCAGAGTGGGCACTGAGGGGGTGCTCTTGACTGCCAGCCGGCCTGTCCCCCCAAACCGTCCCACCCACCACATTTAATCTGATTCCTGCCTCTGTTTCCAGAATAAAAGAAAAAAGAAGAAGAAAATCTTTAGGTGTCCAGTTAAAATTTCGAAGGGAGATGAGAGGAGGAGGAGAGTTAGAAACACACATGAATTGCAGGGAGGGGAGGAACAGCCTGAAACGTATGGGCAGGAAGGGAGGAGAAGTCTTGGCATCAAGATCCTCTAAGGCAGGCTTCCTCAACCTCAGCAACTTTAAGATGGGTGGACTTCAACTCCCAGAATTCCCCAGCCAGCCATGCTGGCTAGGGAATTCTGGGAGTTGAAGTCCACCCATCTTAAAGTTGCTGAGGTTTGAGGAACCCTGCTCTAAGGCAGTGTTTTTGAACCCTCAGACACTTTAAGATGCGTGGACTTCATCTCCCAGAATTCCCCAGCCAGTTGCTGAGGTTGAGAAGCACCGCCTTAGAGGATCTCGATGCCAACACTTCGCCTCCCTTCCTGCAAATACGTTTCAGGCTGTTCCTGCCTCCCAAAGTTTACGAGGCACACAAACTGCAGTGACAAATGGGGCCCCAGTGAACTTTATTTCAAAATACTGATTTTTTTTTCTTTTTCCTTTGCAAAGGACCAAGAACGTCAAAGGTCTGGAACTATTCTCCTGGGAAATGGGCGCAGGCAGGAAAGCGTTCAACAAGGTCATGGATCACATAGTAGAAGAAACTTGGTGGGGTCAGAAGAATTGACACAATTTTGAGTCTCTCGGGGAAGGCAAGAACTTATGTGTCCCAACACCAAACCATGGAACAAAGCCAATTTGCACGCTGCTACTATGATGTTTGGGGTTGGTGTAGTGATTAAAGGCACCAGGCTAGAAACTGGGAGGCCATGAGTTCTAGTCCTGCCTTAGGCACAAAGCCAGCAGTGTGACCTTGGGCCAGTCCCTCTCTCTCAGCCCTAGGAAGCAGGCAAGGGCAAACCACTTCCGAAAATCTTGCCAAGAAAACTCCAGGATCTTGTCCAGGCAGACTCCAGGAGCCAAGGCTGACTTAAAGCCACAAAATTAAACAATGTTGACAAGAGAGTCAAAAGCAAATCACAGGAGAGCCAAACGTCCCTTCCCAGCTCAAGCCACCCACTTTCTGTCTAAGCTACCGAGAAAGATTGTTGGGAATACCAGCCCAAACCCTTGGAGGAAGAAATGAATAAAAACTCAACCAACCAAAACACTGATATGCCATGAAATAAATCATGACTTAATTTGTGGGGTTCTTGTCTGCAAAACCCAATGAAAATTAAAGGGGCTCAAGAATGCCAAGAAATAGCTAAGATCTACTGATGGTTACTCAGTCTACACAGAACTCACAGCAGTCTAAGTAACAGGGACTGGGGTGAAACAACAGAACTGCTGGATGAAACCAGAGCTGTCAGTCTCAGCAGTTCGATTATCTGTCCCCATTTCCAGCCCAAAAATAAAGCTGCAGTTAAGTCACAGGGTTAGAGTTAGCCCTCTTTAGCCAAATAACTCCATTCCTGTTGGATCAGTACAGATTTAGTCAAGGTGACTTGCAAAAATAATAATAATTAAAAAAAAATGGAAAACTCTAAGCCCTAAGGTCTCTTGTACAGCCCAACCAGGAGGAACAGGGATTAACTGATTTAAACCAAAGGTACCTCTTTTTTGGAATGCAGCTCAGTGCAACACCCCTCAAAAGGCACACCTCTGGATTCTGATTTAACATCTGTTCTGACCTTTGACTGACATACACAAACATCCTTGAGAATCTTACCAACGTGGATTTCTTCTGATGGTAAGGCTGAATGATGGGTAGACCCAGGGGGGTCACCCACTCCACCGTCTGGCCAGTCTTGGAAATCAGCCAGGCGCTTTCCGTCAGCCAGTTCTGCAAGACCAAAGGAGAGGGTGAACAAGATGGTTTGGAGCAGAGGGGTGTGAAAATGGCTTAGGAAAGGAACCATATTTGGAATTTGGGAGGGTGAGGAGCAGGAGCAGGAAGGCTTCCACAACCTGCTTTCTGCCTCTTCAGAGATGCCTAAAACTTCCAGAATTCCCCAACCGGCACCCTGTTGGCTATGTGGGTTGAGAAATTTGAGAACTGTCCTCCAAACACAAAAACTGACATATATCAGGTAGAGAAGGCTGTATGTACTGTGAGGAAGTGAAAAAAAAAGTTAGGATGTGGGTCTTATCAGGAGATCAGCTGGTTGGACACAGGATTAGGTGAAAATCTGAGTGTGATCTGGAGCTGTGGGTAGTCAAAAGTTCAAAGGGGAGAGGGCAATAAAAAAGGTAAAGAGCGATTTATTCATAAATTGCCAGGTTTTGTTTAAGAAAAGGTAGGAAAGCAGAAAATATAGGGTGATAAGCCTCCTCCACCCACCCCTGATGGTGCCTTGTACAAGCCCTAAAGTTGACTTAGCAAAGTTAAAGAAACAAGCCCTCCAACTCCCCCTGCAAAACAAACTCTGACTGCTTTGTATCAGCACCCCACTACTGGGGCCCTTCTGCCCCACAATAAATGCAATCTCTGACCACCCAAAGATTGTCCACTCTCGCTAGTAAGTTCTGCAAAGCCAAAGGATTTTGATTTATTGAATAAACCGCCATTAAGCTATTAATAGTTTTAGCATGGCACGTGAACCAGGCCAGAGAACAGGAGGCCAAAGGGGAAAAACGGGGGCAAGTTCTTGTGTACAGTCATGAGTTTACCTGAATTTCCCGAGACCCTGAGAACATTTCGGTAAGGCTTCTGAAGACTAGCCGGACAAGATATAGGGCTGCTTCCCAAACATCTGCCTGCAGGGAGGGAGGAAGATTCCATAAGAAACGCAGACAGGCCGTCGCAAAACCATAGTCTAATCTTTTAAAACCAACTGTCGGGCAATTTAAAAACACCCTCTCAAGGCCATCTACAGAAAACGAGATTAAACTTCAAAACTTCAGTAGCCTATTCATCAAAGGAAGCAGATAAAAACAGGAAATAAAAAATGTTCAGAAAGCAACAAGGAGCACGTGGGGGTGTTCACTTTGATATGCTCATCTGGGTAATGGATATGGTGGCCAGAAAAATAAGCACGTTCTATCAACGTTCTAACCCACACAACTGACCGAATCAACTCACTCTGATGGGTGGGTTATTTTCATTCCCAAATAGCTCTGGGGCTATCTGGGATCAAAATAACCAACCTTGGTCAACCAAGTTGTCTGACTGGTTTACTATGGGTTGTGAGGAGGAGTTAAGGATCCCTTCTCCCTTCTGACACAGAGACATCATCCTAGAAGACCCTGCAAAAATGAAGCCACTCTAGGCACTCCATCTCTCTTGCTTTAGCTTTTAACTTTCTCCATGGCCACTTTCTGGAGCGGGGGGGACGTATGGGACAAGCAAGGCCCCCCACACCTCGCAATCTGTTCCTGGTGGCTAAAGTGCGAGGGACTTCTCCGAAAGTCACTGTTGCTCGAAAATCAGATCCTGATCTCGGCTGTGTCATTTAGGATTAAAATTTCATCTGGAAGCCAATGCAAATTCCATCTTATGAGATGGAAACTGCAAATTCTGCAGTGATAAGTCTTAAGAGTCTATAACAGTGTTTCTCAACCTTGGCAACTCTAAGATGTATGGACTTCAACTCCCAGAATTCCCCAGCCAGCATGGCTGGCTGGGGAATTCTGGGAGTTGAAGTCCACACATCTTAAAGTTGCCAAGGTTGAGGAACACTGGTCTACAGGTTAAAGTCATAATCAAAACTTTTGGGTAGCATTCTGTCATTTGTTTTCCATCTGAAGGTTAATTTTTTTGCCAGAATATGTTATTAAAATTGGATTGTGATCTGCATATGTCATTGGAAGAATTTGTACTTCTCTAAAGGATGGCTGTCAGAGTCTTAGAAACCCAGCACGCGTCTATTCTGGATGCCTTGCCAAAAAAATGTCATCTCTTTTTATTAGTTTCTGTAATCTCCAAATATCTGTTAATTGCCCATTCTTCCATATATCGAAGTACCTTTTGGGGAAGCTTCCCACCCTTTTTTGTATGTGTCAATTTGTCTAGATTCAAATCCATTCATATCTCCCCAAACAAGGATTGCCCCTTCTTCAAATTCTATTCGTTAAAAAAAAAAAAGTACATTATAAAATTGTTCTTTATTTTTGTTTGGGCATACATAGAGGCCAAGGCACAACTGTGTCTCTCTTGCCAACAAAACAAAGATTTCATGTGCACTAAAATCAACTATTCCTTTTTTCTTTTCTTTTTTTTATATAATTTTTATTAAGAATTTTAATTACAGTAGTAAAAGCTAATACAAACTAAACTTAAGGAAAGAGAAAAAATGGGGATCGATCGATCGATCAATCAATCAATCAATCAATCTTGCCCCCGGAGGCGAGATTGGCCCCCTCACTCCTGGCCTTCCAGAGGGATCTGAAGACCTGGCTCTGCCGCTTGGCCTGGGGTGGGGAGGGAAGACATCAAGCGTGGGGATGGCTAGCCCCATAGAGGCCTGTCGTCTGCAGCTCTGAAAACCATCAGCCTCCTGGACTTTTCCTTTTCTTTTAGTAACGTTTTGCACAGTTTTTACGTTGTAGGTAATTTTATATACAGTGGTACCTCAAGTTACGAATTTAATCCGTTCCGTGACTCTCATCACAACTCGATTTGGTCGCACCGCGAAGCAAATTTTCCCATAGGGTTCAATGTAAATACGGTTAATCTGTTCCGCCCTCCGAATTTGGTCGCGCCGCGAGGCAAATTTCCCCATAAGGTTCAATGTAAATACATACGGCTCTGCATTTTCTTTGGAGCCATGCTGACAAGCACACCAAAAACCTTCCAAACGCCACAAAACACACCACAAGCCTCACCGAACGTCTCCTTGCTACTGCAATCTCGCCCACAGGAAGCCGCGACCGCGTGGCAGCAGGGAAAATGGCCGCGGATCCGGTTCGTAGCGCGAAGCGGAGGTCGCACGGCGAGGTACATTTTTGCGACCGGAGCTGGTCGTATCGCAAAATTTTTGTAAGGAGGGGCGTTCGTAACCCGAGGGACCACTGTATATTTATTGTTTTAATGGGTTATGTGAGCCACCCAGAGTCCCCCATCAGGGGGAGATGGGTGGAGATAAATTTAATAAATAAAATAAAAAAATAAATAAAACTTTTTATTCAACTTCTTTTCTTCTTATTGCACTAGGTCTGTAATCTCACAACTGCCTGAGTGGAAAGCTTCTTCTTTCCGTGGCTTGCTACAGTGGCACAGTCCTCACTGGGCCACTGCCAATTTTTACTTTTTATTTATTACTTGGTGGAGGGGAACAGGACTAGGAGTTCTCCACAATACGGCTGACATGTGACTGATTTATTTGTCCCACCGCTACTCAGCCACTGCATGGAGGGGAACCTTTGGCTAGCTTTGGGTGATGCCCCAGTTGCAAGCGAACTTGCAGCAGGAGGACCTTGTGTGGGGAACTCATGGCCTCATTACCACTTGTCTGGACTACTGCAGTGCGCACTATATGGGGCTGCCCTTGAAGAGCACTCAGAAGCCTCACTTGGTCCAAATAGTCCCCCTTCTTGGTCCCCCAGAAGTGAGGTTGGCCCCCTCCCTTTTAGACTTCAGAAAAAAACTGAAGACCTGGTTTTGTTATTATGCATGGGGTAGGGATGGGAATGGTCAGTTTTGGGGATGGCTGGTTCCCTAGTCCTACCTGACCAATATTATCTGGTCCCAGGCTGCAACAATACCACCATCGCTTGGATTTTATCATATTTAATCATTATATTTTATGCTGTACTATTTATGTTTTTATTGGTTTTAACTGTTTGGTTGTGAACCGCCCAGAGTCCCTCCTTGTGGGGGAGTTGGGCGGTGATATAAATTTGATTGATAGATAGACAGACACAGACAGACAGACAAATACAGTAATACCAGCAATATTGGCTGGGATGAGCCAACATGTGCACGTGACCCCAGCGTTCTGAGCCCTGAACTGACTTCCTAGGATTTTTACAGCCCTGAAGAGCCCTTGGAGAGCCAGTCTGGTGTAGTGCTTGAAGGCACCAGGCTAGTTGAAAATCAGTGCCGTAGGCTGTTGGCTTTCCATAAGTTACTAAAAAAAATAAGTCATTTTGGAGCGCCTTTGGGGCATGAATTGACACCACTGGTTATTGAGTAATCTATGTGCAGTTGGGAAGGGTTTCATTCTTATAGTTATACTGTGGATGTCCTCTTGTACGTTTGTAAACATACTATAAATTGCGAGAATCTCTTGATGGTGGCAGATATCTAACCAGCCAGACAGACTGACGAAGCAGATGAGGGCATGACCAAGTCAACCCTGATGTCCATGGAGGGTTTGTGAGTACACAAGGGGGGGGACAAATAGATTTCCCAAGGGTGGGCAGTTCAGAAGCACTGGGGAGGTTTTTGCTGTTTTCCAGTGAAGCAAATCAGCAGAAAGTGTTAGAAAGAAGAGAGGAGCCCCCTGTTAATCTTTTACCAGCTTGGAGCTGCCAGAAAGAAAGAAAGAAAGAAAGAAAGAAAGAAAGAAAGAAAGAGAGAGAGAGAGAGAGAGAGAGAGAGAGAGAGAGAGAGACAGACAGACAGAGAGACAGACAGACAGACAGACAGACAGACAGACGGGAGGGAGGGAGGGAGGGAGGGAGGGAGGAAAAGGGTAGAGAAAGGACTGGGAAGGAAGGAAGGAAGGAAGGAAGGAAGGAAGGAAGGAAGGAAGGAAGGAAGGAAGGAAGGAAGAGGGGGCCAGAAGAATACTCACCTTGGGGAAGTTGTCAATCTCCCTGAGCTGTTTTTCAATCTGGAGGCGCCCCCCGAATTGGGTGACCCCATACACAACCGTCATTACCGTCTGCTTCACCACCTTCCGAGTCACGAAGCCATTAACGACTTGAGCAATTCGGACTCCATTTTCTGCGTCTTGCTTCCGAAAGACCTCCACCTGCGTTCGAGAAAGCATTAAGAATAAAATGGCAGATGCTTCTAAGCAGGCTTCTAAGCATAACTAGCCATGATCAAACAAACCAATGCAATGTGCGAACCAGGAAAAGAGAGTCCTGGTTCTACAACCTGTTTCAATCGAGCTATGGGCATTTGCTGCCAGAAAGTTTCTAAAATCTCAAAGGCCACAGCTGTTGCTAATATACTGCAATAGCCTGCTACTCTTGAGATAAACCATTCCTGAACATTTAGGTTCCATTCAGCTAGCCTTCCTGCAAGATGCCAGTGGATTTACTCCTCTGGAATATATACAGCTGATGTTATACTCTTCAGAATATTTATTTAGGGGTAGGGTGGAAGAAGGCCCTTGTAGCCTGGAAGCCTTTCCTGCACGCTGGAGCTGTCCACACCGAGCCACAACCTCACCTGCAGAGCCACTGAGCTGTAGACGTCCTGAGGAACGTCAGATGAGGCTAGATTTACTGAGATGGCGCCAACCGTATCGCGCCCAAGTGCTGCGTAGTGCTGAAGCCCATTGCAGGAACCATCCTGTGAAGAGGAAAAGGTCACAAGAGAGAATTAGCGATGTTTTTCAATCTGGAGGCACCCCCCGAATTGGGTGACCCCATACACAACCGTCATTACTGTCTGCCTATAAGCAACAGAATTCTTCTGTTGTTTATAAAGTGATTTATAAAGTGATTTATAAACAACAGAAGAAAGGAGCTTTAGACAAAGTGTCATCTTGATTCGCCCCTCCCTGCCCTCGCCCCAAAAACACCCTGGTTGGAGTCACATATTTCACTGAGGTATTAGCCTGAGTCACATAACACAGTGAATTCGCCTCCATTGCTACAGTGAATTCTACTGTGGCCCCTGAGATTTGCAAATAACTGTTTATGAATAATAATAATAATAATAATAATAATTATTATTATTATTATTATTATTATTTAAAAATATTGTCAGATTTCCAAATACGAACTGATAAAATCTTGGCGCCTAACACACCAGATTTAACTATGGTTGAAAAGAAGAAAGTGTGGTAACTGATGTGGCTCAGGGGATAATAGAATAGAAGACAAAGAATTGGAGAAGACCAGAAAGTATCAAGATCTCAAAATCGAAGCTGAAAGATTACAGCATAAACTGGCCGTGGTGATTGGCAGACTGGGTGCCATAGCAGAAAGCCTTGGGTGGCACTTAGAAAATCTGCACAGTGAGGAAATTTCCATCTGTCAGTTACAAAAGGCCACCCTACTTGGATCTGCACACAGGCTACGCCGATACATTACGACATCCTAGGAGTTCTTGGGAAGAACTCGATGTGAAAGAAGGCCAACCCCAGCGAGGTGCTGCATCAAAGCCTCATGAGGTTCACACCATCACTTACCCTCATACCAAACAGAGGGAAAAGAACCTCCAAGCACAGTACCATTTACGTACCTGATGGACAGGGAAATGGGAGATGTATTCAGCAGGATTGGGAGACCGCACAGCCTTTGCAATTTCCATGGAACATGCCAAAACTTGCCATGGTTCATCGACATTCATCCACCACTTCTTGCCCTGTACAGGGGAAAGAAAACCATATTCAAAATATGACTGCAGGGAAGAATCAGCAAGTTCGGTGCGAGTCATTCTATTTCAAGGAAGTGGGTGCTGGAAAAGGGTAACCAAAACAGCAAGAGGAGTTGATGATGATGAAGATGATGATGATGAGCAGACTGAGTCTGGGCAGTTTACACTTAAAAAAATAGAAAACAATGCAAAAGAAATTAATATGCCTCTGGACAAACTGTGGAGTCCTTGGGGTTCTCTGAGCTTGGTTCTTTTCTTGCAAATGTTTCATTACCCGGCTAGGTAACATCTTCGGTGCTAAAATGGGCTGGAGTTTGCTCTCTGTTTATGTGCTGTGGCCTGCCTTGCCAGTGCTGGTGAGGGTGGGGTTTTTATTTTGCTCCTCCGGTAGTTCTTTGATTGGCATGTGTTGACTGCTTGATTGTATGCGTGGTAGTGACCTCTGCTTATCTGGGTGATGATTGCTGGTGAGGCGATCTTCTGGTCTTTTGTCTCTTTTGAATAGTATGTAGATGCTGCTAATCTCTATTTGTCTGTTAATTGCTGCCTTGTCTGAATACCAGGCTTCCAAGAATTCTCTTGCATATTTGGATTTGGCTTGGTCTAAAATGCTGACAGTTTCCCAGTTAAAGCTATGGTTGAGTCTGGACAAACTACATTCTCTGTACCATTAATGGAGCAGCTTCTCCGTAAGGAAAGGTGACAATGGGCTGGGGGCTTTTCAGCTTTGAGAGAAGGTAGCAAAGGGACCTGTTAGAAATTATAAAATTATTTACTCTCTGCCACTTTAGATGGGCTCAACCCCAGCTGACTCCAAGCAGTTTACAGAATGCACATCCTAAGAAATCAAGCACCTGAAACAATGCAAAAGTAGTCATCATATCAAATAACCATAGTAATACAATCCAGGTAGTCCTAGGGTTATCATGTGAGGGAATGAATCTGGGGCTGCTGTCTGTATTTGGGAAAAGCAGCTGCAGCCAGGCAGAAATGCTTCCCACCCCCACTTCCCAAAGATGGGCTCAGCTCATCCCTTCTCCCAAAGAGCAGTAAAAGTTCACAGCCTCAGAAACTTAAGAGGAGATGGGCTCCTTCCTCCCTCCCTCCCTCCCCTCTCCCATCAAACTTTTCCGCTCCAGAAAACTAAGGAGGGTCCCTTCTGAGATGCTTCCCACACCCCATCCAATCTTTTGAGTGGCACAGGCTATAAGACAGTAAAAGAAAAAATATCTGTAAAATAAAGCCAAATAAATAATCTGTTGTATAATATTACCTTAGCAAAAGCTGGACCTGAAAGTCATTAACCCTGAAGGCCAATTCTGGGACTGTAGGAGGGAGGGAGGGAGTCACAGCTCCTCTCAAGCACCCGATGGCAGCTCTGGCCAAGAGAGCCTTGCACAGTCATCTAATGCACCAGTTGCGTGTCCATTCCTAGACCAGGAGGTCCTTAAGAAGTCACTCATGCTTTGGTCACCTCATGATTGGACTACTGCAATCTGCTCTATGTGGGGCTGCCCTTGAAGACTACTCAGAGCTGCAGCTGATCCAGAATACAGCAGCGCTAGCAATGATGGGCAGACCACGGCATGCTGTAGGACACCTCTGCTTCCTGAGTTGCATTGGCTGCCAGCTGGCTTCTGGGTGCAATTCAGGGTGCTGGTCCCCATCTATAAAGCCCAGCATGGCGTAGGCCTGCTTATCTGAGGGACTACCTATCTCCCAGGTTCTACTTGTCCCACGTGGTCTGACGGGGTTGGAATATTCCAGGTGCCATCAATTAAGCAATGTCACTTGGTGGGACTGTGGAAGTGTACCTTCTCTGTCACGGCACCTACTCTCCAGAACACCATTTCTTCCCCACTATTCGTGTGGCCTCTACCCTGGGCCTATTTAAACAAGCCCCTAAAACCTTAGACCCTGGGTTAAAATGAGTGATGGATCCCTTGTGAGGCATTCTGTTTTTTTAAATGGTTGCTGTTTTCTTCCAGACTTTTTGATGGGATAGTCTGTGTTTTTACTGCATTTTTATTGTTGTATTTTGTAAGCTACCCAGAATCGTAACAGACGAGAGCAACCTACACATTTTGAAAGTAAATAAATGGGGGAAAGAAGTAAAAAAAAGAAAGTGAAAAAGGAATGAAGGGCCCCCAAACTCTCTCCAAGAAGGAGGAGAAATGTGAAAATCCCAGGTCTGCTTACATAGCCTCACCCCTGGCATCTTTCTCCATTCACTAGTGCCCTTCCTCTACACATGTTTGCTATGGGGCCCCAGCCATCAAAAAATTGCCCACCCCTGCAACCTTACAAGTACCCAAGAAAAGCATGCTTTACTGAAAGATGGCACCCCCCGTGAACGTACCGTTAGTGGATTGTCTGCCGATTCCAAGATGTCTGGCATGATCTCATTGGCATAGGCCAATCTGTCCTTCAGAGAGCATTTCTTCCTCAGACCAGTAAGGTTGACAAGATGGATCTTCAGCCAATCAAGGCCACGTGGTCCAAGTGGTTTCCCCTCAGCAAAGAGGAGAATACCCCTAGTCAAGTCACTCCCAAGATGATTAAAGTGAGGTGGACAAGGGTACGTTCTCCCACGGAAATCCAGATTGTGGGGGAACCAGAAAACCTCTTCTTTCATGTGCTTGGCGATGGACAGCTTATATAGCATGTCCATCCGCAAG
This sequence comes from Liasis olivaceus, assembly GCA_030867105.1. NCBI lineage: Eukaryota > Metazoa > Chordata > Lepidosauria > Squamata > Pythonidae > Liasis > Liasis olivaceus. The sequence goes on from CM061349.1 coordinate 7,821,134, forward strand.
CCGTACGTCTCCCTGGCCTTCTTGCGGCACTGTGCCATCTTCCATTTCATGGCCAACTTGGACATTGGCGCACTTTCAGCGAGCTGCTTGGCAAACTCTTTGGCCTCCAAAGATGGTGGTGGCGGGATGCCCAATTTCTCATCGCCGTTATCATTGAAGATGGAGATGATCAAATCCAATACGGGTTGGTTGACTTTCCAAGGGCAGTTGCCCAAGAAATTGAGAGCATCCAGGACCAAACAGAGGTGGTCATGGGGACACTGTTCCAAAAGCAGTTGGTGCTGCACCACCCCACTAGGACATCGCATCAGCTTGACTGGAGACAGGGTGTAGGCACCAAAGTGGGAAGAGACCCAGGGCACAGGTGGACATTGCATGGGAAGGACAAAAGAGTCGAAGGTGAGCGTGGTCTCAGAAGCCTCCTGAAGAAGCCGGGTCAGAATACAGTGAGGTTTAATGAAACCTATCTGCAGAAGTAAGAAAAAGAGGATTAAAAAGGAGAAAAACTACCATTCTTAATACTATCACTACCACCACTATTATTCTGACCCTGTCCTTTCTCCACATAATTTAAGGGGGTATATATAATCTTAGCCTTGATTAAAAGCTGCAAGCTGGCCCCGAACTCTAAAGGTTGCAGCAAAGGCAGGAATACAGGTAATCCTTGCTTAATGACCTTAATAGGGAGCAGCAATTCCACCACTAAGTGAAGCAGTCGCTGAGTGGGAAATCATGTGACTGTGACTGTGCTTTCCAGCTGGAAAGAGACAGTACTACTCAGTTTCACACCTTCAGCTTTTGTTTGCCTCCTAACCATTCCCCCACCCTTTGGCATGCTCAAGTGCCTGCTTACTGTCTTTTACACATCAAATGCAATGTGATTGTGCCAGCAGCCTGGGACTGGGAGCCATGGGCTCACTACGTAAACAGCTTATGGTACTCTCTTGAAATCCCTTCCTCTCCAATCTCTCCACTCTGCAGGAGGTTGGGGAGGGTCAGGCAAAGGAGAGACTGCCTACAGAAATTATTGCTTTTCCCCCAGCTCACAGAGCGGAGAGATTGGAGAGGAAGGGATTTAAAGAGAATACTGCAAGCTCACTACGTAGTGATCCCACGGCCCCCAGCCTAGGACTGCCAGCACAATCGCAGTGCTCTTGACATATAGAAGAGCAAACAGCTTACTCTCTCGCGATCCCTTCTTCTCCAATCTCTCTGCTCTGCAGGAGGGGGGGGGGAGAAGAAAAGGACAGGTCAGACACAGGATAACACATACTGACTGTAATGGTGATCACATGACTGAAGGATGATGCAAAGGTCGTAAGCTGGCCATAAAGTTATTTTTTCAGTACTGTCGTAACTTTGTACAGTCACTGAACAAGCAGTCAGTAAGTGAGGACTATCTGTAGTGGAGTTAATTTCCTGGTCTGCTCTACCTTGTGTGATTGACAGCAGATGGCAGCCATGGCTTAGGAGCCTTTGCACAGGTTCGTCTTGCACACCAGTTCCATCATTTTCTGGACCAGGAGACTTTGCTCACCGTCACTCACACTTTGGTCATCTTTCGGTTGGACTACTGTAACACACTCTACATAGGGCTGCCCTTGAAGTCCATTCAGAAGTTACAATTGGGCCAGCATGCAGTGGTTCATGTAGTTTTGGGTGCTTCACATTTTGCCCATGTTACACAGGTGCTGTGTGAGCTGCACTGGCTTCCAGTTGCCTTCTGGGTGAGTTCAAGGTGCCCATCACCTTTAAGCCCTACATTGGATAGAGCCAGGTTATTTGCAAGACCACCTCTTCCTGAAAGAATCTGCCCGTCCCATCACATCAGATGGAGTGGGTGCCCTCCATGTCCCTTCCCTTAAATGTTACCATCTGGTGGGACCACAGAGATCTGCCTTTTCCGTGACCAACCCAATCCTCTGGAACAGCCTCCCCTGAGATTCAGAGGGCCCCCATCCTATTAGCCTTCCAGAGGGCTGTGAAGACCTGGCTCTTTCCCCAGGCATCAGGCTAGACTAGAAGTGAGCCCAGCAAATGTAAGAGCCTGGGGAGTCTACGCGATGATGCGGTGCTGCACTTGGGATACGTGGTATTGTCATGGAGTTGGCTGTTTTATGTATTCTATTATTATTTAATATCATTCTGAGCCACTAAGGATTATCTCGTATAAGATAGGTGGCCATACACGCCTCGAAATAAATAAATGTGTGTTACAATTTTGTGCGATCGTAGGCACTGTAGAATGGAAAGGCAGACCACCTTTGGCAAATCAATTGAATTTAGTCGGCATATGCTCCCACTGCTTTGCATGCTTGATCGGCACTCCGGTCGCTCACCTGCTTGGTTCCGCGGAAGGTGTAGACGTGATACAGAACAGGAATAACTGACTTTTCTGGGAGCGAAGGCAGCAACTTTTTGTCAAGCTTGAGACTTTGGATTAGCAGTTCCATCAACTTAAAACCCAGCTGCATCAGCAGGCTTGGGGGCCAGACACATTGCTTGCTCATCAAGGAAGGGCTATAACCTGCTTCTGCTCTTAGTTTCTCCCAATATTCCCGTGGCAAATAATTATTCACCTGCAGAGGCAAGGAAAGGGTTATGTTCCAGCAGCAAACTTTGCAATCTTAAGCTTCTTGGTTAAGTACCACCCAACTCAGTGGGATTTACTCCTAAGTAGGCATGCACAGGATGCCACCTTGTTGTTTAAGCAGAACTCTTGGGGACACCCAAATGCCATCTGCAACATGGGAAGTGAAGAGCAAGGGAGGAATTCACTCTTGGGTTGCTAAGCAAGGTAGAAGAACCTCCTGGATTTCAGGTTCTTACTGGTTTTGACTCCCTCAGCTGCCCTTTAAGAAACATGGGCTGCTGGAGGGAACGTTTGTTGGAGTTGTTTGGGGGCAAGCAGGAAGTTGGTTGTGGGGCATGTACACATGGGACCGCAGAAGACCCAAATGAGGAAGAGGGAAAGGGAAAGTGCTTCTGTGTGGAGCACTTGCAAATATGCAGGGATCGTACATGTCAGGTTCAGCCCAAAGAACTCCACGAGACAGTACAGATACAGTTCTGTTGCGTTTATTAGCTTCCACCTCAAAGACAGAATCTCTCCAGACTGAATCTAAACTTCCCAAGCCAGCCAGCCAAAACAACGTGAATTCCTTAGGGTGGTGCCAGTCTCATCTTCTTAACCTTCCCATGCTCCTGTTGGGGGCTAAGGGAATGCTTATCTCCCCGAGCGCAGCCTTCATCCAACCATTCCATCATAGTACAGCTAGTAAGAGGGGAAGAGCAGTGGGGAGGCGGGAGCAGATGGGATGGCTGAGCGTGCATTTACAACCAAAACATTTGTGGGTTTTTCCCCCCTTAGTTCCTTGTGAAAGACACTCAAGTTCTCGCAGAACTCTAGGGTTTCAGGGAACCCCGTTTGGAACCCCCTGATTTAGAGCATTTGCATATAGATTAACTCCCCACTTGACTAGTTGAGCAGGTTATGTGACCAGGGGCAGTTTTTAGTGCAGAATCAGAAGCCAGACAGTTGGTTTGTCTAGTTCATCTAGTTAGATCTAGAGCAGTGTTTCTCAGACTTGGCAACTTTAAGATGTGTGGACTTCTTAAAGGGAAAGGGTGCGCAGGGGTGTGTGAATGGCCAGCATGGCACAAGTAAAGAGGAGCTGGGGGAGGGTGCATGGATGGGGAGACTTCCCCCAGTGACTTGCAACTTTTCCTGCCAGCTTCTCCACTGACTTTCTGGGAAAGCCAGCAGGGAAGGCTGCAAATGGTGATCATATGATCATGGGGGGCTTGGCAACCAGTCATAAGTGCAGACAGGTTGCCAAGTGCCAGATTGTGATCATGTGACTATGGGGGTACTGGGATGGCCAGAACTCCGAGAATCAGTTGTAACCACCATTCGTTCAGCACCATCGTAATTTGGAACGGCCACTGACGAAATGGTCATTGGTCAAGGACTACCTGTAAATATTTTTCCTGATAAGGATCACTGGTTACTAACTGGTAGAACTGCAGATGGTAAAGAAAAAAGGTGAAAACAGGAAAAAATAAGACAAATTCCAATGCTGGAGTCTTGAGAAATTAAGATCAAACATAAGTAAGGAATGGACATATATTCAGAGTTTTATCAGTATTGGTTTTACATGAACTGCAAGAAAGAAACACCAAACGGACTGGGTGTTGAACGATAGCAAATATTGTATGAGGCAACATTTGAATCCTGCAAAATTATGAAGACATTTGGAATCCAAACATCCCAACCTAAAAGATAAAAGTCCCGAATATTTCAAAAGAAAACGTGCAGAATTCCATGAGCAGAAAAGAGCAGTTTAAACATTTTTGTGTAACAAGAAAAACACCTGAAGAATTGATTTGTTTGGTTAAAACATGAACCTTCCAAATAACTGTGAATGACAAGTTTAAGTTTTTGTACTTTGGAAATATTGATTTTATATTTACATTAAATAGTTTAGTTTTCATTATATTGCCAACTAACAGTTACCGTGGCCTGGAAAAGGTTGAAAACTTCTGCTCTGGACCAATCCTCACCCTAGAAAGCAACTCCAAATAACTTAGTTTTAGCCCAAAACAGCCCTGCGTTGTTGGAACCCAAGAAATTAGAGGATGAGAGTGGTAAATCAAGAAACTAGGAATGCATTTAAAGATCACCTAAGACAACTGAATTTGGATACCTGGTTATCTCTGGCAAAAAGATGGGCATAGCTATCATAGGTCTTCTCATAATTCTCCGCTGAAAGAGTCTGCGTTTTTCTAAGAATGATGTATTTATTGTAGACTCTGTTACCTAGATCCTTCGCCAAGATGGTGAGGCTCTCCCCGAGGGCCGGTAGGCTGAAAACTGTCTGAAAAGAAGAGATGACAGAGCAAAGACAACCTTAGGAGACGCAAGATGTGGCCAGGAGAGGTTTTTAACTTAAAAAAGAAAAAAAGATAGAGGCACCATTCTAAATTTTTTTTTGATTTTTATTACTTTATTACTTAGTGTTTTTATTATTGCATTACTTATTAGCAACATTTAGGCTTACCCTTATTTATTTATTTATTTATTTATTTATTTATTTATTTATTTATACATTCGATTTATTAGTGTTTTTATTATTGCATTACTTATTAGCAACATTTAGGCTTACCCTTATTTATTTATTTATTTATTTATTTATTTATTTATTTATACGTTCGATTTATTGTCTGCCCATCTCCCCCCAATGGGGAACTCTGGGCGGCTCACAAAGTACATATATATATAATTCTAACAGTGAGACAGTGAAATCTTACAAATCTTACAATTATACAATTAGTGCTTGTTACGCTGTGTGACCAGCAGGGGTCGCTAGGGGGTCATCCAGGCCTTTCCTCCTCCGTAGATCTTCCTCGCTGCTTGCATCGCTCGTCGCTCACACCGGCTGCATTCGGAGTTTGGCCAGCACCGGTATTTTGCTCCCCCGCGCAGCACCGCCGGTTCCTCCCATCTAAATGGGAGTACCCATTTATCTACTCGCAGATGGAATAGCTTTCGAACTGCTGGGTGGGCAAGGAGCTAGGACAAGGGATAGGAGCTCACCCTGTCCCGCAGAGCCGGGCCCGAACAGCTGGAGCGCCGATCATTTCTGACTGGCAAACTCCAGCGCCATTTTATTTATTACTTATCTTTATGACTGTATAACTTATCAGCAAAATTTAGGCTTCGCCTGTGGTATGATCCCAGCCAACTGCAGTTGATTTAGCAAACCAGGGTTAAACAAACTATGGCTTTGTGTAATATGTGAGCTCTACCTTAGTCTCCTCTCTCCCAGAATCGTGGGCCAGGTTCATACATGGCAATAAGCCATGATACGCATTATTCCATTTGGCTTGTCAAGATGGCTAGCACAATTGCGCAATCAAAGTTCAGCTCCTTTTAGAGGTGGGCTTTGGCCTTTTTTGACCCCTCCATGGGCAACCCTTATTAACCTACTGTGTGGATCGAGTTACTGTGGTTGGTAAATTATAATATGTAACTTATGGTGAAGCTAAGTCACTGCTGCTTAGTGAAAAAATCCGTAAATTAAGCCAACCATGGCTTAGCATAATGGACAAAACCAGGTCTTTACACCCAAACTTGTTGCCCATTTTGTACCAGGTTGGTTGTTTGGTCCTTATTTTTAATAGCCACCAATCACCAGCTGGGAGTTCTCTTGCCTCCCATGTATTTAGCAGGTCCATACCTTGCTGCAACCAGAATGTATAGCAACAGAATTAAAACATCCACAGTTGTAGAAATCAAGTATCCATAGTAGTAGTAAAAATAACAATAATAATAATAAACCAACAACTTATACAGGTAGAACTTGCTTGACGGCCACTCATTCAGCGACTGTTCAAAGTTACGACAGTGCTGAATGAGTGGTACTTTTGACGGGTCCTCATAATTGTGGCCGTCGCGGTGTCTCCGTGGTCACATGACTGAAATCTGGGTGTTTGGCAACCAACACACAATTATGACAGTTGCAGCATCGGGCATCACGTGATTGCCATTTGCGACCTTCCCTGACAGCTTCTGACCATCAAAGTCAACGGGGAAGCCAGCAGGAAGTCGCGAAGGGCGACCATTTTGTGTCACACTTAACCATAGCGTGGGATTCGCTTAATGACGGCAACTAGAAGTGCCAGAACTGCTGTCGTAAGTCACTGCAGTCACGTGACATTGCACTTAATGACCGTGCTGCTTAGCAAGAGAGTTGCCGGTTCCAATTACCATTGTTAAGCAAGGACTACCTGTACATAAAAATTCACAGATCAATGCATCTGCCCAAGGGAGGGAGAAATCTAAAGAATCAAGATGGCCAAAGCTGTGCAACCCAAGCCCTGTTGCATTGTGTTGTGCAAAAAGTAGAGTTCGGATTGTGCAGGTGTCATCTTGACTTTTTTGACTCCCCTGCCAACACAGCATCCAATCTATCAGCAAATGTTGCCTCGCCAATGCTCCCTGGAAGCATTGTTTACAGCAGAGTTTCTCAACCTTGGCAGCTTGAAGATGCGTGGACTTCAACTTCAACGTGGACATAGCTGGCTGGGGAATTCTGGGAGTTGAAGTCCACGCATCTTCAAGCTGCTAAGGTTGAGAAACACTGGTTTACAGTGAGGAAAGAAACCGAAGCAGGGGGGCGGCATTATCTCCATAGGGAGACTGACCCACCAGACCAGTGCTCCTCCTGAGAAACAGCCCTTCTAGACCACCTCCCCTTGCAAATGGGGAGAAGCCACAAAGGGGCAACCCACACAGCTTACCTGCATCAGAAGATCTACATATTCCTTGTCCTTCAGCACACAAAGAAAAGGATAGATATCTAGTTTGACAGAATGCCAAATTCTCTCCCGGTTCTTGAGCTTTTTCAGATTGTGAAGAAGAGTTATCTGCCAGTGCGAACGGATCTTGGTCAAAACTGTCCGCTGTGGAAAAGGAAGGGGGAGAGAAAAGATGAGTCACTAGACCACCAACTGAATGTTTTGCAGTGTGCAAAATGTTTCGAGCCCAACTCTGAATTTGAAATAGCCACCCCTGAGTGCAAAACACCCTCTCCTGAGAACGAAACAACTGCCTTGGCCGTGGATGAGGTGCTCTGCATTCAAAAGAGGGCATTCTGAATCGGAAACAGGTGGATTTGAAACACAGTGCCCATCCTTATTCACTAATACAAGTTCTCTTGGATTGAAGCAGCAGATAAATCTCGTGAGTAAATAAAAATAAATACTCTATTTCAGCAAAATAGTAAAAAAAAAAGTGCTTTGGATTCACATTGTGAAGCATGCCATAACATGCTTTGCGTGTCTGTGCAAACTCAGCCAATGGTAGTTTATCCAATAAGTCACAGTTAAAGAAATCATAGCACAGTGGCTATTCATCTAGTGCATTAAGCCCTAAAGATGTGGATGTATGGCTGAATCCAGCGTTTCTCAACCTTGGCAGCTTTAAGATGCGTGGACTGCAACCTCCAGAATTCCCCAGCCAGCCTTGCAAAGACTCACCTGGCCACAGTGGCCACCTGCCCATGGTTGCCACCTGCTCTTCAAGCAAGAGCCAAGAGTCTAGGAAGACCTGGACAATGAAGCTCAGAGAGCATCAAAGACTCCATCGTCTAGGAAGACCCCCCAACTGCACAACAACTCCAAACGGGAAAGTACACCCCCAAGCAGAGTTAAAGATGGACATCTGGGGTGTTAAAACCTATGGCCATCCAGTTTTACCAGGGTTGCATCAAAGCTTGTTCTCCCCCACCCAATGCCCCCTCCAACCTCCAGGCTCTGGGAAAGATCCTTGGTGAGAACACTTGGTTCCAACTCTAAGTGAATCTGAGCAACATGATGCAGCAGATGCCTAGAACAGTCCTCACGGCAACGCTGCAAATGTGCCCCAGACCTTCTTACACAAGAAAGAGTGGGTTATCCTAAACAGGGCCACCAGCTGGTTCTCTGAAGATTCAATAAGGGCAGAAAAATAGCTACGTTTTGCTGTCTTTATCACCACAAGCTAATGGGGTCCATCAAGTGTATGGGGTGGACTATTCAAAAAGGTCCTGCCTCTCTGCAGTGAGGTCTGGGACCAGACAACTCCAAAGCCAACGGGGAGTGACCTGTCAATGGCAAGGAAGCATTGGTCATGTCCCTCAACTCCAGATCACTTTGTCACTGTTTTGAGATAAAAGCCAGGTCTAAAATGTGGTCTCCACAGTGAGTCAGGGCAGAGTTAACTTGGGTCAGGTTGATGGTGGCCATGGGTCATGGAGTTAACCTTGGAGAAGCCATCCAGAAGTCAGTAAGACAACAACAGGGACAGAAAAAGCATGTATTAAGCTCAGAAAGGTAGAAAAGTATTAGAAAGACTCAGACTGTTTTCCTGAGGAATAAGAAGGATGGAAGAGAAAAGAGAGTTGCAAGATTCTGTTACTGCAGCCCAGTGTTTCTCAACATCAGTGACTTTAAGAGGTGCAGACTTCAACTTTGCACCTCTTAAAGTTGCTGACGTTGTGAAACCCTGCTATACCCTGTCTCAATCAACGGTTTTAGAGTTCCAGTCTTCTTGTGGAGTTATCTTCCTGATCTGGTCTACCTCATAGGGCAGACACCATGAATTCCCAAGCTGCCTCTGAGTATGTTCCCAAGGACAGCAGGTTAAAGTACCCCAGGATCATAAGTCTGGGCAACTCCCAAGTGGTTTGGGGTTTCTTCAAGAGCAATCACCATACCTCCACCCTGACCCTGGGCTCAAGGAGTTTCTTAAGAAGCCAAGGACATCTACGCACACGGATGTGACGTTGTGTTCCCACAGAATCATAGCTTGGTCATTTCTAGTTATGGGAAGCAGGCAAAAAGCATGGAATCTTAGAGTTGGATGGGATCTCAGAGGTAATCTAGACCAACCTTGCCTTCTCCGTGCAGGATTTGCGTCTATCCTCACAAGTTTATAAAAAGGCACAAAGAAGACTTCTTAAAACATAATATAAATGTATATAGAAATAGAATAATAGAATAAATATATTTATATAATATATATTTATATATTACACAATTATATATATAATTATATATTATATAACATATATTTATATAGTATAATATATAATACAATAAATATTATAAAAATATAATATAATAAAAATATAAATATACATAAATATACATAAAGTTTTTATGGAAACTTTCCATGAACACATTTAAAAGCCTCTTTGGCCAGAACAGGAGTCACACCCCAATAACAGTAATGTGGAAAGGTCTGGGAAAAAAGCATTCTGAGGCAGGGAAATTGTTTTAGCCCCTCTCCTATGAAATCACAACTCTGGATGGCTAATGAAGCTAATGAGGTAGCAGATTTAGGGCGGAGGGGAGAGGAAACACCACCAGGTGACATGCGGTAAAAACCTATTGAATTCATCGCCTCAAGATGTCTGGAAACAGACCTTAATTCAGATACCTTGGAAACGGGTTCAGAAAAATGTGATGCTTTTAGCCCAGAAGAATGAGTTCCAGGGTTTAGGACTTCCCAGCTACTGAAGAAAACATAGATGCCCTTTGCATTAACCAACAAATCCTTCCCTACCCGCAGAGAACAGAATTACGCAATCTACTAGCCAGCATAATCAAATGGAGCCTTGGCATCGCGCTATCTTGTGAGAGAATCAAATTGTAAAAATCATGCCAAAATCATTTGCTGTCCTTTGAGAGAAGATTCAGATCCTTCTTCAGATCCTGGGCCAAGATGTTATGTCAGCCCACTATGGAATTTTTGATTATGAATCGGTGCGGTCTTTTTTCCCCTGGAATGGCCTCTTTTACTGTTGTTTTAGATCAGCTTTTTTCAAACTTGACCACTTTAAGATGGGTGGACTTCAGCTCCCAGAATCCCCAGCAAGCATGCTGCCTGGAGAATTCTGGGAGTTAAAGTCCACCCATCTTAAAGGTGCCAAGTTTGAAAAACACTGTTTAAAACTGTTCACATCAGTGGTTTTAAGCCTTGCGAGCAGCCCAGAGTGGGTGGCCCTGGAAACTGAAATTATGAATGAGGATTTCAGTCATTTTAATTTCATTTCATCTGGGGTAGCTGCAGACCCACCATATGCCCAGCGGCTTGGCAGCTGCCTTCTGCCATCAAGAACTTACCATTCAATTTTCCATATTGTAAGCTTACTTAACAATAAAATAGCAGTATGAGTTCACCTAAACTCTTCCTGGCATGTTGTTTAGGTGGCCACTCCTTTGGGGCACAGCTTACGGAACTCCAGACATTAATGCTTTCCCTTCCTAGGATTAGCCATGGATCCCCTTAGAAACACAATGTATTTATCAATTCCCCTTTTATTCTGGCTGGAAATGCAACCTTCTCCTCAAGAATGAATTTTACCGCTTTGATAGCAGTAGCTGTGATAGGTTTAGCGGCTTCCACCGACTCGATCGTGACCCTGTCAGAATTCTCCAAGCTGTATTGTTTCCGGAACCGCTGCTGCAGATCTTGTACCGTGAAATTGAGCTTGGCGTAAGAAACAGGCTTCTCCTGGGGGAAAAGAAAAGAGGAAGAAATCAGTGGGGATGTCCCAGGGACACCTAGAAACTAGAGCAGACAGCCGGACGACAAGGATGGGGAATCTTTCCCCCCAGCTGAATTGAAGTGCACTCCACCTTTCCAAGTCAACAGAAAATCTGCCATCCCAAGATGCGCAGTGTTTGGATCCAAAGTGGACATGGGTGCTTTGGACCCAGTGCAGGCACCCTCTTTCAACCTGTCTGCTGCTCCTTAAAACAAATGCATGTTTACTGAGCATGAAGGAGAGGTTGCTCCCTGCTACCTCCTTGACTGAAACCTACTTTTCCTGAGCTCACATGACTATGGGCCAGCCAGGAAAAAGTGTGGAGGAAGGTTGTTGCCTGTGTCACCAGGTCAGATAGGGTGGGTACCCTCCAGGTCCCTTCCCTTAAATATGGTCATCTAGTGCAGGGTTCCTCAACCTCAGCAACTTTAAGACAGGTGGACTTCAACTCCCAGAATTCTCCAGCCAGCCATGGAGAATTCTAGGAGTTGAAGTCCACCCATCTTAAAGTTGCTGAGGTTGAGAAACCCTGATCTAGTGCGATCTAGGAAGCAAACCTTCTCGCTAGTGGCCCCTGCCTTGGGGAACACCCTTCCCACTGAATGTCAGCCCTTCAAGGTAGACTAGATGTCCTGCTAATACTACTTTTATTATAAGGTTACAGTAACAGAATCTTGCAAGTGGGAATACGCTTCCCCCCTCCCGCTCTTTATCTTCGTGAGAATTAGGGAGGGTCTTGTTTAAGATGCTTTCTTAAATTAAATTTCTGCCCCGGACTCAGATTTCTTTTATCCCACTGTTGTCTTGGTTGTAGCTCTTCCTCCTGTTCCCCAAGGTTATTCCTTCTGCCCTTTACATCAAGATCTGGCAGCACCCCACCCCACCCCACCCTTTGAAAGGCGTTGAAGAGCTGGCTCTTCCCGTAAGCGTTGGGGTAGGTGAGGATGGAGCCCCGCAGATTGAATGCTGACACATGGAGGACTGCTTGTCTTTCGGGTACTGGGAGTTTTTGTTATGGCTTGATGGTTTATTGTTGTTTTGGGGGCCACCCAGGGTTAAGGCACACAAAATGGATGGCCATGTATGTCTTGAATAAATAAAACAAGAGACATAGGATGGACGTACCAGATATGACGCACCCTTGCCCCGCAGGGCCCTCACTGCTGATCTCTCTCCTGTCTCTTTTGCTTCAGTTTCCAATCACTGCCATCCGTTCACCTTCCCTCCGTGGAAGATGAAGCTGAACAGGTTTTATGACCCTTAAGGCTGACCTTGGATCGGGGCACAGTAAGGGGGAAGAGAGACTACTTTACGTCTGGCACAGCTAGGATACTTGAAATCTGCTTCACTTATGTGCTGGGGAAGAGATGAAGGCTGCGTTGTAGAGACGTGCCGGAAAAAAAGCCGCTGGGGCGCTTTTGGCTTTGCACGGGTGCAACAGAGGAAAGGCCCAGAGTCAGAGGCAAAAAATTGCATAAACTGAAGGTAGGCAAATCCTACTGGCACTCTTTAAAAGAAAAAAAAATGCCCTCAAGTCAAGTTTAATTCCTTAATTAATTAATTCCTTAATTAACTAAGTGCACAGCAGGTGAGCTCCTGTTTCCCCCCCCCCCCGCCAGCTCCTGTCAACCCAACAGGTCGAAAACTCACGTGAATAGATAAATGGGTACTCTCACTCCGGTGGGAGGAAAAATGCTGGCAGCGCCTTGCACAGAGAGACGGGACCAGTTGCCTGTAAGTGCGAAACCGCGCTCACCCGAAAAGGGCGCAAAGCAACGGAAACCCCGCCTCCTGCGCTCGCCAGCTGGGCTCTGCTCTAGGAAGGAGGCTCTGGCAAACCACTTCCGAAAAAATTGCCTTGAAAACTGCAAGGATTCGTCCAGGCAGTCACTGCAGGGTCAGTAATGACTGAGCGCAGACAAAAAAAAAAAAAACAGCAGGAATTTTAATCCTAATTTAAGGTTAATTTAAGGTCATCCTAATTCACAACCCAAGGGCACAGATCACAAGTGGCCTATAAAAAACCCAGAGGTAGTCTCCCATCAGCTTCCAACAGGGGGGAAAATGAAAGATTCCAATTGGGTTGGTGTAAGTTGTTCAGCTAAGCTAAAATGAGATCGGTCAGTTTTTGATCTAGCACATTGTGCGCGCCCAGCTTTCGTCTTAGCATATTGGCTGAACCAGGCTATCACATTATGCCACGATGCACTGAATACGTTTGGATACCACACGTTATATGTACTCAGCAATCGTGTTTTTCACTACTCTCTATTTCAGGTGAAGTGGATGAGGTGAACTGGGCACTAAACCTCGAACTATCCAACTCTGCTGGAGCATAATGTGTTATATGAACCCAGGAGCAAACCATGGTTAAATTACCCACAAGCAAGCATGATGTACAAACCCAAGCCTTGTTCTCAGCTCAGTGACTACCAGGGGAAGGGCCGCTGCATTTGGGTTAAGAGGACCTCTCCCACTGTGAATGTCACCACTGAGCAAATGAAGCAATTGAGAACTGTCATAAATAAGTAACAAAAGAAATGTGAGGCTGGATAGCATAGCGGGCAAACCCAGTTATCACCTTAGCACGTGTGAATCGCTCAATCATGTTACGCCACTATATGCTGTATTTGTTTGGCATCACATGGGATACGAACACAGCAAGAACATTGGGTTTTTTCATGTCCAGCATGCACGGGAAGCCAACCTGGGAGCAGCTGTGCTAAAATAAAGTCTTGACTGAATCTCTCCTCTTCACAGACAGGACCAGGTACTTGCCTCGGCAATAATACAATAATGGTTTGTCTCTGCCTTCTTTCAAGCTATTTTTCAAACTTGTCAGCTTAGACCTGGACTTTTGATTGCCTATCCTCCAAATACTAACCGAAGCCAACCGTGCTTAACTTCGAAGCCCAGATATGGTCAGCAACGCACCACTTTCTGCCAATAATTTCAGTCACTGCCCACAATTCAACCGGTGTTATTTTAACGAAGAGTAAATGTTCAGTTAAAACCCAAATTTATTATTGACATGGCTCGGCCCAGTTTTTGCCTTGGCCTCGCTGGCTCTTAGGGAAGAAGGCCCAGTAGGCTGCAGAAGCAGAGCCAGAGAGAGGACATTCCTGTCCTACAGGGACACGGCTGTTTATGGCAGGCCACAGCCAGGTATCTACGGTCATGCAAAGACTCCAATTTTACCTTCTTATAGAATTCTTCCAGCAGCGGCATTGCACAGGTTTCAGGGGAAAAGAAAAGTGGCTTGAAGTCTGGCTTGACCTTCTGGATGGCTCTCAAAGCCATCGTCACTTCACTGTCTTCATATGTGGAGTCTCGGAAGAAGTCTTCCAGGGAGAATCCATCATGTTGCAGCTGCTCGATACATCTGTTGGAGGAAGGACAGTCATCCAGAGTTTGCTTTAAGCTTGGGGACAGAGTGTACAGGGGTCTAGGGGGCACACAGTAACCTCCAGACAATCACATAAAAAGGATCTGGCAGGATCAGAGCAATAGGTCATCTACACTGACAGAACCTTGCAAGTCTGAAAGTACAATTCTCCCGTCTCCTTTGCTGCCAAAGAAACTAGGGAGGGTCCCTTCTGAGCCTCTTGCCCCACCCAGTATCCAGCTGTGGGCTACGTTCCCTCTTATCTGACCGTTCCCTTGGTAGCGTCTCTTCGCCCCGTCTCCCGAGGTCTTTCCCACATACCATTACAAGGTCTGTATAACCTTTAGAGCTACACAGTCAGACTGCTGCTTTTCCTTCACATCATGGGTCCCCCCCACAACCAATTCGAACAGAAACAGCATCCTACGGCTGTCCTACTTCTAGGAGCTCGAAGATTATTTGCACTGCACCCCTTACCTCGAAATGATATGGGGCTCGGAGTTCAACCGACCCATGCAGCTCAGCACAGCCATATAACAGTCCTGATTCGGCTTGAGTTTGTTTTCCTCCAGCATGGAAAACAGCCAGCCAATTTGCTTAAGCCCAGCCTACGCAGAGAAGGAAACAGGGATGGGATACAAGCATATACTCAACCCCGCTACCCCTATCTACCACCCAGCCCTCAAAAAGAACCGTAACGTGATCCAGAACATAACGTGCAGTTCTGCTTCTGCAGCCTTGCAAACTAGTTGAAAAAACTCATCGACCTCATTCATATAACACACTAAGCCATATTGTGGCTTAGTGTGTTGTCTGGACCTAGAAATCTGACTAAGGTTAGCCCAGAAGCAGTTAGCTACAATCAGTAGCCCCCCGTTTATGGTTAAGCCACCATTAGTCTTCCAGGGAATTGACACAGAGTGCAGGAATGGCCACCACGTGGGTCCTCTCTGGCAGCTGTGTCTCTACTGCTCCATTTTTGTTTCATTTTTTTTTCTTCTCCTTCTTAGGGTCTTCACAACAAGAACAGAAAGCTTCCAGAAAGTGGTTTGACTTAAAGACTGCTAGGAGCCAGCTTAAAAGAGGGCAAATGGCAAATTGGGGCTACAGTACACACACATACACACACACACACACACACACACACTGTAATCTACAGGTGAAACTCGAAAAATTAGAATATCGTGCAAATGTTCATTTATGTCAGTATGGCAACTCAAAAGGTGAAACCAATATATGAGATAGACACATTACATGCAAAGCGAGATATGTCAAGCCTTACTTTGGTATAATTGTGATGATTATGGCGTACAGCTTATGAAAACCCCAAATTCACAATCTCAGAAAATTAGAATATTACATGACATCAATAACACAAGGATTGGAAATAGAACAATATCGGACCTCTGCAAAGTATAAGCATGCATATGTACTCAGTACTTGGTTTGGGCCCCTTCTGCAGCAATGACTGCTGCAATGTGGCGTGGCATGGATGCTATCAGCCTGTGGCACTGCTGAGGTGTTATGGAAGACCAGGATGCTTCAATAGTGGCCTTCAGCTCCGCTGCATTGTTCGGTCTCATGTCCCTCATCTTTCTCTTGGCAGTGCCCCATAGATTCTCTATGGGGTTCAGGTCAGGCGAGTTTGCTGGCCAATCAAGCACAGTAATCCCATGGTCGTTGAACCAGGTTTTGGTACTTTTGGCAGTGTGGGCAGGTGCCAAGTCCTGCTGGAAAATGAAGTCAGCATCCCCATAAAGCTCGTCTGCGGAAGGAAGCATGAAGTGCTCCAAAATCTCCTGGTAGACGGCTGCGTTGACCCTGGACTTAATGAAGCACAGTGGACCAACACCAGCAGATGACATGGCTCCCCAAATCAACACAGACTGTGGAAACTTCACACTGGACTTCAAGCATCGTGCATGTGTGCCTCTCCATTCGTCCTCCAGACTCTGGGTCCTTGGTTCCCAAATGAGATGCAAAAGTTGCTCTCATCAGAAAAGAGGACTTTGGACCACTGGGCAACAGACCAGTTCTTTTTTTCTGTAGCTTCTGACGTCGTTTGTTGTTCAGGAGTGGCTTGACAAGAGGAATACGACATTTGAAGCCCATGTCCAGGATCCGTCTGTGTGTGGTGGCTCTTGATGCACTAACTCCAGCCTCAGTCCACTCCTTGTGAAAGTCCCCAACACTTTGGAATGGCCTTTTCCTGACAATCCTCTCCAGGCTGTGGTCATCCCTGCTGCTTGTGCACCTTTTTCTACCACACTTTTCCCTTCCACATAACCTTCTATTGATGTGCTTTGATACAGCACTTTGGGAACATCCAACTTCTTTTGCAATTAGCTTTTGGGGCTTTCCCTCCTTATGGAGGGTGTCAATGATGGTTTTCTGCACAACTGTCAGGTCAGCAATCTTTCCCATGCTTGTGATTCCTACTGAACCACCCTGAGAGACCATTGAAAGGCTCAGGAACCCTTTGCAGGTGTTATGGATTCATTAGCTGATTAGAGTGGGACACTTTGAGCCTAGAATATTGAACCTTTTCCCACTATTCTAATTTTCTGAGATTGTGAATTTGGGGTTTTCATGAGCTGTACGCCATAATCATCACAATTATACCAAAGTCAGGCTTGACATATCTCGCGTTGCATGTAATGCGTCTATCTCATATATTGGTTTCACCTTTTGAGTTGCCATACTGACATAAATGAACATTTGCACGATATTCTAATTTTTCGAGTTTCACCTGTATATATTCTGCATATAAATGTGCATAATCAATGCACTCTGCATATATATAAATACACATCATCTTTATATTCTGCATACATATATACATATCCACACATAATCGATATATTTTGCAATACATAATCTATATATGCTACATATAAATGCACATAATCTATACATTCTGCATATACAGACAGTTCTCTACTTACGAACTTTCAAGTTACAAATTTTTGTCAATACAAACAAACCTCCAAGAGCTTCAACAATAAAAGTCCCAGAAGTTTACAGCGCGCTGCATACGTACACCCAGATGTTTACGGTTGCATGCTGTAAATGTCCGGGCGTACATATGCGGCGTGCCTTGGTTGGACTTAGGAACAAAATGGACTTGCGAACAGCCTCTTGGAACGTAACTTGTTCGTAAGTGGAGGACTGCCTGTATATAAATGCACATAATCTTTATATTCTGCATATATATAAACGTGCAGTCTATACACTGCACATATCAATACAATCTATAAATTCTGCAATGAGAGTAGCGAAGCAGGCAAGACCTAGCTAGAAGACAGGGCACCCTCTTCCTCTTTTAAGTCACATGCCCCACACTTACCCCACTCCACTGTCCAGCTGACAGGCGTATTTCCCCACCCTAAGCAGCAAAGAGCTACAAGCATAATGTTAACGTCAAAAGATGCATGGCCGAGCCAGGATCTAAACTCAGCTCTCCCTACCGCAGTGCTCTACGGTCGACACCGTTCTTCCTCTTTAAAGTCTTTCTTGCTCCTCCTGATGCAAGAGGATGGCAGATTCCCCCCCCCCCACCTCAAACAGGGTGTCCTTTGGACAGGATGGATTGCTCTTCCCCTCCTTCCTGCAACAGTGGCCATGCCGGCTGAGAGCAACAAGTGTTCAGTCCAGGAGATCCGGATTCAAATTCCTCCCCCAACTTGGGAAAGCATGTCATCTCCTAAGCGGGACCCTCCCGGGAAGGTTGTGTGTGTGAAAAGAGGCAAAAGGAATACCTGCTTGGAATAGTGACACATGAGAAGACTGAACATCTGAGCATTCAACCATTTCTTCAGCGGCAAGGAGTTGTGGAAGTACAACAAACACTGCAGGGCTCTCTTCTTCTGGCTGAGGAAGAGGCAAGTGTCAATGTAGGCTAAAATGCTCATCTGAATTTCATCCTGGTAGACTCCCATCTCTTGAAGCAACGTTTCATTAAGCTTCAGCACAGGCTCCTTGGAAGCCTTGGTGGGAGAAGAAACGGGAGGCTGGATTTTTTCCCAGGCCAGGCTCCTAGCTGGATTGATGTTGCTGCTCGACTTTTGGGTTCCCTCAGAGCCGTGTGCTATTGATTTCCAGACTGACGCCAGTAACTGTGGGGAGTTTTTTCCCTCCAGAGTTTGATTAGAACGGAGGATGGATTCCAAGGCACTGGTCTTCGTTTTCAAAACTGCCATGTTAGTTGCATATTTTTCCATCTTCAGCTTGATCTTCCAAAAATTCGGCTTGACAGTACGCACTGCTTTATCTTTTGGGACTCGCTCGCTTTGAGCTGCTTGGGGTGCAGCTGTTTTCTGTGTTTGAGGTGCAGCTGTTTTCTGTGTCTTGGGGTGCGGAAAGTACTTGAATTTTGTGATCTGAGATATTTGCATCTTGGGCTTTAGTACCTCCGATTCGTTATCAGCCCGCAGTTGCTTCACCCTAGCTTCCAACACTGTGGGGGGGAAACAAGAACAAAATGTATGAGCTATAGTGGTGTGGGGTGAACAGAAACAGGGACTGTTTTGAAGCTGAAGTCCAAAATATATGACATTTTCCAAACACATTGGACTTTACCTCCTGGAATTCTCAGCTAGCATAGTGGTTCTAAATTGCTTTCCAATTCCAGCTCAGGGCACCAGGTTGGAGAATATATAAATATGTAAACATTATAAAGCTAAGTATCTTGGGCAATGCACAGAGATTTAAAAGAACAATCCCTTCTCATGGACTCATGATCTGATACAAAAGGAAAAAGGATCAGGGAGGGAAGAGGAAAATAAAGCAACGGCAGGTAGTCAACCTTATCGGAAAGTACACTGTTGCATCCAGCTTGAAAGAGATTCCTAGAAAAAGTAATTCGCCCAGGGGAATGGAATACGCTGCTCCTTCCCTCCTCTCCTGTAGCCAGGCAGAAAGATTATGAATGGAAACAAGTTCCACTGAACGCACAGAGATTTATTTCTGAATGAACATTATTTATCTACTCACTGGTTTAATGTTCATACCATCATATTCCACATAGACTTCTGGCAGTTTTCCAGCACAATAATAATTTCAGGTACACATATACAGCAATGCAACAATAGATTAAAGCCACAGTGTAATCAGTTCAAGGACTCCAGCAGCAAAACAAAAAAATAAGAGGTCTATAATATAAATAAATAATATAAAAATAAGAGGTGACAGATCTTAGCCAAAAGCCCTTTTGAACAACTCTACTGTAACTGCTTCTCTAAAGCAGTGTTTCTCAATCTTGGCCACTTTAAGATGTGTGGACTTCAACTCCCAGAATTCCCCAGCCAGAAGTCCACACATCTTAAAGTGGCCAAGGTTGAGAAACACCGTTCTAAAGGACAGGAACAAGAGCGCTATTCAGATTTCCAGTAGAAGGTTGTTCCATTGGCCCACCTTGATTCTCTTGGGTATAAGAGAAACACTGTCTGGCTTTCAAGATTCTACTCTTATAGCCTTGATCAATAAAGGGGAGGTCTAGTATTCTTTGTAGGGCCTGTTCTCTGGCCTGGCCTACCTCAAAGGGTTGACACCACCCTTTTATCCTTTACAAAGCAGCTGAAGACCTAATGAGTGAGTTTGGAAGAGAGCAGAAGATTTTTTAAAAGACGTTTCATATTTTGGATTTATGTATTCTTGTAAGCTGCCTGGAGCGACTCAAATGGCAGCATACAAATCATTGCAATCGATAAATCGACTCAAATGCATAAACATGCAGCCTGAATACGAATTGCCCATAAGTATCTGCACAGACATTATTTTTATTCATTTATTGGCTTACCCTCCAACAGTTCCACCTGCTCATGTAACCATAGTTTCCTGGTTTCTTCTTTCACCCTGGCTGAGGAGTAACATCTCACCCCAACAGAGAGGCTCCCTAAAAAATGAGAGGAGGTTGACGGTTATGGGAACTGGTTCCAAAGTGTCAACAGGCAGAGAACAAACCAGCTTCTATCCTTCCTGCTTTACCTCCCAGACAATGGAGCTTAGCAGCAAGGCAGGCAGTTACCAGAGGAAAGTGGTGATCCTCCAGCTGTAAAACACCCTCCACAGCATAATCAACCAAATGAGGTCTGTTCTATTTTCCAAAGCATTTGAGAAAGATTTCAGTGTTTCAGAAAGGCAGAGGGTTGTTATTGCTTTACTCTGATTGGATCCTTCCTTCCTTCCTTCCTTCCTTCCTTCCTTCCTTCCTCCCTCCCTCCCTCCCTCCCTCCCTCTCCCCTTCCTTCCTTGCTTGCTTGCTATAATTTCAGAACATATAGTACTGATGTGGGAAAAGATGTTATATTTATTGCGGCTCCAGATTTTTACTTATCCATTATGCTAGTTTCAATGTGGGTTTTTATATTGTTGACGTAACAAGTCTATATTGGTTTTGTAAGGACTTTCTTATCTATCACCCAGAGAACTCCTGTTTCTGGGCATCACAAATGTGCAGTCAAGCCATTTATCCCATCTGCGTGTTTCAGGTTGGTAAGGGAGGAAGTATATAAGCTTGACAAAGCAGGTAGTGGAAAAGGAGTATATGGCCTCCTCTGAATTGCAGAAAAGCATTTCATATCCGGCAAGGCTATTTATTCATCGGGTTCAAAGCGGCTTAATCTGGTTGGGGCTGGCTTTCCAGAATTTGAAGAGGTTCTCTTTCATATATATGACAGAAAATCAAGGATGGGTGCTTGACCCATTATGTCACCCTTTCCCCAACCCTTGGTAGGAGGGGGGATCAGTTCCTTCTTATTTAAGGAAGGCAAAGCGTCCTCTTAATGGTCGTATTCACACCTACTTTTCTAGATTATCAAGCACCTCAAACCAAATGAGGTTAGGGTTCCTCCAATATGCCAACCGCCTCCACCCCCCAGGAAGAATCCTAACCAAGTTTAGAATATTCTACAAATGAAGCTGCTGCAGCTTTCACTGATCAGGTTAAGTTGCGGGAAGAAGTTCTGAGAAAAAGCCCTCCCACCCCCCCACCCCCCAAAATTGCAGGAAGGGTTTGGAGGAAGCTATATGAGAGGAGTTGGCATCCGTCTGGAGACCCTCCTTTTATTATTTATTTACAGAGCTGCCCATCTCACCTACATGGCACTGGGCAGCATACAATAAAACCATCAGGTAAAACAATTATACAAGAACAGCATAATACCACAATTAAAAAAATTAAAGCAGTTTAAGTTTGTTCACGTTAAGGTGGGGGGGGGAGACAGGGCTTTGCTCCCTTCTTCGTTGGGGGGGGAGTGGATTTCTCGGGAAATAAATGACAGGCGAGATCTCCCACGAGCCTGGCTCTCCATCCCTTCAGGGGCATCACCGCCGGGCAGGTTTCTTAGCGTCAACACAGAAGCGGCTGATCCCAGCCTTCTTCTGAGGCATCTCTTTCAACTTCCCCCTCTGGACCACCTTCGTGGCTCTTCCTGGTGGTCTCCCATCCAAGGACCAACCCAGGCCAACCCTGCTCCGCCCTTCTGAGATCCGCCCAAATCGGCGAACCGTTGCCAATCAGCGAGGACGCGTAGGGGATCCAAATTTCAAGGGGTGTGTGTTGCTATCCCCCCCCCGAGGGGAAAGTGGCGGGTTCAAATCCACCCGCCCCTAAGAGGGCAAACGGCCCTTCCCCAGAGACCCGGGGCGAGGCGAAAGGTTTCCTTGGATAGTTCCCACTCGCCGCCCCCCCGGCCCAGCCCGCCATCCGGAGCACCGACCTGGGCCCCACAGCAGCGTCCCTTGCAGCTTCAGCATCGGTTCGCCCCTCTTTCCTCCGCATCTCACCGCCCGGCCGCGGGAGCCCACATGCTTATCCCTCTCCTGCGCATGCGCGGCGCTCTGCAACCGCGGGGAGGACTCCTCTCGCTGGCTCTCTCGCCGCCCAATGGGCCGTCCGCGCAGGCGGCCGGAAGAGGATTGGAAACCACCACTCCCGGGAGGCATTGCGAGGGTCGCGCCTGAGGAGGGCGACGATCGCGGGAGGACGTAGAGATACGAAAAATATAGAGAGGGCTGTGGATGCCAACCTTAGCCATCTTCCGCGACGGTCCTAAGCAGCTTTCCCCCCACTTTCTTTGGTATCATTTGTAAGCCGCTTAGAGCCTTTGGGGAGGAATGGAGGGGCATATGCATCTCGATTAAAAAAAAATCATAATTAGTTCATTCATTAAATATCATTCCATGGTGGGATTTTGTAGATGATGATGACGATCATGATGATTTCAGGGTTTGAACAGGGCAAACGAGTCGGTAGTCTACAGATACTTTATTTCATTTTATTTATTAAATTTATATAGCTCTGGGAGGCTATATAACAGCAATGCGAAGACAACCGCAAAAACAGGGAAAAGAAATAATTAAAAAACATTGAAAACAATAAAAACATTAACCATAAAAAACACAGTCTGCGGGAAAGCACCGTTCATTTTCTACACATATCACCGTTTAACAGGTTGTCCACACCAACACCATCAGATCCCCAGGCTAGATCACAAAGCCGTGTCTTCAGGCTTTTAGACTACAGCTCCCATTATCCCTAGCTATTAACCAGGGTGTCTGATGGATGTCATAGGACAAACCATCTAGCATGATCCTAATCACGATGATGCCAAAAATTACAAATCGTGAATCATGATGTCATAATGCAAGCTCCGCCCTTTCATTCTTGCATTGTGATGTCACACACAACTACGGAAGGAATGGGGTTTACATTTTGTTCCTTGCTTGGAAATGCCTCTAATTCTTCACATTTTGTTAGTCCAGTTATGGAAATTGTTAACTTATAATCTGCAAGGAATTTGGTTTGCCTAACACAGAGCTCCAGACTTTTTCTATAAACAGCTTTCAGGCAAAATGGTGAGGGAATGAGTGGTCAAAGAAGAAGAGATAGGGTCAAGAATGAATGGGTGCTGAATAAATGTGGAATGATTACAAAAGTCAGAGTTGTGTAGACAGAATAAATGAGGATCAAATTGCTTTTCTGTGGGGGCAAGGTAGAGGGTGCACTTTTGCTGGCCAGAGACTGTTGGACTGGCATTGCCATCTCCCCATAGGCATATTTCAAGGCCTGCCCAATGAATCTCTTTTCCAGTCTTGCCTTCTCCCACCTATCCATATGCAGAGCTGACTGACGAGAGGTACAGGACGAACCCTCAAGGACCTCCATCAATGTCCATATTAGCTTCCTCCCAGTCACCACGTATATCCTTTGCCCACTGATCTGTAAACTCTCATACTTTTTTGGGGAGGGGAGTCGCTTGAACGTGGGACTATCAATCTCCTGGAAGGCTCACCTTCTATGCGGTTGATATTCCCATATTCAGCCCCCCCATACACAACAGGGACTGCGCAGACCAGATGTCTGACCTGTTTCACAGCTGAAACCAAAAGCGTGTAGAGCCACAGTGCCCAGTAACCACATGCGGAAGGTCCATTCTTGCAACAGGGCCAACGTGGAGGTGGGAAGATTGCTGCCTTGACCATTTCATCCCCAGACTCGTCCCTGAGATTATCCAGATGGGAAGTTTTATGTCGGGAGAAAAAATGAAAACACCACCTCCATACTAGAACATCTCAAGAAGGGTTGGGCTGGTGATGAGATGAGATGAGATGAAAGCCACATCATGAGGACAGTTAGTGAAGTGTCTTTGTGCTGTGGCAAGTTCTAATTAAGGGTTATGAAGCGTCAGATAAATACATAAGGAAATTACACTGAAACCTACCTCAGTTGCTTGTAACTACTGGTCCTTCTAATTCAATATTGTGAATGTTGAACACCGACAAGTTGTTACAAACTGTACGGAGATCTTCTGTATGCCAAGCAAGCGTCCCAACAGTGAGCCGTGACATCTCCTGAATCTGCTTTATTGCTGAAGGTAAGCAGATAAGATTCTTCTGATGGGTCATTGGGTTCCTCATTAAGTTCAACCACTGCCTTTCGAAATACTATCCTCCCTATCCTGTGTAGTGACACTATAAAACAATGTTTCTCAACCTTGGCAACTTTAAGCTGTATGGACTTCAACTCCCAGAATTCCCCAGCCAGCATGGCTGGCTGGGGGATTCTGGGAGTTGAAGTCCATTCAGCTTAAAGTTGCCAAGGTTGAGAAACACTGCTATAGAAGAAAAGGCAAGCAGTCTTATAAGTATCTTTTCCCTCCTCTAGGGACATGAACTTTGGTTCTACATTAAATTTCAGTTCTGTATTTTCCTTCCTGCTTATCTTTTGTGGAACGTTGTTTCTGCCTAATACGTTCTTTAATTAGTCTTTTAACCTGTTTGTGTTAAGTTTGAAATGTCCTTGGCCCATTGACCACCTGGAGAAGAGAGGTTAGGATAATATTGCCCGGGAACACAATCTTATTTTGATCTAATGAGACTGCTAACTGAATGGCCTGGGTCAATATATTTTGGTAATTAGCAAGTATAATTTACACAATCATGATTCATGAGAGTATAGAAATCTAAATTGCTAAATCGTATAGAGCAGGGTTCCTCAACCTCAGCAACTTTAAGATAGGTGGACTTCAACTCCCAGAATTCCCCAGCCAGCTGGGGAATTCTGGGAGTTGAAGTCCACCCATCTTAAAGTTGCTGAGGTTGAACCGTGGTATAGAGTATACAGCCTCTAAATCACTCTCAGAGAATAAACCTCAATATAGACCGAAGTCCTGGGAAAGTGCTCTACACGCCCTGCCTCCATCTGCTGTCACATCTGGGTGTTCCTGACCAGCAGATTGGGTGTAACGTTATTCACTGCACTTATTCTATAATTTTCAACTCCTTAGCACATCTTTCTAGCACTTGCCTAGCTAGAAAATTATTCTATAATTTTCAACTCCTTAGCACATCTTTCTAGCACTTGCTTTCTAGCACTTGCCTAGCTAGCTCTCTGTTCATTGCCTCTGAGTATTAAACAAACCCTTGGAATCTTTTGCTGCTTTAGCAACATGCCTTGAGTTGGAAGAAAAGTAAACCAGCGTGAAATTTGCAGCCCCCCCTGCTGATCTCCTGTTGTTTCTCTTCCCTCTGTCCCCAGTCACTGCATTTACCTGACTTCCCTTCAGACCAGCAGGTGGCAAGACCAAACAGATTTTACATACCTTGAGGATGATCTCAGTGTTAGAACAAGGCGGAAAATACCGCTTCTGTAAGTACAGCGGTGATTGACCCAACCTGCCTCATTTAGGGGGTGAGGATGAGATGAAAGCAACAGCTTAGGATACAGCAGAAGAAAGATGTTTGAGCATGTTTGTCTTGTGGTGAGATGAAAGTAGGGAAGACGCCTACTTTCATGAGAGAGAGAATCAGATGGAGAGCCAGTTGGGTGTAGAGGTTAAGGTGCTGGCCCACAAAGCAGGACATGTGAGTTCTAGTCCGGCCCTAGGCATGAAAAACCAGCTGGGTGACATTGGGCCAATCACTCTCTCTCGGCCCAACTGACCTCACAGGGTTGTTGTGGTCGGGAAAATAGGAAGTAGAAGTATTAGGTATGTTCACCATCTTGAGAGAGAGAGATAAAAAGAATAATGATCATGATCGTGATAATAATTCTGGCTACACAAGACTAAGCCTGAAGAACAAATGCATATAAGCCAGAATTGAGAAGACAGCAACAGACAGCAAATGCTGCCTCTGCAAAGAAGCTGAAGAAACAATGGATCACCTGGTTAGCTGCTCCAGGAAGATCGCACAAACTGACTACAAATAACAACATGACAAAGAGCACTGGGATCTCTGCAAGAAATGCCACTGGCCTGCAAGCAAGAACTGGTGGACCACAAAACAGACTAAGTCATAGAAAATGAAGAAGTGAAAATGCTCTGGGACTTTAGAAGTCCAGCAGACAAGCGCCTGCCACACAACGCCCCAGACAGAACCACGGTTGATAAGGAAGACAAAAGAGTCTGGAGAGCGGATGTTGCAATAGCTGGAGGAGAATGGAGAAAGAACTGGAGAGAATCACATGATACCAAGACCTGCAAATAGAAATAGAACGACTGGGGCAGAAGAAAGCAAAGAGAGTCCCAATAGTCATAGGCGCCTTGGGTGCAACCCAAAACATCTGGAGCACCCTTGAAGACCCTCGGCATTGACAAAATCACCGTCAGTCCTTTGCAAAAGGCAGCTTTACTTGGAACAGCCTCCATCCTGTGACAATACCTTTAACCCCATCAAATAGCAACATCTGCCTATCCCAGGTCCTTGGGAAGGACTCGATCGGTGGACCAAAATGCCAAATCCAGTCTAAACATCTGGCTGACTGTGCGACCAACCATCATAATGATAATACAGAGAGGCTACCTTTACACATTACAGTGAGCCATAATTTGGTGTGTTCGACTTTGGTTGAGGTTGAAGCCCAGATATTGTAGCCACAGTTCATGGCTCAGCACAATTTGTTCCAGTTCTGGTGCAGCCAACAACTCTTGGTTAGGAAATCATGGATTAGCAACATATGCAGGTGTTTATAAAATGAAAAATGCTGCATTAATAGAATGTGAGACGTCCAGATGGCAGCTGCAACCACGTGAACAAACCCTTCCCATGTTTTACATGCATTATAACTTCCATTTTGTTTCCTTAATCTGGCTGTGCTTTAATTCGCTCCACTGGCGACATTGATAGAATCAGTTTGAGCATGATCTAGCTTACTCAGAAATGGTATTTCCTCTCAATCTGTTCACATGCAGTATTGTTGCATCTGTGACAGGCTACCTGCTGGATGGCTCAATTATATTACTTATTTGTTAGATCTGCATCTCACCTGGCTTAAAGTCAGCCAATGAGCTTCTGTGGCTGAAGGGGGACTAGAACCTGGATCTCCCCCGTCCTTGTCCAGAACCTTTCTCGCTACACCTGATTGGCTGTTGGGGTGAGAGGGCGGGACTGGCCCAAAGTCTGCCAATCAGCTTCCAGGGAGGAGGGACTAGAAAAAAGGGTCTCCCCACTTTTAGTCCAGCACCTTCACCACTATACCGCACTGGCTCTAATAGGTTCACTTCATGGAGAAATAACATGATATCAAAATCAGTCAAGGAAAGGCGACCAGATAATCAAAATACCTAGTTAGACTGCACATTAAAATACTGCCTTGGCAGGGAAAGAGGTGCGCAGACAGGCTGCCATTGCCCAACTCTGTCTCTGGCTTTGGGAGGCAACTGACAAGGTCATAGTTAGTCATCTGCCTAGGGATCTTTTTTCTCACATAGGCCCAGACCCCATTTTGAAGGAAAGGAAAGATAGTAACAGGATGATAATAACTCAAGAACAAATACTTAGAAAATCATTTAAAAGCACTTCCAAGTATATTCCAAAGCAATTTATTATTTTCTTCTGCCGCTTTGCCAGTCCTTCACCTTCTTGCCTGAACCACCTTCTGGGGTACTTTTTTGATACCTAAGTTAGGGCTACCAGATCTGGGCTGCAAAAATGTGGTGGGTCGTTGGGGGGTTGGGAGGGAGGGAGGGAGGGAGGGAGGCAGTGCAGAAATAGAAAAAACGGCAGTACTCTGCTGCCATCTGGTGGATGGGCGCATTTTGGCGAGCCCCCTTAGGTTGATAAGGATGCTCCCGATCCCTAACGGCTGGAGCAAGGTAGCTTGGATGCAGTTCTTTCGGATTAGCTCGCTCCGCTGCCAATCACTGGAGGCCTCACCCAATTGACGACCGTGTTGGGAAGGGCGAGAGAGGAGGCGGCACCAGGTCCGCTGGCTGCGGCACGAGACCCCCCGCCACAGCCTTCCATTGGCCAAGCGCTCAGAGGCGCGGCCTCGACTGGCGGAGTTGGGCGGGCCAATGAGGAGGAGCCACCTTCTGATTGGCCGTGGCGGGGAACCAGAGGGGTGTGAAGGGCAGATTAAAGGAGGAGCAGAGAGACGCGGCTGAGATGAGTTTGCGGCGTTTGGCTTCCAGGACGCTTCTTTGCGGGCTCTTGGTAGGGCGCGGCCTCACAAGAGCGATGGTAAGTCGTAAACTGGAGTGGGTCTCCCGGTGAGTACGCTCTAGGCATGGCGGTCTTCTCTATGGTCAGACCATAGAGTGGTCACCTTGGAGGGCTATGGCGGGTCTCCTTGGAGGATCCAGACAATCCCCTCCTAAGAGTCTCTGGAGGACTTTCTCTCTGATCCCGCGAGGTTGTCTCTTTTACAGGTTCTCTTCCGAGGAATATAATTTTCCCACAAGCAGAGTGTTGCCCTGGGGTGCTGTGAATTTTTGTTGATTTTTGTTCTGAGTTTTTTGGTTGTTTTTACTGCTTTGGGGGCTGCTCAGGGTGGTTGTTATAATAAGGGTGGCTTGTGAAGTAAATAAAATAAATGTTACTGTAGCAGATGTCTTCCTTGTGGGCAAATTGGACCATAATTCCCAGGATCATCTTGGAAGCAGGACAAAAGCTTTTTCCATAATGCTTTGAGTGGGCTGGGCTGATTTTCCCAGAATTCTCTGGGAACAGCTTGCTTTCTCCAGGAGGGCTATGCGAGCCTCCTAAAGATTTATTTCAGCTCTCCCTCCCATTCAGTTTTCTCCTCCTATGTGGAACTCTGGTTCCCCTCCCCTGGAAAAAATGGACTTATTTGGGCCTCGGGGTTCTGCTTTTCTATAGCTGTTTGCCTGCCCCAATTGGGTTAAAGCAATACAGTAGAAGGACTACAAAATGGAAAACTACCCCTTCCCAGAATGGTCATTATAACTTAAAATTGATGTCTTCAGGTGCCTTTCAGAGCTGAAATTAGTCTTAATCATTTAAGAAAATGGCTTTCTGTTATGGAATTGTTGGAGCGCCTTAGAGAATGGAGCTCTTAAATGAAAAAACAGCTGCACTGAGCCCTTGGGATTAGACTAAGGCAAATTAAATGCGTTTAAAGTTTTAAACAGCTTGGGTGGTTTGGTTTTTAAGTTTTAGTTAGCACCAAGGGCCAAAAAGTTAGACCGGGACAGCTGAGCCTCAGAATAAATGTGCTGTAACAAACTATTGTTTGTACCTTACATTTATTTATTAAACCATTTATCAGCCATGCCAGTTGCCAGAGCAATTCTTGAGGGCATTCAAGGAATACAGAAGTGCAAAAATACAAAGTGGTAGATATGTCAGGCCATATTGTTTTGCCCCAGGGCTCGCTGGGTAAGCCAGGTCTCTTCAGCTCTTCTGAAGCCTGCTGGGGCCATACAGACTTGGGGTGGGGATACTATTCCACAGGGCTGGAGTGGCCACTGAACACTGCCTGCTCCCCATCCCTGGCCTCTTTGTAATGTAGCCATCCTCTGAAAACCTTTGCTGCTGCTTTACTATAATGAAATTTCCACCCAAGAATTAGTGTTTCTGAATTTGGAATTGCAGTCTTAGCTAGTAGCCTTTCATGCATACACATGTGCTGCAGCTAAAAGTAGTTAATTTGTGCTGAAACTTCTCTGAGCTGCTGACTTCCTGGTGGAAGCAATTAAGTGTGGCTTTAATTAGTTGAAAGCAAGCCACCTGTACTTAAGGCTGTCTTTTCTGAAGACTTATATGGGATTAAGCTGTTGCTTTGTTACACCTCAACATTAGAGCCACACAAAAGGCAATGATGGGCCTTTTGGGCCATGATTACATTTGCTTCCTCCTGTGTGGTGGGAGAGAAAAGATTGTGGTCCTACCAGAAGGTGCCATACAGGCTGAATTCTGAGAGTTGTAGCCTCAGCACATTTGGAGGGCACCTGGTTGGAGAAGGCAAAGCCCAGCAATGCTGTTGTGTCAGATCTTGCCAAGATTAAACTGATGTTTTCAAGAGTGTTTCTAGTCTGCCTTTGGGTGTTAGCATGAAGCTCTGAGTTAAATTAAATATTTACACATAAATATAATTAGGATTTGAGGTTTACAGGTAAGATTAGTGTATGCACAAAGATGGAAAGATTTGACACTACCCACAGTGGAGGAATGGTTAGTGAAGATGATGAAACTTGCTGAGATGGCTAAACTGACTTCTTTGATCAGAGAAAAGAATATCTACATTTATTGCTGACTGGAAACCCCTTATGGACTTTTTGCATGAAATAGAAAAAAATGAACTTATGATTTATGGTTTTGATGATTAGACAGAATAGACTATAGAAAAAGAGTCACGTTGTAACCACAGAGTGAGAGGTAAATGTATAACTGCTGTAAAGATTGGAAGATACTTCTTTGTATCTTTTTTCTTTCTGTTTTTCTATTACTTTTTTCCCCTTTCTTGTACCTTTAGTTTTCTCTTTGACTTCTTTCTTCTCGTTATGAGTTTGTATCTTTAAAATCTTAATAAAATTATATATAAAAAGGATTTCAGGTTTATACTCTAATCCTAATTACTTTCCATTATCAGGATCATCAAAAACCAGGTGCACTAAATTGGTTTTCATTTTCTGACAGCAGCCACCTTCCCAGCTGGGGAAGATCCCAGCTTTTCCAAATCTGACATTCTGAGAATTAAGAGCCAGTTAGTGATTATGGTTAACAGATATAATTATGTATTTAAAAAAGAAAAACAACAGCTGCCTCTTCACATTACAGTTTGTAGAACTGAGTTCTGTAAGCTGAGTATGTTTCTCCACCTTGGGAACTTTAAGATGTGTGGACTTCAACTCCCATGCTGGCTGGGGAATTCTGGGAGTTGAAGTTCACACATCTTAAAGTTCCCAGGGTGGAGAAACACTGGAGTACAGGTAGTCCCAGTTTAAGAATGAGTTCTGTTCCCAAGGTCTGTCTTTAAGTTGAATTTGTATGTAAGCCAGACAGTATTGTATAATACTGTATTTGTAGTATTGTGTAATGAACTCAAACCATTGTGGACTTAACTGGAATCATTGTATATTTAAGTCAGATTTTGCTACAATAGGCTCCGTTCTTAACTATGGGTTGTCCTTAAACTGGGCGTTCTTAACCCAGGGACTACTTGTATACTGTCTGGCCCTTCTGCTTCTTTCTGTTCTTCTCCAATGGTTTTTTTCTGGTAAGACAATAAGAAAAGCTTCTCTGAGCTGTTCTTAATCTTAAACCTTCCAAGCACTTCTGAATCCGTTTCCATGAAAACCAGAAATCCTAGCAAAATTGCTTTCTTTTAAACTCCAGGAAAAAAAAGCCACTTATGGATGGAAACTGAGCCTCTGCAATGGTGGCCCAATGGACTAATGAATAAGCAGAACAGTTTGTTAATCAGTGACAATTTGAGCAAGCAAGAGTGAATTTATATGTTACAACATAGCTTGATGTTCTTTAATTGCAGGGAAATGTGTGTGTGTCCATTTTATTTTCCTTCTCTGTTTGCTTTTGGGCTAAAGGCAACAACGGCTAGTTTTAATTCTGCTTTTGCCTGCAATGCAGAAATGCAATTCAAACGGTGCAGGGAAGTTGTTTACCTTTGCCTAGCTTCTCTCAAGGCCAGTGGGAAGATCTGAACAAGTCATTGGTGCCAAGATTTCTGCCTCGGGTCCTGGTTTATCGGAGAAGCCAAAATCTCCCTTCTGAAGCAGTTCATTGTTCTGTCTCCTTTTGTGCTGCCGATGATGCAGTCGGAGGCTTGTGTAAGGGATTTGCTGTTGTGGGGAGGGCGACATAATCGCTCATGTGATTGTGATGAGAAAGCAGGCAAAAGGTATGGCAAAGGAGGGAAAAAATAACTTGCATTTCTGCTTCCTACTACTAAGGGTTAGGATCAGTTAGTGGGGCCAAAGCTATGGAACTCCTGAGTAGCAATTTTCAAGTAGAAAGTTTGAAAAAAGGATCAGAAATTCCCTTATCCTGGGTGAAATGTTTTGTGTGTTTGGCACCTTACTTTCTGGTCTGAGTCCCAAGGTCTAGGGAACATTTAAAAGGGGAATGAATGCAGGATTGTGTGCAGTCAAAGTGGAGGCTTAGTTTGCCAGCCAACATTAGATAACAGATTTCCCTAAATCAATGTGGTTGTCTCTTTTACCTATTGACAGAAACCCCCAATTATATGCTCAGCCAGGGGAAGGCGAACTTGGTGCTGCTCAGATGGTTTGACCTATATTTCCCATAATCTCTTGCTGTTCACACTGCGGGCTGGAACAGACGGGAGCTGAGCTTCAAACACTTGGAAGGCAAAATGCTGCCTTCCCCACTGCTAAGCCCTGATGTGACTTGTTTCAGATCAGTATTTCTCAACCTTGGCAGCTTGAAGATGGGTGGACTTCAACTCCTAGAATTCCCCAGCCAGCAAGGCTGGCTGGGGAATTCTGGGAGTTGAAGTCCACCCATCTTCAAGTTGCCAAGTTTGAGAAACACTGTTTTAGAGTATGGCTTGACCCTGGCCATTGTAGTTTGGTAAACCTAAGCTTTGTGCGTGGGGGATATTAGCATATTGTAGTTGACTTAACAAATTTGTAGCTTATTGCAACGTGTGACCCAGATCACAGTTTACAGACTTCAATAAAACAGTTGTGGAGCCTTCTCCAACCTGGTGCCCTCCAGGTGCATCTTGGGGCTGCAGCTCTTTGAATTCCCAGCCTGAATGGCCCTCCGTCCCAATGCATCTGGGAAACTGCAACCATGCTTGCTTAAGGTCTTTAAAGAGGGAAGGTATAATTTGTAAATTGTTTACACCTTGAGCTATAACTTCAGGTTCTTTGTGGCCTGCTCATTTCTGAACGTAGTCTGTGCTAAGCCTCTACTGTTGCTTAAGATATCTTTGATTGGATTGGGTAGGAATTCTCAATCCAGCTTTTCTTGAGAAATCTGGGAAAATGTGGCTAGAATTTTACTACTAGTTTATCTTTTCTGCCTGAGTCTTTAAAAGCAGGCATCTGGAAGAAGGAGGTGAGTTGGATCCTGGTTGAAAGAACATATATGTTGCTGTCTCATGGGAAGTAATTTTTAGAGTCCCTGAGCTCTAATTGAGATGAAAACAGGGACTAAGTTAGACTTCTTTTGTTCTCTGACAGTAACTTCCACTTTAAGGGCAATGTAAAATCCTCACTGGGAGGACTGTAGGAGGAGAGCTGTGTTAATCTATAGTAGGTCAAAATCTGACTAACCCATTTTATTTAGAAGGATAAGCTTTTTGCAAGCTGCTGTTCACCTCATCAGATCAGTGGCTTAACTGATGTTGGATTTAAATTGGCAGGGAGGGAAGAGAAGATGGGTGTTACACAGCTGCATGCCATGCGTGAGACAGATTACAAGCACCTTATGGATTAGCAATTATACTGGGTTAAAATCTAATTATGCTTGCTGAGACTTTCAGAGATAGCTTTGTTAATCTAGGGCAGTGTTTCTCTACTGTGGCATCTGGGAATTCTGGGGTTTGAAGTCCACACATCTTAATGTTGCCACAATTGAGAAACACTGGTCTAGGATAGCAAAAAATCAGGAATCTGGTAAGTAGCACCTCTCCAGATTAACATATTTTATTAAAAAGTTTAAGGCAAGAAGCATATGCCTTTTAATAAAATTTGTTAGCCAGTGCTACCAGATTCCTCCTTATTTGGAGATGTCCTGAAACCTGTATTTGCTGAGAGGTTAATAAGATTAATAATTTACTTATTAAAAAGATTAATAATTATAATCTGCATAACCTCCCACTCTTTCCCATCTGCCACCCCCCAGCCTCAACCCAATGTAAATCCTACATCAGTTTAGCTGCTCCATGCATCTGATAAAGGGAGCCGTCGCTCGCGAAAGCCTATGCCTTATAAAATTTGCTGGGGAATGAAAGCTCTGTTAATGATGTGACTCGATGCATCTTAGTCTCTGAAACAGGAGACATCCTAACTATTTTTAAAAGCTGGCGCTGTGGCTGGTGCACCTTATAATAGTACCACGTGGTATGCTTGAAAACTCAGGAAGGGTTTTTGTGATCTCCCCATCCATCACACTCAATCCAATTATGACATATTA
The DNA here is from genome assembly GCA_030867105.1 of Liasis olivaceus. NCBI lineage: Eukaryota > Metazoa > Chordata > Lepidosauria > Squamata > Pythonidae > Liasis > Liasis olivaceus. The sequence continues at coordinate 7,855,478 of CM061349.1, forward strand.
TAGACTTATCGTCATCTGTGAAGCCAGCCGTGGTATCCGTTCTTCTTAGAAACATTCACCTGCAGCTTCTTAACCGAACACTCCCAGGGCAAAGATACAGATGGAAGTCCAACTGAAAAATTGATTGCGTGACTTACAAGGTTCTGTCAGGATACATATCAGAAAAGGACAATTTATCAGCCTTTTCTAGTTGGGTCAGACGTGGGGCACACAAAAAGAGCAATTCATAAGCCATCTTGGTCGCAAGCGCCAGAGCTGAGATGCCAGTGTTTTGATGTCTCTGAACAATGTCAGTGTCTTGCAACGTCTCTGCAAGCCTCCTAAGATAAGTCTCTAGAAGGGAAATGTGTTCCCACAAGTATCCTGCCCCTGGTATCTCTCCATGCAGATCTTGCTAATGACATGTGTCAATCTAACAAAAGACAAAATTATTATAACCCTAACCTGGAGAGACACAGAAAGAAATGTTCAGTTGCTTCTTCTAAAATCCACAGCTGTGCTCACCAGGGTAAGACATCTGTATTGTTGCGGGATTAGATTTAACATTTAAAGGCTTAGTATTGCTCATAGCACTTCTTTATTACCTCAGTATTTTACTTTGGGGGAGTATTTTCCATCCTTTTTGTTGAATTCCCCCTGAAGAAGTAAAGACTCTTATTCTTTCAAATTAACTGTGTTTCCTGTTCCTCTGTTTAGTGGGGGTCATTTTCATACTGAAACTAACAGCAACCCAGCTTATAAGCTTCTCATGTGAAATAAATTATCTTGTGTGAGCCTAATCTACAGAAGGCTCTGCATGGTAAAGCAGTATGGCTGGGGAATTCTGGGAATTGAAGTCCACACATCTTAAACTTGCCAAGGTTGAGAAACTGCCTTAAAGCAACAGTATCAAGTGGGCCCTTTGTGGGGGGGGGGCACTGCTGACCCTTGAACTTAACAGTTTGTATATGATGCTAAATTGTGGTTTGTTTTAAAAGTGGTTTGTTTTGGGCTTGGCATAAAATGTGAGCCCAGCCTTCTGGTTGAGAATTTGGGGCCTCAACACTCCTGCTTAAATCAGCTTTCCTTAACTGACCGTCCTTCTGATGTTTTGTAATTGCAACTCCCAGAATTCCCTAGGCATTGTGTTGGCTGGGAATTCTGGGAGCTGCAGTGCCAACATACTTGGAGACCTCTCAGAGGCCCTCAGTTGCAGTTTGTTCTCGGGGGGACATGGTCTCAACTCACTTTTTTCTTTTTCCTCTCCCTGCCAGTGTGCTCAGGTGACTGACTGGCAGTCAGCCAAGTCCATTTATGAGTTCCATGCCAAGGATATTGATGGCAGTGATGTCTCGCTGGAGAAATACAGGCGAGTTGTTCCCATCTGGGTTTGTTTTCTCTGCCTTCTCTGTTTCTTTTGTGTTGTTTTGGGGTTCTTTGTTTTTAAATGTTCTTAACAATTTGTAAACCACCCAGAGTCACTGAGAGTCGGGCAGCATATACATTTAATAGATGATGATAATGACAACGGTGGCCTCCGTTGCGGATTGGGTAGCCTCAGCCGTTTCTTGCCAGGTTGAGTTCTGGACTGCATTTCATCTGCAAGCCAGCAGCGTTTGTCTGCTTGTTGTTTTTTTCAACTGCTTTTGGAAGAATAGCTAGATTGTCCCAGCTCCTAAATAACCCATCTTTTCCCAAGAACCCAGCAGGACAGCAGAAATGAATTTCAGATTGCCCTGCTCCGAGTTCAAAACAGGTACCCTGTAGCTGAAATGGGCAGTTTTAGTGCTCTGGGAATCAATTTGTGCTAGAAACAGCTCAGGCATGAACAGGAAATGCTTTGCATGGCCCTAAGAAACACTCTTTTCTGAGCCACAGATTGTTCAATAAATATGTATAGTTGGGCGGGGGGGGGTGTGCATGCTTGCGTTTTCCCTCTGGATACTTTATTTGTGTGACAGCCTTGTGGGGTAGGTTAGATGCTCACAGGCCCCATTATGGGTCCAGTTAACCCCCCTTTCCCAGAAGAAGGGCAAAGCAAGCTAAACTGAACTTGTCTCCTGGTTCCTCTCTCCAGGCCAGCCTGTTTGAGATATTGGGGTGCACCTACAGCATGGCAGGGAAGATTTGCAGGGCCTGGGCACCCTAGGATTGACAGCGTCCGCCTGCCTGGCGATAAAGCCTGGCAGGTGTACACAGGACTGTCTTGAGAGCGGGCTCCAGCTTCCTAGACCTGCCTCAGAGGTGGAGTGATTGGGGGGCATCGGTGATGCAAGAATCTTGGGAAAGCTGTAGCGAGGGTTTGGAGCGCACGGGAAATAGATAGTTTGGGTGGGGAAATTATGTATGATCCTCGGAAGCAAGGTTTAAACCCCAGTCAGCATGCGTGGAATTTCAGGCAGCACGTCCGAGTAATCATCTCCCTCGTCCCCTGTCCCGTTGCTTTTTTGTTTCTCCAGGGGTTACGTCTGCATCATCACCAACGTTGCATCGGAATGAGGCAAGACTAATGTAAACTACACTCAGTTTGTCGAATTGTATAGTAGATATGCTGAGCAAGGTTTACGCATTCTAGCTTTCCCCTGCAACCAGTTTGGCAAGCAGGTAGGAAGCGGGATAGTGGGCTGTTGCGGGGGTGGGTGGGCGGATAGTACATCAATTAAATAATCCTTTCTTATTCTTAATTATCCTTCTAAGGAGAGCCAGCGTAGTGTAGTAGGGAAAGTGCTGGACTTGGAATGCAGGGACCCGGATTCTAGTCTCCCTTCAGCCGCAGAAGCTCATTGGCTGACTTTGGGCCAGTCCCTCCCTCTCAGCCTGAGAGCCAATCAGGTGTAGCAGGGAAGGGGCTGCACTCGGGGTGGGGAGACCCAGGTTCTAGTCCTCAGACAGGGAGAGCCAGTGTGGTATAACGGGGAAGATGCCGGACTAGGAGTGCAGAAATGACCAAGGGCTTTGTGATAAGCTGGCAGATTTAAAAAAAAAAAAAAGACGCCCTCATTGCATCATGCATTGATAGATGCACTGTAAACACTGGGCGAGCACATTGCAAAAATGTGGATCTGCAACCAAGCAGGACAAATGCTAAGAACTACAGTGATGACACTGTTATCCTTCTAAGGCGAACATCTGTCTCTCTTTTTTTATAGGAGCCAGGTACAGATGAAGAGATTAAAGCATTTGCTGAAGGTTATGGAGTAAAATTCGACATGTTTAGCAAGATTGATGTCAATGGGGATGGTGCTCATCCTCTCTGGAAGTGGATGAAGAGCCAGCCCAAAGGCAGAGGCACTCTAGGAAAGTGAGTTCTTGCTACCTCCAACTCTGGAAAATCTCTGAAACGGACATGGCTCGTATACTACGCATATTTAACTATTTACCCCCATGCTTAATCAATTAAACTCAGACTGCTTCAGTCACAACTCTAGGCAGCCCATATGAAAATGAAGTTCTAAACCAGTGTTCTGCCAACTTGGCAGCTTTAAGATGTGTGGACTTCAACTCCCAGACTTCCCTAGCCACCATGCAGGTTGGGGAATTCTGGGAGTTGAAGTCTACACAGTTGCCAAGTTTGAAAAACACTGTTGTAAACTATTTGAGGATTTAGTGATGGCGTGGTACCCAGTTTCCAAAATTGCTCTTTTTCTCTCCCCTTCTGTAGGGTTTTTTTTTTATTCCTGCTTTTCCCAGCTGGCTTTAAACTCTTAAGAAAGCTATGCTGGCTGAAGTTACGGTGTTCAGCACCAGCACTTCTGGGAGGCACTGATTGTAGAACTTTTGCTATGGCATTTTGCTGTGTCAGATTCCAACCCCGCTTTCAAAAAGCTAAGCTCCTACTCCTGATGGTGGCAGGTTTGAAGAAAATAGTTTCTGTCTCGGGGAGGAAAAATTGGATACAAATCAGATAAGTGGGGCTTTGTGTTTATATGATTTTGACCCCATTTTCAAACATCTTACTGGAGAGAGATACCAGCAAGAGATCTCATGCAGTATGCATCTCAGTCTTAGCATGGTTTAGCAAGAAGGTTTTGAGTTAAACTGTAGAACTAAAAGACCAAACAAATTAAGACCTTTAGAACTAAATGATGCTCTGTTTTTTCTTTCCCCCTAGTGCTATAAAATGGAATTTTAGCAAGGTGAGTATCTTCAACTCTTGAAAGGAGCCCCTCTGACTGTGTCCTTCCAACAGGTATTTGGATGGTAACTTCTGATACAGCAACTCTGGCCGTTTCCCCTTTTCGGGCAGAATTGCCTCCCTCAGCAGTCTGGAGCCCACTGGATACGCTGCAGTGACATGTTCCAGAATTCCTCAGCAGCATCTGCCTCATTGATTGAAAAGGCAGATGTGAGGGCAGAGTGTGATTTCAGGGGAAAAGGGTGATGTTCCAATGCTTGTCTTGGTATTCTCCCTGGGGGCTGCCCAAAACAGGGCCAATTTGAGCCAGGAATCCTTCTGGTGAGGTTGGAAAGCCCCTTTTGAAAAGCAGTTGTTCTGAACACATTTTTCTGTTGGGGTGGGGCCAACTGCTGGCCCACTCTCCTTCTCCAGGTGTGTGAGAACATACATTCTATGTTTAAACGTGTATCCTTTTTCAAAAATGATCTGGGCACAACCCATCACCCTCCTCCTTGGCTGCAAATTCCAGGTGTTCTTGGCCTTAAAGTGGCTGGCCCACAAGTGCTGTTGAGCAAGTTTTAGGGCTGTGAGTGAAACTCTGTTCTTCCTCTTTGGCAGATCACAGATTTGGCCCTGCCCCCCTCCCTTTCACTTGTATTTTTTAAATTTATGTCTTGAATTTATATCATTGCCTTTTTGTTCAGGAGCATAGCACAGGGCAGTATGCCTAGTGGTTCCTCCTATTTTTCTCCCAACAATCACCCAGTGGGGTAGGGTGGGCTGAGGAGGAGGAACTGGCCCAAAATCTCCCTGGTGGCTGAGGAAAAAGTAGAACCTGGGTCTCCCCACTCCTAGTCACCCTTCACCCCCAATGCTTCTTTCCTAAGCTGGCCAGCCAAATAAAAAGTGTTTTTGAAGCACTTACTGGGTTAGTATCTTCCTTTTCTCCAGCACTTCCAGCCTTGAAGAAACATACCTGCACTGAGTTTACTTCCTGCTCATAAATATCGATGAGAGTAGGGGCAGAATTTGTTAATAGGGTACACACAACCCTGGGAAGCCTGAACCACATTACACTGTGGTGCTAGGCATCAATCCAGCCCCAGAGTTGGAAGGTGGGCTTACGGTCACTTGTGAATCAACACTGTCTTCCTGCCCCAGTGAAAATCAGGCTCTCTTGTGGGTCACCAGCTCTCCTTTTCTTCCTGCAGTTTCTGATCAACAGGGAAGGACAGGTGGTCAAGAGATTCAGTCCAATGGACGACCCCATTGTAAGTTGTGTATTATTATTATTGCCTTGAGTTAAGAGAATACATAAAAGTTCCTGCTTAAAGACTGCCAGTAAAGTAAAGCCATTTATTTAAGAACTCTTCATGCTCCCCACCCAAGGCTACTGGGGCCTCAAGTGTGATGAAAGCACACTAGGAGGTATTTGTTTTGGGTTAAATCTAGGCCAGTCTTGTCCAAACTTGGCCACTTTAAGATGAGTGGACTTCAACTCCCAGAATTCCCCAACCAGCAACGCTGGCTGGGGAATTCTGGGAGTTGAAGTCCACATGTCTTAAAGTGGCCAAGTTTGGACAACACCGTTCTAGGCTATCCTTCAGAGAAAATGGGCATCGTGAAAAATCATCCAGAAGGCATCACATGTGGAAAGTGGGCAGGGCTTCAATTGCATGGCCACCATCTTGCCTTTTTTTTTTTTTTTTTGGACTCTCGCTGTTCTTAACTGTTAGTGAAGACTCTCCTGGTCTGCTCTGAAACACCATCTCAGGGGGATTGTGATTCATTGAACTATATTACAATCCGGTTAGGACATTGTCCAGTTGCAGAGCTGGGCCAGCGTGGAGTTCAGCCTGAGTATCTGGCCGGAACCCTGAGCTGGGCAGTTCAATGCCATGCCAAACCCAGCCAGGGTGGGTTGTAAACCGTGGTTTATAGCAGCTGTTCCCAATCTGGATGGTGGAGAATGCTACCAGTTGCAGACCCAACCCAGCTGGCACTAATTTGGAAAAGAACAATCAATGGTCTGATACGTGATGCAAACCAAGCTAATTGTGCTTCATTTAATAAAGTAAAGCATGGTTTAGCACGCTGGGCAAACGTGAACCCCTCACCCCCAAGCATGACTGCTAGAAGGAGGTTTTTGATCCAATGGCTGCTAATTAGTGTGCAAACCTGCCCAGATGCAACCATCTCATCCCCTTGTTGTTTTCTCTCATCTCTTCCTCTGCAGGGGATAGAAAAGGACCTGCTCCGTTACCTGTAAGCCTTGGCTTGCCTCCTGCCAGCTCTGGCTGTGCTCAGCTGACGTTCCTCTGCTTTGCCCGTGAATTTTGCCTGGATGATGGCTTGTCTCCAAGCCAAACTTGTTTGGTGAGGCAGGCCTGAGATATTTGGCACAAGTTCACAGGGAGGGTTAGGTGGAATGTCTGTATTTGCACCCCAGACCATGCCATCCATCTTGTAGAAATAAAAGCATGTCTCTTTTTTCAACTGATCAAGCGTCTTGGGACTTGTGTGTAAGAAATTGATCAAGGCTGGGCGGAGGGAGGTGAGTGGGACAGCTGCTTTAGAAGTACCAAAACTGCCTGGGGTTTTCTTTCAAACAGAGGATCTGCAGGTGAGGTGGTTAGGCTTCTGTCTGTGCTATCTGGATGGGAAATGGAAGTTAGCTGCAGTTGCCAGCCTTGGGCAGGTTGGAGCAACTTCTGGGTCTTCCAAAGTTATTGAAGCTGTACTTTTAGCACTGCTGGGAGTCGGAGTTTGGCAGCAGCCAGAGAGTCACGGTTCCCAGCGATCTCTGTTGCCTTGGGGAGGCCTCCTGATTTCTTTGTAGCGGGCATTATGCAACGTGCCAGTTCAAGAGCAAGTGAGAAATGTGATAGCATAATGGGAAGTGAGAACTTAGTCCAGATATTTCCTGCCTTTCGACTCTAGTGAGGACTCAAGGGGATGAATGCCTAAAAAGTAATCAATGAATAAACAAAGGCTTAGTGGAAGACATGCTTTTGCAGAACTTTCATCTACTCTCTCAGGAGCTAAGTAAATAGGGACTAAGTCCTAAGGTAGGGATTCTCTAGCCTGAAAGCAAAGTGGGAGTAAGCTTTCTACTTCCTGCTAGAAAGACCAACCTCTGAGCACGGGGGCATCTTGAAGGGCCTCTTCTGCAGAGCTAGCAGCACGATGGACTTGGGACCACGGCTGAGCTCAACCCATAAACCCAATCTTGGATCCAGATCAAGAGCGGAAGGGCTGGGCTGGGCTTGGCAAGCAAAACTGCAGCAAATTTCCCACTGACTTTTTCCACTGCTTAGGAAGGGCATTTTGTGCCCCTCCCCCCCATGGCTTTTTCTTACTCCAGCTCACAGGATAGTGCGTAGAATGTAGAAATTGTCTGGGGTCTTTGGAAGAGGGGTTGAGATCAATATATAACCAGTTCCACTGATGTCAGTTGCAGGTGCCTCTTCTCAATACCTCAGCTGTATTATTGTTTGACCATTCAGCATCTCTTGCTCTTAGAAGCTTAAGGAAAATCCTGCTAGATTAACTCAAGGGGCAGTCTAATCTTTTCCTCCCCCAAACTGCTAGAGCAGTGTTTCTCAACTTCAGCCATGTTAAGATAGGTGGACATCAACTCCCAGAATTCCCCAGCCAGCATGGGAGTTGCAGTCCACCCATCTTTAACATGGCTGAAGTTGAGAAACACTGCACTAAAATGCCTCTGGGACATCTGGGGACAGCCCACAAGGGCAAGAACCTTTCCCAGGATTTTGGCCATAAGGACTACCCCATAGGTGGAGGTGCCACAACGGTTTGCTAACATGAGCTGTCCTTTGCTGGAAGTTGGTTTAGTCTTCTCTTGGGACCATCCCCAACTAACATCCCTTCTCATGTTCTAGCAGAGAATGTAATAAATGCCAGGCTGGATGAAAGTCACTCTGTTGTTCCTGAAACTCCTTGGTAAATGACCCCAAGAGGTTGCATTGTAGATGGGAATATTTTTTTCCATCAATATTTTTAGCAATTACCCTCCCCCCCCCTTTGCTTTGTCAAAAGATGGCTCTTAAAGCGAAATTGTAGCAGCTTGAACAACCGATCTTCAAAAATGGGGGCAGCTCTTCTGGCTCCTTCCTAAACCATTGAAAAGGGAGGTAAACACGCCTCCCCCCTGCTTCAGTGACAAAATGCTTGCAATCGCTCTTAAGTGATGTTCATTATATTTCTTTGCAATCTCGGTTAAGTAGTACACCTTTGAGCTGAAGTGTTAGTAACTTGTGGCACACACTGGCCGATGGTGCAGCTGTGGGCACAACCTTGAGTGGGATTTAAAACATACCCTGAATTACACCTACCCTGAATTGGAGCAACTGAGCCTTTGTTTCTCTCTCCCCACGAGAGGCTCCCCTCAGCTGATGTGGAGCATGGAAATGCCACCCGTGTCACGTGGCTCAGACCACGTTTCAGCTCAGGGAGGCAAGGAATGCAACGACAGCATCTGATGAGAACAGCTTATCTCCAAAGCTTTAACATTCATTTCAGTGGATTGATTTATGTCTGTGTGTGTGTTCCCACTGGGCAATTTTAAAAAATGCACATGTGCATTTGCTGAGTCTTGGACATTTATGGGGGTGTGCGGCTGACAAACTGAACCTCTAAGTAACTCCCCTTTGCTGGGCTCTGCCTGGGACAGCTGGAATTTATTTATACACCACATTTCTATAGCTGCCCACCTCGCAAAGCAGCTCTGGGTGGCGGGATGCAGTGGACCTACCCAGAGCAAGGCAAACCTGCCAACCGTGAGGAATCCATTCCCAGCCTGACTGCTTTTCTCCTCGAGCAGCTCCTGATGAGCCCAAAAGCTTCATAATACGGAAAGTCAACCAGCTTGATGCCGCCCCTCCTGGCTGTGTATCCTGCAACAGCCTGCCCATCCTGGAGGCCCCTGGGCACTTTACAGCCTCTCCAAACCATGGGTGGGATACTTTTTAGGCCAAGATCATAACATGTTTCTCAACAGATTCTGAATGAAAAATATGTGAGCAAAACAGAAAAGTATACCAAGGTGGTTTGCTCTATCACGTGTGGTTTTCTCCCCTCTCTTCTAACCTTTTGCACAGAACCCTCAAATGCTTCATTCCGGAAAAGTACAGCATGCCTTAGAAGATCAACCCTAGCGCACATTTGTACTGAATGATTTAATAAGAGCTAGCAAAGATGAGCCTTCCTGACCACATGTTTTTCCAGGGACTTCTGACTTAAAAAAAATATCCAACTGCAAAACACCTTACGCTTCAAACATTCTGAGGTTAAAGTGTGTTTTGTCCTTACTAAAGTGCTCCAAACTCAAAACACGGGCGTTTTGAATTTGAAAAGTTCAAAGTACCACTAAAAAAAAAAAATAGAATCAGTTGAGAAACTCTAGGTATACCAACATTTTGACTGCTCTATTTATTTTTGCATGCAAGGTAGCTCTTCCATGTCTGACCCCCGCCTGCAGAAATATCTGCATACCTAACGGATCCCCCCTTCCTTACCAACCTCACACATGCACGTAGATGCACGCATCTTTCATTTCTTCCTTCATTGAAACTGAAATGCCAACATTTTAATCCTTCTGATGCAAGTAGAAAATTCTGAAATCATTAGTCAAAAGGCACATGTTCAACAACAAAAAGGAAAGAATCCTCCCCCCCCCTTTACATATATACATTTTTCAATTAATTATAAATATGCATAGGAAAAAAAATAAGGAGTCATTGAAGTTGGTTAAAAAGTGCCATGGGGGAGAAAGGAAGGGGTTTCCATTTATAAAATACAATCAATAGAACAAACGACGTAATAATTTAGTTAAAAAGTAGCTATTACATATTATTATTCTTCCTGACAAAAATGGAGACAGGCCACTCAGGGAAGGGGCTGGATGTCCTCAATGAGGCCTCCTTGGCCTTATCCACCTTCACAAGAAAGCAGGAAGGGAAATTGCATATTTATTTTCTTCTTAATTTAATGTAAAATAGCCACCTATTGTTCTGAAGATCGTTAAGAAAGCATTTTTTTTAAGGTGGAATAGCTGGGGGATGGGAGGCACTCAAACATCTTAAAATCTTTCCTGAGTTGTAAGGCTTTTTAAAATGTCTTTTGCTGCCACGGGCCACCAAAACAATTCCAACCGAACTAACTGGGTTTATTGTGGCTTATTCCATTGTAAAACTTACTGGGGGGGTCCTTGGGTGATGGGGATCCCTAGTTCAGGGGTTTCAAATCAGGAATGACGCTCTGCACTCAGCATTTTTGCATAGTTTTCTGATTTTGTACCGTTGCCCTGCTCTTCCCAATCATTATTTTCAAGTGAAAATAAGTCATAAGGACCTGAAAGCTAGCAACTAAAGGTCTAAATCCTTGTGGGTTGGGGCAGGATGAGTGGGAAAAGATTGGGTTGTCAGGATATATATTCCCATTCCCAATGCTCGGTTATATAGAATTGGCATCCCTCACACAGTTGTACCAGCAACCTGTGGTTAGTGATACGGGGGAAAACTGTACAAAGGCGTCCAGCTTCATGGGAAGAAACGCCAGTGAGTTTACCATTCTACGTATTTGATAACCGCCATGCTAGGTAGTTAAAAAAATTTAACTAGTTTTTAAGAACATATAAAAGACACAAATAGTAGGGGCTATCTGAGAACAAGCTTTCTTCCTTTCTTATATAAGGCATCCTTTTTTAGGACAGAGTTGAAGCCATCTAGAGCAGTGTTTCTCAACCTTGGCAACTTTAAGATGGGTGGACTTCAACTCCAGAATGCCCCAACCAGACTTCTGGGAGTTGAAGTCCACGCATCTTAAAGTTGCCAAGGTTGAGAAACACTGCTCTAGAGGTTTCTCTGCAAATACTGTCTTGGCTGAGATCCAGCTAAAGCCTGCTGAAATTCACATTTGAGCCCTCCCACCCTCTAATAGTGAAATGTATGTGTAGTTTGCCCCCAGCTCAACACAGTCTTCCTTCTGTGGCAGATTTATGCCAATCTCGGACATGGTAGGGAACATCTGGAACCATTGGCATCCCGAGGAGGAGTTTGGGACAATATCCAATGGCTTGGGAAGTTGGGATGAAGCTTTAATGCCCTGGATCATAGAGAATTTGGCCTGGCAACAGCAGCTATGAGTCAAAAGGGGAAGATATTTGCAGCAGAACAGACAGGGGAGTTCTTGGGATTTTAGGGTAGCCTGCCAGTAGTGTCAGAACTGTGACTTCTCAAATTCCCACCTGGTGTGCTTTTTTGCTGTGGAAGTGCCAACACATCTCGGGGAGGCCATCAAGTTGGGGAAGGAGAGCCCAGAGCCTTAGCAGCTGCAGCAAGGGAAAGGCATGCTGAGGAACTGACACTGATACAATCAGGTTTCATGCCAAAGGCAAGAGGGATTTCAACATTATGTATGTGCATTCTAGAAGGGATTGAAATCTGCTTTTGAAAAATATTTTGTAAAGGACAAAAACAACCTCTTTGGAGCCATCACGTTCTGCAATACTACACCCTGAACTTTTAACTGGGGAGAAAGCTGGCTGAGCCATAAAGCTTACTGGGCAACCCTAAACTGGTCACATCTCTGCCTCCCTCCCTTCACAGGCTGAGTTTGAAAGCAAGGAAACTCAGCCTGCCATCCTGAGCAACTCGGAAAAGGGAAAGGGTAAAAAATAGAAAGGTTCAAAAGCAAAGCGTTGGAGATTAAGAATCAAAGCACTTTAACCTGCCGTTTATCGAAAGCAATCAAACTCAGACGGTGCCCTGACAAAATCTCTGTCTTTGCACAAATGCTCAAGAGGTGGGGGTGGAGTAGAAACATCAGCTCGCATTTTCCTGAACATTACCAGGGCAGGGGGAACAGTATAACTAGAAGGAAAACAGAAATATTTGACTTTAGAGAGCTGAATTCTGGAACACTTTGCAGCCCAAAGTTCTCACCCCCCTTTTTCTAGCTAATATTTGCCTTCTCATGTTTGGCTTATTAAAACAATAACTGAATCCTCTTTCCTTTAAGCACTCAGTGCTAAGCTCTCAGATTCTTGCAGCCCTACCACTCCCTTTTAGTAAAAACCAACATTTTAAAAAGGGGCTACATAGAGGGCTTTCCTTAAAATGCACAAACGCACATTCTCGAGCCCTGCCCCTGAAGCCTAAACTGTATCGCTGCAGAAAGGGGTGCATGATTTCAATGCTCCTTCCAGCACTGCCTGGAAGGGGTGAGAAGAAACTCCATTGTGTCTTGAGCTCCTGAAGATTTGGTTTAGAAAACTTTGCCCCTCCCAGAATTCATGGCTCATACAAAGCTTGCTTTCTCTCTGTGAGAATCAGAAAATTTCAGCCCCCCCCCCCCCCGCCAGACCCGTAGCTGGGAATCTACAGATAACTGATTGTGCAACATTCTCCATATGTGCAAAAAAAAAAACCAGGGACTTTGAGAATTTTTTTTTCTTTGGGCTGTCACTTGAATTGGACCTTCTTTTGACAAACCAAGCAGAATGAATATATATTCAAAATGTATATATTCACTCGTTCTACGATCCTCACTTTCCAAACTCAGTAGTTTTTGTTGGGGAGCACAGAAAGACAAGCTTGGATGCTAAGAAGCAGCAGGCAGATGGGGAAGCTGGCCATTTCTCTAAAGTGCCTGATTCCCCCAGTATTTAGGCATCACTGCCCCCCACTTCCACTTATCCTCTTCCACAACTCCACTTTGTACATCTCTCTCTATATAGACATATAAAAAAATTAGTACAGGTTTGACTGTATATTATATATAAATAAACTTTGTTTCTGTTAACTAGAGTTCTCTCCACCCACCCCTTTAAAAAGACAGAAGTGGTCCGTTCCAACCCAGTATAAAAACACAACACGGCCCCCAAAGTGGCCCAGCCTGATGAACAGAGGAACCCCTGTTCCCCCCAACTCAGCTGGCATCGTAGAGGTTGGAGAGGGGGCCGCTGAACTGGATGACACTCTGGCGCTCCTGCCCGCTGTTCTCGCTCCCCAGGCCGTGGGGGTTCAGCATCATCTCCTCCAAGAGCTCTCGGAAGTTCAGGCTGGCCGAGGAGAAACTGTCCGCCAGGGGGAGTGGGAGGGCTGGAGCAGAGGACATGTGTTCGTGCTGGGAGGGGGAGCCGCCGTGGGCCAGGCTGCCCACCAACGCTGCACTGTCATAGGGAGCGTGGAAGCTGAACTGGGATGGAGGGGGAGGAGGGGGGAGTGGTGGCGGAGGAGGAGCAGGAGGAGGAGGAGGAGAAGGTTCTGTCCAGCAGAAGTCCAGAAGACCTTCACCAGGGGGGCTGCGGGTCAGGTCCAAGATCTCATCTTGCTGCAAGGAAGAGTGCTGGGCAGAGAAAAATCCTGTGGACTGGCTGTCCAGGGGTGGTACAAGCAGCGGGTAGGGCAGGCTGGGCCTCACTGGTGCCAACATGGCTGGAGGCTGCTTCTGTTTCTGCTTCACATTCTCATCCATCTGTTTCAGCTCCTTCAGCACCTGATGGACGCAGTTCTCTGGTATCTTGATCCCTGCAGAAGGGATAAAATGTACTGAGTCAGCTTTCAGCAGAAGGTGAGACTCAACCCAAAATCCCACTCAACCCAACTTCGGAGGTCCTAACTGGAGGACATAACCATGGCTTAGAGTCCTGTAACCTTGAGAGGAGGCTGAGACTCCCAGTATCTGGGTTACAGAGAAAAGGAAAGGGAAAAGTGAGGGATGAGGGGAGAACACAGAAAGACACTAAGTACAGAAATGCAATTGTGGAGCAGGAGACAAAAGAGTTTGTCCAAGGAGAAAAGGGTGTAGAATCAGAATGGTGTGTGCTGCACACACAAACTAAAACCCAAGTTTAGCGCCTGAGGATGCTAAACTGAGGAAATTCTTCAGCACATCTACGAGTCTTCTCTTCCACGGCACTCCAGTTGTGTTCAGGCTCTAGCTTCCTAACCTGACTGTATTACAGGGGTGTCTACCTGATGCACATAAAAAATGGGTGAAACTTCGATTGCAATATCACTGGCACCCTCTTGCCTTTTTCATCTTGATCTTGTCTGGGCTGGGGTGTCAGGCAAGGAAACATGGAGTATCTAACATTGCAAACTGAACCTGCCCCATTGTTTGCTTTTTCCAATAGCTATAAACAATTGTTTTATACAAAGCTGCAGAATCTTAATACGTAGTAAAGCAATAAGTGCCGTGAGACACAACCTCTCATGCTGGAAGATGGGAGTCCAGAACAGGCCAATCCTTCCTGTTCTATCCTTTCCTCTTCCTCGCTCTTTTTGTTCTCCCTCCTTTCCAGACTCCCCAACACCTCCCTGGAGGAGGGACCACCTCCTGTCATCCCCAGAGATCCAGAGTCACAGCTTCCAGAGAGAATCTGAAACCAGGCCCAGGGCTATCGGCTACGATATCAGAGATGTGGCTGGATGTGCCTCAGACAGAACCCAGGTGGGCTCACTACACACCTCCTGAGTCATAGGTCCTCATGATAAGGTCTTGTATGCTGGGCCAGAATATTTGTCCAGAATTACCTTCTGTAGGAATGGGTTCACACAACAAAACACAGTTCATGGGTTCCAATAATAAGCTACGTCCGAATTCCTACATTTGGAATTGATACCTGTTTTAGACTACTCGAGTGTATTACACAAACCCAGCTGGAACTCAGCTATTGCTGGGTGAGAATCTGGCCTCAATTAACCTAAAATTACCCCAGATCAGTTTTGAGTTATTTGCCTTAACCTAGGTAATGTTGGGCCAAGCCAGGAGACAGAGAGCGACAGAGACAGAGAGAGACAGAGAGAGAACATGGAGTCAACACTCTCTTCCAGCCACTATCAGAGAGACAGAAGTGTAGAGGGGCCATGGAGAATGGGGATTCTCCAGGCTCTCCATCTCTTTGGAGGGGGTTAGGTTCACCCCCATGAGAACAAAAGGCATACAGAAAGGGGCTGAGAGGAGATCAGTCTTTCCTCAAAGCCATCCATGGTGGCTCTGGTCCTGATTAGGCCACCCTAGATTTATATTAATTCAGCAAACAAACCAAAAAGAGAATCAGCTTCTGCAAAGGATTCTGATTTAACTGCAGCTATGGATATAACTGGAGCAGTCTGGCAGTGGAACCAATAACCCGCAGAGATGGCAGGCTATCCTTCGTTAGGTGTGTTTGAGCAGAGCCTGGGCAGCTGTCTGTCAGGAATGCTGTAATTTGGATTCCAGCACTGTCGAGCCAGGCAAGACCAAGAACTACCCAGATTTCTGATGGACTTCCAGGGGAAGCATGGCAAACTGAAGATATCTCTGTGAAAGCAGAGCCGATGACCACAGCAAAGAGTGAAGAACCAGTGAGTAGACTGGTTCCTTGGAACCTCTCTGGATAAGGAGAGGACAGGAGATTGCCTACATGTGCTCTGGACAGCTGCTCCTCGCAAAGAGATCGCAAGACAGTGGTCTTCCATGGGTTTGAGTGCTGGGAGGCAACGGGACTAGCCATCTTGCTTGCAACTGCAACAGATCCTTTTAAAGGGCACTAAGTTTGCAAGCCTCACTTTCTACAGATAGTCCTTGACTTATGACCATTCATTCAGCAACCGTTCAAAGTTATGACAGTGCTTACCAAAGGCACTTAGACAGGTCCCCGAAGTTAAGGTCAGTGCAGTGCCCCCACAGTCATGTGATCGCAATCTGGGTGCTTGGCAACCCATTCACACTTACGACTGGTTGCCAAGCACCCTGCAATCATGTGATCACCATTTGCAACCTTCCCTGTTGGCTTCTCCAGAAAGACTTTGGGGTAAATCTTCCCCACCCACGCACTCTCCCCAGTCCCTCTGTGCCACTTGCGCACCCTCACACACCTGCCCCACCTTGCATACATGCAATCCTATGCACCCTCCCCAACCCATGCCACAGCCCTGCGTGCCGTCCCCAATCTGCAATGGCACCTCTCACACACCCCTGCGCACCTTCCCCCAACCTATGCTGCACCCCTGCAAGCCCTCCCCACCTATGCAACACCTCTTGCACACTCCCGCACCCCCTTCCCGAGTGGCACCTCTCACACATCCCCATGCACTCTTCCTGAGCCGCACCGCACCCCGCACACCCTTCCCGACCCACGCAGCACCTCTCGCACCCACCGGCGCATCCTTCCCAACCCACACTGCACCCTGTGCCTCTCTCGACCCATGCAGCACCTCTCATGCTCCCCCACACACCCTTCCTGACCCATGCGGCAGCCCTTGAACACCCCCTCACACCCCTGCATATCCTCCCTGCACCTGTGTGTACCCCCTCACTCCCCCATCCAGCAGCAGCCACTTACCTGCCTGCTGGCCTGAGACATGCAACTTTCTGCTAGCTTCCCCACTGACTTTGGTTGTGGGAAGCTGGTAGGAAGTTGCCTCACCTAATGACCATGGGATTCAGTTAACGACGGCAACTGGGATTGCAGGGATTTCCATTGCTAAGCAATGCAGTCATGCTTTACGATTGCATTGCTTAGCGGCGGAAATTCCAGTCTCAACTGTCATTGTAACTCGAGGACTACCTGTTATCACTTTCAGAAATTGCCTGTTAACCATCTTAAAGCTATTGGAGACCTTTGGAGCGACAAGTCTGAAAATTTGCCTGGTGAGTTCAGCTTCAACTCTGAACAAAAGAAAAATTAATTACCAGCTTAAGAACTTAAAGAATTTGAAATAAACAGCAAAAAGCTAAATAAGATTTTTATCTAAGAAAGTTACAAGCGGATTAAGGGTCCGGTTAAATTTGGAATATTGACTTACTATAAAATGTTGGAATTAACTGTAAAAAATAAATAGAGTTATTTTGGCTATCTTGGGTCATAACAAACAACTTTATGATTTTAGGAACTGGACACTAGAGAGGAGTAAAAATTCTAAATAGAAGGAAAAAAAATACAAGCCAGCTTTTGCTTTTGGTTAACTGGGACTTACAAAATGACACAAAACATAACATTTGAAATATTAAAGGAGATTTTTGAAGAATGGACCCAGAAATTAGTAGATATAATATCAATAGCATAGTAATGATATCTGATTCTATGAATAGATTATGTCCAAAAGGTATTAATGAAGGAATGACAGACGTGGAATGAATTTTGTCTGACAACACAGAGAAAGTACCAAAAGTGGAACTACAAATGGCAGGTCAAGAGAATAATTTTGAAAAGGATGCTTTATTGGATATACAAAAGAAACTGGCTGAAGTTTTAAAAATTAAAGAGGAAATACAAATGACAAACCAAGAGAATGACCTGGAAAATGTTTTCTTACTGGATCTGCAAAAGAGGCTTCCTAAACCCTTGAAGAAGTCTGTGCGATGGGACAGAGAATTGAAGAGAAATCAAATCCTACGACAATATTTGAATGAACTAAAGATTAAGACTGTTAGAAGTAAAAGGAAGGAATGTACAGCTGGGTTTTTTTTTATGAAGGTTAAATAATAACTCTTTTTTTTGCAAAGTTCTGGCAACCTTTTACGGACTTTTTGCTGACACCAAGATTGAAAAGTTGATGTTTTATGGATTTGCTTATAGATAAGGGATGAGATATGGGATGAAGAGATATATGTTTGTAACCTTATAGGGGGTGAAGAGTTACTAAATTTGTCTATACTTGTTGGAAGTCACTTCTTTATATATTTCTTTTATTTTTCTTTATCATATTCTCTTTTCTCTTTCTTCTTGCTCTTGCACGTTTTATTCTTTCTTACGATAGCTTTTCCTAATAAACATGATATCCCAAAAGAACTACCTAGATTTCTGTGTGGGATCTTGAATGCTGCTCTGCGGTAACTGCAGAATTTTGGAAACTGCCAAAGCCTTGTTTATGTTGTTCATTAAGGCAGAGTTTCTTTGAATGCTTTGAAACGCTCTGTCCCAGATTTCTCCCCACCTGGGCTGAGTGTCCGGTTATAAGATAAGCTGTGAACGCGTTGCCTCTTTGCTGTTTATGTCTACTCTCTCTTCCGTTCCTTTCCCAGCCTCCCCGCCATCTCCCACAAGGTTTCCATGGCCTCAACGTCCACTTCCAAATCTAGGACTCCAGGATCGGAGGTGATTCCACCCTTTGCCCCTTCGCCACAGGGGAAAAGCTTGAGTTCTCCACTCACCAACTTGCTTCTTCTTCTCTTTGGTCTTGAGGCGGACGATCTGCAGATAGCTGGTGTTGGTGATGTTAGCCATGATGCTAGCGATTTTGGTCCAGACGCGCAAGAGTGCCCCGCACAGCATGTAATAGTGGCGTAAACGTGTGCCCTGGAAACATTCCTTTCCCTCCTGGACAACCTTGCAGTTCCTGTTCCTGTGGGGTTTTGTTTTGAGGGCGAGTTGGGGAGGGGGGGAATTGAGGAACAGAAGCACAAGAAGGAAAAGTTACAGATTTGGTTTCCTTTCACAACCATGTCCTCCTGCACCCTGCTGTTTTAGGCTTCCTTTCCAGAAAGAATGGGGTGGAGGATCATTAGGCAAAACCATTTATTACACCAGTATTTTGATCTGCGGTGGTAGCATCAATCCACGTCTATGCCATGGAAGCCAAGCCATCAGGGGCAGAGAGAGGATGATTTTAGTCTTTTTATCTTTCTCTTTATAACTTTGGTTTTTATAATCTTTTAATTATGTATTTCCGATTTTAGTTTGTTGTAAGCTGCCCAAAGTCCCCCGTTGTGGGGAGATGGGCGGGGACAAGTCAAATAAATAATAATAATAATAATAATTTTGGTAGTAGCAAGTCAAGGCATTACAGAGTTTGAACAGCACTGTCAAACTAGCCTTCATCCCTCCTGCCCCCTTTTGTCAACCTAACCTCAAGAAGAGCTGGGAGCTCAGTTTTGAAGCTGAAAAAAGGAATCCTCAGGGATGAGTGCCAGCTTGGACACTTCATTCCCCTTTATTCAAAACAGATGCCCACCTCATCCAGCTTCCAGTTATACCGGGCTCCCTCTGTGGGCCACAGGGAGCTTGTCAACGAAGAAGAGTTACAGTGGGCAGGGGGGAACACTGCAAACTGCATTTTGGTCCCACCTTTTTTAGAGGTCCAGAGTGGGCAGGAACAACATTTTTAGCCCAAAGGTGGTGTTATTAGGTTTGGGGCTGTTTTTCAAGAGCAAAGGGGGCTCCATAAGACTTGTTGAGGCTCAAAGCATCCCTTAAAAAAAGTCAAGCTCCCCTCAGATCAGCAAGGCTTAAGGTGTCCAGCCAACCTTCCCCACTGTGGAGGAGTACAGAGATCACCCTGATGAAGGAATGTAGAAGCCATTAAGAGCAAATAAAAGACAGCTCAGTCCTGGGAAAGAAGGCATGAGGAAGAGACTCAAAATAACTCTGCCTTGATTCTGTTTGGTGTAGAGGGGGCAGAGGGAAATTCTAGGAGGTTATCAAGTTGTAATCTATCCCACGACTGAAAGTTGCATTCCTGGAACCCTTGCTCTGTTTGTTTCCTGATCTGGCCTGCCTTGAAGGGCTGACACCCACATAGGGTTTAAAAGAAAAAAGGACCCCCATCCATTCCAGGGTTGTCACTTCACTGGCCACACCCCCAAGGCCTTGAAGGCCAAAGAAACTAAAATTGTGACTCTATCAACACCACCATCAGAAAATCGTCTGCCTGTGCGCTACAGTCTGGCAATGCGCATGTATGCGCGTCTCCATTTGCCCTCTAGGAAACCAGAATGCTTCTGTTTCCTCCATGTTTCTGTCTTCAGGGCAGCCCTCGAAGGCGACTTACCATACAGCATGGTTGCAGTGTTTCAGGGAGAAATCGTAACTGCTCTCCCAGTGGGGCTGAGCATCTGCTGATGACACCTGCACAAAAGAGCAGCAAGAGGGAACTATTAAGGACAGGATGGATTGGGAATGGCGGAGGAGAAAGATGGATCTGAAGACTATGCCTTACCGGCTGGTACTTCTTAAGAAGGCTGTCCACGGTCTCCGGCTGGCTCTGTTTCCCAATGTTCGGCTTGTAGAGGGTGAAGTATTTCCCCCGGGTCTGCTCTGCTAGGAGGCAAGTGTATTTGTTGCCTCGAACCTGCAGGGGGCATAGTGCTCATGGTCAGTTTAGGGGGCAAGGGAGAGGGAGTGGTGCTCCTCAGAACTTGGTACCGCAGATTAGGAACTTGGTGTCACACACGGGCTCAGCACATGGACAATGAGGTCCTTGAAGGGCTGGCATTGACCCACCCAGGTTGCAGACAGCCGTCCTGGAGAGGGGTCACCACATAATCCAAAGCAACTTGAGCAGCAAGTGTGGGATGCCTAGCAGCTCTTGAGGAAGGGCAGGGACAAGGAACAGAGATCGTTGGGGGCTTGGTTGTTTTCCTGCAGATGTTTCAAGGTCGCCCTAGGTAACAGGATCGGTGCGAGGGAGAGAGGGAACCCCGCTGTCCCTCGCACTGATGACTGGTCTTGAAACGTCTGCAGGAAAACAACCAAGCACCCAACAAGAGCAAGGACCAACAGTTCAACCCTGAGCTCTGTATATTCTCTACTGTTGGAGAGATGAGATTTCAAACAACCTTTTAAACAACTTTGGCTGCATTTTGATGATTGCTATTGCCTTGTTTAATGATATATATTGTTTTATGCTAAACCCACTCCATCTGCTGGGGAAGAGGCCACCTCCTTGTACTCCAAATGTTTTGGCCATCAACTCTGGCCAGTTGGAGCCAAGGATTATGAAAGCTGTAGTTCAAATCTTCTAATGAACACTGTGTGGTCTATTCCTGTCTTGGTTCCCCTACAAGAGAACTTGGAAAGGGTGGAAACAGTAGTGACGTGCCGCTGATGCAGAAGCACATGTGCAAGACAGGACTGCTGGCAGAAAATTTATGCTTCCATGCTGGCTGCGGAAGATGGGAAAGCTGAAATCCACCACATCAGGAAAATGTCGTTCAGGAGAAGGTCAAGACCTGTGTTCCACTGTTCCAGAGCTCTGGACATGAATAATGGATATCAGTTGCAGGAAGGCAGATTCTGACTGTTGTGAAGAACTTCCTACCCATAAAGAGCAGTCTGATGGTGGAACCAATTGCCCAGAGGGGTCGGGGACTCCCTCCACTGGATGTCCTGAAACAGAAGCCAAACTACAGGGCTGTGCAGTGTTTTGGATTCAATTTGGAAGAGGTACTTCGGTATTTCAGAAGATGCAGCAACACAAATGCTGCTCTGCCTGAGATTCGTTAAAGCAGTCACTGCACGAATCTGGAAACAGATGCGGCTGCTTTAATGAGCAGAAACAATTGTTGCATATGTGCTCATAGTCGTTCCAAAATGCCTCTTCTGAATGGAATTCAAGGCACTGCACAGCCTCTTGGGCAGCCGTTTGCTTTCATTTGGATTCCTGCACTGAGCAAGAGGGTTATATTCCATGTTCTCAGTGGCCGCTTCCAGCTTCAGGATTCAATGCCAGGTCACCCAGAGCAATTTGGAGAAGTTGTTTGTGGGTTTTGTTTCAGTTTTTCTGAATCAATTTACAGCTGTTGCTTTCAGTCTCTATTAAATGTGCTTGGAGACCTTGCCTGCTTCAATTTTACAGTGATATTTTCCCCCCCTTACCTTGCACATCTTCTCTTCTTCAAACAACCTCCTATTTGCCAGAATAATCTCCTCCTCCCCAAAGCCCTTTAGCAGAATAACTAAAAAGGGAAGGTTTTCACTTCTGATGAAGATGCTTACCAACTTCTCCCCTTGTCCTACAACTTTATCACCCAAAAAGTGGCCATCCCACCCCCTCCATCCCCACCAGTTTCTCTTACCTTGTGAGAAAGGTAGAACCCATCATTAGGGCCTGTCAGGTGAAGTGACTTCTCGAATGCCTCCTCCCACTTCAACCCTCTGTCCACGCTGATCTAAAGGTGAGTCAGAAACAAGCAAGGAAGCTGTTTGAGTAGTGTAGAAGGCAGACCTCCACTGACTGGCTTTCAAGTTCATATCCCAGAGGAGAAAAGTCCTAGAGGGAAACGTGGACCTCCTTGTGCTGCCTCAAATGAGATTTACCACCTCTGCTTTTAAGGCAGTGTTTTGCCAACTTGGAGACTTCTGGTAGAGGTAGTCTCAAATATCCTGAAGGCCCCAGCCTGGCAAAACTATTTGTAGGCATCAAAAGTATTCAGGAGACACCCTAGCAATGGATGTGAAGCATCTGCTCAAGACCTGCATGAATGTTGTGTTTGAACGGTTCGTTCCCCTTTTCCTTCACCCTCTTTGAAAAAGCATTCTATTGAACATTTAATTATCACAATTTCATGCATCTGCATTCAATTATTTTTCTCCTTTTCATTCTGTTTTAACTGAACTCCAAGTAATTCAATAAGTGCATTTTTACAAGTTTAAACCGTTGGGCCTCACTGTTGTTCCCTAAGATGAAAAATATCAAAACTGGGTGGGAGGGTAGGTGGTTGAGGAAGAGAGCTCAGAAAGGATTATGAGAGACATGCAAGAGATTTATGAAACTGTATATGGCATGAAAAAGCAGACAGAGGCGTTCTCGTTTTGAGCTTGGGACACTTCTGTGAGGGTAGGAACAAAGCATTTGAGCTCAAAACATTTTTCATGCCACTAGCGGTAGCTTACTGAAAGAGCATAAGCTTTGCATGTAGAACAGTGTTTCTTAACCTTAGCAACTCTAACATGTGTGGACTTCAACTCCCAGAATTCCCCAGCCAGCATGTGTGGACTTCTGGGAGTTGAAGTCCCCACATGTTACAGTTGCCAAGGTTGAGAAGCACTGATGTAGAAGATTGCAGATCCAATGCATCTCCAGGCAAAAGTAGGAAAACTCCAGTCTGAGGCTTGGGAGAGATGCAGCAAGTCAGAACAAGCAGAGGTTGACAACAACCAAAAACAGGTTTATGAACCAAGTCCTATATTCCTCTTGCAAATTCTTACCTTGTAAAAGACCACCTGGCCATCCTGTGGGTGGCCTGGTGTCAGGAAAATCTCTTTGCTCTCCTCGTAGATTTCATCAATGCCAGGAGCCAGGTCTGAGGAATGGAGAAAGTGGTGTGAATGAGTAGGGTGATATCTCAGGTTGGAAGGAGCTCAGAAAAATATGTGGACGGAATGGTTCCCAAATCTCTCTCCCTCCCACAACATATGTGACCGTTTGTTCCATCTCCCTCTCCATCTCCCAGTCTTGTAGTTCTATAATGTTACAGGGCTGCAAATTGAAAAATGGAGAGTCCATCCCTTTCATGAAGTAGCCTGACTGCTGTGACATCACAGAATGGCCAAGGTTGGGTTATAATAATTCCCTGCCCACCCCACTGCCTTCCATTATTGGGACCATCCACAGTCTTCTATGGCAGTGTTCCTCAACCTTGGCCATTTTAAGATGGGGGGACTTCAACTCCCAGAATTCCCCACCCAACATGCTGGCTGGGGAATTCTAGGACTTGAGGTTCATACATCTTCAAGTTGCCAAGGTTGAGAAACACTGCTCTAGAAGGTCAAGGACCACTCCCAGTTCTGACACAGGGCCCAAGAAGAGTATTCTTAAGTCTCTTTCTCCATCCCCAATGCTTTCTATATATGGAAAATTATTCTTTCTTACCACAACTGGTAAGACAACTGATCTCCTCTATGGTAAAGAAGGAACACTGTGGACTCCCAGAAGCTTGTAATTCATTTCATAATCTCCCTTACAAGGAATACAAGCGTGTGGATGTTGCCAGCTTGGTGTAAGCCTGCTCCTTACCCAGAATCCCCATGTCGTATTTGCCATCTTTCTTGTCCCTCTCGATCAGGTAGTCAAAAGTGTCATTGAAGTACTGAAACAGCAGATTCTGTTTGTTAACCTCCAGGCCCAAGATGCGATTCAGGAACTTAGTGATGGAGCAGTCTGTGAGAAAAAAATAAACAGAGAAAAGGACACCACACATTTAGATCATCCTGGACACCAGTTGCCCTATTCCCAAAGATTTATCCAAGGTCCAGACTGTGGAGATCTCAGGGCTGAGAGGCTTGTGTGTGTGTCTTAACACAGACTATGTTTGGTGCAAAATAAAGTAACAGATGCATAAACTAAGAATGAAGAAGCATGGAGCCTCTGAACAAAGGCTCACCCTCCAAATCTGAGATCAATACCGGAATCAAATTTGCAAGTCTTCTCACTCAAAATCCAGTCCTAGTTTCCTTTCAAATCTGGTGAGATCTCCAGGATCAGAAAGTTTTCTTCTAGTTATAGGAAAGGAAGTTGAGCTTTCACAGAGATCTGGAGATGATGACATCACCAGACCAAAGCCATTAAAAAGCCTCATCCCCAATGGTGCCCCTATTGAAAGAGGAGTTCTTCATTTTATATGGACACATACAGTTTGAACATGGAAAGGGAAATGAAACCTACTAAATCAAAGTTTTAGGAATGTGAGTTTAAGGGGAATGAGCCACATGAAATCAAATGATTACACGACTCAGGGCATGGGGCCATATGAAGAAACAGAGTAGTAAGGATGTGCTCAGCAGTAACCCAATAACCATCAGATTTATATATATTAGAACTGGTGGTTATCTGGTAAACATTATACTACTGCAGACAGAATGGTGGAAGACGTTGAGTAATTCTATGATAAACAGTAATTGGTGCTAAGTACCATAGTTAGAAAGGACTGCTACTAGTACTAATGGCTGGTTGAAATGCAGAAATCAGAGAAATGGAGAAACCTGAAATTATAGAAAGATGTGGACTGGATACAATAACAATAACAATAACAATAAAGAGGAGGAGGAGGAGGAGGAGGAGGAGAAGAAGAAATATGGTTTTGCAAAAGGAAGTCTTCATTCATTGCCAACACCTGCTTCAAGAAACACGTATTCCAGCTGTGCACCTGGACATCATCAGATGTACAACACTGGAATCAAATTGGCCATACACTAAGAAACAGAATGAAGAAAAATGCAGTCCAGTCAGCCAAGACACTTGTGCAGATTGTAGAAGAGGCCCTTGGTGGCAAAAACGTGGCTTAAACTTAGAAAACTAAAGAGTGTTAGTGTGCCAGCAAGATCTGATCTGGAGGACAGACAATCAGAATATAAAACGGTCATTAGAATCAGTACATTTAACTTATGCAGTGGAAACCTAAGGAACTATAAGAAGAGATGCGGAAAATTAAAGTGGAAAAAAATCTTCCCAAACTTGAAGGACAGATCCAGGTGGCTTTGTGAATAAGCTATTCTGACTGGCAGAGGAAGACTGAAAGTAAAAGCTTTAGACACCAGGAAGAACATTCTGCAGCTGAATGCAGGCTTCAAACGTTAAGCAAGCAAGGAGCAGAAAAGAGGTTTCAATCAAAAATGTCAACAAATGGAGGAAAGTAAGAAAGAAAAGGAAAATGGGGGATGTTTTTAAAAAGATCAGAGAAATTACAGGAAAATTTACCGGTAAACAGGAAAAGTCAGGAGTAGGGCTGCGTAGCAGTCTGCACTGAAAGGAAAAAGGCGATTCAGACCACACAGGGACATCCATCTTGTCCACAACTCCTTGGAGAAGCCACATCTTCTCCTAGGCCTGCCCAGTGATTCCAGGAAAAGGCATATTTGATTTAAGGAAGCACTGGCAAGTGTGACACACATGCTCACACATGCTCTGAATCACTCTTCAAATCTGGATTGTTGCATGACTCTTCCCAAGAGTAATTATGGAAGAGAACTAACCGTGGCAAAGAAGGCTAAAGGAAGACGGAAAGGCTCTACCGGGGCTTGTTACAAGCAGGATAATAGGATGACAGAAATATCTGAAGAGATAGACAGACTACATTCAGGAATTTACACTATAAAGGAAGTACATCAGAAAATAGACAAGCTATCAAGTAGGAAGCATGAGGCCCAGAAAAAATACTCACCGAACTGTTTAAGAGAAGAGGTTGGGAAGTAATATGGAAGACGGCTATAGCCCAGAGCAGTGTTTCTCAACCTTGGTGACTTTAAGACGAGTGGACTTCAGCTCCCAGAATAGATAGGAGTCTATCATTGGTTTATGGTTTAAGGTTTTTTGTTTTTATTGCTATGCTGTATAAATAAATCCACCTACCCAGGGAGGTGCAAAAGAATGTGCACGTTCTTCAACTGATGTGCTCATTGCTCATGGAAGCGAAGTTTGGCTTAAGAATTCAAAAAGAAGATAAAACCACATACAGACAGAGAAATGCCAAAAGAGCTGGCAGGTTTCAGAAAAGGCACAGGGAGCGAACACAAAATGGATAATAGAGACAGCAAGAACATTTAAGGTTTATCTGTGTTTGATGAATGTTGACTACAAGAATTTAGCTTGGGTAGATCACGCCAGAAGATGGAATAGATGAAGCCTAATGGGTGTGTCAGAAAACACGGTCATTCTTCTGAGAAATCTTTACAGTGAGCATGAATACATTTTAATAATGGTGGAACCAGCTGGAGTCCAAAGAATGGTGAGCCGCTGACAATCTGAGATATGCAGGTGAGATCTGTTGGTTAGCCGAAAGTAAGGAAGAGTAAGAACTGAAACTAAATATGAAAAAAAAAAGGATTAATGTTAAATATCAAGAAAACAACAAGAATGCCAACCAGCATGTTTAATGAACTCACAGTTGGAGGTAAAGAAGTGAAGATGGTAGACAGTTTTCTTTTCCTGGGTTCAGGAAGAGATAAAATGGGCAGAGAAGAGGCAATTAGGGCAGAAGATAAACATAGACAAGATATGATAAACATAGACAAGATAATGAAGGGTAAAGCAATGGTGTTTCCAGTATTAATGTATGGCTCTGGAAGGTAGAGACTGAGAAAGAGCAAAAAAAAAAAAAAAAAAGATAAATGCCTTCAAATTATGGATCTGAAGTATCACAGCTTGGGGCAATGATCAGCAAGCAGAAACTCAATACTTGGAGCATGTGATGCAAACAGATGTAGGACTAGAAAAAAACAACTTTGGTTGGCGACTTTGAAAGGAGGAGGGGAAGACCGTGGACAAAGCAGATAAATAGGCTCAAAGAGATTACAGGACTGCCCTTGGCAGAGCTACATGTTACTCCTAGAAACAGGTTGAGGTGGTAAGCCTTAGTCTATGCAGCCACCAGGAGCTGATCCTGACTCAATGTCATTTCATTAATTTTGCAAATAATCCATTTGGACTTCTCATTTCTTTGCCAACTTGTTGGGAGGACCGAAGGAGAGAAAGAAAAAAAAATAATGAAAGGATGATGCAGAGAAAATGAGTGAGAAAGAAAAGAAATACAGAGCTAAAGAGAAAAAAGGGGAGGAAGATTCCTCATCCTGGACTGCCCGTAAGAAAATGGCTGGAGGGAACACAGCACAAGGGAGCAGCTTACCTTTCTCCATGCTCATGAAGCCGTATCGCATCTCCTTGCAAGAGATTCCCACGGAGAGGAGACATTGCTTCATTTCTGAAAATCCGGAATTTTTTTAACAGGAGGGCAAGGAGAAGAGGAAGAAGAGAACAGTGTTAATTTACAGCTGTTGTCTGATGGAAACAATGTAATTGATAAGACTTAGTAAACTACATTTGCGTGTGGATCAAGCTATGATGAAACAAAAGCATGTTGGATTCCTTCTTATAGAAGAGGGCCTCTTGGGACATGCAGAATGTATCAGTGCTTGTAGCCAAATTATAGAATTTAGAGTTGGAAGATTGTTTGGAAATCATCTGGCTGGGGAATTCTGGAAGTTGAAGTCCACTCATCTTAAAGTTGCCATGGTTGAGAAACACTAGATTAATCAGTTAACCACTGGAGCCCTAAATTGCATCTGGACCCCAACCTTCATGTAGCTGTGTGTAAGGAAGGTCTAAAGAGGCTGAAATGGGAGGAGGTACTTTTCTGCTAATCATGACAATAAACTTTTTTGCAATCAAAGCTCTTTGGCAGTAGAACCACCTTCCTCTACAAACAGGAACAAAACATTTCTTTGGCTGGATATATTTTAGCAGATGGTGGCCCCCAACTGCAAGATCCCCAAATTTGGCACGGGATTGAACTCAATGATCTCTGAGTTCCCCTCCAAGGTTAAACGTTGACCGGATGGTGGGAATCTATCACTGCTGGATTTTGAACTGGGAACCATCCAGGTTTATAGCCCATATCCTTCCCTACAGTTACAAGATCAGCTTTGTCCTTTTCTTGATAAGATGATATTCCCACCCATCCTTGCTTACCACTGAAGAAAACAGCATCTCCTTCTCGATAACCCTTGGGCAGGGGGACTTTGTTCTCCGTCTGCTGGAAAATGGTGCGCAGGACTTTATCGAGGGCTTTGATTCCATACTGGGGAGAGGTGAAGAAAGGCATCAGAAATCAGGCCCTACACAAGCATAGCATCCTGGCTGGATACAGCTCACATTAAGGAAATCAACAGCCTCCCCTGCTCAACCTCCCACACTCTGCCTAGAAGAAGACAGGCTCTGAGTTGCAGAAGTTATTCTGCAATCTTGGTCTTTTGGGGCCATCTGTGCTGGATTTGCAAGACATGGAAGATAGAAAGATCCCAACTGTGGGAAATGTGATGCACACGGGCAGTGCTCTGAGGACCCCTTCCCACTTTTAAAAATGATGGATGACTCCAAAAGAACTTTTGTTTGTGTGGGTTATATTTAGTGAGGTTTACCATATTAAATTTGATGCATTCATAGAATATATATTTATTGAATCATGTAAAAATGACAATATTAAACCCATTAGATATTAACATGAACAAAAATGGAAAAACCCTATTTTTTAACAAATAAAAAATAACAATGAGAAGAGTGACATTGTTTTAAGTGTTTGCAAATGTATTCAACATCTGGCAAATCATTTTCATTTTGCGGACCCTTGAGAGAGTCTTGGGAGACCCCCAAGGCCCTTGGACCACACTTTAAGAAACACTGACCATGACTTAATTACACTAGATGGCCTCTGATTAAGGACATTATATTGCTGAATGCTCTGAATTGGCAGGGGAAATAACTAGAGTCCCTTCTGTCTCTAGGATTCACTGCCCTAAAGAGGGTTTTCAGATGTTTGTGGAGGAAGATGACGGTCAATCAACCAACCACTGATTGCTATTAGTCATTGTGGAATATCGTGTGCAGAGAAGTCTACTTCTGAATGCCTAATGGTTGAAGCTATCATCAAAGGAAGATGCTACTGACTTTATGGCCTGCTTGTGGCCTTCAGGCATGTTGGAAGTGACATGCAGGACTACATGTGACCTGATCTGACTCAACAGGACTCTTACATTCATCAGTCTTGTTCAGCTCTTGCCTTGGATTTGGAGATTATGTCATACACTGAATGAACATTTTCCAGCATGTATTTGCATTCATAAACTTAGAAACAAAACAAAGAAAGACTACAAACTGCAGTCTCGTAGTTTCTCTCACACCCTGTCTTTCTACAAACTCCCACCCCTAATGGTTTCTAAGATCAGCAGGATAGCACAATTTAACCAAAGAACAAAGGCAAGAGTGACTGGCAACAGAAAGTATAACAGGAAGGGTGGTGGGAGCTATAGCAAATGACAAAGAAGAATTCATTGAGGGTTGAGGAAAGAGGGTTGAGGAAAGAGTTGAAAAAGAAGGATAGGATGTAAACTGTCTGTTAGACTAGCTGTTAAAGACAAGAGTCAAACATATTAGGTCAGAACAGCCTTTCCCAAGCTGTCAATCTGCAGAATTTTGAGGATTACAACTCCTGTCCTCTTTGTTTAACCTGGAGAAGGCTAGCTGCATTTTCCACTTTTCGCACCTCTTTGAAAAGCTATCTTGAGGACAAAAAACACACGCATCAGATGCCATGAAAAATGAAGGCAAAAAATCATGAGTCTGTAGCACCTCTTCTAACTAACAAATCTTATTCAAAGGCAGAAGCTTCTGTGAACTGCAGACTTATCCTCACCTTATTCTCAAAGTTGTACTTGCTGAGGTCCCGGGATTCAGTCGCTCTTCGGTCACCGTGAGTTAAGGCACCCTATTGAAATGAGAAGGTAACACATGCACAACAGCTTGTGCTTTTCAGGGGCTTATTCTACATTTTGCTAACACGATTAAGAGCCCAGCTTGACTTCCTCCCTTTCCCTTAATGTGCCTGGAGTAGTTTTCTACTGGCAAAAACCAGGCCAATAAAGTTATTCAAGGGCTAATCATTTTTGTTAATTGACTAGAGATTAGGGGACTCCATGCTTGAAGAGAGTATTTTTTACAAGCTTAGGAGCTGGAGCAGACCAAAAAGGGGTTGCATCGGTCATACCCTGCTTCTGAACTAGACAGCAGGAGGCCAGTAACCTCATGTCCTTTTGATGTTTTGGACTACAACTACAACTCCCACAATCCCTTGCTGTGGTGTTTGGAGTGGGTGGAACAAAGCTTCAACATCTGAAGAGACTGGAATGCAGCCGTTGAAAAGAAAGTGCCCTAGTTCTGATGTAGGAAAGCAGTTTGGGAACATTTCCCCCTGCCATTTTAATTTCCCAGATCATAACTTTTACAACCCCCTGTAAAGTAGGCTCAATATTATCATCTCTGTAACACTGATAAGGAAGAAAGCAGGAAGTTGAGAACAACTTAAGCTGAGACAATTTGGTGACTCTCTGGAAGTGGGGAGATCTAAATGAGACTGACAGACTGTCACAGCTGTCATTTGGACTACTGTAATGTGCTCTATGTGGAGCTGCCCTGGAAGACCACTCAAAAACTACAGCTGGACCAGAATGTGGTTCCTCAAGTAGTTACAGGTGACCTTAGTACACCCATGTTACCAGTTGGTTTCCAGGCGCAATTCAAAGGGCTGGTCATCATCCATAAAGCCCTTCATGGCTCAAGGGCTGAAATTTGGGGGGTGGGATGAGGAAGTGCCTTCAAGTTAGATTCCAGGCAACTGCCTGGCCAAGTTCCTGTAGTTTTCTTGGCAAGTTGTTCGGAAGTAGCTTCTCCTTGCCTTCTTCCTATGGCTGAGAGCGAGGGACTGGCCCAAAGTCCCCCAGCGTAATGGACTACAGGAAGAACCTTGAGGAACAGGAGGAAGAGCTGCAACCAAGGCAACAGTCAGATAAAAAAAAATTGAGTCCAAGGCCGAAATGTCATTCAAGTTACATTTCTGCCTTGGACTCAAATTTCTTTTATCTGACCTTTGCCTTGGTTGCGGCTCTTCCTCCTGCTCCTCAAGGTTATTCCTACAGCCCATTACACCCAGCTGCTTCATGCCTAAGGCAGGACTAGAACTCACAATCTCCTGGTTTCTAGCCTAGTGCCTTTAACCACACCACCAAACTGTCTCTCAGGAGCTGAATACCTCTCTCCAATTGTCTCTGCTCTTCCGATATCTAGTGGTGTGGGCATGCTCCAGGTCCAGTCAACTAAACAATGCCATCTGATGGGACCCCAGAACCATCCCTTCCAGGATACCTCTCCCATCCTCTGGAATGACATTCTCCCCTGAAAATCTGGTTGGCTCCAACCTTGCTGCCCTTCAGAAAAGCATTCAAACTTGGCTTTGCAAGCAGGCCCTACACCAGGGTGATTTGTAATCCTGCTTGAATGGTAGCTAGTATTTTTTTTCTCACTGGGTTTCTCCAATGCTCTATTACTATACTTTTTAATTGACTGTAGGTTGCCTTAAGCCTATTTTGAATAGGTGGCCTTATAAGCTGAATAAATTAATTTGTTAATATTAAACTCTGAATTGCACCCTAGCTTTCCAGGGTTCACTTACTCCAGTGCTTCCCAAACATTTTCCTTCATTACCGCCCAAAAAATGGTCATAACTCGAGGACTACCTGTATTGTACAAACAATATCACTGAATGACCTTTAAGTCATTTCAATGAATTGTCATTGGTAATTTCATCCATTTTCGTCTTAATAGGAATACTTTGGTAGATTTTTGAATGTATTTTAGTACATGTGGAAATCTTTAAGTCAACTTACATGTCCCCGTTGTGATGGGTAATGGGTTCGTGTGTCGTTACAGAAAGAAAAACCACTTTTACCCAATTCTGGGTAATTTACCCAGGTTTGGGAAGCAGTGACTTAATCAGTAAAAGAGATGCCTGCCATTCTTATGATTAGTATGGAACATTCTTGAGTGGGCAGGTAGATGGATAAGGAAGATATTCAGAAAATGCTTTTGGACAGGGAAAGAGAGTGACTTACAAGGCTTTCCAGGCGTTTGGCCACGATAGAAGCAAACCGTCGCTCACCAGCCAGTTCAGAGATGAGAAAAATGTACTCTGGAGCAGACACCTGGTTGGAACGGTGCGTGCGGCCTGGAAGGAAAACCCACACAGTGAAGGGGCCACCCCACAACATAATGCAGCTTTCCCCAAATGGGCCACAAATTCTAGAAATCATTGACTCGACGGGGCCAGGCTGAAAAAAAATGGGCCTCCTTGTGGTGACATGTATCAGACCGGTCCAGTTTTCAGTTAGTGACGTTAACTTTATATTCCTGCATTTGCAGCAACCTTTAGAGTTCACGGCCAGCTTAACTTACAGTTTTTAATCAGAGCTAACTTAAAATCCCACGTTTTGCACAGAGAAGCCTCTGCCACCCTGCAGAAATGACATGCATCTGGATGACTTCCATAGTTTATTATTGCTTTAGCCCTTTCCAGAGGCAGGAGTAGAAAGCAGCAGTGAACGATGAAGTGTGCGTACAATGTAATAAACAAAAGAGGAAAGAAGTAATTCCATTCATGAAACGCTCCATTCATGAAACGCAAGTTTTTAATTGGTCCAATGTGTTTTGGAAAAAAATATCCCTTTTTCAAGGGCAGTGAAACAGAATGAAACGGAAAGCAACAATTGTTGATCCATTTCTAGCACACACACACTGGTTTTCAGCAAGCACTGCCTACCATTGCTGCCTGTTCATTAAACAGAAATAGGAAATCCTTTTTCCAAATTTTCCAAATGAAAAAGGAACCAGAATATATTTTTAAGAAGCTAAATTTGACACCCCTTATTTTATTCTGTATTTCTCTTCCACCACCCCCTCCCACTTCTGGGCACTCATACAGGAGACATACGAGCTGACTTGGCAATCTCACCAAACTGCTGTATGGCTCGGTCAGCACTCCAGGGCAATTCCAGAGTCATGTGGACGCGCCGTTTTTGATTCTTTACCCGTCTGTCCGCTTGGAGAGAAATCCCTGAGCTGGAGGCCTCGGAGA
Organism: Liasis olivaceus; assembly: GCA_030867105.1. Taxonomy (NCBI): domain Eukaryota; kingdom Metazoa; phylum Chordata; class Lepidosauria; order Squamata; family Pythonidae; genus Liasis; species Liasis olivaceus. The sequence continues at coordinate 7,888,755 of CM061349.1, forward strand.
TTATTGCTACGAGCTAAAAGAGAGGCAGACAGAGAACAGAGTCAATTTTATCGGCTGGATTTTTGAAACACGGCAGCCTCCTTGAACTTTTTGAGCAAGATGGCCCAACCAGCTACATCTGGGTGGGGGGGGCTTTTTAAATGGAAAGTGAGGTTGAATCATTTGCAAAGAGGATAAGGAGCAACAACGTTTTCTGCTGCTCAGGCATTAAGGCAGAGCTTCTCATACTGTGGGATGCTGCAAGCTCCTAAAATAATAGGTTAATTGGTATGAAGTCCTGTCCTTCCCCCACAAGTAACAGTATCAATGCAGCAATGAAAGTGTTATTCCTGGGCTGGACAGCATGATCTACAGAGGCTGTTCTTCACTAATGTCTGGAGCTGGTTCCTCCAACTGAACCTTCTCCTGATTCTCCATGGCTGGTTGGGAAATGCTGGGGGGTTGAGCCCCCACAACATATCTGGAGTGTGGTAGGTTGGGGAAGGCTGGTTGGTAGGGACAAAGGGAACAGCGTTGCCCATCTGGGGGAAGCAAAGCAGAAAAAGGAAGAAGGGAGCAACGGGCCCAAGGATGGGAATCCAGTAATGGGTCCATGGCTGTGAGCTGGACCTTCCTGACATTCAAACTGTGAGAGATGGTAAGGAGGCTGAGAAAGATTGAGAACAGACATCAAGAATTAATAATCAAGAATCCAGAAAAAGCAGTTGAATCAGTTGGCAGTTCTCTTACAAATAGCAACTCAGCACAGGTGGCGAGAAATTTCAAAGTTTCAAATCCGCCTCAATGAACTCACTCTAGAATGTCCTCTGGATGAGCATTCAAGAGAAATCTGTGCTTCCTTGATCTCGCCCAGCCATGGGGGGCTCAAGATAAAAATACAGAGGTCGGCCCTTCCAATGCATATCATGACTCTTGCAAGGTTGGATTCCTTCCTCCCCCAAATTCCTGCCTCCCCACAGCACTCACTTTGTCTCCATTCATGAAACGCTCTTTTTCCTTGAGATTCATGTGGTCAATCGAAAGCCCTTGCTCGGCTCGCGATTCAAACACCACGGAGCCATCAGGACGCCGCACGACTCGCCCCTTCCGCCCAGTCATCTGTCCAGGAAGAAGAAGGGACACGTTGGAAGAGATAAAATGGTCATGTGGGTGACCCCATTCATCAGCTGTATTGATTGTGGAGGTCTGTTATGCGTGGCTGCTCGGCTACTATTTTATGTCATTTATAGCTTTGCTTACTGTTTTTATTTGGTTTCTAATTGTTAGCCACCCAAAGTTATACAGCTGAGATGGGCAACCATATCAATCAATCAAATCTATCTATCTATCATCTATCTTTCTATCTATCTATCTATTTTTGGGAAACACCAAGAGGCAAAATGGAACCCAGGTGATCCTTCCATTGCTAAGCAGTGATTTCTCAAGACTCCTTCATGGAGGACCTGTACCCAAGGACCTCAAGAGAGGCTGCATGCTGGCTTGGCAAGGCAGATAAGATTGTTAGGGATTTGGATTTGAATGTCACAAGAATCCCTGGGACCATCAAGCTGAGAAGGTTTTGGAACATGAGCGGGCTAAGTTCTTATGGGACCTTAAGATCCAAACAGACAGGCATCTTGTCCGTAACATGCCTAATATAACAGTTAGTGAAAAGAAGAAAGCCTGGTTCATGGATGTTGCTATACTGGGTGATGCTAGGATTGAGGAAAAACAATTACGAAATATTGGGACTTGCAGATCAAAGTTGAACACTTATGGAAAAAGAAATCCAGCATTATACCAATTGTGACTGGAGCCCTTAGAGCAATACCTAAAGGACTCCCTCAATATTTGGAAATTTTGAATTTATTGGACCTGAACACCCTAATTTTACAAAAAAAAAAGAAATAAAACACCCTGCTAGGAACTGCCTATATTCTCAGATGTTACTTTAATAATTTTTAGATTCTTGGTTAGGACTTGAATTATTAGGCTACTACCAGTCTTAGGCTGTGAATTCAATTGTAGATTACTACTACTACTACTACTACTACTACTACTACTACTACTTATTAAATATATTTCCCACGTGATTCCCTGCAACTCTAGTCAGCATATTCTTTTAATAAGTTGTTATTATTACAGGCAGTTGCCAGGTTAAGAACATCTGACTTACGGACAACTTGTACTTATGAACAGGCTGCCTTTTACTAAAAATGGCGGATGGCCTTCTCCTTCCTGGAGCTGACAAACTGCTGAAGCTGCGCGATGTTTTCATGAACTGCTGAAGCCATGCGTTTTTAATATACAGCCTATTTTCAGCGGTTCATGAAAACATTGCGTGGCTTCAGCAGTTCATTGGCTCCAGGAAGGAGAAGGCCGTCCTCCATTTTTAGTAATAGGCAGCCTGTTCATAAGTACAGGTTCCGACTTACATACAAATTTGAGTTAGAGACAGACTTAGGAATGGAACTCGTTCTGAACCTGGGGACTGCCTAGGTATGTAATACTGATGTCTCTCTGCCTAGCAGTCTGGAAGCCTGCACTGGCCAGGCTTGATCCAAATATTTGGCTGGTGATTCAGGGCGGCAAACTCTCCCGTGATACATCCTGGTTCCTCTTGCTCAAGCATCATGATTTGGGAATGGCTACCCAGAGAGCCTGACTGATCTTCAGAAATAATCTGGAGCTCAGCTTTGTGGGCTTTCTGGGAGAGTCTGACTGTGACAACCCAACCTGGAAAGGCGATTCCGTGAGCTGCCTCCCAGAGGAGGAGTTGCTGCCCCATATTCGGTTGTCATTTGAGACAAACGAGAGGCACCACTAACCTCGTGCCTCCCTCCTACGAAGGAGGGTGCCTGATTTGCCTCAGCATGAGTCTCTGCTCTCTCCTCTTCTCAGTTAATCTTGCTGGGGCAGTTCTGTCAAAAGCTGGAATGGGGGGGATGCTTATCTAAATGGAAAAGAACTTCTCTCTGCAGCAATGCTAATACTGTGACATCTCTTATGTCTTTATAAATCAAAGGTGCAGGCCAGTGTTTCTCAACCTTGGCCCCTTGAAGATGTGTGAACTTTGACTCCCCATAGCTGGCTGGGGAATTCTGGGAGTTGAAGTCCACACATCTTCAAGGGGCCAAGGTTGAGAAACACTGGTATAGGCCATCCAACTTTTAATCGACTCTAGGAGGCACAAGATAAAACCCTTTTGCAAAGTTTCCCCTTTCTCTTGCCCCTCATGTTTTACCTCAGCCACATATTCCGGGCCTCCAAAGTGATCAATCAGTTCATCTAAGGTGTTAAGAGGTAGTTCTTTGCCCAAGGCCCTCACTTTAGATAGCAGCTCCTGCTTCATGCTCTCCACATATTCCAGAGTTCCTGATCCATTCATCTCCTTTTGGGGGTTGAGCCAATATGTGCCACCTGTAAAGGGGATGAGAAAGAAATAATTTCTCTTATCTTTTTCTTTTTCTTTTTGGAGGAAGGAAAACAGGAAGGCAGAACAGGGTAAAGGCAGCCTTGTAGCTTGCGTTGGTTTTAAGATTCTGGAGATTTTTTTTCCTCCCAGTTTTTTGTGTTTGTTTTAAGATTCTGGAGACACTCAATTTTTTTCCTTCCAGGTATTCAAAGCCCAATGCTACAGATGTTTTCAATTCACATTTGCCTCACAAGAACGTGCATGCATGTTGCGTGCATGGCCAAGTGGCAACTCAATTCCCAGCAAAGTCGTCATCCCAATTATTCCTGGGAAAGCACACGGGATGGGGCAGACGCCCGTCTCCTGTCTCTGCCTCCCCCCTCATCTCAGCACATGTGGGTTCTACACTACCGTCCCTGATCCCCCCCACTGCAAGGAGAGAGTTTCGACTGCTTACATCAAACTTCATCCCTCCCCGCTTTTATAAAACCACATTCTAGTCCACTTGCCCCCAGAAAAATACTCTCCTCCTTCTTGTTCTTCCCAAAGACAGCCAAATTAAGTGACTATGGATTACATTTGACAGGGTAAAACCCCTATTTCTAAATCGCCCAGTCTTTCTTTGGTTTTACGCTAGTTGTTGGAAGTATCAGGGAAAATGCATTCCTCATCGGGAAGGATACAAAAAGGAGGCTTCTTCCCAAGTGAAATGTACCACCTGGACTTTTTATAATCCTGGAGTGCTTGCCAGACTTGAAACATTTGCCCCTGAACTGCCAAGTAAAAGAAAATCATATCTGCAACGTTTTGGCAGTCAGGTAGTCTTGGCTATTAATTTGTTTTCTTTATACCTGAATCGTTGACTTAAGATACATGTAATGGGCCTGGAGCTGGAAAGGTTCTTAAGCCCTGCCAATTTAGGTTACAAATTGTTTCTTTAAAAACAGCTCCCTGAAATCAATGGCAACTCCCTTTGAATCAGTTTGTAAATACAGATATAGATATATCGATAAATGTTGCAGTGCTAAGTTGTTATTGAATTCTGAGTTGCAGGAAGGGCATTTTGCAAAATATTGCATTGCTTCCTGATCAGGCAAACCGGCAGACCTTGTCTCAAGGTGATCAAATATCATCCTCTATTAGGCTTACATGGTCACCAAACCAGAGACACTCAAGGTAGCTTACATTAAAAAAAAACTCAATAAAGAACAGACAATCAAAATCCAGAAACTAGAAAAAATTAAATGACGCTAAGTATAGAGAAGCACCATTCACCACTGTGGGTGGCGGGGGCAGAATCACAAAATGCTGAGGCTCCTTGCCTGGGTGAAAAACCAGTTCTGAATGCTTTCCTAAGCAGATCTCTTAAGTGATAAATGGGCTGCTCAAGGATACATATCCAGGATTTGGTAACCTTATTCCTTTTCTCCAAACAATAAATTTGACTCATGAGACTCTGGGAGAATACAGCTTCCTCGAGCGTGAGCAACCGCAGGTGAGGTTGGTATCTCATAATAAATAGCAACAAAATAGGAAAAGGCTGAGTGAAGATGGACTCTCCCCTTTTTAAGCAGAGGAAAACCAGCCACCTATCAAGGAGGGTGGCGCTCCTAGTTTCCACATCAGAAGCACAGCGTTGGTCTAGGTCAGGGTTCCCCAGAGTGATCAGTATCGATCCCCAAGGGTCAACAAGACTATCCAAGGGGTCAATAAATGGCTGGGGCTCAGTAAGTGGTTGATAAATGATGGCAGGTCAATTGGGGTCAATTCATCTTTTGGGGTCTCTGTAGAGCTCCACGCCAGTCCCTAGTCCTGAAGATGAGGGGACTAGCAGCAAGACAGCGTGACCCAGGATGTATGGTCAGCTGCCAGTGAGAGCGGCCTTGACTTGTCTCTATTATTATTGTTATTATTTGTAGTACTGTTAGTTAAAGTAGTATTTATTAAGTTATTTTCATATAATAAATGTTTGGGGGTTGATGAACCATCTGGAACTTCATGAAAGGGTCGATCAGCTGAAGAGTTTGGGGACCCCTGGTGTAGATGACGTTTCGGATCCTTCCAAATCGCTCATTCTACAACTGCCACCATTCACACATGCAACCAGTGAATAATAATTCTGCCTGCCATGGAGGAGAGTTTCCACAGATGTTTTTGGCTGGCCAGGAGGACAGGGATAATCCGAACAGGGCTTACTTTGATCCTCACACATAACGCCATTGATGGGTTTGTATCTGATTGCAGGATCCTCCGTTTCAAAGAGGGATTCTGGGGAGGAATTGAAATCACTCTCCAGCCCCGGCTCGGAATCGGAGCTGCTGTCAGAGCTGATCTTGATGATGCTGCTGCTGCTGGTGGGGTCGTAGGTGGCTCTCACCACCTTGTTAATGCCACGGACTCTCTGCTTCCCTGGAGAAACACAGGAAGGAAGACGCATTGGAAGAGCAATTAACCTTAGATCAGTGTTTCTCAACCTTGGCCACTTTAAGATGTGTGGACTTCAACTTCCAGAATTCCCCAGCCAGCCATGCTGGTTGGGGAATTCTGGGAGTTGAAGTCCACGCATCTTAAAGTGGCCAAGGTTGAGAAACACTGCCTTAGACAGATGCACAAGAAGGAGGGCGCAACAGCAGAATCTGCAAGGCTTAGCAGCTGAGATGATAAAACCTGGGCTTTGGCTACATCATCTTGGGTAGGAAGAGGTTGCGTCAAATACACGAAGCCTCCATACAAAAGTTCAATGATTGAAGAGAGAAAGCTAGGAGGTCAGAAGGAAGGATTCTAAGCTACGTTTCATCCTGAGGTACTCGTTTTTGACATGCAAAGAGCTCTTTCCTCTTTCTTATAGTTATGCCTTTATTTTAATGCTGCTTCTTAGTTCTCAACAGCATCTTGTCACTGTGTACATCAGAATTACAGATAGTCCTCATTTACCAACCACAACTGGGACCGGCAACTCCATCACTAAGCGATGTGGTTATAAAGGGAAATATCACATGACTACGCCCAACTTACATCAGTTCTGGCTGCAGTCATTAAACGAGACATCATGTGACCACAAATTGCGACTTCCTGCCAGTTTCCCCATTGACTTTGCTTGTTGGAAACTGGCGGTGAAGGTCACAAATGGCAATTACATGACCACGGGGATGCTGCGACAGCTGTAAGTTCAAGAACCAGTCATAAACCTACTTTTTCAGGGCCATGTAACTTCAAACGGTTGCTGAATGAGGCAGTTGGTAAGCGAGGACTACCTGCATAATTAACTGCATAAGCAGCTGATAGGTGGAGCAGCACAGCCCAAGCATGGGTTGATTCTCTCATTGAGAACTAGGGTTCAGATGGGGAGACACTTGAAGGGAGGGAGGGGAGAAAGCTTCCACTTATTGCTATAGGCTGAATGGAGTTTTTTCCTGTTTTCTTTGCAGAACACCCAAGGAAAGTTAAAGATGTCCACAGCAAAAAAATCAATAATGGAACATTCAGGATAGTGCACCCAACCAGTAATGATTTTCAGCCACTCATGTGGGGCAATGACAGAAGAAGGGGGACCAAGAGGCTGGGCACCATAGATGTCCCTGGACCCACCTCCTGGGGCTGCAGTGCAACAGGGCAGGGGAGTTAATCCCAGAGGCGATCCCATGCATGTAAACCAAACTCACACTGTTTCCTATTTGCCACACTGTTTGCCATGGTTTGAGTTTTAGCTCCCGACCTATGAGTGTCGGATACAAGCCACAATGATGTCCTTGTGCAAATGGCACTAAGGATGCCCTCTGCATTGTGATGCTCATGATGTCACCTGCCCAGGATCGCTCATGCTCCAACCCTCACTGTCATCTGCAATTTACCAAGGAACCAGGAACCAGTAGAGGAAAATCTGTAGTTGAGGGAACACCCATTAAAGCCCCCTTCTCCATGCGCTTCTCCTAATCAAGTACCCACACCGAACTATGTATATTGGTTAAGAAATCACTGTACGTAAATGTATTCCCGATTCAAGCTGAGCCAGAAGGGTTCCCAGTTGTGTCAAATCTACAAATCCAGAACACTCTTCCTCCTGTAAGGGGCAGGGGTGTGGAACCTAAGGCCCAGGAGATGCTGGCAGCCCCTGTCCATCTTGAGTGGGGCCCCTGAGACCCTCCAAAAGGTGTCACCAAATTGTAATTTTTAGTATCCTAATAGAAAGTCTCCTTTGAGCCAAGTTCAACTGCTGGTGACAGCAGTTACCATGTTATGAGCATATACCGTTTTTAAGTAAGAGTTCGTAAGTGGATAACAACCTTCAGTTTCCTAGTGGTCTCCCATCCGAGGACTATCCAGGCTTGACCATGCTTAGCTTTCCTAGATTTGTCAAGGTTAGCTAGGTGCTGCTGTCTAGCTGGAGAATCAGAGTCGCTATTCAGTTAATACATTTCAATATATATCTTGGTATTGGCTATTTTTGAGGGGGGGGCGTTATTTGGAGACGGAGAACAGGCTCCTGCCAAAAAATGTTGCACACCCCTGCCTTGGGAGCTGTAAGCTCAGGCAAGATGATGATGTGATGACAGTGATTAAATAAAAGAAATAACTTTCGTAGGAGAAGGGTGGGAAACCAGCGGCTTTCCAGTTGTTGCTGAATGAAGACCCCCAACATGCCCAACCACTGTGGCCAACGGTGAGAGATGCTGGGAGCTGTAGTTCAGAAACTGTGATGGGATGGAATTATGAAGGCCCAGCTCAGGCAGATAAACATTTTCTTAGCTCGCCAGAACCACGTGGGAGGAACAAGAGGATGAGACTGGCACCGCCCTGAGAGATTCACACTGTTGTGGCTGGAGGACTTTGGGAATTGGGGTTTTATTCTGGGAAGATGGATGTCAGGCCTAGCCCAAGGAACTCCCAGAGACAATGCCAATTCAGTCCAGCTATGTTTATTAGCTACAACGTCTAGCAAGAATCTTCCCAGACTGAAACCCCAGCTCCCAATTCAGCCAGCCACAGCAGTGTGAATTCCTCAGGGAGGTGCCAGTCTCATCCTCTTGTAGCTCCCACGCTCCGGCGAGCTAAGAAAAAATGTTTATCTCCCTGAGCCTGGCCTTCATAATTCCATTCCATCACAGAAACTTTGGGAACACCACAGGTTCCTCACCCCGGGCTTAGGAGGAAGGGAAAGTAAAGGCTGGGGTCAGATGGGAAGATGCACCAGAAAATCTATGCCTGTGAAAGGCACTGCGTACCTAGAACGAGTCCCTGCTGCAAATGAAGAGAACGAAGCAGCTAAAGGAAAAACAATGACAAGAAAAGCAGCTTGGAAGAGCAAAATGGAGGAATGGGAAACTGGGGACAGGGTGAGCAAGGAGAGAACAGGACACAAACTGCAGGTGCACCGTGGAAGATCTGGGACACCAGGTTTTTTTGGGGGGGGGGAGTGAGGATAAGAAGGATCTTACGTTTTCTTTTAATGCCACTTCCTCTTTCTCTTTTTCCTTTCGTTGAAGGAAAGTGCTTCTGAATTAGTGAAAGGAAGACGCCTCTGAAAGTTAAGATGGGATATTTTATTCTAGCTGCCAGGACACCAAACTGCTTACTTTAAAATGAAAAAAAAAAGGCACAGAGAAAAAAACAAAACAAAAACAGAACAATCTAAAGTGGAGCAGCATTGCAGAACAGAGATGAGTTTTTCGGTTTTGCAAAAACGTCAAGCGTCTTGAACTTCAGCTGGTTTAGCTGCACTGAAATTGCACTGAAATTTAGCTGCACTGAAATTTCCAACCGTATGCGTTTCTGTTTGCAAGGCTGCCTAACATATATAGGCTTTCCTGAAAATAATTTGGATGTTATTTTCACAAACGTAGGTAGGTCCTTACAGACCTTCCCAATTGTAATGGTAATTGTTGCACTGCCGTGAACATTAATGAACAACATTAATAACTCAGAAAACTGAATGCTAAATGGATGTAATTTTCCACTGGGGCAGGGGTTAAAAATATAAAATAGGTTTGCATTCAAATGCAAGCTCAACAGTGCTCTAGAGCAGTGTTTCTCAACCTTGGCCACTTTAAGATGGGTGGACTCCAACTCCCAGAATTCCCCAGCCAGCATGGCTGGCTGGGGAATTATGGGAGTTGAAGTCCACCCATCTTAAAGTGGCCAAGGTTGAGAAACACCGTTCTTGGCAGACCAGATAATGCACTGTTGGCTTGGCAGCTATTGGCTCAATTCCTGTGATGTCAGAGAATGTTTAGACATGCCATCATATCAGTGCTAAGCCAACCAAAAGTGGTCCTTTTGATGGGAAAAGGTACAGAGGAGCCCCGGAAGGGGTCCTATTGAGGCAGGAAGGGTTTGGGGGGTGGAAGCCATACGCGGAGCCTTCCACAAGCAGGCAACTGACGAGAAGGACAGATAATTTCATATACCTTTTCAAAACAAAGCCGGGCAAACCTGATGCTTTTGTCCTTGTTTACCTACAGACAGGACAGTCTTCGCAAGACTAGGTAGGATAGGACCGAACAATACAAGGTGGAGGGGGGAAAGATGGCTGTGGAGGGGTGGGCTCAGCGTTGATGACAGAGCTTTGGGGGGGATGAACCTGAGACGTCTCCCATCTTCACCCTCACCTCCACAGATGCATGCTAGCTCATGGAAAAAGCAATGAGCACACACACTCAGATGGCCCCCCAAAAAAACCAAACCAAGGTGGCTATGGGAATGGCCTGGCATGAGCTTAGTGGCTTGTTTTAGACAGAGGGTGCAGATGAAGTCGAGAACCTCTAGGCAGTCAGTGGGTTACATTTCTGTATGGCCCCAATAAAGGATTAAAAGGAAGGGCAGCTCCTTTGAGAGTGCCAGTGACGTAATGGGTTTCTTAAAGGCTGCAGTGGGAACGACCACATCAAGGGCAAAGTCCCAAACCACCTGCCTTTATCAGAATGCAGCAAACCAGCCTTTTTCCAAGTCCTCTCCATGCTCTCTGAAGAATTCTAGGAGTTGTAGCCCCAACATCTTGGGCAGGGGTTGTGCTAGAGTTTACAAAACATGCCCCCTCCCTCGGGGACCCCATGGAAAACTCACTCGGCTGCCGAAACAAAGCAGTTCAGGTGCCCCTCGTTCTCGTCCAGAACCTCCCGGGTGCGGGCCTCCCCCGTCGACTGCAAACCGATCACCACACACTGTGGAAGGCAAGCCAGGCAGAAATGAGACCAAAGATGGGAAGCATGTGCAAAAGAACAAAAATCGAGTTGTGTAGTAGCCTGGCTGGTGAAACACACGAACTGAAAGTGATGATGATGACGATGATGATGATGGGGAAGAGGAAGAGGAAGAAGGGTCACTTGCTGGCTGGGGAATTCTGGGCATTGAAGTCCACACATCTTCAAGTTGCCAAGGTTGAAAAACACTGGTCTATGTGGTGTAAAAATGCATAACTTGCCCAGATGTTGTTACCTAGTTGGGTAATGAAATGTCTGCAAGCAAACAACCAAGTTCAAAGAGCACCAAGAACTCCACAAAAATGCATCTTTTGGGACAAAAGACAGCACGAGTTTCCCCCAGCAGCTGTTCTCTGATCCTTTTTCCAAAAGCAAGGACTTCTGTATGCAGGATACAAGGACATCATGGGACTATCACAATGATTCACTGTTTAGAGGTAAGAATACCCTGCAAGCAGCTTCCAAACTAAATCTTTACAAAGGTCCAGTAACAATATCCAACAAATCAAACAAGGAGGGAATGGGATGGCTAAAATACAGCTAAGAACCAAGAGCAGCTCAGTAAAACTGGTCGTTTGAAAAAGCAAGAGAAAAGGAGCGAGTTTTTCACATTAAACAAATGGGTGATGATAACAAAATGCGCAGCGCCAGTACTGATATGCCTGCAGATGCTCTTCCACTGGCATTAGTGTCATACATAGCACATTCAGTATCCTTACACTCTTTGATTGATTGACATGTGCTATGAAGTCAGTGTCAGCTCTTAGTGATCACGTAGATTTTCTCCAGGAGGATCAGTCCCGAACCCGGCCTTTCAGGTCTCCCAACAGGTCACCCATCACCTCTGTAACAGAGTCCCTCCACCTTCCTGCTGGTCATCCTCTTCTTTTCTTTCCTTCCACCTTTGCCAGCATTACAGAATTCTCCAGAGAGCTGGGTCTTTGCATCATGTGTCTGGAGTAGGACAATTTGAGCCTGGTCCATTTGTGTCCCCTTCAGAGAGAACTCTGGGTTTATTTGTTCAATAATATCGAAAATACACTCTTAGGAATTAGCAACTTCAGTTTAAATGGAAGTGGAGATTTTCAGTCCTCTAAATCTTTTCCACAGCCATGCCATCCTGTTCCATCAACAAGAAAACCAAGGATGGAGGTAAGTCAACCTTTCCACAGTCCTTCAAATGAGGAAACGGAACACAGGCACAGATGCTGAACGGCCAGCTCTCCCACCACCAGCTCATCCTCACAAAAGCGGCTTGCGTTTCTCCTGGGGTAGCCCCCAGACCTTGCTGTTCCTTTGAGTTACTTATTTTATTTATAAGACATCACGCTCCACACAGACCAATGGCAGTGTATGGTACAAAAACCACAGATTATGATAACAGAATAAACCTGAGATAATAATCCTTACAACTGTCAGCGCCTTTCACGAATTATTAGAGGCACAAATAATTGTAATGACAGACTTTAAATAAGCACGCTTCTTCCTCACCTTGTCCTTACTGAGCACCTCCTTGGCCAGTTCCACCAGACGCCGGACTTTTGCAGCAATGCAGAGGTACTTGAAGAAGCGCTGGTGAGCGCCCCAGAACTGTCCCCACAGAGACTTCCGAGACTCCAGGCCAATGTGGTCTGCAGCTTTTTGGAAAACCACCAGAGCTTCTGCCCACTGCCGACAGGAGAAAAGGAGTGTTTTATTTAGCAGTAACAGTAGGATTTTTAGTACTTTCTTTGGTGTGAGCTGTACACAACCCTGTGAGAGAGCTTGGGCTGAGATAAGGACTGGCCCAAAGTCAGCCAATGGGCTGAGCGGGGACTAGAACCCTGGTCTTCCCACTCCTACTCCAGCCCCTTCCTTCTACACCTGATTGGCTCTTGGGCTGAGAGGGAGGGACTGGCCCAAAGTTCCCCAGGGAGCTTCGGTGGCTAAGGGGGGACCTGGACTCAGGTCTCCCTGCTCCTTGTCTAACCACTACACCACACTGTCCCAAAACCCCAAGTAGGGACCCAAGAGATGTTGAGGGGATCCATTCCCTGGGCTCTCAGAGAAGATCTCCTCTTCCAAGCCAGCTAGGGCAGCAGCTTTGCAGCTTGTAGCAAGTCAGAGGATTTCAAGAAAGGGGAAAAGAGGAAAAAACAATCCTCTGCAAATGCTGAAGGGGAAACAGGAAAAGAAGCAAGGCCAGAGGCTTTGAGCAACCGTATGACCCAGAGCAGCATTGCCAGAATGCTCTGCACTATATAGTGTGAGTTGCTGAAAAACTGCAATACGTCTCAAGTATCTTTGTAGGGAAATAGGAAGATACAGTAATTCTGATTCTGAAGCCATCCAATTTGCCTACCGCTTAAACTACAACATCACGCAACCCAGCCCAGCCCCACCACTTCGAGCAGCAGGAGGGGAAAGTCCCTTTTGTGCCCGAGAACCAGGAAGACACTGCCTGGCAAAGTAAAGAGCTGGGATATGGGTGGCGAACCTGTAGCCACCTGGATTTTGTAGAACTACAACTCCCAGCATCCCCAATTACTGACCATGTTGGCTGCATTGTTGGTTGTTGTTGTTTACCAGTACCTGGGTTCCTCTATCCCTGGGCTAGATGGAGAAGTCTGACTTGCCAGAAGTCAGATGTTTATGTTTTGGACTGATTATGCGCCTTCAAGTCATTTTCGACTCCTAGTAACCGCACAGATATATTTTCTCCATGTCGATCTATCCCTAACCTGTTCTTTCAAGTCTCCCAATGGTACCCTTTGCCACATAACCGAGTCCATCCCAATTGTTGCTGGGTGTCCTCTCCTTTGCTTTCCTTCCACTTTTCCCAGCATTATGGACTTTTCCAGCGAGCTGGGTCCTTGCAAAGTTCATTCAATTTCTGTTTTACCCTACATAAATCAGCCCATCCCATGTCAACTGCATGGACCATAGATGGCAGGTGGCTCAAACAAGTGAGTCCAACTATACCGGAGAGCCAAAAAGCACAAAAGCTTACCAGCTTGGCTGCCTTGTTGTACACATGCTTATATGCTGCATCCAGTGGGATTTCTTCTATCCGGAAAGTGACTCCAGAAAAGCTCAGCTGCCGGGCAATGTACATCCCGTTCACTTTCATATCCATAGCAACAATTTCCATAGCCCCAACGCCTCTGTGGAGGAGGACCAGAGACACAGTTGACCTTTGGAGCTGCAGTTTTTTTCCATCACCACAACAAGACTTTCATTTCATTTCATTTCATTTCATTTCATTTCATTTCATTTCATTTCATTTCCAAGTATTTATAAGTCTTTTTTTTTCTATAAGAAGTTAATCAAACTGGCATAAACAGTACAAGCAAAGTCTTGAGAAAGAAAGTGATATCAATGTTAGAAAAATACATCGCTCAGGGTGTTAGGGAAAAAACCCCCCACACCTTTCCAAGGCCAAACAAACCAGTCAAACAGATCAAGCAAAGGTAAGGCCAAACAAACAGCTGTAACAGCTTTTGCAGCCTGATAAAAAGTGGGTGGAGATAGGCAGAAGGCCGAAAAAGCCTCCTCCTTAGCCGCTGCAGGTTGAAAAGACAGTGTGGGTCAGTTTTAGCATTCAAATACTATTCTTTATCAGTAAAGGAGGGAGCTTGTAACCAGAAAGATTTGGAGAACCAGGTAAGTGTGGAATGATGCTATCCTAGGACATAGAATCAGAGTTGGAAGGGACCTAAGAAGTCATCAAATCCAACCCCCTAAACACTACACCAGTGTTGTCCAAACATGGCCACTTTAAGATGAGTGGACTTCAACTCCCAGAATTCCCTAGCCAGCCATGCTGGCTGGGGAATTCTGGGAGTTGAAGTCCACTCATCTTAAAGTGGCCACGTTTGGACAACACTGCACTACACCATCCCCAACGGATTATTGTCCAGCCTCTGCTTGAAAACTTCCAGGGAAGGGGAAGAAGCCACTCCATGCAGTAACTCGTCCCACTGACTGTCAGCATTTCTTGTCGTGAACTTCCTCCTAGTGTCTCATCTGTATCCACATCCTTGAAGTTTTCTCCCATGAATTCTAGTCTTCCCCTCTGGAGCAAGTGAGAATAAGTCCAAACCCTCTACAATGTGGCTGCCCTTCAGACATCTGAAGGCAGCTAACATGTCCTCTCTCAACCTTCTCTTCTACAAGCTAAACATACTTAGGTCTTTTCACCACTCCTCATAGGACTTGATTTCCAGTCCTTTCACCATCTTGGCAGCCCTTCTTTGGACTTGCTCCGGTTTATCAATGTCCTTTTTAAACTGGGGTGTGCAGAACTGAATGCAATACTCCCAGCGAGGCTTGACTAAGGCAGAATACAGCAGGATAATTATTTCCCATGATCAGGACTCTCCTCTCCTTTTACTGCTCCTCAAGATGCTGTTGGCCTTCTTTGCAGACAGAAAGTCCCAGGTTCAACTCTAGGCATCTCCAGTTAAATCAAGACGTTACAAGAAATATTTTTTTCTCTGCCAGGAATCCAAAATATGGGGATACAGCTGGACTGCACAACTTTGTTTTGGATGCTCCAAAAAATCGATGGGGCAAGGAGAAACACTGATTTGGATTTGATTGAAATGTCAATAAAATTAAATGCAGCTACTTAAAGAGAAGCTTCCCCAACATTACAGTGCAAGGACAACTTTCGGAGAAATGCTAGGAGCCTCACTCACAGCTCTGGAGGAAAGGGGGGGGGTGCTGGCTGCTCATTGCCTGGGGCCCCTTGGAGGGACAACAAGCAATGCTCCTCAAAAGAAGCTTCTGATGCTTCTGACAACTGGATCAAGAGACAGCCTGAAATCTTACAGGAAGGGAAAATGCTGCAGGCACCCTGTCCTAAGGCCTTGGGATAGGAAGAGGCAAAAAATAGGACACCGGGAAAGATGGCTAATAATTTAGAGGCGAGAGAGAAGATTCAGAAAGATCTGGACAGGGCAGGCTTAAGGCATGGGCTGAAATAGGATGGAATTTAACAGGGAGAAATGTAAAGTTCTGCATCTGGGGAGGAGAAACGAAAAGCATAAGAATTAGATGGGGAGACCCGGCTTGGCAACAGTATATATGAAAAGAACCTGGGTGTCCTTATCAACCGCAGATTAAACAAGAATCAGCAGTGCAATGCAGCTTTTAAAAAGGCAAATTCTATCACAAAATCCAGATCACGGCAAGTAATTTTTTGACTCTGTCCTAGTCAGATCCAACTCAGAATACTGTACCCACTCTGGTTTCCAGGGTTCAAAAAGGACAGTGACCAATCGGAGCAGGTTAAGAGGGCTACCAAGATGGTGAAGAGTCTGGAAACCAAGTCTATGTGGTATGGTTAAAAGACTTGGGTACATTTAGCCTAGATAGAGCACTCTTCAAATATCTAAAGAATTGCCTCACGGAAGATGTAGTGGATTTATTCTTGTTGCCCCAGAGGGCAGGACCAGAATCAGTGGATTAAAACTACAAAGAAGGACATTCAGGCCAAACATCAGGAGGAACTGTTGGCCAGTGGAATGGGCTGCCCCATGAACCAGGGAGTTCTCCTTCACTAGAGGTCTTGAAACAGGGGAGGGATGGTCGTCTGCCAGAGATACTCCAGGAGATCCTGCACTGAACAGGAGATTGAACTGGATGACTCCCTTCCAACTCTGGGGTTCTGTGAAAATCAGATGGAACTTTACCTCTTTTCAATGGCATGGAGGAACTCTTCAAAGGACCGAAAAGGAGTCCCTTCTCCCCATATCCCCAGCCGACTCATGTAAATCATATTCTTTGGCTCGGAGGCACCTGCCAAAGAAGAAAAGTGAGTTTGATTGGAGAAGGAATTGTTCGATGCATGGTTTCAGTGGATCCATCCATCCATCCATCCATCCATCCATCCATCCATCCATCCATCCCTCCCTCCCTACTTGTCTATGACTTGTCTATGTCTACCTACTTCTCTCTCTCCCCTTCCATCGTTCTCTCTTCCCCCCCCCCCCCCCCCCCCCCCCAGTATTGTTCAATCTCAGCAACTTTAAGATGTCTGGACTTCAATTCCCAGAATTCTGATCTAGTCTATCTATTCTACCTTTCTACCTATTCCCATGCTGGCTGGGGAATTCTGGGAGTTGAAGTCCACAAAACGTTGCTGATATCGAGAAACACTGCTCTATTCTATCTATTCTATTTCTCTACTTACTCCCTCCTAACTTCAGGATACACCTGGTGTCCATTTTCCATTCTCCTACCCCTGTCTTTGTCTTTTCACCATTTTTAGAGCCAACCCCCACATGACCAGAGATAGGGAAATGTGTCCCGCTTTCTGGGAAGTCTAAAGACAACAGCCTTTGTACCCCAGAAACTGATGTTCAGAGCTAACCTGGCTACAAGAAGCTGGAAAAAAAGAAAGATGTGTTATACAGGAAGCTCATCTGAAAGCAAAATGCTGGATGAGGCTAGTTTTATTCAGCTGGGGTCCTGTTGCCCTGGTAGTTAGGAATGGAGCTTCGATGTCCAGAGATAGTCTATCCCCAAAAGACAGTGCATCCTGATTTGGAGCTCACCAGAGAGAGGATGCTGTGCCCGACAGACTTCTCCCTGCTTATGTGCTCAAAGCACATGCCCAACCCTCACCTGTGGCACTGGCGTAGACAACCCTTGCATGAGGCAGCTTGTTCTGCAGGTCCAATACTGCTTTGCCCATCTTGGTAGAGCTGGCATTTTTGGCTTTGTGGCATTCATCAAACACAATCTGAAAGCGGAGGGCTTGTTAAGGAGAGGACAATTAAAGAAGGGGGAGGGATCCTGGCAGGCAGAGGGCTGTACATATGACAAGAGAAAACAAAAGTTCTGAAGGCCCTTGAGAGGGCAGTAAATCAGGGCCATGGGCAGGGGTGTCTGCAGGGGGTGGTCAAAAGAGTCAAGATGGCAGCCACAACAGTACAATCGAAGATCTTCCATTTTTTATATATAATGGAATAGCCCTATTTGAGTTGGGGAGGGAGGAAAATGTCCCCAGTTGCAGGGCTTAAGGAAAAGTTAAAGCAATTAATCAATCAATCCAACAATTAAATTTGGAAACAAGAACACAAAGGGAACAAATCTCAGATGGCTTTCCTTCCACCTCACCCGCTCACACTTCCAATTCTCTTCTCTCTCTCTCTCTCTCTCCCCCGTCTGGAGGAGAGATAGAGTTGTATGTCATGCAACCCTGGATTGTTTTAACTACGGTTTGCTGAGTAAGCCACAATGGCCTGCTTTGCACAAGATGCTAAGTCAAAAATTGTGATTTAGAGCAGGGTTCCTCAACTTTGGCAACTTTAAGATGGGTGGACTTCAACTCCCAGAATTCCCCAGCCAGCATGAGGCATGCTGGCTGGGGAATTCTGGGAGTTGAAGTCCACCCGTCTTAAAGTTGCCAAGGTTGAGGAACCCTGATTTAGAGAACACCACAGCCAGATTTGTACACTGAGCTAGGGTTGACCCAAACTGATCATATGTTAGTTTAGTGAAAACGTAGCTCTTGTTTTCAGTATTTTGAGTTTGCCCTCAAAGTAGAACATATATCTGGAACAAGGAGGACTGTGAATTTACTTTTGTGTAAAAAGCAAAAGAGCCAGATTCTGCAATGATAGGAAAAACATTGAATTCATGCTCTGCCACAGGGCAATTACAAAGATCGCAAGCCAAAAGGAAGCCCAAAGTATTCCATGTATTAACCAAAGCCACAAAACCTATAGAGACTCCCCGGTTTATTTCTCT
Source organism: Liasis olivaceus (assembly GCA_030867105.1). Classification (NCBI taxonomy): domain Eukaryota; kingdom Metazoa; phylum Chordata; class Lepidosauria; order Squamata; family Pythonidae; genus Liasis; species Liasis olivaceus. Next base: position 7,907,082 of record CM061349.1, read on the forward strand.
AAGGATACAACACCGTCAAAATCCTCCTTGCACCAATCCAGAATCTGCTTCAACCTGGTCCTGTGCTGGCCGCCCGCTTGGCTTTCACCAATCAAGGCAGAATAAGTGGCAAATAAAATTCCTTCCGAGGTAGCTGTGTCACCATATTTAATCTGGTGAGAAAGAGGGGAAAAAAATGAGACGAAGAGATAAGGGTTTTTTTAAAGTGACAGCATTTCTGGCACGGAAATGCCTCCCAGTTAAATTAAAAACAACAGAGCTCCTTCGGGAGTGAGTCACAGATCACATATTTAATGAAGGAGCGTTGGTTAACTTCTGCAAAAATGAATATTTGAATCTTCCTTCTTCATAGTCCGGCTCTTGGATTTTCTTGTTCCCTGCAGCCATTCCTAACCGTTCAGAGATCCAGCAAAGAGCTTCTCATCACCTGCTGACAGTTTTTCCATTAAAGACGCCCAAGCAAATAAAGAACCTACAGGAGAAGCAAGTGGTCAGTCCCTCGGCCACAGTTAAACTGGGAATGGCTTTCTCCTGAGTCAGGCCCTGTCAGCCCTTCAAGGTAGTCCAGACCAGGAAAAAAAAATCATGAATATTAATGCTACTTTTATTGGAAAGTTGCAGTAACACAATATTGCAACTCTGAAAGCACTCATCCCCTCCCTTGCCTTGACTTTCCAGAGAACTAGGGACAGTCCCTTCTGAGATGCTTCCCATGTCCCCATTCCTGCTGTGGGCTGAGATGTCTCTTGTCTGACTGTTGTCTAGACTGCAGCTCCTCCTCCTCCTGTCTCCCAAGGTTTTTCTCACATCCCATTACAGACCCTAAGTCATGTTCAGAGAACAAGGCAATGTCTTCTGAACCTGGAGGCACCAGAGGGTCATTTCCTCATCTGCTCTCAGATCCTTTGGCCTGAAGGTGACTGGAAGCAACCCTTATATATGCTGCCTTTTGCTTGCAGAGGAGGGGCAGAACAGAGACCCAATGAATGTGTGTATGTGTCTGCGCGTGCGTGTATGGGTGTGTATCACGTAACAATAATTGGGACTGGAATTTCCATTGCTAAGCGATGCAGTCATAAAACACGGCATCATGTGACTGCACCACTTAGCGACAGCAATTCCAGCACTTCCAGTTGCCACTGTTAAGCGAATCATCATGGATCGTTAAGCGAGGACATCACATGGTTGCCATTTGTGACCTTCTGCCAGCTTCCCCATTGACTTTGCTTGTAGGAAACTGGCAGGGAAGGTTGTAAAATGGCAAACATGTGACTGCAGGATGCTGTGACATGGTAATTATGAGCCGGTCACTGAGCGCCCAGATCATGATCATATGACCTTGGGGATGCTGCGATGGCCGCAACTTTGAGGACCAGTCATAAGTAGCATTTGTTCAGTGCCACTGTAAGTTCAAATGGTTGCTGAATGAGTGGTTGTTAAGCAAGTGGTTGTTATACATATACATATACATATACATATACATATACATATACATATACATATACAATCTGTCTGGTGGTTAAGGCACCAGGGTAGAAACAAGGTGACTCTGAGTTCTAGTCCTGCCTTGCACACAAAGCCAGCTGGGGGATTTTGGGCCAGTCCCTGTCTCTCAGCCCTAGGAAGAAGGCAAGGGAAAACCACTTCCAAAAATCTTGCCAAGAAAACTACAGGGCCTCATCCAGGCAGTCGCCAGGAGTCAGGACTGACTCAAAGGCACAAAGAAAGAAAGAAACCAACCCACTTTTTTTCTCTCTCTCAATAACTATGTTTGTATGCCATCCAAACTGTCAGATTCACAGAGGCAACAGATTCAATAAGCAACAGCATAAAAACACAAGTAAAACATCCACAGTAAAAAGAACCCATGATTATCTACATTTCCCAAAATAAAATCATCTATTTACCCATAAATAAGTAACAGGAATAAATATAGGCAAATGCAAAATCCCCTCTGCCAAGTTCTTAGCACTCCTGGTCAGCTTTTCCCATGGGGGTGGGGGGAAGCAGAAGAAAACCCCATACCTTGTTTAAAGCATGGACGGGAAGGTTAGGTGCATCAATGTCCTTCAGGTCCCTCTCGGCGTCATACTTCAGATCATTAGAGACACTGAACCTGAAAGCGGGGGGGGGGGGGGGGGGGGGAGACAAAAAGAACAGGGGGGAGAGGCTTACACAGGAAGTCGCTTTACTAGCCCATCAAGTACAATATCATCTGTTCCACAGGGAGGCAATCTTTATATGGCTGGAGACTCCCTTTTGAAAACATCATTTCAGCAGCTGGAGGCTGCTGGGACATTACGGAAGTGGGGAGAACCAACTGGCAGAGCTCCTGACCCCTTTTTCCAGCTCTGGGTGCCCACAATGCTTATCTGAAAGTCTAATGCCTCTTATCTTTTTGGTTTCCCAGCAGGCTCTAACAGGAAATCACGTTAACATCACAACTCCAGAGGGGTTGTAAGAGTCAGAAGAATGTGTAGGAACGCAAGCCTGGATGCAATTGAGTGATTATTATGGTTACTGCTGATTGTTGATTGAGTTTGGTTGTTTCTTGTAAGTTGCCTAGAGCTGCATTGTTCAAGTTGGGCGGCCATATAAAGTCTTTAAACAGACTAACTAACTGGTGGGAGCTACGTGAGTTTCTTTTGTATTTTAAACTATATTGCACCTCTGGTAGGTTTGACACCCCTGTTTAGGGCAATCCTCCCCAACACGAAAGCAAAGAACCCTGAAAAATGCCCAGCTCTTCTGGGGAAGTGGCTAAGCTACCACCAACACCCAACAGTGAAGTTCTTGGAGGTCACCTTAAGAATCAGGAGGAGAAGGAAGAGGAGGAAAAGGAGAAGAATATTTCCTCAAGCCAGATGGAAGCTGATCACCCCTCCCATCTTAAGACAAGAGTGCAAAGTGTGGCACAGTTCAAGAAAGCAAACACACATGCACGCGCGCACACACACACTAGCAGTCTTCCAATCCTTGAAGGATTATCACAGGGAAGAGGATGTGGATTTACTGTCCAGAGTGCCCAAGGGTAAGACAAGAACCAACAGGTGGAAGCTTCATAGAGGGAGATCCAACCTCGAAATGAGGAGGAATTTCCTGACTGTGAGATCTATGAAGCAGTGGGACAGCCTGCTTCCGAGAGAAATGGAGGCACCATCACTGGAGGTTTTCAAGCAAAGGTGGAACAGCCGTTTGTCTGGGATGGCCTGAGGATTCCTGTCCCAGTCAGGGGGTCAGATTAGAAGACCTCCAAGGGACCTTCCAACTCTATGATTCTATACAGCAACAGTAAAACCAAGCTGTAGCCAAGAGTTCACGTATGATGGAATCACAGAGTTTTAGAGAGTTAGGATACTTCATTTTTTTCAACCATCTCTCCAACCTAGCTTCAGCTTTCCAGTGAATGAGAAGCTCCATTCAGTTCTCTTAAGCTTAATAATACTAAGGTCTTCACTGTATTGTTACTTATTATGGTGTGTCCATATTAAACAACAGCAAAAAGTTAATATTATAATATATTGTAGCATATACTATTACATATATATTATAATATAATATTATAATATGTTACATATATATTACAATCTATTACAGCCTATACTATTTATTTATCTGGTAAGTTTATAGCTGCCCATTTCACATACATGACTCTGAGCAGTGTACAAAGTTACAAAACACAAAATACAACAAAAATTAAAGCTCGGCCCCGACCTTGGTGGGGGAGATGGACGGCATATAAATTTAATAAACAAATAAATAAACAAAATAACCAAAAGCATAACAACAAAAATCATAAAAAAAAATAAAAACCATTAAAAAAAACCCCACAATATGTGGGAGAGTGCCTTCAGTTTCCCTAGTAATACAGCCACTTTGCAGGCTCCATACTCATGTTCCCAGATCCCCAGGCCAGATGGCCAAGCCATGTCTTCAGGAAGGCCGCCAAGGTTGGGGTCAATCTGACCTCGGGGGGAATGATATTCCAAAGGTATATCTTAGATTCTTTTTTAAAGATTTTTTTATATCCCACCTTTATTATTTTTATAAATAACTTAAGGTGGCAGACATACCCTAATACTCCTTCCTCTTCCTATTTTCCCCACCACAACAACCCTGTGAGGTGGGCTGGGCTGAGAGAGAAGGACTGGCCCAAAGTCATCCAGCCAACTTTCATGCCTAAGGCAGGACTAGAACTCACCATCTGCTGCCTTCTACCCTAGAGCCTTCCCCATTCGGCCGGCCGGCCGGCCGGCCAGTCTGTCTGTCTGTCTGTCTATCTATCTATCTAAGATACAGTATATATTATCATAGAACGGCTATTCAAATTCCTTGCCCTATTCCTGAACACAGTTGAGACACAGCCTTCAGGAGCCTCGAAGGTGGAAAAGAAATACAGAGCGCAGAAGAGATTTAAATTCCATGTATGAGAGCTTTAAAACAGAACGCAGAGATGCGATCACTCACCACAGAGCTTTTTTCCTTCCCTTCAGATAGTTTTCATAGATGATCCCTGCAACCGTCCGCCCTTTCCCCACGCCAGCACCATCTCCGATCAGGAAGCCGGCTCGCTGCCCATTTGGAAGCAAGCTTTCATGTTCCTGAAAAACCAGCAGAAGGGAATCAGGTGGAAGAATCAAGGGAAGAAGGTGCACTAAATGAGTTGTCTAATCTCTGGAATTGAGGCTGAGCGTGTTCACATGCATGAACGAGAGAGATTTACTAATAATACAAACAGCCTCTGTCTATCAGTGCCTAGCACAAGATACAGTAAAAATATCAATAAAAACTTACTGCCAAATCAAGAAACATGGGGAACAAATCATACAATAAAAATGGTTTTGTATACATAAAACTAGAGTAGTTAACTAATACTGCAGCTTTAAAAGTCCAGGGGAATCAAACAGCTTTTAACACTGCTCTAAAACCAACCAAGGAAGGAGTCAGCCCACCCCAAAAGGGAACTGCATCTTCTGGAGATGTTCTGTTTCAGGTATCTCCAACCTAGCTATCTCTACCTAGGAAAAATCTCCTGAAGTATTATTATTATAGGTCCAAAGTTTCTACTGACTGCATGATTCCTAACAGAGAACAGAGAAAACTAAGCCATGATCTCCAGGAAGATGGTGGTTAAATCATACCTCAGCCGCAACATTACCAAGCAGGAGAGATATGCAGACTCACTGATATGGATTGGAACATTCCAGAAAACACCAGAATGTTTTGTTCCCCTCTGGTCTGTACCTAACCTCCTCAGGGTCAAACCCCTCCAGAGCTATGGTGGTTTCTGAGAGTAAATCCTGGAAACCAGAAGTGGTTCGAGGTGTCCCAGATACAATGTTCTGGACAAAACAAGCCTTTTCAGAGCTGGACCCCCTGGACCCCTCTCTGAACTCCTCAAACATCTTCCAGTGTGAAGGGTTTACTTCTAAAAACCAGCAAAGCATTTCTCCATGGCATGGCCCAGAGGAAGTTTGGAATTTTCTGGAGGGTGAGTGGAACATTCTGGAGTTGTCCAGAAGATTCCAACCTGAATCAGTTATTACTCCTTAGTAACTTTCTGGCTGAGGTGTGATTTGACCACCATCATCCTGGAGATCATAGTTCAGATCTCCTTTCTTCTCTGCTCAGGCGTCCTGGGAGAATGCAATAGCAACTTTCAGCAACTCTGAAGCTTATTCCCCGTCTTAGCCATGTTTTTCCCGGAAATTCCTCCTTTCTACCGCTAGATTTTATCAGAACTGCCCAAACCCACTCCGTGTGTACCTGGCAGGCATAAATTATAGCTTCCAGCTGCAATGCAGAGAGCAACCCGTTTTCAGCAATAGAATCAGGGAGAGAGAGGACATAGGTGATGTTTGGAGGGGGGACGCTGGAAAGAGTGCTTGTTTCGACCACTCGATCAGGGTGCTGCTTCCCAATTTTCGCTGTAAGTTGAAGCAAAAAGACAGCTGTCAGCTGTTGGAACGTTACTCAGCTTCTTTGGAGAAACTTAAGTTCTTTGCAAGGATAAAAGGCTGTATGAAACCCAAACAAGCCAATGCTCTGATTAAAGCCCCACTTAGTGGAGATTTGGGGGCCTTAGCCAGGGTTCATTCAACAGGGGATGGAGGACAACCCTGTTTGTTGCTATGAGCAACTCATAAGAATGATGTGATCCAAATGTAGTACCTATGGAACCGGTGAAGTGGTAAAGTAGAACAGGCTAAAAGCAATCTGCAGTCTAATGAATTTCATACTTAAAGGAAATTACTCCAGTATTTATGATACCTAAAAGATGGTTCTGGTATGTGGGAGGCAGCAGGTCTCTCGCTACAATTGCCTGTACCTTCCCATCAATCTTCCTGTCTTTGGCTGTTGTTAACTGCCCTATTCTGAGCCTTCAGTTCTCCAAGTGCCATCAATACTTCCCATTAATTCAGTGTTTTTCAACCTTGGGAACTTCAAGATGTATGGACTTCAACTCCCAGCATTCCTCAGCCAGCCATGCCCAACATGTGAATCTAGTCAAAGGCAATCACATGGGATGGAATGAGATGGGGGCCTCTTGTTGACTCAAAGGCTGCTTCGCTGGATCACCAAGTCCTACAGTTGGAAAGGAATCACTGCAGCCATCAAGTTGAACTCTCTGCTCAGTGCAGGAATCCAAATCCAGTCAAATGCTATCTAGCCTCTCCTTGGACAAAGCCCCTGAACAGGAGGTCACGACCTGGGTCACTGGTTCCACTGTCCTTTGTTATGCTACTATAATGTTGAAATCCAGGAAGACCTTGCGGTTATGCTGTTTACAGATATGCTGAGAGTGATTCGGTGATTTGGTTGTAAGGAGTTCTGGGGAATTTCCTATTCACTCAACCTACCCCATTCTGTCCCACCCACACAGTTAAGGCTACAAGCATTTGCAGAGTCAGGAAGTTGAATGGCATGATATTACCCCAGCCTTCCATTGGTTCCCTCTAGAAGGATTACATTTCCCTTCCCAGAATTGCCAAGGCTTTGCTGCTTAAGAATTCTGGGAACTGCAGTCCAATAGATCTGGGAACACCAAGTTGGGGAAGGCTGGGTTACATGTACAAGAAAATGCTTGGGAGCAGATCTGCTAATTCTGCATGAGACGATGGCCAGGATTTTGCCCCACTCACACTTTGAAGGGATGTAATCGGCATACGTCTCTGTGTGACCCAGCTCCTCTGTTTCATCATCATCGCCCTCCTCCTCCTCTTCTACCTGAGTTTGGGACTGAAATGGAATAAAAAAATAGAAATGTCAGACATGTGAGTAACAGAATGGCAACAGGTGAGGTGGGAAGTCCATTACGGATGCTCCCAGAATCAGAGGTGGAGATAAGGGAGGGCCTCTCTTTAAATTAGACTCTCTATAAAACATTAATTTTGTCTTAGCAGCTGCTGGCTTTAAAATACCTTTAATAAAATATAGGAAGTGAGAAAAAAATGCATGTGATGCAGCTGTTTCTCTCTGAATAGTAACCCAGAGCAGCAGGAAACCTATAGTTGAAAAGCCTTATCTTCTATTAAGGAACTGGAAATATGATTATTCCTCATAGCAAACTCAAGCGGTGAGTGCCATCTGGGCTGGATCAAACCTCAGAATCAAGCAGGAAATATTATCCTCATTCTGTTGTTGTTGTTGTTGTTACTCACTGTTATTCTATAGCACTGTTCCTTTCAGTAAACCACAGTGGTTTACAAAGGGATAAAAAAAACCAATCTGAAATAATCCATCAACAATAAACCAACAATTCTTTTAAAAAGGAACATTCAGAAATTAAGGCAAGATTTCTTTTAAAGAATAAAAGTTATATAATGAGCAATCTCAAAGATGACAGATCCTGGAATTGTTGTTTCCCAACAAATGTCTGAAAGGACAGGCACATTTTCAGTTGTTGTCTAAAAGAAGAGAGCCGGGGTGTATGTGGGCAGGATGGTGTAACATCTGTATTTTCTTTGGGGTAAAGTTCCAGAATTTGGGTGGTCCCGCCAAGAAGGCCCTATTCCTGGCTACTGCACTGTAGGTCACACCAATCTGTGGATCCTGAGCAGGGTCTCCCCAGTTGATCTTCTTACAAGGATTGAATATTACTGAAGGAAGCCATTTTTTCACTCTTAAGCCATTTACAGATTTGTAAACTGATGACATCAACTTCAACTGGGCTGAGTTCACTTTTACAATCAGAGCTAGCTGCCCTATTTAACCAATCAGCAGTAAATCAACTGCAACTTCTAGACCAGTGTTTCTCAACCTTGGCAACTCTAAGATGTGTGGACTTCAACTCCCAGAATTCCCCAGCCAGCCATGGAGTTGAAGTCCACACATCTTACAGTTGCTAAGGCTGAGAAACACTGTTCTAGACTATCTTCAAGGGTAGCCCCATAATTGCAGCTGTTCAAATGTGAGATAAGAGCTTTGACTGCTGATGCTAATTTTGTAGGAATCCTGACCAACACCACCCATGAACCATTTCTCCTCTACACCTTGACCCCAAAGCCAGTCTAAACCACCAGGCAAAGCATGTTCAGAATTCTTGAAATGCTAGTGGTTCTTTGTAAAGGAAACATGGAAGAAGCATGGAAGAGGCAAAAAAGTCAATAGGTGAAACACAGCTTGATGCCTGGAACCCTGAAGAGGAGTCTTCCTCTTTGGAGGGACAATATATTGCAACTTTTCAATTCTGTTAACTTTTTTATTTGACGGGACATACATACTCCTACTCTAGCATTACTCACAGTAATTCAGTGCTCTGGTGCCACCATCAGAGAACTGGATTCCCTGCCCCCTGACAAGTCTCCACACTTGGGGGAGGAGTGGGCTGATAATTCTCTGGAGGCTTCTAACTCAATTAGAACACCCCAACAGCTTGGGGGTGAGAGAACAGTGGTGTCCCAGGAGGAAGATAATGTCCCTTCCTCCAGTTTATTTGCCCAACTGGGAAACCATTAAACAATAAATGGTGTCCAAAGCAAGAGAGATGGACTAGGGCAGCATTTCTCAACCTTGGTGACTTTAAGATGTGTGGTCTTCAAATCCCACAGTTGTTGGGAGATTACAAAGCTGGCTGGGGAGTTCTGGGAGTTGAAGTCCACACAACTTAAAGTTGCCAAGTTTGAAAAACACTGGACTACGGTGATGGGAGTTACTTGCAGCCAGTCTTCTCACTACAAACCAGGCAGTAGCTGAGTTTTCCAGGTTGAAAGAATCATGGACAGATAGGCAGAGAAGAACCTTTCACGGCTCCAGATAGCTTGGACGGTTGCTACCATGTCCAGTGTTGTATAGGATACCAAAACCAGCAAATGGCAGAGCTATGCATTTATCAAATTCTTCCCCAAGAATAAAAGGCAGCAAAAACAAGGAATTAAGGGAAGAGAGTAAACAAGAAAGTGAAAATGCAAAGATACTTCCTATTTCTAATCTATGCAGGTCAGACTTAAACTTGTACCAGCCAGAATAATATTGGTCTACTCTGACCGGTGCCAGAATCTTAGGTATTTCAGACACTGAAGGATCTTTCTCATCACTTGGTATCTGATTCTTTTAATGGGGAATGCTAGAAGTTTAATCCTTCTGCATACAAAGCAGAAAGCAAATATTCTTCTCCCTACTAAACTCCCACCAAGTTGCCCTCGGAATCAAGAGAAAGCCCTTCATAGCTTTCTTTCAAAATAATTTGTACTTTCGTGCATTCATCCATAGATATATTATGGGATGTTTTTCTCTGTTGTGCTTCTATTATTATTATTACTACTCTTATTTAAATTTATATACTGCCTGACTCCCAACAACTCCAGTTCTAGACTTCCCAATGGCCACAGGTCATTCCCTGGTGATGTATAACTCAGTAGAAACATACCATAAACATATAGCATTACAGGAAAGATAAAGCAATCTAAAAAAGGAACATGGAAAACAGCACAGAAATCTAAAACCAGCAGCTACGTAATGGAAACCCAATGGGAGAAAAACCCACCCCTGAAAACAGGAAAAGAAGGTTTCAAAAGGCCTAAGAAAATGACCAGGGCACCCAATGGAGCTTCAGATAACTCTCGGGGTGGGGGGGGGGCATTCTACAGAGAGATGCCACCATCAAAAGGTCCCCAACCTGACTTGTTGAGTAGGACCACCTGGAGAAGGGCCTCCAATGAAAATCACAGGGTCCAGGTAGGGGATGTTTTGATGTTGTTAGAATTGGATAACTTCAAAAATAAAAACATACAATTAACTAGCAAGAAGCACCTCTACCCAAATTTCAAGCAGACCGGGAGACTGTGAGTTCTAGTCCTCCATTAGGTATCAAAGCCAGCTGGGTGACAGTTCCCCTCTCTCAGCCCAACCCGCCTCACAGGGTATTTGTTGTTGTTGTTGTTGTTGGGAAAACAGGTGGCAAGAGTTGACTGACTGACTGACTGACTGACTATCTATCCATCCGGAGGAGGGGGAGGAGGAGGAGGAGGAGGAGGGGAGGAGGGGGAGGAGGGGGAGGAGGAGGAGGTCATCTGCCTTCTTTACCTGGATGCTTGAAAGACGAGAGATGTCCTGAGTGGCAGTGATGTGGTTTTCTATTCCCTGTAAGCCTTCCAGACCTTCCAAATCAGGAGGCAAGACCTGAAAAGAAAAGGAAGGGGAGATATGGAAATGAGAACCCTGTTAAAAGCAAGCATAGCCAACCTCGTTGGGGCACAGAAGCTAAGCAGCGCAGGACCGGGTTAATCGGTGGATGGGAGAACACCAGAGAATTCCAGGGCTGTAGGCTAGACGGAGAAGTGGGAGCTTCTCACATGCCTTTACTTTTTTTTTCACTGCCACTTTAATGATTAATTTTATTTCATTTGGATATTTGGAGGGGCTGTAGCTGCTCTGGTGGCAGAGATGCTCAGGGTGAACCCCTGGAATCCTTAGGCAGGGGTCAAAAAACTCCTAGGTGAATTCCCAAGATAGCATCACAGCAGTGGGCTAAATGAACTAGTGATCCAACACGATGGAAGACATCTCTCTCTCTCTCTCTTTTGCTGGAAAGCTATATGCACACCTACAGATTTTGCCCTTGATTTTTGATTGCCTTGAGCAGAAGGGAGCTATAGGCTGGTTGCTGACTCCAGTTGAGAAATTAGGATGATTTTATTCCCCGCCTTCCAGGAAGATCATTCTGACAAAGGGTGATCAACTGAGCCCCATCCATCAGCCAGGTGGGAGCCAAGGTAGGGTGATTTGCTTTCCTGTGCCCTGTCCAGTCACGATGAACACTCAAGCGCCAAATGCCAACAGCCCTGGGATAGCTACGCTGCAGAGAGCCCACATCATCTTCGTCCACAGCACTTGACCAAAGGGAACGTCAAAGGAAATGAGAATATCAAGAATACCAAAGGGGAAGACAACCTCTCCCTACACATCAACAGGAGAAAGAACTCTACTCTTTCCCTTCCTCTTCTCTCCCCATCCATTTTTCCTCTTGCGTTGCATGTTAAGTTGTGCTACATGTGAGACTCTGACGTATTCTCCCGTAGTCTTGTTTATATTTATGTTAAATTGTTTGTAATGGTTATTTAAAACTGTTTTGTTTGTTTTATTGTACGCTGCCCAGAGTCACATTTGTGAGATGGGTGGCTCTATACATTTGATAAATAAATAAACAAAATTCTATTTGTTTATTCCAAAAAACAGGAATTATCTTATTTTTATGCATCTCTGGTATGAGATTTCGCATGTTGGTACTGGAAGAAGTTTGAAAGCTCTCTGGTTCATTTGTTCACTTCACTGCTCTCTATTCATGTTATATATACTGCATGTTAACGTATGTTTGGGGAAAAATAGTATAGTAGTCAAAGACAGCAGCTAAAGATGTACATGGGATGTTGAACTATACTCCCTAATTATGGAATACGACACAATGGAATTTGGAAAAAAAAAACCTGGCTTTATCAAGCTTGGGGCTTGGCAAAAAGAATTATTTTACATAGACCAAAGGAAATTTATACTCCTGATGTCGAGGAAAGGATCCAAGAGATGTGTTTCTTATTAATGTCTAAAATGCCTTGATATTTTAAAAATGAGAGGATGGAATAATATATTTCTGTATGATCTAGATTTAATAATAAGTTTAAGGATTGGATATATTTTATATTGATATCACATGGATCTTATTTTTTTTTTCTTTTCGTAAGCTCTTTCTCCCCTTATATTTAGTTTATTCTCATCACTGTAATGTGTGTAGATTCTTACTGTACTATCATGGAAGTATTATCTCTTTTGTTTGTTAATTACGTTTGACTAAGAACATTATTTTCAGGAAATTAAAAAAAAATAAATGCAGGTCCTGCGTCACAAGTCTTCCTCCTTCTTCATCACTACTTAACTGGACAGTAAGCACTCACATTTAAGAGGAAGCTTGTGAATCTAACCGCTGATGCAAGAAAAGGGGATGGACAACCAGATTCATCCATTGCTGCTTTGAGTAATCAAAGCCACACAGTAGTTTTTAAGTTTGAAGCAACACTCCCCCCTCCCAAAAAAAGCCACACAATTGCTAGAATAAAACTCAAAAAAGCCTTTCTCAAAATCCTTCTTGCACTTTATAGCCAGATACATGTTATCTATAAAAGGGCATATGAGAGGGCATTCCTGAAATGGAAGTGAAATCTGGATAAACCCCAAAAGCACAAACATACTATAATTATTTCCCCCTTTTTTTTTTTTAAACACACATGCTTTAAAAAAGTCTCTTCCATTACTGGAAGTCTGAGTCACAATTACCAGCAGGAAGTTGGACAGCAGAGTAGGGGAAGTTTAGCGTGTTTCAAGGCTGACAAACTCTAATCTACAGGTAATCAGATGTTGATGCTTATTCTCCCCAGCGGCATTCAATCAGTTGGCTAATTGCCCCACAGCGCCCATGGACAGCCCCCCCAAATTAAAGGAACACTGTGTGGGCAAGCTTGGATTAATAGTTGAATAAAAAGCAGCTTTCTTCTCATCAAATGGGGGCAACCGGTTAAGCATCTGTGCAAAGAAAATGTATTTGATTTCAAGAACGGGTGGAAGCTTTACACAGGGAGATCCAAATAAGAAGGAATGGCCTGACTCCGAGAGCTGTGGAGCAGTGGAACAATCTGCCTCCTGAAGCCACGGGGGCTCCATCCCTGGAGGTGTTCCAGAAAAAATGGTCAGCCATTCCTTCAAGATGATCTGAGGATTCCTGCCCTGGGCAGGGGGTTGGAGTAGAAGACCCCCCAGGTCCCTTCCAACTCTATGATTCTTTCTTTCAAGCCTAAGGGTACCCTTAATTATATCGTATTACAGCACACTTATTGTAATTGTACACATTACAAAGCCAAGGGGGAGAATCAGAAGACTGGGCAGAGAGCAGAGAGAGAGATCGGGGCTGACCTCTATTTGGTTCTGCGGTGGCACACTGACGTTGACGTCCCATATGGTTGGCACCTGGCTGAGACTGTCAGCAGGCAGGAATTCCTGAGCATCGGCAATATCCGAGAGGGAGTCCGCAGGAGAGGAGAAGAGGGAGTTGCTGGAGAGTTCGTTGAGGTATGCAGAATCCTGGAAGGGTAAGGAGAAAAGACAGCATTACCCGTTGCTCATTACGGCAACACGAGGATTGCGTGTCTCTGAGATATTTCCGAAGCAAAAAGGCAAGCAACTGATAGGATCTATAAAACCAGACCGACTCTCCCTAGCATATTTTTCAGAGATATTACACAGCCCCAGTTATGGCTGTGCTGGCAACAGATGGTAGTTGTTCATATCATCTTAAAGGCACCATGTTGGAGAAGGCTGATCTCTGGCACTGCCACTAATTTTTATTTATTTATTTGAATTTATAAGCTGCCCAACTTTAACGGACTCTAATGGATTGTGAGCTTGGAACAACCCACCTGCAGCACAGGTAGTCCCCAACTTACGACCATTCGTTTAATGATTATTTGAAGTTATGCTGGCACTGAAAAAAGTGACTTATGACCAGTCATACTTATGATGGTCACAACATCCCTGCAGTCATGTGATTGCCATTTGCAACCTTCCCAGGGGGCTTCTGACAAGCAAAGTCAATAGGGGAAGCTGGATTCGCTTAACAACCACATGATTTGCTTACCAACTGCAACAAAAAAAGGTAGTAAAATTGGCTGTGACTTACTTAATGACCGAATCACTTAGCGATGAAAGTTCCAGTCCCAATTGTGGTCATAAGTCGAGTACTACCTGCATTTAATTACACTCCTTTCACTTCTCCTGGACGAGAACAAAGGGACTGTCTATAGTATATCTGGGAGCTGAATGTGCCCATGCATACACATGTACACCAGATTAGGTAGGCAGAGTGAAAAGCTGAGGCACAGTGATATGAATCAACAATTATAAAATGGAAACAAATTAAAGGAACAAAATTAGTTCATTTTAGGATGAATCCAACATCACTGTTGCTCATAAGTTCTTGCAAGGCCCCTTTCATCAAGAAATTCTCAGAAATATAAAGGACCTCTGAAGAACAGCATATAAATACTTCTGCTCTCAGATCAAGATGATGGAATTATTAAAAGAATTCTTAGATTGTTTTGGTCCTTGAAGTTTCCTTTCACGAGCATCCTTTTGAAATGTTTAAAGGAAATAGTTCCTGTTATACTATTTAAGATGTGTTTGTCCTGAATGAATCACTACTGCTCCTCTTGTATTTGTTGGTATGTTAATGTTTTAATTTGCTGGTCTTTGATCATAATGAAATAAGGAACAAAATAATATTTGGCACAGGCTGTTCTGTAAGGCCAGATTTTTCAAATTTCCCCCAACCACTTCTGTCATGAGAAAAATTTAGGGCTGAAGTGCCAAGAAATGGCAATTTCCAGAACATCTGCATGTAATAGGTTCTACAAAAATGTATTGTCCCCAGCAAGCAAAGGTTTATTATGTCAATGATAACATATAGACACCAATATGGGAAAAAACAGGCAATATCTGTGCAGCCCTTATACGTGTTAAACACCACCGGTATAGAAATTTAGATGAAGATTCCTGTAATTGGGTTGAGACTGTTTAGATCCAATCCTGCTCCATATAAATCTGCTATTGAAAGGCAGGAAAATAGTGCTTTTTCTTCACCTTACCAAGTTTCTTTAAGATCTTATCAAAGAGTGTGTGATGATGCTGTATATAAATATTGATAGTTCAGGAAAGAAAGAGAGCCAGCACGGTAGAGTGGTGACGGTGCTGGAGGAACCAGAGTGAAGTCCACTCTCAGAAACAGAAGCGTCTTGGGTGACTTTGGCCCAACCTCTCTCACCCAACCTACCTTACAGGATTGTGGTTATGGGGGGAAATGGGAGGAGGGAGCACTACAAAGCTGTCTTGAGCTCCTAAACAGAAAGGCGAGGTATAAAGCTAGCAAGCAAAATAAACTATCAGAGACTTCCCCTAAGACAAGTCAGACAACCCATAGCTTGTTCCCCAAATCTCTTTCTGAAGACACCCAAGATCAAGGTGCCAGAAATCAACTAAGCCATTTCCCCTCCGACCTTTCTCAAGATATAACAGCTGCATTAAGCCTCCAACAGGTTTAATACACCTATTTTACAAGATAAGCCTGGTTCTGAAGCTCAGCAGACACATTTTAAAAAGAAATCAACTTAGAAAAAAGAGGGGGGAACTCCAAATCTTGCCTTCCAGGATCATCCATCATCTCAGCCACAACCTCGGCGGTCCTTGGAAGCCAACCAAAAATGTAATGAACTGCACGCACACACAAACACACACACACAGTGTCTGAAGATATCCAATTACAGGGAAGGCCCTGGAAAAATCTAGGGGAAGAGGTGGGGTATGGAATTAGCCCAAATATGGAAGGTTCCTGAACACATCCCATTTGACCAAGACCTCCTGCCTCAACTGTTTCAGGAGATCCACTCTCAATCTCTTGCTTTATCTGTAGCCTCCCTGGAAACTAATCCAAACCCTGATACAGTCAAACCTTTCTGATTTTAGGCAGGGGAAGTGGTGGAGCTCCATTAAATCTGGGTTTACAGAAAAAAAGATTTGTGTAAAAAAAATTTACTCATCGGTCACCCCAGTGCTACCTCTTAACAGCAGCCAAGGGTGAAAGTGAGCATTTGAGGGCACATCAGAAAGCTGGGTTAGCACGCTTTCCTCCAGTCCGTGAGATGGCACAAAAGTATGCCAGCATAATATGGTCTGTCCCAATGCCAACTTCGATGCTGTCTTGTAACAGGGCAGGGAGTAGTGCTGACCTGACAGCTTTAGTGTGGAACAAGATAAGGAATGCGATTGGTAGATTACCTGCCCGTGGGAAAAACGTCCACCAATCACATTTCCGAATGAGGAGGGGTGGAGCTGGGGGGAAGAACCGAGCATTGACAGCAGACAGATAGAAGCAGATCCGTGGGGTGGGACAGACTGTCTGCCCCTCCCTGCCTAAAAACAACTGCTGGAGAGGGTGCTGATCACAGGCACTGGTGAAAGGATTCCCCCACTTCATCCAGCACTGCTGCAGCACGTGAATTTATGTATGTATGCATGTATGTATGTATGCATATTTCGAATTTAGATACCACCCATCTCACGAAAAAGTGACTCTGGGTGGTTCTGAATTGCCTGTCAGTCGGGGCATTTCACTACCCGTGTCAATCAGGAACTGTAAAGATATGTGGGAATGGCCTTGGGAGACAGGAAGGAGAGCCACACGCTGGACAACCAGCATGTAAAAGGTGTCTCAGCCCACAGAAGGAAAAGGGGCGTGGGAAGCATCTCAAAAGGGATCCTCCCGAGTTTTCCAGAGAGTAAAAGGAAAGGAAGGGAGAAATACGTCCAGACTTGCAAGATTCTGTTAATGGAACCTTACAATAAAAGTAGAGTTGGTACTCATTGTTGAGCTTCTTCACTGGACTAACTTGAAGGGCTAACAGGAACCCAGGTCGGTAGAGGAGTACAGAGATGGCCTTGGAGAAAATATGAGGCAGCCGTTACGGAAAGATCAGCTTAACCCGGAAAGAGAGGAGTGAGGGAGGAAGAAACTCAAGTTCGGCCTGCCCTGATTCTCTTGGGTATAAGAGAAACACTATCAGGCTTTCAAGATTCTGTTCTTATAGCCTAGGCCAGTGTTTCTCAACCTTGGCAACTTGAAAAAGTGTGGACTTCAACTCTCAGAATTCCCCAGCCAGCCATGCTGGCTAGGGAATTCTGGGAATTGAAGTCCACACATCTTCAAGTTGCCAGGGCTGAGAAACACTGGCCTAGATCAATAAAGGGGAGGTCTAGTATTTCTTGTGGTGACTGCTTCCTGACCTGGCCTGCCTCAAAGGGCTGGCAATGCTAAGCCTAGCTGTCCCTGCGCATCAGCTGCTTGGCGCATGATCATTCCTGCTGCCTAAGCCAAAACACATATGGAAGAACATCTCCATCAACAGGAGGGAAGGGGCCTGCCCGCAGCAACTAAAAGCTGGGCGTGTCCTAGTCCTTGCCATGTTGTCCCCACGGTCACTGCCGAAGCACCACAAAGCGTGCGTACAGTGAGGTTACGTGGGAAGAAGATGGAAAACATAACTTCAACATGAGATCAGAGAAAGATGAGTTGGGGGGCTCAGTGGTGGGCTGGAATGAGCTGAATATGACATTGGAAGACCAAGGATGGTTAGCAAGGCATTTCTCAGCTGAAGTTAGGGATGCGTGGATGAAGTTAGGGATGTGTAGAAGAGCCAAGAATACTTCTAAAGTCACTATAAAGTGAAAAATTCTACGAATCATCATCTTTCTGTCTCTAGGTGCCCCTGATTCCTTCCCTTTTCTTTGCTGTTGTCATGTTCACTGTTTACAAGGCCCCAAGGTCACTTAAGTTCTCCACATATTTTACACTGCCACAATACGGGAATAGTAATTGGATGCTGAAGATCTGGCTGGCCCTGACCGCCTTTTGGAAGGCATTAAAACCCTGGATTTTTCTTCAGGGGTTGGATCTGGGAGTAGTATGACCCGCTGGATGAGGGTTTTTTCCCCTGCGCTTATGCGTTTCTATGTTTTTGGTTTTTTATGTCTCCCTATTATTTTATTTATGAGTGTTCTGTCTTCCTTTATATATTTTATTTAACGTTTTGAGAGAGCCTAAATGAAAGGAATACAGTTAAGAAGTATAGAGAACTTAGAAGAAAACGAAAGACAAGGTACAGGTAATCAGCATTCCTGGACATTAAATTGAACATACTTGGTTAATGCAGTTCATCACTAACAAAGCTATAAATAGCAAGCAGTATGTTAGATCAACAGTAAACGATATAAATCGTTCCGCAGATAAGAAAACCCAACTTTCAGATATGGCACAAAGTTGAATTCCATAACTGATTTACTTTTATGGCAAGTAAATCTTGATGTTGAAGAATTCTTAGATGGCTCCACTATGATTGATATTTTGCTCTCTCTGTGGGGGTTGCATATTCTAAAAATGTTGATGATGTTTTCATTTTAATAATCATTTTTTATCTTTTTATGATGATTGTATCTATCTGTTATTTTATTTAATTGCTGTACGTCACCCAGAGTCGCTTTGTGTGAGATGGGTGACTATATAAATGTGAAAAATTATAAATATAAATAAAATAAATATAAATACTCCCAGAATTTAATTAGCCATTCTTCCAAAGAAGGAATGAGATAACTTTTCTGGAAGGAAGGAAGGAAGGAAGGAAGGAAACCCTTATAAACATTAACACATACAATGCTAGTTTGGCATTTTGAAGGGTTATATGGTTCAGTGAAGTTAGGATTATTACCATTCTTTAAAGATGTATGCTGTGCTGAGTTGCGTGCTGAGTGTGTGGCTATATAAATTGAAAATATATAAATTGAATGACCAAATAAATATTGTATTCCCTCTCTTAATAAAGATCCTTCTGGAGCAAGCAAACACTGAGGTTGAATGTTATTCAGTTCTTTGCCTCATTTTCCTCCCTCTACAGCCACTGGAGTGTTGTTATTTCTACTCATTTAATCCACGTTAACGGTTCAGATTCTCATACGAGTGGGGAGTTGTAAAGGTTGAAATTACATACAAATAAGTAAATGAATTCGGGTAGCTTGGTAGGTTTATTAAAGACAGGAGAATGGCTGAAGAAATGTTAAGAAGTACAAACAGAAAGATAGTGAGTAGTATGTGATCAGTGGCATGGAATGATGTTTGTTGAAAGGAAGATAAAATTGCGAAGCGTAATACCACACTTCTGTCAATTTTGTTTTATTGAAGCAAGAGTTGGATATGCCAGGATAAATATAAAAACAAGTTGAATGAAATGGGAATGGGCTAAAAAGAGAAGACATTGGGTCAAGAATGAATGGATGTGGATATGAAGTGACTGCTGGGAAAGAATTGGCTTGGATCGAATTTCAGATTACTGTTGATGAGATCCTAAAAATCGGAGAGGTGAGCATAGCATAAAGCAGATTTAGCTATACAAGTAGCCCTCGGCTTACAACCATTTGTTTAATGACCATTCAAAGTTACCAAAAAAGTGACTTATGACTGGTCCTTGCACTTACGACCGTCGCAGCATCCCCACAGTCATGTGATCAAAATTCGGGCGCTTGGCAACTGGCATATCTTTACAATGGTTAAAGCATCCCAGGGTCACATGATCGCCATCTGCAACCTCCCTGGGGGGCTTCTGACAAGCAAAGTCAGTGGGGGAAGCCAGATTCACTTAACGATCACATGACTTGCTTAGTGACCACAATGATTTGCTTAACGACTGTGGCAAAAAAGACTGTAAAATCGGGCACAACTCACTTAATGACCACTTTGCTTAGCGATGGAAGCTCCGGTCCCAATTGTGGTTGTAAGTTGAGGACTACCTGTATTGCCTTGTCTTTTTCTCATCCCATGACCTAATTTGGCATACTATTTCTTTTTTTTTCCTGCGCTTTGGCATCATACTCTTTACCCCAAAAGGGAATGGTATGATGGCTATGAATGTATGTATATATTTATGTCCTGGGGCAAAAACACAACTTACAGGGGAGAACAATAGGGAGAATATATAATGAAGCTCAATAAAAAAAGGCACGGCTGGAATGCCAAACATTGGAGTATTCTGTGCTGCAACCTTCGTCACAAATGCTTCATGTTTATAATAACACTGACATTACTCATTTTCCAGCAGCACTAAGATAGATAATGGTAGAAACTCACAAATTGGGTGCAAAATGCATTATGGTTGACTGTTGCTAAAAGCCGAGAGTTTATTTTGCCATCAGGAATAACAGGCACCGCTAACTCACCCTGCTCTTATAATTTATCCCATTCCTTTTAAGAAGCTCTCTAAACTAGTGATGTAAAGAGTCTTACAAACATGTTGATGCATGCATCCTTTAGATATGGGGAACCATCACAAAAAGTACACGAAGAAGAAATTAACATGGAATTCAGCCTTCTTTGTATGGCTTTCAAAGAACAAAGCAAGTGCTGGTCACCAGAATTTGATGCACCAGACTGAAAATTGAACTAGGAGGAAGATTCAGGGAATGGGGTATTTTGAATGGGTGTGTGTGTGTGTGTGAAGGGATAGAGCTTAAAATCCTTCCTTGATAATATGGGCTGCGTTCCACTCAGGACAACTTCCTATTATTTCCATCACAGACATGTGATGTGTTGCAGCTTGAGAAAGCTTTAAGAAATACCATATAAGAAACTTTGTTTGGGCAAGCAAAGTTTGTGGCTGAAAAGACAGATACGCATACGAAACTCAGAGGCACGGGTCCTGCTGAGTCTCTGTCAAAATCAGTGCACAGCTTAGAAACTTTTTATTACCTAGGGAAGATGTGGGATAAGAAAAGGCACATTTCCATCTCTGCCGTACTGCCAAGTCATTTTCAGAGCTTTGCTACAAGGCTAAATGACTGAAATGATTTCAGATCAGGAGAGCTTAGCTAAATACTACATTCTTTCCAGTCCAAGTTGCTATTTCCTAGAGATTTGACACAGCACCTCTTTCAAAGGATTTAGACCGAAGCATCCACGAGCTCAGCATTTAATGGCATATGGTGCTGTTGCTACCAAGTGGCTCAGCTATATTTCCAATGTGTGCTAGAAACTTAACAATTCTTGTGCGCTGCTAGTGGCAAAAAGCTTCAAACAACTATTAAAGATAATCACCATTATCCTGTTAATTATGCAAAAAAGAACCATCTTGACCATGCCTTTCCAGTCCTCCAGATCTAAACAACCTAACCCTGCTTGCTTTTTACAGAAATTAGATCAAAGTTAGCTATAGCTCCAGGGGAGTTGATTCTCTACCTTGCTTTGTTTTTAATCTGCTTTCTCTAAGCCATCTTTAACATTCCTCGTTGGAAGACAGAATAAGTATTGCTAGTTAATAAAATCATCTACTTTTGTTTTACAGTATTTTTTTTTTTTTTTTTAACAAAGAGAGAGATCTTCCAAGTGAGGCTTTAACTTGCATATTGCAGGTCAAAATCCTCCTGCCTAATTTTTATCTTTCTCACGCTGCTTTTCATCCAATGAATGCAGGGAGAGATCCCATTGTATTCTCACAACAATCTTGTAAGGTGGGCTAGGCTAAGAGATAGTGATGCAACTGGGGATAAACAAGGATTGGAATCAAGGTTTTTTATGACATCCAACTGTGCGATATTTCACTAGGGTTCTGCACTATTTTAATCAGGGTTATGGTATGAATATATCTTAAACACTGCTCTAGACATAAGCACACCCCACATATCTAGCAACAATGGGAATTAAAAGGAGAATAATCTACCGGCGTCACGCCTTCCACTCACCGGCGGCATGCAGAGAGAAACAGAAAAATAAAAAGACTCCAATGGAGCAACGTTTAGACACTGATCCCAACAGATACTGATTCTATAAAGACAAGGGTTTTTAAAGGCAGCCAAACTGAAGTTCAGGACATTTTTACAACCTTTCTCATTTCAAAGCCTGGCTAAGCCTCCTAATCTACGCATCACACACAGCCCGATCAACTTTTGAGGGCTCCCTGCTGTTTAGGGGAGCAGATGTTATCTCAATATATGGGAGATACAGAAGCCAACTGCCAGCACACCACACTCTTCCTGATGCAGAGTTCAGGAAGGACCAATTTCACTTAATCCTCACCCTGGGGGGGGGGAATATTTTAGAAAACAAGCCAACCCTGCTGGTTTCCCCGGCTAATTTCTCAGAACAGAAAGCCAGCCGTGCTCTTCTTTGAAGCTTCTCTTCCAAATGGTTTATTTGGTAAAATCCCTTTGCTCTTCTTTCGCTAAAGCCCACAGGGCACCTTCCACTCCCGTCTTTTTTTTTCAAACATCTGCACGTTTACACCTCTCCCGCACCCCAGACCTTTGCCGTGCCAAGACATCTAACCATGCCATCTGTCAAGGAAACAGAGTTGATGGAGAATTCAGAGCTTTGGCCCCTGAAAGCACCCCCTACCCACCACCCCCCTCCCCCCCCAACCCACGCCTCTTCTAATGAAAGGAGAATGAAACATGTGAACACACCTCCGTGTCAACATTCTTCCTTAAATAGGGAGGGAGGAAAAATTACCTTGAAGAGCGAAGCATACTTCAGCCAGAACTGCACCTGGGACATATTAAGCCAGCAGGCAATGGGAATCGAGACAAGCTGGACTCCGGCAGAGCGGCTAAGTGGACGTTTCCTACCGTTAGGTTGGACAGGCCTTGACTCATGGCAGCTTGCGTGTCAGCAGCCAGCCAAAGAGAGGCATGGCGACTGGAGATCTGGCATGAAATGCGAAAGAGAGACACACTCCAAGAGTGGATCCTATGGGGGGGAGGAGGAGGAGGAGGAGGAGGAGGAGGAGGAGGTGGTGGTGGTGGTGGTGGTGGAGAAGAGCGGTGACAATTTCAAAGCAAGGTTGGGAGAAAGCCGGTTCCTCCCCCCACCAACCCCCCCCCAAAAAAGAAACAATCTCTGCTGGTAGCGATTGGTTTAGTCACCAAGAGGACGGCACTTTGCTTCCTCTAAGGCCAGCCCGCCTGACTTTCAGGAAATAAAGCTTGCTTGGTAAGTCAGTGAAATTACTGGCAATGAGCACAGAATTACTGTATGCCGTGTAATTTAAACCACAGAGCCACTGTAAACAAAGAGCAGATATGCACCCAAGGGCTGGAGTTGAGACGGTGGGTTAGCAGCAAGTTTGTCCTCCTCCCCAACTCCAGTCTCAGCTGCCGCCCTTCTCCCCCGCCACACGACTCTTTCGTCGTTGGCTTCGTGAAGTTCGGTTTTCCTCCTTTATTTTGCTCAGTGGCCTGAGCGAGCCAGAACCAAAGGTTAAAATTAGATGGAGCACAAGGATTGTCGTAAACCTCGCTAAAAGAGAAACCGGCTAGCTTTCCGTCCCAGCCTAAAACGCCGGGTGCAGAATTCAAAGCCATGTCACATGAAGCCAGGGGCCACTTGCACCCATGTGCCCTGACCTGAAGTAACCCAAACCTCGAGTCTCCACTGAATCTAGATCAGAACAAAAAAACTTAAAAAAAAAACATATATCAAGTTCTTAGTTTGTGATTAAGGGTTCCAATAACTCCAGAAGAAAAATGATTAGCAGCCCCACCAGAATGAATCATGAGCATGTAAGAACAAATCTCTAAGAGGATGGGGCAATAAAGGGTTTTTTTTTTAAGATACAAGTCAGACTTATTTAGACACTTCATGAACCAGGGGTGCTTCAGCTGAAGCCCCAAAGCTAAACATGACCGCCATCATCTTGGGAGTAGCCCCAGAGACCTCCAACTGTGATTGTTAGTGAGACAAAATAAGAAAATTAAGTATGTCACTGGAGAGTAACCATACTGACTATATTTACTTGGAATTTCATTTAACAATACATGAAAGGAATTCAAATATCCTATTTTGTCTGGGGTCCTACTGCTTTTTGGGAGCGTACAGGCTGGCATTGTGTGACCTCCACTTGGGATCAACTTGCATACTTCCATCTTAAAAAGACTGACTGCAAAAGCAGGATTACATCTGCTGTGTTTACAGTTCAAAAGCCGTTGGCTATAGTCAAAGAGTACATTTTTAAAAACTTTTTTAAAAATGTTATGATCTTCACAATGGGCTGCTTTGGTTTCTTGCCTGCTCCATGGCACTTCGGATGCAAAACCATCAGCACCCTGCCATACTTCCAAATAGGGCTAGAAAAGATTCCTGCCTGAGCTAGCAAGACGGACTATTTGATTCTGCATAAGTTCCTCTGTTTGGAGGGGTGGAGAACACAGAAGTCCTAGATTCAATTTTGGATTTATTTCCAAATATAGACAGGAACCCAACTCGGTGTCCTCCAGATTTTATAGAGTGGGAAGGGACCTAGGAGGTCATCAAGCCCACCCTCCTATGCACTACACCATCC
The DNA here is from genome assembly GCA_030867105.1 of Liasis olivaceus. NCBI lineage: Eukaryota > Metazoa > Chordata > Lepidosauria > Squamata > Pythonidae > Liasis > Liasis olivaceus. Next base: position 7,931,489 of record CM061349.1, read on the forward strand.
CCAACAGATTATTATCCAGCCTCTGTTTGAAAACCTCCAGCGAAGGGGAAGAAACCACTCCATGCAGTAACCCTGTTCCACTGACGGATAGCTCTTCCTGTCGAGTTCTTCCTAATGTCTAATCTGTACTCCTTGAAGTTTCATCCCGTTTGTTGCATTTCCACCCCGGCGAAGGCTGGTAGACAGAAAATAGCTAGATAGAGCAGATTTGGAATAAGACAGCCGACTCCGATGGCTGGCGGGTTGTGACTGATCCTTCCACATCTCAAGTTTGATTCACGATTTCAGGCATTTCATATGACGAGAACGTTCCCCATATGAATCAGAGCACGAAGTGATTAGACGTGACCCAGAAAAGTCTTGATTGCTGTGAAGCAGAATCAAGTCCCAAACTTTTATAGGTCCGAAGGCCAATTATTCATGCTCCCCAAATTATCAAGCCTCCAGGATTTTTTTTTTTTTAAATACATACATTGGGTTGCCAGCTCTGGCAAGTTTTGGCATGGCCCTTCCCAGCTGGTTGGGAATTACAGGAGTTGACTTCTAACACACCTGGAGGATGCAGGAGAAGAAGTGTGTAAGTTCAGTCTGCTGGTTGGGAAGGGGAGAGCTGGCAGCACAGGCTGGAAATGAGTGCACATTTTAATTCTTTAAATTCTTTTAAATTGTTTAATTCTTTTAGGTTGTGCCCAAATCAGTAGTTTCCAAATCACTGGACACAATCGTTTATCCCAGGTCTGATCCTATTGGATGTTAAGTTCATTTCCAGGGACCTGCTTTTAAGAGAGATTCAAATAAACTGGAAGAGGGCTACAGAGAGGCAACATTTCCTCATGGTAAGTACAATTTGACCACAGAACCAATTATGAATTAACAGCTAGCATCCTGCCTAAACCTATCTTGAGAAAATGTGTTTTGGGGGCAGCATGTGACCCTGCGAGGAAGAAACCTGACAGTTAGTAGCTCAGAGAAAGAGAGAAGAAATTTGGGATTGAAAACATGCTGAAGGCTATAATGCTCAATTCAGAGAGGGCAGGACTCTTTTTGGCATACAAAAAATTCAGTTCCTTGGCATTTCTAATTTAAAAGATTAGCAGAGAACCCAGAATCTTATTACTTGAAGGACAGGTGGTGGGGAACATATTATTTTCAAAATCCTGGCTCTAGCACCTGACTTGAATCATTCAGTGGTGAGAAGTACACTTTACATATTCTCAGAAACAGCCCACCATCAATGTTCTTCTTCCCATAATCAACCACAGCCATGACTAGCACCAGGAGCAGTATGGTTTTTATACCAGCAAGAGTTATCCTTATGGTCTCAGGCCATGTTGGCAAAATGTTTATGATTCAGAAAGCAATTCTGTAGCATACCCAGCAAATGCAGCTTCCAAGCCAGCTAAGAATGTGGGTAAATTAGTGGGAGTAAGGATCATGGTAGGGGGTTCTAACTCAGTAATGCCAAGAAGGGGTCAGAAGAGAAGACAATCTGTACCAGCCAGTCCAGTGGACTCTGCAATGGGGCACCTGTCTCAGAATGTCCTCTGGACAGAGAAATGGGTGGAACTGCATAGCAGAAGAGGCACTGCCCCGTGTTCAACTTTTGTGCAGATTGGGCAAAGCAAACCCCCCAAATGCCATGGCGGGGATCTTCTTTATTCTCACTATTGCTCATGTGGGTATATCTGCCCTTTCCATTTTGCAAATTAAACCCGAATTTATCCCGTCCGACCCAGCTGAAGACATGCGTCTCAGGATTAATCACCGTCGCAAAAAGGGGGTGACCCAAAAATAAAGTGGTGATGATCAGCAATGTGCCGATTTTAGCAAATCAGCTAATGATGAAAACAATGCTGCGGGGCAGCAGGGAGAAGCCCCCCAAAAGAGAGACAAGAATAACCAGTGGGGTGTAGTGTAACAAAAGCAGCTTTCTCCGCCTGGCATCCTTCAGGTGCCACTTCCAGCACCTTCAGCCTGCACAGCTATTAGTCATACTGGTGGAGATGATGGGATTGGAAGTCCAGCTCCTGCCAGCCTTTTACCATGCTAGCTAGAAATTTGGAGAGGACATTTGGAGAGCATCAGGTTAGGGATGACCAATCAAGAGCACTCTTGGGGGGGAAAAGATGATCAATTCAGCAAACCACCAGGTTAAACAGAGAGAGACAATACTAGCCGTTAACAGCAGAACGAGAATGTCGGATTCCCAGAAATAGCCTTGTGAGATCAGACAAAGGCTCAGTCTTCACATCTTAAGTCCCTTCAAGATGCTTATATAAAATTCCCACATGGTCCCCAACCTACATAGCCCTCGCCTACACTGGCTAGAGCAGTGTTTCTTCAAACCTGGCCACTTTAAGACGGGTGGACTTCAACTCCCAGAATTCCCACGGCTGGCTGGGGGAATTCTGGGAGTTGAAGTCCACCCGTCTTAAAGTTACCAAGATTGAGGAACCCTGGACTAGATGACTCTGAGTACCCTGGGTCCTGTCTTTCCTGCCTCCTCCTCTGGAAGGTGACATTCGGGCCCCTGGCTGCCATTTCTCGGGGGAGAAAGTGAATCCAAGAAGTGGGATTTGCATCAGTTATCCAATTATCCAATTCGCTATTTATATTTTTATCCATTATCCAAGGGCTCAAGGGGGCCTCCAAGGGGACCTCCTTCCTTTTATCCCCACAACAGCAACCCTGCTGCCTCCCTGCCTCTTTCATTCCCCCAGATGTTACCAATGCTCCCTGCCTCTCTGCAAGTCTTGTTCCATAACTATCTCCAAGGCTCTAGTCCTCAAGGACCAGACCTTCTACCACTCTGCCTTCCATCCCTCACTCAAAGATCAGCACTACCAAAGATTGCCCATAAACTTCCTAGCGCAGAGTTTCTCAGTCTTGGGAACTTTAAGACGTGTGAACTTCAACTCCCAGAATTCCCCAGCTCGGCAATTCAACCCATTTGGAGGCCAACATTTCTGAAAGGCCAAGAAACTTACTAGGGGGATCTAAGCAGGGCAGCACCCCCCCAATAAGCAGGGGGGTGCTGCCCTGCTTAGATCCTGCTTGCAAATATTACGGGAAGCAATAGTTTCCTGTTCCACAATTGCATCAGCTAGGTCCACAGGTCACTTATGAAGCGTCAGGTTCCTGTTTGGCATCCGGCAGAGGTAGAACAATTCAGAAAGCAACCGCCACCATCTAAGAGACCCCGGCTCTTCACACACAAGCTCAAGGAAAAAAACTTCCAGTGCCGAACCAAGTCCACCCAAGGGCTTCTAGATGGAAGGAGGCACGTTTCGAGCCACACAGCAATTCCTTTAGAGACAGTGCCTGATGGAGTATCATACAGAAGACCAAAGAAATCTGCTCCAGAGGACAGGATGAGAACTAAAGCATGGAAAATTGTAAAACTGTTCTTTATATACGGGTTGTTGGTCGGTGGATCAGACCACCTGGGGAAGCTGGAGCAATGTAACGGAGCAATGTAATATTAGCTATCTGTCAGGGATGCAGTATTTGCAAAATTCTGCACTGCCGCCCTGTTTGGAAAAGGGCTTCAAATAGATAGCCTTTAAGATCTCTTCCAGTTGTAGAGCCGATGACAATAAACAGAGCCCCGCAACAATGGGATAAGCATGGTAAACTAACCATAAAATCACAAGCCGGGATGCCTGATTGTCCAAACACCCATCGCGATTTGCTGGCAGCGTTTTAGGCCGGTGGATGTCCTCTGAAAGCTTTTCCAGGGCTGCCCCAGTTCCCTGCCTTTGGGGATGGCCTAATGTGGAAGTGACTATACTGTGCTTTATTGAGACCAGATCAGATTTCACCAAGGAGAGTTGTAGCTACACAAAGGACGTACTGATGGCAAAAGGCAAACCAAACCCCCACAATGTATCTAGACCAGAGTCCATCTTCCCACATTCCTGCTGCGCAAGATGAAATAGAAGAAACAAGGCAGGGTAGTAACACACATGCATACTAGTACATGCATATTATTACTAGAATTAACATACAGGGAGCCCTCGTTTAGTGACCACAACTGGGACCAGCAACTCGGTCATTAAGTGAAATGGTCACTAAGTGGAACCACAACTGTGCTCATGATCTTACTTCAGCTTTCCTTTGCTTTATAGATCTGCAAAGGTCGTCAATGTGAGGTTTGGTCATAAAGTTACTTTTTCATCACCGTTGTAACTGCAAATTGTTGCTAAATGAGGCAGTCACTAAACAAGGACTACATGTACATGTCCAGGATCATTCAAAACTATGGTTTAAGTGCCTGGGAGGAAGGAAAAATGGGCTATCCTTCCCTCTCCTACAAAGATCATCAGCTCACCTGATAATAGCATAAAACACTCAAAAGACAAGCCTTAACCGTAAGGCACTTGTTTTTCTTGGAACTGTGCCCTGATCCACCGCTTAAGATTAAGTGAGCTTTAATTGCTTCCAGGTAATTGGCTACACACCCGCAAATCTTTTTCCTGCCTGTTCATTCACAAGTGTCAAAGCAAAAGACCAATGAGATCATCACGCTCCCAATTTCAAACCTTTGATCAAGTAAAAAGACCAATAAAAGTTATTTTCTGCATATAAATTATAATAGCCTTGCAAGTAGATGGGTTTCAGAAGATGACATGGAGCAGCTGCGAGTGCGTAGCATGTTTTGTAGAGTTCTTGACAAGACTGCAACACAACTAGGTTTTCATAATTTTATCTCCCACACAAGCCAAGAAGATGAAAAAGCTTTCACATTTACACTGCAGCTATAGATAGAAACCAAACACGGGTGGAGGGAAGAATGCAGGTATTTTGAAACTAAGAGCCACAAAGCTGAGCAAACCCCAAATGTTCTTCCGAAGAGCCACAGAAAACAGCATCCAGTGGTTTTACACAATGAAGTGTGTGCAAACTTCGGAAATGCAGACCTGGGAGATCAAACACTTTTGCTTCTTAGACGCTGGAAGCAATGCTTTTTTACTCATTTTTCCTGCCGTCTCCCTCTAGCTGCAGCTCTGACAAGTGTCCAAGAAGATATGCATTTTCCTGAAGAATGTGGCTTTATGCCTCCAAAAAAGATAAATAAAAATGGAAAAGGCCACCTAAGGTGTCAGAAACATCCGTTGGTAATTTGCACTCTGTGGGTGGGGAAAATGTGGCCTTTCAAATGTCGCAGAGCTAGAAGCCCAATCTGCATGGCCGACAGTGAAGGACAGCGGGCACTGCTGACGACTACGATCAGGGTTCTCCTTCCACCTCCCCCTTTTCTACCCACATACCCAAACCCATCTTCAGATCACAAGCACAGATCATGTTTTCAGCCAGACTTCGTATCTCAAGCATTCCTTCCCTATCATTGTTTTCCTCCTTTAAAATCAGAGAGATGCGGGTCAGGGAGAAACCTACAGGGTCGTAAGACCTACATTTTCCAACAGAGGTTCACCTTCACAAAGGAAGAAAAGTTTGGTCTTACCTGAGGGAAATCGCCATTTCTGGGTAAGAAATCAGCAAGGCCTTGAGGTGCGAAGTTGGAATCCAAGAACGGCTGCCCGTTGATGGAATTAGTATAGAAATTCGAAGGGGTATTAAAATATTGCCTATAAAGAGAAAAAAAGTATCATCAGGTTAAAGACGCCACTATGAAAGCGTTTTGCCCTGTGACTGCAGAGGTTGGGGTGGGGGGGACTATTTAATAAAACAAAGCAAAACAAAAAAATATAGCAAAAGAAGAAAGTGAAAAACAAAGAACACAATACAACAATCAAAATTTCATATATAAGGACTATGCCCTCCTGTATGTATATTATAACTTTTTACACTTTTCAAAAAAGGATGACTGTATTTCACTGAAATTGACAACGGATGCTTGGAAGGATTCAGAATTAAATATTTTAGCACATCTCTACCAGCTGCTCGTCAAGCAAATGCCCCAAAAGGATCAGACCAGCTAAACTGCCTTTTCTGCCTTCACACCCTACCCCAATCAGCGGCTCTCCAGATGTGTGACTTCCAAAATTCCTAACCACCATTGCCTTAGTCACTTGCAGTAATGTACTGTACTCCCCAAGAGGCTAGTCCTCACACTCGAAAGGGAAAGCATCTGAATGATTACGGACAGGAAGAAAAAAGAGACCCCTCACTATCCCAGCTGATCTGGATGGTGACAGGTTGGGGAATGTGGATTTACGTTCACCATAACTGTTATGCTTTTTTAAAAAAAGAATTGCACAGCACAGAAATGCTGCTATTTCAGAAGGTTTCCTAGAGCTGATACAATTTGCACCCCTCATTTAAAAAAAAAAATCACAGGGGCTCTCTGTTAGGGAGGAACTGGTTATGCTGGACATCCTGTCTCTCCCTAAACCAGGGAGGATAACCTGGGAACTGGATAAATTCAGGACAGGTCCATTAGGGGCTACCAGTCTTCAAGACTCAATGTTACATCTGGTTGGCGTCTCAGAGGCTGGGCTGAGATGGGCTTGGTCAGATCCACCAAGACTGCTTTAAGGCTCCTAGGTTATTTTTAATTGCTCCTGCCCACACATCAGTCGCCTAAGCTTACTCATAGCTCCCTCCCCCCCCCCCCCGCAACTGTGAGGACCAGCCACTTGATGAGTCCTCCTTCAACAGGAGAGAAAGACACCACCTCAGCTTACGCAAACCAGAACAAACAGTGGCCAGTTTACATCCTGAAGAGCGGGGGCTGGACTGATAAGAAAAAGGACTCTAGATGCCAGCTTTCCACCCTTCAAAAACTCTAGGTTAAAAGAGCGAGCCTGCTCCGTGAAATCTCTGCCCGCAGCGCTTGACACACGCTACCTAGTTTTGGTTTTACTATCAAAGCCTGGCCTGGGGGAACCTCCCCTTTGCCTTCAGCTACATCATCTTTCCAGTAAAACGACAAGGGTATGCTGATATGTGACAGACTCTGCCACCCAGGCCAGGCAGAGTGCCAACGGTTGCGTTCTCCAGTGTGACTGAGAGCACATGGGGACCCCTGCAGGAAGACTGGGAGATTCCCCGAGGCTAGTCCCTTGGAGAACGCCGTCCTTTCTGCTTTAGCCTGCTCAGAGCACCGCACCCCAGGGAAGGGGCCCTGAACCAGGGCCAGCTGCTCTGTGAACGCATGAAAGGCTTCCAAACGCGGTTGGGGGAGCAGGAAGAACGAGTGGAAAGTGGTCAGAAAAATCTAGAGGGAATCTGAAGGAGAACGAGGCAGAGAAAGTTGTCCTCAACAGTCTTTCCCCAGCCGGATGCCCTTCAGGAGCCTTAAGTGCCAACTGGGTGCTTGTCGGCCATTCTGGCTGTAGGTCTCTCCCTCCCCACCAGTTCCTGCTTGAAACTGGTTCAGAAACAGGCCTGTAGCTGGCAAACACTGAGCCAAAATCACATCTGGCTATTCACACTGCTGATGAGAACCGGTGAAGTGTCCAGGTTGAAGTCGCCAAAGAACCCCAGGCAGAATCGGTGCCGACGCAGCACCACTTTGCCCACCTGTACCTGAAGGGCCACGCACGGCAGCTTGGAAGCCAGAGCAAATGCAACATCAGAGGAGCGTTTAGTGCAGAGTTTCGAAACATCAACCTGCACAAAAGGAACCCGGCGTGACGTTAAGCCCCCGCTGCTGGCGTTGAGCAAGGCTGGGTGAAAACAGCCGTGGGGAGAAAAGGAAGGGGGGGGATCCTAATCAATACCCTTCATCCACCATCTGCTGTTCAATATGCAGCAAACAGAAGCAGTAGTAGTAGAAGAGGAACCTCTGTTAACATCTCCCAGGAGGGTTCAGAAAGTACAATTTACAGTAATACTCTTAGAAAAAAAAGATGCACACCCTGTTCCAAGCATAGGCGGCGGCGTCAGCGGCAGCCGTCCAGCTGCAAGTATAGCTGGGGCTGCAGCACTGAAGCGTTTGCCTTTTTCCTCTCCCCCCCCTGCAACCTAGACAGAAAAACACCTTTCACAAGCTCTTTCAAAGCAGTCCTGAGTCTGAAAGACAGGAGAGCCGTTCAATTACTGGCCTTGTATCAGCTAGCTTGGCAACCGAATGCTTTTGCGCATGAATGCACCAAAAGATAAACTGGGATCTGCCAAACAGGGCTCTAGGGAAGGTTGCAATAGACCAGGGTTTCTTAACCTTGGCAACTTTAAGATCCATGGACTTCAACTCCCAGAATTCCCTAGCCAGCCTTGCTGGCTGGGGAAATCTGGGAGTTGAAGTCCACACATCTTAAAGTTGCCAAAGTTGGAAAACATTGCTGTAAGGTAGGGATTATAAATGAAGCAGGAATAACAAGCATCTTCTTGTAACTAGATCTGGTCAAGTTTGGCCACAGGGAGCTGGACTCATCTCTGGATGCTTGACAGACAGGTAACGACAACATCCAAAGCATGGTTCCTTGTGGCAGATCAAACACTTGTGAAAAGGGGCAATCAATCGATCATCTTTATTCAGTCAACGGCCAGCAAAATTTAAAAGGACAAAAACAGAGTGAAACAAAGCAAATATATACAATAATGTAGTAACAACTAGTAAAATAAATCACATAATAATATAGCATTCCCTGCTCTATTACTATGTTGATACATTTACTATCTGGGTCATATAAATCTAAAACATTAATAGATATAAAATAAAAAACACTTGTGAAAAGGGGCTTGAGTCCTAGTTGATGGGACTGGACAAAGTGCAGGCAAGAAAATGGAAGATACAGTAAACTATGACCCAGCGTTGGATAAGCATCTTTAGCAAAAAGAAGTCGTAAGAGGGCACTGTGTTCCTAAATTAGGAGTCACACGTACCAAATAAATAAATACTTTTATTACAGAAGCTCAGCTGAAATTTACGCCTGTGTATCGGCTTGCAGGATCAGAGCTAAAAATCAGCGAAGGCTGTTTCTGAACCAAACCACAAAGGCCTTTTCAGGCAGAAGCTCTTCCCATCTGTATTCCTTGCTGGCAATTTGTCCCCAACAACTGATATTCAGAGATGTAGTGAAAAACGTCATTTACATCAGCCTAAAGTCACTGGTAGAGAGAACGCATTTTAATCAAGCATCCAACCCAGTCTCCTCTTTTTACCTTCTTCTGTTTTATTCTTTTTATTTTTTTCCCCTTGGGAAAAAGACATTAACCCTATCCACTTTGTTAGTGGATTGCATTATAACCCTACTGCTTCTCTCCCATTGTTTCTGCCTGCCCGCTACATTCAGACCCAGTGGGTGTGCTTCAGGTCCCTTCTATTAAATGTTGCCATCTTGTGGGACCAAGAAAGCGTGCTTTCTCTTTCGCGGCCCTAGCCCTCCGGAACAGCTCCCCCCCCCCCCCGAGATACAGGTGATGCCCACTCTCCTGGGGTTCCAAAAAAGCTCTTAAAAATCTGGCTTTGGTCCCAGGCCTGGGGTTAATGTGTTGCATTGGGGGAGGGGGGGATTCCTGTTGCACTGTGTTTTAATAGTGGTTTTTAGTTCAGGCTGTTTTAGTTTGTCTATATTTCCAATTTTTTGAACTTAGTATTAGATTTTGTAAGCTGCCCAGAGTCTGCTGGAGTGGGCGGCTATAATAACTTTAATGAAATAAATAAATGTTACATATTACAACATTACAGGTAGTCCTCAAGTTACGACGGTAATTGGGACCGGAATTTCCATCTCTAAGAGATGCGGTCGTAAAGCGCAATCGTTTATCAACGGCAATCCCTGCAGCCCTGGTTGACATTGTTAACCGAATCCCACAGTCATTAGTCAGGGCAACTTCCTGCCGGTTTCCCACAACCAAAGTCAGCGGGGAAGCCACCATGAAGTTGCAAGTCCCAGGCTGCAAGTGGCTGCTGCAAGGTGGGGGAAAAAGCAAAGGAGTGGGCGGGGATGCGGGGAGGATTGGGGAGGGTGCACGAGGGTGCACGAGGGTGCGAGGGAGGCATGGCAAGGCTCGGGGAGGGTGCATGAGGGTACACAGGGGTTTGCAAGGGAGGTGTAGGGAGGGTGCGCGGGGGTATGTGAGTGGCCAATGCAAGTGCAGAGGGGCTGGGAGAGGGTGCGCAGGTGGGTGAGACTTACCCAAGTGACTTGTGACCTTCCCTGCCGGCTTCCCCATTGACTAAGTGTGAGCTTATTGCCATGCACCCAGATCATAATCACATGACCCCAGGGGTGCTGGGACGGCCAGAAATCTGAGGACTGGTTGTAACCACCATTCGTTTAGCATTGTTGTAATTTCAAACAGTCGCTGAACTAACGGTTGAAGGTCGAGGACTACTATACATGCACACACACACACACACACATACAGATTATATCTTCCTGTATAACAATATAGTATATTTATTAGTGGATTATATCTACCTATGTAAGATTCCTGCAACAAAATCTTTATATAAATAAGATGGCGTGGTCACCAACTGCCCTATTTCTTTAACTATGTATGTGATTTTATTTGCATCGTCCAAAGTGTTCCCAAACCATTTTGGTCTCTGGATATCAAAGTAGATTTTGACACTGCTTCCCTTTGGGATTCTTTTGTTTGTTTGTTTTTAATTTCCAGCCTAGCCTGCAGCCCTGGTGATTTCCTAGTGATCTCCTATCCCAGGATTAACCCTGTTTAGTTTTTTGAGATCAGCCAAGGTCTTATAAAAATGCACTTACTGGTTTTCACTCAGGAAAAATGGTGCTGAGTACGAAGTAGATGAAAATAGGGATGAACTCCAGAAACTGGAAGCAGGATTCTGCAAAACAACAAAGCAGTTTTCAAAATACGTGTGGTTTGTTCAGGAACATTCAAAGCTACTTGCAGAGTCCTATTGCTGTATCCATAGCTGACAATTCAAGGGCAGATGCAATGCCAAAGCAATGCCTCTAAGAAGCAAGAGGCTTGAGAGAAGCCAGCAGTTTGCAGAAATATTTTAAAAAATCAACTTTGGGGAGAAGAAAATGGTGAAAACGGAGTATGTACTTGCAAGGGACAGAGAACTGGGTGTGCAAAGTGACTGAAACAGCACAGCAGAATGTACAGCAAAGCACTATACAGCAATGCTTTGTTACAGAAAATGCCACTTCATTTCATAAGTATAGTAATCGTCACTGCTGCTGACCAATGCTTTTCAGAACCCTTCAAGAGCACCTGAGCAAATCCTTCAGAACAGGCAAACAGAAACACAGAATTGATGGGAGCACCTGAGGCCATCAACCGGCTGCTCCATGCTGGAATCTAGATCAGTGTTTCTCAACCTGGGCAATTTTAAGATGGATGGACTTCTGGGGAATTCTAGGAGTTGAAGTCCACCCATCTTCAAGTTGCCCAAGTTGAGAAACACTGCCTTACAGTTACACTGCCTTAGGACAAATGGCTCTCTAGCTCAGTGTTTCTCAACCGTGGCAACTTGAAGATGGGTGGACTTCAACCACCCAGAATTCCACCCATCTTCAAGTTGTCAAGGTTGAGAAACACTACTCTAGCTTCTGCTTGAATATAACCAAGGAAGAGAAACCCACCACTTCTCTGGATTCCAGATTCCATTGTCAAACTGCTCTTGTTGGAAGAGTTTCCTAACGTTTAGTCAAAATCTGCCATCTTGTAACTTAAATCCCTTATTTTCTGTCCCAACCTCTGGAACGAAACAGCAGGCCTTGATCTACCATGTGACAGCCCTGCAGGTATTGGAAGGGGGCTGTTGTACCCCCCCCCCCCATCTCCTCTTCTTGAGACAAAACCTACTCAGCTCCTCCTAACTCAGCAGGATTATCTCCTGCATTAGAAACACAGGATTAGAGCTGAGGCAGCATGCTGTACAGGAGACAGAAACTGAATCCACGACTCCCTCCTCTGGCTTTTGGCGGTCATGTGTGCAAGTCTGCTGCAGGAAGTTTGTGTGATAGTCTGTGAGAATAACCTCAGGAGACAGAAGAAGAAGGAGCCACAGCCTAGGCAATGGTTAGATAAGAGATGTCTCAGCCCACAGCAGGAATGGGGACGTGGAAAGCATCTCAGAAGGGACCCTCCCTAGTTCTCTGGAAAATAAAGGCAAGAAATGGGAGAAATGTTTTCAGACTTGCAAGATACTGCCACTGTAACCTTACAATAAAGGTAGTGATAGGACTCATGGTTTCTTGTCTGGACTATCTCGAAGGGCTGAAAGTTTGTCATTCCCGCCCCTGTGAAAAAGGCACTTTTTAGCACACCTACCATGAAGGGCACATGCATGCTACCTACTACTTAATTTGCTTCCACTCCAGTGCAGGCACACAGATTGGCAGCAGCCTTACATCATTCTATCAGCATGGATCAGCCTAGTGTGTGTGTCGCACAAGGCCTTTATACCTTCCCTAAGAGCTATGGTGAAATAGAAGAGGTTTGGGGCATCCATTTTGTTTCTTCCCCCTCCCCCCAGGAAAAACAAATTGGACTGGGGGAGTGGGGCTTTTAACAGGCATCTTAAACACCCTGAAAGTCTACAAAGGGTCCAAAATAGACATACACACACACACACACCAACTCTGGAGGCTGCAAATGGGAAGCTGAGGGTTACCCAACACAACCCAGACTATATTTGACTTAGGACTTACAACTGCTGTCACCCCCGGAGAATCCTTTTCTATGCTGTTCAGGGATGACAGAAATGGTCATCTAAGAGCATCAGGATGGAGAAAACCACTTTTCAAGGTCTGACACATAAGATGTTCCACTGTCAGCTGCTACCTCACCCTTTCAGCAGAAGATGCAAGGAACAGGACCAAGGGGCTTTGACATGCAAAACAGGGACCTACTGAACGATAGTCTCTGCCTTTCCACTGCCTAGCACACTGATACGCATGCAAGCATGAAGGCACATGCATTGATTTGTTAGTTTTACATCCTGCCTTTCCCCAGGAGCTCAAAATACTAACCATCCCATAACAATCCTGTGGCGGAGGTTGGGTTGAGAGGCAATAACCAGCCTCCGATCACCCAATGAATGTCTACCACTCAGGGTGGACTTGCCCTGGCTTGCTAGCCAACATTTCATGTGAACAGGACAATGGGTGCCTAGCAGAACACTCATAAGAACTGCCCCAGAGGGTCAACTCACTTTCCAGCGTCTAGAACAGTGTTTCTCAACCTTGGCAACTTTATGATGTGTGGACTTCAACTCCCAGAATTCCCCAGCTGGCATACTGGCTGGGGAATTCTGGGAGTTGAAGTCCACCCATCTTAAAGTGGCCAAGGTTGAGAAACACTGGTCTAGGACCTTGCTTCCAACAACAAGTAATGATCCCTAGAGGTGGCCAAGGAGAAGGCGACTTCAAACCCTGCTGCTCCTTATCTCTGGGTATTCAGAAGCACGTTGCCATCAACTATGGAGCTTCCATGTAGATTAATACCTATCAGAAGTGGATGCATCAGCAAGGTTTTAAAGGAAAAGTATCTCCTTTACCAGAGCCAGTGTAGTGGTGAAGGCACCAGGCTAGAAACCAGGAGACAGTGAGTTCTAGTCCCACCTTAGGCACAAAGCCAGCGGATGACCTTGGGCCAGTCCCAATCTCTCAGCCCTAGGAAGCAGGCAAGGGCAAACCACTTCTGAAATCTTGCCACAAAAACTGCAGGGACTAGTCCAGGCAGTTGCCAGGAGTCAACATTGACTCAAAGACACAATAAAGAGAGAGAGAGAGGGAGGGAGGGAGGGAGAGAGAGAAAGTGATAAATAAATATCAACCAATCAACCACACTGGTACTTCCTTTCCCAATAACATGATATGAAACTCATGGCTTTGCTCACCATTCTTGGGGTCTCCAGAACGGTTCTGTTAATTCTGTCTCCAAAGAGAGAACTACAGTTCAGCAAGTTTGCTCCTCCTCCCTCCCTGCCAGATTCCCTCTCTCTACAAAGGTAGGCCAATTCATTTCCTCCCTCTTTTGCCATCTGAAGAGGAATCCCTCCACCCCAACAACTTCAGAGTCAAAGATGTCCCATCCACACCACTAGATATAAGCCAGCTGCAGCTAGAGGATAATTGTAATACTGGTTGATGTGCCAATACTTGTAGGGGGTATACTCTTTCTCCAACCCCTCCGCCTGTGAACCCAACCTACAATAAACCTTGTGTGAATAAGACAGGCTAGTGTAACACAAAGTGCCTTTGAAAGTCAAGCCAAGATGAACAGGGTCTACAGGGAAACCTCTGGGTGTTCTGTAGAACACGGTATGGTTTTCTATCTCATTTATCTTCCATGAGTTGAAGTCCACACATTTTAAAGTTGCCAGATTTGAAAAATATTGATCTAAACGATACCACAGCTTTTTCAAATCATCTTTTCAGCCTCTGTGTCCCTCTCCATAAAACAGGAATCAGGATGCCCTCTGCCAAGCTCTTATGCCAATCCACAGGCCTATTTGAGGAGGGCAGAGTTTTAGAATCCCTGATTTCTAGCAAACAGAGAGTGGATTTGCCCTCTGGAACACCAATCCCACCCCCCTCCAAGATTTGTATGGATACCACCTTGGCCCTATTTAAATGAGCCCTTAAAATCTGGTTCTATGCCCAGGCCCTGGGTTAGAGTGAGCGATGCACCCTTCATGTGATGTTCTGATCTTTTAAACAATCATTGATTTTCTTCAAACTCTCCTGTTTTGATTACGCATTCTGTCTTTTCACTGTGCACCTATTGTATTTTGTAAGCCGCTCAGAGTCATGGCAGACTGGGGTGGAAATGAACCTACACGGCTCATAAACAAGCCAATACACAAATGAAGGCCAGCATTATGGGATGCAGAATGGGTGCTCCTTCCCCCAAACATGGAAACATGGACAGGAAATACGGGAAGCAGAAAATTCCCTTGCTTTTTTTAATTTCCCCTCTGGCATGTGGTTTCAGTTAGTGCCTTAGAATTCTAGTAAAAAGAATTCTAGTAAATTCTAGTCAAGCAGAATTCCCAAATCAACCCAACCTTGCTCTCCTTGATTAAATAAAATGCTAAAACTTAAGCTGCTGATTTAAGCTTTCCAAGCCCTAAAGCGCCTGGGACACAAGTATTAGGGCTGCTTGGTGCTTCAGTGGCAAAAGGTACTTTGGAGCACACTGGGGAACAGTTGTAGCGCCTGTCTGCAACACTTTAAACCAGCTGTGCCTTTTCTCAGGGTCTCATGTAGTTGCCCCAAATAGAATAACCTTGCCTGCTGCATTTTAAAGACATGTCCTTCAGTGATCTGAAGAGGGCCCCCTCTGCCTCTCTGGGCAGATAAGATCAGAGTCCAGCATTACTTAACTGCATGCCTAGATATGGGCCTCTCTGCTGGCTGAGACTGAATTTGGAAGGCCTTCTGCAGGTGCTCTCAACCTGAAGTTTATAATTAGAAGAATAGAGAAAGTTCACTACGTATGAACAGGCTACATTCAAGAGGCTGTTCGTAAGTCTGTATTGTTCGTAAGTCCAACCAAGTAAAAAGTATTGTAAAAAGTAAAAAAAGAGGAGGAGGCAGGGCAGCGGTGTGGGCAGAAGAGCCCTGTCTTCTGCTGCCAATGTGAGGAGCGATAGCATGCAGACTATGAAAAGCGCAGTGGGATGAGCTGGTGGGGCACAGCGCGCTCTGTTGCCAGACGATGCAGTGGTGGCTCCCTGGGGGAAGGGGGCAGCTGCACAGGAGCCATCGCTGCCTCTCCTGCCTCACCCGGTAAACTAACCCTTTCCAGGAACTCCAACTCCAACACAAACCTCTAACCTCCAGGAAGGTAGGAGAAAGTGGGAAAGGGTTAGTTTGCAGCGCACTGGAAACTAACCCTTTCCTGCCTTCTCCCGACTTCCAGGTCCATCTTGTTCGTATCGGCAAAAGTCTGCAACTCAAAAGTTCGTAAGTAGAGGACTGTCTAGACTGGTTTACAATCCAAGAGACTTGATAACAGTAAAAAATCAGGAGAAGTCTGATAGCATCTTTTCAGACTAACACATTTTATTAAAAGGCATACACTTTCATGCATAAGCTGTAGCTTGTGAAAACTATGTTTTTTAATAAAATGTGTTAGTTGGAAAAGGTGCCCCCAGATTCCTCCTAATTTTTTGGCCACCATAGACTGTCACATCTCTCCTCCTACAATGTTGATAACAGTTAGGAGTGGGGGAAAAAGGATCACCAGAACGAAGTGGACCTTGCCATTGTATGTCTGCATGAAACACAGCCAACTAAGATAGGCTGCTGATGGAGAACAGCAATCAAAATTACAACTTGGTTGTGACCACTCTGATGGTGCCTTCTGATGACCTCTGGAGGAATGGGAGTTTTGGAGGGAGAACTAGGAGGAAAATAACCAAACTGTAGTTAATTTTGGTCAGACTGAGTAGAGGGGCTTCCACCTCTCACCTTGTCAAGCTTTCTCAGACTACCATTCACCAAAAGATTTGTTTCATATATAGCACCAAGTCCTAATTTGCTTAGACTTGATTTAAACCAGTGTCTAATTAGTCTTAGTCTTGATTCTAAAGTCTTGATTCTTGATTCTTAGTCTTGATTTTAAACCAGTGTTTCTCAACCTTGACCACCTGAAGATGGGGATTTCTGGGAGTTGAAGTCCACACACCTTCAAGTGGCCAAGGGTGAGAAACACTGCTCTAAACCATAAACCATGATTTACAAGCCCCAACCGTTAGGTTCACACATCACCCTAACCCAGAAATGATACTTTGCTTAGTGCAATGTGAACCCAGCCAACATCCCCTTCCTGTAATGCTGCATCTGCACTCCTGAGATCAACCAGCTGGATCCTCCATGTCAACAACAATGGGCCAGTCTAGGATTTCCACAAAGCTTCCCCATTATAGCCAAGGACTCATCTTCCAGGGGCACTCACCTCAGTGGTGGGCAAGCCAAGTTGGGCCTGAAAGGTGGGCATCCTATACAGTGTATTGCCTGGCTGCTGGTGCGTGCATGGTGGATGGTAACTCCTCCCCCTGTCCATGGCGAGGGGCAAAGTGGGCATCAGGCTTTGTGTTGCTTCATGGAGGAATCAGAAGCCAGCAGGTCTGCGGAGGGGCAGAGAGAGCCTTTATCTAGGCCCTTCCCTCTGCAACATGCCCTGAGGAAAAGAAAGGGGAGAAAAAGGTTAGGAACACAGCAAACTGCATCATATGGAGTCAGATCAATCATCTGTCTTTTTATTTATTTATTTACAGTCAACAACCAGCAAAGTAGTTTCAACAAACCCTAAATAAAACGACCACTAAAAGCAGGCCTCAGATGCAATAAAAGCAATAAAACCCTAAGGACTACCAGTTAAAAAGTACAGGTCTAGAAAGCAAGCAAAAGAAAACAGAGGAAGAGAAAGTAAATAACAATAAATGTAAAATAAAAAGGATGAAAGAACTTCCTGGTTACATCATTCCAAGATTAGGACATCTTAAGCCTCCTTATGGCAAGAGCTGCCCACAAGAAACTTGGCAACTTGGTTCGTGACAAGGGGGTCCTGGTCCGAAAGTAGGAACTCAGCCCCCTCTCCCTCATGAGAAGCTTGATCTTGACAACAATGAGGCGGTAGAGGTACATCAGCGCATGAGTTCTCGTAAAAGGAACAGTGCAGGAATATGCGGGTGAAGGTCTCAGGTTCAGTCTGGCCACAGGGACAATTTCTCTCTTGAAATGGGATTTGGTGAAACCTCCCACCCAGTACTACGGAGGGAAGAACATTGAAATGGGCCAGAAAGAAGGCTTGACCATCTAGCTCAATCTTCCCCAACCTGCCGTGTTCAGGATGGACGGGGGCTACCGTTCCCAGAAACCCTTACTAGAAGGCAGCTCTGGCTCCAGTGACCAGGCCCAGTCTCCCCAGACCGGGCAGAAAGAAAAGTGGGGAGACCGTGGTTGTGGCACTGAGGGCAGACTCCTTCAGGAGAGGGGAGATTACAGGAGCAATGGAAAAGTTAGCAAGGAAGAGGGGAAATGAAGAAGATCGTTACCTGCCCTTCCCCTTCTGCTCCACCCAAAATTCAGGGAGGGGAAGGCAGGTTCAGAGGTCCAAGCCAGCAAATCCCACAGAGACCCTGCCCTGAAGATCTGGTCTGGCAAGAATTCACTAAGATCAAAGAACCAAGACCACTGATAAGATTTGGAGGACCCAAAAAAAACAAAAAACTCTCCTCAATGAAAGAGAGTAGTAAGTCTTGGAACCCGGCAGCGGGTGGATTTCAAGTGAACAAGAGAAAATAATTACTTTGATCCTTCTTAACAAAAGGAAGTGCATTTTAGAAGGTGGACTCCCTCCCTCTTGAACAACATTTCAGGCCTCCCCCTAACCCAAAGAGATAAGGTAATGCAGCTTCAAGGACTGTTTGGAATAACGCTAGGCATTCAGTAAACTCTGAGATACCCAGAGATGTACCAGCCTCCCCTTTCCCACCCAAAGAAAATGGAAAAAAATTGGTGAGGGATGCAGAAAATGGTACCACCTGAAGAGTGTTCAGTCAATGAGGACTACCTGTAAAGTTGAGTGTGGCAGTGAAAGAGTTAAAACCATGATGATGATGATGATGATGATGATGATGATATGCCTTCAAGTCAGTGTTGACTCCTGGAGGCTGCATAGACAAGTCTTTCCCTGCAGTTTTTTTGGCAAGATTTTTGGATGTGGTTTTCCCTTGCCTCCTTCTTCCTAGAGCTGAGAAAGGGACTGGCCCAAGGTCACCCAGCTGGCTTTGTTCTAAAGTGGGATGAACTCACGGTCTCCCAGTTTCTAGCCTGATGTCTTAACCATTACACCCAACTGGCTCACTCCTGTACCTTAAACAGTGTCATCTGGCGACACCCACAAGACATACCCTCTCTGTCCCTGTGGCTGTGCCTCCCCAATGGAACAGCCTTTCCTACAAGGTTGGGATGGCCCTGACCCTGCCTGCCTTTCGGAAGCTCCTAAAACCTGGCTTCTCCCCCAGGCATTGGGTCAGGAGGTGCTGAGTGCTGGTCTTGGTTCTTTTGGTTGGGTTGTGTTTTACTGGGGGCGGTGGTGGTTTCTTAACGATTTTCAAATTTTTGATGTCACTGTTTTGTTTTTATCTTGTACACTGGCCTGAATTGCACACAATTGGGCAGCTACGTAGATCAAGTTAATAAATAATTAAATTAACAAATAATAGTAGGTGAGTAAGTAAATAGACCAGAAGTGCAGAATCGGTCAAAATATATGTTCCTCCACAGAACTAATTCCTCCATAGAACTTCAAGGTTCTGTTCATGTGATGTACCAATTCCACATTCCACAGACTATGCAAACCCAGGCCATGTGATTAGGTTATTGTTCACTGCAAAGTATTGGATTAATTGAACAAACCAAGACTATATTAACCATGGGCACATGTGTCATGCCAACAGAGAAACTAGAACTTCTGTATTGCTTTGCTAATTCTTCGCATTTTGGATACGCTGAGGTTTATATGGTTTCGTTTTCAAAGCATCATCCTCTCTTAGTCTAAAATATGTAAAGAAGGGAAATTACAAATTTGGCAACTTTTCAAAATAGCATTTTGTACCTAAATAGTATGTTGGAATCACTACAATTTCCAAATAAATCTTGATTTGCTGGACTATTAGAAACTCATTAAGTGCATTTCATCTGATTTGAAAAGAAAATATTCAGTACTCTTAGAAATGCTTTGGGCTACAGGAAGAAAAGTTAAGATATTTGTACAGCATACAAAATTAATCTGGGATAATTTTTAAGTTATTTTACTAAAACAGGCATCAATAATGCTTAATTAGATTCCAGACCATTAAAAGCACTGGAAAAACTTCCAAGAAATCCAACATAACTGCAGACTCCTCTACTGGAAATAACAAGAGAAAATTGATCCCAATTATATGCATCAAATGTTCACACAATTGCTTTCAATGATAGTGTTATTTAAAAAAAAAATTAGTTGGAACATTTTCTTGAATAACTCACCTTGTGACCAGAAATCGCCAGGTACTTGGCAAAAAGCGACAGCTATTTTTTTTTTTCTAAGACTCCTGCAAAGTGAGCTTGACTTTTCATGGATACATCCATGGTGTTTTCTTTGCAACAACATGTAAGTAGCTTCCCATTGCCTTCTCCCAGGATATTTTCCAACTTCTCAGTCTGGTCTATGGCTCTAGATTTTCTGGTGGTCTCCCATCCAAGCATTAACCACATCTAAGCCCAGACGAGGTCAGCCACCCACTGAGAATTATGCTATGGTTAAGGGCCTGAACTTCCATGCTAAGTTACCACAGAGGAAGGGGCTGGAGAACATGGAGAGTATTCCCACATCACATGAAGTTTTGGCTTGCTTAACCCCTGTTTGCTGAACAAATCACCATCAGCTGGGGTCACACAGCATGCTAAGGGGTTAATGATGAAACTGAATGTGGAAAAAGATGGAAAGAGTATTGGAAAACCTAAACAAGAAGACCAACTCAGATGACAACTCTTATTCAAGAGAGAAGCACCTGAGGATGAACCAAGACAGGTGGGCTATAAAACAATAGGAGAGCCTCAGGGAATAAAAACCCCTAAAGCTTTTAAAGGCTGGTATGAAAACATTCAAGATCACGACAGCCTACTTACCAACAAATATGGAGAAAAGCAGCATGGCCCGAAGGCTGGAAAAAATCTACCTCTTCCCAGTCCCTCAAAAGAGAGGATGTTCCAGTACTAGGTGGGTGATGAGAACAGAGCTCAACTTCAAAGTACTCCAAAACTTCATCACCGATGACTTTGGAAATCTCTCAGAGCTATGGCTTTTTGGGTCGATGGGGTGGGGAAGAGAGTTGAAAACGTCACCAAAACTGTAATCTATATATTATCTTATATTACACACACACACATATAAATTCTCTAACAATCTTGTAGTAACTAGTCAGAGCAAGAAGCACCCCTTAAGGCAGGGTTCCTCAACCGTGGCAACTTTAAGACGGGTGGACTTCAGCTCCCAGAATTCCCCCAGCTAGCCTTGCTGGCTGGGGGAATTCTGGGAGTCGAAGTCCACCCGTCTTAAAGTTGCCACGGTTGAGGAACCCTGCCTTAAGCCTTCTGCTGGGAGGCATAATTAGGCTATTAAAAATCATTATATTGCAGCTCTAAAAAAGACCGAACGTTTTATTGCTGTCATCCTTTATTTATCACAATGAATTTAAAATTAGTGGTAGCTTGCGGGAAAACATACGAGATGCCAGAAACAACCAGAGGGAGAAGGAGTGGGTTGCCTCCTGCACAGGGAGGCCAAAAACTGACATTAAGCCATTGGCCCATCATGAGAGGTTTCTTGTTTCTCCCCCTGCACAATTTCTACTTCTTAAGTAGGAGGTGCTGCTCTTCCCCCCCCCCTTCCTTTCCCCAAGTTTGTAACCGCATTTGATAGGAAATCTAGAGCCGATGATTCCCGTAAGAGCTGCAGAAGATGAGCTTCTCTTACTTATGGTTTCGCGAAGGGTAACTTATTATGAAGGGTATAAAATCAATAAGACGGAGAAAGAGAAACCTCCTCGCCTGCCTTCTGCATTAGCCTGCTGCCACTACGTGCGGAGCAGTTAGATTTCACTGGAGTGCAATCTGCTTTGAAGGGTCAATTGCCTCTTTGGCCAGCAAGATAAAGCAATCTGGATCAACTCTAGAAGAGACATTTATGGTGGGTGGTACAGCCACTGTGCTGTAGTAGTTAAAGGAATGGACTAGGGATGGGAGAACCCAGGTTCTGGTCTCTCTTCAGCCACAGAAGCTTATTGGCTGACTTTGGGCCAGTCCCTCCCTCTCAGCCCAAGAGCCAATCAGGGGTAGTGGGGAAGATGCTGGACTAGGAGCAGGGGGACCTGGGTTCTAGTCCCCCTCAGCCACAGATGCTCATTCCCTGAATTTGGGTCAATCCCTCCCTCTCAACCCAAGAGCCAATCAGGTGGAGTGGGAAAGGTGCTGAACCTGGAGTGGGGAGAACCAGCTTTGAGTCTTCCCCTCGGACTTTGGGCTAGTCCCTCCCTCTCAACCCAAAAGCCATTAGCGGAGAAGGTGCTGGATTAGGAGCATGGCGTTTTGTTTTTTGGCCTTTTTCAAATAATAAGCACTCTAAACAGTTTCCAGTCCTCAAGCTACAAAGAGAATCTGTGGGCAACACCTGGGAAGATTTGGAGAGTCTCAGCACAAAGTCACCCCAATTCAAGCCGGATTCTGCTGTACCCTGAAGAACTTACCAATTTGCAATTTGCTCAGCTCTTGCAGATCATGACTAAATCGGCACCCGTTTACTGGTTTGTGCAGCACAGCAGTGCTCTGAAAATAAACCAAGAGCCGATTTTCTTCCACTACTACAATGTCCGATGACTTGGGAGAAATATTCTCATTCGCCACGTGACCACGACCACTGACAGCCACCTGACCTGCAACCCGCAACAAAGAGTTTCTGAGCCGTCCTATTTTTAAGCCTGGCTTTGCTCTCCTAAGGCCAAAACCTTGCTTCTTTTTTAACTCCAATCCCCAGTAAATACCAAGCTCTTGGAATCTGAAGTCGGCAGCAGGAAGAGAACTCTACGTAATGCAGATTAGCTCAGGAGCCAAGGAAGATGTATCCCCAGATGTGCTGGGACTGAAAACCAGGATTTCCAGCCATATCAATACATCTGGACACCACCGGATATGGTATGAAGTCTCTGAGAAACCACCCCCCTCTACCCTCCTCCACAAGGCTGGCTGCTAAACCATCCAAGATGCTGCTCCGAAGGAGGTGGGATTCATGTCTGTTCAAGAACCCTGGAGCCCGACAGCCGGCATACAAATAAAACCCTGCTGACCCAGCGTGCTAACCATTAACCAACGCTTCCCTGCAAAATGTTTCCATTATGACACCGAAATAGGATCCCTGTGGGGCAATATCCAATTACCCAGGGCACATTTAACAGGCACAAGTGGTTCCTGAAGAGGCAGCATTTAATTATTTGCATTGATAAGCTTTTGGCTGACTCTGACAAATGGCCATAGAGGTATTGCTGCACAGAGCTCAGCACATGGCCTGGAGAGAGAGATGCTCACCGTCAGTCGAAGGCATGGGGCACAGTCTTCCTCATGGGAAGGTACAATTTCTGAGAGCGGAAGGTGGGAAGGTCTATTTTTCATCTTCCAGAGAAGCAGCCACGTTAGATTTTAGAGTGACTTTAAGACTACCTTTGAGAATTACTCTAAGGACCATTTTTTTACGGCTTCTGCAAATGCAGCGAAAAAGTGGCACTATGTGGCATTATGTGCCATCAGGTCAATGATGACTCTTAGCAATCTTCACCAGGATGATCTGTCCCTAACCTGGTCCTTCAGGTCTTCCAACGGTACACCCATTACTGCTGCAGACAAGTCCAATCCTCTTGCTGCTGATCATGCTTTTCTTCCCTTTCCTTCCACCTTTCCCCGTATTATGGACTTCTCTAGAGAACTAGGTCCATAATGTGTCCAAAATATGATAATTGGAGCCTGGACATTTGTGCCTCAAGTGAGAACTCTGGGTTGATTTGTTCGATGATCCATTGGTTTGTTTTCTTGGCTATCCATGGGATTCTCAGGAGTCTTCTCCAACACTAAAGTTTGAAAGTATCAATACTGTTTCTATCTGGCTTCCTCGAAATCCAACTTTGGCTTCCATAGTGTGTCAAAGGGAATACCATGGCTTACACTATTCTGATCTTTGTAGGAACAGATCCATCACAGCATCTAAATACCTTTTCCTAGGAACTAATGTATACCGTGAAAGGATTCTGGAGACAGAGTGGGATTTCAAAGGCTCGGTGCTACTCTTGAATAAAGGATGTAGCTCAGTGGCTGTTGCGCGGCTGATAGTGGCAGGTGCCAAGTTCAATTCTTGGCATTCCCCAAGTTTGAAATCCTGGCAGAGACCCTACACGCATAGTCATAAGTCAGCGCCAGTTTGGCACAAAGCAAGTTTACAACTGGCTTCCAAAATGGCTGAAAAGGAAAATCCCAAAGCCTCTTCTGAATTTTGATACAGCTCTTTCTTCAACTGGCAAACACCCGCAGGGTGGGGGCCAAGGGCTCCATAAGGCATCTGAAGCCCATCGGTCATGATTCTCTCAAGTTTGCCATATTTCAATGAACACTGCCAACTCATATACAAATGTGAGAGTCAACACCACCCCCCAAATTCCCATGAGCCCAAGCTGTTTGTCTACCCACCCTCTGCGGGAGGAAGCAACTACTCACGAATTCCTAATAAAGCAACACAAATGGATAACTTTTCAGTCCTGCAGCCTCTCAGCTCTAACTTCCTCCTCCAAACTTCTCTGTTTCCAAAATGGTAAAGCAAAATGCAGAAGCAGCCCCTTAATGATTGGGGACTAGGATACCAACAAAACAAGGCATGGCTTGTCCAATTCACCATGACCTTTTTTTTTAAGATAACCAAACAAGCGGAAGCCAGGCTTGTATTTAAGGGCTAGTGTGATAATCCCAGGTGGGACAGAATCTTACAGGCTACCAGGGAAGAAGAAAGAGGGGGTCTGCCACTCCCTTCAAGCTGTCAGTTCTTCTTGCTGGCTGTACTTCTGACCAGCACTGGTCAAACGGCATGAGAGTGGGCGGACAGAACCCTTGCAAAACACAATGCAAAATTAGGAAATCCAGCTTCCTAGAAATTCAAACTTCCTTTTTGAAAAAAAAAAAAAAAAATCTGGCCTTCAAAATTGTTTACTTCCTTCAAATACATCTTCAGTGCTTTATGTCCTAAATTTCCAAGATGGGGTCCAATCAATAAAACAACCATTACAAAGTTAAACTAGAATACGCTAGGCAGCACTCAAAGTGACCCAAAGGTTTGTATAAATAGCCAGGCGCTAAAATTAAATCCATTTTAACCTAAGTATACAAGCAGTGGGAGAGGGCACTCTAAATTACAAGTGCCATAATTAAGAAAAGACCTCCCTAGCAGTTCTGCAGGACAATTAATTCCCAGTGGGTGATGAAGAGATTTCCTATAGCCAACTTTAATACCTAGGCAAATCAATACAAGGACAATTGGGCTTTCAAATCTCAAGGTCCCAATTCATTTAAGGCATGGGCATCTAATCATACCTGAGCTCTCCAAAACAGGTACCAAATAATAATTCCAATATGATATACAATCATTACACTAGTGGGAATAAACATGTATTGAATTCATGTAATTTGCTTTACATGTAAATGTAAGCTAAAGTAAATGAAACTTAGTTTTTTTGTCTGGACTCAGCCTATTTGCCTGTGCTGGCCCTGCCTCACCCTGGGATGGTAGTTGTAGCAGAGCAGCAAAAAGCCAAGCACATCTCAGCACGATAAAGTGGTGTATTTCCAGGTTCAAGGTTTTAAATGTCCTGGCCTGAACATAGGCCGAAGTAGACTGGCAGCAGTTGTTTAGATCCAGGGTTACCTGAATTCCAGATGTTGCCCATGACCATCAGATTGCTCAATTTTACAAAAATTGTAGCTTCTGCGTCATCCCCCAAAAACCACAAATGCTTCCAGATCCAGAGAAGCAGCTGAAGATCTCTCTGCTCTTCCTTATGACTACAAAACCAGAAGAATAACAACATCAACCAGTGTTGCAAAATGGGCAGCATTATGCCAAGAAAGAACGAAAACAAGTTATTTCAGTTGCATCCCTGATACATTTCCCCAGCACTGAGCTTTTCTTAATACAACATTATTTCAAGTAGAATTTCATTTTTTTTCACTGGAAAACAAAAGGGTGGATAAAGACCCTCTCTGTCTGAACTGTGGGAACTTAATCTGAATTCTGATGCTCTGAATTCAAGACAGAGAATTGCAAGCAACTGCTCCATATCAGATGTAATTCCTTGTCAGTCTTAGATTGGCAGTCTCCCTCTGCCTGGCCACAGCTATCCATCCAGGATATTAAGGGCATGGATGTTTTTCCCATCAATTAACCCCTGCCAGAGATTAAAGGGGAACACTCCTATTACAAAAGGCCCACTAGATCACTGAGCTGAAATTCCTACCATGCAGACAAGCTCAGTCCGCTGCTCCAACAGGCACTTTTCCAAGGTGCTTCAGGCAGAGAAGAGTCCCCCCAACATCAGCCATCTGATCGTTTTCACTCAACGCTTTCTTCCTCGTTTAATTTATGACTATGTCTGCCTTGCCAACGTGCTTTGCTCCACCCTTGAAATATTCTGCCGTCCCAAACCACAGGCCCCAAATGGGGGATCCAACAGGGACATTACCCAAGGCATCTCATTGAAGGCATGCCTCAGGTCTACCCAGTCAAGGAACACTCATGCCTTTGTAGAACCAGGTGTGCAGGAAATAGCTTAGCAAAACATTCTTAGCAAAACTAAGACAAGAGACTGCCTGCAAACCCACAAAGGTAGTTCTCCAAAGGAAAAACTTCCTCAGACATGAAGGTCATGACTTATTCTTTCACCAGCCTGCCAGGTTCACGAACGAGTCACCTGTTTCTAGAGACCAAGCCTCCATCTCTAGCTTAGCACTCTGCTTCCAACAGGGGACATACTGCCGAATGCTTGGGATATAAAATGAACCCCCTCCTCCTGTTAAATAATGGCCTACTTCTGAACCATTCCCTTGCTGAGACAAATCAGACCATTGGTCCATCTCTGACTTGGATTCTGAAGACATGACATAAATCAAAATCATCTCCATGATCATCATCATCATCTAGCCCAATGTTCCCCAACCTCGGCAACCTTAAGACGGGTGGAATTCAACTCCCAGAATTCCCCAGCCAGCCAAGAATTCTAGAAGTTGAAGTCCACCCATCTCAAAGTTGCCAATGTTGGGAAATACGGATGTAGCTGCATACTATCTATTCAGACAGTACCTATTCTTTGGGGTTTCAGGCAGAGAACCCTCCTTCTCACTGCTGGTTCCCTTTCTATTTCAAGAGGCTGGGGAGCTAACCCTCTACTTGGATGTGGTCCCTCTCCTGAGAAAAAAATAAGAAGCTGACTTGGGTGGCATTTAAACCATACCCTCTTCAAGCCCTAGCATCTGACTTCCTCTCAAAGCTTCATGCTATGTCCCTGGAGAGGCAACCACCAACTTTTCATTTGACAGCTCCAGAAACACTCCAGCTGGCTGTGTTATGGAAACCCACTACTGCCAAATAAGGCCTCCACAGATTTGCCTGCATCTTTTGAAACCCAAGTGAAGATGGTGCCAGTGACAAAAGACTGCAGCATTATGCCTTAATTGCTGATTATTTGAAGGTGGAAGTTCTTCCCGTCCACTCTGAGTCGGCTGCCAATCAGTCCATTTCACAATGTGACCTAGAGTTCTAGTGTAGTATTATAAGACAGGAAGATGAGTGCATATCCTTGCTCCATCTGAGAGTTCCCCTTGACCAAAGCCTCTTTCCCTAAACTTCAGAAGGCCATTTTGCTCTGACCTGGTTCACACCCTGTGTTCAGGCACACAGCTTACTGAATCAGCTTGTTTGTACAACATATACACACCTATCCATGCCATTCTTCTCATTCTCTTTCAGAAATATCATGCAAAGTGCAGAACAATATTACAAGTAGTAAGTAGTAAGCAGAGAGCCAGTTTGGTATAGGGGTTAAGGCACCAGGCTAGAAATCGGGAGACGGAGAGTTCTAATCCTTCCATAGGCACAAAGCCAGCTGGATGACTTTCCCTCCTCTCAGCCCACTTCCAAAAAACGTTGCCAAGAAAACTGCAGGGACTCATCCAGGCTGTCGCCAGGAATCAACACGGACTTGAAGGCACACACAGAAAAAGTAGTAAGCAAGTACAGTAATGAGTAGCACGCCAAAGAAATTGGAGGCAGGAGTTAAGAGGAAAGAGAAGGTCATCTATCCAAACTGAGTTGACACTAACACCATTCGTGATACCGTTCTATGCTTGCAAACCTCCCTTATTTCCCTCACATGTTTCCTCAGCTTCTTGCACACCAAGCCATAAAGCATGATTAACAAACCACAACAGCAGGCTTCACAAGGTACCCAAAGCCAGCATAGAACAACACACATCACAACTTAGCTCGGTGTGTGAAACCACGCCCTTTCACACAATCCTGGAACCTAATGCAGTTTCCTAAGGGAGCTGTAGGGCGGCATTAGCACAGAAAAATGGGAAAATCTCTTTGCATGCTAAAAGTCTCAACCTTCACCGCCACAGGATGGCTAGGTTCATATATGCACTAAGCCAAATGATGACTTGCTGGTTTGTAACTTGGTGGACAGCATGCTCTTCTGCTGACTACAATGGAAACCTAAAAATGTATGGTTTAGTCCAGTGTTGTCCAAACTTGGCCACTTTAAGATGAGTGGACTTCAACTCCCAGAATTCCCCAGCCAGATTTCTGGGAGTTGAAGTCCACTCATCTTAAAGTGGCCAAGTTTGGACAACACTGGTTTGGTCAGTAAACTGTGGTTAAATAAAATAATACATGGCTTGGAAAAAGGGCACCAGAAGCTTTTCTTCCTCCATGGTTGCATATAATACACTAACATATGGTTTGCTCAGCCATGATTTACTGACCATGCCACGTTTGGATTTGTACAACACACAAAACCATAGTTCACTTAACACTCTTACCCCCAAATCAACAGACAACATGGCATAACAGCTGAACTTGTCGACAGCACTCCTGGGAATGACAATGTGCCCACCGTGCACCCTGCATTTCCTACTTTTTTAAAAATTATGTTTTAATTAGAAGAAATGAATTGGAAGCTAGCACTCTGCGAAGCAAAATATATGCCCCCAGCATAAGCTGCATTGTTAACCACACACCTGTGCCTCACCAGGCCAATTCTTACAAAACATAAAACGGCAGCTGGCTACATCCCAGGCTTTGCTCATCTTCTAGTATCTGAGTGCTTTGTGCTTGACTTCACCCATCGTGCAACCATTTTCATGCTGCATGTTAAATGTGCTTTCAACATTTCAAACATGCCCAGCACCCTAAAAAGTTTGGGGATCCAGAGCACCGCACTGGCAATCTTTACTGCTGTATGAAGCACAGACTCTGAGTTTGTAAACTGACTCAAGATCCAAAGGTAGGAGTTCCCATGGGATTCATATTTTGAGAGCTAGTTTGGTACAGTGGTTAAAGAAACAGCCTAGAAACCCAGAGACTGTGTGTTCTGCTGGTCCCGCCTTAGGCACGAAGCCAGCTGGGTGACCTTGGGCCAGTCCCTCTCTCTCAGCCCTAGGAAGCAGGCAATGGTAAACCACTTCTGAAAAACCTTGCCAAGAAAACTGCAGGGACTGGTCCAGGCAGTCACCAGGAATCAATGCTGACTTGAAGGCATGCATAAATCCATCTATCTAGATCTACCTGTCTGTCTGTCTCATAATAACTACCACCCTGCCAGCCAAGACCTCGCTCTACAAGTCTTTTGAGGCCTAAAAGAAGAGAAGCCCAACTTCTGAAAAGCTACCCCATTGAGTTGTCTGGAATTGATTCCTAACCCACAGAGAGGCAAACAAGTATTTTCAAGCCTGGGACTCTACACGCTTTGGACTTCTATTGAAGAACAAGCACTGAAAATTGTTTTTTTTTTAAATATGCACAAGGTTTCTCCATCTATCTCAACTGTACTGTGGCTTGTTCATTTCTGGTTGAGTATATTGCATGAAATCAGCAAAGTATACGAGCCCTGCTTTATGGAGCGTGTCATGGGTAACCCCAACCTTGTGGCTTACTGAACAAACCATGGTTAACCCCATTATGGCTGGGAAGAATATGAAAACCCCATCATTAGATAACAGTTTCGTATAGAACCAATTCATTGATATAACCCAGGTTATCTTCTCTCAACCATTTCCCACTTTTGAACCCAACATTGATCTTAAGTTACACTTTTCTACCCAGAAGGCTAGGAAGTTTAAACGAATCCCTCGTCCTCAGAAAATTGCTCCATTTCCAGAAAAACCCACAAATATCCTAAGAGAATTAACATGCGTTGCAACAATAGAAAGCCACCTTTTATCGGCAGCATTAATCCAAGAGAGGTTCCCCACCTAATTAGCACAAACGCCAATACACCGGACATTAAAAAGTTGCGGTGAATGAATGAGCGATTCTGAAAGCCAGACACTCGGGCTTTATCACCAGCCAGCATCTTCTAATCTCCAAACTAATTTTTCACAAGTCTGACTTGCAGAGCCCAAAAGACACCAAGATGTTTCATGCACCACACTCCCCCTTGCTCCCCGATCAGCAGAAGTGAAGCACACCCAGGCTGTTTGAGCTTTTCCCTCCCCTCCCAATGGAGTCAAAAAAGTCAAGATGGCAGCCACAACCGTGTGAAGATCCCTACCCTTTTTTTTATCTGCCTTCTCCCTCTCGTGGACACTCTGGGCAGAATGCTGACACCTACCCCTTTTTTTGCAAGGAAAAAAGAAGTAGGAAGCAAGATTGATGCATTTAAGATGGTTCAGAGTCTACAAGCAAGCATTCTGAAATATTCACAGGAGCTAGGTTCTTCTTCCAGAGGGTGGCCCACATCTGATAAAGTTCAAAGCAAGAAAGCAGACCCACAATCTATGCAATCCAGCATCTCACACTGACTGACCACATGCCTCTGGGAAACCCACCAGAAGGGAAAACAGACCTTGGTTTTCTCCCACTTCTGCAATTCAGCAAGTCTCACTGGGATATCCATGTGGCATGTGCTTGCTTTCCTTCCTGATGTGTTTGTGTATTTGGGGGGGGGGGTTGACTAGGAATTCTGGAATATCCTTAGGGTGACATCAGAAACTGGGGAAGGAAATTTGCACCGATATGTGTGCCAAGATCAGTATGCCTTCTTTGAAAATGACCCCATACACACCCACCGTTCACTTATTTATCTATATTTTTACTTATTATTGGATTTAAATCCCACCTTTCGTTTGTACAATTCAAGGCAATGTACATAATGCTTCTGCCTCCCATTTTCCCCACAACAACCACGCTGTCAGGTGGGATGGGTTGAGAGAGAGGCACTGGCCCAAATCACCCAGCCAGTCTTCAAGCCTAAGGGGGGACTAGAATACACGGCCCCCCATTTTCTACCTGGTGCCTTAAATCACTACACCGAACTGGCCCTCACCCTATTTGTACTGGATATTTAAAATAATATAGCTCATAGAAACAACTCTCCCATGATTACAATGAGACTTTCTGGTCATACAGTTGATATGGGTATTTTCAGAATCTGGAAGGAAAAGGAAACGGTTTGAAACATGGCAAATAAAGAACAGATGGACATTTCCACCTTATCTCTAAAAAGTGGCCTCAGTCCATCAGTTAGGAAATGTAGAAATAGTTTCGAACAACCCACAGAGACCCCATCTTAATATACTTGCCAATAAACCAGCCGTGCAGCTTTCTGACTTAGTTTCCAAGATTCTGTAATCTTGTTCCTGGCATTAAATGGATTAATGAGGCTCTGTGTGAATCTTGCTCCCTTGGTTGTGCACTGCTGCAGGATGCCTGACGCTGGGCATCTGTCACTTTGCCCAGCTTCAGGCAATCTCAAACCCTTCCAGATAAAGGTCAGCTCCAAACCCTATGCTCAGT
Organism: Liasis olivaceus; assembly: GCA_030867105.1. NCBI lineage: Eukaryota > Metazoa > Chordata > Lepidosauria > Squamata > Pythonidae > Liasis > Liasis olivaceus. Next base: position 7,962,983 of record CM061349.1, read on the forward strand.
GCAGAAGAAAGGCTCTGGTCAGTGCATCAAGTCCTAGGTGGCAATTGTGCTGAGAAAAGGTCTTTTTGTCACTTTTTTTTTTTTTTTTTTACCATGTACCTCCTTCCCAAAGCTGCCCTAATTCCCAAAGTCAAGGGACTGGAGTGCTATGTTCTGCTTTAGGACAGCCCATAAAGCAGAGCAAGAGAAGGGGGTGATTCATTCAGCAGGGCAAGGGGAGCTTCCGAAAGTAGAGGCAGAGAATTTGGAGGAAAGGTAAACCAAAAAGTGAAATAGGATGTTAGACTCCATCAGAGGGATACAAGGAAATTATACTGCACACTATTATTGAGTCCCGGACAAGGGCGGACAAAGCACGGACAAGGAAGCAAGAATCACAGGGTGGAAGGAAAGATTCAAGGCTGCTGATGCAAATGTTTCTTCCTGATGGTTTTGTGCTCCCTGGGACTTTAAGAGAGTCAAGGACCACACCTGTACTTCAGGGAGATAAGAGAGAAAAGCTGAAGGCACAGAGGGTGGGTGTGGGAGAGAAAGGAGACTGTGTTGCAGAACTGATGAAGAAGCTGGATGTGCATGGAGGCAAAACTAAAACAGTTTGGTGGAGTGAGCAATGAGACTCTGAAGCTACCACAGCTGAGAAAGGAGTAGCAGGGCCTTGCAAGCCTTCCAAAGATGCAGACCAGTTTCAGCCAGCAACAAGTCACTGATTCCTCTCTCCTACAAACTGATAAGGACTGAGTGAGGGAGAAGCTGCTCAGTAAAAGGGAGAACTTATGAGGCTACTTCAACTTCCAGCAGGACCTACTGAAGAATAAGGGCTGGAGGGTAGAGGATAATGTAGGACTAAGTATAAGGTAAAAGAACATTAAGCCCTGGATAAAAGGAACAGAATTCCCTGTCCTTAAAGGTGAGGGAAAGAACAGTGGTAATACTGCCTTCATTGCTAGAAAAGGTGCACAATTAAGAGCACAGGATAAAAGGGAAACTTGCACCGTTGTTGAGTGTTGTTGCTTGTCACCTACAGATATATGATTAGGCACAGATATGTAGATCAGGTGTACAGATTAACTTTAGAAGTGTATATTTTGTGTAATAAACCTACCTTGTGTAAATATCAAAGGAAAAGCCTTCAGACTCCTGGTCTGTGTTTTATAGCATAACTTAACCATAACCCCATCACACACAGACTTCAATAAGGAGTTGCAATGCAATAATTAGGACAACTGTTCTCAAACATTTTGGTCAAAGGACCCCTATATGTTCTTAAGAATGACTGAGGACCCCAAAGAGCTTTGGTTTATGTGGGTTATATCAATATTTACTGTATTAGAAATTAAAGCTGAGAAATGTTAATTATTTATTTGACTTGATGGACCCCAGGGTTCACAGGCCACATTTTAAGAACTGCTGAATTAGGGTAAAGTACAGAACATTAGAAACTGTGCTAGAAACCTCCAGCCTTCTTTTATTAGAAGTTCGTTAAGGTGGAGCCTCTTTAAACAGTTTGAACTGATTTTTCCCGCATTTTTTGCAGGCCAGATTAAGCTGTTTGAGATAAATGATTAACAAACCCTTCTCTCATGTGTGGATTGTTTAGGTCTAGTGCAATGTTGTCCAAACTTGGCCACTTTAAGATGAGTGGACTTTAACTCATCTTTAACCATGCTGGCTGGGGAATTCTGGGAGTTAAAGTCCACTCATCTTAAAGCGGCCAAGTTTGGACAACACTGGTCTAGTGCTTCTCCTATTACTATCCCAGCCTCCTCATAATCCTCTCCCATCCTTCGTGGGATATTCGGTCTAGGTTTACACAACACACAAACCCAGGACTGGAGAAATGCAACTGCTCAGGTGCCACACTGAAGCAAGCAAATCACGTTATGGCATAATGCAATGAGCCAGTTCAGCCAGTGTACTGAAACAATGGCTGGGTTTCAACTATACCTGGAACCCCAAACTTGCCAGCCTGATTTTACCCTAACTCGGTCCATTGTGCAAATTTGTGCCTAATAGTTGAGTATTGTTGAATTTTTTTGGCTCACCTGGGATTCAGGCTAGATTCTGGAGGAAGTCTTTTTAAAGCAACAGTGAGCTACTTTAGTTTATTAAATAAATTACAGTTCATCTTTCAGGTGCTGGACCTGCAGTGGGGAGACCCAGGTTGTAGGCTCCCTTCAGCCACAGAAGCTCATTGGCTGACTTTGGGCCAGCCCCTCCCTCTCAGCCCAAGAGCCAATCAGGTGTAGTGGGGAAGATGCTGGACTAGGAGGGGGGAGACCTGGATTCTAGTCCCCCCTCACCCACAGAAGATCCCTGAGCGACTTTGGGCTAGCCACTTTCTCCCAGCCCAACTACCCAACCCTATCAGCTTCAGCTCCTGAATGAATGGTGGGATTTACATTTAATAATAAAGCAGGCTATGGCACAAACCTAGCCAAAACTTTCCAAAAGGGAGTTGGTGCTGAGAAATCAATGTGTTTCACTCAAAGTATGGAACAGGATCTGCCTTCCTCTCTCGCTTTCCTCCGTCTATCTCAGATTACAACTTTTTGGATGGGTACAATGCCCTCTAGTACTGCTTCGCTGCAATATAGAAAGCAGTTTAAGGGTCTTTTTTTTTTTTAATAACTGCAGAACAGTCTCAGCTCTGCAAGCTTCCAGTCACAACAGGAAATGGGGATGAGGAAAGGGCTGACCAATTAGCACGCTCCTCCTGAAGTGATGAAATTGCTGACCGGCTGGAGTGAGGATGGATCAAGGAAAGAAAGAAGAAAATGGAAACTGATCCCAGGCAAAGTGACAGAATGGGTTTCCCTGCGCTGTTTGTGGCGTGGCTGCAGCTGGGATGACCCTCTGCGAAATGCCAGAGAAGCCTACACCCAATACTCCAGCAGCTATTTGAATGGAAAAGGTGCAAGATTCAACCTTGAACATCTGAGTAAAAGGGGAAGAGTTCCCTTCATCTCTGACCATCCCATACACCACTGTTTCTCAACCTTGTCAACTTTAAGATGTGTGGACTTCAACTCCCAGAATTCATAGCTGGCTGGGGAATTTTGGGAGTTGAAGTCCACACATCTTAAAGTTGACAAGGTTGAGAAACACTGGCATACACAGTCTAAGGCACTGCAGGGCCTCCAATTTCCTAACAGCTTAGCAAGCTCTGATCTTTTGCTGCCTGTTTTACAGGCCATATAAATCTGATGAATAAATTCTAGACAGACACTTCCGTGCTCCGAGGGTGGGGTTTTCACCCACTGCCTAGGTGGTCACAAATCTATCTGTCAAAAGTTACAGGTTGTTTGGAGCAGGCAAAGGGGCACCCACAAACAACACCGTGTTTATGGACGTTTGCTTTTGCATTTATCAGGTGCCTTAACCCAATATAAATCCCAGGTAAGGACAGGTTGGCTTGAAAGTGTGTCTACCTTCTTCCAAAAATAAAAAGAGGCAAAGCTCAGCTGGAAGCCTCCCGAGGAAAGCAGTGGGGCAACCCCTCATCAGTTAAAGGTGTGACCTGCCATGCCCACAACAGCTGGCATTCTATGAGAACACCGCAACGTGCTCGCAAAATTCAGAATGTGCCCTGTCACCCAACCGTCTTGCCTACCGCTGACCTACCTGCTGCCTCAAGAGACACACAAGAAAAGGAATCTGTTTTTATAACTTGCACAGGAATACACTTCCAAGTTCAGAGAATTTGTTGGCAGGCTCCCCAGAATATGCAACCTCCCCTTCTGAATCCCCTTCTGCTGAAAGTGAACTCCCCTACCGATCCCCGTTTCAGCAACAGCCTGGAATTTCTCCGGACTCGACCAATCTCACACTCAAGCAGCGATTGCACAACGAATCTTCTGCGAAATAGGAGTTCCCTGCCCCTATTTGAATCCTCGCCCCATGGGACAGAGGGGAAAAATTTGGAAAATCTCTCATAAATTCAATTCTCAGTCATGCAGAGAAGACCTCCCGAGGCCAAGTAATCCATGCCAAGTTTTGCTAATCTATCTTTGCCTCCGTGCCCTGCCCCATGGCTAAACAAAGCAAGATTCACCGGTTCTGCTGTCATCAGTCACTTGGAGCAAGACTAACAGGGGTGATATCTGACTGCTAAAAGACACGAAGCACAGGCCCTACCCTCAGCTCATCTCTGTCCCAGGGGGTTGGCTGCAACTGCTTGTGGCTGAAGAATGTTTCTCTGAGAATGCCAAGACAACCTCTTGCCTTTAGTAAGAATTCATAGCCTTAGACTAAGCTATAGGACACAGTGTTTAAACGAGACATCTCCATCTAAAAACAACAGAATACAATTCCTATTGTTTCCAATCAACATGGCCATGCTAGTAAATCTTGGGACTTGTAATCCAAGTCCAGGGAGAAAGACCATATTCAAAAAGGTGTTTTTGATGTGGGAGATGACTTTGTCCATGAAATGGTATGTGAGCCATTTTTTGCTTTTCATATGCAGCTTACATCGTCTCACAAAACAGCTCTGAGGACACTGCATTCAGTGTGCAGTGAAGCTACAAATGCCCTCAAGTCAAACTTGACTTCTCATGATTCTTTGGACAAAACCCCATTTTCTCAGCAGGAAATGATTTGCCATTGCCACCTTTGGGGATGTTTTCTGACTCCCCAGTCTAGCTTTTAGCCCTGATATTCCCTAGTTGTCTCCCATCCAAGCACTAACCAAGCCCAATCCTGCTTAGCTTCTGGATCCAGACACAGTTGGCCAGGTGCTGACTTGTGTTGGGACATATAAATAGTACAGTAACTAAAAACATGTTCCATGACTGGATTTTGATATAGAAGAAAAGGAAGAAAAAACACAAAACTGGGTTAGGTAACTTGCCCTCTCAAGATGTAGTAACAACTGTTTCTCAGCAAGCAAGCGAGGGAGGGAGGAAGAGAGGAAGGAAAAATGAAGGTCATGTGGTTAGCCTCCACTTTAGTGTGTAGTGTGAACTCAGAATATTGAGTTAATTGAATAACCCAATTCAAACATTCCTAAGTGTACTATGTAAACACAGTAACAGAATGAGTCATTTATCCAAATTTAAATTAATCATGGTTTAGTCAACCCAATTTTTTGGATTCACGCAATGTACTGAAATGTAAAGTAACAGTTTGGGTTCATGCAACACATTAGGCTAAAATATGGAAACCTAGTTGGTGCTTCAGTGTGTCACAGGAACACAGCCACAGAACTGGAAGGGGACCATTAGGCGATTGATTCTAACAACCTATTCAGTGACACTGAAATTAAGGTATTTCAAACTATTTCCAGGTGAGGTATTATTTTTTATGATGCAATTGCACTGTCTCCTTCAAAACATCTTATAGGATGTCCAAAGCAGATCGTTTTCCATTTCTGGCCCTCAGGTGTTCTCCCTGGGCTTCTTCCACTTTGTCCTTCCCATCAAAAAACCTATTAAGGAGGGAAAGGCTGAACAGCTAGACAAAGCCTTTGAATTAGTGCTAGATTAGTAGATTATGGGCTGTCTTTTTTTTTTGGTTAAGTCTCCTTTGAGTCAAGTCCAGCTCCTGGTGATTTCATGTTGTTTTCTTGATACCCATCTTCTTCTAAGATGTGGGTTTTTTCCTGCCTTCCTAGTCTAGCCTACTGGTTGGTCATTTTCTGGTGGCCTCCCATCCAAGCACCAACGAGGCCTGATCCTATTTTATTTTTATTTTATTTATCAAATTTGTCACCGCCCATCTCATTGAAACGACTCTGGGTGGTTTACAGCAGAGATAAAATTCATTAAAACACAATATAAAACAGTCCTAATAATAAGTAACTTCCAAGAAAGACGGAGAGTTGGCGAATAATTCAAGGGAGCATCGTCAGGGCGCTAACCACCCCCAAGGACAGTTAGAGCCCATATCACCCCATGCACACTGGCAGAGCCAGGTCTTTAATCCTTTTCAGAAAGCCGAGAGGGTAGGGGCCCACCGCACCTCTGGGAGGAGAATATTTCAAAGGGCGGGGGCAATGGCAGAATAGCCGTATTTAGCTTCTGAGCATAGACGAGGTCAATATTTTTATAAAGCACCAAACAACACAGTTGGTGCAAAATTAAAAAGAAAAAAGACATTAGATATCTTCTGGATCCATTCAAGAGGCAAGTGGTCTGGCTGCTGCTGGAAACACAGCATGGTACATGACACCTGGTTCTAATCCACCAAGGCCTGATTTATACTCTTAACATAGATTTGGGGACTGACCCATAATACACGCTGGTCTGTTACCCTGGGAACTTCCAGATGGAGAGGCAAAACTGGAGCAACATCTGTTTCTCTCATTTGTTAACGAATAAAACTGGGCTACCCATGCCAAAGCGTACCATTGGAACTGAGGAACAGGTCAGCATCCAGGGCACACCTTTCCACAGCCCTAAGCTCCAGTGCCCTGACGTTACCCTTAAAACAAACCAACTGCCCCACCCAAGGTTCCTATACAAGACAGGTGAGATATCAGAGGGTTGATAGACTCTCCAAAGTCACACCCTTGGCCCTAGGCGGCCTCAACATGACATCAGGAAGTGACTCAGAATAGTTACTCCTTCTGGGTATTCCCTAGAGATTTTCAATAGAATTCAACAATGCTTTTTTTTTTTCTGAAAAGGAGAAAGGGCAAACAGAAACAAAGGATCCTAAGCTAGGGAGAACACAGACAGACAAACAAATAGTACAGAGCAGAGAAGTGACCAAAACCTCCTTTCCCCATCCATGTTCCACCACACTAGCAATGCAATACAATCCTCTTGGAGACCTGGAAACATGCTCTACCCCTTTGTTGGTCCCCAATAAGCAACGGAAAAGGGGAATTCATTAATATAAAGATTTCTGAAGCATTCCAAACAGAAGACCTCACAGGTTAGGCACACTGTTAGATACATGTTCTGTCATATAAACATGGAAATCTTACTTATTGCCCAGCTTAAGTGCACTCATTGCTCAGCACAAACTGAAACATGGCCACATTTGGCCACCTATAGAAACTAATCAAGTAAAACATCCACCTGCAAGAGAATATCAATAATAATGAATTAGAAGGTGCTGGAAAAGGAAAGAAGGAGAACCTTTTCATTTCTACCTATCAGGCTCACAAAACGAAGCCAAGGAAGAATGCAATAGAGACTTTTTCAATGCCTCTTGAAACAATGCTTTCATTTGAAAAAAGATGTGGCCATGATTGTCTCCAATCAGGAATGGTCTCCTACTTAATCAGTAATCAGGTAGGAAAGCAGAGGCTCCATACCTTAGAAAGAGAGACGACAGTTTCCATCCCATATGTTAACGATTGATGACCTTTTAACTGTCACTGCACTACAATTGCCAGCATACTCTGCCATTAGTCACACCAACTGGGTCTACTGGAAGCTGTAATTCAGCAACATCTGGAGGCCACCAGTTCTGCAGCAAAAGGCTTGAGGAGCAAAGCCATCTGTTCTTTTTAGTTCCCCAAAAAAACCTGACAGAACTAAACTTGGAAAAGCAGGAAGAATAATTTCTCCACACCTAGAAACAGGCCCACATAATCCATCCCAGGAAAACCCTTTTCTGGGAATTAATAGAGGAGAGGAATAAGCCTCAAGGGTGAAACACATGCAAGAGAGAAACGAAGAAAGATAAAGATCCATTCTCTATTACTTCACTCACTTCCTTATCCCTTCAATCAAGTGGATCAAAGATCTCTGTTCAGGAATGGGGAAATGCTTTCTCCCCTCCTAGCACAAAAAATTTTGTCCCAACAAACATTCCCTGAGGTGGGAGTGAATGACACAGAAAGATTATCTCCTTCCCAGGAGAGCTGAGGAAGAAGGGGACTTTATCACCATCAGCCCTCCAGGTACATAGAGGATGCAAAAAAGCCTGAATAGTAAATGAAACTGACCATAAAGAATCATATTATCCTCAAGGAAGATCAGGGAGATCCCACAGAAAGCTATGGTATTGCAAATTCTAGAGAGGGCAACTGAACTCTAATATAGCCTCAAGAAGGTCAGTCAAAATAAATTGACACCATAAAGGGGCAGAACAGCCCAATCAGGCAGCCTCTGGATACAGTGGGACCACAACTCCCTGAATGTCCCAGCAACCAAGGTCAGGGGGATCCTGGGAACTCAGTCCAACAAACTGAGATTGTGACAGGCTAGGAAAAGCTGAGGAGGACAGAAGGTTCTGCTTCTCTAAATCCTTCCCTTAAACCTACCTGAAAGGGGAGAAAGAATAAAGAAGCATATGTACCCTCAAGGTCCCAGAAGTTGGCAGCAGGAAGGGGGAAAAGTAGGACTGGTAATGAGGGAGAGAGAGAAAGGGTTATTCCTGCCTCAGCAAACTAGAATCCGGTGGGGCTGGATTCTACATGGTGCATGGTGAGAGGCTCAAGAGTGAGGAAAAAAGAGGTCTTTCTTCAGACAGAATGTCTTAAACCACAGAATTTGCTATTGCACAACAAATTTAGTGATGGACACAGATGGGGGCAGGCTACTGGTGGCTCCTAATCATTTTGGCTTTCCATTAACTCCAACATCCCAGCCAACATACTCTACATTCCAGTTGCTAAGAGCTGGGACAGGAAGGTGGCCTTGCCAGAGGATCTGGGAACAGAACCGAAGACTCAATCAGCCTGATCCAGCGCTCTGCTCTTCTTACACTCTCATTAAAGCTTTGAAGCAGTGTAGCTTTTGCCACCCGTCCGTCAGGAGGGGACAGCAGGAAGGAAGCAAAGCAGCAGGGGGAAGGGGGAGTCTGCTTCCCCCTACCTGATGCTTGCAGGAGGAAAGAGGGAGAGAGGGAGAGCCAACCCCAGGCAAAGAGGGGCAGAAGCCCCCAATCTCACTAAGGGTATCTAAGGGCTCCCCTTCTATTCCCAGCCCAGCCCCAAAGAACCGGAGAGTTCTCACGGGAAGTGGAAGCGAAAGTGGGGGGAGGACGGGGGGGCAGTGAACAAAACTCTCCCATCCACTGGAAAAATAGGCTCGCCTCCCCCCTAAACATGACTCAATCTTCTTCTCCCACCAGCCGGTGGGGGATGAACCACAACTCACATGCTGGGTGGGGATGATGGGAACGGCAGTACAGTAAAAGCGCTGAGCAGGGGAGGGAAGGCGCGCTACAGGCTGGACCAAAGGGGACCGACTCCGGTTCGCTCCAAACTGCCTGGGGGCAACCGAACCTCGCTTTCCTCAGCTGGGAGTTTGCCGAGCACCCTGGGCGAGACCGGAGCCGCCCGGTGGCCCCCAACGGGGGGGGTCCCGGGATCCCGCCGGCAGGGCCCTCGCGGGGAGCAGCCAAGAGAAAGGATCGAGCGGGGAGCCACAGGAGATTTGGGGGCGCATTTCCCCTCAGCGGCCCAAAAGGGGGGCCTCCCACCTTCCCCGAAACTCAGAAGGGGAGGCTCAACTAGAGGGGGGTCTCCTAGGGGGAGGAGCTTCGCCTGAGGCAAGAGACCCCCTCTCGCCCTGAAGGGGGTCGGGGGGCTCCACTGGGAGGGGGCTCGTGAGGTCACTGAAAGGGAGGGGCTTCGCCAGAGGGAGGGGACCCTCTCACCTGGTCTTCGCGCTCCCCCCCAGCATACGAACAGGAATCCTCCGGGGGGAGAACAACGGGCCGCGAGGCGGCGGCGGCAGCGGACTCAAGGCTGCCGGCTTCGGGCTCGGCGGCGGCGGCTCCGGCCTTGGCCAACTTCCGGGTTTGCAGCCGCCATCTTGGAGGCGAACGCGACTTCCGGCCCAGGGAGAGGAAAAAGGGAAAGCCCGAAAATTATGACGAAACTTCCGGTTCCCCCCGAATCGCTGGGATGCTGATGCGGAGACATAGCTTCGGGTTCTCAATGGAAAACTGGGAAGCGCGCCCGCCCAAGGTGTAAATCCAGCTGACACCCGCGTAACCCAGACTTCCGGTATCCCATCGACAGAAGAATGGGGCCCCCTCAACCCTTCAATGGAGGAAACCCTTTTCCCCACCGGAGCATGCCAAGGCTATTCAATGCCCGGAGCGGTACAGAGGTCTAGAGAGAAAAGACGGGGCATAGACTCCAGAGAGAGGGAGATAGAGCGGATTTCTTCCGTATCGCGTCGTCGAATAGAAACCGTTCGTCGATGCGCAAATTTTGCCCATTCTTTTTAATCTCCCTGCTTCTGACGTCATTAAAAAGGTGGAAATCAGGCGTCAGGCTGAAGAGGGCGTGGCTAGAGAGGAGAGGGCGGGGCATTGCCAGAAAGTTGGGAGAGGGAAGTGGACGTCCTGTAACTCGTACAGGATTAATATTATGAAGAAAGACAGCAAACCTCACTAGGATTTTTATAGCCCCATAAAGTATTTAGGGCACAACTTTTATGGAGTGGGAGTGAAACCTATGGAAATTTGGGGCTCTTCATCAGGGCTACAGACTTCTGATTAATGAAACATGGTTTACATAACATTGATGGATTAATCAATACCATCAAGTCAGGTGTCAGCTCTTAGCAACCACACAGATCAGTGTTTCTCAAACTTGGCAACTTTAAGACATGTGGACTTCAACTCCCAGAATTCTCCACCCATCTTAAAGTTGCCAGGTTTGAGAAACACTGACACAGATCTTCCCTGGGACAATCTTGATCCTTCAGGTCTTCCAAGGGTGCCCCCATCGCCACTACAACTGAGTCCATCCCCCTGGCTGCTGGTCGTCCTCTTCTTTCGTTTTTCCCAACATAAGGGACTTCTCAAGGGAGCTGGGTCTCTGCATCGATTGACTGATTATGTGCCATCAAGTTGCTGCTGATATTTAATGACTACATAGATAGATTTCTCCATGAAGATCTGTCCCCAACCTGAGTTTTCATATCTTCCGATGGTGCATCTATCACCGCTATAACTGAGTCCATCCCTGTTGCTGCTGGTCCTCTTCTCTTTCCTTCCACCTTTCCCAGCATTATGGCCTTCTGGGTCTTCGCATAATGTGTCCGAAGTAGGATAATTTGAGCCTGGTCATTGGTGCCCCTGGAAGTGAGAACTCTAGAATTGGTCTTTGTTTTCTTGGCTGTCCATGGGATTCCCAGGAATCTTCTCCAACACCAATGTTCAAAAGCATCAATACTCTTCCTATCCTGATTCTTCAAAGTCCAACTTTCACTTCCATTGAATGTCACAGGGAAAACCATTGCCTGCATGATTCTGACCTTTGTAGATATAGACACATCCCACCTTCTGAATATCTATTCCAAGGCCTTCATGGCTGCTCTACCAAGTGCTAGTCTGCAGCGTATTTCTTGACTGCTGGTTCTTTTACTATTGATGGTTGATCCTCCACCACTTTGATATCTCCATTGTCACTTCTAAGGCTGGTTGTTGTACATGTTGCTATTAGTTTGGTCTTCTTTATATTTAATTTTAGCCTCATTTTTAACTGTTCTCCTTGACTTTCGTTGCTAGAGCTTGTGGATCCTTTGCATTTTCAGCTTTCATGAGTGGTGTCATCAGCATAGTGCAGGTTATTGGTATTTCTTCAGTTTTAAAACCACCCTCATCTTCTTCCAATCCAACCTCCCTTGGTATGTATTCAGCATATAAATAATGAGAGAGCATATAGCCAATAATATATCTAATATTTTGTATTGGATACATTTTATATTGCATTTTTTTGGTGTTGTTTTGGCTGCAGCAGCATAGAAATATGTTTAATACATAAATACTGTAAACTAACCACATGATCTATATTGGTTTATGGGTTCAGTGTCTCCTGCATACACAGTAAGTCAACCTCCTTTAATGGGGCAGGTGTGTCTCCAGATGTGTTAGGCCTCCAATTTTTAGAATGTGAGGAGCAGAAGTCCAAGACATCTGGAGGGCACCAGATTGGCTATGCCACAATGCAGTAGTGGCTTGCATTCCTTTGTATAAATGAGCATTCCTTTATGTAAGCTTAAAAAGGGCACCTTAAAATAATCAGAATAATAACCTTTTTTGGCAACATTTCTCAAGCACACAGAATGGTTCCTGTTGTAATGACTGTATGATCTAAGATTTTTCGAGCCTTGAGTTGAAAACTGATGAGTGGGACTAAGACTGAGAGCCTGGGTTTGTTCCACACACTGACAACCAAATTTTAACCTTGGGTCTTGCGTGAATCCACCGTCTTGAGTTCATTTATGGTTCAGTGTGCTGTGCATGCCCAAAAAGGGGACTAAGTAAACCATATTCAGCTAATCATGGGTAAGTATATTGCTTGAACATAGCCATGAGTGATCTGCAGAGGCAAAATTATTGCCCTTCAGTTTCCCACTACCCAGTCAAACACATGAGGGCTGGAAAAATTCAAGATCAAATTTCTGTTTAGTCCTGAGGATCACTATCTGATGTTGTTATCCCTGGACCTGATGCCAGATATCTCAATAATCTACGTTAATTGGGTTAGAAACAGCCATCTTGGCCAGAATTCTAGTCATGTTTGCCATGGCTGGCCACTAAATATTCAGTCTTAAAAAACATCAAGCTAAAATTCATGGTTTATTTCACCCCTCCCCCACAGGCAGGTAACAAAAGGGGAGACAGTATAGCTTTGCTTCCCTCATCTTGATGTCCCTATTTCAACCAGACTGCTGAATATTATGGGGAAGGGGAAGAAAAGGAGAAAAGAGATGGTAGAATGCAGTGTTTTTCAAACTGCAAGTTTAAGATGCATGGACTTCAACTCGCAGAATTGTCCGGCCAGCATACTGGATAGGCAATTCTGGGAGTTGAAGTCCACACTTCTTAAAGTCGCCAAGTTTGAAAAACACTGGTGTAACGGAAGCAATGCTATTTTGCAGCCACTCTAGCCTCCTCTCTCTGTCTCTGGAGGCCAGAAGGGACAGTGAACAATAAAAATTCTTCTTCTAGATCCAGACAACAGAGGGAACCAAACTAAAACTTCCCCAACTATAAATATTTAGCACACAGTATGGTTAAGGTGCTCCATCTTAGCAGTACGTTGACCCAAGGACTGGATTCAAACAACATCCAAGATGTTTAAATAGCTTAGCTTGGCATGTTGTGTGAATGCATCTTTCAGCCTAGCCTACCTCACAAAGTTATTATTTATTTATTTGTCAAATATTAGGAGGATAGTGAGGGGATAGAGGTAATAATCCCAAATGTTCACAAAATCCCATCTGAGTTCCAATTGGGTTGGTGGGGAAGAACTTTTAAACGTTTGAGATTTTCTCCCCTTCTCATAATAACAATACTGTGTCAGTAATGGTGAGTGCTTGAACTTCAGGATGAACATTCTGCAGGTTTGTCATCTTACTTCCCTCCCAAAATGGCACTTTGGGGAAATCAAGGAGTTTCCAACAGGATCTGTAAAAAGAACTGCAAGATATTGCTCCCTAATAATACTGCAATATTAAATCATCTGGCAGTACCCAGCAATCTTCTAGAATTCATGCTGTTTCTTTCTCGGGAGATAGCTGTAGGATTGCACCATTAGCCAGAGGTTGCACTCAGAAAACATACTGTATCCTAGGATGGTTAGCTTTGGGGCTTCATGTTTTGTGCAAACCCAGCCATTGTGGTTTGTTCAGTATACCATGGTTAAGGAAACCTGTCAATGCTCTGAGCATATGCAGAATTGTTTCACCCTTGTAGTTCTGGGACCAATGCTACAATCCAAACACACTGCCTCTCCCTGAACTTCTTTTTGAGTAATAAAGATAAATGGGATTAATTGATGGCCACGCAGAAAGCAGTAAGGCTTACAGGTAGTCCTCACTTAATGACCACAATTGGGACCAAAATTTAGGTCACTAAGTGATGTGGTCCTTAAGCGAATCATCACACGACCAGAGCTGATTTTGCAACCTTTTTTGCAGCAGTCATTAAGTGAATCACTGTGTTTGTTAAATGAATCACATGGTTGTTAAGCGAATCATGTAGTTGTTAAGCGAATCACACAGTTCGCCATTAATTTTGTTTGCTGGAAACCCGCTGGGAAGGTTGCAAATGGCGATCACGTGACTGCAGGGGCACTGTGACGGTCATAACTTCAGCCACCGGTTGCAAGTCACTTTTAGCACCATTGCAACTTTGAACCATTGCTAAACAAATGGTCATTAAATGAGGACTACCTGTATTGAAAACCACTGGACTGATGTTTTAGCAGACCCATATAGGACTGCACTGTTAACCATTGCACTAGCTTTTTTAGAAAGGCTTCTTTAAAAAAATATTTCTAACCTAGCTTTTTCAACAGAGGACAATGATGGGAAAAGGGTTAACCATAGTGAGCTCACTGTCACTTCCAGAAGATGGGTTTTTAATGCTGTTCTCTCATGGTCTTCTGCTCTCGGCCACCTATATATTGATCCTAACAAGGGGATTGACAGTCACATCAGAAGAACCTGCAGATCAGATCAAAACTCCATCACGTCCACCACGGTGCTGTTCTTCACCTTAACCAGTCAAATGCTTTCAGAAGCCAGGGGAGAAAGACAGGAGAAAATCACTGTTTCCTTCTCCTTGCTCTTTAGTCTCTATCTCTTGCAGCTAGACTGTCTCTAAATGTGGAGGCTCCATTAACTCTCATAGAGGTAGAAAGTGCATAAGGAAGCCTTTAACTCTGCTACTGTCGTGCCCCAGGAACTGGGTGTTCAAAGATAGATGGAGTTTGGTAATTGGCATAACAATAAGTAGTCTTCGGAAAGCAGCATTATATAAGGTGCAGAAAAAGTTAGGGGGACAGGGTTCCCTGTAGCATCACGAGTCACATTTTTTTCCATCAAGAATTGCACGACCATGGATTACTTGATCTCTGCGTGATTACGCTACCAAATCTAGGAACTGGGGATAAAGAAACCACAGGGGTTTGAAGCAATTGCAGAACACTCTAACCCAGGGTTCCTCAACCTTGGCGACTTGAAGATGTGTGAACTTCCCCAGCCAGCATTCTGGGAGTTGAAGCCCACACATCTTCAGGTCGCCAAGGTCGAGGAACCCTGCTCTGACCGATTCATCCCCCACTGATTGTCTCGTTCTGTAACTTCATGGCCAGTTTCTCTCAGTCACCAACACAAGAGCTAGATTCATGCCTTGTGCTAACCCTGCTGTTGGGTACATCACAATTGTTGACTTGACTCATAACCCTAAGCCACAAACCATAATCGCAGGGTTTGCTTGTCGTATTCAGCTGCAGACAAGTGACCCACTTCAGGTTTAACACAGAGCGGAACCCCAGGAATGCTGTAAAGAGAGGTTTCAAGCAGGCCTACTTTCTTGGTGTGATCTGTCACATGGGATTGTTAGGAAAACAAAACCATTCCTTTTTGTATCCTTTGTCTATCCAGTTCCAAATTTGGACTGAAAATAAACCTAAGGCAGGTTAAAAACAGAGTCCTGGAAGCTACCTCTCAGTTGCATTCACACAGCACGCTAAACCCAATTGTTGTGCTCATACAACATGCTATGCCCAGCGCAATAAACTGAGTCATGGCTTAACATGACAGCTTGGCTTGCCTTCCCACAATGTTTTAACCTAGCCTCCCATGGGAGTCATTCACAGACATTCACTGGACCGTAGTTGAACTGGAGCCATGCAAACCATCTGGTCCTCATTTTGCCTCTGTATCTCTAAATTAGCATCTATTTGTATACATCACCACATGCAAAATCAGGAGCCTTTTAAAAGCCTTTCTAATTTCAGGCCCAGGTTGTGTTTCCTCTCTTTTGGGAGCTTTTCTTTGGTGGGCTTCTTCACCCTAGCAGATTAAATGGGACTCTTTCCACAATGCAAGTCTGCATGTTTAATTAAGAGCTCAAAGGCTGCATTTTAGCTGGTTGAAAAGAGTTGGTAGTGTTCGTGTTGGAAGAGAACCTTTCGAGTGAGAAGCCGCTGAATTCAAAGCACTATACTGTATGTGTGTGCATTAACAGGATCCCCGTTAAAACTCAGCTTAAGCTGTTGTGTGCAAATGCAGCCCTTTAACCTGGTTAAATGGGTTATGCAAACACTGCCTAGGAGCCTGCAATATATTTATTTATTGGTCAGCATCAAGGGAGGCTGGGAGAGAAATAAAGACAAGGACAGCAAATTGTGAATCCCTAACCAGCCAAGCTGTGGTTGCTCATCTGTTGACCTTGTCAGCTCCTTTCCAGTAACTGTCCCAGGAACCAGCATTGCTGGCTTGGTTTCGAAACTACCAGCATCTAACGCACTTCCCGGTGGGTGGAAAGAATGGCCAGGGGTACATGAATAAAACAGAAGCATCATTTGACAGCAGCTAGATTGAGAAACTGGAAACCGAGGGCATCAATTGCAAGAAAGCTTCAGGTTCACTCAATGCCAGCTTAGAAAAGAGAATTCTCTTTCCTTCACAGAGAGCAAAAGGGGCATTTACTGCAAACCAGGATTCACTCCGACAAACCAGGAGCTGCCGCCTCTTGTAGTGCAGTGGGGAAGAGGCTGGACTAGGAGTGGGGAGACCCAGGTTCAAGTCCTTCCTAAGCCACAGAAGCTCTCTGGGGGTTTGGGCCAGCCCTTTACAGGCTGGTTGAGGGGGAAAGGGGAGGAAGCTGGGATGGGAATCTAACCAATAAATAAATATATTGCAGGCTCCTAGGCAGTGTTTGCATAACCCATTTAACCAGGTTAAAGGGCTGCATTTGCACACAACAGCTTAAGCTGAGTTTTAACGGGGATCCTGTTAATGCACACACATACAGTATAGTGCTTTGAATTCAGCGGCTTCTCACTCGAAAGGTTCTCTTCCAACACGAACACTACCAACTCTTTTCAACCAGCTAAAATGCAGCCTTTGAGCTCTTAATTAAACATGCAGACTTGCATTGTGGAAAGAGTCCCATTTAATCTGCTAGGGTGAAGAAGCCCACCAAAGAAAAGACAAATAAACCTTTAGCCCAGTGTTTCTCAACCTTGGCAAGTTTAAGATGGGTGGACTTCAACTCCCAGAATTCCTTGCTGGCTGGGGAATTCTGGGAGTTGAAGTCCGCCCATCTTAAACTTGCCAAGGTTGAGAAACACTGCTTTAGTCTCTTTCTGATGACTGTCCTCCTTCTCGTGGCTTCCTTGTGCCAAATTACAGAAATACAGGTAGTTCCCAGGTTAAGAATACCCAGTTTAAGGACGACCCATAGTTACGAACGGAGCCTATTGTCGCAAACGTCAAGTTAAATACACAATGATTCGAATTAAATACACAATGATTTGAGTTCTGCCTGGCGAGATATGGTTCATGGGGTCACGAAGAGTTGGACACGACTTAACGACTGAACAACAACACAATACTACTTATGCAGCATTATACAATAATGCTGTTCCAGCTTACATACACGTGCAATTCGACTTAAGGACAGACCTTGGGAACGGAACTGGTTCTTAAACTGGGGGCGACCCGTATTTGCCAGTCTTACTGTCTTCACCTTTCTGTGCCTGGGCAAAGAGAATCCATCAGCTGGATTCCAGCATTCCAGCACTTTGCATCACCTCTCCTGTCCTTGAAAAAACTCCCTTGTACTGCTCATGGTTGCATTACTGGAATAAAGCAAGCTCTGGCTGCAAATTAGTGGGTTTGCACCACATACCATAAATTACTATACCATATTCCAGTGCTAGGTAACCACACAGCCTGGGTTCTGTTCTGAGTCTCCACCTTGGTCAGTATCTCAGCTACTTTAGCAGATGTTAGGCAACCAAAACTTTCTGCTTTTTAATATTTTCTTTACAAAGTATTTAAAAAAAAACAGAACCAAGCATCAGAGCGATCATGGATTTTATGTGCTGTATTTGGAAATACAGCAGCATCAATCAATGAATGAATGTTACTTTGGCCCCATGAGCGAGGTAATGGTGAAAACAAAAGAGAAACTGAGGCAAGATGGCTAAAACAGCCACATCTTGTAGCCACTCCCATCTCTGTGTCTGGAGAACAGAAAGGAAGGTTAGTTTCAAATAACCCCTTCAGTTCACTTATAACAAATCTTGAGGCAGATTTGTTCTCAAGGCGTTTTGCCTTAGCCACAGTTCGAACCAAGCTCTGAGATCATGTTAAGTCTAAAAATAAGCTTAGCGGCCGAAAGCTGAGTTTCCAGGCAAAAAAATTAAGAATCCATGTGTTTCTAAGCTGAGGACAGACTCAGTCCCAGAACAGACCTCACAATCTTTTAACGCACAACTTCATTCTTCCTCCCTCCTTTTCAGCATCTGATTCTAGGAAACACCAGCAAGGGGGGGGGGGGGGACTTTTTATGAGCTATTATGAAACCACAGGGAACTGGAAACTCTTGCCCCAAATCTCCCTGTGCATCCAGACCCACTCCCTACCTGCTCTGATTTGAGGTGCCTCTTAAGCATCCCGGATTTAATTTGTGGGCTTACCTGAGGACATAAATTCTTCGGCTGATCTTGCTGCTGTTTTCTGTTCTCCAGAAAAAGGCTGGCAAGTCGTTCTTCCTTCTCTTTAAGGATCATGTCATCACCCAACAAGTTTCACTTTCTTCTTTGCCTCTCTTAACCTGCCAACGCTCCTATGTTTAAAAAAAAAAAAGTCCTTCTTTCAAAATGCCCGCTTAAGACTAATTTCTAAGCATAATTTCCAGTGCCCAATACTTATCAATCCAAAGCAGACCCACCTATGCACAAGAAGACAGATGGGTGTAGGGAGGGCTCTAAGCTTTGCAATAGGGCAAAACCAACAGACTGAAAAAAAATAGGGCTCAGAAACAGCTCAGTCAAGATTCAGGGTTTGTTTATTTATTTAATTTCACTTACAGGCCACCCAGCTTCCATACAACTCTGGGCAGCTTCCAGCTAGGAACGAATATATATATAAAGACATGCAAAAGATACAGCTGGCCAGAAGAGCAAAGTAATCAAAACAAGATATGAACAAACCCATATAAAGGAAGCAAAAGAACAAAAGGGGGGTGCGGGGTTCACAATCACTTGTCCCCAAGGCCTGGGAGAACAACCAAGTCTTCTGTGGTTTCTTGAATGACCTAAGAGTCATTTGTCTCTACCCATCCTACATGCTCAAAATCCTACAAGCTAGGCTTCAGCAGTGCGTGAACCGAGAACTACCGGATGTACACGCTGGGTTTCGAAGAGGCAGAGGAACGAGAGATCAAATTGCCAACATTCGCTGGATCATGGAGAAAGCATGAGAGTTCCAGAAAAACATCTACTTCTGCTTCATTGACTATGCAAAAGCCTTCGATTGTGTGGATCACAACAAACTGTGGCAAATTCTTAAAGAGATGGGGGTACCAGACCACCTTACCTGTCTCCTGAGAAATCTGTATGCGGGCCAAGAGTTAGAACCGGTCACAGAACAACCTATTGGTTCAAAATAGGGAAAGGAGTACGACAAGGCTGTATACTGTCACCCTGCTTATTTAACCTATATGCAGAGTACATGATGAGAAATGCCAGGCTGGAAGAATCACAAGCCGGAATTAAGATTGCAGGGAGAAACATCAACAACCTCAGATATGCAGATGATACCACCCTAATGGCAGAAAGTGAAGAAGAACTAAAGAGCCTCTTGATGAGGGTGAAAGAGGAGAGTGCGAAAGCTGGCTTGAAACTCAACATTAAAAAAACTAAGATCATGGCATCTGGACCCATCAATTCCTGGCAAATAGAAGGGGTAGAAATGGAAGCAGTAACAGGCTTCATTTATTTGGGCTCCAAGATCACTGCAGACGGAGACTGCAGCCATGAAATTAAAAGACGCTTGCTCCTTGGGAGGAAAGCTATGGCAAACCTAGACAGCATTTTAAAAAGCAGAGACATCACCTTGCCAACAAAGATCCGCATAATCAAAGCTATGGTTTTCCCAGTAGTAATGTATGGCTGTGAGAGCTGGACCATAAAGAAGGCTGAGCACCGAAGAATTGATGCCTTTGAACTGTGGTGCTGGAGAAGACTCTTAAGAGTCCCCTGGACTGCTAGGAGGTCAAACCAGTCAACCTTAAAGGAAATCGACCCTGACTGCTCATTGGAAGGATTGATAATGAAGCTCAAGCTCAGATACTTTGGTCACCTAATACGAAGAGAGGACTCTTTGGAAAAGACCCTGATGCTGGGAAAGATTGAAGGCAAAAGGAGAAGGGGACGGCAGAGGATGAGATGGTTAGATAGCATCACAGAAGCAATGAGCATGAAACTGAGCAAACTCAGGGAGGCAGTGAAGGACAGGAAGGCCTGGCGTGATATGGTTCGTGGGGTCACGAAGAGTCGGACACGACTTAACGACTGAACAACAACAACAACAACCCGTCCTACCTGATCTGCCAGAAGGGGCATGCTTCATGTACCACTGGCTAAGGAGTGTCAGCTGGTGGAGTCCAGAAGGAGAGCCTTTTCAGCCATGGCACCCAATCTTTGGAACATCATCCCCCCTGAGGTTAGGTTGGCCCTCATCCCTGTTGGCCTTTCATAAAGCCTTCAGAACTTGGTTTTGTGCCTGAGCCTGGGGCCCTGGGCGTGGAATAGAGCCCGTCTCCTGGCTATGTGAGTGATTGGCTAGATAGTGCCAAGCTGCTATGTTTTATTTTTATTTTTTTATATTGTGTGTGTGTATTTGTAGCCTACCTAGAGTCACGTAAAAGAAGGAAGGAAGGAAGGAAGGAAGGAAGGAAGGAAGGAAGGAAGGAAGGAAGGAAGGAAGGAAGGGATGGTGGGTGGGTGGGTGGGTGGGTGAGTGAGTGAGTGAGTGAGTGAGTGGGTGGGTCAGCCTTCCCAGGTAGACCAGACAGGAAACATGACCAGATGAGCTAATTCCACTTTATTGTAAAGCTACATTAACAGAATCTTGCAAGTCTGAAAGTACAAATCTCCTGTTTCCTTTACAGCCTGAGAAGTTAGGGAGAGTCCCTTCTGAGCCTCTTTCTCCACCCATTATGCAGTTGCGGGCTATGCCCTCTCTTATCTGACTGTTCCCTAGGCAGCGTCTCTTCACCCTGTTTCTCAAGGTCTTTATCACATACCATTACAGAAAGGAAGGAAGGAAGCAAGGAAGGAAGCAAGGAAGCAAGCCACACCAGTCTCTGGGGGGGTGGGGGGATCATTCCAGAGAGCCGGAATTGCAACAGAATAGGCACACTGCCTAGGTCTTGCGAGATGACATTGCCTAATTGACGGGACCTGGAGCACGTCCACCCTGCTAGACTGTCTCTTATAGGCAGAGGCGACTGGAGAATGTTGATTATTATGGGAGAAATTAAAAAGCAAAAGGGGGGATGATGGAATAGAGTGCTCAAAGTGAACATGATGGCTGACCCATTGGAAGAGTGAATTGGGGTCATCCACATTCTGGGTGACATGTCAGTATTAGACACGTATGCAGCCTTTCCAAAGCATTCCATATATGCTAGTAAGGTAATCCATTCTATTACGAGAGGCTGACAAACAGCAGTTTGCTTTGATAGAAAATTGAAGTCTCTAAGGTGAGCGCCACTGGTGACTATGTACTTATGACGTGAACAAGAAAAGAATAATACATCCGTGATAAGGCAGTGAGAAACTGCACACTTTACAGCAATGAAAATGCTGTAAACTAAACATAAGAGGAGGGGGGAAAAGAGAAAATAAGATCCATGCGATATCAGTCCTTCAGTCCTTAAACTTGTTATTAAATCTAGATCGTGTGAAAGCACCCTGCTCCATCTTTTCACGTTTAGAATATAAAGTCAGTTCGAAAACGATAGCAGATTTCTTGAATCCGCTCCTTAACAGGGCGCTTTCTAGTTTTCGGTGGAGCCTACAGTCCTAGGGCTTCGTGGTGGTCTCCCATCCAAGGTCATTCAGGAACTGCCACTTAGCAAATTCAAGGCCAAGGCAAGAACCTAGTTTATAGTTTCATCTCTAAGGGAAGAACAGTTTACCCTGGTACTATGATGTCTGCCCCACTCACATGGCATACAGCATGTTCTGAAAGTATGTACCCCCTGGAATTTTTTCTCTTGCTATGCTCTGGTCCTCCCCATCCCTAAGCTGTTTCTATCATAGTTTTTTTCAGCAATTACAAGTGTTCCTACACTGCCAGGTTCCCAAAAATTGTGACATCATTCGATACTGGTACAGAGATTTTAAGTTGTGGAGCCAGTTTTCCAATATTTTTTGCCTTCCTCTCCCTTTAACCTCAGGCAGAAGGTAAAAGGATACGCAGGCCAGAAATTTACTATGTGATTAACTGTACAGTCTGTACTAAACCAGCATTCCTGTCTTGCTGCTGAGATAAGCATACAATTACCAGACCTTTTTTTTTTTTTAAACACAACCTGAAAGAGCATCACCAATGGATACTAAAAAGGGACGCACTGAACTTTATATGAGAGCAGAAACTGTTTAGGCTTTATTAAATTCACATCCCACCTTTTTATCAAAAAGAGTGCCGGGCAACTAATGATCATAAACATATGCAATCATCTAAAAACATGACAACAAAAGAGAGGGAAATAGTCAGAAGTGCCTGCAGCAGGTCAAAAAAGTCAAGATGGCATGCACGGCACTCCTTAAAAAGGGGCGGGGCTTGGCTGTGGCCACCATTTTGACTCGTTTGACGCCCCGCCCCGCAGGCCCCTTTGAACACAGATTAAAAAACTCAGATTCCAACCTGTGGCAGGATCATTCTGCTGGGAATTCTTTGTTATTATGGGAATCGGCAAGCTTGATAAATGAATGAATGAATGAATGAATGAAATAAAATAACCATGCGGCCTCCAAAACAGGAGCATTGTTAGGGCTGGATCATACCAAGAAGTTCATCGTTCCCATCTGGCACACAGGATGAGAACAAGGGAGCATTCAGGGACAGCACAGAGTCAAGGAGCACTCCCCAACTATGGACAGATCCTTCTGGAGGAAATTCGCCCATCTACAGCAAGCCCAGTCAATGAGATTCCCTACCACCGTCACTTAGCAAACAGGTGAGGTGGCTTGGATTCATCTTCAGCTTCTCCTTCCCCAAATCAGGCCTAGGCCAACACTAACCAGGAACCAGGTACATCTGGAGAAAGGGGAAGCAGAAGTTGGAATCCTCCCCAGTAGAAACAGATAGGTAAGGTTACCCCACCTTGACTTTTTTTCACCTAAGAGGGAAGGACGGGGAAACACTGTCAGGCTTTCAAGGTTCTTCTAGGCCAGTGTTGTCCAAACTTGGCCACTTTAAGATGAGTGGACTTCAACTGGCTGGGGAATTCTGGGAGCTGAAGTCCACTCATCTTAAAGTGGCCAAGTTTGGACAACACTGCATTAAAGTAAACTTAGCAACCAGGTGAGGTTGCTAAGTTTACCTTAATGCTTATTCTCTGAGTTAAGCCAAGGCTCCAGTCTCTATGAAACTACAACATAGGGGCATATCTTTGAGGCCATACAGTTATAAAAAAAAAAAAAAATTACCAACAATATCTACTATGAAAATAGAAGGTGAGCAGGGAAAGGGTGCTTTCCAGTTTATTGCATCAGGTGTCAAAGTACAACTCTTTACTGATTGAGCCTAAATTGTGGGTTCTGCTTGGTGAAATTATTTCCTGGTTGGCTGTTCCCGTAACATCAAGGTGGTTGAACTGGAGATGCTTAGATGATATGAAGATGTTCTTTATATCAAGGAGGTTATGAAATCCAACATACTAGAAAACAGAGGAAGACCTGAAGCCTCCATAGAATCACTATATGTGGCAATATCTGGCCACAAACATAAATAAGATCTATATTATTGACCAGTTGAACAAAATACAGGTAGTCCTTGACGTACCACGATTTGTTTAACAAGTGTTTGAAGTTACGAAGCCACTGAGAAAAGTGACTTATGCCTGGTCCTCGCACTTACGACTGTCACAGCATCCCTGTGGTCACGTGATCAAAATCTAGGCACTTGGCAACCAGCATGAATTTACAACGGTTGCAGCATCCTGGGGTCACGTGATCACCTTTTGCGACCTTCCCAGCTGACTTCTGACGAGCAAAATCAGTGGGGAACTGTGTGATTCACTTAACGACCATTGCAAAAAATGTAAAATCGGGTGTGGTCACATGATGCCTCACTTAATGACTGCATCGCTTAACAACAAATCTTCCAGTCCATATTGTGGTCATAAGTTGAGGACTACCTTATCAAGGACAACCTGGACATGATGAAAGAAATCAGGGAGGCATATAATAATGTGGGATTTCAGTTGCTGTCACATTGACTGGGCATATTAATGCTTGCGCCATGACAAACAAACCACATTTCTACATACTCTAAATTATTGTTGGTTAGACCAGTTTTTTTTGGACCAACTTCAGAGGAGGCGATCCTAGACTTCATTCTAAACAGTGACCAAGATCTGGTGGGAAATGTAGCTGTTGTGGATAAATGCATAAGGGTGGATGATGGTTGGGCTCATGAAGATACATATACAGTACATTTGAATGCAGATGATGCCATGTTGTTGGCTGAGAACCCGACTGATTTGCAGCAGATGTTAGACAGATTGAGTAATGCAGTAAGGAGTCTGAAAATTAAAGCGTCAGAGACCAAGATAGTTGGATTTGACAGAGAAAATGAATGATTATGCAACTTGCACATCATGGTGAAAAGGCAGAGCAAGTAGATGAATTTGTGTAGCTTGATTAAATGTTTACTAAAGATGCAAAAACAGATGGAGAATTTTCAAGAGAAGCGAAGGCTTATACAGTAGAGAGGGAATGGGCAATATGTGGTCTGTTGTGAGGAATGAATGTTGGTTGAAATAAACAAAAATGGCTGAATATAAGAGTGTGCATCTACCCAAATGGGCAAAAAATATTGGTCATAATATACATATGCAGCAATGGGAAAATATGGGGTCTAAAGGCTTAAAATTTACTTTATGTTATAACTTGAAAGAAAATTTCTATAAAATGATGTATCGATGGTACATGACACCCCAAAGACTATCAAAGATGTATGGGACAATTTCCAACGTTTGTTGGAAATGTAACCAACAAGAGGGGTCATTTTACCATATGTGGTGGACATGTAAAATTGCAAAGAAATTTTGGACTCAAATACAAATGTTGATGCAGAGTATACTACAAATACAGATTCCATTTAAACCAGAATTATTCCTGTTGGGGATAATGGACTTTCAAATAGGAAAACAACTTATTAGAATTACTCAATACGTGATTATCACCGCAAGACTTCTTTATGCACAATTTTGGAAAACCCAGACACTACCAACAATACAAGAATGGTTGTTAAAACTGATGGATATGGCAGAAAATGACAAATTGACTTGCCTATTAAAAGAAAACTCAGATAACTACTACCTTAAAGAATGGAAACCATTGATGGACTATT
Organism: Liasis olivaceus; assembly: GCA_030867105.1. NCBI lineage: Eukaryota > Metazoa > Chordata > Lepidosauria > Squamata > Pythonidae > Liasis > Liasis olivaceus. The sequence continues at coordinate 7,988,290 of CM061349.1, forward strand.
TGCAAAATGCAGGTGGGGTGAAGCTTACATGGGGATTTGAAGATTAGATTATAAATGTAATGGGATATGTTTTGACAAAGAATTATTCCTACTTAATGTATTAAAAACTAGCACTTATGATAGCCTTACTATTTCTAAGACCAGAGATAGATTGGAAGATATCTATTTTTCATACTTTTTTTTTTTTACTTTATTTTACCTCACCTTTTCTTTTCCTTTTCTTTATATTTTGTATTTCAAATTTTCCTTTTCATTTCTAACTTTTAAGTATGTATCTTTAAAATCTCAATAGAATATTATAAAGAAGAGTGTGCATCTACCCACGTTGTTATATTGAAATGAGCGCTGGATTTATCAGGAAAAAACATGCATGTCAGGGGAACGCAGTCGAAATGGAGGAGATAAGATCTGTGGATGACAAAACAAGAAGAGATCGGCCAAGAATGAACGAGCGAGATGAGTGTGGATTGAATCTAAAAGGGAGTGGCCTGCAGGGCAGAAATAGACTGGTGTGGTTTAGTCATACAGAGAGAATGAATGAGGATTGAATCACAAAACAAAAATATGGAGAAAGAGTGAAGCTGTATGGCCTGTTCTCTGGAATTATCTGCCCCCCCACCTCCCCGAGATAGGGTTGGCTCCTTCACAACGGCAGTAAAAACTGGGGTTTTTTCCTTTAGGGGCCAGGATGATTGGAGTTCCCATCTGGAGTGGGGCATGAAAATGAGATTCTGGTCAGCTATGAATGTTTGCTTGGTCTTTAATTGAAATTGGGATCTTCTTTTGCACAGGGGGTTTATTGTACCCTGAATGGTGTCACAATGTTTGAGTTGGGCAGCCATATAAACTCTTTAAATAAGCAAATAAATAAAGGGGGAAGGGAAGGGAAGAGAAGACCAAAGGAACCATGGAATTGGTGGAATTGGTGGGCTCCTCCAAAAGAACTGAGAAATAAATAATGCAAAGTAAAAATGTGTTATGGAGGTTGTGGAAGGAATGATGGTTTGCAAGCAGAGAAAAGTGTGGAAAAGAATAGTGGGTTTCAGAAAAAAATAGAGTTGGGTTAGTTGCTTTTCATTTCTCATGCCTTTAATTTCTTTGGCTTACTATTTCTTATTGCTTTTCTGCCCTCGGCATATCCTCAGTGGAAGTAGCGTCAAGAACGTATGGAAAATCTGAATTGTGCAGGCAGTGGTATTCCCTGTGACTGACTTGGAAGCAAAAGTTGGACTTTGAAGAAGCAAGATAGGAAGAGTTTAATGCTTTTGAATGTTAGTGTTGGAGAAGATTTCTGAGAATCCATGGGCAACCAAAAAAATAAAGAACAATTCTAGAGTCCTCACTCAAGATGGCACAAATGACCAAGCTCAAATTATCCTACTGACACATGATGCGAAGACCCAGCTCTCTGGAGAAGGCCATAATGCTGGGAAAGGTAGAGGGAAAGAGATGAAGAGGACAACCAGCAACCAGGTGGATGGACTCAGTTATAGCAGTGATGGATGTACCCTTGGAAGGTTGGAAGGACTAAGTTGGGGAGAGAGCATCATGGAGAAAATCTGTGTAGTTGCTAGGAGTCATCACAGACTTGATGGCACTCCATCAATCAATCAATTGTATTTCTATATGTATGAACTGAACCCAAAATAAATGGACTAGCTTTGGTTGGTTTATAGTTCAATATAACTACATATGTGTTACATACCTAACTACATGCTATGCTGAAGACAAAGCAAAAAGAGACTCCTTGGTGATTGTCACCTAGCTGACCTTGAAAAGCTAACCCAGGTTAACAGTTGGATGGGAGATCATTAGAAAATCCCACAAATGTAGGCTAGACTGAGAAGTTAAGAGGAGGAGGAGGAGGAGGAGGAGGAGGAGGAGGCAGCGGCAGTGGCAGGGACAAAGCATTTTGACATTGTTGTCAAGAAAAAAGTAGGGAGTAGTTTGTGGGATCAGTAGGAATCAAGTTCTACTCAAGGGAGATTCACCTTCTTTTGACTGTAGCTGTAATATGCTTTGCCTATGGTTCACTGAACCATGATTGACTCAGTTAATCCATTTTTCCGGCTTTGCACAAGATGCTGAAATACAAACCAAGCAACTGTGCTAAGTTTGCACCAGTATGAAACATCATTGGCTAGTTTGGAGTTCATGATGTTGTCCAATTCAATCTAGGTTCTCTTTGCTGAGTGGCAAGGGAAGGAACATTTTCTTTGAGTTGAGAATGCCAAAATGGGGTGGGGGGGAGGGCTCATCATACTAGAAGCATGGGGGGAGGGGGAGGAGAGAGTCACAGAGGCCACTCCAACCAGTTTTGCTGGTTTCGCAGTTGGTGCTTTTTTCTCTCCTCCCCCTCCCTCTCTCACTAGAAATAGAACTAGGTTGTCCCCAGTTTAAGAATGGGTTCCGTTCCCAAGATCTGTCCTTAAGTCGAATTTGTATGTAAGCCGGAATAGTATTGTATAATGCTGTAATAAGTCGTATTGTGAAATGAACTTGAACCACTGTGTATTTAACTTGAATTTTGCTACAAAAGGCTCCATTCTTAAGTAGGGGTTGTCTGTAACCCGGGCATTCTTAACCTGGGGATTACCTGTACAGTATTTATACCAGTGTTTCTCAACCTTGGCAACTCTAAGATGTGTGGACTTCAACTCCCAGATTTCCCCAGCCAGCCATGCTGGCTGGGGAATTCTGGGAGTTGAAGTCCACACATCTTAAGAGTTGTTAAGGTTGAGAAACACTGATTTACACTAACATGGGAGGTTTTGGGAGCTGGAAGGTACTTTTTGCAGGGGGGGGGGAGGACAGAAAAATGCTTTGGTCTAATTTAGCATGGCTATTTTAGGGAGGACAAAGGGCAGCTGCTTCCCAAAATTGCAGTCCCCCCCCTCTCCCCATCTCAGGGAACATCTTGCGGCAACACACAGCAGTTCTTATTCAAAAACTCAACCCAGGGAATAACCTGCTGGCAGCTGTTCTGCGCTTGGATCCAGGGGTCCACAAATCGGGTCAGAAAAGTCCAGATGTCAGCCATGACAATGTGATTGAAGCTCTGCCTATTTTTCATCCACCCTCACCACCCAAAAGATATTTGCAGCACTCCAAGACCCCAACCCCACAACTTGGTGGATTGATTGATTAAGTGCCATCAAGTTGTTTTCAACTCCTAGGGACCACATAGATAGATCTTCTCCATGACAATCTCTCCCTAACCTGTTCGCTCAAGTCTCCCAACGGTGCACCCATCACCCTGTAACTGAGTCCATCCCCCTGGCTGCTGGTCATCCTCTTCTCTTTTTTCCACTTTTCCCACCATCAAAGCCTTCTCTAGAGAGCTGGGTCTTCACATAATGTGTCTGAAGTAGGATAATTTGAGCCTGGTCATTTGTCCCTCGAGTGAGAGCTCTCAGCTTGGCAGAACAACCCGTTTTTCACCGGTTTCCTAAAAGCCAGAAGGGGCCCATCATGCATCATGCAATTCTAGAAAAGTGACTGAAAGGCATATTTATGTGCCCTGGAAGGTGGCAGCCTCTAATCAAGGTGACATGTAGTAAGTCTGCCTTATGGGATCTTATCGGCAGGCAGATTTACAGAAGAAGACAGTCTTGGAAATACCCAGGCCTTGCACTGTGAAGGTTTTTAATCAGCACTTTGAATTGCACCCAGAAGCCAACAGACATGGATTCTTCAGCCAACTCTGATTCTTCTCCCAGGGCTGGCATGTTGAAGTCCTCGAGAACAAGGAGCCTCAGGAACCTTACCGCCAACTCCACAATGAGGTCTAGCAGCTTAAGCAGGGAATCTGCCGTAATAGTATGTGGGAATGAAACCTGGGAGACTGGGCCCAGAGATGCTGCCAAGGGAACAGTCAGATAAGAGACAGCCTACCCCACAGCTGGATAGTGGGTGAGGCAAGAGGCTCAGTAGGGAACCTCCTAATTTCTTGGGATGTAAAGGAAACAGGCCAGGGGAATTGACCAAAAGAAGTGTCTCTTTGCCTTTGTTCCAAACTCCCCATCTCGAATAACAGGCCATTTAAGAGATCCAGGTTCAAATCCTCATATGGCTTATGGCTACAAAGTAGGGGGAATTCCTTGGGGGGAATTGTACTTTGAGACTTGCAAGATTCTGTCAACATCGCCTTATAATAAAGTAGAATTAGCCCATCTGGTTGTGATTCCTGTCTGGTCCACCTGGTAAGGCTGACATCAATCTTGTAAGTCTGAAAGTACAATTCTCCCCACCCACATCTCCTTTACACCCCAAGAAATTAGGGAGGGTCCCTTCTGAGCCTCTTGCCCCACCCACTATCCAGCTGCAGGCTGAGCTGCCTCTTATCTGACTGCTCCCTATGCAGTGGCTCTTTGCCTAGTCTCCCAGGGTCTTTCCCACATACCATTACAGCTTCCCAGCAGCAGAAAAGTTGGTACACAAGCAGACTTCCCATCTTGTTCCTCAAGTCCAGCTTTACCAATACAGTCTCACACCCCGTGATTTGCAGGATGGGGTCCCTTGATACCAACCAATTCTCCCGGCTGGCAACCGCCACTTCACACCCCTTAATGGCTGGTGCAAGACCTGAAACACAGAAGGGTACATTTCTGAGAGGGGAAGCTCCCCCCCCCACTTTCCCCCCAGGTGTTGATAATACAAGCCAGCTCTGCCTTCTCCTCCCTGGTAAGACCTCGAACGAGGCGCGCTTCCTTCCAGGCAGCCCTGCCATTCAGTGGCTGCGTGAGTTAAACGCAAGACGCATCTGGAAATTGGGCTTTGTGGTTAATCCGGCCCTGATCCTATGAGGGAGGGTCTCCCCGTAAGAGTTCATTAGCTGCTCTAGGTTCAAAGAACACCCTCCCACGTCTTGCTTCTTCCAAGACAGCCTACAAGGTTAGATCGTCCTACAAGCCGGCTTTGGCTTTTGCAGAGACAGCTGCCCGACAAGATATTTTTTGCCTGAGCTCCGTATCCTGCTGAAAGAGACAGACAGGCTGGCTCTCAGGAGGAGGGGGGGGCAGGCGGTGTCTTGTTCAGCTATGGCTGATGCAGGCCGTTGCAGCTGGGCTCCTACCTCGGCCCTGCCTCCTGGCTGTTTGCATTTCTTCCCCTCTGTGGCCAGCCCAATTAATCCAGCCCTTCCCACTTCTGGGAACCCGCTTGCTCTGGAAGGTAGATCTTCCCAGCAGCTGACTGGCAGTTTCCAGAACTCTAAATCAGAGGCCAAAAATGGATCACCGAAGTCACCAGTGGCTACCTTGGCACCAAAAGAGAGGAAGGAGGCTTCTGGGGGGACCCGGGCATTGCTTTTGATGTATCCCAGCTGATTTCAGGATATAGAAGGATTTCCCAGACTGTGTCTTGGGCAGCTCCTGTTTCACTCCCACCCCAGGGTGCCCTGCAGCCTGGTGGTGATGCGAGGAGATGGCACCATGCAAATTTAATAAATAAATGCCAGAAAGAGAAGCTGAAGTCAAGAAAGACAAAGATCTCAGGAAGGAACTTAACACCTGGGATTAGACATCCCAACAGGCAAAAATGTGGTTGGTGAGATTGGGACTGAGAGCCATAAATCCTGCAGAATTACATAACTATGCACGTTTCGCCAACCGAAAGAAGTGTCTCTTTGCCTTTGTTCCAAACTCCCCATCTCGAATAACAGGCCATTTAAGAGATCCAGGTTCAAATCCTCATATGGCTTATGGCTACAAAGTAAACTTGGGAGAAACTTTGAACTATCTACTTTGCAGGGTTGCTGTGCAGGTCAAATATGGAGCAAGGACAGAGCATCATGTGGAGAGCCGGCATCGTTAAAGAAAAGGCAGAATCCAAAGACAGGGAATGAATGAACAGAACTATTTGCAAGAAGTGGCCAGTGAGGTGGTGAAATTAACTAGAGATGGACTATGTTCACGTAATGGGCTATGCCCAAATGAAGGATTAGCATCATGGTGGAACAATACGGTCTGCTCGTAGAACATGCTGAATTTCAAATTTCAGCTAGTCTGCCAGGCTGTGGGAACCTGGGCTGTGATGGCCAATTTGTTCCCATCGCTGGTGTTTTCTTTAGCCCATCGTAGAACAGTGTTGATGGGGTTTCTGCACCACATTAAGGCCGGCTGAGCAATTTTCTTGCAGCTAGGAACTGCATTTTCGTTTTCTTTTTTTTAGGGGGGGGGGGCTGCTACAGTCCAAACATTGCTACTGGTGATTTGACCTCGCTGGAATGGCATGGAGCTAAATTTTGTGCTGGGGATGTGATGAACTTTGGGGCCATATAAAGGATCTGTAATCTTAAAGAGGCTTGAGGCATCCATTTTACATGCCAACACCCCTCCATGGGAAAAACTGAGCAGTTTTTAAGATGGAAACTCCTCTATACTCCAATGGGCTGTAACCATCAACCCCACCCATGTCAAAGGAGCCACCAAAAGCTGGTTGGGGAACCACATACAATGATCGACCTCATAAGTCACAATGAGCATACTTTTTTTATTTTAGCTTAGTTCTCACTGTAGCCAGCTGTGACTTCTTGAACAAACCACGGTTAAACTGTGGCACAGTTTGGCATGATGTACCATCAAGCCATTTCCTCACATCAAGGTCAGGCTGCAGGGCACCCTAGGGAGGGAGCAAAACAGGAGCTGCCCAAGACAGGCCTCTTGTCCTCACACAAAACCTATCAAAGGTCAGGAAGCCACAGTCCACATGGAACTTGGTGAAAGAGACTGGTTCCAGGTATACTTTCCTGTCAGGATTAGCCCAGGAAACTCCAGGAGACAATACAGATTCAACCCAGCAAGGTTTATTGGCTCAACTCCCGTTACAGAATCTTCTCAGAGTGAGAGCAATTCCCAGGGTCACCCCACAAACATCCTCTGCATTCCTTAGCGAGGGGCCAGTCTCATTCTCTTATCTCGTGTTCGTTCTTCTGGGGATGAGAGTCCATGTTTCACACCCTTACTCCACACTCCCACATTTCCCCTCCTTTATTAAATTTGTATATTGAGGGAGACTGGACTGGAAAAAGATGAGTGTGGTTTGAGGATTGGAGGAAGAGACATCAGTAACCTGTACTCTGCTGATGACACTATTCTGACAGCCAAAAATGAAAAGGTCCCGCAAGCTCTAGTGTAGAAAGTCAAGGAGCACAGTGAAAAAATGGGACTAAAATTAAATATAAAGAAGACCAAACTAATGAAAACAGGTAGAACAACCAGTCTTAGAACTAGCAATGAAGATGCGGAAATGGTGGTTTCTGCCTTTTAACATCAACTATCAGCAGTAAAGGCTCCAGCAATAAGCCACAGACTATCACCTGGTATATACCAATGAAGATCAGAAGCATGCAGGCAATGGTTCTTCCTGTGACAATCTATGGAAGGAAAATTGGACTTTGAAGAAGCAGGACAGAAAGACTATTGATGCTTATGAACTTGGGGGAGGAGAAGATTCCCGAGAATGCCATTGATAGTCAAGACAACAAACTGATGGATCATCGAACAAATCAACCCAGAGTTCTCATTTCAGGTGGCACAAATGACCGGGCTCAAATTATCCTACTTTGGGAGCATTATGTGAAGACCCAGCTCTCTGGAAAAGGCTCTAATGGTGGGAAAGGTGGAAGGAAAGAGAAGAGGATGACCAGCAGCCAGGGGATGGACTTAGTTACAGTGGTGATGGATCCACCATTGGAAGAGCTGAAGAACCAGGTTGGAGACAGACCATCCTGGACAAAATCTATATGGCTGTTAGGAGGCAACAATAACATCATGACACATAGTCAATCCTACACATGTTCAGCTCTGTCCTCACCATCTGCATTTCTATCTTTGGAATGCCAAAATAGGCATGTTGGGAGTGGCATGTGACCCTCGTAGAATAAATTAACAAATAAGTAAGATGGTCTGCTTCTTCACAGAAAGACTGTCCTTTGGTGTGCTAATTATTTCCACAACCCTGAAAGGTAAACTGGAGCTGTTGCAAAGAAAAGGCAGTCTAGTTATTAATTTACTTGCTCCATTGGGCTTCCACACCACTCTAAACCCAAAGCCTTCTGAGATATGGCAGAGCTGGATGAATAAGCCTCAAATAAGCCAGAAAGCCTAGCAACAGTGTGGAAACAGACTTTTGAAATCTATGGGAGGGAAGACCAGCGGGGTTGCAGCAAAGAGCAAGGGACAGCAGACCGTTCTCCTCTCTCCTCTCCTCTGCCAGAGGGAAATCCAGAGAACTGGAGCAATTCTTGGTCCTTGCAGGCCTCGACTGCCTCTTAGTGGTGTATGCCTGATACAAGCAGGATGCAAAAGGTGGCATTGTATTCCTGGCCATTTTTCTTTCTTTTTTGGCCACCCGATCTATCTGCAGTGCAATCCAAGGGGGAGAGAAAGCAAAAACATTGCTTGTGGGTTACCTAACAGAAAATTGGCCTTTTTCTGTGTGGTTCACAACAAAGAAAGACATTACAATAAGATCAGTAAAAGAGGGCAAGCGCAATGAAGCGAGGGGTCTCGTTCTCCCTGGCCAAGGGCCTGGGTGAAGACCCAGGTCTTCACAGCTCTTCTGAACAACGGCAGAGTGGGGGCCATACAGATCTTGGGGGGATCCCTGTTCCAGAGGGTAGGCACTGCTACAGAGAAGGTGCACTGCTGGGTTCCCGGTAGATGGCCTTGTTCAGTCGAAAGAACCTGGAGTGCGCCAACCCTGCAGGATCAAATCAGCTGAGGAGATATAATGGAGACAGGTGGTCCCTCAAGTAACCAGGCCCTGTGCCTTGGAGAGTTTATAGGTAACAACCGGCACCTTGAATTGCACCTGGAAGCAAACCGGCAATCAGTGCAGCTCGCGAAGCAGAGGCGTTACACAGGCATACTGAAGCATTCCCATCACTACTCACACTGCCACATTCTGGACTTTTTGTGAAGAAATTACATAGAGATGTCCATAAAATCACCAGAAGTTGAGCTCAATTGGTACCAGCCTTGGCTGTCCTCAAAAAACTAAACAGGGCCAATCTAGAAAACACACACAAAAACTAGGCAAAACTTCCATCGTATCATCACAGCCACCATCTTGACTTTTTTGAACACACCTTGTGGATACCCCCGGCCAATGCTCAACAGTGCCATCTTTTGTTGACCCTGACTTTGTGTGCATCCACTAGTGCCAAATTGATGGTTTGGAGCTATTAGTCTGGACCAACCAAAGTTTATGATAAGCTGGCATGTCAGAATCAGAATCCACGGTCTGAAGAGCCAAACAGAATGATTGTCAGCCCTTCGAGGCTGGCCAGATCAAGAAGCAGATATTGCAAAGATTTCAGAAATGCTACTTTATGGTTGTAGGGTATAATAGCAGAGTTTTGAAAACCAGCCCAAGTTTCTCTCTGTCTCATCTTGTACTAAACAAGGCAAGGATATTCTGACTTTCTCACACTTCCTTCAATCTTTGGACAGCATAATTTCTGGTCCATGTCCCTCCTTAATGGTTCTTTCATTCCTTCCCCCAAAACAATTGCTTTATAATGATGCAGCACACCAATGGTCTTGGAGATGAAGTGAACTGGACAGAGGACATTGGAGAACCCTCACGATCTCTGAAGTGAAGCACAGATTCAAGAGTAACATATGGTCACACAGGACTAAAATGTGGTTGGCTTGGTTGCAGCTTAGTGTATCACAGGACTCCAGGCATGGTGGGCTGGTTTCACCCAACCCTCTGAACTACAGATTAGCCAGCACATCTTAGCCTAGTATGTTGGCTACACCAAAAGATGATTTTTTTTCTTTGCTGTATGAATCCAGTGTTTTGTAAATTAGGCTTTAAGATCTAGCATGGTGTGCAAACCCAACCAAATGTAATTTATTCAGTAGACCAGGGTTATGGACATTCTGTCTTAATGTACTCTGTAAACAAGCCAAAAAGAGCTTTGCTAGACAAGTCTTTCAGCCTTTGAAACCTGCTGTTCTTAAAGTATGTTGGGCTTTGAGTTCTATAATCACTAGGTTAGCAAAATCTGGTGGGTTGAAATCTCTCACATTTGGAGGGTACCACGTTGTAATCGATTAGTCTATAGCAGTGTTTTATAAACTTAGCAACTTTAGGATGGGTGGACATCAAGTCCCAGAACTCCCACCGGCTAGGGAATTCTGGAAGTTGAAGTCCACCCATCTTAAAGTTGCCGAGTTTATAAAACACCAGTCTATAGAATTGCACTCTAGTTTCTATAGTGAGAAATTAGTGCTTCATGACAAGTGTCATCTGAAAATATATCCACAGCCACTAGATGGCAGCCAAGAGATGTAAAAAATGCTATCTTTCCTACCATCTAGCTTCTGTCCAAATTTTTACAGCCCAGATGCCATATTATTTATCTAATAAAATAATCTGCGAACAATTTACCAGGATTTGAGAGACATAAAAGCTATCCTCTCATTCTTCATTATAACTTCCTCTATGCAGGGCCTGTGCTCTGCCACTCCGTTTTATTCTTCCTTTAAAAATAAATAAAAAGTTTTTGTTCTCAAGGTCTGGAAAAGGATGGTTTTAAACAGGAAGCTGGCCTATACAGGGTAATCTGGCATGTTGTATGAATCAGGCCATCACATACTGTGTTTTCTTACTTAGCATGTTGTACGAAACCAGCTGAATGTGTTTTATTCAGTAGACCACGGTTAACTGAATCACGAGTTAATATGGGCGAACCCAGTCAGCAAGTTTGAACTATCTAAAGATTAAAGGTGTCCCCAGCAGGGGGCAGCCCCTGGCGAAACAATCCCAGGGTTGTTGGTTAGTCCTGAAAATGCATCCTGGGATAAAACAGTGTCAGATCAATTCTGGATTGTGGCTAAGAAAACAACATGGATGAATCCATACAGTTAGCAGGTAGAGTCAAAGGAGACTTTATCCTTCAGAGTCAGAAATATGATTAAGACAAATCACCACTGTGTATTGCATAAACCTCCACTCGCTGAGTTTGCCCATTCAAGTTAAATTTTAAACCATGATTCTCCAACCTCAATGGCCAGAGGCCAACAGAATGTTAATCCAAACAAACAACATGTTTGTGAATCCAGCCTGAATCTGAAATATACAGTCTACCTTCCCTTAAACTCTCAAAGGAAAGAAATACAGGTGTTGCATTACATCATGTCCCCAAGATTTTATAAGACTTCCAACCCCCTTCTTGAGAGGGTAAATTTCTCTATTTGTGCATAATGTGTAAAATGGTAAAATTCCCCATGCTGGCTGGGGAATTCTGGGAGTTGAAGTCCACCCGTCTTAAAGTGGCCAAGGTTGAGAAACATTGGTATACGCAGTCTATAAAATACTATATAAAATACTATAAAATAAAACACCACATTCTGGATGGGATTTTCAGTTTTTATTTGATTTCCCCATAGAAATGTATCTGGCTTCATACATCTGATGCATCTCAGGAAGGAAGAACCTGGTTATGTACTGCCTTCTAGTGGTCTGTGTAACCTGTGTCTGCCAATCCAGGATCTTTTCTTCCTCTGTTTTCAACTCTGCGTTACATCACTGGAAGGAGATGAAGGCATGCATGACCACGTCTGTACAGTGTGTGTGCATAAGCAGGTCAGATTGTGCATCCTCACCAATCGATGCAGCCCTTGGCAACAAGAACCAGTGTTCACCCTAATAGGCAAAATTCTCTCTCACCTTTGCCAATCCAAACACGGCCATTCACGCCCACAGGCGAGAAAACAACCCGGTTTAGCCCAGCCCGGTCCTGGAGCTGCTGAAAAAGCCACAAGAAGCTTTTTTTTCCCAAGGAAAGCCCCTTTGAAAATCCAAGCTGAAGCGTAGCCACGGATGGCCTGGATACATTGCTGAGGCTTCACATTTGCTAAATTTAGTGTCCAGGGTTACAGATCAGGAAAACAGGGCAGAGGAAGGTGAAGAAGGAAGGAGTTTCTGTGTGTTATGGTTGACAGTGGCTTTCAGCATCAGAAGTAGAGAACGTTCTTCCTCTTCTCCTATTCCCTGGCTTTTTGAAGTGGTGGTGCTGAGGACTGAACGGAAGACTTTCCACAGGCAAACTGGTGCCCTGTGTGAGAGATAGATAAAATATCTGTTATTATTGACAGACAAATAGTAACTTGAGCATGCTAAGAGTGCAGCTGCAATACTAGGTACCTAGCTGCCAAACTCTCTACCTCAAACTAGGAGGAGATCAGGAGACATTGCCATGGCAACCAAGGGGCCTCCAAGCGACAGGAAATGAGGAGGGGGAGATGACTCTGGGATGAGGTGAGAGAAAAACCAGTTTGGGGTGGCTTGACCTGTCCAAAGTGATACTTAGCAGAGATCTTTTAGGAATGAGTGAACTCTTGCCATCCCAACCCTTATTAGCCTAACAAAAACCATACCTCGCATAGCTAATCACCTATTTACCATGAACATGAGATGTATAAAGTGGGAGGGACCGGGAAGAAGAGCGTCGGCCTAGGGTTGTATAAAATGTGCTGAAATCTGTAAGAAGTGTGGCTTCTTATTTGCAATGAAGTCCACCAGCCTTTGCAAATGCTTCAATAAACTTTACTTCTGATTAATCCAGAGAGATTTGTGGTGCTTGTTTCACACGCCTGTGATTAGCGTTAAGATGCTTTTCTGCTAAACATCTTTTCCAGGCACTAATAATAACAACAACAACATCTGGCAAAACCTACCTGATAAATGAAAGATCCAACAAAAGGGGCAGCACCAGGCAACTGCAGGCCAATTACCTGCTTACCAACAACTTTCAAATTGCTAACTGGTGTGGTAGCTGATGCAGTCCAACAGCATCTAGTTGAAAACAAGCTCTTTCCATCTGAGCAGAAAGGAAACTGCCCAAACAGCAGAGGAACAAAAGATCAGCTCCTAGTTGACCAGATGATTCTGGAAAATTGTAAGAGAAGGAAGACCAACTTGAATGTAGCTTGGATTGATTACAAGAAGGCGTTTGACTCCCTGCCACATGACTGGATAATCAAGTGCCTAGAAACAACAGGAGTCAGTAGAAACATCAAAGATCAATGGCAAACATCAATGGCACAATGGAAGACACAGTTGCTGGTCAATGGTGATAGACTGGGAGAGGTTAACATCAAGAGAGGAATCTTTCAAGGAGACTCACTATCACCACTGCTGTTTGTCATTGCATTGATTCCTCTGCCAACAATACTGAACAAGTCAGGCCATGGCTATCAAACATCAAAAACATCTGCCAGGCTATCCTACCTCCTTTACACGGATGATCTGAAGCTGTATGGAAAAACACCATCTGAAATGGAATCACTGCTCAACACTGTCCAAATATATATGCAAGATATTGCAATGGAGTTTGGACTGGACAAATGTGCCACCCTCAATAGGGGAAAAATCGTGAAAACTGAAGGAATCAAGATGCCCCATGGAAATAGCATCAAGAATCTGGATGAAGAGGATCACTACAAATACCTGAGCATCCTTCAAGCTGAAAACATCAAGCACACTGAAGTCAAGAAGAAGGTTAGTGGTGAAAACATCATGAGAGTGAAGAAGACCTTAAAGTCCAAACTCAGTGGAGGAAATACCATCAAGGCAATTAACACCTGGGCAATTCCAGTTGTTAGATACACGGCTGGAATAGTGGACTGGACTCAAGCAGAACTAGAAGCTCTGGATAGGAAGACCAGAAAAATAATGCCAATGAATCACGGTCTTCATCCACGTAGCAATGTTGACAGACTCTACTTACCAAGGAGCATTGGTGGGTGTGGAATGTTGCAAGTACACCAGATGGTTGAAGAGGAAAAAAGGGCACTGGAAGAATATCTGAAGGACAGTGAAGAAGATGCACTGAAGCTAGTGCACCAAGAAGGCTTACTGAATACTGAAGAGACCAAACTGGCCTACAAGAAAGACCAAATGAAGAATAGAAAAGAGACATGGTAAGTCAAAGTATTACATGGCCAGCACACAAAAAAACTAGCAGGCAAAGTAGATAACCACAAGACCTGTCAATCGCTAAGAGCAGGAAAGCTGAAGAAAGAGATAGAGGGGCTAATTCTGGCTGCACAAGACCAAGCCTTAACAGAAGAACAGAACAGCAGAATTGAGAAGACAGCAACAGACAGCAAACGCCGCCTCTGCAAAGTAGCTGAAAAAACAGTGGACCACCTAGTGAGCTGCTGCAAGAAGAACACACAGACTGACCACAAACAACAGCATGACAAAGTAGCAACAATGGTGCACTGGAATATCTGCAAAAAATACCACTTGCCTGCAAGCAAGAACTGGTGGAACCACAAAACAGACAAAGTAATAGAAAATGAAGAAGCGAAAGTGCTCTGGGACTTTAGGATTCCAGCAGACAAGCACCTGCCACACAACACCCCAGACGTAACAATTGTGGATAAGAGAGACAAAAAAGTCTGGATAGTGGACATTGCAATACCTGGAGGCAGCAGAAGAGAAGAAAAAGAACTGGAGAGAATCACATGATACAAAGACCTGCAAATAGAAATAGAACGACTGTGGCAAAAGAAAGCAAAGTTAGTACTAATAATAATAGGCACCTTGGGTGCAATACCAGAACATCTGGAGCACCCCTTGAAGACCCTTGGCATTGACAAAATCACCATCAGTCAGTTGCAAAAGGCAGCTTTACTTGGAACAGCTTATATCCTGCGACGGTACCTTTAGCCCCATCACACAACAACATCTGCCTATCCCAGGTCCTTGGGAAGGACTTGATAGGTGGATAAAAATGCCAAATCCAGTCTAAACATCTGGCTGACTGTGCGACAACAACAATAATAATAATTGATTAAACTTGTATGCCTCCCGATTCTGGGTGGCTCTCACATCAATCAAAGAAATTACAATATAATCCAGATTATATTATATCATACAATATAAATTATAATAGAATCTGTAATTTGCTTAATAATCTTGATAATTATTTATAAGAAATCATGTTTAGGGTCGGGAGCGAATCAACTGCAGCCACCCCAATTCATCAAACGTCCATTCCTATTACATATTATAAATATAGGTACAGTGACCATATGTCCTTTATTTCAGAAAACTGTCCTTTAGATTTATTTAATTCAATTATTTACTTCCTTGGTTTTGCTCTTACATTTTCCTTTGTAAAGCAAAGTTGTAAACATAAACAACTGTTTTTTTATCCTTATGAACCTCTTTCAGATTTGCCCCTTTTTCAGGTTTGTCCTTCATTTTTTCCGAGAAAATATGGTCACTGTAATTTAGGGTGTATCCAGCCTTAATTATCTGTAAAGTCATTAAAATCAAGTGAGTGGGATTTCCATGAATTAATTGAACTCCTGGTTAAAGTTAATCACGAGGTATTGATATTATACTGATTTCAGGGCTTGGTTTCATACAAGTAATAAACCATAATGAGTGTGTCTGAATGCCACACTTAGTTATAATGAATATAATCATGTTTACACAATAAACCCCATTTATTTACATTGCTTATTTTTATTTATTTGGATACTGCCCGACTCCAGCCAACTCTGGTGTTGTTTCTGGTGTTGCAACCCACTGTACCATACACTAACCTCACAAGCTGGGCTGAGCCACAGCTAGCCAGCCATGGTTTAGCCTAACAAATGGTGCAGACGAAATCAAAGGTTAGGCTTGGGAATTACTCCTTGTGACAGGGAGATCCTCATTTAGGAAATTGTAGGGTTATAGGCTAGACTGAGAATCCAAAAAGCATTCCAGAATCACAAACCAGCTCCATACTGTTCCCCCCCCCAAAAAAAACCATGCGGGAGCATGACTCAGAGACTTAATTTTGCCCAAAGCAAAATGAAGAAGGTTGCTCATAATTGTGCTGCAATTGATATTAGAATAATGGTTTTAATTAAATTATTTTTGTTGTTATGGTTATTTTGTTGTATTGTTTTCAACTTTGCATGCCTCTCAGAATCACGCACCGTGAGATGGGTGGCTCTATAACTTTACCCAATAAAATAAGAACATAGGTGTGTCCTCACACACTCTGCGAATGCCTAATATAATCCGGATTTTGTTTTAGCATTTTGTGTGACCTCAACTACTGGGTTTGGGAAACCACCATCCATGGTTTAGTGTATTGTTTAGACACAATGATTTATTCCATAAACCATAGTTAAGGATTCCCAGACCTAGCATGATGTGTGAACAGGATAATGGTTTCTTTCCCATCTCAATCCACCCTATCGATTGGGCTGATACAACACACTGAGCCATAATGATGGTGGTTGGCTTTGGCTTAGTGTATTGTGTGAACCCAAGTAATGGCTAGTTTGATAAACTATGGTTCAACATGTAGTGTGAACACAGCCCTCGTGTCTTTGGAGCCGTCTCCCCAAATGCACTGCGGTCCAGACGAGTTGACCAACCACACCCCATATTGCTAGCCCTCGTGCCCACGGAGATTAATCCAGAGGGCACCAGGTTGGAGAAAGCATCTCCGGAGCGGCGGCCTCCTCCGTCGCCATGACAACCCCTCCATCTACTGCATTCTACCCCCACCTCCCAATCGGTATTCCCCTGCGCCCCGCCTCCCTCCTCCATCAAGCCCGTCCCCTTCCCGCTTTCCTCCAGTCACCGCCCTCTACTCTGCACGGGGGACCGCCTAAGAGGAATGTTTGAGCCAATCAGAGAAGAAGGGAAGGGACGGCATGGTGAAGAAAAAAGAACGAGCGGGGAGGAGAGGGGAGTCCTGTAACCGGCTTGCCGCGCGGCTCCGCCCCTTTTTTCCGCGCGCGCATGCGCGAGGGAGGAGCCGGTTGAGCGTCAATGAGGGCGCGGGGGGAAGAGGGGGAGGTAAACAAAATGGCGGCGGCGTGTTAGCTGCGGCGGCAGGAAGGCAAGGAGAGGGCGAGGGGGTTTGACGTTGGGAGAGGAGGCCCCCCACCGCTGCCACTGGGTGGAGAGGCAACCCCGGTTTCCTCCGTAGGCTCGGCGGGGAGGGATACGTGAAGAGCAGCTCCCTCTGCCGGGTCTGCCTCCCAGCTGAGTGAGGCATCGCGGCCTTCTCTTTCTTGAAGGGGGGCGTGCAGGGGGAGCCTTTAGGGAAGACCCCACATTGGAGAGAAGCCCGTCCCTGTCGTGGCGTTCAGGCGAGTGTATATGTGACAGGGAGGTCGGGGGCTTCTCCGTGGGGAAAGGTGGGCGGTGTGTATGTGTGTGTGCTGAGGAGAGGGGTAGGAGCAGAGAAGGAAAAAGAGTGTTTCTATTCATTTCATGGAGGTGGGAAGAATGTGGTGTCCGTTTCTTTGCTCCAGATTGAGTATGAGGGTGTGCTTAGAAATAGAGGTATCTATTGGACCTCTCTGTGTGTGGTCGGTGAATTGATTCCCCTTGTTTTGGGGGAAAGGAGACCCTTCTCAGGAAGGAAATATTTTTACTTGCCCTTCAATTTCATGTGTTGTAGATACTCTCTGTTTGTGTGTGCCTACAATTATCCCCCATTTCTTTTTTTGTGGGAGATGCCCATTAATGATCCTTCTTGAGTAAGACAAACCTTTCACTGGAATTAGAAAATTATAATGAAAAGTCCCTTAATTGGTCTCTTTCTGAATGGGATGGATGGCAGCTAGCAATCATTTTTACGGCAAAAAACCCATTATTTTTACATTCTTCAGTTTTTAAGAATTCCTTCATTGGAACTCTCTTTTGCAGACAGATAAAAGTATAATACTTTTCTCAAGTTTTTCCTCTTTCTGCTTGGGAAAAGATGGGCATTCTCCCTTTTGCGGGGGCTTTGGGTTAAGTGTGCATTTTGGATTTAAGGAACCTTATTCTGATTTCCTCTGTATCCACCCAATTGTAAAGGAAGTAACTCATTGAGTGATTTTTTAGAGGGCAGCTATATCTCCTGCTAAGCTGAGTTATAAGAAAGTCTTACTAAGAAAAGGGGATATCTCGCCTTAAACTTGGGGAAGGGAAACCCTGTTTAAGGGCGTCTTTTAGTGGTAATATTGATCTGATTGGCTTGGGGTATTAAGAGTCTGAAAAAAACACTGAAGAAAGATGGCAGGTTCAATTTCCTTATTCATATTTTTCCCATGTGTTTGACAGGTGCCTTGCTTTCTGAGTGTCAGTTTATGGGAACACTACAGTGTTTAGAGTAGGAGTTAGTATCTTTTTGTTGCTTCCTTTTCACATGCTAGGAATAGTTTTTCCTTGATGCTCAAGTTTTTTTTGTCATTTTTCAGTATTTAGCTTGAAAAGAAATGAAAGTGTGTGTGAGAGAGGGGGATTATTATTTTCAGTAGCAAGAAAGGCCAGGACCAAGGCACTAATAAATAATAAATCTGTTCTGAGATGTGCTTACTAAAGTTGGATTTCTGGATTGATGGTTTAAAGTATAGATTTTCGCCAAATTAAAAAGCTCAGAAGCTCTTTCCCTTTTCCAGGATAGTTACTCAATCTGGAGGAGTGTTATTCAAGAGACCTTAATCACAACCGTTTCCATTTATGGTGGGTCCCTAGTTCTGGGAAACTTGAGTAAGGTTTGCACTGCCTGCCTGCCTGCCTTGATACCTGAAGCAGTGGGGTGACACATCATGTGTCAGGTAGACCCCAGGTGGTTGAAGGATGCCCCTTACTAGATACAAAAGGCCTCGAACCTTTGTTAAGGGTGAAAAAGAAGCAGTTAAAATCAGTATTGAAAATTCCTTTAAAGAGACTTGGTTTCAGCTTCCCAACGGCTGAGAGGATCCTTGACACAAGTTGTACCTGGGCGGTGAGAGCAGCAGAAGTCGTGCCTCGATTTTTCACATCACAGTTTGGAAACAAGAGCTGTCATTCCTTGCTAAGCAATGGCACACTCTTAAAAATAGCAGTTTGATATTTTGATTTCAAATGTGGAAAGTCTTTCGAAGATGACTTAGGTCTCAAGGAAAAGAATAGTTTGGACTTACTAAGGAAGACAAACTGATTTCAAAGACTTGGAGTAGCAGAACAAGATCAAAAAGTTAAAGCTAATTGTAAATTGAGCAAACAACTGCATTGATTTCTTCCCCCGTATGCATGCTCTTTAAAAAGAGGCACTGTAAATTGGAATGAGGTGCTGGATCTCTGTAGGATCCTCCTAAGTTGATGGAAAAGTTCTCATAGGTTTTTACTTTTCATTTTCAGTTAAAACTGTACAGTCTTTTGAAAAATTATTACTTGCCTCCACTGAACCCATTTTTTCCAGTCAAAGACTTTGGGCACAAGAGAGCATTGGGTGTATCAAGAACTGGATTTATAAAATATTTTTGCTTGGGGGAGAAAACGAGATGGATCTAGATGAGCCCCAGCAGTTGGGCATGTTTGTTGAAGGTGAATTGATGTCAGTGGGCATGGACACGTTCATCCACCGTATTGACTCTACAGAAGTAATCTACCAGCCTCGGCGGAAAAGGGCCAAGCTCATAGGCAAATACCTGATGGGAGACTTGCTTGGGGAAGGGTCTTATGGCAAGGTCAAGGAGATGCTGGACTCTGAAACCCTCTGTAGGAGAGCTGTCAAAATCCTTAAGAAGAAGAAGCTGCGTCGGATCCCCAATGGAGAAGCTAATGTTAAAAAGTGAGTGTTTGGGGGTAGTTGGAGACTGCACTTACAAATACTTTCTGAGGCTTTCTTAATATGTTACATTTCCAAAGTAGTGTCTGTACCTACAGATGTAAAATGTGAAGGAGAAAAAGCAGCTGCTGGAGAATATTATAAAAAATTACAGTGGTCCCTGTAAAATAGCTATTAGAGTTAGTGGTTGGGTGGGAGTAATAATTATTTTGTGGTTGCTAGGTTTAGATTTTTTTGTTCAGAAAGAGACTTCTGAGTGATGTTAAATATTAACATCTGTCAGTCACACCTTGTTAGTCTCTAAAATGGGAGGGGGGATTATGAATAAGAAAGGGATGCCAGAAGACACTTTGTTGAATAGCATTGCAGAAACAGGTAAATGAGGATTTGGCATACGTTGCATCCCCCTGGGGTTGCACATGTGCAGTTCCCTAATACTGCTGGGGCCATACATACCAGGTTATCCAGGTTCCAAATTAAAATTTGAAAATAGAAATGTTTTCCTATTGCCATGTTTGTCTCTTAAAAAAAGGCAATGTTTTATCACCAGCATCTTTACAAATGCAGGTTAACTTTTCTGGACCAGAAGTCTTGATCATGGAAAGTCTTGATCATGGAATAATGATTGCCAACATCTTTTTCCCAGTTTTACTTTCTGGTGCTATTTGGTACATCCTGAATAAATGAGAAATCCTAGCCCTTCCAGTGATAACCAGAAATGACAGAAGGAAATGAGAGGACAAAATGTGGATTTGTTGAGCATATCAAACCAGCTCAATTCAAAATTGTTTTAAAATCGCTGCTTTTTGATGGACTCAATTTAGTGGTTAAATGACTGTCTTGTTGAACTGACTGGTGGCAGTAAATAGCATAAATGAACCTAAAAATACAATAAAATCCAATTCAAACGTAACATTAATAGTGTGATAAAGTGGTGAAATTGATAACTGAAGCACCAACGTTAGCGTACGTAGTGGCAAATTATAACCCAAAGGCTCCCCAGCAGAGTTCCGTTTTAACTGCCTTCCAGAAGGATGCAGGATAGATGCCAGTTGGGTCTCTCAAAGACAGCCTTTCGACAGGGTGGTGGCTACCCTAGAGAACCATTGTCTCTGGGCTGCCAGCCCTCTTACATCTGTAAAGAAGGTGAATATCCCCATCCAGAATGGATAGGCCAGTTTGAAGGATAGGCCTAAGATACGAAGTAACCGAGCAATATAAGGCTTTTTAAGCTAAGGTCAGCACTTGAAACCTATAGGAAGCCAGTTCTTTACCCAAAATGCAAGTATAATATTGCTGTAGTATACTCATGCAAGCTTATGCTTAGAGCCAGTTTGGTCTAGTGGTGAAGGCACCAGGCTAGAAACCTGGAGACTCTGAGTTCTAGTCCAGCCTTAGGCATGAAAGCCAGCTGGGTGACTTTGGGCCAGTCCCTCCCTCTCTCAGCCCAACTCCTGCTTCCAGTAGGCACAGTCTATGCACCAGCCAGAGCTGGGTGAAGGTCTCCTTTCTAGGAATTGCTCTTCGCGGTTGACTAGAATGTCAGACAAATCTGTGGTGCTTGCTTTAGCTGCATGCTTTACATTGCTGAGTTATTCTTTGCAGCAGTATTTCCCAAGCAATACACTGAATCCTCTGAGGGATTTTGTGCTGGCATCCAGAAGTTAAACACTCAGGTCTGGAATGCTCTATATTCAGAAACATTTTGTGTAACGTAGCTCACTCAAATTGCCAAAAAAAATCAGGAGTCTGGTAGCACCTTTTGTGGCTAACAAAATTTATTAAAAGACATAAGGTTTTTAAATTAAATAAATAAATAAAATAGTGTAAGCTTTGTTAAACTCAAGCTTAGCCACTCTGTAGTGGTTAAGTGATGAAGTGAGGTCCAGCTCATGAAAGATTATGCCTTTTAATAAAAGTTGTGAGTTGGAAAAGGTGCTACCAGACTCCTTATTTTTGCCACCCTAGACTAACATGGTTCTCCTACAATATCTGATTGGCCAGGCACTCTGAAACCAGCTGGCTATGCTTGGTACAGGTGAAACTCGAAAAATTAGAATATCGTGCAAATGTTCATTTATGTCAGTATGGCAACTCAAAAGGTGAAACCAATATATGAGATAGACGCATTACATGCAAAGCGAGATATGTCAAGCCTTACTTTGGTATAATTGTGATGATTATGGCGTACAGCTTATGAAAACCCCAAATTCACAATCTCAGAAAATTAGAATAGTGTGAAAAGATTCAATATTCTAGGCTCAAAGTGTCCCACTCTAATCAGCTAATGAATCCATAACACCTGCAAAGGGTTCCGGAGCCTTTCAATGGTCTCTCAGGCTGGTTCAGTAGGAATCACAAGCATGGGAAAGACTGCTGACCTGACAGTTGTGCAGAAAACCATCATTGACACCCTCCATAAGGAGGGAAAGCCCCAAAAGCTAATTGCAAAAGAAGTTGGATGTTCCCAAAGTGCTGTATCAAACCACATCAATAGAAGGTTATGTGGAAGGGAAAAGTGTGGTAGAAAAAGGTGCACAAGCAGCAGGGATGACCACAGCCTGGAGAGGATTGTCAGGAAAAGGCCATTCCAAAGTGTTGGGGACTTTCACAAGGAGTGGACTGAGGCTGGAGTTAGTGCATCAAGAGCCACCACACACAGACGGATCCTGGACATGGGCTTCAAATGTCGTATTCCTCTTGTCAAGCCGCTCCTGAACAACAAACAACGTCAGAAGCGTCTTACCTGGGCTACAGAAAAAAAGAACTGGTCTGTTGCCCAGTGGTCCAAAGTCCTCTTTTCTGATAAGAGCAACTTTTGCATCTCATTTGGGAACCAAGGACCCAGAGTCTGGAGGAAGAATGGAGAGGCACACAATGCACGATGCTTGAAGTCCAGTGTGAAGTTTCCACAGTCTGTGTTGATTTGGGGAGCCATGTCATCTGCTGGTGTTGGTCCACTGTGCTTCATTAAGTCCAGGGTCAACGCAGCCGTCTACCAGGAGATTTTGGAGCACTTCATGCTTCCTTCCGCAGATGAGCTTTATGGGGATGCTGACTTCATTTTCCAGCAGGACTTGGCACCTGCCCACACTGCCAAAAGTACCAAAACCTGGTTCAATGACCATGGGATTACTGTGCTTGACTGGCCAGCAAACTCGCCTGACCTGAACCACATAGAGAATCTATGGGGCATTGCCAAGAGAAAGATGAGGGACATGAGACCGAACAATGCAGCGGAGCTGAAGGCCGCTATTGAAGCATCCTGGTCTTCCATAACACCTCAGCAGTGCCACAGGCTGATAGCATCCATGCCACGCCGCATTGCGGCAGTCATTGCTGCAAAAGGGGCCCAAACCGAGTACTGAGTACATATGCATGCTTATACTTTGCAGAGGTCCGATATTGTTCTATTTCCAATCCTTGTGTTATTGATGTCATGTAATATTCTAATTTTCTGAGATTGTGAATTTGGGGTTTTCATAAGCTGTACGCCATAATCATCACAATTATACCAAAGTAAGGCTTGACATATCTCGCTTTGCATGTAATGCGTCTATCTCATATATTGGTTTCACCTTCTGAGTTGCCATACTGACATAAATGAACATTTGCACGATATTCTAATTTTTCGAGTTTCACCTGTATATAAATACCACACGCATCTATCTGTCCTTGTATGCTATACCTTTGTACCTTCTTTGCAAGTTCCCATCTCCAAGAGTTGGCCTCTGGGACTTGAGTCAGAGTCGGAGAGCAGCTATTTTGATATAGTAGCCTCTGGTTGTAGCTTGACTCTTAATTTTTTTAAAAATTTGGGAAATACAGCTGAAATGAGGCATGCCCTTTTCTTCCTATCCTTCGGAAATAGTTCAGCGCCATTAGGGGTCAGTGCAATCAGGATAGCTTGTTGCACAGAACACTGCTGCTGCCGTGCCACCCCCACCACCACTGTCACCATTCTTGAGATTCAAAAGGCCATAGAGCTATTTCCATGACTTTAAATGGATAGCAACATAGTTGGAGTAGTATAGTGGCTTTTTTGTGATGGGGAAAGGAGATTGTGAGATTTACTTGCAGAGAAGAGTGACAGAAAATACAAGCACTGCAGAGAGATGGAAGAGTTTGGCTTTACAAGAGGATACATGAGGTTGCTGGAAGGTCTCCCCACAGGGCCAGTAATAATAATAAAATGTATATGCTGCCTGACTGCCAATGGGCTTCTCTGATTGCTTTTTCTTGTAAAATCTGAAAGCTCATAAGTTCCCTGCTGCATTTTTCCTCTTTCCCAGAAACGAAAGTCGACTGTAGGTAGTCCTCGGTTAACAACCATTTATTCATCAAGTGTTCGAAATTACAGTGGCACTGAATGAGGAGACTTATGGCTAGAAGTTGTGGCTCTTGCAGCATCCCCACAGTTACATGATCATGATTTGGGCGATTGGCAACCGGCTCACAATTATGATGGTCGCAGCATCTCGCAGACGCACAATCGCTATTTGCAACCTTCACTGCTGGCTTCTGACAAGCGAAGTCAATGGGGAAGCCAGCAGGAGGTTGCAAATGGCGATCATGTGATGTCGCACCTAATGACCACAACTGGAGCTGTCACAATAAGTTGGTGTGGTCATGTGACATTGTGCTTTACAACCGCATCGCTTAGTGACAGAGTTCCTGGTCCCAATTGCTACTGTTAACCAAAAGCTCCCTGTTTCCATCCTCTAATCCAGTGTTGTCCAAACTTGGCCACTTTAAGATGAGTGGACTTCAACTCCCAGAATTCCCCAGCCAGCCATGCTGGCTGGGGAATTCTGGGAGTTGAAGTCCACTCAAAGTGGCCAAGTTTGGACAACACTGCTCTAATCCTTCTTGCTGCAGCTCTTAGCATTTCTGCATATTCCTGAGCTAAGGAAGCTCATTGTCCTTATGTTGAGGAGCCACTAACCTATCCATGACTTTAGCTGTCTGATCAAGGTGCCCTTTGCAAACGATACTCATGGCCTCCATTTACACAGTCTGATAAAGCTTACCAATCTTGAATTGGTTAAAAGCAAGACAGCAAGTTGACTGATGGCCTGCTGCAAGCTCAGGGGTTTATGGCTGCACTTGCTGCTGCTGTTTCCCCATGCCTGCCTGATGCAAAGCCTCATCTACTGTAACTATTTTGTGAGGGTTATCATGCACTGAATCTTATGTTTGGAGTGCATTATGCTGGTCTGCAGAGGTTTGATAGGGTGATAATCTTAGGTTAGGAACTGAATTCCACAGATTCATGCTTTCTCAGTCTAGAATTCTAGAAGAGTGGCAGAAGACATGCCATTGTTTAGTTTGCTCCTTGGGGAGGTTACAGAAGACCTTACGGTTCTTGCTTCCAGATCTTTTTTCCCAGCATGGAAATCTGCAATCTGAGGCAGAGTTTGGGGGTAACTTTGCCCTATAGGACAGCCATCCAGGAGAATTGATCTGGAATTCCCAAAAATCCCAGCCAGCATGGCCAAAGGAAGTCTGGGCATAGTTGTCCAGCATAGGTTGGAGAACTCTGATCTGTGCAGACTGACAAAAACGTGGTGCTTTTAACTTTGACTAGGCCCTATTTTTTCCTTTCCAAAATTAACTCTGAGTAAATGCCAGTGTTTTCCCTATTGCACAGCTTCCCTGTTGTCA
Source organism: Liasis olivaceus (assembly GCA_030867105.1). Classification (NCBI taxonomy): domain Eukaryota; kingdom Metazoa; phylum Chordata; class Lepidosauria; order Squamata; family Pythonidae; genus Liasis; species Liasis olivaceus. Next base: position 8,013,533 of record CM061349.1, read on the forward strand.
CCCAGCAGGAAAGTGGATGCTAATATTTTTGAATAAATAATTAGGCTGGTTTTCAAACCTTATAATGCGTTTCCCTAAATTAGGATCAACCAACCTGCTAGGATGCTCTTGAAGCATAATTAAAGGCAGTGTTTTTAACTTTGGACTTAACTCCACTCTGATTGCTTGCTCCTGCTGTCGGGACTAGAATAAAACTGCGGGTTTGCTATGCAGCTAAGCACAAGGTGAAGAATCCATGTCTCTGTGCAGAAGAATACTTTGTTCCTCCTTTTGCTGATACTTTAAATAAAATGGGCACCGCTTTGCAAACTAATTCCTACTACTAACTAAAATCATTTGGGGAGCTGCTTATCACTTCAGTGTGGAGGGGGAAATTTTTCTTGGCTATATCATGTTGATTCCACTGAGCAAAGGGCGATGACCTTCAGACGTGCATAGAGATAGATACGCAGAATCTTGGCTGTTTCCTGTGTTTGTATGGTGGATAGGTGAAGGGATATTAACCCTATCTTCCTTGACGTGGGTAACTCATAGATATGCAGTCATAGTAATTGGTAATGTACAGGGGTGTGCAAAACATCTTGAATTCAGATTTTTTTCATGTTCAAAACACTTTGTTTTAAATGCAAAACAGCTGTTTTAAATATAAAATACGGCTCTCATCATTTTGGAAGTGTTTTAAGCTCAAAAACTCTCAAGTTCATTGAAATAGACTCCATTTCATGCTTGAGACAGTTTTGTCACCCTCAAAAAAGCTATGTTTTAGAATCAAAAGAGGGTTGAATTTGAAATGTTTTGCATACCCTTTGTAATATATCCTAGCATGAAAATGAAATCAGAGAGAGAGATAATGAGTTCGTTCCCTTTGACCTGTGCAATTGATTTGCACATACGTGTTAGGGAAAAAAAACTTCTGGCTCATATATACTAAATTTTATTGTGCTTGGTTCCTCCACCCTGGCCTTTTGTGGTGTTCTTCCACATTGTTTATGCTAGTGTGTTCTAGTTATGTCAAGAGCTCCCCTGTAAAGTGTGACAAAGGACTGTGTTTCCCTTCATTAGATATTAAGAACTGTGGCAAGTCTGAGATGTGAATGGTTGGGTTTTGGCCAAATGTCTGCATGATAACCACTGTCGTCGTTACTGTGAAGGCCTAATTAAATCCTGTGCTTCTGTCCCCCCAGTCTCGTGGGAAATTAGAACTGCCCTTCTGTTAGCTTTATATCCTGCTTTTCCACCAATGAATGGAGTGGAAGGCATGAGTAATAAATAAATGTAACTAAAAATGTGATTAAAGCACATTAAAATACAATGAATTTAAGAACCATCACCACCACCCCATTCAGTATTTAATGGCCTGCCTTAATTTTTTTTTTTTTTTTCCTGATTTGGTGGGGGAATAAAAAAGGAAGCTAACCTGGTATCCCTTAGCAAAGGCTTCCAGAACTGAAAGAAAATTTCAAATATCTTTTTTTGCATTCTTCCCAGACATACCACTGATGATAGCGGGACTGGGAGAAGAGTTTTTCCTGAAAGGCCTAAAGTCTGTAGCCTCCTAAGAAGAAATACTGTCTTCCAGATAGTTTTATAGATCATGACCAATTGTTGTAGATCACTCCCATTGTTCTTGGAAAGAGACCTGTAGCCAGTGATTTTAATGTGGGAATTGCATGTTTCCTGTAATTGTCACCTCTCAGAAGTCAAGCTGAAGTATTCTCAATCAGCTGAAGCTTCCCAGAGCTTTTCAGGGACTGCTTCCCCAACCCTGTCTCAGCTGCTGCCAACCCTGCTGTGTCTGTCTGCAACAACCCCAGGTCTTAAGACTAGAATGATATCAATGTTGGATCAGACCAAATGCCTATGTAAGTCAGCATTCTATTTTAAAGTCGTCAAGTAGGGTGCCTACAGGAAGCCTTGAATCCGGATCTAAATACTGAGGTAATAATTGTATATTGGAGGGTTTTTATGCATGCAGGATAATTTTGCTTTCTAGAGTTCTGTCACGAAGCATGACATAGTAGCATGTCCACAGAACCAGTTCTCCATCAAGCCAGTGGTTTTCAAACATATTTACACATCTGCTGGGTATAAATCCTGTGTACTTTCTGCTGCTTCCAAAAATGTGGGGTAAATTATTGTCTGGTAGAATATGCCAATCTTCCCTGCTTATTTTTTCTGGGAATGATGAACGCTGTTCACAAGGCTTCTTTTATGCAAGCCTGAACAGAACAGTCTGTTTCCACTTGAAAATAAACCTTATGGGCAAATAAGGGAAAAGACTGCAAGCAGCTCTCTGATAATCACCAAATAGTTCTAGAACAGCAGTTCTAGGTTTGAATACAGCTTAGAAAAGCTCTGTAATTAAGGAACCAATGCTGAATGTTCTAGGCCAGTGATGACGAACCTTTTGGGTTCGGCATGTCAAAAATTCAGAAAATGCCTAACTTGACTCCGCTGGCGTGTCACCCCCCTCCTCGAACAAAAGAGAAACAATTATTTACATATTCATTTATTTAAAAAAATACAGTCCAATCATGTGTGCTGCTATGTATTGTATAAAGAAACGTCAAATAATTACAAAAATGAAATATGAGTAAAACAAATTCAGTTTCTTTGGTAACTCCAACAGGGAGAATAGCTGTTGTCGGATGTTGGTGAACCCTGGCATGTCACCTAAAATGTCTTGGTGTATCACCTTTGACACCCATGTCATAGGTTCGCCATCACTGTTCCAGGCATTTATTTGCCTATCAACCTAAGATTCCCTTTCGTTGCCATTTCCATTTCACCTTAGATCAGGGTTTCTCAACCTCAGCATGCTGCTGGAGAATTCTGGGAGTTGATGTCTACACATCTTAAAGTTAATAAGGTTGAGAAATCCTGCCTCAGAGATTTGCTATATTGAGTCCAATCAATTTTTTTCTTCTTTACCGACATTTAGGTCTGGTGAACTCTTCTCACTTGAAACAAAAATATTGGGTATTCTTATTGGGGAGAGTTCTGTCTGCCTTTCAGGCATCCTTAATGCATGGTTTTGAAGCCTGTCTCTCTGAAAGGAGAATAATCACAAGATTGAATCCAGGGTTTGCTTCTGTGTTGAGAAGACATTCCTTCTGCTTCTAAAATCAGGAATCTAGTTAGAGCATTCAGCTCAGTTTTCTGTAAGGGAAGGCTTCTGTTTCAACCTCCTTTTCTTTTCTTGTTTAAACTGAGGATAGTTATAGAACTTAAAACATGTTTGCTAAATTTTGCCTCTTCCGCTGAATATGGTCTTAATTTGAATAAGTATTAGTGAGTGGAATTCTTCTGCTTCTGGATAAAATATATGTATTAGAAGTAAACTATTAATAGGATTTTACTTGATTAAATGCTAGTTGAAAGTCTCTTGGTACCTTGAACTATATTTCTTTTCTGAAAATTCAGTTTCCTGGCATAAAGAATGGTATGTGTTTTATAGAGAAATGCTTTAGGGCTACTTAGATGTTTGGTTTTTTTTCACATAAGGCATATTGCATATAATTTCAGAGGAGGGTGGTTTCTATGTTTGCTTTTCTATGCAAGAGAATGAACAGCAAATTTGGGGTTGTTATAGCACATTGGCACGCGTAACTGAGCCCTAGGTGAGAGGGCAATGTCCTTGAAATACTGCCATACTATGCCAGTTCAGATTTAAGTGGTATTGAGTCTAGTCTAGTGAGAGATTTTTTCATTATTGGGGGTTCATGGCTATTATTTTGCCCATTGAAATAAAAACATTCTTAATCTCATTTGGGTTTTTTTCCTCCTGCATCAGACCCCACGACCACCTTAGACCTAGACAATAGATTGTTGTCAGATCAATATACTGCTGCTGTTTCTTCATCCTTTGTCAGTTTAACATTGGACCCTGAAATGTGACTTTCAAAACATTTTGACCAAAGCATTAATGGGTCCGCAGCAGTATGAAAGGGAAGGGGTGCTAAGAAAACGTGTTCTCAGTTCCTTCACTGTCTCAGTATGACTCATGGTAGAAGTTATCCTGAAAATTCACTTAATACATACAATGGAATGCCCTGAGGCCCTTGAAAGCCAAACGGGCCACATGTTGATCTCTAATAACCAAGGCTATTTAGGATTTAATAGGCTTAAGACAATGATTATTGGTTTCTTTAAGTCCTTGGGCTTTTTATGATCTTCAGCAGAAGATAGTGTTTTCCATCAGTTACTTTATTTTAAAAATTTGTATGAAAAGTAAGATATGCTTCAAGTTGATCTTGACTCTTGATGACACATCCATATAGTTATTTGTTTCTGTTTACTTGCTATCTCTCTCCTTTTCTCCAGGAGCTCAGAGTTGCATACATAGCACTTCCTCTTCCATTTCCCCCACAACAACAACAACCCTGGGCTGAGAGAGAGAATCACTGGCCCAAAGTCACCCAGTAAGCCTGCATGATTGAGGGTGCTTCAACTTGGGTGTCTGTAGTCCTAGTCCAATATCTTATCCACTATACCATTTCACAGTTTTCTTGGCAACATCTATGAAATGATTTGCCATTAAGTTCTGGATTGTTTTTTTTTAAATTTCCAGTCTAGCCTACAGTCCAGGGATTTTCTGGGGGTCCCCCAGCCACGTACTAACCAGAGATGGCCTTACTTAACTTCCAAGCCCAAAAGGTTAGCTAGTTTTGCGTGCTACCTTTCAACATTGGCTTTCCCAGTTACTTCCTGAACCTTCATCAACCAGAGATGCTTCAGTCTAAATCGGGGCTGTTCAGCATAGAAAATAATGGAGCCTGGTCTGTCCAATTAAAAGGAAAAATGGAAGGTGACAGAAATGAACTTTCTCTGTAAACCTTTAGGCAATTGCTGTCCATCATAAGTAAGTTAGATGAACAAATAAGACAGCGTCCTCTTTTGTCCATGTGGTTTAATATAATCTACTCTGGCAGCCTCTCTCAGTGGTGGGCTAGAGTTCTCTCCCATTACCTGTTATCTGATCTGTCCCTTAGCAGTGATGGGGATTAAAGCAGCAGCTTCTTGCTTGCCCATAGCTTGGTTCCTAGCTTTAACTTGTGTCTGGCAGGGAGCAGGGAAGCAATGTTTATCCATAACATGTTAGTGGTGGCAGTTGTCATTTGGTGCATTAGGCCAAGATTGGGAGGTAATAATGCTCGAGGTCTTAAAACTCTTCCAGTTGGATAAAAACAGACCATTTCAAACAAGTGTTTTCACTCTCAAAACATTTTGCACATCCTTATTCATTATAGAAGGGGACGCGGTGGCGCAGCGGCTTAATGACGCTGAAAGTGCCGGCCAGAAATGGCTGGAAACTTCAGCGGTTCGAGTCCAGCCTCTCGCGTTAAACAAGGTGAGCTCTTGTTTCTCTACCCGCAGCTTCTGCCAACTCAGCAGATCGAAAACGTACGTGAGTAGATAAATGAGTACTCTCACTCCAGTGGGAGGAAAAATGCTGGCAGCGACTCCACAGAGAGACGGGACCACAGTTGCCGGTAAAAGCGTGAAATTGCGCTCGCCCCGAAAAAAAAGGGGCGCGAAGCAACGGAAATCCCGCCTCCTGTGCTGCCAGCTGGGCTGACGCTCTAGGAATTAGGCTCTGGCAAAGTCTAATTCCGAAACTAGAAAGATGCAATTGCCTTGAAAACCGCTAGGGGGCGGTCACTGCAGGGTCAGTAATGACTGTGAAGCAGACCAAAAAAAAAAAAAAAAAAATTCATTATAGTGACATCACATACACAGAGTGTGGGTTTCTTCTTAGATAATCTTAGGGCGTCTGTTCAGGCTTTGATTTCATAGGTTTTGCCAAAATAGTGAAGTGTGTGTTACAGTCTTGGCTAAAAAAGCTTATAGGGGAAGAATGCCTATTTTTGTGGGAGTGGTCATTTTCTAAGGTGTTTCTGCTCAGCAAATTATTTTGTATTGGACTTTTTTGCCCTCCCCAAGAAGCTGATCATTTTGGCAAATTAATAGGGTCGTTGATCATTTCAGTAAATTTATTTATGCTCTGTTAAAGAGAAAGACATAGTTTCCAGGAAAGGGGGGGGGAAGTGTTGGGGAGAGCCTAATTTAAGTGACCTGCTGACATGCTAAGTTTAGGCCATTGCATCTGTTGTTTCCCATCTTGCTCCAGCCTCGTTCCATTTTACTGAACAGCTGTTCCCTTTTCTCTGCTATCAGAAGTGCTTCCTGGATGTTTGTGGATTTTGAATTCTTCTAGCTTGGCACCCTTACTCTTTTGGAGCACATTTTGCAACTCAGTGCAAGAAAAAAACCCCACCTTTTTCTGCCCTTCCCCCTACCAATCTCTACTCCGGTAGGAATTTGCCAAGCTCAGAGTTAAAGCAAGCTGGCAGATCAATGTGGGGAGAAAATGTACTTATTTCTAGCAATTATGAAATGTAGTGGTTTCTGTTCACATACTATGTTTGTGGTCTTTCACTAGGCAAAAGTTTGCATTGCGTAAAAATAGACTAGTCTCTGTGTCTCCTGGCTGTGTTGGTGTTTTGCACACTGAGAGATGCCTGATGAAGGGAGTGTTTGAAAGGGGAGTCTTCCCACCTCTGGTCCATGTTACTTCCTCAGATGCTTTCCTTTCAAGGGTTGACTGCAAGCACAGTTAGTTTCCTAGTCAAAGTGGAACCATACACAGTGAAGAGAGGGTGGCATCATCAGACAACTGTAGCTGTTGAAATGTGAGGGAGTGTTCAGGGAAAAAATGTTGAGGAAGGGAAAGAAACAACTCAGGAGGGCAGAGAGGAAAGTATGAGTGGTGTTGGGTGGGGGAGAGGTCAACAAAGGAAAAGGGAATAAAATGAAACAGCCAAAGGGGAGTCGCTGGTGCCACTTGCTTCATCCTCTTTGTTTCATTTGTGCCTCTGGGCTGTGTAAGAGTAGCTTCCCTAACTTGGTGCCCTCATGCTGTTACAAGGGATACAACTCCCTAAAGTTCCAACTAATTCATCAGCATTCTTGGAGGATACCAGGCTGGGTATAGCTGCTTTAAAAATCCTCCAGTCTTACAGACGCATATATTTTGGGCTGACCGGACCTGTTCAGCTGACAACTGGCATTCTTTTTGGTGCAGGAAACTCCCTCCTGGTTGCTGGTCAGGAAGTACTTCCAAACTACAAATGTGTTGTTGTTTTCTGCCCTCTTGGATTGATTGATTGATTTCTCAAATGTATATACTGTACCTTTATAATCACCCAAGAGGGTTCTGGGAGTTCACAGGATAAAGCATAAAAACAGTATGAGTGAAGTCCTTGAGCTAAGCTTGGCTCCTGATGATTTCATGAACACATCCATGAAGGGGTTTTTGGCAGCATTATGAAAAGACCCTTGCTCTTATTCTGGGACATGTTTCAAATTCTCAGTCTAGCCAACAGTCCTGGAATTCCTGGATGGTCCCTCATCTAAGTACTAACCAATACCGGCGTAGCTTACTTCCAAGATGAGCCTGGGTCATTACACTTCATGCTGAAGTGTCAATATAATTATCAGCATCAAATGACACAAGCATGCAAGTTCAGAGCATGCCACTTACTTTCTGCGGATTTGTGTGTCAGAAGACTGTTGCGTTTCCGTTATATCAGGGCTCCAACATTTTAGCCAATTAGTCTGTTCGGCTAAGCAGCTTTAAACATTTTTAAATTGGACTACACCCAACTTCAGTTAATTAATCGGTATTTCTTTTAAAAAATCGATTGTATAACACAAATGCTTATAAAGCTGCAGATGGTAATCACCATCTTAGAATAAGCGATCTGTCCAAAAGAGGAAGGCTCTTCTAATACGTTGTCTGTAAATGATGTATAATGAAAGGACGTGCTTTCTTTGGAATTGTTTCTCTGCTGTTATCAGTTTAGTGTAGAGGGAATTGATTGAGAAACTCATACGTTTTCAAGTCATTCTTAATAATGCTTCAAGATCCCTGGGCATTGTCTGAGAGCACATGGAGCTAAATAGATTTGTTCACTGTTTTGATGGATGCTTAATGGAACAAAATCAAGCTATAAACATGCTTAGGAAAGTAAAGATTTGGTATTTTGCTGTGCCCTAGAGCTGGATATGTGTACGAGTAGCCAAGGTCAGTTGGGGTGAATGTAGCTTTCTGGCTAGGTCATAAGCACTTATCACTGCATGAGAGAAGGTTTATTTTTCCTTTTCTTCCACCCTATCTTGCTGATTTGGCCATCTGGCTGCAGTTGGCAGTGATCCAAATTCTTACATCCTGCTTTGTCATGGTGACAGTAAACAGAAGAAGGGATCCTTGTATGAACCTGTCAGCAATAACAGGCCGGAAAGAGGGCAGTTTCTTGTCTAGAAGCCCTTCATTAGAAAATGCTGGCAGAGCCCTAACTGGACCTCAAAAGGAAATCTTAAAGAGGCTAGAGCAGTGTTTCTCAACCGTGGCTACTTGAAGATGTGTGAACTTAAACTCCCAGAATTCCGGGAGTTGAAGTCCACACATCTTCAAGTGGCCAAGGTTGAGAAACACCAGGCTAGAGTTTGGAGACAGTGGTTCCAAGAAGATCTGAGAATGCTTCTCCCCTACCCTGTAAATATAACCCATTTGACCCGCTGACCTGCTACAGCCTCACAAAATCTAATTGCACCAGGAATCTGATTTTATTTTATTATATTGCCTTTTCTCTGAGGAGGCCAGCATTCAGCATATGCAGTTCTTCCTTGCCCATCTTATCCTCTCAGGGTGGTTGAAGATGGACCTTGTTGATTGGCTCAGGGTCATCCAGCTCCTGTCAAATAGGAATTTGAACTTGCGTCTCCCCATGCTTAATTTACACTGCAGGACACAGAGGAACACATTGCTGCCCCTTACAGAGGGAGAAAGTGCCACATAATGCAGAGTGGTGTTCAGTGGCGTGGCTCTTTTAGACTCTTGAGCATGGGGCAGGATCTGGGGAGATACCGGGGGACTCTTCTTACCCAGTTATCTTGGAACAGTTTGATCCTGTTGCTCCTGAAGCCACCACTTGCCATCTTGACCCATGCCCCTACCGGCTGGTGAAAGCAGCTTGGGAGGTGACATGTGGTTGGATCCAGGCGATGGTTATTACATCCTTGCAGGAGGGAGTGTTTCCAGCTGCTTTTAAGGAGGCATTGGTGCACCCCCTCCTCAAGAAACCCTCCCTGGATCCTACTGTGCTGGACAGTTTTCGTCCAGTCTCCCACCTCCCCTTTTTGGGGAAAGCGGTGGCATCACAGCTCCAAAGGGTTCTGGAGGAAACGGATTATCTGGATCCCTTTCAGTCAGGTTTCAGGCCCGGATATGGAACGGAAATGGCATTGGTCGCACTTATGGATGACCTCTGGCGGGAGCGGGATGGTGGAAGTGCGACCATCCTTGCTCTCCTTGATCTCTCAGCAGCTTTCGATACCATTGGCCACGGTATCCTGTTGGGACGGCTCAGGGAATTGGGGGTGGGCGGCACGGTCTTGTGCTGGTTCGCCTCCTTTCTCCAGGGCCGATCCCAATTGGTGGTGATAGGGAGTGAGAGGTCCCATCCTCGGCCCCTCCTTTGTGGGGTGCCGCAGGGCTTGGTTCCCTCTCCGCTCCTTTTCAACATCTACATGAAACCACTGGGTGAAATCATCCGTCATCATGGGATGAGGTATCATCAGTATGCTGATGATACGCAGCTATACAGCTCCATCCCTGGTGAAGTAAGTGATGCCGTGGCCACCCTTTCGCGGTGCCTGGAGGCTGTAAGGGTCTGGATGGGGAACAACAGGCTTCGGCTGAACCCTGGTAAGACGGAGTGGCTGTGGGTTAATGGCTCCTCTGTATCCGGGATTTTGTCATCTTTGGTGCTGGATGGGGTGGCACTGCCCCAGACAGACCCAGTGCGTAATCTGGGGGTCCTCCTAGACTCACGGCTCCTGCTTGAAGAGCAGGTGGCAGCCGTGGCAAGGAGGGCCTTTGCACAACTTCGGGTTGTGCATCAGTTACCCCCTTTCCTGGATCGGGATGCCCTTCGAACAGTCACTCATGCCCTTGTTATCTCCCAGATAGACTACTGCAATGCGCTCTACATGGGGCTACCCTTGAAGAGTATCTGGAAGCTACAGCTGGTCCAGAATGCAGCCGCGCAGGCTATTGTTGGAGCCCCAAGGCGGGCCCATGTAACGCCTCTGCTCCGTGAGCTGCATTGGGTGCCAGTTTGCTTCTGGGTCCAATTCAAGGTGTTGGTTATCACCTTTAAAGCCCTACATGGCATGGGACCAGGTTATCTAAGGGACCGCCTCTCCCCTATGACTTCAACCCGTCCCACCCGATCGCACAGAGAGGGCATGCTTCGGACCCCCTCAGTAAAAGAATTCCATCTAGCGGGGTCCAGAAGGCGGGCCTTCTCTGCGGTAGCCCCTGCCCTTTGGAACATTCTGCCCCCGGAGGTGCGATTGGCCCCCTCACTCCTGGCCTTCTGTAAGGCTTTGAAGACCTGGTTCTGCCACCTGGCCTGGGGTGGGGTGGGAATACCTCAAGCATAGGGATGGCTAGCCCTATAGAGGCCTTCTGCCTTCAGCCTCAGATTTTTCATCCTCTTGGACTCTCCTTCTCCTTTTTAGTAATGTTTTTAATTAAGGTTTTATGTATTTACATATTTTATGTTTTAATGTTTGTTGTGAATCGCCCAGAGTTCCCCCATTGGGTGGAGATGGGCAGCTGAAAAATTTAATAAATAAAAAAATAAAAATACCAACATCGTGCCCAGAATCATAGTGCCCTGCAAAGTCTTCACCTATAACTGTTTGAAAGTTTCCTTTTGCTGAACTAAGAGAAGATTGGGGAATGGATGACTGATTCCCCCCCATGCATCTAGACTTTCAACTTTCAAACTCTCTTCCTTATTCCATCATGCCGATATAAACCACCAACTTTTTTTTCCTCAACCCTCCCTTCTCCCCCCCAGAAGCATTCCATCAAGTACAGCTGTTCAAGCAACTTGTCAGCACTCCAGCAGGATCCCTAAATTAATGGCTGCCTCTTTCCTTTCCTTTCCTGGAAGTGAGGAAAGGACGTGAGCTTGGCAACCTTTTTTTGCATTAGGCCTTCCTGAAGCAAGGACACTGTTTTGGGGGCATCTTCAGTGGATGAATAGGGAACAGACCTTTTCGTGTGGGTGCGGGGGGTGGGTGGGAGGAAAAGCAGGGGAGGTTGGTTGACTGCCATTTCGGAAGAATTTAATCAGTATAATCTAATTTAGTAATGGTTGGGGGCTTGAGAAGGAAAACCACTGCAGAATTGAAAACCTATTTAATCCTGGAAGGCAATGTATTCTTCAACTGGGAGACTTGGGCCAAAGAAGACTCCGCTAGATGTGGTTTGATCTCTGTGTAAAGCTCTTTCCTATATTCCTGTTCTTTGAGGGATTGTGGGAGGAGAGTTGTGTTAATCTACAGTAGCAAAAAATCAGGAAGAATCTGGTAGCCCCTTTTCCGACTAACCAGTTTTATTAAAAGCTTTGTGAGCTGCAGCTCGCTTCATCGGATTCGCTCTGTGCATCGACTCACGTATTTCAGCAGCTCACGAAAGCTTAAGCCTTTTAATAAAATTTGTTAGAAAAGGTGCTGCGAGGCTCCTCCTATTCTTTCAGGGGTGACTGGTTGTTGGCAGAACCAGAGATTTTTAGGATTATGTTAAACACTCTTATTGATTATTCCTTCCAGCTGCACTCCAGTAACTTCATGTTGTCCTTTTACTTTTGAAATTGGGAGTTGGCAATTTTGGCAAGGTTTGGATTAAAAAAGAAAAAAATAATAACTGGCTTTGCATTATAGAAACCGTTGGATGTTGGGGAAATGCCTCAGAAAAGCTTTCATAAGCCATCTTCTGTTTGCAGTTCGTGGTTCCTCCCCTGCCCCCCCCCCGCCGCCCCCAGTCACAGTTCAACATACAGTAAATAGCTTGGGCCACTTGTTGAATACACAGAAGTTACTCTCCTCCCCTCAGTGTTGACTCAGATTCTTTCTCAAGAATTGCTGCTTATTTCCATTGTGGGTAATATTGCCTAATTTCAATGAAGGCGAGGGCCCCTTTTTTCTTTTGATGAGCATGCATGGCTCACTTTGCTCAGAGGACCCACACAATCTCATGAGCTGTTTTTTTAAGTTCTTGAACCAAAGCATGACTCATACAGGAATCTCTTTGGGGTGGTAAGCATGGGAAATGGTGAAGAAAGAATAGAAAAGCAGTCCTGTAAGGCAGCATGTTGATTAGGTTGTGTGGTAATGGCCCTTAATTTCAGTTGTCCTCATATCCTAACATTGCTGCTATCTTGATAACAGATGACCCCTTTCTTTTATTATATTACTACTTTTTAGCTAGAGCCAGAAGGAGCGTCTTTTATCTTGTTGCTGAATAAAAATATAAAAAACGCAGAGCTTTACAAGCTGACACCATAGTTTCTGCTAATTTGTATTTTTTAAAACAGACTTTTAATGTTAATTAATGTTAATGGTTGAAAAATGCCTGAGCATTGTAGCATCTAGCCAAAAGTTGGGTGTCCTAACTTTACAGAAATAGATTTCCCCCAAAGTGTGTATTTTGAGCATCTCCTTTCCTTTAGATTTCCTGTATTTCTACCACTGTCAGCAACGTGAGAAGCATGTTACCCAATAGCATAGTGTGTGAAGCTGACCACAGTGTTTGCGGCAAGCAAGTGAAGCGTGTGTAGCGGATACCTAGAGGTGAGAAGAGGAATTTATTAAACAGGAGATTAGCATGGGTAAAAATAATGTGATTATTCTGCCACTTGTAGGTTACCAGAATCAGAGAACTTGCCTAGCTAACCTCTCCAATTTAGATGACAGACTATTACTTAGTCTGTCAGTTATTCATATCTCAGATTTAAACAGAACTGAATTGCCTATTTGCATAGTAAAAACAGTGTACTTTAAATACCAGCTGTGGGGAGAAAGATAACCACAAGTTCCTGGCTGTGCTTATGACCTTTCTGAATACAGCAGGCTGGCCATTTTGCAATTGGGAAAGCCGGACAGAAGGACTGTTAATCTGTTACAAGCAGGACTCCTATTGCTTTTCATATTCATTTCTGAAGGTAAGGTGTAAGATTCATAAAGAAGGCTGTTCTTGTGCAAACCAGTAGCATAAATCCCACCCAGCTATCTCTGTATGCTTGCTTCTGTTAGTTGCAGTATAAAGGGAGGTGTAGCTGGATGCAGTGGTAAATTCAGACTCTCTCCTTTCTCTCCCTGGTACTTATAGTGCACTCTGTTCCTTGCAGTGCGGCTGCATTTGAAAAGGTGATATATTGCTCTTTTGACAGTCTCACTGCAGATAAGCAGGTTTGTCTTCCCTTTTGTGGCCTATTCTAAGTAGTTCTACTTCAGCACAGTACTTGACCTACCACACAGCCAGTCTTGTCATTAACGCTTACTTGTCATTCTCAGAATCTAAATGGGGAGATGAGGGAGAGAAGCTAAGGTGAAACATGTGCAGCAGACTAAATGTCCTTCTGGTGGTAGTGTCTTGTTCCTCTAATCAGATCTGTTGAAAGAAATGTTGCTGATTTCTAGGTGAACATCTATGTCAAAATGTGGAAAATATTTCTGCATTTTCTCATGATCCATTCTATAAGTACGATTTCCCTGTCAGTTCCCAGACATCAGCAGGGTCATGGAGAGATGACAGATGGGCTGAATTCTGTGGTTTGTGATTTGGTAGCTGTTGCTCTGACTATGGTAGATGACTTTTCTTTCCCCTTTTTTTGGTAGTATTTGAATGTTTTAAAATGTTCCATGTGTTTTCTTCTGAATGCTTGTATTGTAACTAATTTCCAGACTTAAAAAAAAGAACTAATCATCTTCATCGTCTTTTTGGGCAGAGCTGGTCCAGCTTATCTACTTCCAGTTGATTAGTAAGGTCCCTAAGGTTTAATACAGGTCGTTCTCAACTTACGACCATTCATTTAATGACCTTTCAAAGTTATGATGGCACGGAAAAAGGTGATGACCAGTCCTCACACTTATGACTGTTGCAGCGTCCCCGGTGTAGTGTGATCAAAATTTGGACGCTTGGCAACCGGCATGTATTTACAACGGTCGCAGTGTCCCAGGGTCACGTGATCGCCGTTTGTGACTTGCAAAAGTGTATATGGTCAGAGATCACATTCCAAAAAGGGTTACTCGTCAAAGAGGCATATGAAACAGAGTTAGTAAGACAGCCCAAAAGTCAGATGCCAAAGTCCTAGATCTCCAGAGGGCAAGCTAAGAAAGTGAAGGTCAGGTTTGTGCAGTGAAGAGTCATCTTAAGAGATACCGTATTTTTCCGTCAATAAGACGCCCCCATGTACAAGACGACCCCCACTTTTCCAACCCAAAATTAAGAAATCAATATTTTAAAGATAGTGCAGAACACATTTTTATTTAATAATTAGTTAACATTGACCTGATATACTCGGTGGGAGGAGGTCCAAACCGTCTCTCTGCAGCTCTATTTCCATACTCTTTTGCATAACTGATTACATTCAAGCACGAGTGAAACTGCCGATAGCTTGTCTCTGCAAACAGCCTTCCTCTAATTGGTTTGTTCAGCATCAGCTGACGTCAGTTACATAAGGCTCATGATTGGAGGAAGTCTGTTTGGGAGACAAGCTATTTCACTCATGATTGGAGGCTAGCAATAGGAGGAAGCCCATTCACAGAGACAAGGTATGGGCAGTTTTGCCACCGCGCGATTCTCTCCTTGGCTGACTTCCTTGAATAAGACGCCCTTCAATTTTTAGGGTAAGGATTTTAGAAAAAAGTATCGTCTTATAGTCGGAAAAATACGGTAATCTGTTAGGGATGCACGAACTTGCAGGCAATAGATGATGCTTGCACCATGGAGCTACCCTCAAGCAGAGAACCTTTATATTCATATACATACATACATACATACATGCATACAGAACTGCTGAGCTCTTTACTTAGCTCATGCGTGGGCAACCTGTTCTGGGTAGTTTCATTCCCAAAGTACACTCTTACAAGCAACCTCTCAGCAAGAGAGCTCTGTCATCTTATATTCAACTTGGCGCTGGCACCACTCACATGGACTAGTTGGCTGCACTGATGAGTTTAGGTTAGATTGATATAAGCTAAGGATCCTAGGGTATTGTGAATGATTCTGGTTCATCTCCTGTGATAGGCTCAATTGGTGCAGAGACCTGACCCATATTTTTCCATACAAACTCACATATATACCCATCATGCTATTTTATTTTGGAGCAAGCAATGTTAGGGCACAGAAAAGGTGTAAAAAATAGTAAGCCAAAGAAATTAAAGGTATAGGATTAAAAAAGGAGAAAGGAACATTGTTAAAACTAGTTTATACCAATACCATTCATGCTGTCTCTCCGTATCTTTCTGTCTTTGCAAGCTACCATGACTTGCTTGACCATGTGCATCTAATCCTTTTCACATTGCCTTTTGTTCTTAAAACTTTTCTCCTTTCTCTTTTTAAGGATCCATCAACTCCATCCAACCAAATCTTCTTTGGTCTTCCACCTCTTCTTGATCTGTTCATTTTTCTTACATATATTTGATTTGACACTCAGTCTTCATTCATTCTCTCTATATTATGATTTTTTTCACCAAGTTGGGCTGGAAACAGACACAGTAGGTGTCCAAGGACACAAGGGCTTCCGACAGGTAGATTTATTGTAGAAAGGCTAATGAAGTCATTGCGAAGGAATTCTAGTGACTTCTGTGTTTCAAATGCAAGCCCTGTTTATAGGGAAATCAAGCTTATTGCACTTGTTTTTCATGCCTGCGCAGGGTAACTGACTTGAAGTTGCTCCCTTTTAGGTGGGAAGGATAGTTTCTGCCTGTCTGTTCTTTTCATAACAGACTAGTCTGGTTTCAGACTGTTTTTCTTCTGGTCTTGCATACTAAATGATCAAATCACCACAAAGTACTACTTTCCTAGTGGCCACTCACTTTTGTATTCAGTCCACATTCATTCATTTACCCATACATTCTTGTTTTACTACATATTTCTCCTGACATAGGCAACTTGCCCCACCAAGTAGGCAGAAAAATGCTGTTATACTCAGCTCTTTTTGCTTTCTTCAACTAACATGCCTCACAACAGACCATATATTCACTAACTTTCTATCAGCATTTGCACATCTTACAATTGCTCCATCTATTTTCCCATGTTTAGTAAATATTCTACAAAGGTGCACAAATTCATCTATTTGCTCTCATTTTTCACTACTTCTATAAAACTTGCAGTTGTTGGTTCCATTTTCCCTGTCAAACACAACTACCTTGAGTTTTAATACTTTATATTTCAGATCCATAGTCATAAGTCATCATGCAGTTTAACGTTGCTGCAAATCATTCAGGTTTTCAGTCAAATCATAGCATTATCCAACTACAAAATTACATGTACATTCATGTCTCCAGCCAACACACCTTTAACATTAGCACAAGCATTACTTATAAACACATTAAGCAATCAAGGGAACATCGCACATCTTTGTTTTACTCTCTGCTCAGTGTTGTGCCATTTATTACACATTCCATTTACTGTCATCATATGCCAATCTTAAACTTGTTCAGTAAACAGTTTTCAATTCCAAATTCACATAAAGCATTCCATAATTCAACCCTATTCACTTTCTCATATGCTTTCTCTAAATCAAAAAATGTACAGTAAGCTTTCTCACATTCATAGATATATCATTTACTCTCTGAAGAGCAAAAATATGGTTTGCATAAAGTTACATTGTGCTTACCATATTTTGTGCATTATTATCAATCAGTCAGTATTCTGCCAGATACTTTCTCCAACAAGCTCAAACTAATGGCTGTATAGTTTTCTCATTCACTCTGGCTACGTTTCCCTTTGTGACCGATTGATTAGGTGTTGTCAAGTCAGTGTTGACTCTTAGCAACCACATTGATAAACTTTCTCCAGGATGATCTGCCCTCAGTTTGGCCTTGGTGTTCTAATTGAATCCAACTATGTTGCTGCTGGTTATCCTCTTCTCTTTCCTTCCATTTTTTCCAACATTATAGGTTTCTTAAAGTAGCTGAGTTGAGTAAGAACTCTGGTTTGTTTTGTAATCCATTTATTTGTTTTCCTGGTTATCCATGGTATTCTCAGGAAGTTCAAAATGCTGAAGTTCAAAAGCATCAGTGTTCTTTTTATTCTGCTGCTTCAGAGATCAGCCTTCACATCAGTAGAGTTTCACAAGGAGAATCACTGTCTGATTGATTCTGATCTGTGTAGGTATCTGAATATCTTTTCCAAGGCCTTCATTGCTACTGCAGCATATTTATTGACTGTTAGTTTCTTATTATTGATAGTAAATCCTAAAATACATTAGCTATCCACCAATTCAATGTTTTCATTGTCAGTTCTAAGGTTGGTTACTGTATTTGTCATTAGTTTGGCCTTTGTATTTAATTTTAGTCCCATTTTTCATTGTACTTTTTGACTTTCATTACTAGAGCTTCCAGATCATTTGCATTTTCAGCTGTCAGAGTAGTGTCATCAGCATAGCACAGGTCTGTCTGTCTGTCTGTCTGTCTGTCTGTCTGTCTATCTATCTATCTATCTATCTATCTATCTATCTATCTATCTATCAATTTGTCACTGCCCATAGTTAAAATTACTCTGGGTGGTTTATAAAATGTTTAAAATCAATTAAAATTACAATATGCAATATCTTAATAAATAGAAAATAAATAGATCCAAGGATAGATATAAAATTGGCAGTCAGTCAGGGAGTGTCATCAAGGCGCCAGCCACCTCCAGGATTGGGTAAGATGTTATTAGGTTATTAGAAGTTTGTTCCTCCAATTTTTAAACCACACTAATCTTCTTCTAGTCCAGCCTCCCTCAAATATAGTTAGCATATAAATTGAATAAGGAGAGAGTATATACCGTATTTTTCCGACTATAAGATGATACTTTTTTCTAAAATCCTTACCCTAAAAATTGAAGGGCGTCTTATTCAAGGAAGTCAGCTGAGGAGAGAACCGCGCAGTGGCAAAACTGCCCATACTTTGTCTCTGCAGGCAGGCTTCCTCCTATTGCTAGCCTCCAATCACGAGTGAAATAGCTTGTCTCCCAAACAGACTTCCTCCAATCACCAGCCTTATGTAACTGATGTCAGCTGATGCTGAACAAACCAATTAGAGGAAGGCTGTTTGCAGAGACAAGCTATCGGCAGTTTCACTCGTGCTTGAATGTAATCAGTTATGCAAAAGAGCCTGGAAATAGAGCTGCAGAGAGACCTCCTTATTTGGACCTCCTCCCACCGAGTGTATCAGGTCAATGTTACCTAATTACTAAATAAAAATGTGTTCTGCACTATCTTTAAAATATTGATTTCTTAATTTGGGGTTGGAAAAATGGGGGTCGTCTTGTACATGGGGGCATCTTATTGTCGGAAAAATACGGTAGCATGGTCTCATTCCATTGCCAACCTGGAGCCAGTTTCTTTCACCAAGTTCCATCCAGACTCTGGCTTCTTGTCCTGGGTAGAGGCTTTACATGAGGACAGTGAGATATTCTGGAATTCCGGTTTTCCTAATGACACTCCACAGCTTGATATGGTCAACACAACTGAAGGCCTTTCTATAGTGAATAAAGCTCTTATGGACTTCTTTTTTGTATTCTTTGATTTTCTTAATTATCCAGCATGCATCAGCAATAACATCTCTTGTTCCTTGGACTTTTCTAAAACAGCCTGCACATCTGGCATTTTTCTTTCCATATAGCACTCTAATCTGTGTTGGATGATTTTGAGCATTATGTTGCTAACATATGAAATGAAATGAAAGATATTGTGCAGTAGTTTTCACAGTCTGCTAAGTCTCCTTCCTTTGGTATTGGTCTGTAGACTGACCTTTTCCAATCTGTTGGCCACTATGTCATTCTCCAGATTTGCTGGTTTAGTTTGGTTAGAATCTTTATTCATTCTTCTGTTGTTTGCCACATTTTGGTAGATCTTCCATCAATTCCTATAGCTTTCCAACTTGGTAATGACCAGAGCTCAAATAACTTCATGTTCTAGTATTACAAGTTCTTGTAAGTAGGGAATATCTACTTACTGTAGATAAGTATCTACAGTATCCTGGATGCTGATGTCCCTACTATACAGAATTTTAGTGTACTTCTTCCATCTTTGTTTAATCTTCTTTGAATCAGTTATGATCTGTCCATTGGGGTCTTTTAACATGCCAGTTTAAGACTGGTATCTCATCAGAGTTTGGAGATCTTTTGGAATATTTTCCTTGTTTTCTTTGTTTCTGTCTTTGATGTCTATTCAGACATCATTGCAATACTGTTTCGTGTCTCTTCTTACAGCTCTCTGAGATTTTTTATTAGTTTCCTTCCTGAGCTCTTCGACTTTCTTGCCCTTGGCTTCTTTTTTTCTTCTTGGCAATTTCCATCATTTGTTCTGACATCCAGTCTGCTTTCTTCAGTTTCTTGGTCTTGGACAACCTCTTTTGACATTCAAGGAATTGTTAGGAAATGAGAGGAACTGTGGAATGAAACAATCTTAACAAAGGTTGTTAAGGTTTTGTCATTCCATAGTTCCTCTTTTTTTCCTAACAATGAGATTCAGGATTTCAAAGCTGTTTCTGATGTTTTCCTTTAAAATGGTGGAAATATGCTCATATTCATAGTGTGGAAACTAGTTGCCTTTGTTCTTCCACTTTAGTTTGACTTGGACCTCGCATGTGAGTAGTTTGTGATTTGTTCCACAGTTAGCCCCTGGTCACATCTTTGCTATTATAACTGAGTTCTTCCACATTCTTGTACCAATAATATAGTCAGTTTGATTTATGTGTACTCCATTGGGTGAAATCTATGTATGTTGGCATTGTTGTGATTGTTTGAAGAATGTGTTAGTAATGAAGAACCTATGGGGTAGCAGAAATGGATAAGTTATTCTGCTTAATTTCTGTTTCTTATGCCATACAGTTCAATTACATTTTCCTCACTATTTCCAACTTTGGCATCCTCATCTCCAGCCACAAGCAGCACATTTTGCTTGCACATTCTGTCAATTTCAGATTGAATATGAGCATAAAACTCATTAATTTCCTCTTCTGCATTAGTGCTTGGAACATAAACTTGAATAACCATCATATTAAAGGGTTGTGCATGAAATCTAATTGATACTACTTCAACACTGACTGCTTTGTACCCAAGTAACTGCTTTTGCTATATTTATCCTGACTATGAAATCAACACTGTTGCTTCATTGTTTTTCACGGCCTAAGTAGTAAACGGTATGATCTTCTGACTGTCCAATTCCAGTCTTTTAAAATTTGCTTATGCCTAAGATGTCAACCTTAATTGTATCTTGTATTGTATCTTTCATTCTGTTGAGCTTTCCCATGCTCTGTGATCCCAGTCATTCTGTCTTTGCAGCTTTGGATATTATTTTCCTGTATGACCACATCAGCAACTAGACATCTGAAATACTTTAATCTAGCTGGTTCGTAAACACAATTTGTTTTCCAAAATTGCCTCAGCTTTTCCTAGTATTATGTTGAATATCAACCTAACCTGAGAGGCCCATCATCTGGCATTGTATCATTAATCAACTTTATAGTGTCTGCCCATGTGGTTTTCTGAGTAAAATACAGGAGTGATTTGCCATTGCCTTCTCCTGTGCAGTTTGAAATGATGCTCTTGCTGTTGCCACTAAAGTAATTATCTCTCTCCAATAACTTCCTGTATCACTGCTGCCCAATACTGGTGCTTGTTTGCTTTAGCTGGGCAGCTGGAATGACCTTCATGTTTTGGGTGACTCTGCAGGAAGTATATGCTCTTGGCGCACCCTCTTGGCTTTCTTCACTCCTCCCTCCCAGGAACAGCCCACATCCTCGCCACAGTGAGGCAGAACAAGACTTGGGGGTTCCCCTTTGTATAGGGCAGGAGTCCCCAGACTTTTCAGCTCATCAATCCCTTCATGAAGTTTCAGATTGTTCATCGACCTCCATACTACTTTAACTAATAGTACTGTGAATAACAACAACAGTAATAATAACATTGTCCTTGGATAGTCGCACTGACCCTTGGAGGTCAATATTGACCACTTGGGGAACCCTGGTACAGTGGAACAATAAAGGCATTCTTGAAATATCAGACAATCTTTACAGGCACATTAAACAAGCTACTCTGTAAGTAAATCACATTCATATTTTATTTATTTATTTTACCTATTCCTGTCCCGCTGCAATCAAAAGACTCTCTAATCTATATTTTAATATGTCTCTAGTCATACCTTCTAACCTGTACCACTGTTACTATTTTTAACATTCTCACAGCATTTATGACTTTTCATGATTTTTTACTCAGATACTAACATTTAGAGTTTCAGTTCCACTTTTATCACTATATTTCTTGTAGGGATCACTAAAATAGTCCTTCCAGCGTTCTCTCACTTCAGTCTCATTCCAAATAATTTTGTCACTTTTGTTTTTAATTCTATTCACTCCTTGTTTAATCCTCTTCACCCATTTCCAAAGCAATGTGCTATTTCCTTTAAATTATTCTGCTTTTCTCTGCCTCTTTTAATTTTAACCTTCCTTACTCTCTTTTACTATACTCTCTGCAACTGCCTTTTTCTCTCTCTACATATTAAACAATATCTTTGTCTCCTAATTTTTTGCAGCAGCCATTGTATGCATTCTTACTCACTCTCAGCCCTCTTTGTTTCATCATTCCACTAAGCATCTTTTTAATGTAACCTCACAACACTTCTTTGATTCTCTGCAATATAATTTTTTCACTCTGTTCCACATAACTACCACATCCTCTTTCCTTATGTCCACTTCTCAGTCATTCTTTTGGAACAGTAGTCTATCCTCTAATACTTTTTCATGCTTTCTCTTCCTGTAGTCATTCTATTTTTACTTTTATTTTGCTTCTTTCCTTTTCTTCCATTTTTTCTCAGAATCCACTACCAGTAAATGGTGGATCCCTCATTCAGAACCTCTTGTCTCTCTTCTGTCTTTCAGTGATTTTTCTCAATCTTTAAACAATGTCATCTAGTGTTTCTCAACCTTGGCAACTTTATGATGTATGGACTTCAACTCCCAGAATTCCCCAGCCAGCAAAGTTGCCATGGTTGAGAAACACTGATCTAGTCACTTATGGTTTTAGGTTTATATGCATTCAATTGCCTTTTGTACTTTTGACTAGACTTATGCATAAATCACATTTTAGAAACTAGCAATCCTTTTTCTCTACAGATACTCACCAACCAGTCACAATTCTCGTTCATTCTTGGTTTCCAAACAGCCCAATAACTTTTTATAAACTCTCTTGTCTCATTCCCTCCCATTCATTCAGTCACCAAGCAGAATATTTTTTCCCACTGAATCACATTCACTCAAAACATAGCAGAATTTGTCCCCAAACTCATATTTAGTCCTTCCATTAACACCATTCATGGGAGCATAACATACAACTGTAGTCAATCTATGGATTCTTACACTACATCTACACTTTTTCCTTTGAGAATCATCCTCAGATGGTGCTATGACAAACTGAGTCATTCATTTCAAAGACAGCAATGTAACTTTTTGAAAATGTGTGGGATTCTTGCAGCTCTGACATAACATAGACCCTTAAAAACCTCTTAAAAGCTTTACTAGGTCAGATTGTTAATCCATGAGGTCCAGCCTTCCCTAACATAACTTAATCTAGGTGTATTGAGATCACAGTTCCTACAGTTCCCCAGTCAGCATGGAGGACACCAAGTTAAGAAAGGCTGATCTTGTCCTTCATTGTCTTCTCTGACTAACAAGTCTCTCATATTTCAAATAGAGGCAAAATTGTCCTCAAACTAAGGTCCAGTATTGAACCTGGGACCATATAGAGGCAGAACAGAGTTATATCTTTATCATAAACTCTAGATGTGTTGGACCAGCCCCTGATTTCTAACCAGTTTTATTATTGGAGTTGGAGTCTAGTACATCTGGAGGGTATTAGGGCAAAAAAGGTTGCCCATGGACGTGGGGTAGAAGCCAATGTTGCAGCAACTTTGCAGAAGTCAGTTTGGGCTTGTATGGGAGGTTACTTGCCTCCTCATCAATGCATCTTGAGTTTCATGATGAAATATTTTAATTAACCCTTTCTGAGTTTTTCCTATTCCTTGACCTGGATCTCCACAGCCTAGAAGTAGACTTTGAAGCCGAGCTATATCCATTTTATTTGCACCTGATTTCAAGTGTGTTTCTAGTATAGGGCTTTCATTAGAATGAGACAGCAACTGACAAATACAGATGATATCTTTATGCATTAGGAATCACTGCAACTCAGTGGTAGCCAGTGGGATGTTGGAGAAGAGAGTGTTGGTTTTAATTCTTCTAGGGTTTGATTGTTGTATTTACAGTTTAAACTGATTCTTTGAAACAGAAACCCAGATCAGACAGTGATTTGGGTGCTCACTTTTAATTTTGTCTTTTCCCCCTTGAAGCATGAGACTTGGCTTATTTTCTAGAGTCACCTTGGCAGTGTGCCTTTGAGTACCTTTCCGCTGCAGGTGCCCACCCACTCTCCTCCATGCCATTTTGTGCTCGGCATTGTAGGAAGACTAGGGAATAGATTGGCTTGCCTCAAGTCACAGAGGCTTCACCATCTTGATTCATTCTAGGGCATGTGCCAAAGCGTTGACTGTACCTAGTTGCTGGTAACAGCATTATGATGGTGTTCATATACATACAATTGACTGCAGTCAATTGCATTAGAAGTCCTACAGCATTAATTCTGCTGGAATTGCCTGGAAGAGACCCAAGATTTCCATGTCCTGGGAGGCAAAGCAGGGTTTGGAGGAGGTGGAAGGACCTGTCCTAGAAAGAGAGCAAGCCACCGAGAGGAACCATCTGTCCCTGGCGTGGTACGGCTTTCTTTCTTTTGGCAGGTAGAGCAGCGGGCTTGCCTTCCATCTCTCTTTTTCTGTGCCAGTGGCGTCCTCTGTTCAACCATTCTGTTTCCCTGGCTAACATAGCCCTTGAATGATTCTTCCTGTTTTTGAATTTGTGGAACAATACGGGGAGAGGTGCTGTGTATGTCAGAGAGGAAAAAGAAGGAGGCAGGAAGAATTGCCAAGAGCTGGCATCGTGAGCCACAGCAGTTTTGGCAGGCACTCACAACTCAAGAGGGCTGTCTCTGGAAAGCAGGAGCTCTACCGGTTTGGACAAATTGTGTGTCATTCCTCCTATTTGTTCAGGTTTTTTTCAATGTTTATAGCCTGTCCCAATCCAAAAGGATTCTGAGCAGGGACCAGCAAAAGGAACAATAATATTAAAAGCATTATCCTTTAAAAAAAAAAAAAAGCACATAAGGCACCAAAACCATTTAAGGGCCAACGGTGCATTGGAATAGTATAAATTTCACTTACTTATGAAATGTAAGAATGGTTGGAGCCACCTGTACCTCTGTGGGGTATTCTAAAGGTTGCGGGGCACCATGAGAAATCCTGCTGTCTGACCCACTTACCATGTACCTCAGGGAGGGGCGATCCTCAGCAGGCCTTCTCTAGATGACTGAACAGGTAGATTCTACTCTGACAAGTCATTGCAGGATATATCCTAGTGCTGCACCATAAAGAATGTAACCAGCACTTTGAAACGGACCCAGAAGCCTACCAGTAACCAATGCAGGGACTTCAAAATTGGTGTTATTCTAGATCGGTGGACTGTCCTGCTAGGATTATCGTTTTGTACAAAAATGCGGCTTCTGGGTTCTCTCCAAAGGCAGAACGATATAGCGTGTGTTCCAGTAATCTGTCTGAATGGTGGTTAAGGTATGAGTTACTGTCATCAAGGGCATCCTGGTCCACAAAGGGTTGTAACTGGTGCACCAGCCAGAAATGACCCCTCACCACAGCCTGGTACTGCTACTTGAGCAAAATGTACAGATCCAGGAGGACCTCCAAGTCACAAACCACCTCCTTCAAAGGAAGCATGACTCCCTAAAGAGGAGAAGCAGTTAATAATGTCCTGTCATCAGAGTAAGTGGGGTTGGGGTAGGTTTGCTCATTTTGGAGGAAGATTAAGAGAATTGGAAGTTTTAAGGAGTAAAACCCAAGTACTTGAAACATGAGCATTAAGGCACCCATTTCATTCCTAACCCCCTCCCATAAAATCGCATTTTGCCTTGCTGTCCTGCCCACTTTGAGGTGCTTTGGGGAGGACGTGTTGTGCTGAGAAGGCTGCCTGCTACCTGCAAGCCACCAATTGCCCACTAAGGCAAATTACCACAATTGTGTAGAGAAGGAATGTGTGTAACTGATGTAGCCTCCCTTTCCTGCAAGGAACTGAAACAGTTAGTTTACTTACTGAGGGAGCAAACAAGGACAGTTACAGGAGTTTGTCAGAGGGATTTAAAAAGAGCTCCTAACAAATTTTCCCTCTAAATCAAGAACTGGTACTTGGCTAATGTGAGAGTCTAAGAAGAGAACAAGAAGAAATGAAAAAAACCCTAGGAAGCAAAAGTGAAGATGAATGGATAAGAGTCTGCCATTGTGACCTGTAGTACTTGTGGCAAGTTTGTCTTCCTGCCTGAAAAACATTCTGGCATATATTGCAGCAAATCCAAGTCCATAGCAGTCCTTGAAGAAGAAGTCAGAGCAGCACATCAGTTTGCTTCAGCTGATGGGAAAAAATGAGGAATTAGCCATTCAAAGAAAGGGAGCTTTACAGTTGTAAGGACTGATAACAGAAACTGACAGCAGAAGCAACTCTTCGTAAAAAGGAAAGACAAAATGTGCATGAGACTAACGGCCAGAAGCAAGAGACATCAACACTTCTTTATTGTGTTTGTGGTGGGTAAATAGCCAGTTCCTCCCTCTGCCCAGATATTTCTCCAGGATTGGCATCCAGACTAGCCCTTGTCGGGGAGTGAGCCCATTCGAAATCTATGCAGAATGGGCTTCAGCAATAGAAACATGCCCAGCCTGCAGGTTTCCAACATGGGAAGGCAAGCTTTCTTTCTACTGTGGACCACGTAAAGGAGTAAATTGAGCAAGCTTTTTCATTGATTGAAAAATTAGTCCTTCCAAGGCTGCTTCTCCTCTTCCTCCAGCTGCTTTGGGGGGCTAGATGTTCCTCTTGTCCTGTAACCCAAGGAAAAATGGTCATAAAGGGTAGTCCCCATGAATGGAGGGGAGGAACTGTGCCTGGAGCAGCCTCAAGCAGCCAATGGGAGCTGAGCAGATTTCAGCCAGACTGCATCATCACCAGCGTCATTGAGGAACTGTCATAGACTCTTCATACTGTAAGGCTTGTGTTTGATGAAAAGGGATGTATGCTGCCTTTATGGTGGGCTGGGAATGAAAGACAGGAGACATCGTAAGGACACATTCTGTAACAATGGTTGCCAAGACACCTTTATGCCACAGTTAGAGGGTGTGAGGATACTCCTTACTGCTGAAATTCAGAAACAGCATTCTTGTCCTTGTAATGAAACAAACTCTAAGGAGAGAAGAAGGGACATTGCAGCAGACGTGGACACTTAAGGGCAGGGAGATGCAACTGTGCCCTCTAAATAATAAAAAGAGAAGAGTCATGGTATTCAGTGATTCACTGCTATTAGGAATCAAACAAATGTATTTCAACCAGATCCATCAGCTTGTGAAATACCCTGTCTACCAGGAAGATGGAATAAGGACATTTCAGAACAAATTGAATCCTATGGGGGTACAAATTAAATCCCTGAAGTAAGGCCCCTTAAGTAAAGACTTGTGCAATGTAGAAGGAGGTGGGAGTGTTACTTTAATTAAAGCACTAAAAAAAAAAAAGTCAAGAATATTGGCTCAAAAAAGTCACCTACAATGACTATACATTTATGTAAGTGTGGCTACGGAGGATCTGCAGCGTCTGTGGTAAAACCTTCGTCTAGGTTAGCACAGTCAGAGGTGGGGGAGAGTTATTGACACCAAAATGGCTTCATGCAAGTCTTTGTTGTGACTACCAGGAAAGCTGTGTCCAGATGGGGCATCTGTCCCCCCAAATATTGCAGAGTTGGAAACAGTGCGGAAGAGGACAACGAAAGGAATGAGGTGCTTAGAGCAGTTTTCTTGAGATGAGAGACAACAGTCTCAGCCAACTTTGATAAAGATTTATAGAAAATGGTAGTGTTTGCTGTAATGGGACCTCTTAAGCTACTCAAGGAAAAATAAAAACAAACACTGGCTCATAAAGTTCATGGCCTTCATTGTCTATACACTAATGCTCCAAGAATGGGAAACAAGGTGAGCTTCAGCTCTTAATACAGGAGGGCAAATACGATTGAACAGCTACAGCACAGACCTGGTAGAATGGTTCCCATGACTGGAATACAGTGGTACCTCAAGATACGAATTTAATCCGTTCTGTGACTCTGATCGCAGGTCGAATTGGTCGCATCCTGAAGCAAATTTTCCCATAGGGTTCAATGTAAATACGGTTAATCCGTTCTGCCCTCCGAATTTGGTCGCACCACGAGGCAAATTTCCCCATAAGGTTCAATGTAAATACGGCTAATCTGCCCTCCGAATTTGGTCGCATCCTGAAGCAAATTTCCCCATAAGGTTCAATGTGTTGCACGGCTAGGAAATTCCCCAGGCGCGCTTTAGTCAAGGGCTATGGACTCGAGCCCTAGCGCAGAAAGAGGAAGTGCTAATGAAAGGGCCACCTGGCGCCTCTTCACTAATCTGAGTGTGCGGGGGAAAGGCTTTTGTCACGCGCACTACGCCAAGGACTATGGACAAAGGAAAGAGTGCGGAGTTGAGGAAGAGGAATCAGTGCGGGAGGGGGGGAAGCTCCCGCTCCTGGCTGTGCGCGCCACAAAAGCCTTTCCCCCTTGGTGCACTGACAAAAGCCCAGTGAAAGCAAAAAGCGCGCGGGGGAAAGGCTTTTGTGGCGCGCACAGCCAGGAGTGGGAGCTTTCCCCCACGCTGATTCCTCTTCCTCAACTCTGCGCTCTTTCCTTTGTCCATAGCCCTTGGCGTGGTGCACCGACAAAAGCCCAGTGAAAGCAATCAGCGCGCGGGGGAAAGGCTTTTGTGGCGCGCACAGCCGGGAGCGGGAGCTTCCCCCCCCGCACTGATTCCTCTTCCTCAACTCCGCCCTCTTTCCTTTGTCCATAGCCCTTGGCGTGGTGCGCGCGACAAAAGCCTTTCCCCTGCATGCTCAGATTAGTGAAGAGGCGCCAGGTGGCCCTTTCATTAGCACTTCCTCTTTCTGCGCTAGCGCTCGAGCGGTGAAACTGACTAAAGTGCGCCTGGGGAATTTCCTAGCCGTGCAACGCCGGCTGACACATTAAACCTTATGGGGAAATTTGCCTCGTGGAGCAAGCCTCCTTGCTACCGCGATCTCGCCCACAGGAAACCGCGACCACGTGGCAGCAGGGCAAATGGCCGCGGATCCAGTTCGTAGCTTGAGGCGGAGTTCGCATGTCGAGGTAAATTTTTGCGGCTGGAGCTGGTCGTATCTCGAAATTTTCGTAAGGTGGGGCGTTCGTATCTTGAGGTACCACTGTATATTAGTTGAAGTATGTTTGTTCAAAAGAAGCGAAAGCAAAAGAAAAGGAACTCCACGATACATTAAAAATATCCCTTCCTGCTCAGGAATCCAAACAAATTAATTTGTAAACAGCATCTATGTTAAGAAAGAGAAGCAAACGGAAGCAACACTGTTCTTGGTGTCTCCTAACCAAGATTAAGGTGTAGATGATGCCTTCTAAAAGCAAATTGCAAATCTTTTGAAGAGGCATGAAGCTGCAGTGGTGGGAAACATTAACACTCCCAGCATCTATTGGGAGACAAACTCTGGCAAATACGGTCCTTCCAGGAAATTCCTGTCTTGTTATGCTATCAATTTTCTACAATATTTCGTATGATAAAAGAAGGCACAAAAGAATCAGGTGTCCTTGAGTTAAAACTAATCAGCAGGGAAGACTTAATTGAGAAAGTAGAAGAAGCAGGAACATTTTGGAGCATAGTCAAATATGTGCCTTAGATTTCAGAAACAGGACTTATTAGAGCAATGGTAACTTGGATCCTATGGCAGAAGAAGTTATTAGGAGAAGACACTCAAGATGGATGGGAGTCCAAACAAGGAATTGCTGGAGAAGCTAATGTGTTTAGCAGAACTCTGAAATCAAAAAATGAGGCTGAAAGATGGACAGGTCACAAAGAAAAAGTACAGAAGGTAGCCCAGAATTCTAGAGCTGTCATAAAAATGCGAGTATGGCCAGGGCTTCTCGGGGGTCCATAGGATTTGAAGAACACAGTGCAAAAACACTTCTTTTGGATTTTTTCCCCCATTTACTAAGAAAACACATCAAAGCCAATGTGCCATCACCTAGTTTCATTTTCCCCAGGCTAGCTCTGCTAATTGCATTTCAGTGCCTTCTTCCTCCTCCCCTTTGCATACTGATAAGGCAACAGCTAGGCTTTTTAAACTGCCTTGCACAGAAAGTTTTTTTCCTCCCCTATTGAATATCGTAGCCTAAGGTTTCTGTAACTATGTATACTGTATGTATGGAAGCTGTAATATTGCCTTAATGTTTGTGTGTACTGTTCTATTTCTAGATATCAAGCATGACCTACTTATTTTAGAAAAAAGTAAGGGGCAAAGATATACTGGTGTCCTCCCTCTGTTCTGGCTGATAGAATGCTTCATCTATCAGTAGCTTCAATTTCTGAAGGATCTTCTGCATTGAATAGAGTCTTGCCCCACAGCTCATCTTCCTTTTCTGGTTTTCAGTGAATCTCTCTCTGGATCTCGCCCAACATCTCCCTTTAGCAGATTTTTCCAGATCTGGTTTAAATCTACAACAAAGCTTCAACAGTATAAGACTAATTGGTTTTTATAGTTTTATTGCTGTGAGCCACCCAGAATTGTTTTAAGATCGGCAGCCATACAAATCTTTTAAAATAGATAAAAATGAAAATAAAGAATCCAGTTTAGGTCCATTGGCCACCATTACTCTTTGCTAAAATAATAGCAATTTTTCAACAGCCACTGCTATCTAGATCTGTCTTAGGTTTTGGAAGCCATTATACTTCATCAAAGTGCCCGCACTTCTTTCTAGAGTTGTTTCGGTGTTAAGATTCTACCCCTGATGCCAGTCTAACAGCTCCTCCATCTATGACAGCATTTTCTTAAAAGAAACTAAAGTAACTTCTAACCTCAGCTTCTCTTATCCATTACCTAACACAGACCATTTATTTGGAAGTCTGCATGGATAGTCAGCAGGAAGCCGTGGCTGAATACAGGCTGTCACAGCAATTTTGGAATGTACTGAGGTGGCAAATGATGCCAAGAACAACAAAAAGGTTTATTTAGATATGTTCAAAATAAAATTTTAAAAAATCAGTATACCAGCTTCTCAGTGAAGATGGTAAAATGCTAACAGGTATCCAAGAGAAGAGTGATGCTTGAGAGTGATGGAAATATGATCAAGGAATGAATGAATTTAAATTTCCAAGGCCAGATGAATTGCATTCCAGGGTAGTGAATGAACTAGTTGGTCTAGCTGAACCTTTATGTACTGCCTCTGAGAAATCCTGGAGAACTGATGAAGTGCTAGATGGTAGAGAGGAAATGTCCCTGTCTTTGAAAAAGGACCATCCAGCAAACTACAGTAAATATATTGAAAATAGTAGAGTAGCTACCAGAAGTCAGTATGGAATTGTCAATAACTTGGAATTGATTGGGTGACTTCTTTAGCTTGGTAATGTGGCTGTAAAAAAGACAAATGCAATTTTAAATTTATTTAAAATTTGGAAATTAACAGCAGTATAATTTCCAAATTTCAGGAAATAATTGTTCTGTTATTCAGCTTTGGTCAGACCTCCTCCACCTTATCCCCTTGAATATTGTATGTGGTTCTGGGCAGCACATTTACTGTTTTACCCTTTTTCCAGAAGGCTATGAAGACCTGGCTTCTTCCCCTAAGCATTGGGCTAGGATGCAAGTTGATCTGGGAGCCGTTTGGTGTTTGGTCTGGCGCCTAGTGGGAAGGGTGATTTTGTTTTTATCTCTATATTTATTGATTCTTGTGAGTCACCTAGGATCGTTATATGAGTGAGTCAGTCATATTAGTTCTGTAAATAAATAAAAGAAGGGTTCGGAGGAATTGTAACAGATTCAGAGAAGGGGAAGAAAGATGTAAAGAAAGGTTGCAGGAGTTGGGAATGCTTAACCTTGAGGAGCAAAGGCTGGGGGCGGAAGCTATAATAGTCCTCTTCAAATACCTAAAAGGATGTCACATAGAAGGTCAAGACCTGTTCTCTATTGTCACAGAGTGGAGGACACAAAATAGATTTAAGTTACTAGAAGGGAGATTTCTGAATGTTGGAAAAAAGTTCCTCCAGTAAGAACAGTTCAGCAGTGAAACCAACAACCAAGGGATCTGTGGGTTCTCCTTCATTGGATTTGCTCTAGCAAGGCTAGGCAGTCTAGGATTCCTGCATTGAGGAGGAGGTTAGACTTAGTGCCCTAAACAGCCTCTTCCGACTCTGCTATTCTGTGAATGAGGTTGTGTTTCCTTCATAACACCCATGTAAGATCAGCTAAGTTGAAAGTATGCAGCTTGCCAAAGGCTGTTCCATGAACCCTGTGAATAAGCCAAGGGGTTCGAATCTGCAAGTGTTTCTTTAGCCATGCTAATCTGTCCATTCATAATAAATGTGTGTGTGTGTGTGTGTATGATTGCTCCACAGCTCTGCTGGATTAGAATTTGGGACTCAGAACTAGGGCCAACTGTTTGGAGCATCTAAGCAATAGATGCAGAAAAGAGAATGGGTAATCGATCAGCTAAAATAGATTTGGCCAATTGTATGTAGTTAGCTGCTTTTAAACTGTTTATGGTATGGGAGTAACAACAAAAAGGAATAAATATTTAATTGTTTTTTTATGCTATCTTTCTTCTTAGAAATTCATACACAGCCCTCTACCTCCTGTATTGTAAAAACTATTTTGTCTGCTAAGTGAGGCTGGGTGCATATGACAAGCCCACGGTTGGAGTCACCCGGCAAACATCCTGGTTGATGAAGTGTTTGAAAACCCAGATTTCTTCAGTCTGGACTAAATGTAGCTGCTGATATTGCTGCTTGGAGTTGTCCATAAGCAGATAGCTGCAGGGCTAAGAGATTAGATCCTTTCCTCTGTCATGATAATGACTGTATAATGGTATTAAAAAGCAGAGCTACAATCTGCACAGTATCCTTCTTGGAATTTTCGACTGCAATCAGTAAATAATTATGGGCACTTTCAAGTGAGGCTCCTTTCCTACAACATTCTTCCCCACTCGTGGACTATGGTGTGGGAATATTCTTATGATCATCCCACATTTTTCCACTACTTCTTCCATCTTTTTTGTTTCTATAAAAATGGCTATGAAAGAAAAATTGGGCTATTTGCACAGGGTGTTGAAACTGGTTGTCCTGGAAGATGAATTTGGAGGGTAAGGGGTGCAGCGCTGGCCACTTGGTTTTGGAGGTAGGCATTTGATATTCAGACAGGAGAAAGCATTTTGGTGTTCCAGCAGCAGAACAACTGCAAAGTACATGCTTCTCTGTAGACTAAGCAATTGAACATCGTGAATTCATTCTTAGAGCAAGAAGAACTTTACTGTATTTTGTTGCTAGTCTTGTCTCCTCTCCAATACATTTTCCTCTTTTTTTCCTTGCAGGGAAATACAACTCCTGCGGCGGTTACGGCACAAAAATGTAATCCAACTAGTCGACGTGTTATACAATGAAGAGAAGCAAAAAATATATCCTTCCTTCAAGCTCTTCTGCTCCTGATCCTATGAAGAACTGGATTCCATAGTTTTTCATCTTCCTTATTTCTACATGTCCCTATCTGGTTTCTAACGATGTTCCATCTTTCCACAGTTAGGTGCCTTCTACAGAGATAGATCTTAGGCTTATGTGGCCCAGTATTGTTTATGTATGGTGGCTTTCCAAAGGCAGAGATTTTCTCCACCTCTGCTATCCAAGATCTTCTTAACACAGATGGCCAGAACTAAATCTTAAGCTTCTGCATGCAAAGCAGGTGTTCTACCACGCGATGATGGACCTTCTCCAAATCTCTGTAAAACACAGCAGTGTCCTTCTAAGCCCATGTTTCCCAACCTCAGCAACTTCAAGTGGTGTGGACTTCAACTCCTGGAATTCCCCAGCCAGCCGGAGTTGAAGTCCATACCTCTTAAAGTTGCCGAGGTTGGGAAACACTGTTCTAAGCTATAAAGACCCAGTGAATTCAGAACCGGTATTACATGTAGTCTTCTTTTCTTCCTACCTTTTTCTTTTGCCTTACAGTTCCTAAATCAATGGTGGTTAAGCAGTGGCCCTAATTTCAAAGAACCCTCTGCAAGTGATGTCAGACTTCTGGAGCAGACAGTTCCTGAAACCAGGTGTCTGACCACTTGGCAGGGAGAGAAAAGCAGTGGCCTGCCCATTGCCGGGATGCCGTGCTGGAAGTTGCTGGAAGTTTTGCCCTGGTCATATTTGGGCAGTACCTGATGGGCCCTTGACTTCGAAGAGAGCTAGTTGACTTGGCAGTCATTTTACAATGAGAATACTGATGATGCATTATGAAAGACTGCTTATAATGAGTCTTGCTCACTGCTTTTGAGCAAAAGTGACTTCCAAGTGCAGGACAATGGCCAGCATGATTTGGGGTTGTTTATTTCGGTCCTGCTTTGAAATAGCCGTACTTTCAGATTTCCTGCTTGATGTTTTGCTAGTGGCTGTGTGAATCCCTCCAAGGAAGACAGTTACGATCAGTAGTGACTGTAATGCCATCTTTTATTGGCCAGGCAAGATGATAGAAGCCTTAGAATTAACATCTGCTTAACTTCTAAATACAGCCACTCCTATTCCATTCCATTACAGTGGTACCTCGCTTCACGAACTTAATTCGTTCCACGACTCTGGTCACGACCCGAATTGGTCGCGACCCAAATCAAATTTTCCCATAAGGTTCAATGTAAATACGGTTAATCTGTTCTGACCCCTACAAAATTGGTCGCCAACCGATTTTGGTTGCGACCCGAATCAAATTTTCCCATAAGGTTCAATATAAATACGGTTAATCCATTCTGAACCATATGTTTTTTTTTAAAACCACAAAAATATGACACAAAGTACAGTACGAAGAAAGAGAACACTAACCTTGCTCGAGGCGACTTTTGGCGTGGAGGACAGGAAGGCGGGTGGGGAGGCGGTTATAGCTTGGAGGGAGAGTCCCCCTCCCTACAGGAAGCCACGACCACGTGTCACGGGAGGGAAAATGGCCGCGGATCCTGTTCGTCACCCGATCCGGCATTCACGAACGGAAGCAAAATTTTGTGAACGGTGCTGTTCATGACCCGAATTGGTCGTGAACAGAAGCGTTCGTGACCTGAGGTACCACTGTATATCATTTGCAAATATGACGGTAATAAACAGTAATAAAAAAATCATTTTCCGACCAGTGCACATGTTTACAACCAATTTACGTGCACTTAACAACAAAAACCTTCAGTGTGAAACAGATTAAGGTCTGGTCAGTTTAGGAGGGTTCTAATCAATTAAGGTCACAGAGCTGAGCTTTTTAACTTGTAGTTAGCACTTTTTAGGGAAGTGCTATGGTAAGTGATCTCGCCATCCTGCAAGGGGTCAAAAAAAGGGGGGAAAATGGGTCAGGCACGCGACACTGTAAGAGAACCTTACCTGAATGAGACGGCAGCAATCTGTGATCTTCGCAGCATCTCTCTCTCTCCCTCTCTCTCTCTCTCATGTTCACTTAGCAACCATTTCACTTAATGACCAAGTCATTGGAATGGAATGCAGTCGCTAAACAAGGAGAGGGTGTAACCTCTAATTTGCTGATAGCATGATCTTTTTTCACCCAGTGGACACCTTGAAATGCTTTGCCTCTGATTAATATAGAAATAAGAATTCTACTCCTTCACTCCTTCCTCAAAGCTGAGAGCAAATTAGCTGTGATAATTATAATGTAGGTCTTAGCACTGTTTAGCTTGGCTTTCTCTAACCTGTCACCTTCAGATACGTTAGGGTTATAATTCTCAGCCAGGCTGTCGCACGTGCCTCCTCCTTGACAAGTCATCCTTTTTGCAATCTTTACATATTTGCAAGATTATTTCCCTTCCTTTGGCTTGGGCTATTTGGGGAATGTCCATAGTTCAGTTACAGAGTTCAGCACCTCCTATGCATACAGAAGGTCTCTTAATTCCATCACAACAATGTCAGTTAAAAATGGATCAGCGGGGAGGTGTTGCAACAGATGGTTCTCTGCCTATGAGCTGAGATCAGTTAGCGTAGACTTACATAGAGTTAGATGCTGAAATAATGTGAACTGGTGGAGGGCAAGTTTCTGTATTAAGTCTCATCCCAGGAACTTCCTTAACTGCTTCTCACGTATATGGTGATGGAGTATTGTGTCTGTGGCATGCAAGAGATGTTGGACAGTGTTCCTGACAAAAAGTTTCCAGTCTTTCAAGCACACGGGTAAGTAGGCAAGGAGATGCTTTCCAGTTCTCATCTCTCAGAGGCCCCACGGGCTGAGGAAGCCTCGCTGTGGTAATGGGGAGACTGGACTAGCGGGTTAATGCCCTTCCCTGACAATCATGACAACCATAACTAATACTTGCAGTTCAGTTTTTACTTTCTTCCCTTGTTGAAGTGAAGGAAAAATCCACACGCTTCCCAGGCAGTCTTGGATTCTAGCACTGGCTGCATCTAAGCTAGTTTAGTTTCCAGGCCATCTTAGCTTCAGCGAGGTGGTTGCATCAGATGCCCTGAGATTATGTTATGGCGGCTCATGACACAAAGCAAGCATCATTCTGTGAATCCCCCACTTAGTGACATAGACACTGCACTGTGCCAGCTCTCCAGACACTCAATTTTTTGCCTCGTTTTCCTTTTGCCTCACCCTCATACCCCATGCAGGTACTTTTGCCAGCTTATAGATGGCTTGGAATATCTGCACAGCCAGGGGATTGTACACAAAGATATCAAACCAGGAAATCTCCTGTTAACGACCAATGGAACCCTAAAGATATCGGATCTAGGTGTGGCAGAGGTATGCTTTTGAACTTCCCTGTGTGAATTGCTGTAGTTATCGAGTCAGATGGCTTTAAGATGAGATTGGGCAGATTTATGGTGGTAAGACTATTTTTGGCTACTGGTCATCAGAGTTATAATATTTCCTCTAGGATCAGGAAGCTTCTGAAGTACTAGTTGCTGGGGAACTAGAGCAGGAAGGGGCAATATTAACTTCATGCTCTGCATGTGAGCTTCCTGGAGGCATCTGATTGGCTCTTTTGGAAGACACAGTACTAAATAGAGGGGTCGTTGGATTTCATGCAGGTTTAGAGTATGCTACCTGCAACATGAGTACAGTATCCCATTATTGTGTTTACTTGAAAAGAAGACACAAATATTTAAAATGGGAGGTCATCTTAGGTCTGCTAAGAATATGGTGATAGTGGTAGATGGGTTTGTTTTTTCTCTCTCTCTCTCTCTCAGGCAGGAGAGGGGAAATAATCTTAAATTCAGGAGCTTTTCTTTTTGGTTAAAGTCAGTATTTGTCTAAAGTTCCTGCTTGGAACTCTAAGTAAGATAGGCCACAGCAGCGGGCCTTTGTCATGCTGTGGGCTGGATCAAACTGTTTGGTCCAAGGTTCTTCAGAAAGAACCTGCTTGGCTGGGTCTTGCCTTAGTCAGGCTCATTTTTTATACATTCATTTCTCTGTATGTATGCAGTGTAGAGCTCATAGCCCATTGGAGGATTGAGATGGGAGCAAGCTAGGGAATTGCAGTGCACCTGAAAACAATGACATTACAGAACAAAGTTGCAATGTTCTGTTCTTAAACTTCTGATGCTTTTCAACTGACAGTCCTCAAGCACTTTGATTTGAGAGCCAGAACCCAAGAAACTTGGCCAAATTGTTTTTCTAAGGTCATTTTGATGTTGGGTGGTGATTACTTTCAAGTATCTACAAATTAATTATTTTTCTGAAGCATTTTTAACTGGGTAGGGTGGAAACCCAGATTTACTCCCAGTCCACACAGTGAAGACGGGGGTAGGCAATGGGGCTGCTTGGAGCCCTCAGAACACCCTAGACAGGACAACTGAATGACAGTGGCCAATTGCAGGACATTGGCAGTGCAATTTCCCACTGATTTCCAGTAATAAATAAAATGTGTTTATTCTTTGGATAGGCTTGCTACCCTTAAAACACTAATCTCCCCTTTACCATTTTTTTTAAAAAAGGAAACTGTTTGATATTGCCCAGTTGAATGATGTCATGGCCCCTGCTGAAATAATCATTAAAAAAAATAGCCCACAGCTGCCCAAAGTTTGCCAGTTGCTGCTGAAGACTTATGCCTTCAACCCCCAAAGCAATGCTTCTTTGTTGTCTGCTTGCAACAGGCCTTGCATCCATTTGCTGAGGACGACATGTGCCGAACAAGCCAGGGGTCACCTGCTTTTCAGCCTCCAGAAATTGCCAATGGCCTTGATACCTTTTCTGGCTTTAAAGTGGATATTTGGTCAGCAGGTGTCACACTGTAAGTAAATGGGAATGCAAAGCAGGAACCAAACATTTAATGTCAGCAGCAGAGGGATTGTGACAATTGTGAAGATGTCAGCAGTGGGCCTCCTTGAGCCACTAATAAGTGGTAATAATTTACAAGGGGCAGTCCCCTGGTAAATATCCTCCGTGCTCTATAACGATACTCTGTTCATCTTTACAACACTTTCATGAACAGATTTGTACGAAACTTTCTGCTCCCACCGAATACTTATCAGTACAATAAGGACATGACTGTGTGGACCCTCTTCCTCCATCACATACAGCCTGCCTCCCACTCACCTTCTGTCTTACAGAAAGACATGTAGGAAGAGACAGCCAGCTGCAGGCCACCAGTTGAAATGGGGGGGGGGGGGTGGCACTGATGGGGTGATCTTTTGCCTTTCATGTTGGGAGCTGTCCAAGCTTTCATATCATTCATATGCTCCCCCTTCTACTCTGAGTAAGTCATAATCAGTTGAGGGAAGCTGGAGCGGCTCTTGCGGGTGTGGATTTGGGCCATCGGAGGGCTGCCTGCCAGAGTAGGTAGTGGCAGGCTTCTGTGTATCTGGGGGTTGGGGCAAGAGACAAAACACGCATTGTAATGCAACCTCCACCCCTCATGTAGTTGCATGCGAGGTCGTGGTGCAAGTGCAAAATAGTGGAACTTGCGCCATGATGTCATGATCTACGTTTCATCGGTTTGGCATCAGGAGCAGGCTCTGTGCTTCATAGGGCAAAGAGTACAGTCTCTTTTTTTCCCTAGGCATATATCTTCTGCCCATCTAAGGGGATATGGAGCCTGCAGGCAAAAGAAGGAAGACCACTTAAATGCATCTAATCATTTCCCCTTTCCTTTCCCTCTGCCCCCTCCTACTCCCTTGCAGGTACAATATTACCACAGGCCTTTATCCCTTTGAGGGGGATAATATTTATAAATTGTTTGAAAACATTGGAAAAGGAGACTATGTAATTCCTGAGGATTGCGGTCCTCCGCTTTCAGATTTGCTTAGAGGTAAGTGCTTCTTGGTCGGGAGACAGATAATATATTGTATGGAGAACACTGGTCTCGGGATTGTACTCATTCCATTTCTTAGAGGCTGGGGACCAAGGAGTTACTGGGGCCACACCACAGAGGTGATGCAGGTTTGGGGAGGAGTTGTGTGTTCTCTGTTAACTGTGGAATGCCACTTTTGAGACTGACTACCTGCAAATGGCGGGGAACTGTTTTTAGTTTTCAACATTTGCAATAAGAGGAGCCTCTAAAGGCCACCGAAAGGAAAGTTGGGCACCACAAGTCACTCACCCCTGTTCTAGGAGTGGGCAGAGGCAGGTGGAGGATGCTTTCCAGTTCTGTAGTCCCTGGGAACTGGCAGATGTTAGGCTGAAGAAACAGTAGTATTGAAGAACTAGCTGTGAAGGCACCGGAAAGGGTTGATTTGTGACTTTTACATCCCGCTCCAGAGCCCTAACAACAACCATCTGCTGTTGGCCGCAAAACACTGATCTCGGTGGTCCTTTCTCTGATCTGGCAGGGCAGTTCTAAGATAGATTTATCTTCTTGAGGGAATGGCATCAAAATCTAGGAGCAGAATTTGTTTTTAATCAACAGACCATTGTGAAGTGTACATCAGAGCCCTAACATAAGGGGAAGATGCAAGCCAGAATTTGTAGGGCTCTGAGAGTGCTGCTCTCCTGCTCCCTTTTAATCACTTAGAACACCACCTGCCAGCCTCTTCTTCAATTTAAATTTAGGGATGCTTGGTTTGGTGTTCATTGTCCTTGTTCCATCAAACAGAGCAGGTATTATGCCCGAGGTTAGTTTGGGGATCTGTTGGGGTAGGAGAAGAGTTCTGAAAATGCTCCTCTGCTTAGCCTGACACATTTCAAAGCTCCAGATGAAACGTCAGCTCCCATAGCCACCCCAAGATGTCCACTGGGTAGATAGGGAAAAAGCAAGAAGCCGCTACCAGCTGTTCACAAGCGGTGCAGTGCTTGGAAATCCTGCTCTGCTTGGGAGGAGACCTGACCTGGATCAAACTTAGCCAAGGTGAGCAAGGCTGAGGAAGGCAGTGATGACGGTGGCATGGAGGCTGATAAAAACAATGAAGAGACCAGGCCTGTATCTAATTGCACACAGATTAGAAAGAAACCAGGCTGGTCTCTGTTTGGGGAGGAATGGTGATTGATTTGGATGGATTTTGGATGGATTTCAGCTCTTTCAGTCCCATTGGGTGCTAGGAATTTGCAACTCCTCCCTCCCCTTTGTGGGATTCTCAAAGGGACTGGTGTGCCAAGATCTCAATTAAGAGCAAGGCTTGTTGGGATGCAGGCTCATCTACCTGATTGAAAAAGAGGGATTTGCAGAGATTCCTAGGAAGCAAAGATGTGTAGTTCCAGACATCCAAGAATAGCTTGCCTTGTGCTCCATCCTGAGCACTGAGACTGTGGCTCTATCAAAAAGCTGCGCTCCCTAAAGAGTAGCTGTAGATGGCGCTGCATGATGGGCTATTTGAAATGCTTCAGGCACTAAAACCCCGAACGTTGCATGTTTCAAGCAGATCTTGCTAGGAACCAGTTTATTTCTTCTCCCTCCCTCTCTGATGTCCCTGATACTTTTCTTTTCCTTTACCACCACCCCATCCGAGTCATCTTATGGCTATTTTTGATTTCCTGTGGTTTTTTTCCTCTCTTGGTGTGACCATCTTGTGCTGAGATTATTATATGAGGCTGTGCTTGGAGCTGTTTTCTGGTGGTCTCTTGCTTGACAGACTGGGCTTATTTTGAGAGCTCTAGCCCACCTCTCCTGAAGGACTCAGGGTGGTTAATAGCTTGTTAAAATGCAAACCGATCCCCCTTGCTCCCCCCAGTTCCTAACAGAATAAAGGCACAGGCTGAAAGAGAGCCCTGTCCGCCGGCAGTTCTTCCCCAGCACACCCTCTGATTAAAAACCAGCTCAAACAGGAAGGTCTTGCCCTGCTTCTGTAGGAGACCGCCTTGAACTTTGGGTGAGGCTGTCAAGCACACAAGTTCCCATCGTTCTCTGGGATGGGCTGGTTTGCAGTTTCATTGCAATTGGGAGATGGCAACTCTTTCATCAGCACCTTAAGTGCTGCAGTCATTCTTTTACCGTTTCCCCTGTAAGCGTGACCACCGCGGTCGAGCTTCGACAGTCCTTTTTAAACTGGGCACGCCGTGCAAATCTGAGTTTATTGAACGTTAAGTTATATATTAAGTGCATTTAATAGCCTTTCATTTCAGCCAAGGAGCTGGTTCTATCTCTCCTCTCCTCTCCTGCTTTAGCTTTATAACAATTATGTAAGATAAATTAGGCTGAGACAGAATAACCAGCTTGCAGTTATCCAGAGACTCTTTTAACCCTCTTCCGAGGAGAGGTCTTGACGCTCAAACCCGGCCTTCCCCAACTTTGTGCCTTCCTGTCATTTTGGTCTCTGGCTCTTACCAGCTCAGCCTGGGATGATGGGAGTTGTTAGCCAGACCATGTTGGGGAAGACTGCTGTAGTCATACAGAATCACCAAGGGAAGAGACTGCCCACCAGATTGTGTTTGTGAGCTACTACTCTGACTTGACTCCCTTCTCTAGTCAGCTTCCACTGGTGAGATGGATAATTCATGCTCTTCCAGATGCAGATGAATTACTCATCTCTGTGTGTGTTGTGGGAGGGGAGGAGGGCTGCTTTTGTATTATCTGTGAATAACTCACAGCACTGGGCTGGTTGCTTCCTTGCATTCATCCAGATACCCAGGAGTGAACTCCTTTTGAGGGCTGGTCCATAGATTCTCTCTCACTTAGAATTTAACCTTTTCAGCTGCAGGGACAAGGAGAGCCTTGCTCCAGTTTTGATCCAAAGAAAAGCATGGATTGAACATTTTTAAGTTTAGTCTTGCGATAGGACTAAGAGCCAGTATGGAGTAGAGTGTCTGAATGAGAACTGGGAAGATCCCAGTTCAAATTCCTGCATTGTCAGGAAGCCCAGAAGGAGACATTAGTGCAGTCACCAAGCCTCAGCTTGATCTCTCTCTTAGGTTGCGGTGAGAAATGAGGGAAGAAAATCACATAAAATACATTTTGGGAAAAAAGCAGGGATAGAAATGTTACTGTTGTATATATGTTTAGCCTCTCTGGCTAAAAAGAGATCCTCTTGTAATTCTAAAGCAAGGGATCCCTTGTGACATTGGTCCCTATTACTCCATTTCCCAATTGAATTATTATGTGCTATTAAATCAGTGTCAACTCTTAGCAACCATTTTGATAGATTTTCTCTAGGATAAGCTGTCCCCAAACTGGCCATGTCTTCCAAGGGTGAACCCCTCATTACTATAATCAAATTTATCCATCTTGCTGCTGTTTGTCCTCTTCTGTTTCCATTAATTCCTCAAGTGAGAACTCTGAGTTGATTTGTTCAATGATCTCTTCAAACAAATAGATCATGAAACTATATCTATTTCTTGGCTATCCATGGGATTCTCAGGAGTCTTCTCCAACACCAGAATTCAAAAGCATCAGTAACTCGTTTGTCCTGCTTCTCCAAAGTCCAACCTTTGCTTCCATAGAGGGTCACAGGGAAAACCATTGCAATGGCTACTCCTAAATCTCAAAGTCTATCATTCCTTTCATCCAGGGGACAGTGGTATCTTTCACTTTCAGCTGTCCAACAGCTGAGGTGTTTACCTACAGTTTTGCTTCCCTCATGGCCAGCCCCTCCGGACATGCTGAGCATTCCTATGAATCTCCCTCAGGCCTTGCCTTGAAGAAGTGAGTTGGAGAACACCACGCTTATGTAGTCATTGTGTCCAGGGGCGGCCGTCTGTTCCTCTGCAGAGATTTTGGACTTCCGACTGGCCTCAGGCTTTACTGTCATAGAAAGTAGCAAGGACGTGTGGTGCACACTATTTATAGAGCAGGGTTCAGTGCACACATATAGCCACCTGTAGCCATACGATAGTGAAAGTGTAAAATGCTTCTGGGATTTAGACGCCTTCTTGTCTTTTAGGCAAAGTTGGGTCCACATTGGGAGCAGGCTCTTGGATAGGATGCACTGAGAAGGCCCGCTTCCTTCTTGCCACAGAGAGTGCCACTGTCCAGTCGCCTTCTCCCTCTGGGCCTGATCTGTCCAGCTAGAAGGAGAAGCCAAAGCAAGTGAGGCCTGTTCCTCCTTGTGCTTGCCATGGCTTGCATGCTTTGAGGCGGCCTGTGAACAAGCGCTAAGCAGTGAGAAGTGACCAGGCCCTCTGCGAGGCAGCACATCTGGGCCTCAGCTGGTACCAACAAAGAAGCTGAGTTTGCCAGTAAGAGGAAGGGGTCAGACAGAAAGCTGATTTCTTTTCTCAATGGAACTGCAGGTTACTACTTTGTTTTCTTTTAAAGGGAAGAGGTGACCAACGAAAAGTGAAGCCTTGATTTCTTTTTCCTATCTGAACTTTAACATTTTGCATGCACTGGAAAGGCAAGTTGCTGCCTGCAGGTTTCCAACAGCTGCCTTATACAGCAGGGGCCTGGCATTGCCTATCAGAC
This sequence comes from Liasis olivaceus, assembly GCA_030867105.1. Classification (NCBI taxonomy): domain Eukaryota; kingdom Metazoa; phylum Chordata; class Lepidosauria; order Squamata; family Pythonidae; genus Liasis; species Liasis olivaceus. Next base: position 8,056,638 of record CM061349.1, read on the forward strand.
TCTAGGTCCCTTGCCAGCGTCTTTTCTCCTCCTCCTCCTCCTCCTCCTCCTCCTCCTCCAAGCCTGATGCATTTTATTCAGTCCTTGCTTGGCCTAGAGCAAAGGGAACAGAACCAAGCCATCCAGCCATCTGCACTTGGGTTTCGGGAAGACTCGGTGCTCTCACTTGCTCTCCCCAAGCCCCTCAGGTGGCACAAACTGCAATAATGAAAGGTGTGTCAAGTGGAAATAAAGCTGGAGATCAAAGTACTCTCCCCAGCCAGATTGGTGTGTGGGAAGCTCCTGACGCCACAAGCAAGAGCTGGCAGCATTTGTGTCCTACATGGTAAATATTTGGCCAGTTAGCTAGCCAAAGATCAAATCTAGTATTTTCTAAAAGCATTAACTGTCCTGGAGAAAACTGGATGCTGTTTCTTGATGAAGTCCTGGTGACCTCTTTCAGGGATGGCACTTCTTTTTTAAAATAGTTTCTATTCTAAAACATAATTGTGCTCCCCAGGTTACTATTTAAAGGCATTTATGCACAGCCAGTAAAAATTTAACTGGGAAGGGAGAGGCCAGAAGCTGTCTGTGGAGAGTAGCAGAGTAAGCAGTAATTGCTTCTAAATGAAGAGGTGTGTGTGAGAGAGCCAACCTCATTTTAGATATGCTGGGGAAATACTTACTTTAATATAATAAAGTAAAGAATACTAGGCTAAGTGGATAACTAGGCAGATAAATAAGTATCAGGTAGTATCCTGTATTTCTAGGTAAGGCTCAGTGGCAGAGGTCTTGTTTTGAATCCTGGTTCATTTCCTGACATTCTCTATTATAGAATCAACTGACCAAAAAACCCTTCTCTGCTGAAAGCTTGGGAACAGATCAGGTAGATGTGGAGTATTGGAAAAAGTGGATTGGTTGAACCCGGCTCACTCATCACAGGGCAGCTACTTGTGTTCATTAAGTGACCTGTAACCGAGCAGAGTTGGTCATTCAAGCTTCTCCCCTTTAAAAAGTGATCAGAAATCTCTGCAGAGGACCCCAAAGAGGCTTAGCTACCATTCAGATGTATGAATTTCAATTCTCAAAATCCCCCAGACAGTACAGACCTCAGTGAGAATTTAGTTCACAGCATCACAGGGTTGGAAGGGACCTTGGTGGTCTTCTAGTCCAACCCCTGGCCCAAAGCAGGAGTCCTCACACCATCTTGGACAAATGGTTGTCCAATCTTTTCTTGAAAACCTCCAGCGATGGAGCACCCACAACTGCAGGAGGCAAGCTGTTCCGCTGCTTAATAGTTCTCACTGTCAGGAAATTCCTCTTTATTTTCAGGTGGGATCTCCCTCTGACAAGCTTCCACCCATTGCTTTTTGTCCTATCCTCAGGGGCTATGGAGAATCAATCGATGCCCTCTTCCCTGGGGCAAGTCTTCAAGGATTAGAAGATTGCGACCAGGTCTCCCCTCCGTCTTCTCTTCATTAAGCTCAACATACCTAGTTCCTTTAGCCGTTCTTCATAGGATTTAGCCTCCAGACCCCTTATCATCTTTGTTGCTCTTCTCTGAGTTGAGTCATTCCATCTGGAGAACGCCTAGATTGGGGAACGTTGCTGTACAAAGCCAGCTCGTGTAGCTTTAAAATGGAAATTCCTCCTTTCCTGGTGCCTTGGAGGTGATGTGGGAGCACACAGTGTGTTTACCAGACTCAAAAATATATTTGCCTCTGGTGGGCTAGGAAACTGAAGCAATCAAGCACAAAGGTTTTCTGCGTGATAGGCACCTGACTTGTTGGGCAGAATGTATTAGTTCCTGGGCAGAAAGGTAGTGACAGCTAAGAATCAACGGTGGCCTCACACAGCACTTAAGCAACTCATTTATTTTGTCCCTCCATCGCCTGCAGTCAAGCCTATTTTGCAAACAGTTGAAGTGCTGCAGAAAAAGAAGGGAGCTAATGGAATGAGCGTGCACCTACTAGCTGGCCCTGTGAACCACTTTGGGCCTGCTGGAGGTCGAAAACAATTTTTCTTGTTCTTGGTTCTGGTTATGCAAGGCAGTTTGAAGCCGCAGTACTTTTAATAACCCATTTCTTTGTGTGTCGGACTTTTTTCTATATATCTTGCCTGCCGAATGCCCCAGCTGGCTCGATCACTTCTCTAGGTGGCTCATGCCAGAACCTGAAAAATCAGAAATGTCTGATGATTTGTCAAAGCGCTCAAGTTTTCCGGCTGGGTGATAGCTGCTGGCTCAGATGCTTTGTCAAGGGTTTAAGTGGATTCACATAAGAGGAGAAGCCTGTTGGTGACTCCTCATCCAAGTGGCATTATTGAGCCCCCATAATCAGGAGCAGTGTGCCACCAAACGCCAGTAGTTGGAGAACAGCACTTGGGGAAGATTGGTTTGGTCCAGTGGTTTGGTTTGGTTTGGTTTGGTTTGGTTTGGTTTGGTTTGGTTTGGTTTGGTTTGGTTTGGTTTGGTTTGGTTTGGTTTGGTTTTGACGAAAGGGATGTGTTTTGGGGTGGGAAGAGCAAAGGTGTTTGGAGCTTATGTTGTGTGTCTGCCTCTCTCCTTCCCCACAGAAAGTTTTGAAATTACCGTGGGCGCTTTTTGAAGGTCGTTCCTCTCTGCTGGCATATGAAGCTCCCGTATATAGGACAGCCTTCCCCAATCTGGCATCCACCAGATGGGTTGGGACTACAGCTCCCAGAATTCCAAGCCCAGTCACTCTTTCATGTTTCTTGGAGGGGAGGGAGGGATAGGGCTTTGAGCCCCTTCTTTACCAGTTGGTTGTGCACCGGTCCCCAGCTGATGCAGTTCCTCCCTTGTTTTCCTTCTTTCCAGGAATGCTTGAATACGACCCAGCCAAGCGGTTTTCAATACAACAGATAAGGCACCACAAGTGAGTGCTCATTTATGTTTTCCCCCCTCGCCCTTCTGTTTGGTTTCATGAAGCTGTGTGTCCTTCCTGTGTTAATTTGCCACTTTCTGGGAGGGAGCAAAGTGCAAGCAACTCCTCCCCGCACCCCCAGTAAAGCAAAAGCAGATGATAGCTAGTAAACCAATTTTATTTTTAAAATTGAGATCCCACTGCATTTTGCTTCTTCAGAAAGCCTCTGAGTACTTGATATTTCACACTTGATCAATAAGTGTACAGTTATGTTGATAAATAGTTTACGTTTACAAGGAAGGAAAATTTGCATTGTCATAAAACCACTGCAGCCACCAATGTTTTCCCCAATAAGCATCATAGGCTTGAAATTCTGGAGATGAATATCAAACTTACTCTGGGAATATGGATTTCCACCTGGCCAAAGGAGCACCATCCACACACACTCCAAGGCTTGAGGGACACCAAGGTTTGTAATCACAGAAGTTATTGGGGGGGGGGCTCCCCAAATAGAACAGTGAGATCTGAGTGTGAGATCTTAGGACAATAGATACTCTGAGCACATTTTGTTACAGATTCTACTTGCAAAGCCTTCATTTCTGTTTGTGTTTCTGAGCTCTTTCAAATGATTCTTGGGAGAAAAATTCAAAATTGATTCATTTTTTCCCATAATTTCCCAATCTTGCCTTTTCTCTAAAGAGTTGAAGCTGTGACTCCTTCCCCATCGCAGTCTGGCCTGAGGTCACTTCATGCTTTCTGAGACTGAATGAAGTAGGTCTCCTCACTTCTAGTCAACTTCTCTGACCAGTAACCCAGCCATCCCTAGCTCTCCAAGAACCTACGTAGCCCTCTGGGAGGCTTGTCTTGGCACATGCTCTTCCTGAGACATTCTGGGCCTAAGCAACTAAGGCAGCTTTGCCAAGCCTGGTGTCATCCAAAGGAGGACGGGAGTAGGAGTAAAACTGATTTTGGAGGCTGGAGAAATGCTGTGCTAGGGTTTTCAAGGTTGAATCTGGCAATTTAAAATTAAGAGTTCCAGGGATGTTCTTTTTGAGCAAGATAAGTTTGGTGTGGGATAAACCTCCACTCCAGTGTCCTACTTTCTCCCTGTCTTCAGAGGCAGCAGGAGAAAGGCAAATTCTAGTTCTCTTCTGTGCCATTGCCTGCTTTCCATGAACCCTTTACAAGGACCCTACGTGGTTGACAGGATTCTCACATATTGCTGCTGGGAGGCTGGGAAAGAGCAGTGGTTTCCTTTCTTTCTAACGTAGGCAGAAGATCTTTTGCAACACAGGGAGTCAACCCCTCCTGACAGCCCCCTGCATCTGGCCTTGAGCAGCATGCATTTTGGCTGGGCTTGCATGACAAAGCTGACTCAGTCATCTCCTCCCGTGCTCAGTTGACTTACCTTCATTTGCTAGCAGTGCACAATCCAGAGTGATGGAATCAGTCCTGCATCAGCCATTTTCTATTCACCCTCCCATTTGTCACAAATGAAGCCGGCAGTCAGTCATCTACTGTTCTTGTTTTCCCCAACTCTAGTGGTGGTGGTGGGGGAAATCTGGCACTAACCTCCCATTGGCCACCAAGGACAGAATCAGGACATCACACACACCCTTTATGCTTTGCTCATGTTGGACCCTCTGCTAGGTAGCCACAGAATTGATATGAAGTAAAAAGGAGGGAAGAGAGGCTGGATCTCCCCAGGTCTTTCTTTCTGTCTCAGGAGGGGAAGGAACAGTTTGCCCCTCTGATAAGCCTAGGACTGTTTCAGGATAAAAACAGTCCCCTCAGGAATAATTGATCGGTTGAGTGGCCTGGGTTAAGATGCTTACGTTCTCCAACTTGCACACGTTCATCCCGTTAAAACTGTCACGCAAGCAAGAGCTGCAAAGAATTCACCAACTCTAGAGATGGAGCTCGCCTTCCATTCTCCAGCCGCCCCAGCACCGTGTCTAGGCAATACGGCCTTGCGACACCATCTGCGCCCTGGGGTCTGTCTGTTCCTGCTTCCGTCCTTTTCAGGTGCTTTAAGCTGCTTCTGCCTTTTCTAGGGCAACACGGCTAGAATAATCTGCCCAAAGTAACTGCACCTTTGCTAGGCGGCTTAAGTGGGAAGAAGCGACAGCAATCATCGCGTTTTATCCTCTGATGTCATGGGGGACAGAAAATGAACATGCACCTCTGCCCCCCCCTTCCCCCTTTTCCTGGTTCTTCTGACATCTTGGCCAAAATAATAATAAGCCACGGGTGCTGGCAGGGGGCTTAACCCTGTTAGTGCAGACCCAGCACTCTCTTTCATCTGTTTCTAGGAACGAAAGAAGAGCCCTTCTGGAACCAGGCACAAGAGCAGTCAGTCAGTGCCACTGCCCACAATAAGACAGGAAAGGAATTAGGAAGGGGTCATCTGCCTGACCCTCTCTTTGCCCTGTGTAGCTCTTTCCTATTGCCTGATTCTCTTTATGATCCCTGGAGATGCTAGAATTTGAAACGCGGGACATGCGCTCTGCCCGTGACCTATGGATTTCCTTCAGTATCTGGATCTCAAACTTTTTCTAGACAGAGATTTCTTCCCTGGCCCTCTGGAGTCCCAAAGGGGACAGTCATTGCCTTCTCTGTTGCCTCTGCTACCCTCAGACGATTTCCCGTTTTCCACCCAAACAGTGCTGCAAACCTTTGTGTCAGGCTAATCCAGCTGGAAACGCAGAGCTGTCTCTGGAGACGCTGCAGTACTGTATAGCTGGGACAAGCAGTTCTCAGAGCTGGCCGTCTGGTGCGGCAGAGATCAAGCGTTTTGCAAAGGCCACGCAATTCCCTTAATGGGGCTTTTCTGCCGTTCTTAGGGCCTTTAACGCTCTCTTGCCGGGGAGCTGCTTGGCAGGATAAGACCCTACCAGACCTCACACCCCATCCTTTGCTTAGAAAGCAAGAACTGCAGCTACCACCTTTGTTCCTCAGCCCTGCGCCATTCACCTTCTCTCCCAGGGATTTTCGAACTTCACCACATTCCCCCCTCCCGTTTTGGATTCTTTAGAAACTCTCATGCCTCCCCACCTGAACATCTGTTAAATCCATCTGCTACTTTGCACACACTAAAAGTACACAGCAGACCTCTACCCCTATCTTCCCAGCAATATGCCACCTATCTTCCAATCAGCCTACCAGTCCTTGACCTGCCTGCCTGCCATGCACTGGCCCATTTTTTTACAGCACTCCCCTCCCAGCCCCGATCTTCTCAGTCCATTAGATCTTCATTTGTACTTTCTTGTTTATGCTGATCGTTTTTCTAAAAAGTTCATATCTTTCTACCCCTCCCCCCTTCCAGAGTATGAGTCCCTGCAGTTTGGGAGCCCTGCTCTTCCCCATTTGCTTTCTCTTGCTTTGCAGAGCCACCAGAGGTGGTAGGTCTCTTTCCTGTTTATTTCTGAATTTCTCTCTCAATCCAGAACAAAATTGCACTGGTAGGGAAAGGAAGGTGATCTGGCCAGAGCTGGGCTCATGGTTGCTAGCAGCAAGGAACCCATTGCTAACTCTTCATATCTTAGGAGCCTCTAGTCGCCTACCTCCTCTTGCTATTACATCCTGCAGGGTTGTCCGGTGTAAGTGCTTGATTTGCTCTAACAGCTCAGGGCAGCTTACCGAGGCAGCTTTCCTTCATTTTGTTCCAACAACAACCCTGTGAGGCAGGTTGGACCCAGAGTGTGATTGGCCCACAGTTTGCATGACTGAGGTGGATTTGAACCCAGATCTCCTACGTCCTAGACCGGAGCTTTTCAAACTTGGCAACTTTAAGATGTATGGACTTCAACTCCCAGAATTCCCCAGCCACCCTCTGGCTGTCATGAGAAGGGGCAATTATTAGGAAGAAGGGACCCCACCAGGGAGGCCCTGGCCAAGGCCCTTCCAAAATCTGAGACTGCATCTGCTCAGTTGTGGGTGCAGCGGGTGAATGTGGGAAGGTGCTGAGCATGGCCTGGAGTGCCCCAGTTCTGCTCCCTCTTAGCTTTCAAGCTTTTCCTGCCCCGTTCCTATGCAGGCCAGGGTCCCGAAGCAGCAGAAGCTTCAAGCTGGCTGCAAAAGGTTGGCGAAGGCTGGGCGGGAGCCTGAGCACCCCAAACAGCTTGTTGCACTTTGGGAGTCTAACCCAATCCTATAGCTGCCCATCTTAGATGGCTTCCAAACAATAATAAAATCTTTAAACCAGCATAAAACTCCTGGCGCCCCCCAAAACAACCCACATGGGTAGCACGTGGGTCCGGACAGAGGACAGAGAGCCTTCACATACTCCTGGAACTTCCTCTGAGATTGGGAAGGGTCTCTCCCTCCTCCCCCAGCACGGTTAATGCCATTGCAGAAGCCCCACTGGGAGCAAATCCTCTTTACTGCATATTTTGCTTTGCTCCCTAAAAAAGCTTAGGATGGCCCAGGGCCAGGGCGGCAAAGACGCTGCGTAAAGTGTGCAGACAGAGAGGGGATCTCCAGGACTAATTTGTCAGGGCACACCTTAAAGGCCTTGCTGCAGCCCTGGAGAGCGCTGGAAGCTGTGGCAGAACCCTCTCCCCCGTCTCCAAGGCAACCCACCTTACCTGCCTCCCCCAGAAGGCAGAGCATTTACATTTGCCAAAGGCGCATCCTGGGTGATGCCAAAGAGACTGAATGGAGAGTTGAAGAAAGGAGAAGAAGAGTACCATGGAAGGCAGGCACCAGGATAGCCTTCCCCAAATATGTTGGGTTTGTAATGTTCAGCATTTCTGGAAAGTTGGGGAGTTAGGGTCCTCAAAACATCTGGAAACCACGAAGTTGGGGAAGGCTGTGGTAGGTAGAGACAGGGATTGTGATTAGTGAATCCAGAAGCCTGGAGCGTAACTCTGATAGATCAGATATTGGGATTGATAATACAGCCTTGCTTTCACATCTGAAACAGAGGACAGACACAAAGCTTCCAGTGAAATTTGCCACTACCTTAAATTTCATGCAAATTTTAGCAAGCTAGTATACACTCCCTTTCCCTGCTTCTTCCCTTCCTAAAATAAGGGGGTAAAACTAGCCCACCTGATGGGATTGTTGTAGACACTGCTTATGGCCAATTGTGGTAAGCAGTGCAAGTGTTACGTAAACTGATATTATTATCATCATTTAAGAGGCTTCCAATCAAACTGGTCATGATTCACTGGGTTTTCTGGATTATCTATCTTCTGCTAGCTCCCAGGAACACTTCTAAGGAAAGGTTGCAAATGCAGACAATTGGGGTGTTTCTGAAAAAGCTGAGTCTGTGGTTTAAGCTGTTTCCTCTAAACATAGAGGAGAGAAAAACATCTTTGTTGTTCGTCTGTGCTTGCTTGTCCTGAATTACAATTAGTTTCTCTTTGTTTCCCTCCCTCTTCTCATCTTCACCAACAAAGATCCATAGGCAAATGTTTGGCTGTAATCACTTAGAGTATTAAAATCAATACCACTCTGCAGGTTTCCACTTTTATCCATGCCTATTTTTACTCATTCAATATGTAGAACAAGGGGGAGAGGGAGACCAACATTTAAAATGGAGCAAATACAAATTCCTATGTTTTGACTACAAAAGGATCGTCTTATCTTTTTTACTGGGCTGTGTCTCAACCTACATATGTGGGAAAATAAATATTTGAGAATGATAGTTAAGAACTGTCTTTTTTTTTTAATCGATTGGTTTAAAAACCAATCTCAGCGTTATTTTTTTTAATGATTTGGCTTTTTTGAAATCGAAGTTGTAGTTATTTGTAAGGGAGATATTGTGGCTCTCTAGTACATGCCTATTTTGCCTGTGGAAAGTGTGAGTTTTAACTCTGATATCCTCACTTAGAAGGTGATAAAGGATTGCTGTAAGCCGCCCAGAGTTGCTTTTCTGTGAGATGGGCAGCTATACAGATTTGACTGATAGATTAATTAATTAATTTTAAAACATCTGTGGAGCTGCTGGCCCAGATGGAAATTTGCTAGGTCTCTACATTGCAGCAAGCCATGTAGTTAAATTTGGGCTTAGCAGTTACACCTAACCATTGTGGTTTGTAAACTCTGCTTTATAGCTTAGTGCTCTGCAGTGCTTCTGATTCAAAGGGAGTGGACAGAGGCATGCTTGTAGCATCTATAGGCACCCCCTTAAGCCAGATTTGTCTTTTCCCAGAAGTGAGCAGCTGCTTCAGTGGGCACTGCACAATCCCAGGAAAAAAACACAGCTTCCTTAAGGAATTGTCAAAAGGTGCTGTGTAGTCTTACACAAATCTGAATTGCTGCCCAAGCCTATTATGAATGAACCAGGGCACTGTGGCTTGTTTTCAAAAGCAGAGCTGAAGCAAACCTTGACTTACAGCAATGTGTGAATCCAGTTATTGGCTTTGTTAATGTAATAGGCAGAGTAACCACTTGCATAATAATGGAATGCTGAATGAACTCTATTTGGCTGGATCCACATAATACAGGTAGTCCTCGCTTAACAACCACAATAGGAACTGGAAAATTGGTCTTTAAGTGGGGCAGTCGTTAAGCGAGTCACCATGTGGCCAGACCCCAATTTTATGACCATATTTATGACAATTGTTAAGGGAATCACTGCAGTTGTTAAGCAAATCCAGCTTCCCCAATTGACTTTTTTTGCCAGAATTCACTTAACAGCCACATGATTCACTTAATGACCATGGTAATTCGCTTAACGACTATCATAAAAGAAGTCGCAAATGACCATCGTGACCCCAGGGGGTAGTACAACGGTTTGCAGCGGTTGTAAGCATGAATACAGGTTGTAAAGCACTTTTTCCAAGGCCGTCGTAACTTTGAATCATAATTAAATGAATGGTTGTTAAGCGAGAACTACCTGTATACTAAATCATAAACCAGAGTTTAAAAATCTGGCAGATCCACATCATGGCTTACTATGCTGCGTGAACTCAGAGTCCATTTTGTTTTAGTGTGGCTTCCTGTGCCTTTGTTTTTCAAGGAAGAGTCCAAAAAATAGATTGCAAGCAAAACAGAGACTCCCTTTTTATGTTGCTATGTGCTATGCCACCACAGTCATCTTGATAAAGAATCTGCCACCATCCTTGAAGAAGGCAAGGTGGACACCATCCATGGCTGATCGGCTTTATTTAGGGTAGTATGGTTCCACAGCTTCCGCTAACACTGAACTTAACAGAGGAGAATACCCAGAGAAATCTCTCTCTCTCAAAATTAAAGCCTGCTTTTATTTCAGAAAGATTTGGATTATATTGGTCCTGCTTCTTCCCAACCTCTGTACTTCTTTTGAAGAAATCGCACCTAGCAGTTGGCAGGGTTTGGAAGGAAGTCAAGAGCAAAAGTTCAGCAAATTACTTCAAATGGATCAGAGGCTTAAGGGCAGATCTTAACAAGGATTATTCCTTAGGTAATCCTTAGCTCCCAGAGCCAGGCCTGGTCACAGCTGTAACTGACCATTTCCTCCAGCTTGGGAGATGCTGACCTCATACAAGGCAGTGGACAGAGCTGATGTGATTAAGAACTCGGCTGTGTCTCACATTTGGCAGATGGCTGCGTGGCCAGATCTTCCTTGCAGAACACAGGTTAAGTAGCTGTCTGGCTCCATCATGATGAAGCAGCTGATGGTGGGTGGGGCCTTAAATGGCTTTTCCCTCCATGCCATTGAGAACAGGGTGCAACTGATTTCTCTCTGTGTTATCTCTTCTACCAAGTGGTGGTTTTTTTCTTTTTTTGGTCTTTGGAATAAGAGGACGGTGAAGGCCGCTGGCTCCATTACCTTGGGGAGGCACAAGGACATAAAAACCAGGGTGTGTGAACCCAGCCTCTAAATGGAACCTTATTGACCAGTATCTGAGAATAAATGGGGAAAATGACTTTCTCTTCTGCCATTAACCGAAAGCAGAGCTGGGGCGGGTCTTTACGCTAGTCCAGCAAGGCCATTGTGAACGTCCTTAGAGAAATAAGGGGTTGTCAGACCTTCTGTACAAATCATGAGGCTTTAAGTCTGTGAATCCACAATTCACAGACATAATCAACACTCTTGTGGGTGGGGGGTTGTTGTTTTTTTTAAGACTGATGAGCCCAAACTCTTACCCAGGAAAGAAATGTAAAGGGGTGGAACTGGGGAGGTGGGCAGGAGGGGGAACGTTGGCCTACAGCAGTGTTTCTCAGCCTCAACAACTTTAAGATGCTGGCTGGGGAATTCTGGGGATTGAAGCCCACACATCTTAAAGTTGCCAAGATTGAGAAACACTGGCCTACAGAAGACCAGTGTGAAATCTCCCATCCTAGAGGGATTTTGCATAGATGCTGTTGGTTTCCTTTAGCTGGTTTCGGAAAAAGCACACTCAGTGTGAGCCTCCCATCGCCATCCCGCCCAGCCCAGAGACAAAGGATCGGTGGAGAAGCATGACGGTGGTGCCTTACCTGGAAGACCTCCATGGCTACAATGAGGAGGAGGAGGAGGATGACTTAAAAGATGACTACTTGGAGGACGAGATCATTTACACTCAGGACTTCACAATGCCAGGTAAGGAATACAGCTGTTGTTGGAAGAGAGCCAGGGACAGTGGCCTTGGGGAGCATCAAGAACAGAGCAAGCTTGGTGGCTTCTCTAGTTTGCATCCTTTGGTGGTGGTTGATGGTTTCTTCTTTGGATCCCCCCTGCCCCTGAGGCTTCCTCTGAGGAAGAATCCACTTTGTGTACAGCTGTATCAGCCTGCTCAGTCTGAGTTTCTTTGCATTTTTAAAATGGAGACTGTAGATCTGTCTCCATCTAAGTAGCTCTCTGAAATCAGTCAGAAGGGGTTGCTCACAGCTGCAGAGCATTTGAGGAAGCCAGTCGTCTATTCAGGATCCAACGGATTCCTGGCTGAACAGGGTTCCAAAAGTAGCTCAAGGGAAGCCACTTCTGGATCAGGCCTCATCTGCATGTCCTTTCCCTCCTTTGACATGATGGCAAGAAAAGGAAGGCAAAAAAAATTGGGCAGGGGTGAGAGTGAGTTCATCTACTTCTCTGGCCTTTTTGCATAGATGCTGTTGGGTGTGTTGCTTGGGAATTGTGAAAGAAACAAAAATGGTTCCAGATCAGTATTTTAATGCATGCCTTCATTACTCAAGACCTTGGTGATTAATACTCTGCAATTCAGCGTGAACTGATGGTGCTTTTTTGCCTTGAACTTGGGGTTTGTTTATGCAGAACTGCTTCTTTGCAGAAAGAGAGACTACATCTGTTACTCCTCAGTTAACAAGAGGAAAGATTTTGGTTGAGCGTTAGGAAAGCTATACTGGAAGCACAAACAGTTTGACATGGGCAGAGGCAAGGAGAAACAAACTCTCCCTTGGTTGCAAGGATTTTAGGCTGGGCAGCCCTTTGGGTGACAGGTTTCATTATCACTGGATTCTCTGTCTCAGATGGAGATGGGAGAGGTTGGATTTGAATGAGGCTTCTCATCTGGTATCATCCAGATGTGTTTGGACTTTGGTGTCCAAGTCTGCAAGATGCAGGGGAATTCTCCAATTTGCCGTATCAGCCCATTTGGAGGACATAAGATTAGAGAGGCCTGAACTAGAAGGGCTGCAAAGTTTCTTCCATTGCTTCATTTCTTTAAGCCCCAACAGATTTTTGAAGCTTCTTCCTCCTCCATCCCATTCGAAGTTTATTTTTGAGGCCAGCTCTTAAAATAGCTGGGTTCATACTACATTCAGAAGATTTTTGATTCTCCCATTAAGGTTACTTTTCCATCCCACTGAAAATCGCTCCTCTTGTTTGCCACAAGTGCTAATGGCAGCCAAGCTCTTCTTTGCTAAAAGATAGAGAGAGAGAGAAGGGGGGGGGGGGATTGGAAAAAAATGCATGCAAGGGGAGGGTAAATTCTAGATGTGAAATTAGCAGCCAACTTAAGGAGTTCAGTGTTTAATGTAAGTTGCAGAAGAAGAGAAGAACGTACTTGACTTCGAGCATTTCAAAATACGTTTTGACACCTGTGTTTTGTGGTTTAAATGGTCTAGTACTACCTAATGTGTGTTCTGTGTTTTAAAATAAAATACCCATAACAATCCAGGTCTTCATCAAGAAAAAAAACAGTGGGCAGATTTATGTACTTCCATTTTGGGTGACGTACCATATTGGATCTGGAAAAAGGCATCCATTATATTATTAGAGGTTGCCATCATGACTCTTCATAACACGGTTTTGGCTACCTCTGGGCAGGTGAGGAACTCTGCAGAACATTGACTTGCAGGCACACACCTCATCTCTGTAGTCCTTATCTTCCAGCTCCTGGCACCTCCTTTGGCATTGCTCACAGACAGAGTGGGCACAACGTCTAGAAACGTACTGCTTTTAAAAGCAACACCCCTCTGCCAAACCAAAGCACTGGATACCCTCTCCTCCCCTTGAATTTCCATGCATGCCCATCCCTGCCCCTGAGGAGAGCCATCCAGATACTCTATGAAACCATCCTGATGAGCGTGGTATCTAATGCGGGGCCCCAGCAGGCCCTGCCCAAGTGGCAGCTCTGAGTCTGTTCTGCCTCCGTCTCTTTTCCCCTCCCTCCTGACGGCTCCCCTGTTGCATTTTCTCAGGTGAAAGCGAGGCAGGGCTTAGAGAGGATGACAGCACAGATCAGGAGGGATTGCTTGCGTTCCTGTTCGGAGAAGGCGACGTGCTGCCCGGCGCTGAGGAAGGAAGGAGTGAGAAGCTTAGCTTAGATGGCCAGAGAGAGCAGGAGGAGCAGGAAGAATCCAGGACGGCTTGTTTCTCTTCCAGCTAGAACCGTCAGGGCTTTGCGGGGGGTGGAGGGTGGGGGGCACGGCCAAACCTAACTTGGGCTGTTTTCTTGAGGTGGGTTATCTGTACCATGGCATCGGGCCTTCCAACTCAGGGGCAGTGCCCCAATGGGACCATTGCAGGGTGGGATCCGGGCCCTAGTGGGCTGCCTAATAGTGATGCACTGGGAGTTTATCCCCTTCCAAAGGAGTCTGCTTCCCCAGGCATCAAAGCCTTCCTGATCCACAGTTGGGCATCGCTGTTCCCCTGTGGGGGCACGCACTGGCCACTTTCGACTCCTGTTTCCGCCTTACCTGCTCTCTTGCTTGGCCCAGCCACTCCTCCGCTTTTAAGAGTGGCCTGATATTCCAGGAGATGTAAGGGCATGAAGTCCTTCTTGGTGTGGTGGTCTAGGGGTAGGACAAATCCACACCCTCGACCTCAGGCTGCTATGTAAACATAGGGCCAGGAGAACGGCTAGAAAGTAACCCCAAAACTCAGAAATACTCCCCTCACTTGGCCAGTGGGGAGAAAATGCAAAATGTACACAGTTGTTTGTTCAATTTTTTAAGGAGGTCCTTAAAACCTCCTGTTAAAAGGGCTGCCAAGCAGCTCTGTAGTTGAGTAGGCTTTCCTGAGCATGGGATTGTGTGGCCCTGAGATAACTGCTACTGCCTCTCTCCTTCTCTCTCTTCCCTCCTCCCCCCACCCCATTTACTCTAGGTTGTAACCTTCAGTGCCTTCTTGACCAGTGGCCAGCAAACAGACAGCATCCATTTTGCCACCAGAGCTTGATTACAGGAAGCTCCAGTCAGGGCTGGTGGCTTTTTGGGTTGCTAGCTGGCCAGGCTTGCACCAGAAACAACCCCAAGGTCCCCTGCTGCTTCTTAACTTGGCATCTGAAGTTGTTAGGAGTGAAGTAGGGAAGAGGCAAGATTGCATGATTACTCTTTCCACCCAGGGTGGCCTCACCACACCTTTCTTCCCAACCTGGTGACCTCTAGAGCTCTCAGAATTCATGGCCAGATGAGTTACGCTCTAACCCAGTGTTTCTCAACCTTGGCAACTTTCAGGTATGTGGACTTCAATTCCCAGAATTCCCAGCCAACATGGCTGGGGAATTCTGGGAGTTGAAGTCCACATATCTGAAAGCTGCCAAGGTTGAGAAACATTGCTCTAACCCTTCTGGCAGGCACTTGGCTGGGGAAGGCTGTGTTTCAGAGCTGTTTTCCCACCCACCTCTGAACTTTTGAAAGGCTGCAACAGCACGTTCTGCCTCTCGGCCTGCCTGCTACAGGAACGTGAGTTTGGTGGACTCAGCCCTTCTGTGGGCACAACAGATTGTCGCAGCAGCATTAATCGTTGCTATTATCTGCTGCTTATGCAGACAGCCTCTGTTCAAAGCTAGTTGAAAACTGTCAGTCAGTGGGCTTGATGTGCAATTACAGGAAGATGGTTGAAAACCTCTCTTGCTGAATGCCTCTTCCACCATCTCTCCTGGGTAATGCAAGCTCTTAAAAGTTCTCCCACCCCACCCACACAACCACATGCTTCCATTTATTGTGTCCCTGTTTTGTTAAGGATTTTGAGAAAAGCTGTTCTTCGCAACCTTTCCTGACCTAGTAAAGGCAGCTTTGATTTGAATGGCAAAATAAAATCTTTCTCTTTTCCTTTTTAAAAAATCTGCCTCTCATTTTAGAAGCTTTTCAGTTGAGCATAGATCAATTATCTAGCAAACTGTGCCCAGAGATAGCAGGTGGTGGGATTTTATATTAGATGATAATACCTTGCTCCCTCCCCAGAAGCTTGGTTTGAGTAACAAAGGACTTAAAAACACCCATTTTTTGCAGTCTAATGGAGGCAGCTAGAAGTGATGGCTAACCCCTGAAACAGTTTGTTCTCCATTTTAAAAAAAGTATATATATTTGCAGTTAGGAGAAGGGAAGAAATCTCTGTCCTAAACTTTGGAAAGATCCTGGTAGTCAAAGTGGATATCTAAGGCAGCTTCATATATTTATTGGGAGCATCTTTTACTGTACTCAGCAGTAGGCTACTGCATTGGTATCCTGTTCTAGTATCCCATTTTAAGAACAGCGCAGGCAAAGTGGGACAGATTTAAAGGAAAGCGACAACCGTGATCCAGTTATGGAAAATATGAAGGAAGACTGAAGGAACGGGGTGTATTTCTCTGGGAGTCAAGGGGAGGTGCCAGATCCTTGAAGATCCAGATCAGGGGAAGGCAGGACTGGATCCAAGGGGCTTGTAGGACAGGAGGGTGGATTTCAGCTGGGTGTAAGGAAAATGTTCCTGCAGGTACGGGGGAATCCCAGGGGTGGTGGACTCTTTTAACATTCAAGGAAGACTGGATGAGAGCAGCTGAAATGCTTTGGTCCATGGAATGAGCTGGTGCAGGTTTGCAGGCCACAGGCTGAGGTGCGATAGGACTTTAAAGGCAGAGTCTGTTTTGCTGGAAGTGGGGAGTGTTCCCCTCCTATTAAAAAAAGTGTAGGTAGTAGTAGGAAGCACCCTTCTACTTGGAAGATAAATTGTCTTTTGAAGAGAGCACTTGTTTTTTTTATAGGAAGGTTTGAATGAAGGGCTCCATTTTCACCTATCAGATTTCAAGCCTCCCCCCCCCCTTTTTTTTTTTTTTTGGTGGTGGGGGAAGCTCCCAGCCCACACTACCTTAAAAAGAGATTTGGGAAAAAAAACTTAGCAGTGAAGGCCAGGAGACTGCAAAGGATGGTAGGAGTCTCTCCACTCTCCCTCCCCCTTTAACTGAGGCAGAGTTTTATGAAATAAACAGCAATTCCAACCACTTGTCCTTCACCAGTGTAAAATATTGTTCCACTCTACTAGATAATACAGAATCTGCCAAGGTCTCTCCTTTTATTCTTCTTTTTTTTTTAAGTAGATTAGCTGTGGCTTGGTATTAACTTTTGCTACCTGGGGAATTATGCGGAGCAAAGCGAGCACAGTGGCCCTCATCCTGCCAAGGCCCAGTGGCTTAACAAAAATGGAGATAGATTGAGGCATGGAATCTGCTAAAACAAAGCAGATGGTGCTGTTGATTGCCACTTGTCCTGCAAGAGAGATCCAGGAGTCTAGCTGGAGAGAGGCGGCAGAAGTTTGGGAGGAAAGGTTAACCCAGTGAACTTCAGGCTAAAAAGGATCTCAGAAAGACCGTCTTACGACTGAGTTAACACATCATACTGGAATATTGGTTGAGTAAACCACATGGTTGGCTGGGTTCTCAACATATTAAGCTATAAAGGTTCTCTGCCTTTTTCAATTTTTTAAACATTTAAAAGGTTGCTTGAAAGAAAATGTAAAAGGTAGCTGGTGTCATGCAAAGCACCAGCCTCTAGAATGGCACCGTATTTCCCATGGCCTTGGAGGTGTTCTAAGAAATAAAAATATTAGGATGTGGAGCGTGGAGTCCTTGAGGTTCTCTGAGCTTGGTGGTTTTCTTGCAAACATTTCATTACCGGCTAGGTAACATCTTCAGTGCTAAGCCACCTAGCACCGAAGATGTTACCTAGCTGGGTAACAAAACGTTTGCAAGAAAACAACCAAGCTCAGAGAACCCCAAGGACTCCACAGTTCAACCCTGAGCTACAGATGAGGATGCTGCAGCCCAGGGTCTTATTTGTAAATGTGCCATCTACCCAGAAAAAGATATTAAGGTAGGAGTCAGTTGCAAATACTCCAGAAGGGGCGGCAGGAACAATCTCATCAGATTGCCATATAGGGAACTGGTGATTCGGAGACTGACCACGGCAAGTATTTTGCAGAGTTTCCTTTGAGAGCCTACAGATGACAAAGTGATGAGGTTCAGCCCTACCTTACGGGCTGACATGTCAAACATGCCCACTTACCCGAAAAGGTTAGGAACCTTTGCCAGGAAGCATGGTTTGCAAAATATGGTGGTTACATTTTCATTTTGCATTAATTCAAAGACAGATAAGCTACACATGAAACCAGGCCTGTGTGTTTATGAGTGCAGTTTGAATCAGGTTTGAATAATCTTGGTTGTACTAGATCAGTGTTTCTCAACCTTGGCAACATTAAGATGCGTGGACTTCAGCTCCCAGAATTCCCCAGCCAGCAAGGCTGGCTGGGGAATTCTGGGAGCTGAAGTCCACACATCTTAATGTTGCCAAGGTTGAGAAACACTGTACTCGATGGCTTCTAATAGACAGACTGATCCTGAAGGAGCTTGGTTACCCTTGTCTGTACAACAGAAATTACTGTGATTATTGTAGAGATATAGAAATACTGTATATCAGATCTTGCGCTAAAGATGCTTCCGATTGAGGCTTCAGTGCTGTTTGTGCAACCATGTTATCGTGTGCAAGATTTAACATGGAAGACAGGCTTGGTGCCTTCCCTTGGTTTCTTTTAGGTGAAGAAGGATTTTTAGCTCCTGGCAATTTCTAGTTCCTTGCAGCCACATCATTGTAGGGGGTGAGAGTCAAAAATTTGTCCTCCACCACCTCTTAATGCCTGACCTGACATCTACCACCCACAGTTCTGCCCGGAAAGCCCTCATTATTGCATTGGAGTTGGGGCATGCGAAGATGGCATTTACAGGAGGGAAGATTAATCCTATGCACTCGCCAGGATTAACTCAGAGATTAACTCAGATTAAATCGTGTGGCTTTCTCAGGCCCAGAAGGGCAAAGAGATACCCTTTGAAGTTGCACCAGAATTTTGCCAGAGGAATCAGACTGTGGCGGTGCGTAAGAGAGCATCTCTCTTTTGAAGGGGTGGACGTGGACATGTCCTCTGAGTTTGATAACATTGCTAAACACACACACACACACACACACACACGATTCTGGCCAGTCTTCTTCACCCTCCCAGCTTCTCACTTAACCAGGTGCCAAGAAGCCCCTTTGGCTGCAAGGTTCAAGGATCCTTTGCCCTGATATGGCAGCCTTGTCTGAAGAGGCAGCATTCCTAACCCGATGAACAGTGCCAGGTGTGCCAGCCAGTTGACCATTTGGATGTCCATTATGGGACCAAAAAATCTCTGTTACAAGGTGCCCATTTGCAGACAGAACTGGCAGAACTCCCGTAAGAAAAAGATCGAGTTGGAGTAAATGGTGGGCAAATGTATACCGAGATCTTAACTGTGAGAGAAATGGAACGAGCCTGCGTGGCACTTGCACGTTGCTGGGGCGGAGGGGAGAACGGTGCGGTCCCCTGAAAATGGCACTGAGGCACTAAACTTTTCTGTAATCATGAGAGCTAGGAACCTGTGCTTGTTTTAAGCAAAAGCTGAGAATATCGAGGCAGGAAATGGGACAGGCACATTGTCCTTGTAGATGGGCTTCTTTGAGCAAAGGGGAGCAAAGCTTTCTCCTTCCCCACCCGACCCCTCTAAATCTCCCCCCAGAAAGGTGTCAGGAACTCTGTAGGAAAAGACTTTCCCCACACCCACCCCGACCTCGCACGATCCGCTTCTCTGCAGAGGGCGCATACAGCGGGCAGCCTCTGCTGCAAGAGAAGGCGAAGGAGGAGAACGGCGTCTCGCTCAGGAAGGAGAAGAACAAGTGTTGAGTCACCAGCGGAGGTGGACTCTGGATGCTGTGGGGGAGGCATTAAGCCTTCCCATTCAGCCTCCCATTGATCAGAAGAAGGGCCCCCGAAGGAGGAAGCGGTTCCTCTTTTCACTCCCCCCGAAACGTTTATTTAAAAATGTATGTTGCTTGACTGCATGCTGCAAGCACTTCCTTTATCTTTTCTGATGGGCATTCTGACCACCCCTCCCCATCCTAGATGGGAAGGATTCGATCCGTTGAGGATGGTCTTCCTCCAGGACCACTCCCTCTCCGCTTCTCCTATGAGGGGTGCAGCACAAAGCCCCCACCCCACAAAGCCTTGGGTGCGAGAGGCTTCCCCAGAGTCTGTTCATGCTGGAAAGTTTAATGTAGCAGAAAGGGAAGATAGTTGAATGCATGACTGTGATGCAAAGAAAATAATCAAACTCGGGTCCAATTTAGTTTTTCTCTTTCCCCAATATGCCGCTTCCCCCCCGCCCCGCATTATGGCCCCATCATGACACTTCAAGTCCCTGGTCCTGAAAAAAAATGAGCAGCTGTGGTCCTAAGAGATGGATCAAGGAAAAGTTCAATCAACCTTCATCTGTCTTCCCTTTATAAATTAGAGATGGAGGGGAAGATGCCGGAGCCATTGGAGATTGTTCAGAATTAAATGGTTGAGAAACTAATGCATTTTTTAAATTATATAATGTTCCCAATTATCTATAATAATTACCCTAAAGGAAGACAATCCTGCTTCCTTCCAGAAGCTTAGATAGAAAGCCATCTTTTGCCATCATTGTATTTCTAACAGATCTGAAATATCCCTTCCATTTTAAAAGTGAATATTAGGGGGTGGGGGCTAGTCTTTCAGATAAAAACAGTGTTTATTGCATTCTTTTTACCCGTTCTAACAAGGAGATCAAAGATAGAGTTGCTCACCCCTCCTTTTCAAATTCTCATGGTAGACCTATTGGGGGGGGTGGAGATCCAGAAGATTTGATCCCCACCCTTTCTTCTCCAGTCTTTAGAGGATATCTTTCTTGATGAAGAGCTCTTGGAAATCCAGAGCTATGTTGTAAACTGTCAGCTTAATAAAGGCACTGTGTGAATTTTAGAGTTTTGCTAGGCCAGAATGCAGAACCAGAAACTAGTTTATAACTCATCCTCATTTAGGAAGCTCAAAAAGATGCCTACAACTAGCTAACTAACATACATACATATACATATATAGTCAGATATATATCAGTAACCAGATCAGCAGCCATCCACAATGTTCACAGATCTTTGCACCTGATCTGCAGGCATTTGTGAATCTCCACTTTAAGTGTCCTGCAATGTCCTTCAGTCGACCTTGGACAGTGGACGCTTCAGGACAGTGTGTGGGAGGCAAGTAGGATCTTGCCCAGCTGCCTGCAGTGCTACTGAGGTTAAAAAGTACATACTTCTGATTTTTGTGTTACGAAAAAGCTGAGATATGTTTGTTTTCCACTGTGATTAGCCCTAAGCCATCGAATGAACCTGCTTTTGTATCCTGAAAAAGGGCTTGCTTTGTGCTGGCTACCGAAGGCTTTTAATGTTTTACAAGCAAGCGCTCCTGAAAGACAACAGCTTAGCTCAGCAATGAGGAAGAGAACCTGCACACACTGGAATGATGCAGAAATCCTGTTTGGTTGATGCTCTCCCCCCCCCCCCCCCCCCAGCACCTTCCTCCACCCTCTGAGCAGATTCTGCCAAGGTAATTTTCACGCAGAGGAGAAAATACGACATGCTGGGTCTTTTCAAGTCCAGTGACTCAGTGCTCGCAGCCAAAAGGGAAGGACACGATGTGATTATGTCTAATTTTGCTGAAGGACGCAAATGACTCCCACTGCCTTTTACACTGCGAGGTAGACGTCATCATCATGCCCAGCTCACAGCCACTGTCACAGGAGCCCATCCTGAGTGAATCAGGGAGAGTTAAAAAAGAGGATGGAAAGCAAAAAAAGGGAGGAGAGAGAGAGAAAGAGAGTAGCTTTTAAAAAATGAATACGACAAAGCTACAGAAATCTACCTGCAAGCCGGCTGGACGGGGGTGGAAACTAGCCAGGGTTTTAACTGGATTGGTATAACTCATAACACCAGTACATATGTCTGCAGTTCCAAAGCGGGTCAATTGCCAGTTGGATTTTCAACAGTTTGTAAGAAACTGAGCAGAGAGTTGCAGACACCGCCTACCTTGGCTTTCATTTAACCCACTAACAAAATGGCTTGTCCTGCTTTTTCATCTTCAAGCACATTTCCAAATTGTTCTGAAGAATCGGGCCATCTCATCTGTTTTCAAAGATAAGAAAACAGGGCTCCTTGAGAGTGTACGACTGGGAAACACATTTTCTCAGTTGCCCCAAGCCCTAGCAGAGATGCTGCTATCTTAGGTAATCCCAGGCCCAAATCTTTATTCTGAGAAAAGGAATTCTTTTTTCCTAACTCATGATCAAGGTATTTTTGAATTTATTCTGGTCAAGTTTTTCAGCTTACCTTAGTTGTTGGAGGTGGTAGACGGTGGGACAGCTGACCTTGCTGTTTTTGTACATCTTTCCATCACTCTGAAGCCTCCTTGGTTATCCATGCTCCCCCAACTGAAAATGCCCCCTTCGGAGGAGTTCCTTAATATTTATTTGAATTTATTAGCTATTCCATTGGACTCTTCTTGATACCTACAGACTCCTAGTGAGATTAATGTATCCTTCAGCCACCTTGTAACAAAGGTAAAAGGGATTTCACTGCATATCTTCCATCAAGGAAGGGGTTAAACTATTGCAAGAAATCCCTCCAATTTTAGGATTATTTCTTTGCCATTTTCCTTCAACCCATCCACTCTTGATTGTTTTCTCCACTACTTATTATCCCTGCTTTTTTTTTGAAGTGCCCATTTAGCTGGGAGTCTTCTATCTGTTTTCTCTTGCTGCTCTTCTTGTATTTTTCCTGCAGGAGTAAGGAATTTGGAGCTGGATGCAGACTTAAAAACAGCCAGCCAACTGAGCACCACCAAGTTTCCAGTGCAAACATATGTTTAAAACGGGAGATTCTGTTTTGCTTTTACTGGCAGACAGTTAATCTCTATCAGAAGCACACAATATTATTCAAGTAAGATTTGTACAAGTTGCAGCATAGTGCTGGTTACGAAGACTAGACCAATTAAGCAGCAGTATCGCCAACTGCTTTTTTTCCTAGACTCAAAGAACTGGAAGAGGCCTTCATGTCCAGTATGTTCTTGGTGCATCCCAGGGAGATGACTGTCCAGCCTCTGTTTCAGTCCATTGAGTGAAGGGGCACCCACCATGTCTCCAGGAGTTTCACTGTCAAATTCTTCTTACTGTTAGGAAGTTTTTTCCAATCTTCAGTTGGAGCATGCCTTCCATGATTCATGCCCTGCAGTATGGAAGGATGGAGGACAGCTCTTGATCTTCTCCTGGGTGACAACTTTTCACATGTTTGATGAGGGCTATTGGGTTCCCCACAAGTCCAGCTCCTTTTATCTTGCTTCGTAGGCCATGGTTTCTTGTCCTTGATCTTCCTCACTGTGTTTCTTCTCTGAACCTCTTCCAGGTTGTCGGAATCCCAAAAATGTGGTGCCCAGAAGTAGATACCACCCCCCAGTGGGATCTGACAGATGCAGAACTGTTCTGTGATTTTTGGAACTGCAGTTGGCGCAGTGGAAAATTGTACTCGTCTTTGCAGCCGTATCACACTGCTGCTCTGTACTTAGCAATCAAGTAGTCTTCCCAGATATTTCTACAAATACTATTACAAATTCCAGAAACTCTTTCAGTGTCTTGATTTCGGTTTCTGAACTGCTTTGCATTTTTCATTAAGTGTCATTCTGTTATTTTCAGTACATTTCTGTAACCTGCCAAGACATTTGAATTTTATTCTAGTCTTGTAAAGTGTTAACGATCCATTCAACTTTGTGTCATCTCCAGATTTGATGAGTGTTCTCTTCCAAATCAGTAACAAAAACATTGAAGAGCAGAGGACCCAGAACTGACCCTTGTGGCACTCACTCAGTATCTCCTTCCAGTTTGATGAGAAACTGTAGAGGACAGAGGGAATGGCCTTGAAGGATAGGAGGAAGAGTTGCTCCCAACGCAATAGTCAGATGAGGGGCTTGAACCCAGGCCAAGAAAATAACATGGGAAGATGTTTCAGACAAGCCCCTCCCTAGTTCACATGAAGACAAAGTGAGGGAAGGGGGAAAAACATTCAGACTTGCAAGATTCTGTTACAATAAAGGTAGTATTGAACTATACGACATTGGTTTCCTGGTCTGGTCTACCTTGCTGGGCTGACAGAAACCATTGATGAGAAATCTGAATAAGATTTTCAAGCTAGCTAGATACCATCTTAATGGCCATACCATCCAGCTGACAATTGACTTGAGGGAATGCTGTGTATGTAATATATCTTGATTTCAGGAAAGCATTGGACAATCTGCTGACAAATGTGTCCAATCTAAATGAGATAAATTTACTGTGCCAAGATTTCTGGACAAATCCAAACTCTCTTCTTGTAATTACTGCTTTGTTTTCAGTGTGCTAACAGATCGATCTCTTTAGGATCTGCTCTAGAATCTTCTCAGATACTGATTTCATAATGATTAGCCTGTAGTTCTCCAATTAACTGTTTCCCTTTTTTGGAAGACAAGATCAACACTTGCATTCCTCCAGTTGTCTGGCACTTCCCCCTTTTCTCAGAATTAGTGGATAAATATTAGCCAAGTCCATCAACAAGTCCCTGTTGTTACCCAATGATGCAGTATTGTAGACCTGAAGATTAAAAGTTGAGAGATATTCCTGGAATGTGTTTTGGTCCATCTCAGCTTCCATTCTGACCCTCACAGTTACCTAGTGAAACACAGATGCTCTTGAAAACTGATCCAGGAGAGGAGTTGGGAAGGTCAACCTTCTCTTTGTTACTTGTGAGCGTTGTAGGCAGTTGATCTGTGGATTCTTTTTCTTGGAACACATCTGAAGGCATAGCTTCTGAGTTTTTGTTTTCCTGACACACACACTCCATTGCAGGCTACCTTCGTGTTCCTTCTCTGTTTGGTGTAGTGGAGAAGGTACAGGAGACCATGAATGGTTGTCCTCCCTCAGGCATGGAAGTTGGCTGGCTGACTTTGGACCAGTCCCTCTGTCTATGCCATCTTGAGTTGTACAAAATAAAGGTGGGATATTTATAGAGAAAATCTAATTTAAAGCAAAAGTTGGACTTTGAAGAAAAGGATTGAAAGAAAATGCTTTTGAATACTAGTGTTGGAGAAGACTCCTGAAAATCCCATGGACAGCCAAGAAAACAAACGGATCATCAAACAAATCAGCCCAGAGTTCTCACTCGAGGCACAAATGACCAGGCTCAAATTGTCCTACTTTGGACACAGTAAGTGAAAACCCATCTCTCTGGAGGAGGCACTGATGATGGGAAAGGTGGAAGGAAAGAGAAGAAGAGGATGACCAGCAAGGGGGATAAAATCAGTCACAGTAGCGATGGGGGCACCCTTGGAAGAGGTGAAAGACCAGGTTAGGGACAGATCACCATGAAGAATATCTCTGGTCACCAAGAGTCAACACCAACTTGATGGTACATGATCATAAATCTGATAATAAATACATAAAATGGACATGCTCTCTCTTGTTTCAAATCTTTGCTCAGTTTTTTCAGTTGCTATGTTGACCTCTTTCTTCTCCCCCTGCTTTCCCCTCCTTCATTTGGATTGCAGCGATGCTTTCAGAATCTCCTTTCCGCTAGAGCTGTGTTCCTCAGCCTTGGCAATTTTAAGATATGTGGACTTCAACTGCCAGAATTCCCCATCCAGCCTGCAATTCCTTAACTTGAAGCAGTATTGCAAACTTCAGTCCATTCAAGAAAGTCACTAATTGAGTGGATTTACTTGTTTCCTCCATAGAGAAAATAATTGTTTTCATATCTCAAATTCTTTCAGCTCACTTGCAGATCAAGTTGAAAGACAGCGTAGGTCTGCCCCTGGTGCCGATGTTCTTTTACAGTCGCAAGTTGGGGCACCAGTTGGCCATTGCTGCAGTTCATAGCAGCAGGGAGGCAGCGTAGGAGTGCTAAGTTGGAGTAACTTCTTTGAAAAAAAACAAGGGAGGGAAAGTCATCAGGGCCCAATTCCTGGAATTCTTTCTGACCCCTTTACCAGCAATAGCCACAGGAGGTATTTTCTCTGTGAAATAATTTATTGCGTGCACATCTGTGTGTGTTTCTCCTCTCCCTGCGTGTGGTGTGTACGTGTTTCCATGTCCTGGAAGCACAGGGCAGGTTGCATTCTTCAAATCAAGTCAAATTGTTTATTACAGCCATAAGGCCAGATCTTTAAAATATCCAATAATAGAACTGTTCCGTACATCTATATATATAACAGAAAAGCAAGGAGTATAAGTTCTAAAGATAAATAAGAACGTGTAAAATAATAAAAATATAGTATTATAAAAAGTGATGAATAAATAAGTATCCAAAGTTAATAGTATGATGTATTGTACAGATGGTGACACAAAACTGGGCAAGTTGGGGAGATATTTTTGAATCCTTGTCCGAAAGAAGTAACAGTAGATAGAAATCATGGTCCCTGCCCAGAAATTTCTTCAAGATCAGATAAATGAAGGTCTGTCTAGAGTCCTTATAGAGGGAGCAGAAAAGTAACATAGAGTTTCTACCGAGCCATCACCATGTGGACATAATTGGAGAAATGTAGGAATACCCTTTAAAAAATGCCCAAAAAGGACCAGGTTGCATACTTGGAGATCTTCTAATCCAGTCCCCTGCACAGGGCAGGAATTCTCAAACTACCCAGCCAAATGCATGCCCAACCTTTGCTTGAAAATCTCCAGTGATGGAGCCCCCATGACTCTGGAAGCTGGCTATTCCTCTGCTTCATAGTTCCCATGGTCAGAAAATTCCTCCTTATTTCAGCTTTGGATCTCCCTCTATGGAACTTCCACCCATTAGTTCTTGTCCTGCCCTCGGGAACATGAAGAATAAATCCACCCCTTCAGCCCTGGGACAGCCCTTCAGGTATTAGAAGACTGCTCTCATGTCTTGCCTTCGCCTTCTCTTTTCGAGGACCAAGGTTTCTCAACCTCAGCAACGTGAAGAGGTGTGGACTTCAACTCCCAGAATTCCCCAGCCAGCCGTGCTGAGGTTGAGAAACACTGGGCTAGACAGACCCAATTCTTTTAACTGTTCTTCATAGGATCTCCCTCACCATCTTGGTCGCTGTTCTCTGCACTCTCTCCAGTTCCTCAACGTCCTTTTTTCTACGGCGGTGACCAAAACTGGACATGGTATTCCGGATGCGGAATGACCAGTGCAGCGGAGGGGAGCTGTCTCTATCTTGAGCTCTGTTCTGGATCGCGTGATGAGGAAGGGGGCTTAGAATGAAGGAGCCAGCAATGTTCTGAGCCTCTGCCCATCAACCTCTTCCCACATTGGGGAATTTTTTTCAGGATTTCTTTCATCCGCAGCCCCTGGCTGGACTTGGCCCATTTTCATACCCGATCTTTTGTTCGCCAACGTCTTTATCCACCACACCAAATTTGTCTCATCCTGTTCAGTTTTGGGAGAGTTAACCTGCTGGCAGTTTCCAGCCCCTTTATGTGATTTCTGTCTAACGTTCTGTTGGGTTGGGAAGTGTCCAACACTGCTAGGACTCTCCCCCCACCCGCCACTGCACAACAAAAACCTAGACTGGAAGGATGGCTTGCCAGATTCTTCAGCTGTGCAACACCTGCAGGAAGATGAAGCCCTCACTGTCAACATTGTGCATGCACGATAGAGGCGATTCCTTGGACATAAAACCGTTTGTGCAGAGGTGAGTCTCTGTAATGGTATGCGAGAATGACCTTAGGAGACAGGGAAGTGCCACAGCCAGGGCAACGGTCGGAGAAGAGGCAGCTGAGCCCACAGTAGGAATGTGGATGAGGCAGACGTCTCAGAAGTGACCCTCCCTAGTTTCTTGGACTGTAAAGGTGATGGGAGAAATGTACTTTCAGACTTGCGAGATTCTGTTAATGTAACCTTACAATAAAGTAGAATTAGGTCATCTGGTTGTGCTTCCTCTCTGGACTGCCTCATTAGGCTGACATCAATCTTGCAAGTCTGAAAGTATGTCCACCCCCCCACCCCCCATCGCCTTTACAGTCCAAGAAACTAGGGAGGATCCCTTCTGAGATGTTTGCCACATCCACATTCCTTCTGCAGGCTCAGCTGCCATTTATCTGGCCGTTGTCCAATCTGCAGCTCTTCCCCGTCTCCTGAGGTCATTCCCACATACCATTGCAGTTTCTCACATGAATGTTCTCTCATCCCGGTCATAGGAGAATCAGATTCAACACCTTCTGTGCTCCATTCTTCAGCCCTCCGTCTTGGAAGGACTTCTGCTCACATTGCAATTCACCTTGATTTGCACTGAATAGGTGTTCTTCAGGAGCAGTTTCATGTTGCTCAGCAGCTGCTACTCTAACTCCACCACTCATAATTGTGGATACGTGGCAGATGCTTTTCTTCCAGGAGACAATTTCTGATTATTTAAACTGCAGTTAAAATAAATAATTTTGCTTTATCTGTATTTGCTGCCTTGGAGAATGTTTAATAAGGTTTGGGAGGCAGTCTTGCTGTTGGTGATGGAATTCAGGAATTTGGATGTTCATTCACATGGTTTGGTCTTGTCCTACATTTGGGGTCAACATTAATAGGATTGTGAAGGTGATTTTGGATCAGTTGCTGAGTGTTATGAATGCCTGTATTCTTCTTGGAAATATCCCCATATCAAGAGATCTAGAACTCTGAATTTTTCACATTGGGGATTGGGGGTAAGAATTCTTGCCAGATTTGCGGAAAAGAGTGATTCACATGTATAGTTTAGTGACATTGAATTAAGTTTCTCTTGCCCATGAGGGAGCAATGAAGAAGACTTTTAAGCTGTATGATCAAAGCTTTTGGAGTTATTTTGTTTATAATCTATTAATCCACTTGACTTATTACCCTCCCAATTGTCCTCTAAAATTATTATATACAATTATGATGTGTATTATTATATACAAATATTCTACATAATAATTCTTTCGTTCTAAGTGTGTGTCTTTCTCATTTGTTCATTAAAATAACGTCGTTAATGATAAATAAAGTTACATTTTAAAAATAAATTGACCCTACATTTGGGTTTTGAAAGCGGCAGTCAGCTTCCCTTGCCCTCCCTCCCCCAGTCTCTCTAAATCAGTGTTGTCCAAACTTGGCCACTTTAAGATGAGTGGACTTCAACTCCCAGAATTCCCTAGCCAGCCATGGAATTCTGGGAGTTGAAGTCCACTCATCTTAAAGTGGCCAAGTTTGGACAATACTGCTCTAAATAATTCTAGTTAGAGAAGGGGCAGCTCAGGAGGAAGGTGAAAAAGGCTTTCCGCACATGCTCAGGGGCCAATGCTTTGTCTGTACTGACATGGAAGTTCTTCCTTGTGCCTTCCAGGGCAGGTGCCTAACGAGACGAGGCAGAACGGGCAGAGCTGCAGCCGGGGGCTGCCCAAACCGGTCTGCATGAATGGAACGGAGACCGGGCAGCTGGGCAGCAAGACAAAAGCCGAGCGGCGGGCAAGCGCCTCTTCCAACCCTTCCCGCAAGGCCTCTTCTGCCAGCAGCAAGATCCGCAAACTCTCCACCTGCAAGCAGCAGTGACCCAGGCTGGACTGCCCACCACAGGTCGTATAAGCTCACTCCGCGTTCCTCTGTTGGGGGCTGGAGGCAGGGATTCGGGGCAGGGGGGATAGAGCCTGTAATGGTCTGTGGGAATGACCTGGGGAGACAGGGAAGATCCTCAGACTAGGCAATGGTCAGATAAGCGGCAAGTGAGCCTGCAGAAGGAATGTGGGTGGGGCAAGCGACTCAGAAGGGACCCTCCCTAGTTTCTTGGGCTGTAAAGGCAAGGGGGGAGAGATGCACTTTCAGACTTGCAAGATTCTGTTAATGTAACCTTATAATGAAGTTAGAGCTAGTGCTCATGAGTATGCTTCTTGTCTGGACTACCTCACAAGGCTGACAGGGTGCCCCATCTCTGCTGCAGCAGGAGAGGACCAAGAACCATCCAGGGCATTTTCGCTGCTTCCTTCGCTGGCTTTGCACAAAGCACCCTGGTTTAGGAATAACTCCCCAGTGCCCGGGTTGGGAGCCGGGATGCGCCATCCCTGTCTAAAATCTGGAGAAGGGAAATCAATCTAGGATGGGACCCTTCTGCTGTTCCCTCTAGCCCAGTGTTTCTCAACCTTGGCCACTTTAAGGTGAGCAGACTTCAACTCCCAGAATTCCCCAGGCAGCCAGGCTGGCAGAGGAATTTTGGGAGCTGAAGTCCGCTCATCTTAAAGTGGCCAAGGTTGAGAAACACTGCCACAGGGCTGAGATTCAACATCCCCGCTAAAAAAACTGCGAGACACTTGTGTTTAAACCCTGGAATTGGTTTCACATTGTGCCTCCCAGAATATTTCATTCCCCCCCCAGGTCAGGGGGTCAAAACAGTGGGGGCTAAACCTCTTTCCCATCCTCTCCAGTCCCCCCCTTGAGGCAGAGAGTTCAGCTTGCCTCCTAACCCCCCTCCCCTTTTCTTTTTTATTAATACGGAACGAGAAAAAAAGGGCACCTCTCCTCTGAAACTCCACATAATTGGATTTGATTTGATTTGCCGCTGCAGATGCAGTCCTGGCATCAGGGATGTGAGTTTCTCTTTCCTCCGGGGCCTTTGCATCCATCCACCCCCACCCTGGATTCTTTCTTTTTGGAAAATAAAGAATTGCAAAGCGATTACCCAGATGGGTCGGGGAGGCACCCGGTGCTTCTGGTGGTGGGAGTGGGTGGGCAGGGCAGCCGCTGGACCCCACGTGTTTCCTGTCTTGGGGCCACCGTCCCTGCTGCATAGGGACAATGGGGGAGCCCCTTTTGCGAACAGAATCGGAGCTCCAGCTGGCAGTCTGGCTTCAGCGGCGGCTTCCTCGTTTTGTTTTTTCCATTCTGCAGTTGCGGATTCCTCTTTGCGCTCTCCCTGGGTACTTTTTCAAAGCAATCTCTGACTGTCCTGATTCATAACTCATCTCTCCCCACCACCACCACCAATTATTCATCTCCTTCTGCGCTCTTCCGCCCCCAGATTCTGGCCTTGTCACATTCGCACACTTCAACCGGATGTGCTTTTCCCCCTTACACAACAGACACACATGCTCAAAGCTTGACTTGTGGCCACATTTCTCATTCTGCATCCATCCCTCCAGCGGCTTGACGGGCTCTGGGTAGCATGGCGAATCAGGTTGGCTCTTGCGGGCAATTGAACCCATCTGCTTTTCTTGTCTTGTCTAGAGGTAGACAGCCTTTTTCAGGGAGCAGACAAAGCCATTTGAAGTCCTCCTCGGCCAGTTTCCCACTGCTGACCTGCTCTTCTTGCCAGTAATTCCTCCTAATGTTTAACTAGAATCCGTCATCCCCGTAATTTAAACCGCTTAAATGGTATCCTGCCCCCGCAGATCAGAGCAGAGAACAAGGTTTTGCTCTGTCTTTTTTGACTTCCCTTCAGAAGTGTAGAGACATCATCTCTCCGTTTCCTCCACGCTAGACACGCTCGACACGCTCGACCGTAGCCCTGATTTTGTTGTCCTTAGTTGAACCTGAATTTATTCTAAAACATTTGCAATTGCTTGAAGCATAATGTTCCAAACCAGGGCAGCCTTGTGGTATAGAATAAAGAATGTTTTCTTCTCATGACTTGATCATCGTGATTCTGTAACTGGGCCTAGAATCGTGTTAGCCTTTTTTGCAGCTACTTCACACTGATGGCTCATGATCTTTAGTAGCTGTCACGTGGATCGTTGAACAGATCAATTTAATGGAGATAAGCATGGGGCATCTCCTTTCACATTAGTTCTATCCAAAAGCAGCCAGGCGCAGAATCAATAAGAGGTTGAATTACGCTCACTCTGCCAGGCCAGCTGAACTTGCTAAGCCTCTGAACAAGCCAGCAGTTGGCTTTTCATTTTGCATTTTGAAGCGTACTGGCCTATCTTGCATGGTTGTTTGCAGGAGGAGAGAGAGAATGTGTCACCTTTGGAAGGTTTGGAGCGGCCTTTTTGAATGTCCCTTCATTTACTGTTGATTGTACTTGCAGCTAAAGGTGCATTTGTTCCTTTTGCTCAGCGTGGGGAGGGAGGCACTTTTTCCCCAAATTCTGTACCGCAGCAAGGCAAATTCTGGAGCCTTGTTCAGTTTAGTTTCCATGGAATGTAACTTTCAATGGCGCTTTAATTGGAGACAGCGGGAACCTGCCACCGTACGGCTCCTTGGTATTGCCTGCCACGCCTTTCCCCAATCCGGGGCCTCCTGAAGTCTTGGCACCCTATTCTTGCACCATCAGAGCATGGTCAGCTCCGACTCCTGCGAATTGCAGCTGGCCAGGATGGGTAGTGGTCAAGGGGTGGTCTGACTGCCTCCCGTTGCACAATAAGGATCAAATGTTTCTCCAATGGGCCCTGTACAATACTTGGCCCAGTTATTCCCCAGTTTTAAAAAATATTCTGGTGGTTTGATCAAATGGGTTTGAGCTGATCTTTTGTCTTAAATTAGGAAGGTATTTCTGAAAAAAGGCGGTGTGCATGGGCTAGAGAGATTGTGTTCCCTGCAGTCCATGTAGGTCGCCTTCCCCTTCTGATGCCCCCTAAGCTGTGTTGGGCTCCATCTTCCATAATTTTCCAAGCTGCGTGGCCAACATCCATGTAGTCTTGGAATTAGGGGAGTTAGAGTCCCCCAACCTGCTGTCTTCCAGATTTGCTGAATGCAAGTAGCGTTTATGTGCATTGACCTCCCATAGCCTTTTCTGGCCTTGTTTTCTCCCATCGTTTTGACTTCAACTCCCATCCTCCCCACCAACTGTCTTGGAAATGCCAGGCGGGGACAGGCTGAGGTACGGTGGAGGAATCAGGACACCCTTTTTAAAAAAAAAATGATTAAGTTGATTTCTTAGCTGATCTAGCCCTACTTTTCCTGACAATGGTGCTTTCCAGAGGGTGAACATCAGTTCCTGAATTGACCAGCACAGCTGGAGGGCACCAGGTTAGGGAAGGCTGATAAATTGAGTTGCTAAACTATAATCTGCAATTCCTATCACGCCATACAGGGTTAGTGAATTCCTTTTGAATTTGGGAGCCCGCAAATGACTTTTGATTTATCATTGTAACATGGAGCTTTGTGTGAATCAAGCCTCCCGTGCTTGCTCTGTCTTCCCTTCCTTTTGTTTCAAAGGGTCGGAAGCAGGAAGCGTGAGACAAATTGCTCTTATACACTGGAATTTATGTTTTTCCTCTTTCTTCTTTGCAGCCGGAGTTCCAAATTGCCTGCTGGCCCTCCGTTCTGCCCACCCACCCGTAGCAGATGACCTGTAGAACAAGCTTGCAATCAACAACAACAGCAAAAAAGAAGAGATCTTTTTTTTTTAACGAGACAAACCCAAGGGGAAAATGGGACGGTGACTGGTACCTACCTGGTCCTCCTTCAACGCATCTTTTCTTTTTCAAAAGAGGCTGTCGTGGGCCCGAGAGAGTCCGCGCTCCCCTTTGACTGCGAGGCTGTGGGTGGCCCATAAATACCCGGACTCTTTCTGTGGGTTGCAGTGGGGAGTAGGGTCAGAGGAGGGCCAGGGAGTGGTCTTTAGGGAATGGTATTCCTCGTGCAAACACCCTTTTCTCACCTTTCCAGGTGTGTTTGGAATCTTGCAAGCCATGAACACGCACTTTATGATGTAGTAGACTACTGTTATATTATATATATATATATATTTATATATATATATATAGATATAGATATAGTGTGTATGTGTGTGTGTGTGTGTGTGTATATATATAAATATATATATATATATGAGATATTATTTTTCCCTGTTTGCCCCCCTTCTCCCCTCCTTTTCTTTTCCTTTGCAATATCTCCAGAGCAGTGTTTCTCAACCGTGGCGGCTTTCTGAGGTGTGGACTTCAACTCCCAGAATTCCCCCGCCAGCAAGGCTGGCGGGGGAATTCTGGGAGTTGAAGTCCACACCTCAGAAAGTCGCCACAGTTGAGAAACACTGTTCTGGAGACTTCTTTATCCATTATGATGCATTTGAAATGGTGGGGGAGGGGTGGCGGTACAAAAATTGAGAAGGGGATTAAGGGAAAAGAATCAAACTGGTATTTTAAAATTAAAAATAAGCAGCAACCTCCGCACTACATTCTGAATAAAACAAGCAAACAAAAAAATCTGCATGCTGTTTATAAGGGCTGGGGCAAAGGGAAGCGAGTGCGTTTCGTTTCGTTTCTTTTCTTTTTTTAAAGAAAATAAAGATTCAAGGGAGAGATGGGTTCTACAGAGTCGGTTTTGTGGGGTTGTAACAGGGCATGTCCTTTCCTGGCGTTATGAACACCGCAGTTCTCATCACATTATTCTGCCTCCAAAATTATTTATTTATTTATATATATATATATATATATATATATATATATATATATATATATATATAAATAATTTTTATTAAAGTTTTTTTTTTTTTAAAGGAAAATAAAAACGAATACAAGCTAATCGAGGAGAAGAACAGAAGAAAAAGAATTTTTTTTAAAAAAAAGCTAAAAGTGCAAGAAAGGAAAAAATATATATACAGTGGTACCTCGGGTTACGAACGCCCCCCCTTACGAATTTTTCGCGATACGACCGGCTCCAGCCCCAAAAATTTACCTCGCCGTGCGACCTCCGCCCCGCGCTACGAACCGGATCCGCGGCCATTTTCCCTGCTGCCACACGGTCGCGGGTTCCTGTGGGCGAGATCGCGGTAGCAAGGAGGCGTTCGGTGAGGCTTGTGGTGTGTTTTGTGGCGCTTGGAAGGTTTTTGGTGTGCTTGTCAGCATGGCTCCAAAGAAAATGCAGAGCCGTATGTATTTACATTGAACCTTATGGGGAAATTTGCCTCGCAGCGCGACCAAATTCAGAGGGCGGAATGGATTAACCATATTTACATTGAACCTTATGGGGAAATTTGCCTCGCGGCGCGACCAAATTTGGAGGGCGGATTAGCCGTATTTACATTGAACCTTATGGGGAAATTTGCCTCGCGGCGCGACCAGATTCAGAGGGCGGATTAGCCGTATTTACATTGAACCTTATGGGGAAATTTGCCTCGCGGCGCGACCAGATTCAGAGGGCGGATTAGCCGTATTTACATTGAACCTTATGGGGAAATTTGCCTCGCGGCGCGACCAGATTCAGAGGGCGGATTAGCCGTATTTACATTGAACCTTATGGGGAAATTTGCCTCGCGGCGCGACCAGATTCAGAGGGCGGATTAGCCGTATTTACGTTGAACCTTATGGGGAAATTTGCCTCGCGGCGCGACCAGATTCAGAGGGCGGATTAGCCGTATTTACGTTGAACCTTATGGGGAAATTTGCCTCGCGGCGCAGCCAAATTCGGAGGGCGGAATGGATTAACCGTATTTACATTGACCCTTATGGGGAAATTTGCCTCGCGGCGCGGCCAAATTCGGAGGGCGGAATGGATTAACCGTATTTACATTGACCCTTATGGGGAAATTTGCCTCGCGGCGCGGCCAAATTCGGAGGGCGGAATGGATTAACCGTATTTACATTGAACCTTATGGGGAAATTTGCCTCACGGCGCGACCAAATTCGGAGGGCGGAATGGATTAACCGTATTTACATTGAACCTTATGGGGAAATTTGCCTCGCGGCGCGACCAAATTCAGAGGGCGGAATGGATTAACCATATTTACATTGAACCTTATGGGGAAATTTGCCTCGCGGTGCGACCAAATCGAGTTGCGATCAGAGTCACGGAATGGATTAAGTTCGTAACGCGAGGTACCACTGTATATACAAAGCAGTGGCTCCCGATCTTCTTTACAACAGCTATAAGTGCAATTATAAATTTATCTCTTGTTCTGTGGTTACAACATAACTCTCTTCTTTCTAATCATCAGAACCATAAACCATAAGTTCATTTTTTTTTCTGTTTCACACAAAAAGTCCATAAAGGGTTTCCAGTCAGCAATAAATGTAGATATTGTCTTTGATCAAAAAAGTCAGTGTGGCCATCTCAGCAAGTTCCATCATCATCACCAAGGAGACCAAGTTTTTCTTGTTGCTAAACTCTGGGAGGGTTCACACAACATGGTTCATCCAAGTCCCTTAAAAACCTCTTGGCTGTGTTTGTACCACACGCTGGTTTTGTTTAGGGTTTTGTGGCTTCTCGTGCTGTGTGAATGCAGCCGGTTTGGTGAATGGCTGGTTTGGTAAGGCCGGTGAATCCAGAAAATAGCTCCATTCAGAGCCCAGCCTATTAGGACCATGTGCAGGTCAGGTCAAGCAATAAATAGCTTACCCCTGCAGTTGTTTAATGTGTTGTGGGGATCTGGAATGCCGGCTTGTTCCTGCTTTGTATGAGCTGCTAAGGCAGAAGCAGGCAACCTGTAGACTTTCCTTTGTGGTCTCTGGTTTTCCTTCAAGCTCTGAATGGCAGCCACACAGTTTCTGAAAATTGGTGGCCCTGTTCTCCATCATTTGGAGGCAGGGAGTGCGTAGTACCAGAATTGGAAGGGCCCTTGAGGCCATCTGAACCACCCCTTCGTGTAGGAATCTGACTTAAAGCGTCCCTGGCAGGGGTCAATTTAGCCTCCACTCAAGCACACCCCAGGCAGAGAAGCCGACCACCTCTGTAGGTCCTTGGTTCCACTGTCAAATTTAGCTCTTCCTGTTAGGAACTTCTTTTGAAAATTTAACTGGAATCGTCTGTCCACCATCTGCAGATCTGCTCAGCGTCCTCTTTCCCTTTTCTTCCAAATGATCAAGATATTAAAGTCCAGGGCCTGGAATGAATCTTGTAAAACCCCACACAACTGTCTCTGGAGCTCGATGAGCAACCATCGATGAAAACAAGGTTCAAGCCCGCCATGCATCCTCTTGTTCTCTGCAGTGATTTGCATTCAAGGGGCCCGACGTGATTCTGAGCGTGTAGCACTGCCAGGAAGACTTAAGGCCCCCGAGCTCTTCTCTTGAGCCCCCCCAGCAAGATGCCCCTTGCAGGGTCAGCGTGCTCCATCACGCCATAGACTGGCTGACTGACTAAAAGCCCTGGGTGGCTTGGTGAGATGGTTTGCATGCTGCATTAAGCCAAAACAAACCACATTATGGCTTCGACTGCTCTGCAAATGTGGCCCAGGACTCTTGCTCTGCCTTAGGACTGTTCCGTGACCTCGAGACGAGACGTCCTTTCAGTCCAGGGAAAGGGTTTCAATAAACTCTTGAGTTTTCTGCATTTGTGTGGAAGAAGGAGATGCGTACTGGGTAGGCTGGGTCTGCGCTAGTTGCTAAAATGTGGTTAACATTGGACCTAAG
Organism: Liasis olivaceus; assembly: GCA_030867105.1. Taxonomy (NCBI): domain Eukaryota; kingdom Metazoa; phylum Chordata; class Lepidosauria; order Squamata; family Pythonidae; genus Liasis; species Liasis olivaceus. The sequence continues at coordinate 8,093,254 of CM061349.1, forward strand.
TCAAAGCAAACCAAACGACAACTTAGCACAGTGGTCTGGAGCACACCCTACACTAGAATATAGGAGTTTGATTGTGGCTTTGGGTGTTAAATATAGTGTGTGTTTTTATGCCGCTCTGCTTTGGGTGTTAAATATAGTGTGTGTTTTTATGCCGCTCTGCAAATGCCACCGCTGTATGAGTTACAGAGTTGAGCTGAGTCTAGCCATGTGGGGTATCGTTTAACTAAAATGTGAAAGGCGGTTAAGTGGCCCAGTCAGTGAAATTTAATCCTCAGCTGTGATTGTACCACAGCCCCATGATTAACTTAACCAGTTTAATCAACCCCATTTTCTGGGTTCGTGCAGGACACTCATCAACTAACTTCTGGGGTTCACCCAATGCAAATATTGGCTATTGGAGGGTCGTTGTGTTAGGAGAAGCCAACCGTCTCTGCTCCCCCAGAAAACATTCAAGCCTGGGGGGGGTGGGGGGGGGATTGCAGATCACCTGCTTTGCTGCAGAGGTCCCATCCTAGCCACCTCCGGGTAGAAAGGGTCAAGCCACGAGTGATTGCAAGCACTTTGCTTCAGGCGCACAGAAGCGAGAGCCAAGAAGTTATGCGGAGGCATCATCTGGGCAGCTATAAAACAACAGAGTTGGAAGAGATTTTGCCCCCGCCCTGTGAAGTCATGGGAATCTGCTCAGCATGGGAATCTTGGAGGTTCGGCATCTCTGCCAAAGGGCCGTGCAACCTTTGTGTGAATTTCTCTGCAGCAGTGTTTCTCAACCTTGGGCACTTTAAGAGGTGTGGACTTTAACTCCCAGAATTCCCTAGCCAGCATGGCTGGCTGGGGAATTCTGGGAGTTGAAGTCCACACCTCTTAAAGTGCCCAAGGTTGGGAAACTGCTCTAGAAAGTAGAGACCGTCTCTCAGAAAGCGGTTTCCCTCTTCAGTAGTTCCTAAATGAAGGCCTTTTTGCTAAAGGCAGCCAAACATAACTGCTTCCCTGCCAGTTCCATCCCTTAGGTCTTCTCCTGCCCTTGGGGATTGCAAAAGACAAGGCCTCACGGGGTGTTCTGAAGACACGTCTCCTAAGAAGTGGGCACCCTGTGGCTCATCCCCAGATGCGTTCTGGGTGGCCTTGTGTTCCCTGTAAATTTGAAATCTCCCGTTACCTGGGTAGCAGGTTGGGGACAAACCCTTAAGGAGGATGTGGGCTTAATAAATGTGTATTTATTTGTAGTCTCAAATCGTTAAGGAGGACGAACATCAACTCAATAATATCCTAGGGTACCTGTTGAGCTCTGGCACCACACAATCACATTAGCAGAGTGAAAGGCTGCTCTTTTCAAAGATCGTGATTTCTTTTCCTCCTAGGAGTCCATGCATCCTTGTACTAGTGACTTACTGTACAGTAGTGGCAAGGCGTTAGGTCGTGCAAACCCAGCCCATGTCTTAAGGAGAACCTTGTGGTGCTGTCAGTAGGACATCCTGAACCCCAAACTGGTCAATTACATTTGGTCTAACCTGTTGTGAAGTCTCCCTCCACAGGGTTTCCTTACAGTTTACCCCAAGTTCAATTCCTTTTGAGCCAACCATAGTTCAACATGTGATATAAACCTAGGTTCTGTCTTTTCAACACCCTGGTTAGCTTGGTCACTATATATTAGGGCTACATGAAATGTTCGGAGACATTTGTGTTACTTGAATCCTCTCCTCCCACCATCATCTCGTTCCGGCACCCTTTAAAACCAGAACGTTTGCTGAAAAGATGAGCAAAGTCTTCTCTCGGGTCACTCACAACTTGGATGGAGAGATCAGATTTGTGGCTGACCCAAAATTGGGTGTCGTCCCCCATACAGTAGAAGACTGAAATGAAATTCAAAAGGATTTTGAGGGTTTATTGAAATGGGCTGAAAGTAACAATTAAAGGTAACACAAAGTTCATCACTTGGGAAGCAAAAATCCAGCAAACAGAGAGGCTGGGGGTGCCCAGCTGAGTCATGGAATGTGTGAAAAAGATTTTAGAATAGCCGTGGACTGCAAACCGAGTACGCGTCGGCGGGTGAGATGAATGCAAAAAGGAAAGGTAGCTTTGGGCTACGTTAACAGAAGTATAAATTCCAAATGAGAAAATAATAACGGGAAGTCATTATTCGGGAGTGTCTGCAGGGTGTGGTCAAAAGAGTCAAGATGGAGGCCATGATGGTGTGATCAAAGTCCCACCTGTTTTTATGCGCATGATGCTTTCAACGAGTCGTTTCAACGAGATGGGCGATGACAAATTTGATACATAAATAAATAAACAGGCAAAGCGTTCGATGGCACCATCATGGCCGCCATCTTGATTTTTTTAGACCACACTTTGTGGACACCCCGGTCATAATTTCACTTGATACTGTTTTAGCTAGCCTCGCGTTGCTCGGTTCCAGGCACCAAACTAAGTTCTTGAGGAGCAATGGAAGGAAATGCATAGCCTTGAGGAGCAAAGGCCAAAAAGGGGGGAATGATATAATAGCCCTCTTCAAATCCTTGACAGGAGGTCATGTAGAAGGTGGTCAAGACCAATTCTCCATCCTTCGCACAGGATGCAAAACAACGGATTTAAGTTACAAGACTGGCGATGCCAACCAAGAAAAACTTATCAGCAAGAGCAGTTGGGCAGGGGGACCCCTATCCCACACAGGGGGTGGCTATGACTGTGCTAGTGGGCTAGACAGCCATCCATCAGGGATACTTTAATCTGAATTCCTGCCCACGCGAGGTGAGGTTGAACTTCAGTGGTCAGTCATATCAGCAGCCCTTTCTCTAGACCAGTGTTTCTCAACCTTAGCAATTTTAAGAGGTGTGGACTTCAACTCTTAGAATTCCCCAGCCAGCCATGCTGGCTGAGGAATTCTGGGAGTTGAAATCCACACCACTTCAAGTGGCCAAGGTTGAGAAACACTGGTCTTACTGCTTCTGCCCCTGTTTGTACAGTTCTAACAAACCCCCATTTGTAGGGTTTAGAAGTGAATGCTTCCATACCGATAGAAACTTATGTCCCCCGATCAAAGGTTCAACCGAAATAGAGGAAGGAAAGAAATATGCGCAGTGGCTTGGATCCATTCCCAAAAGGGGCTTCAGAGCCCCCAAGAGAGACGCAGCTTCTCGCTAGAGTTGGAGGCAGGGGCTACACTCGGGCCCGGGCCCACATTTGCTCCAAAGCACCTTTTCAGACTTGCCTAGGGCCAGAGGAACGACCCCAAATAAGCCGAACTCCTGCTTTTTCAGCACGCGGCATTCTTTGAAGCAAACGAAAGCGTAACCAGGAGCCTGTTTGACAGGCAAAAAGCCTCAGAGACCCAGGAAAACGGATTGCAAGGATTCTCTAACACAGTGTTTCTCCACCTATCAACTTGAATTCCCCATGCTGGCTGGGGAATTCTGGGAGTTGAAGTCCGCCCATCTTCAAGCTGATAAGGAGGAGAAACACTGGTCTAAGATGTTGGCCAAGGTGCCACCCGCAGACCCTCACAAACACACACATAGGATACGTGTTCCGATACCTGTTCTCGGCACATGGTTTTTAATCAAGTCCGTTCTCAAAAGAGGTTTGTGGCTTGCATTTCTTGTGCGCCACGAGGCAGTGGCGTTGGCGGGGGAGGCTTTGTGCTTAGTGCAGCTGAGCCCCTGGCAAAGGAGGACCACAGTTGAGGCCGATTCAAAACATACGGAAACTGTACATCTGGGTGGGCGCGCGCCTGTGTGCGTGCAAACACCCCCACACACTCAATCCTCAGCCCCTTGCCGTAGCGCTAATCTGCAAAAACAAACCATATCTTTTGGACCTGCATGATTCAAACGGGAGAAGAGGAACACATCATTCCCTTTTTTTAACCTGACATGCGATAATAACACCCTTGCAAATATCTGAAGCCTAAGGACAGGAAAAGGAGTGAAATTTAAATGTAAAAAAAAGGGATTGGCAGGTTTAAAGTGGATTTTCTTTATGGGCTGCCCCATGAAAAGGATGTTTGGAAGGAGTAAAAAGAAAAGGAAGGGATGGTCCTCCCCCCCCCCCCCCCGTGCTTCCTCACCCTCTGCCATTCTGACAGGATTAAATTAAACAGCCAAGCAAATAAATAAATAAATAAACAAAGGCAATCTCCCCAGCACTGCTAAAAGGATGCAACAAAAACAATATCTGCCTTGAAAAAACACACACACACAGTAATAAATAATTAAAAAAAAGAAAACTACCTGTTTTGTGTATAGATGAAGGAGGGGGACTTGTAGAATAACAAAGAACGTTTTTTTTTGAGATGAAAGAAAGGGGAATAGGCTAGTCATCGTTCCCCCCCGCCCACAAACAGAACAGCAACAACACAATTCTCCGCCATCCCCTTCATGCATAAAGGAGTAAACCGGTTGCTAAAACAGAGCCCTCCGTGTCCTTTACAACCCAGGTCCAGAAGACTAGAAACAGAAGGTGTTCAACCCCACTGCTTCCTCCATCGCCCCATAATGCAATCTGGTCCCTTTGCGTCAGAGTGACAAGAAAATCCGAGGCATGTTGGCTGAAAGCAAGCTGTAGGCCCGGGGCCTAGGAAGGGAGGTGGGACCAAAGGCCCAGGATGGCTTGGAGATGCAGAGTGAATCATGGAAGGTGGTATGAAGGAAAATGGAACCACGGGGGGAAAAAAAACAAGGAACAGCCAGGGGAGTGTGGAAATCCGCCTCCAAAATGGTGGTGGAGGTTGTAGGTGGGTGGGAGGGAATGGAGAGAGAGAGAGAGAGAGAGAGAAGTTGTGCTATTCACCCTTCAAGCAGCGTGCTTTGTTTCAGGGGCCCCCTACCAGCCCCCCATCCCACCCGCCCCATCCCGGAAGTGGCAGATTCTTCGGCCGAGGAAATGTAAACTCTTCCACAAACCACACCGTGCAAAAGACCTTGGCGGAGAGACGTCTGTTGGCTGAGACACGGGGCTCTGCCCCACCTGGAAGGCGGTGTCGCCCCCTCCCGCACAAGGACCCTCAAGCAAGATGGCTTTGCAGGGAAGGGAGCACAGGACACGGTTATTGCTTGTAAAAAACCAGAGAGAGAGAGAGAGAGGTGCAGGGAAAGGTGGAAGGAGCTGTTAATTTCTGCTACAACCAGCTCGTAGGTCGTGAGGTATGTCAGGCCTCCGCTAGGCTTGGGGGCTTTTTCCTTTATTATTATTATCGTCAAGAAAGAGCCCCTGAAAACTTTAACTTCCTGGCTGTGCAAGAGATACGCCGACTTTGGCAGACCTGCTTGGAAACGAGGGAGAGATTCGGTGGGCTCCCCCCTTCCCCACCCCTGGCACTAGCCGGAAGGGAACCGAAGGCCCTTCTGCTCCAACGGACGCCCTGCGCTCTTCAGACCCTCAGAAACGGAAGGTCACCTCTTGGGACGGGCTCCCCCACCTTTCGGGGCCCCCGCTGGAAATGCATGGATGGATACAGCCAAGCTTCCCCCAGTCCTCGGTGGGCTCCATCTTCTGGCTAGCGAGACAAGGATGTCCACTGGGAAAGTCTTCAGCCCTGGACCTTCAACACTCAAGGGTACCTCCAGGTGGGACTTCCTAGAACACAGCGGAAGGCTGTCAGAGCAGGCATGCCGGGCGGCATTCCTCGATCTAGCTCCACACCCTCATGCCCCTAGAGTGCCCTACATCCTGGCTGGCTGCAGGTCCTGCACTGGCACCCCCAGCCCTGGGGCGAGAGAGAGATGGTTATCACAGGGCTTCCCCGAACCACTATTCAGGGCTGTGATCAGGGGGAGCACTGGCCACCACCACCACACACTCTAGACTCTCTCTTGTTTTTTTCAAGGGTGTGAAAAACATGTCCTCCAGCCCCCCAGCGATCTTGTCCATGAGTTCAGTGCCCAGGTCGCCCAGCCCTGGGCACTGACCACCTTCAAGGCAGCCACTGCTGTACGGGTCAGGCCCCACTTTGGCCTCCTCTGGTGGTTCTTCCTCAATCACCTGGATCTTGTCCCCAGTTTCTGCAGCGGGCAAGGCCACTTCCTCGTCCCCGGCGCTGACAATGCGGGGCAGGGTGCTGTGGTAGCGCCCTTCCAAGGGGTAGTTGACGCTGTCGCCCCGGCGCAGGGGGGTCCGGTGCCTCTCCAGGGCTGTGGGGTAGCGGACGCCGGGATCGCTGTACTGTTTGGTTCGTTGCCACTGCTTCCGCAAATGGGTTCGGGACCGGTGCTTTGCCCGCAGGGGCGATTCATCAAATTGAGGGTCGTGGCGGACAAAGGCGTTGAAGAGCGCATCTGTTTTTTCATCAATGCTGTAGTCCCGGCGAGGGAAGGATTCCCGAGCGGGGAACATCTGCCCGTACGGAGCCCAGAGCAAGGGACTGGAGGGGGGCAGTCCACCAACAGCCCCTGCTGCTTCCTCGTCCTCCTCCTCCTCGTCCTCCTCCTCGTCCTCCTCCTCTTCTGGCTCCTGTCCCTCAAAGCTCTCAAAGATGGTGGCTTTGCGTCCAGCGCTGGTGAAGCAAAAGCGTTTCTCCGAGGCTGTCTGGTCCTCTCCTACCCGTCCACTGGGGGCCTCGATGGAGGCATAGCCACTATCCATCTGCAAGAGTTTACGTGTCCCAGCTTCCAACTCAACGCTATCCTGCTTGGGTTTCCCCCAGGGCCTCTCATCTCCTCCTTCAGCCTCATCGGCCAGGGAAGAGGAGAAACTGGGCAGCCCGCTGCTTGAGGAGACGCTGTCCCCGCCATCACTGGGCGCCGAGTCCCGGTCATTGCCCTGCTCTGATGAAGCACACTTTTCTAGGGATGCTCTTAGGCTCCAGATGTCGTGATAAAGGGGGGTGGGCTGCTGTTCCGATGGAAGAGGCTCAGGTGGGGTGGGGCTGGGTGGTTCGGAAGACTCTAACCTACAGCAGAAAACACATAGACTTTGCCTTTAAAAACAACACAGTGCTTCTTTCTCGGCAGGCAGAACATGGAACAATGACCAGAGAGGGCAAGCAGATTCTCGGCGCACCCTGTAACTCAATGACCACACACTGCTGAGACTAAAAACGGAAGCGATCCCGGGAACTGCTATAGAATTGCTATAGCCCTGAAACTCACGCCAAGCCCAGGGCATTCATCCATGAACTCTGAAATGATCAACCAACCCATACTGGAGTTCTGCTCCTAGAAGTCTACGCCTACAGCAATGCTGGCTGGAAGGATGTCCAGCCCTCCAGAGTGATTCCGGTTCTTAGAGTTTGCACATCTTTTTCAGGCCAGGGCCTACGCTTGCTCTTCAAGGGGTGACCTCCAGGACCAGAGACCTCCACAGGGGAAGTCAAAAAAGGCAAGACGGTGGTTGCAACCATGCCATCAAAGCCCCGCCCACCCCACTCCATTTTCCTCACCTCTCACACACAGCAAATACTTGTTCAGGTTGCTGACAGTCATGAACATGGCAGCCAAGCTGGATGCTGATCAGAAGAGACTGGGCAGATTCATGGATGATGAGACTCTCCATGGCTACTAATATTGATGGCTGGTGGCTACCAGCTACCTCCTGAATTTGAGGCAGCAAAGGTGGCTGCAAAGATACACTGGAAGAGTCCAAGTTGACGAGCTTCACAAAAGCATTCAGTACACCACTGGGTGACCCAGAAGGCTGGATGTTAAGCAGATGGCCTGATCCAGCCTCTTCTTCCATTCTGATGTTCTTCTGGGAGACCAGCTGTCGTCTTGAGACAGACGATTCGGCCTCCATTTTGAGAGAAGGAGTGGGGTGGGAAGCAGATAATTGCCTCCAAATCTATTTTTAAATTCCTTTTTTTTAAAAGTGTACATTAGCAAGGAAGAGATAAAGCATCTGGTCACCACGTTCATACATTATTCAGGTTCTTATCCAATAAACAACCTAGCATTCAAATCATAGCTCCCAAGGTGTAGGAGTGCAGCTCAGGGGAAGAAAATCTGCTGTCCGTAGCCAGTTTGATCCCAGCATTTTCAGTTATTTAAAAAAATAAAAATAAGGAGGAATGATGGGAAAGAAGATTATTTGATGAAGATTTTAGAGAGCTGCTGCTGAACGAAGAGTCTGGTTTAAAATAGCTTCCCATTTAAGTCCATCTATTATTTAGAACAATGAGGACTGGAATATTGTTTGATCTTTAGAGGAAGGACCTCAGCAAACCCAACATACACAGTGAAGGAAGAAGACAGATTTCCTGCCATCAACTCTTAAAAAGGTAGCCCCTATTAGGCAGAGCTGCAGGGAGCCATTTTGTGAGGACCCTCACAACATCCTCTCAACACCCCAACATGCCCAGACTTTGCAACAGTCCAAGGCAGATGGCCAAGAACTCCAACCTTCTGCTTTTATTTATTTCTGCTTTTATTTATTTATTGGAAAATTCCCAAGTTTTGAACTAAATAGTAGCACAGACAGGTTGCATGGTCCTTCTCTGAAAGAGGTAACGTCTGTTCTGATTTGGTTTTTCCACTCCAGAGCTGCCACAGGCTTCTCAATCCTGCTCCTGTTCCACATGCACTCCATCCCACCCCCCATTCCCACTTATCTACTGAAAAATACCTGCCGAGAGATAATGTTGGACTGGCCGGAGCAGGCAGGAACGGTCCAGCCACGGGCCGGAAAACTACATCGTCCGTCCGGGCAATGTACTGGATGATGTCCGTCTGGTGAGGGTCCCGATCCTGGTCCATGCTTTCACTTGCAGCCCGTTGTCGCTGGAACTGGTGACGTTTGGGAGACCCTGGTTGGAGGGAAGGAAAAGATGGGAGCTGAAGCACAGGCAGGGGTCATGTTTCCTGAGACCCATTTTGGTGTTTTTGGAAAAAAGAGGTTGCAAATTCTGTCCCCTCCCTACAAGAACATCTGTACACAGACCCAGAGCTTTTATTCCTTCAACTCAAGCACTGAAATCACTCAGTCCATTCATTCCTGCAGCAGAGGTATTCTTCCAAGTGCTCCTGGTCCATGATTTCAATTCAGGAACCAGCAATCTTTTGGGGACGTCGACAACAATGATTATTATTATTGTTTTGAGTGGCTGTGGATATGATCAGAAATAAGCAACAACATCACACAATTGAGAAGAGGGAGGATCTTTCTTCTGCTTTGTAGGGAAGTGTTTCCCCACTGGGCTGCTTCGTAGTTGGAGGGATGTGGGGTTGTTCTGGCTCTCTGGAGAAGTCCATAATGCTGGGAAAGGTGGAAGGGAAGAGAAGAAGAGGACAACCGGCAGCAAGGGGGACGGAGTCAGTTACAGCAAGACCTGAAGGACCAAGTTGGGACAGATCCTCCTGGAGAAGGTCTATCTATGTGGCCTCCAAGAATCACCACCAACCTGATGGCACTTAATCAACCAATCAATATGAATATCTCACTCTGTTGAGAAGTCTGTGATCACTGCCTTGTCGTGGCGAAGGGGCTTGCGTAACTCAGTGAAGCCATGAGCTATACCGTGCAGGGCCACCCAAGACGGACAGGTCATGACAGAGAGTTCTGACAAAATGTGGTCCACTGGAGAAGGAAATGGCAACCCACTCCAGTATCCTTGCCAAGAAAACCCCATGGACAATGTTAAAAGGCTAAAAGATATGACGCCGGAAGATGAGCCCCTCAGGTCGGAAGGTGTCCAATATGCTACTGGGGAAGAGCGGAGGGCAATTCCAAGTAGCTCCAGAAAGAGTGAAGCGGCTGGGCCAAAGCCGAAAGGACGTTCAGCTGTGGATGTATCTGGAAGCGAAAAGAAGGTCCGATGCTGTAAAGAACAATATTGTATAGGTACCTGGAATGTAAGATCTATGAACCAAGGCAAGCTGGATGTGGTCAAACATGAGATGACAAGATTAAACATCGACATCTTGGGAATCAGCGAATTGAAATGGACGGGAATGGGTGAATTTAATTCAGGTGACCATTATATCTACTACTGTGGGCAAGAAACCCTTAGAAGAAATGGAGTTGCACTCATAGTCAATAAGAGAGTGGGAAAGGCAGTAATGGGTTACAACCTCAAAAACGACAGAATGATCTCAGTGCGTATCCAGGGCAAACCATTCAACATCACAGTAATCCAAGTCTATGCCCCAACCACTGATGCCAAAGAAGCTGAAGTTGACCAGTTCTATGAAGACCTACAACACCTTCTAGAACTAGCACCAAAAAAAGATGTCCTTTTCATCATAGGGGATTGGAATGCTAAAGTAGGAAGTCAAGGAGTAATCGGAATAACAGGCAAGTTTGGCCTTGGAGTACAAAATGAAGCAGGGCAAAGGCTAATAGAGTTCTGTCAAGAGAACAAACTAGTCATAGCAAACACTCTTTTCCAACAACACAAGAGACGACTCTACACATGGACATCACCAGACGGTCAATACCGAAACCAGATTGATTATATACTTTGCAGTCAAAGATGGAGAAGCTCTATACAGACAGCAAAAACAAGACCAGGAGCTGACTGTGGCTCAGATCATGAGCTTCTTACTGCAAAATTTAGGCTTAAATTGAAGAACGTAGGGAAAACCACTAGACCACTCAGGTATGACTTAGATCATGTTCCTTATGAGTATACAGTGAAGGTGATGAATAGATTTAGAGGATTAGATTTGGTAGACAGAGTGCCTGAAGAACTATGGACGGAGGTCCGTAACATTGTACAGGAGGCAGCAACTAAAACCATCCCAAAGAAAAAGAAATGCAAGAAAGCAAAATGGCTATCTGATGAGGCTTTACAAATAGCTGTGGAAAGAAGGAATGCGAAAAGCAAGGGTGAAAGGGAAAGATATAAGCAACTGAATGCAGATTTCCAGAGAACAGCAAGAAGAGATAAAAAGGCCTTCTTAAATGAACAATGCAAAGAAATTGAGGAAAACAATAGAATGGGAAAGACTAGAGATCTCTTCAAGAAAATTGGAGATATCAAAGGAACGTTTAGTGCAAAGATGGGCATGATAAAGGACAAAAAAGGCAGGGACCTAACAGAAGCAGAAGAGATTAAAAAGAGGTGGCAAGAATACACAGAAGAACTATACAAGAAAGATCTTAATGTCCCTGATGTCCATACTGGTGTGGTCACTGACCTTGAGCCGGACATCCTAGAGAGTGAAGTCAAGTGGGCCTTAGGAAGCATTGCTAACAACAAAGCTAGTGGAGATGACAGTATTCCAGCTGAGTTATTTAAAATACTAAAAGACGATGCTGTTAAAGTGCTGCACTCAATATGCCAGCAAGTTTGGAAAACGCAACAGTGGCCACAGGATTGGAAAAGGTCAGTTTATGTTCCAATTCCAAAGAAGGGCAATGCCAAAGAATGCTCAAACTATCGCACAATTGCACTCATTTCACATGCTAGCAAGGTTATGCTCAAAATCCTACAAGCTAGGCTTCAGCAGTACGTGAACCAAGAACTACCGGATGTACAAGCTGGGTTTCGAAGAGGCAGAGGAACTAGAGATCAAATTGCCAACATTCGCTGGATCATGGAGAAAGCACGAGAGTTCCAGAAAAACATCTACTTCTGCTTCATTGACTATGCAAAAGCCTTTGATTGTGTGGATCACAACAAACTGTGGCAAATTCTTAAAGAGATGGGGGTACCAGACCACCTTACCTGTCTCCTGAGAAATCTGTACGTGGGCCAAGAAGCAACAGTTAGAACCGGTCATGGAACAACCGATTGGTTCAAAATAGGGAAAGGAGTACGACAAGGCTGTATACTGTCACCCTGCTTATTTAACCTATATGCAGAGTACATCATGAGAAATGCCAGGCTGGAAGAATCACAAGCCGGAATAAAGATTGCAGGGAGAAATATCAACAACCTCAGATATGCAGATGATACCACCCTAATGGCAGAAAGTGAAGAAGAACTAAAGAGCCTCTTGATGAGGGTGAAAGAGGAGAGTGCAAAAGCTGGCTTGAAACTCAACATTAAAAAAACTAAGATCATGGCATCTGGGCCCATCAATTCCTGGCAAATAGAAGGGGTAGAAATGGAAGCAGTAACAGACTTCATTTATTTGGGCTCGAAGATCACCGCAGATGGACACTGCAGCCATGAAATTAAGAGACGCTTGCTCCTTGGGAGGAAAGCTATGGCAAACCTAGATAGCATATTAAAAAGCAGAGATGTCACCTTGCCGACAAAGATCCGCATAGTCAAAGCTATGGTTTTTCCAGTAGTAATGTATGGCTGTGAGAGCTGGACCATAAAGAAGGCTGAGCGCCGAAGAATTGATGCCTTTGAACTGTGGTGCTGGAGAAGACTCTTAAGAGTCCCCTGGACTGCTAGGAGGTCAAACCAGTCAATCTTAAAGGAAATCAACCCTGATTGCTCATTGGAAGGATTGATAATGAAGCTCAAGCTCAGATACTTTGGTCACCTAATGCGAAGAGAGGACTCTTTGGAAAAGACCCTGATGCTGGGAAAGATTGAAGGCAAAAGGAGAAGAGGACGGCAGAGGATGAGATGGTTAGATAGCATCACTGAAGCAATGAGCATGAAATTGAGCAAACTCAGGGAGGCAGTGAAGGACAGGAAGGCCTGGCGCAATATGGTTCATGGGGTCACGAAGAGTCGGACACGACTTAACGACTGAACAACAACAACAACAAAAGAAAGGTGGAAGGAAACAGAAGAGGACGACCAGCAGCAAGGGGGATGGACTCAGTTACAGTGGTAGTGAGTGCACTGTTGGAAGGCCTGAAGGACCAGGTTGGGGACAGATCCTCCTGGAGAAAATCTATCTATGTGGTTGCTAAAAGATGACACCAACTTGATGGCACATAATCAGTCAGTCAATCAATCAATCAAGGAAATGTTTGGAAGGGTTCATTTTTCAAAACTGAATAACAGTTCCCCGCAACAGCCTTCCTGTGTTTTCCATCTCAAAATAGTGAGAAACTGGGCTACTGAAGGGTGAACAGCTCCAGGTTCATTGATTGGCCATCCCTAATCAAGTAGTTAGCAAGTTAGTTAACTTCCACCCAGAGTTGTTGAGAGTTGGGCAGCAAACAAGTTTAATAAAGTAGTAGTAGTAGTAGTAGTAGTAGTAGTAGTAGTATAATTATTATATGGCCCTCTCTGTCAGACTCCATTGAAAATGAAGCCCTACTCTGTGTACACAAGACTGGGTTCCCACCATGCTGACAAAAAATAGTTGCTGTTAAATCCAAGCAGATCATATTATGGCTTCCCTGGACAACTTACTAAATCAAAAGCTGGAGTCCCATAACATAATGAGATGCAACACAGGACCAGCCCTGGCGTTAGGCAAATGAGGCAGTTGCCTCAGGCAGCAGGTCCCTGGAGGCCACAGCTTTGGGCTATTCCCACCATGGACACCCTTGTCACCCCATATCGATACTCTACCCAGCCACCTTCCAGTGAGACAGAATGGACCTCAACTGTCAGGGTCAAGTGACACAGAAGTGGCGGTGAGCCCATTTCCTCCTCTTGGGAAAAGTTCAACTAGATACTACGGGATCTTCTTTTAGGTAGTGCACCCAGCGTAAGAACAACTATGCTAAGTTCAGACTGGCAACATTTGGTTTTAACGGTTATCTTTTTATTGTTATTTTATAGCAGCTGGGGAGCAGTGTTCTTTTTAACCACCACTCTGAACTCCTTCAAGAGGAACGGCATTATTAATGTCATTATCGTCCATCTTTGCTCGCAAAACAGCTTCGCTGCTTCCTTGGTTTACCCGCCCAAATAGTTTGCAGGAGATCAAGAGAGAAGAATAAATTGGTGGCCAAAACTAGATATGGAGGAAACCAAGAGGCAGAGTTTGGAAAAGGAAAAATCGGAAGTTTTCAGAAAGGTCATAGGTGGCTCAGAGATTGTGGATCTGATTCAACCCCACCATTGTCATTCAAGGACCAAAGAACCAGCGATGGGAAAGGCCTTTTTCTGATAGAGACCCTAAGGCCGCTGCTCTTAGAAGGTTCAAAACAGGATCAGAAGGATAAAGAATCTGAGCTCTGGTATGGCAGGTTTCCAACTTAAAGCAAGTAGCAGTCCCAAGCTGAATGTGCCTGAACTCAAAAAGTTAAGCAGGATCACACCTAGGACAGGAGGCTGCCAGGAAATCTTAGCACGACAGGTTAGAACAGGGCCCACGCAACCAGTGTTACTGAAGTGATTGTGTTGTTCTCACCTGCCACTACAGGTAGTCCTCGTTTAACATGCACTCATTCAGTGACCGTTCAAAGTTATGATAGTGCTGAACGAGGGATACTTATGACAGGTCCTCGTAATTGTGGCCATTGCAGCATCCTGTGGTCACATGATCTCCATTTGCGACCCTCACTGCCCGTTTCTGACAAGCAAAATCAATGGGGAAGCTGGCAGGAGGTCGCAAATGGCAATCAGGTGACCGTGGAATGCTGCAACCATATGAGATTTATTTAATTACAGCAATTGGGACTGCTGGAACTGCTGTCGTAAGTTGGCGCGGTCGTGTGACGTCGCGCCTTACAACTGTGTTGCTTAGCCCCAGAGTTCCCAGTCCCAATTACCATCGGTAAGCAAGGACTACCTGTATTTGTACATTATCATTATTTTTACTGGTTTTGGCAGTTTTTGCTATTGTTTTTTAATTGTATGTTTAATTTTATGATACAAGTTGTTGTTGCGAGAGGAGTGGCCAGATACAATGAAATACAGTGGTGATGAGTACATCATTGGAAGATCTAAAAAACCAGGTTAGGGACAGATTGTCATGGAGAAAATCTGTCTATGTGGTTGCTAAGAATTGACAACGACTTGGTGACACAGAATCATCCGCATCATCATTTTGTTACCAAAAAACCCCTACCAGGGTGGTTTCACATGAAGTCAAGCTCAACTTGAAGGAGATTTTCCTTTACTCCAAACTAATTAGATGTTGAGAATATGGCTTGCAGAACAGCCAGCCATCCTGTCTCTCCAGGCGTAGAGAAAGATGACTTAGGACAGTGTTTCTCAACCTTGGGAACTTGAAGATGGGTGGACTTCAACTCCCATGCTGGCTGGAGAATTCTGGGAGTTGAAGTCCACCCATCTTCAAGTTGTCAAGGTTGAGAAACACTGTGCTAAACCCTCTGCCACAAGGCACAAGCCTCCCCCCCCGCCAACTTGTGCCGAAGTAATCTGCACCCCAGCTCTTGTACAACCATGTTCCCAAGGTTGAGAAACACTTGACTCAGAGATTCCAGCATCCCCCCACCCCACAGAGTCACCCACCTCTTGTGTCCAGACTGGATGCCCGCTGGCTGGTCTCCAGTTTCCACTTCTTGATTCTGAAATAGGGACTCGCTCCTTCCAGGCTAGCATGGCGGCGCAGGCGGGTGAGGAAATGAAGGACGGTGCCCTGGGCAGGCGCTGAGGTGGGGTCCCCGGTGCTCACGCCAGCTGCGGCGGCTCCTTTGGGGCCCTTAGCTGCACCGCCAGACTGTGTGAATGGAGAACGGGGAAGGGTTAATCGTCCCCAGCACTGTGTTCACACCAATATGGTGAACCAGCAGACTTAGCCGCTACACTGCCACATTTGGTTCAGCTTCCTTAGCTTTATCCTGGTTTGTTTATGTTCCAAGAGAACCCTGATAGTTTAGTTCCTGGTTCTGTGTGTTGTGTGAACCCGGAAAATGGCTAGCAAGTGGTATAAACAAGGATATCTCCTTAAGCCACGATCTGGTTGGTCTCTTTATGCACAGCAGGTTATGTGAAGACAAAAACTGGCTACATTCTCACAATATACTTACTGCTAAGGAGGGGTGTCTACGAGGGGTCAGAAAAGTCGAGATGATGGCTGTGACTGTGCTGCTGAAGCCCTCCCCTTTTTTTACATGTGTTGCACGTATGACACATGTAAAAAAATTGTGGGGCTTCAACCACATGATCATGGCTGCCATCTTGGCCTTTTTGGTTCCCCCCTCCTGAGCACACCCCTGCCCCTAAGCCTGGGTTAGCAGAACACAATAACCATGCAAACACTGTCATCTTACTTTGCAATTGGGTTTATTTAGTGCAAGATAAGTGCAAGATAGGCTTGTTGTGTGAATTCAACCACTGACTAGATTAAGATTTAATGTGTTGAGCAAACACAACCAGTGTGGTGGATGCATCTGATGCCAAGCCAGCCATGTGTGATGGGTATCCCCTTGCACAGACAAACATGCACACTCATAGACACACATACAGTGCCTTTTCACACCCAAAGGCCATTCCCTTCCTGGATCAAGTGTTTGTCCCAAAATGAGATTATGTCATGCTACATCCTTCCATCTGTGGCCATTTTGAAGGCCCCTCTACTAGCCTTGGCAAGACCCAGTGCAGCCCCCCAATAAGTCTCCTTGGAAAGGCATTTCTCTGCCAGTCCAACAGGTGAGAAATGGTTTAGGGGCAGAGAGCATTCATACAGCCCTCTTCTTGCACTGCACTGGGTTAACCTACCACAACTCCCTCGCCCGAGTCAGAGGAAACAGAGGAAGTGGCTTCGACGCTGGAGTTAAAAGTGTCTCCTGGGAGCGCTGAACTCGAACACAGACCTCCGTGGATGGTCAACGCCGTCTTGGGCAGGGGGGCTCCAGTTGGCTGTTGAAAGGAACAAAGTGGAGGGTGAGGAAGAAGAAGATGGCAGAACACAGTCCAGAAACCATCAATCCTGCTTTTCAGCCATTTGCTGAGCAGAGAGAGTAATTTCTGCTATCCTAACTCTCCATTGGGAACACAACAAACCTGCATTAATTATTTTCTTCTGTAATGGTCCTACTGACTGCAATTACATATACATATATGAAGGTCTGCATTTCACAGAACTAAGATGTGTGGAAGATTCAGATGGGTTCCACATTGAATGAAAAGCATCTTCTCCCTATAGTAATTTATAATGATACTTAACACACTTATTGTAGGCTAGTTCACCTGGTGGGTAACATTCTGATCTGTGGGCTTCTATGAAACTCAAAGAGTGGATTTCTTCTTTCTGAAAAGCACCATATTAACACTAAAAGCAATCAGTTACTGCCAAAATGAGCATTTCAGTTGTTCTGTCTAAATTTGAATAGATTTGTAACAGTCATGGGTGGCTGCTGTGAAAGATTCCAGATGAAATGAAAAATGGGATTCCAACCTTTAAGTACAAACTGCTGATTGTATGTCTGGTGATAATTTTGGTGTTAATCTCTGCTTATCTGGGTGACGACTGCTGGTGAGGAGATGTTCTGGTCTTTTGTTTTCCTTTCTATTGTCTCTTTTGAATAGTGTGTAGATGCTGTTTATCTCGATGTGCCTGTCGATGGCTGCCTTGTCTGAATGCCAAGCTTCCAGGAATTCCCTTGCATTTTTGGATTTAGCTTGGTCTAAGATGCTGGCAGTTTCCCAGTTGAAACTACGGTTGAGTCTGTCCATGTGTTGTGAGCTTAAGGAGTTTCCATCATGTCTTCTGACTGCTGGTTGTTCATGGATGTGCTCTGCAAGCCTTCTGCCTGTCTGTCCTACATAGTGGTTGTTACAGTCCTTATGCTATATGTTGTAGATGACTCCTGTTTTTTCTTCTTGGGCTACTGGGTCTTTTGGTTTGCCTACATACAATCAAGCAGTAAACAATACCCTAATCAAGAAACTACCGGGGGGGGGGGGACAAAAAACAAAACAACCCCCCCCAACACCAGCAGGGTGTGCCACCAGATATAAACAGAGAGCAAACCCAACTCCCTTCTAGCACTGAAGATGTTACCTAGCTGGGTAACAAAACGTTTGCAAGAAAACAGCCAAGCTCAGAGTACCCCAAGGACTCCACAGTTCAACCCTGAGCTACACATATTCGCTTCTAGAGATAGATGATTTGGAGAGAGCAAGAGATAAAATCCTTCTGCTTAACAGTATTTACCTATATACAAACCTAAGTTTGATCCATCCATCCATCCATCCATCCATCCATCCATCCATCCATCCATCCACTCTTATTTATCAATATAGCATACAACTCTCTAGGCTAATTGTTTGGACATCTCATGTTGTGTGAATACTGCAACTGGGGCGTATTAATCCATGTTTAGAGTTTACTGTGTTCTTTGGACCCAGACTGTTTTTAAAAATAACCCAAGTAAAAAAAGGAAAACATTGGCATTATTATTCCTTTTTGTAAGAAAGCTTTGCACTTAAAGGCAGTCTACAAAATGTTTTACATAAATTAAATAAAATTAAATCAAATCAAATGTTTTAAAAAACTTAGAATAGAAGGAACTAATTGAACATGCAGCTTTTGAATTCTCTGTTTAGGAAGTACAAATGATATGTTTAGCCAAGTCAATGAAAGGTCAAGCAGCTCCATTTGTGCAACACACTTATTTTGATTAGTGCTAACCTTGGCTAGCTTTACTGTGGCTTCATGTAGTGTGCAAATCCAGCCCATTTGTTATGTTTAATTGGGCAAACAGTTAAGAAAACAGATTAATCCCCTAACCAAGTTAAGTGTTGTGTGAAGACAAACTCATTTGTTGATTTATTCACTCTTCGGAAAGCAAGTTTATAGTTGTTCAAAATGAAATAGAATAAACTAAAAGCCATTGGAGAGGCTGGCTCCTACTGATTCCCCCTCCTCTATTCTGTTCCACCCCCATACCCTTGAAGGATGAGGGGACTCACTTGGAAGATGGCCAGACTAGGCTTGACAGGTGGGAGGCGGGGAGTCATCATAAGGCTGTTCTCACTGGATTCGCACTCATGGATGGTGACAATTTTGAGGGCAGCTGAGGGTGGCAGGGGCAGATGGCTGAGGCGGGCATTCTTCAGGTGGTGGAAATCGCCCTCTGTCAGGGTGTACCTGCCGGGAAAAACAGAAAAAGCCACAATGAAGAAGGGAGCTTTCTAAGGCTCAGGAGCACAAAGTCATCTTAGCACATCCCATCTTTTGCTGGTGGAGGAAGGAAGAGTGTGCAAAACATTGCACCCTTCCTCTAGACGATACAGCTGGGAGTCTTCTGGGAATGGTCCAGCAATTTTCCAGATGTAAATCTTCCAGAACAGGAAGTAATTTATGGGATTATGGAAGATTTACATCTGGAAAATGGCCAGAATGGCTAAATCAGTGTGATCTAGAGAAAGAACAGGATGTTCTAGAGAACATCAGCAGAACAGAACACTGCATATCTCTAGAGAAGAGCCAATCAGGTGTAGTGGGGAAGGGGCTGGACCAGGAGCAGGGAGACCCCAGTTCTAGTCCCTCCCCAGCCACAGAAGCCCATGGGCTGACTTTGGGCCAGTCCCTCCCTCTCAGCTCAAGAGCCAATCAAGTGGAGTGGGAAAGGTGCTGGACCAGGAGCAGGGAAACCCAGGTTCTAGTCCCCACTCAGCCACTAAAGCTCTTGCTTCCTCCCAGCCCAACCTTACAGGGCAGTTCTTTTGAGGATAATGTGAAAGAAGGCTAGCTGGAGGTCTTGAAGAACTGGGATATAAACCTACTACTTCTACTACTGCTGTTACCAATACTAGTACTACTTAGTGCTACTACTACTACTACTGTTATTTCTCAAAAGTGTCTTGATACTGAAGGGCACTGGAAGGGAGACTTTCTCAGACCCACCCTATTCCCTCAGTGAAAGTCTCCAAAGAGGATTCTTATCTAGAAATGCACAGGTATTCCTTGAATTACATCCATTCATTCAACAACCATTCAAAGTTACAACGGCACTGAACAAGGGGGGCTTGCAATCAGTCCTCGGAGTTCTGGCTGTTGCAGTGTCCCCACAGTCACATGATCATGATCCAGGTGCTTGGCACCCAGAGCATGATTATGACATCACAGTGAGCCGCGGTCATGTGATTGTGATTTCTGACATTTCCAGGCTTCCCACAAGCAAAGTCAGTGAGGAAGCTGGCAGGAAGTTGGAAGTCGTGGTCACAGGAGGTTGTTTAATGACCTGTACGGTCCTCGCTTAACAATGGCAATTGGATCTGCCAGAACTGCTGTTGCTAAGCAATGCAGCCATGTGATGTCATGCTTTATGACCGCATCATTTAACGATGGAAATTCCGGTCTCAATTGCCATCGTAAGCTGAGGGCTACCTCTAATTTCCTCCCCAGAAATATCCCACATGTGCTTTTTCACTGCAGAAATTCTTAAACCTTCAGAGGTATCCTTTGAGCTATGAGGCCTACAATCTTGTGCCTGTTAAAAAAAGGGCAAGCAAGCATCTCTAGGGTGGTAGAGGCCTCTAGGTGCTGCTGAACATTCCCCACAATCCCAACCAGCATAGCAAGGGATGCTGTAGGGAAGTTGGGAATTGTAGTTCAACATCATCAGAAACCCAGTGCTGGATCTACTAAAGGATTTGTCTTCTCTCCCTGCAGCACCCAGCGGATGGCTCTGGGATGCCCACAAGCAAGAAATTAACAAAATGGCATGCTTCTCCTCCCTTATCCCAGCGTTTCTCAACCTCTGCAACTTCAAAATCTGTGGACTTCAACTCCCAGAATTCTCCAGCACTCCAGACCCCTGCCTCCCCCCCCTCCAGATGTCCATCCTTCAATTTCCAGCCCAGCCTCCTGGTTCCTGGTCAAACCCAAGACTCACCTCCTCCCCTTCTCCTGCGTCTTCTTGCTCTGCTCAAAGAGGGCGGCTTCGTTAAAGGAGACCCGCCGCCCCGTGGCGCTGCCGGAAGACAGAAATCGCTCGCTCTCTGCATCTCGATAGCTGGAGCTGGATGCGCATTCAGGATCATCCACTTTGATGGTGATGTCTAGGAGGTAAGCAAAGAGGGAGGGCACGTGAATTCGCAGCACCAGCCTGCTTCTGTTCCAAGGCAGCAACCCTAAACTTTGCTGCTCTAGGGGATTAGAGATCCCTGGAAAAGGACGCCGAGGATTCAGTTTTAGTTCCCAGTTTTTTAAATTTATTTGTTTATTTAATTTGTATGCTGCCCATCTCCCGTGGAGGGTGACTTTTATCAATTTGAAAATGAGAATCGGGTAGCATCTGATATAATCTGAGTTGATGTTCAGGTTCACTGTCTTTCTACAGGACGCCAAGAGAACGTTAGACTAAAACGTCCTAATTCCCCTTTGTTGGATGTGTTGAAATGAAAGCTGGACAGCTTCTACCAAGGGTGATTTAGTTCAGATTCCTGCACTGAGCAGGGAGGGTTGGTTTTAATGGCCTCAAGAACACCTTCCAGCTCCCCAAAATACTAGAAGATTGGCCCACCAATTTTCAGAAATCGAATCGTTGTGATTCAGTGGTGGAACCCGCAAATTAAAAAGTTCACAGGCCAATCAGATGCAGCAGCTCAAATAGCTCCTTCCAACTTGCAAATTCTATGATTCCTAAATCTGGGATCCACTGTGAACATCATCTTTTCAATTTTCTAAAATAAAACAAACTTGGACAATTGTGTCTTCAACTTTCCTTGTGGTCCTAACAGATATCTCTGGAAAGCCCCAAGTATTGTCTGCTGCCGACGGATTTCCTCCCTTTCTTCCCACCCCCATAGCCAACTGCTATTCCAAGGTAGACTGCCTTTGGGCATGCAGGTTCAACAGAGACCGGAGAACAGCCATTCAATGGCCCAATCCCCCTGAAAAGCTATTTCCCCCTGCCTTTTCTTTCACTCCTCTTCCTGCTTCACCTTCTTCTTACTTTTAAATGTAAAAACAAAAACTCAGAGAGTTAAAAGGCAAAAATGACCCCCAAAACTTTTGTAGGCATATATAAGACAGGAATTGCTCAAAACCAGTCACTGAACAGTGATGGATGCCTTTATACATGGCTTGCTGTATTGATATACAGATATAGGAGTTGGGTGGCCTTATGCATCTTTAAATAAAACAAATATTCAATTCCACTGGAGAGAATAATTGCAGGGAGACTTTGGAAGCTTAGCTCCAAAATACCAGTCGGTTCAGACAACAATCTAGAATCAGCTAAAAGTGGAATGGAGTGGTAAAGTAGTTTGTAATAAAGAATTTTGAGGGAAGCCAATCACTGACTTTTCTGGCTGTGTGACCGGCTCTTCCAACGGTTGTGTTTGGGCACTGCCCTTCCTGTGAAAATAAGCAGTGATGCTTGATGAGTCCAAATTTAGGGTTTAGCGTGTTGTGCGAACTTAGCTCTTACGCCAGGCTCTTTGGCAGCTGCCTAAAACTGAAAGCAATTCAGACCAAGCCCGATTCTTACAGAGTTGTCTTTAGCAAGATTTATTGAGATGAAAGGGAGGAGGTTAGAGTCAGCCTGGGAACCCCTTCTTCCATATTAAGAATGTGCTCATGTTTGAACGTGACAATTGAACAACGTAAATGGATTCTCCGTGCCCTTACTATGGCCAAAAGACTGATATTGCAGCATTGGAAAGATAAATGTATGGCCCCATTTATTCAATGGATTATTCAAAGACCTGATTGCACTTGCTACTTACGAGCAGATTGCCTATAGATGTAGACTTTGTATGGACAAGTATAATGAAATATGGGACTCATTTATACAAAATACAGTAGGTTAAAAAAATGATACTCATATAAATGTATTAGAAATAAATACATACTTGAATATTTACATTAGATAAGCATACACAGAATTGTAATTGTTTACTGTTATGACATATTAACTTTTTTTTTCTTTGTTGTATTTCCTTCACTTTTTTGTAGAAAAAAGCTGTCCAGCTTTCATTTCTATGTGGTTTTTTTCCTTCTTCTCAATAATAAAAAATAAATAAAATAAGAACGTGCTCATGTTCTGAGGGCCAATCATTCCAGGGCCAAAAGGACAGCATCTGCAGAGGATCCTGCAGGGAGAAGAGAAACCCAAGATTTCCAGAAGGGGCTCCTCCCCACTGCCCCCCAAACAGAGCCCAAGAAAAACCTTCTTCCGTTGCCGGCAGACAATGTCTTCAGTGGCCATTAAGGAGTATCAGAGAACCTAGAAAAGGTCCCCAGAACTGCAACATGTTCTTGGAGAACCCACTTCTCTTTCAGATGAAGGAAAGGTGGACTGGCCATGCTATCCAAGCCCTTGAGAGTTTATTTTTATTTATCTACTCATTAATCAAATTTGTACAGCCGCCCATCTCACAGAAAAGCGACTCTGGGCGGCTTACAACAATCCAATAAAAACAACATACACGTAAACAATCAACGTAAAAATATAAAAATCAATATTAAAAGATAAATATGATTTTAAAAAACCAAATATACAGGAGTTGCGAGGTGAGCAGATCAAGCAAAGGGCGACCTCACCTTGCGCCGGCTGTGAGTCATCCAGATAGGTTGTGTTCGTTTTTTCTGGGTCATCGCTGGCTCTGAAAATAGGAAAAAGGTGAGATATATACACTTACATACATACTCTCGCTCTCTGCAGGAATGGAAAAGAACAAATTGGCCCCCATTTGGACATCTCAAAAGATAAGCCTAAACTAGAAGTGTCCGAATCCAGATACACCACAAATGGCTGCACTGCCACTGCCGTCAGCCTCCTAGGTGCTGTCCTAGGCTCGCAACAATCCTTCCAGGTAGGCCAGCTCAGCCCAAGATTGCCAAGTCTGCAGATCATCTCATAGGCGATGGATGCACTATTATTACTATTATTATTATTATTGATATTGATATTAGAGTGTATTTAACACTCCCCCCTTTCATTTTTCCTCACAACCTTCACCGTGAGAGGGAAGGACTGGCCCAGAGTACCCCACAAGTGGCTGAGGGGGACTAGAACCCAGCCCCTTCCCCGCTACACCTGATTGGCTCTTGGGTTGAGGGGGAGGGACTGGCCCAAAGTCAGCCAATAAGCTTCCATGGCTGAGGGGGACTAGAACCCAGGTCTCCCCTCTCCTAGTCAAGCATCTTCTCCCTACACCTGATTGGCTCTTGGGCTGCGAGGGAGGGACTGGCCCAAAGTCAGCCAATGAGCATCTCTGGCTACGTATGATTCCCTTGCAGAGCTAAGGGAACACCTCAGCCAATCAGAAACCTGGGAATAAAGTCAGTTTACCCAGTTGAGTGTAATGGTGAAGGGGCTGGACTAGAAACCAAGAGACCTGAGTTCTAGTCCTCCTTTAGGCATAGAAATTGGCTGAGTGACTCCGGACCACTTTCTCTCTCTTAGCCCAACCTGCCTCACAGGGTTGTAGTTGTGGGGAAAAATAGGAGGCCAGAGCATTAGGTATGTACGCTGCCTGGAGTTGACCTAAAATAAAGGTGGGATATAAATTCAGTTACAAGATAGGGGGATAGATGGTAGATCAGTGTTTCTCAACCTCGGCAGGTTTAAGATGGGTGGACTTCAACTCCCAGAATTCCCTAGCCAGCCATGCTGCCTGGGGAATTCTGGGAGTTGAAGTCCACCCATCTTAAACCTGCCGAGGTTGAGAAACAGTGATAGATGATGATAGATAGATGATGGATGGATGGATGGATGACAAAGACCCAGTTTTAACAGTTTTAAGGCAGTCTTTTTCCACCCTGCCCCTTCTGGATGTGCTTGGCCTGCAACTCCCAGAATTGCTAGCCACCGTGGCTGCAAATTCTAAGCACAATGCTCCCAACACATCCGGATGGCCCCTGGGCAGGGAGGGCCACTATCAGCCAGTTATTTAAACCACGATCTACACCATACGCAAGACAGACCCCCAAACGCCAGTGTGTCCCCCCTGCCAGCCTTCCATTTCCATTCATCCCTCCCTCACCTGGAGTGCCTTCGGTCCGTCTCACAGCAGCGCCGGCAGATGATCAGGACGCCAAACAGAAGCACCAAGGTGCCCCCGATAAAGATAGAAAGCAGTACGAGGAGCAACACATAACCGTCCCGGGGGCTCACTTCACCAGGCACCGTCTTGTGAGGTATGGGTGCGGTGGTGAGCGGGAATGAGGAGAAGAGGAAGAGAAATAAATGCACGGTTTTTAGTTCTGTTTGCAAAAATCAAACTGTTGGTCAGAAGCTACGGGGGACGATCATATTCCGGAGCAACTGGAACACTTGCAAAACTTCCAGGAGGTCACGCAACATGCAGAAAAAGCTCCAGTAGCTATCAAAATGGAGAGTTTTAGGGACCCCGATTCTTCTCAAGCAATGGCAGGAGGGGGCAATGGACTTCCTCTCTTCCTGTGAGCTTCCCAAAAGCATTTTTTTTAATTTATTCATTTATTTATTTATTAAATGAATTTATATAGCAGCCCAACTCACACACAGTGACTCCGGGTGGGTTACAAAAATCAGATCCCAATTACAAAGCCCACTAGACCCCCCACCTCCCCCGGCGGCAACAACACATTTACATTAGGCATTTGTTCACCCTCATCCCATCCAGGATGGTGGCCAGCCTGCTCCAGCCAAGACTCTTCAATTGCAAACACAAAATCAAACCTCCATGTACAGGGGCAGTCAACCTTAAATGACTTAATGTTGGGGACAAAGGACACAGGAAGGACAGTGCCTTGAAGCCCCACCTGGAGATTGCTAGAGGCATTCAGCTGTCCTCCTCCTCCTCCTTATATCCTGACCCAAAGACTTAGCTCATGGAGTAAGCATTGAGTTTCAACCTACAATGGCTAGATTCTGACTACAAAATAAGCCGGACTGCAGGTAGGTTTTAATGCAACGGGAGACCTTGGCCACCAGTCTCACGATGCCACCAGAGGGGGCTAGAGAACCTCCAGGCAAGAAGACCCACTTTCATTCTCATTTGTTCAAACTAAGGTTTGTTGGAGGAATAGTAAGAACCAGTGAAAGTCCACATCAGATGGAAAGTGTGTGAACTCTCTTTGCTGGAATTAAGGGATACCTTTCGATCTTCAGTGCGGCTTCTTTGGAGGTTTGGGATTACAGATGCCAGTAGGCCTAGCTTGGCCAGTGCCTAAAGGTAAGTTGCGCTCCAAAATATCTGATTGGGGAACACTGGGTTTCAATGCAAATCTAGTTTAAGGGGCAACTCCCTTAAATCAAAGTGACAATTCTCCCAGACCAGTGTTTCTCAACCTTGGCAACTTTAAGATGCTTAGACTTCAACTCCCAGACTTCAACTCCCAGAAAAACACTGGTCTACTGGCTCAGCTGTGGCAACTTTTAGATTATATGATCTTCAGGACAGAGACCCCTCTCTCTTTGTCCAAGCTCCATGCACACTGTTCCTGCCACACAAACAAGCATTGTTGCCAAACTTTAAACATTTCCCCTGCTCAGTCTTGGGCTCTACAGCCAAGATCCAAAGAGAAGAGGCTTTTCTAATCCCGAAATACCAGAAAGGGAACCTTTTAGATTTAGACCGCACCCTTCTCAAGGCTCAAATGCCCAGCTGGTGATTCTGCTAGCCAGATTTCAAAAGCCAGCAGCAGAAGCTGAGTCGGATATCCAGCTCATTTCCCCATGTGAGCATCATCAGTTTCAGATTGGCAATCAGCTAGTCCTCAGCACATGCAGTTTTTATTGAACTATGGAGGACACTCAAGTTGAGCTCTCCGACTCACACTTACGTCCCATCTCAGCTGGAGCAACTTCCAGGAGAGATAAGTTGGAACAATTCCATCTTTAGCAGGAATGCCTGTGGCACCTTAAAGCAGTGTTTCTCAACCTTGGCAACTTTGAGATGGGTGGACTTCAACTCCCAGAATTCCCCAGCCAGCATGGCTGGCTCGGGAATTCTGGGAGTTGGAGTCCACCCATCTAAAGTTGCTAAGATTGAAAAACACTGCCTTAAGACTCACACATCCTTCAAAAGTTTTGTCAGATCAATACTGATCTCTAAAAACTTAAGCCATAATCACTCAGGGAAGTCTTTAAAAGTATCCCAAGGCCAAAGACATAAGGCCCTGTTCCTCCCCCCTGGATATGCTGAACAGGGCTGGATGCCAAGGGATGAAATGAAGACTTTTTCAATCTTGGAAAAGGATACGCTTCTCTGCGGGAGGGGGAACAGCTGACGGGTCAGTCAACAAAAGGGGTCTGTAGGCAGCTGCCTTGGAACCAGGTTAGGCTCTCTAATAGGCCTGGCCATTCCTCAGCTGCCATGTTAGCTAAGCATTCGGGCAATTGGGATCCCATGACACCCTGGCGCCCTGGCCTGGAGCTTTTTTATTTTGGCAGAGCAGGGTCTCTCCAGCCACTAACCATGATCCTTTCTGAAAGAGGGAGATGTCAGAAGTGGGGGGCCAGGGTTTCCTTGGTTCAAAGCACATGCCCAGCCATTAAATTCCAGTTTTTCCCCACTGAATGGGGAGAGACCATCTCCAGCATACCCCTGATGTGCAATTCGTGTGTGTGTGTGTGTGTGTACGCGTGCTATCCTTCTTCAGCCTTCTTGCTCTTGGACGGCGACCTTAAGCCCTGCATCCCACTCCCCACCCCCAAATCCCCCATGGGTGCCTTCCTGAGTGCTGCTGAATCCGAAAACATTGCAGGAGACGTGGGAAACACTTAAGCCATCTCTGACCACGGAGCTGTATCCCCTCGGGGTCTTGTTTTATGTAGGCGATGGTTGGGACTGAGGCCACTACCACCAAGGGTGAAAAAGTTGCCCCAAACCGTCCCCAACCTGGCCTGCCTGGAGATACTGGATTACAGCTACCATTATCCCCAGCCAGTGCTCCCCTGAACCTAAATGTTATACAACAAGGGCAGGCAACCTAGCATCTTCCAGAAGTTTTCAGCTCCCATCAACCTCCTCCAGGATGGCCAAGAACAAAGTCCAACTGGAGAAGAGCAGCAGCAAGGCAAAAACGCTCGGTGCATGCTCAGAGGAGCTGCCGTATTGTTTTACTGAAAGGATTTCTCTGCAGCTGTCGCCGTTTGGGGGTGGGGGTAGATGCGTGTGTGGTATAAGAGCGCCAACATCCATGAGCATGCATTCATACAAGCACGTGCACCCATGACTTAAAATCACAATCCATTCTTACAAACTTGCTTCCTTTGCTAATACGGGTCTCATCTCCCGAGTCGGCCTCCAAACAGAGCAAAAGCAATGGGGGGGGGGGCGGTTGGGGGAGCAGGGGAGAGCGTAGACCCCCTCCGGAACCCATTCCCCACCCAGGCCTGGCCTCAGCACACTCACCGTCACGCCTTCAGTTGTCGTATTTCCCCATGAAGTGAAAGCATCGCTCATTGTCCGTGGCCAGAGTGGAAGGTCTCCTCCAAGTGAGGCATATAAGTCAAAACTAGTGGATAAAAACTGGGTTTAAAGAAGAGACTCGGGAAAATAAAGAATAGGAGGGGAAAATATATTTAGATACATATATCAAAATGGGCTGAAGAGGAGAAGGACGGTCACTGAAGTCTCTTTCCTTTTTCTCCCCCTCTCTCGCGGCTTTATCCCTGCCTCTTGCTCCCGTCTTTCTTCAAGCTCACATGCTGGGGGAACGGAGGGACCATGGCTGGCTCAGCTCACAGCATCCTCGCGTCCCTCGTCTTCCGGTGCTGGAGATGGACCAGTGTTTCTCGTTCCTTCTTCCCTCGCTGGATTTCCTTCGTGGCAAATTAAGATCCGACTGGGAAGGAGAGAAAGGGCTGTTGGTGGTGGAGAAGGAAGGATCGTGTTTTGTTCTGGTTGGCTGGTTTTAAGAGAAAGATGGAGATCAGGGAGATCAGAAGAAGAAAGAGAAGAGGAGATTTGGGACAAAAACAGCTAGAGGTGAGGAGCTGGGGAGGGCTGAGCATCCGTTTTCTCGGGTTTTTCCCCCCCTTCCACTTTCTGGTTCTGCTTTCCTCCTTTCCGTCTCGGCTGCTCTGCAACAGCTAGGAGCCGAGGGCATCCAGCGGGCTCTCGGCAGCCTCGAGGGAAAGGGCTCCGGGGCAGCCACAGAGTCCGCTCCCTCGCCTTCCCCTTCGGCCCTAGGAGATACCGCTGGGCTGATAAACCCAGTTAGCTCACCCACTGCCACCCACTCGGTCAGCAGCTCTGCAGGCGGAAGGATGGAAATGAAATCATGTTCATCATCATCATCATCATCATTTTTAAAAAATGCAACCCAACACCGCCAGCTAAGCAGCCTCCAAAGCCCACACGTGGAGGTGACTCACAAGAACCCACCAGCTGAGAGGATGAGCAAGAGAAGATGGGGCAGCGGTGGGAGCCACCGCATCAGAGCAGGCTGAGCTCCGTGGAGCTGCAGCAAGGATGGACGAGGCCTGTCGGGGGGGGGGGGGGGGGACAAAGTGCAAGGCGCTGCATAAAACAGGTGCTGGATTCTAGGCTGCCCCACCTTTCCTCTCCTCCCCATGCGTTGCCTCCATTGTAGATGGCCGGAGTTCATCTCCCGAGAAGTGGGGCCATGCTCCCACCTTCTGCGCCAGCTAGGCATGATGGGAGATGCAGTCCAACACATCTGGAATTGGGAAGGTGCTTGCACAGTTATACACATCTAAAAAAAGGTCTAGGCAGAAAAGGATGCCGAGGTATTATAAGTCTGTGTCTGTGGTCTTCATCCTGTCAATTTGCAATAGTTAAATATATTTTAAAAATCGCCTTCTGCTGCAAGGTTTCTCTGGGTCTATTAAGAGAAAATGTTTCCAGCTGTGCTAGAGGACTAACTTTGTAAGGAAGCTAGTTGTAGCTCTTAATTTTTTTAGCTCCCTAGACTACAAAGGGTTACGGTGCAGCTGGTAGTAAACACAACCCTTTTGTATTTTTGTTTAAGAAAAGTTTCTTTGGGTAAAATTCATCTCCTGGCAGCATGGAAATCTAGCTCAGCAAGGAAAAAGCTGGCAATCTAGCCTCATCACTTGACTATACGGTGCTGGGCTGGTTTAGATTTTGAAGTTTAAGGATTTCCTTTTTTTTTTTTTTTAAGAAGGATTTTACCTCTCCACAGCCTTGTGATACATACATGGCTAGAGTGTTATGAGTTAGCAGTCCATAGCAGCATCTCCACAAATTAAACAAGAACTGAAGCACCTTAAACTGAAATGATTGAGATTAGATATCAAGGGGACACTTTCAATTTAAATCACACCCCTTCCCCTGCTGATACAGCCTCTCTCGGGAATAACCAAAGTAGCCTGCAGAATATTCCTGGTTCAAATCCGGAAGACTTGATCGTTGGGGATGCTTTCCTGGGCATCCTAGGCTGAGCAATGGGGCTGGACTGGATGATCTCAGAGGCCCCTTCCCACTCGTGGGTTCTATGAAAGGGAACTGCTTTGCACCCCTCTCCCACCCCCAAATAAAGGGAACTTCCCACCATGGAATTGGAGTGTTTTGAAATGGATTTTAAAGGCCCAGAAGGGTTGGATTGAGAGGAATTCTTCCTCCCCCCTCCCCACCCGCTTGTCCACAGATGTTCAGAGGGAAGGTGAAGAGCAGAAAACCCATTCTGTGCCCTCCCTCCCGTGATGCTGGAGGAATTTAATCTCCATGGTGATGTGCAAGTGAGAACCAAGAGTCGGTGGTCTTTGCACGCTGGGGAGAAACGGGATTCGAACACCTCCCTTCCCACGGAGCTCTTTTTCTCTCCGGGGAGGAACAGCTTCCTGGCTGAGGTCCATCCTCCAGCAGTGCCTCTGCGGCCTCGTTCACACAACACGCTTGGGGAGGGTCGAAGAAGGCAGGGGAGCAGGAGTTCAGCATGTTGCATGAAGCAGGCCCGTGTGTGACCCCTGAAAAGGGTGTATCGTTGGGGCATAACATGATAAAGAGGGTTTCAGATGTTGGATGGACCCAGACAGTCAAGGGGACAGTTAGAGCAAGGGGGTGCAAGAGAAAGGGAAGAGGGTCCTTAAAAGCAGATTCTGGTCAGGAGAAGCTGCTAGCTCCGTGTTTCTGAACTTTGGCAACTTTAAGACCTGTGGACTTCAACTCCCAGAACTCCCCAGCCAGCAAAGTTCTGGGAGTTGAAGTCCACAGGTCTTAAAGTTGTCAAGATTCAGAAATACAGAACTAGATTATTTTTTTAAAAGGGGCATCCTTGTTTAGAAACAAAGTTTTTTTTTAATGACTCAATGCATCCATTTCCCCAAGTCTATTATATGAAAGACAAGCCCTCCAGCTTCTTATTCCATCACTCACTTCATACCTTTGGAAAGTCGAGATGAATGCAGTTTGTGTCCCCCCTATTGTTCGCTTCCAGGATTCTGGTCCTCGGAGGTAGACTGCTCTTGGTCACAGAGGCTCAAGAGCTACCTCTCCTTTAGGAGAGAATGGCCACATCATGCTTGATCAGGTAGGGACCTGACTAACATTTCTAACTTGCCTTTTTTTTTTTCTGGTAGAGGCAGCCCAGGAACAGACAAGCAGAATAAAAAGAGAGAGATTTGATGTGAAAAATAAAGGAACTGTAAAGAACGGAGGAGGGAAGGGCGGATGAGTTTTTAGGACTGCATAAAAAAGGATAGTCCTATAATTCTATTAGAAATGTATATGTACTTGAATAATATTTGTATTAGATAGGCATATACAGAATTGTAATTGTGTACTATTATAATATTTACTTTTTGTTGTTGTTATATTCACTTTTATGTTAAAGCACTTTAATTTTTCCCCCTTTTTTTGTAATTAATAAAAAATCATATATAAAAAAAGACTGCACAATGAGTTTTTAAGACTCTTTGGGCTGGTTTGCAAAAGACCACCAAGTCTGATTTTTCGGGTAGCCTCCATTCCTGCTCACTTCACCCTGGATGCACAAGAAGAGCTGTCAAAATGTGTGTGTGCCATTTTTAACAGCAGCAAAAGGGGAATTGCTAGTAGGTTTTTTGCAGCTATTAAATGCTCGGCTACAGCAATTACAAGATCTCTGGAGGACTAGAGGGAATTTGTGGGGGGGGGGGACGGGGGAGGGGGGGAGAGAAATTTTCCCTGCTGGGGTTTGACCCAGGCTGGAGGTGAGCAAACCACATTATTCTTCCCCTAACCCTGGTTTCCCTTTTCTCTCCATACCGTTGCCCTGTGCTACCTGGCCCAGTCGCGCAAGGCTTACTCCTGAGTCAGCACGCCTAGGATCCGAGCCCCAGGACATCTGCCGTTCTCAGCCTAGATTTGCACCCACGGCTGCACTGGGGAGGGAAGACATATCAACACCCGATCGCTGCTGCGTTGACCCAAGACCCTGGCCGGCAAGTTACTCATTTCATACACGGAGCCGTAAATTCGCCTGATGGGCTAGCTCCCTCCGGCCCGCTCAGCCACGGAACCAACCGAGCCCGGGCGAAAATCAGCCCAGCCCAGCCCAGCCCGATCCGAGTCCGCATCTGGTTAAGATCGCTGCGGGGAGGGAACCCACTGCACAGATTCGCGTCTCTTACGCCCCCGCCTTTCCGCCCCCGCCAAACGGCTTTGCACGGAGCAGGTTGGCCCCCTCAATTAAAGCGGGGGGATTTTTCGTCAGTTTCATCTCCCCGCTGGAAAAGGAAAGGAATATGCAATTTAGCACACGCAGGCTCTTCTCCTAACTAGACCCATGGCGGCATGGTGTGTATATGGGGGGGCGAAGTAGAGTCACAAGGTACAAAATGGATAGGTCCCAATATATATAGATAAGAAGGTTCTCCCTCCCCCCCCGCCAAATTACACACAAACACCGCCCCTCCCGCCCCAATCCCAGCCACACCATTTCATGCAAGCGCCAGATCTCTCTCTCTTCTCCCCCCCCCCCCCCCCACACGTCCGAAACAAACAAGCAAAGGAAAGACAAGGAAGGGAGCTTTTAAAAATCCAAGGGACGGGACGGGAGGACACCCCACCCAATCCATTTGGGTGGACTTATTTGCAACCCTCTTCTTTCTCTCCCTTTTATTTTTAAAGAGGGAGGAAAATGACAGCCCTCCCGCACCCCCCCCCCCCCGCCAAAAGGAGAAAAGCAGCAGAGCGAGCAAGAGATAAGGAAGAGAGATTTTACGCTACAAAGGGCGTATTTGGAAGGAGCAGGTTTGGACACCCCCCACCCCCCCAACCAGGACAAGATACAGGAAAGGGAAGGGAGGGAATAAAATGACTCACCTAATACGAGTTCATGGATTCCTCTACGATAAAAAGCGAAGCGGCGGAGGTTGCAATTTTTATGTATTGGGGAGGAAAGTCCCCCTTCCCTCTCTCTTTAACACCTTAATTTTGATTTAAAAGGGGCAGAGGATTTATGAATGAACAGGGACCCACCCACTTCAGAACGCGGAGGGGGGCCACGTGACCACAATTTCATACAACAGCTAGAGGCGAGGTGGGGGGAGAGGGAGCGGCGCGGGGGCGTGTGCCATTCAAAGATGATGAACCGTTTCTTATTGGACAAGCCCCGGACTGAATTTAAATGAGGGGAGGGCGAGGTAGGGTTATGTAAAGCGAATTTTAAAATGGCCATTGTTATTGTGGTTGCATTAAATCTCCGATTTCCAGGAAGGGCTGCGAGCGAGGGGGTTCCGAGGCATGTTGCCGTTGCCCGTGAAAACAGAGCGAGCTGGATCCAAACACGGCAAATCCGGGGCGGCCTTTCTTGCAATAAATACGATTAAATGCCAAAGGCTAGATTCCGAACCGTCTTCGGGTTGTGGTTTTATTTTTTTATTATCCTCCATCTGCAAAGGTCGGCTCGGCCAGCAGAGGGCGGTGAAGAGGTTCGGTCTCTCTGGGCCGCCGTCTACTGATCGGGGGGGGGGTTTGCAGCGCCACCAGCGGGTTTTGTGCCGCTGACGAGCACCGCCCGGAGGGGCAGACCCAGGCTGCGCTGGGACTGGAGAGCTCAGAAGGATCAGCTAAACGGTGATTTTATAGTGATGTCATTGGCATGGAGCCCTTGGGGTCTGGGGCAAGTTGTAAGCACTGCTGATAAACAAATAAATAGGTTTTTTTGTTATTGCAGGTACAGACAGACACATGAATGTGGTTTTCCATTCCTTTCTTCCAGATTATCATCACCTTTTTTTTTTTAAACTTCCAAGCATAATAAGCACCTTTGGAGTTCCTGGTGGCCTCCCATCCAAATGTTAACTCCATCCGATTCATTCTGGCCGCAAGATCAGTCAAGGTTGCCTGGGTGCCACCTGCTACAGAAGCTTCAGTTTTAAAGACAGACAGATCTGGATATCAATATGTGACAGACTAATTATTCTATTGAAATAGATATTCCCAGAGAGATAGCATACCATTAAACCAGGTTAAAGGGGGCAACAACTATCAGCATACATACACCCCAGCTGATTCGGATTCTTCTGGAAAATAGAACGCAGGCGTACAATTGAGGGACCAACCAAGTTACTAGTCCCTAGCATGTGTTACTGAACAGTACCTCTGAAAATGGAGGCCATATCAAGCGACTGAAGCGGAAAGCTATAGGGGATAAATTAGAATGATCCCTCGAATGTCATAACAACAACCCTGAAAGGTAGGCCAGTATCATTCTTGCTTTACATTCTTGTTGTATGGAAAGAGGCTAAAAAGAGGATGGGAGGCCACCAGGTCCACATCCCTTGCCCTGGTTAGAAACAGGTGGAAGGTACACCTCAGAGGTCGTCTAGTCCAACCCCCTACTGGATGCACGGTCTGCACTAAGCTTGCCAGTTCATACCTCCTCATTTTATTTTTCTTTGCTTAATCGGCGTGTGGCTGGCAGATTCAGCCAGATGCCAGTCCACCCCTCTTTGCAACGTTTAAAGAGGTTTGGTCCTTCTGCATTCCTCGAGATTGGCCCAAACAGGCCGATTCTTCTTATTTCTCTATAGTGTTTTGGTTTGTATCTTGCCATGGTGGGCAGACAACCCCCAATTCATTATTAGCAGGAAGGGAGGGGGGAAAATACATGTTTCAATGTGCAGTTTTGGAGGAAAGCAGAAATCGGGAAAAGAGCAACAGAATGTCTGCTGCTTTTGAGATGCTGGAAAAACCGGCTGAATGAATGGCTCTGGAGGGGGAGGATGTGCCTAAGCCGAATCCGCTTCCTTCTCAATTGAGGTTCTCGGGAGTTTGTTGCACAGACCCGAATGGAGGAGATGGGAAGACGTAAAGGCCCGGCAGCCCTTGAATAAGGAGAAGGCTCTCCCCTCCGCTGGGAAAGGAATCTGCAGGGCTCAGAGACTCTCTGTCGATTGTCAGAATTTCCATCTGCTGCCTCTACGGCACCATCTGAATACCAGGGAGGGAGGGAGAATGGAAAATAGGCCTGTGTTTTGAATGGGAAAAAATAGAAGATGCAAAATTCCCAAAGGAAAGTCACGGAACGGATCCTTTCAGCAAAACACACGTGGCTAGAAGGGCAGTCCCGTGGCTGGGCTCGCCTGGAGTAGCTGCTGCGGGTTGGCCCTCCTCCCCGCCGAGAGACGACTTCAGCTCTGCGCCCCCCCCCCCCCCGCCCTTAAGCGTTGGTTTGCTGGCTCACGAGAGCCTTCGCGCTGCCTGCTATGTAGGAAGATAGGGAGGAAGAATAGCTCCAGAATCAAATCACTCCTTTGCAGGCAGAACCCCCCAGGTTCATCTTGGAGGTGCGCGGACTTTTAAGGGATGCTGCTAGCCAGAAAGAAGCCGTTGGCATAAGGCCGCTCGGCAGTGGTCCAGTTTCCAAGCGTTGCAAATGCTTCCATAAAAATATTGGGACGGATTTGGGTGGGCCCTCTGCAGCGGCCAGGACCAGGACCTGAGCGGTGGCGAGGACGATGATGTGCTATCAAGTCAGCGTTGACTCTTAGCAACCACACAGATGTTCTGCTGGAGGGTCTGCCCCCAATCTGATTCTTCCAAGGGCGCCCCCATGGCCACTGTCACTCAGTCCCTCCACCTGGCTGCTGGTCGTCCTCTTCTTCTCTTTCCTTCCACCTTTCCCAGCATGAGACCCTTCTCCAGAGAGCTGGTCTTGGCATCATGCGTCCAAAGCAGGATCAGTTGAGTGTGGCCAGGACCTGCAATTGTTAAATGGGCGGTGGTGATGGCATGAAGGGCAATAAACGGATGCCCAGTGGACGGGCCGTGTTCTACTTCTCCTTTGGACTTTGCTTTCCTTTCCCTGTTTTAGGGCTAAACAATTCATTTTTCAACCCTCTCGTGCCTCAGACAGGAACTCCTGCTTTCAATGTTCAGTGTGGTTGGAAGGAACACCAGCGGCTTAAGAAAAACCCACAAAAACTTGACTTGGAAGTCATACCCAGCCTTGTGCGACCTCCCCTTACTGCTGCCAGGCAAAAACTCTTCCCCAGCGTATCCCCGTTTCCAATGAGCAAAAAAACCTCGGCAGGAATTTTCTGCCGGGTATCCTATTTATAGCTTTCCTGTTGTTTGTTTCCGAACAATTGGCAGTCAATGGTGGGCTATTTCTGAACATGGAGATTCCCTCCAACTGCTCCTGATCAATATACTATTGAACACAATATTGCAATATTATAAGAATATGATAATTACCTTTCTTTCAAATAGATTGAGCCACTGGGTTGATCACAGGCCCGAGCTGCTTGGTGAACCATACAAGAAGCAGGATTTTTGTTTATACGTAGCATTTTCAGTCTGCAAACCAATGCCTACCAGCCACAATGTGGGACAATTCAAGAATTACTATGGTCTGGAGTCCTACATAAAGATACATCCTTCTTTGTGCGTGTTAGAACTGCAGATGGCCTGATCCTTTTTTTTTCAAATAACTTCAGTAGATTTTAAGATAAGAGCAGTAAAAACTAACAAAAACTAACACTGGAGATAAAAATATGTAAAGAAAAAGAACAAAATCAAAAGCGCAAAAAGAAAGAAAAGTACCAGAAAGAATGGCTTCCAACTTTCCTATATAAGTATCAATTTACACTAAACTCGTACTCCAAGTTTACAACGCGACGTTCATTTTTCCTATTGTCCAGTTTATTATTATTATTATTTCTAATCATTATTATTATTTCTAATCAATTATTATTATTATTTCTAATCATCAGATCCATGGATCATACTTTCATTTTTTTCTGTCCATGGAAAAAGTCCCCAAAAGGCTTCCAATCAGCATGAACATTACTCGATGTCTTTTCTCTAATCAAAGCTGTCAATGTCGCCATCTCAGCCACCTCCATCAACTTCACCATCCATTCTTCCATTGTAGCTAATGTCCAGCCTTTCCACCTTTGTGCATTCAGAAGCCTCCCTGCTGCGTTATCCTGTATACAGGTGGCCTGATAATTTGAATAATTCAGTTTGGGGAGGCGAGGGGTGGATGGGTTGATGTTCTCAACCATCCAATGCAAAGGGAAACCGAATACTCATATTCATGGACAGCTATGGTTTTTGCCCATTGATCTTCTGCAAATTGTTTGGAGTGGCTAATGTTTTAGGACGGTGTTTCTCAACCTTGGCAACTTGAAGATGTCTGGACTTCAACTCCCAGAATTCCCCAGCCAGCTATGCTGGCTGGGGAATTCTGGGAGTTGAAGTCCAGACATCTTCAAGTTGCCAAGGTTGAGGAACACTGTTTTAGGAGATGGCAGTCCCTGGACTACTGGAAAAGAGGATTTTCAAACCTACCTGTGTGACAGGTAAGAATTATCCCAGGGGCCTGTTTCTTTTGCAATTCTGGGGCACATGCCCACTTCTTTTATAGAAATAGCTGGTTTAGAAAGAAATAATAAGCTAATCTTTACATTCCTGAACCCGATGGCAAGTCTCTTCCTAGGTTATGCAAATCCAAATAAACCCCAATTGATACCTTGACCTGTTTTGCCATCTCAGTGAAGAAAACATGAAATATGCACCTAAAAACCAGGCGGACCTTTGATCACACTGGTGCCCCCTTGACTTTTTTTAACCACGTCCTGTGGACACACCTGCTTGCTGTGTAGCCTAGAGCCCTGTGGGGTCTCCCCCCACCCCAAAGAAATAAGGTCTTACATTGCACCTTCAAGAAGAAATAGCTAAATTATCACCAACATAGCAAAGAAATGCCCTTTATTTAAAAACGGGGAGCATAACTTGGTAAGATCCCTTTATAGTAATGGAACTATAAAAAGAGCATATGTATAGCTTGACTTTTTAACTGAATTAATGGGGATATTTATATTTTTAACTGTTTTTGGGTTTTACTTCAATTGTGAGCTGCCCAGACACACCCTCTGGGGGAGATGGGCTGCATATAAATTTAATAAATAAATGAATTTAATAAATAAATAAACCAAGCCAGCCTTGCTTAGGTTCTGAGCCAGATGTTACCACCCGCTGAGGCTCAAGACAGACAGACAGACATTGGGGTGGGCTGATGAAACTGCTCGAAAAAACAGTTCAAAAGGGGAAAAGTGGACCTATTTCCGAATTCCCTCTACACCTGGCAGGAAACCAAAATGATCTTACTTAGGCTTCCAAAATGCAGGGAGTGATTGGAAGGGAGGAAGCTGGAGACAGATGTGCGTATGCAAGGACCGGGAGTTCAGCTGTGATATGGAGAAGAGAGTACATGCTCCATTTCTCTGAAAATGGTCTGTCTTTTGCTCTTGGCTGTGGCTGGTACATGTTACTGTCTTAAGAAGTTGCTGTAAACCAACCTGCTGAACCTGAACCTGGCCAGCTGCAACATGCTGAGCCAATATTTCTCAACCTCGGCAACTTGAAGATGGGTGGACTTCAACTCTGCCATGCTGGCTGGGGAATTCTGGGAGTTGAAGTCCACCCATCTTCAAGTTGTCAAGGTTGAGAAACACTGTGCTAAACCCTCTGCCGGGACGGCACGAGCCTCCCCTGCAACTTGTGCCGGAAAAATCCGCATCCCAGCTCTCGTACAACCATATATTCAAATTCTCTGAGCGTCTGGTCTTTCCGAACAGGAAATGGATCGATGGCATCTCTTGCCACGCAGTGCCCTCTGCCGGCATGGATAAACATCTCGCTGCCGTTGCTGTCTCTTGCACTCAGGGGAGGAAGAAATTCTGACTATTTAGCCTTCGGTCTGAGAAGAAAGGAAGAAGACAAGCAGAGGACGTGCCAACCCAGTGAAAAATAAGAGTGAGTCCTTGCTCAAATGCAGCTGCAGCAATTCACCTCTGCCACGCTCACGCAGCCTTTACCAACCGGGTGTCTGAGAAATACGAAGACAGGATTTTGCAGCGTGGATTCAGAACCTCAGTTGGCTTGGGAGACAAAAGAAATTTATAAAAAGACCCCCCTCGGAAGCGACTCTGCCAGCCAACCTTCTTTCTAGGTTCAGACTACAGTACCGGCCACTGAGGGGGCTGTTGGGGGCCACCTTTCAATTGGAGTTTGTGATTAGGGCACCTTTGATAATAGGTGCCGAGTCCCCGTGGGTGGCAAACGTTCCTATGGATCTGCTCCATGTTTCAGATTCCTTCAGCTTAAAAACAACCTATTGATCTACAGCAGCGTTTCTCAGTCTCGGCAACTTGAAGATGTGTGGACTTCAACTCCCAGAATTCCCCAGCCAGCAAGGGACCATCTAGGGATTGCCTTTCTACAGTTAGTCACCTAAGGAACCAACGATTTTTGAAGACAAGAGATGATTGAATCCTAGAAACTGCACCCCCAAGCCTAGCTTCAAGCGTGCTGAAACGTGGCTCAGGAACTGCTATCCATGCACCAGACCGCACACTGTGCTCAGCAGGCTGCCACTTGACAACTCCACAACTTCCATCCCAAGAGCAGCTGCACTTCAAGGCAAGGCAGGAGTGGGGCAAAGTACCAATTATACACACCAGCCTGCGGGCCTCCGAACAGGTGCTCTCTCTCTCGGCAGCAAAATTATTGCCATTATCATCCACCTGTAATTCCAAACTATATACAATTCTTGAGACACCGATATGAGACTAACAGGTTTTTTCAGAACCATGCAAGCTACAGCTATAGTCACACAACTGAACTTGAGTCTTTGTCCTGGCTATTTATTGTTCAAACCCAGTTAGTTTGCCATATTAGTTGATCTACTGGTAACTGAAGTATTTTTTTCTCTCTCCAGCTAGTCAACCACCTTCCCTATGGCCTTTACTCAGAAGCTACAATCAGCACACCATCTATTGCACAATCTTAGTTCTGCAGCTCATTTCACAGGGGCAAATCAGGGTCCTCTTGGGTTGCTTGTCTCCCACTTAAGACATTGCACAACTCTCTTTATTCAGGTTAAGTCAGTTGTTTTATTTAAAGGATCAAAGGATTGTTTTTTCTAGATATTAAGGGACACGAGAATATGACAGCCAACCAGGCAATGCAGTTCAGGCTTTGTGAAAGCAGCGTTCATTGGGTGCAAAAAGGGATCAGGTTCCATAGCTGAATTTCCTTTTTGTTTCAACCTTTCTACAAATTACATCCACATTTACCAAATATGTTTCTCTTCAAATTGGTTATCAGGCTTAAAGAGTAACACTCAAGTTCTGCTTTGCACCTACATGTTTACTTCAGTCCCAACCTTCTGGTGCACCGGGCATCCAATTTTTGTCTCATTACTAACCACTCAGGAGAACTAAACAGGATGACAAAGGCGGCCTAACCAAGATCTAGACTGGATTAGTCACCTTTATATGCAGCTAAAATGGTTTCAACATGTTGTAGGGAAAAGCTGAAATTCTCTATACAGGTCATCTGCAGCTTAAGAATGAGTTCCCTTCTCAGGATCTGTCCATAAACGCGATGGAATTATGAAGGCCAGGCTCAGGGAGATAAACATTTTTTCTTAGCTCGCCGGAGCGTGGGAGCTACAAGAGGATGAGACTGGCACCTCCCTGAGGAATTCACACTATTGTGGCTGGCTGACTTGGGAGCTGGGTTTCAGCCTGGGAAGATTCTTGCTAGAGGTTGTAGCTAATAAACATTCTCTCTTGGAGTTCCTTGGCCTAGGCCTGACAATACAACAAATCTGTACGCAAGCAGGAACAGTATTATTGTATAATACTGTGCAAGTAGATTTGGGTAATGAACTCAGACTATTGTGTATTTAACTCAAATTTTGCTACCATGGCCTCCACTCTTAACTGTGGGTCGTCCTTAACTGGGGACTACCTGTACGATTTCTTTAAAGCCCACATCCTAAGGCATTTGCTGAGCAGTATTACAAGTTATGTCTCATTGTGGGTTCTCACAAGCAAAATGTGGAATAGCTTCCTCCAGTCTAAAAAGGTAGGAAGGAGTGGCTTGAAAATGGGTAACAGATAAAGCTCTCTGTAAATTGGGGAGTGTTGAACTCTTCTGCAGAAATAGGCAATGAGAAGTAACCACTTTGGTTTAATGCACCGGGTAGTTATAAACTACACC
Source organism: Liasis olivaceus (assembly GCA_030867105.1). Lineage (NCBI taxonomy): Eukaryota > Metazoa > Chordata > Lepidosauria > Squamata > Pythonidae > Liasis > Liasis olivaceus. The sequence continues at coordinate 8,134,322 of CM061349.1, forward strand.
AAGATCACATTGACTTACTTTTCTGTAGTAATATAAACACCTTTCAGTGTATTAGCTTACGTTAAATTAGGCAGAGAGAGTTTTATTTCAGTAAAGCTGGCTATGTAACCTCAGTGTTCCATGAGTCAAGTCTTTCTTTTGGGAGATAGTCAACCTTAAGCAGAAAGAGGGAACTTGTGGGACTCACTGTTTACTCTTCTCCCATCAACGGGTGGATAGGAAACAAGGTACATTCAATATCTCTTTAGTACCGAGTACCTAGGAATATTCCTATTTTATTTATCAAATCTGTCACCGCCCATCTCGTTAAATGAGTCTGGGTGGTTTACAAAACAATTAAAATCAATTGAAATTACAATATTACAACAACACTGAAGGATAGATGCAAAAAGAACGGAGCAAAAACTCAGATTTCCTTAATAGTATTTTCCTCACAATTACTGTTTTAAGGTATACACATCCACACCAATCATGTTTTTAGCCCTATTATTTTATTAAGTTCCGTACATATCCGCTTGGTCATTCAGACCATTCAAATTCACAATCCTCCTTTTCCCCCAGAATTGCCATGATCCTCGGTGGTCCTCTTCCAAGCAACATGCAGCTGAAAGATTGAGGAAAAAAGAATTAAGATCAGATCTTGACAGGACAGGAGACACTACATTACCCGTTAAAGTCAATGAATTCTGGAACTGAGATTAAGAGGGGCCTTTCCCTTAAAGGTAGCCAAGTCAGGTAGTGCTAAAAGCAGCCACTTCCACTGTTTTCCACCATAGCAACAATGGAGATAAATAACCCTTGTACAAGACCAATACCTGTGTGCACAGATGATCGTTTCAGTTGAATTTTGGTCCTCAGCCTTGAAAAATCTATTTCCTGCTCAAGTGTCCGTTTCTTCATCAACCTGTCAAGACAAACTTGTGTTACAAAAAACCATATTCACAGAGCAAAGATGTTGTAATTTCTACCCTGCCCACCCGTCAACAAGACAAGCAACATTTCCTACAAAGGGTTTCCACAAAGGTAACACAAGAGCCCAGTTTGGGCCAACTGTTCCAAGACGCTTCCCTCGGACCGGCCAATGGCACCTGATCCCACAAAAAGCAGTTAGTCACGGTTGATAATAGCTGCTTAGGAACAGTGTGGGCTATGGGGAAAAAGTTAAAATGCAAACAAGATGGCAAAGAACATTACAGTTACGTGACTTAAGTCTTAAGGAAGAATCTCCAGAGATGAGCGGAATTCAGCTCCCCATCTTTCCTCTAACCCTATTGGCAAAGAGATGGCTGCACGTATGCCCCCTTCTGACCCACATCAAAGTTATGCCATAAAAGCCAAAGACTCATCATAGGAAAGAACTTTAAAAATAAAAAATGCTTTAGCTGAACAAAGTTGGCAGAAAAAATGTGGTTCACATAGGTTAACAGACTTTCCAAAAAAAATTATATATATGAGCTCTCAACAGGAGGAAGGATGCGGACATGAGGAAAAGAGTTACCTCGAATTACAGGACTATCCCCACATATGAACTAGCCAAGAGAGCAGCTTTCGTCTCAGAGGTTCTCTCTGTTGGAGGCACAACACTTCTTTTTCGCCAAGGCACTGCAGTTTTCCATATGCTAGCAGAAAATTCTTAGAACTTTAAAGGCAACGACAAAGCTAGCTAAATTAGGTCACAGTTATCGGCCTTGGAACACTGTCAGACTAGTGGCAGCTGACCCAGTTAACAAGAGACTCCATTATGGGCTAAATGTTTGGCTGGCTTTCGGCTAGTAAGCTAGTCCATGTTTTTAGTATGGAGCTACCCATCTTATTTAATCTAAGTCCACTAGCAGCATATTAAACAAGTGCAATCTATTTTCTTCTTCCAAAGGTTGGATCAATTCCAGCCAAAGCTAAGTGACCCCATTAAGGGCAAAATGATTTGTGATGTCCTTCTGGTACCTTTGTTTCAATCACCCTCAAACTGCCTGATGTCTTTAGGCCTGAAAGCACAGCATTGTTTACACTTTGTTCCATAAGAAATGTGGGGCCGTATTCTCCCTCAGTTAACTTGCCACTCACTGCTTCTTCCCTGTCTAACTGTATACTGTTTCACGGTCATCCAGACTTGTGTTGTGCAGCAAGATGTAAGATTTCAAGAGCAGATTTTTTTTCAGATGGACTTTTAATAGGCTTCGTGAAGCCAAAGGAAACTGTACAAGAAATCCTTTTCACCACTTCAAAGTTACAACATCAATTGAATTAGGCATACTTTCTTTCAGTAAAAAAAGGACAATAGAAACAAACATTTTTCCATGAACCCCTTGGGTGGTAAAATCTGCAGAGTCTCTCTGGGTTAAATTTTATGGCATACAAGTTAAAGTCTCTTAATGCAGGTTGAACATACAAGCAAAGTATCTCTTTAGGTATATCAAGGTGGGTTGCCTTTTAAAATCCACACCCAGGCTACAATACCTTGCTACACTAAAGTTTTATTCAATTTTTTTTTAACAAAATGAAGCACTAAACAAAAAAGAGTTCACAGCTTGCTCAGCTTCTACTGAACAATTAAGGTCCTTTCTTGCTCAAAAGAAAAACAGATACGGGGCCCCAAAACCTTCCGGTCTTTTTTTTTAAAAAAACAAAAAACTAAGACACATACAAGCCTTTGCTCACAAATGAACTAAAATCTTAAGTGCTTTAAAAAAATTAAAACACTCGAGAGAAAAACCCAGAGCTTTCTTTGAGTCTGAACAGACCATCACGTATTAGAAGCTGTCAAGGCTGTGTTATTGACAAGATCAGAATTGCGAGTTTACTACAAAAGTGAGAATACAAAGGAGATGACTACACAAGAACGATTTCAGCGAAGCTCCAAAAATCTTTATAAATACAGCCAATGGAAGGACGATCTTGAGCCAGGAAGGTTTTTTACTCGTTGTGTGTAGCTGAGGACAAGAAGCAGGCAGAGTTGTAAAGGCACTGAAGCACAGACAAGTTCCAGCATTTTTTCCTCCCCTACTTGTTTGCCAAGCACTTCAACACTAGTTTGCTATCTCTTGTCCCACCCATTTGTATTCTTTTTTCCTTCTGGGCTTGAGGATTCTGGGCGTTGTTTTCAGCTTCAGAAAACTAGTTATGGATGCTTTGCCTTTGGATCCAACTAGAGCTACACATGCATTAATGAGGGTTTTTGCTTTTCTGTGGCACAAGTGCTTAAGGCCTGCCAAAGGAGTGGTGCCTCTCATGGGCGGGGAGAGGTTGCCAGCAAAAGCTCCAAGCAAACCTTACAATATTTCCAAGGTTATCATTGCAAGATCAAGAGTGGCTCCACACATTCCCATGTCAGCACATCCGCCTTTCCCTCATGATTTAAGACTTACCGTAACTGTCGTAGCTGTCTCTGTAGGACCCTCCTGAAGGCCTGTCTCCATAGCTTCCTTGACTTCTGCTAAGGAAGGCAGACAGAAAGCAATGTTCACTAAACATATCAACAACCACAAAGCATAAAGGTCTCACATTTCACCTGTCACGTGTCTTGCTTCCACATACCTGCTTCCATAATAGTCTCTGGATCCACTGTATCCCCCACTTCTGGATTCAAATCTGCTGCCCCCATAACCTCTGTCTCCACCAGTTCCTGGAAAAGAAAACACCCCAAACATTGAAATAAATTCTACGGACTCTCAATCAGAAACTACAAGTTACTGGAAAACAGAACCTCACCTCTAGAGAATCCACGGCCTCTACCTCGGCCTCCACGGAAGAAGCCTCGGCCTCCAGCCGATCCCCCTCTATAGCCACGAGACCGGTTTTCAGATGACTTGCCTGCTTGATCAACTCTGATCTGGCGGCCATCAACAGACTGAAAAAAATTAAACTAGAGGTCAATATGGCACTCCACAACCCAATGCAGAAAGTTGATACTAATAACCTTTTATTAACATCAGCTATAGTATATTTGATTGTAATGATCATGAATCAGTATTCCTGTGTTTACAGAAAATACCTATCTGGTAAACATGGTATTATCAACACTAATGTCATTAAATATTAACCAATTACACAAAGTCTCTGGATCTATTGAGCAACTAGCACGTCACCCCCCCTCACTTGCTGAAAGTGAGGATAAGAATTCCTCACCTTCCCATTCATGGCCATCATTGCATCTTTTGCATCATCAATATTCTCGAAAGTTACAAAGCCAAATCCTCTGGATCTCTGGGTTTCTCTGTCTTTTACAACAACAACTACAGGGAAGAGAAGACATACAGCATTTAATGCATATTTCCATAAAACACAGGGGCAAACATCACCAGAAAAACAAGCATTTTTGCATGGCTAAACAGATGCTTGGAGTCTTAAAAAAGGGAAACCAAGATTTATCTGCTCTAAGCTTCCAACAATATAAATAAGAAAAAGGACATTAGGTTTTTTTTACCTTCAGCTATCTGTCCATATTTAGAGAAAACTTGCTCAAGTGATTGTTCGTTGGTGTCAAAACTGAGTCCACCAACAAATAATTTCCCCTCATCTGACGCCATTTCTTTTCTGTAAAAGAAAAATACAAACTCAACTTTAGCATTCACCAAGGGACACACTCACCAAAAGCGTATTGTTTTGAAATCAAAGCCCAGTAAACAATGCAGTTCCAGTTTTGGTTGGATCAAAGTGGCATCAACTCTAATTTTGCTGTCAGATTCATACAAAAATGACAGACTTTCTATTGCCTTCAGCAACTAAATAATTAGCATTTAAATCTTGGGTAAGCAAATCCTAAAAGTACAAAAGTGCTGTGATTAAAAAATGAGTGTCATGGTAGGCCAAGTAGCACCAAGTATATTTTTCCTCTTATCCCTCTACTTTCTGCTCTATTTTCCTTGTTTTGACACTTCAAAAAACAAGCAAACACATAATTTTATAGCTATAATCACCCTGAAAGTTTACTTGAGCCACACGGAAGATCAATTTATACAAGAGTTGCTATGCAGCACAGCAGAAAGTGTTTCCAACTGTACTTAAACAATATATCAAAAAGAACATGGAAACGGGAGAAAATGAAACTGTTTGGTCATAAATAAAATTGATTATCAAAATGGGATACATAAGCTAATGTATTAAAATATTCCACATAAAACCTACAATAAGGCATAGCGTTAAGTCCATATACAGCCTGTTTTCATAACGAACTATAGCCCACCGCCACCCTCCTCTAAAAATAAAGCTCTTCTGCGGCTGCGCAACCAGCTACTCCAACAGAGGGCGCTTAGTAGCAACTGAGCACACGCATGCGCAGACAAAAGGTCGCGCCCCTCCGTAAATTCGCTCTTCCGCGCATGCGCATCTGCCATCCACCCGTCCTCCTACCAGGCGCCATTTTGAGGTTCGTCCCAAAAGCCGGTTGGAAACCATTTTGTTTTTTATAGTCCACCATCTAAATCGCTACCCACTAAAAGAGATTTTCTCGCAGTAAATAATAACCTTCCGTATATTTTATCACATCTGCGTTCACCACCCGCCCCATTTATGTTATTAACCAAAATCTATCTTTGACGTCCTTCTTCACTCCGCGCCTATTTATATCATTCTTTTTCTCGTACACTTTTCTTTTACGACCACCGCGCGCGCGCGACCCCCTTACCGATGTAGTTTAACAGCAACGAAGACCAAGAAACAGCCCTCGAAGTCCCAGCGCGAACTACGCGGCGGTTTGCCTGCGCTTCCGTTTATATATCTCCTATGAGCACCGCCTACTTCATGAATATGCAGATGAACTCGGCTTTGTAAAACGGCCCCAGATCTTCACTCCTCACGTTCCGCAGGCATGAGGTAATCAGAAACAAAAGCTTCCCATTGGTTAGCTCCTGATTAATATTCATACAGAAAAAGAGGAGGAGGAGGAGGAGGGTTAGCGAAAGCCACAGCAAGAAAAAAGATCCCTCTTCTGTTCTCTCCGTCACGTGGGTACATGTGTCAAGAAAAACAAAGATGTGATTGGGTAAATGAAGACTAAGACGGTAGGTTGCTAAGGGCAACAAGCCGCGCCTATTCGTCTCTCGCAAGCTTATTGGTCAACTGCCGCTCCCCCAACAGCCGCAGTAGTTCGTCCTGGTCGCCGGGAGAAAAGTTGGGCGTGGCTCCACGACCTAGTTTCCCGCCCTTGTCAGCAATGCGGTGCCGCTTTGCCGCAGCAGACAAAGGGGATTGCTACGAGGGGAGGGAAAGGAAAGGGAAAGGGGGGGAGGCCAGCGCCATCTTGGAGAAGGTGCGCGGTCCTCGAGACCACAATCCACAGCGCGACGACACCCCCCCGCCCGACACAAAACAATCGAAAAATAGCCGTTATAAACCGCCGCAAATGGCACAAAAAGCTTTCCGCGGTGGGGGAGGGGAGCAATCCCTTCAGTCATTGTTCGAAAGCTATTTGTAGCCATCGTCATGGCGGCCAAAATGCCCACCGTCTCTCTCCCTTAAAAACACAAATCCAGCAAAACGAAAAGCTTCCCTTTTCTCCAATTGCCGTATGTCCTTTGCAGTATTTATTTTACCTGTTGATGTGTTAGATGTATATCCCGCCTTCCCTTCAGGGTGACCCCTCTGCCTGGTTTTCCCCCCAACAACCCTGTGAGGCGGAGTGGCTGGCCTGGAGTCCGCCAGGGAGCCTCCGTGGCCGAGGGGTGATTAGAACCTGAGTCCCTCCCAAGCCTATCCAACCCCCAGGAAACCACATTCCGCAGTTAGGTATTTTACCCATTCCTGTGTAAATTCTCATTCCCCCTTTCCTCTCCCGGGCAAGTGGCCATCTCTCTTATTTCCCCCACTTTACTCCTAGGAAGGTTTGGCCACCCCACCAACTCAGGACTGGCCAAGTAAAAGATCTGATATACCTGTCTGGAGTGCCAAACCATGGTTTGCTTAATCACGACTTACTTAATAAACCCCACTGGCTAGACTGACACATCGTATGAAGCCATAAATCCAGATTTGCAAACGGGAATACCTGAACTGGCTACCTCAAGACACTCAGCTGAAACCAACATGGCTCATTATGGCTTAATTCCACCTGTGAACCCATCCCAGATATTCTGCTCGGTGCAGGCCACTAATCTTGTTGCTGGGGTTGGTTGGTCTACAATGATGGCCTGCTAGGTAGCCAGTAAAGCCACAGTAATGTCAGGTGTGTCCGGATGTCACTGTGTTAACAAGGCATCGTAAGTAACGTGCATGAGGACATTATCATACATATGAAGTTACTCCCCCCTTCCTCCGCGGTAGTCCAGGGGTAGAAACCATGTTTTTCCTTTGTGCCAAAGCCATTTCCTTTGATACGCAAAAACTAGCCCTTTCAGGGACGATCAAACAATAGGGCTGTACCTGGAAGTCCTCCAGTGCTGCAAGTGTTAGAGAAACAAACCTGGGTTTGAAAGGAGGAGATGTGACATATTTTAAGGGTGTCTGTCTTTTCTCACATCTACTGTAATCAATTATGGTTTGATTTGCTGCTTTCTGACACATATATTGAATGGATGTATCATTTGTTTCTGTACCCTATATAAAGACGTGATCCCCATTCATAAAATGACTTTCGCTTTGCCTGAAGTACTTGTGGTTTGTATTGTTGGGGAGGGGGGGCGAAAAAGCCCCTTTACAAAGGTATTCGGTGTTCCTCTCTCAAATTCAGGGACTAGGTTCTTTCCAGCTCCATGCCAACTCAGGTGCCTGAGTTTTATGGGCAACACCATGATGATGTCACGTCCATTATGACATGACACAAATGCTATACTGGACATTATTTGGTCGTGAGGCCTCATGATGCATAATGAAGCCTAAAATTCCAGGTAACAACATTGTTCACCTTCCTCTGCAGGTGGCCACATGTTGTGGTCCAAAGCATTCCTCTAGAACAGGTTTTCTCAACCTTGGCACCTTGAAGATGTGTGGACTTCAGCTCCCAGAATTCCCCAGCCAGCATGGCTGGCTGGGGAATTCTGGGAGCTGAAGTCCACACATCTTCAAATTGCTAAGGTTGAGAAACATTGCTCTAGAAGCACTTCTCCTAGGCTAGGTTACACTGCAGTGGGTCCAATACAAGTACGATCAAAATCTGTGCCAACGTTCCCAGGGTGAAGTGGCCAATGAGTAGAAGATTTATTGTAAGTAGCCTCCTCTCTGCTCTTTACGAGCCTCACTTTTTGGTGCTTGGTCTAACAAAGCAACAGTTACATGTGCATTTGTAGAAACCCAGCAGCATTAAATATGCCCTAACCCTAGAAACATATCTGTTTGGCTTTGCCCACATTGTTCACCTGGACCTCCAGAAGACTTGGGGCACCAGCAATCCAAATAACCCCACAATATTAATGTATTTATTCATTCAATTTATACAGCCACCCATCTCGCTGTAGCAACTCTGGGTGGCTAGCACCATTTAAAAACACTTAGCATAGCAACAAAGGGAACCATCTGAATACTGATATACGCTTCTGCATTTATTTATTTATTTAGTTAGTTAGTTAGTTAGTTAGTTAGTTAGTATGCTGCCCATCTCCCCCAACGGGTGACTCTGGGCGGCATACAAATTTACATTTGCATTTCCAGTACAGATCTTTCTAGCCCCGGATGGCGAGGTCAGCCTTCAAACAGACTCCCTTCCCATTAAAATATAATTTTACTTATAACTGCTGTGAAGAATATCGGAAGCCCCTTCTTTATACCTTTGTATCTTTCTCTTCTTTTCCCTCTTTGTTCTACCTTTTTCTTATTGCACTTTTAGCTTTTTCTTTTATTTCTCTCTTTCCTTTTCATTTTCTCTGTTCTATTTTAGTTTATATTCTTATTATTACAGTTAAAACTTTCAATATAAAGTGTGTGTGTGTGTGTGTGTATAAATAAATAAAAATAAAGAAATCAGACTCCCTTCCTATAGACTGGCTTCACACAATTTGTGCTAAAAAGGCTCAGTGACTCTGTTCGCGTTATATCACATGTGACGCTGAAACCACAAACAGCTTGGCCTTATTTTAGCTCAGTCCAGCGGGTTTTCAGGGAATCTAAAGCAGTCCTCTGGATTACAGCATCAGTTTTTTGAGAAAAAATAAATCCTTTTTTTCAGGTAAACAGGATACAGTGGCTAGGGATCTAAGACAGCAGGACCAGTTTCACTTTATGTGAGATGAGCGGCTATATAAATATGATAAATAAATAAATAAATAAGACTAGAAGACCTCCACAATCCCTTTCAGCCCTATGATTCTATGGTTCTCAGTTGTTATTTAGCACAGGGTTCCTCAACCTTGGCGACTTGAAGATGTGTGGACTTCAACTCCCAGAATTCCCTGGCTGGGGAATTCTGGGAGTTGAAGTCCACACATCTTCAAATTGCCAAGGTTGAGGAACCCTGATGTAGCAGCATCTGGAGGGCCAAGGGTGCTGCAATTTCGCTTCCAAAGATGAACATTATTGACCTTGTGATTCTGAACAAAAGGGTAATTTAAAAGGAAGATAGGAATCTGCATTATTTGGGTATCTCTTGTGTTATCCAGCATGTGTCTGAACTATTTCCATAAAAAAGCCATCCACTGCCCATTAGGGCCTGGCACATTCTCTCTTCTCTCTCCATCTGTTTTGGAAGCTGGGGTAAAATGGCTAATGGGAGAAAGAGCGGGATATCCTTTTAAAGGTGTCCTTTCCTCCCTGCCCTGCACAAATTGGTGTAATGGCCAGGGTGCAAAATGAGATGCGAAGATAAGCAGACGAGGGACAGGAAACAGGATGGTCAAATGAGGTTTAAAGGGACCCAAGACTGTAGGTGCCTTGGGCTGTCTTCTACCATCTGATTGAGCAAATCCATCTGGCTTCTCTTCCTGATTAGAGAACAGAGCTACAGGAAACCAGGGTGAGGCTGAATTCCAGGACTGCAAAGACCAGGTCCTCCCACATGACCACCCACTCAGCCAGCATACGAGGGAGGGAGCCGCGCAGCCCTGGCGCCAGCACCTGGTCTGGCATGGCAATGCGGGGGCCCAGAAGGGTGGATACCACTCTGCAGCATCTTGTCTGCTGATTGTGGGGGAAAAACAAAAATCTTTTAATTGGGGCTGCTGTCCAGGCCCACTTCTATCCATGGTTAGACGCTAACGTTATTACTTCTATTTCCTCCCACTGCCCCCTCTTCTACACGCTGCAGCTTATTTTTCCAAAAAAATCTGTATCCGAGCAGTAAAAGCAAGCTCCTTGTTATTCCTCTAGCCACAGTGGTGGTGCTGTGACTTTGGTGAATTGAAACTCTAGTGCTGTGCATCATGCGCAACCGTTTGTATTTATTTGATCGGGGTTAGCCAACAGATTTTGTGTTGCTTGCTCTAATCCATCCGGCAGAATCTTGGCATGACAATGTGGTGGGGGAGGGAAGGGAAATTTAAGCACATGGATGTCTGCAGAGAGAAAGCCATGAGAAGACCATTAAGTGCAGGGTAAGATGCTAATAATGGGATGTGGCCTCAATGGCTTTACAAGCAGAGTTTGTCTCTCCCACTTGTAGATACCACATTTTTTGTGCAGCAACAACAAAAAAGAACAAGATAGAAAACATACAAATAATCGCAATCAAATTTTATATTTTAATTATTTATTTCCTGTTTGCTGATTGAGTTGCTAAGAATCTGCGAGCGCCACACAGTTCTCTGAAACTGGTTTTATGTTCCAGACAGTAAAATACTGCTTCTACTTGGTTTTGTGACCACAAATAATATAATCTCCCATCTAAATTTCAGTAAAGCAGCAAGAGCAGCAATACATTGATTTTCAGCAAACATCAATTGACATCCTTTTTACTGGTGGATATCACATATGTTTTTGGATATCTGTATACACCAGAACTGATGCCTTTGAACCGTGGTGCTGGAGAAGACTCTTAAGAGTCCCCTGGACTGCTAGGAGGTCAAACCAGTCAACCTTAAAGGAAATCAACTCTGATTGCTCATTGGAAGGATTGATAATGAAGCTCAAGCTCAGATACTTTGGTCACCTAATGCGAAGAGAGGACTCTTTGGAAAAGACCCTGATGCTGGGAAAGATGGAAGGCAAAAGGAGAAGGGGACGGCAGAGGATGAGATGGTTAGAGAGCATCACTGAAGCAATGAGCATGAAACTGAGCAAACTCAGGGAGACAGTGAAGGACAGGAAGGCCTGGCGTGATGTGGCTCATGGGGTCACAAAGAGTCAGACATGACTTAACGATTGAGCAACAGCAACAAAATACACCAGAAGAACCAAAAGAAGGGGCTTCTGTCACTACATTTCTAAATGCACTGGATGTTGGTACGGTATGCTTATTTCTCATGATAGCTGTTTTAAATTTATTTTTGATATTCATATATTTGATTTCTGATTTACCAGAGATTTACTAAAGATCTCTGGGCAGATTACAAGATTATTTTAAAAAAAGAAAATGTTTATAATGACTCTTTAAAGCAAGTATCAAATAAATAGCACAAGAAAGATATACATTCATCCATCTGTCTATACCTGTATATATATTTTCAAGCTATTCCCTTTCAGGGTAAGTAACATTTTGCAGAAAGGAAGCAAAAATAAGCCAGATAAATGAAGGCATCAGATTAAAAAGAAAAAAGAAAAGAAAATGAAGGCTAGCTAATACTGGTTTATATAATTCACAGTATTGCTCCATTCTTGCTTCAGCCATATCCATGAACGGCTTCATGAGTGATTATGGGCCAAAACTCAGTGCCAGCTGGTAGTGACCATAGACACATAGACCGCCAGAATGACCTGTCCCAACCTGGCCCTTCAAGTCTTCCAATGGTGTACCCATCACAGCTGTAATCAAGTCCATCCCCCTTGTTGCTGGTTGTCCTCTTCTTCTCTTTCCTTCCACCTTTCCAAGGTCTGTAGACTTCTCAAGGGAACTGGATTTTCACATCATGTATCCAAAATATGATAATTTGAGCCTGGTCCTTCGTGCCTCAAGTGAGAACTTTGGGTCGATTTCTTCTAGGATCCATGTGTCTGTTTTCTTGGCTCTCCATGGGATTCTCAGGAGTCTTCTCCAACACCAGATTTCAAACGCATCAATACTCTTTCTGTCCTAATTCTTTGAAGTCCAACTTTCATCATCACAGAGAAAATCACAGTCTGCATGATTCTTGTAAACACATGATAACATCTGAATATCTTTTCCAAGGCCTTCACTGCTATCCTACCAAGTGTAGTCTCTGGCATATTTCTTGACTGCTAATTCCTTTACTGTTGATAGTCATCAAAGCAGATAACCTCTGTAAAAGGCAGAAGTTATCCACCACTTCAGTGTCTTCATTGTCACTTCTAAGGCTGATTGCTGTACCTATTGTCATTAGTTTGCTGTTTTATTTTTTATTTAAGCTTAGCCCCATTTTTTTTTTCTATGTTCCTTGATTTTCCTTACTAGAGCTTCTGGTTCATTTGCATGTTCAGCTATTAGAATAGTGTCATCAGCATAGCACAGGTTATTGATGTTTTTTCCTCCAGTTTTAAAACCATGCTCATCTTCTTCCAATCCACCCTCTCTCAATATATATTCAACATATAGGTTGAATAAATAAGGGAAGAATATACAGCTTTCTCTCATTTCTTTGCTGACTTTGAGCCGGTTTAGTGATGTTCCATCTGGATTGTAGCTTCTTGTCCTGGATATAAGTTTCGTATGCAGAACTTGAGATGTTTTGGAATTCCCATTTTCCTAAGCATATTCAACATGATTGACACACTCAAAAGTATCTCTATGATTAACAAAGCACATATTGACTTATTTTTGGTATTGTCTGATTTTTTTCAATTATCCAGTGTGCAAGAGCAATAATATTTCTTGTTTCTCAGCCTTTTATAAAATCAGCTTGAACATCTGGCATCTTCCTTTCTATATAGGACTTGAATCTGCATTGTATGACCCTAAGCATTATTTTGCTAGCGTGTGGAATGAAGAAAAGTGCGCAATAGTTTGCACACTCTGTTAAATCTCCTTTCTTTGGTATTGGTATATAGACTGACCTCTATCACTCGGTTGGCCACCATGTCGTTCTCCAGATTTGCTGTCATAGTTTCGTTAGAATTTTTCTGTGTTTTCTTCTGTTGGTTGCCATATTTCTGTAGACATCAGTTCCTGTAGTCTTCCAACTTGATAATGCTGATCTAATTTCACCTTCTAGTACTAGAAGAGAGGTTTTAGTAAATAGATCATATCTTCTAAGGTGTCTTGGATGTTGACAACTCTACTGTACAAAATTTCAATATGCTCCTTCTAGTTTTGTTTGATGTTCTTTGAATTAATTACTGTTTGTCCATTGGGATCCTTTAGCATACCAATTTGAGGTTGGAATCTCCTTCTGAGTTTGGAGATCTTTTGGAAGATGTTCCTTCTTTTTCTGTGTCTGTTTCCATCTTTGATGTCTTTACAGATGTAATATTGCTTCTTGTCTCTTCTAATAGCTCTCTGAAATTCTTTGTTAGTTCCTTTCTGAGATCTTTGGCTTTTCTTCTCTTGGCAATTTCCACTGTTTTTCTAACATCTAGTTTGCTTTCTTATGTTTCTTGGTCTTTGGCAGTCTTTTTTCACATTCATCCTTAATAACTACTTTGACTTCATTCCACATTTCCTCTGGTTCCCTATCAATGAGGTTTAGGACTTCAAAGTGATTCCTGATGTCCTCTGTGAAAATGGTAGGTATATGGTAGGTAGACTCAAGATCATAATACAGAAACTGGTTGGCTTTTTTCTTTAGCTTTAGCTTGACTTGGAATTTGCACATGAACGGTTCATGACCTGTTCCAGTTCATGCTCCAGTGCCTGAGCATGACTTCACTGTTACAATTGAGCTCTTCCACCTCTTTGTATCATTAATAGTTTATTTCATTTCTGTGTACTCCATCTGATGATGTCCATGTATAGAGGTGCCATTGTGATGGTGGAAGATTGCGTTAGCAATGAAGAAAACATTGGATTGGGAGAAACTAGTAAATCATTTGTCTGCCTTGTTTCTGTTCCCAAGGCCATATGGTCCAGCTATGTTTTCCTCCCAACTCTTTCCAACTTTGGCATTCCAGTCTCCAACCACAAGCAGCACATCTTGTTGCATGTTCTGTCAATTTCAGATTGAATTTGACCATAAACTCATCCACCTCTTTTTCTGTATTAGTGATTGAAACATAAACCTAGATAATCATCGTATGAAAGGGTTGTCCACGAAGTCTACTTGATTTTATTCACATGCTCACTGTATTGTATCCATATCCTTCCTGATTCTAAAAGCAACACTGTTTTTTCTTTGCTTTTCATGTCGAGTAGTAAACACTATGATCCTCTGACTGAAAGTTTCCAATTCCAATCCATTTCAGTTTGCTGATGCCTAAGATGTTAACGTGTCATTGATTCATTTCATCTTTCATTGTGTTGAGTTTTGTTCGTGTTCCATATTCCCACTATAATTCTGTGTTTGCAGCTTCAGATATGTTTTTTCATGTTTGGCAACATCAGCAGCGAGACATCCCAAAGGCTTTAATCTAGTAGTGTCACAAACACCATTAGTACACCAAAAGATCCTCAGTTCCTCCTCAGTAGCATGTTGTTCTTTAAGCTTCTCCATCAACAACTTTCTTGGTCTTCTGTTTCCTCTTGAGCAGTGTTTCTCGACCTTGGCCACTTGAAGATGTGTGGACTTCAACTCCCAGAATTCCCCAGCCAGCATGGCTGGCTGGGGAATTCTGGAAATTGAAGTCCACACATCTTCAAGTGGCCAAGGTTAAGAAACACAGCTTTTGAGACTTGTTCATTCTTCTTTCATATATTTGTTTTGCAATTCAGTCCTCATTCATTCTCTCTGTATGGCTAAACATTCTCAACTTACTTCAACTTACTTCTTATAGTCACTCACTTTTGTATTCAACACATTCCTTCAGCACCCATAAATTCTTGACCCAATCGATCTCTCTACTTATTTCACCACACCCACTTCTTAGGCACGCTATTTCCATCCCATTAAATTTCTCCATTCATTTCCCCATTGTTTATAAGTATTTTATCAAAGTACAAAAATTAATCCTCTTCCTGTCCTTTTTTGCCATTTTATATATGACCTGCAATTGTCTGCTCCCTTTTCTCTGTCCAATATGACTACCGTATTTCGTGCATTGATTTGCAGATCCATTCTCCTCTTCGCATCATACAATCTATCTAATGTTTGCTGCAAGCATTTTGGATTCTCAACTCACAACACAGCACCGTCTTCATAGAAAAGTACATATACGTTCACATATAATGTTAACGTCATCACGTGCCTTCCCTATATATTTATCCATAAATACATTAAACAATCAAGGTCATATCATACATCCCTGTCTTTTTTCCAGCTCAGTGGTGACCTTGTTAAGCATTCTGTGTATTCTCATGCATGCGTTTCTTCAATCATACCGTTCTTATCACATTCTGCAGTCATTCTTCAACTCCATATTGTGCAAAGCATTCCATGCTTTAAACCTTTATGATAAGCTTTCTGTAATCAACAAATGTACAATAAACTTTCTTTGTCACATTAATTCATTTCTCAGTGACAGGAAAGATCTAAACATATTAAACTCACGATAGTTAATTATTTCTACAATTGTTCATTCTTTAAGGACACTGATGCTAATTGGAGAAATATGAGTTGATATTTCTCCAATGCTCATCTTTGGAATGGTCACTCTCAGCCTAACCTATCCCACAAGATTGTAGGCAGAAAATGAGGAGAAAGATTATATATACCACCTTGGGCTCCTTCAGAAATAAAAATATATAGGACATCAATACATTGAATAAATTAAAGAGATGAAAATATAAAGTTATTTAATGCCTAAGCTTATAATTCTAATCACATCCCAAAGAATTCAGTGGGACTCAAACTAATTTCTATGCATTCTACGTTTTATCTATATATAAAGAACTAAGACACAAACAGGCTTATGTAAAATTAAATTCTCAGGTGATGTAATTAACCTGGGCAAAACAAAAGTGAGAGAAAAATAAGTATTTTTAAGTTACCTGTAGGTAACCTTTCTAATTTCAGAACTGGTGATCTGTGAGCTTTAAGGAGTAAGAATCATAGTTTGTCTATCTTATTTGCTACAAACAAAAAAATAATCTGCAAAGACCTTAGTAAGATAATGTCAGTTTCCTATAAATTGTTTTTTGCCTTTACTGCGCAGTTACTCTAAAGTCAAACTTTTAGAATAGTGATTCACATTTAGGTGAAGAAAGCACTAGGACCTTGGTAGCAAAATCTCAATTATGCAAGGGGAAGAAAATAAAATAAAATAACAGATATTGTACAAAATCTTGCAGTGAGAGGAATGCTACATCTCAGCAGTCCCCACCCCAGATTTAACCACTGGCAGCTCTTACATGCACTGAGAAAAAAAAAACCATTATTATCCCAATGTTTCCTTTGATAATATGATGGCCTTTCTCAGTTCACTACAAATTCAAATCACATAACTATGACAACGTTCTGTTTAGTTCTGCAGATGCAGGTAGCCTTTCCAGGAACCCTTGTGTAAACCAGCTTTTGTGAATGCGGGAGATGGCCACCGCCTTGTGTGAATGCATGAAAAGGCAGCCACCATTTTCACATCCCCTTGTGTAACATCAGAATGATGTAAATCAGGGCTTATGTAGCCATGCAGTGCCTGTACCAAAGGTTTTCCTCACTAGCATCTAACCTCTTTTTTCTGCTGTATCTTCACGGCTTGCCTTTATCCCAGTGTTGTCCAAACTTGGCCATTTTAAGATGAGTGGACTTCAACTCCCAGAACATGCTGGCTGGGGAGTTCTGGGAGTTGAAGTCCACTCATCTTAAAGTGGCCAAGTTTGGACAACACTGCTTTATCCAATCTGCAGAGCACACCTGAGATAGTTTTAACTCACCCTGAACTGTATCAGTGTTAAAGTAGCATTTCCTCCCTTCTCCTGTCTCATGCTTTGTTGTGGATACCATCTGAAGCACTTTGCACACCATTCCGTTGGTGTTGCGCTCAGGTTCAGAGACCTGGGTCATCCTGACCAGTGGTGGCAGTGGAGAAGCTGCACAGTGAAGCAGGAGCTGGGGGGTCTCTCTCACTGCTGCGTCATGACACCACGCTCCCTGCACCGTTCAACCGTGGTTTGCACTGCTTCTGAATATAGGTATATTGCTCTTCTTTGACAGTAAAGATATTGAAGTGGTGATGGAGAGCTTCTGCCTTTTAGGATTGACTATCAATAGCAAAGGAACCAGTGGTCAAGAAGTATGCCTCAAACAAGCCCTTGGCAGAGCAGCTAGGAAGGCCTTGGAAAAGATTTTCAAATGCTGTGATGTGTCTCTACTTACAAAGATCAGAATCGTGCAAGCCATGATATTCCCTGTGACACGCTATGGAAGCGAAAGTTGGACTTTGAAGGATAGCAAGAGTATTGATGCTTTTGAACTTTGGTGTTGGAGAAGACTCCCGAGAATCCCATGGACAGCCAAGAGAACAGACAAATGGATCCTAAAACAAATCAGCCCACAGTTCTCACTTGAGGCACAACCGACCAGGCTCAGATGATCATATTCTGGACACATTATGCAGAGATCCAATTTCCTTTAAAAATCTGAAGTGCTGGAAAAGGTGGAAGGAAAGAGAAGAAGAGGACAACGAGTAGTAAGGTGGATGGACTCAATTACAGTGGTGATGGGTGCACCATTGAAAGACCTGAAGGACCAGGTTGGGAACAGATTGTCGTGGAGAAAATTTATCTGTGTGGTTGCTAATAATTAACACCAACTTGATAGCACATCATCCAACAGTATTGGTCTTCTGGAATAGTGCCAACCCTGTGCTGAAAATAAGTCTCATATTAGCTGATAGGCCTCCTTTGAACAACCATGCAAAACACTTGCACAAACCCAGAGCAAGCCTTGACAGGTAGCCAAATCCACCTGTCTAACCATCTTCTCCAACCCTAGTCCCAGCCCACATTAACAAGAGTGACCGGTGGTTGATTTCCCACAAATTGCTGACCTTTGATGGGAAAGGAAGGAAATACAGGTAGTCCTTGCTTAACAACTGTTTGTTTACGTCAGTTCGAAGTTACGATGGCCTCAGAAAAAGTGCTTTACAACCTATACTTGCACTTATGACTGTTGCAAATCGTCACACCACCCCCATGGTCATGTGATCATGATTTGTGACCTTTTTTTACAATGGTCGTTAAGCGAATCTCCACAGCCGTTAAGCGAATCACATGGTTGTTAAGTGAATTCTGGCAAATAAACATCCATTGGGGAAGTTGGATTTGCTTAACAACCATGCAATTTGCTTAACAACCATTGTAAAAATGGTTGTAAAATCAGCTCCAAGGTTGAGAAACGCTGTGTCAGATTAATTACTGGGCTGGGCTACGAACCCATCTACATTCATTTATCAAATCCATGTTTGCAAAATCCCCGTGTGATTCCTCCTCTCAAACTCCCTCTCCTTGCCCTCAGTTTTCCAAACAGAGATTAAAACCCAGGAAAAAATTGATAACCTCCCCTTCTCTTGGGCTGGGGTTCTTCACTAGTCCTCTTGGTTCCAGCAAAAGACCACTCGACAGGCATGCCGGCCAGCCTTCTGGGGTTCACTCCTCCCCTTAACTTCGTTGGGAATTGGTTTCTGTTTAGCAAGCGGGGAGGTGAAGAGGCTAGCAGGTTCCTTTCCATCTCCTCTTGTGCAAGGAGTTGTTGGCCAATGTTGCTGACAGAGACGCTTCTCATGCTTTCAAAACTGGCAATGCAAAGTCCAAGCAAGTGGCTGTCAAAAGGCCAGGAAAAGGTCCTTGTTAACAAGGTCCAAAAGCTCTTTTGAAAGCCCCTCTGGGATGGCTGGAGGAGCTGGGGTTGGCAGAGCTCCACGAATAGCTCTTGACTGCCTCCCCTTCTAAACAGTCTCTGTTGTTGTCGCTTTACTTACCATTGGGAATTTCAATCTCCTGGTAGACACACCGCTGATCTTCCACAAGATCAATTTTCCCAGGAGAAAGAGAAGAAGACGACAGAGACTATCGTCCTGCTGGAAGCCACAATAGAGATGGTCTTGGAGAAGCACAGATCTCCAGCTAGGTAGGAAGGTCCTGCAGCTGGCCAGTTGGAGCCCAGATCACCAATCTCTGAAGGTTGCGTCTCCACCTGCATGTGGAAGGTCTTCTACCAAACTACTAGGGAAAGCACTACTTTCAAGCCAGAACTCCATACAACATCTTTGTGCCACAGCAAACAGGCAATAGGGGTGAGTCCTCTGGGCGTCCCCATGGCCACTTCTGCTGTGGCTGCCAGAGGAACCATCTATTTCACCAGCGTAGCTGCTGATTTCTTTCTTGTTAGTGGTTTGATCATGGGAATATCAACCTCATGGGAGGCTTGACTGCAGGTCCACCAGGAGATTGATATTCCCATCAGGGCACCAAAGAAAAGGCTTCACAGGACTTGCGTGGATTCCCACCTACACAAAAAATGTTCCTTGTCTCCTGTGTCTCCCATTCCCATGATGGAGACTCCCTTCAGTGGGTAATACAAGCAGGCCTTTGTAAGACTGGGGGTGGGGGAGACAGACGTTCCCCTTGGAACCGTTTTTGTTACATCTGATGAGCCATGTTTGTTTAATGGTTTGTCTGTAACCCAAGAAATGGGGGGGGGACCCAAAATACGGGGTCAGAAGCCCCACTGAATTGCGTAACATCTTGAGTCGAGAGGCATGTCATTGCACACTTTTCAAAACTTCCTAATTGAAGCAGATTCAGGCTGCAGCTGGAATGCACAGTTTGGGGTTGGCCATGGAGGGTGATGGGGTCTCCACACACAGAGCTGCTCTTTCCCACCCCCATCTTAGAAGAGAAGAGCCAGTTGCTGTCTTGGAAGAGGACAGCAACTGAAACAGCCTATGCAGAGGTGTGGTAAAAGATACGCTGCAAGGGCAGTGGCTTTCCTCTTGGTATACTTTCCTCCCAACTCAGCAGGGGAGGAAACCACACTGATGTTACTCTGTGGATAATCTGTAAGCTAATCGCAGCTGGCCAACGAGGCACCACACAAGCCATAAACTATGGTTGGCAAAGTGGTGGTATTCATGCAACACACAACACGTTCAATCCAAAGTAGACTACATTAAAGGTGTGCCTAAAGTATTGTGTGAACTGGGTAGTTGTCATTTTTGGACAGTTCCTTCCAGACAAGCAGGGGGGGGGTCAAGATGGTCGCTGTGTCCGTGCAATGAAGAACTTTCCAGAGCTTGTTGAAGAGAGATGGAATCTTGGACAGAGAAAGAAATATGGAAGAAAAATACTCGATTCTGATTATTGTCTAATAATAGTTTTCTGTAACCTCTGTTTCTGTTCCGTTCCTGTTATTTTTTAGGCCTCCCAGGTAAGCATTTAATTTTTTCTATTTTTTTTTTCAGCTCCACTTTTCTCTTCAGAATTTCGGGGTTGTAAACTCTGTGCAAATGCTATTTCCTGTTATTTCCCCTTGGCTTCAGACTACAGGATTACAAGGAACGATGGTCTATCAAACCTTCATTCAGAAATCTCTACTGGATTCTGTTCTTGATTTATCTTCAAGCATGCCATCTGCGGGAGCATTCTAGGTCGCTTGAAATCTGGCAGATTCTGTCTGGGGGCATTAATATACCTGAGATTTTTTTTCAGTAATGGACTGACAGAGACCTGATGTTTGAGATCCTCAGCCAAAATCATTATCTCAAGATTCTTTAACATGGGTTGCCTCCTTGCTTGAACAGCTGTCTGTATCTGATTATAGGCTTGGCCATTCACAAAATATTATACAAGAGGGTTAGGATTTCAGAAATCAGAGTATGTAGTTATTTTACTCTGATATCCTTAGGGCAGTGTTTCTCAAACTTGGCAGCTTTCAGATGTGTGGACTTCAACTCCCAGAATTCCCCAGCCAGCCATGCTGGCTGGGGAATTCTGGGAGTTGAAGTCCACACATCTGAAACCTGCCAAGCTTGAGAAACACTGCCTTAGACTAAGTTTGCAAAAACGTGGAGGTTGTTCCAGAAGCTAGACAGAACAGGCAGAATATGAGGTGGAATGAGAAAAGAAGAATCAAAGTGGCATCTTGCAACAGCTACCTTCTCGGTGGTTTTAGACCTCAAGAACCCTGGGTGAGCCCCAGCATAAGGGTCTGGCAAAAGGAAGCGAACCGGTGCAAAGGGCAGCAAGTGAACAATCCAGGCCTAAGGGGCAGGAAGGAAGAAACAGCAGGGAACGGAAGCTGGATATGAAATGTGAGCCACAATGGAGGGGAGGGGGAGCCAAGCCATCAAGGATGTGGAAAGCAAGGACCAGGAATGTGTGCTCAGCCTTGGAGCAGACAGGAAGGCAGGGAAGAAGGAGAAGGAGAAGGAGAAAGAGAGGAGGAGGAGGAAGAAGAAGAAAAAGGGAGGAGGAGGAGGAGGAGAGGAGGGGGAAGGAGAAGGAGAAGGAGGAAGAAGAGGAGGAGGAGGAGGGAGAAGAAAAAGAGGAAGGAGGAGGAGAAGGAAAGGAAGGAGGAGAAGGAGAAGGAGAGGAGGAGGAAGAAGAGGAGGAGGAGGAGGAGGAGGAGGAGGAGGAGGAGGAGGAGGAGGAGGAGGAGGAGGAGGAGGAAGTTATTCCTTTTAAGAGCCCCAACAGAAAGCAGGGGGAGAGAACAGTCTAGACCAGTGTTTTGCAGACTTGGCAACTTTAAAATATGTGGATTTCAACTCCCAGAATTCCCCAGCCAGCATGCTAAGGAAGTTGAAGTCCACCCATCTTAAAGCTGCCAAGTCTGAAAAGCACTGGTCTAGAGGGCAATTGCCACTCGTACTTCCCCCTCCCCACTTCCTCTTCTCCTGCCCCAGGACACTCTCCAAGGAAGCAAGACGAGCTCCTCGGCCCCCTTGGATCAGCAGCACGGGGAGACCCTCTTCCCTCTCAGCGCCAGCATTGCTCAGTGTGGCTGGGCCTCTTTTGCAGGGTTGCCTGGGAAGCTGAATTCCAGCTTCGAAAGAAAAAAAAAGAAGAAGAAAGTTTAAAAAATGAACCCAGGGGAGAACCTTCCTCCCCTCCCAACGAGCCGAGCTCAGCTGTTCAGTTCCTCTTGGTCACCATATAAGGCTTTTAAAATAGGTCAAGCCAAACTTAGAAACACAGGGATCTGACTTTGTCCAGGGACAGGAAAAGACACAAGAGATGTGCGTCTTCTCTAGACAACAGCTTCCCCAAACTAGGGCAGCCGTAGACCGTACACGTGAGACTTTGTACAAGACCACTGAAAGATAACGCAGTTGGCAAGACTGATTCTCAAACCGTTTTGCTCCTGAGATTCAGTGCTTCCCCTCGCCCACGTTTTCTGGCACGCGAAGCAATAAAAGTACAATGTGGATACTGGCTGCCGTGTATGACCCCCAGAATGAACTGCCTGAGACAAAGCCTCGGTCTACTTAACACTACGGTCTGCCCATTGATTGAAATGAAGCACAGTGCATAGGAATGGGTTAGTCAGATGGAAATCCCTTGCAGGGAATAAGGGGGCAGGGGAAAGGTTTATAATATAGTACAATTGTGGCACAGTTTGCATTTAGACCAGTGTTTCTCAATTTCAGCCGCTTTAAGAATTTAACTTTAAATTCTGAGAACTGAAGTCCACACATCTTAAAGTGGCTGAGGTTGAGAAACACTGATTTAGACGTTGCCAACTTCTTTGCAAAGTCTAAATCAGTGTTTCTCAGCTAAGGTGTTTCTCTTCTAGGGTAGGGTATTACTTCCTAATGGACTCTCCCTCTAAAATTCATTGGCACATTTTTGCCAACATCCATTGGCAATTCCATAAAGATGGCATTGCAAGGTATGTGGGTATAACCCCCCCCCTGTGCACTCTCCAAAGGAATGGACTTCAAATCCCAGAATTCCTAGCAATTCTAGAGGTTGAAGTTCATGTATCTGGAGGGTGCCCAGATTAAGGAAAGCTGATGCAAAGTACGAATAAAAGTTTTTTTAAAAAAAGACTTTTCTTTTCCATGGAGTTTCAGGAGGCTTCAGAAAGAGGGAAGTGCTGAAAAACGGTCTTTGAGATATTAGTCATTTTAGGTACTGCTGAAAAAGAGGCAGAAAGCTTATTTTAAGAATGGCCCTTATGCTGACATTAAGAGCAATGAACTAAAAATAAATACACCTTTTGCCCTGGTGAATTTTAGTATAAATTCCAGAGAAAGGGTTTAATGCAACGTTTCTCGACCTCAGCAACTTTGAGATGTGTGGACTTCAACTCCCAGAATTCCCATGCTGGCTGGGGATTTCTGGGAGTTGAAGCCCACACATCAATCAATCGAGAAATACTGGTTTAAAGGATGCAACCCAACTCACATCTAATGAGAGACCCCATCTCAGAAAGGAAGGATGAATCTGTGGATTTAATCCACAGGATCCAATAAAATATAGATCACCCTGATTAGGAGCCTGCCAAATAAATGCCGCTTTTAGCTCGTCCGGTTAGCAGGCAGGTCTCGGCTTGCTGGATCTGGAATGATAACCAAATCTGCCTCCAGTATTGCCATGGCAACCGCAGCGAACAGTGCCGGTGAAGAAGCAGCTGGGTCTTTGTTTCCTTGGGGTTTCTGAATGCACACGCACACACGCACACACGCACACACGCACTGACCTATGCCTGCATACATTTTCTGCATGTCTCCAATGGGAGATCTTATCACTCTCTGCGAAACACGCTTGGAATTAACTCGCTTCCCGGGTTCATGAATACTTGGAACCACGAACTCGCCCGAAGGGTTGGCTTTGCACACCGCACAAAAGGCTCTCCCAGATGGTGGCGTGAAAACGAGGTCCTCCAAGACCCTGACACAAATTGCACGGCTCCATCTGTCCAGCCTTATTCTGCCACCCTAACAAGGTTGCTGACCTCTTACCGTTTTAATGTGGACCCACGCAGGCCAGCTGGTAGGGAAAATAACCTTCCGTCACTCTCCTTAATGTGTGGCAGAGATAGGTGGGTTGCTGACTAACAGGCAGCAACCACTAAGAGGGAGTGTGGGGTGAAGGAGGAGGGAGGGACAGCCCCACCTCCATACCTGGGACTCATTGGGGGAATATTTCTGGGCATAGATTGAGCAGTCTTCTGAAGGACCGCTAAAACCGTGTTCAGAAGCAGTCCAGATGATCGGTTCCCAGTGTGGAAGGAGGGGAACCGGGTCAAACGGGAGGGAGTAACCGATGACAAGCAGCTTTGCCCGTGACCAGTTCTGCAAGGCACTGGCAGTGGGTGACCCATGGGTCCAGTCCTGACCTTGTGACCGGCAGCACCTGGAAGTAGTTGCGGGTTGGCTGTGGAGAACACGCAGTTGGGATTGTCTCCTGCTGTGATGGAATGGAATGATGAAGGCCAGACTCAGGGAGGGAAACATGCTCTTTCGTCTCCTGAGGGGCGAGGGAGAGATAAGAGGATGAGGCTGGCACCTCCCTGAGGAATTCACTCTGTGTTGACCGGCTGACTTTGGGAACTGAGTTTCAGTCTGGGAAGATTCTTGCTAGAGGTCGTAGCTAATAAACATTGCTGAACTGAATCTGCATGGTCTCCTGGAGTTCCTTGGGCTAGGCCTGACACCTGCGTAGGAAAGCAGTCATCCCGTGGCACTGAGTACCACCAAAAATGCGACCACATGCAAGCTCTTGTCAAAGAACCAGTGGAACTGGCAATGCGCCCCAAATCATTGCAGTTGATCTGTGCAGCGCAGGACCGACGCCCTTTCAAAAGAACGCTGAACCCATGTCTTCAAGGCTTGACAAAGTAGGAAATCCACCTCCACTAATTTGACAAACCGTCCAGTTTTGAGAGTGAAGAGTCAAGGTAGCTTTCTGGTCTGAAAAGTTGATCCTGAGGGTGAGGTGGGGGGGGGAGTAGCCTGCAAGACACGTGGACAGGCTGCTTCCCCTCTTTGCTAAGAGAAGATCTGGAAGGCTGTTGATGGCACATCAAGTCACCCAAATGAAGACATTAAAGCAATAGCTAGGGTGGGTTGGCATTAGCCAGCCCTCATTAATTCTGCCCCATAAGCAATCTGGAAAATAGGTCAGGTTTCACTCTGTCCCCACCCCTCCTCCCAATTCACGCTGACCCTGGGTTCCCCGGGAAACGTGCCAATTTAAAAGACGTTCAAACAGCATTTAACGTCAAGGCTGTCTTCTGACTCTGCATAAACACAAAATTTAATGTCCATTAGAAGATGGGATGGATGATTTTCAAGCATTTTCTTTGGGCTAGCATGAAGCACAAATATTCCAAAACTCTCAAAACGTTTCCTGCACCACACGACCACAGGGGCTGGGCCTTGAGATGAGGGTAAAAAAATAAATATTTCTTTTTATGAAGAATCGACCTAAGTATGATGCACATTTGCAGCTCAGTTTTCTCCCTTGGAAAAGGAAAAAATGCAAAAAAGGAACAGTGCTTGAGGTTCGTTTGGGAGGCATGTGTCAATTATCCAACCGTACTTTTGTCACCCAGCATATCAGGATGGTGATCGTGATGATGATCATCATCTGCTTTAGTAGAAGCCACCACCCAGAGCCTAAAACGTTCAAATTAAAGAATACTTTTTAAGATCAAGCAACAGGGAAGGAAGAGAAGCATTCTGCACAGTTTGGGAACATTTTACTCATGCTCCCCCATGCAAAGAACATGAAAAGAATTGTCATGGATCTGCCATTCAACATCCAGTTCTTAACACTGGCCGATCAAATGACTCTGGAAAGCCTACAAATAGGACCTAGTCCTTCCTTGCTGTTTTTCTGGGGCACCCAGTGTTTATTCTGCAGGAGACTGCTTCTAAACATGGAGGTTCCATGCAATCATCATGGTCAATAGTTGTGGGCGGCCTTCTTCCTCTGTGTGAATTTTTCCTTCAGGTGCACAAGCTTGACCCTTGTGGATCTACTTGGGTGTTAGGCCCATAGGGTAATCAAACAGGAGTTCTGGCAAGCAGCTTTCCCTGAGCCCCCCCCCCCCCCCCACCTTGAAGTGGCATGAGATTAAACCTGACAGCTTCCAGTTGTAAAAAAATCCCTATTGAGCTATGACTGGTGCCCCCATCTCCCAAACTCTCCTGGTATTGCCTGATGTCTCAGCAGCCTTCAATAGCATGGATCATTGTATACTTTGGAAACATGGTTAGGGGTGAGGGACCCTCTTTTGCAGTGATTTTCTTCCTTCCTAAGGAACAGTTCCAGAGGGTGGGGTGGGAAGATCAAGCCTGAGGCCCCTCTGTTGTGGTGGGCCTCAGAGGTTGACATTCTCTTTGCTCTATTTAACATCCACACGAAGCCACCTGTGGCGCATGACTTTTTCAGGGTCTGTGCCCAATATTTTAGAGTAGGGCTACCTTATCTGGGTTAGAGTTTCCGGCATCTCTTTGGTGCTGTCTAGTGGTGGTGGTCTGACGTTTTGCAACCAGATATGGTAGCCCCAGAGCTTGGAAGGCCAGCCTGGGCCTTGCTGAATGCAAATGCAAGCAGAAATTTAAAGACTGGTGGAAAGCGCCACCTGGTGGGCAGAGAACGCACCACATTTTTAATTCACTGCTCAGATGCCTGGAGACATTCAGTTAGTCTGGTGTCATCCCGCTGGGCTCAACCTTGGTAAGTGCATATGGAGAAGAGCTTGACCTGCCTCCAGGAACAGCCTGTTCCAAGAATTCTGTAATTGCTCTGAATCTTTTTCTGTCGTATCTATTGTCTTCCCATTCTCCTTCCTTCAACCTTGCCAGCCTAGTCCAACATGGCCAAAGTATGTGAGTTTCAGTAAAGGGCAGAGGGAATGGCCTTGAAGGACAGGAGGAAGAGCCGCTCCCCAGGCAATGGTCAGTTAAGAGGGGTCTTGAGCCCCGGCCAAGGAAGTAACTTGAGAAAACGTCTCGGATGAATCTCTCCCTAGTTCTCACAAAGACAAAGTGAGGGTGGGGGAAGCACATTCAGGCTTGCAAGATTCTGCTACTGTTGCTTTACAATAAAAGAAGTCCTTACCCACATGGCATTGATTTCCTAATCTGTTCAACCTCGCAGGGCTGGCAGTTTCTGCTTGCTTGCTGATCATTGCCTCAAGAGAGTGACTAGTGAGTCTTTATTTGATCTGGGACTGACTGAGTAGGCCATGATACTTTCTCTTTCTCTTAGTAGCCCTCTCTCCAAAACCTTAACTGAAGGCATTTATCCTCTTTCTCAATGTTCCCCTTTCAAAGCCATAAATTACCACTGGAAACACCATAGCTTTAATTATTCTGATCTTTGGTGTCACAGAAATATCCTCATTCTTCATTATCTTGTCTCTTTGCCCCTGCTTTCTGCCCAAGCATTAATCTCTCCTTGACTTCTCCAGCACATTGTTTTTATCTTCATATCTTTATCTCCATCTGTTCTTGAGCACAAGAAAACAAAACTTTACTATCAACTGTGAGTTCACTAAGCACACTGTCTTCTCATATTTAAGATCAACCTGGATTTTTCCATTTTTACTTTCCCTGTGAGCTCTTCCACGTCTTCTTTACTTTGGACTAACTGATTTCAACTTATTAGTGTTTCAGCTTTCATTTTTTTATTCCAGCTATCATCTCTTTTAACCATGCCATTCTTATAATATATTTAGTGTACAATTTAGCCACAGGTAAAGGGACAATATCCATCCTTGTCTCACTTCTTCCTTATTTTGGACCATCCTGTCTCTCCAAATTCTGTTCTTATTGTATATTCTTGTCCATTGTAGAATTCAGAAAAATAGTCAAGTGTCCTCAAAGACTGATTAGCCTTAATCTATTCCATATTTTGATTTTGATCTAAGCTACGGTCTTGTAGCTAAACTAAGCTTTGATCTAAGCTAAGATTTTGTAATCAACAGCAGTAAAGCAAAGGTAAACCACCTTATGTTCTCTTGCTGTCTCTGTTACCCAATCTATGTTAGTTATGCTGGTCTTTGACCGTAATAAAGGGGGGAAAATGTTAGCTACCTGTGCCTTGTCTGAAATCTGCCCGTTCATCTGGCATTTCCCTTTTTTAGTATAGGTATATAGATTGATCTTGCAAATTCTAGGCTACCCAGCCTTGGGTAATATTTGTTGATATAGTCCTTTAACTGTCTCTTCTCCTGCAACTTTGAACAGTTGAATAGCTATTTCATCTGTACCTGGTGTTCTCCTATTTGACAGCTGGAGTAAGTTCTTGAACATATTCTCTGTCTGCAAATGTTTCTGTTGTTCTATAATCTCAGTTATCAAGAGTGGTTGAACCCTTGGGCTCTCCACTACAGGGTGCAACAGGGTGTTTAGTATCTATTTGAAGCTGCTGGGTGAGTCATCCATTGGTTCAGAGTGAGGTATCATCAATATGCTGATGATACATCTCCACCCTGAATCAAGTGGGAGATGTGGTGGAAATTGTAGCCTGGTGTCCGGAGGCTGTCAGGACCTGGGTGAGGAAAAACAGCCTCAGCCTCAACCAATGCAAGATGGTGTGACTTTCTGGGTTGGTTATGAATGCGGTTGTGCTCCGCCTAAAAGGAGGCATGCAAATTGAGGGTCCTCTTGGACTCCCAGCTCTTCCGGGAAGAGTAGGTGGAAGCCATGGGCCTTCGCCTAGCTGCGGCTGGTGTGCCAGTTATGGGCATTCCTGGAACAGGAGACCCTTATCCCCTCTCAACTGGATTGCTGTAATTCCCTTTCTATGGGGCTGCCATTGAAAACCATCCAGCGACTTCAGCTATGGGAAAATGCATCTGCGTTATAGTCATGTTACAGCAATGCTAGGAGAGCTACATTGACTCTTGGTGTCAAGCCACATGTACCTGAGCAGGATCAAGGAAGTAAGAGTTACACAGACTTTAGTCAGTTGCCTTAATGCTCGTATTATGGGTTATACAGAATGTTATGTCTCACATTCCTTCCATTACTCCTCCAACATCCATGCCTTTTCTCACAACTGGATTGTTTCAAGGTGCAGATCATTACCTAGGAAGTCCTACGTGACTTGGGACCATCATATCATCAAGACTGATTAACCCAGGTAGATTCTGCCTGTCCAGGGCACACAAACAAGGTACCTGATGGGGGTCTCCACTTTTTGAGACGTTTGGCAAAAGCTGGCATTCTCCCTGGGGCCAACCCCTCTTTGCCCCCAGAACCAAGAGTGCCCCCTTCTCTTACAGCCTTCTGAAAAGTTAATAGGTCTTTCAGAAGACCTCTGATTGTTGTTCCAAGAGGCAGGGGGTGCCAGGAATGTCATTTTTGGAAGTATTTATTATTTAATATTACAGTTCTGTTGTTTTACTAGTATGCTGATAACTGCAAACCACTTAGAGTAGGGAAGATTGGAGTTGGTATACACAAATAACTGTCAGGAAATAAATATACAGTATATGCAGTATAAATAAACCACAGGAATCCAAAGGACATAAGCATAATCATAACATACATCTGATCTTGCCAACCCAACATTAGGCAACTTCTCTCATTCTGTAACTTCTCAGGTTCCTTTCTGCATCAGTTAAACAAATTAAATCTGTTACTTACAGCGATCTTACAATCTGATTATATGTCCTCCAGATAAAGCTGGCAGATCAGTTGGCACACGTGTTCTCTTTAATTTTCTAAGTTTTACTAGTACAGGGAGAACAAATGCATTGCTGGAATGAAAGGTCACATTTATGCATCATGCACAACCTCAACTGGATTTTCTCATTGCTTAAAACTAACCATGGGGAAAAAAACCCTTCAGCTTGGATCAGGGCTGCGGCAGAAGGGGGCTAACCTCCCCTGCTTTCCCTTACAGATAGTCCTCACTTAGCAACCATTCGTTTAGTAACCGTTTGAGTTACAACAGTGCTAACAAAGGGACTTACGATCCGTCCTCGCACTTACAACTGTCGCAACACCCCCGCAGTCATGTGATTGCGATCTGGGTGCTTGGCAACCAGCTTGCACTTACAACGCTTGCAGCATCCCAAGGTCACGTGATCATCATTTGCAACCTTCCCAGCTGGCTTCCAGCAAGCAAAATCAATGGGGAACCATGTGATTCACTTAATGACCGCATGATTTGCTTAACAGCCATGGTGATTCGTTTAATGACCGCTGCAAAAAAGTTTGTAAAATCGGGCGCGACTCACTTAAGAACAAATTTTCTGGTCCCTATTGTGGTTGTTAAGTGAGGACTACCTGTATTTAAATCCCCCTCTTCTAAGCAGTGATGCCATCAAGGCAGGGTTTGGGAGGAGACCACAGGGACCATGACCCAGCAAAATTCAGTGACAAACAGAACCCCCAAATTCTGCATAGTTGGTTTAACACATTTTGATGATGTACATCTAATGAGCAACCTCCCCTCCACCATAAAAAGTACATTGAGTGCTGAGTCTAAAATTACTAATTTGTACCATTACCACCAAGTCAGGATTAGTTGTCCTGTTGAATCGCTATGATTAATTGTATCAATAGTTCCGTTTATTTTAAATTGGGGAAATGGCACCAGAAGGCAGAAAATAAGCATGAGCACCCCAGATTACGGCCCAATAGCACTACCCCCACCCCCAACAGCTGCTTTTAAACCAGTGTTTCTCAAACTTGGCCACTTTAAGATGGGTGGATTTCAACTCCCAGAGTTGAAGTCCACCCACCTTAAAGTGGCCAAGGTTGGGAAACATTGGTGTAAATAATGGCATGTAATGTATATAATGTAATGTAAATAATGTAAATGATGTCAGCAATGTTACCTCTTCCCAACAGCTCTTTGCTAAGGCTCTTGAGCATATTTGGGAGAGACTATGCTGATGGTCCCCACCCCAGATCTTCAGCCAACTTCTGAAGCAGACATTTTTGGAGGAGAGGAACCGGTGGCTTCATACAACACCCATGCAACTTGGCTAAAATGAAGTTGGCCAGTTTGTGGTCCAGCAGGTGGAGATGCAGACACCGACTTAGCCTACTGGGAAACTCACAATACTTCCCCACATGGCCTATTCGTTTGAGCCTGTGCATGTTCAGTCTGCACAGCAGCTGTGTTTTCTTAGCTCAGGTTTGGAATTTTGCATCTTGGATGACCCTAGGCGGTGAGCCTCAGGTCTGAATTTCAGGCCTCAGAAAGACCAGGTAAGTGATGGGAAAATCCCGTCTCTGCCAAGGAATTTGGAATCCATTCCATCTTCCTCCAACTTGGTGCCTTCCAGATGTTTTACATTATTCCCAGGCAGCACCAATGCTAGTGGACAGTCATGAGAGTCATCACCCAGCACAGCTGGAGGAAACCAGATTGGGGAAGGCTGGAGCAACAGAGCTAGACAAAATAATCAGATTAAAGCATCTTCTGATCATTGTGATGCATTTTACACCAAGCCCCTGTAGAGGTGGAAATTAAAACTTTATGCAGCAGTTCCCAGTTCAGTTGAATTTCAGAATTTGAATTCCAAATAACTCAGTGTGGCAGAAGAAAAAAAAAATCTTGATTACTGAAGTCTACTTTAAAAAGAAAAGTTTAAGTTCTGGCATTAAGAGCTGACAATTTCAGATTTTTTTTTCTGCTTCCAAAAGACTGTTAAACACTGCAGTTAAATGGAGTGTCAAACAAAATGTTCAAGGAATATTTAAGGAGTGATATATAATCCCTAATACACACTGTTCGCTCTAGGAAAATCTTAATTGATGACGGTATTATTGGTTTTCAAGTGAATTCAGAGCTTTTGGTTTTAATGAGCAAAAATTAGCTATATTCTTAAAACAAAGAGTCCCTTCTTTATTATTTTCCTCTTCCAGTATAATAAAAGAAACGTTACTTAACGGAGGCTATAAATACATATATACTGTTTTCCCTCAAAAGTGCTTCATTAAGCAATAAAAACGTAATACTGATGATATAGTGCTCAGAGCGTAAATATTGAATTGAATTTAAAAATAGGGAGAATCTGAACGATTTTAATGTTCTGTGATATATCTGCGTTTTAGTATTTGTTTGCGTGTTCTCATCTTTTCATCTTTTGAAAATAAGGCAAGCTGAAAATAATTAAAAAACTGTGAATCGATTAAATGGAAAATAAATACATACATACATATACACATAAATAAATGTTCAATGGCCACAGAGAAAATATTGAAGGTACGGTATTTATTTGCCAGCAATAAATCTGCATAGTCTAGTATTTCATATGTATAAAAAAACCCTCTGAAATACAGCATCTTCAACATGGAAAGGACCAGGAGATCATTTAGTTCAACCCCATCTTCTTCCAAGCAAGAATCAGTCTAAATGTTTGGCATGTTTTCACACAACACACTTACCCCACCCGGCTACCGTCAAGAACTAAGCAATACTTTGCCACAAACCTTTCCTGGTGTTAACCTTTGTTAGGTTCTGGGTTGTTGTTGAGTCGTTAAGTCGTGTCCGACTCTTCGTGACCCCATGAACCATATTGTGCCAGGCCTTCCTGTCCTTCACTGCCTCCCTGAGTTTGCTCAGTTTCATGCTCATTGCTTCAGTGATGCTCTCTAACCATCTCATCCTCTGCCGTCCTCTTCTCCTTTTGCCTTCCATCTTTCCCAGCATCAGGGTCTTTTCCAAAGAGTCCTCTCTTCGCATTAGGTGACCAAAGTATCTGAGCTTGAGCTTCATTATCAATCCTTCCAATGAGCAATCAGAGTTGATTTCCTTTAAGATTGACTTGTTTGACCTCCTAGCAGTCCAGGGGACTCTTAAGAGTCTTCTCCAGCACCACAGTTCAAAGGCATCAATTCTTCGGCGTTCAGCCTTCTTTATGGTCCAGCAATCACAGCCATACATTACTACTGGAAAAACCATAGCTTTGACTATGCGGATCTTTGTCGGCAAGGTGACGTCTCTGCTTTTTAATATGCTATCTAGGTTTGCCAGGTTCTGTGTTGGGTAGCAGCAAACCCAGTCTGCTTGACAAGCTGTATGAGATGATTCCAGAACGTGAGTTAATTCCCCAACCAGGAACTTACCCTTCCTGCAGTTAGACCATTTCTCCTAGCAACTAGCCAAAATCTTCTTCGCGGCCAGTAGCACCCCTTGGTTTTAGTTCTGCCTGCTAGCATGAGAGGTGACAAGGTTGCCCCAGAGATCTGGTGTGAGAGACCCTCAGATGTCTGAAGAAAATGTTCCTCTCCCCTCTGTTGTGAGCATTGTCTCATGATGATCACCACACTCCTGGAAAGTAGGGCAGGATGAGCAGTTTCCTTGTAAATCCATGGTGGAAGGTCTCAACCCAGGATCCCCCAGCTCACTTTCTTAGTGGTGTGTCAGTAGGGACCCCCTTCTCATCTCTCTTTGGGGGTTAATTCTGATTACAAGTCCCATATCAAGCCTTTATCTCCTTAGGGCTGG
The DNA here is from genome assembly GCA_030867105.1 of Liasis olivaceus. NCBI lineage: Eukaryota > Metazoa > Chordata > Lepidosauria > Squamata > Pythonidae > Liasis > Liasis olivaceus. The sequence goes on from CM061349.1 coordinate 8,167,749, forward strand.
TTTTACTCAACACTAAACCCTAGACCTGGCTTAGCAAAACACCCATCACTAAACCCTAGACCCAGCTAAGAAAACACCCAGTCCTTGACCCTAGACCCAGCTTAGCAAAATACATTTGCTCATACCATATGCTCTGCTCAAAGAATTCACATAAAAGCTTCACAGTATGACCTGTTTCCCATCACATGCCAAGACAAGTTCTGGATTCCCACAATATGCTGAATCGCAAACTGCACAACCTCCTTTTAGCTTCCTCTGGTGTGCAAGTCCTCCCCCTCCTTCCTCTGCAATATGTAAAACTAATCTTTGGCGTTGGACTAGTCTGCCCAAAAAACACTAAAGAAAACATAGCTGAGTTTGGTGGCTTAAAAAAAAAAAGACTATTATAGGCTGATGCATAGCTATTAATTATAAAGCTGTTCCACGGTCAGATCAAAATGGTGTGTTCTGCCTTCTGCTTCTTAAGAGCAGCTTGACCTGCAGACAGGAACTGAGTTTCAAGTTATGTGGAGCTGAGTGTGCTCCCTAGCTAAAGCCCTCAACCTGAGATACCGGTACTGTTAAAGGCAGAAGAACAGGAACCAGAACGAACATCGGGAGGCGGCAGGAGAACCAGCTAATTTTCTGCCTGGTTTGGAGGGGAGACTGGCTCCTCTGGGGCAAGAGTGGGGGAAGGGGTTCCTCTACAGTCCTTGGAGTTAGGAAATGTGGGGACATGTATAATGGGGTGGCATAGAAGCTCTCTGGGAAGCAGGAAGAGGGAGGGAGGGAGGGTGGGGAGAAGGGAGGGAGGGAGAGAAGGAAGGAAGGAAGGAAGGAAGGAAGGAAGGAAGGAAGGAAGGAAGGAAGGAAGGAAAGAAAAAGAAAGAGAGAGAGAGAGAGAGAGAATCCTGCCATGTTGTCACTTGACCCGTAGGAGGCAGTCTTTCAATGTGCTCCCGGCGCAGACTTTGTGCACAGTTGCAACACACCCGCGCCCGCACAGTGCATGCTTGCCATCTCTTTGTGTGAGGTCCTGGGAGATGTTTGCCAGAGCGGAGCGCCAGCCTGGCTCGGCACCTCCCACGGAGTCTGTTCTCCATCCACCTCCTCTGCTCTGCTGGTCTTTGTGCGGCTGACACCGAGGCCAGAGAAGCAGGGAGGATGGCAGTCCTGGAGGTGGGTGGACCGCCATGGGGCGGGGGGTGGGGGGTGGAGGCTGATGATGCAAGAGCTTGTGCCTCAAACAAAAGATTGCTACCAGGAGAGCGTCTGGGTCTGATTTGATTTCAGGAAGCTCCTTCCCTTTGCTCTGGGTTGTTCCAACTGGGGCAGCCCCAAATCTAGAGACGCAGAGAGCGCCCCTCTTTCACAGCTCACGTTCCCTGGGCTGGCATTGGAAAAAAAGTTCTTTTCCTGTTTATGTTCAGTGTTCTGCTCTGTTTACTAAAGATGCCAGGCCTGGGTCTAAACAACCAGTTCTTACCTCCAAAGCTAAATCATGCAAAATTAAATTTGTGCCTCTCCCACCTTAGGGAACACTTGCCCCCCCCCCCCCCCCATGTAAAGGTGGTCTTCCTCCTTGTTAACATTTCGGCAGAAGGTGAAAACCATCCTCTTTTGCCACCTGGAGCAAAATTTAGCGATTCAAATCGTTTTAAGCTGCTTTCTCGGCAGATGTCGAGATAATGTGCAACCCGCATGACCAAAACTAGCGCGCCCGAATGAGAGACGTCATCACAGAGGAAAGCAGAAAAGGAGCAGCTATAGGAATGAAGCAGGTTTATAAGCATATTGACCTTAACATGCTTGAACAACCATGTTCAACAACTGGTTGAAGGGGCCAGCTAACATGGATGGCTGACGCTAGAATTCGGGCCGTTCTGCTAAGGATTTTATGCTCTGTATCGGTGTTTCTCAACCTTAGCAAGTCTAAGATGTGTGGACTTCAACTCCCAGAATTCCCCAGCCAGCCATGCTGGCTGGGGAATTCTGGGAGTTGAAGTCCACACATCTTAGACTTGCCAAAGTGGAGAAACATTGCTCTACATGGTTGTGGGGGACCTTACAAGAATCTTGCGAAGAACGACATCATTATTTTCAGTGGATCCTAAAAGCAGCACCTCCTCTCAGTCCTGATTTTTTCCACTCCCTTGCGTAATCCATTCCCTGAATTTGGGGGAGAGTTCTCCAAGGTACCACTTTCACTGTGATCAAATCCTTAAAACGCATCATTCTGACCCTAGGAGAAGTATAGGTCTTTTGATCCAACTTTAGCCTTATTCTCTTTTGGTGAACAGAGAAAAATATGCCCCTTGAGAAAAAGAAATTGAGCACCACGTTTAAAAAACAGAGTTTCAAGTGGGTCAGAGAGACTCTGGGTTAGGCCCAGATCCAATCCGTCAAGTAAAAACACACTGGGATGGTCACCTATAGGAACTGTATGCATTTTTGAAAAAGAAAGTTAAAAAAAAAACCAAGAAAGTGTGCCCTGCTAGCATGTCAGTGAATAAGGTGGCATCTTCTAGAGATGTTGGAGTTGCAACTCCCGTCACCCACAGTCAGCATGGTGTCCAGCCAAGAAGCGTGCTGTAGATGCAAGAGATCTGGGTACCAGATCTTGTGAACCACTCTTAATTGAAGGCAGTGTTTTTCAAACTTGGCACCTTTAAGATGTGTGGACTTCAACTCGCAGAATTCCCCAGCCAGCCTTCAATTCCTGGCTGGCTAGGGAATTCTGGGAGTTGAAGTCCACACATCTTAAAGGTGCCAAGTTTGAAAAACACTGATTTAAGGCAATGTAACATCTAACTTTGGAGTTGATTCTGAAATTGCCCAGTACGTAGGATTTACAGTTAACACACTCCAGATCCCTTTTGTGAGTTGACATAGGCTAGAGTGGAACAGCACAGGATGGGAATTTGTCACAAAAAGGCAGAAAGAGTGACAGGTGGTATATCTGCTGGATGCCAGACCCCCACCCCCCCGCCAGCCTGATAGGGGTGTTTGCCACCATCACTGACTCATCCTGCAAAACCAGTTATCTCAAACACACACACACGCACACACAATACAAGGGGACGTGTTTACTGCACAGGAATAAGGTTGGGCCCTGCTAATGGCCACCCCTCCCTGCCTGTTTTCCCAAGGACACAGCCGCCCTTCTGGGGTTCTCGGAAACCTTGTGCAAACCAGAAGGACTGGCGATTTTTTCTTTTTATTTCTTTATTTCTTTAATCCACCGGTACAGCAGCCCATCTCAACAAGCGGCTTTGGGCGGCGAGCGATGTTAAATGAAAATAAAAACCATTTCAGCCCTAAATACAAAAAACGAAAGGCATAGCAGCTGAGGGAGGGAGGGAGGGAGGGAGGGAGGGAGGGAGGGATGGATGGATGGATGGACGGGTCTGTCTGTCTGTCTGTCTGTCTGTCTGTCTGTCTGTCTGTCTGACTATCTATCTATCTATCTATCTATCTATCTATCTATCTATCTATCTATCTATCTATCTATCGAATTTACATGGCCACCCATCTCCCAAGAAGTGATTCTGGGCAGCGTACAACGATCAAATAAAACAATAAATATATTAAAAAAAACAATCATTATAAAACTGTAAAACAACTGTTATTAAAATAGAAATATACAAACCACAAGGCACAGGAGAGAGTGAATATTAATCACAATGGTGGAGATGTCTTAGAATGTCACTGGTTCCTTGGGACCCCCAGGTCTGAGGACATAGCCAGGTCTTGAGGGACTTGCGAAACAAATAAATAAAAATATCAGAGTCAGCAACGTTGATACAGCCAGGAGACGGGTCCCTTCGCATATTTGGGGCCCCAGGTCCGGGCACAGAACCAGGTCTTTAGAGCCCTGCAAAAGGCCAACAGGATCAGGGCCATCCTGATCTCCCATGGAGAATGCTCTTTTCCAGGGAGATCGGAATAGAATTCACAGAAAAACTGCCTTTTTATGAAACCCAGAATGAGTTGTGTGAAACTGCCACTTGATTGCCAAACGGTAGGGCTGGTCCTCACTCAACTGACTTCGACGGAGTGGCCATATCTGTGATGTCAACCCTACACCATTCCTCCTGGCCCCTACATGGAAGTTGCCAGAGCTATTGTGCATGTTGGTGTTTCATGCAGCAGCAGGCAGAGCCTCCAGACCAGTGTTTCTCAGCCTCGGCAACTTTAAGACATGTGGACTTCAGCTCCCAGAATTCCCCGGCCAGCATGGCTGGCTGGGGAATTCTGGGAGTTGAAGTCCACATGTCTTAAAGTTGCCGAGGCTGAAAAATACTGCTCCAAACATTCCCCTTCTGTGCAGAAAGGGCCCGATCCCATCACTGGCCCCGTGCAGACCCAGAAAGAGATGACAGGAAGTGGAGCTACTGAAATAAAAAGAGACTTGTATCAACTTGCACACTTGCACCAAAGGCAACCAAGAGACAGGAGTTGTGTGAAGTTGTTGAAGCGAAGGTCTGGTAGACCAGGTTTGGTTTTGCATGACTGATGGGCTTCGTTATGGCTCAGGCGGGAGGCACAATGATGCCAAAACGTTGCATGTGTTGTGATGTCATTGTGCAAATGACACAAATGACAGACTTGTGCAGGCAGCGTCGCTTGCCCCCTTGTCCCCCCCTGTGGATGCCCACGATGGCATGCCAGCTTAGCCACTGTCTGTCTTTCCCCTATGACCAGCTAAGATCCAGTTAAACCAGAAGGGATCCAAACCCTCACCACGCCTAACTGAATCGAAAGCATTTCCGTGGCGAGCTGCGTCTCCAGGTCTGTCGTCCTGAATTCTTCCAGATCCCCATTTCTTTTGCAGATGTGTAAATGCAATCTGGATTTTATTCTCCCTCCTGGACAGACACACACACACACACACACACACACACACACACACATTCTCACACATCATCTCCAATAACAGCCGAGTAACAGCAAAGGAAGGAGTCGGGGAGGGGGGGCGCGAATGAGGGGATTCAAAAGCTTCGGAAAAGTTGGCCAGACAAACCGAGCGTCATTTTGCAGCCACAGGGAGAGAAACTTGGCAGGTCGGGACAGGTTTCCAAACAGACTGCGAGGCAAGCAAAGATGTTTCTCTGCTGACTGGGATCCCACCTGGGCGAACTCCAAAAAAAGGAAATGCTATTAAAGAAAAACCAAACCTCATCCAGGGCCAGGAGCTTGCCTTGAGATTCTGAAAGGCTCTTCAAACAATTCTCTTGCGCGTTCTCCCTCTCTATCTTTGCAAGACAGGCTTTATCATTAGGTGGACCGAAGCAGCAGTGGATCAGGGTGGGTAGCAAATGGGGTCGTCCTCTGGTCTCCGATCTGCTGCCTCGAGCTGCTGTGTCATTTGCACAGTCCATGAACAGCTACCTCCTCCCAGTCACTCCTGGCTGGCCCTCAGGTTAAATCCCTGATGGACAGCTGCAGAAATATTCACCCCCACCCCCACCCCATCTGTGCCATGGATCCCTTTGAGCGTCTGGTGAAACCTACAGACCTCTTCTCAGAAAATATATATTTAAATGCAGAAAATAAACTGCACAGATACAGAGTGTATTACAAAGGAAGCCAATCACACTGAAATACCGTTCTCAAAGTATTTTCTAAAAAAACATTCTAATCATTTTAGACCATGCGATTTATTGACGTGAACCCACCTTTTTGGGAATCTAGAGGCCCTAAATGACTACGTTGCGTACATTCATGCTTGAATGAAAAGTTTGATTCCTGTTAGAGGCTAGTGAAAATACTGTTGGAATTTCTTTCCTGTCCAAGTTCACAGACCCCTGAAATTGCAGACTAACAGCCCCTGTGGTAGCACTACCTGTTGAGTCAGCCCATTGACGCCAAGCTGCCACACGGACACAGAACATGACAGAAGCACTGTTTTTCATTAAGCGGGCTGGAGCGTGTCACGTGAGCTAGCCTGAATCCCCACCCCAGCAGCGTCAGGGTTCAAACGAAAGAGTCCCCTGCTCGCAAAACCTTGCCCTTGGCCTTGGACCCTGCCGCCCTTCCCTTTGAGCAAGCGAGGGACACATCGTTCCCACATTTGCACAGGAAGGGCGGTGCTTCTCTGCAACCGTTACAGCTTCTGCCGGACGGTGCCTCATCTGTCAGCAAAGGCGTCGATTGTGCAAGCCGGCTCGTGTTTGCATTCTGGCTTTCCAGGCACTGGGTGGCTCAAGCCTTGACCTGGCCCTGCCTCAGAAGCAGCCCAAAGTCAGAATAGTGTCACCTTGATGTGCAGGATGACATCATCAGGATCTTCCAGTGCTGATTGGCTGGCTGACCGACAGTGGTCCTGATTGGTTCCCACCCCTTATACATACCCTATGCCTGGTGGGTCTCCTTTGATCTCTCACTTCACTTCCTACTGCCAAGGTCCTAATGGGCTCAGTTTGCCCGATATGATTATTTTTTAATTCCTTGAATTAAAAAAAAAATTCAGGGAAGCTGGCATGCTGCAAATCAAGAGGCTTCAAGCACGACCCTAACCCCCTGCTTGAGCTCCACGTCGAATCCAGAGAGGTTCTAAGGAAATCCAATCATGGGGGGCTACAATCCAGGATGTTCTTGGCAAGGGTGCCTCACTGAGCCTCCAAAGAGACATGGCAGAGACCACTTTCCCTTTCAGCAAATGGGTGTTTTGTGATTTGAGGACGCCAACCATTGCAGCTGTTTTGTGAGTGTGCCCCTTCTGGTTCTCAGATACGTTTCTGCTGGATATGGGCTTTTTGCTCACTTGGGTGACTATCCAAACTCTCTCGCCAAAAAGAGCCACTATATCACCAGAAAGGGAGAGTTTAAGATGCCCTGAACAGCTCTTCCAATGTTCCTTCCTTAATGGGTTTTCTTTACTAAGGAAAAAGACAGAAGCAGCAATGGGAAAATGCAAGAAGGCACAACAAGGGGAGACAGTCATGTGTATATGCCACGTGAAATATGCACAACTGAGGTGCAGAACCCAGCCTTCCTTCAACTGCCAGCATACCTAAGTTTGCTCCATCATAGGGTGTATGCCCAGGGAAGCCCTAAGTGTGTTTCCTTGGAAGCAGGGCCTACGGCATGCCATGGGCCTTGCTCTGCGGGATTGCAACCCGACGCTCCCATTTCACAGATGGGAACCGAGTTGATGGAGACCTGGGCAAGGCAATGAATGCCTAGCAAGGACGCATCCTCGCTAGAATCCCAACCCAGCTCTACTCTCCGTTGGGGTTGGGTTCTAGACCTCTGGATGGAGATGGAAGAGTTGAGTTGCTCAGGCCTTCATCCAAAAGGGGTGAAGGGAGCCCCAGAGTGTTTTGGTGGCCTCTCGTGGCATTGCATGTAAACTGAGGTGGCCCCTGGCCAGGGAGACACAATCCTTCCTCTTCCAAAGGCTCATGGGAGTTCCCTTTTTGCAGCTCAGCTTCCTCTTCGGTTGAGCAAAGCAAGGGGTGGAGGAACATCAAAGCAAACACATTTCATAACCCCCCCATAAATCTATCTGCCCAGCTGGCTCAAATCCAAGACCATCCAGCTGCTGCTGCTGCTGCTGCTTCTCCTCCTCCTCCTCCTCCTTCTCCTTCTCCTCTTTCTCCTCCTCCTCCTCCTCCTCCTTCTCCTTCTCCTTCTCCTTCATCTTCTGGCCTGGAGACACCCCGATGAGTCATAAGCCCGAAGAGGAAGCACTGAACGAGAAACCAGGACAGCAGGCCAAAGCCACAGCTGCTGGAACTGCGGTGTTACGTCAGGCCTGCATTCCACACGGGATGTGGCCTCTCGTTTGTCTCCGTGGAAACGGTTACACAAACCAGCACACACATCAGCCGACGGGGAGGGGGGAGGAGGAAATTCCAAAAATTATAATTGAGGCTGCCTGTCGTAAGCGTGCTCACATGGGCACGTGCTCCAAGGGGGCAGAAAAGGTGTCAAGCGGAGGTGATTCGGAGGGAAACAGAGGGCAAGTTGTAATTTTTTTAGCATCCTGGAGGAGGGGGGGGAAGGAGGAATCTTGACTCAACCTGATCTGTAAAATGTTTGGCACCCTGCAAGAAATCTCTGCGTGGCTTTGCAATTCATCCACACCGCTTGGACTGAGCCCCATGATTTTCTTCCCTGTCATTTGCATACATAGTTTGTAGGTGTGCAGGTGATTAAGAAGGGGGAAAAAAGGAAAGTGAAAGTTAAAGAGGAGGTAAAAGGAAGAAATCCTTTTGAGAGGCTGGGGGAAGGGAACCAAGGAATACTCCTGGCTGGAATTGAATTGGGGTGTTTGAAGTAAAACCTCACCAGCTGCTAGGCTGTACGTAACATATTTTTACAATATTGTGTTTGAGGTATTCGGTGCTATTTTGCTTCATATAAGCTGCGGGAAAAAGCTTCTTTCAGAGAAAGATGTACTGTTCACACACTCGGGGGCACGGTATCCTGAGTTCCACTGAAGTGAAATGCATTCTGGAGAACAACTCAACGCAGAGTTCCCACTTGAGGCACAAACAACTCAGTTCAAATCATCGTATTTGGGACACATTATGGGAAGACCCAGCTCCCTTGAGAGTCCATGATGCTGGGAAAGGTGGAAGGAAAGAGAAGTGGCCACCAGCAAGGGTGATGGACTCAATAACATCAGTGATGGGTGCACCATTGGAAGACTTGATGCACCAGGTTGGGGAAAAATTATTCTGGAGAAGGTCTACCTCTGTGGTCACTAAGTGTTGACACTGTCTTGATGGCACGTAATCAATCAACCATGAAGACCTAGCTCTCTGAAGAAGTCCTTGTGTGAGGTGGGCGGCTATATAAATATGATCAATAAATAAATAGTCCATAAAGTTGGGAAAGATGGAAGGAAAGAGAAGAGGACGACCAGCAGCAAGGGTGATAGAAGCAATTCCAACAGTGATGGGTACACCACTGGAAAACCTGAAGGACCAGGTTGGGGATAAATCCTCCTGGAGAAAACCAATCTATGTGGTTGTTAAGAGTTGACACCAACTTGATAGCACATAATCAATCCATATTCTCAAAGGAAAGTTGATCCGTTTGACTTTAGTAAGTCCCCTTTTCAAAATGAAAGTTCTCCAAGTTTGCATTCAGTTGAGTTGATCTTCAATGCATCACACCATTTCATTCAAATTTGCAGGCCAAAAAGCTATACTGAATGCCAGCTCACACCCAAAATGAACAAGAGTCATTTTGCTAAACCTAAAATACTCAGTTCTTAGGTAAATTCTGTTCATGAGCCCAAGTTTGTTCCTAAAACCTTTTTCACTTACCCCAGTGAAACTTGTGTGGAACTTGGCAACTTGTGTGGACTTCAACTCCCAGAATTCCCCATGCTGGCTGGGGAATTCTGGGAGTTGAAATCCATATATCTTAAAGTTGTCAAGGTTGAGAAACACTGGTTTACCCAATCCAACCCCAACCTTCGTCCATTACTGGAAACATTGTGTGTGGACCTTGGGTGTGTCCAAAGGAAATGGAGAGGTTTCTAATCAGCAGAATTCAAACCGCCACCCTGTGACTTTCCTTGCAAGACTTTGGGGTGGGGGGGACACTTTGGGAAGGGTGGCTGACTCACTTCCAAAGTACCTCCTGCAGACAACAAAATGTCAGAGGAATTTACATACAAACTTTATACGTCTTCAAATGGCTCAATCTCATCAGCTCCATTCTGTTGGCAAGCACACAATTTGGGCACAGAAATCTTTAGTGCCGCCTGACCTTTTTAATTGCGGGCACATTTTTAACCAAAGAAAATGAGATTTAGTTGAGGAGCCAACTCAACAATGCTGTGCTCTTAGAAGTTAATGAACTGTGGAGTCGAACCAGCTTTGTCCGTGACCTTCCTCCCCTCCGGATCACATCCTGGCTTTGTCCTCCCTCAATTTTCCCTTGGCTCTGCTCCTCCCCACTTCAGCCCCACGTTATTTCCACAGCCCAAAGCTGCCACTCAAGTAGATCAGTCATAACTTCCAGGCAGCTAGGGCAGAAATAAAAGGAGGATGTTACTTAAGAACTTTTGGGGTGGGGGTGTTCAAAGCAGGGGAAGTAACCCTCACCACACCTCAACCTTGTACGCTTCTTGACAGGCTGCTTCTATTCAGGAAGCTGAATCAAGGTTTGTTCCTGAAGTTGATTCAGCATTTGTTCTTAAACCCTAACCCTTCCACTTTAGTGCCTGCCTTCCTGTCCACCCTCCCTAATGTTCTGGTGAAAATATGTACCTTCAGAGAGGGGAAATTCCCAGGTTTTCTCCCCAGTCTCAAACAGCATGAGCAGACCGTCATATCCTGGCTGTATTTATGCAACCCATTTAACCTGGTCATACTGTTCTCCCCTTATCCATAGCCATCCGGCAGCCCTGTTTAGGGTGACCAACTCTTTATTGGGTGGGAGGGCCCCTCGGAACATCAGTTTGGGTGCTGTAAGAGTTATTCAGGCTATCTGATGGATAAAGGCATATAAATTTAATAATAAATAAATAAATAGTCACTCAGAGTTGCTCTGACTTGAACTCTGACTGGGCAGAGCAGGCTAAGGTGCCTGGGATGGGGTCTGGGGGTGTGATCTGGGTAGCGTTTGAGCCGATGACTGCTGAGGAAGTGGACAGGGTCCTCTGTGCTGTTTACTGGATCCAGTCCCTCCTGAGTCGTGAAAGTAGCCAGTGAGGTCACCCACGGTTGGGTCCAGGCCTTAAAGAAGGTGGTGATATACCCCTTCCTCAAGAGGCCATCCTTGGATCCAACAGTTTTCAACAACGACGGACCAGTCGAGAAGGTGATTGGTCTGCAGCTGATGAGAACCCCTGGAGGAAATGGATTATCTGGACCAGTTTCAGTTGGGTTTCAGGCTGGATTTTAGTATTGAGACAGCCTTGGTTGTGCTGGTCAGTGATCTTTGGTGGAGCCGGGATGGTGGTGGTGCATCTATCCTTGTGCTCCTTGATCTCTCGGTGGCTTTTGATACTGTCGACCACGGTATCCTTCAGAGCCGGCTCCGTGGATTGGGGATTGAGGGCATGAATTTAAGGTGGTTCTCTTCCTTTCTCTGGGGCCGGTTCCAGTGGCGTTAGTTGGCAGGGAGAGATTGCCCCTAGGCCCCTCATTTGTGAGGTGCTACAGGCTTCTACTCTCTCTCCCCTCCTTTTCAACATCTACATGAAACCGCTGGACGAGGTCATTCACCCGTTTGGGTACACTGATGATACCCAATTATATCTTTTGACTCTGCACTGGCCAAGTGAAGCTATCTAGGTTCTGTCCCAGTGCCTTGAAGATGTGCAAGTTTGGATGTGGAGGAACCATCTCAGATTCAGTCCTGCCAAGACCAAGTGGCTGTGGGTATTTGGACCACCCAGATCTGAGGAAATCCATCTTTGACCTTGGATGGGGTAGCACTTCCCACTTTAAGGTTGGTATGCAATCTGGCAATCTTCTGGATTCACAGCTCCTGCTGGAAGAGCAGGAGTTAGCTGTGGCTTGGAAGGCTTTTGCACAGCTCCATTTGGTGCACCAGTTGCACCCTTTCCTAGATTGGGGGGCCCTTCAGACAGTCACTCATGCCCTAGTCACCTCGCAGTTTGACAACACGCTTTACATGAGGATGCCCTTGAAGACCACCCAGAAGCTTCAACTGGTCCAGAATGCAATGGTATGGGCAGTGATGGGCATACCTTGGGTATTTTATTTATTTATTTAAATTTCTACAGCCACCCATCTCAACCACATGACTCTGGGCGTCAAACAACCATAAGAACAATCAAAACAATTACAATACAATACAAAAATAAATATATATGGCAGCCGAGAAAAATTATCACCATAATCATCAATATAGCCAAGAAACGGGGCCCTTAAAACGTTTGGCCCAGGCCCATAACCAGATCTTCAGGATCTTACGAAGGCCAACAGGGTCGGGATCATTCTAATCTCTGAAGGAAGAAATATTCCAGATTATATGGCCACGCAACGCCTCTGCTTTGCGAGCTGCGCTGGTTGCTGGTTTGCTTCCAGGTTTGATTAAAGTGCTGGTTGTTACCTATAAAGCTCTCCATGGCACAGGGCCTGGTTACTTGGGGGATTGCCTGCATAACATCTCCTCAGCTGATTCGATCCTGCAGGGTTGGTGTGCTCCAGGTTCCTTCAATGAAACCAGTGTTTCCCAACCTTGGCAGCTCGAAGATGTGTGGACTTCAACTCCCAGAATTCCTCGGCCAGCAAGGGTCTCCCTACTCTTTCCCCACCATACCTGATTGGCTCTTGGGCTGAGAGGGAGGGACTGGCCCAAAGTCAGCCAATGGGCTTCCACAGCTGGGGGGGACTAGAACCTGGGTCTCCCAGCTCCTAGTCCAGCCCGTTCCCCACTACACCTGATTGGCTCCTGGGCTGAGGGGGAGGGATGAGGAAGGACTAGAACTGGGGTCTCCCCACTCCTATTCCAGCCCCTTCCCCAATACCACACCGTGACCCCTTGGGCTGAGAGCGAGGGACTGGATCGAAGTCCCCTGGGAACTGCTTCAATGTCCTCTTGTATTTAATGTTTTCAATTGATCAGCACTTTGTCTAGAAAGTTTGGCCTTTGGGCAGCCTAAACCTGTAATAAATAAAGAAACGATATATTGAACTCTACAACAATCTCTACAACAATTTAAAAGGGAAACAAAGTAATAAAACCCTTCTGGTTGGGCTTATGAAAAGGAGCTACGCCAGACCATGTTAAATTGCTCCTCGCCACTGCTGTTTCGTGCATACCTCGATTTTAATACTTCCCTTTGCTTAAGAGGAAATATTATGGGGATGTAGGCTACAGTTCCCAAAATGCTGTAGAATTTTCTACCAACCAAAGTTCAAAAGAGGAAAACAAATGGCCAGGTGGGGTCTGCCCAACAGTGTCGCACAAGGTCAGTTACAAATCAGACCTGTATTTGCCCAATGTTGTTACACTTGGTGAAATTTAATCTTGGTTATTTACTCTTTTTGTGCTTCGTGTGATCCTCAGACCTTTGGTTAGGTTACGGTTCATTTTGCAAACCCAGAAAACAGGTCCATTTAGTAACCAAGCGAAGCAACTTGTGTGAACAGAGTCTTTAAGAATTTTTTCCCCTTCTCTTCCCTTATATTTTCTCTCTTTTTAAGGAGCAAGTCTCCAGACCAGTGTTTTTCAACCTTGGCAACTTTAAGATGGGTGGACTTCAACTCCCAGAATTCCCCAGCCAGCTGTGCTGGCTGGGGAATTCTGGGAGTTGTAGTCCACCCATCTTAAAGTTGCCAAGGTTGAAAAACACTGGGATAGATGAACCACAATAAAATCTGCATGCTGGCTGGGGAATTCTGGGAGTTGTAGTCCACCCATCTTAAAGTTGCCAAGTTTGAAAAACACTGGGATAGATGAACCACAATAAAATCTGCATGCTGGCTGGGGAATTCTGGGAGTTGTAGTCCACCCATCTTAAAGTTGCCAAGTTTGAAAAACACTGGGATAGATGAACCACAATAAAATCTGCATGCTGGCTGGGGAATTCTGGGAGTTGAAGTCCACACTTCTTAAAGCTGCCAAGTTTGAAAAAAGCTGCTCTAGCCAAGGATGAGTAACCCCAGAGCACCTTCTGAAGCCCTTGGAAGTCTCTTTCTTCATGATTGCTAAAAAAAATGACAGCATGTGGGGTTTATTTTTCCATTTTGAAGTGGGAAGCATGCAAATGGAAGCATCAGCCGTAATACTGAGATATTAGTTAGAAAAACCAAATCCGGTCCATTTGAGGCCCCTCAGCATTCCAAAATGTCAAGTACTGCTTTCGGGCACCAAAAATCCTTATCCTATTCCTTACGTCTGAGAAGTTGTAAGAAGCGTCTCCTTGTGTGTGTGTGCGCATGAAGAACAGTTGTAGGGATCTGAAAACTGTGGCCTATGTAACTTCTTTTTTTCCCATGGTTTAAGAACCAAATTTAATTATGCAAAATCGTGCAAAGTTAAAACCATGCCAATAAGCTTTGTTTGCAGTCTTGGAATACTGTAGGCACAAAGGGGGAACAGATTTGCATAAGCTATGCATGTCTTTGTTATAAGTGCAGAGGGACATATAATGGACATAGCCTGGTTTGGGAACTTTCATTACTTGTTGATCATCCTTCTTGGAAATCTTCAACTTTTCTCCAGGGGTGGGAAATTGATGGCCAGCCCATTTTGCAGAGCATCAAATGAAGGAAAGAGGAAATTTAATAGCACTGGATAGCTGTTAGACCCAAAGTTTCCAGGCAGCTTCGACAGATGAATAAGGACTGGAACCCAGATCTCCAGCCCCTTCCCCATTATACCTGATTGGCTCTTGGGCTGAGAGGAGAGACTGGTCCAAATCCAGCCGATGATCTTCTGCGGCTGGGGGTGGGGGGGCTAGAAACCTGGTCTCTCAACCCCTAATCCAGCCCTTCCTCATTACCCCACCGGGCTCTCAGCGCTCCCCACTGCTATGATTACAGGAAACCAGCAGCCTGCAAGAGACTCCCTGACTTGAGGCACAGTCTGACTTGCCCCCCCCCCCGCCCACCCAGGGAAAATCTGCAGGGCCAGGCAGTCAATGGGGACATCACCCCCACCCCGGCTTTGCCTGTGCTGAATAGATGGAAGGAAGGAAAAGCAAGAGAGGGAGAGGGCGGGAGGAAGGAAGGAGAGAGAAAGAGGGACGGAGGGAAGGAGAAGGAAGAGCAAAAGAGGGACATGGAGGGAAGAAAAAGGAAGAAAGGAAGGAGGCAGAGAAAGGGGGAGAGGAGGGAGGGAGGAAAAGGAAAAAGAAGGAAGGAGAGAGAAAGAGGGACGGAGGGAAGGAAAAGGAAGAGCAAAAGAGGGACAGGGAGGGGGATGAAGAGAAGAAAGAGAGAGAGAGAGAGAAAGAAAGAAAGAAAGAAAGAAAGATGGGAGGAAGGGAGGAACGGGAGGAAGGAAAGACGGAAAAAAAGGTTGTGCAAACTACTGAACCCCAAACTAGCCCACCATTTTAGGGAAACGACCACCGTATTGTGCGAGCAGCCGAGCCTCGGCTTGAATGAAGCCGTGGTTCCCTGGGCGTGGGCCGTCCCCCTCAGAAACGCTCCTGGCATCGAGGCTCCGGGGCCCTCGAGGGCGCTGGCACGGAAAGACCCCCCCCCCGCGTTCCCACTGCGGCGGATTGACGCCTCCCTCCCCCGCCCCGCTTGAACTTTCAAGGCTCCCTCCCGGCATGTGCCGCAAGCGCTCCGCGGCCGCGCGGTGCGCCGGGGAGGGGCTGGGAGGGCCCCTTCTGTGCGCGGAGGCGGCGGGGAGGGGAGCGCCTGCTGGGAACCGGGCTGGCTCCTCGCCCCTGGCCGCTTCTGCCGGCTCCCCGCGGGGCGCGCTGACTCACGCCGCTCGACGCCACCCGAGCCACGAGGCGCCCTGCAGCGCGTTGCTCAACCGGGTGACGGGGCGCAAAGCGAGCAGACGCGGACAAGGGAAGAGAACGCGGGCCGAGCGGAGCGGCGGGCCCCTGGGCATGCACAGAGTGCGCCTAGCCTCCCTGCCGCCGCCCGGGCCCTCCGCGCGGCTGGTTTCAGCCCATTCCGAGCGCGGCTCGTAGAGTCGACCCTTGATGGAACTGACTGCCACAAGGTGACCCCGGGCGAGGTGGCTTGAAATGCAGCCGGTCGCTCGGAGGAAGAGCTTGAGGCTGCCGCAGGGGCAAGCCTGGCGGGGCTTCTGATTTGCTCTGGCAGCGCTCCTCGGGTACTAGGGTCGCTCGGTGGAGCTTCTTGGCTGGAGGCAGTCTACCTTGGAAGTCCGATGCCCAGGTGAAACCGTAGGAAGTTCCGCATCTGGTTGGCCGCTGTGGAGGGCCTTTGGCCTGATCCTACAGAGGCTCTGTTTAGGCTCTTCCATCTGAGGAAAAAGGGGATGCGGGTTCCAAGCAGACAGCCCGAAGCTCTGAAATGCTTGAGCTTTTCGTCAAAGACCCCGCCGATCCCAGATAGCCTATGAGACTAGCTTGCAACCTGGGGGCTCCCGGATGTGTTGGGAATTCTGGGCGTGGCAGCCGCAGACCATTGCAGAGCCCCTAACAAGGATGGAAAGGCTACCCTGGAGCATGCACAGAGTTGCAGGACTTGTCTCTGGCACCCTCAGCTGCCCATCTGTTCTCCAGGTTACAAGGGGTGCGACGGGGTGCTGAGTGCATGCAGAGTGTGGGCTGAGGGTGAGGTCATTGCTCTTGGCTCCCCACCTACAATTAGGTTTCTGCTCAGCCACTGGCATTGGAAGGACACACCCAAATGTTCTTGGAGTGAGATCCAGAAAGTGCCTGACCCAACTAGCTAATGAGGCAACACCCTGTTATGTGGGGTGGAACCAGGGAGGGAAGGACTTTGAGCCTAGGGAATCCATTCCACAGCCCCCTGATTCTCAGGTGAGCCGGAAGCTGGGTTGGCCAGATAGGAGAAAAACACTTTGCACGTGGTCAGAGACACTCTTTGTTTTAAAAAATAAGAGGGGACTTCCTGTTGCTTAGCCCCATCTGAAACCTGCATCAAACCTTGCTGGTCAACACAAAGAAACAGCAAATTAAGTACAAGGATGCTGAAGTCCACCTTCACTTTTTACACACGTATTGTCCATATCACATCCGGATGAGAACTACGTTATGTTAAACTGTGGTTTACTGAACCATGATTAGTTGAACACACCATGATTGGCTGAGTACAGACAACGTAATAAGTTAAAAATAAATGGAAATCAAACCAATCATGTTACCCCTTAGCAGGATATGGGAATGAGTTCCGCGGCTAACCAGCATGTCCACCAGCAAACACTTCATGTATGCCCAGAGGTTCTTTTCATTGTGCGCAGCAACAAAAGAAGCTAAGATCGTCCTTAGATCCCATCTAACACCCCATTTTGAGCTAAGCTAGAACTTGTTTCGGTTAAGAAGGGTGTGGGTGCACACTCAGAGACATAAAGCTTAAAAAAAATTAAAGTTAGGTCTGAATTTTTGCTTGCTCTGAGTGGAGTTGCATTTCCGGTCATCTGTTTTTCAGGCAAGAACAACGGCCTCTGATCTTAGGCAGAGCTCGGATCTCTCCCAGGCAGGACGTCCAGGTATTGCTCACATGACTTCATAATGTAGGCTAGACTATAGTCTAGAGTGCCAGATATTACACAAAATGCAGGCTTGTGTTTTGCAAATCTGGGATTAAGGTTTAGCTTGCACAGAGCAAGCCAGTGGGCTCAGGTGGGATTGGACAGTGTAAAGCAATGTTTCTCCACCTCGGCTGCTTGGAGATGTGTGGACTTCAACTCCCAGAATTCCCCAGCCAGCCTGGCTGGCTGGGGAATTCTGGGAGTTGAAGTCCACACATCTTCAAGCGGCCAAGGTGGAGAAACACTGGTGTAAAGTGACATGCAGCATAAAATGGCTTGAGAGCATGCACATACGTGTGCACACACACACATTCATTGGTAGAAAGGCCTTGATGGGAAACCAGCTAGTTTCCATTCTGAGCATTCTGGGAATTCCTCCTGCTTGACCATCTTTCACTCTGCCCACCCATCTACACATTCTCACCCTGCAGTGGTTTGCATCTGTCGCAGCTGTGCAGCAGCGAGGGACTTGCATTCTGCGCATCTCCCAAAGGCCCTCGCCCCTCGCCCCCTTTCCTGGCAGCTGGGTCAGCTGAGGTCTCTGGCTTCGACGTGGCACCCAGCGATGTGGCTGCGGGGAGTGCAGCTGAGTCACCACTCAAGCTGGGCCGGGTGAGTCACGTCTCCGCAAGAGGCAGCGAGAGCCAGAGGCAAGCTGGGGTGGGGTGTGCCGGGACACGGAGCTGGGAAAGCAGATGCAGACACGTTCGGCCGATCGGTCCGCGTGCCGCCTGATGCCGTCCAGGGGCGCTTGGAGAGGCAATTTAGGATCGGGGTCCCTGGTGGGTGAACCGGACACACGGTCAATTTGCCTCTGTGTGTTGACCGAACAGAACCTCCCTTGATGGCATCACGCGATGAGCCAGTTCACATAACCTGCCCAACCACAGAATGTCCAGATGCATTCTACCTGGTCTAACAGGTTGTGTGAACCTGGAGAAAACGAGATCTCGCTCAAGCCGGGGTTGAAGACTTGGATTACTTTGGATGGCCTGATGTCGTAGGGTCCGATCTGTGGGAAGGGGTTATCAAAGGTGTCTCTTTTCCAGCGTTGCTCCAGAAAGGTGTTGTGGGGAGGCAAGTCAAGATGGCACCCACAACTGTGCATCGTGCCACCATCTTGACCTTTTTGCCCTGCCCTCAGTGAATGCCCCTGGGTCAGCGTGAACCCTGTAGGCATTGAGAAAAGTTGCCAAGACACCTGGCTAGTTGTGAATATTACTTTTTTTATTACAGAGAGTGATAAAGATTCCTTGAGCTGATAGATCATCATCATGGATTAAATTCTGTATTCTTATTTGTGTTAATCTGTCCTTTAATCTGTATTTTGAGGTTCTTAAAGTTGTTTGCAATCAAAGCAGTCCATAAGGCTAAGTAAATAGATTTTAAAAATCTGCTCACACTTCCAGTTGCCAAATGTGTAGTGCCTGCAAGACATGTTGGACAACAACTCCCATGATCCCCAGCTATCGCATGACTGTTTGCCACTTAGGGCAAGGAAAAAGCTGACTCATCCCGTGCTGCTGATGTTTATGTTTCAAAGTACAAATGTCAGAACTGAATCTGAATCTATTTCCCCACACAGTGAGTTTCCTCAGTTGATTTCAGTTATGCTTCTTACTAACATTTGTTCTGTCTTTTCCGGATTTTATTTTCACAACAATCTTGTAAGGTAGGTCGGGCTGAGAAAAGAAGAGAAGCAGAGACAAAGACTTGCTAGCATGGCTTTCTTGCTCATAGCTCTAATTACACTCGGTGGCATTTACCTCAGAGTAAGCCTGCCTCAGATCCCATTCTGTGGCCTACAGCCATGGGAAAGGATTTGAACCCAGGTCTCAGCCGTGTCTCTGGCACCATACCAGCCTTTTGCTAAGATGGGGCATCAGGCCTTTTGGAGTGATGTTTGCCTTGCCCAAGATGCGCAGGAGTGGGATCTTGGAAGTCAGGAAAAGAAAGGACAATTTAGAAACATAAGAATAAAATGCAAGCTTTAGAAATGCAATCAATTAAAATGAAACAAGATTTAAAAATAAAACAAGACCCCCCATTCCCCGCATCAGTCAAAAGCCAGAAAGGCAAAGGGGTTGCAAGGCTTGTGGCTCGCTCTGTGGTTTTCTTGGCTGGGTTACAGCTTTCCTGGGGGTGGCTGTTGGGCCTTGGGGCGCAGCTCAAGCACCCCAACTCCTGGCCCCCTCACCTCTTGGGACCTCCACCCCAAGCCTCTCGGGTCTGGAGATTTGGCCTGTCTGCTTGCATTTTGTTCAGTGCATCCCCAAGAGGCTGACCTGCTTCTGGAACGCTTCTAGCCTGTGTTCAGACAACCCATTTAACCATGTCAAGGGAAGATTTTGCCTCTGGAGGACAGAACACTCCCACAACTCTCTTTAGGTCCCCACCAAGGACCCAAATAATTCACCTCTGCATCTTCCAGGGATACCCGCATTGACCTCTGTTTTTGATGTGCAATACCATTAAAAAATGGGTGGACTTTTGATTGCACTGTTGTGGTGGCCATCTTGACTTCCTTGACCATACCCTGTGGACAACCCTGGTCGTCAGCTTCCTGTGTTACTTCAAAGCTTAGGACAGTGTGGTCCAAACTTGGCCGCTTTAAGATGGCTGGGGAATTCTGGGAGTTGAAGTCCACTCATCTTAAAGTGGCCAAGTTTGGACAACACTGGCTTAGGAGGTCCCCAACCACTCCAGCAGGGTCTCCTTCTGAGCTAGGAGTTGCTTTCACGCAACTCACTAGTCTTGCTTAGTTTTAAATATGGCACTCCTTTTTGATGGCTTACAAACAGCCTGTGTGATTTATTTAAAGTTCAGTGTCTTGTGCAAATCCAAGCAACAGGTTGATTCAGGAAGCCGGGGAAATGCATCGTGTGAACCCAGCCAGGCTGTCACAAGCCACGCTAAGTTGGAGGAAAAAACATCTTTCTTTAATTTGCTTTATTAATGGCAGTTGATACTTTGCCCCGTTTATCGTAATTCAAGTACAGTAGGAACAGTCTCCTTCAAAGGCACTGAATGGTTCAATGTTGAACCCAAGTAAAAATTGAGTGACACACGTACAAATGCACTGGTTATTCTTTAACGAACCTGGTTAAATGGGTTGGACAAACCCAACGGATACATTCCACCTTCTTCTTTAACTTACAGCTGAGTCTAGAAAGCAAAATGGATCCTAGGAAGAAATTAGGGTGAAAGCGAGGTATAACGGGATCGCCTCTCTGGACATCCGGCAACTCTTCCGTGACATGCTCAGAGGCAAGCTTGACACCAGGAAGGTGACCCGGGGCGTAATCCAGGGCTGCAGAGTCAAAGGGCAAACTAGTCTAAGCCAGGGAAGCATCGTCATTGGCTGCAAACCAGGGTTTGGGGTAACAGCAGTTACTTACGCAATGCGCTCTTTGCACAGTTGGAGCAACCTCGCAATGCAGTCGTCAGCTTGTGCCGATGAAGCTCTGCGTGCAATTGAGGGGCCAGGTCTGGAGTCTTAATTAAAAGAGGCTGATTGCCATCTTATCGTGGGAGGGGAGGGCACAGCTCCGGACAATTGTCCCTTGTGTCCAAGGCACCGCCGTCGCCTGGCCGGCCGGCTGCCACTCTAAAACAGAGCAAGGGTGAAGGGTCACCCTGAACGGAGGAGAATTTGCACTGCAGCTGTCTCGGCAGAGCTCCAGCGATGCGCGTTTCTCTCACCCATGTTTTTTCCCTTAGTCCTTGGCCCTGGGCTGGTGCTAAAAATATCTCTTGAAGAGGGAGAGGGCTGTGTGAGCAGGGGAGGGAGGGGGCAAAGGGAAAAGGGGGGGACTTGATGGCCCGGCTGGCTTTCTGCAGTGGCCCCCTCTCCCAGTGTCCCCACCCCACCCCCTCGCCCTCCAAGTGTGACGCAGGACGAATTGGCCTGGAAGGAGGCTGCGGAGAACAGCCGGCTGGACTGCAAAACGCCAAACTGGGGAGCTTCACGCAGAGCAGACCATCTCACATCTCAGCTGGGCCAGTTTTGCTTGGTGCGCGTGGGAAGATGGAGAGGCAGTTGGGTGCAGTGGTTTAAGGCACCAGGCTAGCAACCGGGTGACTCTGAGTTCTAGTCCTGCCTTGGGCACGAAGCCAGCTGGGGGATTGTGGGCCAGTCCCTCTCTCTCTGCCCTGGGAAGAAGCAGGTGAGGGAAAACCACTTCTGAAAATCTTGCCAAGAAAACTGCAGCGACTGGTTCTGGCAGCTGCCAGGAAACAAGACTGACTTAAAGGAAAGAAAGAAAAGAATTAAGGAAAGAAAGAAAAGAAAAAAATTAAAACGGAAGACACTTTAGGTGCGGCTAGAGGCACTCTTGCTTTCCCCCTTCCCTTATCACCTTCATTTTTTAGAGTTACTGGCCATGATAAGGCAGCAGGTAACTAACAAGCCAAAGATATACTTCTACTAATGGAGTCATCCCTCCTTTGCTGTAGGGCAGTGTTTCTCAACCTTGGCATCTTAAAGAAGTGTGGACTTCAACTCCCAGAATTCCCCAGCCAGCCATGCTGGCTGGGGAATTCTGGGAATTGAATTCCACGCATCTTAAAATTGCCAAGGTTGAGAGACGCTGCTGTTGGGTGACCTTCAGTGTTGAAGCAGCAACTCAGGACGAGCAAAAAAGGGTGGAATACTTTTTTTATTGGGGAGGGCAGGTATGTGGAAAGAAAAAGAGGCAAAATTTAAAGTAAACAACTTGAGAAATATTGGGGTCACCTTTTCAGCCACTTGGAAGCGCGCAATGCAGGTAGAAAAGGGGTGGGGCTCTGGATGCAGAGTTTTGTAGTTGCCATCTTGACTTTTTTGCCTCCCCCTCTCGTTGCTACAGCACTGCAAAGGGTTTGTAAGCGAACAGTAAAATGCCTGGTCCTGCTTGATTTTGTTTGTGTGTATCAAAGGCTTTATCGTTGTAATTATAATTTTTGTCTTACTGTGGATCTTTTAATTGGTATGCTAATTACCGTAACCGCCATGCATCTCATTAATTGCGGGGGTAGAAATATGATTGATAAATAAATAGCTGGCTGGTCTAGAAGGTTTGCAATTGGTACTACTGGGAATATCAAAATAAATAATTTGTGCCCAATTACCCAAGAAGTCAAGGTTAGCAAAGCCAGGGATATTTAAGAACTAGAACGATGTTCTGCCTACCATTCCTACCGTCTGAAATTCCACCTCCAGGTTCCGCAAACATTCTCAATTTCAGCAGTACTTAAATCAGAAGGGAATCAGTTTTATTTCACAACTTCCAGATAAGTGGTGAACAGTAGAACATGTGCAGAGTTCTCTCCCAGGAGAAGCCAATTTCGTTTTTTCTCCTTGTCTTTTCAGCATTACTGGTGGTGGTTAATTTCGCGGAGGACTTGCAAATGTTACAAGGGGCCTGGAAAGATTGGAAGACGTTTAAGTGGATCATTTTGCTGGGGGTTGAGAGCCAACCGGTAGATTTATCTATATATTTTCTTTGCAGGGAGAAAGAAAATTTTTTGCAAGGTTGGAATTTAATGAGTGCAATCCTATGTACATTTGGTAGGAAGGGGTATATCAAGATATAGGTGGCTTACTTCCACGTGAACCTGTTTAGGTTTCAACTGCAGATTATTGTAATGCAAATTAATGAATGCAGTTTTATATGTATTTGGTAGTAAGGGGTGTATCAAGATCTAGAGCAATGTTTCTCAAACTTAGCAACTTTAAGAAGGGTGGACTTCAACTCCCAGAATTGAAGTCCACCCATCTTAAAGTTGCTAAGGTTGAGAAACACTGGTATAGAGGCCTTATTTCCACATAAATCTCTATAGGTTTCAACTGCAAATGTTGGCACGGATGCATTTTCTCCTTTGTTTGCTGGTTGTGCAGATTTTATCTCTGTTTTCTATCTCACATTGTGATCACGGTACGGAATTTGCTTTTTCTGCTTTTATCTACTGTACCCTGGGATGGCTTGGGTTGGAAGAGTTCATGCTATACGTTTGTATCATATAAAATGGAATTTTCTGTAAATTGTATATTTTCTACAAATTATATATAAATATATATATATATATATATATATATATATATATATATATATATCTCCATACATACATACACACAGACACACATTATATATGTAAATTGTAGATATTCTATAAAATGAAATATATATTGTATACATTACATATAATGTACATGTTTATATTTTATATACAATGAAAATGAAGGGCAGCGTTAAACCAGTTCTTCTAAACAGGGCAGCCCCCCTCGCCCCCCTCCCTCCCTCCCTCCCCGACTGGTTTTTTCCCCTCCCGTCCCCGATGATGGCAGTCCGTAGTAACAAACTTGAAAGAGCACTTCCGTCCCTTCCTTCGACTCCCGCCACCGCGTTTTGCTTCAGCGCCCGCTGGGGAAGGGCCAAGCCTCCCTCTCTCCCTGCCAGCCTGGCCGATGCGGTCCGCGGGAAAACGCGGGATGGAATTCCGGGATTAGCCCTGCAAGTTCTTTACCGTCCGATTGTTTCGGGCAAAAGGTTTTCAAAGGGCAGCTGGAAAGTGCAAGCGCCCTGTTACGCGCACGTAAAATCCGGCTGCCTTTACCTTCGGGTTTTTTTGTTCTTTTTCCACTGGCAGGTGTGGTCTCTGTGTCTGAAACAGTGTAATTAACAACTGATTCTCGATGCGCCAGGGCGTGGAAGGGGAAAGACGGGCTTTACCGATCCAACTGCTGCCTGCCAGGGCTGCTGTTCAGGGCACAGGGTAAGAGAAATCCGGCAGGTGGCCCAGAAGCGGATGCCCAATTTTACCCCCACCTTCTAGGCGCTTCCCATCCTGTCCGCTTGACCTTCCTCGAATTGGTACCCCGGGGGAGGGGCCAGCTCAGCCGAGCGGGATCGTTCGTTCATCTGCAGTTCATTCATTCCCACTCCAGAACGCCCCTCTCCGTTGCCATAGGAACCGCTTTATTTTGAAGCTGTAGTTGCAGCGCCTTGGGCTGAAGAAGGAAGGGAGGGAAGGTCCGACTTTCCTGGCTGGGGATCCCACACCCCTTTTGGTGGCCCCCCTCTTTTTAACCACGTCGTGGTAGGCAGGAAACTCAACAGGGACAACTGGGGGCAGAATTCCACAGGGGAAGCATAGCCACAGGGATAATTCTGCCCAGACCTGTGTTTTTCAAACTTGGCTACTTTAAGATGGGTGGACTTCAATGCCCAGAATTCCCCAGCCAGCAAGGCTGGCTGGGGAATTCTGGGCGTTGAAGTCCGCACACCTTAAAGTTGCCAAGGTTGAGAAACACTGGTTTGGCCTAAAGAAGGAAAGGCGAAGGGGAGACACGATGGCACTAATACTTGAAGGGCTGTCCCAGGGCCGCAGGGTAGATTTATTCTCCCCGGGATCTGAACCTGGGACAAGAACCAACGCATGGGAGCTTTACAGAGGGAGATCCAAACTTGAAATAAGGGGGAATTTCCTGACCATGAGACTATGAAGCAGAGGAACGGCCTCCCTCCTGGAGTCGTGGGGGCTCCATCCCCGGAGGCTTTCAAGCCAAGGTTGGGCAGATATTCGCCTGGGATGGATCAGGATTCTTACTCTGGGCAGAGGGATGGACTACATGACCTCAAAGGTCCCTTCCAATCCTAGGATTCTATCAGACCTGAGTTCGAGTTCTGCTTTAGGCCTGGAAGCCAACCGGCTGATTTGGAAGAAAGCACCGAGAAGCCTCATCTGAAACAGTTGCCAAGAAAACTGCATGGACTTGATCTTGGAGTCCCCAGGAGTCAAGTTCAACTTCAAGCCAGACCACGAAACAAATCATCACTTCCAGTCTGTGTAATATTTTTATGGCTTTTGTTTGTCCTGCAGGGAGGTATCAGTGCATACCCGTGTTTTTTTTTTAAACTCCTCCTAATTAGTCAGGGCCTGGCCTTGTTCTGTCTCTCTGCTCTGCAGAGAGTGTTGCAAGCTAAAAAAATTGGATTAAAAGGCATCAGCGTTGGGGAGCTGCAAATTACATCAGGTGAAGTGAACTGCAGCTCCCCACGCTGATGCCTTTTAATAAAGTTTGCTAAGTGGAAAAGGTGCTAGCAGACTTCTCCTGATGTTTGACTCCTCTAGACAAAGGCTATCCAACTAGACTTTGGCTAACAATGGCTGAGTGTTGCAGAGGGTCTTCCCCGCGTACCGCCCTGAACAGGAAAGCGACAGGCAATGGGTGAATGGGATCCGGGTCCCTTTCAAAAGTAAAATGCATCTGCTTCCGAGCTGTTGGTTCAGCTGCTGGACGGAGGTCAAGGGTGCCTCTTCCCAGTAAAGCTGGGTGGGGCTCCAATCTTGGGCGTCCCATTCCCAGGCTGGAGGGTGGGGTGGTGTATAACCCAGCCCTGATCTCCCCCTCCCACAAAGCATTTCCATGGAGGAATAACATCATAACAGCCCTTCATGTTTGCTAAAAAGGGGGTTGGTTCAGCCAGGTGCCAAAGGTTGGCTGAAGGGCAATTAGGGCTAGAGACACCAAACAGCTGCTCTGCCAACTGATGTGCCACCCTCCCTTCAGGGTGCTCCCATGCTTTGATCAGATGTTTTGCCTTACAACCCAAGGAGGGATGATTTTGAGGACATGGAGAGGAGCATTGCTATCTGCTAACGTGTGGAGCTCAAGCTGTTATTCAAGGCAGAGTAGCAGGAATAAAGAATATTTGGCAGTCGAGTACTGATTATATATCTGGAACTCCAGGGGATGTGAAAGCAAGTTCCTGCAAAATTAAACCAGGTTATCCTCCATAAGTTACCTTTGTCCTGGATCTGTCTACATCAGAGTTTCTCAACCTCAGCAACTTTAAGATGAGTGGACTTCAACTCCCATGCTGGCTGGGGAATTCTGGGAGTTGAAGTCCACCCATCTTAAAGTTGCCAAGTTTGAAAAACACTGGTCTATATGGTTAGATAAGTCACTGAGAGGTTGCTCCATCTGTTTAACTCACGCGTTGCTTTTCAGGGGCATCTACAAAGGGGGCCATAAAAGTCCCAGAGTGGCTGTGTGAGTAAAGCTCCCCCCTTTTTTACACGTGAGCTTTCCTTGTGTGGCTGTGGTCACCATCTTGACATTTTTGACCTCCACGGATGCCCCTGTGAACACAGCCGGCATACATTTGTATAGGAGGAGGATAGAATAATTCAGAGCTAATGCAGATGGAGAATGGATCCCATCTCTGGGGGAAATCGTTAATGAAAGTTACATCCTTGGATTTCTTAGCTAACTCACGTTTGCCCCGAGGCTCCTAAAAATTACTCTGGGATTCCTCAAACCACAGGAGACAGAAGAAAGAAGCTGCTTCCGGATCTATAAAGTGGCCCAAATTCTCTGTTCTTTCCAGGCAGAAAAAAACCCAAATGATGGGCTCTTGTTGGAGTGAAAGGCTGAGGAGAGAAAGGGAAGGCTTCTGGTTTTAGATTCAGAGGGAGAGAGAGAGTGTGTTTGTATGTGGGGGGGATCTCCAAGGAAGGAGGTGCACATGCGCGCACACCCAAACACACACGCACACAAAGCATCCCGGCTTGCGTTGCCAGCTGCGTCAACCAAGCAGGCGTCTGACGCAGTTACCTGTGGGTTGCGGCTATATATAGACACCGGCCTCCCACTCCTCTCTCCCCCCACCCCACGGCTGACTAAACAGAACTACCTAAAAGCGAAGGACAAGGATCACGTGAGCGTGGCCTGTGTATTTATACTGGGTGGGGAGGCACAGAATTATCTTCCTTGCAGCTGCCTCCCACCTGCCCTGCCTCCCAGCCTGCGCTCTTCCTTCTCGCAACCTGGGGCTCCCACCCAGCGCGGCGGCTGACAAAACAAGGCTCTTGCAACCGAGATGGGGCAAGGGGGTGGCCGAGCTGGGGCCTCACCGGCGGGAGAAAAAATGGGGACGGGAGGTGGGAGCTGAAGCCAGAGTTTAGCTTGGGACCACAGCACCTGACTAACATGGGCTGGGCTTGGAAGCTAAGCAGGGTTAGGTGTGGTTAGCATTTGGAAGGGACACCTCCAGGGATTTTCAAGGCTGAAGTCCAAATCGTCTTGTGAAACAGCAAGCCCGGTCTATATTAGGAGCTGGATTGAGCTCAAAGGAGACTTGGCCACGGCTGAAAGCGAATTAAGCAGGGGGCTGGGAATCAACCTTGCAGGGTGGGGCAGGGGGAAGGAAGCCAGGCCCTAGTCTTTGCTGGACTGGCAGCTGGCCCTTCTAAACAGAGCAGTCCGTCAGCTGTGTGACCCCTGCCCCAGACGGGTGGCAACTGAATTGGGCTTTTTCAGGATGGGGGGAGTCTCCCGGGAAGGACAAAGTCTCTTCCTGTCCCAGACACACCCTCTCTCTACTGGACTGGGTTTCCTCCAGCTTGGGCCAGTGGGAAGCAGGCTGTTGGGGGGGTATCTTCAGAGGGGTTTGCTGAAAGGGAGAAGAGATCCTGGGATGAAGGAAAACACTACTTGTCCGTCTGTTCTTCTCCCCAGCAGCTGAATTGGGACCAGCAAGGAACGTCTTGGGTTCCACGTATAGCAGTATTTCTCAACCTTGGCAACTTGAAGATGGGTGGACTTCAACTCCCTGGCTGGGGGATTCTGGGAGTTGAAGTCCACCCATCTTCGAGTTGCCAAGGTTGAGAAGCATTGACATAGAGCTTGATTCTATACTGATGAATGAATGAACAGGGTCTGTCCTCACCCCGTGGGTGGACTGCAGTGAAGCAGTTCTCTGTCCCTGGGAAATCCTGAAGCAAATAAGGAAATGAAACCAGATCAAGTCAAACCGGACTCCTCCTCGCTCGACGCAGAGCTGTCGTCACCCTTATTTAGGGATGCCTGAATCATATTTAATTCCTGGCAAACGAAGCCAGCTCAGGAGCTCTTTGTAAACCACGTGGGCTGTTTTGCTGCGAGGTGGATGAAGACCACATTACGTAAAATAAAGGAAAATATGCTCAGGAATATTTGCGCCACCCCTCATTTCTTCTCTTTCAAGGATTAAGAGAAAAATGCCAGACCTAGGAATCCAACTCTAGTATAAAGCCAAATTCCTCCTCCGAGAAAAATCCAAAGAATTCTCCAAAATCTCTAAGATGTTCTCTTCTCACGCAGCAGCTCCCCAAAGGGGAGAGAAGGACCTTTCCCGTCACCTGCTACGTGATCTTTTCAACAAGGAATGGCTGAGATTGAAGCCGAGAGCAGCTGTACATAATGCCTGCCATATGGTCTTGCCCAAAAATAAAATAAGCATCCTAGTCCTCATGGTACTGATATAAAAGATGTTTTAAAGAGGAACCTAGGGATCCCTTTTAACCTCCTCAGCCTGTTTTGTGCATCTTTGCAGAGATGTGCAACTTTCAGTGGTTTTCCTTCACCTTTAATGGTGTGCCAGGAACGGCCCTCCCCAAATTAGGCGGAGCCAGCAGAACAAAGTAGGTGGGATCAGGATACAAAAAACAAAGGTCAACTTCATTTACATTAAATCAATTAAATATGTTGGTATGATAACTCCCTAGGACAGGAGTTCTCAACCTAAGTGGGGGGGGGGGGTTGCACATTTTTTAAAAAGCTAATCAGACCTGCAAAATCCAAGTGCTATCAAAGCTCGTTCCCACTTTGTCTGGGGACACCCTCCCCACCAGCAGCCTTGCTCAGGCAAAGGAAGAGGCAAAACCCAGAGCAGCTTTTGAGAGATGGCTTGAACTGTGGTCTAGCCTCTATGAAAACCCTCCACCAAACACATCAGTGGTCAGTTTTCCAGGGTGATTATTTCCAGTGTGATGGGTAGAACTATAGGTGGTCTTCACTTAATGTCCACTCGTTCAGCGACCGTTCGAACTTACAATAGCACTGAATGAGGGGGACTTACACCAGTCCTCATACTTATGACAGTCACAGAGTCCCCACGGTCACATGATCACAATCTGAGTATGTAATGTACGTGGGAAAGACCTTGGGAGACGGGGCGAAGAGATGCTGCCTAGGGAATGGTCAGATAAGAGACAGCTGAGCCCACAGCTGGATACTGGGCAAAGAAAGAGGCTCAGAAGGGACCCTCCCTAGTTTCTCAGACTGTAAAAGAGACGGGGGGGGGAAGAATTGTACATTCAGACCTGCAAGATTCTGTTAATGTAACTTTACAATACAGTAAAATTAGCTTATCTGTTCGCGTTTCCTGTCTGGTCTACCTGGTAAGGCTGACAGGGTGCTTGAAGCACTGGCTTGCAATTATGACGGTCACAGTATCCTGCGGTCATGTGATCGCCATTTATGACCTTCAGTGCTGGCTTCTGACAACCAAAGTCAATGGGGAAACCAGCAGGAGGTTGCAGATGGCGACTACATGACATTGCGCTTAATGACAGCATGGGATTCACTTAATGACAGCAACCAGAAGTGCTGGAACTGCTGGCGCTAAGCGGCATGGTCATATGACATCATGCTTTATGACTGCGTCACTTAGCGATGGAAATTCCAGTCCTAATTACTGTCATTTAGTGAGGACTACCTGTGTATCCATAATGGAATTCTTGGTGTTCTCTGAGCTTGGTTGTTTGCTTGCAGACATTTTATTACTGAACTAGGTAACATCATCAGTGCGAGCGAGTGTGGGGTTTTCTGCCTCCTTATATACAGTTGCAAGAAAAAGTATGTGAACCTTTTGGAATTTCTGCATTAATTTGTCATAAAATGTGATCTGGCCACCATCTAAGTCAAGAGTATTGACAAATATAATGTGTCTAAAATAATAACACAAAAACAATTCTGATCCTTCATGTCTTTATTGAGAACAACCATAAAAACCTCATAGTGCTAGTGGAAAAAGTATGTGAACCCTTGAGTTGATCTCAAAAAAACTAATTGGAGTCAGGTGTTAGCATACCTGGAGTCTTGTTAAGCCTTGGAGGTGTGGACTAGAGCTATGTTGACTGATAAAAACCACTCAAACTTTTTGAGTTTGCTCCGCACCAGAAGAATACGCTTATGTGAGCCATGCCTCGCCAAAAAGAGCTTTCAGAGGATCTACGATCAAGAATTGTTGATTTACATAAAGCTGGAAAGGGTTACAAAGTGATTTCAAAGACCTTAGAAATTCACCAGTCTACCGTTAGGCAAACGATCTACAAATGGAGACATTTTGGGACTGTGGCTACTCTACCGAGAAGTGGGCTCCCAGTCAAAATGACCCCAAGAGCACAACGAAGATTCATCAATGAGGTAAAGAAACAACCCCGAGTGACAGCCAAAGATTTGAAGGCATCATTGGACTTAGCTAACATCTGTGTTCATGAGTCTACAGTACGTAAAACATTGAACAAGCAGGGTGTCTATGGCAGGACACCATGAAGGAAGCCGCTGCCTACTACAAAGAACATGGCTGCACGCCTGAAGTTTGCGAAAGAGCACATTGACACTCCACAGCGGTATTGGCAAAATGTTTTGTGGACTGATGAAACAAAGATTGAACTATCTGGAAAAAACATGCAGCACTACATCTGGCGTAAAAAGGGCACTGCATATCATCATGAAAACATCATCCCAACCGTAAAGTATGGTGGAGGAAACATCATGATTTGGGCCTGCTTTGCTGCATCAAGGCCTGGCCAGCTTGCAGGCATTCAGGGGAAGACGAATTCCCCAGTGTATCAAAAAATTCTTCAGGATAATGTGCGAATGTCTGTACATCAGCTGAAACTCTGTAGAAGTTGGGTGATGCAACAGGACAATGACCCAAAACACCGGAGCAAGTCCACAACAGAATGGCTTCAGAAAAACAAAATCCGCCTTTTGGAGTGGCCAAGTCAGAGCCCAGACCTCAACCCAATAGAGATGCTATGGAATGACTTGAAGAGAGCCATACACATGAGACGTCCAAAGAATATGACAGAGCTAAAGCAGTTCTGCCAGGAAGAATGGGCTAAAATCCCTCCTGAACGATGTGCAGGTCTGATCCACAGCTACAGGAAGCGCCTGGTTGAGGTTATTGCTGCCAAGGGGGGGTCAACCAGTTATTGGTTCCAAGGGTTCACTTACTTTTTCCACTAGCATTTTGAATGTTGAATGAGTGTGTTCAGTAAAGACATAAAGGATCAGAATTGTTTTTGTGTTATTATTTTAGGCACATTATATTTGTCAATACTCTTGACTTAGATGATGGTCAGATCACATTTTATGACAAATTAATGCAGAACACCGTGAAATTCCAAAAGGTTCACATACTTTTTCTTGCAACTGTACAGTAGCTTGCCCTATCAGCTACGGCCCTGCCAGATAAACCAGACTTACACACCATTCAAAAGAGACAATAGAAAACCTAGGAAAGAAGCAGAAAGACTAGAACACATCCCCTCCAGCAGCCAACATTCAGATAAGCAAGGATCAACATCAAACAAACAATCAGGCAGAAAACAAGGAAACTACACCCCCATCAGAACTGGCAGGGCAAACTACTATAAATAAGCAGGCAGCAAACCCCACACTCACTCACACTGATGATGTTACCTAGTTGGGTAATGAAAACTCCGCAAGTAAACAACCAAGCTCAGAGAGCACCAAGAACCCTACAGTTCAACCCTGAGCTACTTCTATTATATCCATACAGGTAGTCCTCACTTAATGACCATAATAGGGACCAGAAAATTGGTTGTTAAGCAGTATAGTCATTAAGCGAGTCACCATGTGACCAGACCCAATTTTACAACTATTTTTACAAAGGTCGTAAAGTGAATCACCATGGCCGTTAAGTGAATCACATGGTTGTTAAGTGAATCATGTGGTCATTAAGCGAATCCAGCTTCCCCAATGGACTTTTTTGCCAGAAACTAGCAAAAAAGGTCGCAAATTGCGATTACATGACCACAGGACACTGCAACCAGTCATAAATGCGAGCCGGTTGTCAAGTGCCTGAATTGCAATTACATGACCGTGGGGGTGGTGCAACAGTTTGCAACAGTCATAAGTGCGAATACAGGTTGTAAAGCACTTTTTCCAAGGCTGTCGTAACTTTAGACCATTGTTAGACAAACAGTTGTTAAGCGAGGACTACCTGTAGTCTTTGGAGAGTATGTAGAAGTGTACGTGTTAGGTCAAATTTAGTATTTTATCATTATTCTACATTTCTAGCCTTTCAAGACAAAAAAGATTCTGTTAGGTGGTAAGGGGCAAAGGTAAATAGGACCAGTCTATTGGCAGTGCTGTTAAAAGCAAGCATAAGTGAAGAAAATGCAATGAATTTAAGGACCGTGGTTTAGCAGTCTTCAGATGCAATGGAGAAAAATCAGTTTGTGCATACCCTTCTAAGCCAATGTTTCTCAACCTTGGCACCTTTAAGATGTGTGGACTTCAACTCCCAGAATTCCCTGGCTGGCTGGGGAATTCTGGGAGTTGAAGTCCACACATCTTAAAGGTGCCAAGGTTGAGTAACAATGCTCTAAGCTTTTATGCACGCCTAAAGTTCCATTTGCAATTTTACACGTGCATAAAATGCTTGTAAAATACCCTTTGGATTTAACAGACATTCTGTTTAACAGATAACCTTAGTCTGTTAAATGGAGAATTTACTATATGATGAAAGTTAGCTATCTTTTAGGAAATGGTATACTGTATTCATCTCTTGCTTAGTTCCAAAGTATAGTTTGTTGCCTAAATCTTAAGTGAAAAGCTTAACCCCAACCCCCTAATTAATTGGTGGAACTTCTCCCATGAAAAAAGCTATTCATGGGAGGAGTTCCACCAATTAATTTATCAGGGGGTTGTGGTTTTGCAAAGTTTGTCAATTCCCACCCTATAGATTTCATTGTTCCCCCTTTCCCCCTAATGAAAAATCAAACTTTTGTAGCAAAGATTGGAGAAGGCAGATGAAGCGTTTAGGGGATATCTAGTTGCCAGTTTTAGGCAGAGAAAAGCCTTTGGCCCCATCTGCTACATGACCCATTTTTAGCTAAAGATTTATTTACTTAGTAAATTTATACAGCCGCACATCTCACAGAAGTGACTCTGAGCAGCGTACAAAGTTCAAACAGAAGATGCCGAGGAGGGAACCAAAGCAGTCTTGAAGAAGCCCTACCCCGACCACGTTACAGTCCCTGTTCAGCTTCTTAATTTATTTTCAGCATTTTCATAACACCCCTTCGTATTTATTTCCCGGACAGCAAACAGCTGGGTCTTTTTATTCTCGGAATGGTGGAAATTGAGATTGGAGGGAGAGGAAGAAAGAAAATGGAGCAGCCGAGTGCTCCTGGTCCTCCAACACACTCTGCGTCATTGCCAACGTGTGGGCTACAAGATGACTCGGCAGGCATATTCCACGTGCTGCAAATGGGCATGGGGGGGTCAGACCGGGAGGGGGGACGTAGCAGGAAAGGCAGGTGATTTGGGGTGAGGGTTTCTGAACAGCTGCAGTTTGTCTGGTTTCAGCCGTCTGTTTGTTTCCCCAAAAGAACCAGCTGCAAGGCCAATGACACCATAAAAGTCAAATCAAATTCCCTTCTAAATTGCCAGTCTCTTCACAGGCAAGGGAGTTTTACCGGGAAGAGAGGGCATTTGTTTTTTCAAGCCCTGGAAGTGGAAAGAATGCGCTTCGGAGTTTGCGAGAAACGTCGCACGACCTCAGCTGCTTCCCGGGATGCAACTGGCAGTTCTGTTGCAATGGAAGAAAGGCCTTTCTTTGGCCTGGGCTGAGAAGCACGACCCACTTTTGTGATGGCTTTAAAGACGACTGTGGGGGAAAGGAAAGGAGGAAGAAGGGAAAGGGAAAGGGAAAGGGAAAGGAAGTAAATGGATGAAGAAGGGAAGGGAAGGGAAGGGAGGAAAGGAAAGGAAAGGAAAGGAAAGGAAAGGAAAGGAAAGGAAAGGAAAGGAAAGGAAAGGAAAGGAAAGGAAAGGAAAGGAAAGGAAAGGAAAGGAAAGGAAAGGAAGTAAATGGATGAAGAAGGGAAGGGAAGGGAAGGGAAGGGAAGGGAAGGGAAGGGAAGGGAAGGGAAGGGAAGGGAAGGAAGTAAATGGATGAAAAAGGGAAGGGAAGGGAAGGGAAGGAGTTAGATGATGGGAGGGAGAGAAAGAATGAAAGAAGGCTAATACAGATTCTGAGCAAGGAAGGAAGGAAGAAGAATAATGAGAGGAAGAGAAAAGTGTTCCCATTTCATCCTTCCTAAAGGTCTCAGGATAATAGCTTCTTGAGTTTGTGAGGGTGGCAGGGGGCTATTATGTCAGGAAGGATCTACAATTAAATCCATCATCCCCCCCCCCCCTTTTATGCAAAGCTAGGCTTAGTCATTACAGAGGGTGGCAAGATGTGCTTCCAGTTCTTCATTGATTCAAAGAAAAACAGCAGCATTCGGCAAAGGAAGTCAAACATCTGCAGGAAGGAAAACCAGGTTCCGAAAGAAAGAAAAACCAAAAGTTCAACAGCTCAACCTGAACTACTACGTATTTTCCCTCCTCCTGGGAGTTGTAATCTTCAGGCGATGGGCCGATGTTTCTGCTTCAATGCTCTTTCCTTCTCAGCACGCGGTGTAAGCAATAGGATTTGCATCTCTATTTCCACGCTGAGCTGGCTGGCTGGCTGGCTGGCTGGCTGTCTTTCATGCCCCCACTGTATCCTGTTGCAAGCCCTCTGCTAAAATACAAGTCTCAGCCAGCTCTCTGGAGGGCATTCAAAAGGCCTCCTTGCACTGCTGTGGGAGATGCTGAGGATAATTTGCTGCATATTTTGAACCATTATCCCCAATTCATCCCTTGAAACTGAATCAAGGATTAGGGGAGGGGTTGATCACTTTGTGGCGAGGTGCTCCTTTTGCAATGTCCTACATGGTCTCTTCCTCAGTTTCTGGGAGTTTCGTTAGCATTTCCAAGTTGCATATAGACCAGTAGGAGCTCTGATCTTGCATTTGCTGCTAGAGACCAACCTGACCCGACGCCTTCCAGATGTGCAGGGATTACAACATCCCAGAATTTCTAGCCAGCACCACCCAGAATACATTTCCTTTTTTTACTTTCACTTGATAAATTGGATTGTTAAAAGTTGCTTTGATTCTTATCTTAACAGAAGAGAAGCTACCAATTAAACAGAGACAGACTTTTTTTTTTCCAGGAAGGAACACACTTTGTGTAAAACTACTCTCAGCAACACTGGGCTACAGAGGTGGGAGAAGGCTTGGAAGCTCAGTTCTAGGCTAAAGGACCAATTATTCTCCTTTTCTGCAGCTTTGGAGAAGGATTAAATTAAGACTTTTAAGCAAGATACCTCTTTCAGTGCTATATGCAGACCCAAGCAGCTGAGAACAAATGTGAATGTCTGAATTAAGTACAGATGGTGTTTTAATTGTTTTAAGGGGAGGGCTGCCTTTGATTACATTTCCACAAGTCTTCTGAAATGAATGCCCTAAGAAATGGGTATGAGGGGTAAGATTTGTTCCTTCTGATACCCAATTAGTGAGAGAGGGGTTGTCATATTCCCCAACAGGAGCAACAGAGATGTTCAAATTAAATAACATGTTTGTTTATATCAGTGTTTCTCAAACTTGGCAAATTTAAGATGTGTGGATTTCAACTCCCAGAATTTCCCAGCCAGCATGAAATCATATAATGATCCCATTTATTTATATGATTCATAAATTGATTTATATGATCACAAATCAGGCAGTCATCCAAAATAGCAAAATAGAGATGATGTTGACAACCTTTACGACCAAATGCCCTGGCTGTTGAGTCATTTTAAGGCACTTGGTCAAGGAATCATGGGGAAACCTAAAGAAGTGTAAAGCCTTGTAGCGTATTCAACCTTCAGGACCCTCTGAGCCGAGCTGTGGACGGATGCCCACCGAAATGGACTTTGCCGCAGGACATGAAGAAAAGAAAAAAAATCTTGGAGCAAATCAAACGAAGCTGAGTCTTACAAACCAATTGCAAAGCTGAGCCAGCTTTAGCAGGCAAACAGAGAAAGATCAAAAAAGATTTTAAGGACACAATCAAGTAAGACTAACTCTAGTTGGTGTGAACGTGTCCACATGGATGCCAGGGAAGGATTTCTCCCCAGCCTTGACATCTGTTTCAAAAGCATCCGATCTTCTCACCCTGACAGGCTCTTTCAGTGCTGGGTCTCGCCCCTCTGTGTGTGTGTGCGTGTGTGAGATCTGCATCCTGCTGGTACAAAAAGGTCCCTGTTTACTCTACTGATGGGGGAAGCAGTGAAGTTCTCCTCCTACCCCGGGAATGTGTGGGTGGGGAAAAGGAGGAGGCTTGGTCTGCAGAAGCGGATGGCTCCAATCTACCCTCTGATCTCATCACGCAAACATCCCAGACTGGCTTCCCAGCACTGAGGCTGCCGATCGGCCTTTTACAACCTTCCCTCTTCTCCCCCGGTGGTTGCAGGAGACCGAATTAGTCTAACCTAGCCCCAGTCAGGAGGAATCCGGTAGCCCCTTTCTCGACTCACACGTTTTATTAAAGGCAGACGGTTTCATGAGCTGCAGCTGCCTTTTAATAAAATTTGTGAGTCAGAAAAGGTGCTACCGGACCCCTTCTGCCTAGCCTATTCAAAGAGGCATTGCTTTCCAGCTTCCCCGCCCCCCCTCCCCACCAATTCCCTTTGCCTCTGGCTCGGCCCAAAGACTGCCTGGATGGGATTTTTCCATAGGTTGCATGAGAAGAAGCTTGCAATGTAAACAAAAGTGAAAGAAAAAGAAAGAAAAAGAAGGAAGGAAGGAAGGGGAAGGGGAAGGAGGAGGAGGAGGAGGAGAAGGAGGAGGAGGAGGGAGGGAGGAAGGATCCTTTTTTTCATTCCTAGACAGGGACTCTGGCATTGGTTATCTTCATTTTATTTAAATGAATTGTTTTACTTCGGGATTTTCTCATGTGGTTGTTTTGAATGGTTTAACTGCCAAGAGTTGATATAACAACAGTAGCCTATCAATAATTAAATAAATCACACACAAGACACACATATGCACACACGCAATTGCAGATAAACCTAGCAGTTTAGTGGCTATTTTTAAAGTCCTCCGAGGACTTAATTAGTGGCTATTTTTAAGCCCCCCCCCCCAGGGTTTAATGCTGAGGTCTTGCATCCTGGCTTCCCCCCAACCCAGACTGACCTAACCCCTGCTCAGTGGTGACCCAGCGCAGAACTAGGAGGGCTGGCCCTTCCCCATCCCTTTTTGCTCCTTTTCCACACACCCCACAAAGCTATGGGGGAAGAAAGAATAAACAGAGCAATGGAGGTGGATTTCCTAGAGATGTCCCGTTTCTCTGGGGCCACTCTAGGACTTTGTTTCAGAAAGCAGAGACAGACGGTTAACACAAAGTTTCTCAGCCTTGGCGACTTTCAGACGGGTGGACTTCAACCCCCAGAATTCCCCAGCCAGCAAGGCTGGCTGGGGAATTCTGGGAGTTGAAGTCCACCCGTCTGAAAGTCGCCAAGGCTGAGAAACACTGGAAAGCATGACACAATAGGCTGAAGCAAAGTTGTATGTGAGTCAGGGCACAGGGGGCCAAATTAGGAAAAAGCATTATGATACAAGCCCTGCCTCTTTTATATACGTTGTGATATTGCCCCTTGATAAAAAAAAAATCTGCGAAAGCAGGGCGGGCTTCACCCACTCCCCGTTTTGATAACTGTAATTCGTACGAATGTGGGAGGTAACTCACACACCAACAATCATGTAGTAACACACACCAAGGCCTGTGCAGGGGCCATCTTTGAAGAGGCATGTCTTCCGCACTCTCACTCAGGAGAGAAAGCCTCTTCCGCCGGAGCATCGTTGCCTTCTGGCGTGGCACGAGGAGGCATACATTTCTGAGATCGGCAGCCACGCGGAAGGAGGCATTCGCCCTTCAGCCTTACGCTGCTGGGAATGCTTCTTTTGCACAGCGCTGAATAACAGGTGGGATGTACAACACATCAATCAATAAATAAGGTGCTGGGCCTAGAAGTGGGGAGACCCGGGTTCTAGTCCCTCCTCAGCCACACAAGCTCATTGGCTGATTTGGGGCCAGTCCCTCCCTCTCAGCCCAAGAGCCAATCAGGAGTAGCGGGGAAGGGGCTTGTGGAAGAGTGACCTCACCCCCTGGAGCGAGCAGGTATTTTTCCCTCCTGGGATCCAGAGTTTTGGTGCTACCTGGGAAGGAGGGTTAAAACAGCCCCACCCTCTCCTTAATGGGAGAATTAGCTTTATAAAAAGGGAACTGAAAGCCAGCCTCGGTGTGGGTGGCAAGGGCGAGAGTCAAGTCCAGAAGACAGCCCAACTCCCCTCACAGGGTTGTTGTTGGAGGGAAAATAGGAGGAGAAGGCATATGAGCTACGTTCGCCGCCTTGAATTATTTATAAAAATAATAAAGGCGGGATAAAAAAACCTAAAAAAACCAAACTGCAACCCAAAGGCAAACACGTCAGCAGTAGTCTTCAGACAGCAAGAGCAAACTTCGATTCTGGGAGCTGCAAGATCGCTGCGGGGCAGAGCCGAGAGATGGGGCGGAAGAGAGCCCAGCCAGAGCCTGCAGCGCAAACCGGGCCCCCAGCGGGCAGCCGCCCAGGTGCAAAGTGCCACCGACCAGCTCCAGAAACAGGAGTGGGAGTGCTGGGGCGGGGAGAGAAAAGCCTGTGCACAAGTCCATATGGGGAAAGGACTGAAAAGGGGTTTCACATGCAAATGGCCTGAGGTTGGCTGCAGGCGCTGAAGACCTGGGGAAAAGGGAAGATTTACCGCGCTAAGGCGTAGCGAAGATAAGAAAACACAGTGCCACAAGCACAGGAATGGGACCATAGAAATAGAACAGAGAGGTAGAAATGGATAGATTAAATACGAATAGAAACGGTTGCAAACTTCTTAGTAATAAGAGGATAGTAGAATACGAAAGGAGTTTAATTTTGGACAATAAAAGAGTTGGGTGTGGGAGAAACAAATGCAGTCCTTGTGTCTGGGTTCTGTACCATGTTGAGAAAAACCCTAACAGGGCTGGACTAGGACTGCGGGGAGAGCCACGTTCTAATTCCCCATCAGCCAATGAAAGTCTTTGGCTGGTTCTGGGCCAGTCCCTCCCTCAGCCTAGCCGAACTTGATCGACAGGCTTGTTGGGAGATAAAATAAAGACACCCATATGGTATACGCACCCCTTCTCAGCTGCCTAACAAATGCATCTATGCCAGTGTTTCTCAACCTCAGCAACTTTAAGATGAGTGGGCTTCAACTCCCAGAATTCCCCAGCCAGCATGGCTGGCTGGGGAATTCTGGGAATTGAAGTCCACCCATCTTAAAGTTGCTGAGGTTGAGAAACACTGATCTATGCAAATCCATCACAGTAAGCCACAGGGTGCAGAGTGCACCAAAGGAGTAAGAAATAGGAAGCCAAAGGAATTAAAGATGGGCAATTAAAAAAGAAACGGAAACGTAGTGAACTTTAGCTCAAGCCAGCACCGTTCACAGTAGTTCTCCGTATCTCTCGACCCTTTCAAACCACCCTTGCTTTCACATCTATACACTGTTTCTTACATCTTTTAAGATTTTATCCCTCCTTTTTTAAGGACATTCAGTCAACTCAAGGCGGTGAACACACCTCATCCTCCTGCGTACTATTTTCCCCACAACAACCTTGTGAGGTAGGTTGGGCTGAGAGAGAGTGACTGGCCCAAAGTCACCCAGCTGGCTTCCATACCTAAGGAAGGCCTAATGCTCACCAACTCCTAGTTTCTAGGCCAGCACCTTCACCACTACACCAAACTGACTCTTTTTTTTTTAAGTTTACTTTTTTCTCCTTGAAATTTCTCACCACTTATTTTTCAGGATCTCAGCAACTCTGTCCAATCACAAATTTCTCAGTCTTCCCCTTCCTCTTCACCCATTCACTCTTCCTCTATACAGGTAGCCCTCATTTACTGACCACAATTGGGACAGCAACTCTGTCACTAAGCAACATGGTCGTAAAGTGAAAAATCACATGACTGAGCTGGACTTACATCTGTTCCACTGTGGTCATTAAGTGAATCACCCATGGTCATTAAGCAAGATGTCATGTGACCACAACTTGTGACCTCCTGCCGGCTTCCCCATTGACTTTGCTTGTTGGAAGCCAGCAGTGAAGGTCGCATGGTGATCATGTGACTGCAGGATGCTGCAACCATCGTAAATGCATGCCAGTTGCCAAGAGCCCAAATGGCGATTAAGTGACTGTGCGGATGCTGCGACGGCCACAAGTTTGAGGACTGGTTGTAACTTCGAACAGTTGCTGAATGAGCTGTTGGTAAGCGAGGACTACCTGTATATTTATTTGCTCCTCAATTTGATTTTCATTCTTTCCCTCTGTGCCATGCGTGTACAAAAGGGGTGGGGCTTCGATCCCACGATTGTAGCCACCATCTTGACTTTTTTTACCCCCTCCCTGCAGACACCCCTCCGTTGGACGGAAAATACTCTTATCCATAGCTGTTTCAGCTCCTCCCAATAGACTTCTAACTACTTACTACTTCTCCACCAGCATCTTCACATCTTAAAGTTTCTGCATCCACTCCCCCATCTTTATAAACATTCATCCAAAGATACATCTATTTGCTCTCTTGTTTGACCATTTATGCATAACTTGTACTCATTCACTCCATTTTCCCTGACAAATTCAACTTTCTTGGTCTTTAATCCATTCATTTCCATTCATACTCCTTGTTGCATGGTTTAATCTGTATAACATTGACTGCAAGCCATTTTGGCTCTCAACCAGTAATTCAGCAGCTTCTGCCTTTAAAAGCATACCTACATTTGTGTCACCAACCAACATACTTCTAATGTCACCACAAGCGTTCCTTATATATTTATCCATAGATACATTAAACCACCAAGGGGCACATCTCATCTCCTTGTCTTATGTCCTGCTGAACCATGTGCTAAATATTCCATTGAGACGTGTTTTACCTCTATCATATTCCACTCATCACGTTCAGTAACCAACCTTCATATGGACACCAACATCCCATAATTCAAGCCTTTACCTATTTACCTTATCTTATGCTTTCTCTAAACCTTCTTGCTCACGTTCAGGCATTTCTCAACGACCGGCTAAAGAGCAAAAATCTGACCTGCAAATGCCGGCCCAAGATACATTTTGCTCGTTGTCACCTCTTATACAGTTTCAGTCAGAATTCTGCCACGTGTCTTCACAGGAGCCACTTAACAAATGAATCTCCCTGTTTTTGCTCTTGTTCTCTTTATAAAGGGGAGCAGTAACAGCGTTCCTCCAGTCTTCAGGCACAGATGCAGTCTTCGCGCGCAGATTGTGCAGCTGCTCCATTGCAAACCACGGCCATATTTTAATGTTTTCCCATCTATACCGGCGGCCTTGCCAGTTTTCAACATTGTCACAGCATCTGTGACTTCCATTCCATAATTCTTTTAACCTGGGCTCTAGCATTTAGAGCATCTGTTTCAGTTCTGCGCATCAGCACTTGATATCACCGCCATTTGGATCTCTAAAATGTTTATCACTTTCATTTTTAATTCCGTTCATTCTTCAAGAGACTCCTTGTTTAACCCTCTTCACCCATTCCTAAAATAATTGTTGATTGCCTTCAAATTACCCTGGATATCCTCTTTAACCTTTAAGTGTGCCTTTTTTAACCTTTAAGTGTGCTTTTTTAAACCTACAACCATTCATTCAGCAACCGTTTGAAGTTCTGACGGTGCTGAACAGATGGTGGTTACAACCGGTCCTCGGAGTTCTGGCCATTCCAGCACCCCCACGGTCACGTGATTGTGATCTTGGAGCTTGGCAACCCATTCGCACTTATGACTGGTTGCAGCACCCTGCTATCATGTGATTGCCATTTGTGACCTTCCCTGCCCGCTTCCCCAGAAAGTCAGCGAAGAAGCCAGCAGGGAAGGTCACAAATTGCTGGGGGAAGTCTCCCCCACCCGCACACCCTCCCCCAGCCCCTCTATGCTTGTGCTGTACCAGCCACTCGCACATCCCTGTGTATCCTCCCCACCCTCGTCATGTCTCCCTTGCATCCCCTTGCACCCCACACACCCTACCCGAGCCTCCCTTGCACCCTCATGCACTCTCATGCACCCTACCTGATCTTCCCTGCACCCCTTTGCACGCTTGCACACCCTCGCACACCCTCCCTGACTCTCCCCAACCTTTGTTGCACCTCCCTCGCACCCTCACATACCCCCTCCCAAGTGCCCTCGCACACCCCCTCGCATCCTCCCCCACCCAGCAGCAGCCACTTACCTGCCTTCCGGCCTGCTTGTGAGCCGCCTGGGACTTGTAACTTCCTGCCAGCTTCCCCGCTGACTTGGATGTGGGAAGGAAGTTGCCTCGCCTAACAACCGTGGGATTCAGTTAACGATGGCAACCAGGACTGCAGAGACTGCCATCGCTAAGCAATGGGGTTGCACTTTACAACTGCATCACTTAGCGACAAAATTCCAGTCCCAATTGTCATCATAAGTTGAGGATTATCTGCACATTCTTTGCAATCATCTTTGTACACATTATACAATACCTTTTTCTCATTCTCTTTTTTTGAAGCAATCATTCTCTTAAATGCAGTTTTTTCCTATCCACAGCACCTTTCACTTCATCATTCCACCAAGCATCTGTTTTCATACTTCTCATTAACTTAACACCAGATGCAGCTTCCACATCCTCTTTCTTTATGTCCACTTTCCATTCATTCTGTTGGGAGATTAATCTGTTTCTAATATTTTCTCATACAGAACGCATACTTTCTCTTCCTGCTGTTGTCTCACTAAGTAGATACTCACCAATCACCATTCTCATTCATTTCTGGTCTCAGCATGGTCTAATCACTTTTCTGTACTTTCCTCCACCCATTTACTCATATCACCTAGTAGAATCATTCCTCTCCCCAAAGATCACAGTCATTCAGAATGTTACACATTTTTTTCTCAAAATTCATCCCTGATTCTTTCATTATCACCCTCACAGAAGTATGACATGCAACTACACCTGTGTATGGATTCCTATTTTCATAAACATCCAGTACAGATAGTCCCCGGTTTAAGAATGAGTTCATTCCCAAGGTCTGTCTGAATTTGTATGAAAGCCAGAACAGTATTATTGTTAAATGCTGCATAAGGAGTATTGTGTAATGAATTTGAATCTTTGGGTATTTAACTTGAATCATTGTGTATTTAACTCAAATTTTGCTCTGTTCTTAACTATGGGTTGTCTGTAACCCGGGCATTCTTAACCTGGGGACTCCCTTCCTATTCTCTGACATGTAGTGTAGCCCTTTTGTTCCTAGTTAAGCCCACACCTTCCCTTCCCTGCATATATTCACCAACTTCACTCTGCAAGACCATCTTCATTCAGATCTATTACATCCTTCCTCTTTCTTTTACTTTCTCAGAAAATATATCTATTTTTCTTTCTTCTACTTCATTTTTAACCCATGATGTTTACTGTTTCCTGCTCTTACATTTCAAGTTGGCATTTTCCGTATGCCATGAGAAGGGCCTACAGATAATAACTTCCACCACCCATCACAGCTTTGGTCAATCACAGTTTTCACCTGGAACTTTTTAATACGATAGAAAAGGTATAGAGTAAATTACAACCTTAGTTGCATCTCATCACTTGCTGCTAATAGTAAGGATCACTTGCCAGTTTGGGCATATTTTAACTAGGATAGTAC
Source organism: Liasis olivaceus (assembly GCA_030867105.1). Lineage (NCBI taxonomy): Eukaryota > Metazoa > Chordata > Lepidosauria > Squamata > Pythonidae > Liasis > Liasis olivaceus. The sequence goes on from CM061349.1 coordinate 8,211,533, forward strand.
AAGTGGAACCAAGCCCAGTTATACTGAACTGATGCCCGTTCAAAGTGCATTAATCTGATAAATAAAAACCATACAAGGAGGGTTAAGCTAAAAAATAATGGTGGGCAACAGGGAAATATTTAGATCTGCCATATTTATTTATACAGTAGTGGGGTTTTTTTGGTTAAAGCCACCACTCTCCAACTGCAGATACATTAATCAATTAATCAATCTCAGACTGGCTTACAAGGATCAATAGAAAGACCACCCTTGGCCTCAAGCTGACAATGTAAAATAACACACCCCAGAAATCAATTGGATTTGTAAAGTCAGGCAGGAAAGCAGGCATGAATTCTTAGTCACACGTTTCTAGGGTGGTCCTTCCATGTGAGAAAATCAAGGACACTTCAGAGTGATGGTGGCTACAACCTGGCTAGTCTTCCCTTCCCTTCCCTTCCCTTCCCTTCCCTTCCCTTCCCTTCCCTTCCCTTCCCTTCCCTTCCCTTCCCTTCCCTTCCCTTCACGTGGGGAGGGGGTGCGCAGCAGCCTCCGGCCAACCCAACTCCAGTTACAAAACTCTCGCTTTGTAGGAGCTACGAATTCTGGGGGCAGACAGGGGCAACCAGGCGGCTGCAGGGAGACCACCCCCCTTTCCAACGGAGCAAGGTGGTTTGAAAAATTCCAGCACTTGCTTTGCCTTAAACAGCCTGCCATACGCTGTGTTCTGTGTTCCCTGCAGGCAACTCAGCCGCCCACTGGGCGTCTGGCACAGGATGGTTCCCCCATCTCGCGCTGGCATAGACGCCAGGTGCCTTGTCTGAAGATCTGCCGAACAGGCCAGTGTGGCGTGGGTGTGGGCGTCTCCCCCCCCTCCCTCTTTTTCTCTCCCGGCCATTGTTCGGCACATTAACACTGCCTCTCGAAGCTCGTCTCTAACCACCTACACCGCGGTCTTAATTTATCTATTTTTATTATTCCTTCCAACTGCATTAATCTCCTGCTTTTTCTTCAGGGAGATCAAGGATGTTTGCACATTTCTCTAGGAGTGTGTGTCCACCCGGACACCCTTTTCCTTCCTCTTTCCTTTCCAAAGAACCCCAAAGTAGGCTAGGGGAGGGCAGGTGAACCAGGTCAGAATAATCTTGTGCACAGAGTAGCACGCTCTCTCTGAGCGGAGTCAAAGGAGGCTTCCCCATCTCTGGAATAAATCCAGACTGCTCCTTGCCCCTGAGACCTTCCCTTGGGTGGGAAGACTTTCACGTCCCTTGGTAACTTCATCAGCTGGCCAGCTCTCTTCTTCCTGAAAATGAAACATGACAAAGAGGAAGTTTATCGATTTCTAAAAAAGCGGTTGCAAAACTCACCGCCTCCCCCGAAGCGGGTTGCTCTAAAATGATGATCGAGGGTTGGAACCGTGAGTTTTTAGCGTGAGTTTCCGGCCTGGAGGGGAGGTGTCCTGCTTTGTTTGCTGTACCTTTGCAAACGGTTGGGGCACAAGTCACACTGATCTATCTGCCGGTTTGGTCTTGCCTGACTGACCAGAGCAGGTCAACAGAACAGATGGGATCAGTTGGAACCCGGTCTGGATCTGGTCTGGATCAGCCTAGTTGCACCCTCCCTCCAGAACGGCCCTTTGATTGCTGCATCACGCACAACACGAGGGAGGGGGGAAGTTGTTAAAAAGGGTGCAATGGAGGGATTGCGATTTCTGCTTTGAATTCTAAGTGGTGCGTGGAAAGGCAATCTTCTTCCCCAGGGTGGGTGGGGCACTCGCTTTATAGGTCTTGCCCGCGGGACTCCGATGGAATGGCCGGCGGGCAGCATAACCTCACCGGAGTGGGGGGAGCTAATCATTTCCTGGGGTTATCGGGGGGGGGCTTTGAGGGGGCAAAATGAGGGCCTTAACTCCCCCCCCACCAGGAAAAGAATTTGTCAGATTTCGTGGCAATTTGATTTTCTTAAGAAAATGTCTGTGCAATAATGTATTAAAAACTAGCACTTATGATAGCCTTATTATTTCTAAGACCAGAGATAGACCGGAAGTTATCTATTTTTCATATCTATTTTTCTTTTCCTTTTATATTTTGTATTTCAAATTTTCCTTTTCATTTCTAACTTTTAAATGTGTATCTTTAAAATCTCAATAAAATATTATAAAAAAAAGAAAACGTCTATGCAAGGCTTATGGCTCCCATTTCCCCTTCTTAATCCCCGCCCCAAGCTTGGAAATATTGGACCAAATGTTTGCGAAGAGGCTTCGGGCTACACAAGGGGATGCCGCCCCCCCCCCCCCCCCATGTTGACAGTTTCTTAGGCATAAGGATTGCCTTATAATGTGTTTCTTCTGCATTAAAGTAAATGCCCAAAGAGAACCATCCAGGAGCTGTGTTTGCTAAACCCAGGTTAGCAAAACAATTGCCCAAATTGTATGATGGCTTAATGTGATAAGCTGGTTCACCGAATGTGACTAAGAAAGACAGCCATATACATTTGCAAAAAAATACATTAATATAGACTGTCCCTTTTTAGCCTAACATGGCATATTGTGTGAGGAGCACTCAGGGCTTGCTCCCACTGGTTTAGAGAAACAGAAAATTGTAGAGCTGGAAGGGACCCCAAAGATCATCGAGTCTAACCCCCTGCGGCATACAGACAAACCATTTAACCCAGTGTTGTCCAAACTTGGCCACTTTAAGATGAATTTTGATTTTTTGGCGACACCCTGCAGATCCCCCCTGGATTTGGCAGACTTGATTCTCCGAAAACCATACTGCATGAGAGTGCAGAATTATGGTAGAGCCCACTGGACTGGATTGCAGGTGGGCACGCTACATAAAGGGACAGGCTAATAATAATGATGATTATGAAGATGATGAATTGATTATGTACCATCAAGTCAGGGTCAATTCTGAGCATCCATGTAGATAGATTTGCTCCAGAAGATCTGTCCCCAGCCTGATCCTTCAGGTCTTCCAACGGTGTACCCGTTGCTGCTGTAAAAATGCATTGAATAAAGATTAAATTAATAATTGCCTATGTAAAGGTGGTAACCCTTAGCCCTTTATTCTGGCAAGCAGTTATATTCTGAATAACTTCTGCAGAATGTATGCTGCTGTTGAAATAATAGTAATAATAATAGTCATAGGTCAGTGTTGTCCAAACTTGGCCACTTTAAGACGAGTGGACTTCAACTCCCAGAATTCCCCAGCCAGCCATGCTGGCTGGGGAATTCTGGGAGTTGAAGTCCACTCGTCTTAAAGTGGCCAAGTTTGGACAACACTGTCATAGGTGCTTTGGGTGCCATCCCAAAACATCTGGAGCATCGCTTGAAGATCATCGGCACTGACAAAATCACCAGTCAGTTGCAAAAGACAACTTTACTTGGAACAGCTTCCATCCTGCAACGATCCCTTTTACACCATCAAACAACATCTGCCTATCCCAGGTCCTTGGGAAGGACTCGATCCATGGACCAAAATGCCAAATCCAGTCTAAACATCTGGCGGACTGTGCGACCAATAATAATAATAATTCAACCCCCATAATCCCCCAGCTGGTTTGTCTTTCTTTTTTTATATATAGATTTTATTAAAAGTTTTAAAAAGAAGATAAAAACTAACAAAAACTCATGTAAAGTGAAGAAAGAAAAGAAAGGAAAAGAAAGACAAAAGAAAGACAGAAGTGCAGAAAGAAAAGATGAAAAGAAATATATAAAGAAGCAGCTTTCGACTTTCCTTGCAGCAAATACAAGCGTGATTACAAAATTATCTCTTACTCTATGGTTACAAAAAGAAAAGCTTTCTTTTTTCTATTATCTAGTTTTTTTCTAATCATCAAAACCACAAGTCATCCATTCATTTTTTTTCTGTTTCATGCAAAAACTCTATCAGGGGTTTCCAGTCAGCAATTTTCCACTTTTGAGCATATGTAATAATCTCGCTGCAGTTGTCATATATAAAAAGCTCCATGACTTTTTTTTCCAGCTGTCTGTCCATTAGTCCCAAAAGAAAACGCTCTGGTTTCAACTGTACGTTAGTCTTTAAAATCTTCTGAACTAGTGAACGTATTCCCGCTGGCTTGTTTTAACCTGCAGTTATAGAAAAGTTAGTTGAGTGTTGTTGCTTCTGTGGCTATTCTGCAGCCCCCTTGCCCGTAGCAAATTGCAACCCCAGAGCAGACAATTGCTCTCTTTTTCTTTTCCACAACCAGCTTTCTTCCTACTTCAAGCATGCTATACTCCAACTTTCTTCATCCCTCAATTCTGGAGCGTATTTCCCACTCCTAGTCTACAACTCTTTGAAGTAACCAACCACACTAACTCTGCTTCTCCATTCAGGAGAAACTGCAAGGCTGGGAAACAGAGAGCTTGCATTTTAAGAGGCCAGCTTCCCATAGACATAAAGCATATTTTAGGTTACAGTGGGGATGCCAAAAGTTGTTTACTTGGGAAAGTAGGAAAAGGCTGAGAGGGGAGCCGGTGGCCAGCAGCTGTCTGTCTGTGTGACCTCTTGTGGAATTTGTGGCAGGCAGCCAAGATTTAATCCCTGATCCGCAGCGCTGAACATCCATGCTCTTTCCGCGCTGCACCGCTGACTCGATTTGATGTATTTGCATACATCTGCATTTGAATAAAGGCGTGAGTGCAGGTGCATCATGGGTAGGCAGGAGCTGCTACTTTCAAATGTCCCATTCTTGGGGAAGGTGATTGAGAAATTGGTGGCTGCACAGCTCCAGATATACTAGATCAATGTTCCTTAAAGTGTGCTCTGAGGAACCCCTCCAAGACCCTCTCAGGAGTCCACAAAATCAAAATGATTTGCCAGATGTTGAAGATACTTGCAAAAATTTAAAGTAATGTCACTCTTCTCATTATTATTTTGCTTTGTTAAAAAAAAATAGGGTTTTTTCCATGAAAAATATTTTATTTATGTTAATATCTAATGGGTTTAATGTTATTTTTCCATAATTCAATAAAGAAATGTTCTATGACTGCCTCAATTTTAATTTTTAATATGGTAAATATCGATAAATATAACCCATAGAAACAAAAGCTCTTTTGAGTCCTCCAAAATTTTTAAAAGTGGGAAGGGGTCCTGAGAGCAAAACGTTTAAGAAACACTGTAGTAGATAAAACCCATTTTCTGGAAGTATTTCAATCAGGGTTTCTTCTGCGATATGATTCTGAGATGACCTTGGTCAACTTGGTAGACGGCCCTCACGAGAAACTAGATGCACAGCGTACGACCCTGCCAGTTCTCTTGGACCGCCTGGTGACTTTTGGTATCATGGACCATGGTATTCTTCTAGGCAGACCCTCTGTCTGGCAAAGTTGCCTCTTGGGCCACTGTTGAGAAGATAGTGCTAGACTACTTTTCAACACCTAGATTGTTGACCTCTATCTTGTTCTCCAACATCAACATGACACGGATAGGGGACATTGCTTAGAGCTCTGGAGTGGGTTGATGATCTCCAGCTCCATTGCTTCCTACCTTCTAGGTCCAATGAAACAATCAGAACTCTTGAACATCACCTAACTTCAGTCATGGGCTGGATGAGAGAGAACAAGCTGCAATGAAATTCGGACAGGATGGAGGTACTGATGGTAAAAAAAAAAGATGGACCCTAGGGTTGAGGGAATGGGGTTTGGGAGGGGGTAGCACTCCTCCAGAAGAAGCAGTTCACTGCTTAGGAGGGTTCCTTGTGTCTTTGCCATCATGGATTTGCACGCGGTAGCTGGGGTGAGGAGCACAGTTGCACCATGATGACTCTTGCACAAAGGGTGGCCCTTCCTGAGCTAGTTGGACTTGGTGATGCATACTGGCACCTTGGCTGCAACTCATCTTGTCTACCGCAAGGCACTGCAGATGGGACTACACTTGAAGAGTGTCTGGAAATTGCAGCTGGTGTCAAATGCAACAGTCAGGCTGTTGATCAAGGCAAGAACAATAAGAAGCCTGTACTGAAAGATCTGCAGTGGCCACCAATTGCTTACTGAACATCATTCAAGGCAGTGTTTCTCAACCGTGGCAACTTTAAGATGCATGGACTTCAACTCCCAGGATTCCCCAGCCAGCCTTGGGAGTTGAAGTCCACACATCTTAAAGTTGCCATGGTTGAGAAACACTGATTTAAGGTGTTGGTGTTGACTATGAAAGCCCTCCATGAGCTTGGTCATTCTTTGTCCCTGAAGAGAGGCTGTAACTGGCACTAAGAACTGATCCTCTCCTATAAATGCACCACAAACATGCCCCTCTAACTCTTTCCTTCTGCCATGTCCTCATGATGTTGCTTTTGACTCACCCCCAGCCCCCTTAACATCATCTTTTGCTCTTCGACTTGGAATGAGCATTTCCCTCCTTCTCCCAATACCATTTTTGCCGTGGATACCATCTCACCCAAGTCATCAATGAAGTGGCCGCTGATGAGCTCAGGTGTGGGACCTGCCCAGCTCCTGTTGGCCACTTTAGGCGGTTTCAGGCAGGCCCCCTCCCCTCCAGATGCCTGGCACCACCTGGCTTGGTGATGGGGGAAACCAGGCCCCTGGCTTCCACGGAGCCATCTGACCAGGGAGTAGCTGAGTCCTGTTTCCAAAGTAATTGTCAGTCCTGACGGGAGCTTTTTTAAATTTGGATTTAGTGCACTTTTGAAAGAGTGCTGCCTGTTTTTTTAACACAGGTTTAGCGCTCTCTTGAGAGAACGCCACTCAGGCACTGCACGCAGGGCTGTCCACAGGATGTGGTCAAAAAGCTGAAGTGGGTGGCCGTGACAGTGTGATCGAAGCTCTGCCTGGTTTTTAACACAGGCAGAATTTCAGTTGTAGTGTCATGACTGCCGTCTTGACTTTTTTTGACCACAGGTAGTCCTCGCTTACCGACTGCCTTATTTAATGACCATCCAAAGTTACAACAGTGTAAAAAAAGGGCTTTGCGACCAATCCTTGCATTTACGACCGTCACAGTGTCCCACGGTCACGTGATCGCCATTCAGGTGCTTTGCGGCCAGTGTGCATTTACGACCGTTGCAGCTCCTGCAGTCACATGATCACCGTTTGCACGCTTCACAACTGGCTTCTGACAAGCAGAGTTAACGGAGAACACGAAAGGAAAATCACAAGTTGCGGTCACGTGACATCTCGCTTAACGACTGAATGGGAAGTGAGGTCGTAAGCCCGTCTCAGTCATGTCATTTTCCACTTAGTGACTGCAGCATTTAGTGATGGAGTTGCTGGTCCCAATTGGGGCCACTAAGTGAGGACTACCTGTATAGCCTGAGGACGTGCCTGGCTGTACAGGTCACTGGTTCTGCCAGCTCCGTGTTGCTGGTTCTGTAACTATTGAGTAGTTTGTCTGCTTCTGCCAACAGCGCTTTTTAATTATTATTGATTTCATTAGTTTGGAGGGGGCATCATTTTGCCTGCTTGGTTCCTGCTCCACAGCCATCCATCAACTACTTCTGGGTCCTGCCACCCACAAGAATGGAACTGGACTCATGGCCAGCCCTGCCATTCTCTTGCAGCGTTAGTAGAGGCTAGAGGCTGCCCCTGACCAGTTGCTCCATCCTTCTTTACCTCACACCCCTCCTTCCTCCCCGTGACCTATTCGCTGGACTATTTGTGGACGTAGGTTTAGTGCTCTTTTGGAAGAGCCGTGTTGAAAAATAGCCTGACTAACCGGGAAAAGCTCTGGGCAACTTGACGTTCCAAGTACCCGCCTGTACTCACTGAACCCCACCCTGCTCCTCCGTAGGAAGAGTGATTTATGTTTTCCTTCCGCTAGAAAGCAGCATTTGGTGCACAGGAAGTGAAACCCACCATCACTTTCTGTATGTTCTCCACCTTAAAGCAGGAAGGACCGTGCCAGTCTGGGCAAAATAAGGTCAGGCAGTTGGGCCAGCAAATTGTACGCGAACCTACTTTTCTGCTGCATCAGGAACTGGAGGTTGTGGTGGTATCCTAAGACCTAAGACCTATGACAACATCTGGTCTGAGAAAGAGTTCAGAAGCTGCTTCTTTCATAACAGCCTATTTTAAGCCTTCGTAGAAGTATGGATTTATTATGAATAAATCACCCTGGACACACTCTATGCGCACAATCTTGGAAGAAAAAAAAATTAGTATTTTATGACATACCCCTGTGCTGATTCCTGGCATTTGCTGCGGCTTTTTGTCAAGAAGTGGCCACGTGGCTTGCTGTGATTGGCACATCATTAAAAAAAAGTGACAAAGAGACGGGCACGTCCGATTCTGAATGGCAGTTTCTGAAGGACCTTTACACACTCAGCGTCACGCAGGGAGAAAGAAAGCGTGCCCGTCACCTTGCACGTGAATGCCACGCTCAACGTAGGCAAAGCTGATGGGGGGGCACCGTTTGAGATCCTGAAGGGTGGTGGAAAAACAGTTGGGCCCTAGTGGTTTGGATGCTTGCATGCCAAGATGCCAACTGAGCCTGTAGCTTAAGAAGAAAGAAAGAGAGAGAAGTTTGTGTGAACACTAGTGGGCGATTGTTAGGTGTTGAGGTGGGTGGGTGCTGGAACAGATCTGTTCATGCCATGTGTGTGTGGGGGTGGGGTGGGGGCTAAATAAGACAGTTGTCCCTCCTGCCTATGTGCTGTGCCATGACAGATGGTTGGCACATGTTGAGCTCCAGTTCAAGGCTCCTCTGGAAAGAAATGCGGCCCTGCTCGGTCCGATGAAAGACCTTTCCCACTCAGCAGGTTTGCTTTTGCAACAACGTGCTGCCACGACGCTGCGCAAAAGCACTTTTCAACAGAAAGCAGGAAGCTTCCTCTTTGGCGGCCTCAGTTTTGGTTTGCCCCAGCTGTTCCTGTGGCGTATGCAGATATACTGCTTCTGAACATGGAAGTTCCCTTCAGGTTTATTTTTTGTAAAACCCCTGAACCTAGAAAGGTGGCATCTCAGGGCCAAAAGAGAAGTGAGCATAAGAGAGTTGTAACTGGCTCTCCTGCTGTTGTTGTTGCTGTTGTTATCATGTGAAAGCAGTGACGTTCGCTGAGGTTGGAAGTGAGGTGCATCTTAATTCTGTTCTTCGTGCCTTTTCCCTACTCTAACCCCTTCCGTTCAACTATTATTAACTTCTAGCGTGGGGGGAAATGGGCCCCTTTCCTTTCTCTGTGCCTCAACTCAAGTAATATTTGGTGTTGAGTTTAATCTGGATAATTTTAAAAAAGCAAAATTAAGTACTGCTGAATGCCCCCAGTTAAGGGTTGGTTTAGATCAGTGTTTCTCAGCCTTGGCTACTTTAAGATGTGTGGACTTCAGCTCCCAGAATCCCCCAGCCAGTCTGCTTGGTAGCTTTCTAAAACCAGCAGCTTGTGGAATTATCATGAAAATAATGAGGAATGACCCCTCTTCTTTCTTCCTTGCAACCCAGATTTCAGTCCCTGATATCAGGGAAGGAAAGCAACCTAAAACCTTACACTGCTAGTTTTCTAAATGCATGGATATAGGAAAAAAAAAATTATCATCCTCATTATTGGTCGCACAGTCAGCTAGATGTTTAGACTGGATTTGGCATTTTCATCCACCTACTGAGTCCTTCCCAAGGACCTGGGATAGGCAGATGTTGTTTGATAGTGTAAAAGGGATCGTCACAGGATAGAAGCGGTTCCAAGTAAAGCTGCCTTTTGCAACTGACTAATGGTGATTTTGTCAATGCCAAGGGTTTTCAAGTGGTGCTCCAGATGTTTTGGGACTCTCTTTGCTTTCTTTTGCCACAGTAGTCTTATTTCTATTTGCAGGTCTTTGCATTTTGTGATATTATTATTATTATTATTATTATTATTATTATTATTCTCTGTACAATCCAGAGGTACATTAATTTTCTGGGGGAAAGCAAAGCCAGAAACGCCAGGACAATGTCACTAGGCCAGCGGGCATAATTTCAGAAACACTGAACCCCAGTAACCCCTCTTGTTTCAGCCTCGTAGCACAGTTTGTATGCTCGTGCATTGCCGTATGAGAAGAAACGTTCGTTTTTTTGGCACGCACATCACTGTTTGTGTAAGCAGGCCACTGAAACGGATCCCGCCCATTGCCAAGGCCTTCGGCTGCTGGGTTCCCCTTGCATTTCCCTCCCCACCCCGGCCAAATTTGGCATCGGATAAAGGAGGAGGCCCCGCTGGGTTCGTTCTCTGGGAAATGACATCAAGAACCGACGGGGCAGGGAGAGTTGATGTCTCTGGGGCGGGGAAGCATGTGCACGAGGATGTGCGTCTCACCAAGGTAGCTCTGCAAACAGCTTCCTCTCCTTTCACACTTTGTTCTCGCTTGTCAGCACCGGAGCCGCACGTTGAACTGGAGGAACCCCGTCAGACAGCCTTTGCGCACTGCCCCCCAAAGTCCTCCCTGATGGAGTGCAACATTTACCATCCAGAGCATTGCACTCTTTCGCTTCTTTTCCACACTGGGGCTGTGTTTGCACAACAGGTGACGGGGAGGGCTGGGCTCCCACAACAGGAACCACAAACTTGCCTGACTTTAGCCTTGCCTTGCCTGCTCCGGGAATGCTAATTCGGTTATTTGCAAATCGAGGGCCAGATCCAGGGTGGGTCCAGGCTTCTTCGGTGCGCCTTGCATTCGGCACAGGCAGGGTCTGGCCTTTGAACTTCGAGCATGGATATAAAATTGAATGCGATACAGAAAGTGGATGCAAGGGGCCAGTTTTCCCTTCTTTCTTAGGGCTGCCCAGAAAGTGGGGAGATTCGGAAGCGATCAAAGAAAGATCTTTTTTACCCAGGGCAGATAGAAGTGGGGAAATTGCCACTAGCTGATGGGGGGATGAGCCACCAATGGAGCTTTAAAAGGGGACTTCACAGAGCACCAGGCTAAAAGTTCCTCCTAAGCAGGGATATCTGCAGGGTGTGTCTAAAAAGTCAAGATGGTGGCTGTGATTGTGCGATCAAACCCCCGTGCAGTTGGGCTTTATTGCAGAGTTGCAGTCACCGTCTTTTTTGACCCTGCTGCAAATGTCCATGCCTTTAGGGCTCTTCAGCCCTTTGGGAATAATTAGGAAGCTTTTAAAATTTATTTTATTTACTATATTTGTGTGCCACTTATTCCTGAAGGAAGATGCTTTCATCTGTGTGGGAACACAAACGTAAACCTCACTCTGTTACTTTTTAAAGCAGCTGCTTCTTTTTTTACATCATTTCTTTGAAGAGTCTCAGACGGCTGCTACGTTCAGAGTCCAGCATGCTCCCAAGCCCTTTGGAAGATCTGGGTTGGAAGCCATAATGGCAACTACAATTAATCCTGGGGTTATGACAGCAATCAGGATTGCCGTCGCTAAGCAATGAGGTCATAGAGTGTGACATCACTTGACTGCATTGCTTAGCGACAGCAATCCTGGCAGTCCTGGTTGCCATTGTAACCCCAGGGCCGTGTGGGTCATTAAGCAGGAAGAGGTGGGAGTCCCAGGTAACGAGGGGGGGTGCCACAAGCGGGTGCTACAGAGCATGGACCGGTTGGCAGGGGCCACGGGAGGCCTTACGGAGGCCTCGGATGGGATGAGGGGTGCTGCACATGGGCAAAAGCCGTGGAGTGTGGGTGGGCAAGGGGCGCTACAGAGTATGAATATACTCTGTAGTGGGCTCCTTGGAAGAAAAAGCAGCAGGAGTGACTTATTGGGGTGACTTGTGACCTTCCCTGCTGGCTTCCCATCGACGTTGCTTGTGGGAAGCTGGCAGAGAAGGTTGCAAATGGCGATCACGTGACACGGCTTGCTGCGACATCATAATTGTGAGCTGGACACTCAATGCTCAGATCAAGATCACATGACTGTGGGGACACTGCAATGGCTGGAACTTCGAGGACCGGTCGTAAGTCCATTTTTGTTAGCACTGCTGTAACTTTGAACGGTTGCTGAACGAATGGATCTAAGCCAAGAACTACCTGTAGTCTGGACACCAAAGAGGGCATTGTCATTTTCCTGCCTGTGTTTGGGAACATTGCATGTGCGCCCGGTAGGCCCCTGGGGTGAATGGGCCCTTGGTTTGAGCCAGCTGCAGTTTTGGAGTTCTTTTGGGGAGCACTGTGAAAGCTTCCCAAAGTACTTTGGAATGTGGAACATGGAACTTGGTGGAAAATATAAAAAGGGAGCTGTTCACTGTCCTCCACTTCCAGCAATTAAGCAACACGCATTGGCTCGGCAACTCAGAACCCAGCCTGGCAAGAAATCTTGGCCAGTGTCAGCCTTTTGAGGTGGGCCAGGTCAGGAAACAGATACCATAACAGATACGAGAACTCTACTTTACTGATAGAGGACAGTATTTCTCAACCTTGGCTACTTTAAGATGTCTGGACTTCAACTCCCAGAATTCCCTAGCCAGTGTGCTGGCTGGGGAATTCTGGGAGTTGAAGTCCAGTCTTCTTAAAATAGCCAAAGTTAAGAAACACTGATATAGGCCATGTTAAGGTTTTTCTCAACATGGTACAGAACCCAGACACAAGGACTGCATTTGTTTCTCCCACACCCAACTCTTTTATTGTCCAAAATTAAACTCCTTTCGTATTCTGTTGTTGTTGTTGTTTAGTCGTTAAGTCGTGTCCGACTCTTCGTGACCCCATGAACCATATTGCGCCAGGCCTTCCTATCTTTCACTGCCTCCCTGAGTTTGCTCAATTTCATGCTCATTGCTTCAGTGATGCTATCCAGCCATCTAATCCTCTGCCGTCCTCTTCTCCTTTTGCCTTCAATCGTTCCCAGCATCAGGATCTTCTCCAAAGAGTCCTCTCTTCGCATTAGGTGACCAAAGTATCTGAGCTTGAGCTTCATTATCAATCCTTCCAATGAGCAATCAGAGTTGATTTCCTTTAAGATTGACTGGTTTGACCTCCTAGCAGTCCAGGGGACTCTTAAGAGCCTTCTCCAGCACCACAGTTCAAAGGCATCAATTCTTCGGCGTTCAGCCTTCTTTATGGTCCAGCTCTCACAGCCATACATTACTACTGGAAAAACCATAGCTTTGACTATGCGGATCTTTGTCGGCAAGGTGACGTCTCTGCTTTTTAATATGCTATCTAGGTTTGCCATAGCTTTCCTCCCAAGGAGCAAGCGTCTTTTAATTTCATGGCTGCAGTCTCCGTCTGCGGTGATCTTGGAGCCCAAATAAATGAAGTCTGTTACTGCTTCCATTTCTACCCCTTCTATTTGCCAGGGATTGATGGGTCCAGATGCCATGATCTTAGTTTTTTTAATGTTGAGTTTCAAGCCAGCTTTCGCACTCTCCTCTTTCACCCTCATCAAGAGGCTCTTTAGTTCTTCTTCACTTTCTGCCATTAGGGTGGTATCGTCTGCATATCTGAGGTTATTGATGTTTCTCCCTGCAATCTTAATTCCGGCTTGTGATTCTTCCAGCCTGGCATTTCTCATGATGTACTCTGCATATAGGTTAAATAAGCAGGGTGACAGTATACAGCCTTGTCGTACTCCTTTCCCTATTTTGAACCAATCGGTTGTTCCATGACCGGTTCTAACTGTTGCTTCTTGGCCCGCATACAGATTTCTCAGGAGACAGGTAAGGTGGTCTGGTATCCCCATCTCTTTAAGAATTTGCCACAGTTTGTTGTGATCCACACAATCAAAGGCTTTTGCATAGTCAATGAAGCAGAAGTAGATGCTTTTCTGGAACTCTCGTGCTTTCTCCATGATCCAGCGAATGTTGGCAATTTGATCTCTAGTTCCTCTGCCTCTTTGAAACCCAGCTTGTACATCCGGTAGTTCTCGGTTCACGTACTGCTGAAGCCTAGCTTGTAGGATTTTGAGCATAACCTTGCTAGCATGTGAAATGAGTGCAATTGTGCGATAGTTTGAGCATTCTTTGGCATTGCCCTTCTTTGGAATTGGAACGTAAACTGACCTTTTCCAATCCCGTGGCCACTGTTGCGTTTTCCAAACTTGCTGGCATATTGAGTGCAGCACTTTAACAGCATCGTCTTTTAGTATTTTAAATAACTCAGCTGGAATACTGTCATCTCCACTAGCTTTGTTGTTAGCAATGCTTCCTAAGGCCCACTTGACTTCACTCTCTAGGATGTCTGGCTCAGGGTCAGTGACCACACCAGCATGGACATCAGGGACATTAAGATCTTTCTTGTATAGTTCTTCTGTGTATTCTTGCCACCTCTTCTTAATCTCTTCTGCTTCTGTTAGGTCCCTGCCTTTTTTGTCCTTTATCATGCCCATCTTTGCCCTAAACGTTCCTTTGATATCTCCAATTTTCTTGAAGAGATCTCTAGTCTTCCCCATTCTATTGTTTTCTTCAATTTCTTTGCATTGTTCATTTAAGAAGGCCTTCTTATCTCTCCTTGCTATTCTCTGGAAATCTGCATTCAGTTGCTTATATCTTTCCCTTTCACCCTTGCTTTTCGCATTCCTTCTTTCCACAGCTATTTGTAAAGCCTCATCAGACAGCCATTTTGCTTTCTTGCATTTCTTTTTCTTTGGGATGGTTTTAGTTGCTGCCTCTTGTACAATGTTACAGACCTCCGTCCATAGTTCTTCAGGCACTCTGTCTACCAAATCTAATCCTCTAAATCTATTCATCACCTTCACTGTGTACTCACATGGAATATGATCTAAGTCATACCTGAGTGGTCTAGTGGTTTTCCCTACATTCTTCAATTTAAGCCTAAATTTTGCAGTAAGAAGCTCATGATCTGAGCCACAGTCAGCTCCTGGTCTTGTTTTTGCCGTCTGTATAGAGCTTCTCCATCTTTGGCTGCAAAGTATGTAATCAATCTGGTTTCGGTATTGACCATTTGGTGATGTCCATGTGTAGAGTCGTCTCTTGTGTTGTTGGAAAAGGGTGTTTGCTATGACTACCTTGTTCTCTTGACAGAACTCTATTAGCCTTTGCCCTGCTTCATTTTGTACTCCAAGGCCAAACTTGCCTGTTATTCCGATTACTCCTTGACTTCCTACTTTAGCATTCCAATCCCCTATGATGAAAAGGACATCTTTTTTTGGTGCTAGTTCTAGAAGGTCTTATAGGTCTTCATAGAACCGGTCAACTTCAGCTTCTTCGGCATCAGTGGTTGGGGCATAGACTTGGATTACCGTGATGTTGAATGGTTTTCCTTGGATACGCACTGAGATCATTCTGTCGTTTTTGAGGTTGTACCCCATTACTGCCTTTCCCACTCTCTTATTGACTATGAGTGCAACTCCATTTCTTCTAAGGGTTTCTTGCCCACAGTAGTAGAAATAATGGTCACTTGAATTAAATTCACCCATTCCCGTCCATTTCAATTCGCTGATTCCCAAGATGTCGATGTTTAATCTTGTCATCTCATGTTTGACCACATCCAGCTTGCCTTGGTTCATGGATCTTACATTCCACGTACCTATACAATATTGTTCTTTACAGCATCGGACCTTCTTTTCGCTTCCAGATACATCCACAGCTGAACGTCCTTTCGGCTTTGGCCCAGCCGCTTCACTCTTTCTGGAGCTACTTGGAATTGCCCTCCGCTCTTCCCCAGTAGCATATTGGACACCTTCCGACCTGAGGGGCTCATCTTCCGGCGTCATATCTTTTAGCCTTTTAACATTGTCCATGGGGTTTTCTTGGCAAGGATACTGGAGTGGGTTGCCATTTCCTTCTCCAGTGGACCACATTTTGTCAGAACTCTCTGTCATGACCTGTCCGTCTTGGGTGGCCCTGCACGGTATAGCTCATGGCTTCACTGAGTTACACAAGCCCCTTCGCCACGACAAGGCAGTGATCCATGAAGGGGTTCGTATTCTACTATCCTCTTATTACTAAGAAGTTTGCAACCGTTTCTATTCGTATTTAATCTATCCATTTCTACCTCTCTGTTCTATTTCTATGGTCCCATTCCTGTGCTTGTGGCACTGTGTTTTCTTATCTTCGCTACGCCTTAGCGCGGTAAATCTTCCCTTTTCCCCAGGTCTTCAGCGCCTGCAGCCAACCTCAGGCCATTTGCATGTGAAACCCCTTTTCAGTCCTTTCCCCATATGGACTTGTGCACAGGCTTTTCTCTCCCCGCCCCAGCACTCCCACTCCTGTTTCTGGAGCTGGTCGGTGGCACTTTGCACCTGGGCGGCTGCCCGCTGGGGGCTCGGTTTGCGCTGCAGGCTCTGGCTGGGCTCTCTTCCGCCCCATCTCTCGGCTCTGCCCCGCAGCGATCTTGCAGCTCCCAGAATCGAAGTTTGCTCTTGCTGTCTGAAGACTACTGCTGACGTTTGGGTTGCAGTTTCTCTTTCCCAGGTCTCTGCTGTCTTCTGGACTTGACTCTCGCCCTTGCCACCCACACCCATGCTGGCTTTCAGTTCCTTTTTTATAAAGCAAATTCTCCTATTAAGGAGAGGGTGGGGCTGTTTTAACCCTCCTTTCCAGGTAGCACCAAAACTCTGGATCCCAGGAGGGAAAAATACCTGCTCGCTCCAGGTGGTGAGTTCACTCTTCCACAGGTTATAACCAAATCTCTTATACCAGTGTTTCTCAACCTTGGCAGCTTGAAGATGTGTGGACTTCAACTCCCAGAATTTCCCAGCCAGCCTTGCTGGCTGGGAATTCTGGGAGTTGAAGTCCACACATCTTCAAGCTGCCAAGGTTGAGAAACACTGCCTTATACCAAAGAGAATCAAGGTGGGGTAATCTTGAATTTCTTTCTTATCCCTTCCTGCTTGTCCAGGCTAAATTTGCCTAATGACTGTCAGATACCTTCTTCAAGGCCATCTCCAATCTCTACAGCAAGTTAGTTTAGAGTTGAGTTGACTTGCCTTGCCTTGCCTTGCCTTGCCTTGAGTTTACTGCCTTCGAGTCAGTCTTGGCTTCGTATTTATTTCCGGAGCCCTTCTTCCAAATGATGCCAGTATTTTTCAGCTGGATTTGTGCAGCAAAATCTGGGCTGGCTCTGATGAGAGAGGTGTAGGGGAGGAATGGGGTTGGCCTAAGCATTGTCCACCCAGGTTGCTTCTCATCATCTCCACTTGCAATATTCCTATTTACGTACTCCGCAGGCTTGTGCAGCAGAAGAGTTGCAAATGTTGGCTTCATCATCCCTGTCTATCAAACTGTTTCCTTCATGGTGCAAAAGAGAGGAGGGATCACCTGTTGTCCCCCTTTCCATGTCTATTCTGCTATGTTCTGCACATAAGAGGGTTGAGGCACAAATAACCAAAGGCGTCTCCCTCTGGAACTGCTAATCACCCACACTATTGCTAATCATGCTTAATATGCTAATCACCCACATTTTCCTGGTGGCTCTAGAAAGTTTGGCGTCCTTTTGAGATATAGAGATAGATAATGTCAGTTCTTGCCCATTATTCAGTCTCTTTCTCTCTCCCTTCTTTTGCCTACCTTTTTATTCTGTTTGGCAATGAAACGGGTGTTTGCTGATGCTTTATATAAACATCAGGTTATATATATTTTTGGTAGCTGAACCGGGTGGGTGCTTGCTCTGATATGGACACAGGAATTGACTGGGAATTGATTGACAAACTAAATGGGAAATTATTATTAAATTAAAATGTAATTTTTCTAACAGGAAAAGGATTTATTTTGGAAAATGAATCTCAAAGATTAGTTCTTGAGGGGGACATAAAAGTGGGGGGGGGGGGCTTGGATGCCATGTACCTGCAAACCCAATTGACTCCAAACAGTGATTAACCCTGTAAAGGCATAAACTAGTTAATGGGCCTTCTGGCTTGTTCTCATGCACATTTTGCTCCTTTCTCTCTCTTAATAACATCTATACATAATGGTTAGAATGGCAAATTAGATGCTGGAATGGAAAATCATTCAACCACAAAGCTCAGAGAACAACTTCGGGCCAGCCTCTTTCTCTCTTCCCAGCTCTTGAAATATATATATATTTCATCTAATTTATAATAATAACAGCAACTAAGTACTGTAAAGCCTCAATAATAATAATAATAATAATAATAATAATAATAATAATAATAATAATATCCATAGGTGGATAAAAATGCCAAATCCAATCTAAACATCTGGCTGACTGCAACCACCAATAATATCACACTAAGTCATTGGTGCATACTTCTGACTCAACAAGCATAGGATTATTTGGCTGAAATAACATAACAAATCAATAATCGGGCTATACCGCCATTTTTAAAATGTGAAAAAAAACCACAACAGCGTGCAAAAAGCATGTTTTTCTTAAGCACCGTTCTTTTAACCATTGTTGAAGTTTTGTTTTTCTTTTCCCGTCAGTGTGCGTGTTTCCTTAAGCCCAGCCTTCAAAGTAGACAGAAAAGTGGGAGAACGCATCCCGTAAGCAGAGGTCGGTTTTACACCACGCGCACAGCCACGAGGCTTGCTGGCTGTCTTTTTAAAGCTAACGATCTTTGCTCAGCCAGATTTTGGTCTGAGCAGGGCCTGGAACTTTTAGCAGTGCACCTGTTACAGCTAAGCGTGGCTTGAAATCTGCGTAGGCTGAATTGTGTTTGCGGGTGTGAGAATGCACGTGGGCAGATGGTCTTCCTGCTCTTCTGAAAGCAGAAGAAAGAACCACCAGCAGCGAAGAAAGAGATGAACAGGCGTTTTTCTCAATGGTGGGTGGTGCGTTCCCTCAGGTAGGCTTTGGGCCAGAGGTCAAGAACCCCGCCGAACACAAGAGGAGCACATTCCCCACAGGCCAAAAGGAGTGAAGCAACAGACATTACCGTCGAAGCATCCCACCCGGCTGACAGAACATTGAACCCAGAGTTCAAAATTACCCAACTGCACGGCTGCCTCGGTTTCCCCTCTGACGCTCTTCCCCATTTTGCCTATTTTTTTCAGGGTTCTGCCCAACCTTTTTGCAGCGGCAGGGGAGAGAGCAGGCAAACAGAAAGTTTAAACTTGTACGGTGACGTGCCGAAGTGCTGACTTAGGCAATTCCGAAGGCAGACCCAAGAACTGTGCTTGCAGAAAGGACGGCGGCTCTGGTTTCCTGCTCCCCGTCGGGAGCGCGCAGCTTTTGCACAAAGCACATTTGGGCCTGAACGCTCCCTTGCAGCCCGTTCTGAGCGAACTGGAGCCATCGATGAACCTCGGGGCCTTTCCCCGCTGAACAGGGGCACGATTCCCCCCTGCTTGGGAAGTCAGCCAAAGAGTAAAGCAGCGTGAAATTTGCTGTCCCAAGGACCAATTCCTGCAGGCCAGGCTTGTCTCCTCATCAGATAGGGTTGAAATGGGGGGCGTGGGGGGGGGGCAAAAAGAAAGAAAGAGGTTGCCAGCTAGGAGATGTTCTGCGGTGGTTCGATGCAAGCGGGCAAAGCTGTTGTCAGTTACTGTTTTGATAGTAATAAAAGCTGTGGGGTTCCTTCCCACCAGTTAAAAGAAACTCAGCAGCGTTGTGGTTTTTCTTTTTAGAATGAAACACACATGTGCTCCAGAGAAGGAAGTTGTTTTCTGGCAATCGACTTATGGAACTGCCCGTCACTAGATAGTAACGATAGCTGAACTTCTGATAACCCTGCGGGAGACCAGAGGAATACAGCTGAGAAAACCATGTTTTCTGAGCCTATCTGAGATGAAAAGCTCCTTCGTCTCAGCTTTCTTTGCTGAAAAGTTCCTCGAAACTGTGGGATTTCCCTCCCCCCGTAACGTCTGCTACCACAGATGTTCTCTCCTCTGTAGGAGCTTGGAGTGGACCCTACTTTCTCATCTTCTTCCCCTTTGCAAGTTGGAGCATCCTGTTGCAACCCCTTAAAGCCAACTCTGATCAAACTCTTTGAAAGAAATGGGTGCCTTTCAACAGATCTCCCCTTGGGGTGCCTGGTGGGGATAAAACCCCCGTGCAATTAAAGCTCCTACCATTTTTGATAGTTGTCACTGATGATCATGATGCATCAGGGCCTCAGTGGTGTGGTTCAGCTGCCCCACAGTTGCATCCGTGGCCTGTTGCCTCCTTTCTCCATACTGACAGCTGCACACATGGCCTCACATATTTACACTCTCCTTTTGAATCTGGTGGCACAGCGAAAGCTGGCCATAAGCTCTTTCTTGAGAAAGTGGAACAATGTGGCATGTGTGGTCTCACTACCAGATGGATTTGCAGTTGGTTGAACAACCATATCCAACAGATGGTCCTTCATGGATGGATGTCTGCATGGACAGAAGTACACAGGGGTATAGCCCAGTGTTCTTCAATATGTTCATAAATGAGGGGATTGGAAGGACACTTAGTAAATTTGCAGATCCTACAAAGCTGGGGGGAACCTTGAAAAACAGGCTCAAGGTCCCAGAGGATCTTGATAGACTTGAACACGGGGCTCTTTCCAGCAAAATGCAATTCAGTGGTGACAAATGTAGGGTTCTGAATTTAGGTAGGAAAACATCAGATGAACAGGTAGAAGATAGGGGGTACCTGGCTCGGCAGTAATATTTGTGAGAAAGATCTGGATGTCCTGGTGGACCACAGATTAAGCGTGAGCCAGCAGTGGGCTGCCACTGCAAAAAAAGCTGCTGCAATCCTAGGCTGCAACAACAGAGGTATAATGTCGAAATTGTGGGAAGTGATAGCATCTCTGTTGCGCTGGTCAGACCGCATCTGGAAGACAGTGTCTACTTTGGGTTGACACAATACAAAGAGGATGCTAAGGGGATGAAAAGAGTGGAGAGAAGAACAGCAAAGATGGGGAGGGGCTTGGGAGCTAAATCTAACTTCGTGGAAAGTGATAGTTTTGCTTTACCCTGTATTGGTCAGAGGACACTTGGAATATTGTGTCCACTTCTGGTCACTACAATCCAAGATGGAGGTTGAGAAACTGGAAAGGGTGCCAAGAAGAGCAACAAAGATGGTGAGGGACTTGGAGGCCACAACCTATCAGGAGCAGTTAAAAGAACTGGATCTGTTAAGCCCAGTGTCTCAACCTTGACAACTTGAAGATGTGTGGACTTCAACTCCCAGAATTCCCCAGCCAGCTTTGCTGGGAGTTGAAGTCCACACATCTTCATGTTGTCAAGGTTGAGAAACACTGGTTTAGCCTAAAGAAGGAAAGGTGAAGGGGAGACACGATGGCACTCTTCCCATCCTTGAAGGGCTGTCCCAGGGAAGAGAGGGTGGGTTTATTCTCCATAGGATCTGAACCTGGGACAAGAACCAATGAGTGGAAGCTTTGAAGAAGGAGATCCAAACTTGAAATTAGGAGGAATGTTCTGACCATGAGACTATGAAGCAGAGGAACAGCCTACTTCTTGGAGTCTCGGGGGCTCCATCACTGGAGGCTTTCAAGCCAAGGTTGGGCCACCACCTTGACTGGGAAGTTTGAGGATTCTTGCCTTGGGCAGGAGGTTGGACTAGAAGATCTTCAGGATCTCCTCCTGACCCTAGGATTCTCTGAAGTCTTTAACTCCGGTTTCTGAAGTAGGGAGTAGAAACCAGATCCATCCTAGGTCCTCACAAACTCCGTATAGGTGCCTTTAACCTATTACTGCCTCCATGAGAACTAGAAGCAAAATGACCCACATATCCCCAAAGCGGCCAACGCACGAGGAGGGTTGGGCAACAACTTCTACCAAATCTGTCCTGTAGGTCAGGCTCCAGAGATAGCTGGTTTCTGTGTCAATGGCCTGAGGTGGTTGCAGCCCAAGGGTGTTTATTGTCATTTTTTTAAAGATATGAGTCAAAGTGATGATGGGGTGAGTGACATCCTTCTGTAGGTGACTGGTAAAAGGTCACCCAGCAGTCAGAAAACAGGTTAGGCCACTTTGGTGACTGAAGCCCGAGTTGTGACAGAGTTTACTCAAAACCTGCACAGGATAATTCCCCGCAGGGTGAGATCTAGCTGGGAATGGCCATCTCCTCTGCCTTCCTTAACCAGGAGGAAGGGTGGGTTAATTAAGGTTTATTGCAGCTGCCAAGGCGGCTCTGGGTCAGACGGCGCCCTTTGCAACAAACTTCTTGCTGGGCCACATTACATGCCCACAGATTTTTCTGGCTCTGAGGAGGCTGACATTGAATTTTCCCACAATGCCCAATGGCAAGTTACACGGGGGCCATTGCGGCTATTACAATAGGAGCCCTGGACTGCTATTAGCGGCCACCGTTTACCTTTCCCATAATGCCCCAGGGACAAGTTGCCCCAGAGGCATTGTGGGATATTAAACAGGCAGCTTCCAGAACCCTAGCCTCTTTCCCATAATGCATTGGAGATATTCTTAGCAAACTAAAATGGCAGCTTTGCTGCCGGGAATACTGAAGTGCCTGAGAAAGACGAGACTTTGCCTGGAGCCCTAAAGATGTTTCCTGAAAATATTTGGCCCACTTATGGCAGGGAGGGGGTACAAAAAGTCAAGATGGCGACCATGAGCATGTGACTGAAGCCCCATTACTGAAACTCTAGGTTGGGGAGGTTCTGTTTCCTTCCTGCTAAGTCTATTTATGCATGTGTTGGGGGGGGGGGGGTGTGTGTTAACAGTGGGGTTTATAAGTTTCCTGTCTCCAAATAAGGCTCTACTTTCAGTTTTGGGGGGAAAGAAGTCCAGGAAGGTTAAAAAAAGTTTGAAAAGAACAGGTTGCGTATTTCTGCTGTGGGTGATCATTGCAAATCCAGGAAGATTCCCCCACCCAGCACATACAATTCTCCCCTTTGATTCAATCTCACTGAGGCCCCTCACGAGCACTTTCTTTAATTGCCTGCTTGGGATTAATAGATGCATCAGGCTTGGCAAGGAAGGTGCTCAGAGAAGACCATTAACCACCTAGAAGGCGCGAGACAGACAAAGTCTGCCGAATACGTTTGCTCACCGTCCAGGGGCCCGAGACCCCTCTGTGGTTGTTTTTGCTGAAGAAAAAATACATTTTGCACTGAGATCCTGCACTTTGGCTTGAGCAAGATTATCTTGGAACAGGGTCTTTCTCCCCACTGCGGCTAGCTGGGGTCCCCGGACGGCAGGAAGAGGGATTCCTTCTGCCGATCCCAAGAGGAGATCCAGTGGCGGAGGAAAGAAAGAGAAGGAAGACACGGAGAGTGCAAAGCGCAGCTAAAGTTTCTTCCCCTTAGTCACTGGAGGCCTCAGGTTGTGGGTGGGAAACGCTGCAACGTATTAAGTCCGAAAGCAGCGTGGAGGACGGGAGGAGTCGGTGGTTCTGTTTCTTGGAAATAAGACACCCGGATTTCCCTGCTGTGGTCCCAAGAGCTTCAGTGTTTGCACTCTGTGACCTACAGAAAGTTTCAGAGGTTGAGAAACAATGCATGGTAGCTCTCTGCTTACTTGGACAAAACCTCTTCCCTTCCCCTTACGGGCATGAGAGATGAAGCCTGCATAAAGTCCGGGGCGGCCGAATGCCGGGCCGTGCAAGATAGAAGTCAAGACGGCAAGGCCGACCCAGCCGTCTGTGAAAATCAGAAGCTCGAGGTGAGCCTTGCCGTGCCTAACTCAGACAATCTGGCACCTCCGAAGATGTTGGATTACAAACCCCATCATGCCCAGCCTTAGCTTGCTTTGCAGGAGGAGACCGGTTTCACCTAACAGCCGTTGTCGTCCCGTCCAGTGGCAATCAGTTTCAGAGGTTGGTGACACGATGCAGGAAGAGGAACTTTCTGAATCTCCTAGACTCTGGATGCACAGAACACACGAAACCATCGATCGGAGTTAGTAAAACACAATGGCGGATCACGTGCCGTACCCAAACAACTAAACTGTAGTTCTGCTTAATGGGACGGCTTGGTTCACACAACATGCCTAGACCATAAACAGGTTCCCACAACAGGCTGTACGTTATATAGTTCACATTGTGCAAAACGAGTCAATTTTTGTACTGAGATGTCCTGACTAGCTATCAAGTCGAGTCAGACTTTGGAATAATGCAGCGTTTCTCAGACTTGGCAGCTTCCAGATGTGTGGTGTTCAACTCCCAGAAATCCCCACCCAGTGTGGCCATTGCTGAGAATTCTGGGACCTGAAAGTTCCCTTCGTAGTATATGAACTACAACTCCCAGAATTCCCCAGCCAGCATAGCCAATGCTGAGAATTCTGTGAGATGAAGTCCATACATCTGGAAGTTGCCCAGTTTGAGAAACACTGCATTATTCCAAAGCCTGACTAGACTTGATTGACATCTGGGGAAAATCTCTTTAGCAGTTGTTTTTAAAATGGATATTAACAGTAATTATGTCTGTTATGGATAGGAAGGCAGAGTACAAATTGAAATAAACTGTATTTCCTTTAGCCACACATTGCATCATGTTATGAATCTTTATCACTTTTCGCCCCTTGACTAAAAATCCCCAAAACATTTATTTTTCTTTATTTAAAACATTTCTGGACAGTTTCCCGTCCTTAAAAGAAATCTCAAAGCGATTTACCCTAAAAAGTTACTGTACGATGTTATGAAATCATGCATGTTATAAAAGACATTTTATAAAGCATAGCACAAAAATGTTCAAAAATCATTCAGATAAACATTAAAACAGAAAGTAACAGCAAAGATTAAAAGGTGTTAAAAACTCACAGCTATTTGAATGACATTATGGCTTGTAGATTATGGCTTATAGCTTCTGTGATGCAGGAACTTCACACATTGTAGCTGAGCAAAAACAGGCCAACACAATATGCCTGGATTTGTACAACACGGTTAACTAGGTCAGTTGAAGATGTAAATACTGCTGTATTTGTATTATACCTTATGCTTGGTGAATGTTAACTTTGGGTAGGCTTTTGGTGTCTTAACGGATTGTGCAGAACCAGCCTGTTTAATCTGTTTATGATTCACTTATTGTGAAACTTAATAAAATGGATTGATTTAGTCACCACGTTAAGCATGAGTCAAAGCAGCCCATCAAAATCTCATCGCTGTTAGTTCATCTTAGTTTACACAACATCCTAGTCCCAAATATGGTTGACTTATCTGTGGTTCAGTTGTGTTGTATCAGCCTAGCCAGGGTGGTTCCCTTTGTTATGAGAACCTGTGCAGTTGGATAAATATGCTAAACCATTATCTGTGGCTTAGTAGGTTGCACAAGCATGGCCTTCGATTGATGGCTGAGGTTCCTTCTCAGACAGTAATATGCTGACTTTAATCAATCCTGGACATTTACAGGTAGTCCTTGGCTTATGCCCATTTGTTCAGTGACTGTTCAGAGTTATGGTGACACTGAAAAAAATCGACATACGACTGGTCCCCAAAGTTCTGGCCATTGCAGTGGCCCTGCGGTCACGTGATTGTGATCCGGGTACTCGTGTCCAGCTCATGATTATGATGTTGCAGTGAGGCCGTTATGTGATTGCCATTTGCAACCTTCTCTGCCAGCTTCCCACAAGCAAAGTCAATGGGGAAGCTGGCAGGGAAGGTCATAAGTTGCTCCGGTAAGTGACTCCCGCTCTTTTTCCCGCCCGCGGCACCCCCCCCCCCCCGCATGCAGCCTCCCAGGCAAAAACCGGACTAGCAACAGTTATTCTTCTTGACTCAAATCACTGACAGCAAATCAGGGGAGTCTGCAGGGGGGATGAAAATCTGCAAGGCGGTGGGCATGGCACGGCACCTGCCATCATGCAGATCTTAATACCTCCGATGACATGGATACCCCTGCAGCAAATCTGAAAGACCAGCTAGTGTAATGCAATAATGGAAGGGGTAGTCAATTCTGTGTTGACTAGGTTGCAGTTGGAATCCTGGCCCTAGTTAAATTTCCAAAAAAGACACAAATTGGAGAATCTCTCAAGACAGGTCAGAGTGATTGTAGGGGCTTCTGGAAAGTGGCTTCTCTGTATATGGAACAAAAGGGGGCAGGAATGCATTTAGCCAAGCAAAAAAGAGATTTAGGGAAAGTTTGATAGCTGTCCTCAAATATTTATTTACTTAGTTATCAAACGTCTAGGCCAGTGGGAAGGTGGAGGTCATGTAAATCTCTAGGAAGATGCTGTGCCTTCTGGGTCCTGCTAGATGAGATTACTTAATTGACAGGACCAGGAGAAAGCCAATTCTGTCAGGTCTTACAGGATGGACAGAAACCCCAGATGGCCCTGAAATAACTAGGCCTTGTAGGGCTTTAAAGGTGATAACCAACACCTTGAATTGTACCTGTAAGCCAGCTGGTAACCTGTGAAGTTCACAAAGCCATGTTCTCATGAGCTTATGTTCCATGAGCATGGTGTGGGTTGCCCATCACTGCTCATGCCCCGGCCCTCTGGACCAGCTGTAGCTTCGGAGTGGTCTTCAAGGGCAGCCCCATGTAGAATTCATTGCAAACATCCATCCAGGAGATGATCTGAAGATCATCTAGTCCAGTGTTTCTCAACCTCAGCAACTTTAAGATGTGTGGACTTCAATTCCCAGAATTCCCCAGCCAGCAAAGCTGGGAGTTGAAGTCCACACATCTTAAAGTTACTGAGGTTGAGAAACACTGATCTATTCCAGTTGTATGTAGTAATATAGGAACATCAATTAATCCATCCTCAAGAGATGGCTGTCGAGACTCTTCAAAAACCTCCAGCGATGAAGAACTAACAACTTCTGTAGGTAGAGTGCTCCAATGTTAGGTTCTCCCTTATATTTAAATGAAATCTAGGTAGCTGCAACTCATTCCTGTTATTCCTGGTTCTACTTTCAATAGCCAGGAGTGGAGTTCCAAAACAGCTCACCTACAGCCACCATCATCCTCACCATTAGCAGTGGTTCCCTCGCATTTTTGGATTTAGCTTGATCTAAGATGCTGACAGTTTCCCAGCTGAGACTGTGGTTGAGTCTGTCCATGTGTTGTGAGATTAAGGAGTTTTCATCATGTCTTCTGACTGCTAGCTGATGTTCATGGATGCGCTCTGCCAGCCTTCTGCCCGTCTGTCCTACATCGTGGTTGTTACAGTCCTTACACTGTATGTTGTAGATGACTCCTGTTTTTCCTTCTTGGTCTACGGGGACTTTTGGTTTGCTTAAGATGTTTTGAAGGGCTTTCGTTGGTTTGTGTGCTATGGAGATGCCATGTGGTTGTAATAGTCTGTTGGTAGTTTCTGAGACGTTTCTGATGTATGGCAGTGTGATCCTTTCCATAGCTTGTGTTGGTTGTGTTGTAGTAGGTTGAGTGGTCGGGCACTTTTGGATAAAGTTGCGTGGTTGCTGCAGTATGTTTGTGCTCATTTGAATAATGTTCTTACATAGTTCCTCTTGTGGGAGGTTGGGTTGTTACTTTGGTAATGGAGTACTTGGTTAGTGTGGGTTGTCTTCCGATAGACTTGGGTTTCTAATTTGCTGTTGTTTCCTCTGCTGCTGAGGATATCCAGGAAGGGTAGTGTGTTGTTGTTTTCTTCCTCTCTGGTGAATGTTCTTCCTCTGAAGATGTCGTTGATGGTTTCATGTGTCCTCTCTAGTTGTTCCTTTTTTATTATGACAAAGGTGTCATCTACATACCAGATCCATACTTTAGGTTGTATGTGTGGAAGTGCTGTAGCTTCTAGGCATTGCATTACAAACTCTGCTATGGGTCCTGACAGTGGTGATCCCATGGGTGTGCCTCTGCTTTGTTGGTATATTTGTCCATCAAACTGAACATAGGCGGTGAGGCAGAGGCTGATGAGGTCCATGATTCTGGGTATTTCGATCTTGGTGTATTTGGTTAGGTTGGGTGTGTTGTGTAGTACAGCTGATATGGATTCTTTTGCTAGTTCTGGGTTTATGGATGTAAAGAGTGCTGTGACATCAGATGAAACCATCATTTCATCTTCATCTATGTGTACATCTTTGATTTTCTGGAGGCACTGTAGTGAGGAGTTGATAGAATAGTCACTCTTCTCTGTGAGATGGCCAGTTTTTTTGTCAATTCTTTCACTATGGTGTATGCATGAGTCCCTGGTAAAGATACAATTGGTCAGAGAGGTATGTCGGGCTTGTATATTTTTGGTCGTCCATAGAAACTTGGGAGGATGGGTCCACTGCTTTTCATCCGCCACTGTTCTTCTTTTGTGATCTGGCCTTTCTTGGTTAGGTCGTCAAGGGTTCTCTTGATTAGGTTGTCGAGTTGCTGTATTGGGTTCGTGTTAACTGGGATGTAGGATTCTTTGTCCTCTAATAATTTTTTGGCTTTTTGCAAGTATTGTGATTTGTCCATCATAACTGTGGTTCGGCCTTTGTCTGCTGGGAGGATGATGATGGTTTGGTCCTTCCTTAGGCTTTTGAGGGCTGCTCTGTCCTCTGCTTTGAGTTGATTCTGATTCTGTCTTCTTCTGGTCTGTGGTATGATGGTCTGCCTTATGTTTTCGTGGGTTTCTGTGTTAAGTCTTGTAGTTTTAAATGCTGCTTCTAAGGCTGCACAGAATCCTAGCTGATTAGCATCATCCATGTTAGAGTTGAGGCCTTTCTGGGGGATTTCGCGGTGGATAGCGGATGGCTGGACATGTTGACTACCCATTCAGGTTCAGGTACCTCTTTGTTTCTGGGGTTTAGTTTGAGCAGTTTAGTTTGAAGTTTTAGTTTAGTTTGAAGTTTTGTTTTTCTTTCCTCAGCTTGTCTTAGAGATGTGATCTTGGCCCCGGGGACGCAATAGATGAAGGTGGGTCATGTTCTTACTTTGTCTCCTTTATTCAGCAGAGAGATTAATCTAACTAGGATGAGGGCAGAAAGTTGCCAGTTGGATTCCACATGCTTGGCAAATCACCTCCCAGGACTTTGCAGGTGCTTCACATTCAAAATAATAATAATAATAATAATTTTGAAATTCTCTATTCAGGCCAATGCACCAAGAGCAAATACACGAGGCTGTAAGCATGTCCGAGTTATGCTAATTGATTTCCCGTATTTTGCATAATGTATTCAGGCTTCGTAATTCATGGAGGAAGGGGAAAGACAATGAAGGTTCCTTCCTACTCCTGCGTCTCTTGTTTGCTGAGCTGAACCGAGAAGGAAGCCGAGCGCAGACACCAAACTGCAGCCCTGACAGATAGAAAAACTCCAGTTCCATTTTGGCATCTCTGATTTGGAGATTAAATTAAATATAAAGAAGAGCAAATTAATGACAACAGGTAGAACAACCAGCCTTAGAATTGACAATGAAGATATCGAAGTGGTGGAGAGCTTCTGCCTTTTAGGATCAACCATCAAGAGTAAAGGAACCAGCAGTCAAGAAAGATGCCGTAGATTAACACTTGGCAGAGCAGCCATGAAGGCCTTGGAAAAGATATTCAGATGCCAGCATGTGTCTCTACCTACAAAGATCAGAATCGTGCAAGACATGGTCTTCCCTGTGACCCTCTATGGAAGCAAAAGTTGGACTTTAAAGAAGCAGGATAGGAAGAGTTTGACGCTTTTGAACTTTGGGGTTGGAGAAGACTCCTGAGAATCCCATAGACGGCCAAGAAAACAAACCGATGGATCATACAACAGATCACCCCAGAGTTCTCACTCGAGGCGCCAATGACCAGGCTCAACTGATCCTGCTTCGGACACAATGATATGAAGACCCAGCTCTCTGGAGAAGCTCTGATGGTGGGAAAAGTGGAAGGAAAGAGAAGACGAGGACGACCAGCAGCAAGGGGGATGGACTCAGTTACAGAGTTGATGAGTCCACCATTGAGAGACATGAAAGACCAGGTTAGGGATCGATCATCTTGGAGAAAATCTATCTATGTGGTCACTCAGTCAAAAACCACTTGACGGCACAATCAGTCAAAAATTTGGAGAATGGAGAACAGGTGATGGAAAGATCTTCTTTGCCCTGAAAGCTTGCCAACCAGTTAAGATAAAAATTGTCTAGGTTCACATGTTGTGCTAATCCATGGTTTACTCAATTGAACCACCATTATCTGTGTTAATGCAGAATGCTAAGTTTTATTGTTACTTTTTTTTAAAAAAAAGCACCGTTTGCAAACCACAGTGGCCAAGTTCACACAAGGCACTCTTCCAGAACCAGACAAATTCCATGGAAATCTGGAAAGAGTGTGCACACCAGCCCTGCCTTGACAGGTCTTCCAAAGATGGTTTCAGATGTTGCAAGATGAACTCCCCAGGGATCTGATAATGCTGTCAGGGGGTGGACGTGCCATGGGGCAGAGTTCTGATCAATCCCTCCTTTGTCGGATTCTTTTAGCAGACCCGGAAAAGTAATTCCAGGGCAGTTGTGATTGCCTCCCGGGCGTGCGAGTAATGACACTTCTCAGTTGGGTAGGTACTGTAGCCTGCCTTCCACATCAGCGGAAATGGCTCACCCACTTCCCAGTTCTTGTATTCCTGGCAGCCGGGCTTAATTAGATTAAAAAAAACCCCAGGAGCAAAACTGCTTCCATGCAAGCATCAGAACGTTGGAAGGTGGCAGAGGCGTCCCCCACGGCAAATACAGAAACCGCTCATGAAGTTTTTCTCATTTTTATTTTTGCAGAGAGGAAACTGGAGAGGTCTTCCAGGCTTCATAGGGGGCGGGGGGGGGGCGGGGAACCAAGCTGGCCAGGGATAGAGCTTGGCTTGGCGGACAATGCTCTGCGAACAACTCGCCAGGCTAACGTCTAAACATGCCCTTCCAGGAAGCCTGAAATGGTCCCGGGGGAGCTTAGAAAGAGATGAGGAAGGATTAGGAAACTCAAAGCTGCTTGACTGGAACGGAGCTCAGCTTGTGGGCTTCTGTTTCTACAGTGGCAGCTGATCTTACCTAAGATCGTTCCAAATGGGTAGCTGTAAAAACATTATGGACTAGAAACTTGCTTTTGACAAACATCCCAAAGCTGAGCTTTGCCAATAAGGAGGAGAATCCCGTGTACGCTTCACCACGTTCTACAATTTTATCTACCCTGCCACAGACCTAAAGCCCCAAAATAGCTGTGCCCCACAATTCCCCGGGCATAATCTGCTCTATTTTTAACTGGGGGTCCTGTCACACCAACCTTTGAGGAGAGGGGAACACCCAGAAGGCTCCAATCCAGGAACCACTTCAGACAGCCAATGTCCTCAGGAAGCCACCACAGGAGAAATCTCCTTTCCCCCCGATTTTAACTGCCTGTGCCTCATTTCCACTCTCCCTTGGGAACGAGACAGAAACCGTCCCAGAGCGTTATGTACAACAGGAAAGCCAAAACTTAACAGAGTTGTGCAATGCAAAGGTCACCAGGGGAAAGGCTGCATGGAGCAGTGTCATCAACGAAAACATGCAAGAGGAGGAGGAGGAGTGGGAGGAGAAGGGGGGAAGGGGAAAGGGAAGGTGAAGGGGGGGAGGATGGGAGGGAGGGAGGGGGAGGAGGAGGAGAAGGAGAAGGAGAAGGAGGAGAAGAGGAGGAGAAAGAGGAGGAGAAAGAGGAGGCGAGGAGGAGGAGGAGAAAGAAAGAAAGGAAGGAAGGAAGGAAAAGAAAGAAAGTAAAGAGGAGGAGGAGGAGGGGAGGAGGAGGAGAAGAGGAGGAGAAGAGGAGGAGAAAGAGGAGGCGAGGAGGAGGAGGAGGAAGGAAGGAAGGAAGGAAGGAAGGAAGGAAAGAGGGGGGGGAGGAGGAGGAGGAGATGGTCCAGGGCAATTGTCATTCTCCAGTAGTGCACATTTTGTACACAGCAAGTCCCTGGATTCACTCCTGTCACCCTCACTTCTAAAGGAGACTGAGAAAGAAGTGACAGCAGAAAGTCTTTCTCTGGCAGAGGGGTCTGTTTAGCACAACTGCTCCCCTCCACCATCACCGCACACACACACACACACACACAGCAGAGAAGAAAATACTGGTATTTCAAAAAGCCCAAGGGGGGGACATAGTCATGGCCATTGTTCTAGGATCATCCCCAGCCCCCTGCAAGAAACCACTCGTCTTGTGGCATATTCGTGGCTAGCAGGTGTGAACCCCACTGTCCTTGGCACCCGGGAAGTTTCTCTGCAGGCCGATCACTCTCCTGGGAGACCGACTGTCCCGTCAGGAGGAGGAGGATGTGGTCGATAAGGAAAATTAAGGCCAAATCAACCAACAGCCAATTAAGGGTTCACCCCCCAGATATTCAGGAGACCGACGGGGCTGCTGGTGGGTGACGCTGAGCAGGAAGAAAAGGTTGACCAGGAATCCCTCAATCGCCACCCTGAAACGACCTCACATAAATTGTGCCAGAGCAGCATCTTTGCTCCCCAAAATAGGACTTTTGAATATCCACCGCACGGTATTAAACACGGCACAGGGAGCAGAGGAAAATATGCAAACCTGATTCCAAGGAAGGTCCCCAGCGGGGTCACCTTGTGCTTAGATTTTCAAGTGTGAGAATGAATCACCGACTTCCATGTTGGGTCCAGGCCAAAGCTGAAAGCGTCCATGCTGCCATTTCCAACGCCAGCACCATCCAACTCAGCATGCAGGAAAGGAAACATATTTATTTCTAGGTCTCATTTATATGCCGCCACCTTGGGAGAACGTGGCAAATGCGGGCACGTCTGCCCAAGCGCACTTAGGCCTGTGTGCGTGAGAACACGCCAAACTGTAGAAACAGGACTGGAGTTAAAAACCGTATCATCAGGTCTCTTCCTCCCCTGGCCTGGCAATTTAATTTCTTACAAACACGAAAGAGAGTAATTTAGGGTTAGGGCAAAGGAGGGTTTCCAGTCCACAAGGAAACAGGCAGGAGCAATGAAAATCTCCTCCTTGGGCTTCTCTCCAAGTCTTCTACTCAGCATGGGACGTGATCAGGCCAAAGCGCTCATTAAACAGCGTGTAGCAAACACAGAGTGCCAATTGGATCTAGCCAGGTGCCCAACCTTGATTGCCAGTGAATCCAACAGGTACTCTATGGCATCCTTAACTAAACTCGAAGTATCTAACCACGGAGGGCCATTACTCTGGCATGATGCCATGCTGTCCCCTCAGCTGTCCTTGAAGACCAATACAGAAGATGTATTGCCCCCGTGACTGTGGACCAGTTTCTCAACCTTGGCCAGTTGAAGACGTGTGGACTTCAATTCCCAGAATTCCCCAGCTAGCATGGCTGGCTGGGGAATTCTGGGAGTTGAAGTCCACACGTCTTCAAGTGGCCAAGGTTGAGAAACACTACTCTGCACACACAGAGCATGTCTTCTCTAGCGCCTGTATTGGAGAGACATTCCTACTAGCCTCATCTCACCACGCACAGGACAATTCTACACCTCCCTGCTGCTTTCCAACACCAACCCTGCTACAACATGTAAAGCCAGGTTCTGCACAGCAACGATTAATATTTGTCAGATGTTGACCTGTGCCATAAACTAGTTTGAATGAGCATTTAGTTCGTCATACTAGAGTGCTCTGTAATTTGACATAGTCTGCCACACACTAACCTTTATGTTCCCCTACACCCATCTGATGCTCCTATCCCTCTTTTTAGATATATATTTTGTTTTATATCTTTTGGCTTATAATAATAATAATAATAATAATAATAATAATAATAATAATTATTATTATTATTATTATTATTATTATTATTATTATTATAGACTCTATGCTTTTTAATTGACTGTACCCCACCCTCCTGATGCTGGTCTTTGACCATAATAAAGAGTTGATGATGGAGTTAAGAGTTGATGATGGAGTTAAAAACCGTATCATCGTGTCTCTTCCTCCCCTGCCCTAATAATTTAATTTCACAGAAACATTAAAGAGAATAATTTAGGCTACAACCCAGTGTGGCTCAAGCAATCTTTATTTTGTGTTTATTATTTTTAAACCATTTTAAAAGTTTCTTTTTTTTTTTAATACAGGTAACTTAAATGAGGTGATAAAACAAGTCTATGCACTTTCCCCTTCCCCCCTCCCACACACATTCTTTCAAAACACACATACAGGAGGATTTTTTTTTAAATAATGCTTCTGGGATTCATTTTTGCTGTTACCTAAACTTTCGGGATGGGGGGAAAAGAGCCGACCCCCCCCAGGTGAGAGTGAAAAAAATGGATGAGTGGGGGGGCAGGGAGTAAGGATATATACACTCACACACCATACAAAAAAGTAGTACATTTAAATATACACTTAAAAAAAACATTTAAAAAACTTTTTAAAAATCCCGCTACAGCATCACATACAAAGGAAATTTCACATCTAGGGAAAAGAAAGAGGAAGTGTAATGACACAATTTGACTGGGGGGAGTAGTTGGCCCCACACCCTCCAGTTGGCAAGATGTTCCAGGATGCAGATTTTAATGGCACCTGAGGGAGGGGAGGGTGAAGAGCTGTGCAACTGTCTTAAAATACAAGCAAAACACGAGGTTGAGGGGCTATCGCGGATCTTTGCCAAACACAAGGTTGGGGGGACCAAAGAAGAGAAACGTGTATGGAATTATGTGAAAGCAACAACCTGACACCACCTTGCAGGCACCCCAAAATTTGTTTGGATGAGGCTTCTGTAACCCATCCAGGCGTGCTGGATGACCCCTTTCCTTGAGCACTTGGCCCAGCACCCCTGGAGGATGCCAGGCCGGGGAAGGTGGCTTCCCATGCTCCACAGGACCCCTTTGAAGAAGTTTCTGGAATTGACATTAATCCACAAAGGAGAGAAGGCTACCTCTTCAACCCCACGTCTAACCCTGAAATGTTGCAAAATGTGTTCCTACAAAATCCTAGCCAAACTCCAATGCAAAGTTTTCTCTCTGCCCCCTATCTTGGATATCCTATTTTTTCCCGCAAAGATGGGTGGCTGTGTGCTGACTGAAAGGAGAGTTTAATTGAACAGGATATAAACTTCTTAGATAGCCAGAAGAGTTGACTAGCCTCTAATCACAAATCTCCCTAGTTCACAGATGGGGGAAAAAACTCTTGAAGGGACACAGAACCATGCATGGTTCAAACAGGAAAGAATATTTCTGCTCAGCTATGAACAGTTTGTGCGTCGAGGAAAAAAAGTTCTGTGCATCAAGGTGAAAATCTCCCCTCAAAAAAGGGGAAAGCAGAGGACATCTCAGGCTGCCACCTTCCGAAACGACCCCCTTCCCAGCATTTTCCTAGAATGCCTCCATTGGTCTCAGCTGGGCTTTATGGTGCCAACCGCTGAAAGATGATTCTTTCAAGAGCAGGTACAAATTTGGCACAAACTAAAGAAGAAAAGGGAGGGAAGAAAGATAATGGAGCAACTGATGGGCAAACCTTTTTCAAAGGAGGTGTTTGCTTCATAAGTTTATTCTGGTTTTGGTTACCCTTTTTTAAAGGGGGAAAAACGAACATTGGACAAGTAGTGTTACAAACTCCTGGGCCAAGGCGATGTCAGTTTCGCTCCTCTGCCCCAACATTTCTCCCATCGCCCAAACTATGGAAAAGCGTTGTGTACACAGATGGGAACAGCCACTAAGCCAAGAGAAAAGTGATAAGGCAAAGAAGGTTGCCTCGCTGTTCCTTTCAGTGTGGGTTTTCCCATGTTTTAAAGTCTGCAAAGCCGTCTTGGAAAACTGGGACAAGTCAAAGAACGGAAGGCTGGAGAAGAGCTGACCCTTTCCAGCTTTTGACCTTTTCCAGCGGCAAAAACATACGTTGGAAAATGAGTTTTTTTCCCTGTAGGGATGGGGGAACCCAAAATGGCAGAGACGTTTAAAGCAGGAGATGGGGAATTTGTATCCGCTTTAACCCCCATCAGTGCTGAGAAACGCAGTCCAACCTCTTAAGAGTTGGGGGTTACCCATCTGTGTTTATCACGATGCAACTCGTGAGCTGCCTATTTGCTCTTAGAGAAGCTTACAGAAGCTACGATAAACATAGGCATCGAGTGGTTTATTGGTCAGGGAATCTGGAAAGGAATCCATGGGAAGTGTGATCTTTGAAAATGACCTGTTAAAGAGATCCGGCTACGACCCACCATTACAGCCTCCGATCTCCTTTTCAGGGGGAACTCTATTTTTATGATCCCGCATTTGTCCTCCTATCATGACCTAGAGATACTTAGCAATGAACCCCCCACGTTAGGTTTTCATAGAGATGGGCTTGCAGATTAAATCCTTATTTCATAAGCTGGATCTATGGATGATCCCAAGTTATTCTCCATGCCGCCTTTTCTTTGAAACACAAACATTAACACGCACACAGACACACACACGTACTTGTGGTTGCTAGGTCTGCACAAAAAGACAAGAACAAATTTCTACAGCCTATGAAAAATTTACTGGCTCAGATCATCAATGTCTATCAGTTACCAGAGATTATTTTTGGGTCCCTTAATTAAAAAGAATGGGGGGAAAAACCCTAAATTAAAAAAAAAAAACTTGGATGAGAACAAGAGCTTAGTCTCTGTAACAAGAGGGTGTATTTTGGACTCCTGTGTATAGGCCTGGGCAAAATTGCCTCTGAGAACGGACAGATAGGCTGGGTCGTTTCATGGGAGAGATGGGTGAGGGAGAATGGAGAACGCAGGCAATTTTTAGGGGCTATAAAGACGCATTGAAAGCGGTCTCAGCAGCTACCCAAAGTGGAGGAGGAGATAAAGATGAAAGGGCAGGGTTCCTCAACCTTGGCCACTTTAAGACGTGTGGACTTCAACTCCCAGAATTCCCCCAGCCGGCTGGTTGGCTGGGGGAATTCTGGGAGTTGAAGTCCACACGTCTTAAAGTGGCCAAGGTTGAGGAACCCTGCAAAAGGGGACCGAGCGAGGATGGTCCTGCAACAGGGAGAGCTGAGGGGCCAAATATTACGACCAATTTTGCGTCAGGTTCTTGACCAAAGCAGAAACAGCATGACAGCTCAGACCTAAACCGTTCAGACCAAGGATGCTCCCGAATGGCAGGGATTCAATCTTCCTCTCCCGGCCCTGCACGTCACACGCTTTGTCGGTTGTTCAAAGACAAGAAAGGCAAGATCAGATCCCCTCTTACGTTTAATGCACAGAAGTTTAAAGACTGCAGTATCTTGCATCCACGTGGTACAATGCGAAGGGAGGCAGCCCCCCAACGGAGGGCAGACGGCATTCCTTCCCCCTCCCCGCATTCCCCACTCCGTCATCTCTCACGCCTTGGTATTTTCAGGACCGCCCCGAACACTTTGGGGTCTCGCCCTCCCTTGCACGAGTCACACCTCTCTAAAGTGCATGCGGCTTTCACGAAGGAAAGCATCCGTGGAAGCGAGGAGGGAAGAGGAGTGGGACCTCAAGGGAGATCGGACAGGTCAAGAATAATTGAGAAATGCTACATATCAAGGAGGGGAAAGAAAGAGACACACACACAGATAGACGTGCGCACACGCACAAGCATACACCCTCCAATCCAGGGTTCCTCAGCCTTGGCAACTTTAAGATGTTTGGACTTCAACTCCCAGAATTCCCCAGCCAGCATGGCTGGCTGGGGAATTCTGG
Source organism: Liasis olivaceus (assembly GCA_030867105.1). NCBI lineage: Eukaryota > Metazoa > Chordata > Lepidosauria > Squamata > Pythonidae > Liasis > Liasis olivaceus. The sequence continues at coordinate 8,248,683 of CM061349.1, forward strand.
GAGTTGAAGTCCACCCGTCTTAAAGTAGCCAAGGTTGAGGAACCCTGCTCCAATCCGTTTTTTTGACCCGCCCACCCTCCATCTGGGCCCTCCCCTTGCCTGAAGAATGCACAGCGCTTCCCGTTACACAAAAGTCACCCAAATAAAAAATAAAATAATTTTTAAAAAAAGAAAAAAGAGGAGGAAGCTTCCCGGGACGACACTGCCTCCAGTTTCAAACACACCCCTTCGTCAATGCGCCGGTGGGGAGGAAGCAGCTTTCAGCACACCCCAGCGGTTCTCCCCTTCCTCTTTCTCCCTCCGACCCCCAATAATAAAAAAAAAATCAGGAAGCCAGAAGGTTAAAGTCTTCATCGCTCTCCATCCAGTCCATGACTGGTCCAGCTTTTCATCCACGTTTTCTAAGGCAGCCATCGGAAGATTCCTCTTTCTGAAATCAAAACAACCGCCCCCCCGAGACGTGTGTTTGCCATCTTTCTGAATTGTCTCTCGCTTGCCTGCTTTGCCCCCAAGCTGTTTCAGTTCTTAAAATAAAAGCAGAACAGTTCTGAAAATAGAAAATACTGTTCCCAGGCTGGCCTCATCCACCTCGATGCGTCTGAAGACAAGGTCCACCCAACGAAATCCACAGCAATCCAGTCTTGTTTTATAATCAAGCACCCAAAAACTTTGCTCTCACGGACCAAAAATGTATTATTATTATTATTATTACTAAATGGTCTTTGAATTCTTTTTCCAACACCCCCTTCCCTGCCCCGCCCACCCCAAAGGATTCAGTTTCCCCTACCCAAGGTTTATTATTTTTATGCTACGACAAATTCGGATTTCATGTCCGCCTTGACTTCGGGTTTCCAAACTGAATCTTCGAAGTCCAGATCAAGGCTGCCTTCACTAGAAACGCTGCTGTTGCTGCTGGTGCGGCCGGACTTTCGGTTGGGCAGCCAGTGGTAGGGGGCTCGGGCGTCCCGCCTCGCCTTCCGGCGCAGCCGTTTCTGCTGCATCAAAAGCTGCAGGCGTTCCACTTTGCAACGCGTGGCGCGGTTCTCCGTCTGCCGCAAGCGGTCGCCTAAAAGGGGGGGCACGGAGGAAACAGCGCTGTTAGAGGAAGAGTTGATGGATTCAAATCACTCATTCGGCTGCAAAAAAAATGGGTTTTACATAGCGAACCTCTCATATGGATCTGCTGGCCAGTTCCTTTCACCGTGCACCAGCAGGAGGGACAAGCGACTGACTACGTGCCATCGAGGCGGCGTCAACTCCTAGCAACCATGTAGCTAGACCTGATCGAGGGTGATTTGTCCTCAGTCTGGGCTTTCAGGCGTCCCAGCGGTGCATTCACCCACCCTAGACTGAGTTCATTCACCGAGCGGGTCACACCAGGAAGTAAAATAATACAACTCTTGATTTCAGCTCTCCCATCTCAGTGCCCAAGAAACAGAAACCATGCAGAAAACTAAAGTAAGGTTTTCCTTGCAAGCCTTCAGGCCTTCTTTCCCCAATGCTCCAGAGAGGTGTCTCCTCTGGAACAGAGAGATCTGGGATTATCTTTTTTTTGGGGGTGGGGGGGAGAGACAGGAAAGGCTTCACATCAGTTCTAAACTCTCGTTCTCACAACAATCCAGTGACGTAGGCTTAGTTCAACTAAACGTCACTTTTCCTAACTGTTACGGACCCAGGTACGCCCCAAAAGCAAGCAGCCAAGAATTACTAAACAAACAACGTAATTTAGACGGGTGGCAAAAGTTAAGATTACACCTTGTGAATCTGTCACCTGCCCTCCCCCCCATACACAAGCAGCTATTTCAGCTGCTGGAGAGAGAAAGCGGCTTTATTGCTTAACCTTGGGACTTCTCTACCCAACGCAAAAGCGCTCTGTCGCCACAAGTCCCAGCAATAACCCTCAGTCTTAGCCAGGATCTCTGTTAAATCCACAGAGAAAGATGAGAAACCAACAGCGGCTGGGCTGCAAAGGGATATACAAGTCCATATAGGGTACGGCGACAGATAAATCAAGCACATAAATAAAACATACGAAATGCCCTGCCACCGAATATCAGCTGTTGGAGGATGATAAGAGCGAGCCTTTGCTTTCAGCTCCCCTCCCTTAGCTGCAAGACTGTCTTGGCCGACCACTTCCCTCCCAGATATATAGGAAAACGAAGTTAAAACCAGGCCAGTGTCCTCCCCGAGGGCCCTTGGGGGTCACGCTTGGCGTGGTGAGTCCCTCCCCATGCACTTAAAGGCCCGCCAGGCTTTCGGCCACTAGATCACTAGATGTCTCTGGGGCAACTGAGCCAGGATGCTCCAGGAGCAGGTGAACAATGGCCCTGGGCACCTTGCTTTCCTTCTGCCCACCGCTGCCTTTTCTGAGCAGAACAGAAGCCACTCCGTTCCCAGCTTCACGCCTTCCACTCTGTGCGCCATCAAAGGAGGCAGAGGGTGCTTTTTGGGAAAAAAAACAATTCCTCTTCTTCTTCTTCTTCGCCTGCCTGCTTTAGCAGTCCGTGGGTGGGTGAACAACTGAACGTTTGCAAAAATGAGAGAGAGAGAAAAGCGGAGCCACTCAACAAGACGTAGCCGTGGCATTTTCTCTCCTGGGGCCTCCTGTGTCAATGACCCCAGGGGACCGGGGCAAGAGAAGATATATGATTTTGGAAAGGGGGACTTAAGGGGGAAAGGAGAGTGTTTTGCTCAAGCACTGAAACCTAAAGTAACAGGGCGCCACTCGTGCAAAAAAGCAATCCAGTCTGCCAGAATTTGAGCCTCTTGTTTTCCCTCCCTAGAGGGAACTCGGGGATACTTGCCATTCAAGGTTAACACGGGCATCTGTGTTGGGTGATGGGCGCTGGAATAAGGAGTACGCGAGGAGGAGGAAACATGCACGTCGCATGAAGGGCGCGCTACTACTGCATCGACAGGATCGAAAGTAGCCAAGCACATTAAGAATTAACTGGCTGATCTCATGCCCTGAAGCGCGGAAGGGCATTTTTAATCTGCACTGGTGACAGAAGCTGGAGGCGGCATTTATTCTAGAGGAATTCATCTGAAGAGACCACAAGCGTGCAGCCGCCCCCAGAGAGAAAGACTCGACTTGGTGGACAGGCTGATCAAAGGGGGGGGGAGGAGAGGGGATTCATTCTCTCCACTGACAGTTTAATTAGATCGCTTCTTTCTTCTTCCAAGGAGCTCCATGAACAAGCCTCTAATCTCCTTTGGCCTCCACCACAAGCCTGCAAGGTAGACTGGGATGAGACTGACTGACTGAAGCTCCTCCAGTCACTTTTCTGGTGGATAGGAGGATTTGAACCGGGGTCTCCTTAGTCTTAATCTGGCACTGTAACCCAGTGTTCCCAAACTGGGCTACTCCCAGGTGAGTGGACTTCAACTCCCAGAACTCTCAGCCATGGCCCATCTGACCAGGGAATTCTGGGAGCTGAAATCCATCCACCTGGAGAATGACCTTCAACTCCCAGAATTCTCAGCAATGGCCATACTGACCAGGGAATTCTGGGAGTTGAAGTCCAAGCATCTGGGGGTTATCCAAGTTGGGAAACACTGTTCCAACCCCAGGAATCGGGGAATTGAGGCAATACTGCCAGTCCAGTCTCGTGCTTTTAAATTAGCTTGTGCCACCCCCACCCCCCCCAAATCAGTACAACTATAGAGTCACAGCAACAACGGCAGCAAAAGCAATATTCAAACTGCCCAGATACGTTGAACTACAACTCCCATCCTGCCTGAACACTAAAGGAGGGCCCCTATGCGCATGCAAGCTGGTGCACTGGTTAGGAACCGTCGCAAAGGAAAGAAAAGAACAGCACAGCCTTGGCACAGCCTTCCAGGAGAGCCGGTCCCCTTTCCTGGCTCGAAATCCTACCCACCTCCCGCTTGGCTCGATTCCCACCTGCCTGATTTTCAGCACTCCCAAGAAACCCTCCCACCAGGCTTCCTGCAGAAACAGCCCCCCATGTCCCCCCCACTGGGCCAGACCCCTCCCTTTGCCAAGTCTCTCTGCACAGCCGTTTCCAAGCATTTTCACCCTCAGCTTCCCCACCAGTGAGCAGAAAAGCATTCCAGGCCTTTGCACGCCACTGAGTGCAGTTACCTCCCAGGCCCCTTTCCTGAGACCTTCCTTAAGTGTGCAAGTCAGACGGAGAATGCACAGGCCCGTGTGGTCTGCCTGCTCCCTCCTCTGTGCATTGTAGGATTTGGGAAGCAATCCAGGGACCGCTCTGTTGCATCTCTCCAACTGTTCTCACTGGAGGCCTGATTTTCAGAGCGCAGCAGCTCGCAACGGCTTCGGGACTTCAGGGAAGCGTTGCTTCCCCGACGTGGCCCAAATAAGATGCTGTGGTCCTCGTGCCTGCCCCTTGCTCCCCCAACTTCCATTCCTTGATTGTCCTGCCCTGTTACAGTAGCAGCTTATTGAAGCAGAAATGTGGGGATGTTCCCCTCATTTCGCCCAGAGAGTGCAAACGCCTGGCATTTGCAAAGGGAGACCCTGGATCTGGGGGTTCCCCAAAGCCTCTATGTTGCCGCCATGCTTACCCTGGTGAAAATGGCCACACCTTTGAGCAAAGGTCTCCCTCTCACGCCACCCTGAAAATGAAAGTGAATCCTTGAGCAGAGAGGTGGGTGGAGGGCAAGGTTGCCGGAGACCTCCAGGCACTCCCAAAATTGTGTGTCATGCAACAGGAAGGGGAAAAAAGTAAATGCAGGACTGGAGGGGATGAAAAGTAGCTATATGGAAGGAGGAGGAAGAGGAGGAGGAGGAAGAGCATCACCACCACCACCAAGTTTGGGTCCTCCTCTCCTACCACGTAAACATCGAATTGGGAAGTTACTCTCTCCTGTTTGAAAGCAACCCAGGCTGACGATTTGCAGAGAACACCTTCTTTTTGGCAAACGCTCCCCAGAACAATCCAAATGATTCCAGATGGGCTGAAGGGAACCGCACTCTGCACATGTTCAGCGACGCCCCTTTCCCACACTTCTTTTCCCCTGCAGTTGCTCCCATCTATTCCAGTCAGCAGGCCCTCAGAAGGCGGAGGGGAAAAAAAAACAAAGGGGGCTTTGTCTCCTCAATTTGTTTCCACGACAAATGCTGTCCCCAAGGGCTGACCCCCCCCAGGTGCAGCATAATGAAAGGAGAGGGTGTAGAGCCCCCCCCACCAGCCCAGCCCTTTTGTCTCCCTCTCTCCCACTTGGCTGCAGACAACTGCCTAAACGGGGCGGGGGGGCGGGGGGTTTACAAAGGCTCAATGCAGCATTTGTGGCTTCAAACCTCCTCTTCCTACAGCTTCTCCCTTGCTTCCTTCCGTTCCTCCCCAATTCATCCTGTGGTTCTTTGTTTGGGAAGAGAAAAACCCCCCAGGGGGTGCACCCAGGCTTGGGGAGGGTGGGGGACACACGCAGAAGCCAGAGACGGAAGCAGCAGAGTCGAAAACTAACACTATGACGCGTGTAGCGACAGAAACATGCAGCCGGGAAACGTGCAGCAGAACCCCCACTTCCTCTGCTGCGCCACCTCAAAGTAACGTGCTTCCCCCTTCCCCAACCGTTCGCTTTTGTGTTTCAGGCAGGTGGCATCTGGTGGCCCGGGAGCCGGGCATCTCACCCGCTGATTTTTTCTTTTTCAATTGCCTTGCCAAGGAGGGCCTCGGCGGCTGCCAACTTCACAAGCACTTGGGTGACGTAGCTTGGCCGGCGTGCGCAAAGGAGTCGGTCTGCTGCGGCACATTACGAGGGGAGGGGGCGGAGGGGGAAAGGAGGACAGTGGATTCCCAGAAAGCGGGGAGGAGGGAGACAGAGGAGGAAGGGACAGGAAGGGGAAGCTGCCTGTTCCTTGGGGTGGCCGTGAAGGCTGACAGCCTCCTCCATGGCAGCGTTCATAGGTTGGACTGACCCCGCCGCGGGAACGGCGCCTGACGCAAGCAAGCGCTCTGGACTTTGCTGGCTCCAGCTGGTTGCTCAAGCAGGGAACGGCTGGGAGGGGATCTCAAGACCACTGGGTCCTCCCCCTACCTTCGACAAAGGGTGCGCCCAACCGGATAGCCTTGAACACCAGCAGGGTTTTGCAACGTCCAGGCACACCGCCAGACTCCGTCCGGCGGGCCATTCTCCCTGGGGCTGCAGGAGGAGGAGAGAGCTGGTGTCTGTCCAAGGCCGTCTTGCAGGCAAACCAAGGACTGACGGAGGATGTTCTCGGCTCGCCGGCTGGCTCCTTTTCTGAGCAAAGACGTCACAGCTCAGCGCCTGATTTTTTTCTCACCTCTTGAATTCAAGCACAAGAGTGCTAAGAGATGGTCTCCTGGCCTCACGATTACGGTTCGTCCTGCCAGGTTCCCTTGCTACGCTTGTCTTGGTTCGGACCGCTACCCGGTGCAATGCAGCCAAAACCATCAGGAGAAGGCACTTACAAGCCCGAGGACGGTTCTTAGGAAGCAAGAGTTGCTACCGAATCGCTTGGCTTCCCCATTTTAGTCTGAGAAAAGCAGGAGGCTGCGAACCCAAAATAGAAAGGCCAGAGCAGGGGGTAAGGGAGAAGGCTGGGGCGATTGGTGCAAAGCAGCATGACTTCCTCTCTCTCCCCCTCTTCCTTCCCCCACGTCTTTTCTGGCACAAACAGAAAATGGACATATCTTTTATTCCTTCCCGTTCTGCCACATAATCTTGGGCTCCTGCCCGAGAGAAGGGGCTGGTTCTCTCCAACCCAGTGTTTCTCAACCTTGGCCACTTGCTGGCTGGGGAATTCTGGGAGTTGAAGTCCTCACAGCTTAAAGTTGCTGAGGTTGAGAAACATTGCTCTAATGCTTGGAAAGAAGGAACGAAAGGAAGATCAACCGCAAGAGGGTTGGACTTGAGTACAGCACTAATGGGAGACCTAGACTGGGGACAGATCTTCCTGGAGAAAGTCTATCTATGCAGCCAGTAAGAGCCAACACTGACTTGATGGCACGTAATCAAGCAATCTATAGCGTTTAGAGCACTAAAACGTAAGAATGCTAAAACCTGGAACATGTGCACATCTGTGATCCCCCCAGAAAACCTTTTGATTGTTTTGTCTAGAAACCAGAAGGATATTTTCCCTTGTACACACAAGTAAGAAAAACTCCTTTCTGCAGAAAGCAACCCACTGGCTGACATTAACCAGGATATATCACTTGGATCACATATTGTTTATAAACATGTACGATGTCTGTAGCAAAGTCTGGAAGAATTTTCAAACCAGGCAGAGCTAAAACTGAACTCTGGGGCTGAGCGTAGCTCTTGGGGTGGACCGAGATGGGCCCGCATTTTGAGCACACCAACTTCCCCAACTTGATGTCCTCCAGATAGGTTGGGACTACAATTCCCATAGTTTCCCTAGAATACAGCCTTTGAAATCAAGGAACCTTAAACGAGATCCTGATTGCAGTAGCTTTATGACCGTGCCTGGCTTCAACCGGAAGCATCTTTATTATCTTTTCTTCCCTCTCTATTCTCAAACTCACACCTTGTCAAGGAAAACAGATCAGAAACATAAAACTGGCAGTCCACTTTCCAATAAAAGTGAGTATGTGTAGCTCAGGGTTGAACTGTGGAGTCCTCGGGGCTCTCTGAGCTTGGCTGCTTTCTTGCAGACGTTTTGTTACCTGGCCAGGTAACATCTTCAGTGCTAGAAGGGAGGGGGGTTTGCTCTCAGTTATATACAGTAGCTCGCCCTGCCAGTGTTGGTGGGGGTGTTGTTTAGGGTGTTGTTTACCCTAATTAAGGCACTACCAAGGAGGAAACCACACCCCCACCAACCCTGACAGGGCAAGCTACTGAATATAAACTGAGAGCAAGCCCCACTCCCTTCTAGCACTGAAGATGTTACCTGGCCGGGTAACGAAACGTCTGCAAGAAAGCAGCCAAGCTCAGAGACCCCCGAGGACTCCAAATTCCACTTTCCATGTGATATATGGAAATACAGCATCACACACCCAAACGCGCACACACAGGGGGAGGGGAGGGAGGTAATTGGAGTGTGAACAGGGAAAAAGACTATTTTCTCACACACACACACCCAGCATTATTTGCATGGCGGAGGAAGGTTGGGGAGAAAATTGCACACTTTAATCTAGCTATCGCTTCTCCACTGGCTTCCTAAACAACAGGCAGTCTAGGTACATATGCAAATGCCACGTTGATAAAGTAGAAAGAGAATCATCAACAGCCTTGAGGGAGGAAGCATTCAAGGTCTCCTGGGCAGGCAGTGGGCTAATACCATCCATTAGCAGAAGCAAATAGATAATCTATCCTTTCATTATGCTTCAGGGTCCCCATGACCTAAGATTTACTGACCTCATAACAGAAGTAGCAAAGGAGGTTGAAGGATGGAGGGAAAAGCTTAGGTAGGTACAAAAACTGGAAGATGGAGCTTATGTGTTGCTGTAAACCAGTGTTTCTCAACCTCAGCAACTTTGAGAAGGGTGGACTTCAACTCCCAGAATTCCCCAGCCAGCAATGCTGGCTGGGGAATTCTGGGAGTTGAAGTCCACCCTTCTCAAAGTTGCTGAGGTTGAGAAACACTGCTCTAAACCATGGTTTATTTAATGGCTGACTTCACACAACACGTAAGCCAAAATTAATTCCTGACTACAAGAACATATCCTGGCACTTTTCTTGGCCGTGATATTTATTTACTCCTCAGCAGGAAACCTAGTTTCAGATTTCCTGGTGGCCTCCATTCCCAAGCACTTATCAACCCAGGCTGTGCTTTTGGACTTCAGCCAAGGCCGATCAGATAAACGGGAGGAAGATACTTCTAAGAGTATTGGCCTGATCTTGAAGGGAAGGAAATCTAGGTCGGCTTTGACGCCACAGCTCCTTAGCTGCATTTTGGCCAGCAGTGGATTATGGGGCCGTTTGTACCCCTACAGGAAGACCTCCCACTTGGCGCAAGACACTCTGACGCGCGTTGCCGTACGCCCGTAAAGCAAACAAAAAAACACCTAAACTGAAAATGACAGAAACAGAAACCAAACCGATTCTCTGTTGCCTGACCACACGTGTGAGGATTAAGGGTAATCTGATTAGATTATGCATCCCGTAGATTAGCATCCCTCCCTCGCAGCTGAAATATGTATCTGATAAAGAAATTCAAAATGCATCTTCCAGGGATCACAAAACCCGGGAAGACAAGGGGATATGGTGCAATGACATTTCGTCAGTCCAGAACACACTAAGGCAATGTTTCTCAGTTTTAGCAGCTTGAAGATGTCTGGACTTCAACTCCCAGAATTCCCTAGCCAGCATGGCGAATTCTAGGAGCTGAAGTCCAGACATCTTCAAGTTGCTAAGATTGAGGAACACTGCACTAAGGGCTAGGCTAGGCCCTCCAGAAGGCCAAGGTTACAAGACCTAGATCACAAACTATCCTACCGCACAGGATTGTTGTGAAGGGCAAGACTGGCACACGTGCTCATGAGAGGAAGAATGCCAATTGCATGCTTCAGAAAAAGACTCAACTGTGAGAACCATAACAGGTAGAGACGATTGGTATTTTCTAGGAAGGGAAGTGATGTAATACCCTTCCAAGGGTTCTGCGAATGGGGTCATACCCCTGGAAAAATTAACCATAATTCCTCATAGTTCTATCATTATTGTTTGAGCTGCGGCTGAAAAAAAACCCTGAAATTTAACACCCCCACCCCTTGATTTGCAATATTCCACTTTGGGGCAGTCATGCATCCCGCTTGCTAATTTCAGACAGAGTGGGTCTAACTCAGTGTTTCTCAACCTTGGCAACTTGAAGATGTGTGGACTTCAACTCCCAGGATTCCCCAGCCAGGCTGGGGAATTCTGGGAGTTGAAGTCCACATAGCTTAAAGTTGCTAAGGTTGAGAAACACTGGTCTAACTCCTCTGCAAAGGGTTCTGTTAAAACAGCAGAGATCAAAAATTCTCTTCTCTCTCTTTCAGAATAAGATTGGCTTGCACAGAAACGGCCTCTTTTTTGGCCCTTCAGAGCATTTTTCTGGATGACCAACAACAAATTATACCAATTCTAACCCGCCTGAGGAATTCAGCATACAAATTCAATTCAATTCAATTCAATTCAATTCAATTCAATTCAATTCAATTCAATTCAATTCAATTCAATTCAATTCAATTCAATCCAACCCAACCCAACCCAACCCAACCCAACCCAACCCAACCCAACCCAACCCAACCCAACCCAACCCAACCCAACCCTAGCCCAGAAAAATTCACTGCAACTTGGGTTTCACTGGCAGAGCATCCTCTCAGTTGCCCAATGTCACGATGCTGCAAATCCAAAAGCAGGCATGACCTAACTTAAATAACTGAAAAGCTCCAAACTAAATTGCCCACTCTCTAAACCAGCCCCCCAAAACTCTTCAGCCCATCAGCCCCTTCGTGAAGTTTCAGCTTGTTCATCGACCCCCAAACGTTATGATATGAAAATAATGTAAGAAAAGCTACTTTAATTAATAGTACTATAATAATGATACTGTGACGACAATAATAAAGGGGAGTTATTATTGTTAATCACCCTGCTCTAAACCCTTGGAGAATTAGGAAAAGGCACCTTGAAGATGCTCCCGCATTCTATCAGCAGCACCTTGGAAGATATTATTATTTATGCATGCAATTGGCTTTATTGCATTTTATACTATTTTATTGTATTTTAATCCATACTTATTTGCTGTTTTTATTGCAAACCGCCCAGAGCCACTTCTCGTGAGATGGGCGGTGTCCAAATCAGAAATATAAATAAATAAAATCCTGACCCCAACCCCAACTCTGTGCATCATTGATCCTGCCCACTTTGCATAGGCCCCACCCCTCTCAAGATTAAGCCCCCCCCATCCTTACCCCCCCACCCCCCCACCCCGCTCAAGGCCCTTCTCTCCTGCAGAAAACAGCCGGTTCCTCCACCTCCCTGCAACACCAAGAGAGACGGGCACAGGAGAAGCAAGGTGGGGACCCCAAGAGCGGGTCTGCGGACTCACCAGCGGGCTTGCAGGTGGCTGCTTGGCTCGGGCATGGGACCCCCAAGTGCAAGGGCTGGTTAGCAGCGGCTGCCGTCCTTTCTGAGGTAGTGTGATTGGTGAGATCCAGGGAGGGGGTCGACAGGGAGCACTGCGTCTGGCACCGCAGCTGCGTCAGCGACTGGGGCATGCCCTGGTAGTGCCGTGTGGCGCTCAGGAGGTCGTTGAGGATCTGCAGGATGGTGCCAATGTCTCGGCGCGGCCGCCCGCTGCTGTCTTGGCAATTGGGGTGCAAAGTGCCTGCGGGGGGGGAGCAGAACAGGCCGTGGCTGAGCGAGGATTGGAGGCAATCCTGCCTCCTGGGTGACGGCAGGAGCGGATGCCGTGCAGAAAATCCATCCCAGCGAAAAACGACAGTATTGGCTTATAGCAGCATTTTTCAAACTTGGCCAGGTCAAGCTGTGTGGACTTCAACTCCCAGAATTCCCCAGAATTCTGGGAGTTGAAGTCCACACAGCTTGACCTGGCCAAGTTTGAGAAACACTGCAGTATAGTGAGATTTCTTTCCAAATATTTAATCTCTCTTGGCTTTTCTAAAAAGCCAAGTTGCTGGTCCTGCACGTCAAGGGTCGGCAAACGTTTTCTCTAAGGGGCCAGATCCCACCTCTCCTCTATGTCTGTGGGTGCAGCTGGCAGGTCGGCAGGCCAAGCAGAGTGGTGGTCATTGGGCAGCGCCAGCCTGCCTGCAAGGAGGCTGCTGGTAGGGTGCTGCCACCCAGGACGCCCTGCCCCTTGCCCTGGGAGCTCAGCTGAGGCTCCGGCTTGATGTTCAGCCACCCAGCCACCTGCTCACGGCCCATAGAAGAACATGTCATGGGCCGGATTTGGCCCACGGGCCATAGTTTGCTGACCCGTGCTCAAGGTTATCATTCAGCTTTGTGTAAGAGAAGGCAATGCGTGCAACTTTTTTTCTCTTTAAGCCAAATACTACTTTCCCTTATGGCTGAGGCTTCAAGAACTTTTTCTACCCAAGAAAGTTAAAAAAAAAAAAAATCTGTGAAAAGCCAGTTTTGAAGCCCATAAGGATTTGCATTTGTCATGGACTATTGAGTGCTTAGGGCTAACACTTGAAATGTCACTGGTTTCTTTATCTAATTTAAGAGCCCTGTGGGACTCCGAAGCTTGATGTATTACCTTCTACCCCTATTTCATCCTGTGGAAAACAGTAAACAGGGCAGAGAGAGAAACTTAACGCAGGCATACCAGAAAACGTTCCCGAAAAAACCCCAGGGGCGTGGTTAACAAAGCTTTCTATCACAGCGCCGTGTTTGCGGGTCCGGGAGGCCTGGGTGGGGCTGCTGCTGGGCGAACTTTTACTCCGGGTGCTGCAGTCCACCTGGAAAAGCCAAAGAGGAGATGCTAAGCAGGGGCTGGAGACTCGCCCTGATCCAGGGAGCAAAAACTTGCCCCAAACCATCTTCAGAGAAGGGGTTACGATCAGAAAAAGTTCAGTGCCAGCCTTCCCAGTCTCAGCTGAAAATGGGGGTGTAAAGAGACGGGAGAAGGCTGTCGGGCCACCTTTTCTGGAGGCAGGTAGAAAACAGAACAGAAAAGCCACACGCTCTAGGCTTCTTCGCTGGGCAAGGGCCAAGGTGGACTAGAACCCTTGTGATGCCCTAAGTCAGCTGGAGAGGAAGCCAGTTTTGCTCTTCCCTGTCAGAAAGACATTTCTAGAAGCAAACATGACTGCTGAAGTTTACTCTTTGTTTTTCCTTCTCCCTCCGGATCAATTTTCCTCTGCATGTGAAAGGTCTCAAGTTCAATCCCCAAACTCCCACTGAAAAGGATCGGGTAGCAAATTAGGGAGAAGACTCTTTTCTGCCTGCAAGTTTGGAGAGTCGCAGCCATCAGTTTGGCTATCCTAACCCAGCCTCATCAGGTGGTGCCTTCCGGATACATTGCGACTGCGTTTCCCAGAATTCCGAGGCAGCCCTCTAAAATGGCTGGCTGGGGAATTCTGGGAACTGTGGATCTGCAGTTCCAACATACCGGATTTGAGAAGGCAGACTTAGACAAGCAAACGGTTACAGACTAAGCTGAGCGAGCCGCAACAACCCATATAACAGACGAAGAGCAACGCCCGGCTATGAATTTCCCTGGTATGAGGCAATTCCAGTGATTCATTAGGAGGGAGATTATGCCATGAAAAAATAATGCACGTGTAAAGGAGCCAAGGTTTAGAAGAGGGTGATTTCTGAATCAGAGGGCGTTTGTAAGAACAACCCAGATCAAAGGCCAAGTGGGCAAGGCAGTGGGGTGCAATGATTAAAGAGCTGGAGATTCAGCTTCAAGTCTCGCCTACCTTGCAGGGTGGTTGTTTGGGGGGGAAACATGGGGAGGATGGCATGCTATATAAACCACTCCAGGTTTCTGGAGGAATGGTGGGATAAAAAGCTAACCCATAAATAAAGGGAGACCCTCATCCCAGCTATGGGTCCAGGTTCTTCCCTCCAGCATCACCTGCTCCGCTTTGCAGCCACCAGAGATAAGAGGAAGGCTGTGCCTTTTTAGCAATCCGGAATGCAACACTCCACAATTGTCCATGGCACAAATCACACAATGCACAATTTCATGGTTTGCAAGAGGGCGGGGGGAGCAGAGGGGACTATTGACCGATTCTACCCATTGTGAGGATCTGTTTTAAGCCTGCCCCGTGTCCCTGGATACTAATCGGTGGGGAGAAAAGCTGCCATAGGTTTCCAAGTCTCCTTAATGCCAAAGGGTCTGGATTCCAGCCTTTTCTGTTTGTGCTCCACCCTCGGGGCTTCCAACCCCCCTCCCTTCACGCCAAGCACCCCACAACTGACCTCTGAGCACGAAGAAAGGACGCTGCCACTCCCCCCACCGTTGACGGTTTGCGCACTGGCCCCGTGCGAGTGGAACATCCCTGCCGTGACGGGCGTTGGGTTAGCGGTGGTACAGTAGAGCGGCATTGTCTGCATTGGCGACGGAGAAGCAGCAGGACTGGGCACAGGGCTTTGCGGGCAAGCGGGCGCTGTGGGGAGCCGGGCAAAAGTGGAGGACGTGGGGCTGCCTCCGTGGAGGGTGCGGCAACTGGAGGCGGCCGGTCCGGCCGTCGGCACCGGCATGGTTGCGGTCGTGCCTCCGGCTTGCTCTCCACGGCTGGCGATCACGTGGCGGTGTTGGAGCTGCCCGCTGTTCTGCTGAGCGGCGAGCTGCAGCTGGACAAACATCATGTGATCGCCCACCCGCAGGGCGAGGGTCAGGGGGGACCTCCCGGACAGGAAGTCGTTTACCTGGAAAAGAACACCGAGCGGAGAGGTCAGACCGGACGGCTGATTTTAAGCCAGAAGTTTCGCGCGGGGACAAAGCTCTTCCTGGGAATCCTAAGGACTCAAAAGCAAGTGGTAAACGGAAATTGGTGCTACCTGATCATCCCAGGTGCAGGATTAAACCTTAAGTTACTGGCCTTTCCGGTGGCAATGCTACAGCTGCAAACACTACAGCTGCAAGCGTGTCTAAGACTTCCTGGGGTCTTAAGAGAGGGGGCTTCTGAACTCTGGTGCTGGGTGCACCTCCGCTGCTCCCAGTCCATGGTCCCAAAAGGAGGGGAAAAGCCCCAAAGCACGAAGGAAAATACACAAAGTCTGTGGGAACACTTCATCATTTGCCCGGAGCACTCAGGTGGCCTGGGTTGCACGGCTACCGCGATCCTCAAACTAAGAGACACGGCACCCAGATCTGAAGTTGCTGTTTTGCACCAAGTTCAAGAGAAGGCCAGGTGGTTGTTTGGCTTGAACTTCTTCCCCGTCAGCTGCTGAATGCAGAAGAAGAGGCCAGAAAGAAAGAACGAAAGAATTTCCCCTTTCCCTTGACTTCTGCAGCAATTCCCAGCTGAGATCTTCCCTTCCCCTTTAGAGGCAGACCAGAATACACCTGAGGGACCTTCAGAACAGGAGGGAGAGCAACTGGCCTAGGGACGCAGGGTGGCTAGGGAACACAGAGCGGTAAATATTTGCTGAACCAGGTGGGGCTTGTAGCTGAAGGGTGGAGTTTTTAAAAAAGAAAGAAAAGAAAAGAGAAAACTGGACTGGGAGGTTCTCCTTGCCATCAGAACTGGCAAAGGGGTGTTGGGGAGGGGAAGAGGAGAAGAAAAATATTGTGTTATATGTCTAGCCGTCCTTTCCCTTCCCCACTGGCTGGAGGTCTGCAGAGAAGCAGGAAGAAGGCAGTGTCTCAAAGAGGATCAAACTTTTAATGGGGTGGCCCAGATTTAAGATTTGGGGAGGGGAAAAGGCCACAGGGGCTGATGTGGGCACCAAGGGCTTGCACTAATTGTTTTTTTGTGTCTTGGCACCTGCACCTGTTTTTTTACCATGGTGAAAAGGGACCGGGGAGGGTATGCAAAACAGGGCTTCGGCACCTCACGCAGGTCATGGGGCGCTCCTGTTTTCAAGCCTCCAGCTGAACCACTTTTTCAACCCTATACGGACCCAGCAAGCTGCTAGATCTTACGGAGGAAGCAACATCCTTCAGCTACCGCCGCGCGCAAGAGACAGAGGACGGTAAGGACGGTTGCTGAGGGAGGCAACCTCCACCACAAATGATTCATGAGCCCGTCGGACGGTGCCAGATGAAAACCTGCCGCCTCTGAAAGCGAAGCACGCAGAGAAAAGGACGGTCCTGCTTTCAAACTCCCTGCTTCCTGTTACTGCATGATCAGCACCCCCCTCCCCTCTTCCTTCGCCTCTGCAGAAACGTCAGCAAAGCGAGAGGGGGAAAAGGCCACCCTGATTATGCAGGATCCATGCCTCCAGCTCGACACCCAAGCTTGCTGCAAATCTTCTCCCACCTCTGCCTTTCCCTCCCCCCCCCCGCGCGTGCCTTGCTGCAAAGAACGGAAGCTCTGACGGGGGGGGGGAGGTTTCTGAGAAGCTCGTGGGAACAGCAGCTCGAGGAAAGGTGGCCAAGAGGCGGCTGTGCGCAGCAGAACAGCCACAGGAGGAAGAGGTGGGTGGGAAGGTAAGGTAGCAAGTTTCGGACACCAGGTAGGAAAAAGGAGGGGGGGAGGGAGCCAAAGCAGCTTGGTAAGGCTTGAGAAGAAAAGAAAGTCTTTGTTTTTTTTAAAAAAAAAGAACAGGGAGGGAGAGAGCGAAAGAAAAGCCCTACCATAGGCCCTATTCTATCCAGAGGGCACCCGAGCATGTGCAGAGAGCACCCCTACTCGCCACCCCCAGCCGAACAAAGCATGACTGCATAGCTCACATCTCTGCTCCTCCCTTTCATGTTATTATCTCAAGCTGAAACATGCACCCTTTTTGAGACCAGAGGCCTGTTCTGCTTAGGTTAAAGGACCCCGACTGTGGGACTCTCTGGTCAACAAAAATCCTTCTTTAAACAGACGGACTGCGATTACTCGGCTGGCTTTAAAATCCAGGAAGGTTCAGTGTGATTACAAAGGATCACGGCGTTCAGGAAGGTCTCTTCTTTGCGATGATAGCCAGGAATGGAACCGTCATGTACTCTACCCCCGAACCCTAACCAGAGAGAGGGCTGCTGGAAGGCTTTTCAAAATGCAGCTGGATGGAGGGATATGAGCCTTGGATCGCAACCAGCATGAAGAGTTTAGATCCGCTTGTGGATCTAAAAGGCACGAACTGAGCAGGACCGTTAACCTCCAAATGCAATCACGATCCGTGCCGAATTGCCATAGAAAAAGCTTCCCCAAGCTGGCACCCTCCAGGAATGCTGGACTACAATACCCATGGCACTCAGCCAGCACAGGGCATGGGCTGAGGTAGATGGAAATAACAATCCAGTACGACTGGGGGGCACCAGCTTGGGAAGGCAGTTACCAAACTCTTCTTTCCGAAATCCAAACCTTCGCTCTCCTCTTAGCTCCGTCGGGGGAAGAGATCGCGATCTATCTAGGCTTGCCACCCTGTGCCCAGGAGGGGAAGACTGGCCCTAAGAGCCTTTGCCACCAATAAACAGGACTGCCTGGTTAAAAGGTCTGGGGGACAAATGAAGCACCCCCTAAAGTACCCCCATGGGCTGCACACAGAGTGTGGCCCTTGGGGGCAGAAGACCAGGGACACCGCTGTCACTCGGCTAACCAGGCGGGACCTGTGCCTTAAACCGTGGGTCCCCAGGACCAGTAACCCTGAAACAGGGGGCATCAGTCAGGGCCTGGCTGTTTTTTCCCCCCCAAGCCTGCACCCCATTCTTCCGTCTCCTGGGCTCCGATGGCCCTGCCTTTATGCTACCAGTCACGAAATTCCAGATGGGTAGAGCCACAAGGGCTTTCGTACCAGCGGGCTATCTCTCTGCCACCCTCACAGCAGTCACGACATCTGCACTTAGCTCCCCATGCGCAAGGCGCCCACCCCCGCTGGCAGCACCTCAAGACCACTGGGCACCCACCCAAGACAGGGCATACCGCAAGCGATTAAAAAGCAGGGGAGAAAGAGAGGGGGGGCTCCTTTAAGGAGAACAAGAGCACCAGCTGCAGAAGCCCCTCCATCTTCATACATGCATGCATACAGTTTTGATGTGCTTCAGCTCTCCCCCCCCCCCCCCCGGAATTCCCTCTTCTTGGTCTCTGAATGCAAATCATCCCTTTGTTCTCCCCCGGAACAGCCAGCACAGATGGCAATTACCATATGCAAAAAAGAAAAAGCTAGAAAGGGTTGACTGGGGGTCCTCGGCTTGAGGAGCCCCCAAGATCTGCTCTCGGCTCCTTTGTCTTTCAAGCCCGGCACATATCTTTTTATTTTTCAGAGACGAAGCAGGACACCACCCAGGAAAAGCACAGGGTTACATTTCCGGGGGGTGGGTGGGGGGAGAGGGGAGTTCCTGCATCCTTCCTTCCCTCTTTGGCTCTGCTTTGCAGAAAGGGACAAACCGCAGCAGCCGGCCTTGCAAGGCGGGCCGCCGAGGGAAACAACTCCCCCCCCCCCCCACAACACCCATCCTGTACAAACTGGAAAGATGGGAACGGAGCCCAGCCCAGGCACGGTCATGCCAAGCACGGCAGAGAGGGGACCGTGGTGCCCTCCCTCTAGACCCACCCGGATTCTGCCCGCAATGAGCACAGTCTCTTCTTAGCCAAAGGAGCTTAAATCCCCAAGCCGTGCAGCCACCCCGGAGGGGATCACTGAAATCTTCCTGCCCAGACATGATCCTCACCACCCCCCTCCACCCAGGACAGAATCCTTTTTCGGCAGTGAACTAAATCCATGGCTCAGAGAACTCGCCCCCTGCTTCTGGATTGGCAGAGCTGGCCATTTTAAGACCTCCATCTGTTTACCCCTTCCCCGCCCACTGCGGATAAGACTGGCACCTTTCTCCTCTCCTGGAGCTTTGGCACTTCCAGCTTGCCAAGGGCCCTGGTTCCCTCCTTCCCTTCCCTTCCCTTCTGCTCTCCTCCAGATTCCTTTGACGTCAGAGACCAATCTTAGGTTAGCGGAGATCTCCCTGGACGCCTCCCTTGTGGGATGACTCACACACACTCAGCGTCAGCCCCCCCCCCAAAACTGGAGCACTCCGTGGCCAGGCCCTTCCATGCCACAAGGTTCTTGGCAGTGCCAACATGTCCCTTCCTTTGCTGCTTGGCTCCCCCTCTGGCCTCCCCCCTCATGCAAATGGGATGGGTGCACAGGGAGGGGAAGCATTGCGTTCTCCCTTCCAACACACACACATTTGCACACCAAAGCACGGGGGCCCGAGGGGGTCACAAAATGGAAGCCTGCCTGTCCAGGGCAATAAATAAGTAGCACGGTTAGATTCAAGCTCCCTTTAAGGGAATCATTGGGGTCGAAGAGACTTCCGAGGGCATCTGGCCACCCCTTGCTCAGTGGACCAAAGGCTACCCAGCCTGTGTCTTGAAAACCTTCACCCAAGGGGATTTGCCACATCAAGAGGCAACCCATCCTACTGGTTGACAGTGCTTAATTTCAATAAAGTCCTCCTAATACCAAGTCTGATTCTCCGTAGTTTCAATTCCTAATTCTCACGGAGAGCCATCTGGGTTGTAGAGATTTTTAAAGTGCGCATCTGAGAAAGCTCTAGGCTGCAAGATCAGCGTTCCAAAACAGAAAGAAAAAAAAAAGATATAAATGACAATCACGGAACTGGAAAATGTCCTTGAGATCATCTAGTCTGACCCCCTTCCCAAAGCCGAATGTTGCCGCAGCACCCCAAGCCTACTGGGCAAAGGGAAGACTGCTACCTGTCATAAGGCTGGGAAGTTTTTACTAACATAAAATATCTACTTCCTTATTGATCAGGCTCCTGCGGTCTGTAACCAAAGCAGAAAAGGCCGTGTTCCTCTTATGTGCGACAAGCACTTTAGCCCTTTGGATGAACACACCTAGCCCTTTCAGGTTTTCGTCCCTCACCTTGCCAAGATATAAACTTTTATTTCAGGGCTCGACCCCCATCCGAGCACTTTGCCCATGTTCTAAGGAACGGTTTCCATCTACCGTTCAAAGCCAAGTCACTGGATTAGAAAAGAGGAATGCTGGAGAGAAGACCAACCATTTACTTTGATGGGTAGCAGTTCTCGATAGCAAGCGCCCCTTATTTCTTGCTACCGAGCTTTAAATGGCATGTAAAATTTAAAATGGCATTTTCTACTTGTAGTGGTTCAGGCAATAAACATCTGAACCACTGTCCTTCTGAACCTGCAATTTTTAAAATCATTTTAGAGCAGTGTTTTTCAAACTTGGCCGCTTTAAGAGGTATGGACTTCAACTCCCAGGGCTGGCTGGGGAATTCTGGGAGTTGAAGTCCACACCTCTTAAAGTGGCCAAGTTTGAAAAACACTGTTTTAGAGAATAACCACCTGGTCTGAAACTCTTCAAGACCTAGATGGCAGTGTTAGGGGCTGAGCATCTATGGGTGCAACAGCAAAGAAAAATGCCCTCTGTAGATGTTCAAGGGTCCCCACCATTGCTCCAAGAAGCACGCAGAAACCCTGCCCCAAGACTCAACTGCTTTACAAGTGGAACAGAAAAACAGAAATCGAAATAAGGCTTCTGAACCTGCCCTGTGCCTACTCCAGAGTTGGGGGGGGCTGCCCCCCCATACACAACTTTTCCAGGTTCTTGAAAAGATGGCTCAGTGGGAACCCCTCCATTGTCCATTTCAAAATGGATATTTCTTGTTCTGGGCCCCAGTAACGTTTCCCCTTCCTCCGAGGGGGTGGGATGTAGTAAACCCAGCAAGACTGGCTGGGGAATTCTGGGAGTTGAAGTCCGCCCATCTGAAAGCTGCCAAGGTTGAGAAGCACTGCTTTAAAGAATCAGCCATGGGTTTTGGGAAGAGAGAACTTTTTATAAGGCTGGGCATTTTATGGGAGGCCTAACTCGAGAGCAAATGGGAGCCCTCCAGATGTGCAATGGGACCCATCCTCCAGCAAGCATAAAGGGCCATACATCTCAAGCTGAAGGCAGAACAACAACCTCGCACAGAATTTCAACATCACCCCATCACCAGGACATTTGGCCCTCAAAATTAACAAGCAAGAACAGAGGATAAGTTTCCAAATTTGCAATTGGGAAACCTATGCCTGGTCCTCAAAATACTTTGAGGGGCTACTTCCAAGTGTCTATTTCCCTTATGATCCACAAACATTTGCATATGTGTTTCTTGGCCAGAGAGGCCCAGAGCCTAGAAACAAGAAAAGTACCAGCAACTTTGATCTATTTTGGGTGCATTTTGTCTGCCAATTTCTTGAGCTGAATCAAAAATAAGCAACACCAAACTGCAAAGGACTTTTCAGAAGCCCAGAACTGTGACAGACTAATCAATGGACCTCTGTGCGCGTGCTCATCTCTCCTCTTCCCTCCTCATCGCGTCTTCCTTTCATCTCCCGCCTTTCAGATTGCAAACTTGTGGGCAAGGAATGCTTACAGCTCTTAATATCATTGAGGGTCAAATCCTAGCTGATCAAACCTCCAGGCCACCCCTAAAACCCCACTGCCTGAATTGCCCTTCCTTCTCCAAGCAAAAATATCTCAGTCTCACTGCACAGTCTTGCGCCTGAAAATATTCCAGGGTGCCTGAGGAGGAAGGAATGTGCAGATAACAGAAGCAACTTAATCAGAGCCAGAGCTATCACAGACAGAAGGCCAGCTAGCAATCATTCTTCACCTCAGCACCCTCTGGTATCCTTTCGCATCCCTCCCTCCACCCACCCTCTCTCCTTCCCAAAGTAACAGCAAGGCTGTCTCAGGAATTTGGTGCAACGTGATTCTGCCCCCAACCCCAGGGAACTCTGCAATCCCTTAACTTCCCTTGCACCTTGATGTTTAAAAAAAAAAAGAACTGCAAGAGAATAAAAGGGATACGTATGTTGGGTTAAAAAAATTAGAAGTGTCATGTGCGCAAGAAGGAACAAAATTAAGAGGAAGAGACGTTGGCAAGGAAGCATTTGTGTTTGCTAAGGGGAGGGGAGAGAAAATGAACATACCCACAATTAAAGTGCAATGACTGTAGGACAGCCTATGCAAGAATGTCAAGGTGATCCAGATCCTGAGTAAGGGGGTGAGGAAGAAAGGTTGACCGCCCCCCCCCCCCCATAGCTCTCTTTCTGGGGTGGAGATAGCTGTGAAATACTGTTATCTGCCAAGAGAAAACCCTGTTGTTCTCAGCTCCTGGGAGAAGCAACTTTTCTAAAAAAGATTCCCTTAAATAAAAAAGGCGGGGGATGGGGGTGGGGGTGAGAAATTAGGGGACGGGGACCCCAAATCAAAGTCAATCTTTCTAGACATAAGCTCAACCAGGGCATCACCAAACAAGAGACTTAGCATCTGTGGCCAAGCGCACAATGGCAGTGGCTCCAACTTCTCATAATATTCATTCATCAGTATAATTGATCTGTTGAGACAGATCTAGATGAGTTAAAATCAGACAGATTTTTAAAAAACCACACTTTTAACAAGTCAGTTAAACAGAAAGTTGATGACTGAAGATCCGGAAGGATGAGCAAAAACAATACAAATAAATTAAAAACAAGTGGAAGTATTTTACGCTAATGCCTGAGAATACGAGTGGCAGCAGTGCTGATAAAGAGAATCTGTCTACAGATCTGCATCGGAGAACCAAAACAGATTTAAAGCACTCTGTGCTACCCAAATAGAGGGCGGGCGATCCAGCCAAAAACCTACGCATTGAAGTAGCATTGACGGAAGAGACAACCAGTTCAGTAGGACTGCAGCATTAATCAGAGAGCTGAAAAGGGTCTGAAAGCGTACGATTCTGAATCGGGTCCTTCGGCATAGCTAGTCACGAAGCCTTAGCTTCTTCTGTCTTGCTGAAACTACAACTCCCAGAATTCCTATCTCACATGCTACATGGGGAATCCTAGGTAATTCTTAGCACACAATTAGGAATTCTGGGATTTGCAGTTCCAGTACACTGGTAGGGCATCAGGTAGAGGACAGTTGTACCATAGTTTTTTATTACTATAATAGTAGTAAATAATACTAAAACAGAACATAAATGATAATAAATACAAGAGAAGAGCCCTTCCCGTGGACTAGAATCTTGACAGAGACAGAGAGAGATTTGGTTTTATTTGTCTCTAATAAATTCACAAAAGCCGATTTAGTCTAAGAGTAACCAATCCTGAAGTCCTTCAAATGTTTTGCCTCGTGGCCTGGTGTGCCCAACTGCTTGGACTCCTGGGAATTGTAGTCCAAACATCTAGAGCAGTGTTTCTCAACCTCGGCTACTGGTTGAGGAATTCTGGGAGCTGAAGTCAACTCTCAGAATTCCCCAGCCAGCATTTGTGGACTTCAACTCCCAGAATTCCCCAGCCAGCATGCTGGCTGGGGAATTCTGGGAGTTGAAGTCCACACATTTTAAAGCGGCTGAGCTTGAGAAACACTGACCTAGAGACTCCTGAACTGCCTAACTTTGCAGTGCACCCAGAGAGTCAGCCCTCCATTTATTGTGATTCCCCATCTATTTGCAGAAGCTTCTCTGCTACTCTTTCTCTTCCTTGAGGATGGAAGAATTGGACCCAACAAAGTCCTTAGAGGAGAACAGACAAACTTATTCGCATGTACCTGTACCCCATCTTACCTGAGTTTCAGTTAAACTTTCTAATGCTTGCATCACGGATTGTTCTGGTCTAGATGCTTGAGACTGTAGAAGAAAAGGAGAGAATGTCAGGCTTCCAAACCAGATACCCTTATAGTGACGTGGCCAGACTCTCTCAGAGTTCAGCCTGAAACCATGAATAGTAAGGGGGTAATAATTACCATCAAGCCAGCTTCCACCGTAGGTACCAGAGTCAACTTGCTTCCTTCTCCGACCCCCAAATCTTGCAGTTTGCCTGAATTCAGACGACTGAGGGGGAAAAGCAGGGTGAGGGTGAGGGCGGGGGTGAGGGTGGAAAGAAAAGGCGAAGTCTTAGTTTGCAATCTTTTAAAGAACCACAATGATTACAAAATACTTCCTCAAGGCATTTTGAGGCTGGAGAACTGCAACTGTGATGAGACTGAAAGAAAAAGGACACCATGGGGGTGCTACGGGGGGGGGAGGGTGTTATTTAAAAAAAAAAAAAAGGTCACTGTTGGTTTTATTACTACAAAAATAATAATTCCCCAGGCCCAGATTAGTTCTTCTCTTCTCTGAAAAGAGGGAACAACCGGAGATCTTTCTGATTTCCTCCCTCTCCCAAACGCCTGTCTCAGCCCAGGTGCTCCACTTTTCCGCTTCTTATGTAAACACAATATTCTAAGTCTCTCCCTTCCCTCTGCTGCCCCCTGTGATTTTGCAGGCATCTCTCCAACTGCAGAGCCCTTCTCTAACCCACTACTGTTCCAGACAATTGGAGTGACAGATCTGGGGAGCTAAGAAAGGTTAAAAAGAAAAGGCAGACAGAAAGAGAAAGAACCATGTAAGCATCTATTGAATGCTGGGGAGGGGGGTGCGGGGGCCACAGGAAAGAGAAAAGAGACTTGTAGGAGGGTGGATTTATTTTTTCCAACCTGATTCTCAAAGGAGGGGAAAAGGCAGCTTTGTAAGCAAACAGATGAATTAATAAAATCAGCTCCCCCCAATTAATAACTATTCCGATCGGGAGAATCTTTTTCTAAGCTCGCCCGATACCTTGCAGTCTTAATTGTGAGAAGGGCTGGAATATAAAATGGCTTCTTCTTTTTTTTAAAGCTAGGTTTGATAGATTTTAAATCATCTCTCAGAGGCTCAGAAGAGGCTGGGAAGATGCATTAAAGGGGGGGTGCCGTGGGGAGATTTTGGGGCCCAGTGGAGCAAGAGAGTTCATTGTGCAAGGACTGAGCTGTTTTGCATCTTAAGGACTGATCCGTTCTGCATTCTCTAACAAAGCTAGGGGGATTTAGTTAAACAAAGAGAGTGGCTCAGAATAAGGATACAGATATCCCTATTCCCCCTCAATCCAGACCATTCCTCTTCTCCCCCTCACAAAGGACATTCAAGTCAGCCCTAGGTAGCATTCTCTGCGCCTCCAAGATTTCTCCAGAGATCCTAGTATTTTTAAGCAGTTAGGAAGGTCTGCATGGGAGATGGCCTGCATCTGTGTGTGCATACAAGCGTGAATGTGTGTGTGTGTGCGTGTGCACGCGTGTGTAGGCGTACATTTCTGTCTATGCACTTGCACGCTACCCAAATTCAACCTTCAGAACAAAGGACACCTTCAAGGGAAGAGGGGCGAGGACCGAAAGAAAATCTGAAGCTAATCCCCAACAACCCCTTGGGGGGGGGGGGTTCAAGAGGATTGTCTTATTTTCCTCCGTCTTTCTCCCCCTTCATCCTAAGCAAAGCTTCCAGGAGAAATTCTGACCCTGAGATCAGATCAATAGATACCAATAAAATTTCTTCCCCAAAAGAGAACAAGGAATGGGGGCTGCATGGGGAGGGGAGTGCCAATGCTGCAAATTAGGCTATCAAGTGTGCTATTTATGGGGAGGGGGGCTAGACTCAGCTCTTTAGAAAAGCCTTGAGTTTTTAAGGGGAATATATGGGGAGAGAATTAGCAATACAGGAACCAGATATTTTGCAGAAATCCACAAAGAGGTTCAACCTGTATTTTTCTCTCCCCCCACCCATGTACCCCATACAGGCTCCCTCTGCCTATTTTATGATATGCCTGGATGTCAAAAATGAATCCCAATGCTATAGATCTGTATCTCGCTCCCTGTTTCTCTCTCTATATATATGTACTCTCCACTCTGTACAGATGCATAGATTCTTACCTAAACAATATTCCAAAATCAGCACATTTGCAGTTTGGATATAAAAAAAGAAGGGGTAGATATAATTACAGGCATGCATAAAGGGTTTTGCAGACATTCACACACCATGCACAAAAAGTTAAAAGCAGTTTTCCACTGGCCTGGATTCTACATTTCCTACTTCCATACACTTTGGGAAGTTTTTTCATGACATAGGAAGGCTGCAGTCCAGAGAAGTCCTAACACCCAGGAAGATCCAGGGAGCTCCCAGCAATGCCTGAATTTTACTGGGTTTGCCTTCTTACCTGAACCCAGTGAGACTTCCTGAGAGGTGCGAAGCTAGACTGCTTTTAATTAAGGGCTCCCTCCCAATTAAAAAACGAAACCAATGGGTTAAATTCTAACTTCCTACCTCCTCCTACCCCCAGTCTTTATTTCGGGGGGGGGGGGGGGTATGGATGAACGATTCACACACAGACACCCACAAGCACACTAGAGTGAATACCTTTCTTTATGTAAAAGAGCCAGCCGCTCCTTGGGGACTTTAAGCCTCTGAGACAGCCGCCTCTTCAAACCTTCCACCGTCTCTTCCACGGGGACAGAGAGCTCATACCGGGCCCCGGTGGTCGTGTGAATGAAAACATTCATAGGAGGGTCACTCTGGACAGTGTCGCAGGCTGGGGGCCCCCGGCTGCAGCTCCTGGGGGAGGGTTGGTGGTCCATTCGATTCACCTGGGGCGGAAGAAGGGGGAGGAGGCAGAGATGAGGCCGCGAAGCTGGTAGGCAGGCTGCCCCGCAGACAAAGGAGCGCCTTCCCCGTCGCGTTTACACGACCCTGGAGTGACTCTATCTTCTCTCTCCCGCCCCCATCCCCCGCCTCCCTCGGCCGGGAGCAAATTCAAGTCTAACTCAGGTCTTCGGATCTTTAAAAAAAAGTTCTGCTCTGCCAGCCTCCGTGCGCAGAGATCGCGGCGAGGGAGGGGGCGTCTTTTGTCCTTCAACGACCCCCTTCCGCCAGGAAGCTACACGCAACTCACTCAACCCCCCTCCCGCGGATTACAGGCGGACTTCAGAAAAGAGGATATCGGTTTGCCCCAGCTCCCCCCCCCCTCAAATAATACTATCTACCTTCTTACGGAAATGCAGCAGAAGGGGTTAAAAATATTTGAAAACCCGAGGAAGGATGAGACAAAAGCAGACGCGCGCACGCTATCTATCTTCCCCACCTGGGCTGGAACCCGTAGTCAGACGCGCACACACCGAGCAGCGAAGCAGCCGGCTCCCGCCGCCGCCGCCGCCGCCGCCGCTGCTCCCGGAGTCTGGTGTGAAAGTAACCAGTGCCGGGAAGACACAGAGAAGGAGGGGAGATGAAAGAGGGGGAGGGAAAAAAGTTAGAATGTATCAACGTTCTAAATGGGCGGAATTACTCTCCCCCTCCCCATTCATTCTTTACTCCCTTTTTCTCTCGGCCAGCCCCGCCGCAGCCAATCGGGGCGCTCCTCCCACTGAGACGCCAGCGCCGCGGACCAATGGCAGCCGATTCACGGCTCTCCCCCACGTGGAAGGAGACCGGATGCTTCGCCTCGTCCCCCTTCCCCCGCCCCGCCAGCGATCAAGCAATAGTGGGCGGGGCTTTGGGTGCCAGAATGGAGTTTTTCCTCCACCCACACGCTTCTGCGAAGCCAGCCCCCGTATTTCCTCCCCCTTCCCCCCTCTTTTTAAAGGGCCATTCATGATGTATTATTTCTACAACAAAGAGCTTTATAAAAGAATGATACGGTGTGCGTGAGTTTTATATAGACGGAGAGAGAGAGAAACGGAGAGCGACGGAGGGACCTCAGTGGAAAAACGGGGAGGATGCGAGGCAGGGGGATTTATTTAAACATCATAATTCTTCTTTTTTTCCCTTTTTTGAATTTTTTCGAAGCTTTTTAAAGACGCGCCGCAATAGCTTTACATTACCATTTAAGTGGGATTTCGTTTGCGATTTCTTTGGCTGTTAGATTTAATCTTCTTTCAACGGAGACAAACGCTCTGCTATTTACACATTTTGCTCGGCAAGTGAGTTCCCCTGTTCCCTGGGGGCTTACTCAGAAGTAAACATTACCAGTCCTACCTACGTTTGGGATCCCCAGGATCAGTCTGTGTAATAGACTAAACTCACAGGAACACAACCAAACCAGTCACAAAAACCAACCGAGTGTGCAACTGTCTGACTGGGGGGGAGGTAAGAACAAGAGGGGCTAGAAACTTCAGGGTGGGAACCCAAATAGTTAGCATAGTGTTATTAACAATAATGTAATTAATAAACACCTAGAGGATTTCAATTTTCGGAGTCTTATGAAATGCGTTTTTAAAAGAAGTAGGAGAAAGGACCCCCCCCCCATCCCTGTTCCATTGTTATCTTTTACTTCTTAGGATAACTAGAAATTCTTCAGTTCACTTCTAATCAAGAGGCGTAGTTTATAGACATAATTTGTATAGTATAGACCAGTGTTTCTCAACCTTGGCAACTTTAAGACGGGTGGACTTCAACTCCCAGAATCCCCCAGCCAGCTGTGCTGTGCTGTGCTGGCTGGGGAATTCTGGGAGTTGAAGTCCACCCGTCTTAAAGTTGCCAAGGCTGAGAAACACTGGTATAGACTTACAGTTTGTAAACTTGCAGCGGGCATCTAGCAACTCAGAACTGACCCTTTGTCACACACACCAGGCCCATACAATTTCCAGTTTGTTTGTTTGTTTATTTATATTTCAAATTTAGTCACCGCCCATCTCACTCCAGCTCTGGGCTGCAAAATTTCTTTGCTCTCTGCCCCTCCCCCAAAAAACTTATTGAAAAAAATTAGGCAAACTGTCCAGATGGGCCAGCGTCCCGTGACACATGGACTGGTGATAAAACGCCTAAACCTAACCCACACGCACCTTTTTTCTCAGCAGATCACCATTCACAGAAACACAAGGTAGTCTCTTCTGTTATCTCCTAATACGCAAACCCACCAAGCAGAGCTCCCTCCTTCACTGCGCCCCCCCGAATTGCTTGCTTGGGGGGGGGGGAACAAGCTCAACTTTTTGAACAGCAACAAAAATGAAGACTCTCAACCACTTGGAGAGAAACGTGCGAATATTACAGCCCGGTGCCTCGCTGGGAAAAAACCAGAGTGTGCACACACGTTACATTTACATTGCCTTACACTGGTGACTTAATCAGCCTTCTTGGTTCTGACATCCAGATGTGCCACGATTAAAACTCTCCGAATTCTTCCCAAGAATTTGGGGGACTGTATTTGCTTTGCATCTAGAAGAGGCCAGATTGAAGAAAGCATCTTGAAGATGTCTGGGCAATCAATGTCAATAACAATAGGAAATAGTTCTGCATCTCAGGATGATTAGAATCCTTAATCCTAAAAGGCTGACAGTGGGAAAAGTTGAAGAGGGCAACCAGCAGCAAGGGGGATGGGCTCAGTTACAGTGGCAATGGGGGCACCCTTCGAAGACCTGAAAGACCAGGTTAGGGACAGATCGCCACAGAGAAAATCCATCTACGTGGTTGCCAAGAGGCGACACCAACTTGATGACATGCAATCAATAATCAATCAATCAATCAGTGGCTCTGCACTCTTGTACTGGGGTCAGAAAAAGGGGGAAAATTGCCCAGACATCTTCAAGATGCTTTCTTGGTAGAACTGGGGAGCGATACAGAACATTTCAGTAAATGGAGATGGGCTATTTGCTGTAATCCTATCTCTGTGATTCACAAGAGATGGCTGAAGATGCTGGAATCGGTTTATTAGCTCTGGGCTGCAAAATTGCAGATAACCGGTAAATGGTAGCAAAGAGATGTAGAAAACTCTAAACTTTTTCCCAGTGGCCATCTTGGGGGAATTTAATAGTCTAGATCTGGTGGCCCTACACAATCCTGATTAGATGATGGGTTAGAAGAAACATGCAATGCTGTTAACAAGAATTAAATCTGGGTAACCCCTGAAGTCCAGGTCACCTTAATGCTGGAAAGGCATTTCCGTTCTCAGTGGTGCCCAATTCTTGTTAATGGCTTTACACCTTCCTTCTGAGGAAGTCACAGCAGAATCCTCTCCTTCATCTTGTCTGCCTAAGAGCCCTGCCAGGTAGGCTAGGCTAAGAGAGTGAGGGAAAGAAAGAGGGAAGAAGAGATTCTGTTTATGCCAAACTATAAACTGTGGCTTATAAACATCAGTGAGAAGCTAGTCAAACCTTATTCTTGGCATGCTAAGAAAGAGACGGGTCATAAGCATGCAGTGAACTTGGGGGAAGGCTTGAATGCAGGTTCCTCCCACCCCTCACCCCTGCCAAAGTTCAGCCTGTTTCAGATATTACCCTGCGGTTCCTTTGGTTTTGAATCAGCACATTGGGCAGACAGCCCACTGCGATTTCAACAAACCACTATTAAACAAGCCTGGTTTAGGATAATGTATGAGTGGTGCTCTCCACCCTCCCAGGTCTTCAAGGCCTAGCAGTGAGGCTATTAGGAGCCAGCATTTTCAGAAGAAGGAATCACCAGCATTTGCAATGTTTGAGTCTTGGCTCCTGGCCTGGGGGAGCAAAAGGGGAAAAACCCGGGGCCCAGCAGGCATCTCCCAGCCAAGCCGGTCAGCCAGAAGGGCAACACCCCAACTTGCTTCTGACCAGTCCAGTCACATAACTTGGACCTTGTGCCAAGCATATTCACAGGACATACCTAACTGGGTTGGTCACTCCCCATGGGAAGTGATTTATCTTTCTGGTTCTCACTTCCCTTTAAAACAAAGATACGAATGCCAACACCAAGTGAATGATCCACAGGGACCCAACCAAATCAAAATATGCACCCCCTCGGTGCCCATGGGGTGAAAAAAGTGGCCTGGCTTTTATTGTTATTCCGGCTTTCATTTTCTGGGTCAGGAGGATATGAAATAAGGCACACCTCAGATATATCGAACCAGGATACCGGCTGGGTACTCACATCCACAAAAAGCTAACCAAGATAAATGCTAACCAAGTTTAATATGGGGTGGAAATGCAGCTGCCTGGCCTTCAGTTAAGCCAGTTAAGCTCATTAGCAAACTGTGGTTTGCTTTGTTCTGACTTAGCACAATGTATGAGCTGAGCCACTATGGTTTGTAAACCATGATTGGTGGCTTAGTGTGCAGCCTGACTCTAGCCTCTGGTGCTGTATTCAGCAGGCCATTGTTTAGCAGATCACAGCTTAGCCTGTTGCTGCTTTGGCATTATGTATTCAATGTGATAGCAATTTGTATCAGTGAGTAAAAGACTGTCGGAAGAATGCGAGGGGGGCACAAGTCCTCGATGATATGACTGTTGGTGATACAGCTGATGTTTCATTCATGATTTGGGAAGTTTTTATCATCTGCCATGTGACAAAGTGTCTGAAGGGTAACCAACAACCCCAGACTGAACTGAATCACTAGCTAATTGTGTCAAAGATATCAGGCAAAATTCTTTGAGCCTAATGCAGATTGAAATCGGAATATGCAGATTTTGGGGCTTCTCTGGACGGGGTTGAGGAGAATTAGCCCCCTTCCAGGTGAAAATGGTGGCTTGCCCTCGAGAGCGAAGATGCTCACAAGTGTGAAACAAGAGACCAGGGAAAGTATAGCAGGATTCCTATATTACACTAAGCCATATTGTGGTTGGTTTGGTTCCTGCTTAGAGTGATGTGTGAACCCAGATCACCTCAAAGAGATTTTATCAGCCCAAAAGTTTCTAGATAAGTCACCACGTGGCAAAAGCAATAGTCTTGTGAATGTTAAAAGCTAAAAAAAAAAAAGTTACAGCGGAAGAAACTTTTATGGAATATAGGCCACTTCAGATTATCCTGAAAGACCTGGGCTGTGCGGGGGAATAACAGCGGAAGAGGCCAGAAGGAAACAAAATGCAGGCGATGCAGACGGAGATAATGACCTACAGACAGTGACCCTCCTCAAAAGGATTCATCAATCATTCCTTCTGCTTTAGCTTTAGTCCAGCGATGGGAGGACAATTTGGACAGATATAAAGAAGTCCTCATTCTTCTGGCCATGATGACTGCTTCGAGGATGTGCTGGAAGCTTTAGTTGGGCGTTTGGCTTTGAAAAGGGGCTTGGAACCGAGGCTGGGCCCAGGATGAGCATCTGAGGGACCAGCCCGGCTCTGGTTGCACAAAGCCTGTAGGGGTTGAAGCCCGATTTCCACGCCAACATCACTACTGTATACGGATGTTCTGTGCGAATGCAGCGTTCAAGGCGCTGAAGCCCAAAGGGATGTTACCAAGAATGAGTCAGCAAAGCAAGGGCGCCCTCTGCTGGAAAAAACCTGAATGCAACTGTTCGGGAACAATGGGTTTGGGGTGGGGGATCCAAGAAGGTGTCTGGCTTGAGGGAGGCTCGGGGGGGGGGGGGGAACGCTCTGCTTCAAAACCCTATGCCGCTCAGGTGGTGATATCCAGGCTGTCCCAATCTTGAAACTGCCACCGTCTTGTGGGTAGAACAGGGAGAGGCCGGGAAGGGGGAACTCACTGGGCACAAGAAGATAACTGGGGAGACAGAAATTGACAGAACGTCTCTTTCTCTCCTCCCGTGCCAAGGGCACTCAGCCGACAAATCTCAGCCCCAAACAGACACCACGTCCATAGCATCCTCTTGCTCTGGCGACAGACACGCAGTTTAGCCCCTTCTGCCCTCGATTTTGTGAGCCCCCCCAAGTGGCACCACAAAGAGATGCAAGCGAAAGGGAGGAGAGGGTGAGGGCTTCGAGTGACACCCCCAAGGCAAGAGGGTAAATCCCACTAAATATTACTCCTCCCTCATTGCTGGCAAAGGCGGGCTCCCAGAAGAGAGGCACCCTCAAAACTTTGCCCCAGCTTGGGGCAATCAAAGGTCTTGGTCTTCTTCAATGCTTGAGATGTCCCAAAGTTTGGAGGCATCTAGAGCTCCTTCAGCTGTCGCCACCGCAATTAAGTTTGCATGTGTCAACGTGTCCGGGGGTGTGGAGGGTGTATTCATTGCAGTTGATCTGAATTCAACGTAATCTCAAACTGAGGGGATTCCTGTTCCTTCCCCCTCCTCTCAAAGCACGGCCTTCAGGATGTCATCCTGAGGTCCCAGATGGGAGCACCCGCTCCAATTTTAAAGGAAAGTGAAAGGATTCCCAGTTCAAAATGTCAAAGACCACGTTTGGAGTGCCCCTCCCCTAGGCTGCAAAACTAGATTGGGATCGTTCCAGCCCCACTGCATTTTTTCCAAGTGAGATGGGGTGGACGGGGCTGCAAGCTCACGCCCCTCAGCAGCGACTAAGCCTGCAAGCTTGGGAAATTTGCAAGCTGAGGCTGCAATTTATTTCCGATGCAAGGAAAAATAAAGTCTCCTAAATGCTGTCTGGAGCAGAGGGGAAGAGGCAGAGGGGTTGCTAGACGCCCTCCCCATGCCATTCCCCAGAATAAATAGGGGCTGAGATGTCAAGGAAAATGCAGAAGAGAGAAAAACAGGGTTTGCCGTTTGCAAATCCATAGTGCTATCCCCCCCCCCCTATTTTTTTTAATTAAAAGGAACAACATTAATATTCAGGAGTTTCCGGAGTCCCTCCATCAACGTGCCTTGGGGAGGTTGGCAGATCCAGTTCCATAAACACAGACCTGCAAACCCAGGTGTGGAAGCACTGGGCATGGAGCGAGGAATACGCAGTGCCCATGTCTGAAGATGCTGGCCCTGGAGTGGTCAAGAAGCCCAGGTCTGCCTGTGCCTCCCAAATCAAAGATTCTTTGAGGAAGAGGAAGAGGAAGAGGAAGAGGAAGAGGAAGAGGAAGAGGAAGAAGAAGAAGAAGAAGAAGAAGAAGAAGAAGAAGAAGAAGAAGAAGAAGAAGAAGAAGAAGAAGAAAAAAAAAAAAAAGAGTTGGGGGTCTTACTGGCCTCTACCACCTACTCGGATAAATACGGTGACAGAAGCTGGAATTTGCAAGATCGCTTTGCGATGCTTCTCTTCCCACTCCCCATATGACAGCGGCTTCCCCATCACTGCCCCACAGGAGTTCTGCGTCCTCCTTTCAGATAACCACGAATGCACAAAGACGCCTTCCCCTTTCCCTTTTCTCTGGGGCTTTGCAAACGCTGGAGCAATATTTGAAGTGGGCAGTGGAAGAGCTCCAGACCTGTGTGACTCAGGCAGGCAGCTGCGATGGCCTGAGATTCCACCCTCCCCCCCCCCCCCCGGCCTCTGCCAATGCACAGGGCGTTGCGCGTTGTTGCTGTCGCTGAGTTTAATTTTCTGAATGCCTCAGTGACACATCTTTGGATCACCCACCTTCCCACTTCGAGAGCCTCCTCTCCCGGAGCCAAGGGATTAAGCCTTCATCTCCACCCTGCCTTCGGGGTGCAAAGAGCTGGGGGTCGCCAGCCAAACCTGTCCTCCTCCCCCCCCCCGTTGGGAAGACAAAATCACCCCAAGCTCTCTTCCTTCTCTTTCCCCAGGACGCCGGAGTGGGTGGCGAGCGGAGCGTTACTCGAAAGAGGGAAAGAAAAGTCGCTGCGGGTCCAGCGCCAAGAAAAGAGATGAGCACGATATAGGAGGCCATGGGGGGGGGGGAGGTTTAAAGTGGGGGGGAAGAGAGGAGAAGAGCAGCAGAGATCGCTAAAAGATGTCCTCTCTGCCCACAGTCACAACACGGGTCTTCATCTGAGCCTGTTCAGTCCCCAAAACTATTTTGGGCTCCCGGGTGGGGGAGAGTAAAAAAACAATGGTTCTCCTGAGCATATTCGGAGTACACATCTCTCATCAGAGAGTAAACAAAGGCGACCTGCCTGCACACGCCCAGGTTTTCAGGTCAGAAGCCATGCTGGAGTATACCGCAATTAATATGTGTGCGTGTGTTCATCTGTTTGCCTAGAAGGAGGCACCGGGCTCTCGTCACCTACACTGTACTCCCACCAACGTATAATGGAGTTTCTGGGAAACCGAGTGGGGGAGAGAAAGCTGGGAGAGGAGAGCTCGGATTTGCCCCCACTGGGTTCTTCCTGCAAGAGGCTTCGGAAAAGCTCGGATGAATGGAAGAGGCCCTGGGATGCAACAAAGGAAGGGGAGAGGGTGGGCGCCAGACACGGGATTAGGTCAGATCCTGCCTACGTGGGCAAAATAAATGGGAGGTGGAAGGGCTCAGCGGAGGCTGGCCTGCCCCACCCCCCCAAGGGAGGGTGCTTGTTTCCTTTGGGCAGAAGAAACAGCTGGATAAATGAATGGGATTCCCTCTCCAGTTGGAACAGATTGTGTCAGGTCTCTGCCGGAGATACAAATTCTCCCCGACAGAAAAAACACACTGGGTAATATGTACGCTTTCCCGTCTATCGTTGGCTTATCTTTGTCTCTGTGGAAGAGAAAAGAAAAACATATGCCATTTTTCTTGCTTCCCTGAACCATCTAAATAAAAAAATCAGGACTCTAGAGTTCTGGAAGAAGGATCTAGCCAAAAGGGGATTGGTAAAGGTTGAAAAAGTTAGAGGACTGTCCAAGCCACAGGAGTCTCTTTTCTACGCTTTCTGTGGTGTGGAGGAGCCCCTTAAAAACAGGCCTTTCCTAGTTTTTCCTTCCCACCCTCGGGGAACTGAGATTATTCAGGAAAGGCACCTAACCCCTAACAGATGTTTGCAGGCATACAAAGAGAGAGTCAATCTGTTAAGAAAGAAATCAAGGCGGGGGGGGGTGTTAAATGGCAAACCCCCCCCCCCAGCGTGGCTGATGCTGCTAAATTACAGCCCAGAACAAATGATTTCTAATTATTTCAACTAAATAAACAAAATAAAATTATGTCAACTAAAAGTTTGGTTCAGGAAGATCTGGCTGGTAGAGGAAAATGCCTTTCCCGCAAAATCTGGGGAGAACAAATAAACCTTTGTTCCCTGCCATGCTCCCCCATCCTTGCCCTTGACAGGCCTCTCAAATCCCACATCTGTTTTATGTCCTCCGGGATTCCAGACAATTGTACTGATTTTTTTTTCCTGGGGGAGGGGAGAATCTTTCTTTGATTGAAAAAAGAGAGCGAGAGAGAAAAAATAGTGGACGAATGGGAAAACCCCTTTTTCCCCCTAGCCTGCAAAATGTAAAGATACAACCCTATAGTAGTTCTGTGGGAGGAAGCCCCACGGATCTGGTACCTGTCCCCCCATTCAATGTTCTGCTGCTTAATCTGGACTGAATCCTACTGAGAACAATAAGATGGAATCAAACTCTCCAGGCAGTTGCCACCCTAAGATTCAAAGGTTAGCAATGACGGATTTTTTTTTAACCTGTTCCTTTCAGCACCGCCTGAATTTTTTTCCCCCCCTGACTGACCACGATCTCCCGACTTTATAGTGCCATCAAGTCTTCAGCAGGACCAATAGACCTACTCAGAGTAAGCGGCCCTATTCCAATGTCAGGGGACTCTAAGAAAACCAGCACAACTTGTCGCTTAAACCATAGCTTTGGGGAGGTAGTTCAGGATGGGTTTACTCGAAGCTCAGCTCAACTGAGTCGAATGGGATTTACTCCGAAGTAACAGACATACAGCAGCTCGGCCAGGGAGCCAAACAGATCATCTACCGTATAAAGACGGATCACCCAGCTGGTTTCGCCCCGGTCTCTTTGCTTGCCATGGGAGAGCTGGCCCCGCGCGTCCGCGTAACGTGGGGACCGAAGCCCGGCTGCAACCCGTGCCAGTGACTCGCGTTCCCCGAATCGAGCGCCGCCGCCGCGGCTCCAAACAGGGCTGTTTTCGCAACTCGGAGACGCCTCAAAGGGACTCACCGATGCCGTCAGACGCCTCTCCGCCGAACCGTTCCCGAATTAAAACCAAGCTGGAAGAATAATCTTAACAATGGACAATCCGAAATGCCCTCTCCGCGGAAAGCGGGTATCCTCGCTCCGGACCGACGGGAGCTCCTGAAGGCCGGCAAAGATCCGTGAGGGGAGGAGGCACCCCCTCCGCAGGTGACAACAAAACCAGCCCGGGTTGGTGATGGTTGTGGGAAAGCGGCGGCGGCAGGAAGGACGGGAGACGAGGATCTCTTGCTCCGCAAGCGGCCGCCGCCTGCGCTACCCGGCTCGCCAGAGGTGTCCGCTGCCAGCCCGGTGGCTTTTTTAACGTTCAGGGAGGCGCTCCAAAAAGTTTTTTTATCCCACACGCGCGCGCACGGAGAGTCACCCGGGGCTGGGTGGGGCTTCCGAGGGAGGAGAGGAGGAGGAGGAGGGCCGGGCCGGGCCGGAGAAAAAAGATCCAACTCAGAAAAGCGAAGGCGGGGGGGGGGCGCTTCCCGAGCCTGCAAAGTCAGCAGTGGGATTTGCCCGGTGACGTAACGCCGCCAACCTCGCCTCCGCCGCGGCTGCGCACGCGGGCGCGCAACGGAGGCGCGAGGCGCTCTCGGCGGGGCAGGCTGTGCCCGGCGCCGGTGGGGAGTGCGCGGCCACCCGAGGCAGAGCGCCGGGGCACGGCAGGGCCGCCTCGATTTCGCCTCTGCGCCCGCCGGGGCTGGTGCGGGCTGGCCAGCCAGCTGCGGCTTCCCCCGACCCTTAGGGTCGCCAACCGGGGCTTGCTTAACGGGGGGAGCCGAGCCGAGCCGAGCAGCCCGGGATACCCTTCCAAACTCGCCCTCCCGTGTGCAAGAAGAGCCTTTTTTAAGACTCTGGCGGCGTTCACACGACGCGCTGAACCCGGTCAGCTGCAGACGCACCGCGCAACAGGCTGCGCTTGGTTCGTGGCTTGGCCGGCTGGGCAGAGCCGCCTCCTTCGGATAGCTGGCTGTACGCTCCCCCCAAAGGAATGAATTGAGTAACTAGGTACAGGGGGTTGTGTGAAGGCAGCCAGCGAGGATGTGAGTGGCTCCGTAAACGGCCGTGAATGGGTAAAGCCAAAGGCTGGAGCTCTCATTAACCTTACCGTCTCGCCGATTTCTCGAATCGCCTTGAACGGAAGGGGTCAGCAGATCTTTCCAAATATGTCCCTTGACTTAGTGCATTGCCTAAACCACAATCAGCTGAGTTCACACACCCCTCCAAGCCCAAACCACATTTTCCTTCCACCCCCATATCTGGGCTACACAAATCCAGATCACCACTAGATGGAAGCTAAGAGTTTGCTGCGGGTCTTGGCTGCTCTTCATGGCTGTGAGGAGTTTTGCAGCCCAGCTCTGCGACCCCAGTGAAAGGTTTAGCGCTACCTTGTGACTCCATAGCTTGGCACTTTGAGAGAGGCGTCCTTTTCGTTCATGGCGAGGAGGGTTCGTCAAACCCATGCTCGGAGCTGTTCTCACCACCAGCTGATTATGGTTCTCAGGCTGAGGAGGTAGGGCCTGCCGGAAGAAAAAAAAACAGAGTTTGGGGCACTTGTTGCAGTTTTTCACCCTCCAGATGTGGCGTTTTACCTGAGGGTTCAGATTCGTTTGTCATGCAAACAGATGCTATCTTGTGTCCCCCCACCTGGATGCTCTGCAGTGAGATGGGCATTGACAAATTTGAAAAATAAAAAAATAACAACTAACTAACTAACTAACTAACTAACTAACTAACTAAAAATGCTATATGTTAGGGTTTTGTTTGCAACATCTGGGTTAAAAAGAGGGAAGAGGACAGG
Organism: Liasis olivaceus; assembly: GCA_030867105.1. Lineage (NCBI taxonomy): Eukaryota > Metazoa > Chordata > Lepidosauria > Squamata > Pythonidae > Liasis > Liasis olivaceus. Next base: position 8,286,511 of record CM061349.1, read on the forward strand.
CACGTTGTGTTGAAATAACATACCGCTTTGAGTCACACGCACAGAATGCTCAACTCGGGTTTGCAAAATGCTGTCGCCGTGTTCACGCATCAAGCAATGCCCAAACTAAATGAGGCTTTAATTGGAAAGCCTGATCCACGCCATAGGACGAGACGAAGGCTGGATCCCCCTCCCCGCCCCCCAGCAGGCTAAACCAAACCCTAGCCAACCCTATGTCTGCATGTTGTATGAATTCAGACAGTGAGGACTTTAAAAGGCACGGCGTGCACACCTCTTCTCGGAACGTGGTTGAGTTCTGGATGCCCAACCCAGTTATGATTTGTCTTGATTGGTGACGATTTTCCAAGGGATTCAAACACAAGACGCTTTCCGCTCTACAGCCTGGCACCTCCTTGTATAAAATGCCCGATATTTCATCCTTCCGTTTTGAGTCATTGGAGGACATGTGATATAACATTCAACAGCGTCATAACCAGAATGAGGTTTTGCCAATGGAAAAGACATATATTTCAGCACAGTGTTCCTCAACCTTGGCTAATTTAAGATGTGTGGACTTCAACTCCCAGAATTCCCCAGCCAGCCATGCTGGCTGGGGAATTCTGGGAGTTGAAGTCCACACATCTTAAATTTGCCAAGGTTGAGGAACACTGTTTCAGTGACTGCTTTTTTCTGTGTTACACTAACAACCCAGAAGGATAAGGGCAAAGATGTTCCATCAGTAAATATAAGAACAGAACAAAATCTCTTTACCAGAATGGAAGGCCCATCTTTTGTTCCTTAGTTTTTATTCCCTGTAAATTAATACACTGGCCAAAAGTTCTTTTCTCTGGGTGATTCTGTACAGCATACCAATGGCTGACGGGTCGCTGTCGTGTGGGTTCAGTGTATGGGTTTAGCCTGTAAGTCTGATAGCAGACACAATTACATCGGATGCCATTAATGTCATTCATTAATAATGTTGCGAGGAACGTCCCTCTTAACCTCCATAAGGCTCATGATGCTTAGTTTGCCATGCAGTATGTGGTGTGACCCCAGTTAGCCGTTCTTTAGCACCTACGCGCACACATTTTTCTTTCAGAACTTTTGCACAAGAGACGGACATCCAATGAGGATTTTCTGGAGACCCAAAGCACTCACCTTGTTTGCACGTTTTGCACTCTCAGCACCTTTCCAGAGGGAAAAAAAACATTGTTGCTGCTTAATCAACTCAATTTTCACAACAGGTGAACCCAGCCACAATGGACCACGTTACAGTTTAGGTCTGTTATCAAATTAAGTTTTGTTATCAAATTACAATTTTAAATGAGGGGCATCTGTAGGAGGGAGTCAAAAAAATCAACATGACGGTCACAATCATGGCTGCCATCTTGACTTTTTTGACTCCATGGACATTCCTGGGTAGAAGGCCAGGAATGATTAAAATGTGACAGGAGAGTAAACATTACCAACTCTGCATTTGTTTCTATTTTATTTTTTACAAATGCTCTTACGGCTCCAAGCAGCAACATAGAAATATGCAATACTACGCTCATCGATAAAAAATTAGCAAACATATTAGACCATAAAAATGCAATGACAGTCATAACGTTATAAACATAAAACCACAGCACCATACACTATAAGACACCAAGAAAATTCTCATATAATCAGGTATATCTGTCTGTTTCCACTTGGGTCTCCAAATGCATGTTTAAAAACACATTTTAGAAAGATTCCTAAATATTAAAAGTGAGGATGCAGATCTTACATCTGGGAGGAGGGTAAGCCACAATTCAAGTGTAAGTGAAATGACATTAAATTTAATGTTCTCTTGGCCTTGTTTTTTGGAGCCTGTCCCCTGGTGTGACAAAGGCCATGCATTGTCCTTGATCCCAAAAAAGTTGTGGATTCCAGCTTGGCGCCATTCTTTCCATTTTTTCCTTGTTTCCCACTTTTCATTTTTTAATGTTATTATTCATCAAATATTACCAAAATAGCAACTGTTATTATTACACAACAGTGATAATACAATCCGTTTTTTAATACACAAGAGTGATTAAAATGAAGAAGAAAGATTCACATAATATTAAGATAGAACAGGTTCCATCCTTTACCATATTACTAAATCTAGTCCATATAGAAACATAGTCCACCATCTTCTCATTTTTACAATATAAAGACACTTCAAAAATCAATAAAGAATGCTTCTCTTGAATCCACTCCTACATCTGGGGTATCACTTTCTTTCCAATTATTTCTGTAGAATAATTCTCTTTGCAAATTTTCTCAACCTTTTAGTCAAAGGTAGAGTTCCATTGGTAGAAGGGTGGTAAATGTGATGGATGGATGGATGGATGGATGGATGGATGGATGGATGGATGGATGATAGACAGACAGACAGACATGGAAGGGGAGAGAGAGAAGTAGGTAGACATGGAGAAGCCATAGACAGGTGGAGATGGCTGGCTGGCTGGTTGGCTGGATGATAGATAGACAGATAGAGAGACAGACAGACAGAAATGGAAGGGGAGAGAGAGAAGGAGGTAGACATAGACAAACCATAGACAGGTAGAGATGGGTGGGTGGGTGGATGGATGGATGGATGGATAGAGATCAACCGCAGTCCTCCAGTCTGCCTTAAGTTTGGGGAGGGGATCCTTGAAGCCTTGGTCACTGCCACTTGCTGGTTGACCTCGATTCCGTACGGTGCTCAGGACTGGACTTTGGAGGACACCTCCCAAGTTTTGTTCAGGAGAACAAACTCAACCACCACCACCAGATTCAGACGATCATCTGAAGAGGCAAGAGCATTATCTCTACAGCTCAGCTTCCCAAGTCGGCTGGCATGTGATGACAGGATGGTGCAAAATGTCTGTACAGCTCCAACGCAAGGGAAGGTGGTCCAGAGTCTGAAGTCACCAAATGGCATCACTGTTGCTCCTTCTCTTATTAACCCCCCCTCTCCTGAGGAGTTCCTATTCCAAGTTCCAGATGATTTACTGGGTAGTCCTCTGAGGGTGTATGCCGAAAAAGCACACCCACGTCGCACCAATTCATTGGTGCATCATCCTACAACTTATTTTCAATACTAAAAAGCAAAGCGTCCTCTCCTTCAAGTTGGCTCAGCTCCTGGTGGGTTCAGGGACACGGTCATGTAATTTTCTTGGCAGCGTTACAGAAGCCGTCCTTCGTTTTCTTCTTCTGGGCTGTTTCCGGACTTCCTAGTCTATCCTACAATGGTGGGGATTCCTTGTGGTCTCCCATCTCCCATCCAAGTTCAAATCAGGTCTGACCCTGCTTTGTTTTTTCAAGATTAGCCAAGATGGGCTAATCCCTGGGCCATATTTTGCTTCTTCCACACGTTTTGCTACTTAAAGATAGAACCTGCTTCTAATCAAGCTTAACTTGGTGACTTCAGGACAGGTCTGTGTTCTGTTCTTGGTCGTCATGATTTGCCAGGGCCTTCCTTCAGGGCATTGTTCACCTTCCCAGGGCAGCTTAAGGTCCCTTGGTGCTTTACAGTAAAGTTCAGAGGGCCTCTGAGCACACACCAAGTTTCCACGGCTACAGTGTCACACCAACAGAGATCTGGACAGCCACTCCCAAGGGCTTTGCGGACTAGCTTGTGGCAGGTTAGATCCCGAACTGCCTCTGCCCTCTTCTGCCCTCCGAGATGTCCTTGTGGCCAGTGACTCAGTTGGCAAATGTCAGCTTCCTCGTCCATTTCTGTTTGCCTTGGATTCACCCACCGCTTGGGTAGGGCTCTGAAAAGCCAGCAGAATATTCCGAACTCTTGGGTGGGGTGGAGCACGGCAAACAGCAGTGTTTGGACAAGGCCTGTCCCTTTTAACCCCAGATGGATTGCAGCCTGCTGCTGCTGACTGTGCTACGAAGACCAAGACGAAGAGAAAAAAGGAAAGGTTACAGAGCGCTGCCGTTGCGTAGTTGCACCTTGTCCTCGGGCTCTGCCCCAAATCCAGCCCCCCTGACGTCCTGGGGGAGGGCGCAAGTTGAGGACGGCCCGTGGGAAGGTTAGAAGGATGGGAACGGCGAGACTGGAACAGAACAGGTGGGGAACATGGACCATGAGGTGTATTCTTGAGCAGTCGGGTGAGTTTGGAGCCGGGGGGCCTAGAGAGGGGTACTTTCAGGGTGTGGTCAAAAAAGTCAAGATGGCACCACAGCAGGGTGACTGGAGCTCTGCCTGTTATGACCACATCCTGCAGACACCCTGAACAGTGCATCAATTTATTACTTTTATTTTATTATACTGCACCGACACTTAGCAGGTGGCAGGAAAGGCAGCGGGAATCTGAGCGAGGTTTGGATGCTGCCTAGCCCAAGTCAGCACGAAAAACAGAGAGGAAGCTCTTAGTCACAGCCCAGCATGTGAGAAAACGATTAGGGTTTCTCATGCAGCTTCTCCAGTGACTAAGACTGGTTTAGCCCTCAGAGCTCCAGTAAAAGGATGCAGCTGTCCAGTCTGATGATTAGCCTGATCAAGATTCTATCCTGTATCTCAATTGCTTCCCCCGTGTGACCTTCTTTTAAAAAACACAAACATATCACATCAGGGCCTCTGAGCATGTACAGAGAGCCATACCCATCCCCTGTCGGTTTGGGTAATAATTAACGGTATTCAGGGCCCGGCTTTTCAACCATAGAGTCTGTTTTTCTTTCTAATTTCAAATGCTTAAATACTTGATGTACAGGTGATGCCTTGATCGTTCATATTTCTGCCCTGTTTTCTGTTTCGGTTGTCATTGTTATGAATTATACTGCTTTTAAAAAAAAAATGTTTATACTTTTTGTAGTTTTTTGTAGGTAGTTGGGGGAGTTGTAATCTTGTACATTTTTTACAAAAAATGTGTAACAAAATAAATATATATTTTTTAAAAAATTCACGGCCAGACTTTACAACAATAGGTTTTTTTTCCTAATTTGAAATGGTCATATACTGCTAAATATGCAGCCTTGATTATTCATAACGTATTTCCTTTTTTATGCGCGTTACTTTTTGTTAAGAATTATGCTCTTTTTTCTTTTTGTTTATGGCTTTTGCAATTTTCTTTTGTAGTTAGTTGGGGGGAATTGTATTCTCCGGTTATTTATTTTATTTATTTATTTGGTAATAAAATAAATGGCTTTTAAAAACTGAGGGCCGGACTTTGCTTCTAGGGCAAGTCACTGGATGTTCTGACATTTTCAAGCTGGGCTCACAGAACAGGTTAAACTCTAAATGATCAATAAAAGGTCTTCATGTTCCTATAACATGAAAGGCCCAAACAAATAAACCACATGTATTATGTTCAACATGAAATGGCCAGATTGGGGACAGATCATCCTGGAGAAGATCCATCTTTGAAGAAGCAGGACAGAAAGAGTGTTGATACATTTTGACTTTGGGGTTGGAGAAGACTTCTGAGAATACCATGGACAGCCAAGAAAATGTTCAAATGGGTCATCAAATGAATCAATCCAGAGTTCTCACTCAAGGCACCAATGACCAGGCTCAAATTGTCCTACTTTGGACACATGATGTGAAGACCCAGCTCTCTGGAGAAGGCTCTAATGCTGGGAAAGGTGGAAGGAAAGAGAAGAAGAGGATGACCAGCAGGAAGGGAGATGGAGTCAGTTACAGGGGTGACAGATACACTGATAGAAGCCTTGGAAGACCAGGTTAGGGGCAGATCATCATGGAGAAGATTCACTGTATTGCTAAGAGTCGACACTGATTGCTTCATGGCACTACGTCAATCGTGCAAATAGCAGTTGGCTTCACTCTGAAGCACAAACTGACCCCTTTGCATTTCAGCCTCCTCTAGCATAACACTCAAAGCTAGCTCTCATGGTTTTTTAAAATCCAGCTAAATGTGGTTTCACCATTCCTTGAAATCCTTTTCAGCAGGCAGCCCCAAACTGGGTTAAAGAAGGGGAATCAAAACAATGCTGTTCCATGTTCTTGCTCTAAAAGAAGAAGCACCATTAATGTTCCCATGATTCGCAGATCAAGGTATAAAACCTAAACCAGTGTTTCTCAAACTTGACAACTTTAAGATGAGTGGACTTCAACTCCCAGAATTCCCCAGCCAGCATGCTGGCTAGGGAATTCTAGGAGTTGAAGTCCACACATCTTAAAGTTGCCAAGTTTGAAAAACATTGACCTAAACATTAAAAAGCAGCCCGGCCAGATTAAATTTAAAAATCCACCATCCTAATTTCTTACAGTGTTGAGCTGGACCATCCTTCCCCTGTTCTTTGATATGGGTTACCTGGCATTCAGAGGTAACCAATAGCAAAGTCTATCTCAAGGTGAACCTTTGGGGGATCTTCTGGACCCAGCTGGGTTGTTTTCTTGGCATCAATATAAAAATGGTTTACCACCTTCTGGGATGGATGGATGGATGGATGGATGGATGGATGGATGGATGGATGGATAGACAGACAGACAGACAGACAGACAGACAGACAGACAGACAGATTTAAACTTCTCTGCCTATCTGGTAGCCCTTTGGTCTCCCATCCAAAGCCCAACCCAGGTTAGCTAGGCATTGCCCCCTGCTAAACCTCATTGCTTTGGCAGCCCAATTACTTCACCCAAAAGAAGTGGATCATCTCTATACATTCTTTAACACCCCGTTAGCTCATGTTTCCGCTGAAAAGCCTCTGCTTTTGCTCCAGCCTAGTTGTGACGTAGGAGAGGTGAAGGCTGTGGCTAAATTTATCTCTTTTGCTATACAGGTTTGTACTCTGGTGCCAGCAAAGATGCAGTTAAAGAAGAGTTAGGACAAGTGAAGAATAGATCCGGTGGGATAACTCACATTACTGAATCACCTGCTCATCACAAAAGCTGCATGTTCACGGTGTGTTTTGTTGGCATTTGGGGCTTTTAAAAACAGGCAGAAACACACTGGGGTGCCGGGGGTGGGTGGGGGCTTCTCCATAAGCATTCCCTAAGGAAAGGGTGGGCAATCTGAAACCTCATCTCTTTTTTCTGCAACTCCCCCAAACACCCCTGATTAAAATCACCAGCTCAGCTTCATACCATAGGAAGACCAAGTTGTGGTGTGAAATCTAAAATAGCTGTTTTGAAAAAGGAAAAGAAAAATCTTCCCCCGCCCCCCACCCCCAGACAAGCAATCCTGGTCTCACCCACACACGTGACACGGCCCTGCCCACGTCGCATCCTCAGCTGTCCGCCGTGGCCCTTCCAAGAAAAGGAGATTTGTTCCTGCAGAAGCCGGTAATACGGAGATACAGATCTGTGGGTGTGGGTAGGAAATAGACTTGCCTCTCTGCTTCTGTTCTAAACGAGTAGGTGGCAGCACAAATTTGGCCTTGAGTGATCTCCAAAAATTAAGCAGAGTTAGACCTGGTTGCGCTTGGATGAGACACCACTAAGAAATCCCAGGGGTAAATTCCAGAGGAACGTAAGAGAAACCACATGTGTATCATTAGCAAAAAAACTATATAGAGATTGCCGTGAGTTCATCAGGAGTTGAGTTTGACCCAAGGGCATTAATACCTGTCTCCAATTTGTATTTTTAAAGACTGGAGCCTACATGCCTTTCTGCTGTACTTTTTTTGATCGGTCACGTGCCATCAAGTCATTTTCGACTCCTAGTGACCACATGGATGCATTTGCTCCACAATAATCTGTCCCCAACCTGGTCCTTCAGCTCTTCAAATTGTGCCTCCATCACTCCTGCTGTTGGTCAACCTTGCTGCTGGTTGTCCTCTTCTTCTCTTTCCTTCCACCTTTCCCAGCATTAGATCCTTCTCCAGAGAACCAGGTTTTTGCATAATGTGTCCCAAGTAGGATAATTTGAGCCTGGTCATTTGTGCCTCGAGTGAGAGCTCTGGGTTGATTTGTTCACTTACCCATGTTAATAAGGATCATTTATTTTGCAGCAACGTACCCTGAACTTAAATGGGGAAAAAGTCGTGTTTTCCTTTTCCTGGTTATAAGTATGTGTGTATTAAAATGGATCTCCGGGAGGTTTCAGTAAAAACATATTTCACAATAGCAGAAATATTAAAACAATTGAAATCAGCAGTTGAAGCCAATAATCCAAAGCCGCTTTTAAAAGATGGGTTTTTGGGGCCTTTTAAATGAGGTTGAGGCCTGCAACTCAGCTGGAGGCCTTGCAAAAAATGGGAGGGAGGTATAAAGAACCCCAAAGCTGCCACGAGCCACTTTTTGTGAGATGGGGGACCCTATAAATTTGACAAATAAATAAAAATAAAATAAATAAAGCATTCCCCATAACTGTAGGCCTTTGGGGAACATCTCCATAGCAGAGCTGGGTGTTCACATGGAACAGTGTTTCTCAACCTCGGCAACTTTAAGTTGTGGGGACTTCAACTCCTGGCTGGGGAATTCTGGGAGTTGAAGTCCCCACAACTTAAAGTTGCCGAGGTTGAGAAACACTGATATAGAAATAGGCTTTTCCGGAAGTAATCCGGATCTTAAAGTCACCTTTCTGCATTTTACCTGGTAATAAACTAGCAGTCAGGACAATAGTTTAGCTTTAGATCCTTCCCTAAACCCACCTGGCTGCTGAGTGCTGTACTGATCCAAGTTTCCAGAGCAGACCCCAAAACACCATTCAGACAACATACTATATCTGAGTTATCAAAACAATGTTATGTTCACATAGAACCCCATTCCTGGCAGAGTGGTTAAGATGTTCCAGTCAGCCCTTCCTTGGTCACAGAAGCTCATTGGCTGACTTTGGGCCGGTCCCACCCTCTCAGCCCAAGAGCCAATCAGGTGTAGCGGGAAAGATGCAGGACTAGGAGGGGGGAGACCAGGGTTCTAGTCCCCCTCAGCCATGGAACCTCATTGGCTGACTTTGGGCCGGTCCCGCCCTCTCAGCCCAAGAGCCAATCAGGTGTAGTGGGAAAGATGCAGGACTAGGAGGGGGGAGACCAGGGTTCTAGTCCCCCTCAGCCATGGAACCTCATTGGCTGGCTTTGGGCCGGTCCCGCCCTCTCAGCCCAAGAGCCAATCAGTTGTAGCGGGGAAGATGCAGGACTAGGAGGGGGGAGACCAGGGTTCTAGTCCCCCTCAGCCATGGAACCTCATTGGCTGACTTTGGGCCGGTCCCTCCCTCTCAGCCCAAGAGCCAATCAGTTGTAGCGGGGAAGATGCAGGACTAGGAGGGGGGAGACCAGGGTTCTAGTCCCCCTCAGCCATGGAACCTCATTGGCTGACTTTGGGCCGGTCCCTCCCTCTCAGCCCAAGAGCCAATCAGTTGTAGTTTGTATCCACAAACTGATAATGCCACCAGCTTCGTCTCAGTGCGTGCTGCCAGCTCTTCTGCAAAACAGGAGCTTGTCTTGCTGGTGCTTTCACACGGGTGATCTGTAACATGTCTGTGCAACAAAGAAGCGCCCTGTTCCTTCCCTGCCCAGCCCTGCCCTGTTTTTACCTCTGCAGCAGATATCAACTACAACTCCCATCTCTCAAGCGATGGTGGCTGGCTGATGGGAGTTGGATCCAGCAGCATCTAGAAGGCCGCCTGTTCTACGACTATGTTCTAAAAACTTACAGCGAGAGAAGGCAACGCCGGCCCCGGCCCCTAATCCAAAGGCGCGCAGGGGAAGATCAGGATCTTGCGTTTCTGCAAGACGATCGCCCGGGAGTTCTGAGTTCCAGTGGTTGCGCAACAGGAAAACGTTGCCATACCCTCCTCCAAGGAGGAAAACGGGGGGCGGGGGGCGGGAGAGACGTGCGTGCAAATCCATCAGCGTGCAAGCCTCGGTTCGGCTTTTTGAAACGAAACGTATCTCAGCTTTTATCCTTTTATGGCAGCTGGCTGTGGTTGGGGACCATCCCATTCTTGCCAAAAATCAACAAACCCAGTTTGCTTTATAAGCCAGCTTTCACTTTCCCCAAGCGGCTCTCTCTGGATGTCTGGCGGGGGGCGGGGCTAGCTGGAGCTGCCGTCCTCACACCCCCGGACAAGAGAAAGTTGGCAAAGATTTCTCTACGCAAAGCATTCCTACCTGCTTAGTTTATCGCAAAGGGACCATCCCCAGGCAAACATAATCGCTCAGTCATCGTTCCACCATGTGGGGCCTGCTAATACCCCACCCTGAGCCCTGACCCGGTGCCTCCCAAGGTCCTCTTCATGCTTTGCGCTTCCACTAGAGGCCTTTCCAGATTGCTTCAAAGTCTCCCACTCGCTGGTTTGCGAAAGCCAGCTGCAGCGCACCCTGATCTGCAGCACACCTCCAGCAATTCCTGGGCTGGGCTGAGTTTCACCTACACATGCCAGCTCAGCGCGACCACGCTGGCCTCGGGATCACAGAGGCCCCAGACGAAGGGTAGCTCGGGAACCAGGCCACGTTACCAGGCACCGGGGACTCTGTGCCAAAAATCCTTTCTCCCACAAAGTTACTCAAGATTCTCTCCTGGAATTCTCTAGCTTCTTAGATGTTCTCTGATCACCAGCAGATCCATTTTGCTTCTGGACCCAGCAGAGTTTATGGCTCCTTGGACCTTCCCTCCAAGTACATCCAAGTCATTTGCTTCTGCTAATCCACTGGCCTGCACCATCCAAAGGTCTCCTGTTCTCTGAAATGACGTCTTTCTCCCTCACTGCCCTTTAGATCCCTGGAAAACTTGCAATCACCTCTTAGGGCTGGAGAACATCACTACTGCCCTAGATCTTCTCTCTGCTCCTTAGGAGTCAGGACCCAGTCTGTGAGCTTCGTAAAAGTAGAATGAGTTGAGTCCAAGGCTGCTATAGCATCAACTAAGAAATGAGGGACTTATCCTAAAGTTAGTGGTTGTGAGTGTGGGGAACACCAAGCTCTTCTGAATGAGACCCCCAGAGGCCAGCTCAGCTTATGACCTGCTCCCACAGACAGGTTGAAGGTATCACAAAAAGACTGGAGCACTTGCCGTAATACCGGGGGATTGTCTTTTCAGGGGTTTGCTCTCCCCAGGCGGAGGTGGTGGAGTTTAGGAGGAAACAAATATGCAGAGGCTTACATGATTTCAGTCCATTGAGAAAATGATTTCCGAGTGCTTGTTGTGATGTTGCTCAGGACTGGCTCAGAACGTTCTGACTGGATCCTTCCCTTGCTGTCCTTGGGCCCCAAAGTCTCCCTTGCTGTCGATTGTGCCTCAAAGTCTCCTTGCTAGCTGTTGTACTTCCATCTCTCCTTTCTACCTCAAACTTCCTTGCTACCTGATGTGCCTTAAAGTCTCCTTGCTGCCTGTTGTATTCCAGCTCTCCCTTGCTACCTGATGTGTCTCAAAGTCTCCTTGCTGCTCCACTACCTGAAGCTCTCCCTTGCTACCTGATGTGCCTTAAAGTCTTCTTGCTGCCTGCTGTGCCTGAAAATCTCTCTTGCTCCCTGTTGTACTTCCATCTCTTCCTTGCTGACTTTGTCCCTCACAGTCTCCTTGCTCCCCACGGTGCTTCAGAGTTTCCCCTGCCATCCTTGTGCCCCAACTCCCCCTTAGTAGTAAAGATGTGTATTGTTGCAATTTGTAAAATTCCTTATATCTTTTTGGCACCATATAGTCTTACTGACATATACATATATAACCTGGGTCCATACAATCCGCTTAACTCAGTTACTGAATGAAACCATTTTTGGATTCCTTCAATATGCTAAATTGCAAACTAATCAGATACCTGGGTTCCCATAATATGTTAAGATACAAAAGACCCTATTCAAGCCAGGATGTGGTATGTATGTAGCCACAAGGGTTTTTCCCCCCTACCCCTTGACCAAGTGTTACACAAATTCAGCCAAAGGGATGAAAGATACCAACAAAGGCGAGAAAAATATATTTACCCCATAGAGAGACGACTCACCTTTTAAGACCCCTGCCTCCTTATCTGATTCTTGGCAAAACGAGGATGACCCTCCCAGATGAATTTTTGGGAGAGGGGGAGAAATTTCTTTCTCTTCAGTTCAGAGAAATATTGCCAGTGCTGGAGTTTGGAAGGTTGAGGGTGCAAGATTCAAAAATGGGAGAGGGGAGAGATGATGGGAGAGGTCTTGTTGGAGAACAGACCCTTCCTTACACTGTGGAGTCCTTGGGGGTCTCTGAGCTTGGTTGTTTTCTTGCAAACGTTTCATTACCCGGCTGGGTAACATTTTCAGTGCTAAAATGGGATGGGGTTTGCTCTCTGTTTATGTGCTGTGGCCTGCCTTGCCAGTGCCGGTAAGGGTGGGGGTTTTGTTTTGCTTCTCTGGTAGTTCTTTGATTAGGGAACTCATGGTGATGAAGAGGGAAACCCTTTCATTTTTCTGCATTAAGGACTTCCGAAGAGAGGCAAGAGAAGGTGAAAAGGGCTGCTTGCTAATATTCTGTGCTTAGAAAAGCTTAGCTTCCCGTTCTTTCTAGACCTCCTTCTCTCCCCTTTGCACATCGCAAGTCTTCTTGGTTGGCAAGAATTGTGCCCGGAGAGCAGATGGGTGCTCCTCACCCTTGGGTGCAAAGTCACACTTGGCTGACGTGGCCGGCCGGCCCCATCTTGCCCCAGATGCCTCCCCCGAGTCCCAAATGGATTGCTCCCTGATGAGAGCTGAGTGCACTCTGCATGTGCCCAAAGCTACTCTTGCTACGTTTTCCTCTTAGGTGAGATGACAGCAAATAATTGATCTATTTGCAGAACGTGGCTACCCTCTCATGTCGCAAACAGCCCAGATGGTTTGCATGAGTAAGCAGTGAAATGCCTTTGAAAGCGTGTTTAGGATGCATACATCTTACATACTGCAGTTTGTAAAAAAGTCACTTTGACATACCTTTGCCACGTTTCTGAGACGCGTGGAACAGGCTACAAAAGCAACTCTGAGTGTGTGCAGGGGGCCTTTCTATTATGATGAGGAGTTTGGGATTAGAAAGCTATTTGTTTCGTGGGTGTCTCTTAGTAATAAAAATGTTGGCTGAGTTCACAAACGTGCTAAACGAGGTAAAAATCTTGTGCCCCCTCATCGTCTAAGCACCTGGGAAAACAGGATTTATGCTTTGTTATCCTGGTGAGTGGGGTTTAGTAGAAGTTTTATTTATTATATACTTAAGTGTGGCACAGACATAGCTTCAAACAACGATTGATACAACAACATATTACAATCAGGGCATCCATGGGAAGCATTAAAAAGTCAAGATCGCAGTTGTCATCTTTTTTGACCCCTCTCTCCACCAATGTCCCTGCAATCAATTATCACACATGTACACACAAAATTTATTATGTGTTATTATATAAAGTATACAACACTATATAAACTAAGCAGCCTCTGAACTGAAAGGTCTAGGGCAGTGTTTCTCAACCTTGGCAACTGTAAGATGGGTGGACTTCAACTCCCTAGCATAGCTGGCTAGGGAATTCTGGGAATTGAAGTCCACCCATCTTACAGTTGCCAAGGTTGAGAAACACTGGTCTAGGGCATATAATAATATTAACCATTATACATTCCAAGTAATAGGCATGCATTAATCCATTTATTTATTTTAAAGCACTTTCCCCAAGGGGATTGTGGGGAGAACACATGAAAAGGCATAACTTTCCTGTTTAAAAGTTTAAGTGACCCAATTCCAGGCGTAATCCGGCAGGGAGTCTGTTCCAAAGAACTGTTGCCAGGTGAAAAAAGTTCTTAACCACAAAGAAAGCTATTCTAGTGGGACCTAACTATACAGTATATCCTCCGTCCCATCCTCCCTTCCAAGCCTAACCACTAGACTAGATTTCCCATTCGGCATCCAAGAATGTTTGAGGTCAGCCTCTGAGCGGATCCTACATTTCGTCCACCAGAGCTTGAACGCTGTTGTTCGGTGCCCACGGGCATGCAAAATTCATGGGCAACAGTTGTGGCTTTGGCCATGTGGGAAGTGCTTTCCACTCCCTGCAGGGCTAATATCCCTGTTCCCTAAATTGGGCTTGGAGTTTTGGACAGGACATGAACAAGGAAGAATCAGAGCTTGGCACGGGCTTTGCTTGCCCGGTTGACGCCGGGTCTGGCTCCGTGTGCTTGAGATCCCCAAGAACTGCTAGTCTGAATCAACTCTGCCCAGCTAAAGGGATTGTGGGCTTGACTTTCTGGAAGGCAGCCTCCTCCTGTCACAACTTAAAAAGCGAAAGATTAAAACACCACGTCGCATTCCCGTCTCATTCCACCCAGCATGCCACAAAACCTCACAGCTAGCAACGCTGTGTGCCAGGGTTTCTAGACCGGTGGCAGATGGTTTTGTCTGCCTAGCTCTGCCTGTTTGGCCTGAAATGATCAGAAATGGCAGATGCTCCTGGCTGCATCATTACCCCCCCTTTCCTGGCACGGCTTCTTTGCTCTGAACCAGTGTGCGCGCCCAACACCCAAAGATCGCACTGTTTTGAGCCTCTAGCTTGCTGCTGTAGCTTACAGCCCTAGCACCACGCCCTACTCAGAGGAAGACTCAAATCTGTGCGCTGGATGAATGGCAGCGATCCAAGAGATGTCAATCAGCAATTACACAGTGCCACAGAGGCTAAGGCCAGAGCAAGATAAATCTTTGCAAAACCTGCGTTGCTAGCTCAAGGCATTCATTTTGACCAAAGTCTAGAATTTGGGGCATGGCAATCAAAGAAGATCTGTTCCCAATTTGTATCTCTTAAACAAAACCAACCAGGGCAAGAAAAGCACATGTTTCCTTTGAGATTGAAGAGGCAAGTTTCTTTGTTAAGGGTAAGCTTTGCAAGATAGGAGTTGCAAGAACTCCCTGAGAAATAAGCTCTTCTATAGGTTATTCGAGCTAAGCCAAGGAGAAACCTTGGACTGTATTAGCCGAGCCGTCCAATTCCGACATTGATCTTTGACCCGGAGCGTTCAGATAAACACGGGATTACCTGAGTCCCTAGAGTTTGCAGGAATTTCTCAGAATAAGCAGATTACAGATTTACTACAAGGGGATCTTTCTGAATGAAACTGGAACACCTTTGTACGTTGACTTTTTCAAGGTCCTGATTAACTTTGTCACATTTTTGGGGGCTGGGACTGGGGTGGGTTTGGCCTGCGAGGAGATGCTTGTTCAGGCTGAAAGACCACAATGGCAATGGCTGCTAGCTGGAATGCAGAACATGGGTTAACTCAACCAGCAAGTTAACTAAGTTGTGCAAACATAGCTACTGTTTAATGGTTTCAGGTTACAATTTTATATTCGATCAACCAGGAATAAGCCCTGATTTTGGGCTTTATTCTATACCAGTGTTTCTCAACCTTGGCAACTTTAAGATGCGTGGACTTCAACTCCCAGAATTCCCCAACCAGCTGGGGTTGAGGTTGGGGAATTCTGGGAGTTGAAGTCCACGCATCTTAAAGTTGCCAAGGTTGAGAAATATTGTTCTATATTGTTGCCATTCTTCTTAAAAGAAATAAATAAAGTGGGCTTTGAGTTGGGTTGTTATTCCAAGCTACAGCTTGCTGCCTTTGTCAAAGATCAGTTGCAAAGGGGGTGGGGTGTGAAAATGAACCATCTAATGCTGCAGACAATGTTCAAATGAGACGCATAACTTGGTGCATTCCACTGAACCACAAATTAGTCCGGATTCACAGGCACATTAATTTGATGTTGATGATGAGCAAGGTTAACGCTAACCAAGCTTACGATGCTGTGCCAAGGCTTGTAAACCAGGTTCATAAATTAGCTAGTCAAGCGTGTTGCGTGTACGTACCTAATGCCACTCCCTGGTGCATTTTCTCTCACCTTTTGCACATGACCTGTGCAACGTGGATAGGTGGGTGGGTGGGAGGGTAGGTACCTGTTGAAATGCATAACCTAATTTTATTTGCTTCACCGGCAGGGCTTGGAGGCACCGACAAATGTCATGGACGGACAGAAGTGTTCCCATCTTCTTCTGCTGAACTTGGCAGGGGTGGTGTTGGAACAGGGGTGGATCCACAGGAGACCAAACCAGGCACGAGCACACTCAGATGATCCCAACTGCTGAATGTTCCCGATGGGGAAGGAAAGAGCCTTCAGGATGAGTCGCTGCTGAAGTTCTGTCTCTGGCCGCCTTGCTCTGAGTCAGAAGGGCTGGTGGGTGTTGCTCCACCCCCATAGGTGTGGCCTGCTGGTGACGAGATGTGGCTGTCACGCAAAACACAGGGACACACTCACAGCCTAGGCATTCCCACGCCGCCGAGGCAAGGCTTGCCATTGTACCACTTGGAGCCCAGCCAGAAATGCAACATTGCCCGTGTCATCCACCCAGCCCAGAGGAGGTGGGAAATTGCACCCATGTGCACCACTGCACAGAGCATGCCTGCAGCCAGATTTCTGAGTGTGTAGTGTGTGTATTTTCTTAATTTTCTCTGAAGGCGGGATTGGAAAAACACACACATTTCATGCGCAAGATAGAAAACTAGAATTCTGTGATGGGAGATGCCAACCCCACATCGAAGTTTTCTCAGATATCGTTTTTGATTGTAACTTCTTTGAAGCAAGTCTCCATCATTTGGCACTCTGTAAAGACCCATGCGCATCGAGGGCGTCACAAGAATGTTAAGCAGTATGCTGAACTAAAAGTAAATCTCCACTTTTGAATACATTGTTTTAATGCCCAGGAAACTTTGTGTAAGGGTTGAGTTCAGTTCCTGGTGACTTCAGGGTGCTGTGTTTTTCTGGAATTGTCTGCAACTTCCCAACCTGGTCTAAACACCAGGATCTTCTTATTCAACTGCTGTAATCAGGTCTGAACTTGCTCAGCTTCTGATTCCAGACAATACATCCGAGTATTAGTTTAGAGATAGGAGCCTTGGTATACTGGGTGGTTGTAACTGGGTTGTGTGAATATATATTGTGTTTCTGTTTTATTATACCTTTATTGTTACCAGCCAAGAAAACAAACTGATGGATCATTGAACAAATCAACCCAGAGTTCTCACTCAAGGCACAAATGACCAGGTCAAAATTATTCTACTTCAGACACATGACACAAAGACCCAGCTCTCTGGAGAAGGTTCAGATGCTGGGAAAGGTGGAAGGAAAGAGACGACAAAGAGGACGACCAACAGCAAGAGGAATGAACTCAGTTACAGGGGCGATGGGGGCACCCTTGGAAGGCCTGAAGGACCTGGTTGGGGGATAGATCCTCCTGGAGAAAATCCATCATGTGTTCTCAAGGAGTCAAAAATGACTTGCTGGCACATCAATCCATCCATCCATCCATCCATCCATCCATCCATCCATCCATCCATCCATCCATCCCTTTACATGTTTAGATAGCTGTTGCTTTCTGCTTGGTAGAAAAGCAGGATAAACATTTAACGGGCTATATTTGTTTATTTTATTATATTTGCTCACTTCAACAGGTTCCCTTCTGAGGATGGCTTATTAGAAATTGAACACTGGGGTCTTTCAACATTTGGGTGGTTAGAATACAGCGGAGGACTGATGTAGGGTAGATGAGAGACAGGGGTGATTTGTGTGATTTGTTAATACAGAGATCTCCCCCTATTTTCCTCTCTTCCTGTATTTTAACATAGGAATGTATAAAAGAGCAGGAGATGGCGAAAAAGATGTCTGGGGAAGGAGCTGATCTGTACATGAGGCATTGGCAACTAGCGTCCCCCATGATGAAGCTGCCTGCAAGTGAATTATTAAGTGGATGTTACCCAACAATGTGCAATCTCCTCCTCCTCCTCCTCCTCCTCCTCCTGCTCCTGCTCCTGCTCCTGCTGCTACAGAATGGGTGTTGCATCTGGCTGGGAATGATGGGAGGGGTATTCCATCAACCTGGAGAGCAACAGGTTGAGGGCTGCTGGAAACATTTGCACTTTCCCTCTGGCACGATGGATACTCCCAGCTCTGCTTAATTTCCTCCCACTAATAGGATTCTTGGCTGCCACCCCGTCTCTGCCTTCTCTGCCAACCTCTCTCTCTTCCCTTCTTCTCTGCTTTCCGTTCCATGTGCCTTTGGATGACTGGCGATACCGCAACCTCTTCTTCAAAGTCATGGTTCTCATTAGGGCCACATTACAGAATTAGACAGGCAGCTATGGAAGGAGGAAAGAGATGCCTCAGAGACCTGTCAGCACACCGTCCGAGCACAGAACAGGGCCAGTGTGGGATTCCTCTAACTACTAGGCCACCCTTCCTGAGTGCCCGAAGACTGGCCAGGAGGGCAGGTGACAATTATGTGGATCACATACCAACAGGAAGAGCTGCCAATGGTCGTAGGATGGGTGGCTTGGGAAATGATTCAGTTAGATTACTTGTAAAGTGTAATCTGAAAACAGGGCTACTCAGAAGCAAGTTTCACTGGGGACCAGCCAGATTTTCTCCCAGCTGTATGGGCACAAAAGAGTACGCGGTTCGGCAATGCCTTCTGTTTTTAGTAGAAGAGGAAGGAGATCTGCCAGATTACAGTAAGGGAAGTCTGGGAACCCATGACTAAGATATCACATTTTAGGAGTATGCAACCCCAGATTGATTTTTGTTCCCCAACACAATTTATTCGTTTGACGTCTTTCTTAAAAAGGGCAACTTGCCTTGTTGTGAAATGATGGCTGATGGCGGGAAGGACAATCACAATCACATGTTAGCAGGAATAACAACAAATGCCCTCGATTTCTTTGAGCAAAAACTTTCGAGGGCATCACACATACCCAGTTTGGGTTGCTTTGGGAAGGAAATCGTTGCAGCTCATGGCACATTTTTATTTATTAATTAAATTTATATGCCACCATCTCCCCCAGAGAGTGACTCTGGGTGGCTCACAGTTAAAATCCAAAACAGTAAAAACAATAGGAATATAAAAATCCATATTAAAATTAGCTAAAAATAATTCTATATAAAAAGAACGATTTAACTCGTTTTTGGCGGTATTAGCATTCATTTCCAAATAGTTTATACAAATCTAGATGCTTCGACACCCTAAGAAGGAGAGAGATAAACTTTTACTGTCCTACCCAAATTCCAGGGAGAATCTATTGGGAATCCAGGGACAATAATGCTGGCTGGGGGAATTCTGGGAGTTGAAGTCCATGCATCTTAAAGTTGCTGAGGTTGAGAAACACTGGGTAGAATAATAATAATAATAACAACAGCAACAATAATAATAGTAAGGCAACTTTTTCCAGGTGTTCTTTGTATAGGAAGGAGAATTCTAGTTTGTTTTTGCTTTGTTTAGTAGCATCTCTGATGAAGCTTTCTGGAAAAGAGTTTTGTGAGTGGCATTACCTGAATTGCTCTGTTTTTGTTTTTTTTTGTCTGCGCTCAGTCATTACTGACCCTGCAGTGCCTGCCTGGACGAATCCTTGCAGTTTTCAAGGCAATTGTTTTTCGGAAGCGGTTTGCCAGAGCCTCCTTCCTAGAGCAGAGCCCAGCTGGCGAGCGCAGGAGGCGGGGTTTCCGTTGCTTCGCGCCCTTTTCAGGCGAGCGCAGTTTCGCACTTACCGGCAACTGGTCCCGTCTCTCTGTGCAAGGCGCTGCCAGCATTTTTCCTCCCATTTAGAGTCCCCATTTATCTACTCACGTGAGTTTTCGACCTGTTGGGTTGACAGGAGCTGGGGAGGAAACAGGAGCTCACCCTGTTAACGCGAAGGCTGGACTCGAACTGCCGAAGCGTCAGCCATTTCTGGCCGGCAACTTTCAGCGTCAAGAGCAAATCTTTTCTATCAGTGACAGGAGAAGATCAAGTAGGACTACATAGCCTTTGAGGTCCATCCCAACCTTCTGGCTGGGTTCATATTTGGCACTAAGCCATAGTGGGGCTGGTGGCTATGGGCCAAAGTGGGAAACCAGCTTGAAAAAGCAACAAACCACTTCTTTATTGCTCCCAAGAAAGCTGCATGGACTCCGTCAGAGGTGTCCACAGGGTGTGGTCAAGACGGTGGCTAGAACAGTACAACCAGGGCTCTGCTGCTTTTATATGTGCCATGCCATTTTGACTTTTGGGACCACACCCTGTGGACACCCCTTGACTCCGTGAAGACAGCAGGGATTAAATTTAACTTGAAGAGGATTTTATATTTTAATTATGGTTTAAGACTTAACATTATGCACGACCCAGGCCATTCTGGCTTGTTAACAGGCTATGGTAAAAACAAACCATGAGTTAGTGCAGTGGGCGAACGTGTGAGTATAGATGAGTGCATACAAGATGCAGTTAAATCACAATGTGGTTTATGTGATTTTGACATACAGGTAATCCTCGCTTAACAACCCTTCATTTAGCGACCGCTCAAAGTTATGACAGCACTAAAAAAGTGACTTATGACGGGTGCCTGAAGTTACAACTGTTGCAGTGCCCCCACAGTCACATGATCATGATCTGGGCACTTGCAACCAGCTTGCACTTACAACAGTTGCAGCATCCCAGGGTCATGTGGTCACCATTTGTGACCTTCCCAGCCGGCTTCTGGCAAGCAAAATCAATGGGGAACCGCTTGATTCACTTAACAACCACATGATTTGCTTAATGACCACATGATTCACTTAACGACTACCGCAAAAAAGGTTGTAAAATCGGGTCCAGTCATGTGATGATTTGCTTAACAACCTCATCACTTAGCGACCTAAATTCTGGTCCCAATTGTGGTCGTTAAGTGAGGACTACCTGTAGTGTATCCCCTGTGGCTTAGAAGCCATGGTTTAAATTGTGGGAATGCAACCCATGGTGGTTTAACCAACAAACTACAGACACAAACCATGTATCTCCTAAAAAAACCAAAATCCAATGACGAAAATCTTCCTGTTGTAGTTCCCAGCCAACTCCCCCATTCCAAGCTCCTCGGAGCACGAATTTGTTTAGGTACTTCTATTTTTTGAGTACTTAAGTCACTATTTCTTAAACATTTTTTCTCTCAGGACTCCTTCCCACTTTTAAAAATTATGGAGGATCCCAAAAGAGCTTTTCTTTATATGGGTTGCATTTTTTGTTATTTACCGTATTAAAAATTTAAATTGATGCATTCGTTGCCGCTGCCACTTCTCATGATTGTTGGATGGGATTTTAATATTGTATTTTTTTCAACACAGGCTGGCAAATAATCTTGGTTTTGCGGACCCCTGAGAGGGTCTTGGGGGACCCCGGGGGTCCTAGGACCTTAAGAAACACTAACCTAAGTGATGAGGTCTGTCAGTGATCTCACGGCATCTTTCTTACGTGCCTCAGAAAAATGCTTTCCTTTGCTTGCATGAGCCTGGGAAATCAAGGTGTTGCAGCAAATCCCACCTAGCTAAGGCCAGATGGGGGAGCAAATTGCAGTCCAAGCCCAGAAGGTTCCACCTGGGAGGCCCCGTGATACAGGCCAAGCTGACCCCTCTCAGATGTGTTGGGTCGTGCTCCAGCCTGACCAGCAGGAGCATCAGGTTGGGAATGGGTGGTCCCCACCCTGATGCCTGGCATCCCCCCACCCAATACGGGTAACTTAACACCTAGCAACCCCCGGTTTCTAGATGAACGAAGGAGAGCGCCCCATTCTTAAACTTGCAACCCGAATGGGTATCCACATGACTTCAGGGAGTCATAAGTAAACAATGAAGGCCCCGTGAGAATGCAGAACTTGGGTTTAATAGAATTGCAGGACAGCTGGAAAGGAAGCCAGTCATGGACAGCCCTCATTGCCACCAGAGGTGTGATGCTCCCTCTCTTAGGCAGATTTCAAAGAGTTTAATTTCTGCCAGGTTGTTTCAGGCTCATCCTCGCAAACTCGCAAAGGATGAAGAATGGTGTTGGCTCAGCCTGCAAAGCAGCTGTAGCGTTGAGGTTTGACGTCTCTGAACACCCCAAACTCTGCCTGCTGTGTGCCCTACACGTGAGGATCCTTGCCCTTCCAGGTGCCGTTCCTGTGCTTTGGGTTGTTGCTGCGGAAGCCCAGCGATGCAAATGTCCCCAAAGGTCATCCAGTCTGACCCCTAGCTGTATAGGAAACCTAACACCTAGCATCCCCCAGCTTACAGACTAAGAGAGAAGAGTGCCCACTTCCCAAGGCAGCTGGTGTCCCCGTTCCAGCGGGCGCTGCCAGAAATTCTTCCCCCAACTTAGCTAGACCTCTCTTCCATCTTTCGAAACAGCTGGTTTGCGGCTCCTCCTGCCCATCTACCTTGACAGTCATTCAGAGATTTGGAGAGGGAGGGCTGGAGGGGCAGGGCCCCAAGGAACCTAGTGCAGAATTGTCTGGAAGTAGCTAGAAAAGGGGAGCCGGAAAAGGCAGGATGCTTAATTTGGGCAGCTGGGGAGAAGAGGAGAAGGAAGATAAGGACTCGGGAGAGCTGAGACCACCAAGGAAACAGAGTGACCCTGCCAATCCAAGCGTTTCAATTAGCATATTTGCCACTGCTTACTCATCCAAGTATTTGGGGCAATGTGTCACACAGGGCCTCGTTTTGCCAAATTTGGCCACTGACGCCTGATTCACCCCCTGAGTGCGATGAGTCCAGCAGTGCATCATACCGGTGACAATCCACCAATTCACCTGTATCTTGCACTCTTAGTCTTCCTTTGCTTGTAAGGATCTCCAGCCCAGGTTGCAGGAAAGCTCTAGCCCAGTGTTTCTCAGACTTGGCGACGTTAAGATGTGTGGACTTCAACTCCCAGAATTCCCAGCCAGCGTTTGGGGACTTCAACTCCCAGAAATCCCCAGCCAGCGTTTGTGAACTTCAACTCCCAGAAAACCATGCTGGCTGGGGAATTCTGGGAGTTGAAGTCCACACAATTTAAAGTTGCTGAGGTTGAGAAACCTGCATCCAAGTTGGCCTGATTACTGAGTCCTTGGTGCCACTGCCAATCCTCCCAACCCTGGTTGTTGCTGGGGGTGTTTCTGGAGCTTTTTGCCAAACTCTTCGCTCATAATTGTTAGCCAAAGAAACATTTCAAAACAAGGGATGTTTGTCTTAAGTTTAAATTATTTGGTTTGCAAAACATCAGCTGCTAGCACACGGTGTGGCATACCCTGTGCAAAATACAAGCTGCTAACTCAGAAAACGGACCTTTTCGGTGGTGATCTGATTTTGAGGAACTCTTTTGGTACAGTATTACATTCCTGGGGCCTTCTCTCTTCCTACCTTTTGACAGATAGCATTTTTAAATTTAATCAGTACAGGTAGTTCTTGCTTAGTGACTGCCTTGGACAGCAACTGTTCGCAGTTATGACGATGATGAAGTCATTTTATGACCAATCCTTGCATTTATTACCTTCTCAGGTCTGTACAGCAGAGGAAAGCTGAAGTCAGATCATAAGCACCATCATGGTTTCACATGGAGACCACTTTGCTTAAAGACTGAGCTGCCGGTCCCAATGGTGGTCGCTAAACGAGGACGACCTGTAACCTGTTATTTTTAATTATGTTTCCAGTAAAGTTTTGGTTCACTGCCTCTTTATTAACTATTACTTATTCTCTTTTCATTACACCATTATATGGTGTTGTCTCTTTTTACTATATGCTATCACAGTGATTATTTTAATAAAAATATTGAGGAACCAGTCCTTAATACACTGGAAATCAAGGTAAGACAAGCATTCAAGACAAATTTGGCTGCTCCCTTCAGGCGAGGGCCCACGTTAGAGTTAACAATGTTGTTTTCCTGTTCGATATATTCCTTTGCTGGAGATGGAGAGGGCTAGGTTGTGAGACACCAGGAAACCATCCCCATTTCTATCATTAGCGACGTTTAGCTAAATGCGGGACACGTGTAGCAGTGACTCATAAGGCGGTTTCTGCCACTGACTGAGGAAGGAAAAAACAAGCTGACTTCTTCCTTATTAAAAAAAATACTCCGAGCAATTAATCTCCGGAACTCACTTCCTCGGGGTATTTGCTGATGCTAGATTCCAACTCCCGCCCCCTCCCGAAGGACTAGATGATTGGATAAGAAAGGCGTCTTCTGGCGTGTTGGTGCCTATCAGTCTTGGTGCATCCAAGCTCATGCGCACTGGCAAACAAGGAATAGGGAGGTGGGAGGGGAAAGATTTGGCGCTTTAGAGACGGTGTCTTGGAGAAGACTGGGGGAAGGTTGCATTTCCCACAGCAGATCTCACCTTGGGAAGGGGCAAAGGGATCCAGAGAGAACTGTCCCCAGATGCCTTCAAAATAGCGCTGTGAATTCGTTCATTCCCCCACTGGCCCGAGCTAGCCTTCAGGGCAGCTGGACAGCAAGATGACTTTGGTCCTTCTGCTCAAAGATGATAAGTGTCTAGGCCTTGCCTCTGGAGGAAGATGCATCCCCCCATGGAAAGACATCGGGCTTATCTTGTTTGGGTGACTCCTGAGAATGACAAAAGCTATCCAGAGGTTGCTGCAACAGGTGACGTTAGGGTTCCAACTCAGAACCTTCTCCATGGAGTGTCCTTTCTCTCACTGAATCACAAGACGTTGGGCTGCCCAACATCAAGGCAGGTGATTCATGGATCCTGCTGTTTCTTCCTATGCCAAGATTTCTGTCATCATCCTTCAGATCCTTGTAGATGTTGATGCCAAGGATTGAACATTGGAGCCTCCTGCTCCCAACCCCGCTAAACTGTGCTGCTGCTGGTACAAAACTGCCTTGTATGTAGAGAGCAGAGGTCCACTTCTCTTGTTATTAGCTGCTCAGGTTGGCACCAAATCTTTCCCAGCTTGGCATCACTGGGAAGGAGACTGGACTACTAAGCAAGGCCTTGCCCAGATTCCATCAAACTCCACCCATCACCTTTGATCTTCTTTCCAAACCTTGCCTGGCCCATTTAAGACCTACTGAGTCTTGGACTGTTCCTCCCCATCTCACGGGAACTCCATTCTCCCAGCATGAACTGGGTCATTTCTAGATCTAGCGTGAAGGAGGAAGTTCTAAACCTGGTCAGTTCAGGATGAGAAGGACCAGTCTAACCTTGAAGAATCCTGGGCATTCATTAGTCAAAGGACTTTCTCCTGATCAGGCTGGGCTGTAGAAATCCAGAAACCCAGTTACTTTGGGGGTAGGGTGCATTCAAGCTCTTTTCCCATTACCAAGGGATGATTCTGTTCACCTATCCTTGAGTCAGAAGGAAAGTAGATCAACCTGACATTTGCTATCCTAATCACTCATCCCTCTCCTGCTTCTCTTAGTGCTGTTCCCAGGCACCTCCAGTCCCAGGCATTCAGGTCATGGGTGATTATCATAGAGTTGGATTATTATCATAGAGTTGGAAGGGACCTAAGAGGTCACCAAGTCCAACCCCCTGCACACCGCAGGATTCACCACACCCTCTTCAAATAGGTAACAATCCAGCCTCTGTTTGAAAACCTCCAGGGAAGGGGAAGAAACCACTCAACTGGCATGGGGCGAAAAAGGGGGCAACCAACCCTGGGGGTGGCTAGCACCTTGAAGATCCTCCCATATGTTAACATCTTACTGATCATCAACATCTTGGAAGATATAATTATTTGTGTATGTGTTTGGTTTTATTCTATTTTCACTGTATTTTTATACTGTTTTTTATTGTATTTTAATTAATATTTATTGTTTTTTTTATTGTGAACTGCCCAGAGTCACTTCTTCGTGAGATGGGCGGTATCTAAATTTGAAATATAAACAAACAAACAAACAAACAAACAAACCTGTTCCATTGATTGTCAGTTCTTCTTGTCGAGAATGTCCTCCTAGTGCAGTGTTGTCCAAACTTGGCCACTTTAAGATGAGTGGACTTCAACTCCCAGAATTCCCCAGCCAGCATTGAAGTCCACTCATCTTAAAGTGGCCAAGTTTGGACAACACTGTCCTAGTGCCTCATCTGTATCTACATCCATGAATTCTAGTCTTCCCCTCTGGAGCAAGTGAGAATAACGCCGAACAGTGTTTTTCTACCTCGGCAACTTTAAGATGTGTGGACCAAGTCCCAGAATTCCCCAGCCAGCACTGAAGAGTTGAAGTCCATGCGTCTTAAAATTGCTGAGGTTGGAAAATGCTGCTCTACGGTAAGACTTAAGGGGTTTGACACACCTTGTGCCATGTAAGAGGGGAAATAAAGGGGACAATAAGGGGATCCGTCTCATAAGGAAAGAATAAGGGGGAAAATGTGTCTTTAACATCCTTGCAGCTGAGGACTGCTTAAGCCTATGTCACTCATGGGCCAAAGAGGAGATGCAGGCAATCGCATGGGGACCTGTCGGAATGAATGAATGAATGAATGAAGGTTACCAAGGCATATTTGGGTCCCAGTTAGGGGAGAAATGAGAAAGATCTTCAAATAAAAAAGATAGTGGGTCAAAGCAGATGAAGACCTAAGGGGCTCCTTTTTAAAATAAGGTGCAAGAGGTGGTAAATTATAAAGCACGTCCCCAGCCCCTGATAGGCTGCCGCAGCCCCCAAACCATACCCACAGCAGCCCCCCTAACCAATGGGGAAGTGGTTAATGACGTAAACCCAGCTGGCCCAAGAGGAAGTGAGTGGGGAGTTTCTAGTCCTGAAATCTTGACCTCTGGCTCAGTTAGTGGGACTGCGCGCTGCCCGATCCACCTGGTTGGCCGGGTTAAGTACACGGTGCAACTCTGGCCCTTGTGTGTGAAACTCACCTTTCCTTTGTCATCCCTTGAAGACCGCGGGTGTGCGTGTGTTGGGCAGAAACACTTAAAAAAGGACAAGCAAGCCTCTTGGGGCTGCGAGCTTACATCTGAGATGAGCGATTGGTAATTCTCACCCACCCGGCTGCACATCCCGGCCTCAATCCAAGGCTGCAATGGCGTGGTGTCGTTTGGCCGGTTTTCAAAGCGTTGCATTTCCATCTCCTGCTTGTTTCATTGCAGTTTTATTTTGGCCCTTAAAAAACAACAACTCTGACTTCACCCAGTAATTCTGGCTTTGCTTGCTGTTCATCCATTCCTTTTGGGGGGCTTCAGGGTGCTGAGCAAAGCCAGAGTCAGCCCTTGGTCTGAAAAAGGGGACCTTCACGGATACTCAGGGTGGAAACTGAAACTGGCATGCCACAAAGCAAGGAAGCAACCCTGTAGTATTGTGTTGGTTTTGGACAAGGCTGTTGAAGCCCCCAAGGCGCCACTGGCATTTCTTTATTTGCAGGTTCTGTATTTGCAAATTTGCCTCCTCGCTAAAAATGATGTGTAACTCCCCTGTCAATACTCATGATGCTTTCGCGGTTATTGAAGGACATGTGAAAATTTTGAGTCGCCGCTCTGTGCATGTCTACCCTCTCTCAGTAATCTGGGTGGTTAAAATGGCCATCAGAAGTAAGATTTTTTAAAATAAAACTTTAAATGTTTGATCTTTATTTTTTTCCAGGACTTTAGTTGAAAGAAAGAAAGAAAGAAAGAAAGAAAGAAAGAAAGAAAGAAAGAAAGAAAGAAAGAAAGAAAGACAGACAGACAGACAGACAGACAGAGACACAAAATAAGGTATCTTTAAACAGAAACACACATAAAACAAGGTTATATATCGATTGGTTGATGAAAATGTTGTGACCAGAGGCTCGTAGGAATCTAATCCTATATTTCCTTAGGAGCAATGGTTCAGTATTCGCTAATTCAATGTTTATGGCGATTTTATAGAACATAACCTACCGTGAAAAGTGAGAATTGACTGTGTTTGGTAATCAGACCTGTCTACTCTGGCCGCCATGTTGTTAACAGTCACATTTTCTACAGCAGCCATTTTGTGAGTGTTCCTGCCACCTGTGCTCAAAATCCCAGATGTGGCCCCGCCCCAAAAGGTTGCCTACCCCTGGTTGACTCAAAGTAGCTGCCTCTGCAAGGCCAGTGATTTTAATCATGAGATTGCCAATTGCAAGCAAAGTACAAGGATTCTGCTTCGTGTGTGTGTCTCTGTGTACGTCCCTGCCTGTGTCTGTGTCTGTGTTGTGTATTAAGTAGTTTCACATGACTGCAGCCTGTGGATTTTCAGCTGCATTTGTGGACTTTGCTTTGGGGAAAAGAATTGCATAGACCAGAGTTTCTCAAACCCTGGCAACTTTAAGATGTACGGACTTCAATTCCCAGAATTCCCCAGCCAGCACACTGGCTGGGGAATTCTGGAAATTGAAGTCCGCACATCTTAAAGTTCCCAAAGTTGAGAAACACTGGCATATGCTATCTGAAATGACGGTCTTCGCAGGTAGACTGCCACTGCAGCTAGAGTCCCACTTAAGAGCCACTTTGTTCTTGCCTGTGAACTGAAACAGGAGTCAAAGGGCTAGAAGGAGATTCTTAGGTTCAGAGAGACTGAAGTTCACCTGTTTGTCCCAGGATCAAATGAACTGGGTGAGCATCACTCCTCTTTCCACCCACATCCATTTGAATCCTTGCTGAATTATTAGAAACTCCTTTCCCTGCTTTGTCTTGGAATAACTTGCTGCCCGCACAAACGTGGCGATGGGTCACCATTAGCTTGGAAGCGTAATTATGGAACCCATTTGCAGGTGATAACGAAGCCCAAATCAGCTGCAGCCCTGAACCTGGATAACTCAGCAGAACCTCCACAGGCTGGGGCAGTCTACCTGAGGTTCAAGCCCTGCAGCATTTGGTTTCTGTTTTGACTGGGAGCTTCTGGGAGCTTGGAAAGAGAAGCCAGGATGTGGCCTTTGCAGTGCATAAAGCAGATTGCTCCCAAGCGTTGGGCTTGCTCCTTTACGGAGAAAGGCCAGACGGCAGTTCAGGTAGGGCGGCTTCCCATTCGGGTTTCCTTGCTCTCCCAGCCCCCTCTTGTGCTTGCAAGGGGATCAGTTCCCACAGCCCTACGCAGAGCTTGGGGGTCAGGCTCTTCCCTTGCACTGGAATGGGTGAAATTGGCACCAGTTCGCTCCCCTCTCCCCCCTCCACCAACTTCAGCCAGGTGGGCTGACACCTTGAGTCATCCTGCCACAGTCTGGTGCTCTCCAGATGTGCCAGGGCACTACTGTACACATGCTTGCTGGGGATTATAGGCACTGTAGTATGACCCGTCAAGCAGGCGTTTCATGGGCCAACCCCACCAGCCTAGCTTTTTTGCTGTTTGGAAAGGGGGAAAGGACTTGGTTCGTCCCGTTGTTCCCCATCTGCACTTTCTGCTCCTAAAAAAGGCCTCCTTGGGGTTGAGCCCAGCGCTGGGTGACTTAATTTATTAATCTCATTTCCAGCTTTGCAAACTGCCAGTGGCTGGCACAAGAATGCCATGAGCGGCATAAAAAGAAGGCCGATGAAACATCTTCAAGCAAACAACCAAGCTCAGAGAGCACCAGGACTCCACAGGCATGAAAAGAAGCAAGTGGGCACGATCTGAATGCAAACAGCTTCTCGGGGCCCCGACAGCCTGTGGAATCGCACCATCTTTGCCTTCTTCCTAAACTTTAGAAATGTGGAGGGGGCATTCAGACCGAAGGGGTAGAAGATCCCAGGGCGAAGGGGCCTCTACAGAAAGTTTGTTCTGAGCCTCCTGCATTGCTTCCCAAGCTGATTGTGGAGCAGGCCGACTCTCTTTGGAGAAGGCGGGCCCAGAGGTAACGTGGGGCCAAACTATGTAGGCTTTATAGGTCCAGACTAGCATTTAGAATCATGCCGATGCAGGTGTGACGCTGCTGAAAGGGCTCTCCCGTGCCAGCGTGGGAGCTGTCTCCACCTGCATCACCAAAGTGGCTAGATAGTCTTTAAAGGCAGCCCCAGTTAGAACAGGTTGCAGTAATCAAGCCTCAGTAACGAGGGCATGAGTAGACATCACCAGGGCCCTCTGCTCCAAAAATTGTCTGCCAAAGTTCTCCTGGCCATGGCCTCCCTCACTGCTTAGAGAGAAACCATGAGTCCAGAAGATTTTTCAGGGGGAGTCTGACCCCATCCAGAGCCAGCATCAGGGCCTCTGCTAAACCTGGTGGCTTCTGGATAAGCAGCAACTCTGGTTAGGTGGACTTCCACTTGTTTGGTCTCATCCAGTCCCTTGCTGCCTCCAAAGATTAGTGAGGACCTCCTAGTGTTTCCTCTCAGGTCCATGGTGGAGATATATACAGTGGTACCTTGGTTCATGAACGCTTCTGTTCACAAACAATTCGGTTCACGAACAGCTCCGGTCGCAAAATTTTGCCTCCGTTCGCGAACGCCGGATCGGGTTACGAATAGGATCCGCGGCCATTTTCCCTCCCGTGACACGTGGTCGTGGCTTCCTGTAGGGAGGGGGACTCTCCCTCCAAGCAATAACCGCCTCCCCACCCGCCTTCCTGTCCTCCACGCTAGAAGTTGCGTCGAGCAAGGTTAGCTTTCTCTCTCTTCGTACTGTACTTTGTGTCATATTTTTGCGGTTTAAAAAAAAACAAACATATGGTTCAGAACGGATTAACCGTATTTTCATTGAACCTTATGGGAAAATTTGATTCAGTTCACGACCAATTCGGTTCGCGACCAGAGTCGCGGAACGAATTAAGTTCGTGAACCGAGGTACCACTGTATAAGGTATCTTCAGCATACTTATGATAGCTCAGCTCAAGCCATAAGTGATCTCATCCAGATCACACAGATCTTAAACAACACGGGGGAAATTACTGATCCCTCTGGTACCCCCTGCGGGAATGGCTGGAGGCTTGACTGCTCATTCCCCCAACCCCACGAGTTGCAACGGCTTGCTCTGATGGTGGTCCCAGTTGCCAACCCTTGCAGGGGGCCCCGAAGGATACCACGGTTGATACTGAACACTGCTAAGACCTCCCATAGGGCCAGGAGGGCTGCATTCTCCCCACCCAGAACCTGATGTAGGTCATACACACAGCACCGAAGCTCATGCCTTTATCACCATCTGGCTAGACTACCATAATGCTCTCTTCTTGCGGCTGCCCTGAAAGACTAGTCAGAAACTACAGTTGGTCCAAAATGCAGCGCCTGGCATCCTTTTGGGCTCCCATTGTTGGGAGCATATTACAGTGTTGCAGACCCTGCATTGGTTGGCGATTGCTTTCTGGATCCATTTTAGGGTGCTGGTCCTTGTTGAACGACCATTTGTTTGAAGTTATGACGGCGCTGAACAAGGGGGACTTACGATGGGTCCCCGTAATTGTGGCTGTGGCAGCGCCCTCAAGGTCGTGTAATTGTAATTTGGATGCTTGGCAACTGGTTTGCAGTGACAACATTGCAGCATCCCCTGATCACATGATCATCATTTCAGACCTTCGCTGCCAGCTTCCAACAAGCAAAGTCAAAGGGAAGCCAGCAGGAGGTTGGAAATGGCGACCATATGACCACGGGGCACTGTGACCACGCAGGATTTGCCTAACGCCGGCAACTAGGACTGCCATAACTGCCATCCTAAGTTGGTTCGATCATGTAATGTCGGCTTTACGACCGCATCGCTTAGCGATGGAGCTGCTGGTCCCAATTATGGTTGTTAAGTGAGGACTACCTCTAGTGCCCTTTCTGGCTTGGCGCCCAAGTTCTTCCAGGAGCGCCTACACCAGTGTTGTCCAAACTTGGCCACTTTAAGATGAGTGGACTTCAACTCCCTGGCTGGGGAATTCTGGGAGTTGAAGTCCACTCATCTTAAAGTGGCCAAGTTTGGACAACACTGGCCTACGCCCATCAGCATTGGCCTGACCAATTAGATCTACGAGGGAGAAACTGCTGCAAATCTCAACTTTTGGGAGATTCGGGGGCCAAGGCAAGGCAGCGCTGCTTCTCTGAGCACCGACGTGGCAGAACAGCTTCCCGCTGATCAGACTGCTCCCTCTTTGCTGGCCTTCCGGAAGCTCTCGAAAACCCAATTGTTTTAGAGGCCTTTTGTTTTTCTAGTTTTTGCAGTTGTTTTCTTTTTATCATGGATGTTTTCATTGGTAGCTGTTCTACGTCAGCCACCAAGAGTCTTTTCTGACCTTGGTGGGAGAGGAATAGGCAAAATAAATAAATTATATGTACCAGTTTTGGGTGGCTGCCTACTGGTGGCGGTTAGCCTGGATGCGGTTTTATCGGTTAGGTCAGTCCGATACTGGGTCAGCTGGCAACGTTGGTGTCAGTGGCTTTGGGAGGCATCAGGGACTTGCCTCTGGAGGACCCCTGGCCTTTCTTGGTGCCTGGCTGGGGGAAGACTGGCCTACCAGTGTCTAGAAAGCAGCTACTTTCTGTAGCGTTGTCTAATCTTGGATTTGCTAATCTTGGTTTTAATTTTCCATCAGTACCCTTTCATTGCAGTCGCTTCCTCCACCCACCCTCCTGCCCCGCTTCTTTAACCTAAGAGAGGAATTTATGGCTTGGGAAAGCACGAACAGATGGAATCCCCGTTTGGGGGGCCACAGGAAGCTGCAATGGAGGAGGAGAATCCATGCGGGTAGGGGTGCCCGGAGCCGAGGGTCAAAAAAGATGGCAGCCACAACGTGGTGACCAAAGCCATGCATGAGACACACATATCAACTGGGTGGAACTTTGATTGCACCATCATGGCCACCCACTTAACTTTTTTGACCACATGGGGCAGACTCCCCTGGATAAGAGGGTTTGGGTTTTTTGTTTTTGAAAGGGTGGCAGGAAACGAGAGCCCTGGAGAACAGGAGAGCTGGCCAGCTAGAGGAACGTCTCCTGAGAAAAGAAAATAATTTTGCAATTGGCCTCCTCCATCTTTCTCTCCCCTTTCTAATCAGCCTCGCCTGGAGCTAAAACAAGGGTGGATTGATCTCTTCCTCCCCTCCTCTCTGCAGTGGGAAGGCTTGCCAAAACAAGCAGACTTCGAAGGGAGGGGAGCCAACAAGCACAGGGAGAGCATCAGTGGGTGGGTGGCTGATTGGGTGGGGCCAAGCTACGAAACCCCCGCCCCCCCAGATAAAAACCTGAAGGCCTATTTAAGCTAGATCAACAGGAGGGGCACATGGGGGCCTGCGTGAACTTTCTAAAGCAGTGTTTTTCGAACTTGGCAGCATTAAGACGCGTGGACTTCAACTCCCAGAATTCCCCAGCCAGCATGTCCCGAGCAACGGGACCTCTCCGCTGGAAACAGAGCATCACCTCATCCTGCCATCATAGCGCTCCCCCCCCCCCCATTTTCCTGAGTTTCCTGATCAAATCTGGTCTGTACAACTAACCCCCCACAACACACTAAGCCATTACGGGGTCTGTTGGCCTTTGGCTTAGAATGTTGCAGGAACGTGATCACAGCGGCTTAAGACCCTTGCTTTAACAGCAGTGCTGTGGACCAAGCCGTGGGGGATTTATGCAGTAAACCACTAATAACCCGGGTTTATATGTGCAGCCTGGGTGTGTCTGTTTCACAGCCCGCTCCACCTGGCCTTCTTACCTTCCCCACCCTTTTTCCTCAGATCCTTTTTAATATTCTATTACTCAGAGAAGAATTCTTGGAAAATCAAAAGGGGGTGTGCTGTTTCATGCCCTGAATTGTCCTGATTAAGCTACGGCCCCCTCATTCATGAATGATGGAGTTCCCCCCCCCCTTTCTCACGGCTAACCTGGTTCCTTTTGCATGATCTTCCACCCCGTTCCTGGATTCTAGGCTGCCCGGAGACTGGCCCCGTGCATCCATGGAGGCAGCCCCCCCCCCCCCGTCCATCTGCCGACGGCAGGGGGGGCTGAGAACAATGGAGGTGGCAGGACATCCTGTGGGGAAACAAGGACGCATTGATCCGGAAAACGCTTGTTGTCGCCTGGGGCGGATTCCTGGCAGGAAGGACTGGCCAGAGGGGAGTCAGAGTCAACATGGGGAGTGGAAGAATGCATCTGTTTATGTCCTGACTGTCTGCATTCACAAGGAACTTGCTTTGTTTTCTCGCTCCTGTCCAAACACCATCCGCCTTCTCTCATCTTGCCCGGCAGCTGCAAACACGCATAAAGCCGCCGTATGCTCACCGGGTGATAAGGCTGGTGGAGTTGCGTTAGTGCATTGTGTGATCCGATCCATTGTGGTTTATAAACTAGGATTTAAGACTTAGCCATTAAGGCTTAGTGCAAAACCAGCCAATTCTGGCCTATCCGATATAACAATTCAACAAAGCTGGGGTGATGGCAGTGAGTGAGTTCAGCCATTGACTACTACCCCAGCTGGGGAATTCTGGGAGTTGAAGTCTACCTGTCTTAAAGTTGCCAAGTTTGAGAAACACTGGGCTAAACCAGTTTGTCTCTCTTTGGTTGAGCACAATGCATGTTTGGCAAACCAACATTTGGAGCACGGTATAAGCCCAGTCAATTGTAGCTTCCTCCAACCATAGCTAAAGCAAATCAGAGTTTAGGACAATGACTGAACCAGGTCCATTTCACCCACTCTAAAGCAGTGGATTGTATCTTGAAGGTACCGGCAGAAGGCTAATAAACAGATGTACATGTGAAAAAAGTACCAGAAAGAATAGAGTGAGCACGGCAGGGCAGGGTAGCGGGAAACCCAGGTGCCAGCCCCCAGCCAAATTTTGGCCCCCTCCCTCTTTTCCAGCCCTCCTCCCACACGGGGGAAAGATGGGTCTTGTGCTATGCCTGGAGAAAGTACTGAATACGAAGACTGAGAATGGCTCTTTTGAGTTGTCAGGCAGCATATCTGTCATGCCTCTCCAGGGCTTACATTTCCATGGGATGGGGCCTCTAATCAGGCACGCCTGGGAGTTGGTCCTGCGCATCTTGTAATTCGCCAAGTTCGACAGCAGCCAACTTTGGCGACTCCCCAGGGCTGCCGGGCCTGCCCAAGCAAGCTGCTCCCAGAATGCCTGTGTGACAGGCTACCTGCAGTTCCACGGGTCACCTGCGCCACTGCCAAAACACGGCACCACTTCCTTTACCCTGACAGACCCCTCGCAGATGGTTCCTGAATCGGCAGCGTTTTTGGAAGGTGGGGTGGAGTTAATGCTGAAGGTAGCTGGGAAAGAAACCGACCGTTTTGCTCAACTTCAGTGCTGGACAAACAGTCTGATACGTGTCTCAGAGCTGTTCCAGCTATCTCAGGAATGTTTGCTCTGCCTTCCCCGAACGGTTGCTGCTTGGATGTTCTGCTGCAGTTCCAACCTGGCTGGAAGTCACTGTCTCAACTCATCTCGAGGTCATCAGGCTGAAGAAGGCTGGTGTGTCCTCCTCTCGACAATGGGCCTGACTTTCACATTTCTCTCCCCAAGGCCTGGGAACTCTGCACAGCAAAACTCCACAGACTTAACAAGGGCTTGGAGGAAATTCGAACGAACTCTGATCTGGTTGGGGAATAACCAGAGCTGGGCTGCAAAAATCTAGACCAGGGTTGCTCAACCTGGGCAACTTTAAGATGGGTGGACTTGCTGGCTGGGGAAATCTGGGAGTTGAAGTCCACCCGTCTTAAA
The DNA here is from genome assembly GCA_030867105.1 of Liasis olivaceus. Taxonomy (NCBI): domain Eukaryota; kingdom Metazoa; phylum Chordata; class Lepidosauria; order Squamata; family Pythonidae; genus Liasis; species Liasis olivaceus. The sequence goes on from CM061349.1 coordinate 8,321,644, forward strand.
GTTGCCAAGGTCGAGCAACCCTGATCTAGACCACTGTTTTTCAAACTTGGCCACTTTAAGACGAGTGGACTTCAACTCCCAGAATTCCCCAGTCAGAATTCTGGGAGTCGAAGTCCACCCATTGTAAAGTGGCCAAGTTTAAAAAACACAGACCGAGGCAATGGTTAGGTGGCGGCAAAGGGATGCAGAAAAAACTAACTCTTCACTGCCACCCAGAGGTTGCTCAGATTTTTGGCAGCTGTAAGACCTTCATCAGAGGCCTCTTTAAATTAAAGTCTTGAGATGGAGGCTGTCCCAGGAAAAGGGTGTTGAAGGTACCGAAGCAGGAAGTGGCAAGCTAGAGAGCTAAATTTGCAGGTGGGAACTGGGGAGATGTTAATTGTGGGTGCCCATGTTGGAAGGTGGCTGTGGTCATCCTGTGTGCCCACACAAGGAGGTGGATGAGGAAGGCCCTGTGCCAGACATGTGCATGGGAAGGAGATGGTGGTGGGGACATAAGTACTGCGAAGGGCAGGCAGAATGTCCCACGATTAAATGGGGCAGGAGAGAAAGGCTGGGACCTATGGCGGCAGCTGATGATGGGCCTTGTTGCATGCCAGCTGGGACGGCTTCGCCTCAGCCAGTTCGTACTGGGTGGCGACTGTTTCAAGCTTTTATTCTGGGCCCTGCAGCAGCGGGCACACCCTGTCATTATCCAGAACAGCCTGGGAAGGGAGAAGGCAGAGCAAAGGCGAGGGAGGGGGATGTCAGGGAAAAAAAGCAGGGGGAGGAGGATGGCTGGGATGGGAAAGTTGCCCGTGGGCAGGAAAGGAAGGGGGATGGCTGCAGGGCGGCCCGCCCAACCCTGCGGGAGGAGCCTCTTTGGGTACCAAAAGGCACCAGGCTAGTGTGGTTTGGAACAAAGACTGTGCCAAGCTGTGCGCTTGGCAGGAAAAGCTAATACTTGAAATAGGAAGAAACTCCGGATTTCAAGGTGAGTCAGGGCTGCCTAGAAGTGGCAACCCAGGACCAGTTTTAAAAATCAACTATCTCAAAGGCCCATCCTGGATCTGATAAAGGCAAGAATGACGGGTGCCCATGTGCAAAGGGCACTGGTTTCACTCCCGTGCCTTTGGGGCCAATGCAGCCCTGACTTATTCAGGCCAGGATAGCCTTCTAGCTCCTTTGTGGTTTTAAGGCAGCTTCCTTCCCCAAAGGCTCCTGCCAGAGAAAAGTCTTCCAGGAGATTGCAGCACGTGCTAACTTTCTTTTGTTTCATCTGCAAAACGTTTCAAGCCATTTCTTGGGCCAAGGATGCGCAAGGAAAAGATTCTCCATCTCTAAAGGTTTTTTAGAAGAGGGCAGATGGAATGATTTAACTGGTTTTCCTGCACTGTGCAGAGGGTTGGACTAGATCAGTGTTTCTCAGCAGCTTTAAGATGTGTGGACGTCAACTCCCAGAATTCCCCAGCCAGCATGCAACTGAATGAAAGCAACCATATGCAAAATGGAGCAAACCTATGATAGATTACCTTTTACCACCATTTCTAGGCACAAGGAAAAAATGTTTTCATGTGTGCGTGGAACATCCCTCAATGTTCTTATTACGTTCATATATTAAATAGGGTTTCATACATTTTCATGATGAATCGTCTCTCAGGGGCTCAGAATGGCATGCAAAATTCCTCCCCCCCCTTCATTTATGTGTGATGTGATGTCAGCTAGTGAGAGATGGAAAGGGACGGGCCCAGAGTCATGCACGGGGTGGGTTTGCACAACACACTGAACTTGTTTACTAAGTTAACCTATTTTCTGATCCATAAACCAGCCCAACAGGCCAGGTTTCCACAGCAGGCTACACCACAGGGAAACTTAATCCAACCAAGCTCAGCATATTGTGTGAATGCAGCTAGGAGTGGTCTCTGGCAAAGCCACCCTGGGAATTCAACAACCGCAGGAGGACTTGAATCCACCCTCCTCCCAGGCTCCTAATGTCTGGGGATAGGAGGTCAGACCATAGCATATGCAATTAACCCAGTATGTTGGTTCACATGAATCACAAGCCAACTTTACTAATCTGGTTCGCACAACCAATTTGGGGTGGAGGCGGTTGCTTCATTTGAGAGACAGTCTTGCAGGCCAATTCAGCTGAGCAGAAAATTAGCAAAGGGAATCAAAGGGAATACACTCAGCTAAGGCTCACCCAGACGTACATATTTTGTACACACCAATATAACCAGCCCAAACCAGTTCTCGGGGCGAGGGTCATCCTTCCACATCCACAGAGGTCTCAGAGTCTGGGGCTCGAGTCAGCGTCCAGCTCTGTGCATGGGAGCAAACATGGCTGGGTTGTTTCGTGGTAGGAGCGGGGGGGGGGGGGGGGGGGAGGCTTGCCAAGAAAGAATGCTGCTGATATCCTGGGGAAGCAGTGGTAATCAGGGACTCATGTCACACAAAGATCCCTTTCAGGAGCCCCCAGGGCAGGGAGGTGGAGGGGGGGCAAGGTCAGGCTGGAGCTGGCCTTGCAATTTGCTATTTATATATCAGCTAAAAACAGGGAAGGGGGCACCGAAGAAAGGGCCGTCAGGAAACAAAAACCACACTGTCCCGCCGCTCTGCCCCCTCCCACATTCATAAAATTCCTCTTCCCTGGGCTTGCCCCTGCCTTCCTCCTCCTCCTCCTCCTCCACCCCCACTCTTTCAGCCCAGGGTTGGCTTTCACGGATCACCAGAGGGCAGAAAGCGAAAAGGCTCTCCTGTAAAAGGAACAGTTGTGGCATCTTGCCCAGGAGATCAGGGCCCGCCTGAACCCGTTGGCTTAGCCGGAGCAACCCGGAGAAAGCTGCCGCCAGCTTGGGCTGGGAGATGCTGAGCGCCCCAGAAAACTTGTGGAGGGAGGGGGTATGCACACACACGCACACTTCTGCCTTGGGAGGGTGCACATTGCTAACATTTGTCCCAGCTTGCCTAGAAAAGAAGACCGTCTTGTGTTGCCAGGAGAGACGGGGGGGGGGGGGGTCGGAGGGAGAGCTGAATTTTGAACTGTGGCAATTCCAGCCCTGATTGTGGCCCACCATGTTGCTTTGTTCCTCTCTCTCTCTCTCTGTCTCTCACTCACACACACGCATCCTTGCCTCCCTGCACCCAACACGTTTGGGGGGGGGGTTCTCCTGCAGCGCAACGCCTCCTTCCCTTCCAGACGCGTTTAGGCCTGTTTGGCGCATTCGACCTGTTTTGCACATTTCCACACTCTCCACTCCAGAAGAAGGGAGCCTGGCCGGGCCCTCTCCATTCCTGTCTCCTGCTTAGGTGTGTCCGTAATGTATGCTTAAAAGATCCAGGCGTCTAGCCACAGGCGCTCAGGTCCGCGTTCACATGCAACTGGGTCAAGCAATTGGGTCAAGACACCATCGCGTGCCTGCCTGCCTGCCTGCCTGCCTCCTCTGCGCACAGCCCCCTCCCCCCCTTCTCTCCCTCTTCTGACTGAAGCCGAGCAGGAGCCTTCGCCAAGAAATCAATGAGCGCCTTCCCCGGGTTTGCACCTACCTTCCTACTCTTTTCCTGCCGTTTCCTCGCTGGGTCACCCCCCCGTTTACTCTCGCCCCCCCTTTCTCACACAGGCAGCTGCGCACCCACGCACTCCCCTCCCGCTCCCCTCCTCCCCGCCATCAGCACCGCCGCTGCCGTTTCCACGGTCCCTCTCTTCAAAGGCGCGCGCACCACCCCGTGCCCTGCGTGGGCGCGCCAAATATCTCCCATCCACCGGGGGGGGGGGCTCTCCTTTTCTTCCTTTCGCGCTCTCATCCACCAACACGACTGCCTGCCTGCCCCCCTTCCTCCCCCCCACGAGCGCACAATGCGCCCCGCGTGCGAGCCGTCCGCGCAGCGCGCACCTGGGGCCTCCGGGTCCCCTGCCTGCCTCCCTCCCTCCTGCCCCCTCGAACCTGGCAGCTGGCCAGTTGCCACGGCAACCGCCATCAGCTCGGGATGTATTTTCTTAACCAGGGCTCTGTGGGAACCTGGCCGGCGGCCAAGTCACTCCGCCTCGGCTTGCGAGGCCGCCCTCCGCGGCTGGCTGTCAAGGCTGGCGCGGAGCAGAGAAGCCCTGCCCCCCCTCCGCGCACACGCACACACACTCGTGCACGCCCTGCCTCCTCGAAAGAGAGGCGCCCCGACACCCTCACTGCAGGGGAGGGCCCCGGGCGAGCGGCGACAGCGGCGTCTCCCTGCCTTATCTCGGCCCCATCCGGCCCCTTCTCCTCTCTAATAAGCGATCAGCGCCGGGTGTGCGTCGGTTCCCACTCCCACGCGTTTGTGCCAGCTGGGCACGGCCCGCCAACCGCTACCAACGCCACGCCAACCGGGCGCCGGGCGCCACACCCAGCGCACCAATTGCAAGGCCCGGCCCGTCGGCTCTCACAGCTCCAGCTTGCCTCGGGATGGCCTGACCTCCGATTCTGACCCGCGCAACCCTGCCCGCCTCTTGGCACGCTTCCCTCCGCCGCCTCCTGGCTGCTCCGCCTCTCCTCCCCGGAGCTCCTGAAGCCCTCTCTCAGTTGTCCCCACAACAGCCTGGTGAGGCTGGCCAGGCTGGGAAAGGCAGACAGCCCCAAGGCCAACCACCACTGCATCTTGCCGCCTCTCCCCAAAGTCCCAACTGGGCCCTATCTTGGCTAGGCACCACAACCGATTTCCAGCTCTGAACTCCAACTTGAGAATCTTGGGTGATGGTGGAGAGGAAAGTGCTCGCCCGCTCGGATCCCACGACCTGCCTCTTTCCCCCACCCCCGTAAGACTTCTGGGCATCCAGCAGGAGCCAAGATAGGATGTCCGACCCCTGACACCGGGGCACCTCCTTGCTAAAAAGCAGCAGCGCCAACCAGATTTTGGCCTGTTTCAAAAACAAAAGGCAGCCATTGTGTGAAGTGAAAAAATAATTGGAAAAATAATCTCACTAACTGGAGGATAATTACTAGAAGATTTGCATTTGGAGTTTTATTTCTTGACCACATTGATAGAAGGAAACTTGGGGTGCAATGCCAACATCCAGAAAGTATAAGCCAAGGAAAGCCAGTTTTGACCAAAAGAAAAAGGGGGGGGAGTGCTTTGAGGGGAGAGAATAAGCCAGGGTGCACTACTCTGGAGGCCAAGCTGAGAGAAATCAAATCACTTGGGGGCAGAGCTGGAAATATTAATTTTTCATTTAATCCCAACCAGCATCAAAGTGACTCTGGAAAGTGTGCACAGGTCCTTAGGCTTAATCTCCTCCCCAACCCTGCAAGGTTGGCTAAGCTGAAAGATGGCCTCAAGCGAAATTCAGGGCTGAATGGGAAACCGACCTCTCCAGAAATAAATTGATCCTTTAGTCTGTACAGAAATAGAGGAAGAAAGAGAAAGAGGGAAAGGTGGATAGGAGGGGGCACCACCCCTCTGGAAAAAAGAGGTTACTGATCATGTCCCGGAGACTTCAGTGCACCTCTAAAATCCTGAAATTGGGGAGTGGGGCTGGTGAAAACATGACATTTTGGTATACTGTGACCCATCTCTCCCTTCCTCTACCATGTAGTTAACAACATAGGCATATCTTGGGGACAGACACACACAGACACACACTTTATTTCAAGCCCCAGCACCATCTACTGGCTGCTTGCATGAAAATAAAAATACAACAGCTGCCAGGCGGCTTTGGGGATGGGTGGGGTGTGGGGACAGGGATCCAGAGGAGCTGTGTAGGAAGAATGACTGCAAAGTGGTCATTTCCCCCTGCAAATCAGGCTGGGCATGATGAGAGCTGTAGTCCACACATCTGGACCCTGCTCACCAAGCTGGGAAGAGTGATGCAGAAGATGACCTTGTGGTCATGTTTTTTTCCAACACATGAACGGAAAGTCTTATTTTCCATCCCCAGGTTCACTGCACAGCCCGTTCTACTTTCTGAGTGTGTGTGAGTGTGTGTCTGGCCCAGCACCCAGGGCAGCTGACCTAAGGTTATCGCTCTGAAGGCTACTCAAGCATGATGACTGGGTCATGCGCATGAGGGAGGCTGATATCTTTCCGTCTCTGGAAGGAAGGACAGAAATGAACAAACAAAGAGTCGCCTTACCAGAATAATTAACAACGCAAATCGTTACTTGTTAAAGTGATCCCATAGCTAGAAAGAAGAACTTATCCTCTAAAAGTTAATAGAGCACCCCATGTTTGCCCAGCTCCACATTTACTTTACTTGTCTATACTTGTATTTTCTCAAGTGACGTTGATTGCGAGGTTTAATTTAAAGCTTGGTGCCAAAATTCAACAAGAATTCTTCTCCTTTGGCACTCCAATACCCAATACTCCTTACTATGACTTTTAGATTCAGAGGATAACATGACAAACCACAGTTCCCAATGGCCCTGGTCAACCCAGCCAGCGATGCTGGGAGCTGTAGTTCAGCCATCCTTGGAGAGACAAAGGTTCCCTACCCCAGCTGAAAACAAGATGCCACAGAGATGTCAGGCCAATGATCCTGACAACAACCTGCAAGGAGGTTAGGCTGATTCTCATGTTACAGATAGGGAAGAACAGGGCCAAACAGTGGAAAGGATTAGTAGCTGTGCCTTGCCTCCTCAAACCCCTTTCTTCCAAATGCTATTCTGTCCCCTTATATGGTCGTGTCCATTTTAAACATGAGTGCAAGCGGTGGGCTGGTCCCACGCTTCTGGTTTGTGTGGCTATGTGGTTCCCTGTCCTAGAAAGCTGACACATAAGTAACATCTTCTTCGATACGTTCTGTTCACGAGATATTTCATACCCTTTCTAGAGCTGTTGCAACTCTGGATGATAACCGGTTCTCGAACAGCTTTTCCCATCCTGCTGCTTGCAGATATATTAGACCCCCAAATAACCTTCGGATTCAAATCTCAGCCCATCTACAGAGCTGCGGTACATTTACTTCCAAAGATCTACCAAGATTTTTTCATGGTCCCAAGAGTTCACCCAGGTCCACATGAATCACTACCCCAAGTACTCAGTGAGTTGCCAGAGGGCTGGTGGGTGGAAGATGCTTTGATTCCGAGTACATGAAGCACCGCTTGTGCTGGGGCTGGCTTCTGCCACACTTGTCCTCCTCGCTGTATTTGTCTACCCCATTCCACAGAGGGTCAGGAAGAGGCCTCAATCTGGAGGGTACTTCCATAGAACATGAGAGTCTCTTTTCAAAATTTCCTGAATTCTGTGTTTGGCTCTGAAAGGCAGCACAAGGAAGCTTGTTCTGGGAGAGGAACAAATCTCTTGTGCTCAGGAAGGTCACCTCGCAAGCCCTCATGCTGAGTTGGAGGAGTCATGTTTCCCTTATCTAAACTCAGAAGAACAAGGTTGAATTCCTTCTCTCCCCAAAGGAAGAAAACGTCTCTGCTCAGCCATCCAGCAAGTGGGGCAGAGTATCTACCACCTGCCCTGCAGAAAATTTCAGTACCAAGACAGGTGAGGAGACTGGAGAAGCAGCTTAAATTTGTCAGCTGCTTATGCCCCATATTCCACACTTGCAGGCACATGTGGGGTGCCTTTCTCCGGTTGGAACAAGCCCTCCTACCAAAAGATACCTCCTACCAAAGGACCAAAGCACGTTGTTTTCGGAGTATACACGAGGCATCTTTCCTCTCCAGAGAACAAAGGCAGTCCAGCCCTTCCTCTGACCCAACTAGACATGCAGCACTTATGGATATTCACCGAGCCTTCTCCAAAAGTGTAAAAATGCTCAACATGTCCAAAGGCCATTTCCTTGGGATGTGGGGGATGCTTCCCCCCCCCAATGGTGCAGCCTCTGCTCCTCAACAGGACCAAAGTGCATGGTGCCACTGAGCATACTGAAAAGGACCTATCATCCCATGACTTTGAACTGGCTCAGGGGACCTTTCTCTTGTGAAACATGATTTCCTCTGGACCAACCTGAACTGCTCTCCGGGGCACATGCCTGGCTGTTAAAAACCAACACCAGAGAGGTATCCATCATCTTTCTCTTCCCTCCCTCCTGCTTCCTAGCCTTCTGTTCTGGCAACTGGCTGGGATGAAATCTTGGCCCAAGCCAGGCCATTGGCAGCCCCAGTGTGCTTCAGACATTCCTGGGCAAAGGCAAATGGGGGCAAATGAGGCGGCTCGACTCTTGGAAGGCTTCTACCTTGAAGATGGCGCTCCTGTGCTTTTGGCTGGCTCTGGACGGTGCTCTTCCCCAGAAAGGAGGCGAGCAAGGAGCACTCACAGATCGAACCTTATAAGGAGAAGGAGGAGGAGAGGGCGTCTGAGGGGTCTGGGGCAGGAGAAAGGACTCCTTGCCAGCCGCCCACATTCCTCGTGTCATACCTCATTACCCAGAGAAAAGCCATCTTAGATCAGCTGGGGGGGGGGCGGGGAGCCCGCAAGAGAAGCTCCTTCCTGAAAACAAGCAGCAGCAGGAACAGGACCGATACCAGACAGCTTTTCTTGGAGAGACTTAATTTGAAGCATGGCTGGGTGGACCTGCTATGGGCTGCCCAGCGCCTGAAGAGGCAGGAGGAGATATCAAGGTTCCAGTAAAAGGGGGGGGGGGGGAGGAAGAAAATAATGGCTGAAAGGTGCAAAGAGAAGACTAGCATATTTGACCAGACCGGTTTCAAAATAAGATACTAAGAAGATCCACCCTTTGCCTGACTGAAGATATTCTGTTAATATGAGAGCAGCTGCAGTCTTAACCAATCCAGTCCTCTCCCCCCTTCCATGGTGACTGCAACTCCCAGAATCCCTCTGCTGCCACTCTGGCAAGGAATTCTGGGATGAGAGTTCTAAGACATGGGGAAAGTCTCAGGTTATGGCAGGCTGGTGGGTCTGATGCTTCTGGGAAGCAACCTAGTGGGGAACTAAAAGCAGCAGCACTCAGACAATTCCTTTTCAAAGACAGGTTGCTTCTGACCACGGAAGTCTCATTTCATGCATCAAACCATAAGAAACACGGTAAGGTGAGATCGGGAGACTGTCCTATTTGGAATTTTGTTCTCCCAGCAGTCAGTGAGATGCCACTGGGAAGCCATGTACTACAGGAAAACAGCAGCGCACTCCCACTAGGGTTTTCAGGAACATGCCTCATCTCTCTTCCAACTGTGCAGTTGGAACCTCTTTGCTATGATGAGATCCACTCTCTGTGCTAAGCCATGGGTCCCCTAAGACAGTTTATTAACAAAACCACAGTTGGCTGGGTTTAAGTAATAGCCAAATCATAAACTGCAATTTAAAAATCCCAATGCTGGATTCAGACAACATGTCACAAAACTCCCAAACCAATCACATGATAGCTTGGTACACTGTGTGGACCCAGACACCTTCCTCTGGTACTTTCGGCCAAAGATTTGCATAACTCCCACTTCATGAGAAGTGAAGTTCTGGCTGCTTTCTTCAAAGCCATCTTTTTAAAAAAGCAGGCAAAGTCCCAGCAAGATATGCTTAAAACATAATATCCATCATTCCAGCCAACACAGACATTTCGGTTTGTACCAGAACGTCCTTTCCCTGTGTCAGTGAAAGCATGGGGAACCAGACTTTTTTGGGAGGGTGGGGGTGGGGGAAACAGAGGGGCGGGATGGGGCAGTGGAACAAAGGAAGGACCTGAAGAGAAGCAAGCGGAAGCAGAACTTCAAAAGATGGTCTGTGGCTGGTTATTCCTGTCATGTTTTAATTAGTACCAGCCCTGGTTCTGTTCTGTGTGCTGGAACATCTGACCTTTAAAAAGGAAAAGACTGCAGCGGTGGGGGGGACGGGACCAGGAGACAGAGCTTCTAATAATCTGTTAGTTGCTTTTAATAACCTCAAAGCGAAGACGACTTTTTTTAAAACCCCAGAGGGTCTATTTTTTGATCTCTTGCAATAGAGAGCGAGAGCACGCGTAAAAGAGAGGTGGTACAAGACAGGATTGGAGAGTACCAAGGCTGCATCTTAGGTGGCAGGACCAAAAATAACTGCATCATCACACCCAAGCTAACGTGGGCACAACCTACTAAGCTGGCGTCACAGCACAATTGGCGAAATGGGGCGGGGGGGAGAAGAGAAAGCGAAGGGCCAACTTTGGGTTATGGGAGGGAGGCAGGAACACTGGAACGGGAGGTTCAGCCAGAATCTGAATTTTGCCTGCAACAGTCTCTGGAATAGCAACTTCTCTGGGCTAATTTCAAATACTGCTATACCTATCTAAAAAACAAACAAACTACTTTTTCAAGGTGATTTGCAATATATTTGAAAAAATTATCACTGTGCCTTCTGGAAAAAAACCCCAAACTGCAGACGGCAATTCCTAAGAGTCGCACGACTCCCTGAGAGGGGATGCTTGGGAATCACAGCTATGATCACACATTCCTAAGCCAGGGTTTAACTATGATTTATTGACTGAAACAAAACCGACTTAGATTCATAAAACGTACAAAGGCAAAATCAAAACAACACATTATGCCATTGTGTGTTGTGTGAACCCTGCTTTTGTACATGAAGGGTGTCCAGCTTTGCTAATGAGATTCCCAGATACCGCTGGTAAAGACTTCTGTTGGAAAACCCTGGAGGCGAGTGACCCCAATCTTTTCCTCTGTGTCAGCTACTACAGTGTCAGGGGTTGGTAGTCTGGTACCTGAAAAAGTACCACAGCATTGTGGGGAGTCCTCCTACTAATATCTGTGGTACCTCCCAATTATATTTTATTTATATATATAGTCCATTTTTACAAGACCAGCAAATCTTGCAAGATTGAGATTTTTCTGACTATATTCCCAAAAAGTCCATAAAATGGCTATCGTGGGGGATATAACTAAATTACCAGAAAGCTACCAGCCACCCTCTCCACCTCCACCCAATGTTTCCTACTATCCCCGCCTCCTGTGCCTTTGTTTGGGGCATGTGGGTGCCCTTTCAGAACACGGTTCTGCATTTTTTCATCATTTTCTTTTCTAAGAAAGCTTCTAGGGCTAGAGGCATTCTTGGAAATAAAAATCATGCCAGAAACGGCTGTTTACCCACTCTAGCCCACCCCAAGGTGACTGAAAACACACCCACTCCAACTGTTGTCTGAAAACTGTTCAGATATCTGAAGACGGTTTGCTATTTCTTCTCTTGCCTGATGCGCATACCCACCAACCACTGGATGACCCCATAGGAAGAAGCACCAATTTGCCATGATCAAGAAACAGGCTGTTTTGATTTTAGATGCATAGTTTCTCCACGCGTCCACTGTATTTTATAAAGATCATAAGCTGATTTCAGGAGTCTGTTTGAAAAACTCAAAAGAAAGTTGAATCGAGGAATAAAATGGGGCCTTTTGCCTAACTTTCTGCTTTAATTGGTAGCAGTTAATTGTCAAGCTTTATCCACAACAACTGTACAGACCGAAAGAAGAGAGGGAAGGATGTGGAGAGGTCCAGAGCTCAAGGAGGCCACTTCTGCACAACAGTGGTGGGATTTCCTATAACAAAGAAAGAGGAGGAGGATCAGAAAATCTTTCAGTCAGGTTTAGTATGGCCCAGGTGCTGCAAGTTGACCCTGGCGATTTGCTTTCTGGGTTTGGAACAGAAACCAGACAAAAAGTCATTTTACTGCTACTCAGGTCCTCCCCCTCACCCCACAACAGGCTGAAGCTATGTAATTCCAGCTTCATCATAGTGACAGGCTCAGTGGTAAAACACCAGTTCCACCTGCAGGAGGTCCCATGTTTAATCTCCATTAGGACTGGGGGAAAAAACCCTGGAGAGCCTGTGCCAATCAAGACAGGTCAGATACAGATGAGATTTCCAACTTAGGTTTTTTATTTTGTTTTGGCAACAGGAGTGAATTCATTCCTAGCCCAAGAGGACGATGCAATTCTTTTAGAAACACTGCTAGAAGTCATGCAGCTTGGTGGAGGGACTCTGCATAGTGTGCAGAAAATTATCCCCTTCCAAGTTCACTCTCTCAGAACTGCAACCTTCCCAAGGATTAAATAGGAGCAGATGGGAAAGATTTTCCTCTGCTTCTCAGAGTAGCCAGCATTGGGTAGTCGCTTGATTAACTATAAGACAGCCTCAAGAGCAGTGCTTCTCAACCTTGGCAATTTTCAGATGGGTGGACTCCAACTCCCAGAATTCCCCAGCCAGCCATGGGATTCCCCAACCATTCTGGGAGTTGGAGTCCACCCATGTGAAAGCTGCCAAGGTTGAGAAGCACTGCTCAAAAGACTTCAGGATAGTGGCAGAAGATCTCTTTTGCATGCAGGAGGCTTCCTTCAAGCCTCAACAGCTGCAGGTGCCCACAGAAAGGTTCTTCTCTACTTGGGAACCTGAGAGCTGCCATCAGACAGAACAACCAACATGGGACAAGATTGACATCGTCCCGATCTGCTGTCAGAATCCTTCTCGAGCACCAGTAGTTTACCAGTGGCTGGCCTGATATGCTGGACTAAGCCCTAATGTGGTTCGCTTGATTTAGTGTCTGATACGGACACCACTACTGGCTAGGGCTACATGAAGATCTGCACACAGTTTGGTCTACGTATTTTTACAAGCACTTTTCCTTACTGTGTGGCTATTGTGTCCTTCTTTCCCAACATGGACATTACGCCTTTATTCAGAGGCCTGCATTGCAAATACTGAAATCGAAGTGCATTCTGGTTCGCGTTGATTCAGAAAGTGCACGTTCACTAAGTTCTTATCAGAATGAGGACATTCCCCATGGCAGGTCAATGCAGGATTTTTTAACTATCCCACTGCACCACCTAGTGGCAGATAGATGTCCCAAGCACACCCTCCAATGCTTCATCTCCCCAGAGATGCAGAGTGGATGCTTGGTTGATCAGACTGTCCGGCTTGGCTTGGCTTGTCAGGAAACCCAGTCCCTGGAGTACATGCATATGCTTACAAGCTACCTAAACATATCCTATGTCTAAGCCATAGTAACTGATTAAGTCTCTAGAGCAGTGTTTTTCAACCTCAGCAACTCTGGCTGGGGAATTCTGGGAGGTGAAGTCCACATATCTTAAAGTTGCAGAGGTTGAGAAACAGTGCTCTAGAGATAACCACTTGTCTACCTTGAGGGCATCTGCTTAATTTCCTTCTAATAGAGCTTTCTCTTGACCAGGCACCCTCTAGAGCAGTGTTTCTAGACCTCTGCAACTTTAAGATGAATGGACTTCAACTCCCAGAATTCCTCAGCCAGCATGGCTGGCTGAGGAATTCTGGGAGTTGATGTCCACACATCTTAAAGTCACAGAGGTCTAGAAACACTGCTCTAGAAGCACTGGACTAGAGCTCCCAGGATGTCCAGGCAGCACAGCTGTTGGCCATGCTGCCTCTGAATCCTGACAGTAGCAATCCCACCTGTCTGGAAGAAGCCAGGCTGGAGAAGGATGAAACAATACAAAAAAGGAGAGAAAACGTAGCTGCTCCTCCATGCCGAGAGGAGGCCGCACTGGGTGATAGCAGGTGGCTTTTTTAGCATTCTCTTTTCAGACAGAAAGCAGTCTGCCACTCAAAGCCATAATTGCTGCATTCACATAATAGGCTTTGCCCAAACACATAAATGAGATTATGGCTTAGCATGATGGCCTAGACATGCTAAGGCTGGGTTTCCTACCTCCCACCCCGAAAGCTAAAGTCTTTTTGGGGTAGAGCCCAAATCCTGGTGATTTCATGGACAAGCCTGTGCAATTTTATTGGCCCTTTTACAGCATTGCCTTCGCCTGACTTGTTTTAAATTTTGCAGTCTAGCTAACAGCCCTCGTACTCCTTAGCAGTCCCCTATCCAAGTATCAAGCCAGGCCATGACCTTACCAGGTCCCGCTACCTGTGGAGAGTGCCCCAATATCCTGAATCCCAAATTCATCCAAGCTTATTGTGGCCCAGTCAAGCAAGTTGTGTGAACTCAGCCTGCGACTCTCTTTCCACTGGACACTGACAAGGCTTCAGTGTGGGATCCTGGGTGTCTGCCATGGATACTCCCCTTATAGCAGCTGTTTTATTCCACTGTTGAACCGAAGAAAGACTCTCTAATGCATCATGGTGCAGATGAGGAATTGGGGAAGAAGTGGGGAAACAACTAAATGCTCAGCGAGTCAAGATCAAACCGTACCAAAAGGGCTGGTGCTTCCTCTGTCTCAAGCAGCTGCTCTCCTGAGCATGTTCTTTCTTAATGAAAAAGCAATAAAACTTTTGCACTAAGCATAATAAGTTGTTAAGTTTATATACTGCCCAACTCCCAGCGACTCTGGGAGTCATAGTGTGCTTCCAACTGTATGCTCTGGCTTCGAAAATACCGTTCCTTGCTACCCCTCTAAATTGATATCGTTGATCTTAGCGTTTGCCTTGCATGATTGCAGGATCTGCCTCTTTCTGCCCCGTGCTTGCCTAGCTCTTTCAGCAAAGCTACCAATGCATAATGCAATGCTGTTTTTTTTAATCAGTCAGCCTGAGCGCAGAGCCTGATGCGATTAGGGCTGATAGGGAAGGATTTGACCAAGGTCACCCAGAGAGCTTCCATGGCTGAACAAGGACCAGAACCTGGGCCTCCCTGCTCCTAGTCCAGCACCATACTGTTTCTTGGGCTGAGAGGAAGGGACCGGCCCAGAACGCCCCGGGGGCTTCTGAGGTTGAGTGGGGACTTGAACTTGGGTCTCCCCACTCCTGGTCCAACACTTCCCCCGCTACTCCTGATTGGCTCTGGGGTTGAGGGGGAGGGACTGGCCCAAAGTCAGTCAATGACCTTCTGTGACTGAGGAGGGACCAGAACCTGGGTGTCCCTTTTCCAAGACAAGCACCTTCCCCATTACACCATGCTGCCTCTCTTTACCAACATTCTAGATTTGCTCTCTAAAAATCACTTTTGAAGAATCTCATCTCCTGCACTCAGGTTTTTAACAGAGCTCCATACCAGTATGCTCCCCCTGTCTGGTCTCTGAGCTCTCCTGCCAATTCGTTTCTCTACACCAAGGAACTTCCAGCAGCGAAGAGTCTGTTCAGAAAGGATTCCAAAATCATAATCTAGCAAGAACCATAATTTTAAAGATAAAAGCTAATTGCACACCCTTTGTGTGAGGTGGCTTGCCTGCTTATCAATTTGAAAGCCCTCCAAACCATTGCTTCCAATTCTGATTTCTCAAGTACTTGATGGTTTCCTATGCCAGGCATGAGAATAAATGATCCGCATAATTCAAGTCCATTATTTCAAAAGCTGATATCGGTAATCCTTACACGTAGGTTACTACTGTTACTGTGGGATGAATCCAGATGTCAAATGCCTACTGGCTTTGAGTTTGCAGCTCAACTTTCAGTTTACATGCTTAGCCAAAAGGCTTCATGTCACTCATCAAAGGGATATATAACTTGGGGCCCCAAAACTTCCTCTACGCCCCCAAAATCTTGGCCTCCAGGACCTCAAAGCTTGCCCTAAAATTGCTCCTATCTACTGCTTCATTATGACACTAAAAATCCAGCCCAGCCCACAGCACCACACTCGAGAACATAACCTTTACTGCCCAACCAGAAAAAGCCCTGTGCTCCCCTGACTATAAGTCCTCATATGCCAGCTGGAGACTGAACAGGAAGCTCTAAGCAGGTGTTGGAGGCTAAACGAAACAGAAACCCAACGGGAATTGCTTACCCTGCTCACTCCAAAGCTTTCACAATTGCTTCGTTGGCTTCCACACTGATCTGCGCTTCTGCCTTTGCTGCCTCGTCGGTGGCCGATGCAAGCTCTGACAAGGCCTTGTCTAAGTTTGACTTGGCCATCTGTGAACAGGAAAAAGTATCGGGATTTGAAGCAAAGGAAGCAACATCAGTAGCTGCAGGGCCTTGTAGGAAAACAGAAATAGATGTGGTCCAAAAGGCACCTGCTATAGTGCAACACTCTAGGGCAGTGTTTCTCAACCTCAAGAATTGTTAAGATGTGTGGACTTCAACTCCCAGAATTCCCCAGCCAGTGTGCTGGGAATTGAAGTCCATGCACCTTAAAGTTGCTGAGGCTGAGAAGCACTGCTCTAGGGAGAACAAGGGCAAATGGGTCAGTTTAACCATCTTTGCTCAGGCAGGGGGTCCCAGCCCAGCAGCCTTCTCAGAAAGCAATGGGTTGTTTGCTGTTGGGTTTACATACAACTCTGATTTTGCTTCTCTGGCCTTCTTTCTTAATAGAAGAGTCTGCGCACTTCACAAGCAGATTGCACAGCCCTGCTTTTCCCCTAACCTACAACCAGTGCTGTTTTCAGGTTGCCTGATTGGCAAGTATTAAGTCTCAGGAGAGGTTCTTGAAGGGATGTCAGATATGGCAAGAGGCAACACAGGAGGTTCGCTGATAGAAAACCTACTTTGCATGCAAAAGGTACTGGGTCTGATCCTCAAAAGTGAAAATCTTGGAGACCCATTGCCAGACACTGTCGATTTTATTCTCTCCAATAGCTCTTAGCAGCCACTTGATTCCTCTTTAGCTTTCTTTCACACACTGTGGATATAGGTCATATCTACTGCAACTCTAACTGTATCTGCATTTTTTTGGCCCAAAAAACTTTCAAATAACAAAACCTTTGTTGGAAAGAAAGTGCAATTTGCTTGTGATGCTTACTAAGGATACATTTTTTTTGAATTAATGAGTAGGGTGTCTCTTTCATGTCCTCCATGGGGACCTTTATATGCTAGAGCAGTGTTCCTCAACCTCAGCAACTTCAAGAGTGTGGACTTCAACTCCCAGAAGTCCACACTCTTGAAGTTGCTGAGGTTGAGGAACACTGCCCTAGACAGAAGTACTTCTTTAACATAAGCATCTTTTACTTTAAATACTGACTGAAATGGTAACTTAGCTGCAGCAGAATTTTTTTTTTAAAGAAGAAACAGAGCTGCAGTGCTGCTGAATCAGCATCGTGCACAGAGAAATACCTCCTATTTTGGCAGCCAAGTGGGGACATGTGCAGAGGGAGGTTGGGGGAACGAGTGAAAAGAAAAGAGGGTCAGACAGACAAATACTAACCGCAACATCGAGCTGATCCAATAAAGCCACTTCTTCAGCTAACAGCTGGACAGAGGAATCTGCATGCACGGTGACAGAACCACTGCTCACTACACAATTGCAAAATAATGGCATAATCAGTCAGTGACAAGCCCCAAAGTGATTAGAAATCCCTTCCTACAGAAATGTGCTTATTTAATTCCTTTTCTAGACAACTAGTGATGTTCTCTGGGTGATGCCTGGCTAATGTTCTAACATACAGTAGAAAACCACAATAAATGATTGTTAAGAGTACCAGCAAGAGGTTAAAAAGGCAGAACGTAACAAAGCCAGAATGAAACCAACAGCCAAATAGTGCAACCAGAAATCCTCTAAGTAATTAAAATACCCAGAAGAAAGGGAAGATCTTTACTGGATGCTTAAAGTATGCCCCCAAGTTTTCTCTACATCCTTCTATATCCAGTTTCATTGCATTTCCTCCTCCTCCTCTCTGCAAAAATGCATCGGCAGTTGCCAAAAAGGTGCATTCCCCAAAAGAAAAAGGGCTTGCTTTTTGCCTAGAAACAATGGCCTCTCCCCCAAAAAAGTCTTCATTCCAGAATTTCAATCCAGTCTCTCCAGATGGAGGACAATGAAGAATCCTGGGAGTTGTAGTCCAACATGTATGGAGAGTGTTAACCAGGGAACTGAATTAAGCTAAACATAACTGGAGTGGATTTGGGAGTAAAGGGCTTCCCCTCTTAACCGAGGCAAAACAACTTCTGCTGCCAAGCCTTGTACCTCACACGCCTATTTCACCTCCATTTCTCCAGCTGAGTGGGTGAAGGGGAGTGAGCCTGGCCATTTTTAATTCTGTGCATATACACCCTTTTTTGTTTCTCTCCACCTTGGCAGGGTCTGTCATCCTTTCCAGCACTCTACATAACAGTGCAAGAAGTGCTGCTCTTCCTTTGGCTTCTACAACAAACCACATTAGTGGATGAGAACAAACTGTCCTTGGGCAGTTTCTGGACAAGCCTTTCATTGTGCAACTGCTCTGCCTCAGTCATATCATTTTACAAGGGCTTCAGACACAAACATTCTCCAAGTATGTAACCTTCCTATCCTCATCCATGAATTTGCCAATCCATGTAATAAAAAAGTTGCTAGGAATATTGATCAAAAAAGAAAAAAAACCCTCAAACATTACAGTTTTCCCACCTCTGGAATCTAAAGACCCCTTCTTAAGATCTTAAGACTCCAGTTTCAATCATTCCAATACAGGAAAGCTCCAGACTAAGGGAGGCTAAATTGATGTTTGCCTTTTTCCACTATAGGTAGTCCTCATTTAGTGACTGCAACTGGTTCTGGGGAAGTGGTTGTTAAGCAAACCATATGACTGAGAGAGAAAGATCAGTTGCTGCCCTCTCAGATAAAGTTTTCTCCTACAGTGTCCTGTGCCTGACCCATTCCATTTTTTGCCCCCCTCCTAGGGCAGAGAGATTGCTTAAACAAGCTATCACTTTCTGAGCTGCTTTTCTCCACAGCACAGCCCTTCCCTAAAAAGAGCTAACCACAAGTTAACAAGCTCAGCTGTGACCTTAATTAGTTGATTAGAACTCTGCTGTCTCAAACTGACCTTAATCAGTTTCACACTGAATGCTTTTGTTCTCCTAAGTGCCAGCATTGATCACCAAGTTATTTTTTCATTACCCTCCTAATTGTGAATGGTTGCTATCCAAGGCAGTCCTTAAACAAGGACTACCTGTATTGTACAGCTGTACAGCTGATATTTAAGAAATGCTGCTTATAACTTAAAAGGTAGGAAACAACTATTGGGAGTAATAGTCATGGACAGTCCAGCCCTCCATGAACTCATAGAGAGGGCATGCTCCGGATCCCCGCAGTAAAAGAACTCCGACTAGCGGGGTCCAGAAGGCGGGCCTTCTCTGCTGTGGCCCCTGCCCTTTGGAACATCTTGCCCCCGGGGGTGAGACAGGCCCCCTCACTCCAGGCCTTTCGGAGGGAGTTGAAGACCTGGCTCTGCCATCTGGCCTGGGGTGGGGAGGGAGGATATCAGAAATGGGGTTGGCTGGCCCCTTAGTGGCCTGGTGGGGGCCTATTGGCCTCTTGGAGTTTTTAGCTTTTATTCTATTCTAGTTGTGTAAATTTCTAGTTTTATAACTTTTATAATTTTTAAACTTTTTATAATTTAACTATGTATTGTGATTTTAGTGACTGTAAGCCACCCAGAGTCCCCCATTGTAGCGGAGATGGGCGGGGACAAATCAAATAAATAAATAAATAAATAAATAAATAAATAAATAAATAAATAAATAAATAAATAAATAAAATAAACAGTTACTCTAGCTAATTAACAAAAATTACTGTTGGTTTCCAAGCCAGTTTGCAGATCTTCATTCAGGGGAAAACTGGACTGCAGATCTTTTCTGAAAGGTAAAGATCATTTCCTGTTCTTCCACCAGTCACAATTCCCAAACCCACCAAAGTATTTTTGGGAGGAGCCATCCTCATCAAAGACTGTCACAACACCAGGCCTCAGGACTTGCAGGGTGGGAACATGGGCAGCCAAGATGCCAAAGGAGCCACTTAAGGTGGGAACATCCACTTGTTTCACAATGGCAGCACTGTAGAAAACCTGTAGGAAAAAAAAATAGGAAAGAAAATAAAGATGTATTTCCAATGAACCTGAACAGGAGAGGAGGCACTGCAGCAGGATTTTTTTCCTAAAAGAAAACAAGTGAGGAGAAAAGCTGATCATAAATTGTTCTCTGTGGTTCATATATACTGCTCAGAGTTGTTGACAGTTGGTGGTATATAAATTTACTTGGGTGCAGAACCCATGGCCTCCAAAAATCTGGAACTACAAGCGTTCTTCAGCTCCAACCCAGTAAGCCCAATACTGATTATAAGGCTTGTAATGCAAACTAAACAAAGAGCATCAGATGTGAAAGGTTGCAAACAAATGCATAAAACAATATCCTAATTCAGGGTTCCTCAACCTTGGTGACTTGAAGATGTGTGGATTTCAACTCCCAGAATTCCAGGAGTTGAAGTCCACACATCTTAAAGTGGCCAAGGTTGAGGAACCCTGTCCTAATTCATGGTGTGTGAGACAAAACACTGTATTCATTTGGCATGATAAAAGAGGCAAGTGCACTGTATTGTCTAATTTTCCTTTTAAGCATGCACCCTCAATTCAGTTGACTTCCTTACCATACCCAGTGACCCAATGGCTTAAGAACTGGCAGGATGGGCATGCTCAAGGTCCCATCTATTAGGGGGACCCAGGAGTCGGGCCTTCTCCCTCACTGTGCCCATCCTGTGGAACTGCATTTCCCTGGAGATCCAGATGGCTGTTTGCAAGGCTTTAAAAACCTGGATGTTCCCACAGGCATTTGGACTGGGAGGTTAAATGAGACCTGTTGTATTAGCATTTTGCTATTATTTTAGTGTCTGAAGTTGTATAGTTCTTTGACCTCAGACACGTGAGATAGCAAGGTTTCTCAACATTGATTTCACAATTTAGGTTACAGTTTTTGGGATTTAACTTTTGTATACCATCTAGGGCCACCTTGGTTAGATAAACTGCCTAAATCAATGAAGTTCCAAAGGCATGCAAAAAGCACATCCTGTGATAATTCAATTAAAACCTTGCAAACTATATGCAAAACTAGCACAGTGACCACTAGCAGACACTAGAGATCAAACAAAATTGCCTTGAAGGGTTGTATCCAAACTATACAGGTATTAGGAATGGAAACCCTTATTTTAAAGATCACCTTCATCTTTAAAAATCAGCAGACTGAGAACCTGCATGTCACTGACTGACCCAGCCAATTCTTTTATTTTACTTATCACACGGACATCTCTGTCTAGCTCAATCAGTCTTGCAGATTAACTACCGGGGGAAGCTTATTTATTTATCTGGTAAATTTAAATAGCTGCCCATCTCACCTACCTCACTATGGGTGGCATACAAAGTTAAAAAAAAAAAAAAAAAATACAACAAAATAACCAAAACCATAACAGCTAAAGTAATTAAAAGCAACAAAAACCATTAAAAACCATAAAAGCCAAATCATTATTATTATTAATGTATTATTTATTTATTTGGTAAATTTATATAGCTGCCCATCTCACATATGTGACTCTGGGCAGCGATCAAACTTGAAAAAGGACAGTATAGGTAGTCCTCACTTACTGACCACAATGGGGACTGGCAACTCCATTGCCAAGCAGCGTGGTCATTAAATGAAACGTGTGAGCGTGTCAGACTTAGATGGCAGTTCCACTGAGGTCATTAAGTGAATCACCATGGGTTGTTAAGTGCATCATGTGACCGTGATTTGCGACTTCCTGCCGGCTTCCCCATTGATTTTGCTTGTTGGAAGCCGATAGGGAAGGTCGTAAATGATCACGTGACTGCGGGACACAGTGGCCATCATAAATGCACACTGGGTGCCAAGCGCCTGAATCATGATCACATGACTGCGGAGACACTGTGATGGCTGAAAGTCCCCTTTTTCAGCACCATCGTAACTTTGAACGGTCGCTGAATAAGTGGTCATTAAGCGAGGACTACTTGTACAACAAATAATAAAAAAAATAACAAAAGCAGTAAAACCATAAACATTTTTGTTGTCGTCTTTATTTAAATTTATACGCCACCCGACTCTCAACAGCTCTGAATAGCTCAGTCGGCTGAAAAAAGTTGCAAACCCACCTATGACGGCGGTTCTGCCAAACCCTCACCCCCACCTCGCAGGCATCGGCCTCCTCTACTACCTCGGGGGCCGCACGTTTCTTTGAATCCCTATTCCTTCCCTGCCTACGTACGTGCTTGTTTCTGATCTGGTGGACTAGGAACGGCCCCTCCCCCCGGACACGTGCATATAACATGCTAAACCCGGGTTAAGAAAACGCACAAGGTTCACGGAACAAGGGATGCCCAAACCCATAAAGCAACTACGGTTCGTGCAGACCGTTCCGACAATACGCGACCCAGCCCTGCCTGGCGGGTCGGGCAATGCCACACCAAGGCCCGCATCCCCGCCTCGGTTCGGTTGCCATGACAATACCTGAGAGGGCGAGGCGAAGGTGAAGGCCAACTGTGCAGGCCCGGCAGCAGCAGCAGCTTCGGCATAATGCCGGGACGGCGATCGGGACCCCAACACCAAAGCGCGGGCGAGAAAGCGGCCGACCGGGAACATGGCGAAGCCAAGGGCAGGGCGGAGGAGAAGCAGAGAGGTCGACCGGCAGCCAGGCCTCGCCTACAAGTCCCAGCAGACTCCGCGAGAGAAAGAGGTTCTGTCGCAAGGCGCGACGGGAAGTAGGATGCCGCAGAGCGCCCTCTCCTTCGTGAACATGAACGGAGATTTTCCCAGGTGGCATCGCGGCATAAACTCCACCCCCTCCAAGGAAAGCTTTGCGCCTCAATGCCGAACTGCATTTTCCAGCAACCTTCATACCGCCAACAGCGTGATACGTCGCCTGACAGGCCCTTCCCTCTTTCCCGTGATGCATTGGGAAACTGACCAGTAAGGCTTGAGCACCTCCCACGCGGCGGTGCTGCATGGGAACTGTAGTCCCGATTTTTAGGGGCGATCCGATGTTTACTTCATCTCTTTTATTTAGCCCAGTGCGGACCGTTCTTTCTTTCCTTATTTCAGGTTTAAGATATTCCGTTTAAAAAAAGATGAAGGTGACTCATACGCGGCATTAGGGTTCCGCTTTCGACTACCTCCATCCACGGCTCCGAGAACAAGGGAACGCCGCGTACAGGTCCGGGAAATGCTACTTCCCAATTACGGTAAAGAGCCGGAAGTTGGTCCAACACTGCACCGCGCCCCCCGCCGCCGCTTCCGGTCCGGGCCGTTTTTCCTCAGAATCGGCGTTTTCCGCTCCGAATGGCGGCGACTTGCCTCGTTTGGACGCTGGCGCTTTGGGTCGTAGTAGTCGTAGCGACGACGACGCAGTCGAATAAGACGGAGCCTGTCGAGGCCGCGCCTCCTTCTCCTTCGCTGCCGCCGAAAGAGAAAAGCCGCGAGGGTGCGTCCGGGCCCGCCTCCACCGCCACCACCACGACGACGACATCCGGGTCCCCGCCGTCGGGGCTGTCGGGATTGGGCCTGTCGGCCCTCCACCGCGCACTCTACGTCGTCGCCGGCCTCGCAGGCATCGGCCTCCTCTACTACCTCGGGGGCCGCACGTTTCGGTGAGGAAGGCCGGCTTCCTTCCGGGCGGGGTGGGCCTAGATGACCCTCAGGTGTCCCATCCAAGACAGCCGCCTTTTATAGGCTAAGGAGAACGACCTGTCCCAGGCGGGTTTTGAACTTCTTCACCTTCCACCCAGCCCGTCGGTTGGCATGCTAGCTGGGGATGATAGAAGCAGTAGTCTTAGCATATCTGAAGGGCATCAGCCTGGAGGAGGCCTGACCTCTATTATTCAGTTCCTGATAAAGGAACTGTTAGCAGTCAAGGATCCTATCTTTGTTGTAAAGCACTGATTCTGTATGATAATTATATGTCAGTATTAACAGGAAGCATTAGACTGACTGATACTAAATAGCGGCAGTTCTCTGAAAGAAACCACGAGGTACTCTTTGATATGACTACATGTGGAGCCAACTCTATATATTTATTATCTATTTGCTTTTACTTAGAAAACTTTGATTAGTCTAATAAATATATTTACTTACATATTATTATCATATACTATATGATAATATACATAAAGACAGGAGCCCAGTCAGTCTTTGCTAAGTTGCCTGAGACCATCTTCCCTCTGAAGATGCCAGTCACAGTCGCTGGCAAAACATCAGGAAATCTGTTGTCTAGACCACGGAGACCTCGGTCCCTAAACCCTGAAGCCCTACAATGTCTGTTAGTCTAATAAATTTGATTAATGTTGCCTTTGAGGGGGGAATCCTCCCAAACTGACAGATGTAGTAAAGCAATGGTACCAAAGGTCTCTGTATTTGGATATCTTCTGTCACTAACTCTGGATGGGGTTCCACTCTCCTAGTTGGTCTGCAATCTGGAGGTGCTCCTAGTCTCATGGCTCCGGCTCAAGGAGCAGGTGGCAGCCGTGGTCAGGAGGCTTTTTGTACATCTTGTGCGCTAGTTGTGCCTGCTCTTGGATTGAGAGGCTGTACTCATGATTACACATGCCTCAGTCACTTCCTGGTTGGAGTATTGCAACATGCTCTATGTGGGGCTGCCCTTGATAAGCATTTGGAAGCTGCAGCTGGTCCAGAATGTGGCAGTGTGGGCAGTTTTGGGTGTACTACAGTGCATCCATGTAACTTCACTATACTGAAGCTCCAGTACATTTCCAGGTGCAATTAAATGTGCCAGTTATCAGTTCTTATGGTATGGGGCCAAGATACTTGAGAGACCAACGGTCTCCCATCTGTCTCACCGGATATGGCAAAATGGGCATGCTCCAGGGCATTCTGTAAAGTAGTGTCATCTTATGGAACCTAGATGGTCTGCCTTCTTTGTCACAGTACCTGCCCTGTAGAACAGTTTCCCCCTGAGGTTGAGATAGCTCTGATCCTGTTGGCCTCTGTGGTTTGAAGATTTGATTATTTTTACATTTTTTCTGCGTTTTTTATATATATGTTTCTGCTTTACGCTTTGTTAGCCATGTGGTGTTACTTGATGAAGTAAATGGATTTGCGAAGTAAATGAATAAATTTTGCAACTGATGACAGACTTATTTCATAGGACAAGGAAACCTCCACGAAAAAAATACGGACTTCTGTCCAACTCAGAAGATCCCATGGAGATGGCTTCTCTAGAGAGTGATGAAGATACGGTATTTGAAACAAGGAATCTGAGACGGTGAGTATCAGTTTCTTTGTGTGTTCTTTAGTTTGTTGCAGAAGTACAAATGATTCCTAGTGACATGGCTTCAGGATACAGTGTAATTGGATTGCAAAGCGGTAATTATAGATTCTCTGCATACTGATTACTTTCTGCCTGTTTTGTTCAGGGCTAGGGACTTTATGGCCTTTCTGATGATGCTCCCACCAGCCTTTGCTAGCCTGGATTATAATAGTTAATCCGATAGCTTCAGTACTTGAACAGAATTTAATTTGAATTGGTTTTTGATACATTTTTATGTGGTTTGATTGTAGGAACACCTTGCTGATCTTTTGCACATTATTCAGCAAGATGTTAATAGATTTTGAATCCTCCCCAACTCCTTTGTAGAAAAGACATATTGCTAGCCTTGGAGGACTTCTGTATTAAAACAAGCAAAAGAAAGAAAGATGGGATGGGATGGGGGAAAAAGTTAATTGATAGGCAGGCTAGAATAATTAATAAAGTGGAATTCTGCAAGAGAAGACCCGCTTTCTGAGAACATTTGAAAGATGCAAGTGAGGTGACAGTAACTGCTGAATAAGAGATTTTTCTCAACCTGGGGTTCGTTAGGGATGGTAGGCCATGCAAAGAAACAGATGCTGCAGGGATTTCAAGAATGCTGCTTTATTGTTGTAGGAAATATTAACAGAATCTGGAAATCCTGTCCCAAATCTTTACTGGCCTCTTTTTAACAATCAAGAGCCATGAGTAAAGGCAGGGCTGTTCTGAGTCTCTTTCTCACACATTCTGCTTTCCCAGGGCTGAGCAACTGTTTCTCCTCTCCTGCCCCTTTCTCAAGGCCAGAGCTAAATTATTCTGTGTTGAAAAACCCTATTAATCCTCAGAGTAATCCGAAACTAAAAATTCTGCAGTGAGGAGGTAGTAATCCAACTAAAGAGATGTGCGCTTATTCAAATTAAGAAGAACTTGATAGGTTTGAATATTATCTGATATTATTAAATATGAGTAAAATAATATACACGCAGCTGTAGCCAATTATCTGGCCTCCTGCAGTGAGCTAAAATCTCCTTCATGCAAGAAAGCTTTGCAATAAACTGCAGCTTTTAACAAATATGATTAAATATCTACGGTAAATATTGGTGGAAAGATGCCTTTGCTTTTCTGGCTTTGACTAGCCACGTGCTACCATGATGCATAGCTATGGTAACAAAAGGATGTTCTCAATGTATGTAATTTTATTTACTTTTATTTTTAGAGGTATTTATATGCTGTCTTTTAGGACACAAGTTCTTGTTAGATAGCTTACATAAAAATTTAAAATACAATAAAACCAGACAGCACCTCAACAATTAAGATTGCTCAGTTAAAGCATTGCAACCATAGTGCCTCATGAAGAACGCCAAGCCATCTAACGGATTATGATGTTAAGACCGGAAGAATGGAAAACATATTTTACAAAAAAGTTAGCTAAAAGCTGTTTGAACATTGGCAGAATTGGCATCTCAGTGGGAACAAAATTCCACAGAATTCCTGAGTTGAAAAGCGTCCCTTTCGCCACTGAATTAATCTTACAGAGGGACAAAGAGGATCTTTGAGGCAGATCCTGATGTTTAGGTAGGGTCATCTAAGTTGCAATGATCTTTCAAGTAATCTGGTCCTAATGTTGTTGTTTTTTTAAATATTATGTTGAAATGTATAACCTCAAATTTCTGCTTATATAAGCAGTCAATGTGGCTATTTTGTTTTGAGACACAAATGACAATATGCACATTTTGAAATATAATGTAAAAGCACGAACAAGTACACTCTACCCATTGAAACTGAATTGTAAAGTTATACAGATTGTTGTCACGTGTTCCCCAACCCACATTCAGTTGGGCTCATTTTGTCCAGCTGAACTTTTTAGATGGTTTTAAAAGGTTTTAAATGTTATTGAATTGAGTCCAACAGTTGAGTCTAATACTATTGTTTTTTGTTTTCTAGGTGATAATAGGACTTGTGGTTTTTCTGACTTGACCAGAGAAGCAGATTCACCATTGGAAGAAACTTGGACCCCTGTTACTTAAAAAAAAAAAAATTCCTGAAGCTCCTCGCAATGTGAAAACCTAGCAGTGTGAAACTTTCTCTTCAGGCAGTTGAAGAGGAGAATTGTCATATCCTCTTGCCTCACAACCACTACGATAAATGTGTCTGCCTGGAGAACAAATTGCAGAGAAAATGAGGGTCTCCCAGGGTGGGTCTTTATACATTCCTAACAAATATGGAAATGACAGCAAAGCTTGAAGCTGGTACCAGCTGCTGTCGCTTCAAATGGGATTTTTCTTTTAAAGAAAGTTGGACCTTCTTAAAGTTGGAAAGTGCAAGGATGCACTTTGCCGTTGGCACTGCCCTTAGGAAAAGCTTGTGGGTTCAGGTAAGGAGTGGCACGTTAGAGGAGACTGGATTAAGGTCAGGTCATTCACCAGCTGCTGTGTTAGGAAACTGCAGGTAGTCCACCTCGTTTGGCCTCTACCTGGATTTCCTGTTCTGCTTTCCTTTTGTTGTGTCATTGAGAAAAAGTTGCTGTCTGCTTTTGAATTTGATTGTATATGAAGCAATATCATTCCAAGAAGAACTGCTGGAGCAAAAAACATGCAAACAGTTAGTTGCTCTGGTGACTAAGACATGGTGCTGGCGCCTGGTAGTTTTTGAAAAGAAATTTGTTTCCCTTTTTGGTTGATTACATTCAGTGACCCTGTTTAGGGCCCAACCTGTTTTACCTTTGCAACCATCTTTAATGTTGTCCATCCTTTCTTCTCCCAGGGAGAAGTAACACCATGCCACAGTAGATTGCTTAACAATTGGAAAAATGTGTTTACAAATGAAGAATAGCAGTCGATGCCCCATTAGCATCTTAAAATGTAATGAGATTGCAGCTGTATCTTAGGGGGTGCAGGCTGGACCAGTAGTTGCAAACGAAAACAAGTAAAACTTGGCCCTTTCATCTACTTTTGGTGGATAAACAGGAAAGATACTTTTCTCCAAATAAATTAATCCAGGTCAATTTGAACATTTAATCCATTGTAGTTCTTTCCTCTTTCATGGCGATCACATACTATGGCAAGCCAGTTTTAAAGTAATATTCCAGTTATATACAGAAGATTGTTTTGGATAGGACAGTACTTGGGGGAATAAGAACTGGATGGGTCTTTGTTCCGCACAATAAGTGAATAATAATACGAATCTGCTATTATATCTGACCAGTACCAGAGGCATTGTGTCCCTTTCTTGGGACCCAAGAAATCAGCAATATTTGAATTACTGAACTGTGAGATGATCAGTTCACGTACTGGGACCAGCTGCTGTTAGGTTGGGAGCTTTTCTTTTTAAATGATCTTAAGACGGTAAGCTTGTATTAAAACAATACAATAAAATGTTTTCAGTTTTAAAAATAAAGCAGGTTAAGAGAGCAAATCTATGCTTAACTGTGATGCAGTCTGGGATTTTTTGTTTGTTCCAGAGGAAAAAACCCAAGAAAACTTTAGTTAATGCATAATAAACATTCCCCTCCTGCTCACTTTGTCTTCTTAAAACCTGGGATTAGAAACAGTGTTTTGCCGATTTGCAGTGAGCTGATCGTGTTTCTTTGTGTCCATGAAAGCGACCTTCCCCAAATGGGTGAACTCCAGATGTGTTGGGCTGCCACTTCCTCCCCAGCCAGTGTAGCCAAATCCCTTTCCTGGGATGGCCCTAGGCAGTCTGCTTAGCAGGGCGGTACAGTCATCAAAACAAGAGCATAACAGATCTTTGAGGGAAGCGGGAGAATTTTAAACCCTGGACTCGGTATATTATGATTAATTTCTTCTAAAAAGTGGGCTGTGAAGTGATTTTGAATTGTTCCTGATGCACTGGGGTTCAAGATGTCTTAACTTTCCTCCCTCCCCAACTCTTCTCCATTGGCCGTGAGGATATTTATGGACCCCAGGTTACAATCAGAGGCTTCATGGGGTAATATTATGATCCCTTTTTTAAAAAATTTGGTCAACTCTAGGCAGCAAACATATTTAACACTGCTACCTCCTGTTTTCCCGACAACAACAACAACCCTGTGAGGTGGGTTGGACTGAGAGAGGGTGACTGGCTCAGTCACCCAGCCAGCTTTCATGCCAAAGGGAGGCCTAGAATTCACAGTCTCCTGGTTTCTAGGCCAGTTCTTTTACCAAACTGGCTCGCTCTCTCTATTCTGTATGCTGAATAGTTTGAATTAGGCTTAGTGTGTTGTGTGCAGGGCTGTGGAGTCAGCACATAAAACCTTCGACTCTGATTCTTTTATTCATGGTACCTCCGACTCTGACTCCTTTAATTATATATCAATATAGGAAATAAATTATAAATATACTAATTATATATTTCCTATATTGACTGCAAGCATGCAACATACAAGGCCTTAAAATTAACCTATTTTTTTCAGGATATATTTTAATCAAATTATTCTCTATGAAATAGGAAATTTTAACTATTACATTATTTATATTATATACAATTTAATTTTTTTAGGAATCGGAGTTGGTACATTTTTACCGACTCTTACTCCAGTAACCCAAGAATTGCTTCTGACTCTGACTCCACGACTCCGACTCCACAGCCCTGGTTGTGTGTGGTGTGAAATCAATCTTTGTGGTTTGTGTGGTTTTTGGCATAATGTGTTGGCTAACTGTGGCTTCAAAAAAAAAAAAAAGATATGGATTAATTTGACGTGGGTGCCCAACTAATTGGGAGTTGCCTTTCTAGATCTTAATACCATAGTGGCCCATCCTCTGCTCCTGCTCTTTGATTAAACTGCCAGTTGTGGGGTTTTAAATACCTGACAATCTCAGCTTAGACCTTAAGTGCTCATTTTTTACACGGAAGTCTGGAGTATTTTTAAAAGTCTCGGCAGTAATTATAGCTTGTTCACCCCTGGATCAATCCATGGTTAATATTAACTGTATTAAATAAGCCAGTGTTGGCCTGATCAATACCATACTAAGCCATAAATCAGATTTCAGCTTAACATAATATGTGACGGGTGGGAAGAGTGTGGTGCGGATGAGAAATAATGAGTTTGAGCAATATTTTGAGAACTTCTGTCTCACTGATGCCAGGCAGATGCATTATTCCATGTTTATTTCCCTCCCTTTCTAACAAGCCTTCCACTGTGTATTGTTTTGGGTCTTTCTTGCTCTATGCTTTTTAAGAAAAGCCACTAGAGGGTGTTGACAACCAGTGGATTTCCTTTAGAAACCTACCGAAATGTTGCTGGGTGATAGTATGAAGGTCACAGTGCCCTCACTTAGCCTCTCCGGAGGCTGAGATTTCAACCTTGATCTCGTGGGTGGTAAGATTTCTCTATTGCATTGCTTGGATCTTTTGATTGAATGCTTCTCTGTATTTCAAAATCTTTAAAAAGTTACTCCCTCATACCGAGATGTAATATTTCAGGGAAAAAGCTACAGTAAATCCTTTTCAGTTTTGAAAGTTTAGGCAGATTAACCATGGTTGTATTCATGTACCAAGCCATGGTTTGTTTCAATCATGGTTTGTTTAAAAAGCCATTCTCTGAGTTGGCACATCATGCTGCACTCTAAACCATATTTTACCTTTGTGGTAATGTTACATCACGTGGCATAGTTCACAAAGCACAATTGCTGGTTCACACATCAGGGCATAATGTGACTTGTCTGACTGGCCTTAGTATGATGCAGGAACCCAAGCAAAGGTGACTACCACAGTAAAGCAATGCATAGCTTAGCATGATGCGTCATTTATAGTACAGGAGAAGGGTATGATTTTGAACTGGCTGGCTGCCACTGGTCTTGCCCTGCAACACTGCAGTCCACGCGCTGCTCCACAGGAATCCAGACACAGGAATCCGGTTCCCCTTCTTCCCCCCACCCATTAGAGAGCTTCCTGTAGCCCCTACATATGCACAGTCCTTCCTGAAGTATTTTCTGCTTACTCGATGGCACATAATCAATCTCCATCTTTATGTTCTTTTTCTGAAGGTTTTCCATGCTTCTGCAAAGCCTAATTTTGTCCAGATCTTCTGATTACCCCGAGCCAGGCAGCTGAGTCAGTACTGAAGCAGATGGGTCAGGGGGCTGAACTGGCATAGAGCATTGTCCCGAGTCCCTGTTCAAATTTGGCCCTTGGTTCAAACACATGAGGGCTAGAAGCTTGCTTTCTTTTTAAGGGATGAATAACAGCTCCCATTCCATCCCTGGGCTGGGAAGGGCCTGTCTGAAGCCTTGATGAATGCTGCCCATTCAGCGAGCTTAGCTTCAGAGGCATTGGGCCAAGATTCCCAAGGCTGGCTTGATGGGAATTGTAGTCAAAAGTATCTGGAGGGCATTGAACTGGGGGAGGCTGGTATAGCCAAATGGTGCTGCCCCAAAGTGGGAGGGTCCTGCGTGGGATGTGGTGGCCAAATACTGAAGGGGTGAGATGCAGTTGGTGAGGTTTAAGGCACCCATTTTGTTCCTTGAATACAGGCGGTCCCCAGTTTAAGAACGAGTTCTATTCCCAAGATCTGTCCTTAAATCGAATTTGTACGTAAGCCAGAATGGTATTATTGTATAATACTGTATAAGTAGTATTGTGTAATGAACCATTATGTACTTAACTCAGATCACTGTGTATTTAACTCGAATTTTGCTACAATAGGCTCTGTTCTTAACTATGGGTTGTCCTTAAACCAAGCATTCAATAAACTTATAAGGTAGCCAAGGTTTTTGGACTCACATACTCTACAGATGACCAAAAGGTTCCTGGAGCTGTAACTTTTTGCCTTCCTGGCTTACTGTGTTTCACAAACCCAGCCAATTAGGCTTTAATCAAGCTATAGTTCAACAAACCATGGGTTAATTTGTTGAACTGCAGCTTGAATTCAGTGGTTTGATCTCACTAGGGCAGCCTTCTGCGCCTCTAAAGTATTTGATGGGAAGGGCAAGAGGATAGAACTAGCTAAACCCAAGGTAAATAAAAACTAACTTTCCTAAAAATCAGTGAGTTAAAAAAACCAGTGCTGGTTAGTATGGGCCCCTTTTAATTTAGCCATGGTTTACTTCTCTTGGATTCTGCTCATTTCACCCAAATCACAGGATCGTCATTTTAAAAAAACACTGTTCTCTTTCTTTCTCAGAGCTCAAAGCTATTTTCCAAGCTTCAAAAGGTTTTTTTTTTACTAATTACCCTAATGAGGTCAGGGGAGACCTGGTGTTTCTGTTGCTAAAAAATAAAAAGGGGCTGGCTGATAAAAGGGAAAGGCCCATCTGCCCTTTTTGACTTTGGTTTATAAAGAGATGGTGCCTATCTGGTTTCTTACTTCATCTCCCTCCTTTCTCCCTGCTCCGCATCCCAACCTGGAATCTTTTAATGAAGGGGGGGCAGAGGGAAAGATGTGCATCCTATGTGTGTGTGAGAAAGATGTCACCTGTTTTCTCTGTACTGAATTATATTTTTGCTTGCAGAAAAAAACATCAGAAAGTGCTCCAAATGGCCTTAATTAGTGTTGTAACTGGGAAGGAGTTTTATGAGGTTAATGGCCCATACGTGATCGGGTCTCAGGGAGCTAAATAGCTTGGAAGAGCCAGGGATGGGTGCTGTCCAGAGAGGTGGGTGGAGGGAGAAGATCAGCGGCCCCCTTGGGTGGGGAGAGAAGTGACGTATCCCCAGGGTTGGAATGCTGTGGATTACAGTTGGCTGTATGGTATGAATGTGATCATCTGTGGTGTATTCCATGCACCATAAATATAAATACACCCTGGTTTATTAAGCACCTCTGTAAGGAGGCTATCTCAGGCCTTGTCAGCAGCTGGTTTAGGGTGCCACAGATCAAGGAGTGCGGGGTGGAGATTCAGGGCACTTCCTGAACTTTCCTTCTGCTGTCAGTCAGAAATGATTATGGGACTGTTCTGCAGCTATGCTTAATGGGTTTATTTTGGTGCAAAGAAAGCAACTTAGTGTTAATGCTGCATTACCCAGGGGAGTCTGGTGTGTGCGTCTCATGCTCTGTAAGATTCTGTGGATAAGGGAGAGCGATTGCATGAGGACCCTCTGCTCGGAAAACATCCTTGGTACAAAGTAGGGGAGTTTGGACGGGCAGACACCAGCCACCTTCTTGGGTCTGGGCACATGGCAGGGGCAGGCGTGGCACAGCCAGACTGAACGCCCTGTGGGACTGGGTGTTGTTAATTCCAGTCATTCCTTCTCCGGTGCTCTCGGTGTATTCTTCCTTGGCGCGATTTGCCCCCTCTTTGTTTGATCTGTAACTACCAAAAGTATTGCCGCAGGCAGTGACATCCACAACTTACCGGTCGCCATAGGAACCCGAGCCTTGCGCTCCCATGCGCTCGGGTCTCGGAGGGCCTAGATCCTCCGGCTGTGGTGTAATGAGCTATGAAGTGTGAGCTGTGAAAGGCCCAGCTACGCCTCCCCCCATGCCAGTGTGCTCTGCAAAGTCAGCTGATGCTCACCTAAAACCTAGCTATTTCTCCCTGTCTGTCTCCTTCCCTGCTGCCTTTTTTAAAAATATCTTCCCCCCAAGCAGAAAACCTCAGAGGAAATGGTTATTAAAGTCAAAAAACTTTCAGGCTGAGAGGCTAAACTGCTATTATATTCTCTATAATGCCTCCCCTCTTCTCCTTCTCTCCCCCTCCCCTTTCTGGGTCAGAAGGCTTGAATAAATGGCTTTGACAACATCCTTTAGTGGGAAAAACAGCCTTCTCTTTTTAAAAAATTGCTGAGGAGAGGGCGCCAATAGCACCGCCAAGGGCAGGGGTAACCATGTCCCATAAGCACCTGCCCTGCCCTGGCACCCTGCAAATGGCGCTACAACTCCCAGCTTCCCTAAACAGCTTTGGGGGAGTTTGAGTCTTAACGCATCTGCAGGACACCAGGTTGGAGAAGGCTGTGCTGGGCGGTTGCTCTGTCCTTTTATAGATCAGTCCCCACTCCATAGTTCCACCACTGTGGACGTGTTCCTAAATATTGTCTGGCACAGGCAGGGAGGGTATGAAGTAAGCTGGCAGAGGGGCCTCTGAATGCTAAAAGAAGGGGCTTCTTTATTTGGGATCCAGATGTGGCAAGGGCCATCGGTTTGGATCAGTGTTTTTCACTGATGCTGGCTGGGGAGTTCTGGGAATTGAAGTCCGCACATCTTAGTTGCCAAGGTTGAAAAATACTGGTTTGGATGGACTGAGACCCCTTCTTAAGCATGGAGTCAGCAGGCCAATTTGGCTTCTCTTTAATGTGGATTAGCTTTCCATCAAGCAAGAAAAGAACCAAGCTCAGAGAACCCCAAGGACTCCACAGTTCAACTCTGAGCTACAGATATTCTCTTCTATTTCAAGGTTTCTGACTGGGTAAGTCAAGGGTCCTGCTTTGGGTTAAATTGGGTCAATAACTGGGCACATTACTGGCTGGAAGCAGAGTAGGATCTGTATTAACCCCTCCAATTTGAGCCTTTTAACTGGAAATTTTTGGAGGAAAAATGGTTCCTCCCTCAGTAGGTTGGAAACCATTTTCAAAAGACCAGATTCACATTCTGGTCAGTGCCATCATGTGTTGGGTTTGGTTCTCTGGAACTGGCTAGAGGGAATTTATTTGACTGATTGGTTGATACAGGGAGTCCTTGTTTAGCAACCTCAATTGGGACCGGTAACTTGGTCGTTACGCGAAGTGGTCGCTAAGTGAAACCACGACTGTGTTTATGATCTTACTTCAGCTTTCCTTTGCTTTACAGACCTGTGAAGGTCGTAAATGCAAGGAATGATTGTAAAATTACTTTCGCATCACCGGTGTAACTGTGAATGGTCGCTAAATGAGGCAGACGCTAAATGAGGACTACCTGTATAGCCTCCCTCTCATGCAGGTGACTGGGTGGCTTACAAGGATTAAAACAGAGAAAAGCCCATAACATATCATTCCAGGTGCCCAAAAATAAAAACCGTGCTCACAAGGGAAAAAAGGCACATTGACCACAGCACAGCTCGCTAACTTCCTGGCCCAGACGTCTGGGGAAACAGCCAGCTCTTCAATGCCTTGCAAATGGCTGGGAGGGTTGGGGCCATCTCAATCTCCAGGGGAATGCTGTTCCATAGGACGGCCACTGTTGCTGAGAAGGCATGACTCTGGAGTCCAACAAGATGGCATTGCTGGATAGAAGGAACCTGGAGCAGGCCCTCCCTACTAGATCTGCCGGGGTAAGCAGAAACAATGGAGTTGATCAGAAACAATGCTATCATCAAGGTGGTTTTTGGCTGCACCCCACCATTCTTCCCAAATTCCCATTATTCTCTGTAACAGTTGGAACATTTGGGCTGGTCTTGTGAACTGCCCAGAGTCGTGTGATCGTGGTGGTGTTCAATAAATAGACTGACTTTGGTTACTGAATTAACCCATTCCTGGGCTCTCACCATGCACTGAGGGCACATAAAGCATGATAAGTCGCGGGAACATCAACTTGGGTTTGCAGGTGGTGCAAAATGCAGCGGCTAGGTTTTTAATTGAATAGGTTGTGTGAACATAAATGCTGAACTGAGAAAAAAAAAAATCCTTTGATTTTTACACTGGAAGGAGCTGGGCCTCTGAGAAACATCTGTGCAAAAACAGGTGTACGGCAGCCAGAGAAATCTTTGTGGGGAGAACTGATGCTATGTTGACGGGAAGTGTTTGTACAGTACATTAAGCATAAACCATGTTAACGGAGCACAATTGCTGTGCTGAGACAAGCCATGCAGCAGCATAATAGGATGGCCTAATTCATGTTAAGAAATGCCTGGTGCCCCCAGCAGCTAAATCAGAACTGCCCGTTGTACTTCAGCTTTGTGGGTTGTGTGAATGCAGCCACCGATTGCAAGGTTCTGGACTTTTTTTTTCCGTTTTGCATTTCATCCCCCCACCCCAACCCTGGTGTGTGGATCTGGGGAGCTGTGGGAGATCAAATCTAAACAAAGGCCAGATTTGAAATAAAGAATGGGATTTTAAAAGAAGCCATATTTCGGTGCCCAACGGAGTTGGCACGGTATGTTCTGAGAAGGAATGGAGGTTGCAAAGAAAGGATGGTGCTAAGTGCTGACACAGGAGCTCTGCGGAGCGCGGTAAGGAAGGTGTCCACTGTCAAGTTCTCTACCCGTGGCTGAGGTCCAGGGGACACGTGACTGCAAAGGCAGTTGACAGTGAGAGAGCCCCCTGCACTGCCTACTGCTCCAGCATGGCGCCCTCCAGTCTAGGGAAACCAGAATTCTACCCAACTATGCTGGATAGCAGACCAGTGGCTAAAAACTGTGGAGTGGGGCAATGATGCCCTGGAGTAGCCAGGGCTGGGATTTGGGTAAAGGGCATCTTCCTGGGCGGACTGCATAAGGTAGACACCTGTAGATTTTCCCTGTGAAAATTGGTGGGATGCGGTGATGTATGGCCAAATTCCAGGGCCATAAATTTTGGGTAGACAAAAACAGGTCTGGGGAACTTCTGGTTAAATTTGACAGGCAATCATAGTTCTGAGCATAGACACCGCCCCCCCCCCCCCCCCCCCATTAAAGCTAGATTCTATTCTTTGTGATGTTGCCGGAAAAGGTTGGTTTAAATATGAATTGAGAAAACTGTAGGCCACTGTAGGTCAGTGGCTCCTGTTACATATATTTGTCCACAATCCTGGCACCAGTCTTTCAAGTTTTCAAACAAGAATTCTTCCCAAACTAAAGAAGGCAGGATTTAGACCTGTGATCTCCTCCAAATGAAAATTATCTTACCTGGAGTTAGAAATACTCCTAATGAATTCATAACAAGGTCTTTGGGGTGTGGACATTACACTGAGGTTTGCTTGGGTTTTGCTTTGTGGGCTGAATAAACCCAGCCGTCATAGTTTGCAAACCATGGTTTATGGCTTAAGCATGTGTGAATTCAGCCAACTACCATTGGCAATGTATTCAATTAATCAAAGTTAGCCAAGGAATAGGAAATAATTTTCAACTGAAAGCCACACATCACTGTTGTTATTACTCTGTGAGAACCACAAAGGGGTTGGATTTACACTGTGATGTCCAGGAATAGTTGTGGCTAATTTATTTGGCCTTTCCCCCCCCATGTTTGTTGGTTTGGGGGTGGGTTTATAACAGATGCCCCTGGCTGACCTTGGCTGATCTGGAAAAGTTAAAATTATCTTTTTCAAAAATAGTTAAAATTAACTTTTTCAAAAATAGTTAAAATTAACTTTTCAAAAATAGTTAAAATTGGATGGTGGAGCCCCTGAAAGCTCCAGGACCAGCCCATCCTGGTTGTGCTTATGTTATCACTGGAGTTAAGTTCAGTGCAAGGAAAGCTTTACCAGTTGTAGAAAAGAGATGGGTAACGTTCTTAGAGGCTCAGGACCCCCTATTTTTCCATCTTATGATTGGGGCCTATTGTGGAATAAACAGTGAAAAGAAAAGACGAAAAGAAGAAAGAGCTGCTGAAAACCACAATTTTGCAAATGAATTTTTTAGGGGGCGGGGAGTGGCTTTTGAGAAGAGCCAGAATGAAGCTGCTTGTGGACACGCGTCCTGTGTTCTGTTCCCAGCCTGGAGCAAGATCTCAAGGTTAGTGCTATCAATATTAGCTAATAACAACTTCCCAGGATTTCAGACCTTTTTTTTTTTTAATAGCACTCTTTGAAGACAGCACAGGTTGAAACTGGAACCTTTTTTCATGCTTGTGCAGGTGTTTTACCTGTTGAACTATGGCTTTTTGCTATTCAAAACATTCCCCAAGGAACTATCTGCCAATGTGTTTCTTTCAAGTTTGTCGTCTTTGATTTTTTTCAGGTAAGTGACCTGGTGTTAGCATCCTTTAGATAAATGTTTCTCAAGCTTAGCAACTTTAAGCTGTGTGGACGTCAACTCCCAGAATTCCCCAGCCAGCATGGCTGGCTGGGGAATTCTGGGAGTTGACGTCCACACAGCTTAAAGTTGCTGCACCTGAGAAACACTGCTTTCGATGGCTTTGTGGCATTAATGAAAAAGCAACATGGACAGATGGAAATCAAGAAGATGGTTTTCTATGATCTTATTGTGGATATCTGTATCTTGATAGACGAGCATCAGTTTGATCCCCACAAGTCAATCCCGCCCTGTGCTTGCTTGCTGATTTTCAATCCATCAACCCTGTTAAATCTTGCATATATCTGGGCTCTGTTTGAATCAACAACCCGCATTGCTAAGCACACCGGTCTCTGGGTGCTTGCGTGCAGTTTAAAAGAATGAAACTTTCTTATGTTCCTGTATTTAACTCCGTCGTTTATTTCCCCCTCTCTTCCTCTCTCCTGCTATTTTATTTATTTATTTTTTTGTCAAATAGCTTTGCTTTTTTATTCAAGGTAATTAAAGAAACAACTTAAGAGAAAAATGGATTGGAGCGGAGTCTTTGTTCCCTTTAATTGGGATGGTGACATGCAATGGGATTAGTGTTGAAGGCTGGCTACTAAAATGAATAGATATTTGGTACCTTTTCCCTTCATTGTATTCCCTGCCTCTTTTAATGCCTTTGGCGTTTATTTTATCTCTCAATAAAATGAAAGATGCAGAATGCACCAGAGTCTGTGGTTTTGATATTTTAGCATCCCTCTCTTGATGGCTGATATCCAATAGTATCTAGTTAGGAAACATGCAATGGTAGTTAGTCTTTGGCAGTTTGGCTGACAATCATGCCTGGTAGCTCAGC
This sequence comes from Liasis olivaceus, assembly GCA_030867105.1. Classification (NCBI taxonomy): domain Eukaryota; kingdom Metazoa; phylum Chordata; class Lepidosauria; order Squamata; family Pythonidae; genus Liasis; species Liasis olivaceus. The sequence continues at coordinate 8,360,119 of CM061349.1, forward strand.
TCAGATGAATCCATTTCAGAGCAAAAACAGTCAGGCAAATAAATCAACCAGTAGACGCCAGTCAGGGTAAGTTGGACCAGCACCGAAATGTTGCAGCATGAAGCACTTCAACTAGCCCCCTTGCGGGTTTTTTTTATTGCATTTTAATCTAAAGGGTTCCCCCCCCCCCCCCCCAATATTTGCAAATCTTGAGGTCCCACCAGCAGCAGATGGAGATTCAGGGGCCACATTTTGATAACTGTTAGCCTGTGATTATTGGGTAGTGGAACTGCTGGTCAAAGGCTGTCGAGGCACCCAGATGATATTCCAGGAGGAGGAAGGCACTGGAAGAGAAAAATGTTGCTGGTCTATCTGAAAGGGTGTCTTGAGGATATTCAGAGTACAAGCCTAGGAATAGCTCCCTATCAGGTTTAAGATCAGTTTAAATGTTCAGATAGGCTTGGTGGACTATATTTTGCAGAAAGGAGAACCTGTTTTAAATCCACTTTTTGTAATAAAAGTCCATTTGTGGGTTGGCTTCAGTGTTAACCAAGCATCTGTCTTCCCTAGTTAGGTTATATCAAAGCAGTGTTTCCAACCTTGGCCACTTTCAGGTGTCTGGACTTCAACTCCCAGAATTCTCAGCCGTGGGCATGCTGGGTGTGGGGAATCCTGGGTACTGAAGGCCACACATCACGTTGGGAAACATGGCAGTAGGGGCCAAAAAAGGATTTCTAAGCCCCAAAGGGTGTTTAGTGGTGCAGGACAAGAGGGTAAATAAAGACCTTGACAGTGAACCAGGTATGTAACAGAGCATCTAGATCAGTGTTTCTCAACCTCGGGAACATGCTGGCTGGGGAATTCTGGGAGTTGAAGTCCACACATCTTACAGTTCCCGAGGTTGAGAAACACTGATTTAGAGTTTGCTGTGAATGGGCCTGGTGGCTATAGAAGTCCTCCAAGCATTTAACTGTAACTCTGAAGCATCGTTTGGCCCAGGCCTTGCATCCACCCAAATGCCCCCCAAATATTAGGTCAGGATTAGGGCTGCCTAGTGGAAGAGACCCTGGCTGTTCTATTTACAGCAGCCCCCGATTGCAACAGCTCATGGAGTGGGAGGCGCGATACTCCAAACCAGGGCTGTGCAAGATAACGAAGCCCCAAGAGATCAGAAGCAGAGCCTGGGTTTCAAGTGAGGCCGTTACATTTAGAGGAGGAAAACAGGAAGGTTCCTTATCGATGTGTTGGGTGAACGATATTTTCGGTTTAATGACTCCATTATCTGCCGTAACATCGGACCCATGTGTCATAACGAAGACTGGTGGGAGCCATCCTCTTCTGTTGCATTAAAAGCCATCCACTGAGGCTGATGTTTAAAATATATTATTAAATTTATATCCTGCCTTCCTGTTAATGTAAGCAATCAAGACAGCTCACTACGGTGGGTGGTTGATGGAGAAAGGGGGCCCTTGTAAAGCAAGGAGGGGGAAGAAAAGGGACCCCTTTTTTCCATGGATGTGTCAAAGTGTAATGCAATACAGGTAGTCCTTGCTTAATGACCACAATAGGGACTGGAAAATTCATTGTTAAGGGGAGCAGTTGTTAAGCAAGTCATGCCCAATTTTACAACTTTTTTGCAGGGGTCATTAAGCGAATCATTGCGGCCATTAAGCGAATCATGCGTCGTTAAGCGAATCACTTGCTTCCCCATTGATTTTGCTTGCTGGAAGCTGGCTAGGAAGTTCACAAATGGCGATCACATGACTGTGGGACAAGTAACTGTCGTGAGAGCTGGTTGCCAAGCACTTGGATCGCAATCACATGACTGCGGGGGCGCTGCGATGATTCTAAGTGCGAGGAACGGTTGTAAATCCCTTTGTTCAGCACCATTGTAACTTCGAACAGTCACTAAACGAATAATTGTTAAGTGAGGACTACCTGTATATCTGAAAGGTATTGTGGCATTTTTCCCACCAGTGTCAAGCTGGGAAGGAGTGCTTCTTTTACAGTGTAAGGAAGATGACCTTGATGGAGATATGCAGGAACCATTGCCTAGGCAAAAGGGGCTGGAACATTTTTAAGTCCAGAGAAACGAGATAACATTTGGAAGCGGATCAGGCAGATACCGCCCTAATTCGTTGAAGTACAGTATAACGAGGAGGAGGTCCAGCACAATCCGACTGTCAAGATTCTGGGATTAGAGGCAATCTCAGTAAAAGCAGTTTTCCTGTGGAGTGGATTTCCTGGTCCGGTCCACCTAGTGGGGCTGGCGTCAATCGTGCAAGCCTCATCTCTTCTGCTTGTAAGAGACAATGCTTTCTGGAAGCCTTTGGGGACCAGACCCAGACTTTCATGCTTGATGTGCTAATTAATTCAGCTGTAGAGGGTTTTATTTATTGGCGATTGTTCCTCAAAGTTGATCTGCCTGTGCGGTCGTCGTTTTCCTGGCTTTGTCTGGCAGTAAGCTGCTGTACATACGCCAGCTCAGCGGCACAGAAGTTTGAAAAACAAATAAAACCCTAGAGATGGGAAAACACGGGTTGCGATTTAGCAGTAGGCGAGAACCAGAAAACCAGCGGTTACGTAACAGTGGTTTTTAATAAACAATACTTTAGCAGCAGGAGTATCCGCAGGAGTAAAAATAACCAGAGATGGCAGCCGTCATGGCTGTGCACTCGAAGCTTCCCCCCACTTTATTTTATCTAAGTCACAGATACCCCTGTTTAATAGGAATCCCCTTTTGGATTAATTTGAACTTCTTGGCTAGGGAACTGATTCTTGGAGCAATACAGGTGGTCCTTGCTTATCAACCGCAACTGGGACTGGCAACTCCGTCGCTAAGTGATGCGGTTGCTAAGCAAAACATCACGTGACTGTGACAGACTTATGACCTCACTTCCGCCATGGTCATTAAGCGAGACGTCACGTGACCGCAACTTGAGATTTCACTGCCAGCTTCTCCATTGACTTTGCTTGTCAGAAGCTGCTTGTAAAGTGTGCAAATGGTGACCACAGGGATGCTGCAACAGTTGTAAGTTCAAGGACCAGTCAGTTACTTTTTCAGTGCCGTCGTAACTTTGAACGGTCACTAAACAGGGCAGTTGTTAAGCGAGGACTACCTGTAGTAGAAAAATTTGGCTGGCTTCACAAATTCCGCCAAAGCCATCTTGTGCCTTGCAAATGTGCCTCATGGCGAGGGGTAGCAATCTCAGTTATTAGTACCACGCGTGGCTCCCAACCCTGGCTTGACAGTGGGCGTGGAGCCCCCTCTGCCAAAAATTGGTAGCGTGGTTTTCCCATCATTTTATTTATTTATTTAGCACATTTCTAGATGGCTGCAGTGCCAAACAACTCTTGAGGCAGGAATATGCACAAACCTCAGTGTAAACCTTAAAATTGGCTTATCCTGCTTTAAAGAAACCAAACATTTAAAATGTCATTTTGCCTTCCCCCCCCAAATATCAAAGGTAATCTCTGGCAGCCAACGTTTTCCCATCCCTGGCTGAACCAAGACAGTATGGGTTATTCATCAAATCATGGCTTAATGTGATGTGTTTATCTCCCACATGACAAACCATCAGTTATTTAAAGATGGATATCGTATCGCTCTTAATCTTCCCTTTTCCAATCCTCCAAGAGTTTGTTCTCCAGGTCTCTTGGCAATCCCCCTTCGAATATGTTCCAAAATCCTTCTTAATGACAGTGCCCTGAATTGGACTTGGCCCACCGGCAAAATCTAGTTGCCGACCAGGAGGATCCTTGTATGATCTTGCTTTATCTGTGAAGGATGGAATTTGAGTCCGGGGCACACAGGTGTCTTGAGAAGCTGGTTTGTAAATCTCCTGCCTCTTCCCTTGAATCCTGACGATGGGACAGAAGCAGAAACGGTGTTTGGGTAGAACTTGCCGAAGTGAAACACGGAGACAGGAGAAGGGAGGCACGGAAGGGAAATTCTCGCACCCCAACGCAAAGCTGCTCAAGAAGTTAATCCACTCTGAATTGCAAGGAAAGAGCCAAGAGCCGTGCCAGGCGCTCGCCCATCACTTTTGACAGGCTGACGCTGAGTGGCAACTCTCCCGGCTGCAGAGTAACTGAGACGGAGATAAAGAAACATATATTAGAGAGCGCCTGCTGGGAGGTCGAAGGGAGGAAGTTGCTACTCGTTGTTGTTGTTGTTTTCTATTGTGCAGTTCCATTTTGGGTAGGCAGCGCTCTGCAAAGAATACAATTTAAGGCACGAGGAAAGAAAAGGAAAAGATACAGCTAATTTTACCTTATTATATAGAGACTTATCTGCCTCCTGGTCTTACGCTTAACATCTTTCCCTCTTCCTGTTCCTGCTCTTTTTAAGGAGGGAGAAAGGCTGGCAGAGCACCCCGGTCAAGATGAAGGGTGGTGAGTTGTAAAAAGCTGCTCTTTAAAATGTCCGTCTTGCTTTAGTTCTCTGTCTCTCCTGCCCAAATTTGACTTTTTGAGAAGAAATCCCTGGACCCACCATGGGTGGCCATTTGCTTTCCTTTGCCAACCGACCAGATGAAAAAAGTCTCAGCATCATAGGGTTGGAAGAGACCTCAGAGGTCATCAAGTCCAACCCCTGCACACCGCAGGATTCACCACACCCTCTTCAATAGGTGACAATCCAGCCTCTGTTTGAAAACCCCCAGGGAAGGGGAAGAAACCACTCCATGCGGTAACCCGTCCCACTGACTGTCAGCTCTTCTTGTCGAGAACTTCCGCCTAATGCCTCCTCTGTATCTACCTCCTTGACGTTTCCTCCCAGGGATTCTAGTCTTCCCCTGCGGAGCAAGTCCAAACCCTCTACAATGTGGCTGCCCTTCAGACATTTGAAGGCAGCTAACATGCTCCCTCTCAATCTTCTTTTCTACAAGCTAAACATATCCAGGTCTTTTCACCCTTCCTGGTAGGACTTGGCTTCCAGTCCTTTCACCATCTTGGCAGCCCTTCTCTGGACTTGCTCCGGTTTATCAATGTCCTTTTTAAACTGGGGTGTGCAGAACTGAACACAGTCCTCCCAGCGAGGCCTGACTAAGGCAGAGGGGGTAATTATTCCCCATGATCTGGACTCTGGGCTCCTCTTGATGCTCCTCAAGATGGCGTTGGCCTTCTTTGCAGCTGCACGACACCGTAGGGCAGTGTTGTCCAAACTTGGCCACTTTAAGATGAGTGGACTTCAACTCCCAGAATTCATGCTGGTTGGGGAATTCTGGGAGTTGAAGTCCACTCATCTTAAAGTGGCCAAGTTTGGACAACACTGCCGTAGGGGCATCTTGAGCTTACGGTCCACCAGAATGCCCAAGTCCTCCTCCCGCGGGCTGCTCTCGAGCCAGATTTTTCCCCATTCTGTACAGTTTCTTTCGTTTGCTTACCCAGAAGCAAGACTTTACATTCCTCCCTGTTAAATTTCATTCTGTTTGTTGACGCCCACAGTTCTAGCCTGCCTGAATCTTTCTGAGGTTTTTTTTTCTCTCTCCGCCGAAGTCCCTGCTGTTCTCACCTTTAGAGCAAATTTATTTGCAGAAATGAGCTGGTGATTTTTTTTTTCCAGGGGAGAATGAGATCGCAGGCAGATTTATGTCTATACGCCTTGTCACTGTGTGTGTGTATATAATTGAGAACTCTACAGGTACCTCTATCTTTGAAAGATGGGCAAGCACCCCTAATTTATCTCTCTCTCTCTCTACATCTACATCTACATCTACATCATTTTTTAGGGAAAGGTTCCTAGCGGGTGGGAGAATGCACGCCTTACAATCTGACCTCTCCTGCTCCAATCACAGCAAGCCGCGGCTTATCCGTGGATAGCAGAAATAAAGATAGTCTAAAGTCAGGCTCTGCTTCTGGTGCCTTGATGAACCCATGTATTTTGTGGCAAAAGTATGGAAAAGGTTTGTCATTGTGTCCTGCAAACTTCTTCTTTTTTTAAATTTCCCAGTCTTAGCCAGTCGAATTTGAAACGCTTGGGGGAGATTTGGGGGGGCGGGGGGGTAGAAAGGTGTCTTAACCCAGAAACTCCAGCAGGGGGCAGTGTTGCCCCAACAGAATGCACTGTTTCAAAATGCATTCTGGAAATGTTGAAATCAGGAATGGAGGGCAAATTAGTCAGCTGAGCTGTTTTCAGAAAAGGTGGTGAACTCACACATGGACATGCATACACCTTGCAGTTTCTAGCTCAGGTCTCTGGGGATTTCGTGGAGGCAATCATTCAGTTTTCTTGTCAACAGTGGTTTGCTGTTACCATCTTCCAGGATGTTCCTTCGACTTCCTAAACTGGAGATTTCGTGGTGGTCTCCCATCCTTGGCCTAACCAGGTTGAACCCTGCTTAGACTTATCACAGCAGCCAAAGTCCCCTACAGGATGCTAGAGGGTCACTGTTTAAGATGCTGGTATTTTTCAGTTAAGCCCCAAATTATCCTCTTCCAACCGGTCCAATTCTGAAGTGTTTGGAGCACCACCCCCAGATTTCTAGGCATTCTGGGAGATGCAATCCCAGTTCATTCAGAGAAGCCAGGAAGGAATTCAGATTCATTCAGAGAATTCAGAGAAGTAAACAATCTGGGACCAGGATAAGTGAAGGATCCCCTGTCCCCTGCGAATCCAACACAGGAGTCATTTAGTTGGCAAGAACACGGCCTTCTCTGCGATGGCCCCTTTCTAGTTTTCCGGAGATTAAGAGGAAAGGAGGGGAGAAATACTTTCAGTCTTGCAAGATTCTGTTAATGGAGCGTTACAATAAGATAGAGCTAGGACTCCTGATTGTGCTTCTGGTCTGGACTACCTCACAGGGCTAACACACAGCCTTGCCGCAATCAAGGGAGAAGTGCGTTGCGGTCATTCATTGGCCACAGAGAAGCTGGCAGCGTATACACCACTGCCTTGAGTGTTTCGGCCACAGCAGCCCCAAAATGGATCCTAGACTCAGAAAAAAGCAAGTACAAATTGCTCCATTACCCCCAGGATATGCCCAAATTGCCCCCTTGGGGGTAGCTCACCCCCAGTTTAAACTCCACTGACCTGTCTCTGTTTATCATGGCCCCATCACCAAGCTCCCCCTTAACCTCCCAATGCTGGCTTCATCCCATCTTAGGCAGAGGAATTCGAGTGTGCAATAAGTAGCTGCATTTGTTCTAGGATTGTGCGTGAAGGAGAGGAATGATGGGTGGGAAAAGAGATGGCGTTTTAAAGGCTTGGCCATTCTTATTGTTTCAATTCACTCCCTTCTTTTGGGGTCCTCGTCCTGAAATGCTTGTAAAATCCCCACCCCAGGTCAGATTTATCGACTGCTGCCCAGCTGCCTAGCTCTCTCTCTTCAATCTTCATACAGGCTTCCCAACCCATTCATCATGTTTCTAGTCCTCAAGGGTGATGGCGCTGCCTGGTTTTAATTTAGGGCCGTTTAAGGGGCAGTGTCACCAGTTTACCACTAGGGGGCAGCAGGACAGGTGAAACTAAGCAGACTGGTCAGGAGGAGAGAGGCGGGAGTAAGGCAAGTTTTGTAAAACTTTGAAACTACACTCAAGCTAAGAAAGATTTAATAAGTTTCTCTTTGGGGAAAAAAATGGCATTTTAGGGGATTGCTTAATTCTGAGTCTGCAGTTCAAGGTCCTTTGGTGAAAAGACCCTCCTCTGAATTATTCCAGTATTTTAATGCTGCCTTTTATTTCCGTTCAGGGTTTTCAAGAAATAACAAATGATGTATGCAATCTATTTGGTACTTGTGTTAAGAGAGGATACGACTAGAATCAGTGTTTCTCAAACTTGGCAACTTTAAGATGTGTGGACTTCAACTCCCAGAATTCCCCAGCCATAGGTCTGGTAAAACCTACGGATACCTCCTCAGAAAAATGTATTGAAATGTGTAAAAGAAAATAGTAATTTTTTTTCCTATCCGAATTCACGGACCCCTGAAATCTAGGCATTGGAGCAGAGCCTTAAGCAGTAAACCAGTGTTTCTCAGCCTTGGCAACTTTAAGATGTGTGGACTTCAACTCCCAGAATTCCCCAGCCAGCCATGCTGGCTGGGGAATTCTGGGAGTTGAAGTCCACACATCTTAAAGTTGCCAAGGCCGAGAAACACTGGGCTAGATGGAAACATGGGGAAAAAATTATTCTGGCCTGTGAGCTCCAGCTTGGATCATAGCAAGAGTGGGTGCTATTCTCCTGGCCAAATCCACAGCCTTTGGAAGAGTAGGCCAGGACCTGTTTGGCTCCCCCCAAAACAGAGGCAAGATCAGGACAAAAATTGTGATTTTCTTCAATGTGAATCCATCCTGAAGAAGGTCTGTCTACGTGGCTGCTGAGAGCGGACGCTGACTCAATGGCACACGTTGATGGCCACTGTAAATGCGAGCAATGTTAATACCGCTGGTGTTTATTGATCTGATTTGATTTTGGTGCTGCCCCAACTCTCCTGCCCAACTGGGCTGCGTTCACACTTGGGGGAATTCCGGTTTGGTTGTTGTGGGAACCCAGCCATGTCTTAGCATGATGGGCACTGAATTGCAAACCGTGTTGGATCTTTCCTGCTGGAGTGTTCTGAAACGTCGCTCCATGGTTGAATTTGTCTCCTGCCTGTACATTTCCAGATGTTGGGGTAAAAGCCACCCAGAGTAAGACTATGCCGTAGGTGCAGTTGAGTGTTGGGCCTAGGCTTCCAGTGTTTGACGGTAAAGTGCTCCTGTTCTTGGAGGTTCCATTTGTTGTTGTTGTTCAGTTGCTCAGTCGTGTCTGACTCTTCGTGACCCCATGAACCATACTTCGCAGCCAAAGATAGAGACTCTCTATACAGACAGCAAAAACAAGACCAGGAGCTGACTGTGGCTCAGATCATGAGCTTCTTACTGCAAAATTTAGGCTTAAATTGAAGAACGTAGGGAAAACCACTAGACCACTCAGGTATGACTTAGATCATATTCCTTGTGAGTACACAGTGAAGGTGATGAATAGATTTAGGGGATTAGATTTGGTAGACAGAGTGCCTGAAGAACTATGGATGGAGGTCCGTAAGATTGTACAGGAGGCAGCGGTTAAAACCATCCCAAAGAAGAAGAAATACAAGAGAGCAAAATGGCTGTCTGATGAGGCTTTACAAATAGCTGCGGAAAGAAGGAATGTGAAAAGCAAGGGTGAAAGGGAAAGATATAAACAACTGAATGCAGATTTCCAGAGAATAGCGAGGAGAGACAAGAAGGCCTTCTCAAATGAACAATGCAAAGAAATCGAGGAAAACAATAGAATGGGGAAGACTAGAGATCTCTTCAAGAAAATTGGAGCTTCCATACAGCGATTAAAATGGATCACTCTCAATATATCTTAAGCTCACGAGAAGAGCCGTAGCGGATCAGCCTGAAGGCTCATTAGACCAAACTGTATTTTGTTGGATTTATTATAGCCACCCAGAGACTTTTGGAGTGGAGTTGCTAATAATAATAATAATAATAATAATAACAACAATGACGACGACAACGATAATACTTCTTTCAACCATGGGAAGCCAACGGGCCTCTACAAAGACCCCCCAAGAGTGGCACAGCCTTGCATTGCGCTGCTGGGAGGAAGGGCAACTTGTAATATCACTGCCTTTCCACTTTTAAGTATAAACTTAGGAGTCTGGTTCCAACGTGTGTGTTTTATTAAAAGGTATAAGCTTTGGGGGGCTGCGCAGTTCACTTCATCAGATATTCAGAAGGGCTAGACCGACGGAGGACTGAAATTGGGCCAAATTGGCTACTTCCTCCATCCACCTAGCCCAGTTTTTCTCAACCTCAGCAACTTTAAGATGTGTGGACTTCAACTCCCAGAATTCCCCAGCCAGCATGGCTGGCAGGGGGAATTCTGGGAGTTGAAGTCCACACATCTTAAAGTTGTGAAACCCTGGTTTAGCCATTCTGTGCATTTGATAAAGTGAGCTGCAGCCCATGAAAGTTTACGCATTTTAATAAACTCTGTTAATTGGAAAAGGTGGCACCAGATTCCTAACCGTGACCGACTTCCTCTGAGCTTAGATGGAGTCCGTTCCCGATTCAGGGGCCCCGGCCAGCTGGCCCACATCTGGGGTTCATCCCCCCCCCAGCTTTTCTTTCCCCAAAACGAAATTGATCTTTCCGAGTTGAATTAGGAAAGGTAAAACTGTTGGGACGACTCAGCCCCAAAGACTTCCAGATTCTTGGACTGACTGTGCTCGAGTTCTTGAGTTCTGGCATGCCGACCATGGATTCCATCTCCCCATTTAAGAAACACTAGCCAGGTTTGTTGAGTTGCCCTTTGCAAGAAACGATCTTCTACTTTCCACTTTCCCTTCAGGTGGCTGATTCACCGCCTCCTTCTGCTGGCCAAACGACGGAGCTTCTACATGGTTACTTGAAGGACGGCCTGTCTCCCATAACATCTACCCGGCTGTTCGACCCTGCAGGGTTGGCGCGCTCTGGGCTCCTTTGATTAGACGAGGTCATCTATCAGGACCCCAGAAGCGCATCTTCTCTGTGGCAGCGCCTGCCCTCTGGAGCAAGATTCCCCCAAGATCTGGGTGACCAATGTATTGTCGAAGGCTTTAGGAGAGAGAACTGCTCCCGTCTGTGCTCCTGCACTCTGAAGATGCCGGTCACAGATGCTGGCGAAACGTTAGGAAACAGAACTTCCAGACCACGGCCACACAACCCGGAAGATCCACACCAGCCATCTGGGTGACCCCTGCTCTGCTGTCGTTCAGAAGAGTGGTGAAGACCTGGCTCTTCACCCCGGCCTTTGGCCAAGGAGAGAGAGAGCCCTCGCTTCATCCTGCTTGCCATTTTTTATCTTTAACCTTTTATTGAACTTATTGTGATTTGTCTGATTTGTGAGCCACCCAAGTTGTTGGGATTCGGGCAGCATACAAGTTTAATGCATTATTATAATTATTCTATCCCTTTTCAGAGATTGCATCAGAGGTGATTGGAAAACTAGAGTATATCCCAGCATTCCCAAAACGGTACGCTCCAGAAATATCAGGGCTATAACTTGCAGCACTCCCACCCAGAGGGGCCCTAAGATGCTCTAAAGCAGCGTTTCTCAACCTCAGCCACTTTAAGATGTGTGGACTTCAACTCCCAGAATTCCCCTGCCAGCACCCTGAATTGAAGTCCACACATCTTAAAGCATGCTGGCTGGGGGATTCTGGGAGTTGAAGTCCACATATCTTAAAGTGGCCACGTTTGAGAAACGCTGCTCTAGACATTCATTAGCTGTGAACTCAACTCCTGGCTGCCGGACTATCTGGCTCTTACATTTCCAACTTTGTCCGGCCCCATCCCATTTTTTCCAGCTTTGTTTGTTTCTGGATGTCTCCAGGTCTGCGGCCTTAAAAGCTGGAGACCCCGTTGGAGGAGGCGGGTGCGCAAATCCAAGGACTCACACAGCCCTTCAAGGTTCTCCTTGCAGCTGAGGACTAGAAACATGCTGAAAAAGCACGGAAAGAATTTCTTGGCTTCCTGGTGTATGCTGTTTTAGCTCTACTTGGGCTTTTGTGTTTGCAAACTGCTCCTTTCATTTTGGCTACTTCCTTTGCCTCCGTGACCAGAAACAAAACAGTCACACGCCTAAGCGGAAAAACATTAGTGCAAATGTTAAAAATGGATTAGGCAACTGAAATAGGGCCCTCCGCCTTGTCAGTTGCTGTCCTTGAGTCCGTGGCACGTTGGAGGACTGCACTCCCCCAAAAGGGGCTATACCGCTTGTACCACCTCCAAAACCCGTAGAGTCCAGTGTAATTCTGCATCTTTTTTATCGCAGCCGGGCAGCGCCTGCGGACCTGAAGGCATCCTTCACCTTTGAAATGCATCTTTGGAAGCCTCCGTGCTTCCTCCTTCCCAGCTCCGGCATTTCCTAACCCCCATCGCCCCATCTCGGTCTTGTAGCGTCCTTCAGATTTTACCCGCTTGTCTCGTCCTTGCGTTTCCAGCTTGCTTTCTCCTATCCTCTCTCCGCACCGGTTGCCATTTGCTCACGGCTCCTGAGCCGTGCCAGCTCTTCTCGCCGTCTTCCATGCGCACCGGCCCCCCACACATCCCTCTCGCCTTCTCCTTTGACCTGACCTACATCACCTCCCGCCAGTTGACTCTTTTCTGTTTCGGTGCAAGGTTTGACCACAGCCTTCATTCCTGACCTCTCGTGACCCGCCACGCTCTGAACACAGAGCTGCTCCAGCACTGGGGCTGCCAATCTTCCCTTAAATCCGTGCAAGAGCACACACTTTCTGGGAAAGGCCACACCAGTGCTTTCGAGGGAGCTGTGGTCTTCCTCGCCGCACATTTGTGCTCGGGGGGGGGGGGCTGAGCCCTGGCCTTGCGAAAGCAGCCGCCCCCATGGCTAGCCGATGGGCCTGCTTGATCTGGCCTCGGGGAGGTGAAATTCAGCCCACTCCCCTCTGGATCAGTGGGGCGGCTCTTGGGGGAAAACAACTCGCCAAACAGAAAGAAACCAAACCACCGAATTAAAGGGGATTCAACCCACTAGTGGCAAAGTTTTCAATGAGACAGAACTTTTTGTTGAAGAAGAAAACGACGACGACGACGTATTATTTCTGGGGTGCTTAAGAGCCTTAGGATACTGAGGAAGGGGCCCCCATAGAGAAAGCAAGGATTGAGTATTTTTTGGCATTTGGAAGTGCCCCCCCCACCCCAGGGTATAGGGCAGCTGATGGCCATTTTGGGTCCCTTAGGTTGGCAGGATATTTAACACGAGGCCTTATCTTAATGCATCAGGCTTGCAATCTGAATAAGGCACAGATATTCTGCAAGAGATAAATTGTCCCCCCACCAGGTTTTTTTATTTTATTTTTTTGGTGCCTTTGAGTCAGTCTTGGTTCCTGGTGGCTGCCTGGACAAGTCTGTGAAGTTTTCTTGGCAACCTTTTGCAGAAGTGGCTTGGCACGGCTTTCTTCTTTTGGGCCAGAGGGACTGGCCCAAGGTCACCCAGCTGGCTTCGTGCCTAAGGCAGAACTAGAACTCAGGGCCTCCCAGTTTCTAGGCTGGCACCTTCAACCACTACACCAACCTGGCTCTTTAAAACATCCCTTTATGTCTGTTTAATCCACCATTGGTGCCTTCCACCTCTCGATCCTGGAAATTATGCCATAACATTGCTCCTTTGTTTTTGGACCTTGTGTGTTACGCAAATCTGGATAATTGTGGCTTTTCAAGAAACCGAGTTTAAACAAACCATGGATTAGTGCAACATCCCTAACAACTGCTTTAGGTTATTTATTAATTTATATTTTTATCTTGTTTTTCATCACTAGGCCGCCACGTATAGTAAACTGAATAAATAAATAAAGCAAATGATTCTTTTCCTTTTAAAAAGACAGCATCGATAACTGAAGAAGCATCAGACCGCCGAAGCATCTTCTCTCTCGCTTGCACATGTGAAAGACCATCGTTCTTGGAGCTGTTTGATTTTTTCCCCTTTTCCTTTCCCAATAATTTTTATTTCTCTTTTTTGTGTGGAGCTAGTGGAGGAAAAACTGCCATTTTTTATTTTAACAAGCCTTTCACCTTGATAAAAAAAAGAGATTTTCTTTCTTGTTTAAAGCAAAGCTGTTGGGGTGTGCGTGCGTGTATATACAGCCAGATTGATTGAAGCCAGAACAGAAAAAGTGTAAATTACGCCTCTAAGCAACCAATCCAGAATTCTCACCCCCTCCTGGGGTGGAAGAGATTGGAGATTTCAGAATCTGGCATAATTAAGGTGTGGGGGGAGGAAGAGGCATTGTTACAAAGAAAGAAAATTGGGGAGGGAACAGGGAAAGGCAGTACAGGGGTCGAGGAGAAAAGAACAATGCAAAGAACATGTTTTTTTATTATTATTTTCTTCATTGAAAATGAGGACTCATTATGGGAAACGGAGATGACAGGGTTTGCACGGTGCCTGAAAGGGCCTCGGCATGAAAACACCATGATGCTTCTTTCAAGGGATGCTGCTAGGAACGATTGTCCTCTTTGGTTGCAAATACTGTATCTGCCCGGGCATCTTGACATGATTTTAAGCTTCGGCTGAACCACCGGAGGCTTCGCAGAGAGTTTCAAACTCTTTTTGGGGTTCCAAGGCAACGCAACGTTCTGGGGAAAAACAGGAACCCTGGAACGTCGGATCACGTGGGACACGACCTCAGACTTCAAATGATGTGAAAAGTGGCCCTCGGCTGCCACCTTTGCATTAGGCCACGATTTGTGCCTTATTCAAATAATTTGTGCATCCCCCCCCCATCCTGTTGGCTCCTGTTTTGCTCCTTCAGTTGCTGCAAGCAACTAAATAAAGTAGGCAATACAGACCCAGATCTTTGTGCCCAATTTTAAGGCAATAACAAAAGGGTTTTAACTGTTGGGTTATGATCCTGGCTTGCTTGGCTCAAGGAAGCCATCATCCTGAGCTCGGACGTACGAAAAGTCGAAGAGCAAGCGAGCAGCCACCCCAGCAGAATAAATACACAGACCGAACAATTTCTGCTGAATTGGTCTGTTGCACCCACCAACATTCAAGGAAGGGAAAGAGCAGGAGTGAAGGGACTTTGTGCAAAAAATACGTCCCTTATCAATATTTGGGTTGAGTAAATCAAGATTCTTGGCTTGAAGCGATCATTTGGGTCAGTGTTGTTCAAACCTGGCCACTTTAAGATGTACTCTCAGAATTCCCCAGCCAGCATCTGTGGACTTCAACTCCCAGAATTCCCCAGCCAGCATGCTGGCTAGGGGATTCTGGGAGTTGAAGTCCACACATTTTAAATTGGCCAGGTTGGAAAAACACTGTTCAAACTTGTTCCACATGAAGCAAACGGACACATCCTTCTCGTTCTCTGGATGAGCTTGGTGTGCCTTATGACGGACAATCTTTCCCTGGGATGTATTTATTCCTGGAAAAAAGCATCGAGAACTCTTGAGGCGATGCTGCAACATTTAGCTGCAGACCCCCCTTCCCCCATGGGCGAGGCCAAACTATGGACCTTTGGAAGCAAACAAGGAGTTTTGCCCAATCCCTAAATGCAAGCCTCCGTCCCACTCTTGGACAGACTGTCTGAAGAACGTCAGGTCTCTGGTTATGCTGAGTAGACAATGCTCACCCCTCCATGTCTGTGAGACCATAAGCCCCTCTCCCTCTCTGCTTCGTTTCCATTGCAAAATTTTAGACAAGAGAGGCAGTTCTGCCAGGCAGGCGACAACGGGCAACCTGGCATTCCCCCTCTCCTGCCTCTTCTTCCGTTGCAGCAGCTGCAAATACCAGCGTTGGCAGCTCGGCTTGATAAATGAAAACAAAACCGATCAAGGCTTATGATAGGTTTGCCTGTGGGGGGGGAGCAGTTTTGCTGACGGCAGCTCAGGGTAGAGCTGGATCTGACCTGGATGGATCGGGGGGGGGGGGGGGAGAAGGGAGGGGGAGTCCAGCAACTCGTATGAAAAGGCATAATGCTGAAGGAAGAGGTGTGGGGAAAGGCTAGGAACCAGTGGGGCTGGTTCCAGGGAATCCGTTGGCACCGTCAAGGCGGAACTGGGGGTGCCAGTCCCCCAAAACACCTGGAAGGGCTTTCGAATAAAAAAGGTGCCAAATTTTGAAGGAGAAGCAGGATGTCATTTAAAAGACTCCCCGTGTTAAATCACAACAGTAAGGCTGACTAAAATATATAATTTTTATATTATATTATTTTATATATATTATAATTATATAAAAATATATAAAAAATAGGATTTTGTGCAACTGTCTGCAAGATGCTCACAACAGACACTCTGGAATAGCTCCTTTGCAAAAAGAAAAAGAAAAAGAAAAAAAAAGCTGGTTTGCTCATTTACCTCCATATCAGAAAGCCAAGGCTGGGTCCACAAGCCCAACCCTGGACGAACAGGATGGAGTTGCTGCATCCCCAGAACAGGCAGAGCCCGAACCAGTACATCTCTGGTTCACACAACACGTGCAACCGAACCTCAACCTACAAACACAACTTTGGGTTAGTGTATTCTGCGATGCTGTGGGCATGCCTGTAAAACAAATGCAGAGTAATGCAGGCAGGCTTAAACTCATTAGAGCCAGTTTGTGTAGCAGTGAAGGTGCTAGCCAAGAAACCAGGAGGTGGTGAATTTTAATCCTCCCTTAGGCATGAAAGCTGGCTGGGTGACTTTGGACCAGTCCCTCTCTTTCAGCCCAACCCACCTCACAGGGTTGTTGTGGTGGGGAAAACAGGAGGCAGGAGTATGAGGAACATTTGCCGCCTTGAGTTATTTATAAAAAAGGCAGCATAAACATCTAATATGATAATAAGAAGTCTTTAAAAAAAAATCTGGCTTTGGGTGGAAGACTGAACTTTTCCTCATTGTTTGCAATTGCGACAGAAGCCGGCTTAGTCTTCTAAAAATATAATCAGTGCTCTGTATATTTTCGATGGGAGAAATCCAGCAGAGGAATGCCTGTGAGTACGTTAATTGGGACCGGAATTCCTGCCGCTAAGCGACATAGTTGTAAAGTGTGATATCATGCGGCTGCCCCACTTAGCGATGGCAGTTCTGGCGGTCACTGATAAGCGTGATGTCACGTGGTCGCCATCTGCAACCTCCTGCTGGCTTCCCCACTGATTCTTGCTTGTTGGAAGCTGGCAGTGAAGTTCATAAATGGTGATCATGTGACCTCAGGGACACTGCGATGGCCGGAACTATGAGGACCCGTTGTAAGTCCCCCTTGTTCAGCGCTGTCGTAAGTTTGAATGATCGCTAAACTAATGGTTGTTAAGCGAGGACTACCTGTAAAGCTATCAGAGGCTGGCTTTCTTAGGGCTGTTCCCACTGCTGGGTTTGTGCTCTCTCTCTCTCCAACTTGGAGGGACAAAACTAGATCAGTGTGAAATTCGCTGTTCCCGCTGCCAACTCCTCTTCTGCCTCTTTCCACAGTCCCAGCTGGTCCCGATCGCCCTCTGAGCCGATGGCTGACAAAATGGGACCCATCTAACCCCCCCTTGAGGCTCCCTCAGATGGTTTGGGGGGAAAAGAGAGAGAGAGGACATTACAAAGATCTGAATAGTGTTTAGTGGAAGGGTGGCCCAGGGAAAAACCCTGTCAAAAGGCCACATTCTGCCAAGGATAATTTGTGGGAGTCTGCAATGAAGTAAGATCACCCTTGCAAATGAAGCTTCTGTTTGCCAAGCTGCTTTTGAGCAATGGACGGCATTTAGCAATGTTTTCCAAACTAGAGCCTGCTCTGCAGGGTTTAGGGTACAGGTTAGGACTCCTGGAATTTCAGGTTGGGAGAGGCTGATTCAGACTCATCCTTTTCCCACTGACTCTTGAGCTAAATCAGTGTTTCTCAACCTCAGCAACTTTAAGCCATTTGGACTTCAACTCCCAGAATTCCCCAGCCAGCTAGGCTGGCTGGGGAATTCTAGGAGTTGAAGTCCAAATGGCTTAAAGTTGCTGAGGTTGAGAAACACTGATCTAAATAAAGAGAGAGCCTTCTTGGTTCCACCTGAATTAATGATTTTCTCATCCTCTTGAAAACAAGCAGGTCTTTAAACTTGAAGCCATTCTAGATGTTCTTCCAGAAGGCTCAGGGAAATGATGTAGGTGAGTGGTTTTGAACCACCGGGTTGATATTCCTGCTTGCATCCATTCCTGGAAATTTATTTATTTACGCAGAAGTATATGCCACCCCAACGATCAGACTCTACACACGAGAATAAGATGGAAGAAAACATATAAATAACAAGGAGCAGTCCATACCCAAAATATAATATCCAATCAACATTGAAAGGTTGGCACAGGTGGGCTGGTGTCACGCGTGCCCCTTGGTTAAGGATGTACGAGCTGATGGATATCCAAGCCATGCTAAGGAATATATTTCATGCAGTGTCCTTAGGAGGCTGAAGAGTGAAACAGAGCAGGAAAAGGCAGTTTTTCAGATATGTCAACTTTCTCCACTTTGCTTCCAGGCCCAATTCAAAAAGCTGGGATCATCAGAACTCAGCAAGGAAGTTATATAGGAGGAGGGCTTGGAGATGCATTCGGTTCATATTTTAATGCAAACTTACCAAACCTGCGCTTCCGAAATCAATAGGAAAACTGGAACGAGATTCTCCACTGAGATCTACATTTTTCCAGATTCTGAAAGGTGATGTTGCAAAACGTTTACGAAAGCGGGTATCTCAGGGAAAAGAGTTACTTTAGACAAAACAACATGTATATTTGTGTGGGGGGGGTTATGTTGATTTCTTTTTTATATTAACGCATTTTGGAGGACTTTCTATCTCGCACAGTGTTGATATTGTCAATAAATATGAAATAAAGCACTTTAAATGACTGGAATTGCTTGCAAAACCTGAGTTAAGAAAAGAGCAATGAGAAAATATTAATAGGAAAGAGATGCATGAAAATGCGTAAAGAAATTGCCAGGGGATGTGGAGACTGGACGGAGGGAATCAAAGGTTGAACTACATGGAAATTGAGAAATTCGTTCATCCCTAGATAGTAGGAAAACTCACATAACACATTGAACCCAGCCAAGTGCATTCTAGTGAATCCCAGCCTACGTGGCTAATTGTTTAATGCATTCTCTAAACCCAGAAACTTGCATGAACTGAACCACGGTCTCTTCAATTAAACACAGGTAAGCGGGCTGCTTCGGTCTGAGCAAAAATGTCATTGGATTTGGCTGGAAATTTGGAATTTCCTTCAGCTTAACGCATTGCATGAATGTCATTGGATTTGGCTGGAAATTTGGATTTCCTTCAGCTTAACGCATTGCATGAAGCTGGCAGCCATTCTGGCTTGTAAACCACAGTCCATGACGGAGTGCACATCCAGCCAAAGAGAGTTTATTCAATAAACCATGATTAATCTATGGGTTACAGGTAGTCCTTGAGTTATGACGGCAATTGGGACCAGAATTTACATTGCTAAGCAATGTGGTCTTAAAGCACATCATGTAACTGCATCGCTTAGTGACTGAAATTCTGGCAGTCCTGGTTGCCATTGTTAAGCGAGGACCATGTGGGTTGTTAAGCAAGGACCTCACGTGACTGCAATGTCCAGCCAGTTTGCCCACTGACTTTGCTTGTGGGAAGCCTGCAAGGAACGTCAGAAATCGCAATCATGTGACCGCAGCTTGCTGCGATGGCCAGAACTCAGAGGACCAGTCATAAGTACCATTTGTTCAGCACTGTCGTAACTCTGAATGGTTGCTGAACGAATTATCGTAATCAGAGGACTTCCTGTAGTGTAATGTGTGAACCCAGCCTATGTCTGTTTTTTCAGTTGCCCCTATCAATCAATTTTCTGTTCAGAGGGACTATAAATCCTAGGATCCATCAGTAAACGCTAACAAGGAGAAAAAACCAATTTTCTCTCTGTTCCTGCAAGTGGACACAGGAGTGGCTTCTCCATATGCCCTCTGTCCTTGTCCCCTGAAGTGGAGAAGAGCATTCATCTGTCTGGCCTAGAGGCTGGATTTGCTTTGCACTTCACATGAAGACTTACTGACTCCGCTCAGGTTTGGCAAATCGTGAGGAACCAGCCCGCCGCATCTGGCTGAGTCAATGTACAATGCGCGAACCTCGATTTTTCACTTGAGAAAAGTAAGTGGCGATCTAGAAGATTTTTAAAGGCACCACTGCTAGGCTAGGATGTGGCCCAGAGACCCCGTTTCTTGGGTCCAAATAATAATCTAATCCAGTTTCATTTACCCTGATACTTTACTGATATGCTGGGACTATAGTACCCCAAATTTCCCAGCCCAGTGGTGGGGAGTTCTGGGAAAGCTTTCTGGTGGTCAAGGAAAGATATCCTGATTGCTTTTCTTCTCTGGTCCCAGGCTGAAGCTGCCTGCAGTCTGCTGGATTTGGAGAAAGTAGCTGAACATTGCTCTGTCTCGAACAGCGTCAGAGGCGCCCCATATTTGATTCTCCACAGCTCTGCCCTTGGCGAGAGAACAAACTGTCTCCGTCTTGAAGATCTGTGGCAGAAGGTGGCGCATGAGAATGCAGTCAAGGCAATTAATTATTGAATATCCTACAACCGAGGGATAAAAGAGCTGTATAAATGCATATTATTATTGCATAATTATCACCATATATTTTCTCCCATGCCCTAAATTCTCTCTCTCCAGCACACACACACACAAAATACGTTGAGTAATATTTGTGTTGCTGGAATATTTTTACTCTCTTTTCTTCACTTCTGTGCACGAGTCCCATTCGACACCCCATCTCTCACACCTCCTCCTTGGGAAGCTCCTGCCATTTGTCACCTCTCTCCTCCATCTTTTCGGCGGCTGCATTTTATGCCCTGGGCTTGGCTATCCAATCGAGAAGCTGCAATCCAGCACATCTGGAAGCGGGCAAGCTTTGGGAGTCATCTCGGTTAGGATGGAGTGAAGCGGCTTCAGAGCTGGATTCCATTAGCCCAAACGGCCCGGGAGAAGTTTGCCACACTCCTTCAGCAGCCTAGAGGTATGTGCAAGGGGGGGGGGGGTCTTTCTTCAGCCAGAGGAATGCATTAAAAAGCTCCACGCGTTGGGTTTTACTACGAAAAATGCCCACATGCCGTGCATGAACAGGGTGGTGCAAAAAGCTTTACGTGTGAGCCATTTCGCATTCAAACTGTCCCATGTCGAGTTCGAAAAGTCCCCTTTGTAGCACGAAGTGGCCCCTTTTAAGCTGGCATTGTGCTGTTTCAAGCAGGCGGGAAAGCGTTTTGAGCTTAAAATACTTAGTTTTAAGTTTTGAATCGGACGTCTTGCGCACCTCATAGCACGGAATAAGTTGGGAGGGAAGAGGAAATTTGGGTTCATGATAAGAACCCCAGTGGGAAACGCTGGAGATTAATAATTGCTTTAACATTATTATTATTATTTAATCCCACCTTTTATTTTCATTCATTCATTCATGTATAGATATTCAGCTCAATGCAGTGAATATTCCTAATATTCCTGACTCCTATTTTCCCACAACAACAACCCTGTAAGGTGGATTGGGCTGAAAGAGTAACATGTCTACAGCTCTACAACATTTCTACAATTTTATACATTTATTTGTGATGCTACCTGCCCCAAGCAGGGTGTTCGAATAGATGACCTCTGGGGTGCCTCTCAACTCTGTGATTCTATGCAATAGCACCTCTACGTAAAAGCAGATAGCCACAGCACAAATGAGCTCCATGTATCGGCCAAAGAGAGTGCAACTCCAGGGACACTTAATTTCAACAGCTGCCTGAAAATTAATTCAGTCCATCCTTTTTTCATTAGGCAGGGAGCCCAGACCTATCCAAAGGATTCTCTTCTGCTTCCGAGGAACACTAATTATGGAGGAATTCTTTACCTTTTCTTGCTGAAAAGTCCCTCTCTACAAACTTTTAAAGTAAAAATCTGTATCTGCGCTTGCTTTCTTCCTCTTCCCTCCTAAAACCTTTTCTCTCGAATCATGTCTTTTAGGTTGTAAATCTGAAGGCGAGGACCTTCCGATCTGCTTTATAATAGACCCTTTGGGGCTGGAAAGCAGGATTCAAGTGCTTTAAAGGAGTAAATATTGTTCCAAACATGCTTCTTCCCCGAACCCACAAAGGTTTCTGTTTCAGGGTAACCCTAAACGGCTGACAAAATCTTGTCTACAACCTAAACCAACCGATCCAAGGAAAATGAAGGCAATCTTTGGAGATCTGAAAAGCTGTGGGTGCTATCCTGAAGCACAGTGCGAGGAAATAAATCGCAGAACTATCTGGAAACAAGGACTCCTAAATTGTTTCCAAGAAAGTAAATGCAATCTGCCACTGTTGGTAGAAGCCAGCAGCTTCTACCTCGCCAGGTAATATGAGAAGAAACTCACTGAAGCAGAACAAAAATCTTTAGCCTAGTATCCTGTTTCCAGTACAGGTCAGCATTATGTGTCTCCAGGAAGCCCGTGAGCAGTGAATGCAACATTTCTTCCCCATGTTTTATCCCCTCTGTCTGGTTAATCAGAAGTAAATGGCCTCCTCCTTTGGAGGTCCATTTTGAATGAATGTGCACCACACATCCATCCATTTTGTTGCCATCAAGTCGTTTTCAACTCCTTGTGAACACGTAGGTAGATTTTCACCAGAAGGATCTGTCCCCAACCTGGTCCTTCAGGCCTTCCAAGGGTGCTCCCATCACCACCTTAACTGAGTCCATCCCCCTTGCTGCTGGTCATCCTCATCTTCTCTTTCCTTCCACTTTTCCCACCATCAGAGCTTCTCCAGAGAGCTGGGTCTTCATATAATTGTGTCTGAAGCAGGATCAGTTGAGCCGGTCATTGGCGGCTCGAGTGAGAACTCTGGGGTGATCTGTTGTATGATCCATCGGTTTGTTTTCTTGGCCGTCCATGGGATTCTCAGGAGTCTTCTCCAACCCCAAAGTTCAAAAGCATCAATACTCTTCCTATCCTGCTTCTTCAAAGTCCAACTTTCACTTGTACGTTTCTGATCTTTGTAGGTGTGTGTGTGTGTGTGTGTGTGTGTGTGCACGGCCAGGGCCTTTGGTGAGTGAAGCCCCTTTTGGGTGATGTGGGTTTGGTTTTTTGGGGATTGCTGCCTTTTATTCTTTCGTTCTTACTGTATTGTTTTTATTCCTTTTAATATTGTTACTTGTTAACCACCCAGTCATTGGTAGCTGGGCGGTATACAAATTTAATAAAAAATAACAATGAATATGTCTCTTTGTATGTGTATACACACATACAGTTATTGTTATTGTTAGCAGAACTTCTCCATAAGAACATAAAAGCCATTTCTTAAAAAAACCCTCTGCTGTCACTCCCCCTTTGCTGCAAGGAGTTCCTCAGATTTTGCTAGGTAGGGTTGGTTGCGTGAATGTTGCCTGGGTTGAAGATAAGAGGGGTGAGAAGTTGCAAGCTGTTTTTGGAAATGTGAGAGAGAGAGAGAGAGACAGCAGAAACCTTCAAGGCCGGGAAAGGAACAGCCACATGGCTGTTGATTCAAAAAGGTGGAAGGAAGAAGACCAGCCTAAGATTGAAACTTTAGGACTCGGGTATGAGAGAGAACAGGATTGCGGAGTGCTGTTGGATGGAGAACTTCGTCATGCTGTATGTGTGGCTTCCTAATTCTCTGCAATAAATCTACTTATCTAACCTTCTCAACTTTTCTTGGGAAAGTAGAGCTGGAAGACAGTCCAAGTGCTACACGTGATAGGAAGGACCGACATTACGTATTTTTTTCCCAGGTTCTGTCCCCTAAATTTTTCCGCAGACTTCCTCAACCTTGTTCTTCTTAGCTTGTTGAGATGACAGTTCCTGGGATCTTTAACCAGCATTCCCACTTATTGGCCTGCAGTTCACCCTAAGCCATAAACCATGATTTACAAACCACAATAATTGGTTTCATACAACACATTCCTGTAAGCCAAAACTCAACGTACCCCATTAAGGTTTAAGCGAATGTGTATTCCAGGTTTTCACCAGTCTTATAACTTACTTTAGCCAGTTTCAGTCTATCACTTTGCTAATAGAAAATGATACTAGCCTGTCTTACAGGAAAGTTGTAAACACCAATTCACTCTGATTTTAGTTAAGAAGAGGGGGGTAAAACCATTTTCCCCAACCCTTCCTGTGGCAGGAAGCGACTTATGTCGGTTCACCTCCCTCCAGCTGATGACACTGCAATTTTTATAAACTATTTTGTCACTTTTTAATTAGAAGAGTGTAGAACTGACTGTAATAATGGGACTGAGATTTGTATAATAATAATAATGTTTTGAAAACTTATTTTAACAAAATACGATTATTGCTCATGATATATTATGTCTATGCTCGTGCAACAGGCTTTACCCATATTAATGAATCACAGTAACCGCTTTTGGGATATACACAACACTCTGATCTCCGTGGGTTTGCTAAGCCACACACAAAATTCAGCCTCTGCATGGGAAACCACGTGCATTTCCATCACTCTATTCCCATTTAGGGCAAGCCGTTTTTTCCACAGCGCAGAAAAAGAATAACATATAGTAAAGCAAGTTTGCACCACCTTGAGTCGTTCTGTTTCTCCATTCTTGCAAACCGTCCTTGCTTCTTTCTATTCCATCCAGCTATTGCTTCCTTTTGTTCTTTAACAATTTTTTAGTAGATAGAGAATAGGCTGGGCAGCTTCGGTTGCACCCACATCACGTGCACCATTAAGACTGGTCAGTTGGGGCACATTTGGTCAAGTATGTCACAAGCCCAGTTACGTTCACGCTATTCTATGCAAGCCAGGATCTCTAATCTAAGATTTCCTTGCAAGCCAACATCCTGTTGCCCAAATCCCACTAACTCAGAAAAAGGTGCGCACAAATTCTCAGCCCCTGACCTGTTGGAATTTTTATAAAAATAAACTGAGCCTCCAGCCCTTACCGTCTCTTATATGGGAATAAGCCCCACTGAACTCAAGGGGATCATCTTCCTAGAGGTAAAAGATCTTATGCATAAAGATTCAAGAAGCGTTCACTTCCCACCCATGGGATCACTGAACTCAGCAAGTGGGTTTGCACATTGCACTAACCACGGTTCTAGGTATGTTGCTAACCGGCCAGCGATCTTGTTTTCTGTCTTGCTCAATCAGTTTGCTTAGCCATGGTTTAGTGACCAAACCACAGTTGGATAAGTTTGCACAGCACACTATGCCATCCGGCACAGTTTTGCAAATGCAACATTAACTACCCATGGTGACTTGGTGCAGCCTTTCCCAGACAATGCTCCCTCGATGTGGCGAGTGGGAACAAGCCCCAGGGGGTCCTCCCAGCGCACCTGGAAAATGCCAGAACCCAGGGGGTCCTCCCAGCGCACCTGGAAAATGCCAGGTCCTAAGGGGTCCTCCCAGCGCACCTGGAAAATGCCAGGTCCTAAGGGGTCCTCCCAGCACACCCGGAAAATGCCAGGTCCTAAGGGGTCCTCCCAGCGCACCTGGAAAATGCCAGGACCGGGCAAGCGGTTTCTGGGTGCTTCATCTGCTCAGCCGCTTGCCCGGTCCTGGCATTTTCCAGGCGCGCTGGGAAGACCCCCTGGGCATTGTTCCCACTCGCCGCATCGAAGGAGCGTTGTCTGGGAAAGGCCGCGCCAAGTCACCCTGGGTTCTGGCTGGACTTCCCGGGGGCGGGGGGGTCACGCCGCGTCGTCGCACCCCCAAACTCTCCCAAACGCCCAACGCGTTTGGACAGCAAACCCTCCCCTCCCCTCCCCTAAATCCCACCCAGGGGAAGGGGAGAAATGGAAGTACCCCTCCCATCAATGGGGGGAAAAGACCCCCACTTTTTAATGCAGCCGATTCTGCACATCTGTAAAACCCGAGGCGAGAAAGCAGGAGAGATTTACCTCTTTGCGGCAGCGGCGGCGACTTCCCAAAGTGCCCCTTGCAAAAAAAAAAAAAAACCCAAAAAAACCGGCGTGTGTTTTAAGGCCCCCTCCTCTCCTCCTCCTCCTCCTCTTCGTCCCTTTTGGACCCTCCCCTCTTCTCCCCGTCTTCGCCCGGACCCCCGCCCCCCCAGACGTGAAATTGACTCCAAGCGGCGGCGGCGGCGGCGGCGGCACATGGCAGAAGGTGGGGCTCCCCTCGCCGGCCAACCAACCTTGAGCCTGGGCGGGCTCCGCCCCGATGGAACGCTGGGGAGGGGGCGTTCGGAGAAGGCGCCGCGGTTACTTTAGGGTTCCCGGCCAAGTGGCAACAATGTATCTCTTTTGAAGAGGCGCGCGGAGCCCGGCGTGGCGAAGCTCTCGCAGGACCGGGGCGGCCGGAGGGGAGAAGTCCCAGTAAAGTGGCGCGGCGCAAAGGAAATCGCCGGCGAGGCTCAAACGAAAAAAAAGAGAGCCTCGACCTATCTACCGTCTCCCCTTGCTTGCTCGCTCTCTCTCTCTCTCTCTCTCTCTCTTTCTTTCTCTCTTTCCGTCTCTCTCCTCCTTTTTTTGCAATTTGGTTCCGGAACGGGGAAACAAGAAAAAAGGAAAAAAACAAGGTGGGAGCACGTTTTATCCAGAATCACGTTGCAGGCGCGTGCCTTTAAAATCAGGATGGGCATTGCAGGCTCCATCCTAAGAAAAGAAACCCTTTAAACTGGGAGGGGGGAGGAGGGGGCAGGGAGGCACGGGGAACATGCACCCATAACACACACCTTGCATTTTTGGATCTGCCCCCTCCGCCCCCCACCTGGGCTTTTCTCCTGCCTTCCCCGCTTCCCCTCGCAACGCGGCGGTGCTGCTGCGCCTCGGGGCTCTTTCTTCTCGGTGATAAGGGGAGCTTCTCGCATTGTTCAAAAAAAAGTGGAGTGAGAATAAAAGCAGAAAAAGTGGATTTTGGGGGGAGCGTCTTTCCTCGCAAGTGAGAAACCTGTTGTGTGTCTGGGGAGGGGTGTGGACCGCAGAGGGCTCTTCTGGTGGGCTTCAGGAGGGGAAGGAAGGAAAATGAAATAGAGAAACTCAGTATTTGCTCAGTATCCACCTTATTTATTTATTTCCTGCTCTCTCTCTTCTTTTGAAGGAAGAAGGCTCGGTGTGACGGATGCTGTAAGAAAGCAGAGGAGAAGACACCAAGGAAAAAGCGGGACCCCTCTTTAAACAGGAAAGCTTGGACTAAATTGTGTATGTATCTTTGGAATTTTTTTTTTTTTAATAGGCTTATTTTATTTTAGGGAGGAGGAAGAGGAAAATAAATTCCTAATCTCCCATTTGGAAATTCAGTTTCTGGGCAACTGATTGCCATCTGGGAAAGAAAGCGCTTGGCTCTTGAAAAGCTTTTTCCCCCCCAAAAAAACAGAACCAGGAATTGTTTTACTTCCTTTTTGTTGTTGTTGCTGTTGCTGTTGTCGAGGGTAGACATGGCAGAATCCAGAAGTGACTTCAGTTCAGACTTTGCTTGCTGACTTGACAGTTTTTCTGATTTTTCCTTCTTTGGGAGACTGGGAGACTGTTAGGGTACAGTCTTCCGAAATCCTGTGATTTCCAGCCGCTACTTTCCCACTTTTCTCTCTCCTCTTAAGCAGCCCCACTGTTGAACCCCTCGATGGACTGAGGTCTCCTAGCCCTGGTTTTCTTTTCCTGCCTGCGAAGAGTTTGAGAGCAGGAGAAGAAAGTTTGCTGAGCGCTTCCTTTTAGAAAAAGGGCAAAGCGATCCACACCCATCGGCTCCTAGAAGACAGACCTTCTCTTCCTTTCAAAAGCCGGCTTTGGTCGCGATACCGAATCTTGATTGCTCTGCAGATGCTCCCAAACGTGGATGGACAATAGGCTCGGGCCCTCAGGATGCTCCATCCCGTCATTCACAAGAAGATTTTAAGAACTGCAAAGGTGCCCAGAACCTGCTCCATCTCCATGCAATGAATTAGGAATCTGAGCCCAAGAAAGAGTTTGCATCACAAAGGGGGGAGGGGGGGAGAGAAAGGCAGACGGAGGAGCCCCAGCTATTGACCTGGCCTCTCCCACCCACCCCCAGACATTTTAAGAAAACATGCCAACCGGTTGCATGCTTCATAAGCATCAAAGCTCTGCAAAAAAATAATACAGTAATAATAATAATATAATAATAGTAATAATAATACAAGGCAAGAAAATCACCGAGCAAAGAGGAAGGAGGAGAGAAGAGAGAGCCGAGCGCCAATCAAGTAAAATGCAACTTTCGGAGGTCGTGGCCCTTCTTATCACCCTGGTTGGGGTTTGTGTCTGGACGGAGGACGGCACCAAAGTTATTTCGGATCGCTACGCGGTATACTGGAACAAGACCAACCCTAGGTAAGTGGAAACAGGAGCACGCCAAGGCCACCCGTCGTGCTCTGCAGCTGGCCAGAGGTTGAGAACCGTGCTCTGTCCTCCGTGGCGTTGGAACGGGGTGGGGCTCTGTGGGAAAGAGGTCGGTTGGGGCACGCGGCGTCTTGGACCTTCCCGGGAGGTTTGGGTGGGATGCTTGACGAAGTGGGAGGAAGAGGAGGAGAAGTTCTCCCGTTTTTATGGCTGAAATGGAGGTAGAAATCTTTCCTCTGGCTCCCCCCCCCCCCCCCCCCCCCCCCCCCGCTTACAAACACATTCACTAGAAAAATTCCTGGAAGGAGGCTGCTGGAGGCAAGATTTGTAGCTCAGCTTGGGAGTTCAGAGTGGAAAATGTGTTTCTTCCAAACTATCAACTTCTTCTAAAAATGCACCCAACGTTGTTGGTTGGGTCACTGTACAAGCCGTGCAGAGGACGAAAGGGGAGTTTGGAAAGTGTCGTGTCGTTCGTCCTCTCTGGCGTGAGGAGAACTGAGAAAGATTAACCTACAAACTTGGGGAAGTTACCTGATTCTTTTTAAAAAATGCAAACCAATTTTTTTGGGGGGGGTATTTTAGCTAGCAGAGAGATGCTCTTTTCGACTCTTTCTAGCTCAGCTGCTGCGATCTTGGGTAATGTTGGGGTTTCTCTCTGAAGTTTAGATCCTACAACAGGCAGAGACGATCCCACATACCTACAATTTCTAATGATTGCAAATAATTTTTCTTTATACTAACCACCAGGCTGGGATATGTTGCATAAAACTCTTTTGGTCTCTTTTTGGAAATGGATATTGCTTAGTCATCATTGGGGGGGGGGGCACTGCGATGAATGGTTATACCTGGATTTTTTAACAAAAAAATGGGTCAGGTAGTCTTTCTTCTACCAATCTCTCTTGAGGCTAAGAATGCTAGGTTTGTTTAAATTTCATATCTATTTGCTAGTTTCACGCTAACTTAGATAAATTTCACTGGGGAGTCCTCTGTCTCTTGTCTCCTCCCCATGCCTCAACCCCCCAAAATAATTCAACATGGGGGTGGTGGCGGACACACGCACACACGCATGCACACACACACAAGCAGCTGTCCTACAGTCTGGCACCTTGTTGAAAATAACAAATATTTAAATCATTCATCCAGAAGTCAGTTCTAGGAAGTCGTAAGTCTGTGCAGCCGAGGAGAACAATTTTCTGAAGCAGTGCAGACTGTAAAATCAATTATATGTCACTTAAGGTCTCGATCTTGTCAAATTAAAACAGCTTTCTCTCTGTGCCTCTCTCGCTCGCTCTTTCCCCCTCTCTTTTTATCCACTTTGGATAGAAATACGTTTTTCTTTCTTTTAAAAATAAAAAAAAACTTGCTGGACCAAATAGGCAGACTTTATTTTTTTCATTGGAGGCTGAATTTCCTACGCAGCTCGAAGGGGAAAGTTTTACATTTCCAGCTGGGGGGGGCACTTGGATGTTCTCCTGGGATAGTTCTAAGTGTGGCGGTGGCCCAAACCGGGCCATTTCTCGTGCATCAGGCTGGCAAATGTTAGCAACTCATCCAAACGTGGTGACCAACAAATTTTTGCCAAGGGGCATGGCAGTTGGTTATGTCTTTTTGTTGTGTGGGGGGGGGGTTAGATCTCCTCTCTCCACTTCTGATGCAGAGAGCCACCATTAGCAACCTGGGTGGGTTATCATTGTCAGGTAAACCCAACATCCTTGCAAGGTGGGGTCTGTTTGCACCACTGTGGTGCATGCCAGTCTACTGTCTGTAGTGGCCTGCAAGCTTGCAATGTGAACGCAAATAGTCTCAGTGTTTAAAAGAGACCTCTTTCTCTTCCTAGGTCCAGAGTAGGGCTAAGCACCCCAAAGTGGCTTTTCTCTAAGAGCTAGAACGGCTTTCTGAAGTAGCTGAAACCGGCTGTTGGATGGCAGCCAAATCTTTGATTGCTCCTAATGGACAAGACCGTAACCCAAAATAACAGCCTTTTCCTTCAATGTTAGGGAAGTCCCCCCCGAAACCCTTTTGGAAAGAGCAATTTTCTTTCCTATCCAGTTCCCCAAGTGAAGGAGACGGTGGGGCCGATGTTCCCCCTTTTTTCGTTGAGTATTTCATATCTTGTGCTTCGCATTTCGTAAACTGTGCGTCGCTTCCGAATTTTCAACGGGTCCATCGTTCTCTCTTGAAGTCTGAAAGCTTTAGAAAACCTTTCTTTCTTTTCTGTTTCTTTTCTGCAATTTGAGTCCAACTGTACGACGGGGACAAGGGGGAGTTCCTTCCCGATCTGGAGAGGAAAAACAAGCTAGATTCTAAATAAATTTGGTCAGTTTATTTGGAGTGAAGACTAAAATTCCACAACTTTAGCAGTCAGTGGGACATCTTTGGGGGATGACGGTAGAATTACGGGGGTACGTATGCGTGCAATTTTTGTGAGTGCCTTGGCTAGGGTCGAGGGTTTTACGTCTGTTGGTGCAAGTGATTGAGTCACTTGCTTTCAGCTCCACTTGATGACCTGCTTGATGTGTCAATACTGTGTTAATGCACGCAGAAGTGGACCGGTGTGTCATCCGGTTATGGGGAGATCCACAACAAGCAGAGAAGCTTAGGAGTCTGAATTGTTCTCTGCCAACCACCTTTCACCAAAAATCACCCCGTCGGAACCGAACGCCCCCACGCACATACCCGTGCGCCTCTGGATGGAAGAGGACTCTGGCTTCCCTTCCTCTCTCTTGCTCCACAACAACTGAAGAGTCTAACAGAGGAACGTCTTCTCTTTAGCCCACTTCCTGCCCTGGTGAATAAAAAGCTTCATTCTCCAGACGAAATGTTTTGGGTTGGGGGGGAAAGGGGGGCCTGATTTCAATGCGGATCTCTGTGTGGTTAGGACATAGAGGGCAAGTTTAGAAGTGACCAAAGCTGTCTTGGAGATGTTTGGAGATGGCTGAGGGTTGAAGGATTCATCTCTGGCACTTGCCCACTTCTAAACTAGGACTGGGCATTCAGATGAGACCAGTCTTTTAACATGGTCTCTGCCTTCATAGTTTGGCAGCCTGAAGAACTGGGGATAATCCAGTCTTTTTTACTTGGGGGCGGGGGTGGCTGAGGATAACCTACATTAGTCACATGGATTATTTTTCTCACGGAGGAATCCTCCATTTGTTACCAGTCATTAACCTCTCCCACTTTTTGCCTTTTTTCCCTGTTGGCCATAATATTTCCCCCTTTTTCCTCACTGCTGCTCCTTAAACCACAAAATCACAATCGTGGAATCTGCCTGAGTTGGGCTGATTTTTATTTTTTAAAAAGCCAATGGACCACTGGCCTTTGTTGGACCCTTTCTTAAAAACGCGATCCCTATTTTGGCTCTGTTGGGGTGGCTTTCTTTGGGGGACGTGGAAGGTATTTTATGGCCACTGTGTTTCCAGGATTTATTTTTGGGACTGGCCCCTCCCTCCCATTTCTTAAGTCATTGATAATTATTATGATCTACTTCCTGACTTTTGGCTTCATGAAAATTAGTGGGTCCTCTTGTTGGGTATTTCTGAAAAGTGCAGGATGTGGCTTTGAAGAAATGAGAGATACTGGAGTCACTGTTCTACATTCCCAGATTGGAAGGCACAAACTCTTGCAAATTAAAGGAAAAAAATGTGGCTAATGCAGAGCCAGGACTTTAAAATGAACAAACATAAATAGTCACTGGAAATGAATTAATGGATTTTTCACCGTCCGTACCAGCACTCTATTCTTAGATCCAGTGAACGCGGGTGAATTATCCTAATAATAATGCATGTTGTGGCTATGTTGTTCTTCTGTGAATTTGCCTGTGGAAAGAAGGCCAGCTTAGTTTATTCTCAAATTGTTAGCATTCACAGGTAAAAGATACCCGAATGTCCACTCTTGGTCTTTCCTCTCCCAGAAACCAAAGAAGATAAGGTGTCCAAAAATATTTTGCAGTGATGGGGTTGCAAAGAGGCAGATTTGCTTGCAACAATAGCAAAATCCAAGCTAGCAGTTCTTTCACATTTCATGGGAGGAAGTGTGTCAGTTTTGTTGAGTGTTAAGTGGGTAAGAGTTTGTATTGTGAGTACAGTTGTGGGCGAGCTCCCCACGCTCCAGAGGGGCGAAAGATGTCCATAGGGCATCGTTCCCCAAAGAACTTTGAAAACAGGAATTTCAAAGTAGATCTTGCCAATGTTTAAGGAAAAAAGAAAGGGTCTTTCTCACTTTTGAATAATTTCCATAGCTGACTGAGAAGGCTTCAGCAGCTGAAAAATAATACAATTTATGGTTCACAAGTAGAAAAATAAGACCCCCAGTAACATGAATGTATATTGATCTGAAATTCTAGTATTGTGTACAAATCCATTGCAAACTCCTGGATATACAGTGGAAAATAGGAAGCTCTAGAAATGAAGTCAGACAGTATGCTGGGTTTTTTTCCCCCCTCTTGGAAGGATGAGGAAGACCTGGAGATTTAAAAATCCCCAGAAATCTTTCACGTCTATAATTTCCCTTCCTCCGCAGCTCTCTTTCTTTCCCATTTTATTATTCCCCTCTGAAAGCCACGGTTTCAGTGTTGTGAGACATTTGACTCGTCTGGGTAAGGGGAATGCCTTCTTTGATAATTGTGTCTAAATTAAAAATCAATTGTAAATTGAGACACCGGGAACTTCGCCCATTCTGAATGTAATTTTTGATCACCCGCAGGCATCCTTGATATCTCCGACCCGTCATCGTGTTTTATGTGGTAGCCACGGGTCTGGAGAACATTGAGAGATGTTTATTAAATACGTCTCTGTGTAGGCTGTTGATTGAAATATCGGCGGGTGGGAAAGGTTAGGCGTAGACAAGGGTGGTAGTCCCGTGCATGTTTAAATGATGTGTGTGTCTGTGTATATTTGGGGTGGGGGTGGGGGGTGGAGTGGTGCTTTAATCTGAAATTCCTAAAGCCAAGCTGAGGTTGAATTAAAAGCCCGGGCATCGTAGGAACCCGCTGTCATATCAGCAAAACGGCCGCCATGTTACATTTCCTGCAAAGGAAACATCTTGAGATGGGTTTGCAGAATTCAACTTGCAAATTAGATGGACCAACTTTAGGTTCACAAAGAGGGTTGAGGATGGTGCTGCTTCACTAGGACAACCCAACTCGACGTATGACCAAGAGGATCTGTTAATGACAGTGTCCCTCTGCGTGTTCTTTCTCACAGCACCTTTGTTTTAATAAATTTAGGAATAGCCCTTTTCCCTCGGGGGGCTGTACAGATTTGAAATGTCTCATGTGTTTTGCAAATGGGTGCGTGCTTCGTTTTGTTTGCAAGGCTGTGCTCGGTTTCCTTCTCCACTCCGGAGCTTTGCAGAAGGGTTCCTGAAGTGGTAATCATTTGGGCCAAGAGGTTGGCGTGTCTCCTGATTGCGAAATTGCCAGGGGGTCAAATGAGTTTTGGTTGAGTGTGGGTCGATTCTAAACCCAAATGCCCTGAAGGATTGGGTTGTGACCCATCATTTGGAGTAGGTAACCCCTGTGAATTTGGAGGTGTGGGCTTGTGTGTGGGAGTTGAGGGAACCTCAGAGTCAAGAATGTCCCCATTCCAAGCAAGAGCTGAGATGCTCTTAGAAACCCAAGCACATTTCTGTTCTTTGTGGTGGTGTGACCAGAGAAATCATTTTCAAAGTATCGGAGATGAAGATTTGTCATTGTTGTTCACGCCACCTGCCACAGTGTAATGGGCAGTTTTAGTGTAATTCTAGAATGACAGTTTTCTTGCCACCAGATGCAATTCCCAAGGAGACCACTACATATCTATCTATCTACAGTATCTATCTGCAGAAGGAAAAGGGGAAAAATAGAGAGATGGGTAAATGGCTGGCTATTTTCTCTCTCAATTGGCAACGTAGATACATCCCATTATTTTATTTTCCTTTGCCCTCCTGGCCTGTATTTAGCCACACAAATGTTTCTCTGCTTCAATTGTTGTTATTATTTCTTCCAAAAGAGATTTCACTGATGTGCTCACTCAGGACTCTTGTTTCAATTCTCTCCCTCTCTCCTCCCCACAGCCCCCCAAACCTAAGTGACTCTAAAATCTCAGCGAATTTGGAGGATTACGGGAAATTATTTTGCACTCTTGTGAATATTTCTGGAGGCAACCTCCAGGAAGCGGGTTGGATCAGATCCCGAAGAGAAACTGCAAGAGAAGCTGTTGCTTTGTGGCTGAATTGTGGGGCTTTGTGGGGGTTTTACAGTGGTTCCTTGAAGCCTCCTTATTCAGAGGGAATCGGATGCTAGATACTAGATTTTGGGGAGAAGGAACAAGGGGGAGATAAAGTCTTCTCTTCAAAGCACCCTTGATTTCCATTGGGGTATCTTGCAACCACAATAGATGGCTGCATGAGAAGGAAACTGGAGTTAGCAGGACCTCTGGGGATGAACCATTATAAGGGAGATCTCTAGGGCTGAGAAGGAAACAGCAGCATCTCAGAACGTAATTAACAACAAGCATATGTGGATTTTAGGGTCAGTCTTATCTGGAAAAAAGATGGTTAGTCTTTCAGTCTTGCATTCTGGGAAAAAGCTTCTGACAGTTTTTCGAGACCCCGCCTTAGTGAATTTGCTAATAAATGAGTGCTGGGCTTTGGGCTGGTTTAGTTTCCAAGTGTCCTTACCTTCTTGAGAAGAAACCTATCTTTTGAGGTTCACCATGAATCTTTCTTGCTGAATTGTATTCCAGTGTTAGGGGTTTGTCAATGTCTTTATTTAATTTAGTAAGAAAACATATGGTTGTAGCAATACTGTGCTTTTTTTCCTAACTCTGCTAAATGTTTGGGGCGTTGCATCCAACCCTCCTTGAGATGGTGGCTTCATCTTCCTGATGCAGAGTTGCAGACCTTTATATTCTTCACTTGTTCTCACCTCTAGACTGAGAAAGGCACGCAGACTAAGAATGGGATGGGTAGGAAGGCATGAAAAGAAATATAAAAAAGGTGATCTTTCAGAGCCTCTTCCTTTGGCTAAAATCAGGGTTGGCAGTCCCTGATTTCTCCACCATTAACAATAAAATAAAATAACTCTTCTGAAGAGTACAGGTGAAATAACAGGGTGCAGCAGAAAAATCCAGCCAAGCTGGAAACACCTCCCTATAATATCTCCCTGTTCTTGAAGAGTGACACTTTTTTTTTCATTTTCTTTATTTAAAAGATTTGTATGGCCGCCCATCTTAAAATACACCTCTTCCAATGTTGTTGCCGTAAAAGTCATATTTTCTACAGCAAGTTGAAGTAATGATCCATGATCCACATGGAGGCAGTTCTTCATCCATCTCTATCACCTTCTCCAAGAAGTGGAACATTTTCTCTCTTTTACCTATCTCCCCTTATACATTAATTTAATATTACTATTGATTAAAAGTGTTTGTTTATTTATCAGATGTCTTTCCTGCTACAGTCAAAAGACTCTCCGTGGTCTACAGCACAATTCAAGCAAAAAATATCCACAGTGAAGATATGGAAACATCCATGGTACAGAATATAGGTAGTCACCCTCATCAATAACAAACAATATATTAAAATAGCAGCTTATAAATGCAGTCAACCAGGGGTGGTATTAAACTAACACCCTCCTGGAAGAGGTTTGTCTTAACTACCTTCCATAAGGCAATCAACTATATCTGTACCATTTCTTATTACTATAATTCCCAAAGTGGATTTCAGGTTAGGAGAGGTGGAATTAACAGCATTCCACCTATCTTTGCTATTTG
Organism: Liasis olivaceus; assembly: GCA_030867105.1. Lineage (NCBI taxonomy): Eukaryota > Metazoa > Chordata > Lepidosauria > Squamata > Pythonidae > Liasis > Liasis olivaceus. The sequence continues at coordinate 8,395,598 of CM061349.1, forward strand.
CTTTCTTGTTCAAGACAACAGCAATTTAGGGAAGACACCTGCAAACTATATCCTTATTATGTTACAGTAGTCCCATCACTGCCTTTAAAGAAGTTGGATCTTCAATGCTGGGTCGGCTTCCAGAACTTCCAATATTAGGGCATGAAGGAGGAATGGTCTATGTTCAGTTACATGGCTCATGTTTGTTTCCTTGATGATAGAGGCATCTCAGCTTATTTTCCCAGAATACCCTTGCCTATAAAACAGTGTTTCTCAACCTTGGCTACTTTAAGATGGGTGGACTTCAACTCCCAGAATTCTCCAGAATTCTGGGAGTTGAAGTCCACCCATCTTAAAGTGGCCAGGGTTGAGAAACACTGCTATAAAACACAGAAGCTTTTGAAGGATTCCACAGGGAGGGTGCGTGCGTGGATGGCTATTCTTTTGACATGCTCTTGCGCATACATTAAAATGAGTTCCTTGCCACATCTCCCCCTTTTCCATACATTTTTGAAAGAGCTTACGTGCCCCTTTTCAGTGCAGGGAATCTGTTATCTCCCTCCCCAGCCCTTCAACTCACAAGGCGTACATTTCTCCACCTCCCATGTTCAAATTTCCTCTCTTGACCAAACCAGATCCAATTTAAGCTGGACCTTTCCTGCAGGCTTTCGCCGCTCGAAAATCTCCCTCCTCCTTTTTCTGAAATTGGCTGAGGTTCTCAAATGCGGTTATGCCCCCGTTAAAAAAGTTATCATTTAAAAATGCATTTCCCCCTCTCCCCCTTCCTTTCAGATATCCAATTGGCCTGTCCCATTCCCCCAAACCGTTAAATCCTCTATATTGTTTCTTTGAGCTGTCTCAGCCGGGTGGTTAATAAACAGCAGATGCAAACAAGGTCCAATTTCTCTCTCTGGGGAACACAATTGTGTTTCCCCACAGGTTATATATTTGTCTGGTTGTGTGCTGAATTCCAAATGAAAGGTGGGGTTGTTCTGTGTTGCTCTGCACTTACGTTCTCCCATCGACTCGTTGGTTGCGCCTGGGCTGTTGGCTTGGGGTACAGATGTGGACCCCGAAAAAGGACCGGCTTGTCCACTCTTTTTCTAAATTGTAGCACGGTTTGGCTTACACCTTTAGTTTTGCACCATCATCTTGGGTTGGCAGTTTTGCACGCATGTGTGTATGGACATCGAATGGACTGTTATGGAGTCTCGGTGTGTTTTTAAACATGCGTGTGATTTCAGGGCCATATCTAGGAAGAGCAGTCTAGAAGACGGTCTGTCTCGATGATTTCACCTATCCATGTATGTTTCTTGAGATGTGTATTTATGTCTCTCTTCCTCGTTCTGTGGTTTTGTCATAATTAAGAGAAATCCTTATTTAACAGTGGCTGTGTAGCTCAAGAGAATACTAACATACACGCATTTCAGCTTAATGTATTTTACAGAAGTATAAAAACTCATGAATGTGTATTTGATATATATACTTATATGTGTGTTTTGTGTGTGTGCGTTCACACAACTGTACGTGCACATGGTACTTTGAATTTTATTTTGATTCTTACGTTGAATATTTTCTTAGATAAAGATGCTGTGTGTCTAAACAAAACCATGATATGTGAAACTGAAGTTTATTGCATATAAAGATCTTGTGTCTTTTACACACACACACACACACACACACACACACAATGTATGCACACATACGTGCTCACATGTAATGGAAAGATAGATTTTTATAACACACACACAATATTTGAGTGTCTAGTCATCTTTTTATTTTTTTAGTGTTTGATCGGTAAGAATGACACATGAGAATAATAACAGCTGAAAAGATGATGCCCTGAGCTTATGATTTATATTTTGGCTGTGGAAAGGCAACAAGAACATAGAAAGAAAAAACAGAGAATGGTTTAAGTGGAATTGAGGGGTGCGCATTACCCACTATTTTGGGGTGGGTGGGGTACTGAGAAGAAAGGAAAAAAATCAAATAACGGGGAGCATTAGGTATAAATTCATTACACTTCCATCAACTTCATTTGGAGTAGGGTAAGGACGGTGCATTGAAGCCAAAGGTTTTGTGAAAAAGGTGAGGTTTGCAAAGCGATTCAGATGGAAAGAATAAAGTGTATAAATAGCAACGTATTACCAGATTGGTGTGTGCAGGTTTGATTTTGTTGCTTTAGGTACGAGCCCCTTTCTCTCACCATATACAGTAGATTCTCCATATTTGGAGCCATTCCTGATTTTAGGGGATTCCTTAGTAATTCTCACAATAACACTGATTCAACTAATTCCCCCCCCCCGGTTTTTTTCTCTATTATATGACTTCAAGCTGTGGAGCTTATGGTGCCAAGTCCATTTTCATTCTCTTTTGCTCATTTTTGCATCCAACCATAAACAGTTATCTATGTCTTTAGCCATACAGAGTTGCTGGTGGTGTAGCTGCTTCGCTTTTGAATTATAGCTCGGAGATAACATGGTTTTCTCCCCTTATATTTCTGACTTAACCAAACCACGTTGGCTGTCAAGAAAGAAAAATTGCTCAGGTTTGCTAAGCCCCCCACTCCCCCCCAAAGTTTCCTTGAAATTGCATTATTAAGGGCCCCTAAATGGATCCACATTTTCAGCCCTTCTCAGTTCCCAAATTCCGAATGAAAACACAAAAAAAACCCCTCTAGTTCAGTGGTCATTGCTCATTCTGACTTTGCAGTATTATCCCCTTAATTTTGTACTAATGCAGGGGTTTTCAAACGGTGGGTCGTGATCTCCCCTGGGAGTCACGAGCAACTTAGAGGAAGGTTGCAGAAATGGTTTAAAGTTAATCAGTTTTCCTCTGGCAACCCAAGACATCGTCCACACGTGCTCTTGCTTTGCTAGGATGAGTCCCCATTGGGCCTGTCCAGGCAAAGTGGGGAACAGCTTTGGAGAGACTCCAGCTTTGCCTGCCCAAACCCTCCGTTTTATTCGTGAAGAGGTTGCAGAAATTCACTTCTCCTTTTAAGGGGTCATACAGCTGCAAATAGTATCTCTGTATTAATGTGTGCCATTTGCTGTGCACAGTTCCATCGACGTAGGGCTTAATTTTGAGTGGGCACATTTAAGGTAGTGCTTATTAGCGCCAGAGGTGAACACTTATCCGGGCATTAATGCATATTATTTGAGTTATTTTTATTTTTAAATGTTTGCAATACAGTGAAGGATTTAAGGATTTTTTTTCTCCCTTGGATGTAGAAGGGGGGAAATCTCTGTCATAATTTGGCTCTTTGCTTTACAGCTATTTATGTCTAGGGGGCTGAGTTGTTGATGGCGCCATGCACTTAATCTGGTTAAATTAAAAATCTAGAAGTTGCATTCACAGATCCTGGGCGTGATTCATTTTAGCCTTGGTTTGGTGTGGGGTTTTGGGGTAGCTTTGTGTGGTAGACCAACCCTTTGCTTAGTTTATGGTTTGGAAAATGGGTGAGTGCATTAAGCAGATTAAACACATTGTACGAATGCAGCCATAGAAGATATGAGGGGAATGAATACATGTTTAAAATTATTGGACTGTAGCTTTGTGGGAAATGCAGGGGGAGTGCTAAAAAGGAGACTGAGAAATGAAAAACCTATTAAGTCCACAGGACTACCAAAATCACGCATGCTGTGAAGACCCCCCAGGACAACGTTTTAAAATTGTGGCTCCTGAAATGTTTTGTGCTGAACGCCTGTGCTGAACATTGGAACGCCCTTCTTCCTGGAACACGCTGTAAAAGGACTTGACATTCCTCGCTCAGAAATTTAAATTTCCCCGTTTCTTTCGCGGAGGCTCTAGGTTAGCACTGGGAGCAACGCCCATCTCTCACGTTATCGAGAGGGAACGATGTCTTCAAGATCAGTTGTCTTTCCTAGCAATCAAGTTCTGATGTTCCCTCTTTCGTCAAGGACAAGCCCCCAATTTATCATCTTCCTGCTTTGGGGAGGGGGGCACGGGAAGAATTCTGACAGTGTGAATTGCTAGTTTGTTGCCTTTTTTCTGCTTCAGTTCCCCACCTCAGGGAAATCTCTGAACAAAGGCTTGCCTGAATCCTGTCTCTGATGTCCATGGAAGTCAATGTCTAAGCAGGAGAACAAGATAGACAGACTGCCTTTGCAGAGTTTGTGATGCCCAGTTGGAAGGACTGACAGGATCTGACCATCCCAAGTTGGGTTGTTGCTTGAAGCCAGCAGTGCCACGTTACCCCTTGAGTATGCCCAGAACTGGCCTTGAAAACAGGGTTTATTTTGGAACAGTACGTTCTGGATGTCTTCATGCTTGCTATCATTCTTCCCCCAGAGTCTGACCACACCACTGCTCAGGGACAAATATAGGTCCCCTTTGCAGATCTCTACTCTGCAAGGTACGTGGCGTGTGGATCAGACGGAGGGCCTTCTCAGGAGTGGCCCCCATTTTATGGAATAGCCTCCCACCAGAGGTGCAGATGGTCCCCATCTTGCCAACATTTCATAAGCAAGCCAGTTCTGTTTTAATGTATATTCGACTCATCGACTTTTAGGGCAATTTGCTGATGATTTTTCACAAGGCTATTTTTAACCCTGTATATTTCATTTCATTTTTGCTGCGTCTTTGTTGGATCCTGCTCTGAATGCATCAGGATTTGGGGCAACATATAAATAGCTTCAAATAAATAAATGAAAAATAATAACGCAGGACGTTTCCTATAGTTATATTAGTGCTTTGCTTCTCCTTCTCGTTTCTGGTTGCATTTAATCATGATTATATATATTTATATGTAATATTCTATATTTATGTGTGTATATATATATATATAGTGTGTGTGTGTGTGTGTGTGTATAAAATTAAGTTTTCTGCATCCTGCTTATGTTCCCCGCCAACATGGTTTCAGGGTAAGCCATGTTATGCAAAGCTGAGAAAAGAAATTAGAAAGGGTTTGCCAAAGCAATTAAAGGCGTGAGGCGAGAAAAAGCAAAGGAAACGTAAAGACATTACATTTTAAAACTACGGGATGATCAAAGTTATACGGGCAACGTGCAGGTTCTTCTGTGACCTAACCCTTTTCTGCAGCAGAGGTTTAGGCGAAATGCCCCTGGGGTCTGGCTTGCATCTCACCAGCTTCTGCTGCCTGAAGGAGCTTCCTCACCCTCCTTGCTAGCAGAATTGGCTCCTGGCACAGGACAGTCGTGCTTTCTGACTATATTAAACAAGCTCTCCTTGGCTTTCATGGTTGCTTTCAGGAAGGCAAGGTGGCTCTGAGCGAAGACAGATGAGCCGAAGAGAGAATTTGGAATCGTTGCGGCAGGAAAAAACAAAAACGAAGCTTGCGGAAAGGTGTAGTTGTCACTTTTGAAATACTGAATGGTTTGCATCCTTGCTATGAAATGGATTTGACATACCCTGGAGCAGGTTCATTTCTTAAAGCAAGAACTAATTAAAATCCATAAATAATTTCATAAAATTCTAGCGTTAGAAATTGGATGTGGGCAAACATGAAACTGGATTAGTCCATTTGTAGGGCAAATGCAGAGTTGTGGCTTCAGAATTAAAATGGATTTCCCCCGTGCCAGTGTAGACAAATGCGGTGTCAGTCAAGAATTTCTCCTGTGAAATCTTGGCTTGTTTATGACACTGATTAAGCAAATAGCGTATAAGAAAGAGAGCCCATTCTGTCACTTCAGAGGTTTGTATACTTTTCAAATACAGGTAGTCCTCAACTTACGACCACAATAGAGACCAGAAAATTCATTGTTAAGTGATGTGGTTGTTAAGCGAGGTATCGTGACCACACCCAATTTTAGGACTTTTTTGCAGGGGTGGTTAAGTGAATCACTGCAATTGTTAAGTGAATCATGCAGTATTTAAGCAAATCACATGGTTCCCCTTTGATTTTGCTTGTTGGAAGCTGGCTAGGAAGGTCGCAAATGGCTATCCCGTGACCCCGGAATGCTGCAACCATCATAAATACATGCCGGTTGTCAAGCACCTGAATTTTGATCACAGCCATGGGGACCCTGTGATGGTTGTAAGTGCAAGGACCGGTTGTAAGTCATTTTTTCAGCACCGTAGTAACTTCAAATGGTCATTAAATGAACAGTTGTACATTGAGGACTATCTGTACTTGTAGGAGCACAGCAAGACTGCTTCTCTATCCTTCCAGAATGCAAGGCACAGAATTATGGGTTTAAGTTGCAGGAAAGCAGATTGTGGTTAAATGTTAGGACACTTCGTAGCAGTAAGTTCAGTAATAATTACCCAGGGAAGTGAGAGTGCCTCTACTTTTTTGGATATGGCAAGTAAAAGTTGGACGTTGGTGTCCTAGTCATGATTGAATTTGGAATCTTGCTTGAGTAGTTGGGCTTGATAACCTCAAGGGCCCTTTCCAGTCCACAATTTTGGACAGAGAGATGCACGGAAAGAAGAGGGGGCAATTGAAAAGGAGCTTCAGGAAGAAAACATGGGTGGCATTGACCCCTTCCACTCCTACCCACTGCTTACTTAAGCCCCATCCGTCACAAATCAGTGTTTCTCAACCTTGGCAAGTTTAAGATGGGTGGACTTCAACTCCCATGCTGGTTGGGGTGTTCTGGGAGTTAAAGTCCACCCATCTTAATCTTGCCAAGGTTGAGAAACAGTGACTTACATGTTCCTCCTTCCAACAGATGGAGGGTCTCAATGGAAGGAGAGATGCCCTCCCTGCTGAAGCTCCCTCTTGGCTCACGAGGAGCTCCCTAGGAGCAGAGAATAAGGCTTTCTGATGACTTGATCCTCATGGATGAAAGACCTTCTGCAGGCGGAGCAACTTCCCAGTTCCTGAGCTACAGACCAAGGCTTTCTGATTCTACATCTCACAAAGCAAAGCAGTAATTGGTGCAAGGGATCCCAGATCACATTCGCGTGGTGCTTTCCCCCCGGAGTGCTCAGAGAAGATGCCACTCATCATTACTGAAAGCGGCAGGGTCTCTGTCAGCTAAAGAAGATGCCATCTTGTGTATTACAGACATTTCCCCCCAAATTGTCAGATAACACTGGTGTACATTTATTTATAACATTTTAATTCTGGCCTTCTCCAAAGAGCTAGAAAGGGCATTAATGGCCTTCTTCCTCCTCCATGCGCTGTTTTCTTTCTGGCCTTTTGACAATCCCTAGAAGCAAGGTTTGGGCTGAGAAATTAGAACTGGCTTCAAGATTGCAGCTGAGGAGGATTTGGACACAGTTTGAAAGCCAGCCTGAGCTGCTTATTTGGAAAATGTATACGCCACTGCTTCCTTAACAGTCCTTCAAGTGGACCACGGAGTTCCTTTCATCCTTATGGTTTCCTATTTTGTTGCGTTCTCATTCAGAAGCCTCTTTGGCAGTGTGTTCGAAGCACATGTACAAAATGGATTTATCCCCGAGCCTCATGGGTTGGTGAGTTATCCCAACCCATCTGGAGATGCCAGATTGAAGGAAGTTAGTGAATGCATTTCTCCGTACACCTTTGTAAGAAGGAGCAGACATCGTTTCTCAGAAAAAGATGTGATGTGAGTGGCACTATTTCCTCTTTCAAAGCTTAGAGGGGGAGCTTGTCTAAAAGGCCAGTAAAAACCTTTATAATGCATCGAATGAATGCATTGGTAGGCTGGCCTCTGTCGTCCTCAGCCTCTTTTATTGTTACGATTACTGTCCACCTTGGAAAGTCGGCTAAGGCAACGCATACATAACCCTTCCGATGCTCAAGCTACACTCAATGTTTATATGTGTTCTGTGAAGGGGCTTCACCATAGTTGCAAGAAGGTTTCTACCCCAGCGTGAAACCGGAAGATTCAGACGCAGAAGAAATCCATCACAGATTTCCTTTGGAGCAAAATGGTGGCCTATTGCTCCATGCTGACCCCGGTGTGGGGGCCAGAGCGCCTGTTTTCAGCTCGTGTCGGTTCTGGGCTCAAATGCAAAGTGTGCCTTTGGACTAGATGCCAAAAAGAATCTTACCAGTTGAAAAGAAACATGTGTTGGAGACGTTTCCTACAAAAGAATAGGAGTGAAGGCTGCATCTGATGTAGCGTGGCACCAGAGTATCGGCTTCGCGTCACTTGCGTGATGTTGGCCCATCCTGTGCTGTATAGGGATGTTGAAGGTCCCCCCCTTTGAGATTCAGGAAGCGGGAGCTAGAAAGCAGTGCTTTTCAGTATTTATCCCCACGGAACAACCTACCCCTAGAAATTTGGATGGTGACTTTGTGGTGGCGTTTCCAAGACAGTCAAGCCAGACCCTTTCCGTCCCAAAGGACCTTCGATCCGTGATGCCGCTGAGGGTTGCTTTTTGCTTTAATTTACGAGAGTGTTTTAATATAGATTTCAGGCTTCGATTGGGTTGGCATATATGTAAACCAGCATCCATTTGGAGTGGTGGAATGCAAACCTGGAAATAAATAATAAATGGAGGAAAAACCATGGAGGCTTGGGTTCATTTTTTTTAATGCATAGCATATGTCAGAATAAAATAATCGAAGAGTCCTGATCAGATTTAGATATCTCTAGGGATCCTGGTTCACTTGTTCTCAGGGGTGCACAGGGGTAGGTAGGTAGATAGATAGATTTGTCTAAACCCAGTTTGTCCATCCATTCCCTGGAGGGAAGATGGAAGTCCTTACGTGGGTGTGGGGGCTGATACTAATTTTTCAGCTCTTGACTTGCGGCCCAGACCAGATTCAAAAGTCAGGCATGCTCCGATGGAAGGAGACCTGGTTCCACGCTAGTAGCTTAGTATTCTCCAAGTCAGTCGTGGGCATTCACGGTTAAAGCGAAGAATCAGGGAGCAGTTGATGGGAGACCCTGCCCTGCCTGTTATCTCAGACAGCCGCTGCTAAAGTGGAAAATAGCACGCTGGGTGAATTGATAGACAATTTAGTCTAAAGGGGCTTTCTTTGTTCCTTTTTTGCACTACGCTTGCTGTGTTTTTTTTCCTCCCTTTTAAAACAGGCCTTTGGTTAGTTAATTATCCCATTGGAGCAGGCCTAACATACAAAGAGGCACAGGTCCCTGCCATGATGAACTTACAGTCTCCAAAGGCAATCGAGGCCAGTGGCTGGGGACCGTCGATAACTTTTAAAAAATGAGCCGTGTCTTTCCCCATTGAAAATTCAGGCAGTGTCTGTACATCGTTGTAGGAAGAAGTCTAGAAGCATCGGGCAGGTGAAGAATATTGTCACGGAGTCAGAACAAATATTGGGGAAAGGTTTCTTTCTCGGGGTACGTTTCTTCTTCCGAGCCGTGATGAGCATCGATTGACACGGGAGGATATTGGAAGGGAAATAGGGCCCCCGTTTGCATTAACATTCCCACCTTAAAAGCAAATTGTATCGTTCCCCTCATAATAGGTTTTGATCAAATTAACTTTTCGGGAAACTGCGTTGAGCATTGTAGTTGGTGTTTATATTTGTAAGCCAGTATTCTGCGATTATAATTAATGTGAAACATCTTGGGATAAGTGGGGAGGGGGGAGCCAAGGGGTTGGGTATGAATTCTTTTCTGGAAGAGTTCTTCCCCCCCCTTGCAGCCATTGATGCTTTGAAAAATAAAAGCATAGGGGAAGAAAACACTGTTCTTGAACAAGGGGCTAGAAGAAATAAAACAGAAGCCAGTCTGGCTTCTTTAAAAAAATTCAGCGTGCCTTTGGGTGATCGGCTGCCCTAAGGATTTTGCTATTAGTTTTAAAAAATCTTTGCTCGTTCTGTCGCTATTTTAAGTTACCTGACTTTATACCCCGCTCTTGATTTTATTATTATTTTAATAATTGATTAAGAGTTTATTGATTAAGGGTTTATTGATCCCTGAAGTTTGTGGCTGCCCCACCCCACGGTTTGATTGCATTTATTTTTCTGCTGCGAAAACCTTTCAGGACATCTTAATGGGCTTTGGTTTTGTTTTTTTAAAGAAATAAATATATCTGTCCTTCTGACAGAACTTTTCAGTTAGTGGGGTTGGTGGAAGAGGGGATAAAAGCCATGGAGGTGAGGTGTCCAAGGCCATCAAGGACCCCATCCTCAACGTGAGCTTTTTCAAAAGGCGTAGCTCTGAGGAGGCATGCAAATTACTGTTCCGTGGCCTGCCATGAGTATCTAGTCTGAAACTACTCATTTCATGCAAGCGGAGGGAAGAATATTCTAATGATGGAGCTGCTCTGTTTTCCTGGGGATGCAGGATTTTCTTCAAGCCGCTCCGTCACAAAGCTTGCACAGGAACCCTTTTTGCACACCGTTAATGCCCTTCTCCCCCACCCCCAGTTTGGCTACCCCATCACTGGCTCTCTGCTGCCTTGTTCTGCTCAAGTGCTTCCCGTTGTAAGAGAGCTAATTACTACTTAATGAGCCTCTAAGCCACAAAGCCGCTGAATGAAGGAAGGGTGGGTGCCTGTGCACTTACAGGTGGGAGCAGAAGCCCGGGGTGGGGCACATGTGGGGTTGGCAAGGGGTGGTGATGGCAGACCCTTTTGCTTCTGAAACTTTCGGTTGACTAACCCTGCAGGGGAAGAGGTAAGAGGCCAAGTGCCTCGTCCTGTTGACTTCCTACTAAAATTACTCCCAATTTTGGAAACAATATGAAGGACCCACTTGGGGCTGTCGTGAATCATCCGTCAGCTGGGCTACTGTTAAGGAGGGCTCTGCATAAACCAGTGTTTTTCAGACTTGGCAACGTTAAGGTGTGTGGACTTCAACTCCCAGAAATCTCCCAGAAATTCTGGGTGTCGAAATCCATGGATCTTAGAGTTGCCAAGTTTGAAAAACATTGGCATACAGGTAGTCCTCGCTTAACAACCATTTGTTTAGTGACTGTTCAAAGTTACAAGGGTGCTGAAAAAAGTGACTTATGACCAGTGCCCAAAGTTAAAACTGTTATAGCACCCCCGTGGCCATGAGATTGTGATCCAGGCACTTGGCAGCAAGTTCACACTTATGACAGTTGCAGTGTCCTGGGGTCATGTGATCGCATTTGCGACCTTGCCCAGCCAGCTTCTGGCAAGCAAAACCAATGGGGAACTGTGTGATTTACTTAACAACTGTGTTAACACCTGATTCACTTAATGACCATGGTGATTTCCTTAATGACCGCTGCAAAAAATGTCGTAAAATCAGGTGTGGTCACGTGATACCTTGCTTAATGACCGCACTGCTTAATGACTAATTTTCCGATCCCTATTGTGGTTGTTAAGCAAGGACTACCTGTATTGTAAACCGCCTAGAGTCACTGGGAGTCGGGTGGCATATACATTTAATACATTTTTATTATTATTATTTTATTATTAAGCCTACTCATATGGGCTTATCTCACTACAACCCAGAGGTGTAGAGAAGTGGATGAAGTTTTCAGTGTTGCTGGGCGAAGTGGTCCAGATAGCATCTTTACAATTTAGTGTGATCTGACGCGCTTCCCGACCACCTCCTTCAATGGCAGCATGAAGAGTTTAGACGCCCTGCGTCAGTTTGACTCGTTCCGTCTTCCGCTGCAGAGTAGAAGAGACTCACTTCACTTCAGATTCTCTACCTGAGCTGGAAAAATTGCGAGGGCTTTGTCAGCAGGGGCCCTGAGATATATCCGATGGATTGAAATGCTGTTCGAAAGCATGGCAGAGGTCTATCAACACATTGAGACCTGCTAAGGTGCTAATGCAGCGTAGGTGAGCTTCCAGTGACCTGCAAGATGTTAGTATTCCCATCAAAATCCACCGCAGTGGTGGGCAACCCGCACAGAAGATGAGATTTACAACTTCCTTACTCTGTCGCTTGTCTTCGGGTTCAGAACAATCCAGCCTGTGCAGCTCTTGGCGCTTTTTACTTTTTAAATGGTTAAAACATTTACCCCCATCTTTTTTCCTGTTGGCATACGGCAACAAAAATACAGCAGTCTTAACAATTAAATGGCCTTATGGTTTTAAATAAAACCGCAGATGGTTAAAATGCAGAAGGGGCCACTGCATAAAAATACAATAAAATATTTAAACACTTCCCAGTTAAATGAAATCTTAAAAGTCTTCCCGAAGATGCAGAAATGGGCCGGCTCTTACAGAGTCTTTAATGACAGTGTGGGATGGCTTTACAGCTATTACCCCAGGGTTGCAAGAGAGCTTAGAGGCCATCTAGCTGGGCCTTAGTTGATGGGGCCATAGACTAATTCAGTGGTGAACTAATGAGCTAGTGAGCAGGACTGTGTAGTACTCTGGATTCAGTTCAGAAGAGATGCTTCAGAATGCAAACACAGCCTCATTCCAGCAGCTGAGCCATGCTAGACATGGCTGCTTTAAAGAGGCAGACGGGCTGCGTTGATGCTCCTGCTCCTTTCAAAACGCCTCCTCCAAATTGAATCAGATGCATTGTGCAGCCTTACTGGACAGCCGTTGGCCGAGGGTGCTAATTCTTGCACTGAGTAGGGAGTGCGACTTACGGATTTTCCAACTCTGTGATTCTGTGACTACAGCATCTGGGACGAAGGGCTACACAGGCGTGAATGTTTAATCTCTGCAATAAAAGAGAGGCCATCAGCTCTTGAGGAGTTGTGTCCTAACACTGAGCATTTCTTGTTCTCAAGATATTTTTCCGAATGTTCACCTGCATCCTGATTCCACACAAATTCCAGAATAATTTTCTGCTCTCTGGAGCCCCAGAGAACAGATCTGCTCCTGCATAACAGCCTTTCAGATATTCAAAGAGCGCTACCTTGCTTCTCCAGAATATTTTCGTCTTACCCAGTTTTTTCAGCCATTCCTTATAAAGCTTGGTGCATAGACTTTACATCCTATTTAGTTCTGTGCCCAAACATAAAATGATAGACTGGGTTCATTCATCATGCTAAGCCCATAATGTGATTTGTTTTGTGTTGGTCTGACCCAGGAGTACAGCCATTGTAGTTTGTAAACCAAGGTTTAGGGCTTAGCGGTTACGTGTGCCCACCAATGGTGTTGACAAGTTGCTTCGGTAGAATCTGAACATAGAATGCAATTTAGCATCTCCGATAGAGGCTATCCAACCCCTGCCCAGATGTCTTTGCTGACAGAGAAAATTCTACTCCTGAGACAGTCCCTTACCATTAAGAAATTTCGACTTACCTGGATTAAGACACCACCTTGGTTAATCCACCATCACTGCTTATTGCGGTGCATTGTAGGCCATCAGTGCTCTTGGTTAAGAGCACCAAGTTGCCAATTCAGTTAAAAATAACAAACAAGCTGGGATGGTGGATCTGAAGAACTTCCTTTGGGATTGGAATGGGGAATAAAGCCATCTCCCCATTTCAAGCAAGGTGGGCAATCTTTGAGAAGCTGTAGTGGGTGGAATACTGATGTAAAGTAATGCCACGTAGGGGGGTAAGACCGAGTTTGCTTTGATGTAGCACCAAATGGCAGCTTGTTCAAATAAGTTTGGATTTCGTCAGCATGTGTCCAACCTGCATCTGAGAATGAACCACAGCAGATCAAACTTTGGAGACCATTCCCATTGCGATCCTTTAGCTGATAACCAGCTTCTCTTTCTGCCTTTCCACTACTGATGGCCAACTGTAGAAAGGAGTGCGCATTGACTGTAGGGCAGATAGTTTTTGAGACGAGGTGGACAAAATCCAGAAATACTTCCCTTGGGATGCCTTTTCATACTACCAGGAGTGAGTTGGCCATGTTGAGATGAAGTTGTGCTCATTTATGTATGAGTTGTGCTCTTGGGAGGTGGAACAGAGACGTTGAGATGAGCCCAGGTGAGCACAAGTTGAGTTTTTTGGTGTTGTCTTGAAGAGATGCTCTATATTCCTCTCTGCTTTCGTTAGGATAGGCTGTCAATACATGGCAATTTTATTAATGTTTTTTTTAGCAGAGTTGGGCAGCTTAAGTACGATCAATCTTACAATAGATGCATTATGCCAAGAAGAGGAAAACAGGCGGAATGGGGTGGGTGAACACTGAACCCTTCTCTCTCCAGTGCTGATCCAACAGGTCAAGCCTTCTCCTGTGATGGGCCTGCCGCTTTCATATTTCCAGCGTGGAGGACTGAAGAGGGGGAGATACAGTGCTAGAGTTTATTTGCAAAAGCTGAAAGATTCCCACCTCCCATTTATATTCACCCCCCTGAACCAATTCCTCCCCCAGCTGGGCTGAGTCAGCACGATGAGGCCACGGTGGGATTGGAAACACCCATGTGCGCTATGTAATGTGTGCGCTGGTCTTTAATTAGCCATAATGAAGCCCCAGAACTGTTTTGATACAGACTTTCAAATCTTGCTGTCAACGTTGTTTATTGGACTCTGCTAAAGATCAGCAAAAAGCCATTTTTTTTTGGTTCAGATTTTCCAGCCTTAAAAAGAGAACGGGGGGGGGGCGGGGGGAGCAACTTCTTCAAAGGTAGGTAGGTTAAAACAAGTTAAAATTATAAACGCAACAATAAAATAAATCAAATTTATTAAAAACATCAGTCACAATAAATCAATACAAATCCAACCCTCCCTTAAGATGGATGACAGTAAAACGAGGGTTGAAAGGCCAGTGAAATAAAACTGGCTTTAAAGATCTTCTAAGAACCACGAAGGAGGGAGTTTGACGGAGCCCTGGGGGTAAGGAATTCTAAAGTGTGGAAATATTCAACGTCCAACATTTAAATGAACACACACAGATCTGTACTTTATTTTACAGCCCGTCATAATCAACCTGCGTATCTCCTGTCCGTCTGCTCGTGGCTCTCCTGCGGGGCGACGCGATCTTCCATTTGATAGGGCAGGTGGTTGAAGTGAAATTCTTCGTCTTTATAAAAATATAAATACAATCCTTTGCTTCCAGCCATTTGTGTCTCGACGCCTGTCTTTATGGAGAATGATTGTTCCTTTTCCAGCTGAATGGAACATTATTTACACTCGTATCTTACTCAATAAGTTTGAGGGCTTATCAAGCCATGATGTCAGAGATGTGTGAATGCTTCTCAGGCAGTCTGTGTACTTGTGCTAAATGGAGTAATTATACGGGGACTGATTTAAATTGAGGCTGCAGAAGTGGATGAAGATTAAAAAAAAAGAAAAAATATATTGTTCCCACTGCACTGCACTGCTTTCTCTCCAATGCAAATTTCCGGGGCCTCTTTATCTATGGAAAATAAGATGTTCATCTTTGCATTTTTTCAGCTGCAGCTAATAGAAATCTGGGATAAGATGGATTCAGAACAAGGTTTAACCCCTGCCTCTGCATTTTAGCCCTGCCGCCCAGTGGTTGAAAATACACTTATTGCATTATTGGCATCACAAATAATTTAAGAGATGAAAGGCGCAAGATCACCTTTATCCAAAATACATTTTTTTTCCTTTTCTGTGGCTCAGTAAGGCTTGCTTATAACTTCCTTAGAACATAGAAAGAAAGCCTTGGAGATGCACCACCATATGGGAGATGCTTGGACCCTCAAATGCCAGAATCCAGATAACTGGCCGCATGCAACTTTCAAAAGCTTGTCCCTTTTCTCCCTGCTGGTGGGTATCTACTCCATTTCTTGATGCTGGAACTGTAGTTCCTGGTTTCTTGGAAGACTGTTTCTAGAGGAACCACAATGCTTTGGTGTCTGCTGCAGAGAACTCCCTGGCTGTGAATAAAAACCTAAAAGCAGTCTTGCAGGATCTGCCCAAGTCCATCTAAATCCATCTCTGTGGATTCTTGGTGCTCTCTGAACATGGTTTTCTTGCAGATGTTTTATTACCAGACTAGGTAACATCATCAGGGTGAGGGAGAGTAGGGTTGAACTGGTAGGCAACTGTTATTTAGAGGCCCTCTGCCCCCAATCCTGGGGTAGCACTGGATCTTCAAGACTGATACCCTTCAACTGACTCAACTCCATGAATTTATCCAACTTCTTCTGAAAGCTATCCAAGTTATATACTTACCCATCCATCCACCCGTTAGTGGCCGTCTTATTTATTTATGCAATCTTGAGGCCGCTCGACTTCAAACAACCCCGGTGACTTAACAATTAAAAAAAAAAAGAACAATTAAAAAAAATAAACATGATACTCATCCAGAAGGCAAACCCTATATAACAAGCAACACATTCTACAAAGGCTTAACCCCCACCCTGCACCAAGGCCTGGGAGAACAACCAGGTTTTCAGTGACTTTCTGAATGTCATCAGGATGGGACCCATTGAGATCTCTGGAGGGTGCTGTTCCAGACAGCAGGTGCTGTGACAGTGAAAACACACTTTCTAGGTCCTGATAGATGACATGGTTTGATCAAAGGGACCATATCTTGTGGGAATGAATTCCTCGGGTTCATTATGCATTGTGCGAAGTAGAACTTCCTTTAGTTTCATGTAAATCGCTTCCAATCAGGTTCATCATATGATTCCTGGCCCAGATATTTTGAAAGCGGGAGCTTGGGCGCAGTCCACTGTCCGCTTTTCCCCATGCAATATGCAATTTTAGGCGTTTTGGTCTGCTCGCTGCTCTGTTACCCTTTCCCCCCAAAATTAAAAAGCCCAAACAGTCTAGTCTAGTCTTGCAGAGAAGGTATTCATGTTCTCGATTTTGGTTGTCCTCTTCTGCATGTAATAAACTGACTTTCAGAAATTACACATAGTAAATTAGGAAGGGATCTGGGAAGGGTGGAAGGAGCTGAAATAGATAAATAAAGATATAAAAACAGAGAGATGTGGAGGTACGGTATAGACCAGTGTTTCTCAACCTTGGCAGCTTGAAGATGTGTGGACTTCAATTCCTTGCTGGCTGGGGAATTCTGGGAATTGAAGTCCACACATCTTCAAGCTGCCAAGGTTGAGAAACACTGGTATAGAGATGAAGAATCGTAACACGAACCAGTTGACAAAACTACTTTTATAATTCTGTTTGAAGAAGGATATAGAAGTTCTTGTCCCTTTGTCCTGTTTTCATCTTTTTCACTGCCCTTTCCTGTCTCCCGATGTCTTTTCTTCACGGTCAGAATTTCGATGGTTGTCTTTTGGGGTGGAAAGCCATCGTCCTGATTTCATTACTGCATTTTACGAAGCTCGACGTACAAGGTGCATCGCATTTCTAATGCCGAAAACATTTGTTGTAAATAGCATCCATCACATTCAAATTGACATCTCCCTATAAGTGGAGATTTCTAAGAAGTGTGGAAAAGGGGGGTTGTTTATAACTGTAATGAAGTGACCGTACCTGGATAGCTTCCACAATAACCTTGCTGAAAATATCCAGTATATATTACATACTGTAGCACTTTTTTTTTTTAATCATTTGCGTGGGAACAGTAGAGCCACACTGGCCCAAGACAACTAGGTTTTAAAAGATTTCCCCCCACTTTTTGATCCTGGAAGGTAATTATAAATGTTGGAGGAGGATGTAGACCGCCCCCCTGCTTTCCATTCTTACCTTAGAAGAAGAAAAGTTTTCCGGAGAACAAAAGGAGAGGAGGGGAGAAATACTTTCAGACTTGCTAGTACTCCTGGTTGTGCTTCTTGTTTGGACTACCTCGAAAAGGCTAACATCAATCTTGCAAGTTTGAAAGTATTCCTCCCCTCTCCTCCCCTCCTTTTACTCTCTGGAAAATTCGGGAGGGTCCCTTTTGAGACACTTCCTACACCCCTTTTCCTTCTGTGGGCTGAGACACCTTTTACATGCCGATTGTCTTGTCTGCGGCTTTCCCTCCTGTCTCCCAAGGTCATTCCCACAGACCATTACAGCACCCCACCAGTTAAGGAATTTGGATGCCAAGGGGCCATGAGTCAAAAGTGGCAATCCAGAAAGGAAAATAAAGATAGGATGTCAAATTGCAGAAATAGGAATTAAAATGGAATCGTCAGGCTCTGCTTTCCCTTCTCCAACACTTCGAGGGGTTCGGCGCCTTTCCCTTGCTGCTGAAATAACCCCTTTTTGGGCCAGACCAAGCCAGTCAGATTTCTCTGGTCAGTTTTATGTATCGTTTAATCAGTGCGCCCTGCAGAACCAAAGGCTTTCTGACTGACAGGATGTGCAGCTTCCCAGCCTTTTCCAAATCAAGGTTTGGGCTTGCGGAGAATTTTCAAATCCGGATATTCTGGCTGGTGTCAGCAGAAAAAAGGCCTTGAATTCAGATGTTCCTGAAACTGCCTGGCCAGAAAGGACATCTAGCCTTCGTGGGCCTTCCAGATACTGAGGAAGGGGCCCTATTTCCCCTCCCTGCAAAAAAATAGGATTGCACTTTGTGTCTTTGGCCCCAGCGGGGCTTGTCCAGTCCGTAAGTTTGGGGAATTCGTCCGTAAGCACGGAGGTGAGATGACAAGGCAAAAATGCGCTTTGAGCCCCTTTTGCTCTGGGGTGCAAAGGTCTGGAATATTCTTTTTCTTCACTGCCAGTATTGATTACCTGCAAGGGAGGCGGCTGACCTTTCTTAATCCTAAGAGGTCTGGGGCACGGTCGTCTTAAGCAAACGCTTGATTTGTAGATCAACCTGACTTGTACAAAAGCAGAACGGCCTTTGGATGTGAAGGGAGGGAGGAGAAGGGGTTTGATCTTCCCCTCGGTTTTGCCAATAGCATTTTAATGAAGGGAGAGATTTTGTCTGACGCTGGGCCTCGTTCCGTGTTCTTGGCATCGCCAGGACCGCTGGGAGGCTCCCTCGGTTGCCTTGTCTTGGTTTCTTCTAAATCTCCCTTTTGAAGCGTCGCTGCTTGGAGTTGTAAACCAACATTGACACGGAGGACTCTGGGAGTGGAAGAGGGGAGGGTTTCCTTGTCATCCCCCCCCCCCCCGAAACCAAGGGGGAAGAAGTTTGCAAATGGACATTTAGGGGCTCCGTGCAAAAACCTGGCTGGGACTTCCGATGGAGTTATTTGTGGGCAGTGCAGGCTTGGGGTCTGGGGGCCAGGCAGGCAGGCTTCTTGGGGCTACAATTCCCAGCATTCCCTTTTGGATGGTGGGGAATTCCAGATGCTGGAGTTTTGCAGAGCCTTGATTCGGAGGCTGGAACAGAGCAGGGGATGGGCGGTTAGGAAAAAGGGCAGCGAAATTCACCATCTGTTGTGTGTGGCTGGTCCGAAAACAGTAGCCCGTTTTTGGAAAGTAGAGCTATTTTTAAAATTATTATTATTATTATTTAGGTGCATTATAGCCGCCTACTCCAAAAGGCTCTATTTCTCCTTTCTTAGTGCGTCAAAGGGAGCATACTCCTTTGCCACAGGGGCATCTCTTTTCAAAGGGAGCATACTCCTTTCTTCGGGGCATCTCTTTTGCAGTTGCCCACTAAATCCTAAAAACAGACATTTCTGTTTTCTGCCTTGTTTAAAACAAAAACAGCCCGCGGATTCCCTTCTGGCAGCTATTTCGGACACTTCCAACTCCTTGCAATTCTCATCGTTCTTCCGGCGTGAGACCCCCCTCATTTGAGCAGTGTTTGCGACACCCAACAATTTATTTTTTAGCTATTTCAGAGAACTCAACAGGCAAGGAAATACAGTTGTGCTCTTTGTTGGTCGCATCACAAGCGTGCCCGTAGCCAGATTGCCACGATTGTACCGAAGCGTGCGGCAGAATGTTAGCAGTGCCTCCTTCCCACTTTCAAAACTATTTAGGCAGCGTGTTGGATAATCTTTTAATATCTCAACCAAGCAACCTTATCCATTAAAAAAAAAGGAATGCTCCATTTTGAATGTTAAAGTTCCTAAAAATAAAGTTCTCTTTGCAGAGTCCTTGGTGTTCCCTGAGCTTGGTTGTTTTCTCGCAGACATTTCATTACCCGACTAGCTAACATCTTCAGTGCTAGTTCTCTTCCTTCTTTTTGACTTGGCTTCCTCTTTCTCTGTTCCTCTCGTGCTCTGGGTGAGTGTTATTTTTCAGTGTGAGTACCCCAATTATACATTGCGAGCTGCTCCCAAAGTTCATACTAAAGTTGCATTCTGTAGGGAGTAACTGAAGACATTTTTATTTGCTCGGCACTTAAATTTGAGAAATGTCTTATCCTGCAATATGTTGTTACTTGCTGGGTGTATTTTTAGTGTTTGGTGATCCAAATTTATTATGTATTTTTGCTGACCGGTTTCCTCGAGTCTCATGGAAGATGGCTGGCATACATATTCCTTAATATATATATGCGTATAGGGGGGAGAGATGATCATATATATTTTAACTCTGAATAAAGTAAGTAAATAAAATAAATGGAAAGATGCAGCTATGGCATTCCCGCTGTTATCTGAAAGGGCATTTTTGATTAGTCCAAACCGCGCTTTCATGATCTAATTGTCACGTCAGCTGGATATCTTTTTGCCTCTTCAAATTACTGGGGTATAAGGCTCCAGTTTTCCTTTTTGTGCCTCGTCTGGATTGGAAATACATTGAAATGGAACAAAAGAACAAAGTAGGTTCTTTATCTGTTTAAATCTCTCTTTAAAATGTACATTCCAGGGGAACATAGTTCATTTAGTTTAGCAGCCTGTCCACTCTCCATTCTCAGAATTAATTTCTTATTGGGTTCGGTATGGAAATGCATATGATGAGAGTTTGGCAGGTAAAACCAAGGGGGAAGATTCACTGTTCTCTCACTCTCTCTTTTAACATCAAGTCTTGTAAAAACAGTCTTTAAAATGGTATGTCTGGTCCACCTTTCCTCCAGCTCTCAGGGCAGAGATGCGAATGTTACACCACAGTATGTCTTGAACTCATGTATGAGGTTTTACACAACTCCCACGTTGAATCTATCTCCCCCATTTCGTAGCTGTCCTCCCACTATATAAGCCAAGAGAAAGAGATGATCAGATAATAATAATAAAAAACCCCAAATACTTTTGCTTTGGAAACCTAATCTTTATTTTATTTTTAGAATCTAGGGCTCATTTGATGAAATTTTGATTTTGCATTGGCTTAAAAGGGAGGGAGGGAGGGAAGGGAGGGAGGGAGGAGGGAAGGAAGGAGAAAGAAAGAAGAAAGGAAGGAAAGAGAGAGAGAAGGAAAGAGAAAGGAAGGAAGGAAAGAGAAAGACGAAGGAAGGAAGGAAGGAGATGAAGGAAGGAGAAATACGGAAGGAAAGAGAAGGAGAGAAAGGAAGGAAAGAGAAAGACGAAGGGAGGGAGGGAGGGAGGGAGGAAGGAAATCAGCCTCGATTTCCATGGAAAAGAAAGAACAGATCTAAAGTCCTACTCTGTCCAAAAAAAAAAAAAATGTTCCAGCCAGCTCTGAACCTGGTCGTGTCCCCCCTCTTTTTTTAATCTTCCTGCCTACTTGTGAAACATTGTGAGTTTGTCCCCGATGTCATCATAGTAGTCTAACTATTTTTGATGTTGAACTCGAGTTGAAGGAGCACTGAAAGCCAGCCCCCTTTCACTTTCCACAATAGGAGGAAATTCAAATTCTGAGTATAAGTGGGGATCTTGTGGGTTTTTCCTGGGGTTTGCTGTGTTTGATCTTCTTTTGCCATTCCCGGAGGGGTCTGCCACCAGAGCGCCGTCTAGAAGCACCAAGGTCTCAGAGTCACAAAGGAGGTGATTGGACTCTCCTAATATGCATATCAAATAGGAACACAGAAGCGAGGATGAGGAGAGTTATAGCGGGTGATAACCTCTCTTGATAGCCGTCTTGTTTCCATGACTCTTAATGAATGGGGTAGCTTTCTTGCAAGATGGCTCGAAGTATTAGCCTGAGTTTCTTGCAAACCAGCCTGCAGACATGTTATGAATGCCGGCTCTTGCACGATCAGCAGAACGGGGGTCCTCAAAGTTTGCCCCGCTGTGACCCCCTAACATGATCTGTGAATTGGTGTGGTATCTCCTGAATGGAGCAAATGAATTTATTGGGGTTAGGGTTGGGCGTTAAAGAAATGCACTGGTGTCTTTGCATAATGGTATTTTGATCTGGGCCGTGCAGAGGGTCTCAGATATGTTGAATGAGCAAAAGAAAAGAAAAAGGAAAAAAAAGAAAAGGAGAGCCAATTAACAGCATTAAAGGGATCTCATAAATATGTATATCTGTATGTAAAGTCATACATAAGAGTGTCAATGAAGGAGACCATATTTCATTGCAATTGTGCATACTTGATCTGTGTCTCTAAGCCAGTGTTTCTCAACCTTGGCCACCTGAAGATGTGTGGACTTGGCTGGCTGGGGAATTCTGGGAGTTGAAGTCCACACATCTTCAGGTGGCCAAGGTTGAGAAACACTGCTCTAAGCAAAGCCTCTGATTCATAAGTTGCAGGTGACATTAGATCTCCAATCCACTCTGTTGGAGCAGAGTTTCTCAATCTTACTGTATCACAGCTGCCCACTGGGGCTGGTGTGGACAAAATAAGGAGCAAACCCCAGAGCTAGTTTGATAAATGCAAGAGTAATATATATCTTTTAAAAATGTGATCCCTTTCTAAGTAGCTTGGGACCTCCCAGAAGGTTCCAGTCTACGCTCTGAGAATCTCTGTGTTGAATTATGGAGAAGGTCTTCACCGCTGTTCACGCTAAATGGCTTGTCCCCTTCCTGACTGGCTCTGTGTTCTTAGCTTTTGGGCTTGCTCTTTCTGTAAGGGGCCAATTGATTTGGAGGAGTGAAGGTCAAAGCTCGTCAATAAGAAGATGCAATGGTGCCCTTTGGGGCCATTGTGGCATCAAAATTGGACTTGAAGAACATTTCTTAAAACTTGATAATCAGCTTGTTCTTCCCCTGTTGGTTGGTTTTCTCATTCAGTTTATTATCTTATGTTAGATCTAGTTTTCTTATTAAAATGGATTCTCTTGCAAGAGGTTTGGGATAGATTTATCTACCACCATTTGGGAAAGGAAACTGTGTGCATGTCTGTAAAAGAGAGAGAGATAAGGGAGTGCCCAGAAGGCATCCGTGGTGAGTAATCATAGTGAAACCCAACAATAAGAGTTGTTGGGTGGCATGTGTATGCATAAGTGTGTGAGACAGAAGACTGAAGTGTTGGGATTAAAATCCAAAGAGATAGCTGAAATTAAAAAAGCACATGGCAAATCTTGAACAGTGAATGGTCCAAGAAGAAATATCTGTATTTCATCTTCACTGGCTTTGAAACACAGCCTTAAACAGGTTGTCTCTGGGTTAAGAATGCCTGGTTTAAGGACGACCCATAGTTAAGAACGGAGCCTATTGTAGCAAAATTCTAGTTAAATCCACAATTATTCAAGTTAAATCCACAATGGTTTGAGTTCATTACCCAATACTACAAATTTGATTTAAGGACAGATCTTGGGAACGGAACTTATTCTTAAACTGAGGACTTACTGGTAGCAATTGGTAGAGTGGGTGTTCTGGTTGACCATTTGGTGCTTGAATAAAGCTTCAACATCCTAAGCTCCCCCCCCCCCCCGCCCCAGTTCTTAATAGCAAAGGGTCAGGGACTGCCTAAATCTCCAGCCCTTCCTTGTTACTATCAGCTGGATGGCTGCTTTAGTAATTGCCTCTGTATAATGGAAGAAGTGAAATCCATTGTGTATATTTTCAAGGAATGGGTTGGGCTTATACCTGCTCAACAGTGGGAATGTTCAGCCATGGAAGAAAAGTTGGAGAGCATGACATTTTCAGGGCAAAATCCAGGGCAAGACAGAGAAGCACTTTTTCAAGTTGAGGTGGAGAAAGGTATAGAAAAATACTCATTTTTGTTCACAAAGGCTCCGATGTCAGGTATTCAATCACTCAAAGGCAGTTTTATGGGATCCATCATCCTGTGAAAGCGTCTCTCGGCCCCGTATCGGGGAGCTACTTAGACACCAGGAGAAGAAGAAGAATTATTATTATTATTATTATTATTATTATTATTATTATTATTATTATTATGTAGAAAGGAGATACAGATCAGTTTTTCAGAAGCTGTCAAAGAGCCCTGTGCATTTGGGGTGTGTGTTGATTTTCACCAAATTGTAAGGGAATCTTGAGCCTTTCTCCTCTGATGAATGATGGTCCTTCTCTGCATTCTGGTTAGATGTCTGGAAGCATTCCTTCTGCCTCTTGATGTGGATAGCATTGTAATCTTAATTGTTCAGTGACTATTTCTTATGTGATATTGCTATCCTGGGATGCAATTGGAGGCTCTGACCCAAAAACCGCCTAACTTAAATTCATGACACAGTTTTTTGAAATCTCATCTTATAACTCTTCCTTTCCCAACTTGGTACCCTGGAGACACGCTAGCCTAAATTCCCTGCCAACTAGGCTAGGAATTCTGGGAGTTTTAGTCCAGCATGTCTACAGGTACTACTTTTAATTTCCTGAATCCATTCTTCTCTTTCAGCCTGAGGATCACAAGAAGCATAGGGTTGGAAGGGAATTGGGAGGTCTTCTGGTCCAACTCCTTGCCCAGGGCAGGAATTCTTAGACCATCCCAGACAAATGGTGGTCCAACCTTGGCTTGAAAAATTCCAGTGGTGGAGCCTCCATGACTCCAGAAGGCAGGTTGTTCCTCGGCTCAGTAACTCTCACGGCCAGGAAATTCCTCCTTATTTTGAGGTTGGATCTCCATCTGTAGAGCTTCCACCCACTGGTTCTTGTCCTACTCTTGGGCACTCCAGAGGATCAATCCACCCTTCAGCCCTGGGACAGCCCTTCAAGGATTGGAAGACTGCAATCATGTCTCCCCTTCACCTTCTTGTCTTTAGTCTAGATCAGTGTTTCTCAACCTCAGCGACTTTAAGCTGTGCGGACTTCAACTCCCAGAATTCCCCAGCCAGCATGGGGTTGAGAAATACTGGGCTAGACTAGCTGTACTGATTCTTTGGAATAACCGTTACGGGGTGGCCCTAGACAAACAGCCTACATTCTGCAGAAGTATGTGCATTTTATCTTTTATAAAATGATTGTTTTTATCCATTTGTTGTTTTGTTCCATAGTTGAATAAAATAACAGAGTCGCTTGGGGTGAGATGGGTGGTATATAAATATGATGGGATATATAAAACTACAATTCCATCACAGTCAACTTTTCTGTTGACCAGTGCACAAGGGCTGAGATGCGCCGGGCCACTTTGTTCTGAGTTTATGTCATCTTGGTGGACGCTGGAGAAATTTTTCTTGGTGAATCCCCTTGTAAATTGACCCACTCTGAATTTAAAGTGCCGTTTGAAACATAGCCTTCAGCTGCAGTTGCGATCTGAAAGTTGCAGTCCAGTTCTGCGGCAACCACACTTGCGTATTCAGAAAGCCGGTTGAAAATGAACTTCAGCGAATTTGTTGAGCAAGTTAAGGTTTTGAGATGAAACATGTTTTAATGCTGCGTGCTTTATGCAACGTTCTGTCGAAATGGTGCATTCAGTACACATATTCACGGAGGTTTTTTGAAGATCGGGAGAGATGGGGTGGATCTGGGAGTGAGCAGCTTCAAGAAAAGTTGACTGTGATGGAATTGTAGTTTTATATATCCCATCATATTTATATACCACCCATCTCACCCCAAGCGACTCTGTTATTTTATTCAACTATGGAACAAAACAACAAATGGATAAAAACAATCATTTTATAAAAGATAAACAGTGACTGTTAAAATGCAAACATCAAAAAAATTTTAAAAATGAAATTTTAACACATACGAACCCCACGGAGACAGCAGAATATCAGTTATAGTGGAGCCATCTAAGAATGTCTCCGGTTCCCAAAGACCCCCAAGCCTGATGACACAACCAGGTCTTGAGGGACTTCCTAAATGGCAGCAGGGAAGGGGCCAGCCTCACTTCAGGGGGGAGGACGTTCCACAAGGAGGGAGCCATGGCAGAGAAGGCCCACCTCCGGGACCCACCCAATGCAAGTCCCTGGCTGATGGAACCCGTAGCATACCTTCCCTGTTGGATCTAATGGGACAGGCTGGTGTGATCGGGGAGAGGCCCATGCCATGAAGAGGTTTAAAGGTCAAAAACAGCACCTTGAATCAGACCTGGAAGCAAACTGCTTGAATGTCCTCATTTGATGGGACGGCGGGGTAGAAATATTTGAGCTAAAGTAAAACACAACAATGTTTTATGAATAAAGAAAAGGGGGGTTGAAATTCAGGAACTAGCCGTATATCTTGTGGTCGTCTGGAAACCAAATAAAGGAATATTAGCAGTACATTAAAAAAAAAAAAATGAAGGGTGCAGAAGTCTTGCAGAACGTGTCTGCTCTCTCCCCAAGAGACATGAATAGTGACTTTCCAGGAACAGAGATTAAAAGTGGCTTTTATACCTGGCAAATAGGATTGACTTGAACCTGTTAGAATATTTATCCAAAAGAGGTTTTTCTTGAAAAGCAACCTTAAATCCCACGTGGAACCATTTTCATTGGCCATAGTGATCAGTAGACTTGTTTCAATCCATGAGGGTGACGCTTTGATGTCAGTAATGTACCTTCTACCCCGGATAGGCCTTTGCAGTAGCTACATCCCAGATGTGGGACAATTAAACTATTCCCTGATAGGTGTCTGTGCTCCGTAATTTGTTTGTTGGGTGCTGACGTACCAGCAGAAATAGGTTGGCTTCAGATCGGTTTCCATTTATTATCTGATCCAGAATAATTCATCCTGAGTTTCTGTCTCCAAATCTCAGCATCTCAGGTCTTTGACTTTCCAAACTTCAAACGAATTAAACATATATTTGAAACAAAACAGCACTGACCTGAATGAATAGGAGGCTTGCCTTACGCCAAGTTGAATAGTCCGTATTACCTGTGTTTAGAATAAGGGACAGGAAAGGTTATTTCCTGCCAACTGCTTTCACTGAACCCTTTCTAAATGGCAGGGCTAGAGACTGAACCCAAGGCCCTCTGCTACAGTCCTACCATAATTACAGCACCTGTACAGCAGTGGTACAGTCCACCTACAGAGGCTGTGGGTTCTCCATCGCTGGAGGTTTTAAAAAAATAGTTGGACAGGCACATCGGAACGATTCCCTGCACTTTGCAAGGGGTTGGACTAGATGTTCCTCAAGGTCCCGTCTGACTGCACGATTCTGTGATTCCACCCACCCAAAAGTGCCTTATTACATTCAGTGGAAGTTGTGTCCTTCTGAAAGAATGCCTACCTGGGATGAATTTTGTTCTTTGTCTCTACCTTGTTGTTCTATTTCATTTATAAAGTGCAGAAATTACTGGGTATGGTACAGTGATTTTTTAAAAATGCAATTCTCTGCCCAAAGACTTGCGGACAATGGGGGGGAGGTTATTACCACCGCCTTTCTCAGGGTCAAATCTGTGTATCAGAGACCGGGGAAATGACAGAGATTTGCGAGAAGCTTTCCTCCCATGGCCAACTCGGAAGCCAGAAATTGCTCTCGGCCGAATCGGCAGTTGTCTGCGCGGGCACGGCGAGGAAGGAGACCGAAGTGAGAATTCTTGAGCTGTGATAAATTTCATTAATGGTCACACCTGCTCTCCTGCTCAAAAGCCCAAGCGACTGTGGCTCTCTGGGGCCTCCTCACTTTAACTCCAGCGCCGAACTGTAGCGCGGGCCTTTGGACAAAGAGAAAGCAACGAATAGATGGTGTGGGCTGTTTGCTTCTAGAGACACCCCGGTTGAACTCTGTCTTCCTCCACGCAGGATAAACGATGACCTGCGCGTGAAAACGCCATCGTGTAAAAGCTGCAACTTAGTCCTCTGCGTCCGATGTCAGGAGGAGAAGACACGGTGGTGCCACGTCCTTGATGGGTTTTGTGTGTGGGGTGCGGGTGTGGATCATGCAGATTGCGGCAAGTGCCACAGAGTTCCTGCCCTCGTTTCAGCCACAAAACGTGGACTGGGTTCTCAAACGTATCTAATCTACCTCATTGCGTCGTGAAAAGAGAATAGGGGTCTCCTGATCGGTGGGGAATATTTATTCTGAGAAGGGTTTTCTTCTAGCACTCTACTCCTGGCCCATTCCTACAAACTCCCCTGCCTTCTTGCATGGCAGCCTGGAGATGCTAAAATAACTTCTGATCCCACTTTTCTGTCTGAAGGAAACTCCTTTCAGCCGCGGATGACTGTCTCCTTTGGGAAGGGAAATGGGAAAGAAATATGGGAAATATCCTCTCTGCGTGTCTCTGTGTTATTCTATTGGATCTGTGAACCATCCAGCATAACAAACATGGTGGTACAATAATATAATTGCAAGCGCATGGAAAAGTAATTCAATCCAGATGATGTCCAAGCAGACATGCATCTTTGGTTAGTTCCCACCAGAACTGGTGGGACTGAAGTCCTGATCGGTAGGGTCTCACTCCCTTTGCTCTTTTAAATCAATCCAAGACTACCACTTTTGACTTTTTATTATCATGAATTCCTGCTTGTTTCTCTTGTTTTTGCTGGAGTGGGCGATGGGATGCCCACCTTGACGCGATGCCCACTTTGACGCGATGCCCACTTCCAGCTTGCATTTTGAAGGACTCCTCCTCTCAGAGAGATGCTTTGCGCGTTTTGAAAACGGAAAGCCGAAGACTGCATTGCAGCGAGCTAATGATCTTTTATTAAAGCAGGGTGGCTTTTACAAATTCAGTTTCACTCCCAGGGACTGGATTAGCGTGGCTTTCTTGATGATCCTGGCACGGCAAGTCTTTCTATGCCAGAGACTATAGAATCAGGGAGGCTTAATTGAAACTAACCTGGTCTAGATTCAGCTCTGGGTATTTGTAGAGTGATCTAGTTTCTCCAGGTGTCCTCCAACTTGGCTTTGCTGGTTGGAAGTAAAGGAAATTGTAGACCCCCAACTCGTTGGTGGGTGCTAGGTTGGGAAAAGCTACAAGTTGCTCTATTAGCTGGCTTCGTTTGGATCACGTCACAGAAAGGCTGGGTTCCTACGACCCGCTAGTTCCGGAATTAAACCACGTTCTGAATTTGCACCGTGCCTTGAATCATCGACCAGAAGGATAGGCAGAGTTCATGCCACGTCCTTCCCCTACTGCCCCCCCATCCCCCAATCCAGCAAAGGTTAAAGCTCACCAAGCTTATCCCATTGTGCAAATGCCGCTGCTCGGTCTCTGACTGACCTGGTGGAGCGTATTGTGCGAACCCGGGCAAAGGGAGGCGAGCCCCCCAGAGCCCCCCGTCGCTTTTAATAGAAAATGGAATTATGGCAGAGATGAAATTGGGAACCTCAGAGGGAAAATCTCTAGGTGACACCATCCTTAACACAGCTGTGTGTGTGTGTGCGTGCGCGTGTGTGTGTATGCGTGTGTAAAGTGTCCTGTTCTCCTTGGCTTCCAATCTGTATTGCGTTCTGTTAAATTAAGTAATAAATAGACTCCCGCTGCTGTCCCCAGACTTGGCTGTTAAATGAACACTGTTGTACGGAAGCTGCTTTGGGATGTTAATTCATTCTTTCGCAAGCCCAAGAAGTGAAAAATTTCCCCATGGATTTCTCCCTCTGGGTTGAGAAGGAAGCTAATTTTGCAAATATTGGGGGAGGGGGGGTTACTTAAGAAATGATCAGGCTGGTGTTCGAGCAGCCCAGGAAATTCAACCAGTATGGGATTCTTCCTCTTTCGGAGGCCCTCGCTCCGAATTCGCTCCCACCTGGTGTTTTGAGACCCACCGTTTCTGCACATTGATGTTCGGTCTGGGGAGTTTTACAGAATGGCGCAGGGTGGCTGGGGGGCCCGGAGGGGGTCAAGAGGGCAGCTGCAATGTTGCAATCAAAGCTCCGTGTGGGTCAAGCTTTGAGCACACCATCATGGCTGCCATCTTGACTTTTTTGACCCATGCCCTGCGGGCACCCCAATGGTAGGGTTTCAAGGGCCCCCTTTTCCCTTTCTCACTAGACATCTAGTTGATTTTGGTAGCAGATTTTATCTTAAAGACCAAGTCCTTGATTTATGGCTCTATTCAGACAACTCCATCTCGGTTTCCTAAACCCAGCTCTGCACAAGCCTTTTGTCCCAACGAGCGGCTGTTTTGCTCCTTCCAAGCTGGCAGAAAAACAGGATATTTTCTGTTTGCTCTGTTTTTCATTTCATTCAAGATGAGGTGACATTGAGGTCATTAAACCCACTTCAGAGCATAGGATAATATTCTGATTTGTCCCAAAGCTGTTAATTAGAGTTTCTAGGTTTGGACAAAACTGGCTTGTTAAGAACCCTCTAAAAATGATCTCCATGGCATTTACAAGTGAATTACTGTATTTGGAACTGAAGTTTAAGAGTTTAAGGAATCTCCACCAGGTATAACCGTTCTTTTTTTAAATGATGCAGTTGTAAGGGTATGCAATTGGGCTGTGGATCTGTGTACAAAACGTGCATCAGTGGGCACACGTGTGTACTCCTGTACTGACTATCTGAAAGTCTTTAAAGCAGCTGTGCCTTTTTTCAGGTTTGTGTAGCAGTTGCAGGAGGCAGCTGTGTGGTCCTGAGAAAAGATGTAGCTGCTTTAAAGAGCTGTGGAGGAATGCTGTGTGAACAGGCCTCCTGTGTTCCCTAAAGCACCATTTTGCATTCAATTTTAAATGCTATAGTATTTAATATTTGGAAATTGGGTTTCAAGATACCACATACCACTGGTGTTTGGAGGCAAAACTAACTCTGTAAAAAATAGCAGGATTTGAGAAATTAAGATAAGTTGTGATAAATAGAAAGGCCTGGTGAATTACTATTATTTCATCAGCTCATAAGGATTCTGGATTCACAAGAATAAACTTTTCAGTGATTTAGGAAAAATACTTTGTACCTGCAAAGAGGCTTAAACATGCTATCATTTTATATGAGATTGACGAGATGCTGGTGGAGGAATTTTGTTACTGTTTCATTATTCTATTTTTGTTTGTAAAAGGTTCTTTTCCCACTTTATTAAAGAAACACTTATTATATAGCTCTCTTCATTTAAAGTGTTCCTTGTGGGGAATAAGGCATTTGGGTCTTCTGGGGTCTTTATTTTCTCAGAATACGTCAGAAGGTTTTGTGCAAAACTGTGAGGATCAACATGGCAGCAGATCCTGGAGGCTGCGCCATGTTTTTCCCCACCGTGCCCCAAAATGCCATGATCTGGGGCATTCTGGGAAAATAAACCACGGCTGAGAGAATACCATGGAACTCAACTCCACAAATTAAGTCCTACAGGGAGAACGAATGAGGATTGAATTGCAAAGCGAATACATGAAGGAGGGATGAATGGGTTGAGAGGAAGCAGAAAACAAGAAAGTTGTAGCTGGGTAGAGTTGATGAAACCTTCAGAAAGAGGGAGGGATGAAGTTGAAAGATGAAAAGGCAACCTATGAAGTGGTTGGATGGTTCATTTCCTTTCCTTTCTCTTTATCTCTAATTTCTTTTTATATAGTGTTGTTTACCCTGAAAGGGAGTTGTATGATGGATAAAGATGCATGCATAAATTTGTTACGTACAACATTCATTTAGAACAACTGATAATTGAACAGAGGGGGCTGCTTTTCTTCCGAAAACAGAAGGAGCATTATTACTGAGGCCTGGTGATCAAAACTAAAAGAGGGCCCTGAGTGGTTTTTGACCTTGGGCATCTCTCTGAATTAATTTCTCTGTCCTTCTGCTTCCTGCCTGTCACCCATCTGTCTCCACACTGTGAGACCCGGATGTTCCCATGGAAGGCATCAAAGTTTCCATGGGCCGTTTAGCATCTGTTTCCCAGATGTCTGTAGTTTGGAACCATTGATATAAACACCGTCCCTTCAGCCCTCTTGATGTCCCAACCTTTTGGCTTGTGGAATGGCACAGAGAGGGACGGTGGGGCTAGTGGTGGGAGAAATATGGCTCCATTGCCCCAAGGCCCCTGGGAGGATTTTGGAAAAGGTCCTCTCCCCGTGCATTTAAAACAACAACAGCAGACAGAATCAAGCCCATTTGGGATTTTAGTGGGTTGCTTCTCTAGGGAAAGTGAGGGACAAAAACAAAGGGGTCTTGTTTGGTGTGGATTGCAAAGAGCAGAACTTTTAAAACTGAGGTGGGAGAAATGTGTCTGGGGTTTCCCGTGCGTATGTGCAGTGGAATGCAGATAAATCTGGAACGGAAGGATGATCAAATTAATTATCCTTGCTGGGATCCAGTTGTAAATGCTTGAATTGCACTGATTTTGCTACGCCTTAAATGTGTATAGCTTAGGAACCCTGGAAGTTGTCTCATATTCTTATATGATCTTTAGCCCAACTTGGAAATTGTCCATATTATTATATGATCTTCAGTTATATGATCTTTAGTCCAGCCTAATGTTGTTTAATCTAACTGGCAGATTCTTCTCATCGTAATGAAGGCATCTGGAACCCAGCCTTTTGCATCATCAGCGCAGGTACTCTACCGGGGAATAAACCGTGGTTCCCTCTTCCTTAGAAAGAATGCAAACTGCCACTACCCTCCTATGCCTGTCTTACTCAGTTGTAAATCTTGTTGAGTTCAGTGGGTTCCATATTCCTGGTTAAGTAAATATAGGTCTCCCTAGGCTGTAGTCTTTTGCACATCTGTAGAATTACACCCTGCTCACTGAATCTGGAATTGAAATACTTAGCACTTCAGGATTAACATTTATCGACCAAACTTGATAAGCCTTTAAAAATAAAATCTTTTTCTTCTCACCAGTTTATCAGGCATTAGCATATTTCTCTTCTACCTCTGCCAATAGCTGATAGCAATAATTTGCAAATTAAAGGTGGGTTGGAAGTTTAGACTTCTGGCTCATTAGGGGGCATCTCTTGGTTTGCAACGGGAATGCGTGCTGGAGTCTTGTTTCGGGAGATCTTTGGGGACGGAGATGAGGAACATGTATCTGAGCTGGAAAGGGAATGGACAATACCTGTCAGCCTTACCAGGTAGACCAGACAGGAAACACAACCAGATGAGCTAATTCTATTTTATAGTAAGGCTACATTAACAGAATCTTGCAAAGCTGAAAATACAATTCTCCCGTCTCCTTTGCTGCCAAAGAAACTAGGGAGGGTCCCTTCTGAGCCTCTTGCCCTGCCCACTATCCAGCTGAGGGCTATGCCGCCTCTTATCTGACTATTCCCTTGGCAGTGTCTCTTTGCCCTGTCTCTCAAGGTCTTTCCCACATACCATTACACTCTGGGTCTTCGCTTTCTGAGTTCCAGGGAAGAATTCGCCTGTAAAGGAGATGTGGGGAGAATTGTACTTTGAGACTTGCAAGATTCTGTCAATGCAGTAGTACAATGCAATAGAATTAGCTCATCTGGTTGTGATTCCTTTCTGGTTTACCCCAACATCAATCTTGCAAGTCTGAAAGTACAATTCTCCCGTCTCCTTTGCTGCCAAAGAAACTAGGGAGGGTCCTTTCTGAGCCTCTTGCTCCACCCAGTATCCAGCTGTGGGCTACGCTCCCTCTTATCTGACCGTTCCCTTGGCAGCGTCTCTTCGCCCCGTCTCCCGAGGTCTTTCCCACATACCATTACGTCACCAGGTTAGATGCATTCTTGTTTCAACTCCTGTCAGGGCATTTTCATTCATTATCACGAACCCCCAGGACTCAGGCAATCCACTTCAGATACAGCAGTCTTCATTTCTTTCAGCCAGAGGATCACGATGGAGATAATGGGAAGTGCCCACTTCTATTCCAGATCCCAGAAAGTTTATTTTATTTAATTTTAATATTTATTTAACATTTATTTGTTTGTTTGTTTATTTATCAAATTTGTGCAGCCACTCATCTCACAAGAAGTGACTCTGGGCAGTGTGCAATCATGAAAGAAAAACAATTAAAATGCAATCATGATCAAAACGTAAAGCAATGATTATTAAAACTGAAATATATTAAAAAGCAAGATCTACAAACTGTGGGCAGGAAAGAGAGTGTGCGTATCAATCGTGGAGGCATCTTAAGATGTTATCAGTTGCCTGGTGACATAACCAGGTCTTGAGGGACTTCCGGAAGAGTTGTCAGCGGTCCAACCAATATCAAGATGGGTCAACAGTCTGACCTTGTTTACAACACTGTTTCCTGTGAATTTAAGCTAGTGCTCTGTCCAGCAAAAACAGACTCCTATGTGGTTTTGGGGGGAAAGAAGATAGCTGGGTGGCAAACTTGAGACTGCTCTCCTCCGGTCTCTGACGTCTCTGGTTAGAAGGACCAGGCAGAGCATTAAGTGTCCTTCTTTGCCTGACATACTGGACAGCCTCTACCGGTCATCCTTCTGCATTTTCAGGGACAAATAGCTTTGTTGGATACTTGGTTTGCCCGCCTGGGTTGAAATCGTCTGTTTATCGAAAAAAATATCTTCCTGCCTGCAGAGTCCCAGTCTCCAGGCCAGGCGAAGTCTCGTATGCTTTAAAAGGCTGTAACTTTTTAACCGTGATTTGGTCCACTTGATAAATTAATTGTATTTTATACCCGCCCTGCATCCAATAAATTCTGGATCCTGTAATGCTCGCGACGTATAAAGGAGATGGGAAAATCGCTGCATCAAACCTGCCTATGCGTTTCAATGTTTCCCCCCTTTCTTGAAGTGTTTTAATATTTGTTTCGCCTTATAAATCAACCCACCCCTGGCTGGCTTGTGAAAAAGCAGGATTTATGAGGCCAGGTGTAATAACAACAAAATGATCTTGGCTCCTGGTGACCAGAACTGTTTTTAATGTTTTCCTAATGATGGCATCACCAGAGAGATTCGGTTTAAAGAAGGGAATTTCTTCTAGTTATAAATTCTTCCCCGATGCGGGCAAGGCTGATGTGGGAACATGTGGAAGGAATAGGAATAAGATCTCCAGAGGCAGGTGGAGGAAGATGGATCCAGACCAAAAGGGTTTGGATTTGGGAAGAACGCCTAACTTCTGAATGAGTTTTGGCTCCCCGATGGAGACCCTTAAAAACTGCCCCTCTTGTCTCTGTGTGAGACAGATAATTTAGTTCCAAGCTTGCTTTTCCAGTCAAGTTTGGCATCGCTTAAGCTTCTCCTAAGCTCTTGAACAAAATTCTTTAAGCGGGGAGAAGGGTGTGTGAAATTCTGTCCTTCCCTTTGGAGAAACAGCTCAATCCCCCTTCCCATTGCTTTGAAAAACGATCTCTCATGAGAACGATCTATAGATACATAGAATAATTTCGTCGAGGCCCATGTCGCCTCTTTTTGGAGTTTCCTGAGTAAAGGGAGGACTTTGAAGTGTTCGGCGGAAAACTTAAAAAAAAAAATCGGAGCTGTCGGAGAGCTCAGATCTAAGGTCGCAGGGCATACGTGTGGCTTTTTTGGCTGAGACGGAACGGTGTCCCCCCCCTTTATAAGCTATTTCCTAGTGCCCAAATTTAGTTCTTGGATCTGAGAAGGAGAGTGTAGTTGATATAGAAACAAGCAAACAAACCCTGATATTAGTATAATGATGCTAGAACAGTCTTTCTCAACCTTGGCAACTTTAAGATGGGTGGACTTCAACTCCCAGAATTCCCCAGCCAGCCATGCTGGCTGGGGAATTCTGGGAATTGAAGTCCACCCATCTTAAAGTTGCCAAGGTTGAGAAAGACTGTGTTAGAGGAACACTAAAATGAAGGGATCACTTCTGGTCAACAGAAGAGTTACAGGCGTGCCTCGTCCTGCTCAGACAGAGCAACGGACAAGCGTCCATTCTGTTCTTGTTTTTTTTGATAAGAACCGATCAGCGTTTGCAAATGTCTTCCTAACGGGCTGGGATTAAAAAGAGAGAGAGGGAGCGCAAACATGATATAGATTTTTTTTGCTTCTCCTGGATGCCCCTCTGAGCAACTCTGCGTTCTGTATCAATCTGATTTTTCTCACCATGCCCATCAGCGTCTTAGCCCTGCAGGACGTTCATGAAGGAGGTGTGTATGACTTGAGGATCAAGACTAGGAATGTTTGGGGGGGTGGGGGGGGGAAGATTTAGTTTGGCTTGCATTTAAGCAAAATGGTGGGACCGCTCCACTTTCTAGATTCATACGTGAATCAGAATGCTATCTTTTGCTACTGGCACGTGCCCAAATACTGGCACGTGTGCAAATTAAAAGCCTGCACAAATATGCATTCATTTTGCACAAGGGTACCCCTTGTCCCCCCAAAAGAAGGCCAGAAAGCGTGCATCAATTAGATTTTCAAACTATTTGGGGCTGCGGAACTGGTGAGTTAAAAAAAAGGAAAAAAAATTCCCGGATCCTCTGATCGAAAGACAGAGCTCTAGTGACAGAAAACTGGCTGTATTTGAGTGACACAGAACCCTAAGATTCTGTAGAAAACTGTAAAATGAAAAACCCTGTGTTAGCGGGTAAAACTATCTTATCAATCAATCCTTTATTAGAGTCTTTAATCTAGAAAATGCAATATATTCCCAAATACGTAAAGCAGATGTGTAGAGAAACACAGACACCTAAAATATAGAGATACAAATAAAACGTAGGGATAAAATACAAATAATAATAATAGTATAAAAATAGTACAAATGAGTGCTGGTTTTTATAGGCTTTTTTTTTTTTTAAAGCAGCACATTAATGTGGAAAATAGAACGAAGTTAAGATGGAGAAAAGGAGAAAAAAAAGAACCTGAGCGGAAGATCGTTACGGTGAAGGGATGAACCAGATGTTGTCGCTCCACTTTGTCTTACAATTCCCATGGTTGCTTTTCAGAATTCCATGTTGCTTGTTAGAACACTGAATTTTGATGATGTCCTAGGTCAGTGTTTCTCAACCTTGGCAACTATAAGACGTGTGGACTTTAACTCCCAGAATTCCCCAGCCAGCCAGGCTGGCTGGGGAATTCTGGGAGTTGAAGTCCACACGTCTTAAAGTTACCAAGGTTGAGAAACACTGTCCTAGGTTGAAGCCTCTTGGAGTTATAGTCAAGTTAAATTCCAGCAGCTTGCTGTTTTCCTAAGTATAACATGATGAGGTTAAAAGGTATGGTCAGTTTTTAACCGTATCTTCGGTCTTAGTGTATTCATTTTATTTATTTCTCTTATGATGCCATTGACAGCCAAGCCAGTATGATGTATAGAACCTATCAAAGATAGTCTGTTGATGTCATCTTCCTTTGTCCTGGATTTTTCGGACGTCTCTCCCTAGTGCAAGAGTGAGACAACCCTTCAGAACAGGACAGATTTTATTAGTGACTGGGGCAATAAAAAGGAAAAGAGAAAATACAGGAAAATTTCCATTTATTATGATTACTACTAATTTATTAAACTTGCCTGCTGCCCAACCCTCAATGACTTTGGCGGCCTGCAACAATCAAGCCAAAAAAAAAAATCCAGAATAAAATCAATATAACATAAAAGGTAAAGATAAAGGTAAATAGGTCAATGAATAAGTAGATACATTTTAGATAGCATAAAAAATTTATAGACCTAAAAAATTACCGACATAAAACCTGTAAGACCAGTTGCGCTGATCTAGTGAACTAAACCTCTAAAACCTATCATCTGTAGAACGGACCGACTTTATTGGCCAATTTACGCTCCTTGGTTGGTGCCCATAAGACAAGAAAAAGTTAGAAAAAGGGACACGGAGGAAGTCAATAACCTTATGGCCTGGAATGCTAAAGTACAGTAGGATGAAACGTAGAATTTTGCCTTGCTAGGCCTGCTGATGTTTTGACCCTCCAGATGTTGGTGGGCTACAACTCCCATCATTCCTCACCAGGGGCCACGCTAAAGATCTTGTGATGGGGGTCTCGGGGAAACACGGGCAGGAGGGCTTCCAACATTTCTGCCACTGTGGTCAAAAGTGGCATTTCCTCAATATCAGTTCCTTCCTCCCTTTCTGCTAAAGGAAGTCTTCCCTGAGTCTTCTTCAAGAACGATTCCAGAGCCATTGGAAAGAGCATCTTGAGAGCATAGTTGGTTTGAATGCTGTAGTTGTGGGGAAATGGGGCGTATAGCGAACAATTAAGAAGCAATTGAGGGATAGGGCATAAACCAGGTGGAATCCAATAAGTTCAGGCCTCCGACAAGCATAATGAACGCAACACTCTGGAAGTCACATTAGGTTGAGCAACGTCTCCAAGAAATGTCTTGGTTTCTTTCTCTGTTGAAATCTACCCAGACTGAGCATAATATTACGGTAATGGATGTCTGCTGAAGGTGGGCATTCATTTCAGGAGAAATTAAAATGGAATGTAGTGGGGTCTTTGTTCCAAGCAGCAAAGATGGATTGCATTTGCTCTTTCTCCCCATTTACGACTGCATTTGTTTGCTCTTCGGGCAGGGATGAAAAAAGTTATTTTTTTTCCTCCGAACCGTGGCATGATAATTTTGTTTACCCAGAATGCTTCAGGCTGCCACCGCACCCAGGGCATTCTGGGAAAGAAAAAAGGCTGCTGGGATGGTCACTGGAATTTGATCTGTTGCTATGCTACATATATAGTGGCAAAATGCATATGGATGAGAAACAGAAGGGGGCGGAAAGAAAGGGAAGAAAGGGACGGAGAAAGTGGGAAGAAAAATAAAATAGATTAAGAACAAGCAAGCGTTAAAAAAAAGCGGGGGGAGAGGAAGGCTGGGAGGATAACAACCAGAAGGAAAAACGAAAAATAAATGAAGATAACTTGTGAATAATGAAACAAATGCAAATTAAACTAATGAATAATGAAACAAATGAGGATTCTTAATAATGAAAACAAACAGAATAAGAAAACAAAGCAAAAAATCTTGCATGACCTTAATATCTGGGGAGTGGCGCCTGGTGACATTATAGCAACATTCTTCCAGCGCTCTGAGTTCTGGATGGAACGGGGAGCTTTCTAAATTAGCTTGAACTTCCCATATTCAACGGAGTCTCTTGATTTAATGGGTGCCCAGGTTTTCAATGGTAAAATCTCTTGGGGGGGGGGCTGCCCACCCTGCTGCGCCTTAGAGAGGGTTTTGGGAAGAATGATAAACACTCTTGTGTTGGGTTGAAGGGGGGCTACCTTGGAATGTGCTAAACCAAGGTTTCTCAACCTTGGCAAAGCTGGCTGGGGAATTCTGGGAGTTGAAGTCCAGACCTCTTAAAGTTGCCAAGGTTGAGAAACCCTGCGCTATACCAAGGGCTGAGCTGACGGATTTCATTTTTCCTGTGAACAATATCGAGATGCTAAGGTAGGGCCGCGGAACAGCAGCCCTCGTTGCAATTCTGCGCAGCTCTTCGGCTAATTTGAAGCGTAAGGGGAGCCGAAAGGGAGCTCCAGGGGACGTCCAAGCTGAAATGCACGGCCTACGAGCCCCCCGAAATCAGCCTGCTCCAAGCCGTTTGACCAGATCTCCATGGATTACCCCTGAAAACATGCAGCCCTCGATCGGGGAGGGGAAACAACGGGTTTGCTATCTTTGGGCACAAGCAAGGGAGAAGGTAGCGAGCTCAGGAGGCCCCTGGATCCCTTGGCTGTGCACACCGGGAGGTTCTGCAGAGCCCTCTGCAAACCTAATTTCTTCCTTGCAATGGCACCAACGAAGCAAATAATTGGCAAGTTGTAACATTTCGTGCTCATTAAGCAGTCAGTAAACAGTCAGGGCTTTAAAGCAGAACAGCTTTCTTCTCTGCTTTCCCCAACAACCACGAAAATTGAGCGGGGTGGTCAAGGGAACTGGGGAGCGCAAAGGGAAGAGAGAGTTTAAAAAAACACCAGCATAAACGCAGCCAAACTCCCACCAGTGGGACGATCTTTGCCTCCTTTCTCGGGCCTGGTTTGCCCATCTGCAGGGGTGTTTACCTTTGCAAGGATCTCCAAATCTCGGAGGGAGGGCACCTTCCCTACCGAAATCTGTCTCTGTCGCTTCAGATTTATGGCAGGGTGATTTTTGCAGCAAAGGGGATCTTTTGGAAGTTGGGTAGTCTGTGTTCAGCAAAAGCTGGCTTACGCTGAGTCGCATCATTGATTCATTTGGCTCAATATTGTCTTAAGATTGACTGAACGGCTGAGTTCACCCAACACGCTTAACTTGATTACGGAATTAATCCATTTTCTTGCTTTGCACTGTCTGTGGAATCCTAAATTAACCAGTTGAGCTGGGTTCATGCAACGCGGGAAGCCCCCGTCCCCCCGAAACACGTGCGTGCACATCGATAATCTATCCAAAGCGAACAGTGATCGAGTTTAGCATGTGTGAATGCGGCCTCTAGAAGTTCAACCTGGTTAAACGTGTTGTGGGAATACACAAGACACTTGGCCAACCCTGCCTGAAGATGCAGGGATTGGGATTTCTAAATAAATCATGCCTTTGTGTTCCTTCAGCTATGCAGTTCTGTGTTTTTCCTCACTGTTCTGTCTGTAGAGTTGTTTGAGCTGCAGTCCCAAAAAGATAATTTCAGATTTTCCTCCTCGTTTCTGAGTCTATTAAGGAGGTTGGGGGGCTTATACGTTTCCCAAATAAAAATGATTAAAAAAAAATCTCCAAAATTCTCCTTGTCAAATTTCTGACTGGATTTCAGCTTTCTAGCTTCTCCCGAGCATTTTTTCAATGGGGGATTGGACGCCGTAAAATTCATCATTGTTCCCTTAAAAGCAAAATAATGCCCCAGATCTCAGTTACTTCAGTTCTGTTCCCATTTACCCCACCTAGGTTACCAACCCTTCATGCCCACAGTGGTAAAATTGTGCAGAAAAAGATCGTGATAGGGTTGTGTGTACGCTGGATTACAATACTGCTTTGTGATTTACTAGAGCACAGAAGCTT
The DNA here is from genome assembly GCA_030867105.1 of Liasis olivaceus. Classification (NCBI taxonomy): domain Eukaryota; kingdom Metazoa; phylum Chordata; class Lepidosauria; order Squamata; family Pythonidae; genus Liasis; species Liasis olivaceus. The sequence continues at coordinate 8,436,012 of CM061349.1, forward strand.
TTATGAGTGCTAATGAAACGCTGGAGAAAAACTAATTTTGATGCAGTTGTACTTGTATATTTTGTTATTGTGGCTGTGTTTCTAACGTGGGCACGAGCAGTTCAATAATAACGGAAATGGAGTTAAAGTGCCGGTGTATTGAAAGTTACTGCAATTTGTGCACAGCCCTATTCTGAAATCGATTTAAGACATTCTCCAAGTTAGACTGGAATTTAAACGACACGGGACAGGAGGCACAGCAAGCGAATATAACTGGAATTATTTCACTCCAACGCTTCTTCTCCCTTGTTTTCGTGTCCTTTTGGTTTCCCCTCCTCTGCATTTCTAAATGCCTCTGCTCTGGTTCACCTTCCCCAACACTTCCTTATTTTGCATTTCTTTCTTTACAAAGGCCAAGGATTTTTCTTAAAATGTAGGTATGCATTTGATTTCTAACCTCGGGAGCCAAAGGCAGTGTGCGTAGCACGCCTTCTTCTGATTTTTCTCCATACTAACAACCCTGCGAGGTAGTTTGGGCTGAATGGGAGCCATTGGAGCCTCAGTGGCCGAGGGGGGACCAGAACCCGGGTCTCCCAACTCCTAGTCCAGCCCCTTCTCCATTGTACCTGATTGGCTCTTGGGCTGAGAGGGAGGGACTGGCCCACAGTCAGCCAATGAGCTTCTGGGGCTAAAGAGGGACTAGAACCCGGGTCTCCCCCCTTCTGGTCCACACCTTCACTCCCAGACCACGTTGGTCCTCCAAGTTTTTGTCGAGAAAGCCAATATTGTCTGCTCTGGCCTCAGCTCTCTATGATCTCTCTTTCATTTCTTCTTGCATCGTGTGTCTGCCCATTTTGTTAGCCTCTTGAATTCGCTGCCATTTGATTTTCCAATTAGCTCCCCCAATTGTAGTGCCAGTTGCACTTCCCTGGCATCTCGTTTGTATTATTTAATTCTGAGTATCACCCTTCTATCACAGCATTCAATGCATGCGCTCTCTCTCTCTCTCTCTCTGTGTATGTGTGCATGTATATATATATATGAGTACTCTTTGTAAAACATTCTGATATTATTCCCATCTCTTTTTAGGTTTTTTTTAATCTACTCCACCACGTGCTAATTAGTTCATCAGTGCAGAAATATCCATGTCACACCCAGCGACTGTTTTGTGAAAGGCCGCTGACAATTACCCTTGTCTGCATCATCTGCATTTCACTTCACTGCGATCTCTCCTTTACTATTTCCTCCTCGCTCCCCCTCCCCACAAACAATATGTAGTAAGGATAATTCTGCATACTTCTCATTAAGTCCATGAAGGCGTATGCCGTAATAAATGTAATTAGTCTTTAAAGTGCCACGAGACTGTTGTTTTTGCTGCAACTGACAAACACAGTGGCCCCTTTATAAACGATTCCTCTTCCTATTATTACTGGGAGGTACATCTTCACTTCAACAAGTTTCCATATCAATTTACTCCAGATTTCAGTGGCTATAAACATGTTGTACTTTTTCTTGTGGCTATTTTGTAGCTTTCAGTTAAAACATCTGGAGTGTTGTCATTGCATGCAGTCTTGCTCATTTGGGCTGCATCCAAAATATTGTTTATTTATGTATTTATTGATTTCCAGATGTGTGGAGACACGTAAGTCCGTTGTTCTGCCTTTATTTCTACCACCAGTGCAAGCTTTTCTAGCTAATTAGGCATAATCCCCAAAATTAGAATTTGAAACTTCACATCTGGATTTTCATATCCTTTACACTACCAAATTTCTCTTGGCAGAGCCAACTTTGAGAAGACAGCTGCTGTTAAAAGACATATGGTCCTCTCATTCGAGGGTCTGTAGGATTAATTGATCTGCACTGATGGAAATTGGAAGATGTATCATGGATAAAGTTTTATTAACCATCAGCCTCCGTTTCATTCTGACCAAGCTAGCCCGTTCAAGATGGACATTTTATTATCATTTGTTTTTTATGGGTTGGGACTGAATCTTCCAAATTCCCTAACCAGATATGTAAGGTTTCAACTTCCATCCTTTCCAGCCACCATTTTTTCTTTTTGTTTAATTTAAAAAAAGTATTTTACATACATTCCTGTGTGTGTTGTTCTGTACAATAAGTTCCTTTTTTTCCCCAGTGGTGCATACTCTCAAGTAAACACTGCATTTTTAATGTCTGTCTGTCTGTCTGTCTGTCTGTCTGTCTGTCTTTCTTTCTTTCTTTCTTTCTTTCTTTCTTTCTTTCTTTCTTTCTTTCTTTCTTTCTTTTTTGTTTTCATTTGTAAGCTGCCTTGAGTGTTCACTCTGAAGGTGGCAGTGGCACGTAAATCAAGCAAATAAATTGTGCCTCGGATTGCAGTCTGAAATTCACAGCTGTAGGCACAACTTGATGAAAAGTGACTGTGCAGTGTCTGATTCAGATTAAATAAACTTTAATCCAAACACAAGAGGAGCTAATGGTAAAAAGCAAGGGTCCTTCTGTGCATGGACAGAGGGCCCTGCTGGAGGCCCAGGCCTTTAATCAGGGGAAAGGAGACAGATGTGGCAGGGTATTCATTTACATGGATTTAAAAAAAATATGTCTTGCTGTTTTCTGTGCAGGTCAGATTTCCAGTGCCAGCCGATGTCTCTGGGGCTGGAGCGTATTTAAAACAACATGGGGCGTATTTTATGGCAATAGTCAATGTGATTTTATGATTTTGTCACTGGCAATTGCCAGCTATTCAGGGATCAATGAAGGTCATTAAGAATCCAATTGTTTGTCTTGCTGTCAGCCTCCCAAAGCAAAACCAGTGTGGAGATCCATGCATGCTTGTGGTAAAGTTTCTTTTGTTTTTTGTTACTTTTTTTTTAAAAAAGAGGACGAGACAATAAGGCTAAATAGATGTTTTGCATACCCAAAGTGTGGGATTTTATTTTTATTTATTTCATTCAATTTATATCGCTGCCATCTCACTTGCACAATTCTGGGCAGCTCACAGGTGAAAACAGCAAACTCATATAAATAAATTAAAGCCAGTAAATCAATTAATCAGAAATGAAAAGTGTGGAAAAGTGCCTACAGCCTTAGATTTGATCCTCATCATCCCCAATTTTAAGGATCAGTTAATGGTTGATGAGGAAGGTTCTTCAGTCTGCTGCCTGTTAAGAGTGAACAGTAGTAAGTAGATGGAAATAATTTTGCTTTCCTATTTAAATAACCTCTTGATTTAGAATTCTGGGGGCTAGAATATTACTTAGTATTTAGGGAAGAACCACGGCACCCTGGTATAGTACATGTTCTACACATAGAAGTTTCCTTCCTTGGCATTCCCAAGAGAAAATACTGGATTAGGAGCAGGCGATGATCATGGATGTGTCTCTTCTGGAGATCATGGAAAGTTGCTGCTACTGCAAACAATGTTGACTATCTCACCAATGAGTACTATGCTATTCCTATGTACCTGGAAGGCTCTAGAGCAGTGCTTCTCACCCTTGGCAACTTTAAGAGGTGCGAACTTCAACTCCCAGAATTCCCCAGCCAGAATTCTGAGAGTTGAAGTCCACACCTCTTAAAGTTGCCGATGTTGAGAAACACTGCTGTAGTCCTTTTTCCACTGACAAGATGTTTTGCACCCATATTACTCTCAGCTGGAATGCAGAATTGGGGCAGGAACTTGGGGAGGCTGTAAGTAGGGGTGTATGATAAGGAGAAACACCACTCTTTAGATCCAAGCTTCTAGATGAAGTGGGGTAGATTTAACCTGGGGTCGTTATGGCATACAAGTCAGAAATGTGGTGGTCTCCAAATACTTGATAAGTTGTTGTGTAAATGAACAAATCTGTTTTGTGATGTCGCTGGACTGTTGGGTTCAAATTTTTAAAAACAGGGATTTCTCATAACCGGGAAGAAAAATTGCTTTGGAAGATGGTGAATTCTCTCTTGCACTGGATTTTTTAAAGCTGAGCTTAGGACATCCAGTGCAGGGTTTTAGAGTTATTTGGTCCTCGAAATTAGGAAGGGGAGATGATAGGAGGAGGTGGGATTGAAAAAAAGCTCTATTCAGGGTGAGAAGGAGGAGAGTGTTATGCTGGTCGATGAGCTAGGGAGGGTAGAAGAAATCAACCCTGAGTTCTCACTCAAGGTACAAATGACCAGGCTCAAATTATTCTACTTTGGACACATTATGCAAAGACTCATCTCTCTGGAGAAGGCACTAATGCTGGGAAAGGTGGAAGGAAAAAGAAGAAGAGGATGACCAACAGTAAGGGGGATAGACTCAGTCACAGTCAATGGGTGCACCGTTGGAAGACCTGAAAAACCAGGTTAGGGATAGATCATCATGGAGAAAATCTGTCTGTGTGGTTGCTGAGAGTTGACACTGACCTAATGTCCATCAAAGTCAAAACAGCAGGTAGAGATCTGGTGTGGCTGAAGGGTATCACAAGAATGCTTGCTGGCTTGGGCCAAAGACACACTCAGTCCAGTGTCTTGGTCTCTAACAGTGATCATCCAATGCTTCTTGGAAGCCCCATAGCAAATCAGGAGGCACACCCCAAGATAGGATGCTTGGAAACTGCCACTAAATATGGAAGCTTCCTTTCTGACTAGCAGGGATTAACATAAGAAGAGCCTTGCTGGACCATCCTAGTGTTTTATCCCCTCTCACTGGTGGCCATTTAGAGCACGGTTCCTCAGCCTTGGCAACTTTAAGATGGGTGGACTTCAACTCCCAGAATTCCCCAGCCAGCCAGGCTGGCTGGGGAATTCTGGGAGTTGAACTCCACCCATCTTAAAGTTGCCAAGGCTGAGGAACCCTGATTTAGAGACTTGGGAGAAGTTCCGTATCCTGAGAGAAAGAATTTGATCACATTTAAGCAGCTGATAGATTTCTTCTCTCTCTCTCTCTCTCTCTCTGGCTGAATTCACACAACATGCTAAGCTTAGTTTGTTTTAATTGTTGGGTTGTTTTAATGGCATGGCATTTGATGCAAACCGTGCCCCCTTGGTTAGTTTATGATTCAGTGGATTGTGTGAATCCAGAAAACAGACTAAATGAGGAACCAGATTAAACCACCCAATTAAACCTAGCCTTTGGGTGGCAGGGGGCTCCCGTGGATTCAGTCCTGTGACAGCTTCTAAAAATCCCCTTCTTGTTTGTGGAAATGGGAATGGGCTCGCAAAGAGAAGTGATGAATTCTGCCTTCCTCAGTCTGAACCTTCCGGATGTATTCAGGCTACAATTCCCAGAATTCCTTATCAGCATGGGGGATTCTGGGAAATGCAGTCCGAACACACCTCGGATGTTAGTTGATGAAACGGTGGTGTCGCATAGCATGAAGAACGGCAGGACTGCTGGGTTTCCCTGCGAAGCAAAATTGTTGAGTATTAGCAGAGGATGAATCACCGCGTTTGTTCCTCATAGCGGCATTTCAATCCTCTGTGTCGAAGCAGGGATACTCCCCTCTTTTGCCCCTCTGAGGATGTGCAGAGCGCCTCGCTCTCTGAACTTCAGCTGTCCCCTCGGCTGCAGTCTTCGGTGGCGTGTTGCAAAGCACCGAAATTGTTAATTAGCAAAGCTGAGACGCTAATCGATGGAGGGGGTCAAATATTGTCAATTGATTGTCTCCTCCTTGTCTATGATTGATCAAATACTGTCAAATACACCGCGAAGGCAAGAGTTGCCTAGGGTCGGGCTCGGTCTTGCTTTTTATAAAAAATAATTAATTGCATTGGTCATTAAATCTTTGACAGGCAGCAGGGGCGGGGGGCAAGGCTGGCCCAGCTGCCTTTCCTTTCCGATCAGCCCCGGTGCCTCTGTTCTCCAGCCGAAAATGCCAGGGAAGACTCGGCCGAAGTGGGAAGGCGTCCAAGAGGGCGTTCTGTGGATGTGATTAAACACCCCCCTCCCCGTTCCTGGTCCCCTGGTAATTTGGGGCAGAAAACAAATGACTTCTTTTCAGCCCCAGCCTGTTGTTGACGAAGCTAAGGGTCAATTCCAGACTGAATTAATCACATTGAAATTCCACAAATTAATGAAGTGGGAGATGTTTAAATGCTCCGTTTGTGCTGCTAGGGCCTCTTTCTCTTTCTTTCCCGCTTTTAAGCGAAGGTGGACTCGGCGGAGGAGGCATCGGGTTCACGAGAGAAGCGCCCGCCGTCCGCCGGTCCCCTTGCTGACGTTCTCCTCTCTCCGAACCTTACTTGGCGGGCTTCCAGCGTTAACCGATACTTTTCTTCCTGGTTTTCTTAATGAAAGCCACAGGAAAGAGAACCGGGGCCCTTTTCAGGGGCTAAAGCTTCCAAGCTCGAAAAGCGAGATGGGTCACCGGGCCCGGCCCGTCTCGCTCCGCCGTCTCCAACCTTTTATTCTGGGACAATGGAGTTCTGCTCTCTTGGCATCGCCGGCGGGGGCTGCGGGGGCCTCTCGATACCTGAATGGGATAAGCTCCCTTTGATGGGAACGGGGATTTGGGGGGCGGGGGGGAGTTCAGAAGTCACAGCTGGTTGCTCATCTGTGAACGGAGGGGCCCCGCTCGTCAGGACAAGGGATGCGTCACACCCGGCCTGCTCGGCGGCGTTGCAGAGCCACGTCAGGGTTTGCTGGAGACGGGGCGAAAGTTGGCAGGGTGAATAATTTCAGTGCGTACTCTCCTATTTAATCCTCTCAGGGCGTTCCAAATAATTGCAATAAATAGCCCAAGTTAAATACCTGTCAGGTCCGATTCGCCCCTCGGCTGTCTTCTTCTTCCTCCCCCTATCTTGGCGCCCACCGGCTCCCCCCTTCTTCTCGGAAAGTTAGAAAGAGGGTGCAGATGAGGAAGTGGTTAACTTTCCAGCGTTGCTTTGGCTGCTCCGCTGTGATTTTTCTGCCTCTGCACCCAAAAAAGGGGCTCGTTGGGTTCGGGGAAGAAATGCCAGGCACAAACAGTGACTGAAAAATAGCAGGGAATCCTCACACCACCCAGAGAAGTTTTGATTTGCAAGACGTCGGTGTTCGAGTGCATCGGGCAGCCGCGTTTGGGACTCGATTTTCACCTGCGTTTTTCAGGGCGGGAGGATGTAGCATCTCCTTGTCTGGGGATGGGAACAAAGCCTTTGTTTCTGAGCAGTGCGCTGTAGAGTGTGGGAAACTGAATCTGAAATGTTCTGCAAGTAAAAAAGAAGAAGGTATTTGAATCACGTGCAGAGTTTCAGTTCAGGACGGCAGTCCCAATTAAACAAGAAGGACTTCTAGATCTTCAGGGATGTGACAGTTTCAAAAGTTGCTCCTTTCCGAGCGCAGGCGATGGAAAGGGAGTGCGGTTTCTCGATGCCAAGGAAATGCTCTTGGTGCATAATCAGCGCGCTCTGGCTTGTAGAACAATGAGCCAAATACAAACGTAATGGAAAATAAAATATTCCTCCTCTTACCAGCGGGCACAAAATTCACACTGTTCAGTGGGAATCGTTCTTTCAACATCTCTGTATTAGGACACTATTATTTATCGCCATTTGGAAGGTGGGGCAAAGCCGCGGCCGAGAGGAAGACACTTGGAAAGACACTTTGGGATGGCAAACAAGAAATTTGGGCAGTCCAAGTGACATTCCCTTTGTGGAAATTGGGCCTTTGGCCAAGGGGGTTGAAATGGGAGGATTTTTTTCAGAACAATGAAACAGGTGGTAGGTTTGTTGCCTTCGGGACTATCCCTAGCTGGGCATAGATGCTTTATTTTAATCCTATCTTTCAAGGGCGGCTTTCCAAAACGAGGTGCAAATAAATCAAGTAATCACAAGATGAAGCAACAACAGTAACATTCCTAAAGGAAATCCTCAGCTTTCTGAAATGTCCTGAATTTCCTATTTGTGCAAGAGCCGTTTTTTCCAAGTGGGAGAGAAGCAAGTGAGAACTCATAAATAGCTGTTACCTTAGTGTGCATGGGTGTGTAAGTACATCTGAAGTGCCGATCCATACAGAGTAGTGTGAGCTTGGTTTACCGTGGGCCACGATCATACCTCTTCCATTAGGCCTGGTGTTTCTCAATTTTGGCAACCTGAAGATGTGTGGACTTCCCCAAGGCTGGCTGGGGAATTCTGGGAGTTGAACATGGCTGGCTGGGGAATTCTGGGAGTTGAAGTCCACACATCTTCAAGTTGCCAAGGTTGAGAAACACTGCACCAATATGGGGAGAGTGGTCTTCAGATACATTATACATGCAAGCATACATCCATGGCCGGTTTAAGGAACTGTGAGTCATCCAGAGTCAATCTGGAGTCAGGTGATGCCTAAATGAAATTAATTAATTAATTAATTAATTTTGGGGCTCAATGCAATACCAGTTTGGAGGAGGTCTCTCACTTTCCTCGATTAAAACTATAGCTGGATTCCTGTAACGAGACTAAAACTCCGTACTGTGAGACCCCCATTTTTTAGACTTCAGCGCCATGAGCTTCACATGATACCGATCAGCTTCTGCATCAGTTTACTTCATTTGTGTCGTGATGCAAACGACATCGTGTCCTTTACATCGTTCCCAGAGTTTGGGGAGCTGGGCAGTGATGTAACAAATGAAAAAATGGCATAACGATGCAAATGAGGTGATTGGCACCAAGTCCCCTTCAGCAAACGTTGCAAATTGCCACGGGAAAGTATCTTCCAGCGTTGTTAATAACAGATTAATTAATAACAAATTAATACCCCTTGCTCCAATTAGCTGGTTAAAACGAGGTTTCTCTGTATTTAAAACGGAACTCAGGGATGGAGCTAGAAGAAGCCAGAATTCAAAATAGAAGGAACATCCAGGATATAAAAATTGCCCTGCAGTAAGCTCCAGCTTGGGCAAAGTACCCCCTGCCAGTTTGATCCGGTAGTTGGCTAATATGGGTCTGCAGCCGCTAATAGGTAGATCCACGTACCCCAAAACCCCCAGCTGAAGGCGAACCCCAAGTCCTCTTTGTGAGAGTGACAGATGCCAGCAGCTGTAACGTCCGTGCTTTCGCATTGTCGCTTGCCCAAAGCCCACCTCAATGGGGTTTCCTCCTCGCGAGCCTTCACTTTTCAAGAGCTCAGTCGTACTGCATGCATTGCAATGCTGATGTGCTCCACAGGGATGTGTGCAGGTGCGCGTGTGTCAAAACGGGCTATATGGCAATACAATCAGAGCTCTACTTTTGTACATGCGTCGACATTGCAGGCCTGTCACGTGTATGGGCTGTATAAATAAATAAATAAAGGGTCATGACTTTGACTGCACCGCTGCAACCATTCTTCGTGCCCACCTCTCCCCCATGGACACGGCTGCGTTGCAACCCCTTTAAGCAGGTCCCGGAGACGTAACCGGAGGACCTTTTTCATCCCCAGCCAAAACCTGTAGAGATGATGATTCAGAACTTGGGTTAATCCATGTAACGGTATGTAGGAATGACCTTGGGAGACAGGGGGAAGAGCCACAGACTAGGCAATGGTCAGATAAGCATCAGCTGAGCCCGCAGAAGGGATGGGGGCGTGGCAAACGTCTCAGAAGGGACCTCCCTAGTTTTTTGGGCTGTAAAGGTGTTGGGGAAGAAATGCACTTTTAGACTTGCAAGACTCTGTTCATACAACCTTAAAATAAAGCACAATGAGTTCATCTGGGCATGCTTCCAGTCTGGACTACCTCGCAAGGCTGACAATCCACGTCACCCCACTTGATTCTTTCTTTATTAAAATAGGGCAGATTCAAGCCATCCCTCTTTGATTCACCAATTTGCCTTCTCAAATGTTTCTGGGGACCTCCCCAGCATGTTCCCTGTTGACAAACACACAGCTATTTTCAAATGCACGCTCTTCGGATATTTTGGGTAAGCAGCTCCAGGGCTCTTCAGAAACCTGAGAATGATGGCTCCAGGATGTTGGATGCAATCAAGTTAGAGAAGGCCTATAGGGTGCATCGTCTTTCTGCCCCTCGTTGCCCCCCCCCCGGATGGTTCTGGTTAATCTTCTCCCTCTCCCTCTCCTCATCCCATCCCAGAACTTCCTCACGCCTCCCGAGCAGATGACTTCACCTGATTTTGATCAAAGTTGGTTTCTGGGGAGGGGGGCGTGTGGTGGATTGCGGTTTAGAATGCTGTCCTGGAGCTCCATAGCTGGAATGGGGGGGGGGGGGGCAGAGAAAAGCTGTTCTGTTGATGGGAGCATATGGCTTCAATTGGAACTTTGGTTACAAGTGTGTGTGTGCGTGCGTGCGTGCATGGGGGGAGAATGACTTTTTTAAGGGCCTGGGCAGGACTGACACGTGTCCCTTCTGGACTGTCTGCAGTGCAAACCGAAGCTCTTCTGATTGGAGAGCAGAGGGCTCTGGATCAGCGTATTCTTCACTCCCCTAATGTAAAATGCTAACTCGGCATTCTCAGGGGGATGCTGGGCCCAAGCGAAAGCTTGCACAACTTGCACAAGGCCGCAGTGTTGTGCCACAGTGGAGGGAGAAGATGGGGAATTGAGCCCTGTTTTTTTCACAGCGCCCATCTTAACCTGTCCTTCTTAATTTCATTCCATGTCTTAACTCTATCTATCTATCTATCTATCTATCTATCTATCTATCTATCTATCAATCAATCAATCATATTTATATAGCTGCCCATCTCATACAAGGTGACTCTGGGCAGCGTACAACAATTTAAAAAAATGAATACATAAAAACAACTACATGTAAAAAACAGTAAAAACACACATAATTATTCTGGTATAACATACAATTCGTGTCAGTCATCGTGATACCCAAGTATTTCACTTTTTTTCTTAATCTTAAAACCAGTTTTTTCCAGCAATTCCATTTGTTTTTCCATTTTCATATTCTTTGTTAACATCTTTGCCTTTTGTCTGTTAATTTTGAAAGCAACACCCCTAAATCCTTCAGTTTTTCCAGTAATATTTCTATTCCTTCCAGAGGATTTTCTAAAATTATCACCAGGTCATCAGCAAACTCACATAATTTATATGTTTCTCTTTTCATCTTCACTCCAGCAGTTCTCTCATCTCGTCTTATATCTCTAGTCAGTACTTCCAAAGCTAAAATAAATATCAATGCGAGAAAGGACATCCTTGTCTAGTCTTTTTCTGTATCTCACAGGGTTTTGTTAACTCTTTTTTTTTAGATTTTTTTATCCCACCTTTCTTATTTTTATAAATAACTCAAGGTGGCGAACATACCTCATACTCCTTTCTCCTCCTGTTTTCCCCACCACAACAACCCTGTGAGGTGGGTTGGGCTGAGAGAGGGACTGGCCCAAAGTCACCCAGCCGGCTTTCATGCCTAAGGCAGGACTAGAACTCGCAGCCTCCTGCTTTCTAACCTGGGGTCTTCGCCACTAGACCAAACCGGTGAATTCCCCATTCACAACGATCTGTGTCTTTTGTGAGGTATTCATCAATTTTACCCATTTAATAAAATTCCCGCTGAAGTCTATATGTTCCAATTAAAAAAAAAAAAAAATTGTCAAAGGCCACCGGGGGGCTCTTCTTGACAACACACTGTGGGAACAGCCAGCCCCCATTGCAAACCCAAATTTCCCCCTTTCTCTTCCATGTGAAATGGGTGAAATTGAATTATAACGGCCTTTCCTGGAAACAGGGATGCAGAAAGGAACTCTCCCTTCTTCAAGTCCGTCTTGGAAGGGTGGGAAGGGGGACACCTTGGGTGGCCCAGATGGGCCCAGGGGGGCCCGAGAGGTGGTTTGGAATTGTGGGCTGGTAAAAATCTGCCTCCTGCATGGGGCAGGACACACAGGAGTGGGGATTTTGAATGTCTGTGTTTGCATTGGGTGGGTGATTGTAGAAGGGCAGCGTGTTCCTGGTTCGGGCCCCTTAGGGCCGAAAAGCCACCCACTGCATCACTGTGTCCCCTTCATGCCGTTCTTGTGGTGCCAGAATTCCCCCCCCCCCCCAATTGTGGTCCTGAATATTTGCTGCTTATGGACAAGAAATAGCAATGCAATTTCCCGGTATTTTTCAGCAGGGCAAGAATTGGGGTATCGGTGTATTCAGACTAATGCACTCCGATGCTCCCCCCCAACAGTGTCGTTCAAGTGAGGAACGTGCTGGACTAGGAGTGGGGAGACCCGGGTTCTAGTTCCCCCTTCAGCCGTGGAAGCTCATTGGCTGACGTTGGGACAGTCCCTCCCTCTCAGCCCAAGAGCCAATCGGGTCTAGTGGGGAAGGGGCTGGACTAGGAACAGGGGGACCAGGGTTCTAGTCCTTCCTCAGCCTCAGAAGGAAGGAGCCCTGGAAATCAATCTAACAAAATATTCCCGTGAAAAGACTTTTGAATCTTGGCCCCACCTACTTCGACAACTTTATTACTTCCCTGTTCTGCCCACGGTGATCCTTGATCGCCCCCGTTTTGTTTTTTAAATTGCAACCCTGATTCCTCCTTAGGGAGATTCCTCCTTAGCAAGAGCCTCCAGTTTCACTCGCTCAGAACAAGCAGTGTTTGTACTGCTTACGATGCTGTAAGTTGCCTGATTTCCAAAAATAACCCTGGAGATTTTGGAATTTTTCCAGATTCGGATGTCGTGGTTTGTCTGCCCCGTGAAATGGGACATATGCAGCTCAGAGTGTATTTATTTGTTCAAATGCCTTGTCAGAGTTCTTCCTTAGGAAAGTAGCTGGAAAAAAAAACCCAAATCAGGAATGCCCTTAATTCAGAACTCCACTGTCTAAAATTTGTCTTGATTGATTAAACATTAGTCTTCTCTCCTTTTTGTTGGTTGATCTATTCATTACAATTTGCAGCTCTGTTTCAAAGATGGAACATACACTGTGGCATGTGGAAAATGTGACTCTGCTCTCTGTAGATCTATTCCAACTTTTCTTTTGGGGGTTTTTATCCTGTGAATGAAATTGGACCCTCTTCCTTTCTGTTTTGATTTGTACATGGTAGCAATATACGGGTAGCCCTCACTGACTGACTGTCTCGTTTAGCGACCGTTCAAAGTTATGACAGTGTAAAAAAAGCTTTATGACCAATCCTCACATTTACGAACATCGCAGCATCCTGTGGTCACATGATCACCTTTTTTTTTTTTTTTTTTGGTCTGCGCTCAGTCATTACTGACCCTGCAGTGACTGCCTGGACGAATCCTTGCAGTTTTCAAGGCAATTGTTTTTCGGAAGTGGTTTGCCAGAGCCTCCTTCCTAGAGCAGAGCCCAGCTGGCGAGCGCAGGAGGCGGGGTTTCCGTTGCTTCGCGCCCTTTTCGGGCGAGCGCGGTTTCGCGCTTACCGGCAACTGGTCCCGTCTCTCTGTGCAAGGTGCTGCCAGCATTTTTCCTCCCACCGGAGTGAGAGTACCCATTTATCTACTCTTCCCAACCAGCTTCCAACAAGTAGAGTTAATGGAGAACGTGGAAGTAAAATAGCAAGTTGTCGTCACATGATGTCTCACTTAACCGCATTGATTTGCTTAACAACTGAATGGGCAGTGACATCGTAAACCCATCGCGGTCACATGATTTGCTGCTTAACAATTGTAGCACTTAGCGACAGAATTGCCAGTCTGAATTGTGGTTGCTAAGCGAGGACTACCTGTAAGGTAAACATGAAGCTTTCAAATGTTATAAGTTGCCTCTAGCTTTCCAGCATTTGAAGGAATGATCAAATGTTTAAATAAATTGAATACTTTTAGACACAAGGGAGGAATACACTCCTCTGAACTGAAAGGTGTAACCCTAGAATTTTTTTTAACCAATTTCTTACATTTTTCATAACATAAACTGTTACGATGACTACAATTTCCTTTGGCCAGAAAACTGTCCTGTTTGTATCAGACAGTAGAGTCCAAAGAGAGGCCATATTTTTTTGGCTGGTGAGGAAACGTGGAATTTTGAGTGAAAGTCGTGGGCACGCTCACAAAATGGCCGCTATAGGGGCTGGCCTATTTACAGACTAGGCAGCACCATCCCCTTTTAGTCTTGTTTTTTTCCTTTTTTCGTTTTTTTCCTAAGCTGCTCAGTACATTTCCAGGCAAAGCCGTAGGCTGTAGCTATTTTATTTTATTTTCTAAAAATAAAATAAAATGACTTTGGGGCCTTTGTGGAGCCCAAGGGCATTTCTGTAAATGAAGATGTTGCTAGAGGCTCCTTTGCATTCGATTTGCATGTAAGTGTTCCTTTCAATTATTTTTTTTTTAAATAATAAAAGTTACCTTAAAAAAATTAAAGACTGGTGGATGGGATGGGGCGGGGCTTTGGGTGTTCAGCCATTGGCACCACCTTGATTGACAGCCCTCCCAGAGAACCTGGCACAACTCTTTCTGGGGCAGGTGATGTCATACATATGACATCATCCCACAAACAATACAATGGGTGTGATTTGTGTGATGATGTCATGACAGATGTGTCATTGTGGGTTCTAACAAATGTCTTTGTCACAGGTCTTGGGACGAAGAGTTCCTGATCTAGTTCCTAATGATCAGCATGAATGGTGGCGGGGGGGAGAATTTACCAAACACCAGATTAATCCACCAACTTTGATCTTTGACATTTAACATGTGAGTGTTCCAATTTATATTATTTTTATTATTTTTACTTATTTTGCCATTTTCGCCCTATCCAAGGACTTGGGTGAAGCACCTAACAACAGAATATAACATTGATCAGCCCATCCCAAGATGGAAGCTACTAAATGTTCAACGAGGGTTAAAAGCATGGTGGAATAAGGTTGTTTTAACTGTCTTGTGGAACCCCAAATAGAATCACCAGGAAACCTGGCCTCCAAGATATGGAGGGCACAACCAAAAAGGCCTGGTTTCCATCTCCCAATCTCAGGTATGTGTGTGTGTGTGAGACCCTCAGCAGAACTTCTTGAGATGTTCTTAAAAGATGAGCAGATGTGGTCCTGGCCAGGCAGAGTCTGATGCAAGTTACCTTTTGTGTGTGTGCACTAGTAACTTGACATATTTTGGCATGTTTTGTTACTCTTCCAGGAAATCTAGTGCACGGTTCATTTATTATTTATTTTATTAAACCAATTCAGATAGCCGCCCATCTCACCACAGGCAACTCTGGGCAAGCTAAAACAGTCAATAAATACATTAAAAATATAAAAAGCAAAATAAAACAGAGAATAAAAGGATGTTAAAAATAAGGGAGCCACCTCACTAATGTTCCTAGGATTGGATTTATGTTTTTAGAATTGGATTTATGTTCTTAGAATTGGAGGTCCCCTGGTTTATGCTTAAATTAGGACAATTATTTCTTTCTGTGTTTCTTCTGTTCTGCAATCTGTCCTAGGCAGGATAGCCATACACGTGTGCTATGTTTTCTTCAAAACTGGATGAGGAAAAAAAAGCAGAATAGGGTTGAATTTTTCATGCATCAGGATAGATCAGCGTTTCTCAAATTTGGCAACTTTAAGATGTGTGGATTTCAACTCCCAGAGTTGGGAGGCTGGCTGGGGAATTCTGAAAGTTGAAGTCCACGCATCTTAAAAATTGCCAAGTCTGAGAAACACTGGGATAAATAGAATTTAGGAAGTCTCTTTAATAGTTTCCCTCTGTTTTTCCAATTTTTGCTGTATGTGTGGATTGATAAATTTGGGCTGACTATGATTATAATCAGAGTCACTCAGGAAATCAAGAAGCAATCATTTCTAATCTTAAAAACAATATTATGGCACCATGATTTCCTCCGAGATAGCTTTTCAAAACAATGAAAAATTCCAATCCGGCACAGCAACCTGTTTTTTTCCTTAATACGTCATGTGCGTGCATATGTACCTTTCTAAATAATATCTCTTATCTATTTATTTTAGTTATTACAGCCTCCCGCCCCCAGCCAAAGACTCTGGGTGGGTTACAACACAATCAAAAGGATAAAGGGCCATAATAATAGGTCATAAATCAATCAACCCCACCAAGATGATGCTTAATTAGGATGGACAGGTCAGTGAAATAAAACCGGCTTCAGTGACGTCTGGTGCCATGAGCGAGGGGGCGTTAAGCATCTCTGGAGAGGAGGAGTTCCAGAATGTGGGGGCCACCACATCCAGGTTGTCCTCCTGTCTCCTCCATGTCTACCTCACTTCAGAGAAAGGGCCTTTCTTAAATATTCTCCCCAGACAGGGAGATTTGATTCAGGTAAGGCAATGCCTGACGTAACCAAGGGCTACTTCATATTGTGGCGATAACATGGACTCCCCATGCACACGGGAGCTGCGTTCACCACCAGACCTATGAGGTGCCCCCTGTGCTTGCGAACTGCTTACAATGTCCGTGTAATAAAACATTCACAGCAAGCTGAGCTGACCCTGAGCGGAGATGGGGGGAGGAATCAGACAGGAACCAGTGGCCCAATAAACCAAATTGTTTATATTCACTGGCTATTTCTCAGAGATAGTATAGCTAGCATGCTGACCTAGTAGACAGGGATAAATAATAAGAATGTCGCCCAGATGGGTTTATCAAAAACATTCCAACGTCATGCTGTAATTTATACTGTGTCGGCCTTTTTCTGTGTCTTGTCTTCGAAATGGAGGCTTTGTAGGTTATAACCAGCTCTTATTGGTAGGCAGTGCAGTGATTTTAGAAGAGGTGTTGCCCTACAATGGCAGGAATTGACCCACCAATAGTCTCTCCACTTGTAGAGAGTAAAGAGGAGGACCTTGATGGGGAGAGGAGAGATACATTAACAAAGCCACAAGGAGCAAAACATGGCTTGAGCACAAAACAAGGTTTGCCTAAATGTCTCGGACAGACACTTCCCTAATTCGCATGAGTATAAGAAGGGGAGGGGGCAAAGCATAATCAGACTTGCAATGTTGTTACAATAGTCCGTCTTAATAAAAGAAGTTTTAGACTTCTGTGGAGTGTGCTTTTTGGTCTGGTCGACATTGTGGGGCAGGTACCATCATAGAAGTTACAATTGGTGCAGTGTTTCTCAACCTTGGCAACTTTAAGATGTATGGACTTCAACTCCCAGAATTCCTCGGCTAGCATGCACCAATTGTAACTTCTAAGTCATGTCCAAAGTCTGCCCCGTGAAGAGTGCATTGCAGGAATCCAGCCAGGTAGTGATCAAGGCATGAGTTACTGTTGCCAGGTCCAGATAGGGTTGTAAGTGGCACACCAGCTAAAACTGGGCAAGTGCCCCCTGGCTATGACCTCTTTCTGCTCTTTAAGCAGTAGCTTGGAGGACTCCCAAGATACCAACTCCTTCAGGCAGAACATGACCCTGTTCCAAGTGACTACTGAAACTGATATTCCTGAACATTTACTGATGTGTGACAGCTCAGTCTTGGAGGGATTTAATCTGAGTTTATTTTGCCCCATCTGGACCCTGACAGCCTCCAAGATTTCCTGGCATGTCTGGTTTAGCCTGGAGTGACAAGGTACAGCTGAATGTACAGTATCAGCATACTGGTGACATCTCACCATGGACTGATAGATGATGTCCAGTTGCTTCACAGGGTGGTGGAATTCTCTGACCATGGAACTGAAAATCATTCTTTCCAAAATATTGCAGAAGAAGGGTTCGGCATTTTTGTGGCACTGAATAAGCAATTCGCTTCCTCCCCATTAAACCAAGACTCGGTTGGAAAGAAGATCAAAGGCCAAGGTAAACATACAGTAAGCTAGTGTCCAAGATTGTGTAACCAATCTAACAGTATGCAACCTGCAATAAACTTCTCTACTCTGAAAGTATCTTGCTCTCGTGATTGACATTGTCAACCCTTAGAGGTAGGCCAGGTCAGGAAACAGACACCGCAACTTTATTGTTGTGGGGCCTAGTAACATAATCTTGAAAGCCTGCCAGAGTTTCCCTCTGCCCCTTCTTATACTAACAGCATCAAAGCAGGATTATTTTCTGTTTCTTTCTCATGCTTTCCACTGTCCCAGGACTGAGTTGTCATTTTTCCTCTCTTAATGGCTCATCCATCCATTCTTTCATCAAGGTTATTTCCACATTTCTTTACAGACTTGGGAACTCAATATGTGTACCTTGATCCTCCTGTATTGGTGGATACATTAGAGTGGGGCCTCCCTGTTGCCCTTAATCTTCTTTCTGAGTCTTGGTTTAATGGGGAGGATACTAATTGATTGTTCATGTTCCTCTGTTTTTGATCCACAATGTTTTGGAAACATCCATTTTCATTCCCAGGGTCCAAGAATTCCAGCACCCATATAGATGTTAAATAGCATGTGGAAAGGCATCGAGTTCTGAGGTACCCAGAGGTTATCAAAGACCTTGGTTGTGGTTCTCCCATGCCTACAAACTGAAACCACTTGTTCAGGGGAGCAGAAATGGACCTCCAACTCCCAACCCTTGCTGATAGTCCAGTAAGATATGATGGGTGGTAACATCAGAGGCTACCCAGAGTCCAAGAGGATTGTACTCTTCTGATCCAGGTCCATTGAAGGTCATTGACCAGAGGGACCAGTGCAGTTTCCATTCCATGACCAGGCTTAAGTCCTAACTGGCAGGGATCCAGGTAATCCATTCCTTCTTGGATTCCTTAAAGCGGACCCACCACCTACTTCCCCCCAAAAGAAAAGGTTGGAAAGTGTAGAGAATAAGGAAGAGGACTTTGATGGAGATATGCAGGAACCATTACCTGGGCAAAAGGGGCTGAAACATTTTTTAAGTCCAGTACAACAAGATAACATTTGGAAGTGGCTCAGGCAGACATCTCCCTAATTCACTGGAGTATAAGAAGGAGGAAGACGTACAGCACAATCAGACTTGCAAGATTCTGTTATTGGAGCCACTCTCAATAAAAATAGTTTTTATCAGCCCTAAAAGGTAGGCCAGACTAAGAAACCAATGCCATATAGGTCAGGACTACCTTTGTTGTAATAGCTATAGCAACAGAATCTTGCAAGCCTGAATGTGCTTTCTCCTTCCTCCCTTTATCTTCGTGTGAACTAGAGAAGGGCTTGTCTGAGACGTTTTCTCAAGTTACTTTCTTGGCCAGGGCTCAGGCCCCTCTTATCTGACCATTGTCTTGGTAGCAGCTCTTCCTCCTGTCCTTCAAGTCCATTCCCTCTGCCCTCTGTAGTTTTAGCCTTCTGGTGCAGTTGATTTCCAAGTCTGGTCTACATAGTGGGGCTGACAGAGACAGGGCAAAAGTGATCAAAGCCTGCTGGATCCAGGGAGGGCTTCTTCAAGATGGGCGCACAACTGTCTCTTTTGAAGAAGGCAGCGTAGTCCCTTCCTCAAAAAAGCATTGATAATTTCCTGATCTGTCAGCCTTACCAGGTAGACCAGCCAGGAAACACAACCAGGTAGACTAATTCTACTTTACTGTAAAGCTACATTGACAGAATCTTGCAAGTCTGAAAGTACATCTCTTCCCTGGTCTCCTTTACAGCCTGAAAAACAAGGGAAGGTCCTTTCTGAGCCTCTTGCCCTGCCCACTATGCAGCTGCAGGCTATGCTGCCTCTTATCTGACCGTTCCCTTAGCAGCGTCTCTTCGCCCCGTCTCCCAAGGTCTTTCCCACATACCATTACACGATCCCACAACTCCCATCCTGGCTGGCTTTCCAGAGGAGCCAGTAAGGGGATGGATCCAAGCTGTAGATGGCAGAATTCATATTGCAGAAAACCCCGTTCACTTCCTTAGCTCAAAAAAATCCCAGATAACATCTGATGTATCTAATCCAGCCTTCCATTCCAGTTGTCCTTCATATATATTTCCCCCTTTTCCCTTATTTATTTAAATTCTACCTGGTCTTCCATTCAGCATTTAAGATTTAACCAGGCATTGTTCACCCGGCTGAAAATAGTGAAAGCTGACCATTCCAAAAATAGAAAAATATTTTTTCTCTACCCCCTCTTTTCTATATTCACCTCTATATTCAGAGCTGTTGTTTCCCTCTGTTACTATTCCTTTTTCTTCTTCTAGCTCAGTTACAAGAGGGAGCTGAGCCCAACCCATCAGAGATGCCACACTGAACAGGATGACCTCATAATTCAGTCTAGCCAAAGCTGGCTAAGTGGGTGACATCACTTGGGGCAAGATGACATCAGCCAAAAAGGAAGGCAGGAAAGCCGCTGGATAGGAGGAAAGGGGTGGCTTCAGTGGGCTGTCCGCAGCCAATCACGTTTGGCCCTGCGATGACATCACTGCGGGATATTAAGGGTAGTTAATAGAGTGAAACTGAACAGAATGGCAAATAACTGAGTCATGTCAGCTCAACGTGGTTCTACTTTCAAGCTAATCCTTTTTATTTATTTATTAATATTATAATATTATAATATAATATAATATTATACACACATGCACACACAGAGAATATTTAAACAGGAGGATAATGAATTCCATGGTTGTGTGATGCAATGGCGGAGCACAACAGCAGTGGATAATTTGACTGCTAAATTATTGCAAAAGCTCCGTATACTTTCTACAAATTCCCTTTTCTCGCTAGTTGGCATGTATCCTTCGGGCTGTCTGCAATTGGCAGCTGCTCCTGAGCTGTGCTGTTCTTTTCTCTCTTTTTCTCTCTCTCTTGTTTAAACTCCCCTATTTTGCTTGAAGAAAAGTGTGCAAGGGGGAGGGGGAAAAAGGGGGGCAGCGTTGGGGGGGGGGAAGGCCCATTTTAACCTTCTGCCTGGAACCAATTAAAAAGGTCTTTCCGCCGAGACGAAAGTGCTCCGGCACCTTTGTAGGGAGCAAACGGGTGGAAGAAAGGAGAGAAGCCGTTTTTGAAGCAAGAGGAAAGCTGCGTCCGTCCGTTGGGAACCTCCAGGCTTTTGAAAGCTCAGTTTAGCTTCCCCCCCACCCCGCCTCTTTCTTTCTCAACCCCAAAATAATTTTTTAAATAGCCAAATTAAAGGCCCCCCGCCTCCTTTGCTTGCAAGTTGGCAAACTTGGAAGATCAAACTTGCCTGTGGTATTCCGTGGGGAATCTAGGAAGGGAGGGCAGGGGGCGGGGGGTTGGTGGTTTCTGGGATAGTCACCCCATAGCTGGAGGCCTAAAACACTTAGGAAGGGCTGACGAACCAGCGAATATCCTGTCCGTTGCTTGCTTGAAATTGTTGTTTCCCAGAAATCCCAAAGCAAGGGTGGTTGGGAGAGGTTTGAAGCCAGTTTCTCATTATGGTAAAACCAAGGAGCAAATTATTTTCTTCCTATCCTACCCTGTACTTTGGGTTGAAGAATTGGAGGGGATGCATTGCAAAGAAAGGCAGATGGAAGTTTTACGTCGAAACAGGATTGCTTGAAATGTCCTCCCCTGCCTTTGTCAGTTGAATTTTCCGTCCCCGTAGTCCGCTGGGTTTAGAAGCTTTCCCTGTGACCTTGAAACGTCCTCAGGGTGGGCCTGTTATCAGTGAGTTGTGTAAATAACTTGACTTTATTATCCGGAAAGTGGGTGGGCTACCCTTCCCTGGGCATATTCAGGCAGAGGCTGGACAGTCATCTGTTGGGGATTCCTCATCAAGCAGAATGTTGTCTAATTCAGCGTTTCTCAACCTCAGCAACTCTAAGATGTGTGGACTTTAACCCCCAGAATTCCCCAGCCAGGATTCCTCAGCCAGCATGCGTTAGAATGTATAGACCAACTCCCAGAACTCCCCAGCCAGCATGCTGGGGAAACACCGGTCTAATTGACCCTTTCTTGCTCTAGAGTTCTTTCAAGAGGACAAAAAAATTATATTTTCTATATCTTTTACTAGATTACATTTTATTTTGAAGCTTTAAGAAGAAAACTGTGTTATCACTTCCTCTTGTTTTGCTCATGGCATCTTGGGTTTTAGAAAAGGTCAAGCCTGCCTCTGTATTTTCTTTCTTCCACTCCCTCTGTTCTTGAATTTCTCTCCCTGCTTTTCCACTGGTATTCTAATGCATCCTCAGCATTATAGGCAGTCCTCATTTGGCGACTGCCTTGTTTAGCAACCATTCGCAGTTACAACGGTGATGACAAAGTAACTTTACAACCAGTTGTTGCATTTATGACCTTGGCAGGTCTGTAAAGCAAAGGAAATCCGAAGTAAGATCATAAGCATGGTCAGGGTTTCACTTAGTGACCGCTTCGCTTAACAACCAAGTTGCCATTCCCAATTAGTCACTAAACAAGGACTATGTGTACTGGATCTTTCCCCATCACTGAAGAGATTAAGTCTTTCAGATGGAGTCCAGCTAAGATTAATCTTTATCTAATCACCAGCATGTATTCTTTAAAATTCCTCCTGTTTACACTCAAGATTTCTGTTAAGTTCCTAGATCTCAATAAGCACTGTGAATCTTGCATCTAACTCTGTCTCTAATTTGCTGGTAACAGCTCAGCCTCTCGACTGCCAAATCTCATCAGGATGTCCCCTCCATCTTTGTTTCTATGATTCCCTCCCCTTTCCTTGTATCGGACTATTGATTTAAAGTTTACTTAAGCACAAGAAATGTATAAAACCTTGTATCCGTGGGTTGTGGGAAGGAGGGTGTAGCAAGGTAAAGAGAGAGATGCCTCTGCTCTATTTCCCCCAATTCCGGAATTTAAAATAAAGCAATGCTACTTCTCTAACCTGTGATCCTCCAAGTGATTTGGTGCTCTACTTCCCAGGATTCCTTGCCAGCAGGCACCTTGGGTTTCTGGGAATTGTAGTCCAGGCGCATCTCTTGGGCCACCAACTTGGACAAGAGTTCCGTGTCCCTCATTTTTAGTCCCCCTTTGTTGGGCTGAAATTACCCTTTACAGCTGAGTGGTTCTCCTGTTTCTAGCTTAAAGCCATACTAGCTCCCGGGTCTGCAGAGAGAGAAGCAATTGAGAGGGGACCGTTGGACTATATTCTCCACGCCTTCTCCTTGATGTTCAAAGGGAAGTCTCCCTTCCGTCCGTCCTTCCTTCCTTCCCAAAAGCTTATGTCTTTTAATAAAATTGGTTAGTCTTAAGAGGTGCTAAAAGATCCCTTCTGATTTCTGAAGGATGTAAGAAACTCAGAGTGAGCATTTCTCTGGCAGATGGCTGTTTCCCCTCTGCTTGGATGAATTGTTCTGGCTGCTGGATGTGCCATCTTGAGGCTTGATTTAAGCATGGGATGCCAGGAGTCACAAATAGCTGGCTCGGATTTCCCACAATCCCCTGTAGATATCAGTGCTATGTCTGCACCCTTGTGGGGAATTCAAATGGCAGCTGCCTTGTACTGCTTATCCCCAGCAGGTGGCAGCACTGAGATGAAGTTGGTTGATCTCAAAAAAGCTAAGCAGGGTCTGGTTCGGTTAGTCTTTGGATGGGAGACCACTGAAAGAGCCCAGGGCTATTTGGGCTAGACTGGGAAGTCAGGAAGCAACTAGGAAAGGGATAATGGCAGAGAACTTCTGTATTGCTGCTAAGAAGCCACATGGAGGTACTCAAATTTGGTTCTGACATGTTTAACTGATGCTAGTTAGAAGACCGCCCCCACAAATGGGGACAATTTTTGGTTTTGAAAGTGATTCATCAGAGTGTAGAATATCAAGGGTCCCTCAAACCGATCGATTTGGGGAAGGGGCTATCCTTGTAACAGTTCTACCACCCCAGAGCCGTTCATTTACCCCAGTGTTTTTCAAACTTGGCAACTTTAAGATGGGCGGACTTTAACTCCCAGAATTCCCCAGCCAGCATGGGAGTTAAAGTCCGCCCATCTTAAAGTTGCCAAGTTTGAAAAACACTGATTTACCCCAATAAATTAGGAAGCTATAGCTGTAATGACATAACAGAGAGCAACGTACATTATGAGCGAGAGTTGAGTTTTGGAATGATATTTGCAGCGATGTTGGCTGCTTTGCTTAAGACATATGTCTCCTTCCTCCATCCTACATCACAAGTGTCCTCTGGTTCCCCATCTTTGCTGCTCCTCCTTCACGCCCCCCAGCTTTGTCTTGGCAAAACTGCAAGGCCTTGGGCAGGAAGAGGGGTCTACACCATGGTTAGTTTGTTTTTCAAATGAGGTGGAAGGAGAAGATTTGGATGGGAGAGCTGGCTGAATGAACCAGAAGATGCGCATGGCTTGTCGAAAATGTCAAAACCCGATGAGCTGTTCAGTCAATAGAGAAAAGGAACCGGCTTGAAAACATGAGGAAAAAGAGGCAGGGTGGGAGGTCCCAGGTTGGCTTGCAAAGGTGAAGACTTTTCTGTCGGGAGAAGAGAAAACCTTTGTTGGACTTTGCCAGATTCGGTCAGATTTTGCTTGATCAAAGGGTGAGAAGGTCACGGGAGTTGAGGAGAAGAAACAGACGCTTGACTGTGGATCCCATCAGTACATTTCCCCATGTCCTGGCTGGCAGAAAAGTTGGGCATGGTGTGTAGAGGAGGCTGCAAAATAAAAATGTGTCTTTCATAGAGGGGATAGCCCCATTCCCCCTCAGCTACTGCCCCGGCTTTGCAATTCCCGGTCCTGGTTGGCCAACTTCATGCCAAGGCTGGTTTTCTCCCTGTCCTCTTGCCCTGCCTTGTCTCAGGCCTTGTAAACCTCAATTAATGGGACAACAAACGGGCTTGTCATCCCCTCTCCCTCCCCACTCAACACTTGCCAAGAAAGGGGGCAGGACATTTTCAAATGTGCCGAATGGTGCGGACTCAAGCAGCCAAGGGCTCTTTCCAAGAGGAGGACTGGTCTTGCAGAGGCCCCAACAAACCTTGTTGGTGGGGCTGATCTCTGCAAATATTTCCCGCTGGCTGAGGTGACTGATTTTGCCCTCCGCTGGCACCCCGCCTGCTGGCTTCAGCCCCTTTTTCCTGCCTCTCCATTCCAATCCCAGACCAGTATTTTTTCCTTGACCTGCTGCAACTGATGGCAGCAGATAAATCTTTCCAACCGGTTTTCTTGCATGGATGTCCATACAAATTGGGATTTGCCCTATGCGGCCCTAGACAAACTGCATTAGTGCTGAGATGTGTGAAACCGCAGGGTTATTCCATAAACAAGGGTTAAAGCAAACCCTTCCTAGCTGATTGGTGATCTGAGCCCAGGAGAAGCCTTTTCACATTAGCTCCTTTCTGGATTCTCTTCGTTGTTCGCTGGAGTTGACAGACCTTCTGGAGGCAAAGCTGTCGTCCTGTTCCTGGGCCAATAACCTGTTCCGTTTTACCCTGTTTAGCAGCAAAAATGAATGCAAAACCACAAATGAACAACAGTATTCTCTGAAAAGCGAAGTAACCAAAAAAAAAAAAACCACACCAGGATAAACTAAATGAAATTAGGTGTCATCTGCATACCCTGGTTTATGTAGCCATAGCATGGTGATTGTAGGCTGAATTGCTGGAAGAGTTTGGAAAAGTTGCCCGCATTAAACTCTTCAGTTTTGGTGGCAGAGCTATGATCTGTCTTAACCACCAAGTTCATATCTAACAAGTCATAGTTTGCTAAACCATGGTTGGTTAAGTAAGCCACAGTAAGCGAGTTATACATAGTATTCAAAGCCATAAACAAGGGTATACCAACTACAATGGTTGGGTTTATTCATAATTGTATGGTAAGTCAAAACCTGGTAGTTAAAAGTAGTGGTTAGTGGCTTGGCAATATGTATAAATGCAGCCAACTATGTTTTATTCAACAAACCATGTTTAAAGAAGCCATAGCTGGGTGTGTTGCATAACCCAGTCGGTTGGGTGCTTAAAACTCCATGCTTCGGAGGATTCTTAAAACCTATGGAGGTTATTCTCAGAAGACATGGTGATGGCCCCTAACTTGGATAGCTTTAAAGAGAACTGAGAGAACAGACCTGTCAGGATTCATTGTCTTGAAAACATAGTGGTATCTCCATGATGGGAGCAGCATGGCCCAAAATATCAGTTGCTGGGGAACAACGGTGGAAGAAGGGTAGATCGCCATCTCGTGCTTCCAGGCATCTCAGAGGTTTCTAATTGTCCTGATTCAGATGGTTTCCAGAAACCAAATGCTGGACTAAGATGGGCCTTGACCTGATTCAACAGGACTTAGTTAGGACTTAGGACTTAGTCCTTGGGATGTCATAGGTCATACTCCAACAGAAATTTGTCCACCTTACTCTAGGAAAGGAACCAGGAGACATGCCTTCCTTATGCCTTTTGGAACAGCATTCCAAGGTCTGTATGGCCCAACCTTGCTGTCTTTTAGGAAGTCCTTTAAAAACCCAGCTCTTCCCACAGACTTTGAACCAGGATGATGTGTGAACCCATTAGAATGTTACTTACTTTGAATTTGTCTTCTCTTGGCAGGGCTGTTATTATCTTGATTCTTCATTTTTCAGTCTTGATGCTTTTAACCCTCTTTAACATACCCATCCTGAGTCCCTTGGGGAGTAGGTGGGCTTAGATCTTGAACAAATAAAGAAATGATAAAGAAATGAATAAATGGTGGAATGGTAGGATGATGAGCAAAGTGAAAAAGGAAAAATAAGAATGTGTGATAGATCTGAAAGGAAGCTGTTAAAAGCTCCAGGTTACCATTTTGTAGTTCCTCATGGTTGCAGTGAAAATTTTACAAGTTTCTTTATTGCAAGTTAAATTTAGTACAGATAAAAATTGAGACATGGTTCATTTTAATATTGATAGAACTTTCTTGCAGGATCTATGACACCTTCATGTCATAAAGTGAGAAGTGAGTGAGCTACGCAGCATGGGTGGTGTCAGTCGGAACAACCCAGTTTCTTGGAAGGCAGTCTTGTATTCCTATAAGCATTGAGGCAAACACAGCTTCCGCACTTTGGTTCCCTTCAGATGTTCCGAAATATAACTGTCATCAACTCCACCTAGCATGGCCAGTGGCAAGGATGATGGGAATGGTATTTGAAACATCTGGAAGGCTTAAAGTTATGCCACCCTCTTAAGAGATGCAGGATGGTGAATAAAGCAATACAGGTAGTCCTGGCTTAATAACTGCCTTGTTTAATGACCGTTTGAAGTTACGACGGTGCTTAAAAAGTAACTTTACAACTGGTCCTCATGCTTACAACTGTTGCAGCATCCTCACAGTCATGTGATCAAGATTCAGGCACTTCGCATCTGGTGGGTGTTGAAGACTATCACAGCATCCTGCAGTCACGTGATCGCCATTTGCATGCTTCACAGCTGGCTTCCAACAAGCAGAGTCAATGGAGAAACTGGCAGTAAAATCGCAAGTCACAGTCACGTGATGTCTCGCTTAATGACCGTGGCAGAAACGAGGCCGTAAGTCCATCACAGTCATGTGAGGTCTTGCTTAACAACCGTGTTGCTTAGCGACAGAGTTGCTGGTCCCAGTTGTCGTTAAGCGAGGACTACCTGTAAGTAACAATACAATGCCCCAACTGTCCTCTCCATAAAATAGCATAAAACCCATGACTGAAAACCGTGCTAAGAAATGCCTGAAAATAAGTGCTAAGAAATAAAAGCCTGTTTAACAAGGGGTTTCTTACTGCCTCCCAAACTGCCAAAAAATGTTCAGGCCTGGGGCATCTGTAAGTTGGCCTCCTGGTCCACTCCCTTTTTCCTCCCATAAGGGTGGGATTCTCAGCAGGTCCTCCCTATGTGGCCACCCAAGAGAAGCAGAATCCTACTGGGGAAGGTGATCCTCTATGCGCGCTGGAGTTGTGCTGTGCGTGGCTGTATAGAGAGGAATCAACTCTACTACTTGCCTTCTTTGGAGAGGCGACATTTCTGGGATCTTAGCAAAACGTTAACATCCCATATCTGCCTTCCTTCCCTTTCTGAAAACTAGAAAGCTATTCTGCAGGGACATTCTAGTGTGGAAATCTTTTGAATTTTCTTTTAAATTGTGCAATGCAGCCACTGTGGTGCAAATTTATAGGCAACCTTTATATATCCTCCCACACCCCCCCCATCTACAGCTGCCCCACTCAAAATCCATCCCCTCCTTTTTTTGTCACTTACTGTCACTCGGGGGTATGTGGGCAAGCAAGAGGCTTCCTCGCTCTGTTGCCTTCCAGGCCGAACCCTTAAACTTGTTTCAGGAATCATAGGCCTGACTTTAATTGTTTTCCTGTTGTATTGATCCTCTGCCCTCTTTTCTTCCTTCCCCCAATCAATGGTCCTTTTCAATTTGGGGACAAAGAGAAGAGGGTCGAGGTTGAGCGAAG
The DNA here is from genome assembly GCA_030867105.1 of Liasis olivaceus. Lineage (NCBI taxonomy): Eukaryota > Metazoa > Chordata > Lepidosauria > Squamata > Pythonidae > Liasis > Liasis olivaceus. Next base: position 8,463,951 of record CM061349.1, read on the forward strand.
AATTAGATTTTGGGGGAGGAAGGCTATTGGGTGCGTGTGGGGAGGAGACAGTCCTTGAAAGATTTCTGACATCGATCAGCTGAGAAACAGGAGCAGAACCTTGTTGGAGATCAATTAACCAAGTCATTAACCGTGGTCAAAGAGGGGAAACACAAGTCTTGTTTGTACTGTAGAAAAAGGCAGACAAGTGGGACAGATTTATACGTATCTACTTGGATGAAATTCAGTAGCACCAGGCTAGGAATATTGGAGGGCATCAGCTTGAAGCAACAGCAGAATATGGTACATCAACCGGGCATCGTTCCACACTTTATTTGTACAGCCCTCAGCTTCAAGACGACTTCCAGCAGTTTCTGAGGTCAAGTTAAACTAGCGATACCCATAAGTGTGCAAAATGAATCAAACGGCTAAAACAGTAACCCACGCCAGCCTCTGCGATGCAAGTGACAGTTTGTAGAAATCAAAGGCTTGGTGGGAAAGCTCTGTTTGAAAGAGCTTTTGTGAATGTCAGAAGACAGAGCACCATCCGGATCTCTGGGGAGAGGCTGTTCTGAAGGAATAGAGCTAGTGGAGAACGACATGGCCTCCTACTCAGCTGAATCTCACATATCAGAGGGACCTACTTGGGATGAATGGACCGGATGGGTTGATCCTACTTGAAGGACGCCATCATCAAGTATCAGAGGTACTTGGAAGCCAAGTCACGAGGGCTTTATAAGTAGAAATCAGCACTTGGACATTGACCCTATTGGGAGGCCAAGTAGCACTGGTATGACATGGTTGTGGTGGCCCTGCATTCTGCACCAATTGTAGCTACTTTCCCAACCTCCCCGTGATCTGTCATAAAAGCTTCCTTAACCACAACATCCATCTGCCCACATAACAGTAGCCGTGGGTCTAGGAGGACCTCCAGTCATAGATCTGCTGCTTCAGGGGAAGTGACACCCTGTCCAGAGTCACAACTGGAGCTCATAGAGAGCCAGATAACTTTTGGATAACGAGCGCATTCCACCGCCATTTTGTCCCGCTGTGCACATGGATCTCACAGGTGGTTCTGGGCGGGGTGCAGAAAATTCAAGCCTGCAACAACCGTAGTTAGTGAACAGAGTTGAAGAATGTTCCAGGTTGAGTAAGCTGTTTGCAAACACAGAAGCACCTGTTAAAAAAATCTGCGGCCCATGCATTATGCAGGTACATTTGCACGTGCTGCATGTAGCGTACTTTAAAAGCATCCACATGTTGAAACCATCAGAGGAGCTCAGAAGGACTGCAAACATACCGCTGGAGTTAGCAGGGGTTCTGGGTTCAAAACAAAACTGTTGCTTTTATTCCACAGCCACATCTTAGCCGAGCAAACACATGAACATAATGGAAACACCATAATGCACAACAGGGCAAAAGAACTCCCCCCCCCAAAAAAAAAACAGAACAAGAACTGAAATAAGGAGAAAGAAGGCATTAAGGAGGGACACGACAGACCAATGGCAGCTGGAGGGGCTGTCAGATGTGCCAGCCAAGCGGTGACCTCACGTACAGATGTGCTGGGGGAGATGCCCACAAGGTTAAAGAGAGGAGAGCAAAATAAGATATGAAAACATTAAAAATGCAGTTGCCCAATTGACACCTAGTAAGAACCTAAACCAGCAGCGAAGTGCAGATGTGTGCAAGGGGAATGTTTGGTTCTGAGGTTTGCATCTTCATCATTACAACTTTCCTGGGAGGTAGATTAAGCATAGGAATATGACTGGCTTGAGGGCAGCTTCAGTGAGCTGAATGAGTCATGGTTGAACAGCAGCAGAAGATCCCTGCTTTCTCTAGAGCAGTGTCTCTCAACCTTGGCAACTTGAAGATGTGTGGACTTCAACTCCCAGAATACCCAGGCTGGGGAATTCTGGGAGTTGAAGTCCACCCATCTTCAAGTTGCCAAGATTGAGAGACACTGCTCTAGAGGAAAGCTTTTCCACCTTCATGAGAAGAGCATTCTTGTGGGGTAATTGGCTGAAGCCATGAGCCACAATCTTGTGGCACCATCTTTTGACCATCTTTTGCTTCCCTTTTCAGAACCAATTGGTGGCAGAGGGTTTAAGGAATCAGGCAGAAGTCTCTGGAGATCAGTCAAGGCTAAAATCATCTCTAAGGCTGCAAGCAGCCCACTTTTGTTTTACCCACAGCGCCGTACTGTCTCCAGAGACTTTGAGATACATTAAAACCTTGATTTTACAGACTCCCATTCAAGCGGGCTTTGGATCCAACAGACAAAATCTGCATTTGGACTGTTTTGTTTGTATTATGTGGATCTGGACTTACATTATATAAGTTTGGATTTAATGGACATTGTGATTACATACATTTGGATTTAATGGACATTTGGTTTTAATGGACACATGTTCTTTTCAGTCGAACCAGAAAATTGAAGTTTTGCTTCAAATGTGGCTAAACTTTCCATCAAATAAATGAAAATGCAGAGTGAGCAAGTTCATGCCAAATCTTTGTTTTAGATTATTGTTCTACAGCCAAATGTATTTTACATCTGGCCACATGAGTTCTTTTGGGATATCTTAGGTTATATAACCTAAACAGAGTTCGCTTAAGGCCCTTGCAGACATACTCACTTCTGTTTTGCAGTTCCTTTGAAGATGCATGTTTATTGTGTGCATAAATTTCCGTGGGCAGATGAGTAATCAAAATGGTCTTAAAAACTTTTTGGGATGGCAAAACTTTATGTTAAGGTTTGTCAAGAAATTTTGTAATGTGTTGGACACTAGGATGTTCCTCTGCCTTTAATACAAACCATCTACCTTTCATGAGATAAATGAATTTAGATTAAATTTTACAAGTATATGGAATCGAGAAAGCCCAGATGTTACACACGTGATGATAAAATGTTACAGCGTGTTACCAGGCCTCCTTGGGAAGTAACTGTAAAGGGGAATATTGTTTTTCAAAATGAAAGCTGCTTTGGAAAAATTCGGTGTTGGGATAGCACTGATCTTTCTTTGCACTTATCCCTGTTCAGATTGGGCAAAACTCAACATTAGAAGTTGGCAGTACTGATTTTGCACCGTGAAAATTTCAGAAAATTCACCTTTGGTGTTAATTTTATTCACTATATGGGGATAAAATGACACAATGCCTATCCTCGCTATGAAAATATTCCAGAAGAGACTTTTAGCACAGTTTTATCACGCACATTTTTAAAAATTACCAGTCAATTTTTTCAGTAGGCCTTTTAGCTTCCCTAAGCCATAAGCAGTTTGTCAACTGTATCTGTTTGATAATGCGGCCCTGAACTTAAATGAAATGAAGGAAAGAGATGGTTGATTTGGAGTAATATATTGATTCTTCTCTGCCAATAGTTCCCAACCTGCAGCTGAACATATTTGAGGGTATTAGAGCTGTTCCTCGGTGGGGGTGCCAACATAATTTCTTTTCTTAAATGGGCAGAATTTGACAAGATTGCAAGGTTTTGGCATTTTCACTGTAAGGTTTTGATATTTGTGCCCAACATCTTAGAAGTTTGTAAGTGGGAAAGCTAAAATCTTGTGAAAGTTGTGGAAACTTAAGAGATTTTGGCCACTCTATATTTGTTCAAATTCATTTTGGAATCTTGACATGTTGGCAGGGCTTGCAAGCTGACCCATGATTGTTATTATGGTTCTCCAGTGCTTGAACTGATAACATGGAGGGTCACAGAAAAGAAAAATTGTGCAGTTAATGTAGCGTGCCTTCACTCATTTTTGTTCATAGAAAGTTGGCTAAGGGCCCGTAAGAATAAAGTGTGTATGTGTATGTCCGTGTTGTCTTGTCCCTTTTGTACATGTGTGACCATCACATGCTCACAAGGGATGTGGTTTGCATCACAGTGTTCCATCTATCATCTTGTGGATTTTGACACACACAGACGCCCTGGGCTAAAGGTTGTCATCTGTAAGAGCCAAAGGGAGCAAGGCAGGAACCAGAAGTTCTGAGACCAGGCAGATCTGTTGAATAAATGCTGACCTATTGGTTTCTAATGTTTAGGGGAGAGAATGGCCCTATTTCCATTGACTCGAAAAGGCAGGAAGAAAACGCCAGAGATTTGAACTCTGGAGCAGGCATATGTATAGACCTTGAGCATTATTCTGTAGGAGGCAGATCTTCTATGAGTAAGCTTGACTTCTGTCTTGTCTGCAGCTTATCTTCCTGTGCTATCTCCAAGCTGTAAGCTACTCCTGAATACAGGGTTAAGTGTCTGGCAAGCTGAGATTTATCCCCTAGTATGGCGTGAAGCCTGATGCCACCTATGCTCTTAACAGCTTTGTGATTGTAAGTGCATAAGAAGAATCTTTTTGAATTAAGCCAGAAAGAGTCCAGGATCCAGTTTTTCACTTTGGTCAGTTCCAGTAACTTGAGAAAGCTCATAAACAGGGTCTGAAAACAATAGCTCCTTCTCCGTTGGCTGGGATACACAGTCTTGAATTCAGAGGTTCCACATAGGATGAGAAATAAGATGTTCACTGTTGCATTCCTTGATTGTTTCCAGTCTACATTATAATTGCCCTGAATTCCAGGTTAACTAGGAGAATTTCAGAAAGTTAATTTCTGCAGTGGACTCCCAGAAATGTGAAGATGGGCAGTTAATTCTTTCATTTGCAACCCGCCCGCCAACCCACCTGCCCTGAGATCCTTGATGCACTCCTATTTGAACACGTGACATTACAGAAAAGCTATTTTGTGCAAAGGCATTAGCCGAATTAGACAGTTTCATGAGAATGATAAAATGAGCAACGCAGCTTTGTGATGTAAGCTTGTGCATATGTGTGCAACGTCACAACGCAGGTACAAAAAAGGGCAGAAATTGCATCACGATGCTCATTTTGTCATCCCTCCCCTCATCCTGTACTGCAGACCCCAGCGTGATCCTGCGTAAAATTGCATCTGGAAAAGTAAAAGTTCTGGTACTGTTGTACTTATGATCGCATCAAGACTGCTCTTTTGGTAGCGTTTTTGCAATCTTCAGATGGTATTTACAGGGATAAGAGGTAAAAGAGAACTGAGCAATTTAGCAAATGGACAGGATTTTGTATACGTAAAAAACAGAGCAGTGGAAGATTACTAGAGCCCTGCTCTCCTTCAGAAGCAACATTAGGTAATTCAGAACTCCCCTAAATTAGAAAGAAGTTGAAGTAAAAAGAGCTTTGAAACCAGCCTTAATCAAGATTTTATTGTAGGGTGAGGCTAGGGCTATGTACACGTATTGGGAACCCACCACAGGAAAAGGCTTCCTGTGCTGTATTAACCAAGGGTGTCCACAGGTGGAGGTCAGTAAAGTCAAGACAACGTGCAGTTGCAGCCACCATCTTACCATGTTGGACCCCCTTGCAGGGGTGCTTGCTAGCATCAATATAAGGTAGAGGGAGGAGATCTCAGCATGATTGCTCTTTGGAAGTGTTGAGATCTATTACGTAAAAGCCCCCACCCACCCCAGAACCTTTCACACCAACTGTGACTCTGGATTTATGCAAAGTAGAGAGCCAACATCAAGAAACAAAATTGCAGAGTCTTCTTGCTTTAGACAGGTGAGAAGGGTTAGCTAGAAAGCTAACACAATTCTGGGCTGCGTTAGAAGAAGCATTGTATCAGTGTCAGCCTTGCAGGGTAGTCCAGACAAGCATACCCAGAAGTACTAGCTCTAACTTGATTGTAAGGTTACATTAACAGAATCTTGCAAGTCTGAAAGTACATCTCTCCCCCCTCTCCTTTACAGCCCAAGAAACTAGGGAGGGTCCCTCTGAGACGTTTGCCACGCCCCCATTCCTTCTGCGGGCTCAGCTGCCGCTTATCTGACCGTTGTCTAGTGTGTGGCTCTTCCTCCTGTCTCCCAAGGTCATTCCCTCGTACCATTACAATCAAACGGATGAAGTCCATATTCTCCTCTACTTAGCACTGGTGGGGCCACACTTGGAGTACTGTGTATAACTCTGGACACCACATTTCCAGAAGGATATTAACTGTTTAGAGAAGAGAGCAATGAAGATGATACAAGGACTTGAGGACCTGCCCTCTGAGCTTGGGGTGTTCCATCTAGAAGACAGAAGATGGAGGTGAAACAAGATAGCCATGTTCAGGTACATTAAAGGAGGATACAGGGAAGATGGTCAAGAACTATTTTCCATTGCCCGGAAACTAGGATGAGAAATAACAGGCCTAATTTGCAACTACCTAGAAGTTTGCATAAATATAAGGAAGAACTTCCTGACAGTAAGATCTGTGGAACTGTCTGCCTTCAGTGGTTGTGGGATCTCCATCTCTGGACAGCCACCTCTCGGGGAGGGTTGATTTGGTGTTCTTGCCCATTGCAGAGGGTTGGACTAGATGATCCTTGTGATTCCTTCCAGCTGCACAACTCTATCATTCTGTTTTCGCTTCCTCGCATCTGGCGTGGCAGCTGTTCCTCTGAATCTTTCCTCCTTGAAAAAAGGTCTGGCAAATCTTTCCTGCCCTGGGGAAGAAAACTAGGGCACTCCTTACCTAGCAGAACAGCCTGGGAAAGAACAAAATAAATTACTCTGCTCCCCTCTCAGGTGTCCTTTCTGCTTAAGCCTGGTTAATAGCAAAGGGTTCCCTAGTTTTAAGCCCAAATGACATTTTTGGAGAGTTACAATAACTTGCCCTGTTGATGTGCTTCCCCTGCCGAGGAACTCGGTCATCCCTACCCAGCTGACGAAAGCTCCTTCAGTCAATATCAGTTCTATTTTTCATTACTCCCTGGAAATGTGGCTCTTCGAAGCTCATCCGTCATTCAATTACACCCTGGTTCAGGCCTATCATACACGTGTCATAAAGTTCTTCAGATCTGAACTGCTGTTAATTTTCTGCGCCATCCCGAGGGGATGTCCAGGACGTGATCAGAAAGCAACGAGGTGAGCAGGAAGCATGCTGGGTATGGACGGAGAGCTAGGGAGCTGAGCTCAGGCTGGAGTAATAGCACAAGTGTGTGTCAGGATGTGTGTGTGTGTGTGTGAAAGAGAGAGAGACCCTCAGCTTTCAAACGGATGCAGCATTCTCTGAAGAATTCTGCAAATTTCTGCGTCAACCCATTGGATCAGATCATGGTAGACCCCAGCATTTTTACAACATACATACAACAAATGTGTGCAGCAAATTCCCCCAGTTTGGGGAGAGAATTACACTGAAAAGAGCCCGTTGTTGCTTCTTATCCCCCAAGACTATAAAGCTGTACAGTGAAACTGTTCTTGCTCGTTGGATAGTAGATGCCTTCCAACTCAATCTCACACACGCACACGATCCTGGACATTTATTGGTAAACACGAATATGTCCAAGGCATTGAGTTGATTTGGGCAAACTTGAAAATGGTCACTGTTCCAATTCTGCACCAAGTAGAAAATTGGTGTCTTATAACATCAGAACGTCCTAATAGCCAAGTGAGGGGGACGCTTGCCCCAAGTTCTCAATCCCATGGAGATGACCCCCATCCAAAGGGTGGGACTTCAGTATTTGAAAAGATCGGAAGGGCCAATCTTTTTGATTTAAGGCAGTCTTGGTCTTAAAAAGGACCTGAGAGGAGTGAAAGACAAGTTCATGATGCTGTTTTTTTCATATATCTCTATATCTGTATCTATATCTGTCTATACACACACACACACACACACACACATAAACATATATACAGTGGTACCTCGGGTTACGAACGCTTCTGTTCACGACCAATTCGGGTCACGAACAGCACTGTCCGCAAAATTTTGCTTCCGTTCACGAACACCGGATCAGGTGACGAACAGGATCCGTGGCCATTTTCCCTGCCGTGACACGTGGTCGTGGCTTCCTGTAGGGAGGGGGACTCTCCCTCCAAGCAGTAACCGCCTCCCCACCTGCCTTCCTGTCCTCCATGCCAGAAATTGCCTCGAGCAAGGTTAGCGTTCTCTCTCTTCGTACTGTACTTTGTGTCATATTTTTGTGGTTTAAAAAAAAAACATATGGTTCAGAACGGATTAACCGTATTTACATTGAACCTTATGGGAAAATTTGATTCGGGTCACGACCAAAATCGGTTGGCGACCAAATTCGTAGGGGTCAGAACAGACTAACCGTATTTACATTGAACCTTATGGGAAAATTTGATTCGGGTCGCGACCAGAGTCGCGGAACGAATTAAGTTTGTGAACCGAGGTACCACTGTACATATATTTGTGCGTGTGTATTCTTTACTCCTACTCATTGGAAGTCCAATAGCTGTGGCTTTATAATATTCATTCTTTACTGTTAGCTTTTAATTTTTAGTGTGTATAGTTTTTTTTCCCCTGTAACTCATCTTGTGGGCAATGTTCCTTATAAGTTTTTAAAAAATATTTTAAACAAACAGGTAAGTAAGTAAATGAGGAAAGGCTAAAACATTTGGGGGCCTTTTAGTTAAAGATAAGATCTCTGTCAAATTGTGTTCAGTCCTTGGTCACTCTATAGACACATCCGTATTGTTTTCTTTGCCAACACAAGGAAATGATTTATCACCAGCTTCTTGCAGGATGTTTTATAGAAGCTGTGTATGCACAGAAAATCTGCCTTGCACAGAATACAGAAACCAGCCCCTTTACGTAGATCTGCTCCAGGTTTTACCGTATTTCCTTCCTTTTCAAGTCAACAGAAATTTGGCTGTTCTGTTCTCTTCCATCTGCTCAGCCTGGACGCGATGGTCCTATCTAGACTGAGAACTGTTGTTCTGTCTCAGCAGCTTCAGCCTTTAGGACAAAAATTAAAAAATGCTTCACAAGATGCGCGGTCAACTTACGGAACTCACTGCTCCATGGTGTGTTTATGGAGGGTCATGAGCCTCAGACGAGTTTAAAGGGGGCGAGATAAACTTACGGCATTGAAACCTCGTGACACCGGAAGCTGCCTTTTGTCAGATCATCCGGTGATCCTGTTCAGTCGGCACCTGACGGGTTTGTCATTAGTTGAACATGTGGCATATTTAAGTTTGTAAACTCTGATCGAAAGCTTTGTGTGCTATGCAAATCCAGCCAGTTGTGGTTGATTCAGTAAATTGTGATTAAACAAAACATGGCTTGCATCGTATATGACCAGTCAGGTTCTTTTCCAGCCTGACCTGAAGATGAACAAATGTATTTCATTTTTTTATTCCACTTAAAGACCTCCTCAACCACCGTTGTGATGCTAAGCAACTTACAGAATGCAGATAACAAAAGTTAAAACAACAGCCAGGAAAGACGAGGCAAGAAGAACAAGGAAGGACAAATCAAATAATAATACAATTGCTAAAACCCACGTTGGGGAAATAACAAACCCTGTTACACAGCATATAAAACAGAAATCAGAAATTGAAATTGAAATTGGGGCACACGGCATGGAAAACTAATGCTCTGTTCGCGTCTCTCCCTTCCCAGCCTCCTAAAACGACGAGAGCTGTGAGGAAGGGAGGGGAAGGCCTGCGATGAAGCCACCCTTGCAACTTTTTTAGCCCCGAGATGGCACAAGGATAGGTCTGAGCAGAGCCATCATTCCCATCCCTCTGGTTGGACTTCCAATTGTAAGGGTGGGATTTTGAACAAAATGTTGGAGCCAGTGTTGCTTCCCCCATCTATCAGACCAGAGCATCCCCACTTCTCACCTCATCCTTCAGGGCAGAAGTCCCACCTCACCACAAGGAAGAAACATCTCTCCTACTGCTACTAATGCAAAGACATTGTGGTGACTGTGAGCCCTGCGAGGTCGTCCAGACAAGAAGCACAACCAGGAGTATTAACTCTGTCTTTATTGTAAGGTTACGTTAACAGAATCTTACAAGTCTGAAACTATTTCTCCCTTCCTCTCCTTTTACTCTCCGGAAAACTAGGGAGGGTCCCTTCTGAAATGTTTCCCATGCCTCCTCTCCTTCTGTGGGCTGAGATACTTTTTACCCACTGGTTGTCTGGCTTGCGGCTCTTCCTCCTGTCTCCCAAGGTCATTCCCATATAACATTACAGTGACCTTGAAACTTCTCTTCCTTTCTCCTGTCCCTAGCCTTTCTAATAATTTGACTAAACCCGATTTGGGACGGTATTTATTTGGAAAGCAAAGCAGCCTAAGATGACCCTCCAGATTAAATTCTCAGCAAATCTAAGATGACTTCCCACTGTAAAAATAAATTAGGGGAGGAAGGGGGAAATTAGACTTCTTTTCACATCAGTACAGTATTTCTTTATCTAAAGAACAAGGACCTAATTGAATGTTTAACTTGCCAAAGTCAACGTCTTGCCAGATCCACCATACAGCAGGATTTACTTGATGTGCTTCAGGGGGAGTTGAGGAGAAATAAACATCATGAGGAAAGGAAATTGCGCTCCTGTTTCTTACCAGCTTTGGGGGTTCCAGTTCCCAGGACGTTTTTTGGCATCCAGCTTCACAGGGCAGACAGTTTAGGGCCAGAACTCAGCTAGATTGTGGAGTTTAACTTGGGAATCCTCACTATGCTTCTCTGGAGTGATGGGAGAGAGAAGATGTTTGAAAGGCAGTGATTGAACCTGAACCTGCGCCATTTCTTCTAAGTTGTAGGGTCACGGACCCCGAGGTGTAATGGCAGCCTGTTGGAGAAGTATGAATGCACTTTAATCAGGGTTTTTCAAATGTGGCAACTTTAAGATGCGTGGACTTCAACTCTGTAGAGTTGAAGTCTATGCAACTTAAAGTTACCACGTTTGAAAAACACTGGGTTATGTTGATCAGGCCAAATATGAATTTATTCCACCAGTTAGTTTCTCCTTCGTGGCCAAGTGGATCCCTCCAGGAAGCCCACACTACAGCATAATGCCAACGATCCAGTCTAGAATCCTGCTCCCCACAGTGGTCAATTTCATTTCAGGTCACAAAAGCAATTTCCCTTTCTTTCTTCCCGTCCTCCTTGTTGAGTTCCTTGTACAGCCTCAATGCCTGCATTGCTGCCACGATAAATAATAACAAGGTTTATCCGCCACGATTATTCTACTGGACTCCTTTGAGCTGAGTCTTCCGGTATACACGATGGGTTCTTTGCAGTTGCCTAAAACCCAAAGGGATTCTTTTCCAAGTATGAGTCCCACAAGAGTTCTCATTCCTAAGGTTTATTGAGATGGATGGGGTGAGGTTACATCTCCTTTGAAACCGATATATCCCCTTTAAGATGGTGACGTTCTGATTTTCTTTCTAGCAGCCTTCCTGTGATTCAGCGAGGAGGCAGGTCTCTTTGCTGATAGCAGGAAAACTTGCAGTGTGCAAACCATATTAGTCTGACAGCTAATTATTAATATTAGTTCATTCACCAATACGGTGCTTCAAATTCAGAGGTCCTTGCTCAGCTTATCTTCCCAATTCCACACTCCGTTCTGTCATTCTTCTTTCCTTCTTGCTCGCGTCTCTCATTTGTTTTAGGGTTGCCTCCTGATCAGAGAGACCCATCAGCCAGGTTAGTTTGCAACGCCTCTTTGGCCTTTTTCTTCCTGCCCTCCATACAACAGGAACCAATTCTGTGGGTCCAAAGAACAGGACTCAGGACCTCTGGTGCAAGATGGCACGTTTTTGAACCTATAAATTCAAGGAAATTCAGTACGCTGGATATACAGTTAGTCCTTGCTTAACAACCACAATAGGGACTGGAAAATTGGTCGTTGTGGGGTGGTTGTTAAGCAAGCCACCATGTGACTGGACTCGATTTTACAACCATTTTTACAATGGTCATTAAGTGACATGTGGTTGTTAAGTGAATCCAGCTTCCCCAATGGACTTTTTTGCCAGAATTTGCTTAATGACCACCTGATTCGCTTAATGACCATACTGATTTGCTTAACGGCATCATAAAAAGGTCACAAATCATGATCATGTGACCGTGAGGGTGGTGCAATGATTTGCAACGGTTGTAAATGCAAGTAAAGGTCATAAAGCATTTTTTCTGAGCCCATCATAACTTTGAACCATCGTTAAACAAACGGTCGTTAAGTGAGGACTACCTGTAAATGCATGGAAAGGGAGAGAGTACAGGACATTCAGGTGGACTAGTTGGCTTAGCTTACTTCCAAAAAGTCCTCAGAATGATGCACTGCAATCTGACCACAGGGTCTATCTGCATACCTATCTGCAACCTTCACAGCAGGTTACTCTGAAGATGCCTTCCGAGAAGCATCTATAGAGTGGTTGAGTAATTGCCAGCCGGCCATTGAGTCCTCCTTTGATTTCAGTTGGTGGGTCCTTTCCAATCATCTCAAATTGATTCTTACCTGCCGGAGATGTTGAGGACTTTATGGAAACAGAGAAGGGGCTTGGCCATACACCTCTAGTCCTTTGCTGGACTTCCCTTGGAAACCATGATGATGTGAGAGATTGTAGAGAGGCTGGGAAAGTATTGGAAGAAAAATTAGACATATGCAACCAAAAGATTGGTAGATTGTTGCATAAACAGCGACTCAGACAGCTAGGAAGAAATGTTTTAATTCATCCATCCTCTTAATGAGCTCATTAATAAATGAGGGTTGGAAATTTCTCTTGGGGTCTCCCAGATTCTGCATTTACCCCCAATCCTAGCATTAAAGACATCTTACTAAAATCTGTGTTAATTCTTGTTTCCTTGGCTTTCCCCAGCTGCGTGGGGCATGACCGATGAGAAAATTAGAGCACCCACATATGTACAGAGTCTTCTCCTTCCCCTGCTTTTACATCCTTAGATTTGGAGACTTACCTGTGGGTGCTAAAAGAGCCTAGGGCAAAATGGATCCGTGGACACAAAATGGATCTTCTTCCTTTGGATACCTGATGAAGAGTCCTGCATGGCTCTGAAAACTTCTACCATTGGACTAGTGCTAGCTAGCCGAGGAACTGTTCCCCCCCTGAGGAGCATCTGCAGATAACTTCTCCTTGCTCATCAATTCATTTATTAACTCCCTTTGACTTAAGCCTGAAGAACCAAAGTGATATTCCAAGCATGTGAGGACTTTTTCCCCCACTCTCTCTTTTCTTTTGCATTGAAAAGATTATTGTCCTGATTGCAAGCTCCATGAAGCTTCTTGCCCTCTGTTTCCCGCAGATCAAATTACAGAGGAATGCTTTTGACAGCACATTTGGAAGGAAAGGGAAGGGAGACAAGGGGGGGGAAAAAAACCATTCTTGCATCTTAGATTTCCTCTGAATTATGCTTTACAAGTTGAAACAATTATCTCTGTAAAACACACAATTATCTCTCTACCACCCCTTGTACGTTAGGCCCAACTGTGACCAAACGCCCCAAGCCTCAAAACAAATATCAATAATCATAATCGTAAGAACTGCAAAGCAAATGAAAATGGGGTTTTAGGATAAAAATTGAAATGCGGAGTCAAGCAGCATGTGGCAATTGACACTGAACACTGACAGCGTCCTCCGTAATGGAAGCGCTTTATCCGTATCGTATCCGCCAACACGGACTTATCCAAAAGCAAATAGTTTACTCCGGTGGGGGAGAGAATAAGAGAGATGCAAATTGAATTTATCTCTCACTTGCCAAGTAAGTATGGAAAAACCTTTGTAAATCATTGCGTGCTCAGTTTTTTTTGGTACTACTGTTTTAATATGTGGTTTTGTCTGTCTTGGAAGAAGGTATAATTTTCAGCCAGAACTGAGACCTGGAAGCTATTTTGATGGCGTTGGTACCATCTCTGAATACATATCTGCCTTTGTTTAGAAAGGTCTATCTGTAGTTTTTACAGGATCATCCACGAATGGGCGTGATGGGTCTTGCCTTTTAGAAACAGAGTTCAGCCTCACTTCTAAATACGTCCAAGGAAAGGATTTCTCTCCTGTTTCATCTTCATAGCAATCCTGAAAAAGTACTTTTTGCTACCAGTAATTGATGTGATTTGAATTGTATACCCCCAGAGTCTGCTGGAGTGGGTGGTTATACTGTAATAAATGTAATGAAATCATCCTCATCCTCGTCATCTACTCCTGGCAATTAATGATGGAGCCGAAGTTCTGGAGCAGGCATGGGTTGATACCTGGGTCTTCCTGACCATCTTGTTCCAAGTAATAAGCGCTCTACCATCATTAGCATAATTCAAGATAGATGATAGTCAGAGGAGAAAATGAGAAAGAAGGATATTGGAATTGAGATGAAGTTCCAAGCAAATGCAGTTCCAGGTGGAGAATTGGAAGTCTTCCAGATCCTGTTAGCCAGCATGGCCGATGGTCAGTGATTAAAAGAGCCATTGTCCAAGTACATCTAAAGGCCAAAGGTGGTGGAAAAGGAATTTACTACAGTGGCTTAAAATAAAGTAATGAAAGCTGGATCTGGTCACTGTGTTGTCTCACCCTGCGTCCTGTTTCCGACAGAGGTGAGCTGATGCTTTCAAGATTGCAAGCAGAGTCTGTTTACCTCTCAACCTTCCTGTTATTCCTTGGTATTTACAGAAAAACTTCCATTTAACACTTAAAACCGATGGAAATTCATTCTTTTTCCATGAACCTGCCCTTGCTTGCAGTGGTGAACTCCTGAATTAATTGTTTAGCCCAGTCTTCTCCAAACGTGGCAACCTGTTGAGGTGTGGAGATGGCCAGTCCCAAAACTTCACCAGAAAGTCACACCAGGTGTTCCCAATACCTCTATCCCACCCTTATTTTGTACAACTCAGTCATACATGATGCTCCCTCCTTGTTTTTTCCCCACAATACCCCTGTGAGGTGGGTTGGCCTGAGAGAGGGGGACTGGCCCAAAGTCCCCCAGCCATCTTTCATGCCTAAGACAGGTCTGAAACGGTCTCCAGTTTCTATCTCAGCACCTTCACCACTACCATCAGCTGGGTCCTCTTGCCCACTTAGAGTCATGACATCACCCTTGTCGTGTGAAGAGTGGAAATGGTAGCTAACGAAGCCCATTTAATTTTTCCTGCTTTCAAGGTATCAGGTGTACTGGTCTGATGTGTTCCTTTTTGAAGGCTCAAATGGGTCTGGAATCACATCGGCTTACCTCCTTTCTATTCCCTTCTTCTGCTCCAATACTATTTCTAAAACAGGAAAGGGCATAAATGAGTAAAATGAATTAAACCTCCACACTCTTCTCTCCTCATTTGTGGTTTTTCAACACTCTGGGTTCCTGGGCAGCGTTCACCCACCCATCTGTCTCCCCCATGGGCAGGTGAGTCCCAAAGTTGAGCATTGTTCCAGGTAGACATTTTCTGTTTTTCATTCCTCTGCAGCTTTTGTGTAGAGCAGCGTTTCTCAACCTTGGCAACTTGAAGATGGGTGGACTTCAACTCCCAGAATTCTGGGAGTTGAAGTCCACCCATCTTCAAGCTGCCAAGGTTGAGAAACACTGGTTTAGAGAGAAGAATGAGAACAAACCTTGAGAACACCCTGCTTTTTAGACACGTGCGTTGAAGGCCCACTTCACATGTTCAGAGACAGTCTGCCTTGAAGATTATGATTTATATTTTAGGGCTGAGTCCCGACACAAGAGCTCCGCAGAGATAAAGTCCCGGTTTTGTCGGCTTTTCATTCATTAATTCAGTTTATTTGAATCCCGCTGTTCGTTCTTCAAAAGGAAGCTTAGAGCAGCCAACTGTTTCCTAGGAAAACAGTTTTATCAACAAACCATGTGAAAAGTCGCCTCCTAATAAAATGCAACAATATACTTATAACCTCTCATGTAAATGAACATTTATCATGTAAACATTTATCATCTTACTTAAGATGTTCAATTCGATGCTTAAGACAAAGAGGGCCGATTTAATATGGAGGGTGTACCTTTTGTACATATCAATATATTTATTAAAACTGCTTAAGAAGCGCCAGGACAACGCGTTGGCAACCTCTGAGTAAAATGCAGCCGGTTTGTAAGTCTTTGCTTTGGCTAAATTTAAAGTTAATTTATTTAACTGTGGGCTGTTTAAAGTGTTTGTTAACACCGTGCTTCTTTCCTTCTGCTATTTTCTCATTCACATCAAAGCAGAGAAGGCATCGGACACGTCCATCTGCTCTTCATCTCTCTTCCCACGCACACTTTTTGATATGTATGAGATCACTGAAAAAAATGGCTTGATGGAATAATAAGCTGAAGTAGCTTGTTAAGACTCTTTCTGAGCAGTGTTTCACTAAGCTAAACATGTCTTCCTGCTTTGGCTAACACAGTCCACAGAAGGATGTCAGCACAATGTATGTACAATGACACCAAGTTTGCTTTTCCAAGTTTGGGGTAGTGTTTTACCAACACACATGCACGCACATCAGCCGTACTTGTGCAGATACAATCTTGAGGCAGCCGGGCACACGATTGTATTACACTTGCTTTTTTATAGGGTTTTAGGAAGTGTTGGTGTGTGGTTCCATAGAGGCAAGGGACAGCAGAGGGGTCCAAACTGAAGCTAAATCTCTGACAAGCCATCTTTGCCCAGATGCTTTGGATAAAATCAAAAGACGAGTCCGAGGACATCAGCCAAATTCGGGGAGAAACTCAGACAAGAAGTTCAACAGCATCCTTCACTGAGTGGTTGAAATCACTGTTGGCCAACTGTGGTGACTTCCAGATGTGTGGGCTTCAGTCTCCGAATTCCCCAGGCAGCATGTGGAGAATTCTGGGAGTTGAAGTCCACACAGCTGGAAGTGACCAAGTTGGGAAAACATTACTTTTGATGGCGCTAACAGCTGTTCGGTATGTATATTTCAGAAAGCTGGATTCTCTTCCAGCATTATTGAGGGAGAGAAGCAGTAACTGCCTTCTGCTTTGCCCAATGAAACCCTGATTTAGTGGTTGTGATTAATGATGGTATCACGATTACGATTGCTGAGGGTGCAGTGTTCTTATCATCCTTTGCACTGAACTAAGAAAGCATAGGATCTTGGTTCTAGTGCTAATTCTCCATTCCTTGCTGATGATTGTCTATCTGTCTTCATCTATCATCATCTACTATATATCCCAGCCCAAGAGGGTCAGTGTTAAGCGGTTGTGACTTTCTTCCGTGCCATTTCCATCCTCCTCCTTTTAACTGGTCTTTTCTGAACCTTCAACGTCCTGTATAGCCTACCAGGACTGCTTGGGCGACATTTGGTTTCCCCACAGAGCAGCGAGCAGAGCACAAGCACTACAGTAGTCCTAATTGATCCATGGATTTGTCAGATTTATCTTCTGCCTTTCAGTTGTTCTGAGGTCCTCAGTGACTGGGATTATACTAGTGCTGATAACTCGTATTTCAGAGCCAGTTTGGTGTGAGGGGGAAAGAGCTGGGCAATTTTGTTCTAGTCCCCCCGCCAGCCTCAGAGGCTCCTTGATTGCATTGGATGGGGTGAGCTACAGCTCACAAAAGCGGATGCCTTTTACAAGTGGTCCTCACTTAATGACCATTTGAACTTATGATCATGATCTGGGCACTCACAATTACGACGGTCGCAGCATCCTGCGGTCATGTGACTGCCCTTTGCAACCTTCCCTGCTGGCTTCCGACAAGCAAAGTCAATGGGGAAGCCAGCAGGAGGTTGCGAATGAAGACCATGTGTTGTTGCACTTAATGATGTCATGGGATTCACATAACAGTGGGATTAGGAACTGTCGTTGCTAAGCAGTGTGGCCATGTGATGTCACACTTTACGACTGCATCACTTAGCGATGGAAACTCCAGTCCCAGTTACCGTCATGAACTGAGGACTACCTGTAATAAAATGTGTTGGTTGGAAAAGGTGCTACCAGGTTAGTCTACTTCGGTGTTCCTCACCCTTGGCAACTTTAAGACGTGTGGACTTCAACTTCCAGAATTCCATGGCTGGCTGGGGAATTCTGGGAGTTGAAGTCCACACGTCTTAAAGTTGCCAAGGTGAGGAACACTGGTCTAGTTGGACGCTGGGCTCTTCCACAATCAAATTCCTGGCACATTCCCCAATTGATCCTCTGCATGGTAGTTTTAGGGCAGCATCTTGTAAGCAGCACCAGCCCGCTGCAAACATTTGCCTGCAAGCCTTGAGTGTCCTCGGGCGGGCCATCTGCCTCCCCCTTTGGCCCTCTCCTTCGGTCCTGAGCGCGGGCTTGATTGATGCATCCGGGCAAAATAGCATTTACCAGCCAAGTGCCAAAAATGAGGAAGGGCAACCTTTCCCCCTGACCTCTTTTCTTTATTGTCGAGTTTAACCTACTGGCTCTAAAACATGCCACTCGCGCCCCCGAGTATTGCCGAGGTCTCTTTTATGTGCAAATGAGCAGGAGAAGGGCCTCTGTTATTTTTTTTTAAAGCATGCACTTTTTTTTTAAAAGGGGGGAAAAATCTTTGACAGAGAATGTGCTCTGTTTATATAACTCTGTGTCGTGGTACCCTGGAGATGGGCTCTGACAGAATTGGCAAGAGATGTTAAGAAAGATCTTACATTACTGATCTTTGCTTAGCCAGAGGCATTAAGAGGCTGCTAGAGGAACAGAGGGCGCAGAGAGGCTGGGGGTGGGCAAACTCTAATATATTGGAGAAAAATGGGGGGGGGGGGGGGCTAGACTTACAGGGAAGAGTGAGGCATGTCCCCAACCCCCAGTTCTCTGTGGAAATACATACCGTTTTTGCATTTCTCCAGCTATCCCAGGCACCAGCTTACTCTGTTTCTGTATAATTATTTGCCCTTATTTTTATGCATTTATGTGGCTTTATTCATGCCATCAGGACGTTGATAAACAGGTCCCAACCCTAAGGGGAAAACCACCTTAAGCAACGAAGTAGGGTATGGATGCAAGGCCCAATGGGGGAGAGAATATGCCATTATTTTGGTTAAAAGTCCTTGGGAATTGGTGATGTTAGGCAGCTGGACGTCTGCTAGGGCGCTCCGATGTCCAAGAGGCATGGCGAGAAACCACGGAAGCGCTGGCCACAGATGCAGCTTGTTGGCTTGTGGTGGGGTCACGGAGGCAGAAGATGACTCAAAAGATCTTCGGCTACTGTTTGCTTTGCTCTTCGAATTGTACGGTGCGGAGACAGCAAGAAGGGAGAAGGAAGAGCGAGGGAGAAGGAATGGAAAGATGTGTCCAAAGCCAGGAGACAGGGGACTGATCTTGGTAAGATGAACCTAGCAATGAAAGGGGTTGGTGGGTTGGTTTTGGCGCCTTCGAGTCTGTCTTGACTCTTGGACGAGTCCCTGCCGTTTTCTTGGCAACGTTTTCAGAAGGGGTTTGCCCTTGCCCTCTTCTTTCTAGGCCTGAGAGAGCGGGACTGACCCAACGTCCCCCAGCTGGCTTCGTGCCTAAGGCAGGATTCAAATTCATGGTCTCCCAGTTTCTAGCCCAGTGCTTTAAACCACCACGCCAAACTGACTGCCATAACAATGGAAGTACTTTGGTGTTAATGGAGACAACGAGACTGTTGGGGTGTGGCAGTTTGGCAAACGAAACAAAAAAAGAGGTGTGTGGGCTGCTAAATATGGCTGGATTTTTTTTCACTGCTCCCCCCCCCCCCCATTTCCAATCCTTTTGGCTGTGAGGGTATGCATTAGTGGGCTACACCTGTGGAAATTTTTAACATCACAGATGTCAAAGGACTAGAAAGATGAGAGTAGGAAATCTGGTGCTCGGTACACATCGTAGACTTGAAGAGGGGCATTGAAGCCGAACTGAACCTCTCTTCAGTTGCAGAAATCCGCATGAAACATCTGTCTGGCGGTCAGCCCTTCGAGGTAGGCCAGGCAGGAAAAAAGACACCACTAGGATTCCAGGAATTCTACTTTATTGTTGCAGGTAGAATAAGAGAATCTTGAAAACCTGTCAGAATTTCTCTCTGCCCCTTTTTATATCAAACAGAACCAAGTTTGGCTTTTGTGAGTCTTTTCTTCATGTCCTTCTTCTCAGACTGGTATCATCTGTTCTTCAAATCTCTCTTTTACGGCTTGCTCATTCCTTCCCTATTCCCAAAGTCAGCGGTAAATTCCTTTACAATAGTTGACCCTATGAGATCAGGTTGTCAGAGAAGCTGCTCTCTCAGATAACTGGGACGGGAACTAGGGAGGCCGTAAAGATGATGACCATCACCTTGAATCTCACCCAGAAGCCCACTAGCAACCACTGGAGCTCCCAAAGCAGAGGTGGCCACTCACGTATATTGGGGTACACCCATCACTGCCCAGACTGCTGTGTTCTGTACCAGCTGTAGCTTCTGGATGTTCTTCTAGGCCAGTGTTTTTCAAACTTTCAGAGTCCACACATCTTAAAGTGTGGACTTTAAGATGGGTGGACTTCAGTGGGGGAATTCTGGGAGTTGAAGTCCACCCATCTTAAAGTTGCTGAGGTTGAGAAACATTGTTCGAGGGCAACCCCCCCTAGTCTGTGAACATTTGAAAAGAAGCACACAGTTGGCAGAACCATTCCTAAAGAGTCCTTGATGTTCTCTGAGCTCGGTTGTTTGCTTGCAGACGTTTCGTTACCCAACTAGGTAACCTTATCAGGGCGAGGTAACATCATCTTCATGACTCGCCCTGACGAGGTTGCCTAGTTGGGTAACGAAATGTCTGCAAGCAAACAGCCAAGCTGGGAGCGCACCAAGAACTCCACAGTTCGGCCCTGAGCTACAGATATTCTCTTCTAATCGGACTATTCCTGACTGGTTGCCCAGAAGTGGTGTTTAATCACCCGTGGCGAATAGAGGACTGTCTCTTGAAAAGCCTCATGTATGTCAGCTGCAGATTTGATGCGGGGTCCCATAGTGTTGCGACAGCCTGCGATGCTGCTCTCCCTCCCTCCCTCCCTTTCTGTATGTAATTCTGCAGTCTTGGGACTGTATGGCTTCCTCTTCTCCTGTCCCTACTACTTTACTGGTTGCAAATCAGCAGACAGCTGGAGTCGCTGCCCCAATGCTTGCCCCATATACCGGTTCCTTGTCTTCCCCTGCTGATCGGACAGGTGGCCGGCGTGTTCCTTGCTTCGGGAGGGCTACAACATGGAACCCAGTGACTTCTGCCAAGCGTTTTGCCAAGAGGTCGGCTGTGTTTTCCAGCAATTACGGTTGGTTGATTGGCATCAAACTGTTCACCCAGCCGGAGACTTGCGGTCTGTGTGCTGCACCATCTGGGGCAGACACAACAACAGCAGTACCGCCGCCACACGGATCTTTCTCTCCGTAAGAGGGTCACAGGAAGGCTGCAGCACCCAGGAAGGGCCTTTGAAGTGTAATGGAGGAGAAAGAGACCATAAGTCCTGGAGCAGTGAGACAACCAGGAGTTCAGCGAGCACGGGGTTGAAATGCTTCTGCTACATTGTGGGTGCAGCTATAGGCTGAGAAAAGAAGGACATATCTGGGCGTTTGCAGAGGGAAGCTTCTAAGCCAGTGTTCCTCAACCTTGGGAACTTCAAGATGTGTGGATTTCAACTCCCAGAATTCTTTGAGTTGAAGTCCACACATCTTCAAGTTTCCAAGGTTGAGGAACACTGTTCTAGGCCCTCCATAAGTTTGCAGAGAGACCCTTGTCTTGTTGTAATGCCACAAAATATTGGGACCATGGGACACTGCTGTCTTATCTGGCTGCCGGCTGTAATTTCCCCCCTGGAATGTTCTAGAAGAGGACTTCTTTTTGACATAGAAAATTGGGGGGAAAATGGTGAGGATCACTTCCTGTAAAAGAGAGAAGGATGTTTTCTTGGCAGTTCTGCCCTCCCCCTGCCCACTGAATTTGGCCCGAGGTTCTCCTTTGAGAAAGCGGGCTTCTGCATGAAAGAGAAATAGCTGCTTTAAAGAAATGTGTGTGCACGCACAGACACACACACAGACCTTCAGATACCCAACAAATTCACGCTTTCCAAATCCAGGCAAAGACTCAGGTTCCCCAACAAGTGGCTTGAACGGTAGATATTGTCTCTGCCGCAGATGTCAGTGTGGACTAGAAAAATGACCCGGCGCATTAATGTGCGCTCACTTAGGATGCATCATCATTGCTGATTATTGATTAGGAGCTGTATTCTGCTAACAGGCTCTCACGTTAATGAGAGTGGAACAGGGCAAATTACAGCATTCAAGGCCAATTCCCAGGGAAGTTTGCTTGTTTACGATTTTCAGTCCTGTTTTGACGTGTTCTCAGATAGGTTTCGTGGAATTATATTGAATGAAATGTTGAAAAAGTGTGCTTCTTTTCAAATGTTCACAGAAGTGTCTACGAAGCCTGTTACTTCCATAAAACAGTGGGCGCTTTGGAGTGAAGTAGGACTTGAACCCAGCTCTTTCTGAATTGTGTTGTCTGCATCAAGGCATTATTCATTTTCATTCCCATTTGCATTTCGTTCACACAGCACACTAACCCATAGAAACCCCGTTTCTGTGTTAACGTAACCAGCTGTGCTCAAAGAAACCCTATTACGTTGTGAGGTGTCACTTTGTCCACACAGTGCGGTAAGACAAAAAACATTGAACCACAAATTACCCAACCCCATTTTAGCTCAGTCTAACACAGTGTTTCTCAACCTCGGCAACTTGAAGACGTGTGGACTTCGACTCCCAGAATTCCCCAGCCACCCAGCTGGCTGGGGAATTCTGGGAGTCAAAGTCCACACGTCTTCAAGTTGCCAAGGTTGAGAAAAACTGACCTAACAGATTGTGTGAATGCAGTGGCTCAATTGGAGAAGTTGTTTTAGCACTTTCAAGGTAGTTGACAAATGTACTGCTGGTGGAGATTTATTCCCTGAAATTTCAAAGGTCAGCAGCCATTTTATTTTCTTCCCAAAGTTTCTTTAAACCTGCATTATTTATTTTATTTATTTATTTAGTGGACTTGTCCCCGCCCGTCTCCCCACAATGGGGGACTCTGGGCGGCTTACATCAAATTAAAATCATAAATACATGATTAAAAGTTATAAAAGAACCATACTTACAAAGATAAAAAAGAGATTAAAAGATCCAAGAGGCCGATAGAGGCCACACCAGGCCACTGAGGGGCTAGCCAACCCCATTTCTGACAACCTCTCTCCCTGCCCCAGGCCAGATGGCAGAGCCAGGTCTTCAAATCCCTCCGAAAGGCCGGGAGTGAGGGGGGCTGTCTTACCTCCAGGGGCAAGATGTTCCAAAGGGCGAGGGCTACCGCAGAGAAGGCCCGCCTTCTGGACCCCGCTAATCGGAGTTCTTTTACCGAGGGGGTCTGGAACATGCCCTCTCTGTGCGATCGGGTGGGACGGGTTGAAATCGTGGGAGCGAGGGGGTCCTTCAGGTTATCTGGCCCCATGCCATGTAGGGCTTTAAAGGTGATAACCAACACCTTGAATTGGACCAGGAAGCAAACCGGTACCCAATGCAGCTCATGGAGCAAAGGTGTTACATGGGTCCTTCTTTGGGCCCCAAAAATTGCTCGCGCGGCTGCATTCTGGACCAGCTGAAGCTTCCGGATACTCTTCAAGGGTAGCCCCATGTAGAGCACATTGCAGTAGTCTATCTGGGAGATAACAAGGGCATGAGTGACCATTTGAAGGGCATCCCGATCCAGGAAAGGGCATAACTGGTGCACAACCCGAAGCTGTGCAAAAGCCCTCCTGGCCACGGCTGCCACCTGCTCTTCGAGCAGGAGCCGTGAGTCCAGGAGGACCCCCAAATTATGCACTGGGTCTGTCTGGGGCAGTGCTACCCCATTCAGCTCCAACGATGACAACGTCCCGGATGCAGAGGAGCCATTAACCCACAGCCACTCCATCTTGCGAGGGTTCAGCTGGAGCCTGTTGTTCCCCATCCAGACCCTCACAGCCTCCAGGCACTGCGAGAGGGCAGTCATGGCATCACTTACCTCACCAGGGATGGAGATATATAGTTGAGTATCATCAGTTATATTATGGTATAACAGTTAAGGTGTTGGAGTAGACCTTGTGTGGGTGGTGGTGAAAGTGCTGGACTAGGATTGGGGAGACCCAGGTTCAAGTCCTACAGAAGCTTTCTGGGGGATTATGAGCCAGTCCCTTCTTCTCAGCCCAGCCTACCCCCCTAGGGTTGATGTTGTGGGGATAAAATGAGGGAGATCCTCATGGATGTTGCCTTGCGTTCTTGGAGCAAAAGTGGGATACAGCCCTAGCAAATAAATTATTCTCTCTGAATTTCTCTCTAGCTTTCTCCAAATTAATGTCCTCCAAACATTTTGGACTTCACTTTCCTGGTTAACTTGGTTCACTAACTATTTGGAAATTCCTGTAGGAACTTGTTTCTAACCACCCTAAATGTGTAGCATCAGTGTTTCTAAAACCATAGGATTGGGTTGGGTTGGGTTGGGTTGGGTTGGGTTGGGTTGGGTTGGGTTCCTTCCATCCTTCCATTGTCTAAGCAAAGCCTCCTTCCATTTTTCCATTTTTTGGGGCCAAAGGTTGTGTTTTGTGTCTCAGAGATTCAGACCAAAAGGTGCCTGCATGCTCAGCTGGGTCCTTTCCATGAAACAAGAAAAGGTTGCTATCCACCTCTAAGGTTGGGACCACTGAGATGATCTTTAAAGCTTGATAAGTCACGAATCACAGAATGGTCCCCGGTACATCTTATTGAGCTGGGCGATGCAGTCAGGCGTTCTTCCATCTAAGCGCTCTCAAGGCAATACGCTTAGTTGATAAGATGTGCCCTCAACTGAAAATTAATTTGGAGTTAGAGTGGCAATAATGCTTGCAGGAAGGGTGTTGGCTATGCATCGGGACTGCCATCATTTTGAGAGACACTTTGCCCTTCACTGTGGTGGAGCCGAACTAACTTGTCATGTTTTGGGGAAGGCATTTCAGTAGGTCCAGTTTTTTTTTAAAAAAAAATCCTTTTGGTCTTCCGCAGCTGGTGCCATCTGGATGTCTTGGGACTGCAACTCCCAACATTTGCAGGTAGCCTAGCCCAAGGCTGAGGAATTCTGGGAATTGCGGTCCCTTGTGAGTTGGATGGCATCGATTGCCGAAGTTTGCTTTGCCCTCGTTCTGCAGATTTTAATTCCATCAAATTACCTTTTGTTTCTGGTGCCCGCTCACCTGAAACTCTCAAGAACTTTTTTTTGTAAGAGGAAAAAAAACCCTGAAAGGAATCCCGATTTCTCAGATCCAGAAGAGGTAAAAAACACAACCCAACAACTCCGTGGCAAAGATCTCGGGCAGCACAGCTTGTGCGTTGGGAATGAAACCAGAAACCAGCTTTGAAAAATGCATCCGGTCCTGATGCTGATGACTATAAAATGCTTCAATTCCCCCCAAACATTAAATGGTCAAAATCTTCACCTTTGGTTGATGCGGTGGGTTGTTTTGCATGCCAGATTGGGGTGGGGGGGTGTTGATGCTGGAGTAGTGCCACTGCCCCCTCTGGGTTATGAAGGATGGGGCGGGAAAGAATTGTGAAGTGGAAAAGACAGGTGCTGATGCCAAACCGAAGCTGTGCCAGGCTGATCCTTCTGCTAAATGAGACAAGAAAGGGCAGTCTGATCACTCCCCCGCCCCCCCGCCCTCCAAAGTAGGCCTGTCAGGGTCACCTTTTAAGTAATCTGCATCTAGCCATGAGTTTCTGCAGCCTTGGGTAGATGCTGGGAATTCAAACAACCCTTTCAGCTTTTTCGCTATATTGACCCCAGGAGGGCGAGGACCTGTTTCTCCATCCAAAACCCGATTTCAGAAGGCTGGGCCGAGACCACCCTTCCATTTTTGCAGAACGCAGCCCCGTTTGCAGGCTGCGAAAAGCGGGGAGCGCTCTGGCTCTTTTTTTGGAAGGATGGGGCGCGCCTTCTCTCCTGCCGATGGGTGTTCCCACTCGGCCCCGGGTCGGTGCCTGGTCAGTATATTTTGGGGTTCGAAGGAGAACCAGCAGGGTGGAGTCCTTTTCAGGCAAGGGTGGGGGGGCAGGTTGGGCAGCTGAGAAGCGCCTGCAATGCCCTGCCGTGTGTCCGGGGTCCGGCCTGAGATTCTGCAGCTGGGGCAGGGGTCCAAGCTGGCCCTGAGCAGGTTGGAGGTAGTTCCCTGAACTTTGAGTTGTGGAAAATCTTCTTCTCTTGCCCCAGAAAGCCTCTCAGCTGTCAGGGCAAGGCCAGACCCTCGGATTAGGTCGCATTAAAGCTGAACCAGCCTCCCTTCTACGGGGCCCGTCAGAAGCATTATGGATAACTGTAATGGAGGTGCGGAATATGAAGCCGCAGATCAGAGTTTCAGCCCAGAGATAAATATTGATATTAAGGTTGTCAGATTTGGCAGGCTGATGCTCGACGCCAGCCGGGAAATCGCTTGGCCTTGTCTTCAGGCTGTTTTCCAGCCCATCTGTTGAAATCCTGCCCAGCCTTGCAGCTCCTTCCTCCTGCTGCGCTCCTGACTGCAGGTGATGACTCTGGTTATGTTTCCAGCTGGGAGTTTTTTGCATTTGGCCATCATGCTCCCCAGCCCGTTCAGGATCTGCACGGTTCTCAGGAGGAGGGCTCACCTCTGGAAAAATGGACTCGGGTCTGTTTCTGCTATCTGCGCTGCGGCCTGTATCTTGCTGTCCTCCAGGCATGATGATTAATAGCAAGGCTGGAGCCAGCAAGGGGTACCTTTAAGGCTCAGCATCCTTAAAGGTCCGTGGCTCTTCCTTGCATAGCTCCATCCCCCTCTAACAAGACACATTTGGGTCCTGCACCGTGCCTGGGATGATGCAGGTATTCTGCAGAAGTAGAATGGTGGGTACTCATGTAGGAGCCAAATCAGGTCTTCAGAGTTCTGTTTATGCTGAAGGATTAAACTCAAACTGCACAATTTTAGGAGATCAGGCCTGTATGCAGCCTGTTCTCAGCCCTTCAAGGTAGACCAGAGTAGGAAAATGCCATCTAGATCAGTACTACTTTCACTGTAAAACTATGGTTACAGAATATTGCACCCCTGAATGTGCTTCCTCCCTTCCTCACGTTACTATTTTGGCCCGGGCTCAGGCCCCTCTTATCGGACCGTTACCTTTGTAGCGGCTCTTCTTCCTGTTCTTCAAGGCCATGCCCTCTACCCTCTACACCTGAATGCAGAAACTTCTGAAAATTGTTAACGTTTCCTAGCCAAATTCAAATATAGATGACTTTGTGCAATTTTCTTGGCAATACTATTGAAGTGTTTTGCTGCCCTGGGTTTTTTTTGTTTAATTCCCGGTCTGTTCCAGTCTTAGGATTTATAGTGGTCTCCCATCCAAGCACTAAAAGTTTACCTTTTCTCGAGAGAAGCCCCTGTAATGTGACAGAAGGGGTGTGTGATTATTAAGCAATCATTTTTTCATTTTTTAAGACTGAACTTAAATGTGAACAAAGTCAGATTTAGCTTTTATCCTGATACCATCTAGGATAGCATTGGCGAACCTCTTGGCCTCGGTGTGTCAAAAATTCAGAAAAATGCCTAACTTGACTCTGCTGGTATGTCACCCCCACCCCAAACAAAAGAGAATTCTTTACATATTCATTTATTTTTAAAAATGTACAGTCCAGTCACATGTGGTGCTATATATTATATAAAGAAACATCAAATAATTACAAAAATGAAATAAAGTAAAATGAACTCAGTTTCTTTGGTAACTCAAATGGAGAATAGTTGTTGTCAGGTGTTGGTGAACGCTGGCGTGTCACCCAAAACTTTGTGGCATGTCACCTTTAACATGCATGTCATAGGTTCGCCATCACTGATCTAGGATTTTCTGAAGTCATCCAAGGACCTCACATCTCTTAAGATGGAGCTGAATCTGTGTCTCCCCAATCCTAGTTGAGCCCATAATCATGGCCTGCGACTGGCTGTAGCTTGTCATGCAGTTATCTGGTCCTGTTAGATGAGAGGGAACCAGGCAGGACCGAGATGTGGTCAACCAGGTCCAGAGCGAGGGTCCAACAGTCACCCTGCAGCACCCACAAGTAGGGTGGAGGTCTCTGTTTCTAGAACTGGAAGATCTACATATGAAGGGTTGGCAAAGAGGAGGACTTTGTAGCGGTTCTTCTCCCTTTGTTCCTCCTCTGAGCAGACTCCAGATTTCAGCCCTAGGGGTGGTTGAAGATGGATGCTTGATGCAGGAGATCTCTCCAGCCAATTACAGGAGTTTTGAGGGTGGAGCATCTATGCTTCCCTCGCTGTCTCTTCTTCTCTTTGAAACAAAAGCAGAGTAGGACATGGAGCCTGACCCCCCACCTCACCCCCCAGGCCCCATCACTTAATTTTCAAGACAGAAAACTGAAGGAGTAAGTCTCTAGCCCAAGGCTTCTCAAACTTGGCAACTTTAAGACGTGTGGACTTCAACTCCCAGAATTCCCCAGCCAGCCATGCTGGCTGGGGAATTCTGGGAATTGAAGTCCACCCGTCTTCAAGCTGCCGAGGTTGAGAAACACTGGTTT
The DNA here is from genome assembly GCA_030867105.1 of Liasis olivaceus. Taxonomy (NCBI): domain Eukaryota; kingdom Metazoa; phylum Chordata; class Lepidosauria; order Squamata; family Pythonidae; genus Liasis; species Liasis olivaceus. The sequence goes on from CM061349.1 coordinate 8,492,194, forward strand.
AGAGAGAAGAATGAGAAAAAGGAGAACAAACCTTGAGAACACCCTGCTTCTTTCTGTTTTTAGACACTTATGTTGAAGGCCCACTTCACATGTTCAGAGACACTCTGCCTTGAAGATTATGATTTATATTTTAGGGCTGCGTCCTAAATGCTGGCTGAGGAATTCTGGGAGTTGAAGTCCACCCGTCTTAAAGTTGCCAAGGTTGGGAAGCCCTGGGCTAGCCTAACTTTCCCTGACAAAGTGCCTTCTTGTTGACTGCGAGTCCCATATTTCTCATCCAGCATGACCCACTACCATAGAAATTGTAGTCCCCAACTTGTCAGGATATTGGGTTGAGGAAGAAACCTTGAGCTCTTTAAGTAAATGTAAATTGATCCGATTTCTTCTGTAATATTTCACATGTTATTGTGGAGTTTTCTCCAGCCCCACCTTCCATACCCAAAACGTGCTTTAACCAGGAGCGTTTCTAAAATTAATTCCAGAGTTGGAACACGCACAGTTGGCCACAGCTCTGGGTTCCTTCATGGATTACCCCCATCCTGTTTCACTCTGGGAAATAATGGTAAAATTATTGAATTTTGCTTCAGTTGCGAAATACGGGCCTATTTTGCCTGTTCACTTGAGATTGGATTGAGATGGTGAATAAATTTCATAAATACCTAAAGCCAAAAGAGGAGAATAAATATGGACATCCATGATACCCTCTTCTTGTCAATAAAAATATTTGCAGAACCAAAATCCTTTATTAGCATTCTGTATTACGTTGAAGGCTCTACTTCTGTTGAAGCCTCTTTCAGGTCTCCTCACTTCATGTCACCTTTCACTGTTACTCTCATGCGATAGGCTGAATCCTGCATTAGAATTTGCAGAGTAGCACATCAAAATATCTTTTGTGCTACACGTCACTGACAAGCCCATTGGCCAAACCACACAAAACAAGGATTGATCCTGGGTTGTTTATGGGAAGAATGGAACCGCGATGGGTCATTTGAGAGGGTGGAAAGAGTATTGGCCATGTTTGTTACTGCTGCACAGAAGAAGGCTTCTTTAAATATTTTACTTTTTCTTTCTTTTTCTTTGACTTTTACTGTTTTTCACTTTTTCTTCTCTCTTTTCTCTTTTCTAATTCTCTGTTTACGTTTCTGTAGTTTTTAATTCTGCACAAAATTCCTCCTCGATAAAAATTGTATACTAAAAAAAAAACTTTTCTGCAGTCTTTTAGCTTTGTGCTTCTGGACTCTAATGCAGTGTTTGTTAAGCTTAGCAACTTGAAGATGTGTGGACTTCAACTCCCAGAATTCCCCAGCCAGCATGGCTGGCTGGGGAATTCTGGGAGTTGAAGTCCACACATCTTCAAGTTGCTAAGCTTAACAAATACTGCTCTAATATATAAGAAAAAAAAAACCAGACAGATGATATTTACATTCTTTTTGTGTACAGTTGTGATGCATTTACGCACATTGGCAAACGTGACGGCTCCTTTTCTTGCTCCTTTCGGGGTTGATTTGTGTGTTCCAATATTGTCCCTGCCCTTTGCCCGTGAAGGGAAGAAATACAAGTGCAATCTACAGAATCTGCCACCTCTCGTTTGAATTTAACCTCCCTGCTTTGTCTTACCAACAGCCTCCTCTCGCCCTCCTTCGTCTTACATCCTTGCTCCGGAGACCAAACCTGAACTCCGGTCCCAGTGCTGATTTCCAGATTCTAAAAAGAGAGACGGGAAGGGGGAAGAGAAGCCGCACACGTATAGTGGAATGAAAAAGGCAACATTCATTAACCTCTCCAGATCGAGCCCATTTGCACATTGTATTCCAATTGCTAGATTTGAAAGGGAGGTTTCTGGTTGCGAACGGCAGGATTCGCCTCTCTTCACTTGAGCTTAACGTGCCTCTCCATTCACAAATTCCCCTAACTTAAAAAACACGGTTTCTGCATTCTAAGTTAGCCCTTTGCCTTTCCATTCATTTCCTTCCTCAATCCCCTAATACTCTTTTACTCAGTGGGTTTATAATATTTTTATAGGACGCATCCGTTTCCTGACCTCTTTTAAACAGCCTTCCTCCGCCAGCCCCCTGAAACACACGTACACAATTTTCAAAAAGCAAACGTTCTCTTCGGAAGCAACGTTGGACAGAAAACGGACATTCATTTAAATTCCTGCTTCTTCTTTTAAGCGCACCAATGTGTGCATGCACACAGAGGCATGCAGGTCATAAAGTAGTGTTTCTTTTTCATCCTCCGTGCCTGCGAAAGAGTTCTGGCGTTCGTAATCATCTTGGACGATGGGAATCTGCAGGTGAGGATCTGCTAAACGAAGAAGTGTTCTTTTTAACCCTCACAAAGGTGGCCAGTTGTGTTGCTGATTTTCTGCCGTTCAGGATGAACGAGGTTCCCGGGGGTGCCAAGGAAAAAACAGTTTCAGGAGCCAATGTTGGACAGCGATGTCATTTGCATGAAGATATCATGGGGTGTATGTTGGGGATTTGAATTCAGCAAGAGCCTTTGTTATAGGATGTGCTCCCGAGCATGGGCAGAGTGCTAAAAGACTACCGAGTCATTAAGTAACAGAACTTCGCATTCCAAAAGAAAAATGCTCATAGTATGGCTGTTCTGGTTACAAAGGATGGCCTTAGCCCAGGTCTGAATGAATGCTAACAAGCAGATTTAGTTCTTAACATTTCCTTATTTATTAAGGTATAAATAGGTAGGAAAGTGTCACTTACATCTAAACGGAACTCTTAGCGTCCACATAGATAGACTTTCTCCAGGAGGATCTGTCCCTAACCTGGTTCTTCAGGTCTTCCAATGCTGTACCCATTGCCGCTGCAACTGAGTCCATCCCCCTGGCTGCTGGTCATCCTCTTCTTCTCTTTCCTTCCACCTTTCCCAGCGTTATGGACTTGTTCAGAGAGCTGGGCCTTCGCATAATGTATCCAAAGCAGGATAATACGAGCCCGATCATTTGTGCCTCTTGAGTGACAACTCTGGGTTGATTTGTTCAATGGTCCACTCTATGACGAGCTTTCTAATTTATCTCTTGCCATTTGCCATTGTGGTCAAAAGGATTATAGGTTTAAAGAGATGATGCCTCTCCAACAGTGCATTACAGCATTGTGGTTATATTGGATGACTTTGTGTTCCTTGAGTGTTAGATGGCCCACGTCTGATCTCAAAGAACAAAATTTTTCATGCTTCCATTCTTTGTTATTGATTATATTTGCAATCCCTGTTAAGGGGAAGTGTGTAGTGTGCCCACTTTTCCCCACAACTGTGCAGTCCGGGAGGCAGGTTAAGTTGCGAGAGAGTCACCCCATGACTGGTTATAGACTCTTCAATCTTAGTTCATCCCCTTAACCATGTCTCTTAATTTGTTTGACACTTAAAGCAGGGTTCCTCAACCTCAGCAACTTGAAGATGTGTTAACCCCATGTTGGCTGGGGAATTCTGGGAGTTGAAGTCCCCACATCTTCAAGTTTCCAAGGTTGAGGAACACTGGCTTAAAGGATTGACCTGCAAAGTATATGTGGCTATCACACAACATCCTTAGAGTGTACAGCCATGCACCCAATTGTAGCTTCTTACCATTAGCAATAGTGTTAATTGAATTCAGAGCCAGCATTTTGTGGAATGCGGAATTCACACCTGATAGCCAGCAGTGTCTGTGAGAGGGTTATGTGTGTATATGTCAAAATAGCAAGATGGTGCACACCGTGTTGTCATACAAGCCCCACCCCTTTTGTATACAGGTAGGTCTCAATTAGTGCCGTTAATGAATCCCATGAAATGGTTGCATTATTCGAATTTCCGCTATTCAAAGTGATATTTCTATGGAAAATAGGGTAATGGGTTCCAGCTTGACGGAAATAGGCCATGAAAAATTTAAAGCGTACATATGTGTATTAATGAAATATTACAGTAAGGAATAAAAAGAATCTACTTTATAGCTTAAATTTAGTGTTAACGAAGTCACAGCGTTAAAGGTGTACTGTTTTGCTCTGATGGAATCTTCACATGTTTGCAGCGCCTAAAACCCCAGCCGCAACTGTGCACACGTTAGCCTCAATTGCCCATGAGCTATCCTCGCATTAATTGAATTTGGGGTCGCATTAAATGCGCCCTGATATCAATTTACACGTCGCACTAGATCGAATATCGCATTATTTGAACACACACTAATCGCAACCTCCTTGTATGCACATGTTCAAAAGAGACATTGGTTGCATCGCTACGCCATGTCAATCCTTGGTACCCCAAGCTTGAAATGGGGGTGGCCTTTTTCAGCTTGAGACTCTGACCAATCGCTGGCTCTTCTGAATCCTTATAGCAGTGTTTCTCAACCTTGGCAATTTTAAGATGTCTGGACTTCAGCTCCCAAAATTCCCCAGCCAGCATGGCTGGCTGGGGAATTCTGGGAGTTGAGGTCCAGACATCTTAAAGTTGCCAAGGTTGAGGAACATGCCTTATAGGCTCCATCCTCACTTGCTCCAACGCAGGATAAATATATCCTGGTGATCTCTTTTTTTGTGCTGTGACCCCTTGGTGTTGCCTTCATCCCATCACCAGCCCATGAGTGTAACAGCTCAAGGCAATGGCTTGTGGTACCAGTAGGGAAGGTGGGTTTTTGTAACACTGTCCAAGGGCAGCATTGAAGTACTGTAGGTAAAATTGGTTTGGCTTTGTCCCCGCCTGCCTCGGAGAGAAATTGAGTAAGTTCAGTGATTGAGAACAGAGGAAAGAGAGATTAACAGTGGGGACAACACATTTCTTCTTTTCTTCCAACCTCAGGAAAGATGGAGATCTGGGGTGACAAGGGTTGAATATGTATGAATATGTAGGCAAGTCCAAAAGACCTTATTCTGTGCCCTCTGGTTCCCTGATTTTGCCATATGGAGTGGGAAGATCTCTAGGGGAGTATTTTTGCAGTGTTCACTTGAAAGTGAGCAGAACTTGTGCAATGCACAAATATGATCCTTTTTCAGACCTTGCCATTCCTCCTTGTAGGCAGAAAGTCCGGGGTTTGATCCCTAGATCCCCAGTTAAAAAGAGGTCAGGAAAAGTCTTCCTTGGTTGAGGTCAGTGTTGCCCAACCGTGGCAATTTCCAGACTTCAGCTCCCGGAATTCCCTGGCCTGTGGTGAGAATTCTAGGAGTTGACGTTTGAACATCTGGAAGTTGCCCAGATTGGGAACAATGGTTTCTAGTCCATGAGGAGCTCCTCTGATGAGCTGTACCTTTGCAGGTTGGAAAGGAATTATTATTATTATTATTATTATTATTATTATTATTATTATTATTATTATTCTTCTTCCCAGGAGGTTGGGCCTGCAATAAGCTTTGCCATTCAGCTTGAATGCTCGCTTTATTCATTCATTCATTCATTCATTCATTCATTCATTCATTCATTCATTCATTCAGCTTGTATGCCGCCCATCTCCCCCAACAGGTGACTCTGGGCGGCTCACAATAAAAAACACAGTTTTCTCCAAAGATGGTTAAAATCTATAAATAATCTATAATAATCTATAAATAATTAAAAACATATTAAAAATGCCCTAAAAAACCTCCTCTGATTTTTGGCCCTAAAAAACCTGTAAGATGCTGGGGGGGGGGACAACCCATCATCCCACCAGCCATCTCCACAGGTGCGGGCCCCCCTCTGGCCCCCAGGCCTTCTGGCAGAGCCAGGATTTGATCCCTTTCCTGAAGGCCATGAGGGAGGGGGCACACCGGACCTCAGAAGGCAGGATGTTCCATAGGGCGGGCGCTACAGCAGAAAAGGCTCTCTGCCTCGACCCCACCAATCGAAATTCCCTGACTAGTGGGGTCTGCAACCTGCCCCTTCTGCTGGACCGAGTGGGACGGGCTGAAGTGACCAGGGCGAGGCGGTTCCTCAGATAACCTGGTCCCGTGCCATAAAGGGCTTTAAAGGTGATGACCAACACCTTGAATTGGACCCGGAAACAAACCGGTAGCCAATGCAGCTCACGCAACAGCGGTGTTATATGTGCCCTCCTAGGGGCATTAAGAACTGTCCGCGCCGCCGCATTCTGCACCAGCTGTAGCTTCCAGATACTCTTCAAGGGTAGCCCCATGTAGAGCGCATTACAGTAGTCCAACCCAGAGGTGACCAGGGCATGAATGACCGTGCGGAGGTCCCCCCGATCTAGGAAGGGGCGTAACTGCCGCACCACACGAAGTCGTGCAAAGGCCCTCCTAGCCACGACTGCCACCTGCTCTTCAAGCAGGAGTCGTGAGTCCAGGAGAACCCCCAGACATTCAATCCATTTTTACATTCAATCCATGATCTGGCATATTGTCCAGATGCAGTAAGGTTTGGCTAGAAGCCTTTTTGGAACTTGCAAAGCACACTGTGTTCCGTGATCCTTCTTGTAAAACTGAATTAAGATTCCAGTCCTCATGGTTCTGAGTAAAAGGCCAGTTTTCATAGTATGTAATGCTATGATCTTGTTCCCTGTAGTAGTGGAAGGTTTTTAGATTGTGGATTATACTGGTGATTGTTCCCAGTGCTATACGTAAGTTGTATAACTGATTTGTTTCTTCTTCTCGCACTGTTTTAACCCAGTTTATATAGGTTGGGATGTATATTGCTCAGAGTTGTTCACAGCTGGAGCAACCTATAAGCCCAGTAAAATAAAATACAGGTAATCTTCAACTTATGACCATTCGTTTAGTGACCATTCAAAGTTACAATGGCACTGAAAAAAGTGACTTACAATCAGTTCTTGCACTTAGGACCGTCGCAGCATCCCCATGGTCACATGATCAAAATTTGGGCACTTGGCAACCAGCATGTATTTATGACAGTTGCAGCATCCCGGGGTCATTTGATCGTTACCTGCGACCTTCCCAGAGGGCTTCCAACAAGCAAAGTCAATGAGGAAAGCCGGATTTTCTTAATGACCACGTGATTCGCTTAACAACCGCAGCAAAAAAGGTAAAATTGGGCGCTACTCACAACAACCGCATCACTTAGCGACAGAAGTTACAGTCTCAACTGTGGTTGTAAATTGAGGATTACCTGTAAATAACAGTAACAAACGGAAAAATAGGTGTCTTTTTGCAGGTCTACTTAGAGATATGGATTAAATCCAGGGGTGCCTGGGGGGGAGAGTCACAATGGCCCACCCCCTTTATGTACATGACAGACAGTGCATATGAAGTGGGTGGGGCTTCAATCACAGCTGCAGCTGCCTTTTTTTAAAAACACGCAGATGCCCGAATTCTTCACTAATATACCACCTAATGCCTTTTTGCAAATGTGTAACAGAGATGCTCCCTAAATTCTCCTTATTTCTCCCTGGAGTTTGCATTCCAAATTGCTTGTTCCTTCATTTGTGAAGAAAAGTTGCTCCATTACGCGTCCTTCCTTACCTAATCTCGTGCAGCGCACAGTACGTGATTGAGTTGCCGTACCATTCCCTCTCCCTCTTGAGGGTGCCCAGAAGGAAGAAGCAGACTTGATCACATTTATGTTTGTATTCAAAATAACCTTACGGGGCATTTTAACAATGTGCATCAATACAAACTTATCCAACCCTCCCCAAATCCTTTCTGCAACTTCACATCTGCTTACAGGTTTGTTAGGTTTATATGTTGCCTTTCGTATAGGAGCCCCAGGGGGCACATGTGGCACCCCTCCTGTTTTTTTCCCACAAAACCGACCCTGTGAGGTAGGTAGGATTGGCAGAGAGAAACTGCCCGAAGTCACCCAGTACATTTCTAGGGCCAAGAGTGGAAGAGGTCTCTCCACTCCTAGCTGATTTCTCTTCTACCCCATCTTGGGCTCTTGGGCTGAGAAATGGGAGAAGGATTCTCCATGGTTATCAACCCTACAAGGTAGACCAGACTAAGAAACCAGTGCCACATAGGTCAAGGCTACTGTTGTTGTGATAGCAGTCTTGCAAGTCTGAATGTACTTCCCCCTCCCATCCTCTCTTTATCTTCATTTGAAGTAGAGAGGGGCTTGTCTCAGGCGTTTTCTCACATTACTTTCTTGGGCCAGACTCAGGCCCCTCTTATCTGGCCATTGCCTTTGGAGCAGCTCTTCCTCCTGTCCTTAAAGGGCTGATGTGAACTCTTCTTCCCTGCATATTTTCTTCATAACTTCACTCTTTACAAATCAGATCATCTTCATTCTGAACTACCACACCCATCCTTCTATTTTTCTTTTTCTTTCTTTGTTTCATTGGTTAATGCATGTGGCTTACTGCTCTTACACTCCAAATAACAGTTTCAGTGGAACTTCTCTGTTGTCAACCCTACAAGGTGGACCAGACTAAGGAGCCAGTGCCACATAGGTCAAAGTACTATTGTCGTAACAGGTATAGCAACGGAATCTTGCAAGTCTGAATGAGCTTCCCCCTCCCTCACTTTATCTTGGTGGGAACTAGGGAGGTGCATGTCTGAAGTGGTTTCTCATCTTGGCCCGGGCTCAAGTCCCTCTTATCTGACTGTGCCTTGGGAGCGGCTCTTCCTCCTGTCCTTCAAGGCCATTCCTTCTCCCTCTACAATGGTTCAGGCAGGACTAGAACCCAGGTCTCTCTGCTCCTAGTCCGGCATCTTCACCACTCAGCCACACACAATAAACAATCATTTGTTTATTGCAGCCTCAAACGCATACTGGTAGTAACTTATTGCAATAGGTAAATGGAGCTGTGAGCAGAGATGGTGGTAAATCCCACGTAAATGCCCAGTTTTAGAACTGTGTTCGGGGAATTTCGGGTTACACAGCCTTTGCACGCTCATTTGCCCTGACTCTCCATTTTTAGCTCCTGTGAGTTGCCGTTAAGGATCCCTGAACTTACTTGATTCAGGTTGGCCTGTGTTGGGAAGACACCCATTCAGTGTTTGAAAGATTCTTTGTTTTTTCTGCAAATTTTAGGATTTCCAAAATTATCTGCTTGGGCAGGAGTGGCAGTGCCATTTCGGAGACAGAAACATTGGCAGCATCGTCTGACGCCGGACATAAAGGGGAATGTGAAGGAAATAGAACCAGGGAGTTGCATTCATCCCTAAATGTTCCACCAGTAATGGTTTATGGACACCTCTCTTGCCTGTTGGTTGCTTCCCAGACACAGGTTTCATAGGAATCTTTTTTTCCCAAATTGTAAAGATAAAGTGAATTTTTCTTTGGGCCAAGCTTGATGCCCTGTGACAATTTTTGTGGCCACAGTTGAAGTGGTTTCCTCCAAGATGTTTTTAGCTTCCCAGACTAGCCAATACGTAATCTCGATAGTTTCCCATCCAAATACGAATCAGGTCTGGCCCTTCTTAGCTTTGGAGCCAGACGAGGCTTTCTCAAATACGTCCCCCTTCCAAACCCTGCATTTGTTTGGCACCTCCCATTCCTTCCATCTCTACCCCCCCCCCCGCTTGCTCGCTGCTTCTTAATTTTAATTTTTTTTTTTTATTAGCTTATCCGCCATCTCATGTTTCAGGGCTGTTATTAGTATTTTTTTTTCCCAAGCAACCACAATCAAGCAACCTCATTAACACAGATCAAAAGGAGCCGTTAATGATTTATAAAGGTGCAGCAGTTTGGAGAAATTAAATAATTTAGGCCATGGGTGTACAAAGTAGTTCCCCAAAGGTGGCACAGCAGTCTTAGCACACGATGCCGAGCAGGGAGTCTTTTCCCCTCCCGAACCCTCCCTGCTCCCATTTTTCCTTCCACCCAGCCAGTACCTGCCCTGCCGTGTTGCCCCAACCTCCGAGCAGTTATGGAAAATAAGAATAATTGCAATCGCAACAATAGAATCGGGGACTCATTTGAGCTGAGTTTGGCCAGTTGATAGGTTGGCTGTCCAAGTCCCTCCTGATCCGCATCTGGCTTAGGTTAGGGAATAGGGTGGCATTTATATTTTTAGAGAGCTAAAAGCTGGCAGATGAACCTCCACCAACGGTTGCAGTTTTTCATCCTCATCTTCTCCTCTCAAACCATTATGGAAATTCAGAGACGTTGAGAGACCAAGGCTAGGTTCAGTTCATCACATGAGCTACAGCTGATGGAACTCAACCATTGTGCTGAACTATAAACTATAGAAGCATGAAGTGTCAAGATCGGAAGGGACATTGGAGATCACGTAGTCCAGCCCATGTCCATGCAGGAATCCGCCGGTAGAGCACCCCTGCCGTCCAAGCTCTGTTCAAAAACCTTCAGCAGAGTTTATCACCTCCCCAAACCTTCTCTTCTGTTGCATGGGACCAGGCTACTTGAGGGACCATCTCATCCCCATTACATCAACCCATCCCACCCGGCCAGGCAGGGAAGGTATATTATGGACCCATCAATTAAAGAATGTCGACTAGTGGGGTCAGGAGGAGAGCCTTCTCTGCTGTTGCTCCTGCCTTATGAAATAGTCTCCCCCCAGAGGTGAGGCAGGCCCCACTCTCCTGACCTTCTGGGAAGGGGTGAAGACCTGGCCCTGCCAGCTTGCGTGGGGCTTGAGATTGGGGTAACCGACCCTGGGGGTGGTTGGCACCCTGAAGATGCTCCTGTAGGACAATAACCTATTATATACCATCAATTCTTTGGAATATATTATTTATTTAGGAACATTGTTTTTATTGTATTTTAATTGGTTTTTATTTTTATTGTAAACCGCCCAGAGTCATTCTCTGAGGGAGATGGGTGGTGACTAAATTTGAAATATAAGTCAATATAAAGTAAAGATAAACCACTCTTTCCATTAGGAAATTCTTCCTGTTCATAGAATCCTAGAATGGAAGAGACCTGGGAGATCATCTGGTCCACCCCCTGTCTAGCATCCCTGACATATGGCCGTCCAGCCTTACTTAAACATCTCCAGCAAAGAGAGACCACCACTTCCAGAGGTGGTCTGTCACCTTGTTGAATGGCTCTTACCTGTTAGGATGTTCTTCCTCACGTCCAACTGAAATCTGCTTCCTTATAATTTCATCAAATCGTAGGATAGAAGAGTTGGAAGGGACCTGGGAGGTCATCTGTCCAACCCCCTGCGCAGTACAGGAGTCACTACTACATCCCCAGTAGATGGTCATCTGGGCTCTCCTTCCACACCTCCAGCAAAGGAGAGTCCATTGCTTCTCAAAGCAGCCTCATCCTAGATCCCTAAAGTGGATGGATTGGAATCGACCTGGGAGATCATCTAGTCCAACCCCCTAGGGTGCAAGAAATCCACCCCTACAGCATCCTCAGCAGGTGGCCATCCAGCCTCTGCTTTTAAACCCCTCCAGTGAAGAAAAACGCAGCTCCCCCTGTTCCCCTGCTGAACATCTCTTAGGCTGAGAAGAAAATTCCTGACCTCCAGACATAATCAACTTCCTTGTAATTTAACTCCATTGTTTCTTGTCCTTACCTGGTTTACCCCCCTCCCTCCACCCCCAGCCTGGTTGGATCCAGACATCACACCATCAGGTGGGAACTGGAATGCTTCTAACAACTGAGATATACTACCATTTATCTCAGCATGGTATCTCACATACACACGATGCATTTTTGCAGCATTAACTCCTGAGCTACAGAGCAGCTGGCTCCCTATTGGTGGGAGTTCTTACTTCATCCCGCCTCCCCGCTGGGGTCAACAAGACCATTCATCCCAACTTCATTTAAACTGGTGAACAGAAGCTGAACCACCATGCTATTGCCTAGCCCAGTGATGGCGAACCTTTGGGGCTCGGCGTGTCAAAAATTAGGAAAATGCCTAACTGGATTCTGCTGGCGTGTCACCCCCCCTCCCCGAACAAAAGAGAAATAATTCTTTACATATTCATTTATTTAAAAAAAATACAGTCCACTCACATGTAGCACTATGTAATAAAGAAATGTCAGATAATGACAAAAATGAAATACAAGTAAAACCAACTCAGTTTCTTTGGTAACTCAAACAGGGAGAATTGTCTGGTGTTGGTGAACGCTGGCGTGTCACTCTAAACATCATGGTGTGTCCCCTTTGACACGCGTGTCACAGCTTCGCCATCACTGGACTAGCCCCTACTGTATTGTACTGGGCTGGTGAAATCAAACTTGGCAACAGGCATTGGGTGCCTCTGTTGGTCTGCGGGATGAAGTTCTGGCTGGCTCTAGGGAGGCTCTGTGCGCAATCCGGATGGCAACAGTGGGATTTTGCAAGCAAACAGCCAAGCTCAGAGAACTCCAGGGACTCCACAGTTCAACCCTGAGCCACACGTATTCTCTTCTACAGTGGGATTTGCACAAAAATGTGTCTGCGGGTTGGATGAAACCAGTGACTCTTTGGAAATGTCTTTAGTTACGCTTTTGACAATTTCTTGGCTTCCTGTTGATATGTAGGAGTATATAGATGTATTACAGTATCTTTTCATTATGATTTCTGGCAGTTTGGGGCATATGATTTGGGTTTATCATTTTTTCTCAAACACAGTGACATTTTCACACTTTAAAAATCTGAACTATGCCCTTTCTCTTGATGATCTCTCTAGACTAGAATATTGATTAAACGTGATAAGAATAATTGTTCATAATACAGGGAGTCCTCATTTAGTGACCACAGTTGGGACCAACAACTCAGTTGTTAAGTGAAGTGGTTGCTAAGGGAATCTGTGACTGCTTATGATCTTACTTCAGCTTTCCTTTGCTGTACAGATCTGTGAAGGTCGTAAATGCAAGGATTGGTTGTAAAGTTACTTTTTCATCGCCGTCGTAACTGCAAATAGTCACTAAATGAGGCAATCTCTAAATGATGACTACCTGTACTTATGATGAAAGTAGCTGTTGATTTGGTTACCAAATCTGTGCATCAGCCTTCCCCAGATGATTTTCTGCAGTGGGATGATCCACAAATCCCATCATTCCCAAGAGAAAATGCTTCCTGGAGGACTTGACTGTTCTACCTTGCAGGGTTGTTGTGGAGGTATACTGTAGGAAGCTTCAAGCTCCTTAGAGATTGGACAGAAATCTCTGGATATCAGTAAGCTACCCAAAGTCAGTGAGTAAATGGCATATTGCAGTGGGGATCAGAAGCAAAACCTCCAACTGTGGGCAGGTTCCCACAACATCCGTTCATCCTTAAAAACTCACCAGTTGCATTTGCACAACACGTGCAGCTTGTGGGTTCTAGCCTGGTTTCTCGCAGCTTAGTGGCTTGTAAGAATCCAGCTCTTTGGTGGTAGCTTACAGTCTGACGCGCACTGTGAACTCCGAAAGTGGACTAACTCAGGAATCGGATTAAACGTGTTAGGCGAACCAATCTGTTGGTTGTTTCCACCCAGCGACCCAACCCATGGTTTTTGGGGAGGTCAGCCGTAGCTAACCGTCACAATTTGAAGCACCCAGAAATTGAGCTACTAATACGATTTGCAAAGTTTTAGAAGCAAGTGGACGGTGGAAGGTGTTGGCCTACAGTACCTCCAGAACAGTGTTTCTCAACCTCGGCAGCTTTAAGAGGGGTGGACTTCAACTCCCAGAATTCCCCAGCCAGCCATGCTGGCTGGGGAATTCTGGGAGTTGAAGTCCACCCGTCTTCAAGCTGCCGAGGTTGAGAAACACTGGTTTAGAGAGAAGAATGAGAAAAAGGAGAGCAAACCTTGAGAACACCCTGCTTCTTTCTGTTTTTAGACACTTATGTTGAAGGCCCACTTCACATGTTCAGAGACACTCTGCCTTGAAGATTATGATTTATATTTTAGGGCTGAGTCCTAAATGCTGGCTGAGGAATTCTGGGAGTTGAAGTCCACCCGTCTTAAAGTTGCCAAGGTTGGGAAGCCCTGGGCTAGCCTAACTTTCCCTGACAAAGTGCCTTCTTGTTGACTGCGAGTCCCATATTTCTCATCCAGCATGACCCACTACCATAGAAATTGTAGTCCCCAACTTGTCAGGATATTGGGTTGAGGAAGAAACCTTGAGCTCTTTAAGTAGAGTGTAAATTGATCCGATTTCTTCTGTAATATTTCACATGTTATTGTGGAGTTTTCTCCAGCCCCACCTTATAGGCTGGAGAACCCATAGCTGGCTGGGGAATTCTGGGAGTTGAAGTCCACCCCTCTTAAAGTTGCCGAGGTTGAGAAACTCTGCACTATGTGTTGTTGGAGGAAAAAAATATACATACACCCTCAGGACTTTGGATCTGGTTTGAAAATGCCCTTTGCTCCGTGGCCAAAGGAACCCCTCTCCCTCCCCACCACCGGTGCTGCTGTTCCCCGTGGCTCGGCCGCTTAGCAAAGGACTAATTCACCGAACCCCGTTGTTGCTGGCAGTAGAAAATAGCGTTTCAGCAGGGGACTCAGAGGCATTTACTGGCTCTGTGCTGAAACCGGGCTAAGTGGGGGGCATAATAGCCACACTGCTTCTTCCACCCCCCAACCTGTATTTCCCCTCTCCTTTTTACATCAAGCCATTTTTCTTCCGAAGTTGCTTAACTGCTGCAGTGTGGGTCCTATAAGCTCTCTTTGGCCCAAAATAGTGGCTCCATACTTGATCATTTTTGTTCCGTTCAGAGGTGGGTGCCTAGAAGAAAATTGATCCTACCTGTCCAACCCCACTGCCTGCTGAAATAATTTATATGTATATTAACACCCAGTAAAACCACCCTTATAGTTCTGGGGTGATGGTTGTAAGCCAATTGAAATCATAAGCTTCAGAAAATCCAAGGTTGCAAACAGCTGCTTAAAACTGGAGATGGCCATTTTACTATCCATATTAATAGGACAGCATTCCTGATTTTTAAAAAGGTTTTTTTTTAAAAAAAAAAAAGCAATCTGTTAAAGATTTGCATCCATTTTCATTTGCAATTTTCCCTCAACTATGCTGTATTTAAGGTAAATCTGCCTGAGGAAGCTTTTCTAAACAAATGCATTTTTCTGGACATAAATTTTCTCAGGGAGCGCTTTTAAGGCATGTGAATATTCCCACAATGCGTAATTACTGCTTGCAGAAGGTTGCCACAATCTTGTGTGCATGACTACAGCCTTAACTTATTAAATTTTAAATGACTTTTAAAACCTGGATTAAGCTAAAGCCCATGTGGCAGTTCCTATGGAATCTAAATAGAACCTCCATCTTTTGAGCCAGTCTACCACTTAATGCCAAATCCTGGCTTTCTAAGCTCCATTGCTTTCTAAATTTGTTGGACTACAAGCTTCATCATCCCCTGCTGGATGCAAACCCATCTGGAAGATGCTGTGCTGGGGAAGGCAGATCTGAATGTTGCTGTTACACTCCCTATCCGATCCCAGGAATAAAGGGTCAAAAATATTATTATTAATATAGTGCTAGTAAAGTCCATAATGGATCATTTGTTCTCCACCCTAAATATTTATGTGAACTCTGCAGTTGTTTTTAATCCCTCACTATCTCCTCTTTATCATACTTTATTTCCTCTTTTTATATTTTACTTTTATATATTTTTGCATTTTAACTGCCTGTTAAAAGGGGGAATAGTTTCAGTACAGGAAATGACTAAAAAATAAATAAAAGGACATTTCAATGAAACTAGACAACCTGTAACCTGTTGGGTCATCGTTTCAGAGATATTTCCTTACCTAAATAGAGAAACAGGATGGCCAAGAGCAAAAAAGCAGTGAGAGTGTGAGCGACTTGTGACTCACTGCCGGCTTCCCCATTGACTGGGAAGCTGGCCCGGAGTGTCAGAAACCAACCAACCCTCCTGCCTGCCTGCCTTCTCCTTCTCCTTCTCCTTCTCCTTCTCCTTCTCCTTCTCTTTCCTCCCTCCCTCCTCTTTCTTCTTTCCTTCCTTCCCCTTCCCCTTCCCTTTCCCCTTCCCCTCTCCTTTCCTCCCTCCCTTTCTTCCTTCTTCTCCTCCTCTTCCCTCCCTCCCTCCTCTTTCTTCTTTCCTTCCTTCCCCTTCCCCTCTTCCCTCCCTCCCTCCCTTCTTTCCTTACCATTTACCTACCTGTTAAAAGGGGGGGAAAGTTTCAGTACATGAAATGACTAAAAAATAGATGAAAGGACATTGAAATGAGACTGTAAAGCATTTCTAACATAGGATTTAAAAAAAAAATCTGCTCTAAACAAGCAGAGGTCCACGTGCAGTTAATTGAGATACCTACTTTCCAGGCCTCAGTGCATAATAGGGACTTTTGCCAGTTGCTGTTTTTGGGGGGGGGGGGTGTGAGTGGTTACCCCCTCTCCTTCCTTCCTTCCTCCCTTCCTTCCTCCCTCCCTCCCTCCCTCCCTCCCTTCCTCCTCCTCCTCCTCCTCCTCCTCCTCCATCAAGGCACATTAACATTGCACTCAGGACAGCCGAGCTGAGCTTTGCACAGGAACGGGCTCCCAGCACACAAAGCCAGCCACCAAGGCAAGGCAGGGAAGAAAGTGAGCAAGCGATTGGAAAATAAGCTTACGTTCGCTCGGTGTGATGCCCTTTGCTTCTCCATCACTGCCAGCAACCAGCCGGGCTGGGGGATTAATGCAGAAAACGGTCTTAGTGTTAGCAAACGATTTGGCTTCCACGGCTGAGCTGAGGAGCGACCGGTGCAATAATAGGCCAGCAGCCTCCGACTCCTGCAGACGATATTTTTGTTTCCTGATCCCTTTCTTTATAAACTGCTCTCCCTCATTCGATTTGTTCAGAGGAGGAGGAATGAGGAACACGTTGATAAAAACTCTGTTGTAATGGATGCTGGATATTTCTTCGGAGTCCTGTCTGCCGTTCCTTCTTTTCTATCTTCGTGAAAAACATTTATCGTCCCGCACTATTCTGGTGCAAAAGCACCATTGTGGGGGGCTATGTCATTTCAACATTGGGCAAAAATAAGTAAGTAGAAGCAAACTAATTAAATAGCCACATCACCCAGGAAAACAGGATGCAGGAAACTGAAAGTAAAAAACTTTATCTGCCATTCCTGCATAAACCTGATTTTTAAAAACAACAAGGGGAAAGGAATAGGGTAGGATGGGATTAAAAACTCTGGGCCTGCCCGTGGAGAAAGCTCTTTTTCTCACTCAGATGTGCTAACGATTGATGGACAGATGGATGGATGGATGGATTTTATAAGGCTACGCATCTCAACTAGGTGGCTAATAATACAGTAAATAAGAAATAAAACAGAATAAAAGCAATGCAGCTGAGCCTCCAAGCAAAATTCTCCCGTAACACATCATAAAACAAGCACACTGAATCTCGCTAACTTCCTGGCCCCGATGCCTGAGGGAAAAACCAGGTCTTCCATGCCTTCTGAAGGGCCAGTAGGGCCATCTGAAGTTCAGTGGGGAGGCTGCGATTAAGGCAGTGCCCCAGAGAAGGCATGCCTGTGGATCCAACTACATATTTAACAGAAGCTTGGCCACCCTGCTGGATCTGATGGGTTGGGTGGAAACCATTGGAGACAGGTGGTCCGCCAAGTAATCTGGCCCTGTGCCTTGCAGGACTTTATAGATAATATCCAGCACCTTGAATTGCACCTGCAAGCCAGTGCGGCTTGCAAAACTGGTGTTTTGTAGGCATGCCACTTCCCATTCAGGAGGGACAGACGGAAAGGACTTTGCTGATGATTGTAGAGAGTGGGAGAAGAACATGGAAAGGAACAGCCCCTAAAATACTGTATTTTTCCGACAATAAGACGCCCCCATGTACAAGACGACCCCCACTTTTCCAACCCCAAATTAAGAAATCAATATTTTAAAGATAGTGCAGAACACATTTTTATTTAGTAATTAGGTAACATTGACCTGATGCACTTGGTGGGAGGAGGTCCAAACCATCTCTCTGCAGCTCTATTTCCATGCTCTTGCATAACTGATTACATTCAAGCACGAGTGAAACTGCCAATAGCTCGTCTCTGCAGACTTCCTCTAATTGGTTTGTTCAGCATCAGCTGACATCAGTTACATCAGGCTCGTGATTGGAGGAAGTCTGTTTGGGAGACTTCACTCGTGATTGGAGGCTAGCAATAGGGGACGCGGTGGCGCAGCGGCTTAATGACGCTGAAAGTTGCCGGCCAGAAATGGCTGACGCTTCGGCGGTTCGAGTCCAGCCTTCGCGTTAACAGGGTGAGCTCCTGTTTCCTCCCCAGCTCCTGTCAACCCAACAGGTCGAAAACTCACGTGAGTAGATAAATGGGGACTCTCACTCCGGTGGGAGGAAAAATGCTGGCAGCGCCTTGCACAGAGAGACGGGACCAGTTGCCGGTAAGCGCGAAACCGCGCTTGCCCGATAAGGGCGCGAAGCAACGGAAACCCCGCCTCCTGCGCTCGCCAGCTGGGCTCTGCTCTAGGAAGGAGGCTCTGGCAAACCACTTCCGAAAAACAATTGCCTTGAAAACTGCAAGGATTCGTCCAGGCAGTCACTGCAGGGTCAGTAATGACTGAGCGCAGACCAAAAAAAAAAAAAAAAAATAGGAGGAAGCCTGCCTGCAGAGACAAAGTATGGGCAGTTTTGCCACCACGCAGTTCTCTCCTCGGCTGACTTCCTTGAATAAGACGCCCTTCAATTTTTAGGGTAAGGATTTTAGAAAAAAGTATCGTCTTATAGTCGGAAAAATACGGTATTCTGAGTCTAGCCTGGAAGCAGAATGGGAGTTAGCAAAATGGTACAGGATTAGTGTAATTTGAGAGTAAGCTTCCAAAGTCTTCCTGTTGTCTTCTGGCCTAACCATAGTTTCTGAGGGCTATCAAGGAGGTCCATCATTTAAAAGCTAAGTAACCCTTCCTAGATGTTAACAAGGGGTGACTTCCTGTGACCAGGTCTGATTTCTCCTTTCTGAGAGTTAGCACTGGCCCCATGATCTCCAGAAGTTAACTCAGAACTTCTCAGGGAGAAGATCTGCAAAGACCCGGCTCTCTGGAAAAGGCTCTAATGCTGGGAAAGATGGAAGGAAAGAGAAGAGGACAAGCAGAAGCAAAGTGGATGGACTCAGTTACAGGGGTGATGGGGGCACCATTGAAAGATCTGAAAGACCAGGTTAGGGAGAGATCCTCCTGGAGAAAATCTATCTATGTGGATGCTAAGAGTTGACATTAACCTGATGCACATAATTCACCTCAGGGAATAGGTTAAAAAACCTAAGAGAGAACCATCGCCTTTCTGGAGAAGTACCACTCAAAGTCTTTCTCCAGCAAAAGAATTAAGAAACGTTCAGGGATAGCTTCAAAAATGATGTCAGAAGAAATGCTTCGGATTTTGCATAAATGCAGCACCCTGTTATTCCTTAAAGGAGGCAGACTCTTTTCAGGCTTCCAAGTGGCCTGAAAAAATGGGGTTTTGGAGCATGCACAGTTGCCGTTCTTGCATCCCCGATTCAAGGTGGCGGAAGGAGACAAGTGGAGGAAGATCAGTTACAGAAGAGAGAGGAACCTCCTGTAGTGTTGTGCTGCTTACTTTAGCACAACACTAATTCCACAACACTTGTTTTCAGCTGGGCAAGTAAATGAACTTCAGCCACGCTCTAAGACAGTGTTTCTCACCCTTGGCCACTTGAAGATGTGTGGACTTCAACTCCCAGAATTCCCCAGCCAGCCATGCTGGCTGGGGAATTCTGGGAGTTGAAGTCCACACATCTTCAAGTGGCCAAGGGTGAGAAACGCTGCTCTAAGATGGGAACTAAGAATCAAAGCCAGAATAATAGATTTTTCTTAGTGTTAAACATACAGAAGGAAATGTAAAGGGCATCTTATGTTCTTCTTCTTTCTTTCTTAGAAGCCATTTTGATCCCTCCGTCTTACCATTAAGTTGGCACCCGTGAGGTGGTTGACTTGTGGTGAATTGGTTTCACCTCGGCGGCTACGATGCGCGTGAAGTTTTTATCTTATTTGTACTTTGATTTCAAACGCTGTTAGCCGCCCAGAATCCCTATGGTGAGATGGGCGGCTGTAGAAATTTAAGAAATACATAAACCTGTGAATATTATTCCAGATGCCCCTTTCCGTCCAGCGCTGAACTCAACTCTCTTTTGCGTATTAATTTGGGAAGCGTTTTAGGCTTCCTTCAGAACATTAAAATGACGTTTGCAGTAGGAGCGAAGGCTGCAACCCAGGATAATTGGGGCCTTCGGATACGCAGACATACACAAAGGCATTCTGGTCAGTTACCCCAAAAATTAGCGTATGCTTTTCCAGTAGCACCTGCTGCCACGTCCGAAACGGTTGTGAACCGTCCTGAGTCACGCCAAGAAAAACTGGGGTTCAACCACCATCAGCATCCTTCCAGGGACTGGAGAAGAACGAGAATGATATTGCTGTGCATATATATAATATAATATAATATAATATAATATAATATAATATAATATAATATAATATATAATGTAATATATTACATTAAGGCACAACTTGCATTTCGTTTGCAGCACGCTGCTAGTTAAGCACCGGACAATTCATCTGCTAAGCCCCTCGTCTCCCTTTCCTGCTGGAAAAGGATCTCAGGTCCGTGCCGCCAGTTTGAGACCCACTCGCTTATATACTCTCAAAGCAGACCCAGTTTTCACCTGCCCCCGGTTCATCCACGCATCCTACTGTATTTCAGATCGGTTGGAGGGAGGCCGAAGGATGCCAACACACGCGTGGAACGATGCTGGCTTCTCTGGGCCTGTTAAATGCGGTTGGCAGGTTAATACAGTTTCCCTGTTCGAAGCCGAGCAGGAGGTCCCTTTGTATCGGCTGGGTTTGTTTTTCGAATCAGAGACGGCCTCGCTGTCCGCTCAAAGTGGTTGGCTTTGCAATGGAGAAGCAGGCTTGGGAGGGGGCCCTTAACCCACCTCCGAACCCTCAGGTTCTCCCTTCAATTTCCTTCCAAGCTGCCCCCCCACCCCCACCTCCTGCAGGCTTCCTGATACGTTTGCAATGTTTTTATTATATGCATGGGCAGATCTGCCCAAGCTGTGCATGCCTTAGTTGGGTCCTGATGTAGAAGGGGAAAAAGTCAGGAGACTAGTAGCACCTTTTCAGACCCACAGATTTTAAGAAAAGGCACGGCTGATTTTTGCCAGCCACAAGCCCAGCTCTCCTCCTACCATGTTTGTGCTAATACAGAGGGGTGAACCCACATGCACAGACTTACAATAGCCTGTCCTAATTTAAACCTCGGCTTTTCCCCCAGGGAGCTCAAAAGAATCACACACGGTTCTGCCCCATCTCTTCTCTGTTTTCATCACACAACACCCTAGAAGGGCTGACTGGGGCCCTGATCCTGTTTTTGCACTCCTAGTCTACCGTTCTAACTCAATCTTTCCCAACCTGTGTACTTCAACTCCCAGAATTCTCAGTAATGGCTGATGGCTGGGTAATTCTGGGAAATGTAGTCCAGATGCCTGGAAGTTGCCCAGGTTGAGGAACATGGTTCTAATCATTACACCAGCCTTTCCTGGAGCTGGAGGTCTCTATCTATCTTTGACCACAACTGCTGTCATTTCAGAAGGAAGGAAGGAAGGAAGGAAGGAAGGAAGGAAGGAAGGAAGGAAGGAAGGAAGGAAGGAAGGAAGGAAGGAAGGAAGGAAGGAAGATACATATATCTCCACATTTTTGGAGAAGGGCTGGGGGGGCAATCAGCTGCCTCCTTGTAACCATCTTTTCAGCTCCCCGGAGCTCCCTAGATTGTCCCATTAAAATTCAGCAATTTTTAAAATTACCAGCAGCTTGTTTTTCTGCCAATGTTCACTACAGAAACTAATAAAATGGGTCCATTCATTCTCCAGGAAGGTCCACACATATATTTTAAAGCAGTTTTCAAAAGTTAAACTTCCCCCAAATGGAAAAAAAAAAAAAAGGCTGAAAATTCTGTGTCTTCTCCATTAACATCGATCTCTACCTATTTCCTGCAGCTGCTAAAAAAGTTGGTTTTTTTAAAAAAACGGCATGCATGCCCCTCCCAGAAAGATTGTCGACCTCTGCACAATACCGTATCGCATTATATTCCCCCCTTTCTCTCTTATTTTCTGTTGAAAGAATGCTGGAGAATAACAAAGCCCAAAGCGTTGTGTTTAGACAAAGAGTTGAAGAGGGTTGGAAACAGCCCTGTGCATCTCGCCAGATTCACACTGATTGTTTGCAAAACGTGTTGAGTGTGCGCTGCTCTTCCCATGATAGCTATATTTACCTTCTGCATCAGAGGCCTGTGAATATCCTGCGGAGGGGTGTTGTAGACTACACCCACTTGCAGACTTCTGTGTTTGCATAGCCGTTCCCGGTACGGGGCGGTGGGCCCAATCCGTCCTGGTGGTTTTGATCTATTGCCGCTTTGCTGCTTTCTCACTTACACGTATAGATTAGCCTCTGTCCTGCTCCGCTTGGCGCGTTTCCAAGGCTGAGCAAATTCCGCAACCCGTCCAGGGAATTATCGTAGGAAGATTATCAGATGATGAAGCTTCAACAAATCAATCTCCATTTGGGGCTTTTATGAATGGCTCCAAATGGCAGAACTCCCCTTTTAGATTCAGTGGAAATAGCCCGTCGAACTCCTGAGGTCCTCTGTTATGGCAGCCCAAACATCGCGCAAAGCCATTACGGTGATGGAGGGCGAACCGTTCCCCCAACCCTGGCAGAATGAATGCAAGCCACAGCAGGCAGTGGAAGGCCATTGTATAAGATATGTCAAACAAAATGGATCTCGATGGGATCTCAAGGGTTAGCTGGTTCCCCCCCCCCCCAAAAGCCAAGAAAAAGGATCCAGAGTGTGGATTTTGAACAAGATGTCCTGAGAGATTTTGGCCACAATAGGAAATGTTCTTAAGAGATTGGAAGACCTGAAAACCAGATTGGGGGCAGATCATTATGGAGAAAATCTATGTGGTCGCTAAGAATCAGCACCAACTTGATGGCACCTAATCAATCAAATAGGAGAATATCTTGAGTGTTTGAACTTTGGAAGTTGGAAAAGATTGCCAAGGAAATTCCTTGCCTGTAACTGGATCTCAGGAAGGGCGTAGCAGAAGTAGAAACAGTCACCCAAGCCTATTCGTTACTTTTAATACAGGTAGTCCTCGCTTAACAACCACTCATTCAGCAGCTGTTCGAAGTTATGATGGTGCTGAATGAATGGGACTTATGACCAGTCCTCAAAGTTCCAGCCATCACAGCATCCCCGCAGCACGTGAATGCCATTGGTGAGGTCCACTGCCAGCTTCTGACAAGCAGGGTTAGTGGGGAAGCCAGCAGGAGGTCGCAAATGGAGAGCACATGACGTCATGCTTATCAACTGTGTGGGATTTGCTTAACGACGGCAACCAGAAGTGCCGGAACTACCGTCGTAAGTCAACATGGTCATGTAATGTTGTGCTTTATGACAGCATTGCTTAGCCATGGAGTTGCCGGTCCAAATTACCACTGTTAAGCGAAGATTACCTGTATTTTATTCTGAGTAATTTCACCCTGGGCCAAAGAGAGTCAGGCCAGGGACGAAAGAAGTGACAAGAAAACCTAGTGGCTAAAGCATTAGGCATTAAACAAATCAATATATTAATGAGATGATAGGGGTGTCCACCGGGAAGGGCAAGATGGCTGCTGCAACCACACGATAGAAACTTCACTCTTTATTTTTACACACATTGCGTGCAAAATCCCACCTTCATCCAGGAGTATCCAAGGGTGTGCTGGAAAGGGCACTCAGGGTTCCTGGAAGTTTTGGGACTATCGGAATCCCTTATTGGAAAAATTAAATTGGGCAGGGCTTTCATCACAGAGGCGCGGGTGCCAGCTTGATTGTTTTGACCCCTTCCTGCAAAAGCTCCTGTGGGACTCCAGAGAGGTGACTCGAAGAAGAACTGGGAAGGGGTGTCCCGCGTCCCCTACCGACCCCTTCTGCCTTAAAAAAGAGCTCAGATCTACAGCCATTTTGGATTAGATCTCCTGGGGAGTAAAATGTTCCTGTGTAGTTTGGGGGGACTGGGGGCAAATGGTGGTCAGCAGCTCGCTTTTTTGAGGACTTCTGGAGCATTTCAGTGCCTCCTTTATCCTGGAGTATCCAAGGATGTGCTGGGAAGGGGCAAACTTTGTGAAAAGTTTGGGGACCATCAGAGCCTCTTGCTGGAAAAAATTGATGTGCCTTTTCCATGGTTGCCCCTGTTCTCTGGAACGATCTCCCCCGATATACATCAAGCCCCAACTCTGCTCGCCTTTAGGAAAGCCGTCAAGACCCAGATCGTCCCCCAGGCATCAGGGGCCAGTTGAGTGAGAGTCCCATTCGTTGTTCTGTCACATTGCTCGGTCCCATTTTACATTTTGCATTTTATATTTATATATTGTATGTGTTTAACGTTATACGGTTTGGGGGAGTTGTTTGGTTGGCTTTTTATGCTGTACGCTGCCCGGTCAGGCTGTTTTGAGTTGGGTGGCCTTATAACTCTTGTTAATAAATAAACAAATAAATCAATAATGCTGTTAATTAACGGTTCTCATGCTGAGACTCCCCTTCACCCTTTGTAATGGTTGGTTCTCAGACTGATCATGATTCAGGAGAATGTTGCCTCAACAGCCAACTTCAAGCTTTTTCATGATCAGCGAAAGGACCTGCCACTTTGCCCATTTTCGGGAGTTCGAAATAAAGACGCCTGCACCCTAATCCGCTAGCTGTAGATGAGAAACGGTTCGGTTGCTCAAATCCTTGTAACTCCCTCCTTTTCTACTTGATAAATTTTGCAGAAGAGCCTCTGTGATTGTCAAGCCCCCACATGGTTGGGCAGGATCAAGGAAGAAAAACCTACGATAAGATTCAGTAAGATATCTTTAATGCTCATCTGGAATAATTACAGAATTTTGCAAATTGCCAGAGGAACGTCCAACCCTCATTCATAGTGAGTTCATTTAGGTGAAACCTTAGTTTTCTTGGCAATAGTGTGGAAATGGTTTGCCGTTCATCTCTTGGGCTGCTTTTTCAACTTGTCCACAGATAGAGATTTCTGAGTGGTCTCTTATCCAGCCCTTTTTAGCATTTTACGATTAGCCAAGGTCAGCTGAGCGCTGCCACCTAGCTGGGCAATGTTAGTGTAATTAGATTAAATACAGATACTGTGCTTACTCTCCATGTATTTACTAATTTCTCCCTCTATCACATTGAGAGTTGCAATCCTGCGTAATTTTTGAGTAGGCTCCGTGGGATACACCTAAAACTTTGGAAGGCCATTTGTAGTTCTGGGATCCAGAGGTTATGCATTTATTTATTTATTTATATTTCAAATGTGTCACCACTCATCTCACTGTGGGGTGACTCTGGGCGGTTTTACATCCTGGTGTAAAAGATATACAGGTAGACCTCACTTACTAACTGCCTTGTTTAGCGACCATTCAAAGTTACAACAGCACTGAAAAAAAACCTTTACAACCACTCCTCACATTTACAACCCGCACAGCGTCCCACAGTCACGGGATCGCTATTTATATCCTTCACAACTGGCTTGCAACAAGCAGAACCAATGGAGAAGGCAGCAGTAAAATCGGAAGTCGCAGTCACGTGATATCTGGCTTAACAACCACAGTGTCTCACTTAACAACCACAGCAGAAGTGAGGCCATAAGTCTATCACAGTCACATGATATTTTGCTTAGTGTCTGTGGCGTTAGCAACAGAGTCACTGGTCCCAATTGTGGTCGCTAAGTGAGGACTACCTGTATATCTCAGTAAAACTTAAAGCCCCTTTGGCTTTTTGTATGCAAGTGAAAACATTATCCTTTTGGCAGTAACTGAATGGGGGCACGGTGATGTGTATTTTTGTTATTTTTATAGAAACCCTTTCGTATTAATTGCTTTAATTGCATTACTATGGTTTCACTGTTTGCTGCCCGGAGTCTATTGAGAGTGGGGCAGCCTAGATAGGCTGCAAAAATCAATAAGTAGTAGATTAAAAGTGAATTTCCTGCAGCTCAGGGAAAACACATCCCTTTTCCCCTTCCAGAATGTTCTTGAACGATGCAGCAGGGCAGCCATTCTGGATAAATTAAAAGGCCCCTCTAGGAAATGTTCCCTCAGCCCTTAAGAAAGATCCGCAAAAATAACGCTTAAATTAAGAAGGAACCCTATCATTAAAATCGAGGAGAGCAACAAACCAGGGCAAATGGGACAAATGAGCTGTAGAACAAGTGCAAGCTCAAGAAATAAATTACGGGAAAAACTAGAGTTTAATAACAAAAAAGATGGAGGAACGAAACCAGAAAAAACTGTGGCTTGTAACACAGGGCTTCTGATGTCTCCCAATGCTGTCATTGGGGAACAGGTACAATTGGCCACTGGAAAAAACGATTTGCTTCCAATTTTCTTTTCAATTATAATAGTCACACAGTCTGTGGATTGACCCTTGGAAGTTTGGGAGAATATGACTGGTGCTAGGAACAGTGGCAAGCTATTATGGCGCAGTTGGGTTGTTGGGGGAGTGAGGATCAAAAGGATGTGAGGCCAGGACTTGGGGCAGGTGTTTCTCTCTCTTCTGCATTGCTCAGACCACACTTCAAATTTAGGATTCGGTTCTGGGCATCCTTAGGAAGGACATGGGCAAACTGGAGTACGTGGAGTGGAGACCATCCAAGATGGTAAGGGGCCTAGAAGAAAAACTTTGGCGGAAGGGTTGCAGAAGTTTGGTGTGTTTAACCTGGAGAAGAGAAGACTGCAGGGAGTTTACTTTCCCTGGTAGCTATTTTCAGGTATCTGACGGGATGGACTTGTTTCTGTACCAGAAAATGGGGAAAAGGCTTTAAATTACAAGGAAGATTTGGGTTCGACATCAGGAAGAAGTTCCTATGAGTTGTTCAGCAGCAGAATCGATGCCTTCAGGAGGTGGCGGCCTCACTAGTAGTAGATTGCTGTGCTGGGCAGAGGGTTGGACTGGCTGATCTCCAGAGTCTCCTTTTAGACATTACATGCCGTGATGAGGAAGGATGTCCTAATGGTAGGAGGGATTTTGGAAGTGGTGGGTTCTCTGTTGCTGCAGATGTTTAGAAAAGAGCCGGGAGGGCCATCTTTCAGGGATGCTGTAGTACCGTGCAGAGGGTTAGACGAGATGGTCTTCAAAAGTCCCTTCCAACCCTTCTGTTCTGTTACAGGTCGTTCCCATTTTAAGGACGAGTTCTGTTCCAAGGACTGTCCTTAAGTCGAATGTGTATGTAAGCTGGAACAGTATTATTCTATAACACTGTATAAGTAGTATTGTGTAATGAACTTGAACCGTTGTGTATTTAACTTGGATCATTATGTATTTAGCTCGAATTTTGCTACAGTAGGCTCCGCTCTTAACTATGGGTCATCTGTAACCCGGGCGTTCTTAACTCGGGGACTACTGCATTTCATGAAGAGCATCAGAATCTATTGCTCCTGGTAGCAAATATATGCATTTCAGGGGACAATAATCTTAGTGAAACTGGTAGTCCCCAGGTGAAGAACCATCATATGTGAGAATGTGTTAAAACTAAGCCATGGATATCACTTGATCGCGAGAGTTTTAAGCTAAAAATCTAAACCAGTATTTCTCAATCTTAGGAACTTTAAGCTGGGTGGACTTCAACTCCCAGAATTCCCCAGCCAGCTTAAAGTTGCTAAGGTTGAGAAACACTGATCTAAACAGACCAAATCATCTAATAAAGATAATTTATAATTGCCCAATAAAGCTTCAGACAACGGGATATACCCACTTCCTATTGAAGAGAACTCATGGCCATTGTAAATAGGTCATTCCAAAACCCGAAAGGCCTCTAGTACCTACTCCGTTCAACCTGTAGTAGAATCATAACTTGCACACAGCACATCAGAAGCCCCAGATTCAGTTCCCTAGCTTATTATCTTCACCCAAACAGCTTGTGGCATTCCTGAAGAATTTCTCCCATTCGAAACAGAGAATATTGTATGGAACAGACCACTGATACAACCCGTTGTAAGGGAGTGTCATATTCAGGCAGTCCATGTTTAGCACATACCTATGGGGGAAGATTATAACAGGGCACAATCATTTTCACATAATGCGTTTGAGTGATTTAGAGAAGGCGTAGTCTCACTTACCAGTCTTAGCTATGCACATGGCCCGTGCACCATTCCTACTAATAGTAAAGATATTAGTAGTCAGTTTGGACACATTTTGGCTGAGATGTCTAAACCTAGTAAGTTTACTTCTACCCTGAGCTTGCTCATGCTCTTCTGTGCAAGCCAGGATTCCTAATCTAGGGACTATTTTGCAAACCGACTTAGTGTTGCCTGTATCCACCCAACTCAGACATACTTGCTGCGTTCCGAGAAACCCTCGGTTCCTTCTTCAAAAACACAAAAGGCATTGTAATGACGCATCAGGAGTTGGTGGGAGCAACGCACCAACAGAAACACATCGGGAGGGGTAGTGATGGTGTTGGTATAAACCAGAATGAGCTCTGCAGTATTTTCTTACTGCCTGCTTTAATTCTTATTCTGGCATGTTCCTTTCTGCATAATGCTGCTTACCCCGGAGGGGGAAGCATGAAAGCGGTGGAGACGGTGCTTCTATTTATCCTCAACGCTGAGTAATGGAAGATAGACTGCTTCGGCACATGCAGGCCACATCCAGCTTTCCCAAGGAGAGACTCCCTCAAACTTCGGATAGATTCCAAACCAGGTTTGAACAGGAAACCACAGGGTATGGTTCCAGGGAGTTCCTGTTTCCCACTCCAGATCTTTGTACTCCCCAGTAGCAAAGAAACGGGGGGGGGGGGCACTGCCAGTGCGTGGTTAGAAGCCACTGCTCTCTCTCCTCTCCCTCCCCCCCACTTTCCTGCCGGTGACATAGATGAATGTCTGGCGTGATCTTTTTTCTCTGGTGGGATGTTGTGCAGACAATTGACTATTCCAAAGCTCTCATTTCTGTCAGCTACCATTAAGGGCCAGGATCATGGCTAATTGGACGCTTTGTTAGAGGAATTTGTTAACTCGAGCGAAGCAGCTGATGAGGTTTCTTGGTGTCTCTTCTCGCCCTGTTCCCCCCCCCCCCGCTCTGTAAAGTACTTGGATGAGTAACAGCAAGAGGAAGAAAGAAGGTGGGTTCCAGCCTATTTAGAGCCAGCAGAATGCAGAATACAGACCTTTGGGTGACTAAAGACATCGCACGTTGCATGCTCCATGCCCCAATAACGCTTACATCGTCCTTGCGGAGAAGGCCATTGCCATAAGCAACCAGCGTGGGGCAGGAGGGAAGGTGCTGGACTAGGAACAGGAAGACCCCAATTCTAGTCCTTCCCAGCCACGGAGGACGTTGGGCTGGTCTCTCTCTCTGTGCAACCCACCTGACAGCATTGCCATTATGGGGATAAAGTGAAAGAGGATCCCAGTGGATTTAGAGGGCAGGATATAGAACCAAGAAATAAAAAACTGTAGGCCGAGGCAATTCATGAAGCAGAATTCTGCGCCCCCAGAAAATTAGCCAGATGTTACACCTGTACAAATGAAAAAAGAATTTTGGATTTTGCAAATTCTATTTTTTTTAATGGGAAACAGCAGGGAAGATTTACCCCCTGCAATGTAAAGGGGGGAGAGAGAGGAAATACGAGTGCGGTAGAGTTATATCAGAAGTCTTTTTGTGGTACGTTGGACTAAAATGCAGGAACCTCTTGAGGTGTCGATGAAAGACCAAGAAAAACGAAACATCCACGAAGACAGGGTCATCAACTTTGCTTCCTTTTCCCCAAAACGTGCCTGGGGTCTTATCCCCAGATCCCATCCTTTCTCACTGTGATAGAAGAGGCAAAAATAGGCAACTGAACTGAAAAAACTGAGCAGGGCTCTCACATTCAAATCCCAGAATTTTGCATTCTTAGTTGCGTTGCACTGTTTTTGCCGAGAGAGGCATCGGATTCACTATCCATTAAAAGTAAGATAGCTGAGCGAAACCAGGAGCAATGTAGCAAGCCATTAATCAGGGGGAACAAATTAATGAGCACACCCAAAGTCAAAAGTCAAGGGCAATCTGAGATGTATGTCAAAACCCAAAACCCACCCCCAAACCCAGAGGAAGACGTCCTTCCTGCCTAGAGGGACGCCAAGGCCAGCCTGGGTGGACAGGTGGAATCTGGCCAGGGTGGAAGACAAATGAGTGACTCACCAGATGGGAGATCCAGGGATTCCTGGAACCTCTGCAAGGACAAGAACTGGGAAAAAGTCCTCAAACAAAGATCTTAATGCTGGTCGAGTTCCCAGGAAGGTAATCAGTAATCTCCTTGAGAGTCCAAGGCTGGTGTTCCTTTGCGGTTGGCAGTGAGCCAGGGGCTAATGCTTATAATCCATGCATGCTGCCTTACAGATAAACCCACAAACTTTAGAACCCTTTCTATGTGCCCGTCTGTTGATATCGATGGTGGTTAGAGGTCTGGGAAGGAAAAGTTTCAACCCAGAATGCCTAATCATTGGAGTGCTGTAACTCTTGGGCCTCCATGGTCTTTGAGTCTTGGCAAGTCCACCAGTTCAAAGCTTGCGCTTAGGGGTGCTCCCTGGGCTGCAAGGCTGGTGGGTCTTAGCATGTCATCAGCTGATTACCCCCTCAGCCCATTGCAACCCACTAGGCCTTATAAATGCTCTGACTCCAGCCCTTGCTTCTCAGTCTGGAGAAGACATTTGAAGCAGGAGGGTCTCTCTGTCTTGAATCTCTGGGGGGATTCTTCAGTCTCTAACGTGCTTCTCGTCCTTGTGATTGATGTTTACACCTATGACTTTGGGCCTTCTCTGATTATGAATCCTGCTTTGGGGGCTTCCAGCTCTTCCAGCTCAATCCTAGCAAAACCTCAGTCCGTGCCTTTTTTAGAAGCTGCCCTCGTGGAAGTTTCAATGGGAGCCACACACTGAGGGATTCGGTATGGTTCCATATTTAAAATGATCAATATGCCAGTTTGGTGTAGGGGTTAAGGTGCTAGACTAGATACCGGGAGACCGGGAGTTCTAGTTCTCCCCTTAGGCATGAGAGCCAGCTGGGGGACTTTAGACCTGTCACTCTCTCTCAGCCTCAGCCACCTCACAGGGTTATTGTTGTAGGGAAAATAGGAGATGAGAGCATTATATACATCACCTTGAATTGTAATGGGCAGAAGGAATAATCTTGAGGAACAGGAGGAACAGCTGCGCCCAAGACAACAGTCAGATAAAAGAAATTTGAGTCCAGGGCAGAAATGTAATTTGAGAAAGCATCTCAGACATGACCCTCTCTAGTTCTGATGAAGATAAAGGGAGGGAGGGGGAAAGCACATTTTGACTTACAAGTTTCTGTTACTATAACCTTATAGTAGTGTTAGCTTGTATGTCTTTGGATCCCAAGTTTGGTCTACCTTGGAGGGTTGACAGTTGTACAGGATAAAGGTGGGATATAAATTGAACAATAAACAAAATGTTTTTATTCGGGGTCTATCAAAACTAATCCAATCAAATCCCTAGACTTATTGTATGTTAGTGTTTGGGGTGGATTCCCATACCTACATCTATTCAGTGGGCTACTGGCTTCAGTGGAGGAAGAAGAATGGAGAAAAAAAGTCAGTGATGTAGGGTGACTAGAAGAAGGTACAGAAGTGAATTAGACCAGGAGTAGTGATCGTACAGCATCTTTCCCAAGACTGAGAACAGGAAGCTAGCGAATGGGTACATGACGTGTGATACCATTCGGCATTGCAATGGAAAGGACTGACAGAGAACTCAGGGGAGATCCTTGGCAGGGTTCCCTCACCCCATAGTTTCTGCAGCTGAGACTTCTGCTTTGTTCTACCTAATGCAAGATTAGGAAACATTTGATGATGATGATGATGATGATAATGATGATGATGATGATGAAGAAGAAGAAAAAGGGAAGAATGGAAGGTTAGGTTGAAGTAGGCAGAAGAAGCTTTTTAGGAAGGTCTAAAGAAGGGCGAAGGCACTTTATCAAACCTGAGGGGCAAGTTAGCTCAGATCTGAGATACCTGAGATTCCCCAAGTGGGCGGGGAATTCTGGGAGTTGAATTCCACGTGTCTTAAAGTTGCCAAGGTTGAGAAACACTGTCCTGGAGAAACACTGCTTCAGGTCTCCTGGGTCACCTGGCTAGGAAGACTTCTTGGGAAGGCACTAGCATGGGCCTTCTCAAACATGGACCTCAGCTGTATTCCAGTTACCTTGACTGGCACCGTGGGAGGGGGTGAGTAGTTTGCAGAAGGGCTGCCGTACACCTGACAAGCCCTGAGTTGCAAGGGAGCTGAGCTGGCATCTAGAAGAAGGCCCGCTTCGCCTACCTTTGATCCGATCTATCCCACAGCTCAAAACGATGCCAGATTATCATACCATTAACTTGCAAACTGTCAAGCAGACAATCGTGCTTTCGGATACGGCCCAGCATAGGGGTTGGGATTTCCTACCCCCACCCTGCTTCTTCCCTTCTCGAACCCACTTCAGTTTTCCTCTCCACAACCCCCCCGGATCAGAGATGACCTAAGATACCCACCATAACCGAGGCAGTAGAGGGGTGCTGATGGGATAGATAGTGTAATTTAAGCGATCAATATTTAGAAAGCACTCTGCAAATCCCGGAGGGCTGGAGAGGGCTGGACATTATTTATTAATAATTAGGTTATGCCGTTAGCATGCAGAGATTCTAAGCACCTGGATTTCAGTGTTTGGGGGGGAGTTATCGGAGGGAGAGAGATGGTTTTTCAGACATAACAGTGAAGCAAAAGAACAAAAGGATTATGTTTTTAGAGAGGGTTCCAAATTTCTGCCAGGGGAGAAATGAACCGGCAGGGCCCAATATTTTGCAAAGGAAGCCAGACCCGTGCTTGGGACTCCAACTCCAAGCAGACCCCCTGCCTGGCATGAAAAGGGTCTCTGGTTCGATCCCCAGCATTCCCAAGAGTGTCTGAGAATGACGCCTTCCCAGAATGTGGGAGAACCATTGCCAACTGTGCGAAATAGAGGTTTGAAGTTTCCGTCAACTGGAAGGGTAAAACAAGACTGCCTGTGTTAGGGGCAGACTGCATTCCCCAAAGTGGGTGGGGCTAGGATCTGGATCTGGGGCTGTGGGATCAGGGTTGCAAAGGGGTAAAACAAGGTCAAACCTCTGCAGGGCTTTAGGATCCCAATTAACCCCTTAACTGACCCCTCAGAATGAAAATCTTGGGCCAGCGTGGGACCCCATCTTCTCAGAGAACACAGAAAGGTACTGTAATGGTAAGAGGGAATGACCTTGGGAGACAGGAGGAAGAGCCGCAGACTAGACAGTGGTCAGATAAGCGGCAGCTGAGCCCGCAGAAGGAATGGGGGCGTGGCAAACATCTCAGAAGGGATCCTCCCTGCTTTCTTGGACTGCAAAGGTGAGGGGGGAGAAACGTACTTTCAGACTTGCAAGATTGTGTTAATGTAACCTTGCAATCAAGTTAGAGCTAGTACTTCTGGGTGTGCTTCTTGTCTGGACTACTTCACAAGGCTGACAGATCAGGTACTGATCTCAGCTGAACATTTTGCCCCATTCGCTGACCTGGATGGTGCCGTGATCTGATCTGGCAAAAGAAAGGTTCCAAAGTTGCTGTGTAAATCTGCCCTTTCTTCAGAGAAGACTGAAATTATGCCTTCTATGGGAGCAGGGGAGACGACATGGTTCAATGGGAGAAGAGCCCATGATTTTTGGTAGAAAAAGATCCCAGCTGTGGAATTCTTGCAAGATGGGGAGGATCTTGTGTGTTGGGGCACTCCTGTATTTTGGAAGTTTTGTATGAGATCTCGAGAGATTTTGAGTGATCCTGCATAAGTTCTGGATTATTCTTTTTTGGGTAAGAGCCACTGAGGATTTCTTGACATTGCCTGGGAGCGAAGAAGATTGCTGACGTTCATTTTCAAAAGTTAGGTGGTTGTCCAACCCTTGCTTGAAAACCTTCAGAGAAGGAGAGACAGTCATCCTTCTCCAAAATTGCTTCTGTGCCAGCTACCTTAATGTTTCTCCTAAAATTATTCTGAGCATTTCCTCTTCCAAACACTGAAAAGTGGTTTCATGCCCCAGCTATCTTTGTTACTCCAATCTGAACCCGTTCCCATATGTCTGTACACCATTCTTCAATTCTACTGCTCAAATCTGAAGTCAGAATTCCAGAAGAGACCCCCAGTGAGGACCGAATAAAATGAGAATATTACATTTCACAACTTGGAAATGTGATTTTGTCTGTTTAAGTTCATTTTGTTCCCCAAACGTTGGAGAAGTGAAGGCTAGACCCACAGTACTTAAAATGTAGGGAATCTCTTCACAATAATGCAGGACTCATATCAAATAGAGCAAGGGTCTTGAAAGTCTTAAAAAGTAAAAAGAGGTGGGATTTGTACTTGTGGGTTGGCACGGATCTCTTGCCGTGTAAAATCCCTTTTAAATCTATTTTGAGAAGTAATTGAGAATGAACTATAAAGATAATTCATAGATGATACTATGATCCCTTAAAATTGCAGCCTATTAATCAAAGTCGAGCGTTGGAGACGTCGTAATCAGATTGGTACATCTTGCTATATCTAGTGGCAGTGCCCATTTAATTACTTGTTTTGGTTGAAAGATCTTGAGGAAATAGGAAAAATTACACAACAATATTTAATAATTAATGCTAGTGTAGCTTTATCACCCATTTTTCCAGAACATGTAAAATGGTGCAGCATCGCAATTAATTCATTCCTTGTTGTTAGTTGCCATATCTACTATTGGAAAACACTGGAAAACTAAATTACATTTTTCTTTGGTTCAATGGTATTTAAAAGTGTGGGAACAGGCAGGGGCTCAAGAATGAACACAACAGCAAAATGTCCTGAAGAATTTTTTAATTAAAGATGTTTTTTTTTGCACATTTGAACTCCATTTTTAGTTGTATCAACAGAGTCATTCCCAATAAATTACCTCTTTCTGTCGAAAAAGTATTTGGGGATTGAAATACTGAATATGGATGTTTAAAATTAAGTAGAACTTGTTAAGATTACTAATCTGTTTAGATATCGTCCCAAGCTATTTCTTAGGCTTTTGTGCAGTTCTTGAATTTCTCTCTCTCTCTCTCTCTCTCTCTCTCTCTCTCTTTTGGTTCCTTTTGTTCAAATGTTCAATGTTTTGTTCATCGCTACGGGTTTAAATTAAATTAAAGAACTCTGAAACAGTAATTCTATTAAATGTATAAGACAGCTACCTGGGGTGGCTCTCCCATCACACCTGTCTTGGGGTGACTTGCACCCACAATTGAAAAATGGATCTCACCAGGTCGCTGTGGCTGTTTTCTCATGCTGTTATTCAAACCATCCTGTCTCCGTTCTCAGAAACAATTAGAATTGCCTTCTGTTGCTGGATTCTGACCCGCAGAGAGATTATAACCTCTTTTTGCTTACCTGCACATGCGTGCATGTATGGGGTTTTTTGGGTCTATTTTTTTTAAAAAAAATAAAATAAAATCCATTTTCACAAGCGTTTAGCCTGAGCTCTTGAGGGTATGGTAATTACACCTTCACTGTTGGAAAAAAGCTAGAAATAATTATATAGCGGATTCCTGGGGTGCAGTGGACCTACATAGCAATTGAAGTTAGTCCCGAGCTGGGATGGAGAAAGACAATGCGCGGGCCATGTCTAATCTTCCTGGGGAGAGGGAAGGGATATGTGTGTGTTGGGGGGAAATTGGGGGGTCGGTTGTAATCACAGCATGTAAAGCAGTCACTTGTTCATCCTCCAAGTTGGGGTGAGGAAGGACAAGGAAGGAATGACGGTTGAATGGCTTGCACGAGACCAATGCAAGCTATAGGCCAGTGTTCCTCAACCTTGGCAGCTTTCAGATGGGTGGACTCCAACTCCCAGAATTCCCCAGCCAGTCTGGAACCCAGGCTGGCTGGGGAATTCTGGGAGTTGGAGTCCACCCATCTGAAAGCTGCCAAGGTTGAGGAACCCTGCTGTAGGCTTCGTCTGGAGACTCCATTGACGTCACGGGCAAAGATTAATGCTCATTTTCAGCCAGGTCAATTTGAATGGTCTCGGAGTTCAGAGCGGAGGAGCAATTCAGACCGAAAAGGGGATCTTGTTTCGTGGAGTTGTTTTCGAGTCGCGGCTAGTCTTCCGAAGTGAACCCCAGCGGTCAACGGCCAAGTTGAAAAAGGACACCCGCCCAAGGCAGTCGGAGTTGTCCAAGAGTGGCCTGGAGTTGATTTTTATTTCTCAGGGCACTTCAGGAAGGTTAGATGGTTCAATGAGGGTTTAGGGTTAGGGTTGAGGAGGTCCAGGTGAAGCGTCAAGGGAGGGATAGAGCGACCAGGACCTGAAAATCTCAACCTGATCAATGTTGACATGCCTCAATCATGAACTGTAGGACAGAGAGAGACAGGTCGATGGGCGAGGGCATAGCCTATTCTGCTTATCTGGTGTTCTCTCTCTGAAATCGTCCCCCCCCCCCGGCTATTTAACGCAGAAGCCATAGCTCATTTGTTTGACTCCTTCCACTCAGCCCTTCCTCTCTTTCTGAGTACATTAATTGCTATTAAAAATTTAAGTCTTTGCGTCTCTTTGGGGAGTTGAGAAATCTCTTTTGGCAGCAAAGGTCAGCCTTGTTCCGCTTGCGCCCACACCTCGCCCAGGCGGATAGTGGCGGGGCTCGGCTGCACGCCCTGCCGTGAAAGCGGCGAGATCGAGGCCCCGCATCGTGATGGGGCCCTCTCGGGTCAAGCACGGGGGCCAACGGCCAACCCCAAAGAAGGCCGCCAAGAAATGAGAAGGAGATGTCAGGGGGCTTGGAGGAACCTTGAGGCTCGTAAAAGAATCGCAGACCTTGGAAGGAAAGAACTGGCGTCCTCCGCCCGGCTTCAGAAACCCAGCCCTGTGAGGGCTGCTCTGGTCGGAAAGATTGCAAAAGAAATGCGCAGCCTCATATATGCTACGTGCAAAAACGATAGTGAAGATAAGGAGGAGAAAGGAAAAAAGAAAAATTAAGCTTCTGATTTATTTATTTATCAAATTTCGAGGCTCCTTGGTGGCTAACAGAGGAAAAGAAAGCAATATATATAAAAGAAAAATCACAGCCAACCGAAAGAACAGCACATCCAACTATAAATCAAACTTAAGTGAAGGGAGCTTCACAACCATCCTATCCCGAGGCCTGGGGGAACAACCAGGTTTTTAGTAGTTTCCTAAATGTTGTAAGAGTGGGAGCTGCACACATCTCTGGGGGGGAGATCGTTCCAGAGGGCAGGGGCTGCAACAGAGAAAAAGCAGTCGTCGTTTAATGAATGCCTCATTTAGCGACTGTTCACAGTTACGACGGTGATGAAAAAGTAACTTTACGACCAATCCTTGCATTTATGACCTTTGCAGGTCTGTAAAGCAAAGGAAAGCTGAAGTAGATCACAAGCACAGGCACACTTTCACTTAGCAATGGCTTTGCTTAACAACTGGGTTGCTGGTCCCAATTGTGGTCGCTAAACGAGGACTACCTGTAGGTGGGTTTCCTGGGTTGGTGATTAGAATGGTGAAGAAGACACTGTCACAGAATGATGTGTTGTGACATCGGCTGCAGTCACACAACATGTTTGTCCTGGATACTGAAATAGCCCTGAACCATCAATTAACCCAATGATCTGGCTTCTTGGGGCAGACTGAGCCACTGAAAAACCTACAAGCCAAGTTAGTTAATACTGACCAGGAATGTAGGCTTGAATGTACTTGTTAGGCTTTCCCTGACAAATCAGTTGAACCAGTCACATTTTAGTCTTATGCAGTGTTTCTCAACCTTGGCGACTTTAAGATGGGTGGACTTCAACTCCCAGAATTCCCCAGCCAGCATTGAAGTCCATGCATGCTGGCTGGGGAATTCTGGGAGTTGAAGTCCATGCATGCTGGCTGGGGAATTCTGGGACTTATAGTCGACACATCTTAAAGTTGCTGAGGTTCAGAAACACCGGGCTAAAGACACCCAGCTTTCCGCAGGATTTAGCCTCCAACCCTTCTTCACCTTCTCTGTGGCTTTTCATGTACTCTTCCCTCTTCCTCAGCATCCTTCTTGCTTTGTTGCGATCAAATCCATACACAATATTCCGGGTGTGATATTCCCAGGCAAATTGCTGCTCAACCATTTCTGTCACACCCGGATGTCACAATCTTTGCTAATTTGGCGGTCTCCAGTTCTCAAACTGGCCCATTCCATCCTGTCCAGACAGCTTGGCCATTGAAATAATATGAATAATAGATACCTATCTCCCTGGTTGTCTTGTTTCTCTAAAAATAAGAGTCCCAAATGCTGTTCTAAGCGACTGTATTTAGTTTCTGTCCCCAAACATCAACCTGGTTGAATTTTTCAGTGAATTAGGCCATCTTTAGCTGCCTGTTCTGTTTTCCATCACTTTGTATTCTTTCAAGCACAAGTGATTTCTGTGGTGTTTCCACATATCAGTTGGCATTGTAAAAAAAGTGGGCATGCAAATTTGCACACATTTTGATATGCAGTTCCTCCTCCTCTAAGCATTTTGCAATTTCCCCTAAAATATGCATTTTTATGCATTTCCTGACTGGTGAACTGCAGTTCGACATCCAGAGTGATGCGGAAACAGGAAGGCAATTGCATTCCAGTTTACACAACAGTTTCAGGAGTCTGGATTCAGGCTGTTTATATTAAAATGCAAGCAAAAAAAAAAAAAGAATTTGATCCCTACGCCATAGCATCTCTTTGGGAGATCTGTGCAAGAAGGCAGAAGAGAGAAATTCATTTTCTTTCGAAAATTTCTAATCCTTTTGAAAAGCATCTTGATTTTTCCACATATTTGTATTGCAACAGGTGTGCAAAAATATCTGTGCTAAAAAAGCCTGTGCAAACTTCCTCCTTGGCTTGAAATGGTTCTGTGCAAAATGCGATTCTAACCCTTTCTCACAATTATTCCCCCCCTGCCTTCCCCAGCGCCGCTCAAATGCTTGAGAGTCAGCCAAGGGAAAAAAATAAAGAGTGAAGTTAAAATTATAAGGCGGAAAGGAAGGAGGAAAAGTTTTCAGACAGAGAAATGGGGGGTGGGAGAAAAAAGGAAAACAGGGCCCTCCAGACTGCCAAGGAAAGCTGTTTGTTTGGGGGGGGGAGAGAGACGGGGAAGGCAGGGGCGATTAATAGCTGTTAAATGGCTCAAAATTTATGGAGCTGAAACCAGCAGAAGGAGGGGGCATTTTTCTCCTCCTCCCCCCTTTTTTCCTCTGTCTGTCTCTTTGCACAAAGTGCTCTCTAATCACAGGTTGCTGCTGCGCTACACACACAGACACACACACACCAGACACACAGACATGCGCACACACGCACGCTATCCTCCCACATGGTTTTAACTGGCCGATTAGTCACTGACTTGTCCAAGGGAGCCAGACCTTGCCTCTCGCTCTAATCCTGGTGTTCGGCTCGGTGTTGTAAGTGTGAGCAAGGGACAGGGTGGAACAAGAGGTCACGGTGCCTCTGGGTCCCTGGGTGAGTGTTTCTCCGTGGTTTCAGGGCTGACCACAATTGTCCTCTCCTCCTCTGTGATCCATGCTAATAAACTGGGGAACTCAACTCTGTAGGTTGGGTGTGGCGATGGCAGTCGGCGCAGGTGCCTTTCGAAAAGGGAGGAGGCGGATCCAGAAGGGGGGGCCTTATTCATCGGGGGTCTCAATAGAGCCTCCAGGTAAGGGGCTGGGTGAGAAACCAGGCGGGTGTGAGTTCGAATCCTCCCTTGGCATGGAGGACGGCTGGGTGACTTTGGGCCAGTCCCTCTCTCCCAGCCCAGCCCACTTCGCAGGGTTGTTGTTGGGGGGGAAAGGAAGCAGGAGCATATTTCAGGAGGGGGAAAAGGCACTTTTTGCAGCTTTTTCCCGGGCTTTTCAGAGGTTTCTGGGTCACCACCTGGAGGGAAAATGATAATATGATAGGTGGCTCTTTCAGTGTTTCTCAACCTTAGCAATTTTTAGATGTGTGAATTTCAACTCCCAGAATTACCAAGCCAGCCATTTTTAGCTGGGGAATTCTGGAAGTTGAAGTCCACACATGCTGGTCTATGACATAATAAAGATTTGATTGATTGAAGTCCGCACATGCTGGCTGGGGAATTCTGGGAGTTGAAGTCCACTCATCTTCATTTTGCTGAGATTGAGAAACACTGGACTAGATTATATTCCCATATATTAGAATATATATGATATATTAGTTATATTTCCTTCTTCGTTTCATCCATGCCTTTAATTTCCTTTGCTGGCTATTTCTTACTCTTTTCTGTGCTTTGCATTACATTACTCACTCCCAAAGGGAATAGGGTAGTGCATATGGATGGAAGATGGATTTCAAATGTATCTATAAACAGCCCCGTTTGTTCTTCTGAACATCCTTCAGCAATCTCAGTCTCAACTTCTAGTTTTTGCTTTCCTGAAGTCAGCCCTATATTCAGTTTGTGAGAGCACCCAAAATATCTACGAGCCACCAAAGGTTGCCTAAGGGTAGTCCTCACTTACCAGCTGCCTCATTTAGTGACCATTCGAAGTTATGATGGTTAAAAAACAGCTTTGTGACCAGTCCTCACATTTACAACTGTTACAGCATCCCATGGTCATGAGAAGCCTATTTGCATATTTGCAACAAGCAGAGTTAATGGAAAATGCAGAAGTAAAATCGCAAATTGCAGTCACATGATGTCTCACTTAATGACCAAATAGGAAGTGATGTCATAAAGCCGTCACGGTCACCTGATTTTCTGCTTAGCAACCACTTAGCAATTTTGTTGCCGGTCCCAATTGTGATCACTAAGCAAGGACTACCTGTAACTGTAGATTAGAGCAGTGTTTCTCAACCTTGGCAACTTTAAGATATGTGGACTTCAACTCCCAGAATTCCCCAGCCAGCATGCTGGCTACGGAATTCTGGGTGTTGAAGTCCACATATCTTAAAATTGCTAAGGTTGAGAAACACTGGATTAGAGAGTTCATCTAGGACAAAGGAGACATGAATTCAATCCCCCAAGCACCCCTGAAGTTCAGTTGGGCAACCTGAAGTTATTTGCACTCGGAAATACATTGCAGGGTTTGTTTTGCAGATCAAAAAACAAGGGGCATGTTATAGGAAGTCTTGATCTCCAGTAGGGAAGCCAGGGGTAGAAATCTAATAAGTACCTATGTACATTGATGTCCAGAGGGTGAGGAGGTCAAAACGGGCAAGATGGTGGTCGCAGAGTCGAGATGCAAGCCCCACTCCTTTTGTACGGGCACACATAAGTATAAAAGGGGTGGGACTTCATTGCAATGTTGTGGCAACCATTTATTTTATGTTATTAATTAATTAATTCAAATGTTGAGGCCGCCTGACACTCCAGATAAAAGAGAAGAATATATATATATACATACATACACACACACACATACATACATACACACAGACACACATTCCCCTCTCACCCCTATGGGTGGTCTGTGTCTTCCTCAATCCCAGGTCCTCCCCCAGAGGCCTGGGAGCTGAGGGTCCTGCACAGGATCTGAGCGGTTCCTAGCCCTGCGCTCCTCTGGATGGAGAGCTCAGATGTTGCTCCTGGCACCTGTGGGAGCCCCTCGCCCAGCTCAGGAGTCACAGCCCCGAGTGCTCCCACCACCACGGGGACCCCTTTGGCCTTGACTTTCCACATCCTCTCCAGTTCCTCCTTCAGGCCCTGGTCCTTCTCCTTCTTCCTGAGGTTGCTGTCACTTTGCACTGCTACTTCTATCACCACTGCTGTCTTCTGGTCCTTCTTGACTACCACGATGGCTGGTGGATTGGCCAGTACCTGCCTGTCCGTCTGGGTCTGGAAGTCCCACAGGATCTTAGCCCTGTTATTCTCCACCACCTTCTGTGGAGTCTCCCATCTGGACTTGGGAGGGTCTAGCCCATACACCGTGCAGATGTTCCTGCCCACAGTGCCAGCTCCTTGGCTGTGCCATTCAGTGTATGCTGTTCCTGCCTGCATCTTACACCCTGCCACTATGTGTCGGAATATGATCTATCTGTCTGTCTGTCTGTCTGTCTGTCTGTCAATCAATAATATTCCAACGCATAGTTCATATATATATGAATGCAGCTGACTGGACTAAGGAACACCCAAATGTAAATTAAACAAAACCAAAATAATTAGAAGGGGCCATACAACCACCTTAACTCAAGGCCTGGGAGAATAACCAGGTTTTGAGTAATTTACGGAACATCATAATAGTGGGAGTCACATGAATCCATGGGGGATTTTGTTGCAGAGAGCAAGCACTGCAACCAGGTAGGTTCATCTCCTGGGTTCTGCAGCATGACATTGTTTAATACAGTCTTTCTCAATTTTGGCAACTTGAAGGTGTGTGGATTTTAATTCCTAGAGTTCCCAAGCCAGGATGTGTGGACTTTAATTCCCAGAATTCCCTAGCCAGGATGTGTGGACTTCAACTCCCAGAATTCCCCAGCCAGCATGGCTGGCTGGGGAATTCTGGGAATTGAAGTCCACACATCTTCAAATTGCCAAGGTTGAGAAACGCTGGTTTAATACATGGGACCCGGAGCACATCTTGTCGGTATAGATCCCCTCCTGTGGACACCAATTCATTTACGAACCTGATTAGGGCATCTTTATAACATCATGTTTCACTTAATCCAAATGCAACATTTGCAAGGGAATTTTAGACATTCTAGAATTTGCAGGTGCAACCAAAAGTGAGTTGTAATTCTGCAAGATGCTACTGGATACCCTCCTTCACTTTCCAGAAGCATCCAAGAGGATAGATTTCCCTTTGTTTTCCTGCTGGGTTTTCTGTCTTCTGTTGTGTCTGGTCTGTGTGAGAGATTTTTATATATCAATTTTTTTTTTTTGTACAGGGAGGTGGAAAAGAACCCACTTTTTGCCCAAAGATGGCGAATTAGTGGTGCACTCCACCGAGAGTTTTCAAACCCCCCTCGTTTTAATTACAGTGATTTGGCAGGCCCTGCTGCGGGAATTACACAAACACAGCAGGAACCTTCCCAGGTGTTGTCGTCTTAAAACTCGGTCGACATTTTACAGAGGGAATGGCTTTAAATGATAACAAATTAACAGGCAACTTGCCGCACAGGGCTGTACGAGGCTGTCAGCGCGGAAAGGCACATCTGCAGGAGGCTTCATGTAGGCCGCCGTGTCGGGTTGGGACATCTGTGTCTGAGTGTCATTGGAAAACCTGAAGACAGAGATGTGAGTTCTAGAGCAGATTGCCTCCAAGATGCCCAGAAGCCAGGCATTAAGACAGTAAGTCTTTTCCACGGCCGTTTCTCAGTGTATCTCCTTCAGAGGTAGACTGCCCCTGAAATGGAAGTTCCATTACCATCACCCACAGTGAAGCTTTGTTTTAAAGGTATAATTGAAGCAATAGGGTGTCTCACATTCACAAATGTCTGTTGGC
Source organism: Liasis olivaceus (assembly GCA_030867105.1). Taxonomy (NCBI): domain Eukaryota; kingdom Metazoa; phylum Chordata; class Lepidosauria; order Squamata; family Pythonidae; genus Liasis; species Liasis olivaceus. Next base: position 8,535,432 of record CM061349.1, read on the forward strand.
GTGAAGTCCTCATGCCAATGACCTAAATCAGTGTTTCTCAACCTTAGCAGATATGTGGACTTCAACTCCCAGAATTCTGAGGAATTCTGGGAGTTGAAGTCCACACTTCTTAAAGTTGCCAATAGGTTGAAAAACACTGATTGGGAATTCTGGGAGTTGAAGTCCACCCACCTTAAAGTTGTCAAGCTTGAGAAACGCTGACCTAAATCTTTGTGTCATTGGCCTGAGGACTTGAATTTAAGTATGGCATGGCAGTGATTTATGTTATTGGCATGAAGATTTATCGTACAGATAATATCATGGGTATCAATGGCATCTGGAGGCTGTGGGAATCTGGATGGGAAAGAACAGGGTTTGTCATAAACCTGACAAGACCAGGTGGCTATGGGTTTTCGGTCCTCCCAGATCTGGGGACTTTCATTAGTTGTGCATGGAGTACCGCTCCCCCAGATGGACCCTGTGTACAATTTGGGGGTCGTCCTGCACTCGAGCTGGTAGCAGCCATGGGCAGGAGAGTTGTTGCCCAAAGCTATTTTATGCGCCATTTATACCCACCTCTCTATCAGGAGACCCAGCTTACAGTTACTCACACCTTATCCATGTTGGTTTGTTGCCATGTGCTCTGTTGGGCTGCCCTTGGACACCACTCAGAAGCTACAACTGGTCCAGAACACAGCAATGCAAGGAGTTATGGGCACATCGCAGTCTGCCCACGCAACGTTACAGCCTTGCCAGCCACACTGGCTTCTGGGTGGCAATTCAAGGTGCTGGACACTGCCTTTGGTGGCAGAGGGCCTGGTTAGTTATGCGACTGCCTGTCTCAGATTATCTTTCAGCCTGGCCCCCAAAATCCAACAGGGCCACCTGAGGGGATCCAGCAGGCCTCTCTTCCCTGACCCCTGGGTACTAGGTTGAGCTGGACTTCTAGAGACTGTCAGTTTGAATGAGGTTGGCCTTGAACGTACTTGTCTTTTCTATTTCTGTTGTTTTGGGTGCTTTTTTTAAAAAATGGTCTTTTAATCTGTTGTTGGCTACCCAGAGTTTCACTGTGCGAGAGGTGCAGCCCTAGCAATCAAATAAAGCAAATACATAAATAAATAAATATTATTTGCGTAATGGCATCACTTACACAAATGACATAAATCACAGAAATCCAGTTCGTTGCACACGGAGGCGGTGGTATCCCAGCCCATCAATCGAGGTTTCACTTCTATTTGGAGAAATATTTGTACAGATGAAGAGAATCTATTAGGACAATCTTTGTTAAAATGGTAAGCAAAAGAAATCCTTTGTTTTGGCTGCCCTCCCCCCCCCCCCCCCGCCCCACTAGATGATTTCTAGGGCTGCCCTGAAATTTAAATATTACAAGAAAGAAAAAATATCTAGAGCCATTTTTTTCTCATATCAGGTGATATGTGTCACCTCCAAATGTACTTTTGGACATTGCATTCCAACACAGCGGGGTTTTGTTTAATCTTTTTGGAGCTCTTCTAACTCTAGGAACTTACTGTACTTTGAATTATGAGCCACTAGAAATGTGTCCCCAAAAAAGGGCATATCATATTTTTCACAAGGACATAACACAGCTGCAATGGCTATTTCCCCCATTTCCCCCCTATAATTATAGCATGGAATGGGTGCTAGATATCCCATCAGCTGATGAGTCAACTGTTCCCACAGTATTCCTCTAAGACCCCTCCCAGAAGCCCATCAGCTGGATGTGAAGTGATAGGAATGTCTATATTTCCATCTACCACGTTGTAAGAATCACCAATTCCAGCTCTTTGTTCTCAGAATCCTGGGATCAACAAAATAGAAAGGATCTTGTCTTCAGTGCATTTTCCAAAAAGCGTAGTGAACTTCTAGAAAGGTTTATGGTGTCATCTTCAATATGTGCAACAAAGGAACACCAACACCTATTATGGAATGGTTCTTCCTATTAGGATATTTAACCAAAATCCATTCCTCTGTGATTTTGACCCCTTGGTTGCATGAAATTCTCCCCTTGTGCAAAGGCACCCTCAAGCTTGTGGGTGCCTGAAAGTGGATGTCAGCGATGTTGATTTGGTGCAAAGCGTCTTTATGTTGTGTATGGCAATCTGGTGCCTTCAGATTGATTAGGAAACCAAAGCTGCAGAGGCCGCGTAGAGCACTAATTGGGCCCAGGGGATGTGGCGATCAAGGATGGCCAAGACACAATTGATTAAACTTCCTAGCAAATTATGCCACCGTCTCGCCCTGCCCCTTTGGCGTGCGTTCCTTTCAATCAGAAGTGTTTTCCAAGGGTGCACGCAGGAAGATTGGCAATTGTGAAGCTGGTCTTCTTGACCTTCTCCTTTGATGGTCATTTTCTCAAATAATTAACGCTTTACTCTGTAATCAAAGCAAAGATCTCTGCCCTTTGTGCAGGGTTTCTCAACCTTGGCCACTTTGAAGACATGTGGACTTCAACCCCCAGAATTCCCCAGCCAGCATGGAATTCTGGGAGTTGAAGTCCACACAGCTTCAAGTGGCCAAGGTTGAGAAACCCTGCCTTAGCGGCTTACAGTTTACCCTTTTCCTGGAGTGGGGGGAAACAAAGTGTTGGAAGAAAATTAAAGAGGTTAGGCTACCTGTTGACAAGTCTGGGGAGATGGTGGGGTTGTACTGAAAGGAAAAACTGGGCAGGATGGATTCTTCTATAGCACATTCTGGAACTGTGTCCGTGTTCCTGATCTCTAATGACCCTGCAAAGTCTTCTTCAGGATTCCCCTTTTGGGAGGGGGGGGCGTGGACCAAGCAGATAACTTCAGCAGACTTTTTGCATGGTGGCACGAGGTGAAATGGGGAGTTGTGGGGTTCAGTGTGTTTCTGGCAATCCAGCAAAACCAGCCAACAAGAACTAAGTAAGAATATAGGTTACTGCACTTCAAAGTCATGAATGCTGTTGTGTGTGCGGATTTAAGGAGGGGTATCCCCAAGGTGCATGGTCAGAAGTTAAGATGGCAGCCATCACAGTGCAATTGAAGCTCTGTCTGGTTTTTAGAAGCATCACATTGACTATACCTGGTGGAAACCCCTGGATTCAAGGATAAATTGGTTAGTCTTTAACACAATGCAAATTTGGCAACTTAAAGATGGGCGGACTTCAATTCCCAGAATGCCCCAGCCAGCCATGCTAGCTGGGGTATTCTGGGAATTGAAGTCCACTCATCTTCAAGTTGCCAAGGTTGAGAAACGCTGCTTTAAGGCGCTGCCTGCTGGTTTTGCTGCAAAGAGTTAACACTGGGAACTAAGCTTGCTTGCAGGCGTGAGACGGTTCCCACGACTGAATGTTTGCAAACGTTTTAAGTGCTCAGACAGAACACCGAGCAGCACTATTTCTAGAAAAACCTGCCATTGGCAGGAATCCAAACCTCGCGTTGGACCTACAGACAGAACAGCTGTTTTGGCAGGAAAGTGAAAATGGAAGGGCAGAACAATTTAGTTGTGGGACTAAAATATCTTAAATTTCCCGCTTCAGAGACAGAGGAGAGATTAGGGGTCTCATAAAGCATGCCAGGAAGAAGAGAAGTGAAAAAGGAATGTATGGCCGTGGTCAGATTAAGAGCAAGGAGACCTGAGTTCCGGTTCTGGCAGCTGTGAGACTATGAACCATGAGACTATCAATCGCATTGACCACCTTTGCAGGATTGTTCTGAGGATAAACAGGGATGGGCAGAAGGAATCTTTACAGTGTTTAGAGGAAAAGTGGGAGCTGAATTGATCAATTAACTAAAGAGGGAAGTGGAATTGCTCTGTGGCTTTGACACTTAAAATACTACTTTAAGGTTTCTTTCAGTGAAACTATCCCCCCCCCTCCTCCTTCAACACCTTTTCCAAAATCTCTCTTTCATCATGTGGACAGATCGACAAGAAGAAATATTTTCTGCCTTGTGGCTTTTATACACAGGGAAAGGGCAGAAAGGAGGCCTGATCCCCAAAGCAGGAGGGATTTTGCCATAAATCTGATTTCCAGGAGCGGTTTCTCCTCCCCCACCTCTGCACAGGGGGCCTTTTCTAATGGGTAGACAATGGGAGCAATTGTCCTGCCCCTCCCACGAAGGGGGTCTCCATCCACACCATGGTTTAGCATGTGAAAAGATCAGCAGGACTGTTTCTTTTCACGGGAGGCAATGCGAGGAATCAATGAAAATATAAACCCCAGAACTAGTGCAGCGTTTGGGGGTCTCCCATTTGCTGAGCCGTTGACTTCAAAGGGCTAAAAACGATGGGGGGGATGACATTGGCATAGGATGCAGAGAAGAAAGTGGGGGGCCTCCCGCCTCTTTGGGGCTTAAAAACACCCGGATGGTGCAGGCACAGGGACACACACCCTCCGTCACAGATGCACACCTGCAATTCCAGTCCAACTGCCTTTGTTTTCCTTGTGCAAGATCATCTGTTCTGTCCCCAAGTGCCGTGGAAGCTCGCACCGCTCCCCCCTGCCCGGGCCCTCCCCCAGACTCTCATTTCAGGCTTGTTGCACCACGTGGAGAACAGGGCTTGTAGTGCAGACGCACGGCAGATGACCGGCTGATAACATTCTTCCCAGCCTTGTATAGCCTGTCTCCCAGCTGGAGTGCCAGCCGGACCACAGGCTTGCCACTGTGTGTCGGCTGTGGAGGAGTCCTTCGGAGAGGAAGGCGGCTGGGCTGTTCCTCCTCTGGAATTGCAGCACTCGGCCAGCGTAGTCAGGAAAACTATGGAAATCTACGGCTTGCTTGCTTGCTTGCTTGCTTGCTTGCTTGCTTGCTTGCTTGCTTCCTTCCTTCCTTCCTTCCTTCCTTCCTTCCTTCCTTCCTTCCTTCCTTCCTTCCTTCCTTCCTTCTTTCTTTCTTTCTTTCTTTCTTTCTTTCTTTCTTTCTTTCTTTCTTTCTTTCATGCAGCTGCAGCCAGGAGAATCAAGTGTCCTGAATATGGCTGGGATGGGCCAAACCCAGGGGGGTCCACGGGGCACGGAAAAGTCAAGTTGGTGGCCGCGAGGGCGCAGTCCAAGCTCTACCGTGCGGAGCTGCGATCTCACTGGTCTGGTGCCATCTTGGCTTGCTTGATCACATCCTGTGGGCGCCTCACCACCTCACTTCTTTGACCACATCCTGTGGGGGATCAAGAAAGAGAAAGAAAGGGGCAGCAGAGGGAGGGAGGGAGGGAGGAAGGAAGGAGAGAATGAGGATAAGCCACCATAAGGCAAATGGGGAGCCAAGTAAAAGAGAGAGAAGAAGACTGTAGGAGAAATAAGAAGGCCAGGAGTGAGGGAAAGGTCTAGAGAGGGAGGAAAAGGAAAATATGGAACGAAAAAAGAAGAGAAAAAAAAGCTGCAAAAGAAAGGAACAGGAGGAAAGAGAAGTGTAAGACAAAGAGAAGGCAAGAGAGGGAGAAGGAAGGGTGAGAGAGAAAGAAAGGTAAGAAATGGAAACTGTGTTCCCACCACACACTTACTCTGTTTAATGCATTAGCTTGTTTTCTTGGTTTATTCAACGTATGGAACCAGAAATGGCCATGCGGGCTGGGTTCCCACCACGCCTTAAACCAGAGAAAGCATTGCCATTGCACCTGTTTCCCTGACCTTGTTTAGTGGGTTGTATGAAAACAGCCAAAGAAAGATAGCAGAAGGGGGAAGGGGAAGGGGAAGGGGAAGGGGAAGGGGAGGGGAGGGGAGGGAAGGGAAGGAAGGGAAGGGAAGGGAAGGGAAGGGAAGGGAAGGGAAGGGAAGGGAAGGGAAGGGAAGGGAAGGGAAGGGAAGGAAAGGAAAGGAAAGGAAAGGAAAGGAAAGGAAAGGAAAGGAAAGGAAAGGAAAGGAAAGGAAAGGAAAGGAAAGGAAAGGAAAGGAAAGGAAAGGAAAGGAAAGGAAAGGAAAGGAGTTAATCTGGAGGTTGAGTGAGGAGAAGGGAAGAAGGGTCATACAGATTCAAGGAAAGCAAAGGCGTTTCTGAGCATGCCCAAGCCAGGTCCTTCCTGGTGCCAGGAGCTGAGGCTGAGGCTGCACTGAGGTTCCCCTTTCTGACAGGCGGCCAAGTGGGCATGGCTGGCACAGCCCCTCTTCTCCCTCTGCCAGTCGGATGGAATTTGGAACATTCAAAGTGGCCCAGTAAGACTTTCCAAGTCTCCGGGTGGGGCTGGGCAGCCCATCCAGGGAGCGTGGGAGGGAGGGAGACCCTCGCCTTGCGGGCTTCTGCCGCATCCCAGGGACTGTCCCGTACGGTGGCAGTCCGTCTGCCCAACCTCCAGAGGAAGACTGCAAAGACATTGTACATAGAAGGAAGGAAATAACTCAGCTTCTCCTTTGTAAGATCTTCTCCTTCAGCCGAAATGGATTCACCCAGCGACTAAGAAAAAAGGCTCCCATGGGTGGGTCGGCTCTCATTTGGGGCCTGGAGGGTGCACCCAATTTCTTTCTTTTTTCTTCTTCCAAAATCCTTTCCTGTTTATCTGTCGCACTGGCTCCTCCGAGACGTGCGGAGCAAATACATCATTTTTGCTTTAACACAATCCAAATGGATCCCTCCATCCAACAGATCAAATAATCCACCCCTGCTTTTGTTGTTCCCAGTCTGCGCCACTTTGCCTTAACAGCCACGGACGTTTGCAAACGTGGACTGTTGCTTTTCTGCCAGGAAGGGAACCCTTTCATATTTTGCAAAGTTACCTTGCCCAGGGGCAGGACTGGTGCAATGGATGGGGGAAAAGAAAGGACAGGAGAAACACTGACAGAAACACACATCCACAAAGACCACCCAAGGAAAAGGCGGGGGGAAACCCTTTGCATTAATTAGTTTATTTCCCTCTGTGATCCAAGTCCTTATGAAGCAAGTAATGAAGTGTACAGGCATTTACAGGCTCCTTGAGAAACCCAGACTGTGATGCTCACAGATCAAGCTGTCCCCGAGTTTAAAGGAAAATCCTTGAAAAGGATATCCTGTAGTGTCCTTTCCCTTTCCCCTTTTTCTTTCCCCTTTCCTTTCTTTCTCAGAATCTATATTAATCTTCTTTTCTTCCTTCTCTCTCCCATCATTCACATTAACTTCTTCCCTTCCTCTTCTTCTTCCTCTTCCCCTTCCTTCCTTTCTTATTTCTTCTATCTCCTTCCTTTCTTCCCTTCTCTTCCTCTTCCTGTTCCCCTCCCTCCCTTCCTTCTTCCCTCCCTCCCTCCCCTCCCCTTCTTCTTTTTTCATTCTTTCTTCCACCCATCCATCCATCCATCCATCCAATCCTTCCTTCTCCCATCTCCTTCTTTTCTTCCCTCCCTCCCTCCCTCCCTCCCTCCTTCCTTCCTTCCTTCCTTCCTTCCTTCCTTCCTTCCTTCCTTCCTTCCTTCCTCTTTTTCTCCCCTTCCCTTCCCTCCCCTCCCTCTCTCCCTCCCCCTTTTTCTTTCTTCTCCCATCTCCCTCCCTCCCTCCCTCCCTCCCTCTTTCTTTCTTTCTTTCTTTCTCTCTCTCTCTCTCTTTCTCCCCTCCCCTCCCCTCCCCAGATTTGCCCATAGCAATATATATCACCCCATTTTGCTTTCTCCGGAAGACACCAAGATGCCTTTGTGTGAGAACTGGGGGCGAGTGGGGAGGCTGTCACGGGCAGGAAACTCCGGACAGACCACAGAAAGCCAAGCAGAATCGTGGTGCTTACAGAGCTCGCTGCCACCTGCGGCAATGGGGACTTTGGCTCAGATGGCATTAGATGGGAAGGCAGCCACCTCCTGGCCAGAGAGCCGATCAGCCACTGCCATGTTCAGAAGCAGTTTGTCGCTGAGTACCAGTTACTGAAGGACAAGAGGACTTCTGCGCTGTCATCTTCAACTGCAGAGTTGCAGGAACATCCCACGTTATCTCAGGCTGATTCTCTGCCAGTGCTGGAAATTTGCTCCTGTGTCAGGAAGGGACTGTTTTGCCTCTGAGAAGTGGGACATCTGCGGCCCCAATCTCGTTCCTCAGCAACTCCCCCCCCCCAGGTTTCGTACTGGCCTGGGGGAGTTTGACGGCAATGGTTCATCCCTCCCCAGCAGTTTGCCCTCTGTGTGTCCATGTGCATGGCTAGATTTGCAGGCTGACTTGGAAAACCATGGATGTGAATGCTGGCTTGTGAACATCAAGGATCATAGCTTCTCCAAGCCTAGGAATCCCTCCCAAATTCCCTACTGGCTGAACATCTGCCTTTGATTGTTGCTCCTGGGTTTGCAAATGACAATCTCCCAACAATCCCAGCAAAGGAAAGATGATTTATTTAACTATCAGAACGTACGATCTGTTAAAAAAACCCAGGAAAATAGATTGTCAATATGCAAGGTCAGTCAAGCATGAATACAGTCAACACACATTACAACAGAGGAACGAAAACATCTGTCTGTGTCTCATTTTCAAACAGATGATTCCCAAAGTCTGTGACCAGAGATAATGTTTCATCAGATTTGTCTGATATCTTTGCTGACCTTTTTTTTAACGTCGTGATTTCTCTCCCATCCTGCTTTTTTCAAAAGACAGAGTGAAATTACAGGAATTTGCCAATCAAGCATATCCCAAGCATGTATCATTACACTGTTTGTACTTCCTCGCGGGAGAGATGCAGGCCACACTATGTTGGCTTGCAAAGTAGTAAAACTGGGCTCCGGTTGGGCTTGTAGCACCCTGGCTCAGATGTGTGAAAATGGACCCGTTATGTCCTTGTTGTTAATAGAGCGTGCAGTGTGTCAGCACAGCAGGAGTGCGACTGAGGCTGGTAACCTCGTGGGCTGAAAAACAGTGTTATGTGAAATTCTCAGTGGACAAAAGCCATAATGGGCACATGGAAGATTGCGATTTGGAGTGTAAGAGCAGTAAGCAGTAAGCCACGTGAATTAACCAATGGAACGAAAAAAAGAAAAGAAAAACAGAAGGATGGATGTGGTAGTTCGGAATGAAGGTGGCCGAAGAGCAAAGTTGTGAAGAAAGTATGCAGGGAAGAAGAGTTTACGTCCACCCTGCAAGGACAGGAGAAAGAGCTGCTCCGAAGGCAACGGTCAGATAAGAGGGGCCTGAGTCCGGGCCAAGAAAGTATCGTGAGAAAACGCCTCCCTATTTCAAATGAAGATAAGGAGAGGAAGAGAGGGGGGAACACATTCAGACTTGCAAGATTGCTATTATGGTATAATAGTCCTGACCTATTGGTTTCTTAGTCTGGCCCACCTTGTAGGGCTGACAAAGAGGCATGGCAACGTAGAGGGCAGAGGGACTGGCATTGAGGGACAGCAGGAAGAGCCGCTGCCAAGGCAACAGTTGGAGAAAAGAGGACTGAGTCCGGGGCAGGAATGTAACCTGAGAAAACGTCTTAGATAAGCCCCTTCCTAGTTCACACGAAGGTGGGGGAGGAAGGGGGGCGATGCATTCAGACTTGCAAGGTTCAGTTACTATAACTTTACAATAAAAGTAGTATTGACTTATGTGACTTTGTTTTCCTTGTCTGCTCTATCTTGAAGGAGCTGACAGAAAGTGAGCAAAATTTGGGAGATGCCGTGCAAGTTTATGGTGTGTGTGTGCGTGTGCGCACACGTGTGCAGATTTTTGCTGTTCCCCAAGGCCTTGGAAATGGATGAATGTGAGTAAGAGAGCTTATTCTACGTTTGTTGATATAGAGAAACCGCCTGATGAAGTGAACAGGCATGAATTATGGAATATGTTGCACCAATGGAAGGTTGGTTGCTGAACGCAGTAAGTGTATGATGGAAATAAAACAGGCATGCAAATAAATGCAATGTTTAGCAAATGGTGCAATGCTGAGTAGGGAGCAACAGAAGGATGTGTGATGCTGCCTTCGTCGTTTGATGTATCGATGGATGAATATCGGGAGCCGTCACCAATGGACAAGTCTGACAGATCTCAGCAGAAAGTCAGGATATCTTGAGCTTTTCACTCCCTTCCTTGGCTACCTTCCCTCTCTTTCTAAGAAAACCTCCTTCTCAGGGGTAAAGCTTCTAGGAAAATGAGCCTGTGCATATTTATATCCTTGCTGATTAGGGCTTGCTCTTGAGGAAACTAGTGTTCCTCTCCCCAGAAATGTATAAAGAAATGCTTCTGGTGCCGTTAGAAGAGAATTGGTTGGAGCCGTAAGTGTGCGTATTCTTTTCACGCTGTATTGCTAGCTGAGAACCTGAATGATTTGCGGAAAATGCTAGTTGGGTTGTATGATGCAATGAGACGCATCTGCAAAATGGGCTTGTGGCATCCTGGCCCAAATGGGTGAAAAGGGAGCAACGAGTGAGGTCGCCTTGTTTGACAGGAAAAATGGGTGAATGATTGCAAATTCTGCACACGTGGCAAAAAAGCTAGAGCGGTGTTTGTAGAATTGGTAGAATGTTTATCAAAGATAGGGAAATGGAAAGAGGGTTGAAGAAGTAGAAAAACCAGTGCTAAGTGGCAGGTAGGCTATGACTGCTTGCTGAAAGAAACTAAAATGGTTGTGTATAAAATCATGCTTCTGCCCTTGTCATATATGGAAGGAGAGTTGGGTGTATTAGGAAAAACAGAAAAATAAACTGAATGAAGTAGGAGTGGGGTGCTTTAGAGTAGCGTTTCTTAAAGTGCGATCCTAGGACCCAGGGGATCCCACGAGGCCCTCTGAGGGGTCTGCAAAATCAAAACGATTTGCCATTCTATGTTGAAAAATAATACAATATTAAAATCCCATCAAACAATCATGAGGAGCAGGAGCAGCAGCGAATGCATCCATTTTAATTTTTAATATGACCAAATATCGATAGATAAAACCCAAACAAAGAAATGCTCTTTTGGGGTCCTCCATCCTTTTTGGAGTGGGAAGGGGCCCTGAGAGAAAAAAATGTTTAAGATGCCCAGCTGCAGAGGTGTACATGCTTGAATTAGAGGAGACCAGATGTATTGATGGATTGATTTTAATTTGTTCGCCGCCCAACTCCAGCGGACTCTGAATGATGCTGGGTGAACATGGACTGAACACAAAAGAAGGGGGCCAGGATAGAAGAAGCCGTAGAGAGAGCACGAATGAGGATTCAGTCACAATCCAAACACACGATGGAAGAGTGAATGGGTGGAGAGGAAGGGGTAGCCGGTGAAAAGTCAGCGGTTGGGTGGAGTCGCTGAGATCCTCAGAAAGAGAGGAGTTTAAAGAACAAAAGATAATGCAGAAAGAAAAGGATGATGTGGTGGAGGCAAGGATAGAGAGACACAGAGAAAGTCGGGGTTGAAATGTAAATTTGATTGAGGTACATTCCCTTTTCTTTTTCCTACCTCTTGCCTTCATTTCTTTCGCTTACAATTCTTATGCTTTCCCTGTGTTTTGCGTAACATTGCTTATCCCCAAAGAGAGTAGCATGGTGGGTATATACGTACCTATGCATGCATATCTGGACTTTGGGAGGGCAAGCATTCTTCCGAAATTCATGATCTCTGCCTCACCTTTTTAAATATTCCCCCAAAATAGGGGCATCCACAGGGAGGTTTTTTTAAAAAAAAATCAGGAATTTATTTGTTTGTTTGTTTATTTGCATAGATGTTTAAAAGGCCCGACTCCCAATGGCTTGGGGCACTTTGTGCTATAAAAAGCTAGAACAATAAAGTAAAAGAACAAAGAGATGCACTTCCAGAAAAAGAAAACTGTACAGGATCTTGCAGGGACTCACAATTATCTTGGGAGGCTAAACCAGTTTTCAGTGTCTTCAGAACGTCATCGGGATGGGAGCTATACGGACTTTCGGGGGGGCTGTTCCAGGGGGGCGGGCGCCGTGACAGAAAAGGCAAAAGGGTGGCACACACACATGATGGAAGACCCCCCCTTTTCACACGTGTCGCATGTAACACAATCACACAATCACTTCCGCAAAAGAATTTTCTTAGACTCTTAAGCCCTATCCCAGAGAGCTGGGGATGAACTTAAATGGCCATAAATGTATGACGTGATACTAGCTAAAGGCCAGTGTCATTTTAGCTACATTTCCACTCCCAGAATTGGGTGGACTTCAACTCCCAGAATTCCCCAGCCAACATACTTACAGCACATCTTAAAGCATGCTGGCTGGGGAATTCTGGGAGCTGAAGTCCACCCATCTCAAAGCATGCTGGCTGGGGAATTCTGGGAGCTGAAGTCCACCCATCTCAAAGCATGCTGGCTGGGGAATTCTGGGAGCTGAAGTCCACCCATCTCAAAGCATGCTGGCTGGGGAATTCTGGGAGCTGAAGTCCACCCATCTCAAAGCATGCTGGCTGGGGAATTCTGGGAGCTGAAGTTTAAAGTTGCTAAGGTTGAGAAACACCAGCCTAGGGAGTCATGCAAACTCAGCCAATATGGTAAGTTGATAGTGCAGCGTGTTGAGTAAAGCCAGAAAATTAGATTAATGAAAAGAAACTTGATTCGGGTGACCCTGGGTAAGTGTGTTGTGCCACCCTCGCCCCTGTAACGATGCCCTTCAGTCAATAATGAAGCTCCCAGAATGGATTAGGAAAGGTGGTGATAAGATCATCATAATAGTGAAAGGAGAACTGGCTTTCAGCTTGGGGTTAGAAATAAGCAATTATTTGACCAGACTATGTTTTTAGATCCTTGGGAAGTTACTGCCCATCACGGATAGGAATATTGGTTTAATGTGGTCCGGTTCACCGTGCATAGCATCGTAATTCCGTTGCAAAACCCAGCTTTCTAATTGACATTTTTAATTAAAACAACACGTTTCTAGCTCTTCCACCTGAAGGTTTCAGAGGCTGGGAAGGGAAGGTGGAGAAGATTTTATAGCAGTGAATAGGTTAAGTACTCCTGTTTAACTACTCTCTCTCCTTCCCCCGATGCACCAAAGCTGGGTGACTTATGAGGAAGATTTCAAGCAGCAGAATAAACTATGCAAAGCAAGGGAAATCGTGCAAGTTTCGCTTAATTTCATTAAACAAATTAATTTAATTAAAAGCAATTGTGCTCATTTGCTTAATAGGTTTTAGATGATTTTGCTGCTTCATAAGAACATAAGAGGAACTCTGCTGGTTAAAATAAGGGTCTACCTAGTCCAGCATCTTGCTTCACATAGATGCTAAGCAGATACCTCAAACCCCTAAGTAGGGGGCCACTCCTCCAGCTCCCCCTCCCCCAGAATGTAGTGGCAGATGCCTTCCAAGCCTGCAGAGTCAATTTCATTATCATCGATTTCTTATCATTGTCAGTAATGGCTCCCGTATTTGCTTGGCAGGGTAGAGTGCCTCTGACCATGGAGGTTCTATCCCTAGCTATCCTAAGAACCCAAGAAGGCTGGGAATTCTGGGACATGAGGTCCCAGTCCTGGAGTGGAGAAGGGTGCTTCAGGAAGGAACAGAGCCATCAAGCGGCTGTATTTTGGGGATTTGGTCTTAGAAGATGTGGGGTGGGGGTCTGGTGTCTACAGGATCCCATTCAGCCCCCAAAGCCCACTCAAATGCTGAAAATCAGAGCCAGGGATGGGGGGAAATGCTTTGCTGTAAGCCTTGAAAGAGGCGAAGCACACTTTAAACCACAACCAAAGAAAAGCCAGTTTGGTTTTCCCTGCAAATCAACTTGGGAGCACTGTAGTGGGAATGGTCAGTGGGCCCTGCCCACTTTGCATCCTAGCCCCACCCACCCTGGCCTAGGCCCCTCCCAAAATATCGAGCATGGCACCACGTCAGCAAAAACAGCTCCCTTTCTGGTGATTCCCACCGGAAACATGGCTTTAAAATGTCTGGGGGGCGCAATGAGGACAGCCGTTCACCAGAACAAGGGAGGGTTGCCAAAATCAGAGTTCCCTTTGCTAAGAGTTTGCCATGGGGGTGTCTGGGGGCGGGGTTAAAGAAGTAAAGTCTGTGCTGCCACTGTCTCATTGCAGCCCCACCCCCTTTGTGATCTACAATGCATGCACAAAAGAGGCGGGGCTTCCGTTGCCCCCATCGCGGCGGCCATCCTGATTTTTTTTCACCCACTCCCCTGCAGAGACCTCGTTTCCCTTCTCATCCCCCCCTTTAATTAGTGTTCTTCAAAGACCTTGATGTTGGTATCGCTCTATAGCAGGATTTCTCAACCTTGGCCACTTGAAGATGGGACTTCAACTCCCAAATTCCCCAGCCAGCATGCTGGCTAGGGAATTCTGGGAGTTGAAGTCCCCCACATCTTCAAGTTGTTGAGTCTGAGAAACACTGCTGTAGGCCAATGCTGTGCCATTCTCTAGACAAATTTACTTAGGAATAAGCCCAGTTTAATGAGACTTAGTAGATAAGGGTTTTTCAACCTTGGCCACTTGAAGATGGGTGGACTTCAGCTCCCAGAATTCCGTAGCCAGCATGCTGGGAATTCTGGGAGTTGAAGTGCACACATCTTCAAGTTCTTAATGAGACTCCTTAGATCAGTGTTTTTCAACCTTGGCCACTTAAAGCATGGCTGGCTGGGGAATTCTGGGAGTTGAAGTCCACCCATCTTCAAGTGGCCACAGTTGAAACCACTGCTCTATAGGGACGATTGGGAAAGACATTCCCTCCCCAACAAGAGCATCTTCTGGCCCTCATCCTCCACAAAGGCGTTGTCAGTCTGAAGACAAAGCCCTCTCCCCCTAAAGTGGACTGAAGGACAGTGCTTTGAGCGTGCAAAATTCCAACAGAATCGTGTCTGGGAAATTGGGGTTGCCATCCGTAAGGGCATGTTCCTTGACAGCCTGATCTCTCTTGGCTTCCTCGGGAGAAACCCTTTCTCGCCGGAAGCATCTGCGTGAAATGCATTGCTGTTGCTCCATTAGGAATCGAACGTGTTGTCCACAGCTCAACACCTCTGAAATGTGTTTCGCTCCACATCTGCCTTCTTTCCCCAGAACAACTAATGCATGAAATATGAAGCTTGGCTGGGGTTTACCCACAGGAGAAGAGATGCCCACTGGCTGGGCATTTTTAACCTTGGAATCCGTCTCTAAAAGTAACGGCTATTTCTGGATCTTTTGGAGACCACGGCCACCGCGCTGCTTCCATGAGACTTTGTGGCCGGTGGGTCGGCCACAGAACTGGCTTTGTGAGTTTTCCTGCCGTTCATCATTCACATGTTGCTTTGCAAAAGAGGGTTTCCTCCTTGGCCAGTCACCAGAGTTTACTGAGCCATGGAATACAGGAGTAAGTGCTTGTAAAATAGTTCCTTGGAAAGATGTCAGAATGTAAATTTGACTGGATAGAATTTTACGAAAAGCCTTGCTGATCAGATCAGCCATTCGTTAATTCTGATGTCTTCATTTTTCCTTTTCTTTGTGTCCAGTAACTCAGGCCAAAAAGAGACATTCAGGAAATCTACAGACTGGAGAAAGCTGTACAATTTTAGAGTAGAAAGAGCCCCATGAAGATCATCCAGTCAACCTCCCCCCCCCCCCCAATTCAGTGAAGGATTCTTGCTGTAATTCCCTTTCTATACAGTATTCAGTAGCAGACAGCCTCTGCAAACCAACTTTATTATTTAATGCTGTTGTTAAAATGATCCTGTATTTTTCCTGCAAGACCCCAAGGCAGCATATATAGCACTCGCTTTTCCAATTTTATCCCATAATAACAACCCTGTGAGGCAGACAAGATTGACTAGCCCTGAGTCACCTCCAAAACACTTGTACCTAGTTCTCTCCGGTCCTAGCCAACATCTTCATCACTACCTCACACTGCCTCTTATTCATTCATTCATTGATTAATATTGATGACTGGCTTGAGAAAAAAAAATCCCTTGATAATTTAATTATCATAGCTAGGTAGGCATTGGTAAACTACTCTAAAAAGAAAGGCACATTGCCTGGTGGGGTCAGATCCAAAAGTTTGCTTTTGGGAATCCCCCAAACAAGGATGAATGCAATAGCACCTTCTCATTCATGTTCCCCAGCAAATATCTGCAAAGGTATATTGCATCAGACTGTGGAGTCTCCATAGATCTGTCATGCTTGACTGCTGTGAACAGAGTTCTCCAGTGCCACTAACTGATGACATCGTTGTGAAAGATGACTTTGTGGCTCAAGCTGATTTACAATCATCTTGATGAGATGTATCCTCTCTTGGTTCCCAAATTGTGACAGAAGAAGAAAGTAAAATAAAATATTACATTTATATGCGCCCTGACTCCCAGCAACTCTGGGTTAGGGTTAGGGTTAATTGCGCTGACCACCTTCTGCAGCCTGCCTGCATGTTTTTCCTAGTCTTGCCACAAATAAAAAGAATATTACTTTTCCCCAATCAGTTGTCTTTTCAATGTATTGGGACTCTCATTCCCAAAATTCCCAGCTGGTCTGGTAGTTGTAGTCCCTGGGGATGGCTGGACCTCAGGCTTCCTTGATGAAGGAATGATTAAAATGTAGGGAGCTGGGGCTGGCAATATTCCTGCCCCAAGGTAGCCCATGGTTGCCTTACAACACAGGCTTAATGCCACATGCTTGCCAGCTGCAGAATATGGCCTGTTCAACTCCCAGAATCCCCCAGCAATGGCCAAGCTGGCTGGGGGATTCTGGGAGTTGAAGTCCATCCATGCATGGCTTTTGAAAGTTGTCCAGGTTGAGAAATGCTGCTTTGGTCGCTGCGCATTGCTCCATATGAAAAGCCTTGCGCCGTTGTGCATGCCTTGGCTGCATAACCCTGCAAAACGCGGGCCGGCTCCTTTTGCTAACGTCCCTTTGCGTTGCGTGGGTCCTCTTGAACATGGCTCTGGCATGCGGCCCTCGGCTTCCTCCAGCCCTCCGATGGGAATGTCTTTTCAAGAGCTTTGGATGAGCGGGTGCTCATGGCGATGCAGGAGCTGGAAGGCCCTATGGCAGAGCCTCTTCTCCCCGCGCCAAGGGAGCTAAACACTGAAGCGCTCTTCTGCAGCCCAGAGGACAAAGAACGAGGAATTGGGTGGCACCTTTTCCGACTAGCCAATTTTATTAAAAGGCATCAGCTTTTCTGAGTGGCAGCTGCCCGATCTCTTTGCCTCATTCCTCCTTTTCGACCACCGGCTCTCCCACCGAGACGGTATCATTGGAAGCGCTAAGGGAGGAGCCGTGGAACAGGCAGAGGGTGGGTCCAGAAGGAGCCAAGAAGGGGCTTTGTGGTTTTGATGAGCGCCCCAAACCCCTGTTCTTACTGTTGAGCAGGATGGCAAGTACATGAACTGCTGGCCTTGGGTCTCTCTGTTTCCCGGCTACGTTAAAATTAGAAGGAACTTGCCCAGGTGGGCATCCGCTTGCCAGGCTTCCTGGCCATTCCCACTTCAGCCAAAATGGGGACGTAACTTGCAGCAAAGTGTGCTGGCATCCCCCCCGCTTTTTTCCCCCTAATTGCATCTGAAATCCTGCCTTCTTAAGGTGCTCGGGCATCACCTCCAGCCTTGATCGCTGCTGGCTTATTTTGGCTTCACAACAACCCTGCAGAGTAAAACTTAGGGTTGGGAAAAGAGGACGGTTGGTGTAAAAGTGCCACGATCAGATTCACAGCAGAGCAGGATTTGGATCTGGGCCAATATCACCGCTCTAGCATCTCTCTCCTGTAGAGGTGCGATGGCAGATTTCTGAGAATTGGGTGAGTGAATGTACCCATTTACGCGATGTATGTCATGCATCAAATTGAAAGTTCATCGAACAGGCTAGGTTTGCACACTCAAGCTGAGCGTGAGAAGACAGCCACTGAATCTTTCCCTGATCTGGTTAAGCGTGTTATGTGAACACAACCTTGGTGGTGGGCTTTGGGCTGGAGCCAGCAAACCCAGGATTTTACCATTTCACCTACTCCGTAAGGCCACATTTTTGCAGAAAAAGCTATTTGCCTTCACTTTACCACGTGAAGCAGGTCCACGTGCCAAGCTATCCTCTTTGGAGTCAGTTTGTGTAAGATCAGGCTATCGGTGGTACTCATTTTCATTACCTTTGGCTTGGATTGAGATATTGGCCTTGAATACTAGGGTAGCAGTGCAATGCTTTGGACTCAGAGGGGAAAAGATGCTTTGGGACCGCATTCAAAGTCCTGCAGAGTTTCATTAAATATTGTTTGCTGGGAATTATCACCCTCCAGGCCAGTGTTTCTCAACCTTGGGCACTTGACGATGTGTGGACTTCAACTCCCAGAATTCCCCAGCCAGCATGCTGGGAATTATCATCCTCCAGGGCAGTGTTTCTCAACCTTGGGCACTCGACGATGTGTGGACTTCAACTCCCAGAATTCCCCAGCCAGCATGCTGGGAATTATCACCCTCCAGGGCAGTGTTTCTCAACCTTGGGCACTCGAAGATGTGTGGACTTCAACTCCCAGAATTCCCCAGCCAGCATGCTGGGAATTATCACCTTCCAGGGCAGTGTTTCTCAACCTTGGGCACTCGAAGATGTGTGGACTTCAATTCCCAGAATTCCCCAGCCAGCATGGCTGGCTGGGGAATTCTGGGAGTTGAAGTCCACACATCCTCAAGTGTCCAAGGTTGGGAAACACTGCTGCAGGCCAAGCAAGTGAGTTTCCAAAAACATCCGGTTGGCCTTTGTGTGACAGAAGGCTCCTCCTGATGATACTGCCTTTGTTTCATCCCAGCCCTCAGCTGAGGCAGCTGGAAGTCATCTGAGCTGTTCCACTTCTGAAGTTGTGTTTTCCCTCTGCCCCAACACAATTTTGCTGTGGACAAACGATGTGGAATGCTTGATCGATACTGTGGCTAATGGTGCATCCAGAACTTGGGAACTGCTCAGCGTTGGCTACTGCGGTCATGCCCCGTCCCTTCTAGTTGTGGGGCCCTGCCCCCCTGACCCATTTGTTTTGAGCTCTAGAAGAAACCACACGCCTCTCCTGCAGTTCTGCCCACTTCTTGCCTAACCTGCACTTTGTAAGGCACTTATAAACACTGATTTAGCCTTCTTTTGAAAGAAGGCTAGACCTGTTTTTTCAACATCGTGATGTGCCATCAAGTCAGGGTCAACTCTTAGCAGCCACATAGATAGATTTTCTCCAGTAGGATCTATCCCCCAATCTGGTCCTTCAGGTCTTCCAATGATGCCTGCATCACCCCTGTAACTGAGTCCATCCACTTTGCTGCTGGCCATCCTCTTCTTCTCTTTCCTTCCGCCATTCTCGGCATTATGGACTTCTCAAAGGAGCTGGGCCTTCATAACTTTTCTGAACCAAAGGACAGTTTATACGGCCAGTTCTGAACTGCTGATTCTGCCACCGATGAATCATTACACGTTCAATACATTTTTATTGGTTGCACAGTCAGCCAGATGTTTAGACTGGGTTTGGCATTTTTATCCACCTATCGAGTCCTTCCCAAGGACCTGGGATAGGCAGAAGGTGTTAAAGGTATCATTGCAGGATGGAAACTGTTCCAAGTAAAACTGCCTTTTGCAATGGACTGACGGTGATTTTGTCAATGCTGAGGGTCTTCAAGGGGTGCTCCAGATGTTTTGGGTTGCACCCAAGGTGCCTATGACTATTGGGACTCTCTTTGCTTTCTTCTGCCACAGTCGTTCTATTTCTATTTGCAGGTCTTTGTATCATGTGATTCTCTCCAGTTCTTTTTCTTCTCTTCTGCTGCCTCCAGGTATTGCAATGTCCACTATCCAGACTTTTTTGTCTCTCTTATCCACAATTGTTACGTCTGGGGTGTTGTGTGGCAGGTGCTTGTCTGCTGGAATCCTAAAGTCCCAGAGCATTTTCACTTCTTCATTTTCTAGGACTTAGTCTGTTTTGTGATCTCACCAGTTCTTGCTTGCAGGCAAGTGGCATTTCTTGCAGAGATCCCAGTGCGCCATTATGGCTACTTGGTCATGCCGTTGCTTGTAGTCAGTCTGTGCTGACTAATAAAATAATAATAATAATAATAATTATTATTATTATTATTATTACTAATAAAATTATTATTACTATTTTATTATTATTAATAAAATAATAATAATTTTTATTATTATTATTAAAATTATTATTTTTATTATTGTTGTTGTTGTTGTTGTTGTTGTTGTTGTTATTATTTCCCCCCGCTTCTTCCCTGCTTTGACTTGTCAGCACGGGTTGAGGGCTCTTTCCGAAAAGCTCAACAAACCGTGTTCAGAAATTGCCCACCTTGACAGGTAGGTGAACCGCCAGTCTGCATCCGTGCTCCACCACCCCATGCTCACCCACCACGTGTGAAGGACAGCAGTTGTGGTCATTTTACTACCCACAGGGAGCACTTGGTGAGCAAAGAAACTAAGTCAGGGGGATTCCCCAATTGTGTCCCTAAAACAGGGCAGCATCACTCATGAGCCTTGCTGTTGAGGTAGCATCAGGATCAGTGTGAGGGCAGCACAATCTATGTTCCCATGCTCTTTTGCTAGCTCAGCAGTGTTTCTCAACCTTGGCAACTTTAAGATGTGTGGACTTCAACTCCCAGAATTCCCCAGCCAGCGTGGCTGGGCTGGGGAATTCTGGGAGTTGAAGTCCACACATCTTAAAGTTGCCAAGGTTGAGAAACACTGGCCTAGAGGCTAATGTGGCGGAGTCCCAGAATGGCAGACGAGATGAGCCAGTGGCCTGATCCGGCACAGCTTTTCTGTTCTTGTGTGTCTGTGTTGTGCTTTGTCTCTCACTCACCCTCCACTCTTCCCTTGCATTGCACACAGAGCACTGCTCATCTCTAGGAGGGGGCCAAGGATCTGGGAGAAACCAGCCCACCCCACTGCGCTCAATTGCCACTTCTCGACACAGTGGGAAGCTGGTTGTTAGCATCAGTTCCATTTAAATGGAGATGCAGCCATGTTTTCTGCTGTGAGGAGAAACGCCTCATGGAGTGTTATAGATCTGTTAGCTGGGCATATGTATGTAGGTATTGCAAAAAATAATGCATTTCTATTTTTAGGGGGTGGGGGAGAATAAAGGGCCAAGGAACACATCCCCAAAATGTGAAGGAAGACAAACTGCCAGCCAAAACTTCAGATGAAAAATACGCAAACTTTTAAGCCACGGGGTTCTTTTTTCAACCACTGTCATTGAAAAGGAGTCATACTCTGAATCCAGCCACGCCGTTGTCCCGCACTTGTATTTTGAATCATTCCCTTCTGCCCTAAAGTGTCACTAGGGCAGTGTTTCTCAACCTTGACAACTTTAAGCTGTGTGGACTTCAACTCCCAGAATTCTCCAGCCAGCATGCTGACTGGGGAATTCTGGGAGTTGAAGTCCACACTGCTTAATGTTGCCACGGTTGAGAAACACTGCCCTGGAGTCTCTCCGTGGTCAGGGAACATTAATTCAGCCCCACAGAGAATGCCACTGCTTGTCTTTACTAATTGAAAGTCTCGGGTTGGCCTTGTTTGTTTCACGCATCCGAAACCAGCAGAGAGTTGAATCCCAGGGGTAAAGAAATGGATATTATTGATGGATGACAAAGTTGTGCTCTCCGTGATCAGCCTGTATTAGAATTTGCAAAGCCCCAGTTTTTTCCCTGTTCCAAATTGGTTCTCTCTTCTACTGCACTTTCTTGCTCTCTTCCCAAGAATGAGTGACATCGAACATTGTCATCTGAGGGTTGAAGAGAGCTGGGGAGAGTGCAAGGGGAGAAAAAGGGGGGTGATGCACCAGAAAGAGACTTGTCCTTTGCTATTCTTCCTTTGCAGTGATTCCCCCCCCCCCCCAAAAAAGTAAAGAAAATTGTCAAATACCCATATTCACATGGTGAAGTCAAGTCAAGATGAGTTAAGATTCCAGTTGGAGTGAAGAAGGATGCATTAAATCAGGGATAGAGAATTCCCCTTTAGCCAGGAACTACACCTTTTTTTAAAAAAAACACTTATTTCATTTTGGGTTTCCAAGAATTGCAAAGTGTGGTGTGCTTTGTTAAATGTCACCATACCTGGGGATAGAATTGTCAGACTTCTCTCAAGGTGGTTTCTCCCCACCTTCCACCCCCTTGGTTCGTTCTTCTTTCTCTCCCTCCCTCTCTCTCTCTCATTCTCTCTTTCTCTCTCTTTTATTTTCTTTTTGTTTCTTTCACGTTGGGGCTTTCCGACTCCCAACCACATTAATGCATTTTGTTGATAGCTTGTTTATATTTTATGGATTACTTGTTTTTAGAATGCAAGAAAATGCATTGCCATACGGTGGTAGCTTTGCAACCTAGATGTGGTGGTACAAAATCTGGAGGGTGCAAGACAGGAGTTGAGGTTGTCCACTTTTGCATTGAATGGGAAAAGAGAAGTCCATTAGGGAGTGCAGAAAAGAACGAAACTGGTAAAGCAGAAATTTTGAGTTACCAAGTCTTGTTCTAATGAACTGGGACAGTGCTACACGATTGTCAAGAATGCCAGTACTTGAGTGATGACTATTCCTCCTCCTCCTCCTCCTCCTCCTCCTCCATTAGAGATTATTAGTGATTTGATGAGAGCATAAGAACATAAGCAGTGCCACAGTCTCTTCTCCCAGTGCCCACCAACTGCCCAAGGAAGCCCAGCAGATGGCCTTCAAAGGCAGTCCCACTGGGGGTACATGGTTCATTTCCCCTTATTTTACCTGTGCACAGGGCTTTTCTCAACAGCCTGTCTTAGGGGCCCAGAATTTTCATAAAATGAACCTGACAATATGACAATTTATTTAATGTATCACCTGCCTTTCATAAACTGGCCTAAAGCCCCCCAGAAGGTTTCGTGGCTGAGGGGGGACTCAAACATGGGTCTCCCCCTCCTAATCCAGCGCCTGCACCACTACACCAGTTGCATGTTGTGATCTGTAAAGGAAAAATGTGTTTATAATTTCGGTCCCTCTCACCTGTCTCAGCAGTTTTCTAAGTGGTCTACAAGGTAGGTGTGTGGATTTTCACAGCCATGGTTGAGGAAGAGGCGTGCTGAGAGGGTCAGCAACATACAGCCTTTTCCACCCAGGCAGTCCTTGGCCCAGTTTTCAAATTCCTCTGAAAATGATATATTCAGATTCCTGGCAAAGAGATTTGTGTGTTTGTTTGTTTTTCCCTGACCGGAAGGGGAAAAGTCAGAAAATTGAGCGGGATTCATAATCTTTTGAAATTCTCCATCCATTCTGTCAGCAGAGCAACTGATTCTTCAACAGCCATGGCAGTCCTATCACGAGTGAAAAAAAATAATAAAATGGGAGGAGCTTTT
Organism: Liasis olivaceus; assembly: GCA_030867105.1. Classification (NCBI taxonomy): domain Eukaryota; kingdom Metazoa; phylum Chordata; class Lepidosauria; order Squamata; family Pythonidae; genus Liasis; species Liasis olivaceus. Next base: position 8,558,488 of record CM061349.1, read on the forward strand.
ACACTAATGTTTTCCCTTGGGATTGAACAGAAGTGTGCAAAGCCATGAGAGTGCAAACTGCTGGAGAGAGGATTGTACCACGAAAGACAGGACGTGCACACAAACCGGTTGGCCACCGTGTCATTCAGCTCCTTGCAAGAACATCGCCCTCCATCCATGAGAATTTCATCAGAATTCTCTTCGCCTTTGAAAGTAATTTCTAAAGCAAATGTCATTCAAATGACTAAAAACTACTTTTAAAAAAAAGTGTGTGGGGGGGTGATTCTTCTGCATGGCACCGGAGGAATTTGGAAGCTGGAGATCATTGCTGAGGACGGTGCCAGAAACGCCTTTCAGGGGACAGAAAGTCCAGCCTTTTCCAACAGCGCTTAGTAATGGTGTCTTAAGAAAAGCAGCGCACGCTGTCCAGAGCCCGAGGCCAGCGTGCCTTCCTTGCAGTTTTGCTAATCCTCTAATCTCTTAGATAATCTGTCCAAAAAATATACCTAAAAAACCTCAAACCCCTATAAAATTGGAGTGTGCTTCTGAATATAATACGTGGGGGGGGGGGGGGGGGGCTAATCAGGCATCGTGGTTGGAGAATGATCCCCCCGTTCCATTAATCACCCACCGTTGCTGTTTTATTAATTTTAAGAGGTGCTTGGTTTAATCTTGTAAAGTTAATGGGAAGGAGGAAGATTAGGGAAATCACGTGGGCTCCAGAGAAGCTTGGATCGGCCTCTTGGGGTTTTTTCCAGCGAGGCAGGCAATCCTGGCTTGGCAGAATCAGTTGCAGTAGAATTGCCACGAGAAGGATCTCTTCTTCTTATTCCTAACCGGATACCATGTGGTTGGCTGGGAGGGCCAATAGCGCTTGGAAGTTTCTAGTCCTCAAGATCCACCTCGAATACACCCAGGGCTTCTTAGGGTTCCAAATGACCTGCTCTTCTTTCAGAGAGGAATCCATTCCTCCAGGACCCCACGTGGTTGTGTTTTACTTTCTGAATGTAGCACAGACATTTCTCTCTGCCCGTCTGGTTTGCAAGAATCCTCAGGTTTTGAGCAAGACACTGTGACATTCAGACAGTCCCAGGATTCGTCAGTACTACTGTCAGGGAGGGCTGGGAAAAAGTCCTGTTTCAGACGGGTAGCTGATGTAGCTGCACCCAAAGTCAGACGTGCTCTTGTTGAAATCAGTGTTTCGTTTTCAACCATGAGGACTAGAATCTTCCTCTATGTTTATGGGAATATCTCAGTGGTAGAGCAAATCTTTCACAAGCCTGTGCTGTTGTCTAACTTCATTTCCGCAAAAGCAAAGACCAGGGAGGGGCCAAGAATGGTTCCCTCCCTCGGTCAAACACTTTCTTTAGCTTGCAACTCCAGGTTGGCATCACAGGGGCAGGGCCAGGCAGACCAAACCATAACACTTAGGTAAATATAAATACATGTATATAATATGCAACAGAATTTCTTTATTTTTGAACTTTGTCCTGATTACACTGCTTGACAGTATATTAACCCTAGTTATTGCAAACCACCTGTTCGTCCAGATGCACTAAGTTCATTGAGAAGGTTTTGTGAGAGTTTACATATCTCTGGTGTGTGTGCGCATGTGTGTGCACGCGCATGCACGTGCGTGTGTATGTCAGTGAGTCAGATCAACTACCTGGCACTACAGCTTCCATGTCCCCAAATACGTCCCATGTTTCAGGTCTTTTAACAGGATTGGAATTAAAGCTGTGCTACAAAATAAATAGGATAAAAATGGTATATTGTTTCATCGATGCTTTTAGTGCATCAGTTGTATAGAAAGAATGAGGATCATATCACGAAACAAATACGGGAAGGAAGGGGACACGGGTCGAGAGGAAGGGGAAGACCAAGGAAGTCGTGGTGGACTTGAGATCTTGAAAAAGAGAGAGATCGGAAGTTCAAGGAACAAAAAGGAACGTGTGAAGCTGTGTGTGGAAGCACCACGGATGACTTGCAGAATAGAAGCATATGGAGAGAGCTGAATGATTGATGGTGTGAATTAGATTTAGGTATGTTTTAACCTCATCCGTTTAATTTCTTTGTCTTACTAATTCTTACTCTTTTTTCCGTTGCTTACCCCTAAGGGAACACAGCAATAGGGATTCACGGCTCAGTAAAACACAGCACCCAAAGTGATCTTCATTTGTCCAAAATTTAAAATTGCATCGAGGTTCTTCTCAGAGAGCGGAGGAAGGGATCAGCAGTGAATGCCTACACCTCCCTGTGGTGAAGCCAAAGGCAGGAGAAATATGCAAAGTAACCAGAAACACTCCAGAACCTCCATGCCCTGACTCCAGAATTCACTTTTTTCCCAACCCAAAGGGACGAGAATGTGCAGAGTAGAACTCAGATGCTGTAAAACAAAATAGGTCCATTTCATCAGCCTGAATATTTCTTTTTACAAAATATTCTGCTGCCTCTCTGTCTGTTGTTTGTGACTCTAATCATAATCAGCCCTGCGCGTCCTATACATGCAGAGGGTTGGGGATAGAAGTGACTATGTTCTTTGCATGCATTTCCAGCCATATTTTAATGAGGGGAGGATGAGATCCTTAAAAACACCACGGCTGTACATGAGCCATTTTGCCTCTGGAACTCCCATAGCATTGGGTTGGGAGGTTCTGCAGGCTTCGTGTTGGTTCTGGGGAGGCCCGGGTTGCCCACGCCTGCATAAGAGCCCTTCGAGGAACCAAACAGATCAAAGGAAAGCCACGCCTGGTGAGCCACAGTTGGTGAAGTTGATCCCATTTAACCTGGAGAAGAGATCAAAGAAGGGCTACTGTGCAGAAGAGGAGCAGAGTTAGGGTGAAAGGGTTTGGGCTAAACCAGTGTTTCTCAACCTCAGCAGCTTTAAGATGTGTGGACTTCAACTCCCAGAATTCCCCAGCCAGCCATGCTGGCTGGGGAATTCTGGGAGTTGAAGTCCACACATCTTAAAGTGATTGAGGTTGAGAAATATGTGCTAATTATTCAAAGGGCAAGAAATGGTTGTGGTTAGAGCAAGCAGTGTCTCCAGATCATGAACCCTGTAGCTTGGTTTCTGCAATTCTTTCCAGCCCCTTGACCACCACGGGGAGTCTGTACAGCGCCACATGTCACATCTCTGGTGGGCTGGATAGTCTCCAATTCTGGGGTCCCACGATCATTTCTTTCCAAGAACCCGGTGGGTGAACCTGTGGCCCAGTTCATGCGTATTGCAAGCCGCCATCTTCTGCCACATCGGCGAGAACTGACCACCTTGCTTTTACTTCTCCCCCCACCCAGGAAAATGGAAGCATCCGAATTTTCCGGGGTGGGGGGGTAGAATTTTGCTCCACCTTAATAGATGTGAGCCTTGTCGTTATGTGAGAATGAGGAAGAGTGGCTTAAAATTAAACCCTTTTATCACACGGGGGCTGGGACTGGTGGGATGTCTCAGCGCATGAAAGCTTACTTTAACCCACCATTCCTAGTTTGCATGTAACAACAAGCCAAGAAAGCGGCTAAGGAGAAGTGAAAATTTGCCTCATTCTCTCCTTTGATCCCACCGGTGGAAGGCTACAGCTAGGAATTGTACACAGTCATTTTCACGCTCTTCCCCCAAATGCAACATCACGCCTCTTTCTTCATGTATCTGCTGCGAAGTATGGGTGAATATTGGATTTTTAGGCCCGGGCCTATGTTAGGTATGATTATTTTAGGTTTCTGTTGTTGCGTTATTGTCAGGATTAGCCCAAGAAACTCCAGGAGACAGTACAGATTCAATCCAGCAAGGTTTATTGGCTTCATTCCCATTACAGAAATCTTCTCAGAGTGAAAGCAATTCCCAGAGTCACCCCACAAACATCCTGCATTCCTCAGGGAGGTGCCAGTCTCATCCTCTTATCTCTTCCTCTTTGTTCTGGGGATAAGAGTACGCGCTTAACCCCTTCAGCTCTAGTTCTCACAGTTATGTTTTAACGATGTGAATCCTTGGCGCGCCCTCCAGAGTCACTGCCATGAAATGGGCAGAGAAATAAAATATTAAGTAAGTAAGTAAGTACTGTACATTGCATTCAGTGGGGGTGTCTTCTTGTGTGCAACCCCACCCATTATTTTATTTCGAATGCGCCGCACCTTGGCTTCAGCTCTGGTTTTCTAGGACGGAGAACCCCATTAACCTCCTGGCGTTCCCGTTGCAGATTCCACCAAGGGGATTACACCGTGGAAGTCAGCATCAACGACTACCTGGATATATACTGCCCGCACTATGAGATCCCGTTTCCTCTGGACCAGATGGAGAGATACATTTTGTACATGGTCAACGAAGAGGGTCACAGCTCCTGCGACCATCGGCAGAACGGCTTCAAACGCTGGGAGTGTAACCGGCCGGATTCCCCCAATGGTCCCCTGAAGTTCTCTGAGAAGTTCCAGCTCTTCACCCCATTCTCCTTAGGCTTCGAATTCAGGCCAGGGCAGGAGTATTACTACATCTGTAAGTACTGTGCTTTCCACTGGAGCTGAAAGGGCTGGGGTTCCTGGGGGTGAAGTGTGGGTTGTCCCGTACATCAAATGAGGGTTTTAGTCCATCCAACTAACACCATCGATAGATACTGGCTGGCGTGAGCTTCCCAAGAGTTCAGCCCAGGCCGTCCGAATGAAAAGTTGCTCTCTTATCTGAGAAATAAAAGGGGGTCTTGTGGCCCAGAAGGAAGACCTAGAAACATGGGCAGCTTGCTTATACTATTAGACTTGTGGTGTGTTGAACCAGGTGAGCCACCTGAAGGCACATCAGCTCCAACATGTACCCCAAGATGGTGCTGCTGGAATCTGGCAGCAAAATGGCTGAATTCCAGCAAGGCAATGATGTCTTCTGGGGGGAGTTGGGGGTGGTGGTTTTAAGGATAGGAATGGGGTCAGCCTGCTTCTGAGGAGCCTCCCACTCCCACTTCTCAGAGGCCAAAAATGCCCCCTCCAGATCTGCCCTACCCCTTGCAGGAACGTCACATCATCAACGCGTCGTCTCCCATCGCCCTTCAGAAGACTGAGCTGAAGATGCGATCGAGAGGTTGAGTTGAAGACCCCTCAAGGTTGGCCCACCCCCATTTAGCTCAGAAGGATACTGGTGTTTCCCCGCACTCCCTGGCGATGCTGCGTTAGATCAGGGTCTTCTGCTTGCCAAGAACATTGTTGGTGAATGTGTGTGTGTGTTGGGGGGGGGGGATAGGACTGTGTTTGCCATATATGCCCTCAGTTCACATTCAGCAAAAGCCCCATCTAAAAGAGAACACGCTTTTATCCACGCTCTGCAACTTAATCGCTTTCCTGAAACAAGGGCGTTTTTAGTGCTTCCTGGACAAAGTAAGAGAAATTTTGTTTTCCACCACCAGCCCCCTTTATCTCTGGAGCTCACGCCTGCAGGAGATCCTTCGGTTTGGTAGGGGTTTTTTCCCCCCTCGCTTTTGCTTCCTCGTTGTGTGTTTGCCTTGCTCCCCCTCAGAGGATCGCAGTTTGAGGTACCCGGGACCACCCTGCCAGTCTGCACAATATTATCATTCCAGCCTGCAAAAGCAAAGCTGCTGCCTGAACACGGGCCACCCTGCTGAGCTCCCGGGGTGTCTCCGGTGGGCTTTACGGTGGCCGTGGCTCATTGAAACCGGGACGCGAGCGTCTCCTTTTTGCACCATTTTAATCTTCCGCCAAGATCTGTGTTCATAATAAAAAAAAACAACAACCTGAAACGGCATGACCGACGCAGACTTCTGATTACACTGTCAATCCTAACTAAGCAATCACGGCGACCGGTTTAATTAGCAAGAATGACTCTATTTAAACTCCATTGGGGCCTTGGGACTGTGGGATGCGCCACTACTCAGCTGGGGCCACATTCTGAGAAAATAATAAAAATAAACCAGCGTGCAGCGCAGAGCGGAAGAGAGCAGGGAGAGAGGAGAAGGAATGGCTTAAAGAAACACGGAGGGTTCAGGGACGGGAGCATTAAAGACCCCACGGTTCCCAGGCCATGTTTTGGTTACTAAATGATCTGTCCTTCAGCCTCTCGGTGAGGCCTCCGCTCTGCGGTGCTCCCAGCGAGGAAAAACAATCCGGCACTCGCAATCAGCTTCCCAGGCCGCGCATTAAGAAGCCCTTGATCGAAGAGTCTTCCTCTTCTTCCTCACCAAGGGAAAGTAAGTCTGCTTTTGCCGGCCCCGTTAGGCAGCAGGGAGCCAGGTCCGTCTGCTTCCAGCCACGGGATCGGTGGGGGGGTCAGAAAAGTCAAGATGGAGGTCGCCAGGGTACAATCACAGTCCTGCCCCTTTCCCGCAGGGGTGCTGGGCTTCGATTGTGCCGCTGCAGCCCCCAGCTTGTTGACTTTTTTGATACACGCACACACGCACGCACACTCACCTCCGGCAGATGTTTCTGAGAACGCTCGTACGGGAGACTCTGGTGAAATGTCGCTGGAAAGCATGAGGCGTCCTGCGGAGGAAAAGGCGGGGACTTGATTTCGTGGAGGATCCCCATGGGAAGGGGTTGGGGGGCTTTTCTGCTGAGGGCCACGTTCTGTTGGGTGTCGCCTGCCCTGCACTGCATGGCTGGCAGAGGCTGGGCACAAGACCGAGCGCGAAAACTAGACCAGTCAGCGAGTCTCTTCATTCCCTCTATCAAGTTCTTTTTCCTCCATTTTTTTGTATAGCATCACCTCTTTTATTCAACCCACCCTCTCCTTTCTTCCTTCCTTCCCCTCCCTCCCTCCCTCTTTCTTCTTTCCTTCCCCTCCCTCCCTCCCTCTTCCTTCCTTCCCCTCCCTCCCTCTTCCTTCTTTCCTTCCCCTCCCTCCCTTTTCCTTCCCCCCTCCCTCCCTCCCTTCCTCCCTTTTTCCTTCCTTCCTTCCTTCCCCTCCCTCCCTCCCTCCCTCCCTCCCTCCCTTTTCCTTCCTTCCTTCCTTCCTTCCTTCCTTCCTTCCTTCCTTCCTTCCTTCCTTCCTTCCTTCCTTCCTTCCTTCCTTCCTTCCTTCCTTCCTTCCTTCTCCTCCCTCCCTCCCTCCCTCCCTCCCTCCCTCCCTTTTCTTCACTAGGATTCCCAACTCATTCTTGCCAGAAATACAACTCGGTTCCAAACAGTCAGTTTTGGAAATAAAACCGAAGATTGTACATGGTCTTTCTGCCAGCTGAGATGAATAGCTTTCTAACAGTCCTTATCCCTTAGTCCAGCCACTTGACCCAGCACCGTTTATTCTCCACTGGCTGCAGCAGCTGAGATGCTTTTAACTAAAGAAGTTGGGGAAAACGTCCACTTGTAAAAAAGCTGTTCCATCACCAGAGCGGTGGTTTACCAGGTCACGCTGCTTGGACTTCCACCCTGGCTGGCAGCTGTTCCCCAGGTCTGCCAGAGACCTGGAGAGGAAGAGGATTGAACTGGGGAGGCCTCTCTGCACCACTGAGCTACAGACTTCTTGCTCATACAACAGAAAACTGTTTTCTAGCTGGACAGAGTCATTTGGCCACCCAGGCTAATATTCCTTCCTTAACCCTTGTGTATGCAGTTGAAAAGAGAGGTGCGACTTCCTGATAACCTGCTAGGAGCCCAAGATCTCTTTGGAGGCACTTTCAAAGCTCATTTCACATGCTAGCAAGGTTATGCTCAAAATCCTACAAGCTAGGCTTCAGCAGTGCGTGAACCGAGAACTACTGGATGTACAAGCTGGGTTTCGAAGAGGCAGAGGAACTAGAGATCAAATTGCCAACATTCGCTGGATCATGGAGAAAGCACGAGCGTTCCAGAAAAACATCTACTTCTGCTTCATCGACTATGCAAAAGCCTTTGATTGTGTGGATCACAACAAACTGTGGCAAATTCTTAAAGAGACGGGGGTACCAGACCACCTTACCTGTCTCCTGAGAAATCTGTATGTGGGCCAAGAAGCAACAGTTAGAACCGGTCACGGAACAACCGATTGGTTCAAAATAGGGAAAGGAGTACGACAAGGCTGTATATTGTCACCCTGCTTATTTAACCTATATGCAGAGTACATCATGAGAAATGCCAGGCTGGAAGAATCACAAGCCAGAATTAAGATTGCAGGGAGAAACATCAATAACCTCAGATATGCAGACGATACCACCCTAATGGCAGAAAGTGAAGAAGAACTAAACAGCCTCTTGATGAGGGTGAAAGAGAAGAGTGCGAAAGCTGGCTTGAAACTCAACATTAAAAAAACTAAGATCATGGCATCTGGACCCATCAATTCCTGGCAAATAGCAGGGGTAAAAATGGAAGCAGTAACAGACTCCATTTATTTGGGCTCCAAGATCACCGCAGACAGAGACTGCAGCCATGAAATTAAAAGACGCTTGCTCCTTGGGAGGAAAGCTATGGCAAACCTAGACAGCATATTAAAAAGCAGAGACGTCACCTTGCCGACAAAGATCCGCATAATCAAAGCTATGGTTTTCCCAGTAGTAATGTATGGCTGTGAGAGCTGGACCATAAATAAGGCTGAGCACCAAAGAATTGATGCCTTTGACCTGTGGTGCTGGAAAAGACTCTTAAGAGTCCCCTGGACTTCTAGGAGGTCAAACCAGTCAACCTTAAAGGAAATCAACCCTGACTGCTCATTGGAAGGATTGATAATGAAGCTCAAGCTCAGATACTTTGGTCACCTAATGCGAAGAGAGGACTCTTTGGAGAAGATCCTGATGCTGGGAACGATTGAAGGCAAAAGGAGAAGGGGACGGCAGAGGATGAGATGGTTAGATAGCATCACCGAAGCAATGAGCATGAAACTGAGCAAACTCAGGGAGGCAGTGAAGGACAGGAAGGCCTGGCGCGATATGGTTCATGGGGTCACGAAGAGTCGGACACAACTTAACGACTGAACAACAACAACATTCAAGGGGGAAACCTGGAAGTCATTCCTACCTTAAATGGGACAGCAGTGCTAGGGGCATCCGGTGGGGAGCGGGGTGTCTCAAAAAAGTCAAGATGGTGGCCATCTTGACTTTGAAAGAAGGCTTGGCTTCAACTGTGCAATTGCAGCCACCACCCTGCCTTTCTTGACCACCTTCCCAGACAACCTGTAGTATCAGCTCCATAAGGTAACTAATCCGAGCTGTTCCTTGCAGCTAACCAAACAATTCATCTAGGAGATACACCACAGCTTTCAATCAGAATCCTTCTTAAGGATAGCCTTAAGAAAGTGTCTGGTCCTTCTTGATCAGTAATTCCTAGATGTGTCTGAGTCATAAGCCTAACCGTGCCTAACCATAATTTGTGGAATAAGCCACAATCATGTGTTGTACAGACAGAAGCATGGTTTCCAGCCCACAGTGGCTGGGTTCTACCACCTGCAACGTCAAAATCCAGCAAAGATACAGGTTTAACTGAGAAAATGAAAAAACTGAGTCACTGGTCTGAGATGGGCAGCTGTATAAATTGAATAAATTACTAAATAAATAGAATTGGGTGGCCCCTTGGCCCGCTGCCCCATCTTAACCCTCGCCAACTAGCCCGTCTAGGGTTGGGGGACCAGTGATTATATGTGATTTATTCAAGATCATTCCTAGCTGCCCTTTCCCCTGAGAGAATAAACCACCCAAATTTCAGGGGTAAAGCTTAGAGGGTTTGCTAGCTGAGCGCTGCTGAAAAAAAGGGTAGCAGATAAAGAAATGAATAAACTTCCCTCAGGATGGAGATAAAACGAATGCTAAAATCCTTTGCACCGAGCTGCTTCAAAGAACAAAGCAGGAAAAATGGCCTCCCCGCCCAATATCCACGTTTGGTGGCTTTGGGTCTATGTCACCCTTGTGAAGTTGGTGGATGCATTTTTCCCCCTGCTTTAGTCCGGCCACCCAGGCCAAGCGCAGGATCAGGGCCCGGCGCGTGATTTTCATGGTCATCATGGAGGAGGACAACTTAACATCCCAAATCCTCTTCCCAAACTGGGAAACTGCCTCTGGAACTAGAAATGTTAAAGAAAAGTTAAAATGGTCATAACAGTATTAATTATGATCCACAGCCCCACAGCCTTCCAGAATCATCGCAAAGAGGGTTGCGTGGTGCGGGCAAGAGCAGACAGGCTTGATCGTCCTTAATGGTTTCTCTTCTGCTGCTCTAAAGCTGCGTTTCTCAACCTCAGCAACTTTAAGATGGGGAAAAATCCACTCCCCAGCGTGCTGGCTGGGGAATTCTGGGAAGTGAAGTCCGCTCATCTCAAAGTTGCTGAGGCTGAGAAACACTGCTCTAAGGCATCTGTTTTTTCAATCTTCATTTGTTTCTTTTATCTATATTAAATTATTGTTTCCTCTTGATTTCCTTCTCCCTGCATACAACCATCTTTTGCCCAAATAGATCATTTATTACTCGTGGTCTCTGCATCTTTCTCTTCCCCTCCCTTCCTTCCTTCCTCTCTCCCTCCCCTTCCTTCCTTCCTTCCTTTCTTCCTTCCCCTCCCTCCCTCCCTCCCTCCCTTCCTTCCTCTCTCCTCCTTCCTTTCTTCCTTCCTTCCTTCCTTCCCCTCCCTCCCTCCCTTCCTTCCTCTCCCTCCCTCCCCTTCCTCCCTTCCTTCCTTCCTCTCTCCTCCTCCTTCCTTCCTTCCTTCCTTCCTTCCTTCCTTCCTTCCTTCCTTCCTTCCTTCCTTTTCCTCCCTCCCTCTCATGTTTTTAGTGAGAGATTACATAGGAATAAACAGTGAAACTCATCAGCACTAAGCCTGTTAGAATTCACGTCATGTGGAACATTGGAAATTACGCCTCTTTGAGGGAGTTATATTTAGCAGACATGAAAGAGCAAGCATTACCTTCTTCCATAGTTTGCAAATTGGAATTCCATTAACCTTCCAGGCATTCAGACGAAGAGGCTGCTTTACTTTACGCGCCACACTTACAGGTCAAGGTTAAGCAGTGGCTTTCTGGCCAGAAGACTGTGTTTTCAGTTTCTGATTGGAGTTTTTCAGAGAAAATCTTTTTAAAAATAAAAACGGAGCCTGAATCTGAACCCAAACCAGAATGGAGGCAAGCAGGAAGAGGGGGAAACAGGTGGGTTTTTTTGGGCCAAAGATATAAAATAGGAGTATAATTCACGTTTGTGTGTATATTGCCCATTTTAGAGATGAATTTCAGTAGATTTGGGAGAAGAGAGAATTCCTGCAAAACAGGCAGGGCCAAAGTTTTAGTCCAATATTACCAGGAGGGGGGGTTAAGATGTCAGCAGCTGCCAATAAAATCCATGCAGCGAAGTCTTGCCCACTCCATAATTTTAATCAAATGGTTTAATTAAAGAAGAAGAAGAAGAAGCAGCAGAAGAAATGTTAAAGTAAGGAATAAGCAGTATAGAAGGTTAAGGAGCTGTTGGACCCCCCCCCCCCCCCCACACACACACACTTTGGTTACCTGCAATTTGATCACTGGAAAAATGGGGGAAATGTGCAGGAAAGAAGGTGGGGAGAGAAAGCACGATGGTTTGGTTTCTCACGCACCGCTGCCCTCTTTGACAGCTTTTCTCAGCCTGGCACCCCCACCCCCTGAATTGGGACTCTAACTCCCCAAATTCCCCACCCACTGGCTAGGGAATGCTGGGAATCAGAGTCCTAATGCCTCTGGAGGCCTTGGTGGCAGAAGGCTGAATTGCGAGCCATTTAGTAAGGATACAGGTTCTTGCGTTTTCCATTTTTCTGCCTCACCCCTATGTAGAAAAGGAAGAGTTTCCTATTTTTGGCAGCATCTCCCTGACTGGGCTCACACAACCCACTCAATCCTAACCTGGGTTAACAAAGCATAATTTCCCTGTTTACAGAATATGTGCTCGACAAATAGATGAACCAGAGGAAGTCTTAACAGCAGGCTACCGACAACACACTGAACCAGAAATGACACAATGCCATTGTAGCCGAGTTTAGGGGAATGTGAGAACCCAGCCAACCTGGGTTCAGGTGGATTCATTCAAGTATCTGTGGGAAACATATTTGCATCTCATTCAGGACTTGATAATGTATTGTAGTGACATCCACCTTTTCTTCAAGAGCTCACCATGACCTCCATTTAATCCTCACAGCAACCTTGCGAGGTCGACTGAGAAATTGATTCACTGGCCTGGGATGAACTAAATGGCCAAGGATTTGGAGCTGGGTTTGGACCTATGGTATTATTTTAAATAATAATAATGGACCTATGGTATTATTTTAAATAATAATAATAATAGGAGGAGGGGGGGGAAGAAGTGGTGTTAGCAACAGCAGAACAATTTATCTAAACTAAGGAAAAAAAAGACAGAGAAGGGATTTACGGATGAAGATGCAAAGGTGGAAGAAAGAAAGGAGGCCAGGGGTTAAATGCAGTGAGCTAAATTGAGCCTTTCTTCAGATGGAGGTGAGAACTGGGGGATTAGGAGAAGATTGGTGAGAGGTCTGAATAGGCAAGGGAGAAAACTGCCTTCATCGCTTTGCAGGTGTGTATTAAAACTTTGGGGAGACGTTGATCTCTCAGCCGTAGGCTCCATTACAGGGGTGTCCACAGGGCATGGTCAAAAAAGTCAAGATGGCTGCCACAACGGGGCAGTTGAAGCTAGCCCTGCATCCCACTTTAAGAAAAAAGGCAGAGCTTTGATCACAACATCTAGGCTGCCATCTTGACTCTTTTGACTCCTCTCTCTCCTTCTGCCTTCCCCAGCATCAGAGCCCCCTCCAGAGAGCTGGGTCTTCGTGCCCTGTGTCCAAAGTAGGATAATTGGAGCCTGGTCGTTGGTGCCTCTTGAGTGAGAACTCTGGGCTGATCTGTTTGATGGTCCACCGGTTTGTTCTCTTGGCTGTCCATGGGGTTCTCAGGGTCTTCTCCAACCCCAAAGTTCAGAAGCGTCGAACTCTTCCTATCCTGCTTCTTCAAAGTCCAACTTTGCCATAGACGGTCACAGGGAAGACCGCGGCTCGCCTGATTCTGACCTTTGTAGGTAGAGACACCTCACCGCATTTGAAAATCTTTCCCAAGGCTTTCTCGGCTGCTCTACCCAGTGCTAGTCTGCAGCATATTTCTTGATATATATAATATAGCTCCTGAAGCCTTCCTGGTCTGCAGTGAGCAGATCGTGCAGAAGAGCCCTGTAAAATTCTTTAAATGGATGTGGCACTGTCACTGTTCTTTTTAGAGGGTGCTTTTAGTTATCCTCCGGAGCGTGTGCGCACACTAATAAAACACAGCCCCGGAATGCAATCATTCACAAGTTTCCTTCCCTCCCTCCAGCTTGAAGCAGTGCAGAGATAAATGTCTATAACTATCAGTAAAACACTGCAGAGAGAGAATACGGCACAGATGCCAACATACCTAAGTTGCACCTATGCAGCTTTGTGTTTCATTGTTCAGTCGCTGTAACACAGTGTAGATGCCACATACGGGTGGAAAAGGATGCAAATGACGTGAAAGTAGTGCAAATGGGGCACGCTTCCTCCCTTAAACTTTAGAAATGTGACTGGAAGTTGGGAGAAAACCACGGGAAAACAGTAAAGCGGGCTGAGCCGCTAATTTGCAGAAGGCTAATTGCAAGTCGAAACCTCTTGCAACGGGAGATCTTTCTTTGAGAGCTCACAGGTGGGCAAGAAGACGGAGAGAAAGAAGAGGGAGGGAGGGGGTTAAAAAGGTGAGGGAGGGGCTGGGGGAGAGAGAGAAAAGGGGGTGGCAGAAAGCAGGCAGAGAGGAAGGGTCTGTCTTTTAGAGGCCTACCTCTAGAATTGGGGGTCTTGCAGAATCCCTGAAGAAATGTGGGCCTTGATGGGGGGGAGGGAAGGTTCCTTCTCACATTTGCAGATGGGGGGGGTCATGACACCCTCAATTTAGCTGAGAGGGGCAAAAAGTTCCCAGCATGCAAGCCATTTATTAAGGAGTTGATATCTCCCTTCCCTTCCCTTCTTCATCCATTTACTTCCTTCCCTTCCCTTCCCTATCCATTTACTTCCTTCCCTTCCCTTCTTCATCCATTTACTTCCTTTCCTTCCCTTCCCTTCCCTTCTTCATCCATTTACTTCCTTCCCTTCCCTTCTTCATCCATTTACTTCCTTTCCTTTCCTTTCCCCTCTCCACCCCCTCCCTCCCTCCCTCTTCCTTTTTTCCTTTTCCTTCCTCCTTTCCTCTCTCTCTCTCTCTTTCTCTCCTTCTTCCATCCCTCTCTTCTGTAAAGGTTCCTTGTTTATTAATGGGATCTCTCCCTTGACTGGGATTTCAGGTGATGTTACGAAATTACGGAAGCCAAGGTTTCATACAAAGGTTTTTTAAAAAATAGCACATCTCCTTCCCCCCGTTTCATATAGTCCCCTGGTCAGAAAAAGAAGGGAAAAAATCACCTCCAATTAAATCAGTTCAGTAGATATATAAGATTGTAAGAATATACCTCAATGCTGTGCTAAGTAAAAGAGTCTAATTAAAAGTACAGGGGAGTGTATGGAAACCAGAATGTAAGCCCACAACAAGCCATGTTCATGAGGTCTGGTTCCCAAACACTTAAGTAATGGCCAATCTGGCTTGGAGGTCATGGTGAAGCCCTGTAAAGGGCCTTGTGCGGTACCAGAGTGGGTGGGTCAACAAAACAGCACCATCTGTGCGCAACAGGGAGGTATCAGTAGGCTTGGGAATAACTCCACGGTTTGCAAAACTGCAAAACATCTTTTGTAAAAAAGAGAAAGAACTTTGGGAACAAGAGAATCCAAACCGGTGGTCATGAATACTGATTTGATGTTGAGGTGGGGGAAAGGAAAAAGAAAAGTTGCAGGGGAAATGGAATAGAGGAAATTGCATGCTGCACCATTTTATTACAGATTTATTACTTTTTTATTTTATTTTTTATTATTTTATTACTGTACACACACACACAAATACATATATATATATATGTGTATGCATGTATGTATGTATGTATTTAGAGACTCCCCGATTTCAGAAAAATTTGGGTAGTTTACAGTTTAAAAGTAAAGAAAACCATAAAACTGGGGGAAAAAATCACACACTTCCCAAAAAAACCCACCATACAGTATAACCCAAAACAACCGACAGAGGCTGCTTTTTACACGTGCCCTGCTTCAGATATCCAGGCTTTGTGCGCCAATCCTCCTATATAACCGAAGCCTCCAGAAATTGAAAAAAAAAAGTTTAGAAAAAGGAATTTTGGGGAAGCCCCCCCCCCCCCCCGCACTGGCATAATAACCACTAATCTCTTTTATGTGGAGCATGGGAAGCAAGGGGGGATCCTGGAGAAGAAAAAGCTTTCGGCGATCTACACACACACGCCCCGAGGAACACCCCACGTTGCACGATTCCCACATTGCCTGACTCTGTAGCACTTTGCCCGGCGTTCATTCATGCCCAAGCGGTTCTCTGGGAAAGAGACCCTGGGCGGCGGGACATGCAAACGAAGGGGTGTGGCTAGGCAAATGAGGCCTTTCCCGTGTGTTTTTTTCAATGGCTCCCATTGTGGCGCCCTCTTTGGTCCCATTCAAAAAGGTGACGTCAGCACAGGATTGTCCGCGGACAATGGCGCTCTTCTTACTCCGGGGGAGGCTGGAGGGGAAGCGGTGGGAAGGGAGGGGGACTAAAATAAAGCCCTCCCATTGTTGGTGTCAATATCTCAGCAAGCCGCTGAGACCAAAATTGAAATAGTTCTGGGAACAGCTGCTGGCGGTCCCCTCGGATGGTCATGCCGGGGCGGGGGGGCCAAGACGGGCGATCTTTGGCTTTTTCAGTGTATCTCTTTGCCACTGCGACTCCACCTTCGCTCCCCGCGGGGGCCTTTTTAAACAAGCCACCCAAATGAGGGCAAGTCTGAATGTGCCAGAGCACGGCCGTGGGGTCAGATGAGGGTACTTTGCTAAAACTCTGCTAAGCCCAGAACAGGCTTGGCCTGCTGGCCACATTCACACAACATAAAAATCACAGACTTTAAAGCAGTGTTTCTCAACCTTGGCCGCTTTAAGAGGTGTGGACTTCAACTCCCAGAATTCCCCAGCCATCCACACCTCTTAAAGCGGCCAAGGTTGAGAAACACTGCTCTGAAGGCTGGGAGGGACCTCAGAGATCATCTAGTCTGACCCACTGCCCTGGGCAGGGATCTGCTTCCCCAACATTCCCATCTGAGCTCTTTTAAACACCAGCAGTAAAGGAGAGTCTGAAGCCATCGGATCCACTATTAAATGGCTTTTATTATTAGGAATGTGGCCTGATGTCCAGCCAAGAACACTGGCAAAGTTTGATGTTCCTTTTCACTAGTGTGTTGTGCGAACCCAGCCAGCGCCTTATGTATCCTGATCACTGAGATCGTCTTTTTTTTTTCCTTTCTTTTCCTGAAGCTGGATTCACACAGCATGTGAGGCTACCCTAAAACAGTGAAATAAAGTGAATTGTGAAACCAAACCCTTAGTTAAGGAGTACAAATATACATAAGGTTAAATTCATTCTTATCTGGGGATTCGTGGGCAGGAAAAGATTATCTGGTTTTGCATTTTGATGATGTCTGAGGAAAGAGAATTGTGTCTCCGAGAACTGCCTCTTTATTCTGTTTGCTTTAGAGGGAAGTTGTGCTTTGGGAATCCTACTGCCACCATTCACCACTTCATTTGTATATTTTTAGCCTTAAAAACGTGTAAAAAAACCCTCACATTTCTAGGGCAGAGAGGAAAGAGATCCTTTTGAAAAGCTGCCCCCCCAAAAACCTGGAATTTATTTCTATATCTATCTATCTATCTATCTTATCTAGCTATAGCTATGTCTGTCTACCTACCTACATCTCTATCATCTATCTTTCTCATCTCCAAATCATGAAAAGCAAATTTAAAATAGAAGTTGTGTGTGAAAAACGCCTAAAATCTGAATCAGCCAGTGCTGACAGTGCTTTGCTGGGTGAAAAGAATTGCTGATCTGACCCAGTTTGCTTTCTTCTGTTTTCAAGTGGCCAATTTCTTGTTCTGCCTAACTAGGAAAACAAGCCCGAGAGAGAACAGGGTGACCATCCTTAGATCTATAGTCCCCTGGAGAAACATTAATATAAATCAGTGTTCCGGCGTGGCTTGAACATTCATTTTGGATGACCCTTGCACAGAAAGGAAACTCCAGCTTTCTTCAAACAGGATGTTCCCTGGATTTCTTTGGAATTGGGTTGTCAAATCCAATCCGTTTTAGAACAGGCGAAAAATCCGCCTTGTCAAATCTTCCCCTTTCTTCCCCTTTCTCCACCAAAATAGGGTGGTTTTTTTTTTTCTTTTTTAACCCCCTTTTTCTTAGCTGGGCCATCCATCCTAATCGAACCAATTTCATGCCTTGGAATATTCCCACTGGGCACCCCCCTGTGCCCCCTCCCCATGGTTTTCATTACCAACTTTTACTCTCCTTCTCAAACAAGCCCCTTTGCCTATCTTTCAACACACATCTCACACCCGCCTGGATGAAGGAAGCCCTCCAAACCGTATCATTTGGCTTGGCAGGTTTTTAGGGGGGAAAATCCAAACACATCTGAGGAACCTCGTCCTGGTTAAGTATCTTGCCTGGGGGTCAGACAACTTTTGACATCGGTTTTGGTGGCTGATCAAAGACATGGTTTTAAAAGCAGAGCCTATCATTCAGTAAAAGGAACGGGGGATACCTAAGAGAGCTTTAAGCTTCTTAGCAAAGTCTGGAAACATCTGTGGGTCAAATAGCAATTGGTACTTACGGGCTCAAGTCGGTGGAGTGTTAGCTGTTGAACATAATAGTGCCCAAAAGCCATCTGGGCAAAACTCGTCGACATCAAGGTCCCTTTTATCAGCCATGGCAGTGCGCGTGAATTTGTGCTTCTGTGCACTGGTAAAACACCATAGAAAAATAATCTTGAGGCCATCGTATATGAATACAGAGGAGAATAAAGCAAAATTGTGCATGACTTCTGCTCTGTAGAAAATTTGGAAATAAAAAAAGGAAAGGAAGGGAGGGAGGGAGGGAGGAAGGAAGGAAGGAAGGAAGGAAGGAAGGAAGGAAGGAAGGAAGGAAGGAAGGAAGGAAGGAAGATACAAATCGTTGGAGCAGTTTAATTCTCCAAAACAAGGGAAACATTCAGCTGAGTTTTTCAGAACCAGCCTTCTTCTGTGCATGTTGCCCCAAAGATACAAAATACCTACTTGTGTGGAAGAAACCTGCTTTGTTCTAATGCCATTTTTTCCCTTCTCTCTCTTCTGCTTTCTTTCAGCGGCCACTCCACCTAATCTGGTTGACAAGCCCTGCTTAAAGTTGAAGGTTTATGTTCGACCAACAAGTAAGTAGGACCAGACGAAGCTTCCTTGACTAGGGAGGCTTAAGAAATGTGATTTTTCCAGAATTCTAGATTGAATCAACCTGGAGTAATACATGAATCAGAGTGTACATTAACTACCAGCTCTCATTTTTCCCAAATCTTCTGCTGCACCACTCAGGTCAGAAATATCAAAAGCCATCTTTAAAAAGGATGTGGTTTAAGAGTAAATAGAAATTCATGTTTGAGAAAAGAGTGTTTTCTCTCTGGATATATTCTGAAGTCCAGATTTTCTTATAAATTGGAAAAATGCAGTGTTGCTGAAAGGATGAATGCTTCGGAAAGTGGGAAGAAATAGATGATGGTTGCAATTGTGTCTCTGTTGTGTTAGCAGTAAAGCCCACTAGATAAAACGAAGGAGATACATATAGGATTGTGTTCGGTTACGATATGGTCATCACGCGGGGCGGGGGGGGGGGCAAGACTAAGGTGTTGTTGGGTGCATCATGACAGCATCAGGCAAATGATATGATGACACACTTGTGTCATTTTGTAGTGTTTTGTGAAATGTTGCATCTGAGATATATAGGAAGACTAAAATCTCATGAGATTTCAGTGCTCCTGCACAGAGCTCAGATGATATCCACACTCTTGTGAGATTTGGTGATCTCACAAGGTTTCAGCCCTTAAGAAAAAAATCTAATTTAAATTTGAACCGGTGGGGTGGTTTGCATTGTTTTTCGAAGACTGGATGTTGAGGTGACTATGTATACTATATTCCCAACTTCACTGTACCCACAAGGAATAGGATCCCCTGAATTCTTTGTCATCAAAGATGGAGCCCAAAGGATCGCTGTCTCCTCCAAACTAAGAAACCTGGGGAAACAAGTTCCACAGTCCACCATCAGCAGAGGGATCAGGGAATGCATTGTTGTGGCAGGTCCCACCAGCAAGAAACAACTTCCCTCGACCATCACAGCCCACTTGGGTCAGGGGACAGCGGGGGAACAGCAACATTGACAATTCTAACCACAGGGATTTCACCAAAAGACATTTGTAGGGTAGCAACTGGGTGGAATCTTCTCTGTTCATTAAACGTTACAAGATAGACAAATTTGCCTCTACAGATTGGGCCTTTGGGTGCACGGTGTGATGGAGGGTGCTTTACTCATCCATAAATGTTTGGAATACTACCATACTATATCTCTTTTCTGTTGGCTCCATCTTTGTTGACCAAGAATGGTAGTTCACCATGAAGTTCCTTTCTGGTTACCAAAAGATGGACTTGATCATCTCGCCCTACAAGAAGGGAATAAATTCAGAAACAGTTCCAGGCACCAAAGGTCAACCCAACAGCTATTCTACAGTGCTGGTTGACTGTTCTACATTGTTCTTTCATTTTCTCATGGTCCTTGCCAATGGCAAGTTTTTGTTGCTATTCTTCAAGAAAAAAGAAGTTGATCTACATTCAGCTGGAGTCAATGCCTGCAGCTGAAGGGAGGAAATTCCTCCAGAGAAGCAATCTGAAGCCCTATCTTCTGGGGAGGAGAATTTTTTCCCCTCAGCTCCATCTTTCGGTGACCCTACAGTTCAGTGACTCTTTTTTCAGACATGGATAAGACTGTCTTGGGATTTGATCTTCCTTAAATAGGATCTTGCTGCTTTCATCAGAATTACAACAAAAGCAGCATTGCAAGTTCCACCTCTTTTTGAGGTATGTGTGAGGTATGTCATGACTTATGTACAAAAGGTGTGGAACTTATTGGCACAACACATCTTTTGTCCTTCCACCCAGTGCAGAAAGGATTTAAATCGACTAACCTTGGACTCAGCATCTGGGTGTATATTGCAAATTTAATCAGTGAAAGATCTACTAGCTGCAGTACCTAACATGATAAGCTTGGTTAGTGCCAATGCTGGTTAGGGTTTTTGGGGACTTATTGTGTTGGGCAAACCCAGTCAAATTGGTTAGTTTATGCTTCAGTGGCCTACATTCATGCAACGCACCCAACTTTGTGGTGTTCCTCAGAAGGACAAATGAGATCATGCGCATGATGACATCATTGAACAAATGTCATGATATGCACGACATCCTTGTGGCTTCTAGTTTGCATGTTCCCTGAATTAACCCTATATGTTTTGTGTAATATGGGAACATCTCTGTGGCACCCAGATCCCTTCATTGCAGACCCCGGAGCTAGGCAGCAATCTCTTGCTTCCTGGGTTTACCCAAACCATTAAATGCTATTCTCAGCTACCAGAACATTGCCCAGAATCAGGAGTGTCTACAGCAGTGTTCCTCAACCATGGGAACTTGAAGATGTGTGGACTTCAACTCTCAGAATTCCCCAGCCAGCCATGGGAATTCTGGGAGTTGAAGTCCACACATCTTCAAGTTTCCAAGGTTGAGGAACACTGTTCTAGGCCCTCCATAAGTTTGCAGAGAGATCCTTGTCTTGTAATGCCACAAAATATTGGGACCATGGGACACTGCTGTCTTATCTGGCTGCTGGCTGTAATTGTTCCCCCTGTAATGCTCTAGAAGAGGACTTCTCTTTGACATTGAAAATTGGAGGAAAAAAATGATGAGGATCACTTCCTGACTGTGTAAAAGAGAAAAGGATGTTTTCCTGGCAATTCTGCCCTCCCCCTGCCCACTGAATTTGGCCCGAGGTTCTCCTTTGAGAAAGCGGGCTTCTACATGAAAGAGAAATAGCTGCTTTAAAGAAATGCGTGTGCACACACAGACACACACACAGACCTTCAGATATCCAAGAAATGCACACTTTCAAAACCCAGACAAAGTCACAGGTTCCACAACATGCGGCTTGAACGGTAGATATTGTGTCTGCCACGGATGTCAGTGTGGACTAGAACTCCCAGAATTCCCCACTCAGCATGGCTGACTGGGGATTTCTGGGAGTTGAAGTCCACACATCTTCAAGTTGCTGAGGTTGAGAAACACTGGTCTACAGGGTGTGGTGGGGGTCAAAAAAGTCAAGATTGTGTCCCCGTCCCAATGCTCAGTCCTGATTACCAACAACACAAAACATATTTTCAAGCAGAATGGACACTCGCCCTTCCTTTCACATTTTGCCCTTGAGAACGAATTAGTGAAGGCCTTTTGACACACATGTGTGCATACACACAAACTCCGGTGACCTTTCCAACAACTTTAACCTTTTGTTCTCTTGGCAAAGGCTGAAACACTAAGCATTGGTTTGGGCCCAAGCGGCATGCAGATTTCCACCAAATTATGTTCGATTCTAGGTTGGGGGGAAGACAAGAAATCTATGAAAAGAAAAGAAATGTAGATGAACTCGGGGCAGATGGAATACCTGCTGACTTCATTGTTGGGATCAAGGGGGGAAAGAAAGCCAATTATTTTATTTAAATTGTAACAAACAGCAACAACCTTCTGCTTTTTCTGAACAGGTGGTATTTTTAAAAGAATCAAATCATGCAGCTGTTTGGGGAAAAAAGAAAGCACAAATTAATAATTTTCTCCTGTTAACATGTAATTAATGTTTGGTCACAGTTCCTCCCAGGGAGTGTGCAAATAGTCAGAAATGACAGAATCAGGAAAGAGATTGCCTTTTTTTTTGTTCGTTTTTCATTCCTCTCCGTGTGCGTGTTTGTATGTCTGTGTGATTTTAATTGGCTTTAAAACAAAACAAGGACTTTTTTTTAAGAAAGTAACCCCCGGGTTGTTTTGTTGAGGGTTTTTTTCCCCCCCTCCCCCAGAAAGCGTGATGTATTTGTAGTGGCTTTGCACAAGGGCTGGGACGAGTATCCGTGTTTTCTTTTCCTGTTGCAGTTCCTTGTTTGTTTGTTTGTTTGTTTACTTATTAGATTTCTGTCTCGCTGTTCACTCAGGAGTTGAAGGGGACAAGAGAAGAGACCTTCTCTTCTTCCTCACAGTAACAACCCTGGGAGGCGGGTTGGCTAAGATGGAGGAATTGGCCCAGAGTCCCCCAGGAGCTTCTGGGGCCGAGGGGGGACTAGAACCCCGGTCTCCCGCCTCCTAGTCCAGCCCCTTTCCCATTACACCTGATTGGCTCTTGGGCTGAGAGGAGGGACTGGCCCAAAATCAACCAATGAACGTCTGGGGCTGAGGGGGATTAGAACCTGGGTCTCCCCACCTGATTGGCTCTTGGCCTGAGAAGGTGGGACTGCCCCATAGTCGGCCAATGAGCTTCTGGGGCCGAGGGGGGACTAGAAACCGGGTCTCCTGCCTCCTAGTCCAGCCCCTTTCCCATTACACCTGATTGGCTCTTGGGCTGAGAGGGAGGGAGTGGCCCAAATTCAGCCAATGAGCTTCTGGGGCTGAGGGGGACTAGAACCTGGGTCTCCCCACTCCCAGGTTGCAGAGCAGTGGAGCTTATGCAAATTAAATGGCTGGCTTGCATAAGAACCGAGACTTTGCCAAAATGAATTGGGTAGTTGGGGGTTCAGTGAGTGGGAAACCTACCCCTTTCCTTAGCATGTGTGAACCCGGCCCCTGAACGTCTCCCTCCTTGGGAGAAAACAGCTCAGATCTGGCTGCTGCAGGAGATTCTTGAACGAGGACCACACACTCTATCAACAAGGGGGTTTCAATCGTCGGAAGGCTCTTGCCACAACTCTTCCACTTAGACCTCAGTGGCAGACGTGTCGCTCCTAGAGTATCACCGTGGCTGGCAATAACTCTGAGCGTCAGTTTGGTGGAGCGGCTAAAGGCGCCGGGCGAGAGGCCAAGAGGCCGTGAATTGTAGTCCTGTCCTAGGTGCAAAGCCAGCTGGGTGACTTTGGGCCAGTCCCTCTCTGGCAGCCCTAGGAAGAAGCAGGCGAGGGCAAACCACTTCCAAAAAACGTGGCCTAAAAACAGCAGGGACTGGTCCAGGCCCAGACCTGCCCGAGAAGGGGAAAGGCCAGCCGGGTTGGACTGGAGGAATGCGATGAAATGCCGAGGTGGATTTGCATCTCCAAATTTTGTTCAAGTTGCTCCTCTCTCTTCCCCCCTCCTCCCCCGGCTGTGAGTCTGCCAAAACCACCCTTAATCTAGTAATAAACTTAAGAGGAGCCGAGCTGAGGGAATGGCGTTAAAACGGCTTTGGCTGTAATTTAGCGGATTCCCTCGAAGACATTTTGCATCGCTGGCTGATTAGGCACCTTTTGGAAACAGGATTATTGGATCGCTATGAAACAATTGCTCTCTGACCTTCGGAATGTCGTGCTGATGGCAAGCCAAGGCTGGGGAGGGGGCGCGTGTGTGCGGGGGGGACAAAACCTAACCTAAACAGGCACGGTCCCCAGAGACGTCCCGTTGTTTCGAGTTGGCTGGCAGTTCTTTAGGTTGGCTTCCTTCCATCTTGCGAAAATACCGCCCACGTATTTTGAAACGGAGTCCCCGTCTGGGAAAAATTGGGATCGGGAGCCAGCAGACAGGAGCTTCTGATCTTGGAAAAAGCAGCTTGCTCTCCGGCTGTTTGAACGCCGGGCTGTTCTGCTCGCCAACCCAGCCGGCGAGGGGCGGGGGAGCTTCTCGGACGGCATGACACCAGCGGCCCCCACACATTGAGCCCCTGGCAGGAAAAAGGACAGTGCAATGGAGAAAGCAGTGCGCTCCCTAAAGCAAGTCATTGATTTGAATGCTCCAGTTTCAGTTTTTTTTCCTGTTGAAGTCCATGAACCTATGTATCAGTGCTTCTCAACCTCGGCAGCTGGAAGATGTGTGGACTTCAACTCCCAGAATTCCCCAGCCAGCAAGGCTGGCTGGGGAATTCTGGGAGTTGAAGTCCACACATCTTCCAGCTGCCAAGGTTGAGATACAGATATCGATAAATGAGGCAGGAGCACCAGAGAAGGTGCTGATCCTGTGATGGGTGGAGCCAAAGGCCGACGTGGGTGGAGTTTGTGACACAAGCCCTTTATTATTGAATTCCACCCTGTTCCTTCTTTTGCTGCTCCCCTTCTGCATCATGGTGCAAATGTGAGCCAGAAGAGGTTCAAAAAAAAGAACCCTGGTCTGTGGCTGGTGATGCTGCAGGCCGTGTGGTATGAGGCCAAGGGCTGCCGGTAATGTTCAGGTCATCATCATCATCATAATTTATTACACTTGTATGTTGCCTGGCTCCCGACAACTCTGAGCAGCTCACAACAGTCAAAGAAATTGCAATAGAAGAGAAGATCTGTAGCTCAGGGTTGAACTGTGGAGTCCTTGGTGCTCTCTGAGCGTGGTTGTTTTCTTGCAGATGTTTCATTACCCAACTAGGTAATATCAGTGCAATTAGTGATTGTGAGAGCAGTTAGGGTATTGTTTTCGGCTTGATTGTGGAGAGCGCATCCATGAACATCAACAAGCAGTCAGAAGACACGATGAAAACTCCTTAATCTCACAGCACGTGGACGGATTCAACCGTAGTTTCAACTGGGAAACTGTCAGCATCTTAGACCAAGCTAAATCCAAAAATGAGGGGGAATTCCTGGAAGTTTGGCATTCAGACAAATCAGCCATCAACAGACATGTAGAAATAAACCATATTTACACACCATCCAAAAGAGTCAGTAAAAAAGCTAAGAAGGAGACAAAAAGATAGAACATGTCTTCTCCAGCAGCCAACGCCCAGATAAGCAGGGATTAAGACCAGACAAACGATCCAGCAGAAAACAATACCCTAATCAAGGAACTGCCAAGGAGAAATCCCCCCCCCCAACACTGGCAGGGCAAGCTACTGTATATAAACAGGGAGCAAACCCCACACTTACTTGCACTGATGATGTTACCTAGTTGGATAATGAAATGTCTGCAAGCAAACAACCAAGCTCAGAGAGCACCATGGACTTCAAATAAATTGCAATAAGTTCAATAAACAATAAAAGATGGCAAGCGCGAGGAAGGGAGGGGTCTCACTCTCCCTGGCCAAAGGCCTGGGTGAAGAGCCAGACCTTCATGGGTCTTCTGAACAGCAGAGTGGGGGTTATCCAGATCTCAGGGGCAAACCTCATTCCAGAGGGCAGGTGCTGCTACAGACAGTGCAAACTTCTGGGTTCCTGATAGATGACATTGTTTAATCGAAGGAACCTGGAGCGTGCCAACCCTGTGGATCGAATTTGCCAGGCAGATGTTATGGGAGGCAGGCCGTCCCTCAAGTAATCAGGCCTTATGCCACGTAGAACTTAATAGGTAACAACCAGCACCTTGAATTGCACCCAGAAGCAAACCAGCAACCAGTGCAGCTCACGAAGCAGAGGTGTTACATGGGCATACCAAGGCTTACTGCCCACACCACCACATTCTGGACCAGTTGAAGCTTCTGGGTGGTCTTCAAGGGCGATCCCACGTTGAGTGCATTGCAGTAGTCAAGCCGTGAGGTGACAACATAATCGTGTTGTCCTAGTCTTATATGAAAATGGTTTGATTTGCCATTCCATCACGTTTTTCCAATATTTCATCTTCTAGATGCCTTGGAATATATCCCCCTGGCCTGGCTTTCATAGCTTGTTTTCATCATGGTTAGATTACTGCCTGTGTTCTTTGTGGGGCTGCCCTTGACGAATGTATGGAGGCTGCAGCCAGACTGTTCATTGGAGCACAGCACTGGGGGTGGTATCACCCAGATCCTTAAAGATAAGCTTTGCTTGACAATGACTTTCCATGCTTCCTTCCAAGGTTGCATTTATACATCATACTAAGCTGTATTGTACATTTGTTAGTGTTTGGCTTCGCAGGTGGTGCAAACTTGGCTACTTATGGCTTATTCAACAAACCAGGATTAAACCAACCATAGCTTACTGCGATGTGGGAACCCAGCCAAACTCTTCGTCCTGGACTTTAACATTCTAAATAGCTTAGGTCCAGCTAGCTCAGTGTGCTTCACACTTGGCAACTTTAAGATGTGTGGACTTCACCTCCCAGAATTCCCCAGCCTGGGGAATTCTGGGAGTTGAAGTCCACACATCTTAAAGTTGCCAAGTGTGAAGCACAGTGAGCCTGCCCAAATAGTAAGATAACCTGGTGGAACAAATTCTCAGGACTTTGGGCTGCACCTTTTCTGCCTTGCAAAAAGGGCATCAAGACACCATTTCTTCCTCCAGCCATTCGAATTGCTACATCTAACTATGGTTTGGAACGCCTGCATTACATTTTCTAATGTGCTTTTGATTCCTTTGCCCCACTGCCTCGGCAGGAAAAAAAATCCCCGTTAAAATTGCCCACCTCTTCTTGTGCAAACAAATCACGCCAGGCCACAGGGAGACCACAGGGATGGCAGGAGATCTGGATAGATGGTTTCTATGGAAAAATGCCAACTCTGCTCTTTTTCTCCCTTCTCCTTCCACCAGATGATTCCCTCTACGAATCTCCAGAACCAATATTCACCAGCAATAATTCCTGCTGCAGCTTCACGGTCCCGGATGCCTTCTTCGTGGTGGTGCCGGTGTTTTGGACTATCCTCGCGTCCTAGCCCCGGCGGGATAGCAGACAAGAAACTTGGGTTTCTTACAGCAGCAGCTGCAAAAACCAACGAGGGACGAATCAGAAGGAAAGAATGAGAGAGAGAAAGAAGAAGAGTGAACAGGAGCATGTTTGTTGCTGGGTCAGCAAAAGTCACTCTTGGGGAGGGGGGGTGTTACAGCGGTCTTTGATCTACAGTCTCTGCCAGCGTAAGGTTAAGGGGCGCTGGGTTTCCTTTCCCAGCTCCTGAAAAAACAGACCATAGAGCCAGACCCCAGTCCGATGGGGCACAGAGGGAAGAAGAAAAAAGGCTCATTTAAAAAAAAAAAACTGACACGGGCTGAGCTGGTTTCATATTTCCATGTTCCACAGAACCGTACCAAGCCAGCTGGTGTAAAAACACCCCTCTTAGATTAATCCCCCGTGGAGTTTTTCTTTTTAAAATCTCTAGACCAAATATAGTCATTTTTATTTTCTCAACTTAACCTTTTTTTTTTTATCTGTTCCATACTTTTTCCACAACCGGAACTCAAAAGAGACATCGTGATGGGGGAGAGACCAGAGAATGTCCTCTGCAATGGTGCCTCATTTTGGGGGGTGGGGGGAGGAAGGGGAAACCCTTTACACTCCCTTTGATGTGTTTTGGTTTGAATATTATGATACAGCGGTGAGGGGGTGGACATATCGCGGTGACCAAATTGCATTTCATGACAGTTGAAACCGATAACTAAGAAAGCCACAAACCGTAACGAGGCAGTTTCTTCAAAACCACCCTGAGGACTAGAATACTGTTATGCCAAAATCTGTTACTCCTTTGGATTCCTTTGCGTAATATTCCTTTGGTATAGCAGGCTCCCTGCCACCTGGGAAAAAAAATGATAAAATAGGATCTCACACTTTGGGGCACATTCTTCCTAGATTTCTACAAGAAGGACTGTGGAAGATGGGCCCTCCGTTGCTTCAAGATGAATCAAAGCTCTGGACTTTGTTCTGTGTGTGTGCAAGGGGGGAGGGAGGGGGGTCTGAACAGAACAGGGATTTATACAGGCCTAAAGCTGGGAAAGGTGTAATTTGTAAATCTTGTTTTTTCTGTTCACAAAGAGCTGGGGGTTCATGGGGAGGGGGTGACGGGGGGAGAAACCAGCACAATACAACTGAAGAAGCCACTGCCTGAACACCCTTGTGGCTGTGCCAGTTTGAGGGGTGCTGAGCTCCTGACAGTCAGTTCCAAAATGCCAGGATGCTCGGAGTCCCTTGTCCTCCTTTTCCACTGCACGCTAAAAGTCCTGAATGGCCAACTTTCCCACCAAAAACCAAGGCTCAGCTTGGGGGCTTGTCATGTGTTGGATCCACCGTGCCAGTCTCCAGTGAGAAGACAAATCAGCAGAAAATTGGTCCCGCGGGGTGTTGAGCCAGGCCTGAAGGAGACCCCGCTGGGTTTCTTGGCACTGAAATCTATCAGGCGAACAAGAGCGGGGATTTGACTTGGCCCTCCTCTTGGATCTCCCTTGCTCCTTCCCTCCATCCCTTCCCTCCGTGGTGCCTGCCTTCTTGCAGGCAGGAGTTTGGAAGAGATGCCTGATGGCGTTACAGGAGCTGCTGAAATGGCACCTCTGCGGGAAGGGCCATCCATTGCAAAGCTGTGAACCCAACAGAGCTCATGATAAGGATGAGGACCAGCGAAGGGGAGCAACTGGCCACAAATCTGGGCTGAGTAATTGGATTTAGACAAACCCTCTAAACCAGTGTTTCTCAACCTTGGCAGCTTGGAGATGTGTGGACTTCAACTCCCAGAATTCCCCAGCCAGCATGGCTGGCTGGGGAGTTCTGGAAGTTGAAGTCCACACATCTTCAAGTTGCCAAGGTTGAGAAATGGCTCTAAATATGTTTGAACCCAAGCCCTCTCCTCCTCCTGACCTACCATGAATTTATCTACCTAGGGCAGGAGAAGAAGATGAAAAGGGGCTTACAGATGCAATATTCAAAATGAGGGAATTGCTACACAAGAGAAAACATACCGAGGGCAAGAGCTTAGTGGCAAATCAATTCGAATGGAAAAGAATTTAGAAGTGAAAAGAATTGGATCGGAGGTGTGATCTTGCAAAGAGGCTCTGCAGTGGTCCGGTTTACACGTTGCACTAAAGCACCTCTTGTTTCATCGTGGCTTATGGAATAAGCCACTCCTGACTAGCTTCACAAATTGCACTAAGCCCCCAAAGGTGGTCCACAGACTGGAATTTCTGGCCCACGCAAGCCTGCATCGAACAAATCCCATTATGCCTAAGTGGTGTGTGATTGTTGGAAAGTCGCTGCATTTCAGTCCGAAACTGCACAAGACCCAATGCACTGAAGTTTTGGCTCCTGATCCAAGATTGGATCGCGTGCGTGGGCCCTTGCAATTGGCAGGCAGGACGGAGCATCGGCATCCTCTCGGCTTCCCGTGAGACCGCACTGCAGGCTTAGCCTATCCCACAGGGACCTCCTTTGGAACACAACACAAATAATTGTGCAGGGCAGCAGTAAACCTGGACCCAACCTCGGTTTAGTCGCCCCTTTGCCCAACAAATCTGATGGAGAGTTAGGATTTGCAAGGGGGGGAATAGCTGCTTAATCACAGCAGTCGCTGCTGTTTTGGTTACTGCAATTTAACACAAAATAGGGAAAGTAGAGAGTGTGGCTTCTGGAATTCTTCACCACTGTTTAATAATGGCTCCGGTGTAAGTCACACAGCTAGGAGGGAGGGTGCTTAGAATGGAGAACTCACCCACACCTCGAGCCGCTGCCCCGTGGCCTTTTCCCATCCAGATTTGCTGGGGAGATATTTTTAGAAGGCGCCTTTTAAATTCTCTGCAGCTCCTGGCTGGATGCAGTCCATTTTCAAATGCAATCTGTCTTTTGCCGGCTTCTCCTCCCACAGCAAATTTGGGCTCGTTCCATTCTGGTTTTGGAGAATTATCCTGCTGATGGACAGAGCCTTGATTTCCTCTGCGTATTTGTTCCAGTGTTCCATTGGGTTGGAAACGATGTGTATTATTACATCAGGCAGCAGGTTTGGGCTAGGAAAAAGCCTCGCTGTCTACACCAGGGTAAACATTTCAACAGCTGCTCTGCCCTAGGCAATTCTTTCCTGTCATTCGTTCCACTGATCCCCCCCCCCGCCCCCCCGCTAGAGACTTGTTGGAAAGAAGGCTGGTGCCTTATATGAGGTTCCCTTAAAAGATACTCTGCAGACGATGCTGGATCCTTCTGGGGTGAAAATGGGGAATATTTCCTCCATAAAGCAAGCCGTGCCTGTGGTGTCCCACTCAGGGGAGTCAAAAAAGTCAATCTGATGGACACAATTGTGTCGCTGAAGTTCTGCACTTTGAGGTGGAGCTTCACAATCACCCGGTTGCAGCTGTCATCTGAAAGCAGATGCCCCTGGCCAGTGAGAACCTGGGTTGGACCCACAGCCCTTCCTGTCTTCCCACACACCCTCCCAACCCCATCCCTGCCTTCTGTTTTCCTTTTCCAGTTTTAGAAACTTGGTAAATGGCGGTTTGGTGCACCGCCCCATTGCTCCCCGCAACGCTTCTTGGTGACGCAGCCGATGGGACCAGATTGAGAGTGGGAAGAATTCCTTCTGTCGTCCTAAAGTATGCTCGGTGCTGGTTTGCTGACTGCAGATGTGAAGTATACAGAGGTCACTCGGGGAAGATCTGGGCTGGTCTGGATCCAGCTGGCGTTACCACTTTGGAAATGGGAAAGGGCTGGATTTCCATTGTCATGGCAGAGGAAGGAGGGGAGGCGACACAGAATACCTTCCCGAAATTCTTCACCTCTCCCTTCCTTCCACCAAAGGATTCCGCAACCCACCACAGGAACTGAAGTGCAAATTCTCCTTCCATAGGACTGTGTATTCCCACTTGACAATCTTTCTGTGGAGGTTTTTCCAACTCTCAGCAGGTACCTGTAAAACAACAGCACACAAATTCCACTCTGCCTCTGTGTGCCAAAGGACTCAGTTGGAAGAGTTGTTGTATTTCTGTACATATTGCCAGCAGGCGTAATACTGTGATTATGAATTATTATTAATTATTATTACTATTTTTAATGCATTTGCTGAAAATGAATGAGTTTGATTGATTTTTTATTATTATTATTATTTTAAAGTTTTTACTTCCTTTGGGGGGAGGAATTACTGTCGATTTTTTAAAAAGGAAAAAAACACCCTAGAAATGTACTGTCTGTGTGTTTCCCGCCTTACTTTAGAAAAATGCAAAACCTTGTATTAATATCTTGATGATCAAGAACTGTTTTCAGATTTTCTGCCACTGCTTTCTACTTCTTCCCCATCTCATCTTTTCTATCTTGATCAGGTAGCATTTCTTACAAGCAAACCCACCCACCCCTATAATAATACAGGTTCCAATTTGTTCTACCCCAACTTTTGCCTGTTCTGTCTTCAGCGAGGGCTGATTTCGAGGTACACCAAAAGGAAGTAAGTCAACATTTTTGCTCTGTTACCCCCAAAGTATGCTTAGTTTTAGAGTTGGGGGCTGGGAAAAGTATGATGATGATGATGATGATGATCCCAAGTTCACCTCTGTCTTGGAAAGCAAATGTTTCATTTGCTTGCAGGAGGAAAGCATTTGCTTGCAGGAGGAAATTATGGGTCCAAAGGAAAATCTAGTATATATAGCCCACAGTTCATCAGTTACCCCCTACAAATGACCTCTTCCATTTATTCTGATTCTTGATTACAGCAGGGCATCTGTTTTGGGAGTTGTCTTTGGTGGGGGGAATCCACCGCTGCAGCTGAAGTTAAGCACCTTCGTGCCTGCCCTGTGCACTCAGCAAATGGGGGTTGGCTGATAGACCGTCCGCTTCCTCTTTCCAAATGCCTGTATGGGGCCTGCACCTAAAACAGCAACGTCAAAAACGTCTCCCCAAAGAAGTTGACGGGTGGAGGAAATAATACTGACTTTGAATCGCTGGATGCATGATGCAAATAAAACCTGTTTGCAGAGCAGCCCTTTTATTTCCCCGTCTGGCTGTGACTGAGAAGTCTAGAAGAGTTACAGAGCAATGCTTTAGCTCTCCGGGGCTGTAATTCCTGTGCAAACATCTGTACACAGACAGGGATGGCTTATGGGCTTGAATACCTTCCCCCAGTTCAGTGCCTTCTAGATGGGGTGGGCTTCAGCTCCTAGAATCCCCAGCCCCAAAAAAGATTAGCTGGAGCACACAATGTACAAGGCTGAAACGTGGCTAGCTAGTTTATGGCTTCAAGTGAAGGGACACCTAGCTTGGAAGCCAAGTAGGGTTAGCCCTGGCTAAGACTTGGACATGTGAACACTAGGAAAGTGCAGGGTGGTGGGCTAGGTGGCAAAACTGAGAAACATCCCAGGACAAGTCAGGGACAAGCCACTTTTATAGAAAGAAAACTGCAGGGTTGCCGTCACCAGGAGTTGAACTCAACATTTTGAATTACAGGTAGTCCTCGTTTAGCGGCTGCCTTGTTTAGCAACCATTCACAGTTACAACGGTGATGAAAAAGTAACTTTACGACCAATCCTTGCATTTACATCCTTCGCAGGTCTGTAAAGCAAAGGAAAGCTGAAGTAAGATCATAAGCACAGTCGTGGTTTCACTTAGCGATGGCTTTGCTTAACACCAAGTTGTCAGTCCCAATTGTGGTCACTAAATGAGGACTCCCTGTAGTGGCTTGGTGTTTCACATGATGTAGCTAGGATGGTTTGGTTCCATGTGCCAAGAACCCAGAAAATTGGGTTGATAGCACAGACTTCATTAATTTTATTATTTGGCCAACCATGGGTAAGCATCTCATGCGAATGCAGCTGCTGTGGAAAATGAACCCTGGTGCATTTGGTGAGCACCCAGCTGGGGAAACAGGTCCTAGAACTGCCTTTAGGCAAACAACTCACTGAGGAGGTTAAAGTTTGCCATCATCAGTAGCAAACCGCTCCCATGGTTTAAACCCATGTGCTATCGCTGGGCCTAGCTGCAGCTTGGGGGAATGGGGGAGGTGGGCTCTCAGCAATATGCATCCCCTTTCTGCAATGGAGCCCACCTTGGATGGGTCCTGAGAATGGGCTTCCTTGGAACCAGCATGTACCAGTGATGTGCAATCCAGGTATTTCAGGTGAATGCGTCCAACAATAACACCTAGACGTCCCTACATCTTGTGGAATGTGGTCTGATGGGGGAGCCATTGTGGATTCCTTGCCACCCCACAATGTCCAGTAAGTTGTGTCACAAAGACAGAGGCCACCAGAAGCCGGAAAACATTATCAAAGGCCCAGAACAGACGTCAGAATTGACATATGCTATCGCCCTGAGCATGTTTGGAGGGTGTTGAGCAAAGCATTAGCAGAAACGCTCCCTCCTTGGCCAGCAGGGCCATCAGAACAGCGTGCAGCATTTAAAGCTCCCGTTGGGCTACTGGGCAAGCAATGAAGGGGGTGGCCAAGCATCTCATGCCTGATTCATTGCCCTGAGCTCCCTTCTGGCCAATGTGGCCCTTCCAATAATTTCTGCCTCTTCTCAAGCACCCGGTAGCTTGATAATCAGTCCTGATGTTGCAAGGCAGCTGAAGGAAACACCACTGTACTCACTGTTGATTTTATTTTCATTCCAACAGGAAGGACAGCCTAACTGGTGAGTAAGGACGTGCTCCCTTTCTCCACTGGCATCTAACCCTGACACAAAGGTGCCTTGGAAATACCTTTTCCTACCATCTGCCCATGACGTCTCCATCTTGTCCCTGGCCCGAGAGAGAGCCAGATTTATTTTATTCTTAGCTGTCCTCTTTTCTTCACTACCAAAGGGTGAAAATGTCTTCACATCCAAAGGGTGAAAATTCATAAAATGAGTTCGGTTTTGTCACCCCTTTGCTAGGAGAGAAATCCGGGAATTCAAAAGATAAGGCAAGTTATCGATTGGCAGTGAGGATGGCACATTGATTCTCTACTGATCCGAGGATGGGCAGACAGCAGTGGGGAAGCGTCTGTAGACAGGAGCAATGCAAAGATGCCCAACACTATCTTTAGCAAAGCACAATGGGGTGCAGTTAGGAATTAAAAAAGGCACGTCCAAAGTTATTTAAGAATGCCTCCATTTTGTAATAAAGGCAATATGCTTCAGGGGATGGAAATGTATCTATATTGTATAAATATGTAAGTGTGCTATGCATATCAGTGTGTTGGACTACAGCTCACATCATCCCCACCTGGCTGGGGTGATGGCAATTGTAGGGCAACGTAAGGATGGGGGGTGTTGCGAAAAGGTGGTGGGTAGTGGCTGTGGTGAAGAAATAAGGAAAACCACTGTTTGAAGAGGAGGAGGAGGAAGAGGAAGAAGCTGTAATTAAACAAGAAAGCAAAATAATTTTTTTTTAACCGGCTCTTTATTCTCTTTCCCTTCCTACCTTCTGACCATCTCTGGTTTCTGAGCTTGCAAAGGGCAGAACGGAGAACAAGTATTCCTTAATAAGGTTAATGCTAATGTTATTTTGCTTTCCGTTTCTACTCTGCCAATTAAGACTTGTACACAGACAACTTTTCCCATTAAACGTTGTGCTGGTGGTGAAACTCCATTCAACCCATCTCCTCATATGCCCACGCTTTTATTTGGATGTGGGTTTTTTTTTCCACAATAAACTTTTTTACAAAAAACAACCATCATTTCAAACTGCATTCTTTGAGAATGTTCCTCTGGAAATCCAAGTGGTTTACAGTGGCTTGAAACACAGTTAGGCTTTAATTGGCCAAAGGTTCATTTTTTGGTGAAATGGCTTTTTTAACAAAGAAGAATGCCTTTCTTTATTCCTTTCGCTTGGAATGAGGGAGGGGGGACTTCGTCCTCTGTTGCAGCAACACAATCACACGGATTCTGTGCAGTATGTTTAACCCAGTTACTCACACACAGTCACACTAACTGGGTCACATGGGATCTCTAGGGCAATGTTTCTCAACCTTGGCAACTTTAAGCTGCGTGGACTTCAACTCCCAACTCCTTGCTGGCTGCGGAATTCTGGGAGTTGAAGTCCACGCAGCTTAAAGTTGCCAAGGTTGAGAAACACTGCTGTAGGAGGTGCTTAGAATCCCATTACATCACTGGGCTAGGCATGGGCCAATCAGTGTTAGTGGCTTGCCAGGCATATGCCATAGAGTTCTATCACAGAGCATCTTTCTTTTGCAGCCATTCTTCATCTCCAACTCTTTTGCTTGGAGGAACAGGTTGATGGATTATGTGACATCAAGTCATTGTCAACTGTTAGTGTGTCAGCCCTTTGAAGTTGTCCAGACAGGAAACCAAAACCATGAGTCCTAACACTACCTTTATGGTAAGGTTACAGTAACAGAATCTTGCAAGTCTGAAAGCACTTCTCCCCTCCCTTGCCTTTACTTTCCAAAGAACTAGGGAGGGTCCCTTCTGAGATGCTTCTCACGTCCTTATTCCTGCTGTGGGCTGAGATATCTCTTCTCTGACAGTTGCCTAGCCTGTGGCTCTTCCTCCTGTCTCCCAAGGTTATTCTCACAGCCCATTACATAGTGACCACATAGGCAGATTTTCTTCAGGAAGATCTATCCCTAACCTGGTCTTTCAGGTCTGCCAATGGTGCATCCATTACCACTGTAACAGCCCATCCACCCTGCTGTGGGTCATCCTCTTCTCTTTCCTTCCACCTTTCCCATCTGCCTTGACTTTTGACTCCGTGATCCTGTTTGTATAATATCAGACAAGGGTGGTTCAAAATGAACCCAGGAATGGATCAAAATTAACCCTTCTGCTGGCAAATGTATTTATTCTGCCTTTGACCCAGTTAAACATGCTGTGTAAGCTTGGCCTGAGAACTACTGTCTCAGAGCTATGGGGAATAACACACACTCGTCCCAAGATCCTGGAATAGGGACAGGACAGATGTAGAGGAAAGAGGGAATGGCCTTGGAGGATAGGAGGAACAGCCACTCCCAAGGCAATGGTCAGATAAGAGAGGCTTGAGCCCGGGCCAAGGAAGTAACATGAGAAAACGTCCCAGACATCCCCTCCCTAGTTCACACAAAGATAAAATGAGGGAAGGGGAAGCAGATTCAGACTTGCAAGATTCTGTTGCTATAGCTGTTACGACAATAGCAGTCTTGACCTAAGTGGTGTTGGTTTCTTAGCCTGGTCTACCTTGTAGGGCTGACAACAGAGGAGCAGCTCCACTGAGGGTCACGCAGGTGGTGGCACCAAAAAAAAAAAAAAAAAAGTTTGGATCTTAAGCACAGAAGTTTCCAAATACTTAACAAAACATAAACATCAGTTTATTACCAACTATCAAAATTGAGAGAATATACCACAATGAAATCCATGTCAGCACACAACTAGAATATCTAAAAGTTCTTGGAGAAACGTAATTGAAATTCACCTAATAATAACAATGGAGGCAATAAGCCGCTTAGATCTAGCAACACACCAACAGGCCCAGCGACTTCTTTTCACTAACGTTTTCCTATCATTGCTTTCACCTCATCCCCAGCCGACGAGGGAAACAGCCTTAAATCATTCTTAGCTGCACCAGTGTTAAAGTGGTGTTTTCCCCTTAATACAACAGCAGTCAATGGCAGCTACAAGATGTGTACAATCTGTGGCATTCATCTCCCATTAGGTTGGAGGCAAAAGTAGGAAACCAGTAGTAGATGGGATTAGAACAGCACTTAGTATCTGTTTTGGGTTGATATGAGGATGGCCTCTCTTCTCTGGCCCCTATTCAAGCTTTTCTGCTTCTTTCTGCTCTTTTCCTCCTAAATAGCTAGCCACAGCAACATTGGGCCAGTGAATTGCGAAATACAAGTAGTCCTTGTTTAGTGACTGCCTCATTTAGTGACCATCCGCAGTTATGATGGCGGTAAAAATGTCACTTAATGACCAATCCTCACATTTACGATCTTCGCAAGATCTGTACAGCAAAGGAAAGCTGAAGTCAGATTGTAAGCATAGCAGCAGTTTCACCTAGCGACGACTTTGCTAAACAACCGAGTTGCCGGTCCCAATTGTGGTCACTAAACAAGGACTCCCTGTAATGCTAGGCCGCTCAGCCCACTGTACTGTGAATGCTTCAACTCAATGGCTTTTACTGATTCAGCACAAGGCTGAAATAGCCTAATGGTGGGACCATCTCCTGCACGTCGCCTGCTGAACTGTACATGGTGGGATCTGTAGGTTGGCATTTGTTGGCTGGATAAGGAAAGGAAAAGAAAGGGAAGACATCCAAAAATACAAGGGAAGGGATCCAAAAATAGAAAAGAAAGGAAATTCTAAATAACAGTATTGCTTGTGACAGTTGCCTCCCCCTTCTCGACGCTGAACTTTTTAAAAAACTTTGTTTAACTTTGGTTACAACAGAATGGGATGAAGGATGAGAAGTCCGGCCGCCAGCCATTCCTGCGGCCACATCATGATGGGGGGGGGGGATGTTTCTCCCGCTGGCTGCCAACGTGCAAAAGAGGGAGGAGAGCAAAGCTGAAGGATTCAGCCAGTCACTTCACTTATTGCACACTGCACACACAGAATCCGAATAGCCCAGTCACTGGTGAATCAGAAGTAACTTGGGCGAAAGTTGGGACTGCTTTCTATCGATCCCCAACTACAAACATTGCCATGAGCACGTTAAATACAACTTCCCTTTTAAAAAATGACATCTCAAATAAAAATCTTTTCCCGCTGGTAGAATCAGGGCCTTTTACAGTGGCAAACAGCAGAGTTGCTTCAAATCCCCTTTTCAGAAGCCGTGGCTTCTAAAATCTGGCACGCGATTTGAAATAATCAGATCTTTTTTTTTTTTAATTCATTCAAGGCAACTTAAACAACTTAAACTGTAATCCTAACAGCTTTTAACTTATTTAATTTGTTCCAACAAACGGTTGCTGGATTTTTTTAGAAGGTGACGATTTTGCATTTGCTCTCATTCTCTGATTTGTTCAGCTTTGTAGTCAATGTTCCCCAAAATATGGGGAAATACTTTCTGGGCAAGAGAAAGACATTAGCAGACACTGCTAGCATTGCTCTAGCCAGATTTTGCCATCACTAATGTGTGATGCTCTGTTCCCATGGTAGCTCTTTTCCTTTCTGATTAATGTCCTATTCCTGCCAGCGAACCAAAACCAGGAGTCCAATTGCAGCTTGAGAAAAAGAAAGCGAGAAGGCAGGAAACATTGATGAGAGGTTTTAAAAGCACTTTCACAGAATGAATAACTACAATAACATCATTCTCACAAATGATGAACAAAGAATAGAGGGGGAAAAAATAAAATATCCTAAAGGTTAGAATCTATATCCTTCTTTTGTTTATTAAGAGTTTTCCCTCCTTCTCATCAATCATATTTCTTGGCGCTTTACAAGAAGGAATAAAGAAAAATATAAATGCGCAAAAAGTCAGGGGGGGGACCCCAATCCTGTAAGAAACAGGAAGGTAAAAATATCCCCAAATCAGCTTTCGAAAGGTTCAGATGTATTGTATCTCTCAAAAGCTCAGAAAAAGAATGAGGTATTTGGCACCAAAAGGATAATAATTTAGGATCCCAGCCAAACTAATGGCGAGAAGCACTCCACAACTGAACTAGTGGCAGCTGTTTTTCTTCCCAATTGCAATTAAAAAAACAAAGTTAGCTGGGCAAGCTGGCATTTAATTACCCACAGTGCCACGGCCACAGCATCATTGATGCCTTGTGGGAAATTTAAATCTTAGTTGAATGCCGCCGCTTCCAAGAACAGTTCTGGGATCCTCCACTTTTCTCTACCTGCAGCTAGAAGATGCCTTACTAACTGTTTCAGTTCTGGTCCTTAAGATTCCGTCTTTGTCATTTTCCCAGCCTGTTGCTAAAGCTGTCTAACTTTCTATTTAGTGCCGCATTTCCCAACTTTGTCCACTTTAAGATTCTGGGAGTTGAAGTCCACCCATCTTAAAGTGGACAAGGTTGAGAAACACTGTTTTAGTGAATCTGATGTTTTGCATGCGCAATTTGGGGTGCATCAATTGCAACTGTGCAATTGACACAATGAGTGATCGGCTCCTCCTGGCTGCTTTTGATGGCAGCATCTGGGGGCCCTTCTGGGCACTGTCCTCAGTGACCATTTTGGCTTCTGCTACTGGACTCAAAGTCAAAGTCAAAGTAATCTTTATTGTCATTGTACTTCTCGTACAACGACATTAAATGCCATCCCATCCCCAGTGCACTTATAAATATAAAAACCATAAAAACCACATCCTTCACATTCCATTCACCACTGCACAACCCCTGATGCCACACCAATGTTGCACTATACAATAGAGTTCAGTATAGTTGCAGCTCTGAGATAAAAGCTGTTCTTCAGCCTATTTGTCCTTGTTTTTATTATCCTGTACCGTCTGCCAGATGCAGGGAATCACCGATGTAAGGCCAGGCTGGCACTTTCAAAAATGCAAATCAGGTCTGATGCAGACTCCTTATTAACGCATGTTCACCGCTCTTGTGAAATAGCAGTAGACCTTTTTTAAGACATGGGTTCAGCACTCTTGCGGGAGAGCACTCGGCCTTTCTTTACAAAACCATGGCTGCTTCTCCTGCCAATTTTGCCAGGAAAGATTTCCGACAGGATAATTTGCCCGCTACATCTGCCAACGAAGAGACATGCTTTCCATTATTTTCAGTTTGGAGAGTGATTGGTGACGGCTTGCCCCACTGCTCTTAACTGGTCCCCTATTAAAATGTAAGGAGAACAGCATTTACTGGCCTTGTGACAAGGCAGAATAAAGATTGGCTGTTGGGACAGAGGAAATTATGCTGTTTTTTTGTGTTCCTCCATGGATAGCCAGTTAAAATGGCTATCGGGATCCAGGGGGATCAAGATGGCCAGTGCGACTGCAGGACCAAAACCTAGCCCCTTTTTAAGTGTGTTGTGGTGCACAAAGCACGGGCAGGGGCTCAGTGCTCCTGGTGGCCTCTTCAGCCAAGCAAGATCAGCTCAAAATGACCACACGGGCATTGTGACATCCTAACGCAAACCCCACTTCATACTTGCCTTCTGATGACTGATGTCACCTGTTTGCATCAGGACGTCATGATGCAGATTTTGCCCTTGTCCTCCACCCACAGATGCTGAAGTCTGGCTGGACCCTCTGACTGAGCTGGATAAATCCAGGGGACCTTTTGGCAAGCTTTCATGGCGGACCCGGATATGGCTTTGCAATGTTCATAACTGATCAATACTTGACTGTTACAGAGAACAGTTTTAACATCAGCTTTTAAAAATGTTTCTTTTTGTTCTATTTTGAATTTTTTAAAAAAGCTTGTTTTGTCATTCAGTTCCTTCCTATTTCCAACCACATTGAGAAAAATGAAAGAAGAAAGAAAGAAAGAAAGAAAGAAAGAAAGAAAGAAAGAAAGAAAGAAAGAAGAGAGAGAGAGGAAGGGAGGGAGGGAGGGAGGGGAGGGAGGAGAGAGAGAAAGAAAGAGAGAGAGAGAGAGAAAGGAAGGAAGGAAGGAAAGAAAGAACGAAAGAAAGAAAAAGAAAGGAGAGAGAGAAAGAAAGAAAGAAAAAGAAATAGAGAGAGAAAAAAAAGAAAGAAAAAGAAAGAAAAAGAAAGAAAGAAGGATGGATGGATGGATGGAGGAAGAAGAGGGAGGGAGGGAGGGAAGGAAGGAAAGATGGAATGAGAGAGAGAGAGAGAGAGAGAGAGAGAGAGAGAGAAAGTAAGTTACATGTGTGAATTAGAAGCTTTTCCCATGTAAGGAGTATCCCAGAACAGGTAAAGCAGAAAAAAACGGGCCGTGATGGAAGTCTTGCAAAATTGCAGCAGGGTGTTTTGGATATATTGAGTCCCGGATTCCCTGGTCTCTTTGTCTTCTTCTTAATGATGCTTAAGGAATTTTAATGGTCCTCATGAAACATCTCGAAGCCTCTTATTGTGTCACAGCTCCCAAAAGGGGTGGGGTGGGGGAATTAAATCTGAGTGATTAGGGAACGGATTGTATTGGAATTGCCTCCAGTCGCCGCGAGCCGCTCTTTGTCAACCAACACTTTCCCTATGGAAAAAGAAAAAGATGAAGAAAAGGGCAAAGCTTCACTACCTCCCCCCCCCCCCCCCCCCCCGTTTGTGTGCCCATGCACAACCCGTGTTAATTTCCAGCACTGGAACACTGAGATGTCAGCCTAATTAGCAGAAGGGAGATAATGCAGCGTTCATTAATGTAGCATAATACAGCTGATCAGAGGCTCTGAAGTTTGACCACATGAAGTCATTTTACTTTGCTTTTCCTGCTTTTTTTTTTAATGAGGGCCAGTTGCATGCCAAATACAGGACAGAATTAATACTCAGTGGGTGGGTGAGTATAGATGGCTAGAACCACCCACAGTCCTAGTCTGGGAGGCAAATGGTATTAATTTCTTGGATCTAAAAGCGGAGAGCTGAGCTGTTAGGCTGAGAAAAGTTGACCCACGGGAAAGTCCATGGGGAGCCAAAACAGGGAGGGAGGCCCGGGCAGGCCACAGACGAAAGTTGACAATATTTGCAGCTTGACCAGATTCTGTTTCTTGCTCTAGCTCCTGTTCTCTCTCTCTCTTCCTGGGTAAATCCATCCCTCCAGGCTAGATGAAACAAAGTTGAGGGCAACCTGCAGATTCTCCCCCCTTGATTTGGATCAGGACTCAGCAGAGTTCTGGATTTCAGTGTCCAGGAGCTCCAGCCACCTTGGTTAGCTCTGCTGGGAACTCAGGGCAGTGTCATCTATAAGCTCCAGAGAATGGCATCACCTCCAGAGTTTTGTCCCAAAGGCACTGGGGTGGGATTATTCCATTATTTCCACTTTTGTACGTTTTATCCCAGAAGATCAGCTGCAGGTGGAGCAGGATGAGATTTTGGGGAGGACGTTGATGCAGGAAAATCAGGTCCTGACCTCGATTGTGCCATCTGGAGTTAAATGCTCACCTGGCAGTTAACCTAAATCTCATCTTTAGCAGGAGGAAATGGCTAAATTCTGGAGTGATTGGAAGTCAGCTCCTCAAATATTCTCCAGCACAAACACTGAATGGCACTCACAAAATCTACTTGGGTAAGACATGTCATTGTGTCTTGTTATTAAGCATTATAAGAGGGTTAGGGCAACCTTGGGCTGCATCAATAGGTGCATCATATTGAGATCACAGGAAGTGGCAGTTCCATTCTCTGCTGCATTGGTCAGACCACATCTGGAATACTGTGTGTTCAGTTCTGGTCCCCACAATGCAAGAAGGATGCTAAGGAACTGGAAAGAGTACAGAGGAGAGCAACCAAGTTGGTGAGGGGCTTGGAGGCTACATCCTATGAAGAATGGTTAAAAGAATTGGGTCTGCTTAGTCTAGAGAAGAGAAGGTGAAGGGGAGATATGATTGAAGTCTTCTAATCCTTGAAGGGTTGTCCAGGGCTGAAGTGATGTGTTTATTCTCCATAGGGTAAGACAGGAACCAGTGGGTAGAAGCTCTTCAGTTGGAGATCAAACCTCAGAATAAGGAGGAATTTTCTGACCATGAGAGTTATTCAGCAGAGGAACAACCTGCCTTCTGGAGTTGTGGGGGCTCCATCACTGGAGCTTTTCAAGCAAAAGTTGGAGAACCATTTGTCTGGGATGGTCTGAGGATTCTTGCCTTGGGTAGGGGGTGGGACCTGAAGACTGCAAGCCCCCTGTGATTCTACAGAAGCATGGTGTTGGGTCACCTTGTCTTAGAGTCTTTAACTGAAAAAGTCCTAATGAAATATCTGGGGTGGTGGGACTCACCCATGGCCCCAGAATTGGAGTGTCTGGCCCACGCAGTCCCATTTCTAGCAAGTAATTATATCTCTCTTGCCAAACAAAAGGCTTGAGGCTGTTATGTGCAATAAAATTTACTTCTTCTTATTTCAGTGTGTCTGTAATTTTGGAGTCATATGAACTGGGCGGAAAGGGTCTTCTTTTCCTGCCTTGTTGCAACAGATAAAACAAATTCTCAGCCCTTCTCTTCAAAAATCAAGGAAGCACAGGGTAGCTTTCTTGCACAAGGCTCCCCAAAGTCTTTGATTAAGCAATCGTTCTTGTTTGATTCTGGCTCCAGCCAAGATAGCATTGATGATTCAACCAGCTCTGGGTCGCTAATTTACGAAATTCAAATACTGGGGAATATTTACTGTATTTTAAGACTTCTTAGAGGGACTTTCTGCCAGCGGAGAGGCACAAATTGAAAGGCTGTCTTCTTATATCAAGCAAAATTGGGCTTTAATGGAGTGTGGTTGTTTGTGATTCAACAAGTTGTGTGAACCTGATTGTCCCATTAAGCAGGGGCATCCACGTGTGTGTGGGTGTGGGTGTGTAAAATGTCAAGATAGTGGCCATGACTGTGCAACTGTGGCCATCAATTTGACCCCTCCCTACAGATGCCCCTGACATTAAGCGTGGATACTTGTTAGCTGGCTCAGCATTGGGTGAGATGTGTGCAAGAACAGCGTGGGAAGAATTTAACTTGACAACTGGATGTGGGAGAAAGTGAACAATTGGCCTGTCCTTCTTCCCACCAAGTCGAAGCAGAGAGACACTCTCGGATGTTTGCACGGATACCAAACTTCTGCAGAAAGGCGGTTCCAGAAAGGAAGCATCCGTCCCTCTTTACGATTCATTCGAAGAGGCAGGAAAGTAGCCCAGCCCACTCATTTGAAGATGATCCTTAAGTGATTAAAATTTGGGGATTAGCAGGCGAAGAAAGCCAAGATTAAATGCTTTGCACAGCAGAGGAAAGAGTTTAAAGCTTGTCCTGAAAGCCGAACAGATGATGGACTGGCATTAAGCAAAGCCTTCATGCCATCCATGTTGAGCTCTTGTCTCATCAATGGGATCGTCCAGATTGAGAAGGACATGAGAGCTTTCCAAAACTAACTAGCTAGCTAAACATTTCCGGGGGGCGGTGGGGGGAGGAATGTCTTCCTACTCAATAGGGGAAATGACCACATTTGCTGGGGTGGGGGCTGAGAACTGGCCAGGAAACAGGAGGGGCAAATTGCGTGGTAGCGGGAACAGACTGAAATAATGCTATATGTCGCATTATTATTATGGTTGGTCACACAGCCAGCCATGTGATCTGGCAACTGTATCTGAAATATTTTGGGGTCCCCAGTTCTGGATAATGCATGGAGGGGGGTTCGGATTCATTTCACTTCTCTTAGTTTCTCATAAGGTGGGCAAGGCACTGTCAATTTTGATTTCCCTGTTTCTTCTTTACGCCATGTCGCATTCAAGTCATCAAAGTTTTTTTTCTCTTTTTAAAAAAAGTTGCATTTGTATGCATTTTGGGCACACTTCTCCGCACATGCATTTTGATTGCTTTTTTGCCTAATCTAAACAGCTTTTGCAAATAAATTTCCCTAATGCATTGTACTACTGTTATACATTATTTTCATGAATATATGCATTTATGTACAGCCTTGTCCCCAATGTACATTCTAAAATTATTATTGATGAACTGATTTGCAAAATTTAGAAAAATGCAAATTTCAAGTAATAAGTAAGTTTTCTTCATATATCACAGCTGTCCCAACGCAGGTGTTCTTTACATGTGCAGACTTCATCTCCCAGAATTCTTAGCAATGACCCTGGAAATTGACACCCACAAATCTGGAGGATGGCCAGATGAAGATTCTCTTGAGTCAGGAATAGTTCCTATACCTTACCTGACTGAGAGGGAGGGACTGGCCCAGAGCCAGCCAATGAGCTTCCATGGCTGAAGGGAGACTAGAACCTGGGTCTCCCCCCTTCTAGTTCAGCCCCTTCCCCCTATACCAGACTGTCACTCTTGTTATGGCTGAAGAACATGATGGCTGAAGAACATGATGACAAGATTCCAGCTGTCCTTTTTCTTTGCTAGAAGAAGTTGGAGAATGAGAGGCAAACAAGCAAGCCCACAGCTGCCCCATGGCTGGGCTTAGAAGCTAAGCCGAGTCCAGCCTTTCCCAAGCACGGCTTATGGGAACGGGCTCCCCAAATCACCAGG
The DNA here is from genome assembly GCA_030867105.1 of Liasis olivaceus. Lineage (NCBI taxonomy): Eukaryota > Metazoa > Chordata > Lepidosauria > Squamata > Pythonidae > Liasis > Liasis olivaceus. The sequence goes on from CM061349.1 coordinate 8,603,141, forward strand.
AATAGGTGAATCCCACTTTGGGGCATGATGAAATGGTTGCTACGTTTATCCCCGACCTGCTGGGTTTGAAGCTAGTTTTCCCCTAGAGTGGTTCCCCTTCCCAGGGTGCTGCCTTGGCATCTAGGAGCACCAGGGAGCACCCCAGCTTGGAGAAGGCCTTTTGAACTCCTCTCCCCTCCCAGCCATTTCTGTAGAGAGAGGGAGGGAGGACCCCTATCTAAGGGCCAAAGGGGCATCTGACTGCCCTCCTCCCAGAGCGTTGAGGGGTGCCCTGGGAGACTTCCAGAAGGAAAGTTATTATGCTGGAAAATAATGCCAAGATGAAGCAAGTCCTGGGCCTGAGCCCCACCGCTGGTGATTTCAAGGAGACGGGTCTCCAAACTTCTCCTGGTACTGTAGTGGTTTATCCTTGCCTTGTTCCAGGCCATTGTTTTGAATTCCCCCTCTACTTAAAGCCCTGGCATTTTCTGCTGGTCTCCCATCCAAGGATTAACCAGGCCCAATCCTACTTAGCTTTTGAGCCAGACAAGGCCAGTCACGTGATGCCTCCTGCTCAATAAAATTAAATTAAATGCTGGCTTCGTCCCGTTCAGTCCTTGGGAAGGGCAGCCTAGGCCACCCCGCTCATCACTGAAAGGCCAAGAGTGGCCTCTGGCCCCAGAAAAATTGCGCACCTCTGCTCTAAGCTGCACAGTTATCAATACCATTTCTCAATTTCACACTAGTTCACATATAGTCAGCATTTGTATTATCTATACAATCTTCAAGGTGATTAATCATTCTTTTGTTCTCTTTTTCTTGTCCTCCTTCCTCTCTTTCTTTTCTCTCTCCTTCCTTCCTTCTTTCTCTTTTTCTTTCTCTTTCTTTCCTTCCTTCCTTCCTCCCTCCCTCCCTCTTACTCCTTCTCCTTCTCTTTCCTTCCATCTTTCTCCTTCCTTCCTTCCTTCCTCCCTCCCTCCCTCCCTCCCTCCCTCCCTTCCTTCCTTCCTTCCTTCCCTGAAGGAGTGAGAAAGGGACTTCCTTCAGGGCTTTCAGTTCACTGGCCTTCCTGCTGAAGCAAAACCAACCCTGGAGGTTTCCCACCCGTCTTTAATAAAGCAAAATTGAAAAATCTGAGCACCTCCATCCATCACTCAGGTGCAGAGGTGTTGGGGGCGAGAGGGCAGGGAACTTCTTGAGTCCAGCTTCCCCTTACAACTCCGGGCGAAAGACTGTTGTGCAGAAGTGGAAAGCAGAAGAGAGAAGGAGGGGGAGTGAATTAACTTAATGAAACTTCTCTGTTCCATGTTCACATTAGGGTTGAGTAGACATGCCTTAAAGAATGAAAGTGGGAGAACACGTTGGCATGTTTTCCCCCTTCAGAAGGGGTTTTCTGGAATCCATCAGAGGACTCAGACCAGGATCCAGTTCAAAGGGACCTTCCATCTTCTCCTTCTCCCTTACAAGAGTAAATTTAGGGCAGCTTTTTGGCTGGTGAAAGCGATTTCTCTCTTACTGCCTGCATTTCAAGAAAACCTACAGGGAAAACGAATGGAGAGATATATTAACATTCCCTGCCTCGTTTGTGCTTTGCTAGGCTACATTTCTACTCAGAAGTAAATCCCAAGGAATGCACTTCCTCCACAATAAGCAAGCTAAGGTACTAAATGCCCTGTAAATTACGGCATGGCCACCCTGGCTCGGCTGCAGGGTTTTTCAAAACAAAAACCCAAAAGACCTCTTCTTGCAAGCTATTCCAGACCTTACAGGATTGCAGCTGGATCGTCACTGGCAATATTCTGTCTGCAAAGTAGCCGACTTTGCAAGCCTGTCTCTAGAAATGTATTCATGCTGCCTTCGCGCAGCCTGTTTTGTTCTTTTAAAAGCAAAATAGATGCCTCCATCCACTTGAACTCACTACCCAGTGGCTCCATGACGAACATCAGGGATGCATCTGCATTGTTTTCTTGGGAATAATAATAATAATAATAATAATAATAATTATTATTATTATTATTATTATTATTATTATTATTAATTAAATTTATATGCTGCCTGACTCCCAGCGACTATGGAAATGGTACGGAAAATCTATTGCCTTTTCCAAAAGAGTTTCTATTTTACTTCCCAGTCTAGTCTCAATCTCTGGATTTCCTTGTGGTCTCCCATCCAAGTACTAACCAAACCCTGCTTAACCTTTTCAGAGCAGCCAAGCTTGCTAGCTGCTGCCACCTAAATGGGCATTTATGACTGGGCCACAGGTACGCCGTGTTAATTTCACTAGCCAAATCACATCTTTTTCGAGTCAAGCTTTCCTGGTGACTTTATGGACACCGCCATGCATTTTTCTTGGCAAAAGCGTGGACATCTTTTGCTGTGTTTTTTCTTGCAGATTTTTTTTTTTTTTTGGAAACTCTCAATTCTAGCCTACGTCCTTGGGATCCCCTAGTGGTCTCTCATCCAAGACCCTGCTGCAAATTGCGTAATTCCTCAGCACGTTAGCCTATAATGAAGCAACGTTCCTAGCTCTTACTTTCTGCTGTGAGCCCATTACTCTAGTCCAGATTACTCCATTCCTCAGCGGACGTGGGTTCAGGGGGGGAACGCCTTCTCCTCCAGAGAAATCCCAACCCTGCAGCCAGGTGGGAGGGCCTCTCTTGGTATTTGCACATTGATCTCCAGCAGCAGCCCAGTCTGCGGCTGGAAGCCCAACGGCACCCCCCCCCCCCATCGAAATGTACAATAAAAACGATGTAGCTGGGTAATCTAATTGTTCTCTGACCACAAGGGAAGTCTGGCTGGGGAGGGAGCAAGGGCATCAGTGGGGGCGAGGATGTAATTGACTCATCCCGACGCGAAGCTCCTGTCTCATTAACTGTCCTGTCTCAGGCTGTTGCTAATTGCTGTAATTAGTTTTCCGCTGACCAGCTGTTAAGCCCTTCCGTGAGGTTGTCTTGTTTTCTTCCATCTATGATTGAAAATCAATAAAGTAGAAAATTGCACGAATACATATCGGGGAGGGTCTTGGAGGAGGAAAGAAAGCGGAGAGGGCTGGGCCGAGGTGGGGGCACTGAGCGTCTGGTTGGTTATGATCCCAGGTTGCAGACATGCCTTTATGAAAGCTGAACTGGCGTGCGGCTGGTTGAGCAGGGTCTGGAGTGCAGATTTGGGCAGAACAGTTCAGTCCAAGAGACCGTGTGGACTGGTCATGACAACAGAGAGGCTGCCTGAACCAACAGATTTGAGAGGAAAAGCAAGAAACCATCTGGACATATAGATTTCACACTGGATGACCCCAGTGGCTTCAATTTAGACAATAATAATCGAAATTCCCTTGTCCAGAGCAAATGTCATCTTTCAGATTATGCCCATCTCAACTTCTATAGCTGCCCCACGGATTATGAAATTCTTCTTCTCACATCAAAGTTTCATTAAATTTCCCAGTTCTGACCTTAGTTTGTTCGATTTCTCTCTCTCTCTCTCTCTCTCTCTCTCTTATTTATCTTATCTATCTGTCTATCCATTCTATCTATCATCTATTTATCTTATCTTATCTTATCTATCTATATCTATCTCTTATCTAAACTATCTGTCAGCTATTTATCTTATCTAATCTATCTGTTTATTTATCTATCTAATCCATCCATCCATCCATTCTCTCTCTCTCTCTCATGTATCTATCTATCTATCTATCTATCATCACAAAGCTTATCTTTTCCATCAAATTTTTTTTAGTTAGAATTAGTGCTATTTCTCCTATCCTCCTCATCTAAATATTCATCCAGATTTTGAAGTTCTGTGCATTGCTGGCTCTTGTTTTTGAAGTTATAGGTGTGCTGCTTGAAATCCCTTGTGGTGTCCTTTTATTGACACGTTGGGTTGCTGCTTTGTTCATTAAATATATTTTTAATTTTTAGGAATGCTTGTGGCCAATGTGCATTCTTAAAACACTACCTAAAAGCAACCTCAGTGTAATTTGAGGTAGTCTCGTATCAAGATTGTCCCGTGCTATGTTTTAACCAGTAAGCTGGAGGACAGATGTGCACCCAAAAGAATCACAAGGCAGAAATGTACACAGTCATATTACTATTTACCTTTTTTATGCAATATTTTGTCTGTGAACAGAAGCACCTCAGTAATCCCAAGGTATACAACTAAAACACTACACAATGAGCAATCAATATAATCTTACGGATAATTGCTTCAAAATTCTTTATATGTCGTGTTTTTCAGATGCCTCACATCGGAAAAATGCTAACACAAGAACTCTTGAGGTGGTTTCACATATGATCATAACAAACACTGCTTTTTGGTAGTGGTCTATCAAGCAGAGGTGTCTGTTCTTAAATAAGAGGAGAAAAGAGATGTGAAGAGGCAGGGGTCTATAAAGTTCAGAAATATAGGATGAAATGGTAAAGCATTCCTAAGGCAGTGGCTGTTTTGGGAACCAGACCAGCCAATTTGAAAGTCCAAAATGCAAGAAGACCAGTTTACCATTCATTCAACTCTCTACATCAGTGTTTCTCAACCGTGGCCCCTTTAAGAGGTGTGGACTTCAACTCCCAGAATTCCCCAGCCAGTATGGCTGGCTGGGGAATTCTGGGAGTTGAAGTCCGCACCTCTTAATGTTGCTGAGGTTGAGAAACCCTGCTCTATATCATGTGTGCAAGAACCGCTGAACAAAATTATAAATTGGGATTATATAACCTGATTCCTTTTTACCAACCCCAGACACTGAAAGTGAACAGCAGCATAAATGTGTCAAAATCTTTTTGGTCCTGATGGGAAAACTCAAAACCTTTTGGCCTTGGGGAGCGACTTCTTAAAAGATTCGATCAGAATGCAGTCTATCCAAGACTAAGATTTCTTGCAAATGATGGATGGATCAGGAGCTAAAACAAAAAAAATGCAGGTATGGGTGCATTTATTTATTTCTAAGACTTATAAGATTGCCTGACACCATGATGAACTCTAGGCTAGGGATTGTCTGCGGGGGGGGGGGTCAAATAAGTCAAGATGGCCACCATCACTAGCCGATGGGAGCTCCGCCCTTTTTTATATGTGTTGCAATGCATGTAAAAAAGAGGTGGGCTTTGATGGCATTCTTGTGGCTGCATTCTGATTTATTTGACACACACACACATCCCTGCTCTGGGCAATTTACAACAATAAGTCTCACCTTGAGCATTTAACAGGTTCTAAGTCCCTGATTTTATTGAGTCCAAGATTCTAGCATCCTTTCTAAAAATGCCTCCGAGCGCCTGAGAAAACCGATTGGAATTTTTAGAAGCTCCAGCCCTGTAAACAGAGATGGGCCTTAAAAGGTTTGGCTGTTTTAAGCACACTGATGTAATTCACATTTCGGGGACTAGCCGCAGGTCAGAACACAGGCAATCTTTTTCCATTTCTCAGCTCAATATGGGATACCAGATATTAGGAAAAGCTGCATACAAAAAGATGTCGATTAGGGAAGCCACGTGCAAAGAGGCATGTATTAGAAGAAAGAGTCATACTTTGGGGAAAATGCGTACAAAAGACATTAGGAGAAATTGCATACATACATACACACATACATACATATATGTATATATATAAAACTACATGTATGTAAATGTGCATGCGTGCATGTGTTTAATTGTGGAGATGTAGTAATTGGATGGAATAGACTTAGAACTGAATAAATGTGAAACTGAGTGTGGCCCCAAATGGATCAGGCACTCATCCCTAACTAAAATATATTTCTTCATACCGGTGGGGACAAGCTTAAAATCTCCAGAGTCCTCTGATTGAGAATGCCCCCATGCCTCTCCCACCTTTCTTCTTCTCTCAGAGCTTCCAGCAAACCGCCATCAGCCACGCTGCCCCGATCCGAGCCACCCCAGCAGGGCATCTCCTCCACCAGGGCTGGGTTCCTCATTTCGGGGTTCCTCTTACTTTTAGCTGTAACCTCCCTGTGGAAACCCCAACCCTAGGAAACGCTGTGCCACGCTCCTCCAACAACCCCGCCTCGAAACGCTTTTCGTCCTGCCCAGTCAAATCCTAGCGAGAGCAATAACTTGGGTGGGTGGGTGGCTTTGATGGGGAAGTTTAGTGGAGAAGGCAAGGAAGAATTCTGCCTTTCTGCCCCCCTACCCCCTACTCCCAGACAGTCCTAGCATCAATGAATATTCTTCTCGGTAGTCGGATAAATAGGTGTTTGATATGCAATCTGTCATGCAGGGACACGGAGAGGGGATTCTGGATCGCGGCTGCCGCTGAGAAGCTAAAAACGCTCGGAAAGGACAGGAGAAGGTGATGTGCAAGGCACATGTTTGTAGCAGACAGCAGGGAGTGGCAAAGATGCTGTTGTCCGTGGTCTGAGGAGAGTTTATTATCCCGTCTCTAACAGCGCATGCCGAGAGCGGATGCGTCGGACCCCAGCATTAATCTGCTGGCAAAAACATGCAGGCCGTCTGTCTAATATTTCATTCATCTAGGGAGGGGGAAGCGGCAATGGCAAATATGAATCGTTGCCTTTTAAAATTCCCCAAGCGAACGCTGCATCTTTACAGAGAGAAATGGTCTGAATAAAGCAAGCGTTGGGCCTGGAGGTGGGGAAGAGCAGCAACTTGATGCACATTTAACCCACTGGACAAAACGGGGCGGGGGGGGGAGTGGGGCTTTTCAAGACGAGCTGGGGCAGCCAGGCGGGCACTTAGGGGGGCTCGGAACAGGCCACCGTTGCGGGAAACCAGGTACCGGCAGAAAAAAGGATCCCACCTTTCTCTCAGCCGGCTCTTTCAACGGGATGAAAGTTTTTGTAATATCTTTTGGAGGAGAAGAAAATACTGGAGAAATTCCAGGGGGACTGGGGTGTTCTTTCACTTTTTGGGGGACAAAAGGACCCAGGGCTGTTTTTTAAGGGTGTGCAGAACTTCAGATGTGAAGGGGAAGGTGCTACAAAGCATGCACGATCACACTGTTGCTGCGTAGGGTAGATCTGCGATTCTGGGGAAAAGCGGAACTCTTTCAAGGCGTTGCAGAGAGCTTCCAAAAGATCTCTTTGCCTTCCGATCCAAAGTACTACACAGGTGTACTGTGTGAGTGGTGTATCTGGGTTTCTGTGCCTCCAATGATCCACGACTTCCCACCCTTCAATTAAAACCCAAGAATGACCTCCAGAGTGAATATCTCCCATGGCCAGCTAGGTAAAGCGATGGAAAGATGCGTTCCAGAAAAATACTCCACCACCCCTCACGGTTTGGCTCAAAACAGCAGCCAGAGGAATTTGAGAGACATGCTCTACCGCCCTGAGAATAAAGTAGAAAAACAGAAGCCTCTATAGCAAAGGCAGAAAGCATTTGGGAACTCAAAAAGGGGTGAAGATATGGATAGAAACGTGGTGGAAAGTCAGGGGGCTGACTTATGGACACTGCTACTCATGAGACAGTTTGCAAATCTGACTTTCAACCTATTGAACCCCCAAGACAAATTTGCCCTGGGTGTCGCAGAGCGCTTAATTTGCTTCTTGACATAGAAGCCTCTATGATGTCATGCACAAAGGGAAGTTTGCAATGTGCACAACAGACACCAATTGTATCATTTGCATGATTTATGCAACCATAATGATGCATGTGATGTCACACACCCTCCATAGACGAGGAAACCCACCGAGCATCCTATCACAGGTTTCCCCCCACCTGGGGTCCTCCAGGGGAAGGACTTCAACTCCCATAATCCCTAGCCTGTTCAGGGAACGGATGCCTTAAAGCAGTGTTGTCCAAACTTGGCCGCTTTAAGATGAGTGGACTTCAACTCCCAGAATTCCCCAGCCAGCCATGCTGGCTGGGGAATTCTGGGAGTTGAAGTCCACTCATCTTAAAGCGGCCAAGTTTGGACAACACTGCCTTAAAGTATTAAGCCGAAGTGAACAGAATATGACCTGGCAGAAATCTGGCATTTTAAACTAGGACAAAGAGGGGATGTTCAGGAGGACATGAATTAATGTTGGGTCATAGAAATATAGAATCATAGAATCATACAGCCTGGACTTTTTATGGTGCTTTGAGCACATAAAAATAGATCGTTCTAAAAATTTCTAAAGCAGTGTTTTTCAAACTTGGCAACTTTAAGATGTGTGGACTTCAACTCCCATAATTCCCCAGCCAGCATAGCTGGCTGGGGAATTCTGGGAGCTGAAGTCCACACATCTTAAAGTTGCCAAGTTTGAAAACACTGATCTAAAAGTTCAAAACATGTTCTTACCGCGGCAACAAACCAGGACTGGATTCCTGCATCAGACAAACATTCATTCGTTCTAAGATCCTTTTTCTGTTCAGCCTGTAGCCTCTGAGGAGCTCAGGAGCAGAAAAGACCCCCCCTCTTTTGCTTTTACCTGTCCCTAACACCTTGCATCAAAAGATACAGTATTCCTGCATATGGAGGGTCTCTTACTTAATTGGCTTGTCATCCATCTATTGCATTTCATCCTTTAAGTGACTACAAAGGATGACCCAAGAAGACCCAGCAGGCTCTTCCCTCCAGCTGTTTGCCTTCCAGTCCTGCCCCCTGTCTCCTGTCCCCCACCCTCAAATCTATACGCCTTAGATGCCAGCAAATAGCTGCCTAGGCAGAAGGTTAGGAAGGCAGCTGGTGGGGGGTTGGATGCAACCCCCCCCCCCCCAAAACCGCTGCTGATCATCTTAGCCCAGGTTCTGTTTCGCTCCTTGGAAGAACATTGGCCCAGCCTCTTCTGCTCTGGAGGAATCAGAGCATTTTCAGCCTGGAACTCTTCAAGCACATTCAGAATTGCCCACGTTGGCAATCTGGGCCTGGGGGTGGGCCGAGGATGGCGGAGGGCCAGGGCTTGAAAAATGCCTTTACCAAAGGCAGGCTGCATGGCAGGAACTGGAAACCGAGTCGCTCACACCCAGCTTTCACGGAATTGCACAGGGGACGACAGGAGTGGTGAGCCGTCGATAAACAAGCGAGCCACACGTGGCGGAGAGCGGGGAGGAAATGGACGGGGAAGGCCGGTTCCTGCAGGTTTATAGATCCAAACCCAACAGTAAATTGAGGATTGTGGACCTGACGATGGCTTAATGTCAAGAGGCTTCCGTTAGCATCTCCAGGTCTGCGGGGTTAAAGTTCCTCCCAATGGCTTACAGCACAGGAGCAATCATTTCTCTGCTCTCACAGCTGGGTGCACATCTGTGTGTCTCAGGGCATGTTTCTATTGGCGTTCTGGAGACGCCACTTGGCACAAGGGTCCTCCTAGGCTGCTCCGAGTCTCGGGGCTGCTAGCAAGGCAGCCAGTGCTGCTAAGGGCAAACTAAGTGGCTAGTCCTCAGTATTTGGAGGTAGACTGTCTCTGAGTGGGGAGGAGTTGTCCTCTGCTAAAATTCCAGTGAAAGTGCTGGACTAGGAGGGGGGAGACCCAAGTTCTAGTCCCCCCTCAGCCACAGATGCTCACTGGCTGACTTTGGGCCAGTCCCTCCCTCTCAGCCCAAGAGCCAATCAGGTGTAGTGGGGAAGGGGCTGGACCAGGAGTGTGGAGACCTGGGTTCTAGCCCCCTCCTCAGTCACGGAAGCTCATTGGCTGACTTTGGGCCAGTCCCTCCCTCTCAGCCCAACCTACCTCATAGGGTTGTTGTGGAAGATAAATAGGATTTATATGCTCTTTGATAGTACACTACTCAATACAACTGCCAGTCCTCAACCAAAGCAATATTAAGGATGCCTGCAACGTTCTTTATTCTTCTTTTTAAAAGATGGCAAATTGAAGATACCTAACAGGAAATAAGGATAGGGAATTCAGACCTCCAATCTCAATGCCCTGAGCAGCTTGGAATCTAAGTTCTGAATCGGAATTCTTCTCTCCTCTGCATCTGTCAGGATAATGTGCCTTTTTCTGGCAGTTTTCCTCCTCCGTGCACCAAATGAAGTTGAATCAAAGGGCCTCCTTTGCTGCAGGTCCCACTTCACAAATGCAATCCTAGAAAAACTTGCCGGGCGCCTTCACCGCTGTCTCTTTGCCCCAGACAAAATTACTGAAGCTTTTAGCAACATTGACAGGTTAATGCCCCAATTATATTGGGGTGTGGATTTGTAAATATTTTGTTCTATTTTTTTCTTGCTGTTCAGCAGATGGTTTGCTCTGATCTTTCCACAGCTTTGCAGAACGCTCTGGATGTTGGGAGGCTTAAAAACAAAAGAAGGAAATTCTGTAGTTTGCAGACAGACATCTTCACAGACTTCACCGCTCCATTTCTTTTCAAAGGCCACACATTGGAGAAATTTACAGGTATCGACTGAGTCCAATCCTCAAGGCAGTTCTCTTACTCCCTACTCAGAAATAAGTCCTGGGGAATTTGATAGCCGTGTGTATAAAACGGTGGCTCTTCTGCATAAAACAGAGGAGCCTGGGGGAAAAATACCTGCACACTGATGGTGCAAACCCTTTTTCTTCAGTCATTGTATAGTCTGAAGTCTCAACATGGTGCCCAAGGATGGTGATGGCCCCAAATATCTCCAGTGCCCCAACTTGCCTTTCTTTTGTACAACTCAAGGTGACACAGAAAATGCTTTCTCTTTTTATTCTTCCCACTGCAACAACCCTGCTGGCTGACAGATGGATGAATAGACCAAGTCCCGAAATCCTTTACACAACTGCTTTCCAACTGGGGTGTCTGTGGGGTGTGTGTGTGTGTCAAAAAAGTCAAGATGAAGGCTGCCCCTGCACAATCGAAGCTATCTTGGTTGCACAGTCATGGCTGCCTGTTGACTTTTTTGACCCCATCCTTATGGATGCTCTGATTTTAACATTCCGCCAGGTCCACTGAATAATAAGAGAAGCTGTTTTCAGCCCCACTATGCCGACGAGAGCAGGAGATCAACTCCACCAGAAAGCTAAAACTGCTTTTATTGAGATTGGCTACGATAATAGAATTTGGCAAGTCAGATTGTGCTGAACCTCCTCCCCTTCTTATACTCCTGTGAATCAGGGAGGTGTCTGCCCGAGCCACTTCTGAATGTTATCTGGACATTCTGGACTTAAAGAACGTTTTGGCCCCTTTTGCCTCGGGAACGTTCCTGCGTATTTCTATCAAGGTCGTCTTCCTTAATCTGTATGGCTGCCAAGCATCAGAGCAAAGTCAATGCCTCTAACCTAACCTGTATAATCCAAGATGGTGAGGTTAGGTTACATCTGCTTCTGGGCCCTGTGTATCCCTTGGAGTATCTTCAAAAGTAAATATGGCAGGAGCACAGCCTCCAGTGCTGAGTTTGCAAGCGTGCCTACCTCCCTACCTGTGATGGAATGGAATTATGAAGGCCAGGCTCAGGGAGATAAGCGCGTTCTTAGTTCACGGCAAGAGCGTGGGAAGTGCAAGAGGATGAGGCTGGCACCTCCCTGAGGAACTCACGGTGTTGTGACTGGCTAGCTTGGGAGATAGGGTTCAGTCTGGGGAGATTCTTTCCAGAGGTTGTAGCTAATAAACACAGCAGAACTGAATTTGCATCGTCTCTTGGAGTTCTTTGGGCTAAACCTGACATTAATCTCCCCAGACTCAACCCCAGCTCCCAAGCCAGCCAGTCACAACACCATGAATTCCTCAGGGAGGTGCCAGCCTCATCCTCTTGCACTTCCCACGCTCTTGCCGTGAACTAAGAACGCGCTTATCTCCCTGAGCCCGGCCTTCATAATTCCATTCCATCACACTACCCCTGAAGAAAGTTGTAACAGTCTGTGGGAATGTCCTTGAGAGACAGGAGGAAGAGCCGCAGCCAGGCCAATGGTCAGATAAGAGGCTGCTCAGCCCGCAGAAGAAACGGAGGCGTGGTAAACATCTCAGAAGGGACCTTCCCTAGTTTCTGGAATGGCAAAGGCATGGGGGGAGAGATGGGCTTTCGGACTTGCAAGACTGATGCCAGCCCTTCAAGGCAGTCCAGACAAGAAGGGCCAACCATGAGTCCCAACGCTACCTTTGTTGTAAGGTTACAGTAACAGAATCTTGCAGCTCTTCCTCCTGTCCCTCAAGGACGTTCCCATGGACCGTTACAAAAGTCAAAGAGAATTGAGGGGGCAGACCAGGGTTTTTTTAACTTTTTCAGGTTGTGGAACCTGTTGTTTTTTAAAAAAAAGTCTATGGTTATGGGGCTGTCTGCAGGATATGAGCAAAAACGTCAAGATGCAATGCGCATAAAACCCAGGCTGAGCGTCAGTTGCCCGGCTGTGGGTGCCATCCTGGCATTTTTGACCACATCATACAGACACTCCTGCCTGATTGGGCTAAAGATTGATGGGGAACCATCTAACCAGTGTTTTCAAACTTGGCCGCTTTAAGATGTGTGGACTTCAACTCCCAGAATTCCCCAGCCAGCCATGCTGGCTGGGGGATTCTGGGAGTTGAAGTCCACACATCTTAAAGCGGCCAAGTTTGAAAAACACTGATCTAACCTATTCCTCTTTTTGTAAAAAGGCCCTTCCCACAACAATCCCAAGACAATCCAGTCCTCCAGCTATAGACGGCATGACTAAAACAAGCCCATAAAAAGAGCCCACCATCTTGACTTTTTTGACCCTCACGGAGCTTCCTGTGCAGAGTTCTGCACCGCTGGCAATATTGACTCGGAGGATGGACAAAGCTGCTGCAGCTGCATTTTGTCTGGCAACGTCTGCATCGAGCAGGGGGTGAGCGAGTGGGGCTGAAGTCCCCTTTCCAATGGGGCCGTTCGATGATTCGATCGTTCCTCGGGCTGCACCTGAGCTTGCTACGTCCTGGCTGTTAAAAGCACAATTTAAAAAAAAAAGAAGACGGAGAAAAAGAAAGAGCCACTTTGCAGAACATAACAGTAAATCTTATTGATCCAACAAAAACCTTTGTATCTTTTCCGCAGCATTTAATGCTCTCGATTAGCTAATCACAGATATATCAGCCAGCCAATTTTAAAGTGGGCCTGTTAAACATCCAGGATTCTTTGGAATTAAAGAGGTCAAGATCCCTCTTTATTTTGTTTCTTTTAAATCTGTTTCTCTAGCTTTAATGCCCTTAAAATGAAAACTCTGTTTTCCCCCTCCCGTCCTTTTACTCCCTTTCTCTATTCTCTTGGCAGAGAGAGAATATCAAATGCAGAGGCCGCCGGGTGAAGACTTCTGACCATTAGCTGCCCTGAATGGACCATGAAGGTCCAAACAAGGATCTTAACCTCTTCGGTAATGTCACGTCCTAAGCCGTGATGGGTCCAGAAGACGTGCCTGGTTCTAATCCTTCCCAGAATGATGTGTGGCTAAGTAGAAATGTAGGGTGGCTTTTGGTAGACATCCAGAAGATGTTAATGGGGAAGTCAACCTCCTCCAGCAGAGAGAATTGGGGTTGGTCGGTGCAGAGAACAGGAACTGGAGCTTATTCCTCTCTGGTGGATGTGTTGAAATTATATGGCCTAACAATGGTGCTGGTCCTCATGACCAGAGCCAATATATTGTAGAGATTAAGATGTTCAACTGGGGAGCAGCTGAGGTTCAAATCCGTATTAAACCACTGATGGAGCTCCTTGGGTGACGCGGGGCCAATCATGGTCTCTCAACCCAAGTGACCTCACAGGGGCTGGTTGGGGGAATAACATTTTGCCAGCTTTGATTCTGTGGCAGAATAGGATTCAGCAACCAGGGCAGCAAGTTTTAAGCTGGCATATTTTTCTGCCAGCTCAAGGACTGGCAGCTAGCACTGGAATGCACCCATCTCGCTGTACCTTTAGGATCTTGTTTTCATCGATTAGCTTGACTACCTCGAATTAAATATATTGATCCATTGGGCTCTTTATGGAAACATAATTTGGCTGCTGATCTTTCCAACTACGGGGCCTGGAGCAATTGCCAAAAAAAAAAGAAAATCTGAGTTGGAGCAAAAGTAATAGTGGGGATTCAGTGCAGAACACCATCGCTCCTATCCACCTTTCATGAGGACTAGAAACTTGCAACTTCTTATCTAAATGAAAGTTGGGAATCTTCATCAAGATCTACTCACAGGACGGTATCAGCTCTCCCAACACGCATGGCAAAGAGCCTAGGCTTTAAGGCAGTGCTTCTATGAGCAAGTACAATTAAATTAACTGAAAGATCACCCCTCCCCAGCTTCCCCCCCCCCCCCCCCACTTCTATTTTATTCTCAGCAGCCTGGAGATCTTAGCAGGTCTCTGTGCATTCAGAGCTTTGTGCTTTCCATCCTCTGCCCTGCATTCCCGACTCCCTTGGTCTAAAGGCAAAGCTGGAAGCTATTTTGGAATTCTAACTGGGTGGAAATGGTGCCGGGGGATTCGCCCTGGAGAGCCCCTGTGCCAGTTGGGGAGAATAATCATTTTTCTTCCCAGCTTCCCTTGTCTCCAAGTCTCTTTGCAGACCAGACAGGCCCCCATGAGTGGGATTCAGCAGAGAGGCCAAGACTGGCTGATTCACTCAGTGCCAAAGGTATCCCATAACGCCTCGGTCAGGGCTTGATTTATTCTGCAGGTTCAAAGCCACCCTAGATTTGATCCTATGTGTTAGGATCTGAGGAAGGAAGGAAGGAAGGAAGGAGGAAGGAAGGAAGGAAGGAAGGAAGGAAGGAAGGAAGGAAGGAAGGAAGGAAGGAAGGAAGGAAGGAAGGAAGGAAGGAAGGAAGGAAGGAAGGAAGGAAAAGAGAGGGAGGGGCAGGCGGGCAGGCTACCACTAGAATAGCAGATGGGTAGTAAGATGAGAAGAAGATTCATTCAGAGGCCCAATTTTGGCCATTATGCAGTTTGCCACAGCTTTGAAACCAACTTTAAGAACAATTGGGTTTACTTTTCAACAGAAGAGAATATCCGTAGCTCAGGGCTGAACTGGAGTCCTTGGTGCTCTCTGAGCTTGGTTCTTTGCCTACAGAGGTTTCATTACCTTTAGGTAACATCATCAGTGCTAGTGAGTGTGGATTTTGCTCCCTGTTTACTACTGGATTCCCTTTTCCTGAGCAGAGATATAAAGAAGTCAGAGATGCCACGTTAGTACTAATTCCTGACATTTTAATCAGCCAAGGAACATGTGGGAAGCCTAAAATGATTTGATGGGCCATTCAAGGAGATCCATGTATAGGGGCAGTCTATCTTACATCAATAAACACTGGGACCAAAGAATGGGGGGATGAAATGCCTCCAGGCCTTGCTCATGAGCTTCTCAGTTAGACATGGAGGAAAGCAAAATACTGAATTACGAGGACTTTTGCTCTAATTCCCCAGCAATCTATGCCTATATTCCACCTTACATTGCCTGGATCACCGAACAAGCTGAGCCTTAACATGGCTTCATTGCCTTTAGCTTTGTATGTTGTGTGAGCTCAGCCACTGTGGTTGGCAAACCATGGTTTGCACTGTGCATAATGCAACCCCAGCCAGTGGTGGTTTTTTATCACTATGCGATGAGCAAGCAAATCATGGCTTGCTACAATGTGTGACTCCAGGCATTGTTCATCTAAGGTGGAAATTGTCGGGCAAGAATCCTTTTTTCCTCCCATATTTACGTGGTAAATTGCCATATAGGTAGAACTGTAAAATATAAACACGTCTCTAGCATTTCAAACATCTCTCTAAAATGCATATTAGGAAAAGCCCTATTTTCAGCCCCACCTTGGCCCTTCGCAAAGTTAGATTATTGCTCTTGCTGCACAGACAGACGCGTGTGTGCGCACGCAGAGACACACACACACCCCTGCGGCATCTGCGTGGGTCTGCCCTTCCTCTTTGTCAATTCACTGCACTCCTAGGAACAAATGGGTTTAAACTACCTTAAGTATTTCAGCGGGGAACAGTCACTAGCTGTATAACGGTGTATTAGCACAGCATTACGAGTGAGGGATCAATCGTAATCCGTTGGTTCAAAAATAGGATTATTTAAAATAAAACATACCAAGGGAAAAAACACCAAAACCCACCAGCCCAAAAAACATACGAAGGTAAGCGTAACGGAGAAAGAAAATAAAACATCTCATTCCACCAAAAGGGCAAACATACACCCAGGGTGTCTGCAGAGGGAGTCAAGATATTCAAGATGGTGACTGTGACTGTGTGATCGGGCCACCCGTGTTTGCATGCATCACGCGTGTATCACACATGCAACACGTGGTAGCAACCCCCCCCCCCCACTCTCCCTTGCCCTGATGATGCTACCTAGTTGGGTAATGAAACGTCTGCAAGCAAACCACCAAGCTCGGAGAGCACCAAGGACTCCCTACATGCGATATGCATGAAAAAGGGGAGGGGCTTCCCATAGTCAGGGCCACCATCTTGACCTTTTTGACCCCGTGGACACTCTTGTAGAAACCATCTGAGATTTTCTTTTGGGGGAAGATAGGGTCAGTGTGATTGTTATGGAACTCACACCCATGGAGTGGGCATTGCATGAAAGACTGATTGATTGATCAATTAATCTGATTAATGGGGAGATGTCAACTGTTCTGTCATTGGCCTTGATGGCTAAATGAAACCCCGTGTGGAGAGGCAGTCTATTGTAACAGATAAGCCATGATACACTTTTTCCAGACAGGTCCCCAGGTGTGATGGTAATGCTTCAGTTCCCATCTTCCCTGACTGTGAGCCATTCTGGCTGGGGATGATGGAGCATATACCTTAACTGGCCGCCCCTGTCATTTTTTTTTTTTAATTTTATCTTGTCTGGGCAGTTATTTTTTGTGATGCTATGCTTTTAGCTGTGCTTTAATGATATATTGGATATTTTCTAAGCCACCAAGAGTGTACGGGGAGTTGGGTGGCCTTAACAAACCTAAATGTAAAATAATAAAAATAAAATAAAATAAGGGAATCTAAGATTGAAAAAGACTATAGAAACATCCCAAGGATGGTGTGTGTGTGTGCTATGCAATAGTTTATATATGATATAAAGGAATAAATGCAGAGTAAGCATTCTGATGAAAGGGAATTTGTTTTAGAAATAAAGGAAAGAAACTCAGATAGATTCTCATGAATGGCCTGTGATGTCCTTTCACTTATGATTAATTTATTATTTAATGACAAGATGGCCAAAATGGATGCGTGAATGGACTGGAATGATGAATGCCTTATCCTATGTGCACGTGCACATAGAATCATAGAATCATAGAATTTCGGAGTTGGAAGGGACCACGTGGATCATCTAGTCCAACCCCCTGCAATATGCAGGAAACCAATTAAACCATCCCCGAGAGGTGACTGTCCAGCCTCTTCTTAAAAACCTCCAGAGATGGAGAACTCACAACCTCCGTAGGTAGACTGTTCCACCGTTGTACAGATCTAACCGTCAGGAAGTTTTTCCTTATATTTAAGTGAAATCTAGGTAGCTGCAGTTTGTACCCATTATTTCTGGTCCTAGTTTCTGTGGCCATGGAAAAGAGTTCCTGACCATCTTCCCTATGGCACCCCTTTATGTACCTGAACACTGCTATCATGTCTCCCCTCAGTCTTCTTTTCTCCAGACTGAACAGCCCCAGTTCCTTCAGCCTGTCCTCATAGGACATGTCCTGAAGTCCCTGTATCATCTTTGTTGCCCTCCTCTGAACCTGTTCTAACCTGTCAATATCCTAAAGTTTCGTTAAAACTTTACTGTAAGTTTAATTGTGATTAAACTACAATTAAATTCATTACATTTTAATTTAACTTAATTTTTTGCAAAGCCACTTGGGCAAAACCTTTAGTTCTGATGGGTAGGATATGATATTTAAATATGTCTAATTTTTTTAGAAGAAAACCTTTGGGTTTCCCTTTGTCCTCTTTCCCCAAACCCCCTGAATGTCCCATTTTGATACCTGCAAAGAAGACACACAGATTTGGAAGGGGCCATGTGGCCAGCTGGGGAATCTGAAGGCTGGCAGTTGGGGTGGGTGGGTGGGAGAGTTGAACAAACCCATCATATTTGTAGTCCTGCAAAACAAGCATTGCAGCCTGGGGGATTCTGGGAGTTGAAGTCCACTCATCGTAAAGTGGTTGGCTGGGGGATTCTGGGAGTTGAAGTCCACACATCTTAAAGTGGCCAAGTTTGAAACACACTGCCCTAGACTATCCCTGGCCTACAGCAAAAGCTTTCCTTGAGAACACAGAATGGGGAGGGGGGCGTATCTGCCTTGTACTAGCACACTTTGTGGTTGATGGAAAATCTGGAGTACCTTTGTTGGAAATCAGACCACGACCCAGCAGAACTGGCTTAGCTGTAAGATATGTCCACAGTCATCTTGTTAGGGTTAGGGTTAGGGTATTGGAGGAGCACAAAATCTACAAGGTCCTGTCCTCTTCCTCCTCCTAGTATTGGTGATCTGAGCCTTGCAGAATACACGAGAGCCCTTAATAATCCAGATTTTTTCCCTTTCGCTGCAATGCTTGGGGAGTGCAGAAAATGTTCGCCTTCCACCAAAGAGTTTGAAGCCACCTTTGCTGAGGTGTCACGTTTTTGAAGTTCCCAGTTAATAAACGGAAATTGACATGGAGGCTTTGTTGGAAAGGAAAAAAAGAGAGAGGGGAAAAAAGAGAGGAAAAGTCACTGTGACAGGCAGCTGAGGTGGGGGGGGGCGGGGGGAGGACATGGCGGCAGGCCGTGGCAGTGGGGAGAGAAAGAATTAGAGATGCGAGAGAAGTTGGAGTGGGATTTGGGGCGAATGTAAAATATCATAACAGGATTCCTCTTCCTGCAAATGAGGGTCTGCTGTGTCTCTTCGTATCAGTGATCTCAGCGTTAGCTGTTCCATTTGATTTCATCTCCTGATGCATATTTCCATTATCTGAATCCTAAAAAGTCATCCACCGATCAATACTGGGCCAGGGCGGGGGGGAGCGATGGAGGTTTTATTACCAGCAGCTGCAAAATTCCCATTTCCCGATTGATCGGCAGATACAATGATGCCTGGTGGGCTGAGTTGGTTATATGCTCCCAAAGTGGAGGAATTGAGGTTCTCCTCGCTCCCACCCCTGCTCCAAACACAGAAGACAAAAGTTGACGGTTTTGCAAATAAAGGACCAGGATTCAGATTCTGTAGCTGGGATAGGCAAGAATTTGCAGGAAGCTTCACAGACAACTGGACAGACATATCAAAATTATGAGAGGTGTAAACCTATCCCCTCCAGCCAAGCGCCAACCCAAAAGGAAATTTACCTATAAAGCTAGTTAACTGGGGACTTTAATCTTTTGAGGGAAAACAGAAAAATCCTTTATTTGCAGTTTGGCTTTATAGGGCTTTGGTTTTTTGGTTTAACTAATAGCTGGGCCTAGCCCACGGCCTGCACAAGGGGCTAGCCCTCAGTGAGCAGATCAGTCAGCAAACAGTAAGATGGTTTTCAATTTCACCACAAAGGATGTCAATCAAGCCAGCTGTTGTTGTTGTTGTTGTTCAGTCGTTAAGTCGTGTCCGACTCTTCGTGACCCCATGAACCATATTGCGCCAGGCCTTCCTGTCCTTCACTGCCTCCCTGAGTTTGCTCAGTTTCATGCTCATTGCTTCAGTGATGCTATCTAACCATCTCATCCTCTGCCGTCCTCTTCTCCTTTTGCCTTCCATCTTTCCCAGCATCAGGGTCTTTTCCAAAGAGTCCTCTCTTCGCATTAGGTGACCAAAGTATCTGAGCTTGAGCTTCATTATCAATCCTTCCAATGAGCAATCAGAGTTGATTTCCTTTAAGATTGACTGGTTTGACCTCCTAGCAGTCCAGGGGACTCTTAAGAGCCTTCTCCAGCACCACAGTTCAAAGGCATCCATTCTTCGGCGTTCAGCCTTCTTTATGGTCCAGCTCTCATAGCCATACATTACTACTGGAAAAACCACAGCTTTGACTATGCGGATCTTTGTCGGCAAGGTGACGTCTCTCAAGCCAGCTGTCCAAAATGCAATTGGATTTATGCTTCTTTGCAGGCAGATTTGACCCAGGGTATGCCTGTCCCACTTAACCAAACATGTACCGGTAGTCCCCGGGTTAGGAATGCCCCGGTTACAGACAACCCATAGTTAAGAACAGAGCCTATTGTAGCAGAATCCGAGTTAAATACACAGTGATTTGAGTTAAATACACAATGGTTCAAGTTTATTACACAATACTACGTATTATACTGTTCCGGTTTACATACAAATTCAACTTAAGGACAGACCTTGGGAACTGAACTTGTTCTTAAACTGGGGACGACCTGTATCTTAACAAGCCTACCTGAATACAGACCTTTCTCCAAGTAAAACATTTTTGACAGCTTTTTTCTCCCCAAGAAATGATGATTAAGTCTCTCTGCAGCAAAGCTTACCTTGTTCCATCTTCCAACACCCACAGACCCAAACATCAGCAGCTTGGCACTTTTTTCCACTCCCTGTCTGGGGAGGAGAAGAAATTTCACTCCTTAAGTCATGGTTTGCTAATTGTGGATTGTCCAGAAATCCTGGCCTCGCCGTCGCACTCTTGCTTGCTCATTGGCTTATGTGGTTATCTTTGGAGTTTTCTAGAGGTTGGGTGCCCATTGGTACATTAGAACAGTGTTTCTCAACCTTGGCCCCTTTAAGGGGTGTGGACTTCAACTCCCAGAATTCCCCAGCCAGCCATGCTGGCTGGGGAATTCTGGGGGTTGAAGTCCACACCCCTTAAAGGGGCCAAGGTTGAGAAACACTGCATTAGAAGGCTATTGACGGCCTGGAGAGGGTTTAGAGGGGAAAGATGAGACAGGGTCTGGAGGATCCACCCTCTGAAGACAGGCTGAAGGAACTTGGTTTGTTCAATCTGAAGAAAAGAAGATGTAGGGAACACACAATGGCCACGCTCAGGTATGTAAAGGGAAGCTAAAAGGAAGATGTTCAGGAACACTTTTCTGTGGCTACAGAAACCAGGTCCAGGAATAACAGGTATAAGCTGCAGCGTCCTAAATTATTTTTAAATATAAGGGAAAACTGGATGGCAGTAGGATCTGTACCCCAGTGGAAACAGTCTGTCTATGGAGGTTGGGGGTTCCCATCACTGGAGGTTTTAAGAAAATGCCGGACAACCATCTTGTTTAAGTGCAGAGGATTGGACTGGATGATCCTTGGGGTCCCCTCCAACGCCACCGTTCTGTGATTTGAGGATAGGGCTACCCAGATCTTTGCAGGAGATGCTCTGCCTTCACAAAAGTTGGAGCGAGGCCCCTGGCGTCTTGTCCAGCCTGCTTTGGAAAAGAACAGATATCCTTCGCTTCGCTCTGCTTTGTGCCCCATAACCTCCCCCAGAAGTTGGACGTGGTTGGGGAGGCTTAGAGGAGGCGGCAAGGTGACCCAACATGTCTCATCAGCTCACCTTCATGCTTCTGTGTGCAGCACTCTGAAGTTTCCATTTTTCCAAAAGTGACGGCTAGGAAAATGGGGGTTGTTGGAATGCAAACAGCGGCCAACTCACCTGCAGCTGTTGGTGGGACTGGGGTGGGGGTGCGCGGAGGCCTCTTCCCCATGGGGGAACCTTAAAAAAAGAACCATAAACCAAAGAGCCAGCATCATAAGGTCCTCGTGCAAGCTGAGCATCAAGGATAGAAGCAGGAAATGCAGCTTGAAGGTCAGACAGGCCCCCGCTCTCGGCCTCCGTTCTGAAGGGACCGGGGCTCTGCAGGATCAGACAGGCACCCGCCCCGGCCAGGATCCTGCTTCCCCCAGGACCATCCAAGGGCCACGGCAGGACGTCAAATGGGCCATGAAGTCGGCACCCTATTCACTTTCCTCTTCCCTTCCCATAGGCACAGAGCAATCCCAGGTATGGAAGATGGTTTCGAGGCATGGAGGTTCTGTATTTTGCTGCCACAACAGAAACGGGTAAGAATAGCCATGCTGGAACAGAGCCCAGGCGGACTTGATGTTTCCCCAGAGCAACCAACCAACCAACCACTTGGGAGATGGACGAATCCCACAATCCATCCTTCAAGTCCCCTCCCCTCCCCTCTAGTGTATGTGTATGTGTGAGAAGGGAGGGAGGGAGGGAGGAAGGAAGGAAGCAAGGAAGGAAGGAAGGGGGAGTGGGTGGGAGTGGGAGTGGGTGTGGGTGTGGGTGTGGGAGGGAGAGAGGGAAGGAGGATTCTTGCCCATCTATGCCAACCATTTACAAAGGTTTTTTTTCATTCCATTTAAGAAAAATTCTGAATTTGGGGAAGTTCTGGAGGGGGAAAATCCCATCGTCCGTCTCAGTCAGGTGCCTTGGGCAAGCCCACATCCACGGTTTAAGACAAGCCGCTGCTCTCATCACCTTCCTCAGCAGCCGATATGCAGAGGACCCCTGTCCTGGACAGCTGGCAGTGAGCAAGTAGTTGGCTTGGGCTGATCCCCAAAGCTCAGCAAGGCGGCCTTGGAGGAGGGACCACCAGGACATCCCAGAGCCAAAGGCTGGTGAAAAAAAACCTCGGAAGGACCCAAGGACAGATTATGTCCACATCGCGCCAGGAAAACTGCATGAAGGTGTCCATGTAAGTCAATAGAAGCTTTGTCTGATTTTTACCATGGTGGGAGGGTGGTTGGAAGCTGTTTAGTCCAACTGACATGCTTAACATCACCTGGATTCATTCATCGCCTTAAACCATAAGGTGGCTCATTTGGGTTTGGTGGAGGGGGGGATTGTATTCTTTGATCCCAGTGTTGTCATTTGTAAACCACGATACGTAGCTTAGCATGAAACAGGAGCCACACTCTTCTGCCTTGCTCAACCAACCTGGTTCAAGCCAACCCCAACATAACCTATTGTCTCAGCCTCACCTGTGCATGGGACTCCATGGAAGGAGGTCTTGGGACATAGGAGCAAATGCAAAACCCCGTGGTGAGGCTGCTTGCTCAGACTGTCAATGACAAACGTTCCCCTCTCTGGTTCGCCAAACTGCAAGGGCTTCTAATTTATTCTAAAGGCTGGTGTGATTTGGCGCTTTGTTCCTAACCTTTATCGCCCTTCACAGCTTGCACCAGGGTTATTCGAAGGACCAATTCTCTATTCAGGTGCCTCCTTCAGTCTCAGGTCTTCAACAAAGCCCCTTTTTGGCTGCTGTCTTCCAGCAAACCGTGGCCAGCACAGAAAGGTCTCACTACTTAGCGTTGGCACCCTGACTGTGGAACAGCCTCCCCCAGGGAAGCTAGCCTGGCCCCTCTCTTGATGTCACTTTGGCATCAAAGAAAGCCTCTTTTTAAAAAATAAATAAATAAAAATCTGAGATTTTTCAACTTCCTCTGTATTGCTTTTAAGCTGCCTGGCATTTTGTTTTAACAAGTCTTGCTTTGATACAGCTGTTTTATCTTGGGGATGTTCTTGCGTTAACTTTTTTTAAGGGCAATTTTAACATGGTGGTTCTCTGAAGAGGGTCTGGCGCAAACGTAAGGGCGTATATCAGGCAGATTGCGCGGAAGCAACCTGATTTGTTGCTGAACCACAATATCCATATGCCCCTGAGCTTGTTTGGAGGTTCTGGTACAAGAACTTATGGAGTTTGTAGTTCAGCAATCAATCAAGTTGCTTTCTGCAAACCATCTTCCTATCACATCCATTCACTGCTTCACGCATTGCATTTTGTTCTTAAAGTTGTGTAAGTTGTCACTTGTGTTACAGTGTAAGGACTGTAACAACCACGATGTAGGACAGACGGGCAGAAGGCTAGCAGAGCGCATTCATGAACACCAACTAGCAGTCAGAAGACACGATGAAAGCGTCTTAATCTCACAACACACGGACAGACTCAACCGTAGTTTCAACTGGGAAACTGCCAGCATCTTAGACCAAGCTAAATCCAAAAATGCAAGGGAATTCCTGGAAGCTTGGCATTCAGACAAGGCAGCCATCGACAGGCACATAGAGATAAGCAGCATCTACACACTATTCAAAAGAGACAATAGAAAGGAAACAAAAGACCAGAACATCTCCTCACCAGCAACCATCACCCAGATAAGCAGAGATTAACACCAAGATTAACACCAGACAAACAATCCTGCAGTAAACAACAGCCTAATCAAGGAACTACCAAGGAGAAAAACAACACCCCACCAACACTGGCCGGGCGAGGTATTGTATATAAACAGAGAGCAAACCCCACTCCCTTCTAGCACTGAAGATGCTACCTAGATGGGTAATGAAACGTCTGCAAGAAAACAGCCAAGCTCAGTTCGTAAACTTTGCTGCTCTCTCTCTCTTTGAGGATCTTCTCAGCACCATTCAACCACGACTTTCTCACTCTTCCTCTTCCCCTCCACTCTTCCTTCTTTCATTATTGCTCTGCAATACAACCCAACCACCTCAAGGTATTTCTTTCATACCCTTTCATTCTTGCTCCTCTCTTTTCTTGTTTTACCCCTTCTTAAGCACCCAACTGCCATTACATTCAACGTCACTGAAATGGGCAGGAGAAACTGATATTTTATTTCATTAAAAAAATGTTTTTGTACCTTCAAGTCGGTGTTGACGCCTGCTGACTGCCTGGATGAGTCCCTGCAGTTTCCTTGGCCAGGTTTTTCAGAAGTGGTTTGCCATTGCCTCCTTCCTAGGGCTGAGAGAAAGTGGCTGGCCCAAGATCACCCAGCTGGCTTTGTGTCCAAAGCATGACCAGAACTCATGGTCTCCCGGTTTCTAGCCTGGTGCCTTAATCACTACACCAAACTGGCTCTCACAAAACTGTGGAGTGCGCTGATGATGTTACCTAGTTGGGTAACAAAACGTCTGCAAGCAAACAGCCAAGCTCAGAGAGCACCAAGGACTCCACAGTTCACCCTGAGCTACAGATATTCGCTTCTATTGGTCTCACGAAACTGATATACATACAGCCATTTTTGTTTCTTTCAACAAACATCCATTCTTTGCAACAGCCCGCATACTGCCCACTGTCTTTCTACCTGCATATCTTAAATTTCTCCATCCCATTTTCCATCTTTACTTATATTCTGCCAAGACACACACATTCATCTGCTTGCTCTAGCTTTAAGCCATTTCTGTAAAACCTGCAGTCTTTCACTCCCTTTTCCCCATAAAACCCAATTGTGCTGGACTTTGATACATTAATGCCCAGATCCATGCTCTTTGTTGCATCCTATAATCTTTTTAACATCTGCCGCAAATCGCTTGAGTACTCAGCCAACCACACAGTATTAAATAACCAAGAGGACATCACACATTTTTATCTTATTTAAATAAGCAACCCACCTGCAAATCCATATCCCCATAAAACATCCCATTACTCAAGCCTATCCATACACTCTTTAATCAACAAACACACACAATAAACTTCCTCAGATTTGTACATTGCTCAATGACCTGCTGATGAGCAAAAATCTGATCTACATATTCCCCACCCAGTTTAAATATGAGCTTCTCAAATTTTGCTCCTTGTCCCTTTTCAGTCAGAACCCAGCCAAGGACCTGCCTAGACACACTTGCAACCTAATCCGACTATCGTTTCTGCATTCGCTCTTGCTCCCTTTCCATTTACAAAAGAGGTCAATCCTGCACTCTTCCAAACTTCACGCACATTAAACAGACGCAGTTTTCACACACATTAAACTAACTGCACAGCCACTATATAAGCACACCTATTTTAACACTTTTCCAATTGCACTATCTATTCCTGCAGCCTTCCCATTTTTCAACATGATCACAGCATTTGTGGCTTGCTTTTCGTGAGTTTTTACTTTCGCACAAATATTTGGAGCGTTCATTTCAGCCCCACTGTTCCACATGTCACTCTCGCAGGGATTCAGTGGGCTGGGAGAGCTGATGGGTCTTGAGTACGGGCTTAGTGCTCTTCCCAGCCTTGCACTTGCTAGAGCTCACCGCTTTGCAAAGGTGGCTGCTAACCCCACACACAAAACAAGCCCACTCAACACCTGTTTGGTGGGCTGGGGGTGGATTGACATGTTTGGTGGGCTCAGGGTTGGCCCCCCTCTCCTGCTTTGCTATATGTGATAAAGCCAGAGAGCTCCCTTGTTGAAACTCACCCCCTCTCCAAGTCTCCCGAACAGCTGTTCAGTGGGCATGCACAGCTGGTGAGGCTTGTCCTCTCACCTGCTTTACCCTATGGGGCACCACAGGAGAGGTGCTCAGCCACCTGTCCAAACTCACTATAGGTAGTCCTCGTTTAGTGACTGCCTCGTTTTAGCGATCATTTGCACTTTTGACAGCGATGAAAAAGTCACTTTGTGACCAATCCTCACATTTATGACCTTTGCAGGTCTGTACAGCAAAGTAAAGCTGAAGTCCGATCATAAGCACCATCACGGTTCCACTTAGCAACCTCTTTGCTTAACAATTGAGTTGCCAGTCCCAATTGTTGTTGCTAAATGAGGACTACCTGTATTTCCCCAAAACCAGTCCTCACCCCATTGCACACCCCTGTCCTGACGGGCATCGCAGGTTACTGGTTGCCATAGAATTTAAGCAAGGGTGCTGCTTCTCTCACATCCTGCCTGGGACTTGGCAATGGCATCTCCTTGCACGCTTTGCAAGCAAAATGTGGGACTAGATGTGTGTGTGTGGGGGGGTGTTTTGATCCAGCAGGACTTTTCTTATATCCAAGGCCTGGGATAACATTTCCCCAAATATCTCTGTAGGCAATGAGGACTGGACACTTGCTTTTCATTGGACTGATGTTCCCAAGGGAGTAGCCCCCAACGGGTCTCTCTGTTGCACGCCCTGAAGAACATGATGGGGCAGAGGGGGGCCCTGCACGAAGAGGCCTTCATTTTAATATTCTTGTCAAGAGAGCCGCTTCTTCCTCTTCTCCCTTCACGAGGAAGCATTCAGTTTCTGAACTGAAAAGATGCCCCAGGACCCCCAAATGATAAAAATGATTATTCAGTCATGAAAGGAGAAAATAGATTTGCACGAAACCACAGTTCTGGAAAGCCACAAGGACTGGGGTGCCTCATTATTATAGATTAAAACATACAATTCAGTTTGACTCCTTGTGGAGTTTCTGAATTCATTCCTCCCTTAATTTTCTTTCCTCGATCCCGTTTTGCATCACATTTTTGTAGCCACCTCATCCTCTATTCACATCCTGTATCTTTGTGTGTGTGTGTGTAAGAGTGTGCATTTGTACCCTCACCAAAACTGTGCAATAGCAGGACGGGGGAACGCTTGTTTCAGCAGCTGCCCAGAGAATTTGGGGCCAGGAAAGATTTGAAGCTGGTCTTTTTACCCTGGATGGCGTGTTGCTCGATTCTCTGCAGCTCCTAGCACCCTTGGCATGCAATGGGTGTAAACTCTATCCCCACTTTCACACTCCAGTTGCACCCTTTTAAAGAAACAGTGGAAAAAAGGTGCCACGTGAAACAGCAGAAATGGTCATTTCCTGAAATAATGTGCTGTGTTGGACAAATACTATTTTTCCAAGAAACCCCTAAGGCAGTGTTGTCCAAACTTGGCCACTTTAAGATGAGCGACTTCAACTCCCAGAATTCCCCAGCCAGCCATGCTGGGAGTTGAAGTCCACTCATCTTAAAGTGGCCAAGTTTGGACAATACTGCCCTAAGGGTTCCGTTAAGGTCGCCTCTGAAGAGCAGGAAATGAGAAGAGGATCTCCACCTGCCCTAGTCCCTTCTCACTTTGGATGTCCACAGGGCAGGGCAGGGCAGGGCAGGGTTCAGCAAATCCCATCTTGTGCACCACAACATCAACCCGAAAACAATGCAAAGAGGGTAATTTGCAAATTGCATCTTTCCCATCTTTTGTGCAACGATGCAGAGATACACGAGGCCTCGTTGCGGCTTGCACTGGATGCTTTGGCCCCTCATCTCGCCCCGCCCTGTCTGGAAGATGAAACTGCCTGTTTACCTCTCGTGTCTGTTCTCCAATTCAGCCCTAAATGTCCCACCTGCAAAATCGTAAAACTAGTAGAAAAATAAAAGAAAGCAGAGAGAAAGCATCCCTTCTCTGCATTTTGTATCTGAATCTCTATCTTTTTCTCTATCTATATGCATTTTCTATCTCTATCTATCTAATCATCTATCTACGTACATTTTATATCCCTATCTATCTCTCCAAAGCGCTGGTGATGGATATTTTGTGCCATCTTCTTTTAATGTCTTTCCTTCCTTCCTCCCTCCCTCTGTCCCTTTTCTACTCTTTCTCTCCCTCTCTCTTTCCTTCCAACTTTCTCCTTCCTTCCTTCCCCCCTCTTTCTCTTTCTCCTTCCTTCCTTCCCCTTCCCCTTCCCCTTCCCCTTCCTTCCTTCCTTCCTTCCTTCCTTCCCCTCTCTCTCTCTCTCTCTTTCTCTTTCCTTTCATATTTCTCCTTCTCCTTCTCCTTCTCCTTCTTCATCTACATCCTCTGCTGCACCCCCGTCAAAAGTGGCCCTGGCCTTGGGCTCCCTGGGTTTCTGACCCAGGATCTCCCTCCGCTCAGATGGACAGCTCCATGGCCGGCTCTCGCCATCGGTCAAAGAGGCCAAACCGAGGCCTGTTTGCCTGCTGAGCCGGCCAAGCCACCGCCATCCTGGCGGGAATGGCCATCCTCTGCGCGCTGCCCATTTTTCACCCGTGGCTCCATCTTCCTGGGAACAGGCCGGCCAGCATTGTTGTGATATATAATTTCCCTTCCCAACTGACTGCCTTTGAATCCAGTTCACATTTCAAGTCCTAATTGCTGCTTAGTTTTAATCCTCTGTCTTATGCCTTTTCTTATGCGGGTCTGATTTTTCTCCCTCCCTTCCTCTCTCCTCCTCCCTTTGCCAGAGACAAATTACCCTTAATAATGTTCCAGAAAGCTATGACACCTTGGTTATGCCTGCCCCCCCACCTCCTTCACTTCTTTGTCATCCTTCGCTGTGCCACGTGAAAAGATAATACAAAATATGGCACTTATCTCCAATTGAGAAGCAGGAGAACGTGCTAATCCTTTAATCATGTCACATTGGCAAACTCATTGGCTGGCTGGGGGCAGGAGGGGGGCCTTTGTCAGCCGCATATTAAAAACTTGACATCCCTTGGGGTCCCCTCATCTTCCCGATGGTCCCCATTCTGCTTCACATGCATGCACATACTCACATACTCACACACAGACACGCATGCATCACGGCTGCTTTTCAGAGGCATCCATGGGGATGGGCATCAAAAAAGTCAAGTCAAGATGGCAGCCATGGCTGTGGAATCAAAGCTCAGCCCGGGTCTTAGGTGCATCCTCCATGATAAGAGGAGAGCTGTCCCAGTGTGGTTTTAGGAAGTAATCAGCAAAGAACGCAGAAGTCCACTTTTCATCATCATCTGACCCAGCTACTTTAGACCAGAGTTTCTCAACCTTGGCAACTTGAAGATGGGTGGACTTCAACTCCCAGAATTCCCCAGCCAGCCATGTTCAACTCCCAGAATTCCCCAGCCAGTTGAAGTCCACACATCTTCAAGTTGCCAAGGTTGAGAAACATGGTTTTAGACAATGATCCTCCAGTCGCCAACCTTGGTTGAAAAGATGGTTGGACCACAAAGAACCATGAATGAATGACATTATCTGGATCTTGTTTCATCAGGATTCAAGGCTGAGTGTGGGACCAAAGCCATTGGTCACTCTTGTTGATGACCTTTGGTGGGACCAGAATGGAGGGAGTATGACCGTGTTTGTCCTGCTGGACTTCTCAACAGCCTTGGATACCCTCATTCAAGGTATTCTTCTAGATTGGGTGTCAGGATTGGGAGTGGAGGGTCCTGATCTTCAGGGGTTCTGCTCCTTCCTGAGTGAAAGTCCTGACTCAGTCATCATGCTTTCTCTGAATGGTGGTTCATCAGCATCAGATCAGTTGATTATCATCATGTTACTTGATTTTCGTTTTTAATCTTACTCTATTAATCTTTTAGCTACTTAGAAGCTTCAGAAATGGAATGGCCTGTATGTCATGGTAAGAAATAAGAGATAATAAACTTTTTTATAAAAAGGAAAAAAATAATCCCAGCCTTTCACCATTCACCTGGTGAACTTGTTAAAAAAAAAGCAGACCAGGGAAATGGAGGAAAATAAAAATTCCTTGTTGGTCAGCCCAGCTCAAAGTGGCCACAGAGGGCAATGACCGGTAACTGGAGAAGGGACATTCCTGCCATGGCCAACTTGAATGAAGGCATTTGCCTGCAATGAAAGAAAAAACAGCAGCTAAATAAAACTAACTGGACAGCATCACTGGAGCCAGCCCAAGTCAGAAAGCATTACTTTTTTTTTCTTTTTAAAATATATTTAAATGTATGAACAATTAACAATACAGTGCAGCATACATTTAAAAAGCTGGCTGTATTACAGAAACACAGAAAATTATTTTAACCTCACCTGGATGAAACTTTTTTTTTAGATTTTTTAAATCCCACCTTTATTATTTTTATAAATAACTCAAGGAGGCAAACATACCTAATACTCCTTCCTCCTCCTATTTTCCCCGCAACAACAACCCTGTGAGGTGAGTTGGGCTGAGAGAGAGGGACTGGCCCAAAGTCATCCACCCAGCTGAGGTGGGACTAGAAGTCACCATCTCCTGCTTTCTGGCCTGATGCCTTCACCACTAGACCAAACTTATTATTTATATGCAAGAAAAGCAAAATGATTGTCTCCTACCCTCTTCCAGGTTCCTGGATAATTTAATTGAATATGTATTTTGCTTCTATAGATGCTCCAGTGTGTTACCAATTATTAAATGGAAAATATGACTCTTGGTGCATACTAAGTGAAGCTAGGTGGGTGTTGGCTTCCCACTGGGATAAGGTGCAGCTGGAGGACAAGGTCGTGAGTTTCTACGTTTGAGAAACGGTCAATAGCCCATGCTTGTACTGGGAAAACCTGGTCATGCAGATCAGCCCTTAGTTGTCAGAACCAGGCCAAATGGATTGGTGAACTTCAAATATTCCTATCCTATCATCAATCCTTTCATTTATTTGTTTTGTAGCATTTGCTCTGTCCACATGTGTTCATCTGTAATCTAGAACGGGGTTCCTCAAACTTGGCAACTTGAAGATATGTGGACTTCAACTCTCAGAATTCTCCAGCCAGCCATGGGAATTCTGGGAGTTGAAGTCCACACATTTTCAAGTCACCAAGGTTGAGGAACCTTGATCTAGAACAGACTTCCATAAACTCTTCCCAAGATGGAACATCTCCTCCCAGAATTCTCACTTGGATGGAGCCCAGGTTGGGGAAGACTCATTTTAGAGACAGAAGATGCACATTTGATCTTTGAGAACTATGGCAGACTATAGGTCCAGATTCTGACTCTAGAACTGATGTTAGAACTTATGGTTAAACTAAAGCTTAGAAGGAGTGGGGGATGGAACTGGCAAAGGGTTCCCATCTTTCTGCATCAAGGAAAGAAAGAGGCCTCCAGAAACAGTTCATTCCCAACTATGATTCTGCATCACCTTAGTTGGGAGTGAACTATTTCTGGAGGCCTCACATCTGGTAGGTGTGCCATAGCAGCCTCCCTTAACCTAAGGCTTTCCAAATGCTTTGGATTCCTACCCCCACCGTCCCAGCCAACAAGACCAGCAGCTACACGGGCAGGCGTGTCCTTCACGGGAGTCAAAACATCCAGATGGCACTCGCAACTATGTGATATAAAATGTCATCTCTTTTTTAAAGGTGCATCTTGACTTTCCAACACCCCCTCCCTGCCCCTGTGAACATCCCTGCACACAGTGGCAGTCTGGATGGAATTTGTGGATCTAATTTAATTCAATACCCCAATGGATGGTGATCCAGCCCAGGGTAGATCCAGCAGGCAAAAATGGCTTCTTAATTTCTACCTCTTTGTTCCCTCCTACCCCATCGTTCCTCGGCTTTCTTATTTATGGCTCCCCGGAGTAACCTCAGAGACATAAACACTTCTATTTGTCAGCTGCATCCTTACAGCCCAACTGAGTTGCCTCCGACATAACATATGACCAGCATTTTCTCTTTCCTATTAGCATTAGTAACCTTACATATTTTATAAAATAAACCCTTCTCCCTTGATCTTTCACGATAAATCATTTTAACTAGGGGGATCTCTATTCTTCCTTGCCTCCCTCCTTTGCTTTTTCAGATGGGATATTTCGTTCAGAAACGTGGGGAGGATAAGGGGGTTGTCTGTCAACCGTAAGAGGCCTGCTGTTGGGGATGGCTACTTTTGCAAAGGATGCACCCCAGATGTGCTTAAAAGAAGGCATGGTTTTTATAAACCTGACAGCATACAGGTGTGAAATACACCCACCAAGCAAGGGAATGTTTTTTGGCGACACGTTTCTACCGAACCTGATAGAATAATGAGTCATGTTCTTCCATTTTTTATTTCTTTCTTGCCTTATCTTCAGATGCGTCCTTCCCTACAGCCTCTACTTTAGATGGGAGAGAAATAACAGTGCAATCCAAAGTTTCAGTTGACTGTTAAGATCATCTCTGAATTAACTGGATAGGTTAATCTTGACTCCTGGCGACTGCCTGGATTAGTCCCTGCAGGCAAGATTTCAGAAGTGGTTTGTCATTGCCTCCTTCCTAGGGCTGAGCGAGAGTGACTGGCCCAAGGTCATGGGTTGCCCAGCTGGCTTTGTGCCTAAGGTGGGACTAGAACTCACAACTTCCCGGTTTCTAGCCTGGTGCCTTAACCACTACACTAGACTGGCTCTCAACTGGATACTAGAACCATGCTGGCTGGGGAATTCTGGGAGCTGAAGTCCACACATCTTCAAGCTGCCAAGGTTGAGAAACACTCATCTAGAGCCTCGTGCATTGTGAATGATGCTTCTCCCCAAGTTTGATGGGGTCAGATTCAGGCTTCAGAGTACTATGTAGTCGGTCTGATCATGCAGGACGGGGCTCTCTCAGTGGTGGCACCCAGGCTGTTGAATAATTTGAATCCCTTGGTTTTTATTTTACTTCTCTGTCTTGCTACAACAGGTCAGAGCAATGTTCTTTGGCCATGGATTGGCCAAGGCCAACTTTCTTCAACCTGGTGGGTCAGAACTGCAATTCCCAAAATTCCCAGTTAACATGGCTTTTAGCTGGGAATTCTGGGGATTTCAATCCTAACATATCTGGAGGACGTCAGGAGGAAAAATGGCTGTTGCTTCCTTTAAGGATTTGATGTTATTCTGACTTTTAATGAAGGGGATGGGGGGTGGGGGACATTACTGCTCTTATTTAAACATGGTTCAGTTTTTAATTTTGGGTCATGAACCACACAAAGGCCCTTCTGGGGACCAAAAAGCAGGTTACAAATATTTTAATGAGCAAACGGCTCTTGTAATGTTTCTTAATAAATTCTCTAGTGGACACACAAGTACATCCTCTCACACAGACACACATTATCATGTTTTTCTGCAAGGGTCTGATAGAGGAATCGTGATTTATTCAATTTTCTTTTTGTCATCAGCAAGATACAGCAAACGTGGCATGGGGCTGTCCCCCCCGCCCCCCGTTCCATCTTTTTTCTTTTTCCCTTTGCTCCTTGGCGAACAGATGGACTAAAATTTTTTTAAAAAGGCTCTCACAGTCCTCCGTATATTTTACATACCACGCTGTGCAACATTCATAAGGCTCACGCTGGAATTACTGGTCCGAATATAATATAGGTTACCTAGAGAGAAGCAATCATGAAAAGAGAATAGAAAGATGCTCAATGCTCTGTGATTCAGAGACTCGGCTCTTCCTATTAGAAATCTCTGGCTTGGAAAAAGGGACGTAATCCAGCAGCTCAGAGTTTAAGAAGGTAGATACAAATGGAGCCTTTTTCTCGTCTATCCTTTTCCATCTGGGAAAGCTGTCCCAGCTGAATGACGCGATTAAAGTCTTCGAGAGTCTATTAAAGTCTTGGAGGAGGGTTCACCCATGGTTAAAAGCACAGCCGCTTTGTCAAACGTCTCTGCGAAAGTTCAGGGCCCTAAGAAAGCACAGTTTCCTCACTGGGACGGTCTCTACGTATCAATGGAAATCAAGAAGAAAAAAAAGAGAGAGAGAAGAATAGCTGGTTCTCCTGATTTTCTGGAGGCAGCTAGTCTGGTGATGTTTACAAACCTGAGCCAAAACTTGTATCGATAGCCCGAGACTTCTTTTTAGCTCAAGTATGGTTTGATTTGATCTCTGTTAAATTTGGCCAAGGACGGTGCCCTTCTTCTACAAGAACGTCCCAGACTCTGGGGAGTTTCTAAAAGGGATTGCAGATCAGGACTAGTAATTTCCTGTCGTTTCCAGATCTCTCAGCGCATTTGTAGATGTTTCTCTTCTCTGTAAATGTTAGTGATGTAGATGCATATATAAATAAAGCACCGTGGTAAGAGCGCTGTGACTAGCAACTCACCCTTGCTATTACAGATATAGGCAAATCGAGATTTTTTTGTGCCCTGTAGTGTTTTGTTACGTAATCCTCTGCTTTATCAAAGCACCATCAAGAAGGTTCCACCGTAGATATAGTTGTAGTAATAATTGGTTATTCAATTCATTAATAGCCTGAAACGGTCTCGCGACCTAGTGTCTGTGTTGGGTTTCACCTCCCCGAATTTCCCAGGGCTGTTGACCATACCAGAGGAGATTTATTTATTTTTTTGGAAGTTTAGTACATCTGAAAGGCACCAAGTCTGATCGAATGAACCGTACGAGTCGTCCGCAGCTGAACTCGACTTGAGCGACCCCCTTAAACCTCCAGAGAATGCAAATCAATCTTTGAGTCCATAACGTGAAAAGGAAAGGAATAAAAAAAAAAAAAAATTAAGGAAGAAGCCCTAAGATTTCTTCGGTTTCCTTTTTAAAATATTGGATAAGAGTATGACAAAAAAGAGTGGGGGGATTTCTCAATCATTGGAAGAACTTCTTACTTCCAACTCCTGTCTTGGCGAGCAGACTACAGCTGATCCAGGAGCAGGAGCGAAAGCCGTGATACGTTTGGAAGCCTGGGAACTCACCACGACAGGGCGATATCCATCGGAGAGCAGAATTACATCTAGAGCATCAGGCCCGGTTTATTACGATCAGCATGACTGTGCAGACACACACTTCATCAGTTAGAAGGAAGCTGCCTTGTCCTCAGTGGCACTTGGCTTTGACTGTAGGGAATCAACGTGTAAAACATGTTGAGCTCCAACAATCTTTACATTTCAAATAGAAATCAAAACCACCTTGGGGGATAAAAAGGGGAATATTACTATTTGCTTGTTTAGATTGTTTTCTTAGTTTTCTCTGGATTCTTCTAGTCTGACTTTCCTCCACGAGCTTCAGCTGAAATTTTTTTCAGCAGAACCATAACCTTGCAAACGTCGGATGAGCTGAGATGGGGTGTGTGCGTGTGCGTGCGTGTGTGTGTTTAAATTAGTTGAAGTGCAGCCAAGGTCACCACAAGATCACAGCGTTCTTGCATTGAGAGGGAGGGACTGACCAGACTCCCAGGGGAATTCTGGGAGTGGAAGTCCATGCACCTTAAAGGAATTCTGGGAACTGAAGTCCATGCATCTTAAAGTTGCCGAGCTTGACAAACACCGCCCTAGGGGACTCTGTGGATGAGCGGGGACTAGGACATGAGTCTCCCAACTTTTAGTCCAGCATCGTCCCCACTGGACCACACTGGTTTTGGGGCTGAGAAAGGGGGGCTGTTCCAAAGTTCTGCAGGGAGCCTCCATGGTTGAGGGAGACTGGACCCTGGGTCTCCCCACCGTAGTCCGGCACCTTCACCACTGCATCACAGTGGCCCTTAGGCCATGAGAGACAGACTGGCCCAAAGCTGTTCCCCCCATTGCAACACCATCAGCACTGACCACATAATGCAGCCCTCCTTAAGTGCCACTTTCCAAGTACCCCAGACATCCAAGAAAACGGGAAATGTGCTCAATCTCTTTGATTACCCCAAACCAGTGTTTCTCAACCTTGGCCAAGTTGTGGGAATTCTGGGAGTTGAAGTCCACACATCTTCAAGTGGCCAAGGTTGAGAAACACTGCCCCAAACAATCGTCCAGCTTGAAAGCCTTGTTATTACCAGATTCACTTACCGGAGCAAAGATGTTTCAAACGTTTTGATCGGCTTGATGATTTGACAGTTGACGCGATTCTTTCTCGTCTGAAGCGATCCCAGAATTGTGCTTTTTTTGCATTATTCCTCTAACCCACCATCATTTGCAAAGCAAACCACGACAGGATTTCCTGGAAGAGGAGCAATCCAGTGACCCAAATATGTTTTTTTCCCCTTTTTCCAGCAGTGCAGTTTCCAAGTCTTCCATACCATAGACTTACACAAGTCACTTGTGGAAAAGGCCATTAAATCTTTATTACAAAATAGCTGAAGGGAAAACATTAAAGTAAATTAGTGTAAATGCTTTCCTATATCCCTGCCTTCTTTTTTTTTTTTTAAACAGTGATTTATCCAAGTGTGTAAGACGTGTGATTTAGACAGGGATATGAGAATGGAAAATTTAGAAAGTTTTTTTTTAATAATTTTTATTGAAAGTTTTTATTACAAGAGGAAAGACACATACAGACTAAACTCAGAAATAGAAAGAGAAATAGAGAGAATAAAGAGTGCAAAGAAAAAGAAGAAAAAGTAAGATAAAGAAAAGAAAAATATAAATAAGTGACTTCCGATCTTCATCATAATAGGTATAAATAATTTTGATAACTCTTCATCCCCTATAAGGTTGCAAACAAATATCTCTTCTTCCCATAACCCATCCCTTATCTACATGCCAATCCATAAATCATCATCTTTTCAGTCCTGGTGTCAGGAAAAAGTCTGTAAAGGGTTACCAGAGCTTTATAGAAACGTGTCTTATTTTAACCTTGATCAAACAAACCAACTTTATATTCCTTCTTTTTTACTTCTACCAATCTTGACCTTTAATTCATTCAGATGTCATAGGATCTGGTCTTCCTTCAATTTTTCTTTTTCCCATCCCAAAAGCTTCTTCGAGGCTTTAACAAACCTTTTTTGTAAATCCAGTAAAAAGTCATTATCCATTTAGAAAGTTTTTTTCAATAGAAGAGAAAGTTTTTTTGGTTTGTTTTTTAAAGAGAGAAATACTTCCTAACACATTGCTTCCACTTAGGAATTTAGAGGGGAGGATATGAGTAGGAAAATTTCGGAAGAAATTCTACAAGGACCATCCTACCCCTCAGGGAGACCCATTAAATAAATGGAAATTCAGGCTGCGAAGATGGGCATGGCTCAGTTTTCCACGGAGTTTGGAATAAAAATCGATCCTAATGTTTCCACACCACACAAATAGAGTTAAATGAATCATTGTGAAAAAACCTGCAATGCTTTGGAAAGTTCTAAAAAAATGAGCCAGATTAAGCCCTCGCCCGTCTGCACCAACCAAATCCAACAGGTGCAGCCTTTTCCAATGAAAAGGTTTGTGCTGTATCCGTGTACCATGTGGCAATTCAGAAGTGTGTCTGGGGGGGTGGGGGGGAATGGATCCAATTTGGATTTTTAAGAGCTCTGAGTCCTCTCTGATGGGATGGATAGATTTTTCCATTCTCCTCTGTTTACTTTTTTTTTTTTAAACGATATATATTTTTCTGTATCACGTTCAGGAAGAAATCTGCAAAACAAAAAAGAAATCCCTAGATGCTGCAGCAGCAACAACAATAGCAGAAAGAACAGTCTGCCAAATATATTAAACTGTAAAAATATGCATTTTATAATCAACCTTACACACTTGAGCTCACTGATAGTCCTTCGTAAGGAGGAATCTTTGCAAACGGCTAATCCCTTGATAAAAACACAAGGACAAAGACACTTTTTTTCCCCAGAGTGCTGAGTTTATTCTTTTCCTGATTCATCTATATTTGTCCTAAGGTCCTCCCCTGAATTTTTGTTCGGGGAGAGCGCGGGGTTCGTTCTGTTTTTCTCGGTTTCCTTGATTTCTTTCTGTTTGAAAACAATAGGCGACGTTTGGCGATGTTTTGTTTTAAGCATCCCCCGAAATGAAGCGCCCGAGACTCCTGTGTACACTGACTCTTGCTGCGATGCGGTCTTCTGCACCAGAAAGGAGACGGTGGCGGGATTTTTCGGCAAGGCCAGCTCATATAAACTCTCAAGTTGAGAGACAATCTTGAAAGCGAGGCGGATTCCCAGCTTTTCTGGCTCAGGAGAGACCAAACAGTTTTGCCCCTTGGGGAAGAGCACGGGAAGAAAAAGAGTGCCTTTGACCCAGCTCTCTCTGTGCCATTTACAAAAGCTCCTGGGCCTCTCGGGAGAACCACCACACCGGCGGGTAAAACAAAACCCCAGAAAAAGGATCTCCTTTAATTTTGTTCCATTTCGTTTCCGCGTCCTTTCGGAAGGATGTGGGCCTCGTCTGCCTCTTAAGCCCACCGTAGCTGCTGCTGCCCCTCCCACCTCTAGTAACGGCTGGGAAACAGCACCAGGAGCAGTTGGGGATGCAAAGGAGAGAGTAGAGAGCATTAGGGTGGTTTTCTTCACCCTGGGGTCCTCCTGATGGGTTGGGAACAGCCAGAATCCCCAGATGGCACGCTTACAATTCTGGAAGTTGTTTTCCCAGCACAACTGGAAGCCCCTGTCAGCCCTTCGAGGTAGTCCAGACAAGAAACACCAACCATGAGTCCTAACTCTACCTTTATTGTAAGGTTCCATTAACAGAATCTTGCAAGTCTGAGAATATTTCTCCCCTCCTCTGCAGAGTAAAACTCAGGAGGGTCCCTTCTGAGATGCTTTCCATATCCCTTTTCCTTCTGTGGGCTGAGACACCTTTTGCATGACAGTTGTCTAGTCTGTGGCTCTTCCTCCTGTCTCCCAAGGTCATTCCCACAGACCATTACGGCCCCAGATTAAAAAAAGCTCTTTTGTGGACCCATTCTGGACCGCGAGTGTGATTCTGGGAGTTGGCAACTATCTGGTGTGGCCACTGGTAGCCCTTGTGATGAGGCCAGTTGAGAAAGAAAAGAGCCATTCCCAGTTGGTGCCTTGCCCCTGGAAAGTCCACTGGCCATTAGCCTGCCTTGGCCTGACTACTGTATCACTGTCGAAGCTTGACAACTGGTTTGCCTTAGGCTGGGTTTGTTTTGTGAAAACCAACTTTCTAGACCTTAATGTTGCAAAGAATACAACATTTCACTTGGTGTAAGACGGCGGCAAAGATTAGCCGTGCATCAAAGGGGAGATGAGCATGAAATTGAGCAAACTCAGGGAGGCAGTGAAAGATAGGAAGGCCTGGCGCAATATGGTTCATGGGGTCACGAAGAGTCGGACACGACTTAACGACTGAACAACAACAACAACAACAAAGGGGAGAGCCCAAGCAGAGAGCAATTCTCACTGGCATAATTGCTATTTATTTTAACAAGGAACAACAACAACAACAACAACAAATAATAATAATAATAATAATAATAATAATATACACACAGTCTACCAGATCGTTCTTCCCAAGGATCTAGGATAGCTAAGATCTAAGATATTGTTGTAACATCGGTATACACTGTTCCAGGTCATGCAATTTTTTGTAATTGATGAGTTGAAATTCTATCCATTCCAAATGCATCCGAGGAGTTTTTCAGATCTTTTCGCACAGCATCCTCGTCATCATCATCATCATCATCATCATCATCATCATCATCATCATCCTTGTTTAGCATCAGCCTCATTCAAATTAAGCTTTTCCTCCCTATTGTCAAAACGATCGCAACTCGGGCAGAATCGAATGAGAGAGGCCTTTCCAGGAGGCGGTGTTGTTTTTATTTTTTGTTTAAGCATCATTATAATACTTTGGGCAGACATTCCCCTGGAGAAAGGAAGAAAAAAGGAAGCTGATGAGAAGGTTGTGTGTGAAACAGCCCCCTTCCGTCCGAGTCAGCACATCCTTCCCTCCCCACATGGATTGGAGACAGTTGTGCTGACTTGTGTGATAACCGGTACGGTTTGGGTCTGTTTCTCCCCCCATCCCCGATAGGTTGTCACTGTTGCAGAGCATTTTGCCCTTTCCATCTGCCTGGGGAAAAAATCATTTCCTCTGTACAACATCACCAGATGGTTCAGGGCAGCTCCCTCCAATTTAGAGCTTGTCAGGTAGGTGGGAACACAATTCCCATCTTCCCCAGTTGGCACAAATGGTGGGCACAAAGTCTTCCTTTTTAAGGCACAAAACCCTTGACGGAGGGAGCCGAGCATGGGGAAATATGCTCCCTGCTTTTCAGGGCAGGGAAACCTACCTGCTTCGTGAGGAACAAGCCCACCTCATCATCCCTAGAAAGCTACCTGTGATGCTCGAAGGCTGAGATTTTTAGAGAGCCGGGTAATCATCATCATCATCATCATAATCTTAATCATATCTGCCAAACCCAGCTTAAACAACTGGCTGACTGTGCGGCCAACAACATCTGCCCGTCCCAGGTCCTTGGGAAGGACTCGAGAGGTGGATAAAAAGGCCAAACCCAGTCTAAACATCTGGCGGACTGTGCGACCTACGACAACAACCAGAATAATCATACGCCCCCATGGCTAACATCTATTGCTTTATTGTGTCCAATCAAGGCCTCGTTTTAAGCCGTCGCTCTGCATCATCGGCCGTTCAAGGAACCCATTAAGGATTGTAATGCTATGTCGGTACCCATAAGTGAATGAAGAAAAAAGGGGGAAGGGGGCGCTTGCAAGGTCTGGGACCCCCGTTCTGAATTCTCTCATTTCTATTCAGATGGCAGTCCTGGATGCGAGACCAGATGGGGGACATCCCCCATGTGTTCTTGGAAACCAAGTTCATGGATATGTGTGTGTGTATTTATCTGGGGGGGGGTGTCGGTTTTTCTCTGTGTATTGCAGCTTGTTTATTCAGTCCAGCGCCCACGACTCCCCCCTTTATCTAATCTCTAATGCCGTGAATCCACGTCTCTTTTAAGCCAAATCCAACCTCATGCATGAAAATGGCAGGATTTTTTTTTAATGCATGACTTGTACGTTCTAGGTTAAATCCTCATTGGCATTCTTCTTTAATCAAAAAAATGCCACTTGGCATCAAGTAAACGTCCAGTCATGCCAGCCTGGACTTGCAGCAGCTTTCTACCTCCTCTCTCCCGGCCCCTCCCTGGCAAGTTTAAAATGCTTAATTAAAAGCTGGAATATCTGATAATAACCTTCTCGAGATTTATTTAAAAATTACGTCTATTCTGAAGAGCTTTAGAAATGGATGTAAAACCGATGGGCCACAATTGGGGGATTAGAAATCCAAATTTTTTTTTTTTTTTTTTTACTTGCACAGGGAAAAGCGGAGAAAATCTTGTCTGGGTGGATAAAAGAGGCATTGAATGGGAGGGAAGGAGCCAACACCGGGACGGGAGAGAAAAGGTTTGGGAGAGGTTACCAAGATGAAAATTACCTTTAATAAAAAGGGAGGGGGGAATAGCTACCCAGAATGATAAAAAAAAATAGAGATGAAATAGGAGAACTGTAGCATGAAAGAAAGCTGTTCAATTTTCGGTGGATTATTTTCTGGAGGGGTAGAGATCAACTGTCTTATTCAGAAACTTACTTTTAACTGTAATCTTTCTTTATTTCCGCTCTCATCCAGGTCAGGAGCCTCTGAGTTTCACCCATGAAAAGAGGCTGATCGTGCACTAATGACCTTTGTGTTTGAAGAACTGATGGTGGGAGAACAACCATTTCCTTTGTCCCTGAATGCTGGGTAACTTCACATCACTGACAATCTAAGATCCATTTTGGGGTTCTCACTGATCTGCAAGCTTCATGGCTGAAGTACCTGGCTAGAGTTTTGGAATTTCTTGCTTCTAGGGAATTCATTGTCTTGCATATGATTTAGGTTGGTCCTAAGTCCAGAGTTCTCACTCGGGGCACAGATGACCAAGCTCAAATGATCATATTTTGGATACCTTATGGGAAGACCCTTGAGAAATCCATAATGCTGGGAAAGGTGGAAGGAAAGAGAAAAAGAGGATGTCCGGCAACCAGGGGGATGGGCTTAGTTACAGGGGTGATGGGGGCACCGTTGGGAGACCTGAAGGACCAGGTTGAGGACAGATCATCACGGAGAAAATCTATCTGTGTGGTCACTAAGGATTGAGACCGACTTGATGGTACATTATCATCATCAATCAAAAAAAGATAATTGCCCAGCTATAAATACTACATTTTTTCATGGTCCAAAAAGATATATACACACACACACACACACACACACACACGTATATCTCCTGGGCATATTCTCTGGGTATGCAAAATAAGTTCCATTAGCCTGTCCTGGTACCTGACGATGGATGTTGGAGGGTGGGGGAATTATATCCAGCATACCTATTGGAATAGATATGTCCCAGATCTGTACAGGTCAAGACCCTATGAAGTCATACCCCCCAAAATACCACTGCCTGCCCCATATCTTTTCTAATTGCCTTCAGCAACACTTGAATTAACCTACTTCTGATTCTTTAAAAAAACAGGGAAAAACTATCAACTTCTTTTTGCCTCCCTTACCTTAATCCCATCTGCCACTAGGAAGACATAAAGTGGGGGAAACGGACAATTATTTTAAGTAAGTTTTGTTCTAGAGTTCACCGAAACCTATTCCCCTCTGTCTAGAAAAATAGAGGTAAGGAAGGAAATAGCACGAAAAATGCACACCGTCTGCAAGAGAAATGGCTACAGTGGGGGGGGGGGGGGGCGTTGTGCTCTTTGTTTGTAGTTTACTAGAATACCACAAGGAAGGAAAACAGCTATGGAAAAACACAACACGTGTGTGTGTGCACACCAGCACGCACATATGCACATATAGAGAAGCATCACCATCCTTTGCTCCTATCTACCTGGGAAC
Organism: Liasis olivaceus; assembly: GCA_030867105.1. NCBI lineage: Eukaryota > Metazoa > Chordata > Lepidosauria > Squamata > Pythonidae > Liasis > Liasis olivaceus. The sequence continues at coordinate 8,645,800 of CM061349.1, forward strand.
ACACATCCACTCCAGAGAATTTAGCATAAATGTCATTTTTTCGTTCAGGCCCCCTGTCTGCTTTTCGCTTTATTTACAGCTTCGTGCTTGATAAGTTTGCCCAGAAAACACCAGGTGAACCTGGCAGCTACTCAGGAAAGATAATTGTGCAAGGCCGAGAGAAGAGTTAACCGTTTCCATTCGGGGAAATGGACTTTCTTAATTTTTAACTGACCCCAAGGAGGACTGCTGCGTGAAACTGTGCACAGGCGCCAAAGAAATCCAGAAATGTGGGAGTTGGGGGGCCAGAGGAAGGAAAGGAAGGTGGGGAACACAAATGGAGGCGTATCTCTGTACAGGTTGGAGCAGGATAGCCCAGCCTTCTCCAACCTGGCGCCTTTTATCTGGAGAATTCTGGAAGCTGCAGCTCAAATTGGTCTGGAGCAGGGTTCCTCAATCTCAGCAACTTTAAGCTGGGTGGACTTCAACTCCCAGAATTCCCCAGCCAGCATAGCTGGCTGGGGAATTCTGGGAGTTGAAGTCCACCCAGCTTAAAGTTGCCAAGGTTGAGAAACACTGCTCAAGAGGGCAAGTGTTAAAATGTAAGAGATCTGTAATTTCTTACAACATACTGAACTATAAATCAACCCTAGGGGCTGAGTTTCTGCAAAATACTCAGGGCAAAAACTGGCTAACCAGCCATCTAGTCTGTGGTGTGAAGCCAAACATCATATGTGAGAATGTGTTAAAACTAAGCCATGGATATCACTTGATTGTGAGAGTTTTAAGCTAAGAATCTAAACCACTGTTTCTCAACCTTGGCAACTTTAAGCTGGGTGGACTTCAACTTCAATAGCTGGCTGGGGAATTCTGGGAGTTGAAGTCCACCCAGCTTAAAGTTGCCAAGGTTGAGAAACACTGGTCTGGAGGTTCCAGGCTGGAGAAACTACAGAACCAACATTGGAATGAATGCTAAGGAAGGAAGGAATAACTGAATGAATAAAAATCCATGTGGAATGAATTAGACAATGATAAGGCATTTGGTATAATAAATAAAGTGTTGGAGAAGGACTGGGAGACCCAAGGTGAAGTCCACGGAAATTCATTCCCCGCCTTGGAGACATCCCTTTGCTTTAGGTTCAACCTAAAATTGTTATGAACAACAGCCCTTTAAGTTCCCGGAGAAAAGGCTGCCGCAAATTTATAAAGAACACGACTAATTGGCTTGGCTTGTCCATTGCAAAATTTAAATACACACTAATCATGTCTTATTTTGCATGTGTGCATGTAGATTAGCATATTCAGGATTTTGTTTTCCTGGTGTAACGCTCCCCCCCCCGGCTTTTGTCCCCGAATCTTTTAAGCATCGTGTAACTCCACTGTCCAGCCCGCTAAAAATTACATTGAATAACAGCCCTCCAGAGTCCCACGTGATGCGATATATCCAAGAGAAGACTGAAGTAATGAGAAAAAAGGAAAAAAGGAACCATTTTCCCATCTCTTTCTGCAATAACAGCAGCTTCAACTCCGCGTTGCACGTCAAAAGGGGGTGGTTCATTGATTACGTTGTCACAGTAGCCATCTTGATTTTTTTGACCCCCCCTGGACCTTTTTGGGCAACTTTACAATCAACTTCTCCAGCATTTGGCACTTTTTTTACAGCACCACAGGTAACATGATAGGAGATGTTGGGGGACATCACTGCAGAGGCCTGTGAATTCCTACCTCATGAGAAACGGTCTGCCTGGGTGCTAAAAAAACACCCGTGACTAATCTGGGGCACCACATGAAGATTTTGACTTGGACAAGGGTTAGTGGTTTGGGACAAGGTGCTTCGAACTCTCACAAGCCATGAAGATTCTGTGAGAGACCAAGGATAAAAAAAGAAAATCCAATAGCTTTAATATAAAACCTTGTATAAATCAACCACAACAAGTGCACATTACATTCTGTTGCCCGTGTTCCATCACTACAGCAGTGCTTCTCAACTTTGGTAACTTTAAGACTTCAATTCCCAGAATTCCCCAGCCAGCACATGGTTCCAGAATTCCCCAGCCAGGGGTGGTTGTTTTCTTCTTCTTCTTCTTCTTCTTCTTCTTCTTCTTCTTCTTCTTCTTCTTCTTCTTCTTCTTCTTCTTCTTCTTCTTCTTCTTCCTCCTCCTCCTCCTCCTCCTCCTCCTCTTCCTCTCCTTCTCCTTCTTCCTCTCCTTCTCCTTCTCCTTCTCCTTCTCCTTCTCCTTCTCCTTCTCCTTCTCCTTCTTCTTCTTCCTCTTCCTCTCCTTCTCCTTCTTCCTCTCCTTCTCCTTCTCCTTCTTCCTCTTCCTCTTCTTCTTCTTCCTTCTCCTTCTCCTTCTTCTCCTTCTTCTTCATCGTCATCATCACCATCTCCATTTGTATCCCTTCATTCTGCTCACAAGTCGATGCCCCAATTGCTATTCCGATATACCTCGCTGATTTTTATCGCCGCTATTTTCTCTTCCTCCTTTTTATTGTGAATCACCGAAAGCCCCTCTGGAGGTAACAGGAGGATAGAAATCTTCTAAATCAACCAATAAGCATACCTTCTGTGGGAAAGGACGTCATTTGCTATTTGACTCCAGGCAGCAAAATACCTCGGATAGGCTCTGTCACCAGTCCCAAACTGCTCTGTGTGATCCGTCAGTCATCTGCAAACCTGGAGGTGGGCGTGAGGATGGAATTTGTTTAGCCTGGGTTGGAGTGTAAACTTCTCTCATGTCGTGTTTTTAACAGCGAGGCAAAACAAAACTTAGTCGTTGCTTGAAATCAGCATTTTCCTGAATTTTGCAGAGCAGTTTTCCAGTGGTGGAGGGGTTTGTTCCATCAATTAGAGACACCTGTTATTAGACACCTAACCAGAAAGGCAGGAGTACGACCGACAAAATCCCTCCTGCTTAGAACTGTTTGCCAAGCAAAAATGCATATTGTTGCAGAAACAGGCCTCCAAAGAGGTACCAATTTCAGGGTACGCTTTTCAAGTTGGACCACAATCAAGTTGGTGAGGTTTGCAAAGACAGAGAAAGAGACAGAGAGAGACAGAAGCCTGCATAGCGAAAACGAGAAACCAGGGGAAATGGATCGGTTTGCTTAACTCTGCCCAATACTTATACATTTATTTGTGTGTTTGTACGTGAGAGAGAGAGAGAGAGTATGCGCACTTGTTTGCAAAAAGCCTTCTTAGTGCGTGCAAGCCGGCGCGCGTGCCTTGCAGGCTCATATTTACAGCTTCTTCATGAAGCTCTCAAGAGCTACAGAGAGGCCTTCAGGAAAATCAATCGAGTGCCTGAGTACATTAGGAAGTTGCAAAGTACTCATAGCACAAACAGCTCCCATCCATCGAGTGGGAAAAAAGGGGAGTGAGTGCTGAGGAAAGAGAATCTTTCTTTCTTACGGGCTGGGCGTCTCGAAAGCCTTCGCTTCTCGGTCCTTCGGGGGCCGTCAACATTTCTGGTGTCAGCAAAATCATCAGAATTATAGCCGTGAGTGGCGGTTAGAGCAGCAATGCGTAATTCAGACAAGGATGAGGTGCCAGCGTTTAAACTCTCCGGAAAAAAAATATTTTTTTCCCCACCCAACCAGGAATATCTGGGATGCACCCAGGAAGGAAAGGGGGCCCCGTGACTGAGGCCAGAGTGAACATCAAACGGTCACGCGTTAATCAATACAGACAAGTTTTCTTTTTGATGTGGAATAAGTAGATGCATTTCCAAGGTAGAAAACAAAGGGGGCAGAATCCCCAGATGTCAGAGGGGAGACACATTTGCTCATTTTAGTTCTCTCAATGAGGAGTGGCTTTGAATTCCACTCCTCGGGCTGAATGAAGAATTCCTAGATTTCCTTTCTGCGGGGTATGCAATTTGCAGCGGTCTCTCGGTCTTCCCCGATTGTTCAGACATGTAGGGAAGAATCGTGGAGATGTTTTGATCGCATTAAGGCTCCTTTCCGGCAGAGTTTGAGCAGTGATTTGGGGTCCTGGAGACTGGCGAAACACCGCACCGAAGAACGCATCAATATGGCTACTTGACGCACTGTTTATTGGGGTACATGGGGGTGCCCTTTGATCCACACAAAGGGGGACAGACGTATTCAGCCAGCAGGTGGGTGCGGAGAGGGCTCTCTGTACAAGACTTAGCCATTCAAATTGTGAACGACAAATTCCTACCAGGTCAATCAACACTTTGCAAACCCAGCTCAATTATCTTGCACCTCCCCGATCCAGGGAGAAACCTGACTGGGGAGAATATCCCCAGTGTCGCTGGCAGAGGTAGAGGATTAGTAAGGTCAGAAGGCCGGGAATGGTGGCAACTTCATCCTGGCTGCGCCACATCCTCCAGGCAGGGCCAGGAGCTCCTTTGAGCTGTGCGTACCACTCCCACAATTAATTAGGAAACTGCAAATGATCTCTTCTCATTGCCTTAGGACCCTGACTGTTCTACCTATTTCACAACCAGAAGACAACTGTCTAGTTCTTGGTGCCCTCTGAGCGTGGTTGTTTGCTTCCAAACGTTTCATTACCCAACTAGGCAACATCATCAGGGCGAGGGAGTGTGGAGTCTGTTGCCTGTTTATACACAGCAGCTCGCAGGGCCTGAGCCACAGAAATTCTCTCCTATTAGAAAACCATCTGAGGATCATTTCTGGATCCTCTTGGCCAAGCAAAGGACTATACAAGGGGCTTTTCCCCTCTGTTGACACCTTCGCCCTTTGTTCTGATTAATGGCAATGCCCACTGTTCCTGGCTTGCTGTCAACCCTTCAAGGCAGACCAGACTAGGAAATCAGAGTAATGAATGCCAATGCTACCTTTTTATAAGGTGACAGTAACAGAATCGTGCAAGTCTGAATGCGCCTCTCCTCTCCCTGCCTTGATGTTCAAGAGAACGAGGGAGGGTCAAGTCTGAGACGCTTTCTCAAATTACACTGCTGCCCGCACTCAGGCCTCTTTTATCTGACTGTTGCCTTGGTAGTGGCCCTTCCTCCTGTTCCCCAAGGTTATTCCTACTGCCTATGGCACTCACCTAAGGCAATGGCCGACAAGGACCAAGCCTTGCAACCAAGCCTTTGGCTCCGAAGCCGTTCCTCACGCTACACCGCTTCTTCATGACTTCTGGATTCAACACAGTTGTCTCCCGTTACTGCATCTGACACATCAACATCTCTCTCACTCCCTCACTTCCTCACTTTCCTTCCCCCCCATCCTTAATGCACCACCTCCATTCATTCTGCTCCCGTAACTGTAAAATTGATTTTTCCTTGCCACGAGGCGTTTGTCGTTTGCTACCAAACACGCTCTAAAGGTTCCGACGTAGGCCATTTTTAATTAGTTTCTCCTCTTCCTTTCCGGAGCAAGCGAGCAGAGCCCCAAACAGGAGCCAGTGAAAGCAAGACGCCGCGAAAAGCGAAAAGCAACAACAGGCATTGGCACAGGAAAGGCGGGGGGGGGGGGGGGAGTGTTAGATATGATTAGCTATAATAGAAGGATTTGTACCCAAACAAGGCAAACAAGAGACATGAGAACTGGAGCAATTAATGGCCCGAAAGCTTCAGTGCTTCTGTGGTAAATGAGGCATTGAGGGTGACGTTTTGATTGTGCCAAGAAATGGGATAATTTCTTGAGGGAAATCTGTTGAGGGCTGACTGCCAGTTCTGCAGAACAGCCAACACCAAAACTAGCCAAGCCACCTTGCTTTCTCTGTCTCTCTCTCTGCTCTTGCAAATGTTTGAACAGATCATGTATGGCTTCACCGATGCAAGCTAGCCATCCGTTGGAAGGTAGGGAAAAGCGCCTTTGATGAGTTTAGAGTGAAGCTGTCAACGCTTGTGCCTTGGAGGGATCTTCTTCATCTTGGGAAAGGATAGGCGAAGCTGAGGTCCACAGACTAGGCGTCGTTCCTCCAGATGATCTCACTCTTCTCTGTTTTCCATAGCAGCAGCTTTCCGACAATCACAGCCACAGATCAATCTTGTATAGAGGAGATCAAATCTCCTGCCATTTTTTTTTTCCTTAACAGTTCTTGTTCATTCTGAGGAAAGTGGGTTGGCTTTAGGAATGTTTTTCAAGGAGCAGAAAATCTTGGAGATATTCTCTTGGTAGAATATAATGATCTCGGGGTGGATGGGTGCTCTCTTCCATTGTATGATCTCTCGGCTTTTTGGTGAGGCTCTGGTTTCCCACCATTCAGGGACAACCCTAGGAAAAACCTCTCCAGTGGGACTTTTCCAGAAGCGGTGTTACCATCCCGTTGAGAAATTACTGTATTTGAGACCTTCTTCTTCCCCTGGAAAAATCCAAAGATATCACTCAAATGGGGTAGAACGTTTCCAAACTTGTGGCTTTGCTCATGGCTTGATTGTCCAACTGATTTTTTTTTCCAATTTCCATTTGGTCCATTTTGCCATCCTAGTGGAGCAGGATCTGACACTGCCCTAGGAGATGCCTCTTCATTCTTTCCAGCCCAGAAGAAAGTTGGAAAGAAGTTACAGGCAGAGGCTCGGGACTCAATCTGTCCATCTGCAGGTAACTCTTGGAAAACAGGACCAAATTTAATGGGATGGGAGAAGAAAAAGAAAAAGATCAAGTATGAAAATAGGCCAGACCCATTTGGGGCTTCAGAGAAAAAAAAGATGACCCCCAATTCCTCCAGTGCATCAGTATGGAAGAAGCTACAGTAGGGCATCGACTCAGGATGTTGCCGATTCCTCCATTCTAAGCCCTCCTTTCTCCTGGCCATGTGACCCAGAGCAGACTTTATTTATTTCTTTATTTTATTGTATCTAATCCCATTTGTAGATCTGCCCATCTCACATTGTGACTTCTAGTCGCTGTTAAGGAGTTGGAAAGAATTCTGGAGAATGCATTAGAAAGTTGTTGCAATGGCCTGGTGCGTTGCTGGTACAGAGATGGTGTTCGTAAAAATATGAATGGGACTATACTGGACCTGCCTTTTGCCCTGGCACTTCCAGCAGTAATTCCTGAAGGAGTTTCCACTGCTACCAGAATAGATCAGCATCTTCCTTTGAAAGCGGCATACAGTTGCATGGGAATTCCATGGAATATTCCCATTCCAACCTCGATCCACTTCTGGACAAATAATTAAAAAAAAAAAGAGATGGGACACCACATCACCCCCTTGAGTAATTATCCATTTGTCCAGGAATTAATCTGTTTATTGGATTGATAGGGCTTTCGATCTCAAACAGCGTGACCCTGGTTGTCATACAGCAACAACAAACAATACACCCCCCCCAAAAAAACCCCACACAACATTTAAAAAGCTGCCCAAAATATAAAGATGGAAACTGAACACGACAATTAAACAATGACACCAGATAATCGACAAATCTCGTATAAAAAGGAAGAACTGGTTTCTCCGCTAAAGCAAACGGCAAAGCAAACTGGAGGCACGTGGTGAAAAACTTAAATGAGCCTCAGAGCGTCTTCATACAGTGACTTGAACCCGGTTTGAAACTGATTCCAGGCCTGTCGGATAATGTGGTATCAGCATCTTGGAGAGCTGAACTGGCTTTTTGCTGGCTCTGAGTTGGTCTAGTTAGAACTGGAATGAACTTGGAAGATTTGTCATGATCTGCAGCTTCTGGATAGTCTATCGCAGTGTTTCTCAACCTTGGCAACTTTAAGATGTGTGGAGTTCGATTCCCCGAATTCCATTCCATGCTGGCTGGGGAATTCTGGGAGTTGAAGTCCACACATCTTAAAGTTGCCAAGGTTGAGAAACACTGTTCTGTCTTTTCACTGGCTGCAGCTTTGCTCACTCTACTGTACAGTAAACCATAACCAGGTCTGGTTGCCATTTTAAATTTTATATATTGGGTAGTTTCTTTTCATGGTATGTGATTGTATATATGTATATGTGTTGTTTTTACTGTATGCCACCCAGAGCCAAGTTGTCTGGGTTGGGTGGCCCTATAAATGCAATAAACAAACAAAAAACAAACTCTTTCCTTCCCCCGCTGAAGAGGCTCAGCACCCAACTTTGGAATTTGAATTATGTATTCATCTCCTTGTCCTCCCCACCTGTTAGTAACCATGGTTGGTGGTACTCGGGGAAGTGGCTGGCCGCAAAACTATTTGCAAGGCTGCACCTTTGGTTAAGTAGAGGCCGTCCTCATTTAGCGACTGCCTTGTTTAGCGACTGTTCGCCGTTACAACAGTGATGAAAAAGTAACTTTGTGACCAATCCTTGCATTTACGACCTTCGCCAGTCCGTAAAGCAAAGGAAAGCTGACGTAAGATTGTAAGTACTGTTTCATTCAGCGACTGCTTTGCTTAACAACCAAGTTGCCGGTCCCAATTGTGGTCACTAAATGAGGACGACCTGTACAACAAAGGGATGGGACAAAGATGACTTTTTTAATTCTCTTGCAGATTAGTCTCCCTGATGTTCCTATAACTTCTTACTGCAGCAGCATGAATGGAAAGTGAACTCCAACTTTTATTTCTTTCCTTTTTGCTATGAACTAAGAAGAGAGCATCAGTATCCATGGGGAGAAAACAGGGCAAACCATGAAGCGTGCGTGGTGATGTCACAATGCAAACCGCCTGACGTCCATATGTGTGCCCGATGTTGGGACACAAGCATGAACAGCTGGGGGTTGCCTTGGTGAACTCCTGATGTTCATCATTTTTGCAACGTTGTACCAGATGCCTGGGAGAAGAAGAATTGTGTTACCGTAGGGACTGTTGTAGTTCAGGTGGAAAGGAGATGACTCAATGATCATTTTTGCTCTCTCATAAGAAAATAACTAGCACCCCGCTGGATTGGACCCCTGGCCCATCTAATCCTGCAGTCTGTTCTCACAGTGGCCCGCCAGCTGTCCAAGGAAGCCCACTAGTCTCCCAGCAGATGGCCTTCAGAGGCAGTCCCATGCCATCAAGGTTGGCACCTGTTGACCCCAGGACTTCCAAGAATTGGCCCAACCCCTTTTTGAAGCCAGCCAAGCTGGAAGCCAGCACCACATCTCCTAGTCCTGTTGGTCAGCTGGAAGAAGAGAAGTGATTGGCTCACAGCAGCTCTTCATTCTCCATGATTGGAGTCTGGAAGCGCCAAGTATTTTCCCTGGTCCTAGAAATCATCTCTTTTTTCTTCAAGGATGATTCTCATGTTGGGCTAAATGTTATGTATAATGACCCGGCAGGCCACCAAATCAGGAGATTCAGAGCAAGGTGCGTAACAGAAAACAATCCAGATTGGACCAAACACCTTGCACCTAGAGCAGTGTTGTCCAAACTTGGCCACTTTAAGATGAGTGGACTTCAACTCCCAGAATTCCCCAGCCAGTATTGAAGAGTTGAAGTCCACTCGTCTTAAAGTGGCCAAGTTTGGACAACACTGACCTAGAGTTAAGGATGGGACCGGAAGTGTGTGATTTGAGGAGGAAGGTTTACTGAGCACGTACAGTCAAATCCACTGAATGCAGGGGTGCCTGGCAAGGAAATGGCACAGCACTTTCCTATCCACCTTCAGGCTCCCAGCCAGCCATATCCTTCCCCAGAAACTCCATTCTGGTCCTCCCTAACCTGAGAGGTGTTGAAATTTAATTCCTGTCATTCATCTTTGACCATGTTGGCTAGAAATTATTGGAACAGATTTCAAAACTCCTGAAGGGTTGGGAAAGTTGCACTGTTTCACTTCTGCATCACCACCTGTTCATCCCTCTGTCTATACTCAGCCGTAACTGTCTTATATAAATAATTTTCTCCCACGTATATTCAGTCCTGCAGATTCTAGTTTTCACCCAAGCAAGGGATATTTCTGACGGGGCCCCTCTTGTCTACAACCCTGTCAACATTTACCATCTAAGTTGCCCATTCAAAGGGGTGATACAAGTCGCAAAAGAGGGGTCTTGGCAGGGCTGGTCAAAAAAGTCAAGATGGCGGCCACGCTAGTGTGATTGATGTTCCACCTGTTTTCTGTGGGCATCATATGAGCTTCAATTGCACCATCGTGGGTGCCATGTTGACTCTTTTGACCATACCCTGCAGACAAAAATAAACTATTCTGGGATGATTCTTGGCCTATCCTTTTAACGACAAGAGCCAAATCTAGATTACAAAACGCACTCTCTTCTCCCCTCCCCCTTATACATACATAAACACATATTTTTGATGAATTTGGGCCTCCATATATTTATTTAATTTATTCTAAAATAGCTTTCCAAAGGAATTTTGGAAAGTCCCCGTTGTGGGGAGATCGGCGGGGCCAAGTTAAACAAATCAATAAATAAATTTGATCCAATTTTAGTAGAAATACGGAGCAAACGTGTGGCCAAGGTTGTTGTCTGAAAGAGAAATGTTTCAAAACAGCATCCAAAATGCTAGAGAGACATTTTTACAAGTAATCGTAATTACCATCCCGTATTTACCTACTTCTAAGTAAGCTCCATTGAACTTCAGGATTTACTACTGAGAAGACTTGCGATGAAATTGCGCTGCTAATCTAATAAATGAGTTTGCATTAATTGTTCCAATTATTTAACGTTGTAGACTTAATTTACAGATAGGAGATAGGGGGGAAAAATCAAAGTTGACCGTTGTAAGAACCGTCTGCTCAAACAGGCGTTTTTTTAAAAAGTTGATTCTGTTTTTGTCATAAAAAAACACCGTATTTGATCACACCACGTCCACTCACCTCTGTTAAGGTCATTAATTTAAATTGCTCACAATAATTCCTTAACCTCTGTTTAATTGCTTCACAGAACAGTTGTATTAATTTTGCTACAAAATAGGGCTTCCTTTTTTCTCAATGCATGGATATTCCTCCCCCTGCAGACAGCTGTGGGTTAATGCACTTTTTAAGCAAAAGATGACTGTTTTCAAAAAAAAATATTAATAACGAAGGAGCTGGAATAAAAGGATTAAAATCTAGTCTTCTGCTCGTTTATGTAATAGCCCCAGGAGGTAGTGAAACCTGCACAAGAGTTCAACAACTGGTCAACTGTTTCCTGAAAAACTTTGCATATCCTAAAACAGTGGGAATTGCAAAGTTTTTGAAATGCTGGCGTCCCATATTGTTAAAAGACTGCATATGTGTTCTTTTTATGTACGCTAAAAATGGCTGAGTTTTGTTGATTTTCCTTCAGTGACAACTAAGTCCATATACGTTTCGGTTCAAACAAGTTACGAATGCGGCCTACATGATGGAAGCCCGGCCCTTTTTACATGTGTCACATTGATGCACATAGAAGGGCTTCTATTGTCGTGGTTGCCATCTTGACTTTTTTGACCCTCCTGTGGATGTCCCTCATTAAGTCCTCTGGGCAATTTACTTGGCTTTTTAAAATTATTTGTTTCATATTGGGACTGATCCCCCGAGGATATATCATGAATTTTCTGCTTTCCTTCCCTAAAACAGAATGTGTTTCTAATTCATATAGAAATATAAACAAAACATGCAGGCACATTTTAAACATTTACTTAATAAAGTCCTATAATTCGCTCTGCCATTGGAAAACCTTTGACTTCAGATTGATGGATTATATATAAATCAGTGTCGACTCTTCGCGTCCACATAGATAGATTTTCTCCATCTGTCCCCAACCTGGTCCTTCAGGCCTTCCAAGGGTGTCCCCATCGCCACCTTAACTGAGTCCATCCCCCTGGCTGCTGGTCGTCCTCTTCTTCTCCTTCCTTCCACCTTTCCCAGCATTATGGACTTCTTCAGAGAGCTGGATCTTTGCATAATGTGTCCAAAATAGGATAATGTTTGACGTCTTCAGGCCTCCTCTAAGTAAAATCCATGAACGATGCTTAGCTTCAGCTTGATCATTCAAATGAAGGATGATAAAATAAGACTCAATAGGCCTGCATAGCCCCTGCGTGAACTTAAATGTTAGGTCATATAAGTTTAGTTGATCTTAAAAGCCAGGCTAGCACAGTGCAAGTCTTCAAATAAAGGATTGTCTGATGTAAAATCAACCTATTTTTTGAGGAGGCAGCAAGTTGGCTGTTAGGGCATACTACTATAAACTTTGCCCAGCTGGATGGCAGGCCCTAACCTACCTGGACTGATACTGGAAAGCTAATGTGGACCCAATGTGATCAGATCTTGGTTGGGAGACCAGCAGGACAATCCAGGAGAGTAGATTAAATTGTGAACACAAAGAAGAAAAAAGACTCCTAGAAGAATGCAGTGGAAAATCATGTCCATTTTTCTGCTAAGGAATGTACACGGACATGTTCTTGAGGTCACTAGGATTGAGCTCAGTTGGAAGTAGGCTGTAAGGTCTTGGAGTCTACATCCTATGAAGAGCAGTTCAAGGAACTTGGTCTGTTTAGCCTACAAAAGAGAAGGCGAAGGGGAGACTGGAAGGGCAGTCTTCCAGTCCTTGAAGGGCTGTCCCAGGGCTAAAGGGGTGGGTTTATTCTCCATAGCATCCAAGGATAAGACAAGAACCAATGCATGGAAGCTTAATGGAGCAAGATCCAAACTTGAAATAAGGAGGAATTTCCTGTCCGTGAGAGCTATGAAGCAGAGGAACCATCTGCCTCCTGGAGTTGTGCAGTCTTGGAGGCTTTCAAGCCTTTGTCTAGGGGGCTCTGAGGATTTTGCAGCGGCTTGGACCAGAAGACCACCAAGATCCCCTCCAAACCTGTGCTTCTAGTCCAAAGTATTGTGTCAGACAGTGGCCAATCAGATGCCTCCAGAAAGCTCAGAGACCCACCACAATATCAGGAGGACGCTGAGGAACTGAAAAAAGTGCAGAGAAGAACAATAGAGATGGTCAGAGGCTTGGAGGCTAAATCTTATGAAGAACAGTAGGAAGAACTGGGTCTGTTTAGCCCAGTGTTTCCCAACCTTGGCAGCTTGAAGTTGTGTCGACTTAACTCCCAGGATTCCCCAGCCAGCATGCTTTAAGATGTGGAGGTAGCAACCAAAACAAATTAAGACAAAAAGGGGAAAAAAATCTAACTAAATCTAGTTTACGTAGGTTACCAGACATGTTCTCCCTTTTGTCTTCATGTCCTCTGTCCAGATACCTTATAGGTAGTCCTCAACTTATGACCCCAATAGGGACCGGAAAATCCATTGTTAAACAGCACAGTCATTAAGCGAGGTATCACATGACCGCACCCGATTTTATGTCATTTTTTGTGTCAGTTGTTAAGTGAATCACACGGTTGTTAAGTGAATCACATGGTTTCCCATTGATTTTGTTTGTTGGAAGCTGGCTGGGAAGGTTGCAAATGGTGATCACGTGACCCTGGGTTGCAACCATCATAAATACATGCAGTTGCCAAGCGCCCAAATTTTGATCATGTGACTGCGGGGACACTGCAATGGTTATAAGTGCAAGGACTGGTCATAAGTCACTTTTTTCAGCACCATCATAATGGTCGCTAAACGAATGGTCATAGGTAGAGGACTACCTGTAAAATTAAATATTATCTCATTTTTTGAGTATGGTTTTTTGTTCTGGATTGTTTTCACAATAGCAGCCATTCAAAGTTTCGTATTTTGTGACCTTGTAAATTGTCTGCTTCTTTTTCCCTCGTCTGTCAACAGACTAGACAGCCTAGAGTTAAGTTATTTAATTTATTTCCTGATTCCAGCCATCGGCTTCAATCCAGCCCCTTCAAAGATACAATCGCTGTAGTCTGTAGATCGCATGACTCGTCATACCTTTCTATGGTGAAATTTGAAAAGCATGTCACTAGCATATGTTCTTGAAAATAAAGATTTGTTGGGAAAATATTGCGATTGAAAAACCAGTCTTTCTGATACTGGAAAAAGGAATTTCATATAGGGGTAGGCCCAGGTACACTTTTTTGCAGTTTTTCACTGTAATTTTTGTGGCAGATGCCAAGAAAATTAAACTATGTGTCTTCCTTTTCCTCCTATTTGTCCTCCTTTCCAGTCTGTGTCCTCCATTACCTGTTCAGATACAGGTAGTCCTCAGTTAATGACAGTAATAGGGACCGGTATTGCCTTCGCTAAGCAATGCGGTTGTAAAGCGCAACGTCATGTGACCATGCAGTTTAGCAACAGCAGTTCTGGCAGTCCCAGTTGCCGTCATTAAGCAAGGACCTCACATGACCGTGACTTCCGACTTCCTGCTGGCTTCCTCATTGACTTTGCTTGTGGGAACATTGGAAATCGCAATCACATGACCCCAGGGACACTGTGACTGCCAGAACTCCCAGTCATAAGTCCCCCTCATTCAGCGCCGTCACAAGTTTGAATAGTTGCTGAACAAATGGACTTAAGCCGAGGACTACCTGTTATCTGGTAACCTTAAGCTTACAGCAGTGTTGTCCAAACTTGGCCACTTTAAGATGAGTGGACTTCAATGAGTGGCTGGCTGGGGAATTCTGGGAATTGAAGTCCACTCATTTTAAAGTGACCAAGTTTGGACAACACTGGCTTACAGCAACACCATTCACAGTGTTTCTCAATACTACCTTATCTTGCAAATCCTCCTTGCCTCCACCCATCCATTTACCCATCCATACGTTGCCTACAGATTTCTGCAGTTGTCATGTGAGAATTCTCACGATGGACCTCTGCCAAAATACATCAGAAGTTCTCAGAGGCTCTTCTGTTGGGGAAGGTCCTCCGTGTGCAGAAATAATGCTGGAGATTTGCAGTGTCTTTTTCTCCCTGCCAAAAATAAAAATCAACCAAACGCTTCCCGGGCTCCAACCTACACAGTCCGATTCTCTCTCTATAAATAGAGTACATCTTTTGGAAGTCGGCCATGTGCAAATAAAGCAACTTGTTGCATAGAATTGTTTCCAAGTGCACTTCCAGGAATATTTTCAAAGAGTTGGCAGCTAAGTTTATTGAGACAACTCAGGGTTTCACTTCCACTTTGAGTGCCAGCTTTGCCTTTTAGGGTTAAAAAAAAAACAGTTAAAAATGGGGGGGACCCTTAGCCCTTCTGGGAAGAAAGAAGTGCTTATATGTGAATGTTTCTACATGGCTTTAAAATGTGTTTTCCCCCCATCGTATACCTATACTGTAAACCAAAAGTACCGAATGAGACCAACATTTTGGCAAAGGCCTCATTTGAATATGATTCATTATTTAAAGATCTTGAATTTCAGAGAAACTTCTTGGATTGCTAGAGAATAATTTCTCCAGGGAATAAAATACCCCATTATTGCCACTTGCAAATAGTTAGGATAGGGGATCTGAGAAAGCCATTTTTCCAGACTGAAGAAGAAATTCATTGAATGTATCAAACACTCCAATACAGTCACATGTCTCTGAATATTTCAGTACGTTTTGCAAAATAAACAAAAAGTATGTGGAGAAAAGGTAGTGCAAAATGTATATATATATATTTTTTTTTAGATTTTAGATTTTTTTCAATCCCGCCTTTATTATTTTTATAAATAACTCAAGGCATGAACATACCTAATATGCCTTCCTCCTCCTATTTTCCCCACAACAACCCTGTGAGGTGGGTTGGGCTGAGAGAGAGGCAAAATTGCAAACAAAAATGTTTATGTTTAGGAAAATTATCCCCCCAAAGGTATTCATGCTAATATTAATTTTGGGACTATTCATAATATAATTTCTCTTATTTTTTATGATGTTCAATTCTGGGGTGACATTATATTATTAAGACTCTCACATGTGTGTATATTTCTCCCTTTAATTCATTTGATAAAATAGATTAAGAACCTTTTTAAAAAAATAAAAATAAAAGCCAAATTAATATAGGAATGGAGTTGGCCAAATGAATGAATGGAAAAATGAGGCACCAGGTGAAACCAAAATGGACAAATTCACTCATCTCTTCTGCTCCTTTTGTGGTCTAGCAACGTAGATGCTAATCGGTAGATAGAGAGGGATCTTTGCAGCCAAAATTCAGTAGTCAGCCCAAAGAAGGAGTAAGTTGGAGGTTTGGTGAAACCTAAAATTTGCAGAAGTACAAAGATTCTCCGGAGGGGGGAAAAGGGGTGGGATGGAAGGAATAAACTTGAAAAAAATAGTCTGAAAAGGAGTAGCGTTGTGGAGTTGCCGTAAAAGCTAGAAACAACCTGGAACGTGAAATAGAACTGAGTGTTATCAAAACAGGCATTGCTGATGGCCTCCTTGGACTGGGGAAAGATGAGGACGGAGTGGAATATTTCTGGGGGGGGAAATCTTGAACTGTTCAAAGGAAGCCCTGGGTCCCAAAACCAGCATTCTGGAAAAAGGCATAGCTACTAACTGGAAATTGGAGCCGCCTGCTTGCTTGCAAATCCCACCGCTTTAAGACCCTGCGTTTGAAGGGTCTCCGTCGCTCAGATCCTCAGCGGAAGCTGTTGCGTATCCTATCTGGAGAGGTGGAAGTGGGGACGTACTTATTCCCATCCCCAGGACCAGTGCCCGGGGCTGCACCCATCACCTAATTGGCCCAGTATAATCTTCTCTGTTTGGATGCACTGACATGGTCTCATCTGCCAGGATTTAAACCTCAAAGCAGCAATATTAAAGGTACATGGGAGATAAGGCTTTGTCGTAGGAGAGATCAAGGCTGCAAAATTTATAAGAACTTCGCAATAGCTATTTATGGGTATTCATGAAGAGGGGAGCGCACCAGCTAAAGAACAGGGCTGCCTCAACTTGCAAGCGTAAGGCTCCCAGCCCCCTTTTCGTTCCAGGCTGATGACCTCCAGGTTGTTGAGGGGCGACGCCCAGCCCCCTAGCCTTGTGGTTGGGAGTGATGGGAGCTGTAGTCCCATAGGGGAAGCATCAGCTCGGGAGAGGAGACAGAAGGGGGCATATCTGTCCACTGAAGAACTCAGCCGGCGTGGCATGGTATACGAAGGGCAACGCCCTCGATCTGTAGGGGCAAGATAAATTTTAGACTCCTGCAAAAAACTTCCCAATTTTTTTTTTTGAAAGGGAGGAGGCTGACAGGCCCTGTACACTTAAATCTTCAGGGAGGAAAATGCTCTCACCAGGGACTCTGTGCTGCACATTTAGTTATGTCCAAGCACACCTGCCCCCATACGTTTATATATGCGCCCTACATAAAATCTGCCCTGCGGTCAGAAAGTGAAGTTGAAGAAATGCTGACAGAGGATTTGAGGTCTGGAAATGACAACACACTTATGCCTGGGAAGTTTTAACAAGGTTTCCTTAAACAGCAAGCTTAGGCTGGACAGGGAAAGGCCGTGGTCCCTCTTAAACAATAGTCGCGTGGGCGAATGTCAACTAACAAGAGCCCAGGGCACTGTTTATACCGCAGGACCCATTTTAAAGATGAAAGGTAGAGGGACAGCTTGCATTTGCCTGCAAAGTTCGTTTTTCCATCACCTGGGAAGTGGGAAGCAGGAAAAATAACCTCAGGAATATGGGAATATGGGAAGCTCCCCTACACCAGACTGCATCACTGGCCTTTCTAGCTCATTAGCGTGAACTAATAAGAGTTACCCAGGTTTGGGGCAGGAATTTTCACCTGCCCCACCTGGAGATGCCAGTTAGTTGAACTTGGAAAGTTTTGCATGGAAAGATCCAACCTCAACATGGAAAACTTGTGGCCTGTCACTATGCTATTATTAAATTAAGTTTCTAGTCCTCACGGTTTTGCATATACAGGTAGGTCTGATTTTTAAAAAGAACATAAGACTCTTATTGCAAGTCTGACTTCTGGCCCACCTAGTCCCGTATTTGCTCTGCTAATGACTTTCCAGAGTTTTACATCCCTTTGCCTAGATGCACAGATTCGAACCTGGAGCCTGCTCCTTTCTGCCATCCTCGTGTCTCACTACTGAGCTGGCCCTCTTCCCCTTAATTTATCTTTGGGGTGTGTGTGTGTGTGTGTGTGTGTGTGTGTGTTGTTAGAAGAGGAAATAGGGCCAGTGAAGGAAGTCATTGTCCCTACATACGGCAGAACAGTGGGGTGTGACCTCCCTCCCATTTCTCCAAGGTATCACACATGTTGTCGCGCAGGGGGCCTTCTGACCTCTGCTCTCCCGGTTTCAGTTGAGGTGCGTGTCCTTCCGGCCTGAACTGCGTGTTCCTCGCTCAAAAGATTGGCAGAAAACAAGGCCATTTCCCACAAGGGTGCACCCGGAAATGCATTCTTCGCTCCTGGTGGCAGGCATAACATGTCAGCTCTCATTTGCACTTGTCAAACAACCGGTAAATCCAGGAAGGGTGTGTGTGTGCGTGGGGGGGAGATTAGATTGGAGAGAATAGGGAGACCACAAAATAAATCACTTTGAAATTGGCTTCAATTCACTCATGCTTAGCACTTTTGGAGGGCCAAACATAGACCCCTCCCAAGGTATGCCAGTTTTATAGGGAGGGAGGGAGGGAGGGAGGGAGGGAGGGAGGGAGGAAGGGAAAGAAAGAAAGAAAGAAAGAAAGAAAGAAAGAAAGAAAGAAAGAAAGAAAGAAAGAAAGAAAGAAAGAGGGAGGGAGGGAGGGAGGGAGGGAGGGAGGGAGGGAGGGAGGGAGGGGAAGAAAGGGAGGAAGGAAGGGAAGGAAAGGAAAGGAAAGGAAAGGAAAGGAAAGGAAAGGAAAGGAAAGGAAAGGAAAGGAAAGGAAAGGAAAGGAAGTGGAAGAGAGGGAGGGAGGGAGGGAGGGGGATAGGTAGGTGGATGGGTGGATGGATGGATGGATGGATGGATGGATGGATATGAACTTCCCCTCTTCCTGCCTTGTCAGTATGGCGTCTGCTGTCACTCACACCCCTCCAAATTCTCCTTCAAGTTGTCATAGCAAGACTGGTGGGGATTATGCTAACTTAGTGTCCAGAATTGATTCAAGTGGAACGCATGTTTGACTAGCGGAACCGCTGGTGTGAGCGAGAAGCGTTGAGACCTACAATTTTCCCACCTTCTGGAAACAATCCGGCATTGTTTGGTGCAAGGCCTGGTGATCTCCGTCCTGCAGCTGTGAATGACAAGCACTTTGAGGCTGGGGCGCAGCTATTTTGAATTTCTAAGACCCTCTCAGGAAGTCCCCATGGCCTCGTTCGCCTATTGTCTTCTTCGCTCCCTTTTGACTCCCTCTCACCCATTTTTCTGCCCTCTTTATCCAAATTTCAAGCCTTTCGATACTTAATGTACTTTGCCTCGCCTCGCTTTCACCAGCCAGAATTTCCACACAGTCTCTACCGTTCCAGGCAGCCCCCCCTTCTTTCCAAAGAAAAAAGGAAACCGCCAGAAAAATTACTTTCGTGGCATTCCATTGACAATGGAAATTTCTACTGGGGATGTGTATTTTTCAAGGGCTGGCTGAAAACAAAATCACATTTGAGATCTGAAGAGGGTGAGCTGCCACTGAAAGGCCAAGCAAGTGGGAGAGGAAGAATCTCAGGGCACCCCGTCTTCAAAAAGGCAAAGAATTGTGTCAGTCTGAAGCCGGATGGAGCAGAGTCTATCCTGTAATCATTTTTGGGGAAATTGCTTTCCATGTGAGATCTCCGTGGTGGTTTTGGTAGAATCTTTCCAAGGGCAACTCAAAGTTAGGGTGAAGACTTTGAGCTTTGCAAATAAAAAATAAAAAAATCATTATTATTAGAATCCCCCAATCAACAGACTGCTAAGATTCCATTAAGCTAAGCTTGATTCCATAATCTCGGGACAATAATACAAAAATGGCTTGCCACTGCCCTCTCTGGGAAATTTTTAACATTTCCCATCTAGCCTACAGCCCTGGCATCTCCAGTTGGTCTCCCATCCAGCTCCAAACAAGGTCCAATCCCATTTCACTCTTATGAGATCTGCCCAGGTTAACTAGGTGCCGTCACCTACTGGAATGATGACAACAAACATTCGCTCAAGTTAAGTTCAACTCAAGGATACCTCCCTGTTGTTTTCTTGGCAACAATATGAAAGTGGTTCAGCATTTGTTTTCTTCTGGGATATTGCTTTCTTCTTTCCAGCCTAACCAACAGCTCTAGGATTTCCTGGTGGTGTCCCATCCAACTATTAACAACATCTGACTCTGCTTAATTTGTGACCTATCAAATGCACTCTGCAACAAGCAGGGATGTCTTTACTGATGGACTATCAGGGAAGGTCCAAGGTGTCACAGCCTGGAAATTCAGCCCCGCACCATTTTTAAAAAATCAAAACAGGTTCTCTCTTGCGCCCTTCACCACCTCTCTTCTCCCCAGGCCCCCCAGAGCAGCGTTTCTCAACCTCAGCAACATGAAGATGTGTGGACTTTGACTCCCAGAATTCCCCAGTCAGGATGTGTGGACTTCAACTCCCGGAATTCCCCACTCAGCATCTTCAAGTTGCTGAGGTTGAGAAACATGACTCTAGGGAAACATAACCATTGTCCTCTAAATGTTTTTAAAGCTAAGGGAAAGAAAATACAGTTCTTCTGTATTTAGAAGCATGAGGACTGGGATCTTATTTTAATATTTTGGGTGGGAGACAATAGTTTTGTGATAGAGGCTTGCTTTGTATATACAAAGTCCCAAGTGTAATCTAGGAGCAATGGAGAAATTCAGCCTTTGGAGAGCTATAGCCGTCAGTATCAAAAGGACTAAATTAGATCAATTAAAGATGTGATTCGGCGTAAGGCAGACCCCTTTCTAGTTTAATGTTTAATTAAAGAAGGCAGATTCTCTCATTCTTTCCATCCTGCCCATCTGATTAATTTCAGTTGCAATTGATATGCATCCTCCCATTCCTTTTCTTTTCTTTTTAAAATTAGGATCAGTGCTACATGTCACAAAAGGGATCTTTAATCAGCTTTCCCCATTTATTTAGTTTTTTATCATAAATGTTGCTATGGAGAGTTTTAGCCTCAGAAGGTACGAAAGAAAGGCCCAGGAAGCCTAGGATGAAGGGGCCACATCAGATCCCCAACTGAAAAGCAGAGGGGTCCACGAGGTGTGGTCAGAAAAGTCAAGATGTCGGTCGCAGTGGTGCAGTCAAAGTCCTGCCCATTTTTATGTGCGAGGCACACGTGTAGCACGCACAAAAAAACAGGCAGAGCTTCGATCGCACTGCTGTGGCCCCCATCTTGACTTTTTTGACCACACCCCATGGACACCCTGCTCACATTTCACTCTTTTGGAAGAGACATTCCTAAAATAGTGTCTTGCCGTTCCTGGGGGCTTAGGCCAATACCAGCTGCTTTATTAATAACATCTAGTCCCCTTCTTAATATCCATAATACAAAACTTGCTTTTCGTCCTGCAGATGCACCCTTGGCTGGCATTTCGATAGAACCATCCACCGTGACCCCGAGATCTTTTTCCCGGGAAGGAAGGAAGGAGAGAACAGTATAAATACACGAGTGCCGGGGGGACGAATGTCCCCCTTTAATCTCCAAAATCGAAAAAAGAAAAAGGAGAAAAACAAGTCTGTCTCCAGCAGCCAGCTTTCCGCTCGCTATCATGTTTTCTGCAAATATAGAGCTTATAAATATATGAATTTATCAGCTGGGAAAATCCATTCTTTTACCTGGAGCAAAATGCTAACAAGACGCCTTCTCAGCTGCAGCTGACAATTCAAAAGGGTTTTGAATCACACATGAGACAACTCACTTTTAGTTAGGAAGAGCCAGAGAGGAAGTCGAGAGGAAGAGCACCCAGAAGGGGGAATGTCGGCAGAAAGAGGGGATCTTGCTAGATGGATCCACCGAATGGATCTCTGCTCTCTGAGTAGCTCCGAGCGAGGCCAGACTTCTTCACAGGACTGCCATTCAGACAAGAACGTTGCTCTGGGCAACTCAGGATGAATAAAATCCATCAGGAAATGGGAGAGAAGATCTGATCTCTTTAAGACATATTATTTTACCGTAAACTAGAGAAACTAAATTGTGTGTGTGTGTGGGGGGGGGTTCCCCATCGTTTCAGGGGTATTGCAGGGGGTGGTCCAAAAGTCATGATGATGACTGGGAGAGTCGGACTGAAGTTCTGCAAGGTTTTTATGGGCTTGACGTTTTGGACCACAACCTGCGAACACCCTTGCATCACTTGAGATATCGTTGCAATCCAAACATGGGATGAAGAAACCATGGGATGAAGAAACCCTCCTAGCTCAGGGTTCCTCAACCTTGGCAACTTTAAGACGGGTGGACTTCAACTCCCAGAATTCCCCAGCCAGCAAGGCTGGCTGGGGAATTCTGGGAGTTGAAGTCCACCCGTCTTAATGTTGCCAAGGTTGAGGAACCCTGTCCTAGCTGACTGTCATTTTAGAAATCTAGATTTCTCAAGCTTCCAAAATGTGCTCCCCGCTGCAAAACTAGACCAAATGTTTTCCTCTTTTTTATAGGCAAACACACACACACAAACACACACACACACAAACACACACACACACACGGGGAGGGTAATAGTTTCTTCTCAGTCCTGGACACTTTCCCAGCAAATGTGCTGATATTTGGAGAACTTCAGAGTAACGTAAAGGCTGATTTGATAATTAAGGGAGCTTTCTTGGGTTTGTTGCCCAGCAAGACAAAACCGTATAGGACTCTTGTGTGCGTTTTGCTCCAGGTAAAACGATAGATTTTTTGCAGCGGATAAATTCATATTTCAGGAAGCTCAGCAATGGCAGAAAACAGAGTCGAGATTTGAGCTCAAGAGGCGAGGGAGAGGGAGAAAAAGATTTCAAAATCCTCTTCTTTGAATTTTGTAACAGACAGGGCAGCAAAGAAATTAAAAACTTTATTCGTTTAAAAAAATGGATGAAGAGGAAAAAACAAGAATATAAAGGGAACTCTGGAAAGAGATTTTATAATTCCCGCTGAAAAATGGAATTTATTCCAAAGGAAGGAGGGAACAAAGTAATTCCTCTTTCTAAGACAAAAAGTGAACACACAGCACTGATTAGGTGACTTAATGGGAGACCGTGATTCCAGGATTTGGGAGAACAGAATTTGTTGAATCTGGGGAGAGATTCTTGGATGACAAGATGGCAAAATGCTTCAGGGCTTCTCTTCTTGGTGGACAGCCCACCAAGGAAGGCCTGATCCTTGCCTAAGATCTATTGCGGCAGACCCCCCTTAGCAACTCTAGCCAAGTCCTAGAACCCTAGAGTTTGAAGGTCATCTGGACCTTGGGGTCATCTAATCTAACCCTCTGCCCTGTGTAGGAATCCTCATACCATCCCGGGCAAATGGCTGCCCAAACTTTTCTTGAAAAACTCCAGTGCAGGAGCACCCATGACTTCACCTCACCCCACTTCTCTGTCCCCAGCTCTCTAGCTTACCTCTGACCACAGAATTTGTGGCCAAAGATCAGATATCCCTCCACAGGGTCCCTCACAAGGAATCACGGGCAGTTATGTTTTCTGCACGAGTGGCACCACAGTGCCTCAGCCTTGGGGGGTGTTACAATGATATCACAATGCAGGGCTTGAAGATATTACGGGATTGACAAAGTAAATTCTATCTTTCCAGCATTGCAAAACCTGAAACTGGAAGAGGTAGGTCTGGCAATGGTTCAAAGTAGGGCTCTGATGTCAAGAGCTGGGGAGGGGTGTAGTGACATCATTAGGTGATGTCATGAGTTGACACTAGTGAGATAAGAAAAAGGTGGTTGTGAGGGTGACCTTGGAAGATGGGGGAAGAGATGCCACCTAGGAAACGATCGGATAAAACTGAAGGGAGTCCACAACAGAGTAACAGCCAGAGCAATAAACTTAGGAAGGACCCACCCTAACCACTCAGGTGGAAAATAGGGCGGTTGGGAGAATTGTACTTTCAGACTTGCAAAATTGATGTCAGCCCCCCAAGGTAAACCAGACAGGAAACACAACTAGATGAACTAAATTTATTGTAAGGCTACATTAACAGCTCCTAGAAATCCTCCCAAAGTTGTCACCAATTATTCTCTCTAATGTGACAAAAAGGGACAAAACTATCCCATGAGTGAGGAGTGATCATATTCACTTCATTTAATTATTTTGATTTAAAATCCAAATCAAATTTAAACTCAATCCATTTTCATTTTTTTAAAATGACTTATACCCCACTTCTTTATCCAGAGGGCACTCAGGGTAGCTGTCTTCGATTCTAATTTACAAAATGACTAAAACCCAGCTTAACAATGCTAGCCTTGATTAATCAAAAAGTCTGCCTGAACTGAGACTTTGTCCTGGCCTTGCCCACATTTCCTCTCTCTGCTCCCGTCCTCCTTTTTGTCGACACGCGACTCGCAACCCCAGCCATGTTCCACCCAGGACAAGCGATGAGCCTTTGTATGAAAGGGTAGCCAGCTCTTAAATCCCCAAAATACAATGTCCACTTCTCCAAGGTAAAAAGTCAGAGTTGGCCATGTCACAAAAGAGGGCTTGGTGATGTCAAGAGGTGGGGTCTTGGGTCTGGACAGGATGGAGCAGTGATGATGGAGGGAAGGGGCCCGATGAGCTTCCAGGGTTCATGAACGTGAAAAACAGGACACGTGTCTTTGAGGGGCTTCCATCCTGCCCCCGGTCAATGGCAGTGATTAGAAGAAACACCAGTCCATCCAACACTGCTGTCACAGTCCAGGTCACAATCTCTGGAAGAATAGACGATGTGCAAGGAACTTGGCCATATGTATTGATACCAGTGCAGCTCCCTTGGAAATATAGAAGCGAGACTTCAGCTGCCCCCAATGGCTGCTAAAATCTTTGAGAGCATTGGCAAACTTAGTTTGGGCCTGGTGTTTGCTGGTGGAGTGGTCAACTCTATTCTTTATAATGTGGAGGCAGGTCACCGGGCTGTCATTTTTGACCGATTCCAGGGTGTTCAGGACAAGGTGGTTGGAGAGGGGACCCATTTTCTCATCCCCTGGGTACAGAAGCCCATCATTTTTGACTGCCGCTCTCGCCCTCACAATGTTCCAGTAACCACAGGGAGCAAAGATCTCCAGAACGTGAATATTACACTGAGGATCTTGTTCCGGCCAGTGATAATGCAGCTTCCCCAGATTTACACGATGATCGGTGAAGATTATGACAATCGAGTGCTACCATCCATCACAACCGAGATCCTCAAATCGGTGGTGGCTCGCTTTGATGCAGAGGAGCTGATCACGCAGAGAGAGTTGGTCTCCAGGCAGGTGAGCGAAGACCTGTCAGAACGGGCCGCCAACTTTGGCCTCCTCCTGGATGACGTTTCCTTGACTCATCTGACGTTCAGCAAGGACTTCCTGGATGCTGTAGAAATGAAGCAAGTGGCCCAGCAAGAAGCCGAAAAGGCTCGGTTCTTCGTGGAAAAGGCCGAGCACCAGAAGAAGGCCGCCATCATCACGGCCGAGGGGGACTCAAAAGCAGCGGCGCTGATTGCCAACTCTCTGGCTTCGGCAGGGGATGGTCTGGTTGAACTGCGCAAACTTGAGGCTGCTGAGGAGATAGCGAAACAGTTGGCCAGGTCCCACAATGTTACCTACCTACCATCATCTCTGTTCCCACCACCTCGATGACTCCTATTCCCTTGCCGATAGCAATTGTGGACATTCCTCGGCCGTGGAGTGTCAAAACAATGGTCCATATGAAAGGTGGATTGGAAAATCCCTCATCTAATAAAGACAATGTCTCTCTCGGTGTCCAGAAGGGTTATCTTCATTGTGTCAGGATTCGGAAAGAAAGCGCAAAGGGGGGCGGGATCTGCAAAGCGAAAGGGGTCAGCCTCTGCTGCCTGCAAAGATGAGTTTGCTTGTTTACTGGTTTATTACATCAATTTATAGAGCCACCCATCTCAAAGACAGGACTGCGGGCGGCTGGCAAACCATTCAAAACAATACAAAAACACCAAAACAACACCATAACGACAATTTAAGAGCAATAGAAGATATTTTAGAAAACCATACAATGGATACCTTTGGATAAGATGCAGAGATTAATGGTATCTGTGCTCCCCAGAACTGTGCGGTGGTCCAGAGGCTTCCCAACACGGTTACCAAGTTGTATAATTTTTTTATGTGGCAGAAAATGGAAATGAATAACATGAGGAATCATAAATACTGTCATGTGGTGGCTTTGGCTGTCACAGCTGAATTGGAAGGGGCTGGAGGTTCTTCTAATCCAGTGTTTCTCCACCTTGGCAACTTTAAGATATGTGGACTTCAATTCCCAGAATTCCCCAGCCTGGCTGGCTGGGGAATTCTGGGAGTTGAAGTCCACATATCTTAAAGTTGCCAAGGTGGAGAAACACTTTTCTAATCACTGCTATTGACCCAAGGGGCAGAACAATTACTAAAACAACCTTTTAAAGACTATTCCACGTACCCTTAGTTCAGAATTTTGCCCACTTAAGATTCCCAGAAGCATCAACTGGGTTCACACGACACGCTAAATCCAAAACCTGGGTGGGCAAAATAGAATAATTGTGTTCAGACCTGCCCCAAAATAAAAAATAAACCACATTCTGCTTGAATATTGGAGACTGCTTCCCACAAGAGCTGGATTCTCAACTTGCCAAACCACCAACTATTCAATCCCATTTTAACTAGACTAGTGTGTTGTGTGAATCCAGCTATATATAGGGGCCCAATTCTCTGTTCAGTGCAGTAATCCACATCTCAGCAACCCAGACAGATGGCTTTCCAACATCTGCTGAAAGAATTCATCATTTCCTTCAGCAATTGGATCTATGGCTCTTCCTATAACTAAAATTCATTGTTCTATGTCTTGTATTCTTACATTATAGAAAAACAGAAGTGGCTTTTTTCTCTGCGACATTTAGCAATGAAAAGGCAACATTGGAGACTGTATTATCTAATCTAATCTGGGGGGATTTGATTCCAGGGCATTGTGGAAAATTAGATCTCCTGAAGGTGCAAGAAAAGTGCTAGTCTGATTTCCCACAATGCTCCTGCGATATGCTGGGGCTCCTGAAGGCTGGCAGCGAGTGGGAACAGGGGCAACAGAGGTGGGAGAGAGATTGGCAATGTGGACAGAAAATTTCATGCTGTTTTGGTGTTCTGCCAACTCAAGGATTGATTGATTGATTGATTGATTGATTGATTGATTGATTTAATTTTTCAACCGCCCATCTCCCCCCAATGGGGGAACTCTGAGCGATTCACAACAAACATTAGAAACATAAAATATATAAATATATAAAACCTTAATTAAAAACATTACTAAAGGATGCATGAAAACTAGACAGCACTTCCTTTCAGCTGTGAGGAAATGCCCCATATCAAGGACACAGTCCATAACCCAATGGAGGTTCTCCAAACGCAGCTGCTTGGGGCTGGTTGAAGGACCAAGGACCTGTTCAGGATGAGTCTTCCTAGAAGACTGGGACTTTGTTGATGATTCTATCCATAGTGTTTGCTGAGATGAGACAGGAGGATTCATGTATGTAGACCCACCTACACACACACTCAATTCACAACTTGTGGTGAAGCAGAAGGGGCCTTCTTAAGATTCCTTCTACCCCTTTTGTTGATGAGGTATGGCTGGTAGAGTGCAATGCAAAAGGTGTATTTCTTCCCCCAAAGAAAACCACTGTCCAAATTCAGTGGCTCGTACCCAACTTTTGGGTCACATACCACACACATACCACACACACCACATACACACACACAAAACACACACAGACCAAAAAAAAACCCCGTTTCAATACCCAGGAGCCTTAGAAAATGCAGAATATTTTTCTCCTCTGTGCAATGATGCCAGGCTTTCTCAATGTTTTCTCGCTGGCAGTGACTCCTTTCAAACAGACTGGCCCTCTTTTTCTTCTCTTGTTTTCTTCTTAGGCAACTAGAATACATTGACTTTATCTCATGTCCTTCTGCTGTCCTGTTATGTTCCAGAGAGAGAGAGAGAAAGAGAGAGAGAGAGATGGTCAAGGATAATGACTATTTTTCCGTTTCATCTCGGCAACCTCCAAGCTTGCTGTTTTATCCACAAAAAATAGATAAATATGTTTAAACAGAGGACACAGCTGGCTTGGTTTGCAAACAAAAAAGTGACTGTTTTTCTCCTCGTTCTCCCTCCCTCCCTCCTCCTCCTCAATTTCCCTTTCTAGTTTTCACCCCTCTCCTCCATTAGGAGCAAGTATTTTATAGGTCATTCCTAAATCTTCTTGACCTTCTCATCTCCCGTAATTTTGTATGATCAGATATTCCAGCACAGTGGGACAATAACAGTTGACCTGCAGTTTTCTCCTTTATTTAATTTAGGACAACTTTCCTCAGAAGTTTGGGCCTGTAACACACAGCAAGAACATCTAGCATGGCCTGAATTCCAACCTGGTTAGAAATGCTGGGAGGCGCAGTACCAATGTATCTACTGCACAGTGCCAGGTTATGGAAATGCAGTTTAGAAATTAGATGACCGTAGCTGTTCATAAGGTTGCTGTGCTGCAATCTGTCTCTCTGGCTCACTCCTCCAGAATTCTGGTCTTGCTAAAAGATTTGCCAGAATTATACAGTGGTACCTCGGTTCACAAACTTAATTCGTTCCGCGACTCTGGTCGCGAACTGAATTGGTCGTGAACCGAATCAAATTTCCCCATAAGGTTCAATGTAATTATGGTTAATCCGTTCTGAACCATACGTTGTTGTTTTTTTTAAACCGCAAAAATATGACACAAAGTACAGTACGAAGAGAGAGAAAGCTAACCTTGCTCGACGCGACTTCTGGCGTGGAGGACAGGAAGGCGGGTGGGGAGGCGGTTACTGCTTGGAGGGAGAGTCCCCCTCCCTACAGGAAGCCGCGACCACGTGTCACGGGAGGGAAAATGGCCGCGGATCCTGTTCGGCACCCGATGCGGAGTTCGTGAACGGAGGCAAAATTTTGCGACCGGAGCTGTTCGTGAACCGAATTGTTCGTGAACAGAAGCGTTCGTGAACCGAGGTACCACTGTATTCCAGAACTGGGAACTCCGGAGATGTTATAGCATGTGGGAAGAGATGTTGCTTAGGGAACAATCAGATAAGAGGGGGCATAGCCCGCAGCTACATAATGGGCAGAGAAAGAAACTCAGAAAGGAACCTTCCTAACTTATCAGGCTGTAAAAGAGACAGCTGGAGATTTGTACTTCCAGACTTGCAAGGTTATGTTAATGTAGGCTTACAATAAAGTAGAATTGGCTCATCTGGTCGTGTTTTCTGTCTGGTCTACCTGGGAAGACTGACAGGAGGGCATAAGAAGCTACTGCCTGTTTAAACCCACAGAAAGCAGAGGTCCCATCATCTCCCCAAAATGGCCCTTGGATGAAGATGGGAAGCCTAGATAGATCTGAGCTATAGGCAGGTATTACAGAGACACAGCCAAAATCAGTGTAGTCCAATGGGGAAGATGGTGGACTGGAGGAGAAGACCCGGGTTCTAGTCCCCATTCAGCCACGGAAGCTCCCTGGATGACTCTAGGGCAGTCCCTTCCTCTCAGCCCAAGTGACAGGGTGGGAGAGTGGTGAAGAAGCAGAGAAACCCGGGTTCAAGCTCACCAGGTGGCCTTGGACCACTCCTTCTTTCTTAACCTCACCATTCTCACGGGATGGTATTATAAGGAAATACGGGAGGAGGGAGAGCTATGTATAATGCCTTGGGCTCCTGCATGAGAGGTGGGATGTAAATCTAATGAATAAATAAAGTAGATAAAGTCAGGCAAGGGAGCAAAAGAGAGCAGCACAGGCCCATAGCTAGTTCCATAGGACAGCAACAAAGGAGAAGGGTGTCATTTGGGCTCCATCAGGTGCTGAACATCCCAGCTTAATACTGTTCTGTATGGGAGAGCAGAGAATGTAAACAAGCATCTGTCATTTACAGACACTCCAAAGGCTGGAGATAAGAGGATAGGCAAGCTTCCTCTTCCACAAGGGGAAGGTTGCAAGAGAACATGAAGGACTGAGATCTGACTGGGTGTAAATTCTGAACTATCATTCCTGCTTGCTCAGAAACTGCCAACTATTGTATAAGGCAGTGTTTCTCAACCGTGGCAACTTTAAGATGTGTGGACTTCAACTCCCAGAAGTCTGGGAATTGAAGTCCACACATCTTAAAGTTGCCAAGGTTGAGAAACACTGGTATAAGACTTTGAGTCACTTCTGGGCTCCAGATATTGGAGTTAGCACTGAGGTGAGAAAGACAGGAGAGACAAAAGTCAGGAACGCCTACGGGAGAACTGGAGCCAAGATTGAAGAGCAACGGATTATAGCCAGCTACAAAGGATGAGAACCGGGAGCCAGTGCAGAACTACAAGGGCCAGGAGATACAACAGAGAGGCTGGACTCAGTGCTGAAGGACATCAACTGGAGCCAGTACTAATGGGCAGGAGCCAGAAGTCAAATAGTAGTAGTAATAGTAATAGTAACAGTAATAGTAGTAGTAGTGTAGTAGTATTACCAGAGTTAGGATGATCATCCAAGCAGAATTCTCTTCCTTAATGTGAAGATTCAGGTAGCCAGAACCAAGCCAGAGATTCCGGAGAAAGTTGTTTGTTTAGTTGCAGGGCTTCAAGGATGCTCCGCTCAATCAAACTGAGAGGTGTGTAACTGCCCCAATCCATAATTTGGATTAAAAAATCATAACCTAAATTAAAACCTAAACCACACCATATCCTTGGGAATCAGCTGTTCCAAAAACCTACTTAAAACTAATTACTTATCCAGAAGGACAGTTCTAGTTGCTCACCTGCTGAGGCTTGGTGAAATAGTCAAGTCTTCACAGACTAAGATCAGGATGTCTCTAGGTCAGGGAGCCCTATTCTAGAGGACGGAAGCAGGGCTGGAAAAGGCATGTTAATCTTAATCACTGACTAAGGGGACTTATAACCTACTGGATCTTATTGGATGGTGCCAGCCCCACTAGGTGAACCAGACAAGGAAATCCACTCTACAGGAAGACTAAAACTACTTTTACTGAGATTGGCTCTAATAACAGAATCTTGAAAGTTGGATTGTACTAGACCTCTTCCTCATTATTCATTAAGTATTCCTCATGAATACTTCAGTGAACTAAGCAGGTATCTGCCTGATCCGCTTCCAAATGTTATCTCATTTCTCTGGACTTCAAAATGTTTCAGCCTCTACTGCCTAGGTAACAGTTCCTGCATACCTCCATCAAGGTCCTCTTCCTTACTCTCTACAGGTCTGGGTAGATGCTATTGGGAGAAGGTAGCCCTGCCTCGAACCATGGAGGGCTTTAAAGGTGACAACCAGTTCACTGCAGAGATCGATGCTCTAAGTCAGAGATCTAACACCCCATAATGCAACAAGAGTCCCTAATCCCATTCTTCTGTTCTTGATGCAACAGACCCAGCTCCTCAACAGAGGAACATTCTTCTTATTACAACTCCACTGCATTTGTCTCATACTTCTGCAGACGTTCCCAGGACCAATTGCTTGTCTCAAAAGTTGGTGTCTTTTCTGAGAAATTAATTGCTCTATATAGCACTTCCAAGCGAACTTTTTAGAAAAAGCTCTCCCCCCCACACACACATTGCTTTACACAGTTCAGTGAAGGTTGGTGGCCAGGTGCCAAGCTGGTATCATCTCTGGCCTGATCTTGCTTTCTTCCTGGGAGAACTAAGTATTGAGAAAGTCAGATTCAAGTTTCTAGCTCTGCAAAGACATGCGTCAGCCATGCCAGAGATGTAAACTTTAAGCCCGTTGGGGTGACATTTGACAGTTGGGGTAGCCCGGTGGGACCACTCGGACAGCCAGAATCTCTGATGTGGACCAGTTGCTTTTAAGTTTGGTCTGTGCAAAATTCAGAGGGAATTGCAACAAGGAGGAGGGGAGAGAGGGCAAATCTGTCCCTTGATTCCTCACTAACCAGGCAGAAGAAATGGAGCGTGTTATTAAAATCCCATTAATGCACATTTTGCATATTCAATATCCAGAATTCTATCAGAGGAAACCGTGGCAAGCCACGGCTTCATGCGTTGCCCCTGCTGGATCACTAATTCCCTGCCTTGTAGGTACAAGAGACCGATCATGTTAGAATTCTTTGCTAGTGCGAGCACATTGTCTGTCTCTGGAAGCTTGCAAATGGAAATTCTCACAGGCAGCATGTGCCCTTGCGCTGGCAGAGAATCCTAACATCATCTTTAACATCTTGCAAGGAGGCAGCTTTAAAAAGCCGATCTTTGCAGACGGACTCTTCCGGAGCACGAGAGATGTGGAGAGAAAAGGCCGGATTAAGAGGCGTGCCAGAAACATGGAAGAGTGAAACCGCGACAGGTTAAACGTGTGCAAGCTTCAAAAGGCCTGGCAACTGCTCTGGTGGATTCCATGGTCAACTTGGAGCAATGTCCTGCACCGTCTAGCTCAGAGTTTCTCAAACTTGGCGATGTGAAGATGCGTGGACTTCAACTCCCAGAATTCCCCAGCCAGCCATGGGAGTTGAAGTCCACGCATCTTCACATCGCCAAGTTTGAGAAACTCTGATCTCAGGCTTTCCCCACCTTCTTGTACGAACATCAGCCTCCAAACTCCAAAGCAGGAGGGGCAAGTAGGGGCAAGCGAGGTCCCCACCTTTCTGGCCTTTCATAAGGCAGCAAAAACCTGGATGTTCCCCCGGGCATTTGGGCTGGGAGGTTAAGCAGACCTGTTGGTGGATTTGTGGATTTGGTTTGGCTGGATTGAAACTGGATCGTTTTTAGACCCAAGCCTGTTATTTTTTATCATTATGGTTTTATCCGGTGTACTAGGTTTTATTTGAAGCTTTTATGTGCCCCCCACCCACCCCAAGTCCCTGTGGCGGCTATCTGAGTTGCTTAAATAAATGATGCAAACAAATAATTGCTACGGGGTCCTCACCCATCACTTGTGTGATAAGATTGTGACGTGAGTGACGTCACTGTGGCATGGCTTCCTTGAAAGAGCAAGTCAGGAGGAACACTGGAAAAGTCCCCGAGATCTTCTCATGTTTCTCTTTGTCCTTTAGATTAAATCCGTTTCATTCACTGTCCAGCTAGTAGCACCCGGCTGGGTCAGACCTGATTAGTATTTGGAAATCCCAGGATTGTAGACTAGACTGGGAAGTCAGTGAAACACCCTGAAAGATGACAAGGACAAACCACTTCTATCTTATTGCCAGGGAAATGACCGGAACCCTCTCTAAAGTCAATACGAATCAAATCAGCTTTGAGGGATTTTTAAAATTTTGCTTAGCATCATCAATTCTGGCAGAGAAGCCCCTTTCCATAATGCCTATCCCATAATGCACAACTTGTGGGCCACATAGATCATTCCAGCATCTCCTGCCGGGGCTCCCAGGGGTTGGTGTGGCCAACGTTTTCAGCCTCTATTGGGGACCAATTTGTCCCAGATTTTGGCTGTTTTAAATTGTTAAAAGGAAAAATTAACACCTTAAACTTCTGCAAGGCTAAAGATGCCCATTTGGCCCCTCACCACAAGGTGTCTGCCAGGGTCAAAAAAGTCAAGATGGTAGCCTTGACCATGCACCTGAAGCCCCGCCTCTTTTATGTGCATTGAAAGGGGCGGGGCTTCAACTGGATGATTGCTTTTTTAACACCTCCCCCTCCCACAAATGCCCCTGACTTCATTCCCATAGAAAAGAAAAAGGCCCATTCACGCATGACGTCATTGCCCGTAGTCAAATTTTCAAACACGAAAGGAATCCTGGATGCAAGGAAGTTCACCCTGCCTTAGCTGATTCCTGATTCCTAATGACCATTGCCATGCCATGAATTTCCCCCTAAAATTAAACTAAGATTTCAGCCTTGACCATCCTGAACCCAGAGCGATTTTAAACCAGAGCCTCTAGAAGCTGAATTTGCTGGTTCCGGTTATGGGTCTGCATGCACTGAATTGAAAACAGCTCTTCTGAGCGAGAATCCCTTGCCCCAGTATTTTGGCTCTGATTCATTTTTAACTGGAGATGCTGCAGACTGACCCTGTGAGTCACCTTCCTGACACGAAGCAGATACTCACTGATATTCACTCTGACCACAAGTTGGTGCCTGTAGCTTTTCTCTCCCTCCATCGATCTTGGGGAGTAACTAGACCACTGTTTCTCAACCTTGGCGACTTTAAGATGTCTGGACTTCAGTCCCCAGAATTCCCCAGCCAGCATGGCTGGCTGGGGAATTCTGGGAGTTGAAGTCCACACGTCTTCAAGCGGCTGAGGTTGAGAAACACTTAGACTGACATTTGTAGCTGCTACAGCCCAATCTCTCTGGTTGTGATTTTTGGAGGATTCTCCCCTTACTTACTCTCAGATTCTGTTTTTTAAAAGAGGAGGTGGCAAGGTCGGATCACTTATTCCACGTAAAAACCTTTAGGAGACCAGCTTTATAAAAATCCACTCCTCTCTGTTACATCATCATCATCATCGTTGTCCTCATCTTCGGTCTCATTTAGAAGGGTAGAATTGGAAGGTCCCTGGGGGTCATCTAGTCCAGCCTGTTCAGTGCAGGATCCACCAGAGCTTCTCTGACGGATGACCATCCAGCCTGCATCTGAAGATCCCTTGTGACGGAGAGCTCATCACATCATCTGCAGTCTGTGCCACTGGCTTATAGCAGAACAGGATATCCTGTGGATCAGCAGATTCCTCCTGATTTCTAGTATGAACCTGCTTCCTTGTAATTTTAACATTTCCCCTCTTGAGCAGTGTTTCTCAACCTTGCCAATTTTAAGGCGGGCGGACTTCAACTCCCAGAATTCCCCAGTCAGCCATGCTGGCTGGGGAATTCTGGGAGTTGAAGTCCACCCGCCTTAAAATTGGCAAGGTTGAGAAACACTGCTCTTGAGTGTAACAACAGCCTTCAGAGAAGACTGCTCTCACATCCCACCCCCCAGTCAAAGGATCCTTGTAAGTTTCATCATTTCTCCACTCCTCTATGGTTTCACCCTTAAATGGCCTTTTTTCACAAAATTCCAGATACTTTCATACGTCTTCCCTTTTACAAAAGGTGAGATTTCAGTCCTCATGGTTGAAGAAAGAAAAATGAATTGAAAGAGGAAAATGAAAAGCATCGCCCGAGCCAACAACAGTTCCCCAGGGTTTCAAGGGGGTCGCTTTCTCAGTGCAACCTGGATATTCTAGGTATTGCTTTTCAATGGATCCCCTTTTTCTTTAAAATTGCTGATGACTGGAATTTAGGCTGTGAACCTCTTTTCCTGGTGTGGGAATAAATCCCCACTGATCTCAATGAAGCCTATTTCATACCAGGCATTTATAGCATTGCACGGTTACCCTCTATGTCTTTTTGACCATTTAATTACCATTTGGTTTTCAACATGCATTTTAATTAATGTTGTAAATGGGACTACAGAAAATGAACAGCATTTAGCGTACAATTAGCAAAACAAAGTCATCAAATGATTCATGTCATCTTCCTACAGTGAAATTTGTACTATGGTGATAATTACTGGTTTGTTCATGCTCAGAACGTGCAAATGAGCCTTGTCCAATTTCACTCCCTTTCTCATTTTCACAACCTTAAGTTGGTTTTGTTCCGTTTCATAAGAGTTTTAAAAATCCACAAAATTCATATGTACTGATTCTTACAGATGCATTTTAGGAAGTGCTTTTTCTTTTAATAGCAATGTTTAATGGAGTACTAATATAATATTTTATACAGGTAGTCCTCGCTTAACAATCGTTCATTTAACGACGGTCCAGCCTTGGGAAAAGTGTTTTACAATCCCCACAGTCATGTGATCACGATTTGTGACCTTTTTGTGATGGTCATTAAGCAAATCACCGTGGTCGTTAAGCAAATTCCAGCAAAAAGCATCCATTGGGGAAGCTGAATTCCCTTAACGACCACGTGATTTGCTTAATGACCACAGTGATTCGCTTAATGGCCATCATAAAAAAGGTTGTAAAATCAGCTCCAATTCACTTAATGACCAGATTGCTTAGTGACCTAAATTCTGGTCCCTATTGTGGTTGGATAGTGAGGACTACCTGTATGCCTTTTATTTTAAAAAACTGGCTAACTGTGGAACAAAATTCAGAAGTGCATAAAAGGAAGATAGAACTCCATTTTGGTTTGTATATAGTTTCAAAAACAGTGAACTGAGTAAGATTATAGCATCCTGAAAAAGCTGAATTAATTTCTCACCCACCTCTTAGAAAGATCTGTGAGGCTCTGGAAGTCAGTCTATTCATTTATTTATATAAAGCCGGGCTAGAAAACTACATTTCAATACTGATTTGCTTTGTTCTTTTTCTAACAAAGGCGGCTCTGAAAGGTTAATGAGGTCTCCAGCGTTTTCGAATTCTGCAGTCTTATTTTTAAAAAGATGCATGTTTTTATTTTGCTGCATCTTCGCCATTTGCTGCCGATAAAGCCGGCTATAATCATAAATTAACCCAACTAAATTCTGCTGGTCTGGTAAAAGCTGCAGAGTTGCTTAAAAAGAAAGCAACAGCCCCAGTCTGTGGGTAGAATCCGCAACAGCAGCTGGCTGTTAAATGGCGAGGAATTCTGGGAGTTGTAGTTCAGTCACTGCCAGAAGCCCACAGAGTCCCCAGACCTGGGGCAGAGAGGCCTCTGAGTCTCCATCCACCCGGCTTAGCAGGAATTCCCAGTAGCTGTTAAGCGCAGCCAGTACAACTTTGGCTGCATGGTTGGGTGGGACGCATCTGTCGAATTTCTTTCCTCTCTGCTTGTTTCTTTGCTAGAGGCTTGCTCCACAATTCATAGAGAAGCCGCTGAGCTCATGGTACAATTCAGTAACTTAGACTTTAGAGGTCGCGGGCTTTCAGGAAAGCGTCTTTCGAAACCCTGTTTAGTCCCTCTGTCAAAAAGCTATAATCCTGGCCTGCTGTCTTGAGGGGCCTCTTCCGTTACATTTCGATATAAATTCCCTGCAATTTTATAAGCATAATTTTGACTTTACTTATCGGCTGGCTTAAAGCAAGGGCACTCTTCTGAACCAGAGGCACCCTTGGAATTCGGAGAGCGTGCCATGGGCACCCTCACAAAATAGCTGTCCCAAGAGACTCATCTGGTCACAAAATGGCTGCTAGGGCTGGGACGGCCAAGCACACAACACCCACAAACCAGAACGCCCAGCAGATGTTCCTCGGGGAGGTTCTTACTTTCCAAGCGGCACCCATTATATCAATATACTCTTTAGCTTCTTTTATTAAATGAATCTCCTATCTTCCCATCTATCCATCCACTCATCCACCCCCACTCCTCTGTCTATCTGCCAAGTTATTCATCCATTTATACATCCACCCGCTATCTGTCATCTATCTATCTATCCACCCACCCACCCAGCCATCTTCCCACCAAACCAACCACTACTCACCCTCTCTCTCTTCACCCACAAATTCTTTCTCTCTCTCTCTCTTCCCCTCATCCACCCATCCACCCGTTCATCAATCTGCCCATCCTCTCATCACCCACCCACCCATGCCCGGCTACACGAGGCTGGGATTTTCAAGGTTTTTATAGAGGGCAAGATTCCATGTTTAGACCAAACATCAGATGGTGCTAAATGATGGATGAATCAGGCCCTTTTGACTTTGCTTGCTCTCTCATTTTTCCAGACCTAAAATCATATTGTTTCTGCTTCAGCTTGAGAATTTTTGAAAACTTCACAGAAAAATTAATATCCACTTCTGCTTGCATTTCTTTTTAATAGCAGAGATGTAAAAAACGGGGCAATATGACAACAGAACTGTGGCCTATCTCCCAAAAGGGTGCCAATCCAAGGGTTCCCGGGGTCATTTGTGCGGTTCCTGAATTTGATGAGCCAGAATAGGAAGTGGTTCATGATCCTGTTTCTTAGTCTGCTTTCTGCAGCCAGATCACCCCGCTTTGCATATCCCTGCTTAAGAGATGCATTATTGTTCACAGCTTCCCCCAATAAAATACATTTCTGGGCAGGCATGTCGGGCACCTATTTTTGAGCACACTTCTCCATAACGTGCACTTTTGACTGTGTACAAAGAACTGGTGGAAATTTTGAAGGGTAATTCAGAAAAATGGCAGCCTCCTTTTTCAGCTGTGTCTCTGTGACGTTGCCTTCATCTCATTCCCAGCCCAAGAGTGAAACAGACTTACATTGTCCTTGTACTGGTATCAATGTTATATTTTCCTCCTTATTCTGACACCTGGGAAGGGCAGCCTCAAAGGATTTCATATTTTAGGCTGTATGCTCCCTTTGGAACAGGGGCATCTGAGGCGGGGGGAGGGGGTTAAAAAAGTCAATATGGTGGCCACCACTGCCATCTTGACTTTTCTGACCTTTGCGGAGGGTGCCCTTGTGTTGGAGAGATGTCAGCGATCTGGGACTGACTAGGAACCGGGTCAGATAAGCAGGACAGGGATCAGCCATTTAATGCCAAGTCGAAGAGGAGCAGTAAGTGTTTCCGTTCCAGCAAACGGGACGCTGCCCATCGCCAGGTCTTTCTCTTGCAGCAACAACCGGTTCATCCTCCTGAAGTTAAAAGCAGGATCCATTGGGGGGCAGGAGAGAACTGGATTTGCAAGGCAGAGCAGAAAAGCCATGCTTTCCTGAATAGAGGTCATGGGATGTTATCTCAGTCGGGCGTGGTGCCGCCGTGCACCACCAGAGCATCACCCAGCAGAACCCAGGAGCCTCCAGGGAAAAGATCTGGACTTTGACAGGGAAGACTTCTTTGCAAGACCAAACCTTCCTTGCATCTGGGATCTACTAATCCATCCGATTCAGATGTCCGTTATTGTTACTTAGGGTAAACGATTATCATTGGGCTGCAGCAGAGAGGGCAGAATCCTCAACCTGGAGCTGATGATTCCTAACTTCTCACAAAAGCTCTCCACCTCAGGATCTTCCTGCAAGGATTTAAAGCTGCAGGGAAGAAGGAAGGAAGGAAAGGACCACTGGAACGGGAGGTCTTTCTGGCTGGGCGAGCCTCCCTTGAAATAACTGCCATCATCCATCAGGAAGACTGCGCTGGAAAGGCAGTGGACTATACAGCTATACAGAGGCAGGTGGAAAGTTGACCTACTCTGTTGGGTTGGTTTTTCAAGGCAACCACAAGTGGGAAGGAAGGAAGGAAGGAAGGAAGGAAGGAAGGAAGGAAGGAAGGAAGGAAGGAAGGAAGGAAGGAAGGAAGGAAGGAAAAGCAAGAAAGTGGGAGAGAGGGAAGGAAGGACTAAAAAAGGAATGAAGGAATATAAGAAAGAGGGAGGATAGGAGAAGGAAGGAAGGAAGGAAGGAAGGAAGGAAGGAAGGAAGGAAGGAAGGAAGGAAGGAAGGAAGGAAGGAAGGAAAAGAGGGGACAAGGAAGGAAGGAAGGGAGGGAGGGAGGGAGGAAAAGAGTGGAGAAGGAAGGAAGGAAGGAAGGAAGGAAGGAAGGAAGGAAGGAAGGAAGGAAGGAAGGAAGGAAGGAAGCCATTTGCCAAGAAGTAAAAAAGACAGGTAGAAGATCAAGAGCTGGAGAGAGAGTGGTGCAATCTTTACCTCCAAGGGCTAACCCTTACCCCTAAAATCCCGTTTTTAGGAGGCCAGGGGGACACTGGGGCTATGAAAATGCAAGCACCCCCAGCATGGAGCAGCTGAGGAGCTGAACTGCAGTGCGCCCACCGTATATTCTAGCAGCAGAAGAAGAAGACTTGGACACGCTATTGTGATCCTCCTGGATAATCCTGGAAATTGCTTCTCCAAAGCCCTCCCCACCCCCTTTCTCCCTTGCTCTTTTTTATTCGTCCCATCTGCAATGTGATCGGGGGGGGGGGGGAGGAGGAGGAGGAAAAAAGACCGACAGAAAGAACAAGCAGACCTCCTCTCTGGAACAGAACAGAGTTTCTGCCCCAGGATGCTCACTTGCAAACCTCTGGAGGATGAATATTGGATTGAAGGATCCCGGAGAGAATCAGCTTTGCAGGATTTCTATCTCATGGGACCGGAGCTGGGCAGGTGAGGCGGGGTATTTAAATCTCTTTCAGGCCTTCATGATGCCGATTGCTCTGGATAGTGCTTTGCAAAGGGCCAAAAGGAGGGCCACTGCCCGAAAGAAATGATCATCTAAAAGAATGATGATTTCTTTCTGCTCAGGACGAGGAGGAGAGGCATAGGATCTCTCTCTCTGGATTGCACCTGCAGAGTTTGAACTAGATTGCAATGCTTCCTGGAAACATAGACGGTCAGCAGAGGCAGGTGCAGTGGTGCTAAAGCAGTGCCCGTGCCAAAGAAATATAATTTAAAATATTTTTAAAATATGTGGAGTTGCCTGGTGTTTTTGTTCTGGCTGTTCCAAAATTTCTGGCTTCAATCTTCTGTCTTTTGAACAGTCCTTGGTAAACTTGTGCGCTTCAATCGGTGGAACCAGCCTTAAGAGGCAGATTTCTATAAAGGTTGGGGATGACTTAATCCTCATAAACCTTGAAAAGTCATTACTCAGTTGTCATCTTTAAGGAGGTAGAAGAAGGGGGTCCAAAGGGGTCAGAAAAGTCAACGTGGCAGCCACAATTGTGTGACTGAAGCCCCACCCCTTTTTTACATGCATCAACTTAGTTTAATCTAAATTTAATGAAACTTAAGCTAAATTACAATGACTATGATTATTTATTTATTCGTTGTTTATTTATTATTAAATTTATATGCCGCCCATCTCCCCCAAAGGGTGACTCCCCTCCATGAATTTAATATTCTTCCTTCCTTCCTTATTCCTCTTAAAAATCGCAATAGGGTGGCAACTTTTGAAAGAGCTCCAGGGTTCACCCCATTAGTTGGGGAAGAGAGCAGAGGGGCCTTGAAATCTTGCATTAAATCCCCAATCTGAACCCCTGGCAGGTGCATAAAAGACTTACGGGGATGTCCCTCTTTGCAATTTTCCAATGCTCAAAGGTAAGTGGAAGGATCACTATAAAAACTGGGTGGAACTTCAATCACAGCCACCATCTTGACTTTTTTGACCATACGCTGTAGACACCCCTTGGCAGAATGCAGATGTGCATACAATACGTCTTAGCCTAATCTCCTTGGCCTGATCATCCCATCAAGGGTCTCTACACCCCCACGTAAGCCCTTTATTTTGTTTATTTTACAAGGGGACATTTGGAGCAACTACCCCAAGTCCTGTGTGCAAGGAAGAGGTCCCTTCCATGCATGATTTGATATTTGAAATAATCGGACGGGTCGAACCCTCATCTATTCCTGCATGCGATTCTGCCTGTTTTTTGACATTCAAACACCCTACCCAAGCATTGGATGCAGTCCTACAAATCAGTGCAAATACAGTATAACACTCAAAGCTGTTTGGCTATTTTGAGCAGCCCCACGTGCTCCCACTGCTGGGCCGTGGACTTCAGTGAAGAAAAAGGAGGGGTGGGAAACTGTATTGCTCCAAGATGCTGTGGAAAGAAAGAAGGAGGGCTGTGGATGAATGTTCAGCCTCTTCCCAGCGCCTTTCGGTTTGGAAAAGGCCCTGTGGCCATACTGGTCTGTATGCACAGCTCTTTGCGATAAATTAGGAACGCTGGAAATTTGGGAGGGGATAGAACAGCTGGTGACGGAGAAGGGGTGCAGCCTCAAAGCCCATTGGAGACGTGGGAGGACAGCCCCATGTGCTTTCTTGATAACTTTTCTGACATCATCTCCTTCACCAAACAGTGGGTCTAGAAGCCTCCTATTATTGCTCTGTGGAATAAAGTTCGTTCCTTCCCCCCCCCCACACAATACTTTTGTGCCTCAGTATCTGTTTCAGAAGCGCTGTCAGCATTCAGTGCAGATTGCTGAGATATTTAGCTAATAATCAGGTCTCTATTTACTTGAGATGCAGAATTTAGCCCTGGAACAGTTTCTGAGCATGCACAGAGAACCTTGCCCTCAGAACTGCATATTCATCACCAACCCTCCCGCCTCCAGATTGAGGGGGAAGGAAGAGATAATTCAAGAAAAGGGAACTTTTTGTTCGGACCTAACTGATTTCAGGATGGTTTCCTTCCACACTTGACCTGGTTACTGAATAAACCCATTTCCTGAATTCTCACAATACATTGTCCCATGAACTAATCAGTCTGGCTTCAGGCAACAATGCAAAGAAAACCTAACCAAGGTCACCACTAACCAGGTTTAAAAAGTTGTGTTAATTGGGCCTTTCATTGATCTAGTTATGCAGTCGTGTGAATGCAACGGTCAAGACTATATTTTTAAGACAGGAAACAGGCTACCTTTCTTGTTTCTACGATCGACCATGTTTGGGGCTGATGGCAACAGTAAAGCAAGTCCAAAACTCTGTCCAGCTTTCTCTCAAGCACAGTTCTGGATGCGGCAAGCAAGAAATGCCCAGGGCCAAGTATCCAGCAGAATGCTGCATTGCACATAAGTTAGGGGAAAATTGTAAGATGGTTGCCTGAACTGCTGCTGGTTTTTATTTAAAAGCAAAGGATCGGGACAGGCTCTATCCTTGATGTTGTTGGTTTGCTCAGTTATTTATTTGAACTGTATCCCACCTTTCATTCGGGAACTCAAAGAGATTCACATAGTGCTCTTGCTAGGGAGATTGAGATGTGAGTCACCCATAGTAACCAGGGAGATGCTGTGGCTGAG
Source organism: Liasis olivaceus (assembly GCA_030867105.1). Taxonomy (NCBI): domain Eukaryota; kingdom Metazoa; phylum Chordata; class Lepidosauria; order Squamata; family Pythonidae; genus Liasis; species Liasis olivaceus. The sequence goes on from CM061349.1 coordinate 8,688,128, forward strand.
GGGACACTAGAACCTGGGTCTCCCCCCTCCCAGTACAGCATCTTGCCCACTATACCTGATTGGCTCTTGGGCTGAGAGGGCGGGACCGGCCCAAAGTCAGCCAATGAGCTTCTGGGCTGAAGGGAGACTAGAACCTGGCTCTCCCCACTTCTAGTCAAGCATCTTCTCCCTACACCTGATTGGCTCTTGGGCTGAGAGGGAGGGACCGGCCCAAAGTCAGCCAATGAGCTTCTGTGACTGAAGGGAGCCTAGAACCTGGGTCTCCCCATTCCCAGTCCAGCACCTTCTCCACTGCACCACCTTGTGAGTCATTTGAGGAACTGACACAATGTGAAAGGTCACCAGGTGAGATACGCGGCTTAACAATTTATCTGCAGTTCAGTTAACCCTGAAAGTACTGTATGCTTCCTCCAGTTATCTTCCCATTCCAAGTCCAATGGGCAATGTGGAAAATGGTAAGGTTGCCAAAATCACTACGCTTTCTTACAAGTTTTTATGTATCTGCTTTTTGCTATGCATGGAGGAAGAATTTGTTTAGCTTGCATTTGGATGTGTAATTTTGCATTTTTGTGTGAGAATTGAGTCTTACACAAAAGACTCAATTATTCAAAATTCACCTTTCTCTGGATTTTTCACTACAGACTGCTAGCAAACATTACCTGGGTTTAGAATTTGTTCAGTCGTTAAGTCGTGTCCGACTCTTCGTGACCCCAACCTGGGTTTAGAAACAGAGCATCTATTCCAGAAATTAATTACACACGTGCCTTTCACAAAGGATTTTTGTTCTGCAAAAACTGTACATGGCAAACAGAAATGCCCATGTTTGGAGAAACGGGCACAGGAATGTAATTTCATTCACATAATTGAATGTGAAGTTCCTCAGTTTCTGAAATCTAATTTGATCCATTCACAAGAAGAAAGTTTGAGAAAAACTGAAATTGAGAAGTCACAACAATGAAAAATGGAGAGCAACTGAAATTGACCAATTCCCCCATTCCCTGGGTTCATCTGAGGTGTGAAAATGAGCCGGGATAATAAATGGGAGCTTGGTGAATCTCAGGATGGAGACAGAGATGATATAAAAATCAGGGTGTGGTGTAGCTGGAGAATTAGATTCAGGTCTAATTGTGGTTTGATAAACTGCGTATGAATGCTCACGTGGAGATTTTTTAAAAAGCAAGCAAACAGATGTAGAAATGGCCTCAAATGAGTTTAACATGAAACCTGAGAAACTGATTTTCCATAGAAGTGTATGGTGTTTCTTTCCATTAAAGGGATATTGGTTTGTGGGTTTAACTTCACACCAACTTGTGCACCCAGCTTGTCCCTTAGATTAACAAAATACCCTTTGCAATGGCAACTGTCTTTCTGTTTTTGGCCAGCTCTCTTTCAGCCTCATTCCTGCCTCTTGCTAAGCCCTGAAAATCAGGGTTGTTTTCTTATTTAGCACCTTTCCCGTGGCTTCATCTATCTAATCAAACAAAAGATATCCTTGATCTTTGTCCTCAGCGGAACCTGGATTTTACAGAAGTTTTCTAGCTGTCTTACGTCAAGGGAAAAATCAAATCAAATCGAGGACGTGGTTTCCATAAATGGATCCCCCGTATCTTACATCAGCAAAGCAACTGGCAGGATTGGTGTGGGGGGAGAGTGAGTATCAAGAGGGGGTGTATCTAATTTTGCATTCCCCTCTGATCCAGATACAGCTGCCTTTAATGAAGTTTCGAAGAAGCAAAGGTAAAAAGCACAATTATTCTTAGCAGGCAAGAACAGAACATATGTAGCGTGGACGCTATTGTACCATAATGATGCTATTTCAGTCTTCCTATAGGGAAGTGTGTTTCTTTGAAAGTGCTGCCAAAAATCTGTTCTCAAATTAAAGTGGCTGATTTTTCCCCCAATCCTCTGATCTGGTTTCAGTGCTTTTAGCAATGGCAGGATAGATAGATAGATAGATAGATAGATAGATAGATAGATAGATAGATAGATGGATGGATGGATGGATGGATGGATGGATGGATGGATGGATGGATGGATAGAGTTTCCCAGAATCTGCAGATAGAGTGAAACATGATATGAAAAGCTGGGATTAGAATTCCCAGAATTCCCCGGCCAGGATGGGCTTCTCCTTATGTCAGTGCAGCTAGGAATTCTGGGAGTTACAGTCCCAACACACTGGAGAGGAAGCAAGTTGGAACGTACTTGGTTGAGAAATTTGCTGAGGAGCGGGTTTAGGGTCAAGGACCCCAAAACTGTTGACTGGGAGCTGGAACTGTGATTTCTCCCCTCCAAATACTTTGTGATTTAAGCATAATTTTAGGGGAGATACATTAGTGGAGGTGATAGAACCTAGCCTACCTCGGCTGATCTTAATAACACCAAAAACAGAGACAGAACTGGTGAGTACTTGGATGGAAGACCACTAAGAAAGCATAGAACTGTTGGCTAGACTGGGAAACTAAAAAAAAACCTGGAAAAGAATGGGAACCTACTTCTGTGCCACTGCCAAGAAAATGGCATGGTCCAGGAAGTCACCAGGAATTAAGTTCAATTCAAAGAAGGTGACATTGCTCCCAACCCTACTGATCTTCCAGAAGGCCCTGAAAACGTGGTTTTGTCATTGGGCCTGGGGCTCCCATGGAAATATGGAGCCCGAGAAATGGCTGTATTGAAAATAAGATTTTGAATGCACTCTCCTGTGGTTGTTTGTTTTCTATTTATAGTTTTTAATTGTTTTTGACAGCTTTATTCTAATCATTTTAATTGTTTTGATTGTTTTTGGTTTCTGTTGTTTTAAATGTGTGCGCCGCCCAGAGTCACATATGTGAGATGGGCAGCTATATAAATCCAAATAGTGATGATGATGATGATGATTTGAGATTTATTTACAGATTTCATTTATATCCTGCTTTCAATCCCAGTCAGGGACAGCACCTAGCCAGTCGTGGCTGAAGTCCAAAAACTAAGCAGGGTCAGACCTGATCAGTTGGTTGGGAAAGCACCAGAATAAACCAAACCTGTGAGATTCAAGTTGAGCAAACATCCCCTGTGCATGGAAGAGCAAGCCCCTTTTACCTGTTGCCAAGAAAACTCACGTCTACAGTATGTCTACTAAATTAATTACCAAGCATCAACCTTGAACTGAGGGACACTTTTGAACTGAGTAAAAATACACACAGTCATTCATGCAAAAGATGTCCTACGCACAGCATGAGGGGTATGGAGAAGGAGAAATCTGAAATTTGGAATTCTAATTTACCTGCTCTTATTTCTGAAGCAGAGGACATGGGTTATGATTTCAGTGACCTAATGTCCTTTATTACAAAAGACAGTCCTTTATCTCAGAAAGCTCTCCTTTAGATTTATTTTTCAAAAACTCACCTTTGTCCTTTATTTTAGTCATTCAACTTTTACCATATAAACGGTACCACTGACTGCACAGTCTTTCATGTTCATGTGAAAAATGTGGAAATTGAATTGACTTTTTAAAATAAATTTACACACACCATTTGATTTAGGATATTTTTAACAAAATATGCATTCTTGTAAAGTTTTTTGGGGTTTTGCTCTTGAATTTTCTTTTGTAAAGCAAAATTATAAACCTAAATAATTATTTTTTTTACTCTTATGAACCTCTTTCAGGTTTGCCCCCTTTATTTTTTTCCAAGAAAATACAGTCACTGTAGTTATGATATATCTGTGGCCCATTTTAATTTCCAGGATTAGGTTTTCAACATCTCTGAGGGGTTCTTCACCTGCCTGGGCCTGCCAGGTGTGCTAGCTGTACCTTGTATTTTACCCCAAAAAAGAAGTGAGGTGATTCTCTGTTCAGTTCTTGGCGTGGCACTTAAACAGTGTACAGGTCCACCTGCAAGCATTGTAAAACACCTCACAAAAAGAATCATGCTGCAATCATATTTACATTTAGATTGCCATATCATCTTTTTAGTGATGAGGGTGAAAGAGGAGAGTGCGAAAGCTGGCTTGAAACTCAACATTAAAAAAACTAAGATCATGGCATCTGGACCCATCAATCCCTGGCAAATAGAAGGGGTAGAAATGGAAGCAGTAACAGACTTCATTTATTTGGGCTCCAAGATCACTGGAGACGGAGACTGCAGCCATGAAATTAAAAGACGCTTGCTCCTTGGGAGGAAAGCTATGGCAAACCTAGATAGCATATTAAAAAGCAGAGACGTCACCTTGCCGACAAAGATCCGCATAGTCAAAGCTATGGATTTTCCAGTAGTAATGTATGGCTGTGAGAGCTGGACCATAAAGAAGGCTGAGCGCCAAAGAATTGATGCCTTTGACCTGTGGTGCTGGAGAAGACTCTTAAGAGTCCCCTGGACTGCTAGGAGGTCAAACCAGTCAACCTTAAAGGAAATCAACCCTGACTGCTCATTGGAAGGATTGATAATGAAGCTCAAGCTCAGATACTTTGGTCACCTAATGTGAAGAGAGGACTCTTTGGAAAAGACCCTGATGCTGGGAAAGATGGAAGGCAAAAGGAGAAGAGGACGGCAGAGGATGAGATGGCTAGATAGCATCACTGAAGCAATGAGCATGAAATTGAGCAAACTCAGGGAGGCAGTGAAAGATAGGAAGACCTGGCGCAATATGGTTCATGGGGTCACGAAGAGTCGGACACGACTTAACGACTCAACAACAACAAATCATCTTTTTAGTGTTTTAACTGCACGCATTTATTTTTTCATGTCGTTCATGGCATCTGATACTCTGCTTGGCGCACTGATCATAAATTAATTGTGCTGTTGAATTCAGATTACCAATGTTTGGGGATGTGGAGGGTATGTTTCACATCTCTGACAGCTACTGGTAGTAGGGATTATTTATTTAATTAATTGGTTTCTATTGTTCATGTTCGATTATTTCTAAAATTTATTTTCCCCATTTTCACTGTTTTTTTTTTTTTTTTTAACAAACTCACACAATCCACAGAGCCGACCTATATTATTTTCCTCCTCACGGGAACTCAGAGCAGTACTTTCATTATAAAATACCTTTCAGTAAAACGATCTACCATGAGAAAAGAATCAAAAAGTTGAGGCATGTTGGAAATGTAAAATACATTTCCTTGTGGTCTTGGAACAGTGAGAGCAGAAGCATATGTGAATGTGTCACATCAAACTGGAAGAACACGCCAGGAACCATAAGAACTTCTAGAACCAGGGTGCCACCATCAAAAGGTTCCTACTTCTAGCCAGAGGCATCCATGGCAGTGGGGTTGGGTGGGGAGGGACCAAAGCTTATTTTGTTCCTTTGGGTTGCTATGATAGCTTGTTTTTCCTAGAATTTTCATCTTTTTTCCTGCCTAGAGTCACCATGGGTGGCTATATAACATTCCTTTGACAAAGATGGGTGGCGATATAAAATAAACATACATCATAAAATTCATGAAATAAACAAATGCACAAAGCCTCAAGGCACGCAGCATTTTTATGATGCACACCAAAAGAGGCAGGGCTTGGATCACACAGCTGTGAATGCCATCTTGACTTTTTTAACACATACCTGTGGGTGCCCCAGTTCCTAGCCCCTGGAGTGCAGAACAGGCTCCTTGATGGAATTATGAACGTGTCTCCATTTGACCTCAGATGGGTGATTTTGGAGAAGGCAATCTTTTCGATGCTTTTCAGGAGCAACATGCTTCTTTCCAAGTTGGGAACAACTATATATGGTCCATTTTTTAAAAAAACAAACCCAAATTGCACCAGTTTCTACTGAAATGGAGCAGAGAAGACTACATGGGGCAGAAATGAATTGTGACTGGTTCATGCACTGTATCCTTTGGGGCATGCAAAAAGGAAAGTTTTGCTCCATGAATGCAAAAGGTATTTTCTGGGCCCGAGAGAATTTCCCATGCTTGAAGTCGGGTGACTGCAGTGACTTGGAATAGAGGCAAGGGAGATAGGGGGGAACCCAGGGCCAGATTAAGGCCAACTGATGCCCTAAGCACAGCCCAACAATGGTTCCCTTCAGCCCTTCCAGTGCTTAACTGTAATAGTCTGTGGGAGTGACCTTGGGAGACAGGAGGGAGAGCAGCAGACCGGACCACCGCCCTGCAAAAGATATCTCAGCCCACAGAAGGAGGGAGGGTGTGGGGAGCATCTCCGAAGGGACCCTCCCAAGTTTTCCGGAGAGTAAAAGGAAAGGAGGGGAGGAATACTTTCAGACTTGCAAGATGGATGTTAACCCTTCAAGGTAGTCCAGAGAAGCAGCACAACCAGGAGTCCTAGCTCTATCTTTATTGTAAGGCTCCATTAACAGAATCTTGCAAGTCTGAAAGTATTCCTCCCCTCCTTTTCTTTTACTCTCCGGAAAACTCGGGAGGCTCCCCACACCCTCCCTCCTTCTGTGGGCTGAGATACCTTTTGCAGGGCAGTGGCCCGGTCTGCGGCTCTTCCTCCTGTCTCCCAAGGTCACTCCCACAGACCATTATGTTCACTGACAAGATGTTAAGACTCAGTAAATGATGAACACTAAAGTCAGGTGTGGCAGTGAAAGAGTTAAGGGGATGATAGTGTCCCAAATCAGGTCTTAGCTTGGTGTCGAAGCCAAAAGACATCCAGACATAAGGTGTAGAACACAAGGTTGCTTTTATTAAGGTACCTCATACTATACAATCTTTCTTTCAAAAATATCACGTTCTTATTTGATCTAATAAAATATTTTCCCTTAAGAGCATTATATAAACCTTTAGCTGTTCTATATTTAGTTACTAGTGGACTTTCATGGTCTTCTATACAGGTATATAATATCATTCAGACTTTTGCTTCTTTCGTTTTATACTCCTTTTGCTCTAATTGGCTTTCAGGCCTATCTTTATCTATGATAACTAAACAGTCCTGTACTTGAAGGGAAACTCTTAACCTTGCATCCCACATTTGAAAGTTATTCCTATTTAACTTTGGAATTACAAATACACTGTTGTTACTTACACCCTGTTGGAAACTTTGAGTAGGAAACTTTGAGTAGATATAATAGCTTCATCTGTCAAAGTGCCTAAGGTTACAGACATTTTAAAGCTACTCTGTACAAACTCCTCTGCTAAATTCTCCTTTAGTTTAAAAGATTTACTATCAATATTTCACTTACATAAATCACCTTCTCTCTTTAAAAATTTCTTGCCATCAAAAAGAAAAAAAAAAAAGGGAAAAAGGGGCTCTTTGCTTTGCCATCTGGATCAAAAAAAACCCCAAAACTTAATGATAACTTTTAATGTCTTCTCTTAAAAACATTTTATCAGCTTCTCAAGCCCAACCATCCTCTGCTACCAATTTGTTGGGTAATAAGATTAAGAGAAGTCAAGAAATACAAATATCAACCTTTATATCTATTGCAAAATATACAAAAGAGAAAAATTAGACACAAAATATATCTTCAACAATACATAAAAGTAACAACAAACAAATAAATAATATAATACAAATATACCAAGACAGCAGGGAATTAAGCAATGAGCCTAAAAGGAAAAATCAGAAAAGGCAAAACAAGTACGAAGAAGAATTCTTCTCTTATACAGAGTTCGCCACCTGATTCAACTATGTTCACAGCCAATAAGCAATCTCTTGTTAACTCTATAGTTAATTTTATTAAAGCTGTAGATCTTGCAAATATCCAACACCCTCAACCTTCTGTAACTTCACCCTAATGTCATCGGCCGATTGTCCAATGAAAATCATATTGACCATCCTCTGATTTTCCGCTGCCCCTGGGTCTAGATCAGTATATTGGTGGAAGGTCTGGTAAACCCGCTCTAGGAATTCCCCTGGACTCTCGTCTTTCTTCTGTTGGATTTGGTAGACCTTAGACAGGTTCTTAACCTTTGGAACTCCATGCCTGAGTCCAAGTAGGACTTGGGTTCTATAATTTTTTAATCGTGGTGACCCCGGTTCCCAGTTTGGTTCCTTGTCAGGATTAGTCCAGTCACCATCATCTGAATAGTCCCTTTCCCTTATCTGGTCCATCTTCCCCTTCTCCCTACAGTACCAGACACTATTTCATTCCAGGGATTTATGGCTGGGGGCCATCGAGACATGGAATGGCCTGAGGACCATTCATCGCCAGGGTCCTCAGTATGAACCAAGGGAGGGGCACTAGGTTTCTTTATCGATACACTCTTCCTTTCCTTACACATAAATACTCAACATCCACTTTTTTACACTTGACATTCACATTCTTCCAGCAGCATAGGACTGTTAGCTAACTTCATAAACAAGCCCAACTATTGTACCCTTTTTCCCTTTTCCAGGACCTTCCTGAGTTCTCCAATTAAATACATGTCCATGGATCCTTGTGGTGGCCAGAAAACACCAGCCTGTGACAGTTTCTCATGAGGCCATACTGACATACAATAGTTGGACAGGGCTGTTTTGGTCCCAATTTTGCTTCCTCCCAAGTCCTGGAAATTCGCTAAAACGCATCCTATTGGAGTATCCATGAGCAACCGCCAAGCCTCCGGAGCCAACCTCCGAGTCCCCTTGCTCAACCTCCCGGGAGAATACCTGTTGCCCATCCTCTACGGCCTATTTCTCAAGGTGGTTTTCCAGAAAGGGTCTTGTTCCCACGGGACCCCCCCCCCACCATACGGAATCTCTCACCCCTTCAACCCCTTGGGAGCGTCCTCCGAGTCGCCATACCTGTAACCTTGAGGGAGCCTCCGGGGTTACTCCAATATTCTTCTCCGTGGACTTCGAGGAGAAGAGAAATTGTTCACACCTTGATTTTCCTTGGGGCTTTGACCTTTGAGTCCAACACTGATCCGAGGGGCGTATTCCGGGGCCAAGTCTAGAGTTGGGTGGCTTTCTCACACCACCAAGGTGAGACTTTCTCCCATCAATCAGTCCAGCCGCTTCGTCTATCTGGCTGTTTCCCTCGTGGGAGAATGGAACCGCAGATCAAGACGCCACGCTCACTTCGTGTTTCCAAAGGCCCAAGTGGTCTCCTAACACGTCTCGTACATTCCCCGACCAAGTCTCACATTCTCGCAGTTCTCTCTCTCGACCACTCACTCACCTGACTTGGAGGCCTCCCCCTTCGGGACACCTCCTGGGCAGTGGTGGATCCAAGCAGAAGATCCCGGACGAGCCCCCCAAACTGTTGTCCCAAGTTGGGTCTTAGCTTGGTGTCGAAGCCAAAAGACATCCAAACATGAGGTGTAGAACACAAGGTTGCTTTTATTAAGGTACCAGAACAAAAGGACTCCGACCTGTAAAGTGGTCAGAGCCCCGAACACAATTTGGCAACAGGTTTTATACTTCCGCAGCTCCCACCCTGATACAGACGATTCTACTTATTGGCCAAGCTTATAGCAGTTCCCACCCTTGGCTCCCCTTTAGCTATTTTCTGCCTTATTTGGTTATAGCTCCTGAGCATACATAATCAGCTGCCCTACTTAGACCTCTAGTGCTTCTATTCTTACCACCGCCCTTGCCCTTGCCAACTAAGCCTTTAGCTATCTTCCTGCCCTTGCCAACTAAGCCTTTAGCTACCTGCCACGTATCCTCTTAATTGCAGGCTACGGGCACTCTTGCGCAATTCCAGCTGTGCTAGGCTAACCACAAGCAGACCACTTGCCAGCTGCCTAAGCGTCTTAGAATCGATATGTCTCTTCAGCATGGGCCCCACAGACACACAGCCCAGTTTCTCCAGAATAGTCATGGTATGGTGTTAATTTTACATATGACCCTAAGAGAAAAGTCTCTGTAGTGCCCCCTTCCCCTGGTGCCCTTGACTCATGCTTATTTTGCTTAAGGGTTGATCCAGGGTTGAGGGAGTTGGTTTTTCTTCTAGTTGAAGAATGGATGGCGGGTCCAACCCAGCGGCAGGAAGGATCCTGCAAAACTCAAGCTAAAAGCAGGTATCTTCCAGGGTTGCTTATAACAAACCAAGATAGTAAAAATGCACAGTTATGATGGAACTAAGATTTTATTTATTTTGGGGGTTACAGATTATTATTAATCAGTAATAATAATCTTTGTGTGCGTGTGATTCGAATCTCAGTTTGGGGCCAATGCTTCTGATCCTTGTCGGTTTTAGGGGGGCCACATCTGTGGTTTACAGCTGCGAAGAGAGAGGATCTCAGGTCCAGTATGCTGCCAAAATATTGAAGAAAACGGTAAGTTAAATCTCTTATTTTCATCACACTTTTTTTATTCGTTTTATATCCTGCCTCAATTTGTACTAAAACAAGGCAGCGTAAAAAATGCTCCCTTCTCCTATTTTCCCACAACCACAACCCTGTGAGGTAGGCGAGGCTGAGGGGGTGTGACTGACCCAAAGTCCCCAAGCCAGCTTTCATGCCTAAGGGAGGACTAGAACTCACAGTCTCCTGCAGTGTTTCTCAACCTCAGCCACTTGAAGATGTGTTTAAGCCATGGCTGGCTAGGGAATTCTGGGAGTTGAAGTCCACACATCTTCAAGTGGCTGAGGTTGAGAAACACTGGTTTCCTGGTTTCTAGCACTGTAACCACTACGCCAAACTGGCTTTCTATGTGCTTCTCTATCTTCCTTAGCTGAGGGGAGAATATGAAAACAGAGGCACATGCATGATTTTCTGCATCGGGGGACAACCAGTCTCCCCAAGAAATTAGCCCAGCATTGTGAAAACAGTGGAAACTGCTCCAGATTAGTTGAGGGCAGTTTGCTCTGCATGGCAATGACTCTCAGGGGTGTCTGCAGGCAGAGGGGGACAAAGCCCCGCCCCTTTTGTGCAGGCCAGAACGGGCAAGACAGTGGATGTGACATCACAATCCAAGCCCCGCCCCCTTTGTATGGGACTGAAACAGGCAAGATGGCGGATGCAGTGTGGCCATCCAAGCCCTGCACCTTCGATGGGCTGGGCTTGGGTGGCGACGCTGCATCCGCCATCTTGCCTGTTGTGATCCCCCACCCGTGAGAGCCCCTGATTACTCCCCCAGGATTTTCCAGTGACAGAAGGTTCTGTTCCTGTCTCTGGTGGCATAAAATGTACTACCATTTAGACTCACAGAGCAGCCCATCGATGGATAAGCCGAGCTGCGAAATCGCAACAGCAGCCATCTCACCTGCCCTTCAGAAGTCTATCTCAGTGAAATGGTTTTGACGGCCTTGCAGTCATCTTCAATGGCAGCCCCATGAAGAGTGCATTGAAGTAGTCAAGGCACGTCTAGATCGGTTTCTCCCAACCTTGGCAACTTGAAGCGGTGTGGACTTCAACTCCCAGAATTCCCCAGCCAGCAAGCTGGCTGGGGAATTCTGGGAGTTGAAGTCCACATCGCTTCAAGTTGCCAAGGCTGAGAAACACTGCTTAGATCAAAGCAGGAGCCATTGTTGCTAGAGGTTCTTGAGCCAGGAAGGGCCGCCAGTTGGTACATCAGCAACCTCCACCTGCTGCACTAGCAAGAGCTGTGAATCCAGGAGGACACCCTCAGAGTCCACTTGTGACCCTCAAGTCACAGAACTGCTCCTTTTAGGGGAGCATGACCTCCTCCTCCTCCTCCTCCTCCTCCTCCTTTTAGGGGAGCATGACCTTCTTCTTCTTCTTCTTCTTCTTCTTCTTCTTCTTCTTCTTCTTCTTATTATTATTATTATTATTATTATTATTATTATTATTTACATTTATATGCCACCCGGCTCCCAGTGACTCTGGGCAGTTTACAACTGCTAAAACATTTAAAAACAAAGAGCAATACAAAACCCACAAAAACAGCAGAAGACAAAAGAACAACAGTGGCAAAGACAATAAATCCAGAGGGGAACAGAAAGGAAGAAAGGGGCCAGATTAGCGTCAAGATGTTTCTGAACAAATGGAAATCTCGGGAGGATTTAATTTGAACTCATTTTGCCCCTTCCGGTTCCTCGCTGCCTGCAGGCACCAGATCAAGACCTCCACATACCAGCCAGCGTCGTATAATTGAATATCATCCTAATGATAATTCAATGCAGGCCTACGAATGAGCATGGGGAACGTGCTAAGCTCTGCAGAAACATTTTGGGGGGGGGCAGGGGGTAAAAACATCAAAATGGCACCCACAACCATGCAATCACAACCACCATTTTGACTTTTCTGACCCCCGCCCTCCTACAGATGCCTCTAAAGCCCTGTGTTAAGTTCCACAGGGTACTCTGGTTTCAAACTTCTTAAAAAGAAAGCAAAACAAATGTTATTATACTAAATTAATTAGCACAAGAAAAGCACACAGGCTTACAACCGAAGTAACAGAATTATATTCTGTTAATGGAATAACTTGAAAGTTAATACTTTTAAAAAAAGATGAAAAGGGCTTGGCAAATTATATTTGAAACAGAACAATTGCCAGAATGTTGTCCATATTGCTCAAAAATCTTCTTCCTTGCCCCCTTCCTGGAAAGAAAAACCTAATGCACATGTTGATAAGCCAACAATCCGTTCTGTAAATCATTGATAGATTTCTTCTTCTAATGTTGTACAAGACTCAGCCGATCTCCAGGCTTCCAAAATCTGGAGTTCTCCATATCTTGATAAATTACAAATACAGTACAGATCATCCCCGGGTTAAGAATGCCCGGGTTACAGATGACCCCTAGTTAAGAATGGAGCCTATTGTAGCAAAATTCAAGTTAAATACACAATGATTTGAGTTAAATACACAATGGTAGAGTTCATTACACAATACTCCTGATATAGTATTATACAATAATACTGTTCTGGCTTACGTACAAATTCGGCTTAAGGACAGACCTTGGGGATGGAACTCGTTCTTAAACTGGGGACGACCTGTAATGGAGATATAGTATAGAGAACTGCAGAGTTGACCTCAGAGAAGGTACATGACAGCAGTTAGCAAAACATGATTTAAGCCCAGGACAGAAATAGAACATTAGAAAGAAATTTAAAGTGACTCCATCTTAACCTTGGTAGAAGATGAGCGGGAAGGGGAAACGCTGCCAGGCTACCAGGTTTCTGTTATTATAACCTCAATCAATAAAGCAGAGTTCTAACACTTCTCATGGCGTCTGTTTCCTGACCTGGCCTACCTCGAAATGCTGACAATAGCCAAGAAAAGGGCATGATTTTTAAAAGGAGGCATCCTTGGGGAGGCATCAAAAAAGTCAAGATGGCATCTGAAACTAGGTGATTGAAAGCCATCCCTTTTTTTATATCTGTTGTGCCTGCCTGCTTGACTTTTCAGCCTCCCCTGATCTTTAACAGAAAGGAAATGATCCAAAGTCATATTAATAGAACCTTTCCTATTAAGTAATGCTAACTTCCCATATAATACTTGTATTTGGAAGAACAACTAATCATGGTATTAGTGGTGGTGGTGGTGGTGGTGGTGGTGGTCGCACAGTCAGCCAGTTGTTTAAACTGGATTTGGCATTTTTTTCCAGCTGTGGAGTCCTTCCCAAGAACCTGGGATAGGCAGATGTTGTTTGATAGTGTAAAAGGGATCGTCACAGGATAGAAACTGTTCCAAGTAAAGCTGCGTTTTGCAATTGACTGATGCTGATTTTGTCAATGCTGATGGAGTTCAGGTGGTGGTGGTGATTATTATTATTATTATTATTTTCAGATTGACAAGAAAATTGTCAGAACTGAAATTGGAGTTTTGCTGAGGCTCTCGCATCCCAACATTGTAAGTAACCAATCTCTGTAGTATTTAAAGTGGTTAGCTCATGTTAGTAATCACATTTGGTTTGCTTTCATGACATGCTGAGTTTTTTCATCTTCTGATTTCCTGTTACTGATCTCCAGTTGGGATTCCACATGTACCTTTGCTTCAGGCATATTCTCTGTTATAGGGACAAAAATTGCTTGCTTCCCATTTTACCAGACCAATCTCATTTTTACTTCCCTAGCTAATATGTGAACTGGAATGCTGAATTTTACAGGGAGGTTTTCTGATCAAAATGTACCTACAAAATCCATTCTTCCAAGCTTCCATATGTAAACCCATATAATTAGGGAGGTCTCGGCAAAAAACGTTTATGCTCAGAAAATCTGGATACAACAATACAAACAAATGTTCTCTTGCACAAAATGTCCAGAGTGGAAATGTATCTGAATGTGCAGGTTTAAAAAAAAATCACAAGTGTATAAACAGGATAAAATCAGATTGTAGTGAAAGAATGCAAACTTTCTCTTAATAGAAGTACAGATTCCTCCATCTCCAATTTCGAAGCCAGACTTCTTCAATCTGTACCTCCCAGATTTCCACATCTGTCCCAGCCTATCTTGGTCAGCTGACTCCTCCTGGCCTATCCCATTTCACAAAGCCCTATAAATCCCCACCCTAGGTATTTGCTCCTTAGTTCATGCATCTCATTCTGACATGAGGACCCTCCTAGCATCCCCTCCTTTGCATCTTGACTTCCTCTTAGATTCTGCTTTTAGTTACCTTGGTGCTTGTTTGCCGCTGAAATTCCAGTTCCTGTCTTTTCCCAGCACATCTGGAAGAGTTAGCAGTTGAAGAGAACTTGACAGGCTTCAGACCAGGATTTAGCTGTAAATCATAGCCCTTCAGACACTTCACTGGTTATTCAGGAGTTGACTTACTCATCGGTAAGCTCTCAGATATGACTTGGCTAGATCAGATTAATGGTCAGTTCACAGACGGACAAGAATTCAGGAGATGGTTTTGTAAACAGCCACCTACAAGCTCTTTTGTTATTAATGAAAAGAGCTGCCTCCTCTCTGTTTCATAGGAAAGCTGTTAGAAGGTCTCCATGATGGTCTCCACACTAATGTACTGGACCATAAATTGGTTCTAGGAAATAGGTCAGCTGTTGGAACTCTTGGAACCTTTTCCTGTCATCTCAATAAATCTTGTTAAAGAAAACTCTGTGAGAATCTTACTTGGAAGATTTTGGCTTTGGGAAATGGTCAAGAGCCTGCAATTAGTCAATTGCAGACAAGAATGAAGCATACACATACAAGATTTGCCAAAAGTCAGAACATTTAGGTAGGTCTAACTTTAAACTTCTGTCTAAAGTCTTCTTTCCCTCCTGCATTTCCAAAGGAATGAATACATGTTCTCTTGATGGCTTTGGGAGGCACCTGTTCCATGTTGACCCAAAGGTTTTTTCTAGCCTGGAAACCCTTGGTTCCTGCCTCCCCAGCCTCATTCCTTACTGAACTGCATGAAAAGAATCTTCCCCAGTCTGTGCATCTCCTGATGATGGACTTCCAGAATCCTCAACAATGGCCATGTTGACGGACGAATTCTGGGTGTTGAAATGTAAATAAAACCCCCTAAGATGGGATTTGCTGCCCTATAAGTAGGATGGGACAAACACTTTCAAACTCCAGACTTGCTATGGGCCCATCTTGGCTGATCCACAGCTTCCATGAATCCAGTTTCCTTGGATCTTGATATTTGATGTGCTGAAGCAGGAGGCAAGGCCAGTGAGACAGAACCGCTTGAAACACAGCAACTGGGAGTCCCCTTTCAAAATCACTTCCAAGCAGAAGTTTATGTCATTAAATGCGTCATTGGAGAAAGAGGAGTCTTCAGTATTGTATTCGTGCAAAAGCTAAGCCAAAGCTAAGCAAACTGCATTATGGCTTGCCTCAAGGTATAAGCGCAGCTAATACAGTGGTACCTCGGTTCACGAACGCATCTGTTCACGAACAATTCGGTTCACGAACAGCTCCGGCTGCAAAAATTTGCCTCCGCGAACGCCGGATCGGGTGACGAACAGGATCCGCGGCCATTTTCCCTCCCGTGACACGTGGTCACGGCTTCCTGTAGGGAGGGGGACTCTCCCTCCAAGCTATAACCGCCTCCCCACCCGCCTTCCTGTCCTCCACGCCAGGAGTCGCGTCGAGCAAGGTTAGCTTTCTCTCTCTTCGTACTGTACTTTGTGTCATATTTTTGCGGTTTTTTAAAAAAAAACATATGGTTCAGAACGGATTAACTGTATTTACATTGAACCTTATGGGGAAATTTGACTCGGGTCGTGACCAGAAATCGGTTGGCGACCAAATTTGGGGTCAGAACATTTTAACCGTATTTACATTGAACCTTATGGGAAAATTTGATTCGGTTCACGACCATTTCGGGTCGCGACCAGAGTTGAGGAATGAATTAAGTTCGTGACCCGAGGTACCACTGTATTTGGGACTTCTGCACACATTTCCATTTATTGCGGGGGGGGGCGTTCAGAAAAGTCAAGATGGCAGCCATGACCATGCAACTGAAGCCTTTTTATGTGCAATACATGTAAAAAAAAGTGAGGCTTTGATTACATGATCCCGGCTGACATTATGATCTTTTTGACATGCTCCCCATGAATGACCCTGACACTAAGTTCAAAAGGCAGGTTTGGAAAACCTGCAGAATCTGTCCCCTGGAATTTTTTCCAAACCCTCGTGTATGTGTATGTAGTTCTGCCCTTCCTTCATGTGTGTGCATGTGTATTCATGGAGAAGCATGGGTAGGCTGCACATCCTCCATTCTGGGTCATGTGACTAGGAGGGAGGGGCCCTTAGAATGAACAAGTCAGCAACATCTGCCTCTCCCATTAGGAAGCATTGGGGACTTTTTTTCCTGGAATCTTTTTCTCCGTAGTCTTAAGTTGATCTGTCCCTTTTTGCTGACTCCATTCCCCACAGCAAACTTGATCCCAGTTTGGAGAGTTAACCGGCTGATGGATTGGAAGAAAGGGTGCCAGGGCGCTTTATAAAAAAAAAATCTTTCCAACCTTCCTTTGGGTTAGGAGCTAAAAATGGCATGGACGTATTGTTCATCAAATATATCCTACATTATCATTTTTTAAGAGCAATCTCCAAGGATAGGCAACAAGAAGAAAATGCGTGTCAGTGGTGGAGAAGTGGGATGTCAATATGCCACTTCCAGTCTTTAAAAAAATGTGTGTATGTGTGTGAGACAGAGTGTTAGTTCAAGATAGGAAAATCATAATTGGGCAAAGTTCAAGCTAAAAAAGTAATACCGTGAACAACTTGGTATGACATTGCACCTTAAGAACATAGAATCACAGAACATAAGGGATTTTGGAGATCCTCTAGCTCAGTGTTTCTCAATTTTGCAAGTTGAAGTCCACACATCTTCAGGTTGCTAAGATTGAGAAACACTGGTCTATGCCATGCATATTTTTATATACCCATCTATCATACCCTCCTTCTTTCCAAGCTGAAGCCCCACAGTTGCTTTATACTTTCTAAAATATTCCTCTTAAGGCAAAGAGACCATAATCTTCCCATATCATGGCACGATTAAATTAACATTTCCATTTTCAGTTCCCTTCTTAATGATTCCAAGCATGGAATGCTTTTTAATAGCAGCTGTTCATTGGGTTTTCATTGAGATGTCCACCATGACACCGAGATCCTGATCTCTCTCTCCCTCCCTCCCTCCCTCCCTCTCTCTCTCTCTATCTATCTATCTATCTTTTATCTATCTGTCATTTAACAACCGTTCATCTTCTATCATTTTTCTGTCTACATCTATCTTTCTACTATGTATTAATGTATTATCAGATAGATACATCACCTCTAACAATCATTTATCTTCTATCATTTATCTATCTATCCAGATCTATCTTTCTCTCTTCTATCTATGTATTAATGTATCATCAGATAGATACATCATTTATCTCTCTAACAATCACTTCTCTTCTATCATCTATCCATCTGTCTGTCCCTCTATCTCTATCTCTATCTCTATCTCTGTCTGTCTGTCTGTCTGTCATCTACCTGTTTCTCTTTCTCATTGGAACTTCTTTGCCAGTTCAGTCAGACCAGCTCTGATCCATTTGCCTTTGTGAAGCCAGGTTACCAAATGCGGGGAAAACCTTTTGGAGCTCTTCACTCTCCTCGCAGGAAGCTGCTCCAGCCAATGACTCTTTTTGGTTGTCCTTTTCACACCTCTTCCATCTCTAAAATATTCCTCTTAAGGCACAGAGACCATAATCTACCCATATCATGGCACTATTAAATTAACATTTCCATTTTCAATTCCGTTCTTAAAGATTCCAATCACACAGCAGTTGCATCTTGAATGGTGTTTCATCAACAAGCAAACCCTTCAACTAGCCTTCCCCAAGGTGGTGCCCTCCTACACGTTGACTCCCACATCCCAGAATGTCTGCTGCCCGGACCTTCAATGGTGTTAATGTCATGTATTAAAAAATATGGATGTTCCTCCTTGGGTAGGGATCAACTTCCCTTGTCTAGTGGTTATCCCTATCTGACATGAAAGTCATGGGCATTCTATTTGCTAAAATCATTGCTCCCCTAATTATTGGAAGACAGCTGTTTTTGTAAAAGAAATGGCCATAACCTCTGGAAGACCATTTTGCTCCCACCCAAGCAAGACTGTGCCATAGCAAAAGGACTGATTCTTGGCAGAGCCACCCAGAATATACTGAACAGTAGGAATTTCTATCTATCTATCTATCTATCTATCTATCTATCTATCTATCTATCTATCTATCTTTTTCAACCACCCATCTCCCCCCAGTGGGGGAACTCTGGGCGATTCACAATAAACATTAGAACATAAAATATATAAACATAAAACCTTAAATTAAATTAACATAACTAAAAAGAAGAAGGAGAGACCAAGGGGATGAAAACCTGAGGCTGAAGGACGAGGCCTCTATGGGGCTAGCCATCCCCATGCTTGAGGAATTCTCACCCCACCCCAGGCCAGGTGGCAGAACCAGAATCTTTTTTCCTATGTGATTACCGATCTAGTTTCTTTCCCTAACAACAAAGTCTCGGCTTTTTTTTTTTTTTAATCAGGGTAGTTTTCTCTTCTCTATACAAGTTTCTTTGTTTGCTCAAAGTTCCATTAAAAAAAAAAGACGGCAAATTTCATTTCATTGTTTACCCTTGCGACTTGTAACCTTGCCTTCTGCTGCTAGCGTTCAGCTGATAAGAAGTGATAATAGGATTGCAAACTTTTGAAGTTAATAAGGAAAAGATTGCACAGCTGTGTATGAGAAGAAAGCCTTAAGCCTCCTCCTGGTGTGACTAGTGTAGGATCACAGAACGAGGCATCCTGAGTTGGGGAAGTAATGATTAAAGTGGTGTGAAATTCACAGTGTCACTAACATCTTAAGAAACCATGACATTTTCAGGGGAGGGAGGGACAGCAGGAGAGAGAAAATTTGAAGGGGGGTTGCAAGTATTTCCCCCTCCCAAAATAGGCTCTGGGTTTCAGATTCACTGTGTTGTCATAAAAAATACAAAAAACTGTGATTGATTTCAGGTTTCTTTGACAGCTGGGAATCTTTCAATAAACTTGTGATTTACTTCCTTTGTAGCTAAGCCTAGGCTTGGGTCAAAAGGGGAAAAAAGTCAAATCTTTTGATTTGTGTTTGATATGTATATATTTGCTTGCTAAAAATTCATCAAAATTGTTTTAGGCAATGTCTTTTTTAAAAAATGATGGCTTATCCCTTCCACTGTTTTTTTCTGAAGAGTTGCAGTTATACAGTGTGTATAATGCTTCCTAGAAGATGTGTGTATGGCTGTTTGGTTTCAGTTTTAGTGTGTCTGGGTTTTGTTTTTTTTTTTCTTATTTACATGTTGCTCTTTCCAACATCTTGCAATGATCTGTAGCTGATGCTTTGATTGATGGATTATATGCCATCAAGTCATTTTCAAGCACATAGAGTTTCTCCATCTGTCCCCAGCCTGGTCCTTCAGGCCTTCCAATGGTATCCCCATCACCACTGAAACTGAGTCCATCCCCCTGGCTGCTGGTCGTCCTCTTCTTCTCTTTCCTTCCACTTTTCCCAGCATTAGAGCCTTCTCTAGGGAGCTGGGTCTTTGCTTAATGTGTCCAAAGTAGGATAATTTGGTCATCTGTGCCTTGAGTGAGAACTCTGAATTGATTTGTTTGATGATCCATTTATTTGTTTTCTTAGCTGTCCACAGTATTTCTCTAATGGCAAAGTTCAAAAGTGTCAATACTCTTCCTATTCTGCCTCTTCAAAGTCCAACTTTCGCTTCCGTAGAGGGTCACAAGGAATACTATTGCTTGCTTTAGGCCTTTATAAATTCCTCACCTTCCTAGGCTGGATATAGACATTCATTTAATCTTTCACTATGCCCTTGATTTTATTTCCTGCAGCATCTCTGACTTACCATTGTTCTGGGTCAGAGCAGAGATTCCACCAAAGGACATATTATTTAGAGAAGGATCCAGCTGGCAATTCACTTTGGACTTTTTAATAAAAATTAGCATTTAAAAAAAAAATCAAAACAGCTTCTGTGTCTCAATACTTATTGGTGAGAAATTTGTGTAATTTGCATTTCAATGAAAACTTATCTAATTTCAGCATTTTGCATCAAAATTCCCAAACTAAAACCAAATTATCATTTTAAATTCCCAGTTCTCCAAATATGCCAGGTTACAAAGAGCATTTGAGAAAAAGGAAAAAAGCTTGTTAGGGAAAATTGTTGGCAAAAGAAAAAAAAAGGCAAACAAAATGTGTATATCTGGGGAAAGTGCAGTAATATGGATACAGATTTTAGTACAGTTTTGAAAATGTCCTCAATTTCAACCAAAAAGGCATAATACATTTGCAAAAATGAGAAACCTAAATTAAAAGATTTGTCAACCTTTAATATTGATGAATATAATGACATAAATCTGGCAGATCAAGGTTTCCTTCTAAATCTTGCATTCTGGACGATACCTTGGAATGGACAGTTTTAAATTGTGTCTGGGCAGATGGGCACGCAAGAGTGTAAATGTTTAGAATTCCCCAATTCATTTTTTCCTCATTTCTGCAAAGGTTTAGATCAAAGTTATTCATCCTTCCCAATTTCTTCCCACTCTCTTTTAGATCAAACTGAAAGACATCTTCGAAACCCCCACAGAGATCACACTTATCCTTGAGCTGGTGACAGGTGGTGAGCTGTTTGACAGGTAACACAGGAGAAACCTTTGCTTAATTGGCAGACTCTTAATTAAAGGTGACTAATTGAACAAAGGAAAGGAGAGTAATTTGTTGCCATGGGGAAAAGATGTGTTTGGGACACAGAAAGGGCGATTGGTTAATCCACAGCCATCAGTGTCAGAGTCTCTAGGCTGAAATCTTCCTTACCATCTCTTCCACCCTGTTCCCTTCTGGCTTCAGTTCTGGCTGAAAATGGAGGTAGTTGAGTTAATTCCTTAGAACTGATGGGAACAAATGTGCCTGCAGGCCACCTGCACCAGCCAGCCTTCCTAATTGACCTTACTTTAATTTGTTCAGATTGCTTTCGTTCTTTACAAACAGAGCGCTAAATGGGAAGCTGGCCAATTGCGAAGGGAAATGAGAGATTCCAGCATTGTCTATGTTTTCAAATAGCTTGCAGCGTCACCTACAACCTAGAGGCCTTCTTGGGAAATAAATACAACGGGTGGCTGTGACCCACCAGGACGGGGGATTAATCATGATGTTTGAGAATAGCCATTGCAAACCAGGCATGAAATGAAGGTATGAAACAGATGGCGTTAAGAGGAACAGCTCTGTGGAAAAAAAGGCCAAGTCACTGGCTAATTTTATGAGAAGTCAGATAAAACCTCCTTTTCCATTAATATCTAGTCATTACTAGAGATTACGAATAACTAGCAACAACAATTGCTAGGAAATACAAGTAAGGAAAGGATTTTTCCTTCGTGCCTGATCTTGGCTGATTTTGAAAAGCTAACCAGGATCAAGCCTGGTTAGCTCTTGGATAGGACACCAGCAGGAAATCAGGGCTGCAGGGCAGACTGGGAAGTTGAAAAAGTATCCTGCAAAGCAAACCATTTCTTTGCTAAAAAATTATATGGCTCTGGGCCTGAGGTCCCCAGGAGTTCAAGGAGTTCCATTTAACTTCAGGGGGTCTTTCTCTTTCAGGCACTGGGGATTTTTCCCTCTGTTCCAAAATGTGTGGTGCTGTTAGCCCTTTGAGGTACTCCACACAAGAAACACCAACCATGAGTCCTAACTCTACCTTTACTATAAGGTTCCATTAACAGAATCTTGCAAGACTGAAAGTACATCTCTCCCCTCCTTTCCTTTTACTCTCCAGAAAACTAGGGAGGGTCCCTTCTGAGATGCTTCGCATGCCTCCTCTCTTTCTGTGGGCTGAGATACCTTTTACACACCAGTTGTCCAGCCTGCGGCTCCCCCTCCTGTCTCCCAAGGTCATTCCCACAGACCATTACAGATGCCCACAAGTTAAGAGGGCTACCAAATCTGGGTTGGAATACTTTGGGTGAACACTAGATGGTAGTGAAGAGACACAGAAAGCTCTAACCCTTGGCTGCCCTCTAGTGATCCCCTGAATTTCTGCAGCCTTCTTTTGCTAGCCCTAGCAAGACAAATCTTTCATTTCCCCCTTCTTTTTATTTATTTATTTCTTTATCAAATTTGTCACTGCCCATCTCGTTAAAAAGCAACTGGGCGGTTTACAGAGGAGATAAAATCAATTAAAATACAATATAAAAACAGTCTTAAATAAATAATACATAAATTCCAAGAATGATGGGATTGGCGAATGGTTCAGGGGCGCCAGCCACCCTCAGGATTGATTAAAACTCTTTATCACTCCATGCAAGCTGGCAGAGCCAGGTCTTTAACCCTTTCGAGAAAACCAGGAGGGTAGGGGCCCATCGCACTGCTGGGGGGAGAATATGCCAAAGGGCAAGGGCAATGAGAGAGAAGGCTCTCCTCCTGGGCACCAGCTGACATTCTCTCGCTGACGGGGTCCACAACACGCCCTCTCTGCCTGTGGGGTGGGACGGGTTGATGTAATGGGGGTGAGACGGTGCCTCAGGTAACCCGGACCCATGCCATGTAGGGCTTTAAAGGTGATAACCAACACCTTGAATTAGACCCAGAAGGAAACTGGGACCCAGTGTAGCTCACGCAGCAAAGGTGTGACATGTGCCATCTTTGGGGCACCCACAATTGCCCACGCGGCTGCATTTTGAACCAGCTGTAGCTTCCGGATATTCTTCAAGGGTAGCCCCATGTAGAGCGTATTGCAGTAGTCTAACTGAGAGATGACCAAGGCGTGAGTGACTGACTGGAGAGCCTCCTGATCCAGGAAAGGGTGTAACTGGCGCACCACATGTAACTGGTGATTCCACACAGCCTTGCTCTCAAGGCTATGTGGAATCACAGCTGCACAGCTGCAACCTGATTAAAGAGAAGTTAATCCATTCATCACATGGGCTTCCATTGGTTTATTTTGGGATTAAGTTCAAAAATGGTTTCTCTAGCCAAGGCAGTGGGTTTCTTCATTCTTTGACGATGCGCAAGAGTGTAGGAGTGCGCGGCATCATAGAGGCTCTGCCTCATGCAGGAAGAATAAGAAATAAAGAGGATTGCTTCTTTCAAAATGATGCTCGTCGGCATATTTTTAAAAAAATATTTGAATTGAACAGATTGCTCTGCTAAACCATGCAGCCCTGGGACAGAGAACAAGGGAAGGGGAGTCAGGCGAATGTGTGAATGGTTGCCTAGCAACCACTGCAGCCTTCTCCCTTTTGCATCTCCCAGGAAGAGGAATGCTGTGGTTGCCTAGCAACCTGCCATTCCTGCCATCTCTTCTCCCCTGCAAAGCTTTCCAGCCTCCCCCTTCTTGTATCACACATTAAAACAGCAGAAAGGAGGCCAGAACACCCACCTGATTATTTATTTTTAAGTGTTTTCCCCAAGAAGCAGATTTAAAGGCAGGCAGGCTGACCATGCAGGGCAAAGGCATTCTTTTAAAATTCTACATACTGTTTCTTCTCCACAGGATTGTGGAGAGGGGATTCTACAGTGAAAGGGATGCGGCCCACGTGGTGAAACAGATCCTGGAAGCTGTCTCCGTAAGCCGTTTGAATGTTTCCTTCCCTTTTCTGGGCCCTGTGGCCTTGCATCTGTTCTGGAGGGTAGGATCTTCATGGCCAAGGAAACAAAAATCTAAATTCTGCCACTCTTCAAAGGCACCTTTTCTGCAACTGGAATTTCGTAGGCAGATGTGCAATTGAGGTCTCTGCTTGCATGGCATTCCTGCTTCCTGTGGACCTATGTAAGAGGGCCCCAGCCTCCCATCACCCTGATGGTGGTGGGCCCACACAAATGCACACGTGTGACTTCATTTTTTCAATGATTATTATCTCTGAAAGCTTCTCTTGTCAAATGTCTGAAATCCGCAACCTGTGAAATTAACCTGGGCACTAGCAGTTTGCCTAGGTAATAACAACAAAAACAACAACAACAATTTATTAAACTTGTATGTTGCCCAACTCTCAACAACTCTGGGCAACTCACAACAATCAACAAAGAAATTGCAATTGAATCAATGAAAGATAAATATAAAAGATAGCAAGTGCGAGGAAGTGAGGGGACTTGCTTCCTCTCACCAAAGGCCTGGGTGTGATGGAATGGTTTGATGAAGGCCACGCTCGGGGAGGTAAGCATTTCCTTAGCCCCCAACAGGAGCGTGGGAAGGTTAAGAAGATGAGACTGGCACCACCCTAAGGAATTCACGGTGTTTTGGCTTGCTGGCTTGGGAGGTCTAGATTCAGTCTGGAGAGATTGATGTCAGGTTCAGCCCAAAGAACTCCACAAGACAATACAGATACAGTTCTGTTGCATTTATTAGCTTCCACCTCAAAGACAGAATCTCTCCAGACCAAATCTAAACTTCCCAAGCCAGCAAGCCAAAAACACCGTGAATTCCTTAGGGTGGTGCCAGTCTCATCTTCTTAACCTTCCCACGCTCCTGTTGGGGGCTAAGGAAATGCTTATCTCCTCGAGCGCGGCCTTCATCAAACCTTTCCATCACACTGGGTGAAGAATAACAGTAACATGTTTTGCCAAGCGTCTGTTCTTGGTTTGGGCGAGGGGAGCAATTTAGGATTTCGTTTTGCAAGGCAGAATGAAGAGTGAAAAGAAATCAAGATTATCCTGCCTGCGTTTGTCTTCCTCCTGATAAGGGAGAGATCCAGAGAAAAAGGCAGTAAAGATGTAAAATGTGCCCCAAAAAGGTAGCTGGGGATCCTCTACATCAATGTTTCTCAACCTCAGCAATTTTAAGATATGTGGACTTCAACCCCCAGAATTCCCCAGCCAGCATAAACTGGCTGGGGAATTCTGGGAGTTGAAGTCCACACATCTTAAAGTTGCAGAGGATGAGAAACACTGATCTACGTGGACTGTGAAAATTAGCTGGTTGTCCAACTGTCCTCTAGTCAAAGTATCTAAAATCTATTGACATTCTATTCATATATACCAATGTGTACAATATTTTCATTATAGTTGCACAAGGTTGATTGGGAGTAGGATCTCAGTATGCAGGAAGAGGAGGGTGGACATTTTCTCCCCTCAGCCACTGAAAACCAGCTGTTCCTTCAATAGCTAACAAATGGAGGAGAAATTTCCCACTAGCATCAGGCAGAAAAAGGCAAGGATCGAAAGATGAACTCTGAAACAAAGTCCAAGAGTCAATCAAGTTCCCCGTCTGTCAAATCCTGGAATTTTCTCTGCTTTGAGATAAGGCTGTAACATCAAATGCAGCTGTATAAGATACCCAGCTGTACAATTTCCACTGTGATTTGATTGGGATTGAGTGCTGCCTTGGAAAATTACTGTAGGTAATTTCCAATTTAGTTTGGCCAGAGTCGATCCCGATATCCAGATCAGAGCAAGCACATGCAACACTCAGTTCAGAGAGCCAAAACAGAGCTTGAGGGTTATTTATAAAACATCAGCAAAGGTTTTTTAAAAAAGTTAACTGGCAAACCAGGATAAAGTGTAGGCAAATGCAGTGAGAGAGAGAGAGAGAGAGGTGAAGAATTGACATTATCTATCTGTACATCCCTCTGCATATCAAAAAGAGCAGAACTTTCCAGAGTCAGTGGAAATAGTCCTAGGGCTAATTAACTTGGGCAGTAAGGGAGTGGCCTATAGGTATTCCAACCTTAACCCTTCTATGTATATCACAGCAGTAGAATTGAGATGGAAAGTAGGACACCAGGTGATCCTCCCTCTATTTTACACCATCAAAGAAATAATTTGATGGATGGCGATGATGTATCCAACGTGCCACAGGCAAATTCTTTGCAGCTTAAAGAACAGTCTTGGGGGAGAAATTGGAACAGAAAAGAAGTAGTTGAACGGATTCAAAAACACACTAAGCCATATATTTGGATTTGGCTTAACGTGATCTAGAAATCATGATTTACAGCATAGGGTGTTGTGTGAGCCTAATTAGTAGTGGTTTATTTGACAAACAGATTAAACTACCAAGTTATGGCTTGCTCAACCAACGTGTGAACGTACTTTGGCTTTGTAAGTAGATGTACGTGTGGAAGCTGTCGGCAACAGGGGTTGGAGAGAATAATTCACGAGCAGGGAGAAGGTTGCTGATTTCACCTTGCAAATCATACATTAATCTTGGTTTGCAGTGACACCCCCTTAAGGGACATTCTTACTTGCTCTTAACGTGTAATTCTATTCAGCACATGTTTCATAAATAGCATTCCAGAATCCTTTGAAATGCACAGAATTCCATATTTGGTATTCAGCCCCCTCCCGCCCGCCCCCCAAGGAATTGCTCCCAAAAGAGAAGCAGCTTAAAAAACAGGACAGGCAGAGAAGAAATGGCAGCCGTGTGTTTTTTATTAAGCTCTTTCCTGCGGTCTAAATTTCAGTGCAGCATAAAAGAAAGAGAAGAAAGATATAGGTCTTAGAGAGAATATTAGTAGGTCACTGTTTCTCTGTACTAAAGGTCAGTGGAAGATGGTTTCCAAGGCAACCAGAGGTTTTAAAATATGAGAGAAATTCATATACAAAAGTAGTCCATCGTTTGCTTTGCAGAAAAGTGAGAATTTGGCTCCATCACTCCGGGCTGGGAAGGAAATGCTACCAAATGGCCAAAGATTTTAAGTCATTCACAGCTGAGCGAATGAAAGAAATAAAATAATGTAGGGAGTTACAGCAAGATCCAGATTGGTTCTGCACAGTCTGAGCAGATGTGTCCACTCTTTCGATATTTATGTCTGAATCATAGGTGTCCATGGGGGAGTGGAGGGGACCGACCCCTCTGAAAGGCAGGGAGGCTTCCATTGCGATGCTCCGTCTGCCATGCTGCTAATTTGCAGCTCCCCCTGCAGACAACTGTGGTCTGAATATTGAAATCCATTGCACAATGCTTGCATTTCACACAGCACATTTCATCCCCAGCCAGTCCTACATCCAGCCACAGGGTTGGATGTTGGCTCACTACAAAGGCTCCAGGATGGCAGTGGGCCCTTCTCGGACTGCCCAGAGTCATTGAGAGTTGGATGCCATACAAGTTTAATAAATTATTATTGCTGGTTACACAGTCAACCAGATGTTTAGACTGGATTTGGCATTTCTATCCACCTATCGAGCTTCCCAAGGACCTTATTATTACTATTATTAGTATTATTTTCCATTTGCCCGGCAAGTAGCAATAGATATTAACCAGGCTGCTGTAGCCAACCAGGATTTGGGAGACATTCAGGGTCTTGGCAGTGCGTTTGGAATGGAATGTCTTGTGTTTTTCTGCCACTCTAAGCCTTCAACTTGTTTTCTTGGAGGACTGACCAGGTAATACATGGCCACTGACCCCAAAATTACCACATTTTTTGGGTACACAAGCACGTTGAACCTAGAAATGATTCAGTAGCCATGTTGCAAAAATGCAGCCAATAGTTGGGCTCAGGCAACTCATAAAGCTATGATTGGCTTTTATTGACTTTTCCTAAATCATTGAAAACTACAGTAGAGAGCAATGTGCTTTTGCTGTGGCTAAACTCCTGATATAATATTTATTCAGAATTATTCAGAAATAACTCCTGTTCAACAAAGGCTCCCTGCTGTTTTTAAGGAGAAGGTGCCTGTCTGTACTTTCTGCCTATAATTTGTTCACAGCGAAGAATTGCCTATTATTTGGTCAGCTTGTGTTTCCTGTGTAATATGTGAATATATGTGCCTATTAATGATTTGGGGAAAAGTAATAAAATAAAAAGAAATTAGCAATTAAAATAAATACTGTACTCCAGTTGTTTGGAAACTTGGACTTTTATCTGAACAAAAGTTGAGTTTTGTCTTAATAATTCAGAAACAAGGTTGTAACCACCCTGAACAGAAAGCAAATAGAGTAGATGCAAGCTAATAAATAATGGTATATTGGTCTTGAAACGCCTCAGTACCTGTAGCACCTTGTTGGTCTACACTGGACATGCTACTACTACTACATGGTGTTTTAAGCGGTGGAATAGAATTACCACAGGTCAGTTTTTGAAAAATCTGGAATGCAGTCAAATGGCACCTAAAGTTGTTTTGTCAATTGAGGTGGCTAATAGCTTGATTAAATACATTAAATAAATAAAAATAATTAGTTGGTTTGTGCCAAAGGAATCCTTTTTGGCAGCACGTAGAGGTAAGGGACTTTTATTACAGAAATGTTATATGCTTTTCTGTCTTTGTTTCCTCTAGTATCTGCATTCAAATGGAGTAGTCCATCGTGACCTTAAACCAGAGAACCTTCTCTATGCAGATCTTTCCCCCGATGCTCCTCTCAAAATTGGTATGGTTGGGATGATGCAAACAGAAAATATTATGTATTGAAATCTTGTTTTAGTGGACTAATGGTGGGGGACCATTGTTTGCAAATATGCATTAAGTGGAAAAATACATTGTGGCAATTTACATCAAATGTGTGATGATGCCATTCTGCAGATGTTGCAAATTATGTCCTTTGTGTCAATTTATGTCACTTGCACAAATGACATAAATTGACTTGAAGGATATAAATCATCTTAGAAATTTTGTCCAAAGCAAAAAAAAATTATGATACATTTTGTTATGTTATATAATGTGACATTTGTGTTAATTTACATGATTTGCATTATAATGTCATTATGCAGTTTGTGCAAATGACAGAATTTTGAATTTAACAGACATTTGGGAGAAATGGGCACTCTTTCCTCCAGATGATCCATTAAATTAAGGGTTGACAAACTTAACAAGACATTCACAGAATCACACTGTTTAACAATATTTTATGCTCTGTATAGAATTCCCTCCTTACAAGTAATTTTGTCTGTGATTATTGGTAAGAACATAATGTCAGTATCATTCTGCATAATTCTGTTAATTATAGGTAGTCCTTGAGTTATGACCATTCATTTAGTGACCATTCAAAGTTACGACAGCACTGAAAAAAATGACTTATGACCAGTCCTCACACTTATGACCGTTGAAGCATCCCAGCAGTTACATGATCAAAATTCAGGTGCTTGGCAACTGACATATATTTATGATGGTTGCAGCATTCTGGGGTCATGTGATCGCCGTTTGCAACCTTCCCAGCCAGCTTCTGAGAAGCAAAATCAATGGGGAACCATGTGATTCACTTAACAACCATGTGATTCACTTAACGACCATGTGATTCACTTAACGGCTGCTGCAAAAAATGTTGTGAAATTGGGTGTGGTCATGTGATGCCTCGCTTAATGACCACACTGCTTAATGATTAATTTTCCAGTCCCTACTGTGGTCGTAAGTTGAGGACTACCTGTACTATAATTTTAATATACGGGAATGACTCCTCCAGTGAGGACCAGGGAGACAAATCCTAATTAAGTCTCAAGGGGTGGGGGATGGCTTATGAATCAACCATAATCTACCTAAAATTCATCCCACAAAGAATACATATCCATATTGGCTTCATCTGAGTTACACCCACCCCATCCTTCTGTAACATACGATTGTGATGGATTCATAGAGTTGATTATCTGAATTCGCTCCAGTTTCTTGATGTACTGGAGCAAGTATTCCAAATAATCCAAATCAAAGTAGAAGCTCAAGTTTAATGTCTGTTAAAGCCTAGAATGAGTCTGGGGAAATAATGTGTTGAAGGTGGAGCACAAACAGATTATGCTCAGGATATTAGCTGTTACCACCAACTCGTTCGAGCACTGTTTGTGAGATCTTAACCCAGAGTATCTTAAAGGGTGGGTCATAATCCTGAAGGTGATAGGGAGACAGTGGATGGAGGGTCACTAGACAGTGTCTTCTGAGCAACGTCTTTCTGAGTAAGCGTAGGACTTTGATGCAAAGGATGCTGAACACAAAGCAACAGGGCAGTTCCAGATTCTGTGGAGTCCTAGGTGTTCTCTGAGCTTGTTAGTTTGTTTGCAGACATTTCATTACCCAGCTAGGTAGCTGTGCCGATGATGTTACCTAGTTGGGTAATGAAATGTCTGCAAGTGAACAACCAAGCTCAGAGAGCACCAAGGACTCCACAGTTCAACCCTGAGCTATACATATTCTCTTCTATTGGAGTTCTACATTCCTACAGGAATCCTGAGTGTTCTTTTTCCTTTTTTTTTTTTTTAACACACCATGTTTCCTTTTCAAAGGAGGAGCAATCATTCCTAGAGGGCACAAGGCCTCTATTGCAAAGCTTTAACCCACAGGTTTTCAAATTTTTTCAGGCTACAGAACCTGTGAGTTATGAAAAAGAGTTCTCAAAATCCCTGATCAAGAGGCAAAGGAAAAAAACTGCTCTAGCCCTCCCCTGCAGCGGGAATTATGATGGAGGGGAAGGGAGGAAAGGCAGTGAGAAAACAAATTGCAAATTGCATGCGAGAATGGGACTTTAAAGCACCAAGCTGGAAAGGAACGAGAAGAGCAGGCTGGAATTGTTCAGTTCGGTTATGCTGGGAGAAGAAGCTAAATGAATTTACAACCAGCCTGGGTTGTTGTCATTAAATACAGGTTGGATTCACCCAACACCCTTAACCTAAATTACAGAACAAAATGGCTGTGCTCAGATCATATATATATATCTGTGATGGAATGGAATTATGAAGGACACACTCAGGGAGGCAAGCATCCTCTTTCGTCTCCAGAGGGGCAAGGAAGAGATAAGAGGATGAGGCTGGCACCTCCCTGAGGAATTCATTGTTTTCATAGCTACTGTGGGAACAGAGTTTTCAGTCTGGGAAGATTCTTGATAGGGTTGTAGCTAATAAACGTTGCTGAACAGAACCTACATGGTCTCCTGGAGTTCCTCGGGCTAGGCCTGACATCCACCTTCCCAGACTGAAAACTCTGTTCCCACAGTAGCTATGAAAACAGAGTGAATTCCTCAGGGAGGTGCCAGTCTCATCCTTTTATCTCTTCCTTGCCCCTCTGGAGACGAAAGAGGATGCTTGCCTCCCTGAGTGTGGCCTTCATAATTCCATTCCATCACAATATCATATTGTATGTCTGATTAAAGAAACCAGTCTCCAGGAGTCAACACTGACTTGAACGCATCAAAAAGTAAAAAAAAAAAAAAATTAAAAATGGCTTACTGTGGCATCCAGGTTCGCAATCTATACTGAACCACAATTACCCAACTTTGGCTTAAGTTAGCCTCGTGGCTCCAGGATGTGGATTGCTACATGACAGTACAGAAACGCAGAACATGTTCACCTTTTCCTGCTGTCTAGCAGTCATCTGGATTTTTGCAGCACAGATCTGGTGGCCTATTAAACTAGATTGGAGAACAGAAATCCTTTCCTTTCTGGTTCCAGAAGAAAGGGGAACTTAAATACACACCCAGAACACACAGATAAAGACATACTTATCTCTGTTTTCTTCCAGGTGATTTCGGTTTATCCAAAATTGTGGATGAGCAAGATACAATGAAAACCGTATGTGGCACACCAGGATACTGTGGTGAGTATGTGATGGAGAGCAATGTGGAAATCTGTCCATTTTAAGAGGACTTGGGTGCCAGAGAAAGGGAGACTCAATATCCTGGGCCCTATTTCCAAGAAGAAAGTGCAGAGCTCTGTCAGCAACTGTGCTCCCTAAGAAAAGACCTTTTGCAGGAGTTCTATATCTCAGGTGTGAAAATCCAGGTGTCCACTAGATGCCAGCAAAATGTTAGTTTCTTTGTCTCTCTACTGCTCTTATGGTTATGTGGAGATTTGCAACTCAGATCTGGTGGTTCTTTCAGCTTAGTAACCAACACCATTCCCTTCCTATAAACTCCTGTTTCTTGCCACTTTTGTATGTAAATGTGTGTAAATGACAGAAGGCGTCAGTTTCTAGCCTGGTGCCTTAATCACTACACCAAACTGGCTCCCTCATCAATTCACAGGTCCTGTAACACTGGGTTCTCAAGAGCCAGGGTGATTTAGTGGTGAAAGTATTGGACTAGGAGTGGGGAGATCCAGGTTCATGTCTCCCACAGCTGTAGAAACTCATGGGGGATTTTGCGCCAACCCCCCCCCCCCAGCCCAAGAGCCAAGGGGCCAGTGCTGAAGGAGGTGGACTAGGAGTGGGGAGACTCAGTTTCTAGTGCCCCCTCAGCATGGAAGCCCCCAAGGGTGGGCAACTGAGACCTTCCACATCCCATCTCAGATCAGCCATTCCTCTGCCCATTCTCTAAGGAGCAGAAAACCTTAAGGAAACTTTCCTGGAATAAATATACCTATTTATACAGTGGTACCTCGGGTCACGAACGCTTCTGTTCATGACCAATTCGGGTCACGAACAGCACCGTTCGCAAAATTTTGCTTCCGTTTGCGAATTCCGCATCGGGTGACGAATGGGATCCGCGGCCATTTTCCCTGCTGACACACGTGGTCGTGGCTTCCTGTATTCCTCCAAGCAATAACCGCCTCCCCACCCGCCTTCCTGTCCTCCACGCCAGAAGTCACCTCGAGCAAGGTTAGCATTCTCTCTCTTCGTACTGTACTGTACTGTACTTTGTGTCATATTTTTGTGGTTGAAAAAAAAACAACATATGGTTCAGAACAGATTAACCGTATTTACATTGAACCTTATGGGAAAATTTGATTCAGGTCGCGACCAAAATCAGTTGGCGACCAAATTCGTAGGGGTCAGAACGGATTAACCATATTTACATTGAACCTTATGGGAAAATTTGATTCGGGTCACGACCAATTCGGGTCGCAACCAGAGTCGTGGAACGAATTAAGTTCGTGACCCGAGGTACCACTGTACTAGGTTTCCCCAACTGGAGCATCTTCCAGATGAGGATATGAAATTCCCAGAATTCTCAGCAGTGGCCATGCTGAAGTGTCCACCTCTGGAAGGCCCATTTGGAGGAACATTACAAAGCTGGTGGAAAGATGCCTTAAACTGGTATTCCTCAACCTTGACCACTTGAAGATGTGTGAACTTCAACTCCCAGAATTCCCCAGCCAGCATGGCTGGCTGGGAGTTGAAGTCCACACATCTTCAAGTGGTCAAGGTTGAGGAACACTGCTTTAAACAAGGTAATGGCTACCTGGCCTAAAGGATCTGGGCTGCAAACATTCAGACAACCACTAGATGGCAACCAGGAGAGTTTCAGGACCTTTTCTACTATCTAGTGGTCTTCTGGCTTTAGCATCCCCATTTTGGTAGCCCTACCAAATATCCTGACCCTGAAGAAGGAGGCATCTGTGCAGATAATTTGGGCTTCAGCTATGTTCAGCTTCATCCTTCCTGCTTCAAAGGACCATCAGGGACAAGTGGCCAAATAATAACATGCACTCTCTTCTCCTTTCCCATGAGTTTGCAAAAGCAGGAGAGCAAGTGTCAGGTTGGCCACCCAGGAAAACTGCCAATCCCCCATGAAGGAGTGTGAATTTTCACTGATAAAAGTTGCACTTAGGGGATGGGCGGGTAAGAGAGTCACAGTGGGAGAGGGAAAAAATATGTCTGCCAACTCCACTCTCTCGATTCTGACTTCTGTTTATTTTTCAAATGCCTTTAGCCCCTGAAATTCTCCATGGCTCACCATATGGCCCTGAAGTGGATATGTGGTCTGTAGGCGTCATAACATATATCTTGTGAGTAACGTTAAAATGCTTCAAAAGAAACTCCTCTCGCTGTGCTTTGCTCACTCGCACCCTCCCCTTCAAGCATGGTCCAGCAAACGAGCATGGTGTGAAATATGCCTCTTCTTACACTGTTTGGGGGGGAAGGGAGGATTCTCACCCACCCATGATTTCTGCCGTTCTCCACTCCCAGACTTAAAAATAAATTAGATGCTTACCACCACCATCCCTTTACCTCCCACTCTCTTGTTTTTTTCTCTCTCCAAGTAAAACCACAAAATTATGCTGCCTTCTCCCCCACATACATACTCACCAGCATACTGTTTATTCTTTATTTGCTTTCAGTGTGGTTGCCTGAAAAAAAAGGAATAGGCAAAAATATAAGAATGTCAAGAGGGGCCGTGTTTCAGATCAAAGGTTGATCTGGTAGAAAACACCCTTTCCTTTCCTCACCCACAAAACTACAGAGCATAAAGACAGAAGCCCTCCATGCTGGTTATCTTCAGTGTGTAGTAAGATAAAGGTAGAGTACCCCTCAGCATGGAGAAATAGTCATAATACATGTATCTCTGGATTCAGGTCAAAGATTCATCCATTTCCCACAAGGCTAAGCAAACGAGGAGGGGATCCAATGGGGGGCAATTCCACACTACGATTTTGCACCACTTTACAAGCAGCTCCAGGTCTCTAGTTTATTTATTATGTGTTCTATAGTTTTGGTAACCTGCCCCAGACTAAAGATTCTGGGTGGCATACAGCTGAGTTGTAGAATTCCCTTCTGATGACATTTAATACATTTGAGTCCTTGATCACTTATTAATGATTGTATCCATTTTTCGCTAGTATAATTATTTTGTCTTTGGTTTTTATATTAGTTTTTGTATATCACCCAGAGTCACATTGTTGTAAATATGCTTTCAATGAATAAATCATAATATGTCAAATAAATTAGAATTCCTTTCCCAAACAACGTCCCCAAACATTAAACTTAAGTTTAAAAACCTGACGGAATAGTGCTTTATGAAACACTAGAAGTGTCAGCCCTACCAGGTAAACCAGACCAGGAAATCAACTCCACTGGAAGGCTAAAACTATTTTTATTGAGACTGACTAGAACAGAATCTTGCAAGTCTGATTGTGCTGGACCTCCTCCTCTTTCTTATAGTTCAGTGAATTAGGGAGGTGTCTGCCTGAGCCACTTCCGAATGTTATCTTGTCGTACTGGACTTAAAAAATGTTTCAGCCCCTTTTGCCTTCCTGCATATCTCCATTTTCCTTATTCTGTACAAGGAAGAGGGCTGCATGAATTTCTGCTGGTAAAAAAACTCCAGAGCATGGGGACATGACGAAGAGGCCTCCTCCCTGGTCCAGATTCCTCCGATTTCATGTAGGGTGGGAGCAAGTCTCAATAGACCCTCTTGAAATGTCCAGATGGGCTGATTAAATCCTGACCAGGGGGAGTCTGATACAACATGACCCTACCATCAAAGGGGCTCTGTCGGCAATAACCAGCGTTATGAATCAGGGTCAGAAGCCCACCAGTAAGCATGTTCCCTCAGCATCCATAGTGGTGGAGAGTGATCTGATCTACAGTATCTCCTTTTCAGCTGGGGGGCAGACATGTTGTGGGTCCATTTTCTCATTAGGGAGAACTTCTTCCCCCAGTTCTTGAGCTTCCAGTCTTCTAAGGGAAATAAGTGTTTCCTTGAAGGCCCAGTAGCCGAAATCAGTGTTCTCCAAACTTTTTTGACTGTGTCCCCTTATCAGTAAACATTTTTGAGCATGTGCTCTGAAGACATTGAGGCTGATTTAATTATCAAGGATATAGCTGTACTACTCTATTAATATATTGTGTACATGATATAAAACATAACCGGAAAATAGTTTTCTTTTTTTTTTAAAGGATGAAATTAAAAGAAGGATAAGGTGAAAGTGAAACAAACCATACTCTAATATTTTTTTCCCACACCTTAATGCAGTTTTCAACCTTGGCAACTTTAAGACGTGTGGACTTCAACTCCCAGAATTCCCCAGCTAGCCCTGCTGGCTGGGGAATTCTGGTAGCTAGAAGTATACACGTCTTAAAGTTGCCAAGGTTGAGAAACCCTGCCCTAATGGATTGTCTTGTGCACCACTTGGGGTGTGTGCGCCCCACTTTGGAGACCACTGGCCTAGTTAAAAGGAGTAGAGGTGAAATGTTATCAATTTCTCTGCTCAATGTAGGACAAACTGGCTGCAAATTTGCAGATCACTGGAGATGTCACTTTGGAGCAGATTGTAAGTTAGAAGAAAAGAAGCCGATCTCCAACGTTCTTCCCACTGCTTCTGAAAGTCTGGAATATGAAAACAGTGACTAGGATTCTACGATTCTACTGGACAGTCTCTTTCCTCTTAAGTTGCCCTGCAGACCGCAAATATGCACACCCCCACCTGGTGGCAGATTGGCAATAGGATTTTGCGCCATACTGTTTTCTGCCAGCAGAAGGACTGATGAATAGCCTGGAGCCATGGAGAATAGTCCTCACATCATAACTGCTGCATGAGGCTGATAAATCTGTTGCTAACAGGTTTCCAGGTACAAATTGAAGTGCTGGTTTTTACCTATAAAACTGTGGTTGGCTCAGCACTGAGATGCCCTAAGGGCCACCTCCTTCAGCTAAGAATCAACAGCCCAATAAGAACATTTCAGAAAAAATGATTTGTAGTTCCCCCCTACCATGAAGTGAGGGGCACTGAGGCCAGCAGGAAATGTTTCTCAGTCACGGCCCCTCCTGAGAAGTTAGATTAACCTAAACATTATTGTCATTCCAGAAGCATATTAAAACGGAGCTCTTCCAGAAGTCTTTTAAAATGTAATTTATTGAAGGAACACCATATCCATGTTTATATTGCTCTAAGTTCTTGTTTTTAACTTCCTTAATGCGATGACTGTGGATATCTTATATGCATATATTTTGCATATAATGCTAAGAGTTGCTTGAGCGCAGTGGCAGAGGACTGTAATACACAAACCCTTCATATATTTAAGGCAGCATATGCTAATAAAACCCTCTGTTGCAAGGCAAACACAGAGCCTACAGCGTTGCAGGGAGGAGGAAGGAACTGGTGGGCAGGAAGGCAGGGGAGGGGGACTGGAAAGGAAAACCAGTGAATTAACCCCCTCCCACATTGATTGATTGATTGATTCAGTTTCAAGGCTGCCTGACTCCCTAACAACTCAGAGTGGCTAACAGATAAAAAGTAGAAGAAAACAAAGTACATCAAGAGGGAAAAAAAGAAGACAGCCAACCAGAACCAAAACCCCAGAAATACACAGCCAGTAACCAGCTAACTACATACTAAATGTACACACACACAAACACACACCCTTTTTAACCCAGGGCCTGGACCAGTTCTCTCCTGCAAACGTGTCCTCTCTCAGCATACAGAAACCCGTCGTGTGAAGCCCAGCTGGAATGGTGACAGGCCTTCAATAGGGCATTTGCAAATGAGAGAGCAAAAGGGGGTGACATTAAGGCCCTTCCCCTTGCTGTTTCTCCTCTGTTTTTGTGTCCCCAAGTGGCGTTCGCATTTGGAGGTGGGAGGGAACCTCAGTTGTGGAGCAGACGGATTTGCTTCTTAGAAGTTGGCTCCGTGCAGGAGGATGAAGGGGGATCTCAATGGACAACAGGGGGGTCCAAACTCCAGCAGGTTCTGCATGGGGCAGAATAAAGCCAGTTGCTCCCCATGCAATCCCCACAGACTGATGTCCTTTTTTTCCTACCCCCCCCCCCCTTTATATTATTTAATGACTTCAACGCAGTGTTTATTTTATTTATCAACTTGCATGAAACAGATGGTGATTAAGGACAATTAGTATATATTGGTAGCTGATTTTTTCTTTTTTACCATCTCTAGCCAAGTTTAAAGTAATAGGGCCCTAAGCCTTTTGGTAAACATTATGATAGCAAACAGATCTTACTTTTCTCTGCCTCTCTCTTTTTCTCTCTCTCTTTTCTGACTAAATAAACATTAGCAAAGTGGCATCTGGTCTGGGGTTTTATTTCTTTTTTATGCCTAATTTGCAGAGGCAGTAGAATTGAATTAGAAAACATGCTTTCTCCTGCAAGCAGGATGGAAAAGCTGCACCATCCAAGGTTTGGGACTCCTCTTCCCATCATCCTGAGCTAGCGTGACCAATCATCAGGGATTACATTGTAGGAAATTGTAGGGATTACAGAAATTGTAGTCCAGCACTTTGTGGAGAACTACAGGTAGGTCTCAGTTAGTGCGGTTAACGAATCCCATGAAATGGTTGCATTATCCAAATTCGCACTATTTGAAGTGATATTTCTATGGAAAATAGGGTCATTGGTTCCAGCTCGACAGAAATAGGCAATGAAAATTTTTAAACCTAAATTTTATATGTTTATTAATGAAATATAATAGTAAAAGATTAAAAGAATATACTTACCCCTTAAATTTATTTTTAACAAAGTCACTGTTAAACTTGTACTGTTTTCCTCTGACAGAATTTTCCTTTCCTCCGTTTTGCACACATGAAGATTAACAGCGTCTAAAATCCCAACTGCAACTGTTTATGCACTAGCTTCAATTGCACGTGTCTCGCATTAGCTGAATTTTGGGCTGCATTAAACACGACCTGATGTCAACTACAATTTACACTAAATCGAACATCGCATTATTCAAACACGTGCTAATCGCGACCTACCTGTATGGGTTCTCTTGCTGTATAACTTCAGAAACATTCATTCACCTGAATCTTTAATTAATATTTAGCTGAAGGTTAATTCAAGTAATGGAGAAGGTCTTTGAGTGCTTTGCATTCATAGAAATTTGTCTTATTTCATAGCAATCCCCAGTCATAGGCCTCTGATTCTTCCTTTTTTTTTCAGGCTGTGTGGCTTTGAGCCCTTCTTCGACCCAAGAGGAGATCAGTACATGTACAGCCGAATCCTAAATTGTGACTATGAGTTTGTCTCTCCTTGGTGGGATGAAGTATCTCTCAATGCCAAGGACCTGGTGAGTTACTGTATTTTGAGCACTGCCCAGACGGGTGGCTGGCCCACGTCTGCACTTGCATGTTCTGGCATGCATGAAGGCTTACACTCGTGCTCCTTGGGCACCATGGCCCCTCAAACATTATACTGCAAATGAAAGTACTGGGCTCAGCTTCCATTTTTCTGCAGAGATGACCTTGGGTCTCCCTGGGATGGGAGAGAGCAGTGGGAGACTGGTTCCATGGCTGGCTGGGCCCACACCATGGCCCTCTTTTGTGAAGAGAACAGTCTCCTAGTAGATCCATTCTGTCAGTGCACTGATCACACGCTCTCCAAATGCCAAATGTGTTCCTAGCCCCTAGAAATCCATTGCCCCAATGTACTAAGAGATAAGCCTTTGATTGCACAGTCAGGGCCATTCTCTTGACTTTTTTGACATCCTCCCCCTGCCAGACACCCCTGACTGGCCCATTCGCATCCATTATGATACTGGAATTGTCATGCTAAACCCATCTCTGTCCCTTGTAGGTCCGAAAGCTGATTGTTCTGGATCCCCAGAAAAGATTAACGGTTCATCAAGCCCTGGAGCACCCTTGGGTGACTGGGAAAGCTGCTAAGTTTGCACACATGGACAGTACGCAGAAGAAATTGCAGGAGTTCAATGCAAGGCGGAAGCTAAAGGTAAGTTCGGTGACTCTGCTCTCCCGTCTGGGCTCCCAAATGGGGATGGGAATCAGGGGCCTGAGCTCAGGGCCAGAGGCTCAGAATCAGGGTGCAAGGCAAGCCACACAAAAGTAGCATAGCCTAGATGCCTTGCAGGGGGCAGGTCAAAATTCAGTATGGCGGCTACGACTGGGTGATTGAAGCCCTGCCCACACGTAAAAAGAAGGCGTGGCTTTGATCATTGGTCATGGCTGCCATTTTGATTTTTTGACACCCCTTGCAGCAGTCCTCTTGGGGAGAGGTGTATTTTCACATCCAGGGCCATGTGGAGAGGGGAAGGGTCATACCATGATATCACAGATGAGCGGGATTGTCTTTTAGTGGCTTTGTGGGCAGGGGGAGACTTCTGTTTCAGCTTTGTTTCTGTTTTACTGCAGTCACTAAAGGAAGCCTACTTCTTCTCAATTAATATACCCTTAAAATGGGAGGATTTATGCCAGTGTTGCCCAAACTTGGCCACTTTAAGATGAGTGGACTTCAACTCCCAGAATTCCCCAGCCAGCCATGCTGGCTGGGGAATTCTGGGAGTTGAAGTCCACTCATCTTAAAGTGGCCAAGTTTGGGCAACACTGATTTATGCAGTAACAGAGAGCGATGATTTTCCTCCTCTAATGTTCCCTTTTGGACAGAGGGTCATTTTAAACCCAGGGATAACTTTCTTTGGGATAAATACGGTGCCTGAATTTTCCCTCTTGAGCAGAAAATGTCAAGCATGTGATTCTTGTGGGACTGCAGAAGGGGACTCCAGGATGACATGAACACTTGTGGCCAATGACCGGCTTTGGTGGGCGGGCTCTCTTGCACTTGAGGTCTTATAATCCCTAGGGAGATGTTTGCAACTGTGATCCAGGCGCTGCTATTAGTTCACTATTCCAGATTTTTGTTCCATCAGCACTCAATCACCTGGGTTTGGTATTGGAGAACATGGTGCTGCTGAGAATTAATTTAATTAATTAAAATAAATGTATACAGATAAATAAATACATACATACATACATACAATAGTCCTCACTTAACAACAGTAACTGGGACCGGGAACTCCATTGCTAAGCAACACGGTCATAAGGTGCTATGTCATATGACCGCGCCGACTTTCAATGGCAGTTTTGGCAGTCCCAGTTGCCCTCAGTAGGAGAATCCCACACAGTCACAGCATTCCACAGTTATGTGATTGCCATTTGCAACCTCCTGCTAGCTTCCCCACTGACTTTGCTTGTCAGAAGCCAACAGGGAAGGTTACAAATGGCGGTCATGTGACCATGGGACTCTGCAATGTCATAATTGCGAACTGGTTGCTGAGTGCCCGAATTGCGATTATGGGACTGCGGGGATGCTGTGACATCCACAACTATGAGGACCTGTTGCAAGTACCCCTCATTCAGCGCTGTCATAACTATGAACAGTCACTGAACGAGTGGACATTAAACAAGGACTGCCTGTATGTCATCCATCTTACAGGGTCAACTCTGGGTGGCTAACATAGAATTAAAACTCAGTAAAAACAACCAATAACTACAAATAAAAATAAATATACATAAACCGTGCCAGCCAAGGACAATTACGGTCACTACCAACAACATCCCCCTCAAGGGCTCCATTATAATAAGAATAATAAATATGTACATTCAAACCCATGTCACTCTTTGCCATGTGTAACACACACAGGCTGCGGTGAAAGCAGTGGTGGCGTCCAGCCGTCTCGGCAACCACAGCCACCATGAGGGATGCAGAAATGAGCACCATCAAGATGCTGCCAAAGAGGACAGCGCAACTCCCACAGCGGAAAGCGACCTCAGCCTCCAAGGGAACGTTTACAAGGAGAAGAAGCCGGAGACTAGCGGGGAAGAAGCAATGACCATAACCCCCTTAGCCATGGTGGAAAAGCTCGACAGCTTCCAGAACGAGAGTCCTGTTGCCCCAGTCGTGATACTTAACGGTTCCGGCTGCAAGACTTAACCTTACAGAACGCCAGCGCGTTGCTCTTGTCGGCTATTCAAGGGGTATCAAGTCTATCATCCCTGCTGATAGACCAAGTTATAATAATGACCATCCAAGGCCATGAGAGAGCAATTCAGATGAAGGAGCGCCAAAGGCCAGCTGAAATTATGAGGAAGTGCTGTGGTGACATCTTCTGCAACCTGGCACCCTCTTTGTATGGGATTCCTGCCCTTGTCATCTTCAGCCAGGGATGATGGGAGCTTTAATCCAAACTTTTTGGAGAGAACCAGATTGAGGAAGGCACTAGTGGCAGGTAGCTATGTGAAGAGCAGTTGATCTTGTTCTAGAGAGAAATCCATGTTCTTTAATATCCTCTTGCTCTGTGTGTGCGTGTCTGTACACACAAACATACAGCGAAAGGATAAGACTATATACATTTGTACAGGAGTCAGGCAGCTTAGAAATTGGATGAATAAATAAATATATAAATATTCTTAGTTGCTCCCTCGGAGGCAAGGCTAGCAGAAGACAGCAACTGTATTTGTTCTTTTCTATTTGAAATCCCATAATAATAACCCAGGGAGAGAAAAAACGTCTCTTTTAATGCTGCATAAGATCCTTTTAACTGCAGGCACCAAGCTTTGAATCTGGGGTTTTCTGCACTCAGAGTATCTGCTCTAAGCTGCTGCAGCCTGTCCATTCAATGGATAACTTTGAACCGTGTATACCCAGAAGCATAAGGGGCTTCTCTACTAATTCAGTGATTTTTCAAGCTGTTTGTGCCGTGAGACGTAGCTAGTGGGCCAGATGGAATACATTAAGGAACAGCAGTCTCCAAATCCACCCTCCAAACAATAAATAGATAAAAACCTCACCCCCGCTGTTGCTTCTCGGAATTATGTCTCACTCGTAGGCCAAATTTTTGTCTCCTTCCAAGAGCAAGGAATCGCGGCAAAATTATCCACCCGCAGAGCAGTCATTTCTCCATGCAGAATTGCTCTGGACTTGCCTCCGCTCTGCCTCTGCAGAGTGCATTTGCACTGTTTGGTCTGGACATGCAGCAGCATGACCTCCACACGGTCAAAAATTGGTAGCCCAGTTCCCTGCCAACTTAAGCATGCTCATGCATGAGCATAAGATTCAAGAGAGAAAAAAATCTGGGAAAAAATGCTTCACTCCTTCCCCAAAACTCAGAAAAATAAGAACATTCTGACTCTGCCAGGGTATAATATGGTGTCATCCGCTTTGCATCATTATCCCAGACAGAATGGCCCATACTCATCCAAACAAAATTAGGTGTATATTATGGCCCCCAGCTATTAAAAACGAAAATGACTAGCCTAGGGTCACCCAGCTGTCTTCTTGCCTAAGGCAGGACTAGAACTCACAGTCTCCTAGTTTCCAGTCTGGCACATTCAACCACTATACCAAACTGGCTCTCTCCTGTAACTTAAACTCCTTAAATTAAGTCTCGCCTTCTGGGCAAACAGAAAGCAAGCATTTGCCTTCTTCAGGGATTTGAAGAATGCGATCCGATCTGTTCCCATCTGCGCTCTCTTCTTTTTCTCCAAGCTCAAAATATCCATTTCGTTCAACCATTCCTCACAGGACTTGTTTCCATACTTCATCCCAAGTCCTTTGCCCTCCACTTGATCTGGTCCCATCAAGCTACATCCTTGTTAAAATATCTCACTGGAAACGGACTCAGGAGTTTTGGAAGCTTTTTCTGGCGTTATAGACAGTGTGCAGAGCCCCTGACAAGAGGGTCATCAGAAGATCGTTCATCGCCTCAAGGAGCTTAAAATATGAGTATCAGCAATGCTGGTTCGACAGAAGAAAAAGGCCAAAGCAGTAAATAATATTTCTGCCAGTCCGACATGGGGTAATAGCAAACCGAACCTGTTGCTTTGGAAGACTCAAATTCAGCATGTTGGCACGAATAGCTTTGCTTCCCAGCTGTTCTGCAGGAGACATTTATTTTATTCTAGTTGCCATTGCTTCACAGTTTTGTATTTGAGCAACAAACAAACAGAAGGTTTGTTGAAAGTCTCTGCAATTATTAGTAACATCCAAACAATTTTCAGTTCTGCATTGCTTCTCCAAAAGTCAAGACATTCATAGAACAAGTGATTCAGCTTTCTTATATTGTCTCCCAACTTTTCTAGACATTACAATCTTGTGAAAAGCATTTAAAATTGGGATGTACGTGGCAAACCACCAGGACATCAACCCATCACTAGGGCTAAAGGGATGGCCTTCTCACTTCATAAGAGGCACCTTGTTACACATTTGGAACTCAGTGTCCTCTTTGAGAAACAGGTCAGCATCCTTTTCATCCACCTACTCTCAGAAGTAAATGTTTTGAAGTGTTAAATTACAACTCCTTTAGAATTAATTAGCTCCTATTAAAGACATCTATTATTAACAGACCACCGACACTCCATTTTGGATGAAGATTGCCTTCAGTCCAACAATATGAACTACCAGGGGACATATTTTGGTTTACATTTTGCCTCAGTTCTGATAATATGTACTAAAAACACAATATTTTCTATTGAAATATTGCCAGAAATCCAAGGGCTAGGCTCTAGTTCAAGTCCATTGTTTAACACTGGACTTAACTTCAAACACAGACTTGCGACAGCTATCCAGACCCAGAAGGTGGAAAAAACAGTTTCTGTTCTCCCCAAAAACCAGCTGAAAAGAGTCTGGTTTGCAACTGTGTGCGTGATGCTGTCATTGATCTTTAAATATTTATCTAAGTTGTGCTGCTGGATGAGCTGGAGAACCCTGGAAAGCAACCTACGTTTTATGATACTCAGCTACGCTGTAAGCAAATGTATGAATGGGAAATTGAGAAGGAGCTAACCATGGAAGGAGGCAGGTAGCTAATGAGTATATTGATCAAACTTGGTTTTGTCAAGAATATGAACTGGGATACTACAAGAAATGTGATGAAGAAGGTAAAATAATAGACTGGATCTAGGGAAGTTTATAGTTTCCCTCCAATGCAGTGTTTCTCAACCTCGGCAACTTGAAGATGCGTGGACTTCAACTCCCAGAATTCCCCAGCCAGCATGCTGGTTGGGGAATTCTGGGAGCTGAAGTCCACGCATCTTCAAGTTGCCGAGGTTGAGAAACACTGCTCCAATGCAAGCCTTAGTGAGATTAGGCTAGGCCCTCTCACCAGTCCTACTGCACAAGCTTGCTTTAAAGATAAACTTGGGTTATGAATTGCTGATTGGTAGAAAA
Source organism: Liasis olivaceus (assembly GCA_030867105.1). Lineage (NCBI taxonomy): Eukaryota > Metazoa > Chordata > Lepidosauria > Squamata > Pythonidae > Liasis > Liasis olivaceus. The sequence goes on from CM061349.1 coordinate 8,732,841, forward strand.
GTGTGGTATAAATGTGGTAAATGAAAAGATTTTACATGCTATTTACATGGGTAAATAAAAGATTGGGAAAATACATCTCTGAAAATGTATCTTTCCTATGAAGACCATAATCTTAAAGGGCTTGTGAATACAATGATGTTTTCAATTAACCAAGGTACTGTTTCGTGTTGCAGTATGTGTTAAAAATAAATACATAAATTCTAGAAACCCTGTGAGATGAAAATTGTGGAAATGATTTAAGGAAACTAGGTGGGTTTGTGGTGTGCCTTTTCGTTTGTTTTGGAATAGACATAGCTGGGTACATGGTGCCAGATCAACCTGGACAAAGGTGCTTCTGATCCAGCACAGGTACCCTCCACATACCTGCAAGGAGCTTCAGATCCAGACTGAACGCCAGTTCATACATAGTTCATCAGAACATGGGTGTCATTCTGTTTAAAGGCAGGAAAGAGCACCAATCTGTTTCTTTCAAAGTTTTGTTTAGTCTCTACTTTGGAGCCTTCATCTGCAGAGGAGGGACCTTGGATTTAACAACTAGTTTTGTCCTTCCAGAACTGTGGGAATCAGTTCTTCTTTTTCACAGGTTTAATATGATATGTGCAACATTTATGATTGATTATGTACCATCAATATGTACCATCAAGTCAGTGTTGACTCTTAACAACCACATAGGTAGATTTTCTCCATGATGACCTGTCCCTAACCTGGTCCTTCAGGTCTTCCAAAATTTACCAAAACATTTTTTTTTCAAATTGTATGTTTTAATGAGAAGCAAGGGGGAAATTGTTAAATGTGTGAACTGAAATCAGTAGTTAACTATATAGTGTTTTAAGTCAACGGACAATGAAATGAAATGAAACTTCATTGTTGAAGTTTGCAGAATCCCAGAAAAACAGTGGAATTCCTGGCATTTCACTTCGAAGCCAAGTGTAACTTTCAGGCCAGCAAAAACTGTACAGCCCTGCTCCAGAACTCTTGTATGTTCATTACCGCTCTGGCAAAAAAAGGAAAAAACAAGAAACAATTTTCTGGTCATTCTTAATGGCTGCCTGTTGAGTCATCTATCACTAACACTTTGGGACAAAAATAGGGAAAATTGGGCTTCAAAAAGGCAGAAAAGTGGTGATTGGTTTATTACATATTCTGGCGAGTCTTTCAGCAACTCTGCTCACTGTTCCTGTTTACACAATGTATGAGTCAATCTGAAGGCAGCCTTAAGTTCTGCAGATGTTTTACAGATCCCTTGTTTTTGCACTACTGGGCAGCCAACACCAATAGCTCTCCTGGATCTCCACTGAGGGGGCCAAAAGTGCCTGCAATCAGTTTGATCTGTTTACACCGGATAGTCTGTGTGCACAGAGGAGTATTGGCAACGTATGGTCACCAAAGTCAAGATGGCAGCCATGACTGCAAATGAAACTCCACCTGTTTTTATGTGCATCGCACAGCAGAGCAAGTGGCCAGATTATCTCTTTTTCCTAGTGACAAAACGCTGTCAGTTTGATACTCAGAAAGGGATTCTTCCTCCTTTTCCTTTCTTTTACACTCCAGATGCAAAAGAATGAAAAGGGTATCTTGAAACTACAAGAGTGTGCCTTCTCCAGGAAACTCCATTGCGCATCCATCTGGCGTTCTGCTTCCTTCTTTCTCTGCTCAGCACACTCAATCTTCACTGGGCTATTTCTTGAGTTTGTTGCCTTTAAGAATAACCTTTTCCCTCTCCTTATTTCATTATTCCTGCAAACCTCAGAGCTCCGTTGGGCTGACTAAAACCCTCCACTTGGGCATAGACCATACCATTTTAGCTAAAGCAGCATTGGCGCTGCAGCTCAAACATTAGAAGTGTAGGGAACAATGGCCTTTGTTGCTGGAAAATGTCAGCTTTTGAGTATGTTTGTACCCGTTGGTAGAAATGCCTGGTTTACCTTCAGGTCCTTTTTATAACTTGTACTTATGGACTATCTGGTTAAAATCATGGTGGTTATGTAATTGTGATAAATACTTTGGAAGAAATAGGACTGACTCTATAGATGTGTGTGTTTCAGATGAAATGTTTATGATAATACAGCAATTCAATATAATAAAATTTTCAACATCTGTTTGGAATCAGCCTTCTCCAATCTAGTGCCCTCTAGTGACAATCCAACTCCAGCACAGAAAAATGGACTATAAAGGTACAATATACTGTATGTTGAATAACACAAATCCTACTTTTTCCCATAACAACATCCCTGCAAGGCAGACTGGGGTGAAAGGGACGGACTGCTCCAAATATTTATTCAAAAGTAGTATATAAAATAGTCATGTTGAGTTGGCCCAAAGGCTTTCAAAACATTCCTGACATTATTCCTTCAATACTGGTACTGATACTGGTCACTGCCTCTAATCATTGTCAATGAGAGCTGGATACAATGGGAGTAGCACTCTATTATCTACATACCCTAATTTCTAATCCTCTATTCCAGTGTTTCTCAATCTCAGCCTCTTTAAGATGTGTGGACTTCAACTCCCAGAATTCCCCAGCCAGCATGCTGGGAGTTGAAGTCCATACATCTTAAAGTGGCTGAGACTGAGAAACACTGCTCTTTTCTATTACCCAAGGTGTCCAAATACTAATGGGTGGGAACATTTGGCCTCTGAACTACAGTTCCCAGCATTCTCCCTATATGCCATACTGCCAGGGGCTCCTGGGAAAAATGAAACACGCGAGTATCAGATGGAGGGACCTGGCTTGGCAATAGTAAATGTGAAAAGGATTTGGGTATTCTTATCCACCACAGGTTAAACATGAGCCAGCAGTATGATACAGTTGTTAAAAGGGCTAGTTTGGGGTGTATTAACAAGGTTCATATCACAGTAAATAATTGTTTTATTCAGAGTCCACCTGGAGTCCTGTGTCCTGGGCACCACTGTTCAAAAAAATAACAAAGTGAAGTAAATTCAGGGGAGAGCTACCAAGATGGTAAAGGGTGTGGAAACTAAGCCCTACAGAGTATTGTTAAAGGATCTGGGTACGTTTCACCTACCAAAGAGATACGATAGTAGTATTCAAATATCTAAAGTCCGCCCAGAATCCCCCGTTGTAGGGGAGATGGGCGGGGACAAGTCAAATAAATAAATAAATAAATAAATAAAATAAAGAGCTGCTGGATAAAAAAATGGATTCTCTATTGCTGCAGAGGGCAGGCCTAGAACCAATGAGTAAAAACTACCAAGGAGAAGGTTTAAATTAATCATCAGGAGGAATTTTGTGCACTCATCTTGGACATGTACCTGTATTGTATTTTAATCATGACGACTTTGGAAGGGAAAAACCCTACGTTTGGTTCCAAGTCGGGAAAGAAAATGCTAGATGACCCTTGTGGAGAATCAGATTTTTCTGTTAGGCACTAGCCTTTGTTTATTTGTTTACCCAAGTTCAGAGAACCAAATAGAACTTGAGACGAGGCTTTTTTAGCTAACAGAAGTTTTATTAGCCAAGAAACATTCTGGATGGCTCAGTCAACACCGTGGCAAGCTGTTGAGGAGAACCACCCCTTGCAAAGGTGACATCAGAGTTTTATAGGCATTTACAAATGTAATCAGATCATACACCCCCCCACGTCCATACAAGGGAATACAGGGATGGTCTAGGGAGGAGTAAAGGTGGGTCCTAAAGAGAAAGTTAGCTCAACTCTCTTCTCCTGTTACCAAAGAAATGCCTACATCCTTCTCTCTCTCTGGAATGTAGGGCCCCTTTCTTTGCAACTTCTTTGGAATTACAAGGTCTCTTCTTCTTGGCAGCTTTCCCTGCCAGCACCAGCCTGGTACTGGGCTGATTTATAGCTTCTGGCTAATTGCTTCTAAAGGAAATGGGGTGGGGGAATGCTGGGCTCTTTAGAAGGCAAAAGCAAGTTAACCCTTTAGAAATAAGATAGACTGCACTGTCACATGTATGTTTATACATAGAGTATAAAATTGTGTATTAAAACAATGCCCTTCATTTCTTTATTTAAAAGTAAGCAGGGTTGGCAGCGGATGTGCCGGACCTCTGCCAAATATCCCCCTTTATGCTTTACTTTTTATCATTTTAGCCTGTGCTTGTTTAGGAATGTCTTTGTCTATTTTTAAGCTGACCACTTGCTTCTTTATCTTACATCTGCTCAAGCCTACATGATCCTCTCGCTTGCTTAAATTGTGTTTCTACCCCTTCCATCCTAAAACGGCATTATGTTTGCTAAATATTCTAACTACGATTATTAATTTATAGGTGCTTGTTCCTCCCCAGAGTCTTGAGTCCTGGCCAGTCTACAAATACTGTGTAATAAATAAATGAAACAAGTTTATCCTGTTTACTGAATTATGGTCTCACCCTATATAGAAGCCAGAAACACGGGGCTGGCTTCCTACAACTTGCAAAGGGGAAACATTACATAAACCAATTGTAATGTGGATCGCAGCCCCTCGGTGTTTAATTGGCTTGTGTTTAAATTGTATTGCGTGAACATAAACTCCATGGATGGGCGGCATATAACTTTAATAATAAATAAAATAGATACAAAGCTTACTGCGCTCCACTATTACTGTACTTCTTCCCTAGCAGCGTGAGAAAATAGAAGGGAGAACAAGGCCAGCAAAAGAAAAACGAAAGTGGTAGGGTAAAGCGGGTGACGGATTCAGCGTCCATTCAGGAGGCAACGCAGAACCGAAGGGCTTTTGTGATTGGCTGCTCCGTCTCGGCCCGCCCCCGCAAAGCGCGCGTAACAGCAGTTATGTCTTCCACAAGGGTCGGGACGGCCAGCCGCGAAGTCGTTACGGAAGCGACGGTAGGGCAAAACTCAGCCCGGGATCGACGCCTCGCTTTCGATTCTGATTGGTGGTAAGGAAGGGGAAAGAAGGAAAGCGTTCGATCTGATTGGCTTGCCTCTTTATTGTCAGACGCGCATTCTGTCCCTGCAGCGTGCCATGTGTTGTGGCGGCCCGTAACCCGCCCCCTGCGTTCTACCTGAGCTCTTAGGCAAAGATTTGGGGGGAGGGAAAGGAGGGAACCAACCCTTCGAGACGATTGGCCCAGCTCTAATCAGTGGGCGGAGATCTCAGTGGAAGGGATGAAAAAACGGAAGAAGTCAGGAAGCGCCAGAGAGGGGCGGAGCTGGAGGGCAAGGGCGGGATACGCGGCCCCAATGGAGAGACGGAGTGAGGTTTGAAGAGGCGTGGCCCGACTAGAAAAGAGGGAGGGGCGTGGCCAGCCCCCGTTCTTGGCCGCAACAGCCAGGCGAAGGAGGCGGGGCGGGTAGAAGGGGGCGTGGTTATGTGTTGCAATTTCCAACTGCGACCGAGGAGGGAAGGACGAGGAAGTGGCCTCGGGTGTGGTAAGTTCGAGTCCCGGTTCCCCCAGCTTGATGGTGAGAGGAACTGAATGATGATTTAAAAAAAAGAAGGGGTGGGGGTGGCTAGTCTGGAAAGGGGGCTGCTTCCATGGGAGGAGGGGAAGACTTCCTTCCCCCCAATATGGCTAACCTGTGGTTATCTCCTTCTCTGCAGTAACTTGGGGAGGGTCCTCCTGGCCCCCAGAGAGGGAAAAACCAAAAAGAGGGGGTTGCCCCTCTTCTTTTTAAGAGGTACCTTGGCCCCATCTTGGGGGGGTAGCCCCTTTGTACCCTCCCCACTTATTTAGCTTCACACTTAGTGGATCTTCCTTTCAGCTTCCCCTGATGTGGGTATACATAGCCCTTCTGGCTGGGAAGAATGGGATTTTTTTTAAAAGTATTTTTAAATGCATAAACACCCCCTAGTCCCAGTACTAACATACTGTACCTCTTTCATCTGCTAATGAAAACTAGTACAGGCCGTCCTCATTTAGTGATTTAGCAACTGTTCGCAGTTAAGATAGGGATGAAAAAATAACTTTGCTACCAATCCTCCCATTTATGACCTTTGCAGGTCTGTACAGCAAAGGAAAGCTGAAATAAGATCATAAGCACAGTTGTGGTTCCACTTAGTGACTACTTCACTTAACAACTGAGTTGCTGGTATCAATTATGGTTGCTAAATAAGGACTACCTGTCTATTTATATAGCATGTTATAAGTGAAGGGTAAGACAGGTTATTTTGAAATGCCCTGCTGCTTCCCTATTTTTTAACACACGAACTAGCTTACCTAGTGCAAATTTTCTTCTTATTTATTTGGTAAATTATATAGCCGCCCATCTCACATACCTGTCTCTGATGATCCTCCAGTGGGGGCTCCAGCTACAACATGCTGGTTTCAGAATGGAAGAGCAGTGACTCGTAATTCGTTGGAGGGTGCCCTCCCAGTTATCTAATATCAATTAGTGTATTTAGCCATCAGTGTGGCTGGCTGGGGAATTCTGGGAGTTGAAGTCCACACATCTTTAAGTGGCCAAGGTTGAAAAACACTGGTCTATCCGTTTGGCCTTCTGAGAGTTTCTCCCCTGTGCCCGGTAGACTAAGGAAGGTTGTCTTAACAAAAAGGATGGAGGCTTAACTCTGTCCCTCTCTGCTTAGAGAGGGGGATAAATTAATATCTTTGGGCCTCCTTTCCTTATTTCTCCCCTGCTAAGCATGTTTTTTCCCCATGGAGTGGAATTGAGAGACTCCGCTGTCCTCAGTCAGTGGTTTTGTTGGGGACTTTCTGCTTCTCATAAAAAGAATCCTCTAGGGAAAAGAACTATGACAGGTGAATTGGTCCTCTTTTTCTTGCTTAGACTGATCTTTTTCCTCTGCTTGCTGACAGGGGAGAAAGCAGAAACTGCCAGTGGTGAGTTACAGCAGTTTTGTTGACAGTAAATAGGTTGCTCAAGGCTGCCTTCTCAAAATGGGTTCGGAACCCTGGCGCAGACCATCAGTCGGATCAAAATCACCCAAGACTTCATTTGAAATTCTCCGGTTCCATCTAAGAAATGAACTAGCTAGTGTGTACAAGCAGACCCAGAGAAACAACAAAGCAAATTGAACTGATAATAGTTTTAAATGCTGCCTGGAAGCATAAGGAAAACTTACAGTGCTACTCTCATTCCAGTCCTCCTGAAAAGTTTGCAGACTTCTGCCTAAAGGATAAAAAAAATTGAACCTTTTATAAATTCACACTTTACAGGGTACAACCTACCCAAACATATCTGGGTACTGTCAAAAGTACTGATAACTTACAAAGGTAGATCCTGCTTAGAAAACGTATCGAACTCAGTGGGGTTCCTGTTGGACATCTAAACATTAACAAGATCCTCTTGGTTTTCAAACCAGCCAGTGTAATGAGTAACTGCTGCTGGTTTAGAATGTCTTCTCTGGTCCACGATCCTGCGTTCCACTCGGCCAAACACACTGATGCTAATGGGTTTGGGCCAATCACTTCTACCCCAGCCTAACCTCCTTTGCTGGTCTGTGGTGCAGAGAAGATGGGGAAATACTTTCTGCGCATATCAGCGCTGAACAAAGGATAAATATTTTTTATTAATAGACCTCCTTGAACGTGACCTAGAAGAAAAATGGGATGAAAATCATTGTTGATACTGCAGTGATGAATATTTTATGGAACGGAGTGCAGTCATTTATCCTGTTGTTACTGTAGATTAGAACATCCCTGGTAGCAAGCCTGTAACCTGGGTCCCTGGCTGACATCCATCAAGGACCATGATGGGTGAGGGAGAGTATGTCCTCTGCAAGTGGAAAAAGCGGCTGTGGCCAGCACAGGTAAGTAATGGGACAACCCTTGTTATTTGGGATTTGAGGAAGGGCCATATCTGGATGGGGTAAAAGTACCTTACCCATCGGTGCTGAGCTGGCTTTTGAACTGTAGTTGGTCTTGGGTTTTGTTCATTCTGATGACAAACTGTATTCAACCACAGTTTGGCAAAGGGTGAACATGTTGTATTAGAGGGCTTCCTCCCACCCAAAGGGTGTCACGTCCAGCCCACTTGTCCATAATTTGGGAGTGGTAAATAACATTGGAATGTAGGAGACGCACCGCTGCTTTTGCTGCAAACGCCACTGAGTGTAATCATGGTTTGCAATAGCTTAATTCAAAGATTCCCTTGAGTCAAACATGACTCTTGGTAGTTTCATGGTGGCGTTCGCATAGCCTTCCTGGCAACCATACAGGTGGTTTGCTGTTCTGCTTTTCTGGGATATTTGTTTGTTTTTTATTTATTTATGTACTTATTTACTTCTTTGGCTTCCAAGTCTAGACTACAGTCCTGGGATTTCCCAGTGATCTCCCATCTAAGTATGAACCAGGCCTGACCCTGCTTAGAACTCTGCAAAAGCCAGCCAGCTGCTGCCACTGGCCAAGATGTGGGAGTTGTAGCAAACCACATCTGTATTGTTGCCAAGAATACTATATGGGGGTACCCATGGAGTCCCCAAGCAAATTTCCTTGTTTTCTACATTTCCACTCATGTTGGAATGTCAGCTGTAATTCAGAATCTGATTAAAGTGTCCTGTTCTCTTCCCCACTCCTTGATTATTTTCTCACGATGGGCTGTCAGTTTTCAAGTCTTCTCTTCCACATGCACATTGGAAGGTAGAATTTCTGGCCTTGAGAGTTCTTACAAGCATTTGAAAAAACCAAAAACTGAACATTATTGCTGTGCGTTCTGCTCTCTCTATTTCTCCACTGCAGGTCTGTGGGTTTTCTGTTTCTGTGAATTTGGATATGTACCTTAAAAAAAAAAATCTGTATTTTTTCTTACACCTTCCAGATCATGTCTAGAAGCCAGACTTCCAGAAGGTGTCTGGTTCCTAAGGAGAAGCTTGGTTCCATTCGGGTCAAAATTATTGCTGAGAATAAGCAGTTAAGTTTCTGAGGATTTTCAGCCTCTTACACTGCTCTTTTTATAAGTCTGTTTCACCAGTAGGTTTGACTTTAGCTTACAAAATAAATCCATTAAAGCCCCAAGGCCCCGTTCTCCTTCCTCTTTTAAAAAAAATAATAAATTCCTTTTAGGATGTTATTTGCTATAAGCAGGGGTAGTCACAGCTATCTACAGGCCGGCAAAATGTTGACAAGCAATTTTGGAGTTGTAATCCTATCCCAGACAATGCTAGATTGGGGGAGGTGGTAGTGATGATAGCTTTTGCTCAGGATATATATAGGCCTAATTTATCCAAAGCGTCATAACTGTGGAACTAAAACATTCCTGACCACATAGAACCAAATGTTTAATACTGTTTTTTTCCTCCTGTCCTTTTTCCAGGGTTACCGTGTATTGTGCCCGTATTGAACCTGTGACAGTACAAAGCATTGAAAATATTGCAGATAAGTTAGGTATGTTTCTCTCTCTTTTTTTTTTTCGTCTGTTCAGCTGTGGCTGTGAAATCTTGTAGGTTGTCTATTTTCCTAAATTGTCCAGGTAAAGAGGACACAAAAATCTTAGGCTAGACTTAAGTAGCTGAAGAGGGGTGAACTCTGTTAAAAAAAAAACAATTCTATTGAGTTTACTGTATTTACCCTTTTGCCAAAATTCCCACGGTGGTTTTTGTTTTCTAACCCTGATTTGCATCCATAAGAAGCTAATTTCAAAGAAAGGGAACGATAAGTGGATGTGAACATACTCAGGGATGAAATTATGACATCATTTCTAATGGACTGGGGGAGATATGTATATACAGGCTGGGAGTCCCCTTGGGATGGTCTACAACCGGACTATGAAAATAGCAAATTCACCATTATACAAAAAGGCAGCTTAAGAGTAAAAGGATAAGCTGGTGAGAGCTGATCTGGTTGTGATAGGCCCAATAAGAGAAAATAATATAGGAACCTAAAAATAGCCTTGCTGGATCAGGCTAAGGTGCATCTTAGTTCAGGCTTTTTAAAAAAATTGTCACCTAGGTAACTGTGGGGTATTGATACAACTCAAGGCAGTGTACTTAATACTCCCTCTACCTATTTTCCCCGCAACAAGAACCCTGTGAGGTGGGTTGGGCTGAGACTGAATTGCTGGCCCAGAATTAGCCATTAACTGCTCTCCCACCTTTGCTCCTCTGCAACTGATATTTGCTAGCCTACCGTCCCAAACCTGGGGATAACACTGAATCTTCAGGACCCATAGCCCTTGATAGCCAAAAGCCATCCAAATTCTTTTGTTTTATTTATTGATGTTTATTGAGAATTTTACATAAAGTAAAAAGCAAACAAGAGCCAGTTTGGTCTAGTGGGAAGGGAAACAGGATTCAAAATGGTGACAGAAAAGATTAGTCGTTAAGGTTGGGACAATACAGCAGGGAACATGTTTCCTCAAATACGTCTCTGCAAGCGCTGCGAGCTTTTACGCTTTCCTAAAGAAGGAGGTTTAACCAGTGGGAGAAAAACCAAGCAAGTGGACGTTGACGTAGTCTCCAGAGGCAGGGAGTTCCACAGATTAGGTATGAGCCTTTCCCCTCGTCCCCCTAATTGCTCGCTGTTTCCCCATTTGGGAACGACAAGGAAGAGCCTTGCAAGGATGGGGCAGGTGGGTACAAAAGGAAGCTGTCTGTAAATTATCCTGGATGTAAATAAACATACAGAGGTAGGTAGGTAGATGATAGATACACACACATACATATACATCACATTATTCGAAGCATTTTCTTTATCCAAAATGAATTTCAAGGCAATTGTGACAGTTCCAAGCCCTCAGACTTAAGAAATTGTGGGGGGGGGGGAGGCGTTTTTTGGCTACTAGTTCTTTAGCCACTAGCCAAAGCCCTCTAGGAGTAGAGGAGTCAGCCGTGGCTGGTCACCCCAGACACGGACAGCAGGTCAGGGTTTCTTTTGACCGACTCCTTCCTCTGTCACAGCCTGAGCACAGTTACCACCCACTGATCACCAGTGACTCCCTTCCCAGGTCCGAGCAAGGAAGCCAACAAGGTGGTGGAAGAGCTGACTTATCGGCGGGCCTTACGGGAAGTGCTGGAGATCTTGAAGAAACGGGAAGCCCCTGGAGGTCTTGAACCTTTTAGGCGAAGGAGTGGGGAGGCATCAACCGGGGAAGGACAGCAAGAGGAATCTTCAGCCCCCCAGCAACGGCTTTCTCCCCAAAGAAGCCCCCGTGGGACAAAGAGGATGGAGAAGGCAGGCTGGGTCCCTCCAGCTTCTCCAGCCTCATTGTCGGGACCTTTGGGGTCCGGAACCAACAGCCCGTCTCCCCGCAAACCTCCCTCGTCTGCATCGGGAGACCTAAGTGACAGGGAGCTGGCCTGGGAAGGCCGCGGGGTTTCGAAATCCCCAAAGCCAAACATCTCAGGAAGACTTGCAGCACCATCCCAACCCAACCAGAGGTCTCCCCGGGCTTCCAAGAGGCACCGGCAGGTTGGAGGGCCATCTGGCGAGGAGGCACCTTTGACCCGGCCAGCGAGAACCAGCACCCCAACCTCTGCTTCTCACAAGCGCTGCCCCAGGTTCCCGCCAGCAAAGGGAAGAGCTGGGGCTGCTCCAGGGCTGCGGAGGAACTTGCTGGATTCCTCTGTCGAAGGCTTTTCATCCCAGCCAGCAGATGCTCTCCCGGCCAAGCGAGAGGCGCCACCACCGAGGAAATGCCAGAAGACCTCCAGCGGCACCAGGCGCTCCCCGCGTTTGGGAGCTGCTTGCCCAAAGCAAAGCCCGGCAGCTCGGGGGCCTTCCCTGAAAAGGCCTCGTCGCAGGAGCTGCAGAGAGCACAGGGAGCCTTCTCGGGACAGTGCCCCTTGGGGACGGAAAGCAGAGCCCAGCCCAGACAGGGCTGGAGATGGAGGAGGGCGGTGCTGGCTTCCAGATGTTGCAGTTGACGAAGGTAGGATGGTGTCCACATGCAAAGGACATGCTGGGGGGAATTCTGAATTTTGGGGAGACTAGCAGGTGGGGCTGGGGCTGTGCCCCTTCAAGCGCAGTGAACTTGCGTGGCTTTGGCATGGCATGCAGTGTGAACTTGCAGCCCTCGGGGCTTCCGAGCTATGGCTTTGTCTGATGCACGAAGCAAGTCCTTGTGGGTTATTTTTCAAAGCACAATTGAAACCCAGCCTGGCTTGGTGCAATGGCTGAATGCTGCTGGGCTTCATCTTATTTTTGTTTTAGGTTTATATCCTGCCATCTGAAGGCTCACAGTGGCCTCTAAGGGGAGCTGGATGCATCCTATCCCTGCAACAACAACAACCCTGAGAGGCGGGTTGGCTGAGAGAGAGTGACTGACTTAATGGCTGAGCGGGGACTTGAACCTGGATGTTCATAGTCCTAGTTTAGAGAAAGATACAGTACTGTGTAAGAGTTTTAGGCAGGTGTGAAAAAATGCTGTAAAGTAAGAATGCTTTCAAAAATATATATTGTAATTGTTTATGTTTATCAATTTACAAAATGCAAAGTGAGTGAAGAGAAGAGAAATCCAAATCAAATCAATATTTGGTGTGACCACCCTTTGCCTTCAAAACAGCATCAGTTATTCTAGGTACGCTTGCACGCAGCTTTTGAAGGAACTCGGGAGGTAGGTTGTTCCAAACATCTTGGAGAACTAACCACAGATCTCCTGTGGATGTAGGCTGCCTGAAATCCTTCTGTCTCTTCATGTAATCCCAGACAGACTCAATGATGTTGAGATCAGGGCTCTGTGGGGGCCAAACCATCACTTCCAGGACTCCTTGTTCTTCTTGATGCTGAAGATGACATTGGCTGTATGTTTGGGGTGGTTGTCCTGCTGCAGAATAAATTTGGAGCCAATCACCCGCCTCCCTGATAGTATGTCATGATGGATAAGTATCTGCCTGTATTTCTCAGGATCGAGGACACCATGGATCCTGACCAAACTCCAACTCCATTTGCAGAAATGTAGCCCCAAACTTGCAAGGAACCTCCACCATGCTTCACTGTTGCCTGCAGACACTTATTATTGTACCGCTCTCCAGCCCTTGGGCAAACAAACTGCCTCCTGTTACAGCCAAAGATTTCAAATTTTGACTCATCAGTCCAGAGCGCCTGCTGCCATTTTTCTGCACCCCGGTTCCTATGTTTTCATGCATAGTTGAGTCGCTGAGCCTTGTTTCCACATCAGAAGTATGGCTTTTTGGCCACAATTCTTCCACGAAGACCACTTCTGGCCAGAGTTCTCTGGACAGTAGATGGGTGTACCTGGGTCCCGCTGGTTTCCGCCAGTTCTGTGCTGATGGCGGAACTGCTGGACATCTTCCGATGTTGAAGTAAGTGTGATGTGTCTTCCATCTGCTGCATTAGTTTTCCTTGGCTGACCACTGCATCTGTGGTCCTCAACATTGCCCGTTTCTTTGTGCTGCTTCAAAGGAGCTTGAACAGCACATTTTGAAACCCTGGTCTGCTTTGAAATGTTTGTCTGGGAGAGACCTTGCTGATGCAGTCTAACTACCTTGTGTCTTGTTGCTGTGCTCAGTTTTGCCATGGTGTATGACCTGTGACATGAAACTGTCTTCCACAGCCTCATCTTAGTAGCAGAGTTTGGCTGTTCCTCACCCAGTTGTAAGCCTCCTACACAACTGTTTCTGTTTCAGTTAACGACTGTGTTTCAACCTACATATGAAATTGATAATCATTAGCACCTGCTTGGTATAATTGGTTAATCATACACCTGGCTCTAATCCTACAAGATCCCTGACTTTGTGCAAGTGTACAAAGTGTGCAAGTGTAAGAATTGGTGCTGTTTTGAAGGCTAGGGGTAGTCACACCAAATATTGATGTGATTTGGATTTCTCTTCTGTTCACTCACTTTGCATTTTGTAAATTGATAAACAATTACAATATATATTTTTGAAAGCATTCTTACTTCCCACATTTTTTCACACCTGCCTAAAACATTTGCACAGTACTGTATGCTTAGGGAGGGGAAAGTGGGGGGAGGACATAGTTTGCCTTGTTTTGCTTTTTTTCTGAAACATTGGAAAGACTTCCCTTTTCTTCAGCAGCTTTTCTTAAAAACATGAACATGTGGTTGACTCTGAGGCCAATGTCTTTGTTTTATTACAGGTAGTCCCCACTTAACAACCATTTGTTTAATGACCATTTGAAGTTACAACAGTGCTGAACAAAGGGACTTACAACCAGTCCTCACGTTTAGAAATGTCGCAGCATCCCCACAGTCACGTGATCGCAGTCTGGGTGCTTGGCAACCAGCTCATACTTATGACGGTTGCAGTGTCCTGGGGTCACGTGGTCACCATTTGCGACCTTCCCAGCTGGCTTCCGGCAAGCAAAATTAATGGGGAACTGTGTGAGTTGTGTAATGACTGCGTGATTCATTTAATGGCTGCAGTGATTCATTTAAGACAGCTGCAAAAAAGGTTGTAAAATCAGGTGCGATTCACTTAACAACACCCTACTTAACAACAAATTCCCCAGTCCCTGTTGTGGTCATTAAGCGAGGACCACCTGTATTCTATTGATGGTTTTTCAGCTTCATTTTTTTTCCAATTTGTCAAATTGGCAAACAAAGGTATCCTAGATTTCTTAGACTTCCCCAGCTTATAGCTCAATTTGTAACAACAATTAATTGTTTTAACGTAAATTCAGTTAAGAAATGTAATTATTATATGGCTAAATTATACTTACATTTAATAAACCTGCCAAACCCAGTGATATCTGAGTAAACTTAATTACACATATTGTACTGATGCTTTTAAAACAATAGAGCAAAGAATGGTATCAAAATGAATATAGCATATACAGGTAGTCCTCGCTTAACGACCATTTGTTCAGCAACTGTCCAAAGTTACGAATGCACTGAAAAAAGTGACTTATGACTGGTGCCCGAAGTTATGGCTGTTGCAGCGCCCCTGCGGTCAAGTGATCAAAATTCGGGTGCTTGGCTACCTACCCACACTTACGACTCCAGGGGCATTTCAACTCCCTCCACCCATCTCCTCCCACTTGGCCCCCTGCTGCCTTGCACTCTGCTGCCCCAGGTGATCTTCACCATCTTCTTTGCAAAAAGCTCCTGAGTGGGGCTGGGCTGAGCAGCCCCTCTTTATTTTATTTTATTTTATTTGCAAGCCTGGGGTCCCAAACCTGGGGATAACACTGAATCTTCAGGACCCATAGCCCTTGATAGCCAAAAGCCATCCAAATTCTTTTGTTTTATTTATTGATGTTTATTGAGAATTTTACATAAAGTAAAAAGCAAACGAGAGCCAGTTTGGTCTAGTAGTGAAGGTCCCAGGCTAGAAAGCAGGAGGCGGCGAGTTCTAGTCCTGCCTTAGGCATGAAAGTTGGCTGGGTGGCTTTGGGCCAGTCCCTCTCTCTCAGCCCAAACCACCTCACAGGGTTGTTGTGGTGGGGAAAATAGGAGGAGGAAGGAGTATTAGATATGTTTGCCACCTTGAGTTATTTGTAAAAATAATACAGGCAGGATTTAAAACATCAAAAAAAAGTCTAAAATCTCAAAATCTAAAGAAAAAGATAGAGAAAAAAGAAAGAAAGAAGTGCAAGAAAAGAAAAAGGCAAGTTATGACATATAATGACTTCTGACCTTCTCTTCAACAGATATTAACAAACCTATTATCTCCCCTCCCTTTTAACTCTTCCTGAAATCTCTTCAACCCCTTATTTAATTCTCATCTGTTTCAATCATTAAATCTATAAATCATCATTTTGGGGGGGGTTTCCCTTCCTTTAGCAAAAAGTCCATAAAAAGTTTCCAGTCTTTTAAAAAAGCCCTTGTTGTTTTCTCCCTGACCAAACAGGTCAGTTTTGTTATTTCGGCTAGTTCTGACATTTTAGCGATCCATTTTTCCATTGTGGGAATTTCAATACTCTTCCACCCTTGTGCATATAATAATCTTGCTGCCATTACCATATACAAAACTCATCTTCCATGAGTCTTTTCTAATTCAGGATCTATAAATCCCAGTAAAAAAGTTCTGGTTTTTTCCTACAATATTGAACTTTAAAATTCTTTGTATTGTTGGTGTATTTATATCCAAAATTTCTCGGCTTTTTCACAATACATGGTAACATGTCCCTCCATGTTTTTCACATTCCCAGCATTGCCTTGAGGTCCCTTTATACATTTTTGCTAATGTCACGCTATCCAAATTCCTGGCAGGGACGTATCTTCGGCCACTGAATTCCACCAATCAATCAGGGGCCATATGCACTTTCTTTTATAAGTCTCCCTGCATTTTTCCCCCTAATTTATCCAGTTTCTAGGCCGCCCAACTCCAAAAAAGACTCTGAGCAGCTTCACAAAATTAAAAACAAACACCACAATATTAAAAAGCACACTTGCTCTGAGGGAAGAAATGCAAAAACCCCCATGACCCGCACCTCCTCCACACCCCCCAATCCAAGGTCTGAGGGAAGAGCCATGTTTTTAGAGCGCACTTGAAGGTGGGGTTTTGGGGGGGGGGCAAACCAATTTAATTTTAATAGGCAGCCTGAGTACATATGAGAAGACTTCTTTCTATCCAAGTCTGCCAAGATTTTGTATACCTCATAAAATAGTTTTGCTGGTTCAGGGTAAGCCCCCTCTCGGACACCATTTTGTTTATTCCAGGGCCCCCCCCAGTTGCCTCTCCTTGCAACCAGGGGATAGACTCGGCACTCTCCCCCCATTGCTCCTTGCCACTGGGTTTCAGCAGCACATGGCCCCCAGTCTGGATCTAACGGAGAGACCATTCAACAGAAATGGTGGCATTTTTGCAAAATGGAGGCAAATGCTATGAAAGGAAGGTGACCTGCAGTTCCCATAGGTCAGTGGTCCTTAATCTGTTTGACCCAGCTGCCCCTTTTCCCAGTCCCAAATAATGTCGTTACCCCTACAAAAAAACCAGACTCTGTTGGTTGTGCACAATCACCTCAGCAGCTGCACTCTCAAGCTGATCCTCGAGTCACAAACAAGCAATTACAAGTTGCTCCATTAACCCCTGAATTACCCTCTTTAGGGTAATTTTTTATTTATTTTATTTATTTTATTAAATTTCTCAACCGCCCATCTCCCCCCAATGGGGGAACTCTGGGCGACTCACAACAAACATTAAAAGCATAAATATATATAAATACATAAAACATCAGTTAAAAACTTTTTATTACTAAAAAGGGGAAAGAGAGTCCAGGAAGATGAAAAATCTGAGGCTGAAGGCAGAAGGCCTCTATAGGGCTAGCCATCCCCATGCTTGAGGTATTCCCACCCCACCCCAGGCCAGGTGGCAGAATCAGGTCTTCAAAGCCCTTCAGAAGGCCAGGAGTGAGGGGGCCAATCGCACCTCCGGGGGCAGGATGTTCCAAAGAGCGGGGGCTACCGCAGAGAAGGCCCGCCTTCTGGACCCCGCTAGATGGAGTTCTTTTACTGAGGGGGTCCGAAGCATGCCCTCTCTGTGCGATCGGGTGGGACGGGTTGAAGTCATAGGGGAGAGGCGGTCCCTTAGATAACCTGGTCCCATGCCATGTAGGGCTTTAAAGGTGATAACCAACATCTTGAATTGGACCCGGAAGCAAACCGGCACCCAATGCAGCTCGCGGAGCAGAGGCGTTACATGGGCCCTCCTTGGGGCTCCAACAATAGCCCGCGCGGCTGCACTCTGGACCAGCTGTAGCTTCCGGATACTCTTCAAGGGTAGCCCCAGGTAGAGCGCATTGCACTAGTCTATCTGGGAGATAACAAGGGCGTGAGTGACTGTTCGAAGGGCATCCCAATTCAGGAAAGGGCGTAACTGATGCACAACCCGAAGTTGTGCAAAGGCCCTCCTTGCCACGGCTGCCACCTGCTCTTCAAGCGGGAGCCGTGAGTTCAGGAGGACCCCAGATTACGTACTGGGTCTGTCTGGGGCAGTGCCACCCCATCCAGCACCAAAGATGACAAAGTCCTGGATACAGAGGAGCCATTAACCCACAGCCACTCCGTTTTACCAGGGTTCAGCTGAAGCCTGTTGCTCCCCATCCAGACCCTTTCAGCCTCCAGGCACCGCGAAAGGGTGGCCACAGCATCACTTACTTCACCAGGGATGGAGATGTATAGCTGCGTATCATCAGCATACTGATGATACCTCACCCCATGATGATGGATGATCTCGCCCAGCGGTTTCATGTAGATGTTGAAAAGGAGCGGAGAGGGAACCGAACCCTGTGGCACCCCACAAAGGAGGCAAGTGGTGGCCTTCACAGTCCCCAGGATCCTGTCCACTTCCTCAGGAGGAACAGAATCAAACCATTCCCAGATAACTGGGTAAGAAGAGTCCCCCGGTATCTCCCCAGACCCTGCCCCACGCTTGGAGTCTAACTTGGAACGAATCTGAGCGACTTTGTCCTGCAGATGCTCTGAAAATTCCTCCGCACGGCCCTGCAAATGAACCCCCACATCCCCCTTACCAAGGAGGGACCTAGTGATCCTAAACAGGGCCGCCGGGCGGCATTCTGCTGACACGATAAGGGCGGAGAAGTAGTAGCGCTTCGCCGCTCTTATTGCCACAAGGTAGGCCTTGATAGTGGCTCTAACCTGTGTTCAGTCAGATTCAGTCTTTGTTTTCCTCCAGCAGCACTCTAGATGTCTCTTGACCCTCTTCAGCACCCTCAGCTCCTCCGTAAACCATGGGGAGTGTCGGGGCCAATGTGGCAAGAGAGGTCGCATAGGCGCGATCCTGTCCAAGGCCCCAGCCGCCTCCCTATTCCAGGCAGCAGCCAAGGCCTCCGCTGGACCATGCAGCAGATCCGCGGGAATATCCCCCAACTCCCTCTGAACCCCTGACGGGTCCATCAGGCGCCGGGGGCGGACCAATCGCATGGGTCCGGCCTCCCTGCAGAGGGGGGTGGTATAGGAAAAACTCAGGGTCACTAGGACGTGATCTGACCATGACAACGAGGAAAGCTGTAGATCTCCCCTCAGATCACTTTGCCATTGCTCCGACAAGAAAACCAAATCCGGCATGTGGCCACTGTCTCGGGTTGGGTCCCGCACAATTTGAGACAGGCCCATGGCTGCCATGGACCCGTGAACTCCCGAGCCGCCTCGGAGGACCACCCCAGGGACGGTAGGTTGAAGTCCCCCAGAACCATAAGCCTGGGGAACTCCACCACCCGCCCCGAGATGGCCTCCAGCAGCTCAGGCAGGGAGGCTGCCACGCAGCAGGGAGGCTGGTACAATAGCAGAACTCCCAATTGTTCACGGGCGCCCAACCTAATGAACAGTGTCTCACAGCCAGAAACTTGTGGAGCAATGCCCCTGAAGGCCGCTAGAGATTCCCGGATCACAACAGCCACCCCTCCTCCCCTGCCATGGCATCTCAGCTGGTGCCACACCGAGAACCCAGCTGGGCACATTTCCGAGAGGGGCACCCCCCCCACGGGCCCCAGCCAGGTCTCAGTAATGCATGCCAGGTCTGCCCCCACCTCGGTGATCAAGTCAAATATGAGGGGGGCCTTGTTGTTAACCAACCTGGCATTAAGCAGCAACAGCCGAAGGCCAGGGCCCCTACGAACCTGCTGACCAGACTCTGGGAATGAGCCAAGAGGGCCGGAACACACCACGGGTAACACACACTGGGGGTGTCTTCCCCGGAGATGGCCCGCCCTCCAGCTCCCGCCATATCGTCCCCTACCCATCACTACCTCGATAGTGTAGCCGACCGCATAATTACTCCCAGTTTAAGAACCACTGCCATATGGAGTGCCTTGGTTTATAAATCAATGGGACAGTAGATTTGGTCATCTGAATGCTTTCAAGGGGTTGATAGATACATCATTATCTTTTTTTTTTAATAGTATTTTATTAAGATTTTAAGATTACAAAGTTAAAAGTTAGAAATGAAAAAGAAAATCGAAAATACAAATTATAAAGAAAAGGAAAAGAAAAAGTGAGATAAAGTAACAGAAAAAGAAAAAAGACATGAAAAATAGATAGCTTCCAATCTGTCTCTGGTCTTAAGAATAATAAGAGTGTCATAAGTGCTTGTTTTTAATGCATTAAGTAGGAATAATTCTTTGTCAAAACATACCCCATTACATTTATAGTCTAATCTTCAAATCCCCATGTAAGCTTCACCCCGCCTGCATTTTGCAAATAGTCCATCAATGGTTTCCATTCTTTAAGGTAATAATTATTTGAATTTTCTTTTAATAAACAAGTCAGTTTATCATTTTCTGCCATTATAGATACATCATTATCAAATCTTGTAGCTGTATTTACACATACACACAGAGCCCTACTAGTGTGTATGCACCACACAGGGTGGAAGCCAGTGCAGAATTAATTTAAAAGGGAAACAAGATTCAAAATGGTGACAGAAAAGATTAGTCAATAAGGTTGGGACAATACAGCAGGGAACATGTTTCCTTAAATACGTCTCTGCAAGCGCTGCGAGCTTTTACGCTTTCCTAAAGAAGGAGGTTTAACCAGTGGGAGAAAAACCAAGCAAGTGGACGTTGACGTAGTCTCCAGAGGCAGGGAGTTCCACAGATTAGGTATGAGCCTTTCCCCTCGTCCCCCTAATTGCTCACTGTTTCCCATTTGGGAACGACAAGGAAGAGCCTTGCAAGGATGGGGCAGGTGGGTACAAAAGGAAGCTGTCTGTAAATTATCCTGGATGTAAATAAACATACAGAGGTAGGTAGGTAGATAATAGATACACACACATACATATACATCACATTATTCAAAGCATTTTCTTTATCCAAAATGAATTTCAAGGCAATTGTGACAGTTCCAAGCCCTCAGACTTAAGAAATTGTGGGGGGGGGGGGGGGGGGGGGGGGGGGGGGGAGGTGTTTTTTGGCTACTAGTTCTTTAGCCACTAGCCAAAGCCCTCTAGGAGTAGAGGAGTCAGCCGTGGCTGGTCACCCCAGACACGGACAGCAGGTCAGGGTTTCTTTTGACCGACTCCTTCCTCTGTCACAGCCTGAGCACAGTTACCACCCACTGATCACCAGTGACTCCCTTCCCAGGTCCGAGCAAGGAAGCCAACAAGGTGGTGGAAGAGCTGACTTATCGGCGGGCCTTACGGGAAGTGCTGGAGATCTTGAAGAAACGGGAAGCCCCTGGAGGTCTTGAACCTTTTAGGCGAAGGAGTGGGGAGGCATCAACCGGGGAAGGACAGCAAGAGGAATCTTCAGCCCCCCAGCAACGGCTTTCTCCCCAAAGAAGCCCCCGTGGGACAAAGAGGATGGAGAAGGCAGGCTGGGTCCCTCCAGCTTCTCCAGCCGCGTTGTCAGGACCTTTGGGGTCCGGAACCAACAGCCCGTCTCCCCGCAAACCTCCCTCGTCTGCATCGGGAGACCTAAGTGACAGGGAGCTGGCCTGGGAAGGCCACGGGGTTTTGAACGCCCCGAAGCCAAACATCTCAGGAAGACTTGCAACACCATCCCAACCCAACCGGAGGTCTCCCCGGGCTTCCAAGAGGCACCGGCAGGTTGGAGGGCCATCTGGCGAGGAGGCACCTTTGACCCGGCCAGCGAGAACCAGCACCCCAACCTCTGCTTCTCACAAGCGCTGCCCCAGGTTCCCAGCAGCAAAGGGAAGAGCTGGGGCTCCTCCAGGGCTGCGGAGGAACTTGCTGGATTCCTCTGTCGAAGGCTTTTCATCCCAGCCAGCAGATGCTCTCCCGGCCAAGCGAGAGGCGCCACCACCGAGGAAATGCCAGAAGACCTCCAGCGGCACCAGGCGCTCCCCGCGTTTGGGAGCTGCTTGCCCAAAGCAAAGCCCGGCAGCTCGGGGGCCTTCCCTGAAAAGGCCTCGTCGCAGGAGCTGCAGAGAGCACAGGGAGCCTTCTCGGGACAGTGCCCCTTGGGGACGGAAAGCAGAGCCCAGCCCAGACAGGGCTGGAGATGGAGGAGGGCGGTGCTGGCTTCCAGATGTTGCAGTTGACGAAGGTAGGATGGTGTCCACATGCAAAGGACATGCTGGGGGGAATTCTGAATTTTGGGGAGACTAGCAGGTGGGGCTGGGGCTGTGCCCCTTCAAGCGCAGTGAACTTGCGTGGCTTTGGCATGGCATGCAGTGTGAACTTGCAGCCCTCGGGGCTTCCGAGCTATGGCTTTGTCTGATGCACGAAGCAAGTCCTTGTGGGTTATTTTTCAAAGCACAATTGAAACCCAGCCTGGCTTCGTGCAATGGCTGAATGCTGCTGGGCTTCAACCAATTTTTGTTTTAGGTTTATATCCTGCCATCTGAAGGCTCTAAGGGGAGCTGGATGCATCCTATCCCTGCAACAATAACAACAACCATGTGAGGCAGGTTGGCTGAGAGAGAGTGACTGACTTAATGGCTGAGCGGGGACTTGAACCTGGATGTTCATAGTCCTAGTTTAGAGAAAGATACAGTACTGTGTAAGAGTTTTAGGCAGGTGTGAAAAAATGCTGTAAAGTAAGAATGCTTTCAAAAATATATATTGTAATTGTTTATGTTTATCAATTTACAAAATGCAAAGTGAGTGAAGAGAAGAGAAATCCAAATCAAATCAATATTTGGTGTGACCACCCTTTGCCTTCAAAACAGCATCAGTTATTCTAGGTACACTTGCACGCAGCTTTTGAAGGAACTCAGGAGGTAGGTTGTTCCAAACATCTTGGAGAACTAACCACAGATCTCCTGTGGATGTAGGCTGCCTGAAATCCTTCTGTCTCTTCATGTAATCCCAGACAGACTCAATGATGTTGAGATCAGGGCTCTGTGGGGGCCAAACCATCACTTCCAGGACTCCTTGTTCTTCTTGATGCTGAAGATGACATTGGCTGTATGTTTGGGGTGGTTGTCCTGCTGCAGAATAAATTTGGAGCCAATCACACACCTCCCTGATAGTATGTCATGATGGATAAGTATCTGCCTGTATTTCTCAGGATCGAGGACACCATGGATCCTGACCAATCTCCAACTCCATTTGCAGAAATGTAGCCCCAAACTTGCAAGGAACCTCCACCATGCTTCACTGTTGCCTGCAGACACTCATTATTGTACCGCTCTCCAGCCCTTGGGCAAGCAAACTGCCTCCTGTTACAGCCAAAGATTTCAAATTTTGACTCATCAGTCCAGAGCGCCTGCTGCCATTTTTCTGCACCCCGGTTCCTATGTTTTCATGCATAGTTGAGTCGCTGAGCCTTGTTTCCACATCAGAAGTATGGCTTTTTGGCCACAATTCTTCCACGAAGACCACTTCTGGCCAGAGTTCTCTGGACAGTAGATGGGTGTACCTGGGTCCCGCTGGTTTCCGCCAGTTCTGTGCTGATGGCGGAACTGCTGGACATCTTCCGATGTTGAAGTAAGTGTGATGTGTCTTCCATCTGCTGCATTAGTTTTCCTTGGCTGACCACTGCATCTGTGGTCCTCAACATTGCCCGTTTCTTTGTGCTGCTTCAAAGGAGCTTGAACAGCACATTTTGAAACCCCGGTCTGCTTTGAAATGTTTGTCTGGGAGAGACCTTGCTGATGCAGTCTAACTACCTTGTGTCTTGTTGCTGTGCTCAGTTTTGCCATGGTGTATGACCTGTGACATGAAACTGTCTTCCAAAGCCTCACCTTAGTAGCAGAGTTTGGCTGTTCCTCACCCAGTTGTAAGCCTCCTACACAGCTGTTTCTGTTTCAGTTAACGACTGTGTTTCAACCTACATATGAAATTGATGATCATTAGCACCTGGTTGGTGTAATTGGTTAATCATACACCTGGCTCTAATCCTACAAGTTCCCTGACTTTGTGCAAGTGTACAAAGTGTGCAAGTGTAAGAATTGGTACTGTTTTGAAGGCTAGGGGTAGTCACACCAAATATTGATTTGATTTGGATTTCTCTTCTGTTCGCTCACTTTGCATTTTGTAAATTGATAAACAATTACAATATATATTTTTGAAAGCATTCTTACTTCCCACATTTTTTCACACCTGCCTAAAACATTTGCACAGTACTGTATGCTTAGGGAGGGGAAAGTGGGGGGAGGACATAGTTTGCCTTGTTTTGCTTTTTTTCTGAAACATTGGAAAAACTTCCCTTTTCCTCAGCAGCTTTTCTTAAAAACGTGAGCATGTGGTTGACTCTGAGGCCAATGTCTTTGTTTTATTACAGGTAGTCCCCACTTAACAACCATTTGTTTAATGACCATTTGAAGTTACAACAGTGCTGAACAAAGGGACTTACAACCGGTCCTCACACTTAGAAATGTCACAGCATCCCCATAGTCACGTGATCGCAGTCGGGGCGCTTGGCAACCAACTCATACTTAGGACAGTTGCAGTGTCCTGGGGTCATGTGATCACTATTTGCGACCTTCCCAGCTGGCTTCCGGCAAGCAAAATCAATGGGGAACTGTGTGATTTGTGTAACGACTGCGTGATTCACTTAATGGCTGCAGTGATTCGTTTAAGACAGCTGCAAAAAAGGTTGGAAAAATCGGGTGCGATTCACTTAACAACACCCTGCTTAACAACAAATTCCCCAGTCCCTGTTGTGGTCATTAAGCGAGGACCACCTGTATTCTATTGATGGTTTTTCAGCTTCATTTTTTTCCAGTTCATCAAATTGGCAAATGAAGATATCCTAGATTTCTTAAACTTCCCCAGCTTGTAACTCCATTTGTAACAATAATTAATT
This sequence comes from Liasis olivaceus, assembly GCA_030867105.1. Classification (NCBI taxonomy): domain Eukaryota; kingdom Metazoa; phylum Chordata; class Lepidosauria; order Squamata; family Pythonidae; genus Liasis; species Liasis olivaceus. Next base: position 8,757,307 of record CM061349.1, read on the forward strand.
GTTTTAACATAAATTCGGTTAATAAATGTAGTTATTATATGGCTAAATTATACGTTTACATTTAATAAACCTGCCAAACCCAGTGATATCTGAGTAAACTAAATTAGACATATTGTACTAATGCTTTTAAAACAATAGAGCAAAGAATGGTATCAAAATGAATATAGCATATACAGGTAGTCCTCGCTTAACGACCATTCGTTCAGCAACTGTCCAAAGTTACGAATGCACTGAAAAAAGTAACTTACGACCGGTGTCCGAAGTTATGGCTGTTGCAGCGCCCCTGCGGTCACGTGATCAAAATTCGGGTGCTTGGCTGCCTACCCGCACTTACGACTCCAGGGGCACTTCAACTCCCTCCACCCGCCTATCTCCCCCCACCTGGCCCCCTGCTGTCTTGCACTCTGCTGCCCCAGGTGATCTTCACTGTTTTCTTGCTCCGAAAAGCCCCTTTGCAAAAAGCTCCTGGGCTGGGCTGGGCAGCCCCTCTTTATTTGTTTTGTTTTGTTTTGTTTTGTTTTGTTTTGTTTTGTTTTGTTTTTATTTTTATTATTTTTATTTTTATTTTTATTTTTATTTTTATTTTTATTTTTATTTTTATACATCACATTTGTATAGGTTCCCATCTTACACAAAGTGAGTCTGGGCAGTGTAGACCAGCCTCCTCTTCCCACCCTCTCCTCTTTTTTTTTTTCCTTCTTCCCTTGTGGGTAGACCAGCCCGCGCATGGGAACCTTGGTTCTGTGGCTGTGATAGGTGGGTAGACCAGGCCCTTGTGGCCCCCTTTGACCCTCTCCCTTCTGTTTTCTGTGGTAGGCCAGTCCTCCTCCTTGGGAAGGTGGGTAGGTTGGTCCTGCGTTCAGCTGCTGGGTAAATTGAGCCAGCCTTAGTCCTCTGGCAGGACTGGACTTGGCTTTTGGGTTGTTGTTTTTTTTTTTTGCAACGTGAAGCAAAAGCCCATCCCATCCCCGCCCAGGAGCTTTTCTCAAAGGGGCTTTTTGGAGCAAGAAGACGGCGAAGGTCAGCTGGGGTGGTGGAGCACAGGGCAGCAGGGGTCTCAAAATGCAGTGTGGTGAGGGCAACTGCAGCTGGGACTGGGCTGGGCAGCTGTGGCTTCCCGGGACATGGCAAGTAACCCCAGAGCTGTGCAGTTCTGGGGCTGCTTGCTGCCCTGCAAGGCAGGGTGCAGGGTGGCCAGAAGAGCAGGGATGGAGGGGAAGATAGGTGGGTGGGGGGAGATGGAGGCAGTCCCTTACTTTACTAAGGCTCAGGGTTGGGAGGGACCAAGCCTGGAATGGCTTGGATTGGGGTGGGTACTCACAACCTGTGATTCTTGGTTAATAATGGCAACCGGGAGTGCCAGGATTATGGTTGCTAAACAATGCAGTCAGGTGATGTGTCGCTTTATGACCACATCACTTAGCGACAGAAATTCTGGTCTCAATTGTGGTCGTTAAGCGAGGACTACCAGTATTTTAATTTTTTCCCCAAATTTCCTTCCCCCTCCCGCAAAAAAACAGAAAAGATCTGTATTTTTTTTCCAAGGCGTCAACATTTCTACAAACATTACCTCTCTGTCCTCATTAACCACAACAATCCTCCATCTGTCTTTCATAGGCTACAGTTTTACTAGCTTCCTCTGCACAAACAAGTATAGAGTTTGCATGATGTAAGAAATTCAAATATTCAAACAGGAACAAAAAGTTATCTTAATATAGTCTATAAGTAGTTACAACTGCAATTGGGACCAGAATTTCCATTGCTAAGCGACATGGTCATAAGTGTGACGTCACATGACTGCATTGCTTAGTGACGCAATCCCTGCAGTCCCTGTTGCCATCATTAAGCGAGGATCGTGGGTCGTTAAGTGACGACGTCCTTGCAGCTTCCTGCCAGCTTCCAACAACCAAGTCAGTGGCAAAGCTAGCAGGAAGTTGCAAGTCCCAGGCGGCTCAGAAGCAGGCTGGCAGGTAGGTAAGCGACAGAAGGAGCGAGGGGGTGCATGGGTGGCCAGGGAGGTGCGACACAGCAGGGCTTGGGGTGGCTGCTGCCAGGTGAGAGAGGGTGTGTGAGTGGCTGGAGAGGTGCAGCACAAGTGCAGTGAGACTCAGGGAGGGTGCATGGGTGGGGGACACTTACCCGAGCAACTTGTGAACTTCCCTGCTGGCTTCCCCATTGACTTTGCTTGTGGGAAGCCGGCAGGGAAGGTCACAAATGGCGATCATGTGACCAGGGGACGTTGCAACCGTCGTAAGCGCAAGCTGGTTGCCAAGCATCTGAATCGCAATCACGTGACTAGGGGGGTGATGGGACGGCCAGAACTTCGAGGACCAGTCATAACCACGACTCATTCAGTGCTGTTGTAACTTCGAGCGGTCGCTGAATGAGTGGTAATTAACCGAGGACTACCTGTATCATGGAGTATCTTTTGGTTTGAAATAAGCCATTTGTGAAAATTAAAACATACAAACATTTCAAGGGTTGGCTGATGGGCTTGTACACAAATATATATGGTATACTTCAAATCCCCAGGAAAAGTATTGTGGGGGGGGCAGGTGGAGGCAGCATGCCAAAAAAAAATCCCTTTTGCCTGGATGTTTGTGCCATCTTATCTCAATCCCAACATTTGGGCGGCTTTGAAAAAGAATTTTCTCTGCCCAAGATTCTCCCTGTATGTTGTGGGGGCAACTAGAGCAAAGCCCAGGTGGATATGAAATGTCTGATTTAAAAGGTAAAACTGGATTATTCCCTCATTGTGTTGCATCTCCTGGCCTATTGTTGAGATTTGTCAGTGCGAATTTCAATACTTTATGTGTAACACTGAAATCAGCACGGTGTTCCTTCATTAGCAGATCAGGCATCTGATCTTTCACTGCAGCTGAGTCCTGTAAGAAAAGTCAGTTTAAGCCCAGATTCAAAGGATGAAGAGGAAGAGGAGGAATTACCCAGCATCCTCTTGCATCAAGGTAATTAATACTTTCCTCCTGCTGTTTTCTTCAAAATATCATATGCCCAAATCAGTGTAGTTTCCCTTAAAAATAAGCAATGGCTGAACTAAACCCTATAATGCCCGGTAGGAATTACAGTGTCTTGGATTTGAGGGGGCCAGATCTCCACAAAGATGGTTGACCAAGGCTTGGGGCCACTCCAAGAAGGCCCTGTCTCTTCTGCTCACTTGCTCAGCTGCAAGGATGTTACAGCATATGTAAAAAAGGGGGGTCGCTTTGATCACTGGGGCACAGTTGCCATTGTGGTTCATTTTACCTCCTTGTGGACACCCCTTTCAGTCACTTGCAGCGATGGTAGAATAAGCAGGATTTCTGCCTGGGCAGGTCTTATGGAGCAGGCAGTTCCTTGGATAGTAAGCCCTGGGCTATTTAAGATCACCGTCCCCCAAATTAGCATCCTACAGATGTATAGGGCTGGAACTGCAACTCTTTTGGGAACTGCTGTAAACACAACCTATTTTGAAACCCAAGAGCCAGTCTGGTGTAGTGGTTAAGGCACCAGGCTAGAAACTGGGAGACTGTGAGTTCTAGTCCTGCCTTAGGCACCAAGCCAGCTGAGGTCTTTGGACCAACCCCGTTCTCTCTCAGCCTGAAGAAGAAGTAGGCAATGGCAAGCCGCTTCCGAAAATCTCGCCAAGAAAACAGCGTGGACTTGTCCAGGCAGTTGCCAGGAGTCAAGACTAACTTGAAGGCACCAAATTTGTTTTAAAAATTAAAACCCACAATAATGTGTCACGTGTAGACAGTGCACACATTTTTTCCCATTTAGTCTCTGTCTCAAGGTGAGAATGGGCAGAGACAGATAAACGTACTTATCATAAGCCCACCTTACTGAAATCTTCATATGGATGCTTAGCTCTCAGTGCAGCCCACCTCTTTTCAACCTCATGACTGCTCAAGCTTTTTTGGGATTCCCCAGAATATGTATAGGTAGTCCTCATTTAGTGACCGCAGTGGGGACCAGCAACCTGGTCGTTAAGTGAAGCTGTTGCTAAGTGAAAGCATGACTGTGCTTATGATCTTAATGCAGCTTTCCTTTGCTGTACAGACTTGTGATGGTTGTAAATGTGAGTATTGGTCACAAAGTTTCATCACTGCCGTAACTGCGAATAGTTGCTAAATGAGGCAGTTGCTAAATGAAGACTACCTATACACATTCTGGGGAATCCCAAAAAAGCTTGAAGGGACAGGGGATTGAAGATAGTTTCATCCAAAGGCATTGCCTTGTTACTCTAGCACGGCCTTTTTCAACTGGAGTTTCATGGAACCCTAGGATTCCACAAGAGATTGCTAGAAGTTGTCATAGAAAAAAATATATTTATTTAATTTGGTGGTGTGCACAACACTAGCTATAGATCTAATAATGTTTATGCAAGGGTTCCTTGAGTCCTGAAAATTATTTCAAGGGTTCCTCCAGGGTAAAAGGATAAGAAAGGCTGATCTAGCATTGCCACCTTCCCCTAATGTAATGTTTCCCAATTTTGGCAGTTTCCAGATGTGTGGACTTCAAATCCCAGAGTTCCAGTGTGGCCATTGATGAGAATTCTGGGAATTGAAGTGCACACACCTGGAAGTTACCAAGGTTGGAAAACATTGCCCTACTAGGAAGGATAAAGGTAGAAGACACATTGAGGAAACAAGGGAGGGTGGCAAGAGAAGATTGGGTTCCCTATACAATTCAGTGACATAAGGCCAAACAACAGCACAGTAGAATTTTTACCCAGAATTCTCCGCAAGAGCATGATTCCAGTTTTAATCTTTCCTCCAAATTCTGTGTGCCCTAGAGCCTTGTTCTTTTGAAGCGGGGATGATGGTTTGGTGCAAGCTCCCAAGATATCCCTACTGGCCAGCTGTGGTAAGAGTTTTAATTATTTATTTACATATTTAAATTATTTATACCACTGCCCATCTTGTAGCAGTGGCTCTAGGCAGTGCACAGTGGGTGAAAAATAAACAGCCCCACCTCCAGAATTTACAAAATAAACATCCCACATAATAATGGTGAAACATACACCCAGAATCTAAAAATCATTCCATTTTCAATCAGCAAAAAATGGTCAAGACAAAGCTGCTGGTCTAATTTCCTGGCCCAAATGCTCAGGGGAACGTCCAGGTCTTTAACGCCGTACAAAAGTTCTAAATTAAACCATTTATTTTACTAAATATGACATATGCACGTGTTCTCACCTGGGTGTGTATCCTGTCTTCTTGATAGAAATCTCTGCTCAATCAAATTGTCTAAATGTGCATTATGCTAAAATGTGGACAGTAATTCAATCTTTCTGTAGTTTGGAATAGAACACTATGGAATTCTTTGGCGATATCTGCTTCATTGGACAGATCGTATTATCAGCTTCCTGGCTGTAGAATTCTCAGTGGATGTTCCTGATTATATTTAAAAACATTACTTTGATCAGATCTTTCCCCAGGACTTGTTTTCTCAGTCCTGTAATTGATTGATTGATTGCTTATGTGCCATCAAGTCATTTCCAACTCCTAGTGACCACGTAATAGCCACAACTTTATTGCATCTTCCCTTTCCTAGATGGGAAGCTGATCATACAAATGTCCACAGGGCAGGGAATCGGCCAAAATTTCTCCAGCCAGCCATAAAGTGTGTAGACTTCAACTCCCAGAATTCATGCTGGCTGAGGAATTCTGGGAGTTGAAGTCTGCACATCTTAAAGTTTTTTGGGTTGAGAAACACAGGCCTGGAGCACCCTTGAGGTAGGAAGTTGGGATAAAAAATCAAAGGAACAACAGTAGAAGGGTTTGTCTCCTTTTCGCTAATTGTGCTCACATGGCGATGATCTTGCCCATAATGTCCTGCCCTCCGTCTGCAAAGGGGTCAGCTGCAGAGATGTGGCAAGTCCATCCGGCCTGCACACTTGTCCTTTGGAACGGATTCATTGATTGCAAACTGTGTGGCCCTCGGAGCAGCTCAGATATTCTGCTTGTCTTCTGGCAGGTGAAAAAGGTAAATCGGAAAGCTAAGAAAGCTAGTGTGCTGCTCATAGAGAAAAGCATGGACGCCAAGAAATCCAAGGGGTAAATAAAGCTATTTAAATTCCCTGGTGCAGAGCTCCCCTCCCCTCCTTTCGTTTTTGGCAGTATCGATTGATAAGCCACTTTCTAGCACCACCTACAAACAAGGCTTCCTGGCTCTCCCAATAGATGAGCAAAAAACGCCCCGCTTGTTTTGCACAGATAGAAACGGTTTGGGATGCATAGCTTGTAGTCGCTACGTGCAAACCAGTGTGATTCCCTTCCTGGAACGTTCCTGTATTTCTCCAGGACTGAATGTTCCAGAGTCAGGCTGGTCTTCCTGGAAGTAAATCTTAAGAGCAGGAAGAGACCTGGGAACATTCCAGGATCTTGATTTGGAATGAATCCTCTTGACCTCCTCTAGGCCTCTGCATACTTGAATCCACCAGAAACTCTAGTCATCTTTTTTGTGTATTTACAATTCTGTGATTTGATACCAGAAACCAATTTTCCACGGGGAATCCTCCTTTTATCATAAACACAGGGTTATACATGGGTCTAAAACAGGGATTGGCTACAGCATCTTCTTGCCCAGCCGTTCCTACATGCAAACAGACTAAAAAGCCCAACTTCAGTGTTGCTGTATGTTTAAATTTGCATGTGAGATCAGGATTTGTAATATTTAAAAAACATACTGGGAATATCTCTTGGGGGGCTGGTTGGAATGTTAGCATGTGGGTGTGCATTGCCACCTTCAGTCTTAGCATAGATGTCAGCCCTGCGAGGTAGTCCAGACAAGAAGCACACCCAGAAGTACTAGCTCTACTTTATTGTAAGGTTACAGTCACTCCTCCAACCATCGTTGCGCCAAAATACCGGTGATGCAAACAGGCTTTTTATCACTTTAGCAATGGCTGGTTGATGCTATGAAGATGCTATAAGTCCCTGGCACTGAAATGACCTTAAAAGTCATTAAAATGTAATAATAAAATAAGCCACTCATTTCCACTGGGAACACACGGACACACACATTCCCACTCCAAATTATAGTACCAAAGGAGGAGATGGAACTGGGCCTGCAACTCCCTGAATTCCCCAACTGGAAGACTGTTCACTTTCATGGTTCTAGACATCAGAGGGGGCTGGAAAACCATTCCTCTGGCAGGATGAGATTTCTGCTTCTCTCCCTTCTTGATGCAGGTTCTCCACTTCTCTCAGAGGCCTGAAGCACTTTGACTGCGAAGAGAAACAGATGCTGATCGTGAGTAAAGCCTCCAGAAAAACTGCCGCTGTGCCCTTGTAAAGTTCTGGAAAGGAAACATTTGCCCTGTTCTACGAGCAGGGCCTGTATGCCTGTCTCCTTTTTCTTTGTAGGACAAAGCCAGAGAGAGATATAATCATGACATCAACTGGTGTATCAGCTTGATTGCGGATTACAGAATTAGAGTAGGTAAGCTGAAAGGCACAAGAAACTCTAATTCCCATCCTGGGTTTAAGAGCGGGTGATCTTTCTGCAGCTTTGTCAACTTCTCTGCATTTGTTAGCTGGGGATTCTTCTACAGGGCACCACCTAGCACAGTGTTGTCCAAACTTGGCCACTTTAAGATGAGTGGACTTCAACTCCCAGAATTCTGGGAGTTGAAGTCCATTCATCTTAAAGTGGCCAAGTTTGGACAACACTGACCTAGAATCACTCAGTTTAGGGGACAGAATGAAGAGGACACATCTCCCTTGCTTTTTTTCCTTCCTTCTTTTTTCCTGAACTCTCTCTTTCTAGGCCCTGTTTTTTCTTCTGTTATCATTCCATCATCTCCTTCAACGCTTCTTTTCGGACCTGTTCTACTGACTGTGTTACTGAGATAGAAAAACACCCAGTGAAGTTAGTAAACGTCCAGGTGAGAAGCAGTGGGGTGGCTTCCCTGCCTGTACCGAAGGCCAGAGAAATTGGTCCATAGTTTCGAATCCGGATGACCATGTTACAGCTCGTGTGGGCAATTTTTTTTGTTCAGGGCCTGAATTTCAGTTTAAAAAAAATGGTTCTCTGGGGACATTACCAGAGGACACTGGCCCGAATTCCTAGATCATTTTTCAGGGAGTTTTTTTGAAGGGGATAAAGTACGTGAAGCCCTGGAGAGGTTTGGCCCACCTATTTTTTAGTCCACCCTCCCCTTTTCTATTTGCTTTGCCAAATATTTGTATTTTTCCACTCTTGGTCCTGCAAGCCACAGATACCGTTTCTGTGGTGATATGTGACCTACAAATGGTGTCTAAAACTCTCTGACAGGTGCACAGGTATCAAGCCATGCAGCTGGGCAAGACCAAGATAAGAACCTCACAGATTTCAATGACGGGTCTTTAATATTCTTCTGGGATTAATGCAGAATCTTGGAAACTGTAAGAGGAATGTCCCAGCTCCATTTGTAGAGGATCCTTTATCGAGGCAGATTTGAAGTGCTTCTTCCCAGGTTCCTTGTCACCTGGGCTGAGCTGCTGTTTATGAGATAATCTGCCAACTGAATCATCCTCTGTTTCTTGATGATGGTTTATATCTGTAATCTCTTCCATTCCTTTCCCAGCCTCCCCATCATCTCTCACAAGAAGTGTATTGGCATTCTGGGAATCACCAAAACCCCTCTTTTTAAGGGCCATTTGATATTTGATCCAGCAATGACTAAGCAGCGCATCCTGGTTACTTTCTGATGTTCTTTTTCCACTGGAATAGGGGAAATTGATGGTTTGGGGTTTTTGTTTGTTTAATTGCTCTTAGAGTTTAGAGGAGACATCGCTTTTCGAGGGGTGGATGTTTTATGGTTTAACACACTGCCCAAATGTATTATGAGGGGGTGGTCTAGAAATTGTGTTCAGTAAATAAATAATCACACCAGCCTACTGCTGATTTCTCACCGCCTGGGCTGAGTGGCCATTTATGAAATAAACTGCCGAGGGACTCGCCCACTGTCTGCCTGTGATCTCCTCCATTCCTTTCCAGCTTCCCCACCGTCCCTTGCATCATCTGATTTTCACTTCAAATTCATATCAGGTCTCCTTTTTAGAAGGAAGCAGTGGAGGCCAGGTCTCATAAAAACCTTTTTTTTAATCAGGCTGGTTCGACATTTTCCATGCTCTCCCCCTGCAAAAGATAAAAAAGCCCAGAGTCGCTTTTTAACGAGAAGGGGGGTGACAAATTTGATATATAAAATAAAAATAATGGGTGAGGATAAGAGAAAAAGAAAGCCAGTTTGGTGTAGTGATGAAAGGAACCAGGCTAGAAACTGGGAGATCTGTTTCTTAAACATGGGACCTGACAAGATGACTTTGGGCTAGTCCCTCTCCCTTTTAGCTGAACCCACCTCACAGGATGGCTGTTGTATAGTAGGTGGGAGTGTTATTTTATCAACATTGAGTAGCTAAACTCAGATATTTTGAGTTGATAAAGGTGGGATATAAATCTAATAATAACAATAAGTGTTAATTGATTTGCATTTAAGTTGAATTTAAATGATATATAGATTATTGTCCAGACCCATATGCAATCATTTTCTCTTTGGGTGATAGTAAGTAAAGTTACAATTTGATAATCACTTTTAGAATCTCAGGGGCCCTCATCCAAAGCCTGCCAGGACTTCCTCTGCACATATCAATCTATACCCAATTTAAGCATTATTCTTATCCTCCTAGGTTGCCATTCTTTTGTGGGGTCCTTCCTGGAATATTGTGCTGATGACATGAGTGAGTAAGCTTCGTTTTCTATCTTGAGAAGGCCCCATTCTTTGGAAGAGAATGGTGTACTTTATACAACCGAACTCAAACAGCTTAAAGACAACAGGGCCATCTTAGACTTCCTTCTCTCTGTAAAACTGTTTTGATGTCATTAATAGAGCTCAGCCCTTCAATGCTTAGCTGCATGGTCATTCTCTAAATTTCTGATACCATCCTGAGAATGTTACCTGTATATATTAGTTGTGTGACGGGGAGAGAAATAGGGATTAAGCCAGTGTTTCTCAACCTTGGCAACTTTAAGAGGCATGGACTTCAGCTCCCAGAATTCTCCAGCCAGCATGAAGTCCTCGCATCTTAAAGTTGCCAAGGTTGAGAAACACCGGATTAGGCAACCTTTTAGATGCTGGTCCAATTTTGAGAAAAGATCCTGGCTTCCTTTTTCCAAGGCTATCCTGTCCGGAAAGAAGCCCTCCATAATTTGTCCCAGATGGACTTTCCCCAAATGGAGGAGTTGGACAGCCAGGAATTCCTCGCTGAGATGACGCCCTCGAAGCGGGCCAAGAAAATCCTTCCCGACCGGACACGAGCAGCCAGGGACAGAGCCAACAAGCGGATTGTGGAGTTCATCGTGAAAGCCAGAGGAGCTGATGAGCACCTTCGTTCAATCCTGAACAGCAAGAAACAGTCACGCTGGCTGAAAAAATCCCTCAAAACACCCCAGTATTTGATCCTAGAGACGTACCTGGAGGATGACGATCAGCAGGACCTTGTGCTCAAATACTTAAGGAAAGTTTACCGGGAAGTTGGAGCCAAGAAGCTGCCACTTAAGAATAGGGACAGTAGCAAGTTTGTCCTGGAGGTCCTCTTTCCAGAAGTAAGTGAAATGGAGGAAGTGGGAGTTAAGCAGCTGCTCTGTGCTGAGTCGCTCTCCCCATAAAGCTTGGTTCCTCTGGTTGTATTTGCCCAAAATAGCTTACTGCAGCTCTCTGAAGTTCCAGGTAGAAGTTTTTCCCATCTGTACTTGGAGACACTAGGAAATGAATCTAGAGCTTCCTGTTCTGCCACTAAGTTGCACTCCTCCTCCTCCTCCTCCTCCCCCCCCCCCAGAACAGCAGATATATTGACAAACAGGCCCTCTAAACTGTGCCATTTTTTGGTCTCCAGGCCATCATCTATGCAATTTCTGCTGTGGATCAGGTGGACTACAAGACAGCAGAAGAAAAATACATCAATGGACCACTAGTGAGCCAAAGGTATCTACTTGAACCTTCCCCCCGTATATGTGTGTGCCTATCTCACGACCATGCCTCTTGCACACCTGTGACATTATGCAGTGGTGACCTCTTACTCCAGCTCTCCCACACCTGGTACCTCCAGACGTGTTGGGACTGCAGTTCCCAGAATTCGCAACCAGCATCAAGATGGTTGCTAGGAATTCTGGAAGTATATTTTTTTATGTATCTCACCCATATCCCTAGATGCTGGACAGTTTGCATACTTAAAATACAGTAAAATATCATAATCCTCCATCCACAAACCTCAGACCCACAAGAAAATCCCAGCTAAACCCAGCACCCCTGCTAAGATCCAAAAGCAGAATTGGCCCCACCGCCTAGTGAAAGGCCAACAGTAAGGGAAGACGTGCCCTTGAGAGCCAAATGTGCCTCAGTTCCCACCAAAAAGGAATTTCTTCAAGCCAGTACAGGCAGTCCTGGGTTAATGATGGTAATTGGGACCGGGAACTCTGTCGCTAAGCAACGTTGTCGTAAAGTGTGATGTCACATGACCATGCCTCTTAGTGATGGCAATTCCAGTTGCTGTCCGGTTGTTCCACTTAGCGATGGCAATTAAGTGCGACATCACGGGATCGCCATTTGCAACCTCCTGTCAGCTTCCCCATTGACTTTGCTTGTGGGAAGCCGATAGTGAAGGTTGCAAATGGCGATCACGTGACTGTGTGATGGCGCAATTGTCGTAATTGTGAGCCAGTTGCCAAGTGCCCAAATCACAATCACATGACCACAGGGATGCTGCAACAGCTGCATCTTCAAGGACCAGCTATAAGTCTCCTTGTTCAGCACTGTTCGTAGCTTTGAACAGTCGCTGAACGAATGGTTGTTAACCAAGGATTCCCCTCAGAGTGGGCCAGGTTGGGGAGGGCTATTTTATTGTGCATCTTGCTCCTTTCCCCACTCCTAAAACATGACATCTTGAATTTTGCAACTTTGAGGTTGTGGCAGTTGTTTTTCTTCTGGGGACCTTTACTCCATGTATAACCGTTCTTCCTCCAAACATCATCGTTCACAGAACATCTGGCTGTATCATGCCAATTTAGTAAACTGTCACAAGACGCCTAGCAACCATTTATTCATGGCATTATTATTCTACCCCATAATTTTTTTCCCCCTTTGGTCATTTCAAATACATACAGTGAACAACAGTAAAACTATAACATGTTGACAAACTTTTATAGATGGCAGGGAAGCTCCCTGGCAATGTAACAAAGAAAATGTGAAATTCAGTGTTTATGGCTGAAGGGGACATGTTGGTCTTGAACTTTATTCTTTAAAAATAAAAGGGAATAGAGCAATTTTCAGGTTCTTGGGTTCCCCAGCGTTGCTAGAAGCTTGTTTTGTTTGCTTGCTACTTTTTTTATTTTTAATCTTTCAGAGAGAGAGAACAATTTGAAAAAGCAATTGAAGAGCAGAAGCAAAAACAGCACCAACAAAGCGAGAACTTGTCTGCAGAAGATGAACTCTGAAGTTCTCTTTCCATCCATGTATGGAGTGGGTCTGTAAGGAGACTAAATGCCATGGTTTTGTACAGAATATTAGATTTATTTTTTTACATATAGATGTATATGAAATAGATATCTATGAAATATGCTTCAGGAGGAATAGATAATTCCTGCTGTATCATTTCCTCTCCCCCCCGCCCCAACTTCAGTGAGAAGAAACTGAATTGCATTTCGCCTGGGAAAACAAATCTCACTGCAGAGGGCTGCCTCCAGTTTAAAGCGCACTTTGAAATGTATATTAACGGGTAGTGGTTCTTAGTAGGCTTGATTGTGGTTTGAGCTAGGATTTATTTCCTATAGGGAATACACCATCAGATTGATCAGACTGTTGACTCTGAACAGCCTTTGAAACAGCTCCCCTACTTATTTAACTAGAAGCAAAAGCAACATGCACGTACATATTGCAAACTCTTCTCTCTTCCTTTCTTCAGCTGTTGGGGGTGGTTGGGATTCATTCAGTTTGTTCTGATGTTGAATGGTGAGGCTGTGTGCAGTTCCAGACTTATTCAGAAGTGCTTTGGAACTCGGGTGAGTGCAGCGTCTCTCTACTATTCATTAAAGCTGCTGCATTTTTTTTTAGGCTTTTGCACAAGCCTGGCAAAAGACACAGTTCCTTTGATGAGTTGGTTCATTAAGTCAGCCACATCCTGATACAGCTCTAGAGTTGGTACATGTTTCAGGCTTGCATAGAAGCCAGGAAAAAAAAATACACTGCTTTAATGAGCTGTAGGAAGCTGCTGCACTCACCAACTTCGGAAGCACATCTGATTCATTTCTGAAGCATGCATACAGCAACATACAAAATGTTTTGAATTCAAACTATTTTGAGCCTCGAACATTGCATTTCAAGTTCAGAAGGATCCCGTTTTGAGCTCAGAACAGCTGATTCAGTCTTACAGAAGTGTTCTGATACTTTTCCAACCTCAGAACAGTCTCATTTCAAGCCTGGAGTATTGAGTGATAGTTAGGATGCCCTTTTTTTAATCTTACATTTTGCATATCCCTAATTCTGAACTGTGCTTTTTAAAAATACAGTATCGTGTGCATATATATTGTTGTCTGAAATCAGTTGCTCTTCACTTTTATAAATCTGTTTATATCATCAGCCTAGAGATTCTGCAACACAACATTTATCCTACCATACAGTATTTTATTGTAATTCTGTGTTGGTTTGGGGGGAAAAAAGGTAGATGCAGATGAAATTCAATAATCTCCATTTTTATTGACTGTTCCATGAACACACATTCCTTATAGCCTCCCACTCTGCAACATGTATTTTTTATAATTTTGGAAAAAATAAATTGGTTTCCAATGCTTCACATTATAGTGTGGTGTCTCCTTAAAATCAGGCCTCAGAAGTGCTTTGAAGAACAGCAACTCCCTGAATGTACTAATATGGATTTGTTGAAAAGATCCAAAGGTTGCCTTTAAACATTATACAAACTCGCAAGGATCCTGGAAGTAAATGGGCAACTGTTCAGCTTTGGACAGCGGGAAGCTACCAGATTTCCTCTCAATAAACCTGTGAATTGGTCCAGACGGTTGTCTTCTGTTGTAATGGACTGTGGGAATGAACTTTGGAGACAGGAGGAAGAACCTCAGACTAGACAACATGCAAAAGGTATCTCAGCCCACAGGAAAGGGGCATGGAAAGCATCTTAGAAGGAACCCTCCCTATTACAGGTAGTCCTCAGTTAACAACAGTAATTGGGACTGGGAACTCTGTTGTTAAGTGACCTGGTCATAAAACACAACATCATGTGACCACACTGACTTTCCAATTGCAGTTTTTAGGCATAATGTCACGCGATCGCCATTTGCGACCTCCTGCCGGCTTTCCCATTGGCTGTCGGACGCTGGCAGTGAAGGTTGCAAATGGTGATCACGTGACCGTGGGATGCTGATGGCCGCAACTTCAAAGACCAGCTGTAAGTCTCCTCGTTCAGCACCATCATAACTTTGAATGGTCGCTGAATGGTTGTTAACCGAGGACTACCTGTAAAAATGAAGGGAGAAATGCTTTCAGACTAGCAAGATCGATGTCAGCCCTTCAAGGTAGTCCAGACAAGCACAAACCATGAGTACTAACACTACCTTTATTGTAAGGTTATAGTAACAGAATCTTGCAGTCTGAAAGCACTTCTCCCCTCCCTTGCTTTTACTTTCCAGAGAACTAGGGAGGGTCCCTTCTGAGATGCTTCTTGTGCCCCTTTTGCTTCTGCGGCTGAGATACCTTTTGCATGACGGTTGTCTAGACTGCAGTTCTCCCTCCTATCTCCCAAGGTCGTTCCTACAGACCATTATATCTGTTGAAAGGAGTAGAGAAAATTATTGAAAAAAAAGGAATAGGAAAGAAGTGAAAAAGACTGCTGCAAACTGTAAATACTTCTGATGCTGCTTGAACTGGGTTGGTTGCCTGGTGAATTTAACCCTTTGGGGGAAGCCTAAACAGAGTTCAACAGTGACTCAAAAAAAAGGTTAGACCACTCTGCCTCCAACACCAACTGGAACTAACCCTGGAGGAAGGTGGAGAACCA
This sequence comes from Liasis olivaceus, assembly GCA_030867105.1. Taxonomy (NCBI): domain Eukaryota; kingdom Metazoa; phylum Chordata; class Lepidosauria; order Squamata; family Pythonidae; genus Liasis; species Liasis olivaceus. Next base: position 8,772,354 of record CM061349.1, read on the forward strand.
CTACAACAGCATTCCTCCCACCAACTCGGCCCAGGAGACTGTGGTAGTGTGAGACTAGGCTGAAGCTGCCATAACCTAAAGATGAAGCAGGCACGTAAGCAGAGAGGACAAAAGCCAGGAAACTTATCTATGGGATCCCTTCGGGGAGGTAGATAAGAAGGAAGCAAGTCGTTAAGGGAAAAACAAAGGACCTGAACCAGAAAGAGGAAGTTGGGCCTGAGCACATGGAAGCCCTCACCCCAATCCCATCCACTTGTAAATCAACCCAGCAAGGACTTTTGGGGATAAAAGGGGTCCCAAAGCCCACCCACTCTGAGTCATCTGAGCTGAGTCACCTGGGTCACCTTTGGATCAAGACTTGGCGGCTTCCATCCCTCTAGCTAGTGTCTGGCAGCCTAGTTGGGAAGGACATGGGTAAGTGTGGATGAGCGTGTGTGTGTGTATGAGAAAGAGCAAATGTACCTTGCAACCAGTAAAGTTTTGCTGTTACTTTAAATTCACTGGGTCTCCGTGTGTTACAAAGAACCTCTTGTGCCTCAGTGTTCGGTTGGAAGTGATTTGTGTGTATCCCCAATTATTTCCCCGCTGTTGACCAGGGCTGTGTGTCTGTCTGCTCCAGCCGCACCTATCTGGAAAACCCAGGCAGAAAGCAAGGGGGGCTGACAAGATCCGCGTGCCTCAACAGGCTGTGAGTGTGTGAGTGAGTGACCATAAGCCAAACCTGGGAGCAGCGTGTGTAACAGTAGATGGTATCAAAGGCTACCAAGAGGTCATGAAGGACCAGGATGGATGCATTCCTCATTCCAAGCCTGCCAAAGATCATTGGCATCGGTCTTTGTACTATGCCCTGGTGTGAATCCAGATCCAGGTAATCCACTTCCTCCAGGACCCTTTAGAGCTGCTAACCAACTTCTCAACTTTCCCTAAAAAGGACAAAAATTGTCCAGTTCAGTTGGATTCAGTGATGGCTTCTTGAGGAGGGGTGGACCACTCATCTTTCAGAGCTGGTGAAACCATCCCTTCTCTTCACACTTCATGGATCCAGCCCTACACCCCCTCATGGAGGCCCAGAAGGCGCATGGATGTTTGCACTTGCAGTCCCATGGACCTGTCCACTCCCTCAAGACTAACAGGCTCCAACTCACAAGACTATGCTTAAGTTCAGTGTTTCTCAACCTCAGGAACTTGAAGATGTGTGGACTTCAATTCCCAGAAATCCCCAGCCAGCATATTTGGTTGAAGTCAATTCTTAAAGTTGCTGGCTGAGGAATTCTGGGAGTTGAAGTCCACACATCTTCAAGTTCCTGAGGTTGAGAAACACTGCTTCAGTCAACTCTGTAGGACCTGCCCAGCTGGAGTCAAACTCAGAGCCAATCACTGTTCAAAGAAATGATTGGAAACTTCTTAAGTCAGAGGCAGTGCTTCCATTTTTGGGAAAACACAAGGCTTGAGCACTGCACATTATTATTACTAATAGTAGTAGTAATCCTAGCAGCAGCCCAGCAAGAGATGGGTGATATGGGGCCAACCCCTCTCTCTCAGCCCAACCTACCTCACAGGGTTGTTATTGTGGCGATCCCCATGCAAGTTGCTTTAAGGAACTGCAAGAGAGACATCTGGCAAATAAATGGCAAAGTTCTCAGCTGCTATTTTAATGCTAATTTCTGTTGTTTTTAATTCTGGTTGTTTTTAGTGGTTTTTACTCTGCTTTAATTGTTAGCTGCCCATATATATGAGATGGGAGAAGGGAAGGAGGAAAGGAGGGAGGGAGGGAGGGAGGGAGGGAAGAAAAAGAAGGAAGGAAGGAAGAAAAAGAGAGAAAAAGAAAAAAAAGAAAAAGAAAAAGAAAGAGTGAATTCCAGGGGAGGAAGCACCATTCTTATCCTCCTCTGTCTTTGCATTGTAGTCTGTCTTCCAGTATTGCATCTTCCTCTCTAAGAGCCGTGGTAGAAGAAGTCCGAGCAGCTTGGTCTCTGTGGCGCAATCGGTTAGCGCGTTCGGCTGTTAACCGAAAGGTTGGTGGTTCGAGCCCACCCAGGGACGCGAGCAATTCTCTGTTTTTAAAAGGACGATCTTGCAAGTCTGTTGACTTTTGTGCTCCGGGGAACGTAAGGACCGTAATCACGGGATAGCAACCTCGTTTCCGGGCAGGAATGAGCGAGGAAAAGCGAACGAATTTGATCGGGGATGCTGGGAGGACAAGAAGGCTTATGCCCCTAGCCAAGGTGGGCGCGCTGGCGTCGCAAGGGGAGCAGCCCCTCTCCTGAACGCGATCCCTCCGCCCGCTCCTCACCCGCGGAAATCCCATCGTTGGGAACTGGAGCAGAGAAAGGACCTAAATCCGTTTGCTACCTTTTTGTTCATCCACTAAAATTGCAGATGGGAGGGAACGGACCACCTCAGCAACTCTAAGATGTGTGGACTTCAACCCCCAGAATTCCCCAGCCAGCATGCTGGCTGGGGGAATTCTGGGAGTTGAAGTCCACACATCTTAAAGTGGCCGAGGTTGAGAAACACTGGCGCAAAAGAGGGAGGAGGAATAACGTGCAAGGCCAGCGCGGGGCGGGAAGGGGATGCAAAGGGGTCCCCAACAGGCTTAACTCCCCGGGCGGGTTAGACAACCGCTTTCCTGCAATAAGTGGGTTTAAAGTTGCGGGTTTAGTGGAAATAAGGGGAGAAAATGAATGAATGGGGGAGAGAGCAACAGGGAGAAAGGGAAGGAGGAGAAAATTAAAAGAGCGCACTGAAGAAGGAAAGGTGAAAAGGGGGGATGACGGAAAGCAAAAAGGAAGAAAGGAAGGAGAAAACAAGAGGAAAGGAGGAAAGGAGAAAGGAGAAAGAGGAGGAGAATGGGAACATGGATCAAGGAAAGGGGAAAAGGAATGAACGGAAGGAGGAAATAAATTTTTAAAAGAAGACAAGAAAAATGCAGAATAAGAGAAGGAAGGCAGAGCATTAGAGGCGCGCGGAGCATCTGGGCTCCCTCGCTCGCTCTCACCTTCGCCGCCGCCAGGGGGCAGCACCGACGCCGGCGCCCTGCTCCCCGCCGGAACGCGCGGCCGGGCGGCGCCGGTTCCTACCCGGAGCGTCAGGGACGGCGCACCGCCTGCCCTTTTCCGGCGGCGGCAAAGGTGGCTTGAAGGGCTGAGGGGGAGGGGAGGGAGACGCGGCGATGGCTGCGCTGCCCGGTGAGTGCGAGCCGGGGGGTGCTGCCTGTGGGTTGGGGCGCGGTTTCAAGGGGGCAGGAGATAGCGGCCTGGGGGAGTCGCATGTTGGGAATGGATCGCGGAGAACCTCTTTGCGGCCGCAGGGGCACTCTAGCCCCCCATTTTCCCAGACCGAGAACGGATAAGTTGGCGGGCACTCAAAGATCCTCTAGTCCAACCCTGCTCAGGGCAGGGACCCTCTGGCTGGGGAATTCTAGGGGTTGAAGTCCACACATCTTCAAGCGGCCAAGGTTGAAAAACACTGCTCTAAACCAGAGTTCCTCAACCTCAGCACCTTTAAGATGGGTGGACTTCAAGTCCCAGAATTCCCCAGCCAGCATCCTCTAAACCATCCCTGGCCAGCCCCCCCCCCGCTTGAAAACCCTCCCCAGGAGACATTTGAATACCGTTTAAATGTTCGTGGGTTTTTTGTTGGTGGAAGCCTTGAGTGCTAGAAAGGGAGAGAGAAACCAAAACAAGAATACTGGACACGCTAACGGGATTCAAATCACTATTAACTAACTCAAATTGAAAAGTTGGAAGATGGGGAAAACAGCTTGGGAGAATTGCAGGGAAAGCGTCTTTTCTAGCAAATAGATCTGAGAAAGTGGGGGTAAATTGAAGAAGTCTCTGCTGCTGATGTTTGGGCAGGTTGCTTTCAAGAGAGAGAATTCCTTGATGCAAAGCAAAAATGGGGTCCTTCTTCAGCAAAAGCATTGCAGTTTTAAATATAAAAGATTTTGCCAGTATCATATGAAGGGTCCCGTGTGTTGTTTACAAAAAAGTCAGAGACAGGTTTTTCACTCTGCCTTGCTCCCTATTCTATTCGTGAGAAGGGTGCAGAGGGGATCCTTCTTATATTTGAAAACCCTGATTTAGTAATTTCTATCATGTTGCAAGGGGAGGGTAAAGAGAAGCTGTTCTTCCAGTTTTTTAAGAGTTTGCTTTCAGGAAGTCTTTTTCCAGTATAATCTTGAACATCAATTATTCCTGTTATTTATTAAATTTATCCCCGCCCATCTCCCTCTAATGGGGGACTCTGGGTGGCTCACAACTCATTAAAACAATAAATAAATATACAATTACCTAAAACCTAAAACCTGTACGAAACAATTACTAAAAAAGAAAGAGGCCAATGGTTCAGAGCAGCAGGCCTTTAAGGGGCTAGCCACCCCACACCTGATGTCTTCCCTCCCCGCCCCAGGCCAGATGGCAGAGCCAAGTCTTCAAATCCCTTCAGAAGGCCAGGAGTGAGGGGGCCAATCGCACCTCCGGGGGCAGAATGTTCCAAAGGGCGGGGGCTACCGCAGAGAAGGCCCACCTTCTGGACCCCGCTAGATGGAATTCTTTTACTGAGGGGGTCCGAAGCATGCCCTCTCTGTGCGATCGGGTGGGACGGGTTGAAGTCATAGGGGAGAGGTGGTCCCTCAGGTAACCTGGCCCCATGCCATGTAGGGCTTTAAAGGTGAGAGGGTAAGACAGGACAATGTTATGAACCTTAGTCAGTCCCTGTTACAAACTAGATCAGGGTTTCTCAACCTGGCAGCTCTAAGATGTGTGGACTTCAATGCCCAGAATTCCCCAGCCAGCGTATGCTGGAGTTGCCCCCGGGGGTGCGATTGGCCCCCTCACTCCTGGCCTTCTGAAGGGCCTTGAAGACCTGGTTCTGCCACTTGGCCTGGGGTGGGGAGGGAATATCTCAAGCATGGGGATGGCTAGCCCCATAGTGGCCGGCTCTCCGCAGCCTGATTTTCCATCTTCTTGGATCTTCCTTTTTTTTAGTATTGTTTAAATTTTGGATGTTTTATGTGTTTTACATACATTTATAGTTTTAATGTTTTTTGTAAGTCACCCAGAATTCCCCCCGCCAGTGCTGGCTGGGGAATTCTGGGAGTTGAAGTCCATATAACTTAAAGCTGCCAAGGTTGAGAAACACTGCTGTAGTGGTTGTCCACATTTTTCCAGCCCACAACTGCAAGCTTTTGATTTGCTAGCTGCTGCACGGTAGTTGAATGCCATACATGAGTCAAGGCAAAGGAAGGAAATGGCTCCATGGCCTCCTCAGGGGTTCTGCCAAAGCTTTTCTTGTCACTCAGATTGGGGAGGAGGGATAAAAATGCCATTGGCTGAGTCAGTAGTGGGAGGAGCTCATCTCATTGGCCCTTGGGGCCTCTTCTCTGTGGATAAAGCCTTGTTGCCGATCATGCGTTAGCTTCTCGCCCTTGTGTTTTCGGTCAGCCTCCTCATGTTTCAGCCCATGTTTTCTTCTTTTCACGTCCACGTATTATTTCTTTTCAGTTTCTTGCGTGGTCCCGCGTGGCATGTTCCTTTTGAGGTAAGTCTGCCTAAGCTCTGCAAAGAACCTCTTCCCAAAACTGAATTGATGCACGAAGGAGGTCAGAGCCCTGTGGAAATTTTTTGAGAATATTTTCCAATGCCTTAAGTACAGGTGGATCTAATTTTGTTCATTTGACTTATTTAATTTTTTTCTTTATTATTGAATTTATACCTCACTTTTCTGTTTATGCAAACAATAAAGGTGATTTTCAACCATTACAAAATACAGGATTTAACATAACATAAAGGACATAACCTAACAATTGAGTAAGTAAACAAAACTACAGTATCAGTGCCATCCTATGTCTGAGTTTGATTTACTCAGAAGTAAGTCTCACTATGTTCAGTGGTGCTTACTGACAAGTATGTGCACTGGCATTACAGCCTAACAATTGTATATCATGTTATTTTTTACACATCATGTAAATATCCTTGAATATTTTTCAGTAGTCAGAAGTACTAGAGCCAAAATATTTGTTTGATGCCAAATTTAATAAAGTGTACTTTATGTGGTTTACATTTTCTCTCAAATACTCAAAACAAAGGCACAGCTTTATTTGGAGTTTTGTGCTGATTAATGACCACAATAAAGTTTTTCATTTCATTTGGAGTTTATTTCTGCTGGAATGCTCATAAATATTTTAAGATAGGACATCTTCACAGCATATACTGTATTTAAGGTATTCAGATTAAAGAGAAAAAAACCCAAAAGCATTTATAAATAGTAATGTGCTATAAATACACAGCATGTTATATATAAAAATACAACATGCTGATTTTGGCACCTCCAGAGATAAGTGCATTTCTAATGTATTGATGTATTTATTTACATGTATAGGTTGGACAGGTCTCTGCCCCAAGGGGCTTCCAGTCTAAAAATATACAGAGGGAAGAGAACTGGCAAAGAATCATGCAATTATTTATGTGTTTTGCTTATTTAAGAGTGCTTAAGTCATCAGGTAGTTCTAGAGCAGGGTTTCTCAACCTTGGCAACTTGAAGATGTATGGACTTCAACTCCCAGAATTCCCCAGCCAACTTTAAGATGCTGGTTGAGGAATTCTGGGAGTTGAAGTTCACACATCTTCAAGTTGCCAAGGTTGAGAAACTCTGCTCTAGAGACTAAGAAATTTTGAATCTGTTGGAGTCGGCAGCTGTAATAAATTTAATCAAATAAATGTAAATAAATAAATGCAAGTGAGTTAGCTCACTGCAGACGTAGATTACTTTGTTCTTTTTTGGTTTGTCCTCTTAAGCTACCTTTCATTCTGCAAAGATCTGGTGATCTGACCTTCCTTTATTGAGACAGGCTGCAATCACAGAATCTTGAAAGCCTGGCTGTGTCTTGTTTTCTCTCCCTGTTCCATCCCAGGGAGTTAAGGCGGAGCCAGTCTGGATTTCTCCGTACTTCCAGGCTTAAAGCATGTTTTTGTAACCGCCTCTGCAGTTTCTCCAAGGTCATCTCTGCAGCTGACTACATTCTGTGGCTTTCAGCACGGGCTCCCTACTCTGCAGGGTTGCTGTTGGATCCCACATTGAAGACCGTTTAACAATTGGCTGTTCTTTAAACAGGGCCATTGTGGGGTGTGCTGGTCCCTCCCGCTTGCTGCATCAGACTTCTTCGGCCGAGAGCGCTGAAAGGTATTCTCTGCTCTTGGACAACCTGATAATTACCTCTTTTATTTATTTATTTACTCCAATTCTTACGATGATCCAGTCAGAAGACTTTGCTTATAGAAAGGGTCAGTCCTTATATCCAAGGGGGGGTTGTTCTAAAGAAGGGGGGCCATGTCCAAGCAGGCATGAGAATGGTATCCCTGAAGATGGCATTCCCTCAGCAAGGATATTTTGCACAACGACATTAAACAAAAGTTTATGCACAAGCTTTTTTAATTTTTACTTCGTGTCTGATGGGATGGACAAATCAGGTTCAGACAGTGGTATAATTGGGGGGGAATTTTGAGCAACCTAAACACAGTATAGGTAGTCCTCGTTTAGTGACCACAATTTGGACTGGCAACTTGGTGAAGCGGTCACTAAGTGAAACCGCAACTGTGCTTACGATCTTACTGCAGCTTTCCTTTGCTTTACAGACCTGCAAAGGTCATAAATGTGAGGATTGGTCGCAAAGTTACTTTTTCATCACCGTCGTAACTGCAAACGGTCACTAAATGAGGCAGTTGCCAAACGAGGCCTACCTGTACTAGCATTTAAATCAATACAGCACTCTTTTTAGAAGAATAATAAATAAAGCAGATATTAGAAATTGAGCTTCTTACAGCCACTTGCTAATCCCCCATCCATCCATCCCTCCATTCATTCATCCAGTCTTTTCATAGTTACACCTTGGAGTAGCTAACCCAAAGTGGGTGAGAAGCAAGACAGAGAAGATGAACTTGTGTGCAAGTTTCCACATGATTGGAGAGGGAGTCTCCTTATCCTTTCTCTATAGAGCAGTGTTTCTCAACCTTGGCCGCTTGAAGATGTGTGGACTTCAACTCCCAGAATTCCCCAGCCAACTTTAAGATGCTGGTTGAGGAATTCTGAGAGTTGAAGTCCACACATCTTCAAGCAGCCAAGGTTGAGAAACACTGCTATAGAGTAAAGGCTTGTACAGCCCTCTAGCTTGCTACTTTCTAAAACCTCCCCAGGGGAACCTCTCTTTTTAGGCTTGTAAAGGTTGTGCTGCTTTCACGCAAGCTGCCATGTTGCCCTTGTTTATCCACATGCCGTTTCCAGAATCCAGTAAAGGCTCAGAAATCCAGTGTTCCTCAGGTTACACGGAGCCCCTTTCATTTTCAGTTTGCAAGTGAGCTCAGGATCCCCATTCCTCCAACTTGAGTAATCACTTTCATAGGCAACGATTCATACTTATCCAACAGCCGTTGCACATTTTTCCCACTCCTTCTCCCCTCACACTGTACAAATAGATTCATAAACTAGCATTCGTAGGAATGATCATTACAATACGAGGAATAACCATTAGTGTACTAGGAATAATAATTAATATATCTTGTATGTAGAAACTAAATAGCAACACTAATACTGATCATCCTGCTTGCTGAGTCATTGTCTGCAACTTGAAAGTGTGAACCCCTCAAGGAAGTGCCCTGATCATCCATTTTTCAGATGCTCCTGTTCAGCCCATGGCAGAGACAGGAGGTTGAGCTCGGGGGGCAACAGGCAGTTGACCCAAAGTTGCTTTTACCATCTGCAGGGTGTGGGAACTGGAGGTTGGCCAGGGGACGGTTGCTTTTTTTCAGAACCATGTTGTTGTCTTGTAGTTCTGTTCAGATTCAGGAGAAGAGCCATGCGATTGTTCAGAAGAAGCCAGCGCTTCCTAGCAGTCGAGGGGAATACGTTGTCACCAAGCTAGATGATTTGGTTAACTGGGTTCGTCGAGTAAGTAGGGGCTCCTTTCAGATGGGTGTTTCCTGTTCCAAGAAGGTTCTTGGGGTCTCACAAATGACATCCTGGTTTGAAATTCGTCAGATATCAATTGTACTTGGATTCCACATGGCAGCTCCGCGTCCTGCTTTTCAGTGGGGTGGAGGGGGAAGGACTACAAATCAACGTTAATTCCCTCCCCTCTCTCTTTCATCCACACATTTGTTTATTTATTTATGCATGCAATTTATATGGCTGCCCAACTCACTCACGTTGACTCTGGGTGGCTTACAAGAATAAAAATCCCAAATACAAAACCCACTCCACCCCCCCATCCCGCTGGTGACAACAATACATTTACACTAGCCATTTGATGGGCTCCAGGTCGACCTGGGATCCCCAGGCCCGCTGGCAAAACCATGTCTTCAGGGCCTTGCAGAACAGCATCAAGGTGGAGGCCAATCTTATCTCTGCAGGGATGATGTTCCACAGGGAGGGATCCTCCACAGAGAAGGCCCTTCTTCTCAGTCCCACTAGGTGGGCTTCCTTAATAGGGGGACCCTATTCCTTAATATGGGGGGACTTCACACTTGGAGACTTCATTTGAGACTTTTTCCTAGCCAAACTGGAATTCTACTTCTCTCTCCAAAAGTTGGAGTATTGGTTGATGTTCTATTACTGGCAATCCTCTTTCTGTTGCACTTAGAATGTCTGTAGATTCTGTCAGCGCATAAAGATGCTTCAGCAATGCCATATTTTTAATTTGGGACAATTCAGCTTACATAGCAAGTTGCTAGTCTTCATGGGAGAGAAGATACTGATTTATGGAGACCGAATCTCAGGCCATCCTAATTACTGAGGCTGTGAGAGTGTGGGCAGAGAACGGCCAGGCAAGGGGGGTCAAGCATGTACTGTTATCCCCCGAACAGCGAGGGAGAGATAAGAGGATGAGACTGGCCCCTCCCTGAGGAATGCTAGGAGTGTTTACGGATTGACCCTGGGAACTGCTCTCAGTCTGGGAAGATTGATGTCAGGTTTAGCCCATGAAACTCCAGGAGACAATACAGATTCAATCCAGCAAGATTTATTTGGCTTTAGCCTATACAGAGAATCTTCCCAGACTGAGAGCAGTTCCCAGGGTCAATCCGTAAACACTCCTAGCATTCCTCAGGGAGGGGCCAGTCTCATCATCTTATCTCTCCCTCGCTGTTCGGGGGATAACAGTACATGCTTGACCCCCCCTTGCCTGGCCGTTCTCTGCCCACACTCTCACAGAGGCTCAGGAATAATGCAGGCAGGGAGGAAGGCTGCTGAGCTGCATTGTCACGTACTAGAATTAGAGGCACCAAAGATCATCCATTGGTCATAGCTCAGGATAACTAGGTGTAGAACTTCCATGTTTGGAACTGCAGCAGTATATTTGGTGGGGTAGAACAGGGAGGGGAAAGAGGTGCTAGCCTGCACTCGTGGGCACGGCTGTTTGGTTTAAGAGGGAGGCGAAATGACAGCATTGCTGGACGTGAGCCGCCTTCCCCTTTTCTTCCCTCAGAGCTCCTTGTGGCCAATGACTTTCGGCTTGGCTTGTTGCGCAGTCGAGATGATGCACATGGCCGCTCCGCGCTACGACATGGACCGCTTTGGGGTGGTTTTCCGTGCCAGTCCCCGGCAAGCTGATGTCATGATTGTGGCTGGCACCCTGACCAACAAGATGGCCCCTGCCCTTCGGAAGGTATGCGCATGGTCCTTACTCAGCCCTTCAGGAAGGGAATCGAATGACCTCTTGTGTGCTCACACCAGCGATAAAGGTTTGTAGAGCTAACAGGGAACAGCAATACGCTGGACTCCGGGAATCCTGACATGAGATCACTGGGAACATGAAACCCTCCCAGGTCGGAGTTCCTGTGGATCTTCAGAGTTTCTCTGGGTTGCTCGACCAAAGCTGCCTTTTGTGGTTTACATCTGGGTAGCTGTTTCATGACCAAAAGGCCCAGCTGAATCAGGTTTCATCAGTCTGAACCTCTGCTTCTGATCCTCCACTGCATTTTTATTCTTCCCAACCCCGTGGAATATCCAAAAGGAATTATGTAAAAGGGCTCAGGGCTCTCTCTCTCCGCAAAGATCAAGTTCAGAATGGGACTGATCTGGCTAGGGGCTGCCAAGAAAAACATCTGGAATAAATTCCCTGAATGATCCTTTGAAAGGGACAACTGGATAGTGGCTCAAAATGCTGACACCTGCTCCACTCTAAGCCTGACCCAGGACAGAGCTGCTATTAGGGAATTCCAGAACCCAGGCTCTGTAGCTTTTCCGAGCTTATTGGATTTCTAGCACTCGAGGGTCTAAAGCAGGCATACTCTTGAATGCAAAGTTCTTCAGATCAAGTGCAAATCTTCACCTTTCTTTCTTGGCAGGTTTATGATCAGATGCCTGAACCACGTTACGTAGTGTCCATGGGGAGGTAAGATCTTGCTCAGTAGTTTATTACCCTCAGGACTAGGTGCATCCCTTTTCTGTCCTCTCATGTTGTTGTTTTCTCAGCAGTAGATCTGTGTTTATGCAACACACCAGACCAGGTCATTATTTTCCCCAGGTGTCTGACTTAGCCTTATGTACTGGCAGTGCAGAATTTCAGGTCATTCGGGAACAAGAGACATGTCCTGAGCCGCTCCCCAACCACTGCAAAGGAGACTGAGAGGCTGCTATTTCGGGGTTTAGGGTGGGGGTTCCACTGGAGCTAGAGGCCAAAAATGGCAGTGGGGGTCTGTGCTACTGCAGAGAGATTTGGGGGCATGAGTGAAAAGGAAACAGCGTGCCTAGAGAAGCTGCATTTTCTTGCAGTTTGGGTCCCACAGCTGAGAAGGGCAGCTTATTACAAATCTGTGTGTCTGTGTGCGTTAGTTTAAATCAGGAGCTGTTTGCGGCTAAAACTAGACCCTTCCCTCTTGACCCAGTTATATGTGTCATGCAAGCAGGGTTTCAGTGTGGATGCAACCTTGATTGCACCCTTGCACTTTAATTCTAAGCCTGCCCCAGGCTTAGAATGTTTCATTACCCAACTAGGTAACACCATCAGTGCGAGGGAGTGCTGGCCTCATTCACCCTGATGATGTTACCTAGTCAGGTAATGAAACATCTGCAGGCGAGCAACCAAGCTCAGCACAGAGGACTCCGTAACATGTATCCCTCATGGCCCTTGGCCACAAAATAAATAAATTAATTTTGAAAAATTAAAAGGCTCCCAGGCTGTTGGATTGGTTCCCAACCCTCTTCCTTTCCCCTCCCACCCCCAACTGGCCATTTAAAGAGGTTTAGCCCAAGAAAAAGTTCCAGTTCTACCAAACACCCACAGTTGGGGGAGCGAAGCTTGATTGCAGGGAAAGAGGATAAGCCCAGCACGTTAGCAGAGGTGGTAGATCAGCCTCCTGTTTTGTGGTGCAGAAGCAGTGCTGTATTTGCTGACAATCTCCCGCCCCCCCCTTTTTTTTTTAGCAGCAATGGAAGGCATTTTTGCTCTCAGCTGGCTTTTGAGTCCCTCACATGTTCTTCAAACGTTACTTTGAGGCAGTTGCTTTGAATAATTTCTTTCCCCTTTCCTTTGCTAACAGGTCTAGTCTGTGCTTTTAGAAGGTGTTCCGTTATATTCTGCGCCACTGTGTTCTCACTGGGCAGAACTATCAAAAACTGTCTGTCAGGAGGAAACAGGCTTCCCCTATTGCAGTGTTGTCCAAACCTGGCCACTTTAAGATGAGTGGACTTCAACTCCCAGAATTCCCCAGCCAGCCAGTGTTTCCCCATGCTGGCTGGGGAATTCTGGGAGTTGAAGTCCACTCATCTTAAAGTGGCCAAGTTTGGACAACACTGCTCTATTGCAAAGGGTTGCTTTTCAAATGACCCGGCATGGTCTCTCTTTTTCCTTCAGCTGTGCCAATGGTGGAGGCTACTATCATTACTCATACTCCGTGGTGCGGGGCTGTGATCGGATCGTGCCGGTGGACATCTATGTGCCAGGTAACCAAAGGACATCGAGAGCTCTCTTCCTAGCACATCTTCCCCAGCTGGGCTCCCTCCAGCCCTGTGGAGACCAGGATCCCCAGGAGAGAAGGGTCATTTTGTCTGTTTTTGTCCAGATAAAACTCGTAGGGGCAGAGTTCATCCCTCATTTAAATATTTGCTTGGGGAACAAGGAATTCCACATGGACTGGCAGGAGGCATCATAGACAGCATGTGACCCTTTTCTGCTTAGTATAGACCAGTGTTTCTCAACCTTGGCCACTTTAAGACGGGTGGACTTCAACTCCCAGAATTCCCTAGCCAGCAATGCTGGCTGGGGAATTCTGGGAGTTAAAGTCCACCCGTCTTAAAGTGGCCAAGATTGAGAAACACTGGTATAGACAGCAAGTGAGTTTGTTGCAACCAGCGTAAAAAACCTGCAGACTGCTAGAAAAAGGTTTATATGCTTGACATCCCACCCTCGCCTTCCCCAGGAGCTTAGAGAATGTTGTGTTTGCTCTTCTGCCCCACTGACGCTGCAAAGTCCAGGCGACCAGCAAAGATACCCTGTGGCTGTCTGTTGGTCGCTGGGAGTATTGCAAACCTATTTGGATGGGCTTCATTATAAAGTTGCCAACCCTTGAACCTCTTCTCGAGCAACTTACCTAAGGGACCGCCTCTCCCCTATGACTTCAACCCATCCCACCCGATCACACAGAGAGGGCATGCTTCGGACCCCCTCAGTGAAAGAACTTCGATTAGCGGGGTCCAGAAGGCGGGCCTTCTCTGCGGTAGCCCCCACCCTTTGGAACATCCTGCCCCCGGAGGTGTGATTGGTCCCCTCACTCCTGGCCTTCCGAAGGACCTTGAAGACCTGGCTCTGTCACTTGGCCTGGGGCGGGGAGGGAATATCTCAAGCAGGGAGATGGCTAGCCCCATAGTGGCTGGCTGTCCCTGGCCTGATTTTCCATCTTCTTGGATTGTCCTTTTTTAGTATTGTTTTAATTTTATATATATATTATGTATTTTATATATATTTATAGTTTTAATGTCTTTGTAAGCCGCCCAGAGTCCCCTATTGTGGGGGAGATGGGCAGTGGAGAAATCCAATAAATAATAACAACAACAACAACAACTTGCGATGGACAGCTGGTCAGGGAGACCCCCTTCCTAAGGCCTGGGCATTTTATGATCCCCTCTGACATCCTCCTACCTCTTGCAGGCTGTCCTCCCACTGCTGAGGCACTCCTTTATGGGATCCTGCAGCTCCAGAGGAAGATTAAGCGAGCGAAAGGTATTCAGATCTGGTATCGGAGATAACGGGCCTGCTTGGAAGGTGCCACGCTGAAAGCGGCCACCCTAACTGTAGCTTTCGCGCACACTTTAAACCACTCTGCATAAACTTGGTCAATAAAGCTGTGATTATTTGTGTCTGGAGAAGTGAGTTTGGAGCTTTGATTCTCCCATTTCCATCTTTCTGAGGACACACTGAGCAAAATGCGGGATGGGGAGGAGGAGGGCGGTACGCCTTAAAAAAACAGAAATAGAAAACAGGAGAGCAAGAAAGCCCCGATCCAAGCATCAGAACTCATGATGCACAAGTAGCACTAGTGACTTTCTGGGCTCAGTTGCTAGGGGTTTTTTTTCATGTTTAAGTCCTAAACGTAAGACGGTTGGAAAGTGAAATACAAAGTGAACATCTATCTGCCTGGGTTCGCGTGTCATGCCAAATCATGGTTTGTTGGGCAAGGTATAGGGGACTAGCTTTCACTATATATTCACTATATATAGTCCTAAAGGATAAAACATGATTGCTAACCCACCGGGGCTGGGTTCAGATGTAAGATAATCTCTCTCAAGTCAAGCTTGAGTCCTGGGGACCTCATGGACATATCCAGACTACATTTTAGCTACAGTGTGGAAGTGGTTACCTGTTGCCTTCTTTGGAGATTGATTTTTATTTACTTCCCAGCCTACCCTATACTCCTGGGGTTTCCTAGTGGTCTCCCATCTACAAACTAACAAGGCTTAGCCTTTGTTGAAAAGATCAGCCCAGGTCAGCCACTTGCTTCTTCTATAATACTAATACTATAATTATAATTATTATTACATTATATGATTATAATACTAAGCCACAAGCAAGGAAGCCATGTTCTATGTTATTGTAATGTCAAAACCCAGCCATGACTTATGCTGCAGTTCGGTGTTTCTCAACCTTGGCAACTTTAAGATATGTGGACTTCAGCTCCAGTTGAAGTCCACATATCTTAAAGTTGCCAAGGTTGAGAAACACTGAACTCCAGTTCCTTATTCTGAGAACTCATTTTTTCCAAAGAGTCACCCATTCCCTTCTCCTCCCCTCCCCTCCCCTCCCCTCTCTCCTAGGGCAAAGGGCTTCTCCTGTCTCCTCCCTGCTTTGCCAGCAAAGACTAATCAGGTTAGGCAGTGCTGGGCTAGAGCACTGGGTGGTCAAACCCTGCATAAGGAAGCATAATCCATTAATGCTACTTGCTACAGCCATTTTTAACGTTGCATGCTGAAAGTCCCAAGGGGCTCCAGATAGGGTTAAGCACCCTGTAAAATCCTGGGAACTCTCGCTAGCAAATGTTGATCAAAACCTTGATCTACACGAGTGTTTTTCAAGCTTGGCAACTTGAAGATGTGTAGACTTCAACTCCCAGAATCGGCTGGGGAATTGCTGGGAGGTGAAGTCCATGCTGGTTGGGGAACTCTGGGAGTTGAAGTCCACACACCTTCAAGTTGCCAAGGTTCAAGGTTTTGATCTACGTGGATCAAAGGCCTGACTCATTATCAGACAGTTTCCATCACATTCAGAATCACAAGGACCAAAATCTTTCTGATTTTTAAGGGAAAAGCTTGATTCTGATTTTCATGATACGCATGCAAAAGGTTGGGCTCGGCCCACTGCATCTCTAGATGAGGCACATGTGGAAACCCAGATGTTGCTTGCAGGCCTGATTGGAGGGACGCAGCCAAGAGAGAAAGACACACAGTTTTGGAAACGCTGGTTAAAATTAATTCTTAGCAAAGGAAAACTCAATCCAAAGTGGTTCTTTGACATGCTAATTTTCGCCTCTCCCATCTGCCAAGAGAGAACAACATTTCCTCTGGCTGCTTGGAGACTGCTGGTGTCTGCTGCCAACACACCGGTCCCTTTTCTGTTCCTTCTCCCTGGGGAGAGAGATCACATCTATTTGAAGATGGCGGGGATGATCATCTTGGGGAAGGCATAGTATCTGCAGTCAGCTGGAGGAACAAGGTCCATAATGGTAGTGTGGATGTTCTTGGCCTCAAAGCCTGCCTCCACCAGGTTCGTAATTTGTGTTTCCTAAGGAAAAAAAATCAAAAGGAGATTGACGCTGTGGTCACACAATATGCTAAGCCACAGTTTAAATAAACCACAACTGGCTGGATTCACATGCCCTGTTAAGCCAGGGAGGATCTAGGTTTCTCCAGCCAGTGGCATTCTCAGGGACACAGTCCAAAACAGAAGGGAGAGTGGGACAAAAGTGGACAAGGCTTGGCCAGGAGTTTCCACCTTTGTCCTTCAAGTGAACCACTGCAGCTTCAGCAGGCTTTGAGGATTACTCACAAGCCACACAGCAACACAGACTTAGTGTGTTGTGGTCATGAAGGTGCTAGACTACAGGTGGGAAGACCCAGGTTCTAGTCCCCTTCTCCCTGGAGGACTTCGGGGCAATCACTTTTCTTAAGCCAACCTAGCTCAAAGGTGGTGGTTTTGTGCAAATGTTGTTCGTGTGAGAATGCCAACATCCAGATTTTGATCATTAAAACCTTTTGTGTTCTGGCCCCTGCACTGGGGACGCCTCATGAAACCATCTGATTAAGAGAAAAAATTATTCTGACTCCATTTAATTCACATTTAAATGTAAATGTAATTGTTACTCCCCGTGCATTGAATCTAGTTGGATGGCAAAGAGGTTAGCGACCATAAGCTCTGCTCCCCACTCATCATGGTTTGCGTAATCATGATTTGCTGACACAGGTCTCAGTTGATTGGGTTCCAACAGCATGTGGTGACTCAAAGAAACTATTATGGCTGTGCATCTGGTGAATCCAGATGATGATTTATTACGTTTGTATGTTGTCCAATTCTCAGACAAAGAAATTACAATCAAATCAATAAAAAATAAAAATAAAAGATGGCAAGCGTGATGAACTGAGGGGTCTCACTCTCCCTTGCCAAGGCCTGGGTGAAGGGCTTTTTTTACCTTGTCCTCAAATTGCAGTTAAGCAAATTGTGGCTTAACACGATCCACAAACCCTAGTGATAAGGCTGTTCTTGGACAAGATCTCCTTCAGTGCACGAGAGGTGAAACTGGTTTAACATTTTATTCGGCTAGGAGAAAACCACAGCACGTGCCTATACCAGCACAAGTATTTGGTATAAACCACCATAACCTCACACATGCCATGGCATTCCTTGACTGATGGGAATACACAATTCTGGTTATTTGTCCAATGATGTCATAATGCCTGTGACATCATTTACATTATGATGTTGGGCAAATTGGGCAAGGGCCTGCTGTGAATGGAAGCCCTGGTGGCATTTAGAGAGTCAGTTTGTCGATTCACATTCTCCCAAGTTTCCTATGTCACGTGCTCCCCCATCATGGTGTCACTATGCGAGGGACGTGACATCCCGTGTCTCCCAGTGGAGCCTCCTGCCCAGTGGCCTCTTCCTGCTCTTACCTGAAACATCCTTTCGATGTCCGAATACTTGCTCTTCAGCAGGTCCCCCCAGGATGTCAGGTTGCAATAGGTGAAGACCCCGCCCGGCTTCAGGAGGCGATAGGCGTGAGCCTAGGGATGAAAGGAGGGGTGGCGTTGGGAGGGCGGGATGCTCCAGAATCTTGGAAAGAGACGTTCTGCTCCCAAACCAGGTGCAGCTTCAATCATACTGTCACGACTGCCCCCTTGACTTTTTTCAACGCATATAAAAAAGATGGGGGGCTTGGATCACATGGCCACCATCTTGACTTCCCCCATGCAGACACCTCTATGATGTCCATTGCTACAGCCGGGGAGCAGTTCAGTGTTGGCATATGGGTGCCTCCAGAGGGCAGATGCAGAACCCAGCGGGTGGGAATGGCAGGGAGGTGGGCTTCTGGTCAATCGAACAATGGCAAACTGAACTGCCCTGAACGAGGGGGCTCTTTTCTGGGCTGAAAACTTTGGCCATTGTGGCAAGCAGCTTCACCGAGCAGGAGAGAATCAGCTGGGCCCCTTGTTGAGCTGATGGACTACAGTGCCCATGATCCTTTGCCATTGGCCATGCTGCCTGGGATCTATGGGAGGACAGAGTGCCAAACATCTTGCCTCTGGATAAGGCAACTATCCAGCCCAGAAATTCCTCAACCTTTTAATCCTGGAGGGACCTTGGAACCATTTTCAGGTCTCAGGGAACCCCGGAATAAAACCTGGAAAACCCACAAAAATGTCACCATGCTTCTGACCTACACAATCCACCTTTTACAACATTTACAACCGCAGTAAAGCAGCAGGCTGGCAGCTGAATCACGGCACATAAACATTCCCACCGCTGCGAACGCCAGCCTCGTGCGGCACGCAACGTTCAAAAACCAATTTTATTTTTTTTTCCCCAATCACCATCTCTTGCAAACCCATTGAGAAAGGCTATTCTAGCTCCTCTCTTGGGGGGGGGACACAAAAGGGGACACATTTCCCTTGGCTCCCCCAAAGCAGAAGAAGGGAAACTCCCAGGCAGCACCAGCAAACGCGGGCAGTGCCACGCTCTGCCAGAGCCAAGCAGGGACTCCCCTCTCCTGCAGGGCAGGACCAGCCAACTCAACTGGTCGGGCGCATTCCTTCCTTGGACAAAGGACAGGCCATGTGTTCCAGGGGAAGCAAATTGTTTTGACCGTTTACTCTTTGCTACACGGCTGCTATGGAAAACCGGACCGGCACTGGGGGGCTGAAAGGGCTCTGCTGATATTTCTTATCTAGGAAGGGAGAAAACCTTCTGAGCTGAAAAAAGATAAAAGCTCATTCAAGCTGAGCTCACCCTTAGAAACTACAAGGATATATTTTGTGCTGGGCGCTTCGACCACGGTTTGCCGTTGCTTTTTGCTTCCCCCTCTGCTCCTGGCATTTCCTAGTGGTCTCCCATCCAATGCTAATTCTAATCCAATGCAATCTGCTTAGCTTTGGGGTTTTGCTCACCAAAGGTTGACTAGGTGCCCAGGTCATCATCCATCCGGATTGCAGGATGGCTGTGGGTGACGGCAGGCAGATAGACCGACAAGTTTTTTCTCTTCCTTCCATCCGCGCCCAACCCAGATTGCAGTTCCAAGGATCTGAACATGCTAGCTGTGTGCATGCAGCACATTCAGGCCAGTTGCCCATTCACGCATTCTCTAGTTCCCCATCATTCTGAACCAGAAAATAGCCCAATTGGTTGAGTTCACCCAACACTACATACCACAAATAGCCAACCCAGGTTAAATGCCAAACAAGCTTTGCATATTCTGAAAAGGCACCTGCCAACTCTTTACTTAACCTAGTTCGGCATACTGTATGAACAGAGCCAAAGTTTGCCATTTGAATGTAAGTTAACGGAGGAGACCCAAAGGCTGGTAACAATATTTTGGCTTAGTGTTACTTAGGAACTTGTCACAGCAGGTGGCTGACCTTGGTGGAGCTTGAAAAAAGACCAAAAGTAGTTAACTCTTGGATGGGAGACCACCAGGAAATGCCCAGAGATATAGAGTAGACTGGGAAGCAAAAAATGCATACATACTTACTTACTGTACTTACTGGCTCCTCTCTTCTTCATTATCATTTAATGCCCATTCATTTTTTGAAATCTGAATTTAAAGCCAAACTTTGTAATCAAAGAGGCTTTTAGACTCTCACTCAAAGATGTGATGTGGGAGGATGAACATCTGGCATCAGGGAGGTAGAATGTCAAATGGTTTCACTATATGTCATCCACGTGCTTATAAATGGACATACTGCTCCATTGTCCACTGTCCAGCCAATATTGCAATACAGGTAGTCCTCACTTATTGACCATTCATTCAGCGACCGTTTGAAGTTACGACGGTGCTGAAAAAATAACTTTACAGCCCATTTACAACCTTTTACGAACTTTGCAGTGTCCCTCGGTCACGTGATCGCCGTTACAGTTAGTACACGTTGTCCTGTGCCTGACCCGTTTTTTCTCCCCCCCCCCCCCCACCCCCTTGCAGAATAGACTGATGGAGAAAAAGGGATTGCAATAAAGTAAGCTTTTGCTCTTTTACTCATCGAAAGCAATGTCGGGCCGGGAGCTGCGGGCATGCTAGACGAACAGCTTACAGTACTCTCTTGGAATCTCTTTCTCTCCCATCTCTCTGCTTTGCGGGGGAGTGGGGGGAGAAAAAAAGTAAGCCATTTCTGTAGGCAATCTCTCCTTTGCCTGACCCTTTGCCCCCCTCCCCCACAGAGCGGAGAGATTGGAGAGGAAGGGATTTCAAGAGAATAAGCTGTTTGCTGTGGGAAAAGGTCAGGCAAAGGAGAGACTGCCTACAGAAATCCCTTGCTTCCCCCCGCCCCACCTGCTCGCAGACCAGAGAGACTGGAGAGGAAGGGATTTCAAGAGAGTAAGCTATCTGCATAGTGCTCCTGCAGCTCCCAGCATTGCTTTTGATGTGTACAAGGCAGTAAGCGGGCATTGGAGCATTCTAAAGTGGGGGAGTGTTTAGGAGCTAGCTGAGAAATTCTGGGAGTTGAAATCCACACTTCTTCAAGCTGCCAAGTTTGAGAAACACCTGGTTAGGAGGCAAACAAAAGCTGAAGGTGTGAAACTGACTGGTCTTGTCTCTTTTCAGCCGGGAAGCACGGTCACAGTCACATGATTTCCCACTTAGCGACTGCTTCACTTAGTGGTGGAGTTGCCGATTCCAATTAGGGTTGTTAAGCAAGGACTACCTGTACACCAACCTGGGGCTTAACCACCTTATTCAATCCCGGCTGTTGCAGTTTGCAAATCTCGATTTACAACTTAGCGGGCCAGGTGAACCTTCCCGACTAGAGCTCATTCATCAAACCATGGTTAAAGAAGCCACGGCTTGGCACCCTCCACAGACCCACCCCTCAGAAGAACTAGTATTCCTTGCCCTGTTGGGAATGCCGCATTTGAGGTCCCTTCCAATAAAAGAGGGAGTGATAGTCTAGTGGTGGTAAGATGTCATGTCCTTCTGACTCTTTGGGGGAAGCATCTAATTAGCTTGTTGCTTGTCCCAAGCAACTGGTGCCCAGAGGTAGACTGCCTCTGCGCATGGAGGGTCCATTTAATCTTTGGAGCCAACAGCCATCATCTGGGCCTCTCCCTGCAAGTCTGCCTACCTGTCCTCATGTAATCTGCAGAGGAGGGACCAAAAACATCTGGAAAAACCTCCTTTGACTCCAAATATTCCTAGGTTCCTCTCCTACCTTTAAGGGAGCTTTCCCCAGCCAGACATCCTCCAGGTGTGTTGCAACTACAATCCCCAGAGTTCTCAGCCAGATGAACTGGGGTAATTGATTCTCCCTCCCCCCAAAAAGTCCACTTTCAACTATGCATCTCACCTTGATGAAGCCAAACTGATGGGTGTGCCAGGTATCTGCCGACAAGGGGTAAGTGTCATAGAGGATCCCTGCATATGAAAAGCCAATGGTTGGGTCTCAAGAAAGGAGGGCATCATAGCAACAATGCTCATTTTTCCACTAAAGGAGTGGGGTGCTCCTTAAGTGGACTTCTGGAAGTTGTCCTCTAAGTCCCATGAGCCCCAGCCACCATGGCCAACAATCAGGAACTGTGGGGGACACCCGAGGGCCCTTCCCGCCTTCAGTCCACTTTGGCTGTGCAATGTGCTGTCATGTATTTATTTATTTTGCTAGCTCAAGAGCTGAAAAATACTCCCTAACCCCATCTTCCCACCTCTTCCCTGTGAGTTAGGCTGGTCTAAGAGAAAAGGACTGGGGAATTCTGGGAGTTGAAGTCCACACATCTTAAAGTTGCCAAGTTTGAAAAACACTTTTCTAAACGGTGACGAAGAACAAAAGGGAGGAATTGGCCATTGGTGGCATCAGCGCGATTCTCAATTTTCACTTTTCCTCTGGATAGGTTCCCTTCCTTTCCTTTCCCTTGGCAGTGCCAGCATGAAGAAAGGGGGTCCTCTTACCACCCAGAGAAAGGGAGGCAAACCTGTTTCTTACCATTAAAATGTTCATTCGGCAACGTTGGTGCAACGTCTTCCCACAGCCCTTTCAACGGGACAACCTGAGGAGGCCAGAAGGAGATGGATGCAGTCAATGAAGAACCGAGCCCAGATGTGGGTCAGCAGCTGGAAGAAGTCTCAATGTTTATGCCAGTGGTTCTCTAGATCAAGGTTCCTCAACCTTGGCAACTGGAAGATGTGTGGACTTCAACTCCACACTGCTGGGGAATTCTGGGAGTTGAAGTCCACACATCTTCCAGTTGCCAAGGTTGAGGAACCCTGATCTAGAGAACCATGAGGGCTCGGGAGTAGGTGAGAGCCAGGGGCATCAATACAACTTTCAGTAAATTTGCAAAACTTACCACCAACGAAAAGGACAAGGATATACCGCCTGCAAACTTACAATGTCCCTTTTGGAACAATCACGGTGGGACCCAATTTCTTGGACAGACTGATTGGTGGGAATGAAGATATTAAAGGCTGAAAACCAGCGATTTATGCCATTCTGCGTACTTTTCCCCCCCTTGGAGGCCTTTTGGGTTATTTATCCCTCAAATAGCAGTATTCAAAAGACAACCAGCAATAGCGTCTGGCTACCAGGGAGAAATTGGTCTGGAACTGGGGGAAGGCAGGGGGTTGGACTTGATGTCCTCCGAGGTCCCAATGGGCTGGGCTACAATCAGGGATGATGGGAATCATAGTCCAACATACCTGGGAGTACCAGGTTGGGGGAAACTGTACCAAGGCACCTCAGTAGTGTGCACACATGAAACCTGAAGACTAGCATTGCAACCCATTGAAAAATCAAGATTAATATGGCAAAAGGACTTATGTGCGTAAATCAGGGACAGGCACACGGAATTCCCCCACCCCACAAGGCTGCCAACTCACTTTTTTTCAACTAGGGGTCTCTTCTGTCCCAGTTACTGGGTGCTGGTACTTCCTTGGGCATGGAAGCCAACTGGGTGACTTTGGGCCAATGCTTCTATCTCAGCCTAACCCACCTCACAGGGTTGTTGTTGTGAGCAAAATAGGAGGAGGGAGCATTAGGTATGCTGCCTTGCATTGCATAAAACAAGGGTGGTTATACAGATCTAATTAATAAATTAACTAACAGGAGGAAAACATACCCACATTGTAGGTCAAAGTATCTTTGTAAAAAGAAAAAAAATGTTTGCAATGCAAGTAAGCGAGGAAAAAGAAACAGAAAATACAGCCTTCCCATCATGGCTCTCAGCAATCCAGCCTCAAAGGTGGGTCCCTCCCAGGCACAAACACAACTCCTTCCAAAGACAGTTGAAATATTTTTAAAAGATGGAGTGGAGGTTCCCCTCTTATTTGCCCAATTTTGGGGGGCCCTGGAAGTCACCCTCTGTTAACCCTGCGAGGTAGTCCAGACAAGAAGCACAACCAGGAGTCCTAGCTCTACCTTTACTGTAAGGTTCCATTAACAGAATCTTGCAAGACTGAAAGTGCATCTCTCCCCCCTCGCCTTTTACTCTCCAGAAAACTTGGGAGGGTCCTTCAGAGACGCTTCCCACGCCCCTTTTCCTTCTGTGGGCTGAGACACCTTTTACACGCCGATTCTCTAGTCTGCGGCTCTCCCTCCGGTCTCCCAAGGTCACTCCCACAGACCAGTACAGCCTCCGTCTGTTCACACTGCCCAGTTTCGAACCACTTTATGAACTGGTTACATCACTTCCCATCCCCATTCATTGCTCATGGGCCTGCTGCTCCCCCTTCCCATCGTGTGTCATGCTGGAACCCTAAAAATGATGCACATGATGTTGTCCGCATGATTTGCGCAATGACGTCATAGCACATGGGATGTGATTGCTTCCCTACTGGACATTTGTGCCCTCACCCGCCAGGCCCCTTTGCCCCAACCTTGTGAGGCTGCCTTTCCGCCCATTCCTGCAGCCTCTGGAAGACTCCCTCGTTGCACTCGATGATCCAGTGCTCCTCAATGTCAAGCTCTTCAATTTTACTGGCAGCAATGGCCATGCCGAAGCCAACCTCCAGCACCCGGCCTCCTGAAAGGAAGATCTGGTTAGCTGAGATGGCGTGAGAGCCACAGAGATGGCCTTGGAGAAACTATGCTGAGTTGGTTACAAAAACATCATTTAATCCAGGAAATGAAGAACGTGTTAGAAAGAAACTCAAGATTGCCCTGCCTTGACTCTCTTTGGCATAAGAAGGAAAGGGGAAAATTCAGTCAGGCTTTGGTTCCTAGAGCCTCTATCAATAAAGCAGAATTCCTGTCTTTCTTGAGAAGTCTGTTTTCTGTCCTAGCCTCCCATGAAAGACTGACCCATTGACTGATCTCAGAAAAACTAAGGAATGTCAGATCAGGTTAATTCTTGGAGAGGAACCACAGGACTGCAGCCTAGACTGGAACAAACCAAAAGAGGAAGTGACAAATTATTTGCCTGTTTTGCCAAGAAAACGTAGGTGGACATGGACATGACCATGAAGTGACCAGACGTTGACTTCAGCTTGGAGGAGACTTTACTAAGCTTAGTTAGCAACACCTAGATAGCCTTGGCAGATTACTTAAAAACAAAAACAAAAAAGGGTTAAATATGGTTTGCATACAGAGTGGGAAATCAAAAAAATATCCAGGAAATGGCTGGATGTGCAAATCACTTTTGCACTGTTTCCAAGAAAAGTGCACAGGTGTGTCCACCAGGCCCCCAGGAGCTGAGTCTAACATCAAGTAGTCTTTCTGGTACCTTCAGAGCCTAGAGCAGTGTTTCTCAACCTTGACAACTTTCAGATGAGTGAGCTTCAATTCCCAGAATTCCCCGGCCAGCATGAATTCTCAGAATTCTGAGAGTTGAAGTCCACTCATCTTAAGGTTGCTAAGGTTGAGAAACACTGGCCTAGAACCACATAGGACAAGCTGGACAATGACCCTTGATGTTCCTCACTTATCAGCCTCTTCCCCAGTCCACACAGCGGCCGTGAAAAAGTCTCGCCTTAGCAACCTGGGAGAAAAATTGGATTCTAATGTGAAGGCAATCCAGTTGCTCAGACGTCCTACCCTTGTGCAATAAATCTGGTTAAAGGAAACTCCTACTTCCTTGCTTTCTGCAGAATAAGCTGCCAAGAACTCAACAGGAGCACTCCTGACCCATCGGCCATACTCTTTTCTATGTTACTCCATTCCCTCACACACACACACACACACACACACACACACACACGATTTTCTGGAATTCTTCTGGAACTGTTGCCTTCTCTAGCTACTGTGCATGCTTGGCCCACGTCACTATTTTGCAGAAAGCTGGTGTGTTGAATGCTGGTAGAGACCTTTGCCTTTGCTCAGCGGAGCTGCCCTTATCTGGGGCCTCAGCCTGCAGCTGTCAGAAAAGGGCGAGACCCCTGAAGCAACCCCTCCCCAAGCCTTTCCAAAGAGACCTTTCGCCACAGAGCTATTCTTATCTCAGCTGCAGTGCAGATCACGGGAAACAGAAGCTTCTCAGTGTTGCTCCAGCCAGGAACATGACTGATGGGTGTGCGCATTGATGCATGTGGGTTGGTGGTGGTGATGGGGAAACATATTCGATCAGGAGCAGAAACGGCACAAGAACATATCTACGTCCCTACCCATCACACTATTCTATATCGGAGTAAGCAATGCGACGTAAAGTGCAGAAAAGGAGTAAGACGTAGCAAGTCCAAGAAATTACAGTAGAGGCACGAGCTAAGACAAAGCAAAAAAAATATATAGGTCAATCAAAGGGATTCTATATGTCTCCATATTGTTCTATTCTTGCAAACCCCGTGCAGAGTGGGGATTAGGAAAGTGAAGAGGGCAGCTGCCTTTGTGTCAGCCTTACCAGGTAGACCAGACAGGAAACACGACCAGATGAGCTAATTCTATTTTAGTGTAAGGCTCCATTAACAAAATCTTGCAAGTGTGAAAGTACAAATCTCCCGCCCACCCCACTCTGTCTCCTTTGCAGCCTGAGGAACTAGGGAGGGTCCCTTCTGAGCCTCTTGCCTCGCCCACTATCAGCTCTGGGCTGGGCTGCCTCTTATCTGACCGTTCCCTCAGCAGCGTCTCTTCACCCCGTCTCCCGAGGTCTTTCCCCCATTTTATTACACAGAGGGACGAGCTCCACCCAAGACCCCAGACCCTGAGGGCGAGGAGGGATCCGGCTGGTTGCAGGTGGTGGCTTCACCCCAGACCCTGGAGAAGGCAGATGCAATTGACTGCTGGTAGAGAAGCCCTGGTTTTGGGGGGGAAACTGGCCAGAAGACCCTGAGAGAGGTTCTTCCCCCAACACAGAAGCGGAAGGTGTTCAGCTGAGCTGGGAAAAAGTCAAGCGACGCTGAGCACACTACCCAAAGTCCAGTCCGGTCCAGTCCTTTCTTTTCTTTTCTCTCTTGTGCCAAGCAACTGAAACGGGAGGGAGACAGAGAGAAAGGGGGAGGAAGCAGGAGAGACAGAAGGGAAAAGTCGCTGGGGGGAGACCTGGGGGGACACCTGGCGCCAGGACTGTGTTGTTCGGCCCTGTTGTAAACACCTGCCGTAAATATCTGTACATAGTGAACAGCATGAAAACCCTCCACTGTTAAGTGTTTCTGTGCCCTTTGTCATCTTTGCAAATCAATTCCCCCCAGCTGAAAAATGAACCCCGTCAAATTCTGACACTCTGCTTTCACACATCCGATTCTCATCCATTCTGTCGGCCCAATTCACCTCAATGTATTTGGGGGGGGACACCTCACTCACTTCAACATCAGCTACCACATAGTCCTCCCTGGCCTCAGGGTTACGCAGCTGAAATGGGCTCCAGAGCTGCATGTTTATCAATGGGGCACAGCTATTAATTATTCTCTCTGAAACTGAACAGACCTCTTGGGAACTTCCTCTTAGCGATTTTTAATTGGACACGTAGGGTTTCCCTACAGGTAAGCTGGATTCACTCACCACGCTTTGTTTGGGATTTGCTTCTGCCTCTTGCATGAAGGCAGCTTGCAAGCCGTCGTTTGCTCAATCAATGGTAGTTTATTCAATGAACTATGGTTCAATTGTAGCAGAGTGGGAATCCAGCCCCAGACGTAGGCTGGGTTCACACACCTTATCGACTATTCAGACAACATGGTAAGCTGGCTTAGTGTTAATTTAATTGTGGCATTTTCTTGTGGCTTAGCGTGCTGCCTGAATCCAGCCTTTTGGGGTTAACTTATAGTTCAGGATATTGTTTTATATAAAGTTGTCTGTTAGTTTTATATATAATCTTGTTGTTTTTCAATTTTGTTTTTTTTCAAATAACTATTACATTTTTAAGATAAAGGGATAAAAACTAACAAGAACTAATAATGAAGATAGGAAGTAGAGAAGAGAAAAAGGTAAAGAATGAAAAAGAAAACAGAGTCAAAAGTACAGAAAAAGAAAGAAAAAAAATACAAAAGAAAAATGACTTCCGACTTTCTTTTACAACAGATATAAGTATCTGTATCTTTCAATCCTGTGATGCAGTCCAGAGTCATCCTGGAGTTGGGCGGCCTAGAAAGTTGGCCAATGAATAAATCAATCAGTTGTGCAAACCCAGAAGTTGTGTTCATTCAGTGACCTGGGTAAGTGTGTCATGTGAACAAATGCTATGTGAAAATGCAGTTTGTTCCTTGGGGTGTTGTATGAACAGCGCTGACCTAGTTTGTAAACCATGGGATTGAGCATATGATGAAAATGCAGCCGTCCCTGAGCTCCAACCCCCTGGAGCTTTGATCGGGGAGGAAGAGTGCCAGGAAATCTTCCTTCTCAGCAAGAGACAAATTATTTTATCTCACAGACTCAAAGAAAAACAGACCTGTAATTTTAGCTGACAACGCAACTTGCTCCATGTCCAGGGTTTCTCAATCCTGGCCACTTTAAAATGTGTGGTCTTCAACTCCCAGAATTCCCCAGCCACGTGTTTTTAATATACAGCCTAGTTTCAGCTGTTCATGAAAACATTGCACGGGTTCAGCAGTTCATCAGCTCCAGGAAGAAGAACCCCGTCTGCCATTTTTAGTAATAGGCAGCCCATTCGTAAGTACAAGTTGTCCATAAGTCGGACGTTCTTAACTCGGGGACTGCCTGTGAATGGTTAAGCTCACCAGTCTGCCAGAGAGACATATAATAGGATGAACAAAGGTATGCATTCAAACTATGTGGTATCATAGAATTGGAAGAGAATCCTGAGGCCAGCAAGTCCAGCCCCCAGATTAAAGCAACCCTGAAAGATGGCTGTCCAGCCTCCACTTGGTTCTATCTGAGAAAGAGGGGGCCACTACATCTCTGGGACATTGGTTAAACTGCTCTTACAGGTAGTCCTATTTAGTGACTGCCTCGCTTAGTGACCATTTGCACATGGTGATGAAAAAGTAACTTTGTGACCAATCCTCACATTTACGACTTTCGCAGGTGTGTAAAGCAAAGGAAAGCCGAAGGAAGATCGTAAGCACAGTTGTGGTTTCACTAAGTGTCTGCTTCGCTTAACGACCTAGTTGCCGGTCCCAATTAGGGTCACTAAATGAGGATGATCTGTATTGATTAGGATTGTTTTGATAAGATTTCATTGGAATGGAACTTCCTTCCATGTCTTTTGCTCTGGATCAAGAGGGAACAGGCTTTCACCTTCTTCAATACAATATTGTTCCAGCCACAGGTGCAGAAATGTCTGTGGGGGTGTAGATCAAAACCTGCAAGGTGGATGTGTGGGTGCATGCAGTTGAAGTCCACACATTTTAAGGTGCCAAGGTTGAGAAACGCTGCTGTAGCCAGTATTTGATAAAGGCTCGCTTTATCCTGTATTTGATAAAGGCTCGCTTTAGACCAGCGTTGTCCAAACTTGGCCACTTTAAGATGAGTGGACTTCAACTCCCAGAATTCCCCAGCCAGCATTCTCCCAGAATTCTGGGAGTTGAAGTCCACTCATCTTAAAGTGGCCAAGTTTGGACAACACTGCTTTAGACCATCACATTCTATGTACAGGAGTCCAAATTAAACCATCCCAGCTTGGAGCATCTGCAGGGGTGTCAAAAAAGTCAAGATGGTGGTGGCTGTGACCATGTGACCAAAGGCCTGCCCCTCTGATGGCATGGTCCCAGCCACCACCATCTCGATGTTTTGGACTCCCCACAGACAGCCCTGATGCCAAAGAGATGCATGTCTGGCCTCTGCTTGAAAGCATCCAGCGGAAGGGAGACCATCATTCTCCCAGGCACTGTCTTTACCAAAAAGCATACCAAGAATAAAAACCCATCAAGCAAAGTAGACTAAGGCAGTAATCTAATCTGGAAATATGCCCCCATGAATTTAGGGGGCTTACTTTTGAGTCGAAAAGTTTACGATTGCAAAGTGAACACATGCAGACAAACAGCGCGCCGTTTCCTCCAAACCCTCTCACCAAAATAAATAATAAGAAGAGTTTTACAGATTTATTTTTTCCCTTGCTGGACCTTCTATTTTATTCTTACCCTGGAATAAATTCCCCTCCTGGGGAAACAAACCAACCGAACTGACAATTTGTCAAAAAGTTTCCGTAAAAGTTATCTCCAAGGTGCTGATTCTCCATTCTTCACCTCTCTGGATCTGTAATCCTGAGTCTATGAAAAATGGCTGATTCTTTCTAGGAAATGTCCTGACCTGCAAGCAAACGCAGGTCAGGGATGTTTCCTCTCCAGTAAGCAGGCACTGGAATTCTGTCTTAACAAGGAGCTTTTTTAAAAAAAAATTGAACAAGGGTACCCCCATTTTCTTGAAGGGGATCAAAGCAGTTCTAATCAATTAAAATATATATAAAAAGAGGGTTCTCTTGGAAAACCAAATCATTCCAGCCTACATGACCAATGCCAAACACCAGCTTGGGCGTCAATGCATCTTTACAAGATGCCGTAGGGCTGCAAGAAGAAAAAGGCACGTGCAAACTCTCCTGGCTCTGTGCTCTGTGTTCCCTGAGGACAATGCATCTGTGGAACTCACTGCCACAAGGTGCCTTTAAAGAGGAACTGGGAAAAGAGACAGGGAGAGGAAGAGACTTAACATCTTTAAGGCAGATTCTGAATTACGGCTGGAAGACTGGAGCGGATAGCAACAGCCCGGACGTGGAGGCTGCAGGACGTGTCACGGAGTTGATCCTACCTTGGGAGGCAGCCACGGTGGCCAGGCCGTGCATGTAAGGGGCTTCCCAACGCTCCATCACCGGCTTCCCCAGGATTTCCAGGCGAGTGTCTTCTGGGTCGAAGCCCGCAATGGCTTCCTTCCAAGAAGGCTTACAATTTTCTCCATCCAAAAAGATGGGACAAGTCATGTTGGAAGGTCTCAGGGCTAGAAGGTGAGAAAAGACTGGAAGAGGCTGGTGGGGTTGCAGGGAGCCAGGGAGATCCAGCAGGAGCAGCTGGGCTTCTGGGCTAGCTTGAAATAGATGAGGGGGTGGAGCAAGGGAAAAGCTGAGTGTGCAAAGGGGAGTTTAGGTGGGGAGGGGGAAGTTGCAATTCCCACTTGGAAGTGGGGTGGAAGGAGGAGACATCTTCTGGAGAAACGGAACAACTGCAGATCGTCAGGCCTAAATGGCTATTATTATTAGATGGGCATAAATGTAGAACATTTGGGAAACGCTGAAGTCACTAAAGTTGGGTTGTTTTTTTTAAGTCAATAAAAATGAGGGTGGAGGACAGATGAAAGTAGTGTAATCCTTTGTACTGCTAACAACTGACTTTAAAAAAAAAACTGATTGGCTTATTGGTCAGTTTTGACAAGGCAATCTGATGTTCTGAACTTATCCTGTTGATGAGGTTCCATTTTCAATCAATGTTGAAATGTTCAATAATTAACTCAATTTCCCATCCTTTCTCAGAAGACAGGCATGCTTGTGCAGTCTGCACAGGTGGACTTTAGAAGGAAAATATTGCAAGTCTTTTATCATT
This sequence comes from Liasis olivaceus, assembly GCA_030867105.1. Classification (NCBI taxonomy): domain Eukaryota; kingdom Metazoa; phylum Chordata; class Lepidosauria; order Squamata; family Pythonidae; genus Liasis; species Liasis olivaceus. Next base: position 8,803,439 of record CM061349.1, read on the forward strand.
GGAGCTACACCTTTTTCTGTGAAATCAAACTAAGATTGCAGACCCCATATAAAGAGTGTAGAGTTTGGTGGGGTATTAGGAAGAATTTCCTAATAAGAAGAACTGTTCAGAGAACTAATTTGGTGCAGTGGTTAAAGGCATTGGGCTAGAAACCAGGAGACCATGAATTCTAGTTCTGCCTTAGGCGTGAAGCCATCTGGAGGACTTTGGGGCAGTCACACTTTCTCAGCCCTAGGAACAAGGCGGCCAGGGCCAACCACTTCCAAAAAACCTTGCCAAGGAAATTGCAGGGACTTGTCCAGGCAGTTGCCAGGAGTGAAGACTGACTTGAAGGCACGTACACAAACACACACAAAAAGAGACAGCTTAGTGTTGTGCTTCAGGCGCTGGATTAGAAGCAGGGAAACATGAGTCCTTGTCCTGCCTTAGGCACAGAAGCCGGATGGGTGACTTTGGGCCAGTCCCTCTCTCTCAGCCCTAGTGTCAGAGTCTGCAATAATTTCAATAAAGAAACCTTTACTGGAAACAAACCGGTCTCCAGAGGATTTACTGGGATTGGGAACTGAGCCTTGCAGACTCTGACACCTGGGAAGAAAAAGGCAAGGAGAAAAACCACTTCAGAAAATCCTGCCAAGAAAACTGCAAGGTCTCATCCAGGCACTCCAGGAGTCAAGACAGACTCAAAGGCACCTAAATAGATAGATAGATAGATAGATAGATAGATAGATAGATAGATAGATAGCTGTTCAACAATGGCAAAGGGTCTCTGGAGGTGGTGATACTCCTCTGCTGGAGGTATTTAAAGCAGAGCTGGATAGCCAGCTGTTGGGGAGACCACAGTAGTGGATTTCTGCACTGCAGGAAGTTGGACTAGATCAGTTTTTTTCACACTTGGCAACTTTGAGATGGGTGGACTTCAACTCCCAGAAAGCATGCTGGCTGGGGAATTCTGGGAGTTGATCCATACATCTTAAAGTTGCCAAGTGTGAAAAACATTGGACTAGACAGATGATCTCCAAGGTCACTTCAAGTTCCCTTATACCAAATCAGACTGATCTCAGCCTTGCCTACCCTGTCTGGCAGCAACTTTGAGGTTTCAGAGTAGATTCTTGAGATGATAAGGGCTGATCCACAACCTTTTGGTTCCAGTGAAGCTGTTCTTTCATTCATCTATAAATTAAATACACTCTAAGCATGGAGAGTCTTCAGGACATCATAGAAAGCTTCCTTACAAGGTCAAGACTGTTGGTCTATTTAGCCTGGTATTTACACAGATGGGAGTTCTAAACGAAATCATCAGTTTGATGAACTGAACTGAATTCTGGCTTCGAAACCTGTTTTGAAATGTATGGAATAAAATGTGTCTTCGTGTCTGCACAACACAGGGAATTACAAATGAGCTGGCTAAGGTAGTTTAATTGCATAACCCAAGCCACACGGGGGTTGTGTGAATCCAGAAAACTGAGTCGAGTAAAGCTATGGTAGTTGATCTTGTTGTAGAAACTCGATATACTCATCTTACACCTAAAATACTAGCTGAATTTAATTTCATTCCCCTACGTGAGCCTCTTCAGAGGCATGAACTACGGTTCCCATCATCCACACTAGCCAGAAGCCACCAAGTTGAGAAAGACCTTTGTAAAGAATTAGCACACTAGCTTGAAAACTGCTATTATGTTAATAGTATGACAATGCTTTAGCGATGTTTTTGTGACTTCATGGTTTTATTGTTTGCTTTTCACCACTTTGATGGTTTTTACAGTTAAGGCAGCATACGAATAACCAATAATCCTTTTTTCCCTAGTCAACTAAATCCTTTCTTCTCAACTCTACAGACTCCGGCCCCCATAAAGCCTTGCGCCGAGCAGCTTCCATTCCGCTCCTCCTCCTCCTCAAGCACACACAAGACACGCGGAGTCCAAACCATACTTTCCTGCTTCAACGAACTACACTTCCCAAGTGGCCAAAGGCAGACTTCCGGAAACGAACACGTTCAGGCGGTCCACTTCCTTAAAAACAAGAAAGAAAAGTAATGTTTCCCTACTCAAAGAACTATATCCCCCATCATGCTCCTTGTCCTCCACCTCTCCTAAGCGAAGAAGGGGAGGGCGTACGGTCCGCTCCGTGTACAGGCGTCCCTCCTTCCCCGCCTCCTCCTGCCCGCCCGCCCGCCTTCACTACCGGAAATCCCGTAGCCGCCAATGATATTCTTGGCGGCTGAGGGGAGGGGAAAGGGGAGGAGGGGGGGAAAAAAAGTGTCTCGCGACCCTACCGCGCAGGCGCATTACCCGGCTTCTCCTGCAGCGGCGGTTGGTGGCGGCAGGAGACAGGGAAGGAGATTGGGAAGGGGGAGGAAGGCAAGGCGGCGCGCGTGCGCTTGCGCAGGCGCGCGACGGCGGCGGCGGCTCGGTGGCTGACTGTCGCCGGGCCCCTCTAGTGTGAGGTAAAGCAGAAGGCGGCGGCGGCGAGGACGGCGGCGGCGGCTGGAGCTCAGAGGACGCCTGTAGCAGGTGGTGAACCCCAGGGGAAGAAACGGACGGGAGGAAAGCGGCGTTAGGACCCGCCATCGCCTCTCGCCGCAGCGCCCCCGACGGAGGAGAAGGAGAAGGAAGAAGAGCGGAGGGGCAGCTGACCGGGCCTACCCCCAGGCCATTCTGCCCCCGTCGCCGCCATGAATAGCGTCGGGGGCGCCGACGAGATCGGGTGAGGCCCTGAAGGCGAACGAGCGGGGGGGGGGGACACGTGAGGGAAAGAGGAGGGCGACCGCGAGGGTCACGTGGGTAGCGAAGGTTCCCCGGGTCATGTGGAGCCCCCCCCCAATGTGGATCCCTGTCGAAGGGGCGAGGGGGACTCTCTTTCTCAGGGCATGGAGCATCCGGGGGTGGGGGGAGTCCCCCTACCTGGGGTCAGACTGCCCTCAAGGGAAGCAGCCGGAGAAAGCCGGGGAGGCTCCGCGGGGAGCAGAGGAAGCGGAGAAGGATCATCCCGGGGAAGCCAAGCGCCCCTTTTTTGCATCACAAGAGGTGGCCCCGAGGAAAGCCGCTCTCGGCTCGTTTTAAAGCGCCTCCGCACCGCCCAGCAGGTGAATCTGTGGGGCCTGCTAGGTGCCGTACAGCCTCTCTGTTAGTAGGGAGAGCCTGGTATAAAATGCCTACCTCTGGTCAGAGAGTGTTGAGTGTTGATCAGATGAGATCGCCAAGTGCCGTGGCTCTTTTTCTCTTCCTCGGTTAACCCTTACCGCTTCGGCCTCTCCCTCTACCAGGGAACAGCCTGTTTCCTTGCTGTGGAGAGAGCAGGAAGTTGAGAAAACGATTACATACTGTATTTTAAAAAGTCCTCCCCCTTCTAGTCTCCTTTCTGATAATTGGGGCTCAAAGGACTTGGGAGCAAGATGGAAGGGTCACGTGGGGACCTGGCATAGAATGGGTCCATAAGGATCTGCTTCCTTCTTTCACTTTCTCAGGATAACCAGGGGCAGGTGGTGAAAAGGGAGGGTATATAATAAAAATGGCCTGTAAAATTATGCATGCTGTGTAAAGACAGGGTAGAAAGAAATGATTCTGTTCATAATACTTAGGGCTATTATCTTGTAAGTTTAGGGGTTGAACATTGAGGACATCTAAAAGGAAGTGTGGTGGACTCATGAAGGATTAAGACAATTGTATCTATCAGGGATGGCTGTACAACAAAGTATGTGGTGATAGTGATAGTGGGATAAAACAGTCAATATGAGGAGGCCATATGGGGTGTTTGGCAGCAAGAAAAGTGGTGGTGTTTAAGTTCCTTAAAGTGATGAAGCAGCATCCTGGACTAAATGTGGCAGATTTTGAAGGGCAGGGCTGTTTTTGAAGGAAATCACTATGTTTGGGGGCAGAAGCTCTTTATACCGGTCATTGAAAGAAATAATGGGGCAGGTGGTTGCTGTTGTAGTTCAGTTCCTCATTAGTGGGGAAGGGTTGAAAAGAGTTATATTTGTGGTCCTACAGCAGAAGTGCATTTTCTTTTCCACAATGGAAAGCTCTTTCAGTTGTGCAGTAACATGAGATTGAATGCTTGAACTTGTTTGAGCCTGATTCTAGGATCCATCTCTTCTGCGTAGTTAAATTAGACCATCCAGGACCTTTGTATATGTATATATCTGTGTAGTACCGAAAGGTTGTTTGAAAGGCTTTTCAGTGCTCTCTAGTTACTACTGTGTAATGAAAATAAAGACTAATTGCCTGCTTCGTTATGCAGTCTGTCTGTGACCATGTATGTATTGGAGTTTCCTGTTACAGATGTTGAAACCCAGTCTGCTTTTGGGTACTAGGTTTCTAACTTGGTAACTCAGTGTTAAGACTAGAAAGTTGCTGTGGCTGAGGCCCAAGGTCATAAGGAGATGCCTTACAATGGAGAATCTGTAACTGTTCCTTGTGTCTTCCTTGCATTCTATATGTTGTGAATAGATCTAATTCTCTGGTTTCTCTGCATTTTTAAGGGAGATATTAGCCAAATAACCAATGACCTTCATCTCTTTTCTAGCACAAATGATCCTGCATAGTATTGGAACATTTGCTGCTGTAACAGTATTATGTATCCTGTTGTTGATGGAGGATGAACACCTGTGCAGGACAGAACATTGGTGACTCATCAGTACTTCTAATGAAGTAGGAGTGTACCCCACTTGATTGGCTTTGAGCAACCTGTATAAGAAGCTTGGAGACTAATATAAGCTTTCTTTTGGATTTTCTTTTGATTTTTCTGCTTGTTCTTCTGGGTAACCATGTATTTTTGTTATTGGGCAGATTTCCACATAACAGTTTCTACCCTGGGAATGGCTGAATTTGCAAAAGAAGGTGGGGAGCCATGAATTCTGTTTCATAAAATCTTCCAAAGGATTTTTTATTATCTAACCCCCAAATAGCTCATCAGTTGTGTCACTTTGTATGTTCTCCTTAGTCACCCTGCTCCAAATATTGTGCAGGATGTCTGCAGTGTATAGGAAGAAAGCTAGAGGAATATTTTAAAACTGTCACTCATTCTTTCTGCTGATATTTCAATGAATCAAGTATAGATAACTCAGAATTGGAACATTGCTATATTAAAATGAAAATTGTAGTTTAAATATATACCGTAATAATATATTATTTAGGTTGTTCCTCTTTATGTTGTGTATTTAAGTTGAAGATTGGACTTGTGGCTTGATCATAGCAATTGCGTTATGAGAAATATATTTAATCTTGAGCATTCAAACTAAGCAAGCACTAACTAACAAACTAAGCCTCTTATCCCAGGGCAGGAAACATGGTTGTTGCAAGTGGTTATGAGGCTTTGTATTTGGAATCTTATACTGCCTTAAAAAAAAAAAAAGGACTATGGAAGTCCTTTGAAAGAGATGTGCCAGAACATGTACAGAATACCTCTTTTTGGATTATTAAAGCAACTATATATTTTTCCAGATTACCACAGTTGCTTTGGAAAGCTGCTTTCTGTTGTTTCCACATGTGTGTACATGCATGGGCACTTTGCTTCTTTGGGAAGAATGTAAAGGAAAGTAGCTGCATGCAGAGATAGCAGAGAACAGCTTCCAGAGCAGGCAGATAAGCTTTGAAGAAGAGATGGTTGCTTTACCATTGTTGAGGAGAGGTGCTTTGGAAGTGGTCCCACATATTCTAAAGCTCCTTTATTAAATCAAACAGTCAAACCCCCGTTTTTTTTCTTCAAGCTTCACCTCTGGTTCTCTCAACTGATGAAAACAAGTGACATTTGTCATTTTGACCTTTACTGTTTCCCTCTAGGTGCTGAAATTTACCTTTTAAAATTCAGGTGTGTTGACATGGTTGTGTTCATTTTGGAAAATTGTTGTTTTGCCTTTCCATTTTGAAAATTGGGCCTCATATGACAAGAATAACTTGGTTTTTGAATGTGTCTCATTTGAAGTGTATTTAAATTTTGTATATAGGAGAAAGGAGATTCTAGGGGAAAATATATATCAGAAATGACCTATATTTGCCAGTTGCTTATGATCCAAATGGATTTCCTCTGTGTGGTTGAGCCAGGACAGTAGGTTTTTAATAGGACAGCTACAATGTCCAGAATCAGTGTTTTTGGACAGCATTGCTAGATTCACTAATTGTCCAAGGCCATAATGAACTTTTGATTTTGCCTTAGTGTTGTATGAATCTAGCCATTACCATTTGTAAAAAAACTCAAGTAATAGTGGTACCATGGCTTAATGTAATCAGCGAACCAAGTCAATGTATGTATGTTCAGATAATAACCTATGGAGCCCACTACAGGAGAGATGGATCTGCCATAGATTTTATTCCCAATAAGATCTCTGAGAGATATTTTCCTTGGCCATATAGGAAATGCTAGATTATGATGCCAATTTGGTAATTCTGTACAGTCTCAGAATTAAAAGTGCAGGACTGTCATTTCAGTTCAAGGGGCTAAATTTGCAGTTGTCTTTGGGATATTTTATACATTATGATAAATATCCATGTGCTTTAAAATATTAGACCTTCTAGCAACCATTTTGTCAATTGTGACATCATTCTGAATGTTAAATAGGATTTTTAAATGCTTACCTTGGGAGTTGTGATACTAACTGCATTGGAGCGATCATATCTTGAGGTTTATGCCCACTTGTGTAGTCATTTTATTTGAGCTGGCAACCTTTCTTTTATTATATCTTTAACCAAGAAACTCTGATTAAACTCCAAGATACTATACCAAATTCAACCCATGATTTCAGATCCTGACTTGTTCTGAAGTTATTAAGCATAGTTTCATGACTGAAACAAAATGGGGAACTGAATGGATTTTTTAAAATTTTGTTTGCTAGTTTATGCAAGAAGAATGAAGGGATTACATGTGGGGAAATGGCTTGTTCATCTTTTCTAAAAATGGGGAGAGAAAGGGTTAATTCAAATTGGCAGACTAGGATTGGTGGTACAAAAATGAATGTTCAGGGAACCTATATCTTCTTTCCTGGGTCTTTTTGAACTTGTCCTTTTAGAGCTAAACTATCATTTAGCATGAATCACATATTATGCCAAACCATCTTTCCCTAATCTTAAGTGCTCTTCAACTGCTGTAATATTCCAGCCAGTCTAACCATTGCTGAAAATTTGGGGGGTTTGTCCAAACTTCTGGAGGATGCCCAAGTTGGAGAGAGCTGCTCAGGAACTGGTTAGTTTTAATGAGAATTTGAATAAGTCACGGTCACAGAAATCACACATGGGTAAACTTTAAACCATGGTTAATGAACCACAGTGAAAAAGTTCACACAGTACACTAAACTAAAACTAAAAAAATCACATTAAATGTTATTCTAGTATATGAACCCAGTCTGTATTTGATCCAGCCCAGTATTTTAATTCTTTTTAAAGTGGAAGGTGCACTTAGTAAATGTTTTTAAATAAACAAGAACTTGAAACCAATTAACAAAAGTATTTGAGAACTGGAGAAAGAGTTGTCCATCCTGATCCCATGTATACACGTTCCACCAGGTTCAGTGATGCTAGTGGCAAATAGATGTTGGTAGTGTTATACTCTGGAAGTATTTCCATGGAGAATATTTGTATGGTTATTTAAATTATTTATTCAAACTTATTAAAGCTTAATTATATTGTTATGGAGTCTGTAATTGATCGCATTTGCTTGGCTTCTGCTTCCTTCTTTTGTGGGTTTCAGTTTAGTACTTTAAGCTAGCTTTTTGTTAAAGAAAATATTATTTAAAACAGATATACCAAAAATGGAAGGCCTGGCGCAATATGGTTCATGGGGTCACGAAGAGTCGGACACGACTTAACAACTGAACAACAACAACAAAAATACCAAAAATACTATCAACATCAAAACTTTATTTTAGCTATAAGGCCACCAGTCAGATACAAATTAAAAACTACAAAGTTTTTTACTACCTTTAAATGAGCAGGAGATGAAAGGTAGATTGGATAGCTCATGTCAGAGGGCTGTGTGCTACCCTAAAGATGCTTGAAAGAATGTTTGGCAGAATACACGATCAATGTGTGAGGTATTGAATGGAAATGCTTGGCACACATAACAAGCAAGAGGACCCCCACCCCAAAAATAACAGTTCAGGAAACCTTAGCAATCCTACCTGTATGATGTCATGATATAATTATCAAGTCCATTGTGGCCTTTGATTACTTTGGATTTTTTTCTTTGTTCATCTACATTTGCACACTTTTCTTCGGGCTGTGGCATTGGTTAATTCTGTGTTTATTCAGTACCAGAATTCATCCATCACAAAGTCAAATACCAAAACTCTCTTAGCTTGTGGTAATCTATTGAGCCATGTATAAATAGCAGCACTGTGTTTATATACAGCTGCTCTGCTTGACCTCAGAAAACCTTGTCTTTTTTGTCTGAATATTTATCAAGGTGTCCAGAAATAATTTCAAGTGGAGCTGAGAGACTGAAATGGCCACTGAGAAGGGAAAATCTCTGCACTCAATCTGCTGTGTGATGTGCCAGAAATGGTTTCACCCAAGCAGTCAAATACAAGACAGCTAGTGCACTAATAAGAATTTTTGACGATTCAGTATCAGTGTCATTGCATTTCATGCTGCTTTTAGTCCAAGATGTTCTTATATAAAATTCAGTTTCTAGTGAATATGCAAAGTGGTTTGAGGCTACATATTCTGGTCCCTTCTCTTTCCAGAGAGAGACTTGATTTTAGAAAATGTGCATTTCTGTTTTGTAATGTTGTTAATTGAGGTTTTTTTGCCTTTAGACCTTTAAAAAAGAAAAAATAAATGGGTTATAAAAATAAAACATTAGAGAAGATACTTGAGGAAAATCAGAGGAAAGGAAATTTTGCTCCATTTTCAGAATTCTTTATACTTTGTGATTTCTAGTCTTATCAGCTAGTATGCCATTTGAAATTTGTAAATGATTGTGACTGTAACTTGGTCCTCAGTTTGCTGCAGAAATTGTGTTCTCTATTTTTCATTGGAGCATTAAGGTCTGCTTGGAATCAAATTTGTGATGATTTAAGTGCCAGGATTGTGCTTTGGTGGTGATAGTCATAGCGTCTTAATATTAATTTCCCAAGTTACTATTCCCAAACAGATCTTCACAGTGACAGTTTTTTAAAGTTTTCTTCACGGTATTGAGGGAGATCGTGTGTGATGAAGAGATCCAAAACCCTGGGGCTATTATTCATGCACTTACACTGAAATCCGTTCTCTGAAATTTGAAAGAGTGAAGAAAATGAGATAGCTTTTTTTTTCAGATTTCAGTTTTGCCCATGATAGAATCACATAGTTTGGAGGAACCAAAAATGGCTCTAGTCAGAGAAGACATCTCTCATTCTCTTCATATAATGATCTGTGTCATCTGACTCATTGCATTTCAGAAAAATGAAAAGAAACATTTGACTCCTAGTATCACACCTTTTTTAACAATTAAGTCATGCAGATACTTTCTATATTTACATATATTTTTCTGTTCAAGAATATTATTTTGCAATTCCTGGTACTATCATTATGGAGAACTAGCTTGTGTAAATTGTTTGTTTGATTTATATCTCACCTTTGTTGTTTATCTCAAGGTGCTGTGTATAATGCTTCCATCTCCTATTTTCTTTAGTTGCTTCACAGTACCAACTAATGATGTGTTATGCTGGCTTCTATCATGACTCCTGTACTTTCTTTAGTTTATCTGTCACTTTATCACTTTATCCCAAACAGGCATAGGATGTCACTTTATCCCAAGTCAGACTGTTTCTACACTGAAATCAGTGTTGTGGTACTTCTGTTGGAATAGCTTTCATTCAGCAGAGCACTATCTGATTTAAACTTGGTATATGTCCTAAAGCCATGGCCTGTGCCTTTTCCTTTTCTGGTAATACCCATTTATAACAATGTCATTCTTGCTCCTATTACTTTTGTAGTGATTTACTCATGGGTCCTGGCTGTTTAATGGCAGCCATTCCCAGGATAATGGCTCATTTGTTCTATAGGTCCAGTGCCATCAGGATCAAGATGGATCAAGACAAAGGCATTAATAATTAGAGCAGTTGGCTTTCTTTTATCTTGATGGCTGAAAAAATAGAAATGCAAGTGCATTCTCTGCACTAGAAGGTGCCTTTTGTTAAACTTGTTTTTATTGCTTTTGGAAGGTGGGCCTAGAGAGTGACCCTACCATGAATAACTCAGTCACTACTTAAGCTGCAATATTATGACCTCAGTAACAGCCTCACTGCTACTGTGTTGTCAACACATATCAGAATGAAGGGAAAGCAAACCATGATTCATTGTTCATTAACAGTTACATTTATGAATCATTGAGAGATGGAACTGTACCTCTTTCACAAGTTTCCTAGATGCCCTCTTCCCAGTTTGATTAATAATTATGCCAGTGATTGTCAATTTACGTAGAAGCTTAATTTCTCAGCCAGAACTGGGTTGCTTTGTCTTTTACTCAGAATTGTAGATTTTATGATTCTAGACGTGCATACGGAGCTACCTAGTACTTGCAAAATGCTCACCTTTTCCAGTTGGGCAGCTTTATATTGCCCTACATGGCTTCCCATTTCACCTTGTGAATTAGTCATATTGGTTTAGTTATGCTTCTCTGTTACCCTTTATGGATACTTTCCCTTCCAACCACTACATTACCGCTTGCCAAAACTTTATAAATGTTTGCTTAAGAGCAGGGGTAGCCAATGTGTGTCCTCCAGACATATTTGGGCTGGATCTTCCATCAGCCTTCAACGTTAGCTAGGCTTACTGAAACTGCTGGGAATTGCAGTTTAACATTTGGAATGCCACATGTTGCTCATTCCTGGTTTCAAAAATACAGCCTTCAGAATTTTTTAAAAATTATTATCATCATCATCATCATCATTATTATTTAGAATTTTATCCCACCTTTTTGAATATATGTTGGTCAACTCAAGGCAGTGAACATACCTAATATTCCTGCCTCCTATTTTCCCCACAACAACAACCCTGTGAGGTGGGTTGGGCTGAGAGAGGGACTGGCCCAAAGTCACCTAGCTGGCTTTCATGCCTAAGGCTGGACTAGAACTCGCAGTCTCCTAGGTCAGCACCTTAACCACTACACCAAACTGGCTCTAAAATTTTATGCTAAAATTGATTCTAATTTATGGATATAATCTAACTAAGTGGTAGAGCATGAAGACCCTAGATCAACTTGAGAGAAAAATAGTCTAACTCGGAATCACTAGTTTCCTAGGTTCTTGTGTTCAGATTGAATCTGAATTTAATTTTAATTCAGATTTAATTTATACAATTTATTGGACATCCAACTCCTAACAACATTGGGCAGCTTACAATTAAAAAGTAAGAAAAAAAATATAAAACACAGAGAAATTACAAGTGGCCCGAAGACAGACAAGCAAGCAAACAAAACCCACAAATCCTGTCCAGTAGGGGCTTAGCCACCACTGAAAGCCTGGGAGAATAGTCAGACTATTACTTTAAATTCGTGCTGTTTTGAATAATCTTCCCTAGAGAAGCCAGCACACAATTAGGTATTTTTATGGTACTTAAATTTCCTTTCAGAAGCTACTGAAATACACCTGGCCTCCCCACCTATGGGGTTATGATATCACTGAGTATAGGGATTCTCTTACAGCTTACGCTGCTGGCTTTGAGGTCTGTTCTGAATTTACCGTGCCTTGGTTTAGTACCCATGAGATTTTGTCAGATCGTTGAAACTACAACTGTCATTGTAGTATTTGAAAAGCATGAGGCTGTACTTGATATGCTCAATTATATCTTTTGAACTTTCTGAAGCTCTGTCAAATGAACACTTTGATCATGAGATTCTTATTGTTGAGTTTTGGAATACAGTATAGCTACTTCACATTGCAATTGTTTATGTGTGTGGGGGATGGAGAGAAAGCCACACTCATTACAGTATGAGGAAAACAGTCTAAGAGTATGAGATGTCTTAAGTGGATTATGATTGTTTACCTGTTGCTTAAAGGTTCCTGTTTCATTGAAGAAACACCTGGAACTTACATCACTCTGTATGTTGCATCACCTATCTCCATGTTGCTCCTGTGAATCTGCGTTCATTTCTTTCTGAGGGAATTATTGGGATAATCTTAGTATCTTGGGGAAAGGGCAATATTTTATTTAGACCAGACAGAATTCTTCATTAAGTGAAGTGTTACAGGAGAAGGGGAGCAGAATGAAAATTCAAAGAATTGGGGCAGACAGTATTTATGTTTTTGTAGTAGTTTCTACAACCCAGTAATTCCTTAGAATCAAATGTATGTAGGTATGTATGTATAACATATAGCCGCCCATCTGGTACCAAACTCTGGGCGGCTCACAGCAAACAGTTAAACAATATCTGTGTACAATTAAAAAATATTATTAAATAAATAAAACCACAAATATTAAAACCTGGCACCATAGTTAAACTTTCACATGCAGTCCACCTCAAAGTCCTTTCATCAATCTTACCCTATCCCAGCACTTGGAGGAAAAGCCAGATCTTAAGTACTTTTCAAAAGGTTAAAAGGGTGGAGGCCTGCCGAACTTCAGAGGAGTGTTCCATAGGGCAGGGGTTGCCATAGTAAAGGCATGCTTTCTAGGTCCCATAAGATGGCAACATTTAAGGGAAAGGACTAGGAGCATACTCACCCTATCCATTCTGGTAGGATGGGCAAGTTCTTAGGGAGAGGCAGTCCCACAGATAACTTGGTCCTGTGCTATATAGGGCTTTAAAAGTAATAACCAGCACCTTGAATAGCACCTGGAAACTGGGAGACAATGCAGCTCACGCAACAGGGGTGTAATGTGGGTAAACCTAGGGGCACCCATCACTGTGCATGCCACTGCATTCTGGACCAGTTGTAACTTCTGGGTGGTCTTCAAAGGCAGCCCCATGTAGAACGCATTGCATTAATCCAAACAGGAAGTGACCAAGGCATGAGTGAAATTTTACTATTTCTTCTTTATAAGCAGAAGAGGATTCTGATGTTAGACTCTTAATCAAAAGAACAGGATGATCTTTAATAATATCCCAGCTTTATCAAGCTGGAATATATCTTTCTGCAGGAAACTTAGATATGTGGCAATAAAAATATGAAATATAAGATATATTTCTGAAAAACTACATAATCTGCAAATCTGTCATTATTCAGGTTTAATGCTATTAGATCCTATTGTTGTTTTACTCTGCTGTGAATTCAACTTCATGTTGAAATTTTGTTCATTTGTATGCTTGAAAAAGATTTGGTGCTATCCAAATAGCATTTTCCCCAATAGAATGCCATCCCAGCAGTTCCATGACCCCCTGAAACCTTGAGGAGGGTAGGAAGATTTTCTGAAACAGATCTGGGGGAATCCCGTTTACCTTCTGCCAGTTGATCCAGTCCAAAAAAACCTGATTTCCTCTTTCCTTGAAGTTAAAGTTACTGAAAATCAGCATTATACAAAAGAGCATTTGGTTGTGCTCCACACTTTAGAATAGAGATAGCAATGATAACACCACAGATGACCTCAGCCCCCTTTTTGTAAAATTACGTTGCTTAGTTTAAGTAGCAGGTCATTGAGAAACTGACTTACAGGTAGTCCTCGCTTAACAACCATTCATTTAATAACGGTTTGACATTACGATGACCTTGGAAAAAGTGCTTTACAACCTGTACTTGCACTTACAGTGGTTACAAACCGTGCATCACCCCCTGCAGTCATGTGATCGCAATTTGCAGCCTTTTTACAATGGTTGTTAAGCGAATCATAGTGGTTGTTAAGTGAATTCTGGCAAAAAATGTCCATTGGGGAAGCTGGATTTGCTTAACGACCCCATGATTCGCTTAATGGCCATCGTAAAAATGGTTGTAAAATTGGGTTGGTCATGCGATGACTTGCTTAATGACTGCCCTGCTTAACAACCAATTTTCCAGTCCCTGTTGTGGTCGTTAAGCAAGGACTATCTGTACTGCTTTTCTGGAAAGAAAGCAAGGAACAAATATACAACTTTTGTTTTGCTTTAACATATTGTACTTAGAAAATAAGTACATAATGCATTTCCCTCCCTGCCCAGGCTAATTTGATGTCACTATACCTGTAGTTTGTTCATTGTAGGAATTTCCTACAAAAAAGAGGGAAAGAGAAGAAGAAATGGCCACAGCCCTACTAGATGTTACACTGTCAGCATTTGAGGCTGAATATAAGTAACAATGACTATTTTATTATGTAAAATAGAAATTCTGAGGGAAGTCAATACAGGAATTGCACACATTTTTGTCATGAAAGTATAAGTAACTTATAATGGCAGTAGGCCATCTTTGAGTGCAGTAAAACTGGTCAGGACTTTTTTTTTAACTTTGTATAGAAGTCTTTTCACCAGTCTAGTCATACTAGCAATCCTTGCTCTTAGATGGCATATATGTACTACCACTATCTCTGCATATTCTTATGGATCTAAACATATGGCACCTTTTTATTTCTTTGTCCAACTCACACAGGAATCATAATGAAGAGACTGAAACTATGTTGATTACATGGTCTATGTGTATTTTTCCCAACAGTTATTTATCACAAGCTTATCCTGCCTTTACTCCAAGGAATACAGGTAGTCCCCAGTTTAAGAACAAGTTCCGTTCCCAAAGTCTGTCCTTAAGTCGAATTTGTATGTAAGCCAGAACAGTATTATTGTATAACACTGTATAAGTAGTATTGTGTAATGAACTTGAACCATTGTGTATTTAGCTCGAATTTTGCTACAGTTGGTTCCGTTCTTAACTATGGGTTACCTGTAAACTGGGCATTCTTAATCCACGGGCTGCCTGTACATGAAATCTGCCTGTTGTTGTTTTCCCCCCTTCAGTCTCCTTTTATGTACACCAACAATGTTTTGTCTTAGATTAAGCTGAGTTCATATCCTCAAGACACCATTGGTTAGCCTAGGAACATCTCAGCTTCATAGGTGAATGTGGATTTGAACCTGATGTTCCCCAGGCCTGGTCTGATACATTTAATCTGTAATTATTCTAACTTCTCTATACTGAGTTAATAGTTGTATATAAAAAGTCATAAGTCTCACAAGTACCATCTGTAATGGAACAAATGTTTAGAGTTAAAGGAGTGCATTTTCTACTTGCACAGAATTTCAGGCATAAGCATTCAAACCAAAAACCAATTTAATATGTCCAGGTTGAAGAGATGTATTTTTACCAAAGGAACAGACAGTCTATAGCTGTCACATTAAGACTGGGGGCTGTGTATGTTGAGCAGTCATACAAAATAGGTTGCGGTATATCATGAAAGATTGGGATTTTTCCAGTTTTGTGGAGAAGTGGTGATTCAGATGTTGTAGAAAAATAGAACTGAATCTCATTAGCGTATTAATGACATCCAGCTCCAAAACTCCTGGTCACTATCCCTGGCACCTTCATGTATATTTCAATAATACTGAAGGTAAAATAATGCCTTGTATTGTGGCTGCCAGGGATCAGAAGCACAGTCACTTGATACTACTTTCTGATACCATCCCTGCAAGTAAGATCAGAAACTTACTACATAGAGTGCCACCAACATACATAAATGACCAGAAGGATGCCATGGGTGGCAGTATCAAAAGCTGCTGAAAGATCAAGCAGTTTCAAGAGAGTTGCACTTCATTAAGGAGTCATCTATCATGACGATCATGGCAGTCTGAACCAGAACCTAGACTGAAAAGTTCAGAATAATCTCCAAGTACATCTGCAGCTGCACAGACACCACTCTCTTAAACACTTTGTTTAAGGGGTATTTGTAATAGAGGAATAGTTGGCAAAATTCCCTACAGCTGGGGAAGCCATCTTCAGGAGAGAATAGATCATTGCCTTCTTTATGACCGATGGTACAATTCCATCATGTACCCATGTATCTATTATCTGGATTTACCCAGTCACTTGCTTTTGGCAAGTGTGAATGAGTTCAGATGATGGGCTAGATAGCTACAAATATCCTTGTCTTTGGACTTTTTAAACTGAAAGTGACCCCTCAGATTTAGACTAGGTGATGCACTGGACATTTTATAGCAAACTGTATAAAGAACTGAAGTCAGCTTAGCTTGAAGATGAGTGCCTCACAAGTCTGTCTTCATGGTTCTAGCACTGAGTTTTTTGGAAGAGATGACAATAAGCTTACCATCACCTGTAAAAGTTCATAGAATCCTAAAATGGAATGAATCTTGGAGATCATCTAGTTTACTGTTTTACAACCTTAGCAACTTTCAGATGTATGGACTTCCAACTCCCAGAATTCTTAACAATGGCCATACTGACTGGAGAATTCTGGGTACTGAAGGCACACATCAGGAAGTTGCCAAGGTTGGGAAACAGTGATCTTCTCTACCACATATACTTGACTGTATACATTGAGGTGTGAACGGTCACATTCAAGACCTTACACTATTTGTGCTCTAGTTGTGTCTGATTCCCATTCTAGAGGCCAACAAGGACACTGACAGTATCACTGTTCTGGCTTCTATAAAATCTCCCAGAAACCATCAGATTCTATAAGTCTCTGGGATGGACCATCCTAATGTATTCCTCACTCTTTCAGATGGAGAATGAGGCTACAAAGCGCCAGGTCTCCAGAAGCTGGTGTGACAATGGCTTCTCCAGTATCCAAGCTATTCACCTCTTGTTCTTAGGCAAAAATTAGATCAAGAGTGTGCAATTACCTATACATCAGCCTGATAACAGTTTGAGGCAGATTGTGGCATTCATAGAAGCTATGAAATAACAGTTTGGCCCCTATTTGTGCAACCTTAACATAAATGTTGAGGTCTCCAAGGGTCACTGAACTCAATTTCAGTATCACATTGGAGACCACAGCCAGTTTGGTCAGGGATGATATGTATGTGAGGATGGGGAGAAGCACTAACAATTTGTCTTAGTGATCCCAATTGGACTTTTGAAAATATTTTCTAGTGAGTGGGATAGTATTCCTGCCCCTCTGTCCCCAGATTCCATTGCTTGGACTGAGGCTGCATTTAGAAACCAACTGGATAAAACTAGATCAGATCTATAGTACTTAGCTCGCTCATCTGTGTGTCAGTAATACCCATGAGATTGATTCCTTCATTTACAATTATTGTGAATGAGGTCTCATAAATAAAGCTGCCCACCTAAAAATGATCAACTATAATGCCATTTGCGCAGATCGATAACTGGGATGCTGTTACCTGTATGGTTTTTTTCATGTTACTGCTAGCTGCAGTTCCCATGTTGAAAGAACACACAGCAGGATCTTCAGTTATGACCAACATTGATGGACAGATACTGCAGTTAGAAATCCAACCTATCCTTCAGAGGAAGTGGTAACTTTAAAATACGTTTGTCTACTATTTCTTCCTTTGGCACCATAAGGCTAGAGTGACAAAGCCGTCCTGTGGTTTGTTTCCTTTTGGCTTAGGATGGTTTGCGGACCCAGCCATTATGGTTTGCAAATCACAGTTTAGGACCATGTAATCTGTGATGTGTGGCAAAATGGAAACAAATGACAAAAGAAGCCGAACTACTTAGCTTCTCTTTTGGCTCAGGCTCCTTTGTGAAGTGGCTAATTGATTGATACAAAGTGAGAGCAGTTTATGTTAAAACCTCACTGGCAGATTCCTTCTTCTAAAGGTTCCTCAGTAAAAACTTTATTTATGCATATTTTAAATGGATACAGCCACACAACTCACAGCAGCTCTGGGCAGCATATGCATTTATAACAAAACCCAAAAGGTTAAATCCCGAAACATTAAATAACAAAACCCGAAAGATTCTTAAAAAGGTAGCCGTAGCCAGGGAGAAAGACATACTACAAACATATTAAATATTCGGATCAGGTGGACATATACTCTAATCTAACCCAAAACCTGGGGGAAAAGTCAGATCTTCAAGACTCATTTAAAGAATAGCAGGGTTGTGGTTTTTCAGAACTCCAGGGGGATACCATTCCAGAGGGTAGGTACCACGATAGGGAAGGCATGCTTCTAGATCCCATCGATGGTATTGCTGAATAGGTGGAATCTAGATATATGTTGGATTTTATGGGACAGGCAGAAACAGTAGGAGAACGGCTGTTTCTGCCTCTGATAGCTAGTCCCTGTGCCATGAAGGGCTTTGTACGTGACAGCTACCTGAAAGCTCACTGATATCATAAAATGCTTATAATAGGCAGCCACAAATCAGACTATATTTCCTGATGGTCCCTAATCTGTCCAGATAGAAAGTTCTTAGCCCTTCTATTAAGGATTTGTCCTAGGAAAAACTAGAAAGGAACATACCTAGGATCTTCATCCCCAGTGCTCAGAAATGCAGAATTTAACAAACCTAGTGCCAATTCTGAAACACAGAGGAAGGCTCTGTGTAACCCTTCTGACTTGCATGCAGGGAAGGTTTCAATTAAAAATTGCTAATTAAATGTTGAAGCCAAATCTCTGCTTTATAAAGGTGAATGTTGGAAATGCAAGGGAAGGCACCAGTCACACCCAGCTTTTCAAGTAAGATCAATATAGTCAGCCTAGCTGAATTAGTTACTTACAGGTAGACCTCAACTTACAACCACAATTGGGACTGGAACTTCCATCACTAAGTGATGTGATCATTAAGTGAGTTGTGCCCAATTTTATGATCTTTTTGCCGCAGTCATTAAGTGAATCACCACAGTTGTTAAGCGAATCTGGCAGTTGTTAAGCAAATCTGGCTTCCCCCATTGACTTTGCTTGTCAGAAGCCCCCTGGGAAGGTCACAAATGGTGATCATGTGACCCTGGGATGCTGCAACTGTCATAAATACATGCCGGTTGCCAAACACCCGAATTTTGAACATGTGACGGCAGGGATGCTGCAACGGTCATTAAACAAATGGTTGCAAGTTGAGGACTACCTGTATTGCCTCCTTAAACTCTTGGATTTCAGCATATTTTCAGAGGTCATTACAGAGAGGATGGTTAGAGGTAGAGGTCTCCTGCTTGGATTTTTTTTTTTTTAATTGAGCCTTATCCTTTGCTTTATACGGTGTGGAAGATAATTGTTTCATCCAGCAATTGTGAAAGGAGCAAGCATTTGACAAAATGTCCCGTCACATTCCGATTAATAAGCTAATTAAGAATTGATACATGTCTGTTAGGTGATCCAGTGCTAAAACCACAGCCAAAGAGGGATGATTGGTGGTTCCTTATCAAACTAGAATGAAGTTCCTATAGAAGAGAATATCTGTAGCTCAGAGTTGAACTGCGAAGTTCTTGGTGCTCTGTGAGCTTGGTTGTTTGTTTGCAGACTTTTCATTACCCAACTAAATAACATCATCAGTGCGAGTGAGTGTGGGGTTTGCTGCATGCTAATATATAGTAGCTTGCCCTGCCAGTTTTGGTGGGGGTGTGGTTTCCTTGATTAGAGTGTTGTTTTCTGCCTGATTGTTTGTCTGGTATTTATCCTTGGTTATGTGAGTGATAGCTGCTGGAGGGGATGTATTCTAGTCTTTTTGTTTCCTTCTTAAGTTTTTTGTCTCTTTTGGATTGTGTGTAAATGTGGTTTATGTGCCTACAGTATTGATGGCTGATTTTTATGAATTTGATTTGGCTTGGTCTAAAACACTAATAGTTTCCTGGTTGAATGAGGTATCACGTAGGGTGCCACAGTGCTTGGTTCTGAAGCTGGTACTCTAACAGTAAAACTCTTAGTTTTAAGGCTTGGATGAGGAGCTGAAGGGAGTGCTTATCAAATTGCAGATGACTCGAAATTGGGAGGGACAGCTGAAGTCAGAAATAATATAAAAATGTTTTTGATGTGGTAGAAAAGGGGACAGAAAATAACAGAATTAAATTCAACAGAAAATGCAAACATTCTTCACTTGAAAAAAATCAGATACACTATGGGGTATGCCTGGTAATAAGAAGTTTGGAGAAAATCCTTGAATTGTAGCCAATCATCAAATGAATATGATTCAGCAGTGTGATGGTTGCTCAAAAGGCAAATGCAGTTTTAGGCTTCATTAATTAAAGTATAGTTTCTAAATTATAGGAAATAAATAATTGTGTTTTATTTATTTAAGTTTATTGGCACCCAACTCCAGTGTATCTTGAGTACTGTGACCAGTTCTGGGTACCTTCCTTTAAGGAATCAGATAAATTAAATTGGGCAGAAAGAACAACAGTGAGGGTGATCAGGGAACTGAAAACTGAATTGTATCAGGAGATAATGGGGGAATTTAATATTGTTTTCAGAAAAAACAAATGAGGGGGATATCATAGCATTTTTTAAGGTCAAGACCAGTTCTCTACCATCCCAGAAAGCAAGAAATAATAGCCTTAAATTGCAAGAAAATAGATGGAAAGATTTTTTTCTAACATTCAACGAATAGTTTGAGAGTGAACCAATCACCAGGATTACCAAGGATTGTGTGAGCTTTACTGGACATGTTGAAGCAGAGGCTAGATAGCTATCTGCCTGCCATTTGTTAGTTTGGATTTCTGCAGTGAACAGGACTGGGCTCGATGTCCTTAATTTCCCATTTTAACTTCAGGGTTTTGTGAACTCAGCCAATAGGGCCAATGTCCTTCTTTAGCAGCTTTAATCAGCTGCTATCAGGCAAGGATCTATTAAGCATGCAGTTGTCCTCATTCCTCTAGAAACTTGTCAGTATCCTTAGACTGAACAAGTTGAATTCCATCTGATTAAATAGGGCATGTTGCATCCCCTTAGTTACCAGAGTTCTCTTGGAGTCTAAATTAGAATGAATTAAAGTAATTTCTGATACATATCAAACTATTTCCATAAGGAAGAGTTACTATAGGCCAGGGGAATGGAGGGAAGGGAACAGGCGGCAGGGACAGGCAAGGGATCAGCAGGGAGGGAATGGGAATGTGCTGGCAAAATTGTGGGCAGGTAGGCTGGTGGAATATTCCCTGCTGGGTCATCAGTGGTTGAGGGGAAGCAGGAGAGAGAAAATTCTGAGAAGATGGATGGGTAGACATACTGTGGAGGCAGGAAGAGAGGGCAGTGTGCCTTGCCCTGCTTGTCTCTCAAAATCACTCTGGGATCCCTCTAGATTTTATTTTTTCTGAAAAACCAAAAAGTTATTCTTTAATTCTGTAAGGTGCCCCGAGTCACCGTGTGTGAGTTGGGCGGCCATATAAATTTGTTAAATAAATACATTTAATAAAATGTTTTGGGTTTTGTTTCTACTGAGCCATGGCTCATCTGAAATAGTTTGGCAGAACTTTCAGATTTGAAGTAAAACATAATTTTCTTATTGAAAATGCTTTGCTTCACAGCACGGTAAATAAAATTTTGTATATTTATGGAAACGCTGGGAGGATGAAGAATGCATTTCTAACAGTGTGGCAGAGAGGGAAATTGCATAAGAGGATTGTCAGGGAACGCTGAGGAGAAGAACCATGTTTATTGCAATGATCTGCTTTCCAAGAAAGAGGGACCCTGAACAGTAGAAAGGCAGAGATTCTTACACACTTTGGGGTTAAGAAGCAGGAAATCTGAGGGATCTGATTTGCAGGCAAGTTTTTGAGGAAGTGAGATAGGTGTAAAACAGGGGGAAAGTGTTTTTCTATTGTAAAACAAAAGTCCCGCCTCAGTGACAGGCAGTGAGCTAAGGATTCCATCGCTAACAAGGAGTGGAATTTTGAGATAACCAGGCACCCGTGCTTGATTATGTGGAATGCCTGCCCTCTCTCACCTTGTTTTAGGCAAACAGGTGAGGGCTTTCTCATTGTTTTTGTTGTGATAGTGTTAAGAGGGCTATTTTGGCAGTGGAAACATTGTTCTTGGGTGAGGACTTGTTTTACATATGCAAGTTGGGGGGCGGAGCAAGAGCAGCAGAGGGGAGGGAGGGGAAGAGTCTGCAGCAGGAGAGATGGGGGGGAAGAGAGAGTTTGCAGCTTTATTTCATTATTTTTCCATCACAGGGATAATTGCCCTCTATGGCATGCTGTTGATGCAGTGAACTGCTACTGTTAATTGGCTGTAATTGTTCCATTGGTATAGCAATCATACCGAGTCACAGCTTTTGTGTTACAATGATCATATGTCATCGGCAGTGTTCAAGTTACACTGTTGTGTTACTGTGCAACTGAGATTTTAGTGCAGATAGAGTATCTCAAGAACTGACTTCCACTGTCTGGAGCTCTCCAGAACTACAGTTCTCTTCATTCATCCCATGAGGGTAATAGGAATTACATCAGAAACATGAAGAGAATAGCAGGTTGAGAAGGAGTTAAGAGGGCATTCTTGAAAATATACATTCAGGGTTCTTCTGTTGTTCAGGCCTTTAGCTGAGAATTAGATACTTATTTTGTGCAAGTGCTTGAATGCCACACAAGTTGTGGAATTCTTCCTTAGTATTTAAGAAATCAAAAGATAAACGTGCAAGTAGTTTGCTGGTAAATAACAGATTGATTCAGTGTTTCTCAACCTTGCCAGTTTCAGATGTGTGAAGCAAGGCTGGCTGGGGAATTCTGGGAGTTGAAGTCCACACATCTTTAAAGCTGTCAAGGTTGAGAAACACTGGATTAATTACTGGACAACTTCCTGGATATGGTTCAAATCCCAAGGCTCAAATGCTTTCTAAAACACTTGCAGGAAAACATTTTGTTTGCCAAAATGGTTTTCGAAAACATTCATTGATAGTGTTAGCAAGAGATCAAACTTCAGCCCACCTGAGAGCTTTTTGGTTGAAATAAAAATACCTAACTCAGAGTGAATTATTTTTCAGTGTCTGATAACTCAAATGCATTATTTTATGCATATATACATATCAATAAAATCTTAGGCAGAGATTGGCTACAGTATTTCCATGTGTGTTTATTGCTTCACCGTATTTAAAGAATTGCTTCATGATATAAGTAAAAGTAAAGAAATTTTCCCTTGGCAATGATTTCAAGATCTATAAAGTATATAAACTAATACTGCTATTTCAGTGTTTCTCAACCTTGGCACTTAAAGATGTATGGTCAGTTCTGGAAGTTGAAGTCCACACATCTTCAAGTTGCCAAGATTGGGAAACACTGTGCTATTCTTTAGTCATACGTAGTAACTTTTAAGAACAGGTGGCAAAAGTTATTTCTGTTCCCACTGCCTTTTCTGTCTCTTTTTCCTTGTGAGCTAAATTTTTTTAGAAATTTTGTTTGTTTATTTGTTTATAATTTAGAGGCTGCCTAACTCCAGATGACTCTGGGTGATTTACACTTTAAAAGCAAGAACAATAAAAACATTAATACAGGTAGTCCTCGACTTATGACCACAATAGGGACTGGAAAATTAGTTGTTAAGCCGTGCAGTTGTTAAGCGAGGCTTCACATGACCGCACCCAATTTTATGACATTTTTGCAGCGGTCATTAAGTGAATCACCAGGTCCTTAAGTGAATCAAGTAGCTGTTAGCAAATCACACAGTTGTTAAGTGAATCACATGATTCCCCATTGATTTTGCTAGTTGGAAGCCGGTTGGGAAGGTTGCAAATGGTGATCATGTGACCCTGGGACACTGCAACCATTGCAAATACATGACAGTTGCCAAGCACCCAAATTTTGATCACATGACCGTGGGGACACTGCGACAGTCGTAAGTGCAAGGACCGGTTGTAAGTCACTTTTTTCAGTGCCTTCATAACTTCAAACAGTCGCTAAATGAATGGACATGTCAAGGACTACCTGTAAACAGATCAGAAGACAAAAACAAACATAACAAAAAAACCCTGTAAAGGCTCAGCAACCACCCTGCGCCAAGGCCTGGAAACAGCCAGGTTTTCAAAGATTTTTGGAACATCATTAAGGTGAAAGCCATATGAATCTCTGGGGAGATATTATTCCAGAGGGCAAGCATTGTGACAAAAAAACTATTTAATCTAAGAGCAACAGTTATCATCCTGCTGATCATTACAAGCCACTGAGGCAATCTTTTGGGGTAATGAGTACTAAAAATGCTTCACTGTTGAGAATCTTTTATGTTTTGAAAGAGAAATAATTAACTAACTTATTCTTTGAATTTCAGAAAGCTATTTGTAGGAGGCCTAGATTGGAGCACCACACAAGGTAATTAATCTACCTCCTAGATTGGTCCTGAACATCTTAAGACTATCTCAAAATCATACTTAAAAGTATGACTTTCTCCTGGTTAAGACTGGATTGCAGCTTACATGATCCCAAGAAGGACTTGTTTTGAACCATCTGTGGTTTCCTTTTGGATAACACAACCAAAAAATTCATCCCCTAATGGTTCTGTAAGATCTATTCTCCTTTAACACACAAAAAGAAGGGATAGGTAGGCTGGTGTTCCTAGGGCTCAAATGGGAGTCTTCAGGAATCTCCCTAAATCTTTACAATCCTGCTTGTGTATATTGGTCCATTGACCATCATCAAAATATCACCCTTCAGTTGACCTTATAAGTTTGTTCTGAACAGAGTTCCACTGCCTCTCTAGCACTGAATGGTTGGAAACCCATTTTAAGGTAATACTATTTTATACATTTGCTTTGATTGTCCTAAAGAAGGGGCATATAACTGTTGTTGACTCAAGGTTGTTCTGGGCTTATTGCAGTGTGTTGAAGACCATACTCTAAACAGGGCTTGACAGGGAGGTTGAAGTTTGTAAAGGTGTTTTTAGCTATGGAGAGTTGGGGAGGGAGAAATGGGCTGAACTTTTGGCCCAACACTGGGAGGGATCTAGAACTACAAAAGGAATACTGGAGGGCCACATATTTTGCATCCCCAGAAGTATGTCTTCACTTTTGCAAACCATCTTTATTACGGGGGTCATTTATTTCCATGTTAGCCCATATTCTGTTTTTGACAAATTAATCTCAACAAATTATGTTTTTCTTTAACAGAAACTCTCCGTAGCTACTTTTCCCAGTATGGGGAAGTTGTCGACTGTGTAATAATGAAAGATAAGACTACAAATCAGTCACGAGGGTTTGGATTTGTCAAGTTCAAAGATCCCAATTGTGTGGGAACTGTCTTGGCCAGCAGACCCCATACATTAGATGGCCGAAATGTAAGTTGTTCCACTTGGACGCATATACAACTGCGTGTCCAATTGATTCTTAAAATGAATATGAATAATGCCTTTTGTTGTAAGTGATGATGTCTTTAATGAATACTGACTGTACTGGAGACTAGAACCTACTAGAACTCCACTTATATCTTACGTGCTGCCCCCATTATTTGCATATAATATGCCTGTGGGTTGGGACATTAGATGGCCCATGGAGAGGTTTTTCTTAATAGCTTTATTTGAGTTTTTCCTTCGTGACCATTATAGGTTTTTATTCTTTGCTAACATTGTTTTTTTATTGGTTTAATGTTGGCTGCCCAGAGTTGCTTTCACCAGTTGGGCAGTCATATAAATCGATTTAATAAATAAATATAAGAACTGAGGTCTCTTCTCTATTATCACCATGATTACCTTTTTTTTCCCCTTATTTTGGGAGTTACTGCTACTTTCTAAGAATTCCTTGGTTAGCAAACATCATAGTAAATATAATTGTAGAATTTGGATCCATCAATGTTACTAAACCACAACAGTGATTGTATACTACGATGACGTGAACCATTTAAGGCACAACAGCCTCTGAAAAGAGAAACTTTTTCTTTTGGTTTATCATTTCATTACTACTTGGTCAGCATTTCCTATTTATCTCTGGCATGTGACTGTTTCCATCTCCAAAGTGACATTTTAAACAAATTGTCTTTGATAAAGCCTTGCTTTAGTTCAAGGTTCCTTTTTGTGTCACAGTTCCCTAGTTTTCTCTAGGAGAATATAGCCTTGCTGAGTTGCACATGCCTCTACCTCTGTTGAGCCATATTCTTTCCATTGGTTCATCATATGAGTGTCTTAACATGTAATTTCATTTCACCATCTTGGAAGTGAGGAGGCAGGGATTATTAGCATTTGCTAGCTTGTTTCTCAAATGCTGGTAACAGTAAGCCATCTTCACTTTTGCTCTTATTTGACAGATTGATCCCAAACCCTGTACCCCTAGAGGAATGCAGCCCGAGAGAACACGACCAAAGGAGGGATGGGTAAGGAAGTAACTTCAACATTGCTTTACACTCTTCCTCCTCTTGTTGTCTTCACTGAGATGTGATGCTTTTGTCTCCAATTCCAAGATGCTTTGTTCCTTTACTGAAAGCAGGCTGTAAAATGCAAATGTGCCAACCGAAAATAAATGGAGTTTTCAGGACTAAACCTAGCTGGTGAGATGTCACAATTTGCTGAAAAGCGACTCCCCTTTATAAGGAGTAGTGCTTCCAGCTGGTTCTAAGAAAGGGGTGCCTGAAATTTCAACCAATTGGTGGGTACATGCTATTATTCTACCATGTGAGGTTCAATATCAGGTAGGCATGAAATCTCCCATTTAGAAATCATTCTAAACTATTGTTCAAGACAAAAGTAGAAAACAGATAGGAAATTACAGTTGGATCAGCAGTTATAGTTGATAATACAATAGTTGATTCCAGCAAAACAAATGAATATTACAGATCAAGAAAGGCATTGACCAAAAAAAAAAAATCTTGAATGAAAATGCCTTAACTTCCTGCCTACTGCTCTTTAGTTAAGTTCCCTAGTGGGCTTCCCTTTGACCTACCAATCCATAATGGTTGTCATCCCATGGAGTTGCCACTAACACCAGTTTGCAAAAATTGGCTAGGTTGCTTTGTTTTGTAAAGTAGATGATATCCTCAGAGGACCAAGGGATTTTGTAGGAGAAGTTACTCTTTTCAGTTAGGTTGGATCTATGTCATGAAGAGCTCTGAAGGCAGAGGGTAAATCAATTAAACTGCAGGTGTTTATATAAATGTTCTCACTTGAATCATACCTCTTGCCTCCCTTAGTGCTCCTTTTTTCTCCTCTGCAAATCATGGGTTTCAACCTCCTTTTCTTCTTCCAGTTGTGTTGCCATTGTTTTTACAGCACTGAAGCCCCCTACACTATGAATCCCTGCCTTGCCCTCTGCTTCCCCCATCAACCTTTCCCTAGTAGTCCTTTCCTGTGACTCTGCTTTCTGGTGTATAAGCCAGGGTTCCTCAACCTCAGCAACTTTAAGATGGGTGGACCAACTCCCAGAATTCCCCAGCCAGCCATGGAATTCTGGGAGTTGAAGTCCACCCATCTTAAAATTGCTGAGGTTGAGGAACCCTGCTATAGCTATCATAGTCAAGTCTACCCTTCCGTGTCTTGCTTTTGTTCTGTGTATTCTGTGTGGTAATTTCAATTCAGATGCCTTGAATGTGGAGGAGTAAGCAAGGTAACCAGTGCTCCTTAACACTTTTACAAATTCAATTTATGTTTGTTACTTTAAATATTTTTGAGCTGTCAGCTCCAATAGCATGACACAAATTATTCTTGCCAACTTCTGCATGTCAGGAAGTAAATAATGTTTTGAAAGAGAAATCCTCGTTTCAGTACAACTCTCCCTTTTCTATCGGTAGAAAGGATCCAGGAGTGATAGCAAGTCCAATAAAATTTTTGTTGGTGGTATCCCTCACAACTGTGGCGAGACGGAGCTCAGGGAATACTTCAAGAAGTTCGGAGTGGTGAGTTATTGTGATGGAATGCATTATTTCATGAAGAGACGTTGTCCTTCATTGTCTACTCTTTAAAGTGTTACTCTCAGACTTTTTTTTTTACTCGGTGGCATAAAGTAGATCGTGGCTGGCTGACGTTCCTTTTTAAAAAATGCTATTTCTTACCATTACAAAAGCCGTTTGTTCTAATCTATTCTGTTTGGGAGTTTCTGAGCTCATGTTTTTATCTTTTATGGTGTTTTTTATAAACTGGACGCCATATAATTTGGCAATAGAAAACGTTCTAATTTTGCAACATTAAGAAAGCTTTGTTACATGTTTCACTTTCATATGGTTTCAAGAGTGGTTTTGCTGCAGAAATAATGTTTTGTTGAGGGGAGAATTGGTGGAGAAACCATATCTAAGCCTTTAGTAAGAGACTCAGCAACCCTCTGCTTATACAATGGTAGCTTGATAACGTTTGCAATTGTTGCTCTGGATCATTTGCAGGTGTGTTTGTTTTTCACGTTTCAGCCAAGTTTGGCTCTCAGTGCCATAGTAGTTAGGGGTGATGGGAGTTGTAGTGTCAACATATTTAGAAGATAGCAGTTTGGAGAAGTTATAATAGGAATGCAGGGAGACGGCTATATTGTAGTATATTCTTGGTCCTGGGTGTTAATTGGACCTGGGTGTTAATACTCTGGATTCCAAGCCTTTTTTCATTAGCAGGGAGGACCAGCTGACAAAATGCCAGCCCTGCCCCCCACCCCAAGCAACTTTTTCATTGCCTCTTTGTCAAGATTGTTCGGTTTTCATGAAATATTCACATATCTTGCATTGGGTTTACATTACTCTCCTGCTATGCTCCCCCCCCGTCTCGTTTAGTCTTCTTTCTTTCTTTCCCTCTTCCCAAAACAGGTAAGTAATAAGTAGTACTTCATTACATGGACATATGTTGTTGCAATTTAACATTTTATTTGCAAGATCCTTGTGATTGTTATGCAACAGCCTTTCCCAGCTTAGGTACCTTTAAATATTGTGGAGTATAGTCCCCATCATCCCTCACAATTGGCAACAATATCTGGGAATGATGTGGAATACAGTCCAAAACTCTGAAGGAAACCATGTTTTATATGTCAGTATAAAATAGAATTGAAGGAGTCACAATCTATAAATGCTGTCTTACCTCTCTGCTCTAGTCCCCTAGTGCTGACCTAGTTTTTATACTGAATTGTACCTACTAGCTTTCATTATAGGATTTTGTTAAATCAAAAAAGCCCATCATAACAATCGTGGCATGTAAAAATAAAAGGATTGCCAGTACATACACAGTAACATTTTTGATAGCTTGTCTTTCAGAAGCTTCACTGCCTGGTTTGTACAACACACTAAGCCATTAGGTGGTTTATTATATTTTGCTTAGCGTGTTGCCTGAACCATGGTAATCACATCTCATTCATTACATCATGTTAAACTGTAGTTTGAACATGGTTTATCCCACAGAGTGAAGCTACTATTAGGGCATGTCAGCAATAACATCCAGAATGGCAAGTACCCCAGCATTTTAGAAAATTGATTTTTTATATAACTGGCAAAGAGAAAATTGCTTGATGAAACTGGGCTATCACTACTTCTTCTAGTTCCTTTTCAAAAAAACTTATATTTTCACAATTTGAGGTAGTAAAATCTGGTATTATATACAAATCAGTTCTCCAAATGGATTTTTTCCCCCAAAGTAAGTGTAGCGTGCAGGTATCTTTAGTGAAATGAATGGAAGATGAATAGTGATACTTTACAGGAGCACTGAAACTTTCCCTCTTTGGAATTATATATGCAGTCTAAAATGCAGTCTAAACTCTTGCTAAACAGCATTGCTAGTACGTTTTAAAAGGGTGTGTGTGAAAGAAATAGCAATGTAGCCTTCTTGAAAATAAATAGGGAGCCAGTGCATATGGAAGAGGATTAGTGTAATACATAGTGGGTATATGTAGCTGTCTCATGTAGCTGTAAGTTTAAAAATAGTTTATATGGCAAAAGGGCCATTTACATCTTGCCAAGCTGGAGCCATAATTACTTTTGTTTGTAGTAAGCTTAACTACTTTTAAGAGGGGTTAAGGTTGTAAACACCTTCAAGAGAACCCTGACAGATATGGATTTAGTTATCTCTCTAAGCTGTATGTGATATATGGAAGAGCTTTTGACAGTTTGCAAAATAAAACAGCCAATGATGGTTGGTTAGGGTACTGAACTTGGAGAGACCCAGATTCAAATATGCACTTGATTGTGGAACTTCCTGAATAATTTCAGGCCAGTCATTCTCAGCCTAACTTACCTCACAAAGTACAGTAGCTGGTACTGGGGATAAAATTAGGGTAGACCCTGTAAGTTGCCTTGAGTCCTCAGAAAAGGCAGTATATAAGTAAATAAAACAAGGGAATCAAAGAGTGTCTTTAACTGACTAATTTGCCTGGGTGAATCAGAAATTTGACATTCCTTTTGAGAAGGGGCAGTTGTCAAGGCATAACTGGGTAGGCCCCAAAAGGGAATTAATTCACAATAGAAAGATTTCCATTTCTATTTGGTAATTTGAACCCAGCCAACTAAGCTGTCTTCAAATTAATACTAAAATCTTGCCCTGCATATTCTTTTTCATTATGCAGTTGTCCTTTGAGTCTGAAAGGCCTCCTTAGGGAGAAATTTGCAGCTTTTAGGGCAAATGTTCCTTAAAAGCCTTTGAATGATCAATATGTTTCCTTCTTTCCAATTATCTTTTTCTCTGCTGTTCTTCCAGCAGCACAGGCTCAGCCTCCCCATGTGAAAAGTAGCCTCTTGGTGTTCAACAAAAGAGCCTCTATATGTGAGAGGTCCTCTTGCTGTGGCAGATACTGGTGGAGATGCAAGGAAGAGTTGACTGACTTTATCTTAGATTGGTGTATTCGTTTTTTACTGAAGCCCTTTATCTTATTTTTAATTAAGGAAAAAAAGCATCCTGCCTAGTGCTTACAGATTAACCCTAACCCTTTTCTGATTTAAGGAATCGCAGAAAACCTCAAGTTTAAAGTTGGAACTGAATGATGATCTTCCACATATTGCTCAGTTTCTTTTTATAGGTTGTGAAAGAAAGAGGGCTGTTTTGGGAAATGGGTTGAAAGTTGAGGGGAACATGTTGTCTCAGGGTGGAAGAAAGTCTAATCAGGAGCTCTGTATCTTTTCCCGCTCTCCATCACACTGTAGCAGTCTCTAAATTGCCTCTTGAATACTGTACATAAACAAATCAAAGGTGAGTAAAGAATAGTTATTGCATGACAGCTGCTTAGACTAACAGGCTCTGTCACCTTAGGGAGTTGAATTACCTGTTTAAAATAATTACAAAGACGCATTGAAAAGTATACTGTACCCACTGTTCCTTGTTTGTTCCTCTGGTTAAGGCATCAGTCCTCATTCCCCAGAGCTACCTGCTTTTCTTCCTTTTTTTTTAATAAGATGTTTTTCTGCTGCTTCAGCACAATTATCCATGGCCACATCTGCTGAATGCTTTAAAAGGGGTCAAGGTAGTACATTATGTACTGGATTCCCAAGAGGTATTTAAATGACTGATTATTCATTATTATTCAGTATCAATAGCAATAGTAATGGCAGCATACTCCTACTGCTAGAGCGAGAAGATTTAAATGCAAAGGGATTGGCGTCAAGCTGTAAGACACATGCTGGAAGGAGTGGCTTTTGCCCTTTATCCAGGTTGTTTCCTTTTGATTTTCTTCCTATTGGAAAGAAATTATGATGGCAGCTCCAGTGCTAGTATACTATGTTTGGGGGCAAGGGTGGGGAAGACTGGATTTTGCCATTCAAAAGCCATCCTTAATCTAACCACAACACACTCCTGCCACA
Source organism: Liasis olivaceus (assembly GCA_030867105.1). Taxonomy (NCBI): domain Eukaryota; kingdom Metazoa; phylum Chordata; class Lepidosauria; order Squamata; family Pythonidae; genus Liasis; species Liasis olivaceus. The sequence continues at coordinate 8,834,824 of CM061349.1, forward strand.
CATTTGTTGCTTTTATCCATATTGGCAGGAAGTCCCCTGAAGCCAGGCTTCTTTTCCCACGCTTGGGGAGGGACAATCAAAGTAGCCTACACTGGGCAACCTGCAGGGACCATTACTGTATTTTGTTAACACGTAAGGAAGCAAGGCATGAAAAGTTCTTCCACATCAAAGCCCCCTTTGAAGAAAGGAACCTGATTTGTGAAGGCTTGTCCACAGTTAGCCACATAGGAGAAGTTGGATTATATTTTTGTGTTTCACTTTATCCTGCTGCTCTTAAGCTTCGTCTGATAAAATCATTAGTAGAATTTCCTCTTATCTTTTTCAGGTTACCGAAGTGGTAATGATCTATGATGCAGAGAAACAGCGGCCCCGAGGTAAAGGAGAATCTAGTTAACCTTTGAAATTTCTTTATCCTCTTCCTGTGTCAGATGGCAAACTTACACAACATCAACATATATATGTATGGACATGTGTGCTCATATATGTATATATGTCTTTTGTCAATTGCCTCAGTAAATTATTTCACTGAGCAGACTATTTCACAGAGGCTTTTCATGCTATTTCATCTTGTGTTATTGTTTTAGAAGTCAGATATTGCATTGCCATCTTGTTCACTTATCCTACTCCGAAAAGGTGTCTTCTGTAACCAAGGCATGACACCTGCATTGATCTGCCCCTTTCAAGTAAGGAAATGCAAAGAAATGAGAGGGAGTAACTGAGTAACTTTGTCTTTTCCCCCTTTAAAAGGTGGGCACCATTAAGAACCAAGGGCCTATTTTTGGTTTTAGGACAGGAATTGTTATGAGGTGCCAGACTGGAACAGATGGTACGCTTGCTACACTTCTCACATTTTCTTTTTTAAGTGGCTACAGCTGAAATTTGGAGCCAAAAGTCATTTGTTGCTTGAAACATTCTGTGGATGTGGATCAATGTGGCCACCTTTAAGTTGGAAATTCTGCTTGTATGTTGGAGAAAGCAACTCCCTTAGTTTGGCAGACCTGAGCCACTTACCTATTTCATTTTTGTTCCCAGCAGAAAGTGGCAGTTGTGTTCTCCAGCTGTTCATTACACCGGTCACCTTTCAGTATTTTTTTTTAGGAGCAATACTTTTAAAACATCATCAGTGTGAGTTGCACTTCAACCACACGATAGCATGTCAAACATGCTGGAAAATAGTTTGCCATCTGGACTTTCCACTCCTCCTTCTTGATTCTGTTATTTAAAGAAATATATAAATTCTTCACTTCATATTTATTAAGCTGTTAAGTATTAGTTTTTATCTTTAATTTAGACACATCTTTAGTGACATATATAAGTGTTTCATAGTAAAAGTACAGTAAACATTAAGTTCTTTCTTTCCCTCTCTTTTTTTCTCTCTGTAAACTGATTTGTGATTAATATCTCTTTAGATTTCTTCTCTCTAGGTGATAGATTATCACAGAGGTACAGGCCATTTCCACAAACGGAGGAGGGACCGGGCTTTGTCTTTAATGGAGTGTAAATAAAGTTTTCACTATGTGGTGTGGGAGGAGCTATGAGGGGCAGTTGCTCTAATTTGTTTTGCAACAGCTTTGCACTATTTCAACAGAAAAATTCACTGACACAGCAAAGAGCAGCATCTTTATGTACATATCTCTGTGTGTACTTGTATTTTTAAGCTAGTAGAAGAAATAGAATATAAGAAGAATTCTGCCTACCCAGTCCATCATTTTATTATCTCATTGCCAAATACCTATAGGAATCTCGGAAGCAAGGCACACGAGCAAGGGTTCTTGTTATATTTTGCATCAGTCCATTCCATACTCTCAGTAAATAAAATACAAAAATGATACATTTGATGCAGATGGGACTGAAACTCTTGACTCGCCCATTGATAAGAGCATACTATCACAAAAACACTTTTAGCTGGTCTGTAAAGTCCTTTTTAAAATATTTGCTGTCCAGTCTTCAGTTCTTTCCCTTTTATGAGCTGCAAGCAATCTTGCAGCCTGTGCTGCCAAATGTGGCCCCCAAAAGATTTTGAGTTGGGGGAAATCAGTCCTCTTGACTGCAGCTCTGCGTACGGGCACGTTATAACCAGGATGGCTCCCGCTGATTGCTGAAGAGGGGTGGAGCCGCTAAAATGCTGCCTTTGCAAAGCCAACTTGGCTCACTGTCTTCAATGTTCAGCTAGTTACATATGCTTCTACAGTTCAGTAGTTGAATCCTGTATTCCAGGTACAAGCAGTCTCCTTTGAGCACATGGCTTACACCACCTGTATCTAGCCACATGCTCATAGTGCTCACTGTTGCCATTACAGTCTTATGCCTCTTCTCTTTTTAATAAGTGTGATAAGCAAAATAGATCAGAGGGACAGTAAAAGTGAACGTATTCAGCACCGTGATAACCTGCAAATGAAAATGCTAGGAGAACTTCCTTATTCCCAAGTAAAACTCTTAGGCCTACTTTTTAAAGATCCTATCTTTTTTGTATCTTTTTTTCAAAAATTATCTGACTCTTACATGTCCTTTAGCTTTTAATTATGGTTTTGTTCACAGTGAAATCAGCCAGTGGTTTCAAGTCTAAGCTGTAATGTTTAAACACAGTTTTTTCCCCAAGATTATTCACTTTCCGAATTAGGTTGCGCTAAGTCTGGTTGCAAGACCTGTTGGTGAATAGCTAAGTTCACTGAAGCAACAAAGTCATCTTGAAACAAGAATGGCTCTCTAGCCTTGGTTGGTATACAATATTGTCACCCCTCATAAATCATTACATATCAAAATCAAACACATCTTTATGAACATGACATTTAATCATGTCTTTAGATAAGATTTTGTTTCAAAAATCTGAATAATCAAGCTGGAAAAAATGGCCAGATTAATTGTCATTAGGGAGAATTTGGATACTTTGCACAGCATATTGAAGATTTTTTAATAGTATACGGTTAAGAGAAATTTAATTATGCCTAAGCACTACTATAAACCAAGTTAAAGAACCTAACCTCCTTTGAATTGCACCAACTTGGAATTGGTGTTACATGCCTGCATCTTGCAGAATACCAGTCTCTCTTTTTAAGTCTCTACTCCCCCAGAGAAATGTGTGACTTGATAAATAAGAAGCGGTACTTGATTTGGCTCAAAGAGATATATTTGCATGCCTATGTTGGCTGCTACCATCATCCCCATCTCATCTCAGCCATTGAAGAGCTAGATGAACTTCCCTTGCCTCAGGTGTCATCTTTGGACAGTTGGGTACTAGTTGAAAAGAGGCAGAGAAGATCTCTCCAGTGAAGCCCCTAGCTGCTTGTGGCAGGGATTGGCAACCTGGTGCCCTCCAGATAGAATTCCGTATGCTGTAGAATTCCCATATGCTGTCACCAGGATGGCAAATGTGGTCAATCATTTTGGTTCTTACCACCCAGAACATCTAGATGGCATGACACATGCCTGTTTGGGGCTTACAACAACTTGAAGGATGCTATAAGCCTCTTGGACTCTAATCTTGGAAAGAGATTATTTTTAGGATGAATGTGAGAAAAAATACCTCCATTCCCATTTCTCTTTCCCCCTAGACGTTTTGTTGAGAGGGAACAACAAAAACTCCTAAGAGAGAAATTAAGGCATCTCTCAGTATCCTTTTTTTTAACCCATTTTGCTGTTGGTCTGAGCCCAGCTCTATCTCTCTAAATTTGTTCTAATCTTCATAATCACATCCAGAATCCTATGATCTCTTGCAAGAGTTCTTCAAACTGTTTCATCAATATTCTTCCTTCCAATTTCTAAATTTATTTTCAAGGTGCACTTCTCTCTTTGCCTTGCTCTGAATATGAAGCGTTATGAATATGAATATGTTCACCCAGCCTCCATTTACTCTTTGATTCTCCAGGTTTTTCTCCTTCATTTCACAGTCTTGTGTACGATGACATCTCTGCCCAAAGCACACAAGTACCATGTCTACTTCTTTGGCCATTCCATAAATACTTTGGTCACCAAGCCTGGTTCAAATTCTTTAGGTTTTGCTGTGTCTTTTCTTCTAATGCTGCAGTCCTGTTTTTTCGTAGACTCTACTCAGTTCCAACCCCTTTTTCTTTTCCCCTAACCATGAGCAAGGAAAACAACACACTATTCTGTATATTCTCCTATTAAATCAATATTTAAGTCTACATATTGTGTATCATTGGGATGCAGAAATGCCCCTCTTTTTGCTGTTAAAAAAATCTCCCAGTTTCATATTTTGGCTTTTAAAAAGGTTTCTTATTCTTTAAAGGCTCGCGCGTCACAGGTTCAACTCCAGTTTGTTCATAATGCCAAACACTTGCATGCAGGAGATGCTTTAAAAGTTGCCTCCTCCGCCTCCCAAAATCCCATTTATTTCTTAATTTGTTTCTTGCTCTTGTTGCTGACAGCGGAATTTTGACCTGCTGCAACCCATCTTGGCCTGTATCTTTGTGTCTTTTTAAGTATAAATCTCTACAATAAGGCTCCACGAGTTTACCCAACCATGTTGGATAAGCTTAGAGAGACACTAACTGTTACAGAGACTGTATCTGTTTTTCTGTTGAACGCTTTAGAGCAATAAATGGCTGCTGTCAGCACTAGCTGCAAAGCAAAATGAAACCAAGGGGGAAATCTCGGGTTTCAGGGAGGGAGGGGGACCAAAAAACAACCTGTCCCAGAATGTTTTGCCCGGTACCATTCTCCTTTTCATTTTGTGCTATTGCTCAGTCACTTTTCTAAATTTGCCAAATTGCATTAAAACAAACAAATTGATTTTATAACAGCATGTAATGGAGGTTATGAATTGACTTGGCTATAGTAACTTGTTGCAGGTGTTTTGCACAGAACTAAGTCTTAGGACTTGCTCAGAATTTTTTGAGCATTTGTTGGCAGGACAAAAGAATGGTATATCTATAGGTACTAAGTCGTGTTTTTTCCATCAGTTAATATTACATGGAGTGCTGAGCTAACATTTTTTCCCGTGACCCAAGATGGTCTGGTTGTTGGGGACTAGCACTGAGCTCCCCAGATCCCAAGTCACCTGAAGCCCTTGTTTGAACCCTTGGTCCGCCCCTAATACTGTTCATCATCCTGTTTTGTGTCACAACACCCTGCTACCTTGATTCACTCTTCGTCGTTGGCTAGGTTTTGGATTTATTACTTTCGAGGACGAACAATCAGTGGACCAGGCTGTCAACATGCATTTTCACGACATCATGGGCAAAAAAGTGTGTAGTTGTAGTTTTATTTTACCTTAAGACAAAGCTGAGGCTTGAGGCAACTAGCAATTTGGCTGACGAGTAAAAGCTGATAGAATTGATAGAGGGGACCAAAAATAATTCAAGTGGGTAAAAGCATATTCAGGAACACATTTCATAAGTTATTTCATTTTGGATTTTTAAAAAATGTATGCTACATCTGCCTATAGATTCCTTTGGGATGTTTTGTTTGAGAAGAAGAATGGCAGACAAGCTTCTGTAAAAGCTAATAATTGAGTTCAGGTGTAATGAATTTAGTCCAATAAACCAAGGTTTATGGGTCAGAAGAATAAACATTCTACCTGCTCACTTACTTCTCTCTTGCACCTTCATACAAGACTTTCAGGGTTGATAAGTCACATCCTGTATCAAGATTGCGTGTGAGAGAGAAGAGAAGCCAAATATGCAGCAAAATGCTTATTCTATTGAATAAGCCATGGCTTATTGAAATTACTGCATTTGATCTGGCCCAGCTTGCCCATTGTTCCATGAAATGTTTAGCAGTTAGATATGCTTCAGGATTCATTCCAAAGTACAGAATAGAAAATACTGAAAAAACATACAAGTGGTGTGTATCTGCTGTGAAACACTTCATATAAATTGACATGGAGAACAAGCTAAGACTCTGAAAACCCTGATTTTCGTGGTTAAGAGCACTTTATTGAGTTAGATAATGCACTAGTTTTGAAGTCCTAATGTGTTGAACGCCATTGCATTTGCTTGTATGAATTCACATGTCGAAAGACAAGCCATGTTGAGACACTCATGTAGCTGTCTTTCAGGAAGTTGTACCGCCACGACTGTTCACACGTATTTTGTACCTCGAATGTGCAGAATACAAAAAGGGAATGGAAGTCAACCTTTATATTCCTTTTGAAACGGCAGTGAAATCTCTATGTTGCCAAAGGCTCAGCTTCCCATTACTATTCCTTCAGATGTGTGTTTATTTCACATTTTAGCTTGGGGTGGAGGGGAAGGAAGGGGACTAAACTTAAGCAACATACTGACAGAGCATCATGAAGGAATGGTTTAAATAAAAAAAAATGGGTCACTTACTGTGAGACTTTGAAATGAATCCACATATTCTTTTAATAGTATTTTTTAACCACAATGCAGTTAAGTGACCTTTTGATTGTTGTTATCTTCATACTGTGTTGTCAGCACTTCTAAGAGGTTTTACAGGTGAAAAGATTCTGCCTTCTTACTCTGATTTAAGGTACTCACCTTTGAGCATGGCTTCACCTTAGGAACCAAGCCAGAGGGGGAGTGACTAAATAACTACAGAGTGCAGCTTTGACCTTGGTAGGGAAGGTCTGCTGAAAAGGGAACATTGAAGGCTCTTTTACCAAACCTAAAATATAAGCCGCTCAAAGTCTCTAGAAATGGAGCAGCATGTGAGTTATAGTGATAAATAAATGAAATGCTTGCCGCTTTGCTGGATGGTGTAGCAAAAACAGCAAAGCCTTCAACTGGAATTAAATAACTTTTTCAAAGATATTTGCTTATTGAAAAACAGGTTGTCCTACCCTCTTGATGTGTTCTGATTTGTGTTCTCCAACTGTCTGATGATTTTTCAAGTTTAAGTTCATTCTTGTCAAAATCATTAGATTTTTCTGGACACTGGAAGCATATTCTAGGATACCTTTGCTAATGCATGAGTAATGGATGTCATTTAAACTATTAGTGAAGCTTATTTCTAGGCAAGAACTGGAACTACGTCTTTAGTTTGATGCTAATTAAATTCAGTAGCTGCTAACACTGGTCCGGTGAACCCAGGAGAGCAACTGTTTGAGGTGCCAGAGCAGCTCAGGCTAACCTCAGAACCCCCTGGACCAGTTTCAAAAGTAGCATCCTTCATGGTCCCTCCTGCAGAAGCCTTCTCACAAAGTGGAAACAAAATCTCAAGTGGACCGGACTAAAGCGCAGGGACAGACAGTTAAGAATGCATGCTAAGCAGGAGCAAGGCAAAGTTCAGATGCCAAGGTTTTTGTTAGCTAGTGAAAATGCAAATTGCTGACATCTTGAGAAATTCCACCCTGATTTTTCTCAGTCTTTAAACATTGTTATTGGGAAAACTGCAGGACTTCAAATGTCCTGAAATCTTCCTGCTTAGTGGGAAAATGTAAAAATAATAAGCAACCTGCTCTCTTTCTGTGATCTGAAAACTCTTTGTGAAAGCCAACATCCTGCTCCACCCTCTTACTCAGATGGCAGCCAAATTGGTTGTAGAATATTGAACCTGGGGAAGATTCCAGGACCTTTGAAGTCCTGTAGGCAGTATTGATCTGTGCAGCATATAAACACAGTCTGGAGTACTAGAAGTGGTTTTATTTTAATTCTGCCATTCATCTAGCAAGTTAATTCACAAGAGGATGTGAAGGATTCTTGAGTGGTCTCCCACAATAAGACCCACTTAAGGAAAGTTCTGTGCCCATTTACCTTCAAACCCTGCCTTGAATTCTTTGGGAGTAAAGATGCTTGACTTCTTGAAATGTAGCTAGAGAGAACCTGTCTGCCCCTGTTCTGGTTCACTCAGTGATGCAGAGATTAATTCCCCCCATTGAATCTTGCAATTAGCTTTGCTGAGTGCATTTGGATTAACACCAGACAATTCTTCAGGAGGTTTACATTCCTCAGGGAGGTCATCTTCCATTGACCAAGCCCATTTTTAAGGCCTCACTGCACAGGGGCGCCTTCCTTTTGGCCCTTCCTCCCCTTATTTGCAAATAATGCTTTTCCATGACTGAACACAGTATGAAGGTTTTGCTTCTTATTGACTCAACTGTCCATTTTTTATTACCTGCATGTTTGTTTACTTTTTTTGTTAGATGTAATGTAAGATTCTCTTATCACATCCATTCCTTCTGACATTGTTTGAGTTAATTGAGGTTCTTTAAGCGTTAGCCTGGGGAAGGTAAGTCTCTATCTTCCATTAGACTTTTAAATAATAAAACACAAAAATCTTAAGCTAAAAAGGATTTGAAACAAACAAGCAAAATGAATACAACGTGTGTTTCTCAGGTATGAACAAAACTGAACTGCAGTTTAGTTGTAGTAGATTTTAGCTATAAATTTAACTTCTTTTTTCGACATCGTCCGGAAAAATCCCTCCCCAAGGACTGGCTAAAGCCTTAGTACCTCCTCCATGATGTTCTCTTCACCCTTGTTTATAACAATAATTTTGGCCTATCTTGGTATCACGATTTACATATGGAGAGTGAAAATCCACTGAGGAGATGGTAGTGCTGCTTTAAAATGAGGAAGAAAGTAACAAACATAACAGAAGAGAAATCACATACAGGAATATATTTCATTCTAGCTCCATATGAAATTAAGGCTCCCAGAATGGCTTACTCTGTTATCCATTGTACCTGAGAAACATTTCTTAAATTAGCAGCCTTAAAATATAAGCTTGCACTACTTTAAGTACTTAGCAATAAGTTATAACATGCTAAGATAAAGTTTTTAAGTGTAAAGTTAAGGGTGTGTGTGATGGGAAAAGGGGGGCAAGTTACCTTTCTGCCTCCTAGTTCTGAGCATTTGTCCTCTTTGTTTAGGTGGAGGTGAAGCGGGCCGAACCTCGGGATAGCAAGAGCCAGACTCCAGGGCCAACAGGCACCAGCCAGTGGGGAAGCCGGATCATGCCAAGTGCTGCCAATGGCTGGGCAGGACAGCCCCCACCTACCTGGCAACAAGGATACGGACCTCAAGGTACCAATTGTCCATTTAGCTTTCGGGGTCCTCAGTGACTTCAGTCTGCCTTGACCTAGGCACATTTATGGGTTGATTCAAATCAGGATCAGGCCTGGTTCAACTTATGCTCCTGTCTGGAGCAGGATTATATGGCTCTTTGTACCACCTTATTATGCTATAATGCAAGCTTTCTGTTACCTTGATGAGCAGCAAAAACTCCTTCTGCATTGACTGTTGAAGCCTTATGCAGCTGGTGTGAGACTGTAGCGAATGCTGCCTTTTCATTTGTTCCAAGGAAGTTAATCTTGCTTTCTGAAAATGGCCATTAGATCTATAAAAAAGTCTCCCCCCCATCACATTGTTTACCACAAGCAGAGGTGGCAATCAATTCTTGATGCTTTGAATTTTGTCACTAGGTGTGAAGACTAAAACCCATTTTTATCCAAATCCAGTTTCATTACCCCATTGTGTGTGGACTTCTGAGTTTTGAGCATCTGCATTAGGGCAGCATGTTCAATTCCCTGTAATATTTTCCCCACTTTGATATCCAAACATCTCAGAATAATTCTGTGTAATATAAGTAACTCTCCTACTAGATGCTGTTAAACTTTGTAGAATGATGACGTTGTATAACACCAACAATGAGCTGATGAAACAGTTGTTGTAACTTGTCTTGTTTTGTGTGTGTGTGTTGTGTGTCTTCTCCTATTTCTTGTCTCCCACCTTCCTTAGGTATGTGGGTACCAGCTGGACAAGCACTTGGTAAGTATGTTGTGAGCATTTAAAAATGTGCATATTCAATATTGTAACTGTAATTATACAGGTTCAGATTATTAGCAAACTCTTACTCCATGTGCATTTTTTGCCTTTGTTCTCTAAAGACCTTTTTGCATCTGTTATTTTGAAGCACTCAGGTCCTTTGAACAAGAATATAGGTTTCTTGAGATGGGAGACAGTAATCGTACCCTAGAACTTCCCAAACATAATCAGAAGTTGTGTGTGTGCATGTGTGTGTGTGTCTGTATGTAAGTATTTAGTCATTTGTGAGATACTGGGAAGATCTGGAGGAGACAGGGAATTACTCTTTCCTAGTGGCCTAGTCCCTTTTCTTCCCACGTGGTCTGTTTATGCACAAGGAGGGTACACTTCTAATATCAAGAAAGAAGGCCCAGCTTAGTGTGGCCATGTGCAAAATAACTCAAACCTGGTGACATCACAGTAGCCCTGTACACAAGTTTTTCCATATATGGAGGAAAAAATAGGGCAATAGTTGCTAATCTTACCCCAGCTTCCTTATGCACAGGGTTCGTGCATTGATATATTTTGTACTTAGAAATAAAATCTCCAGTTACAGATTCTCCATGTGTAGGCTGTAATTCATCTCCACATAATTAGATTACTGGAATGCGCTCTACATGGGGCTGCCTTTGAAAATGACCTGGAAACTACAATTGGTACAAAATTCAGTGGCCAGGATGCTAGCAGGTGCGAGTCTGCTACCATAATAGAATGCCTCTGCTCCAGCTGCTTCCTTGGTTACCGATATATTTCTGATTCAAAGTGCTGCATGGCTGCAAAGCCCTGCATGGCATGGCTGCGAGATACCTGTCAGGCGAAGTGGAATCTGTCCTGGCCCAGGTGTGCATGTGTGATGGGAAGGCTTAGGGTCCTGTCCCTGCATCAAATCGGGGGATACGTGGCAGAAGGTATCCCTTCTCTGTAGCAGTCCCCAAGCTTTGGATCAGCCTGCTTCTGGAGCTACATCTTGCACCCTTCCTGTGGCTATTTCACAAGGCATCAAGACCATATTACTTAACCATTTGATATATGATTTTTCTTGACCCATTATGGATGGGCTGCCATGTTACTGTTATTTATATTCATTGCTAAGTTTAGGCTTAATTGATTTCTGTGTTGTTATGTATTTTTAAGCTTCTTATTACAAACAAACCAGAGTCATATGAGCTTGACAGTATATAAGTGTGGTAAAATAATTAAGTAAGAATTGGAGGTATACCATTTGTTCTGGGGAGCCATGCTGAGAACCTGAAGCTGGATATGACCTTGACATGCCATAATTTTATTCTGCATTTTCAAAGCAAATAGAATTGTGTCTGTGGCAGTTTTTAAAAATGGGAGCATTTTTGTGCATTACTTAAGGTTACTTTTTTTTTTAATACAGCACATTTGAAAAGATATGCCAAACCACTCTGTGGTCTCTTAATGGAATGTTCTGGGAGTCACTGGAATGATCTTTACAGATTTTTGCCCACAGCTACCTTTGAGGCATCAGCTGTATTGTCCTCAAATGTGTAGGATGAAAAATTGTGTGATAAGTGAGTCACAGAGTGACCTGTGATCTATTTTCAGAGAGCTGAGGTGCACATTATTGGAGCTTAATCAACTGTGATTAAAGCTAGAGAAGAGAGTGGGGTCACTGTGAAATATTTTGTCAGCATGCCCTGCTGCCCATTAAACTCCTGAGTACCAAAAAGCCAAAAGAGATTTCCCCCTACACGATATCATTCCGTTCTTCTTTAGTATTTAAAAATGTCAACAATTTGTGTGTCTGGTTTCTGCAGTTTGAATGTAAGAGATGGCAGTTGGAGAGAGCCCATTTTAAATACTAATTTGTGCTAGAATGCAAGTACTGTAGAATTAATTCTGAGAGAGGAAGAAAGGAAGAAAGAAGTCTTCAAACAGAAGCTAGTCATTCATGTCAGGGGATGATTTAATTGGATTCTTCCACAGTCTCAATGGCCTGAATGCCTAATTCCACAATTTCCCTTGACTTCAGCACTGCCAGTTTTGGAGAAATATGATGCCTAGTGCAATAGACGGGGAATACCCTTTTTCTTGGGGCTGGCTCATCTGTTCAATACCTTTGATTTTCTCAATGCACTTCTTACTGGCTCCAGGTGGGTATGGTCCCCCTCCACCAGGTAGAGGAGCTCCACCTCCACCGCCGCCTTTTACCTCATACATTGTGTCGACACCTCCAGGAGGATTCCCACCCCCGCAGGGTTTCGCACAGGGATATGGCACCCCTCCGCCCTTCAGTGAGTACCCTTACGGCTATTATCAAGATGTGTTGTGCGTAACCTTTTTATCTCAGCTTTTGTGAAGCTCATGGAGCATATCTGGCACATACTGTACCATCACATCCTCACCACACCTACTGTGAGGTAGGGTAGGTTGAGAGTATGCAGTTAAAACCAGGCTCGCTCTGTGTGAGGACTTGAGCCCAAGGCTCCATAGTTAGACTGACGCTCTGTCCACTCACTGCAAATCCTGTGTTACATTTTGTTCTTAGCCTTATTCCTTGACTCTCATTTGAGGGGTGAAGGGATCTGTGTCTTTGAAAAACGGGGAGAAATTCTTACCAGATGGCATTTCCCTTTGTTCCCTAGCCTTGGTTCAAGTGAGTAAAACTTGGGGAAGTTTTCTTCTTTAACATGAGTTATACTGTAAAAACTTACCTGGCCTCTGTTTCTCCCCTTAGGCTTTGGATATGGTGCCCCACCTCCTCCACCTGACCAGTTTGCTCCTCCCGGTGTTCCTCCACCACCTGCCACCCCTGGGGCAACACCACTCGCTTTCCCCCCACCTCCACCACCATCTCAGCCAACTCAGGACATGAGCAAGCCTCCAGCTGCCCAACCAGATTTCCCCTATAGTCAGTTTGGTAAGTGACAGCTTCAAGGGGTGTGGCACTTGCTCTTGAGATCCAGCTTTTCCCTGCTGCTTGTCTGTCTTTCTGCTTCCTTTTGTTTTGTTTGTAATAATGTTGCTGGAAAATAGAATTAGGAGGTTGTATGCGTGTAATGGTTGACAAAGGATCTCCATACACCCATTGTCATTGTGGTATCAGTTTAAAATTTAAAAAGTTTGCCAGCTTTAGAAACTTAGGATCATCATTTGTCAGGGTAACTGATCCCTGAGATCCAGGCAGGACAACCATGTCCTGTGAATATGTTGCCCATCCATTGGAAAGGACTAGCATAGCATAAATAGAGTATTGATAATTGCCATTTAAAGTTGTAGCTATTGTTGCTGCTGCCTTGAGGAATAATGATCTCTTGTGGCAGTGGCAGTGGTTATGAATCTAGGTCAATGTGAATTTTTCTGTTAAGTAACAAGTTCCATTCTTCTTGGACTAAATGGTTCTTTAAGAGTCATCTGTAAGAAATTGAATTTGCAAAAATAAGTTGTACAATGCATCAGTGTATAGTTCTTTATGGAGATGTTTAGCTGCAAAAAATTGTATTTTATATACATGAATACACAATCTTTTCAGGAAGATATTTGCGATTTTCAGCATTCAAAATCGGATGAAGTTGTAGATGTTATATTTTGAACTAAATAGTACAGTTTCACCACTGTTCAGAGCTATTCTTGTTTAGCAGCCTTAGCACTGTTTTTCTATTGGCTGATAACAAATTCTAACAGGTTCTAATATTCCAGCAGATATTCCATAAAGATTCTTCTCTTGCCTTCTTAGATCCAAGGCTGGCTTCCTTCTGAGACTGCAGGGATTCCATGTACTTATTAAAAAAAAATTCTCCTCCCATCTAGCAGAAATCATTTTATAATAAAGGCTAAGGCTATGTTAGAAGCAGGACACAGGTAGTCCTCGACTTACGACAGCAATTGGGACCGGAATTTCTGTTGGTAAGCAATGCGGTCATAAAGCATGATTGGTTAGCAATGGCAATCCCTGCAGTCCCGGTTGCCATCATTAACTGAATTTCCATGGTCATTAGGTGAGGCAACTTCCTGCCGGCTTCCCACAACCAAGTCGGTGGGGAAGCCGGCAGGAAGTGGCAAGTCCCAGGTGGCTTGCAAGCAGGCCGGCAGGCAGGTAAGTGGCTTCTGCCAGGTGGGGGAGGGCATGAGGGAGTGCACAAGGGAGGCTCGGAGGTGTGTGGGGAGGCTTGGGGAGGATGCACGAGGGTGTGTGGGAGGCATGGCGAGGCTCGGGGGTTGCACGAGTGGCTGGTGTGGTGCAAGCACAGAGGGACTGGAGGAAGGTGCACGGGTGGAGGGGGAGACTTCCCCCAGCGACTTGCAATTTTCCCTGCTGGCTTCCCCATTGACTCTGAAGAAGCAGGCAGGGAAGGTCACAAATGGCAATCAGGTGATCACGGGGGCACTGCATCTGATTGTTAAGTGCAAGGCGATTGCCAAGCACCCAGATCATGATCACGTGACCACAGGTGTGCTGGGATGGCTGGAACTCCGAGGACCAGTCGTAACTACCATTTGTTCAGCATCATTATAACTTCGAACAGTTGCTGAACGATGGTTGTAAGTCAAGGACTACCTGTAACACCTTTATTAGTTGGATGTGAAATATTCATCACTGGATCCCCATAGGTCAGCTAGTTGGTTACAATTATACTCATCTGGCCCTGAACATAATTCCCTTTTTTCCCTGCCACAGTCTCAGAGTTCATGCAGATCCTTCCCATATATTCTCTTGATGAACCACAGTTTTTCTTTTTGCCTTGATGACACAACTTGATGAAAGACAGGCTGTTCCTCGTGTTTAGGTTTTTAGGAGAAATCAAGAGCAGATGCAAAGAAAACTGTGGGTTGTGAACTTTTTTTTCCCAAGCATTCTTCCTGCATACACTCAAATAGGATCACCAATACCAGTGGAGAATTCTAATGTTGGGGATATTTAATTAGTAAAAATTTTAGTTGATGATGGGTAGTGATAAAAAAGACCTTAAAATGCAGTTACAGCTTAAAATAGACACAGCTAATTTAGAAGTATTCTTTTCTCTCTGTAGTAGATAAATGCCATATTTCATGGCAGTTGTTCGTATGTCAGCTGCTTCCATTTTATTCACCTTCTGTTTCTCACTGGCTCTTATTAAGATCTTCCCCCAAGTTGGTCCTGTTCCACATTGATCTGCAATTGGCCTTTTAATGATAAATGACATTCTTCTGGTTTGACAAATATGTGCCCCTTTCCTCTTAAAAACTCCAGTTAAATTTTTTTTAATAATTTCTATTGAAGGAATTTTTAACGAAGTAAAAACCATAAAAGAAAATAAAGATAACAAAGAAAAATAGTAAATGGTGAAAAAAGAAATAGGAAAGGAAAAGGAAAAGAAAGAATTATAAAGAAGTAGCTTCTGATCTTCTTGACAGCAGCTATAAATACATTTATATTTTGCCCTCTCCTTCTAAAGTTGCATCATAATTCCTTCTTTCCATAAGCTACCCTTTCTGATCTTCAAACCCATAAATCACAAGTTAATTTTTCTCTCTTTTCAGCAAAAGGCCCATAAGGGGTTTCCAGTCACTGATAAATGTAGTTGTTGATTGTTCTCTAATCAAACAATTTAATTTTGCTATCTCTGCTAGTTCTGTCATCTTCACCAACCATTCCTCCGCTGTGGGTATTTCAGAGTCCTTCCATTTTGTGCATCTCGCAGCAGTAATCATATATAAGAATAATCTTCCATGGCTCTTTTCTAATTGGCTTCCATTAATCCCAACAAGAAAAGTTCTGGTTTCAATTGAATGTTGATCTTTAAAATTCTTTGTATCTTTATATGTATTTGAATCCAGAAATTTCTTGCATTTTTTACAAGTCCACCAGGCATGATAAAATGACTCCTCATGTTGTCCACATTTCCAACATAAGTTTGAAGTACCTTAATACATTCTAGACAATTTTTACGGAGTCATATACCAATGGTACATCATTTTATAAAAATTCTCTTTTAGATTATATGTAAATTTCAGTCCTTTTAACCACATATTTTGCCACTGTTTCATCAGTATGTTGTGTCCAAAGTTCTTAGCCCATTTTAACATACAGTCTTTCACTTGTTCTTCTTCTGTTTCACATTTCAATTAAAGTTTATATATTTTAGCAATTACACATTCATCATTTGTACATAGTTCAAGTTCAAATAATGTCTTCTGCTGCTCAATTCCAAATGTCCTATTATCTACCTTAACTCTTTCTCTTAACTGTGCATATGAAAACCATTGAAAACTAAATCTCTCTGCAGCCAATTGCTTTTTTGATTTCATCTTATATTCTCCATGTTCTTATTCTAACAACTCTCAATAAGGTAACCATTTTTCTTTACCTACTGTTTTTTTCCTGTACAGGTAGTCCTCAGCTTACGAACACAATAGGGACCAAAAAAATTGTTAAGTGGTGCAGTCGTTAAGCGAGGCATCATGTGACCACACCCTGATTTTACAAAATTTTTTGCAGCGGTTGTTAAGTGAATCACACAGGTCCCCATTTATTTTGCTGTCAGAAGCTGGCTGAGAAGGTCACAAATGGTAATCACATGACCACAGGATGCTGCAACCATTGTAAATACAGGTTGGTTGCCAAGCACCTGAATTTTGGTCATGTGACCCTGGGGACACTGCAATGGTCATAAGTGCAAAGACCAGTTGTAAGTTACTTTTTTCAGCATCATTGTAACTTTGAACGGTCACTAAACAAATGGTCATAAGTTGAGGACTACCTGTAAAATTCTTCTTGTGCTGAGACCCATAAAGGCCTTTTTGGACACAGTCTGGGTTTATATCTGTTCCATATTCTCAATATGGCACTTCTAATATAATAATTCTTAAAATCTACATTAATCTTAACTTTACTGTACCATAGAAAAATCATGTCATCTGAACCTCCGGTCATGCCCTTCTAATTCTAAAATCCTTTTATTTCTCAGCAAAACCTACTCTTTCATCCAAACTAAGCAGCAGGCTGCAAAATACCATTTCAAATCAGGCAATCCCAATCCTCATTCCTTTGCATCTTGAAATATTTTCTATTTAACTCTTGTTTTTTTCTCTTGCCATGCAAACTTAGATATATCTTTCTGCCATCACTTAAATGGTACATCAGTTATCAGAATAGGTATTGTTTGAAACAAAAATATCATCCTAGGCAAAGCATTCATTTTTATCACAGAGATTCTCCCCAACAATGACAATTGTAATTTCTCCCATCTGAACATGTCCTTCTTAATTTCATTCCATGTCTTAACATAATTATAAGTATTCAACATAAGTATTCAATAACATACAATTCATATTAGTCATAGTGATACGAAGTATTTCACTTTTTTTCTCAATCTTAAAACCAGTTTTTTCCACCAATTCCATTTGCTTTTTGATGTTCATATTCTTTGTTAACATCTTCATCTTTTGTTTATTAATTTTAAGGCCAGCTATTAAAAACTCCAGTTAAGAGAGTGGTACTGCTGGGAATGTGAAGAGATTTTTCTTTTATCAGATGGCTTAGAAATCTTCTTGCCTTGAGCAGAGGGAGGCAAAGATGCCTCTGAATGTTTGGAATGAAAGGAGAAGATGAATCAAAGTGTCTTCAGTCTCCTATCAGGAAGCCTTCTTAAATTGAGCATGGCAAAGAAGTGCCTTATTTAAATTGTCTGCCCACAGTGGAGGGTGCATGTCGAATTTGACATCTATTTTTACGTCAGACAGATCAAAGCAATAAAACGTACACTACTTAAATATTCCATGGGGCAGATTCTTATATTAAGGAAATTATCAAGTGTTTTTCAGTTACATGCAAGGAGTATTATTGAGGGGGAAATGGTCTTTTGCAAGAACTAACTGAATTGTTCTGATTGATAGGCACATTTAATATTTCATGCTACATTGCACAACCTGCCTGATCATCCTTGCCAGAGTTAGATTTTAGAGGATAAATTAAAAATAGTCAGACCAAAGACATGGGAGCTGATATTTGTCATATTCTAACAAATTCATATTAATACTTTTTTAAAAAATTATATAATCCTACTACTTTACTGTTTCACAATTATGTGGGATATTTTCTTCATATTTTGACATGATTCTTGCATAAAATTTGTTGTCTGATTAAATCACTAAGTATTCAAGAGGGGAACCTGAGAGAATGGAGGACACGACAGGGAGAAATACAGGAGATTATGAATCTTGTTATATTCTTTAACAGATGTTATGCCTCCCCCAACAAAAAATTCATAGTACTCAGTATAAGGAAGTATTCTCTGAAATACCTGTACCCAGGATCTGACAAGATCACTACAGAATTTAAAAACTCATCAAAAATTATGCTCTTGCCTTTCAGACTAAATAATACCATTTTCACAGAGTTCTTTTTTCATGTATATGTCTCTACTGTTCACACAAATACTTAAGCAATATAACGGAAGGGGTTTTTTTTCCTGTTTTGCATGTTTTCATTTTAAGATACATAGCTGTTTCTAAGATACCTGCAGTAGTGGGGTTTATAGTCATGGCTAAAAAGACTCTGGCACTAGTCCAGATTCTTCGGCACCAATTTCAAATGCAAGAGTGATCCTAAGCTTGCATTATGGGTAAGTCTTCCTTGCCGCCTTTCCAAGAGAATTGTAGCTTTTGTGCAGGGCTCTCTTGGGGGTTTAGTCACCCTGGTTTCCATTTTTTACCAGGGCTGGGTACCTATTCTCAAGACCCTTCAGGCTTCGGGCCAATACTTTGTTTACACACTTATGGTCAGGCTGAGAAGTGAGTTACCGTAGGTAGGTGGAGCCTATTTACACCAAATCCTCTTACTTGTAATCTCTTGTGTGGAAAGGGGTGGTGGGAGACAAGTAACCTTTTTTTTTCCTTGCAGGGTATAATCTCTTCCAATATATGGAGAGGGGAAGGCATACTCTCCAATGAAGAATTCTTTCAGGGAGTCATTGATCTTGTTCAAGCTGTTTTGCTACCATAAGCGAATAGTTTGCTGAATTAGTACTTAATATCAAAAACTTGCTGAATTTCACACAAACAGTGTTGTATACATCTGCTCTGGGGTTTAGGTGTGGTAACCTTCTGCTCTGGTTATGTATACTTCATAAAATTGGCTAAAAAGGATTTTTTTTCTCTTTGGGGGATAGGTGGGACATCAAGGTTTGCTGATGGAAAAGAACACCTCAGTTTCAAAAAACGTGTTGATGACAATGAATTGGATCAGAGATTTACAAATTTGGGGGGGAAGAATAACTGTTGACACTTACTCAACTGGTTGCATGGGAAAAAAGGTTATTTAAAATAATTATTTGCTCTTATATAGCTTCTGATGATCCCACTTTCATTTTGGGGCACAGTCCACATTTTTTCTTAGAACAAATGCAACAAGTCTAATTTAATGTGCAAGGAATTACTTAAAATGAAATGCCTCTGATAGAGTTCAGTGGAAAACCTGCAGATCTCTTAGCATTATGGGTCTCAGTAAATTATGTTTGTTTTTTTATATGAGATTTGCAGAGTTGATTGAACCAAAAACATGCTGAAGATTAAAGAAATAGCAGAAGAGGGAGAAGTAACAATTATCAAAAGTTGTTTTGCAAAGACCTAAAGATGTGTTTTTGTCATTGTGACAAATTAAACTTTTATTGCTCAATGTTTTCTTACCTCCTTGTAATTTCAGTAACTTAAGTCTCACATTACAGAGCCAGTTTGGTGTAGTGGTTAAGGGATCAGGCTAGAAACCGTGAGACCGTGAGTTCTAGTCCCGCCTTAGGCACGAAGCCAGCTGGGTGACCTTGGGCTAGTTCTTCTCTCTCAGCCCTAGGAAGGAGATAATTGCAAACCACTTCTGAAAAATCTTGCCAAGAAAACTTCAGGGACTTGTCCAGGCAGTCTCCAGGAGTCAAAAAGTGACTCGAAGGCACCCCTCCAAAGAAGTCTCACATTAACTACCTGAACTAAATGCTACCTTTTACTCTGCTAGGTAATCATGCACTGAAAAAAAGAGATTATTCCAGAAACAGACACATCTTAGATCTTACATTAAATGCCAGGGATACCTCAGTCTGTTAGGTGACCATTAGTGTATTTGCAGTGCTTTAGAGCACAAGGATTTGTGCCTTAAACAAGAGGGTAGTGTTTAGATCCTCCCCCCACCCTCACCCCAGTTTTAATTCCTGGTACCCTTGGTTAAACAGGCTTCTCCAGCCCGAGAACTAAGCTGATTGAAAACTCTGTTGGCTGCAGTCTTAACACTTCTGAAGGGACCTACTTGCCACGCCTGGAAAAGATCATAATGTGTAACTGGTGGAGTGAACTGACTGCATATAAGATTGTTTAAAACACCTTGTGTATCCTCTTCAGTTGATGGAAGCACCAGACTCTCTGGTGGTTCCTTCCATCAGAATGTGAGAGGGAGATCCAAGGTTTTTCCATTTTGTTAAAACGGTGCAAAAGGCTAGTGCTGTAGTGCAGCACTTGTAAACCAGAATATCTAAAGTATGCTTTAAAGAAGATACCTCTAAGATACCTTTAAAGAAAATACATTCAGATATGGTCAAATAAAAGACTTTGAGAGTTGTTCTATAGGCTTGGGTGCTAACTACATTAAAAGGAGGAATGTTGGGCAAATATTTGTACTCTAGAACGACAAAAAATGTCTTGGCTACTGTTGCCTATCTCCTTGATGATCAAAGAGCATTTGATAAAGTTTGGAGAAGGAGCTGCAGTGATGCTCTGAGCCTACACTGTTTATTTCAAGACATCCACATCCTCCTCCATGCCTCCTTTCTCTGAACTTTCTTAATTATGAAGGCAAATTACATGAATTCAGATTTCAAGGTGCAGGGAGTCCTCTCCAGGTAGGGAGATTTGGGGGGAAAAAAACGGGTCTGAAAATGTTATTCCAGTTGGCTCAGTTGTGCACGTTTGCACGCATGCTTTAACATTAGAAAGGTGAATTTGCACAAAAACACTCCTCCCCTTTAGCAAACAAGAAACTTGATATTCCTATTCATGGAAGATTCACAGATTAGGGTAGAAAGGAAGGCACTGAAAATATTCTGTGCTATATATATCTGACCAATTGTGAAAGCAGGATGCTAATAGTTGGAGCAGAAGCATAAGTTAGTCTGATACTGTAAGCCTTGCATACCGCAGGTTCTGGTTCAGCACCTGGCACCTCCTGTTGAAAAGCCTCAGATAGGAAGCGAGGGGAAAGATCTTTCTCTTCCTGAGATTACAAAGGCCGGACTCCAGTGCCAGCAAAGAAGAGACAGGACTGGGCTGGATGGATGGACCCCTGTTCTGACGTGCTATAACACAGCTCCCTGTGTTGGAATTCTCATCCCTGCCTAGTCCTCTGTTTCTCCTCTTGGGGGATTTGCAGGAGTTAGGGAACAGAGCAGCCCAATTCTTGTTCCTGTTTAGTAACTCTGCAGATTGAGTCAGAACTGTTTTGTCTAGGAGCGTTATTTGCAAAGTGAGTCAAGCTGCATCTGTGCCAACGTCTTGGATGATTTGCTATTTTTTTCCCTTACAAAGTACCTTGGAATAGGTCTTGGCGGTTACCCAGACCTGACCAAGAAGAAATTTGGCTGTGGAAAGTCTTAAATTGGTGGGGAAATGTTCCTTTTCCATTCCATTTTCCCTGTTCTTTAATGCTAAAGTACTGAACTGCTCACAGTCCAGGTCCTCTGCACATACATGATATTACCAGGAACGCCATACCCCCCTCAAGATTAGACTGGCCCCAACCCTGCCAGCTTTTTGGAAAAGCCTTGAAGACTCACAATTGTTCCTGGGCATGCGGGTTGAGTGATTAGTGGGGGCCTGTGAGGTTGTCGTTTTGATTTGTTATAGATTGGTGTCTTATCTCGGTGATCATTAAGTATATTGTGGGGTTTTTTTAAAAGTTTCTTATGTATTTGATATGGGGTTAGCCACCCAGAATCTCTGTAGTGAGATGAGTGGTCATATAAATAAATCTGGAGGGGGGCATTTTGAAATACCAGCACCATCCAGGCCTGCTAGCATGACTGATGGTTAGAAATGGCGGGAACTGTAATCTGGGGATCACCAGGTGTTGCCCCCTTTGGCCTGGAGCTTATTACGCTGGTTTCTCTGGGGGTTAACTGCTGAGCGTTGGTAGCATTCCCTCTCTGTCTTTTCATCAACCCTGTCCTTTTATTTTCTTCCTTCCAGGATATGGACAAGACTTGAGTGGCTTTGGACAAGGCTTTGCCGACCCCAGCCAACAGCCCCCCTCCTATGGAGGCCCTTCAGTACCACCCTCAAGTGGGCCGCCCGCAGGGGGCAGTGGTTTTGGCCGTGGACAGAACCATAACGTTCAAGGTTTTCACCCCTACCGACGCTAGCGTGCCCATCTAGAAATCAGGGAGTTCTGTCCAGAGCAGGATATCTGGTATCAGCTGAAACCCAGGAAGCCCAGACTTATGAACTTGTGACAATCACCTACTTTACCAGAGGGGGAGGGGGGACCACAACTGTAACATCTTTTGGAGGGGTGTTGGGGGAGGAAGAGGAGGCAGCTTTTGAAAGCAAAGTTGTCAGTGGTATTTGGACTGCATTTTTTTTTTTAATCTTTTCTTTAACCCATCAGCACAAATAAAGAGTGTCACTGGTTCAAACTACAGGGTTTTAAAAATGTCTTCAGCTTTAATTAAAAAAAAATCGTCAGGTTTCTTTCTCTATATTTTTGTTGAAAATTTATTTTTTTCCTGAGCCTTTGTTTTACCATATATTGTAAACTTTATGTTCAAAGAAGAAGAAAAATATATACATTTACAGATTGTGAGATTTTTAAGAGAAATTTTCTACTATGTATGCAGGCTTATTTTTTAATTTAAAAGAAAAAAACAGGGTTTCCATTAGCACTGCTTAGAAGTAAATGAGGGTCAAGTTCTGAACCTCCTTTTGTTAGTGTGGTTGGTCCAGAAACTCTGGGAGTTATTAAAAAAAGTGGGAAGTGGAAATAAGAAAGGAATTTAGTATGTCCGTTTGTTATTTTGTTACTGGTTTTGGATCTGATAACCGTACAGGAGCAAAGTTGTTTGAAAGGGGCACCGTATCACTTCTTGAAGCACAGCATTTCAATCTAGGCTTCATGTTCTTAAAAAATCCTTTGGGGATATAAATTTCTTTAAGGGAGTTAATGGAAGCCTTGCGAAGATGTAGATTTCCCTCAGGCAAAAAAAATAAAAAATAAAAAAATGGGGGTGCATTTTGCACTAACCAGCGATTACCCCTGGTTTGAATAAAGAAAAGTACATTTGGATTAGAAATGCAAACTTGTCTCCACTTTTTCTTTTTTAAACATGCTTGAATTTCTCATAGGACCTTCTAAGTTCCAAGTTACTTTTGGGGTTGTATTGGTGACCAAGAGCCATTTTCATATTTATCCCTCCTGCCACTTGATAGGTTGTACCATATGATTCATTGAAACTTGAATGCCTTTCAGCTACTTGTCCAAAATGATTCCTACTCAGTCCACACACAACACCCAAAATACAACCAGAAAAACGTAAGCAATATGAAAGGGTACTTCTGATATCTCAAATATTCTTCAGCTTTGAGGCCATGTGGCAACTTTTAAATCCACCAGCTCTTATCTTTTCAAAATACAGCCACGTCTCCCCCAAGTGTGAAAAGGCCCTCGTTGCTGACTCCACCTCTGCTTCCAATAAACACAGAGGGAGTGCTCGGATACCCCTTTTCATGCAGTCATAGCATATCAATAAACAAGACATAATTGGCTTCTGTTGCATGTTAAAATGGGAACAATAAAATGATTTGCTGTAGGGGAGAAAATTCCAAATTTATCAATAGGCTCTGCAGGTAGATGGACACAGGTTTATCTCTGCAAACAGTGATGAACTTTATGGGGTATTTATGATTCATATGTAGTGTACAATTCCAAGAACTCCCAGCAATTTACATTGTCAGAATATCAATAAAGTACTCCAAAGGGACAAAACCACCAACCTTACCTGGTGTCCATAGTGTAAAGTAACTCTTATTACAAATTTTTTAAACATCTGTGAAACAGCTTTATCTTAACCACATACTAAACATACTAGACACCAGAAAGGAGGGCATTATCTGAACCTCCGTGGAAAGGCTATTCCAAAAGGCTGAAACGATGACAGAAAATTTTGTCTCCTGACCCCAGTCCTGAAAATATCTGGGAGTCAATGCAATGCTCACAAAACCAGTCTTACTTTTTACCCACCAGCACGTGAGCAGCTGCATTTTGCCTTAATTGCAGTTTCCAGATAGTAACTCTACCCCAGAGGAGTGCACTGAAGGTGTGGGTTCCTGTTGCCAAGGTGTCCCCTTCCAGGGAGGGCTCCACCTGCCCATCTGCCAATAGCTGTGAATGTGGAACTCCCCAAGTCACAGCATATTCCTCCAGGGGCAGTGCCACCCCATCAAGAGTCAGAACCAGAGCTGGCAGAATGAATTCGGCTTGTTCCTCCCAATCCTGTGCGTGTGTAGAACTTCCGCTGCATCTCTAGCCCAGTGTAGGGTGAGGGTACTTGAGTATCAGCAATACATTGAGACCACAAGCCCTTTCAATGGCCTCATGCAGATGTTGAAAAACTGGGGAGAATAATTTATGTAGTACTCTGGAAGGGAACAACCATCTAGTTGACCTTTCCACTTCCACCCCCACCCATCAACTGGAACTCTCATTTCAGGAAGTGGAAGTGCTGTAGTACAGTGTCTCTATCCTCAATCTTCATGGGCAGCCCAGAAGAATACCATGACTGATGGAATCAAAAGCTAGGAGGAGCCAATCTGAGTCCCAGTGAAAGTCACCTATCAGAGTGACAATGTGGGTTTTGTCCTGTGTCTTGCCTGAAAAGGATCTAAATAGTCCACTTCATCTAGGACGTTCTGCAGCTGCATCCCTATGACTTTCTCAATAACCTACTATAAAATGGGAAGATTGGAAACCAGGCAGTAGCAAATGACCAGATCCAGGGAAAATCTTTTCAGGATAAGTTGCACCATTACCTCAAAAAGAGATTAACTACCTCTCTGATCCAGCTATTCACACTATGACAGGCTACCCCAAGGAGGCAAATGGGGCCTAGATACAGCCCACAAGTGGTAATGCTCAGGCTGTTCAGTACTTCCAAAATGAATCCTATTGCAAGATGTTATGCCAGTCACCTCTTCAGATCCTGCCTTAAGTAAATATGAATGGCACCATCAACAAAACATTGCACAAACATCTCATAGTAGTCCAGGGGAAGATATTCTTGCTCATCCATCTCCAAAAGGGAGCAGGTAGCCCTAAACTAGGTTTCTGGGGCATAATCTCCTGAAGCAATAAGGATGGAGAAGTCTTGATCCTTGTTATTCTTATTGCTATGGTATAGGATCAGTCATGATCTTACCCATTTGGTGAAGTTCATTTCTAGTTTTTCTCAACTGGTGCTCCATCCGTTGCTGCATTTTCTGGAGCTCCTTAGGAAACCAAGGATTGGTGAACAGAGAGAAGCCACTGAAGGACGACCTTGCCAAGAGCTCTTGTTGCCTTTCTTCCAGAGCCTGACCAGGTACTCCACAGAATTGTCTGCCAGATTGCTGGGGAAATCCCAAAGTGCCCACTGAAATCCAACTGGATACATGAGGTACCTCTGACAGGTCATTTTACTAGTGGCCACACCCTGGGGAGATCGACAACAGTACACGTTTTATCTGGACTAGAAAGTGATCTAAGTATGGCGATGAATGAACCTTATTCACCTCCATCATCAGATCACATACCACCTGCTCAAAAGTGAAGATTAGAAGGTTGGCTTTGGTCTACTCATCTAGTTGCTACCACTTAAAACAACTAACCATCCTGCTTAATTGTAAACAAAGATAATTTTTGTTTTCCAGACCAAAGGTCTCTCTAATCCTGTCTTTCTCAGACTTAACCAGGAAAACCAGAAGTCTGATTAGTTACAACCCTCTATTGTCTGCCTAGAAACTCATTTTCAAAGATATTCTACCTCTGAATCTGGAGGTTGTATAAATATTTTGTAAGATTGCCATGAATTGTCCAATCAAACCTGTGTAAAAAGACATGGATGGTGTGTATTTCTTTTTCTGTCATTTTTACTCTTAGTTCATGGCATACAGATGCACAGACTGCCTTCTAGGATTGTTTCAAAAGATACAGGGCAAATTATTTTGATCTGATCCAGGTAGAAGTTTGCAGCAGCTGTAAGTCAGGCAGGAACAGGTGTCTGAGGCTTCCTTAACTCTCAAGAGGCCATTGTGATAATGTATGAACAAAGGGCATAAGAGGTGCACCAGGGAAGCTATTAAAAATAACTAGGTCATCTAATTCAGAGTTCTGACTATCCTTGTATGTTGCATGTATGGGGAGGGGGATGTGAAAGTGAAGTTACCCCCCTTTCTTTCCATGTCTGATTCTTATATGCTTCAAACTTGTAGGCAGCCCTATACATCTAGTAAATAAATCTGATTGGAAAATAACAGACGTGCTTTTTGCACCATAAAAGAGACAAGACATGTAAGCCAGCTGGATGACTTTGGGCCAGTCACTCTCTCTCGGCCCAACCCATCTCACAGGGGGGTGGTTGTGGGGAAAATAGGAACCAGGAGCTGACTGGATAGATGGATGATAGATATAAAAAGACATAATAATATATTATTATTTGAACCATACTGTTGAAGTAGGCATAGAAAGAATAATGTTGTGGACCAGGCCTTGGTCCAATTTAAACTAGCTGGGTGGGGAATTCTGGGAATTGAAGTCCACACATCTTAAAGTTCCTAAGTTTGAGAAACACTGAGCTAAAGGTCAACTACAAACTCCAACCTGTTAGCCTTTTTGCAAGGCTTAGAAAGATCTGGCTGTTTCCCCAGGTATTTGGGTCAGGGGGTAGATCATCATCCCTATTATTGATGGTGAGTGGGCACTGTAGTTTATCCTTGGGCGCTGGGGGCGGGGGCTTATGTTTGGCGGTCATCTGTTTTAATCTTGTGTGAGATGGGCAGCTATATAAAACATACAAATAAACATATATAAATAAACTTGTCACCCTTGCGTGAATGCAAAACTCTCATTGGTTTCTGTCATCTGGGGCTCAGAAAAGCTACAGCTGAATCAGTTTTAAAAATCTGGGGAGAAGCGCCTTAAAAATCTAATTCCAAGACCCTATAAAGTCGTCCTAAATCTTTTCCAACTTGAATTAAAATTCCCGTGCCGCTGTGAAAATACGCAAATAGTTAATAAAAATAGTCTTGTCCCATCCACTATGATTAACGTACCATTAAGATAGCATTTTCTGATGGAGGAATCGAATCGCTTTAAAAAACACACGTCTCCCCAAAGATTAACTCTGCCTAAAGTCCTCTGAAGAAGTTCCGCATGCGCATCACGTCCTTTCCCAATTGTGGGCGGAAGTGAATGCTTCGAAGCTTTGGGGAGACTGGGAAAATCGTCATTTCGTGCGGCCGGCATTGGTGGTTCTCGCGATATCAAGAGCGGTTCGCGCGGGGGTTCGGCCTTTTCTCGGAGGAGACTGCAGCCAAGATGGTGCGTATTATTTTAAGAGGAATTTGTTCGGGCTTTGCCATCTGGATCCATCCGACTGTAGAGAGATGGAGGCCGGCATTCGAATCGCAGGATTCGTGAAGAAGGGGTGGGAAAAGGGGTTGAGAAGGGCCGGGAGGGTAAAGAGGGGGAAATTAGGAGAAAATGAGATTGTCCTAAGCCGGGAAGGGCTGGCGAGCCCTATGTGGGCCCAGGAGTTCCCTGTCATACCCGGCAAGAGCAGCCGTTTGGGAGGGGAGCTGTCACAAAAGCCTCAGTACAGATATTTTCTTCCAAAACCTGCCCCCCTGTTTAGAGATATCTGGAAAAGGCATGAAACAGTAGTGCCTCTGAGCGTGAACAGAGTTTCGCAAAGCCAGAAAGGAGGGTGAAGGTTGCAATAAACGACTGAGTCGAACCAGGGACTTCCCTCCTCCAAGTAGATGCACGCGGTTTGGGTTTGGTTCCTTAGAAAGGGCTTGGAAAGCTTAATTGCATTTTATTACACGGAAGGAGAATTCGCAGCTCGCTAACCGCCCATAGAGGAGGGGGTCAGTCATAGCGAGGTGGGTGCCCGCCGCCGCCGAGTCTCTTTTTGTCCACCCATCACCCGTTGTAGCGTCTCCATTTTGAGCGTATTCACCCAAGGTGTGCACGTGTTCTGTGGGTTTCCTCCCCAGGTGAAAACAAAACGGGTGTTCTAACCTGCGCGAGCATTTGTGGAGAAGGGAGGTAGAAAAAATGCATCCGTGTTTTGGGGGTAGCCAGAATGTGGATCATTGGGGTGACGGGACACCCTAGCCGGGAATGGATGGACCTGTCTGCTGTCGTGGTTGTAAACTTCATGGCTCAGAACCTGAATGTCTGTGGGACCACCTTCTCCCAATAACATTTGCACGCGCCACATGCACACCCATAACACAGAATGGGGGGGCTCATTTCAGGCTCCCTTTCTCAGGGACCACCAACAGCAGTGACCCCCTTTCCAGTTGCACCCCCTCCCTCCCCCACAGTATTATTTCTTTGTCAAATTGCATGCTGCCTCAACTGCACAGTGATTTACAGCCTAGGTTTAACACAAGATAGTTTGCTCCCAGACGTCAGAATGGTCCTCCCTTCCTGGCTTGTAGGAAGCCTATTAAAAGACAGCTCTTCCATCAGCCTCAGAGGCCACAATGTTATGGCTGCTCCCTCTGGTGAAGAGTGGTATTTTGATTTTGGGTCCACTGGGTAGTGTGTCCATTTTTTTTAACCCCCCCCTTATTTTTCCCCTTGCTGGTTTATTCTGTGGTTATTATTTATGTTGCATTGTTTGTTTTTAATCTGGATTTACAAAAATGGGAATTACATGCCGCTGAGAGCTTTCCAGCTTTTGATTGGAGTGGTTAACAATCCATGTAAATAAATAAAATAATAGCTGTTAGGCGTAGATGCTTTAAGAAAGAAGTGTGCCTTTTTATGCTTTGTAACATTACAATCTGTGGTCATGACAATAACCTTACTGAATTGAAAGTGAATTGAGAAAGTACCTGATGGCTTTGGGATTGTTATTCTAAGCACAGGAGTTGGACCAGGCATAATAACTAATAAGAAAATAACCTGGAAGTTGATTATATAGATAATCAAGGAAGTGGGCATTTAGTTGAAGAACAATGGAGGATGACGGGGGAAGAATAGACATAATCTGAATGAGATGTAGGCAGAGAAGACTGATAATGTGCTCACGTAATATGATTAGCCATAGTTTCTTAAGTATGGTTTGTTGAATAAATCACACTTGGCTGGGTTCACAGGATTTATTAAATCATAAGCCATCTTTGACCAGCTATACGATAGGCTGGAGTTAAAAACAGAGAAGGATGTACCCTGAGGTCCAGTTTACATTACTGCTTCTCCATATCTCAGGACGCAATCAACGTGTGTGTTTCTTGTTCCATGACAGGCGGAAGTAGAGCAGAAAAAGAAGCGAACCTTCAGGAAATTCACCTATCGAGGTGTTGACCTGGACCAGCTCCTTGACATGTCTTAGTAAGAGATCTCTTCTGTCAGTTAACCACCTTGGTTCCTCTACTGCAGATATGGCAGCCAGCATAATGAAGGTTCAGTCTGAACCTATTTGGAGATGGGGGTCGGGGATTTAGAAGATAGGCCTTTTTGCAGCTGTTCCTGAAGAATGGCACTGGAACACAGTCTGGATAAAAAGGGTTCCTGAAAATCTTGACTTTGAAATTTGTTGGAGGGGATTGATTGGTGAGAACAACTCTCCCACTGCATTATTGACTGTGTTATCTATCATGTCTCATGGAAGAGGTGGGTGAGGCGCTGTTCTACTTTTTGTGTAAGAGTGGGAGGCATTGACACCGATTCCTGATCACTGATGTCCTTGTCACTATCCTTCAGGGTCTCTTGACTAATTTATGTTGGATGATGGACTATGCTGGACTAATTTGAATTATGAATTATGCTGGACTAACTTATGTTATGATTTTTGACCTGATAGGGCATCTCTCCTTCTTTTCCAGTGAGCAGTTAATGCAGTTGTATAGCGCACGCCAACGTCGGAGGCTCAATCGCGGTCTGCGTCGCAAACAGCACTCACTGCTCAAACGTCTCCGCAAGGCCAAGAAGGAAGCGCCTCCCATGGAAAAGCCTGAAGTGGTGAAGACCCACCTGCGCGATATGATCATTCTTCCGGAGATGGTGGGCAGCATGGTGGGCGTATACAATGGGAAGACCTTCAACCAAGTGGAAATCAAGGTGAGAAATCAGTGGCTGGGAAGGAAGGAGGATTTTAGACTCCCAAAGTGGCCGTGTTTCTGCAGGCAAAGGCAAACGGGTGACAAAAGAATGTGATCGATTCTGTTACCCCTGTTGGCAGTGGGACATCAGCTGTGGCTGGGCTTAGACCTTGAAACTTTGTATGAGCGAGGAAGGGGCCAGGATGCGTTGAAACAAAACTTTGTTTGAAAATTATCTGGCAGCTCCAGTTTTGGAGGGACAGTATGCCTGAGTTAATGAATAGATTTATTTTATTAGACCGATAGGTTGCTCCAGTTGTCAGCTGACTAAGTGTCTTACAATTCCACTATATGTAAACAAGATTAGTAAATGCATCAGCAAGATTTAACAAGTATACTGTCTGCAAAGTGTCGTGATTATAACTATTTTTAATGTATCCCCTGGATCATAACAGCAAATAAGAAATTCACAGTTGTTTGTCATATTTGAATGACTTAATTCAAAATTTACTGCTGGGTTGGAAAACCTCCTTAGATAATAAATCTTGAGAATTTTGTGAGGGGGTTGCTCTTTTTATATAGTTTTAGCTCTGAAGCACACATGATTTTTTTTTTTTTTACATTAATGCAAAGACGTGTTTTTGAATTCCTTACTTAAGTTTTGTGAGCCGAATATATATTTGCCGCCTAATTTGTAAAACTATGCCTTATTTTTCTCTAACTTTCTTGTTGAAAGATTCACCTTTACGTTCCTCTCCCAACTTAATACAGCTTATTTTTCAGAGAGACAAATTTTTGTTTATTTTCCTCTTTCAGCCTGAAATGATTGGCCACTATTTGGGAGAATTTTCCATCACTTACAAGCCCGTGAAACATGGTCGACCTGGGATTGGGGCCACCCACTCATCTCGGTTCATTCCTCTGAAATAAGAGAATTTTGGGGAAGAATATTTTTATGTGTAAATAAAAACATTTCCCAACAAGCTGGCTAGTCTCATCTTTGGATAGGAAGGCTTCAATTCATTCCAGTCATGCTTTTAAGTTGGTAGGATTATAGTTCCTCATGTAGTAGCTAACTTGTGATAACTTTGATGAGGGTGAAGGAGTTGCCAAGAAATATGCAGAAGACTCTGGCTTTTTGAATTCAAATAGCCATCACCTGACTCCAGACTTAGATATGTTGTACAGCTTGTACATTTCTGCTTGCCAGAAAAAAAAAGCAAGAGGACTAAAACCATAATGTGATAGGAATCTGTTCTCCATTGGATGGAGAGACTGTAGTCAAATAAGACTAATCTTTCCTTCTATGAACATAGGAGGCTGCCTGATACTGAGTTATATGTCTACTCCAGTGTTTCTCAACCTTGGCAAGTTTAAGATGGGTGGACTTCAACTCCCAGTATTCAACAAGGTTGGCTGGGGAATTCTGGGAGTTGAAATCCACCCATCTTAAACTTGCCATGGTTGAGAAACACTGGTCTACTTAGTAAAAGTTTCACTGAATAGGAATGCTATCTAGGTGTTTGGCCATGTTTATGTTAGGAGTTATGGATTCAACTGGGGTTCATGCTTGCAAAGTTCAGGTGTATCCCTGAGCTGTGACTTTCCCCTAGGTATAAGTTCTATGGGTGCTACCAAAATCAGCCGAATACTGAAAGAAAGATGTGGGAAGCCCTTCCTTTTCTTGAGGTTGAGATATCTGGGGAAAGCAGGCATCTTCCTCAGGATGATTTCCAGAGGGAATGGCCTCAGTTCTTCAACTTGGGCTTTGTGTCTTTTCCAGATTTGGCTAGTTTCCCATCATCCTGTGCATCAGCAGGATGATGGGGACAGAAGCTCGGTGGTCTATCATAGCATGATACAGCAGCGGCCAGTAATTGGGGTAACATCTAGGGAGTGCGCTCCAAGGTCATTCGCATTTACCTGTACTTACCTCCCTGATTGCTTCAGTTAACTCCAACTGAGCCACTGAAATAAGTGGAAGGACTGAGATGGCCCAGTTCACAAGACTAAGATGACAATGATGCTTAAAATTTATTATGGCCACCCACTCCAAAAGACTGGGTGGCTTACAACATCCAAATATACAGTCGAAATGTGGCAGCCTGGACAAAAAAGCAACCATAACAATGAAAAAACACAAGCGCTCCACAGACACACAAGCCCAGGTCTAGGAACCATGTCATGAGTGTAGACTCAACTCTTGGCCCATGTATCAGATTCTGCTGGCCACCACTTGAGGAAGCAGACACGGGGAAGGAGCTGGGTTCAGTGCTTGCATTGAATTATCTCCCACTTTACAGTGAGAGGGGCTGTTTTTAGACCCTGCAGACTAATCTAAATCCTCTCCAAACCATAAGTGTGGGAGAGGCTAATGTAGGTTTGTGTCTGTTGGATTCAAATTTCTCTTGATCTCTCTCTGCCATAAATCCTTTGAGAGGCTTCCTGACTTTTGAAAGAGTCAGCAGAGGAGTTAAATGTGCGATGTTCTTTCCAGCTTAGAGCTATGGCTCTCACATCAAAGGAGAAAATCCATAGAGTTCCTCAGCTGGGTTTGGTTGGATTGATAACGGGCATAATGCAAATTTCTAGCTGGGTTTGCGCAGTACACTAAGCCATGATGTGATTTTCTTGGTGTGAACCTAACTGTCCATTTTAGGGCAAGGCCTTATAGTAATTGATTTTATTCACTTGGTAAGTTTTATTAAGTGAATAAAAACTTAAAAGCAACCATACAGTACTATATTAATAAGAAACATCAGTGGGAAACAATTTATTGGCTGTTGATTAGCACTCTTAGAATTCCACAATGTAAGTTGCCTGTAAGATTTAGCAAAAGTAACCTGGACAAGTTACACTGAAAATGGATAAGCCCACAGGCATTTTGATGGGGAGGGAGCTCCACAGAGTCCCGGTCTTTCAACACGCCCCCCACCCCCCCCTTGCAAGGCACCTGTCGTCGATCTCCAGACAAGACTGTAGATGAAGCCTTCCAAATAACCATGCCCCTTAGACTTAAACCTTGTTGTAAGATCTCATCCACCTAAACTCCCAGTTGGATGTTGGTGAGAACGTTGATCTAAAAAGAGGCATTGCCGTGGGTGACCGTTTGCAGGACCGGAGGGCTGTTTGAAGCATTTCCCTGATCGCAAGACCCACAGCGATGACAGCCACTGTGCTCGAAGCCCAGGATGTCGCTGCCATCCAGAGGTTGAATGCCCCCTTCCAGCCGGTGACCCGGATTATACACCATGTGGCTTCAGGACAAGACATAGAAGGGGGGAAGTAGAGTATCTCTGGGTACCGGCTGTAGAGGCTGTGAAAGGTCATCACAAAGATGCCTTCCAGAAGGATCTTGGCCAAGAGATTGACCAAATGGAACCTGAGCTCTAGGCCCCGGCCCCGGAGCTGACTCTGCCCACAGCGGCCCTTCTCCTGGGCATCCGGGGAGGGAAACAGGAACACGCAGGCCAAGCCGTGGGCAAGGAGGCTGGCAGTCTGCAGCAGGAAGAGGTTGAAAGGGGAGACGGGAAAGGCTTCGTCCAAGCAAGACAAGAGGCAACTCTGGTGGGTGGAATTGCACCACAGGTCACCCGACTCGTCCTGCCAAACTGTTGCGGCTCCTACGGCCAGGGATCCCAGGCGGAAAACCGTGAGGCTGGCCAGGCTGGCTCGGCACAGCCGTGGGGCTCGACTGCCAGTGCCGCTGAGCAGAGCGATCGCTGCTTCTTTCTCCATGGAGTTATGCAACAGCTTTCGGCTGAAATAAAAATATTGCATACTATTATTGTTACGCTAGCCCCTCACATTTCCTATAGGAATCATGGGGGGGGTGTCCCCATATGTTGCTCACAGCTACTTTTGAAATAAGGTGGACTCCAGGCCCAAAGTCAGCCGCGAGCTTGGGATGGAGTGAAGATGTCCTTGACCCCCCCTTGAGGTGGGATCTGATTCCCTTTTAGACCTTGAGCGCATAACAGGCCACAATAACTGGCCGTGTGTATCTGATCTTGGATAATGCCCCTCAAGTTAAGCCAAGGTGGACCTGGTTAACCCGTGGATGAGAAACACCAGAGCGGTAGGCTAGCCAGGAAGTCGAAAAACGTTCCCGAAGAAGGAAGCCACTTCTGCATTGTTGCCAAGGCAACAATAGGTGTGTGCTTTTGTGATGAACAGGAGTTAAGCTTGGCTCAAGGAGAACGTTAGCTTCAGACATGATGCTAAGGTATTGTTCACTGAATAAGCCACAATTGACCAGGTTCACGCAATGCCAAGTTGAGGATGGGTAGTCTGTGAGCCACCTACTCTCCTCTGCTCCATTTTCGTAGCTCCCGGAGGGCTATGAAATACCAGATTTTCAGGGGTGCCTTTATTCAAACTTCTTGGAGGCAATTAAATAGGCATTATTAATCTCCTGTAAAACTTAACATTGCCACATCTTAACTTGATATTTTAAATGAACCTCCCCCCCGACCCCCCAGGGCTGAGCTACAAACCCAATACTGAATTTGCGTAACACGATGAGCCACTATAATAATTGAAGGGGAAAAAAGTGCTTTAGCACAATGTGGAAATTCGGTCTCAAAGTTGTAACACATCCATAAGGCAACATTGTCAACAAGGTAAGAACAGTTCCCAGAGTTGTGGAAAATCTTACGTCCGGTGGGTTTTGTGTGTTTCAACCCCGTAAAGCTGCTCAGAGTCACTTGTGCGAGATGGGTGGCTATATATATCACACACACACCCCTTTAGATGTTTAGCTACCCTTTCTGTCTTGGTGCTCACCTGACACACTTATCCATGGTTTATCAAAGTAACCCAGCTGAGTTTTTAAGAAACAGCGAACCATAAATTAACCTCACAGTGTTGGTCTGGACAACCTAAAACAGTGTTGTCCAAACTTGGCCACTTTAAGATGAGTGGACTTCAACTCCCAGAATTCCCCAGCCAGCATGGCTGGCTGGGGAATTCTGGGAGTTGAAGTCCACTCATCTTAAAGTGGCCAAGTTTGGACAACACTGACCTAAAACATGGCTTAGAATGAAAACAGCCCTTGCAGCTTGTGGAGACTTTCTGTTTCTGAATTTTGTATACATCTCCGGAAGCTTTTTAGGAGCAGGTGGCAAACAGCCACCCAAGAGCGAGATAGAATTACAGCTAATCGTTGATGATTTAGCAGTTGGAATTGAAGTAATCACATTCATAGTTAAAGGATAAATTTTAATGGCAGTTGCTAAAAATATTATCCCAAGGAAGTGCATATATTTATACGCACAGTGGGTTGCAATTACTATATTCAGAGTTTTCAACATCATTTTCCACCCCATCCCACAATTTAAATCCACCTTTTCCAGTCTGGTAACCTCGGGTATGCAAATCCTAGCCATTCATCTAACCCAGCTGGGGATTCTGGACCATTAGTCTCAGTTCATCTGATCAGCTCCAAGCTGAAGAAGGTTGATTTAAATTATATTGAAGGTATTACTTTTATACATTATCCTCTAAGATGGATTGGCAATACCTGGTTTTATTTTATCCCAAGATCCCAGGGCCTAATTCTGAGCAAGTTCCTTCAGGAGGACTAGAAGCTTGAAGCTACATCATTAATCACAACTTCCAACAAGCAAGCATATTAATTGAGGGAAGGAATTTGTTGAATTAAATTGAATAGGGAGCTTGCATTTTGTCTTGTAAGAAGTGAGGAGTCTCCTAGGTAAATTTTATTAAGAGAATTATTAGTTTTATTCTTCTCCCTGGGCCCCCCAAGCGTGATTGACATGGCTTTCAAAGCCCAGCAAAAAAAATACATCTGCAAGGTTCAGCCAGATCCCAAACCTTGGAACAGGAGACTGCATTTCCAGCACACTCACCTGGCACAGCTGTAATCTCCAGACCTGCAGTTTGGATGGTCTATTTCTTGGCAATGTTCTAGATCTCCTGAGCAAAGGGGTGCCTGTTGAAATCCTGCCTCTACTCTAGGGC
Organism: Liasis olivaceus; assembly: GCA_030867105.1. NCBI lineage: Eukaryota > Metazoa > Chordata > Lepidosauria > Squamata > Pythonidae > Liasis > Liasis olivaceus. The sequence goes on from CM061349.1 coordinate 8,870,817, forward strand.
AGCTAGAAGAAAGACCAGGAAGTGCCTTCTTTCTGGGGTATATTTTGATATAAATAAAACTCAGGGTGGAGATTCCAGTTTGGAGGAGTTAAAAGCAGGTGAGACAGGAAAGGGAGCAAAAGGCTGGGGGGGGATTTAAAGCAACCCAAATGCAAAGGCCCGAATCAGGTTAACTGGATAGCTCCCCCCAACTGCCTAATGCCATCATCCATAGCCATCCAGCCAGAATGTTGAAGTTACTTATTGCTGAGTTTATAGCCCACTGTTTAGTTAATACAAACCCTCAAGGCAGTTTATAAAAAGTAAAAGTCCCAGCCCATCTCTTCTTTTCTTCTCATCAGCTTGCAGAGCAGAAGAAGGGAGGGAGGGAGGGAGGGAGGGAGAGAGAAAGAAAAAGAAAGAAAGAGAGAGAGAGAGAGAGAGAGAGAGAGAGAGAGAGAGAGAGAAAGAAAGAAAGAAAGAAAGAAAGAAAGAAAGAAAGAAAGAAAGAAAGAAAAGAAAACCATCAGGGTAAAACCAATAATGCTTTAAAAATGCCAACATTAAATCAAGTTTTTTTTAAAAAAAATCACAAGGAATCTAAAAGACACTCTGACCTAGGAGGAGGTTATTTATTTATTCATTTAATTTGTTTTATTTAAAAGATTTGCATAGCTGCTCATCTTAAACAACTCGGGGCGGCTCGCAACAGCAGGAGGTCACCCAGCAGAAGGTGAAGAACCAAGGATTGCTGTTGAAAAGAGAGGAGGGGGTGAGCCAAGAGTTTCAGAACTGGGTGCTGCCTTGAAATGGCCTTAAAGCTGCCTCCCTGCCCCATGAGACCCCAAGCACAGCCTTTCTCCCCGATCTTAGTGCCCAAGATGGGAGTTTTGGGGGGGGGGGAGACTATCCCTTAAAATACTCAGCTCCTGACTCTTTAACTGTACATGCAGACCTCTGGCCCCGAGATCCATCAGGAAGGTTGGGGGTCCTAGACACAAACAGCCCCCAAAGTCGATCATGCGCACTTACAAAATGTAAAAGATTCTTTCCAATCTTTTATATTTGATCAAATTGGCCCAGCTGGGTCCTACAACCTTGCCAATGTTGCAACACCCCCCCAGCAACCCGCCAATCGCTCCCCACTGCCCCCTGGCGCCCCGAGAGCTGCGCTGCATCGTTTCTCCCTCTCGGAAACCAAGCCCATCTGGAAGGCAGACAGCGCCAGGGAGGGCAGGAGGAGGATGCGGTGGACTCTATGGGTCTGCTGTGGATTCTCTCCTTTCTCCATTCCACCTTCTTTGGGGATGAGGTAAGACCCTCTCTGTATTTTGATGGGGGGGGTTGCTTTTGCAGACTTGACCCGCAGCAGCAGGCTGAGGAGGGGGGAGGGAAAAATTGATGCAGTTGAAGAGGGTTCTTTGCCAGCCTCCCCCCAACCCCAATGCCAGCCAGTGCCAACCTGAGCAGCATATTAAACAGAGATCGGCGAGCCTCTCAGGGGCTGGATATGCCATGACAAGGACCCAGAGGGGGCAGAGAATAAATTAGGAGGGGGGCCCACCCTGGGGAAACCAGGCTTTTATGTTCCATTTTTAAAGATCCAAATTGTGGTTTTGAGGATCCCACGGCTGGACAAGGAGCATCATTTCTTCCTCTCGTTGTGTTGGTTGTGCTATATAATGTGTGTGTGTGTGCTCTGTGTATGTGTGTAAATTCTCCCCCTCCTATTGTGAACGAGGGTTGCACACAATTCCTGCTTTCGTTGTCTGGTGATGGGAAGACCCACCAAGGGTGTGGGGCTGGACATTTGGGTTTGCCATTGACGGGGTATGTCTGGCAGGGAGGGGACGCTGGGTATCGATCCAATCCCAAAGGGCGCCATCTTGCCCCCATCCTCCCCTCCCCAAAGCTTAACCGGTTGGCTAAGGTTCATGGGAGATGCCACCTGGCTGAGCAAATGCCGCCCTCTAAGAGGTGGGTTGTTGAAACGCTGCCCCAGTGGGGAAAATGAGGCTGCCTTGCTGATTGGAAGCAAAACAGGTCACATCTCTCACTCCTGACAGCTGGTAGCCTGGCGGCTTGGAGAGAGTTTGCCAAGCAGAGCACAAAGAAGGAGGTGACCTTCCCTTGTCATTTGCTCTGGTCTCTGGCATTCAGAGGTAGACTGCCTCTCCCTTTGGAGGGTCCATTTCATTTTCCTGATGAACTCCACATTTTCCAGAGTTTGGGATTTGGCAGCTGCTTAAAATGAAGTTATGGGCCTTTTGGCCTCAAAGGTGTGATGAGGATGAGGATGAAGAAGATGAATGGTTAGCAGCTGGGCCCTTTTGAGGTTGCCTCCTCCAGCTGGAGCTGACCTATGTGCTGGGAGCCATTCCCTGATCATAGCTCAGAGATGGTATCGCTGCAATGCCAATCTCGTAGGAAGGGAGAAATCAGAAGAAGGTCATCCAGATGATTTATCAAAATCATTCCAGCTGTTTCTGTAATGCTGTGATTTCCACGCCTCTGCTTTTTTCTTTGTCTCGCCTCTGTAATGTAAGAGGCCAAAGGTATATATTGTAAGCCATGGTTCTGTTTTTGCTCAGAGCTGCCCAGCGCACTGCTAAAAGCCCAGTGTACTGTACATGGTTCTGTGGTTTGCATGCTAATAAATTTATGTTGTATCTTCAAAGTGGTTGGATTGCTTTAGGTGAGCCAGGTTTGGGGCAGAACATAGGCAAGGCACTTTTCTGGGAGAAACTGTTGGTAGTAACTCATTGCTGGGAAGTGAGGGGGACCCGAGGGCCAGAGGCATTTCTCCATGATGGTCCCCATCTTCTGGCATAGCCTCCCCTGGAGGTGGGGTCTCCATCAGGAACAGACTTCTGGAAAGTAGTTAAAAATGAGCTGTGGCAGAGGGCTGTAGAGTGAACTAAAGCAGGGTTCCTCAACCTCAGCCACTTTAAGATGGGTGGACTTCAACTCCCAGAATTCCCCAGCCAGCATGGGAATTCTGGGAGTTGAAGTCCACCCATCTTAAAGTTGCTGAGGTCGAAGAACCCTGAACTAAAGGATTGTGTTCTGTGATTTCATTTTAAAGTGACTTCATTTTAACTTGCCAGAGATGGGTTAATGTTGTCTTTTGTAATTGTTGAGAGTCACATGAGTTGGGGCGTAGAAATTTAATACTACCAAATGTTCAATATAGTTTGCACCCATTATGGAAAGGTATTATTAATACAGTGTTTCTCAACCTCAGCAACTTTAAGATGGGTGGACTTCAACTCCCAGAATGCTGGCTGGGGAATTCTGGGAGTTGAAGTCCACACATCTTAAAGTTGCTGAGGTTGAGAAACACTGTATTAGTACACCGTGTAGTAGGCCAGCCACCTTATTTGAGGGGGAGGGACTGAGATGAAATCATGTAATTTGAAGTGAGATTTGAATGGGGGACTTCCTTGGCTGGTGCTATTCCTGGGTGGCAAATGAACGATGCTTCCCTCCCCCCCACCCATGTTTGCAGGATGGCCTAAATCCATGTGTTTCAAACTTGGCCACTTTAAGATGGGTGGGCTTCAACTCCCAGAATCCCCCAGCCAGGTAGGAGTTGAAGTCCACCCACCTTAAAATGGCCAGGTTTGAAAAAACTCTGGCCTAAATGAATGTCTTAGTAAATTCTGCAAACATGGAAAAATCTGCACATCTGCACAGAAGAGGCCATTCTGAAGATGCTCTGACGGTAGGCAGTTGTTGGGGGGGGGGAGGTCTGTATGTGAGAGGGGGCTTTCTTTAATTTTCCTCTTGTGGAAATTGCATTGACCCCAATCTTTTGGGTCTTAAACGTTTTGCAAAATTGCATCTCTCCTGGGAGGTTTTGAATTGGGAATCTATTTTTGTGTGACCTTCCATTTATGGTTTAACCTAGCGCATTCTTTCAGGGTCTCTCATTAACCTTCCGGTCTAGCCCAAGCTGTGGGATTTTCTGTTAGTCTCCCATCCAAGGACTGAGGAGTTCTGACCCTGCTTAGCTTCCAAACTCTGATGCCATCCACCAAATATGCGTCTGAATCAATGTTAATATTTACACCACAAACTTAGGTCTCCATCTTAAACCGACTTAATCTCTACTGGGTGAGCCTGTGGCCTCCGTGTGACTCAGATCCAGGACTTTTGGATAAACAGCTCAGTCCCTTAGTGATGTGCTGCATCAGATCACTTGGGGGAGTGCTATTTAGACAACTTGGTCCCCCCTCCCTTAACTCAGATAACTGGCCCTCTGCTCAACAGTTTGCAACAAGCCTTTGCAATTATTGCACGCGGCTTCTATACACCTTTGACGCCAAAGCCATCCAGGTCTCGCTAAAGAGAGAAGAGCCACCAGGGGGGACCATGGGATTTTATAAAAATAGGCGGGCCTTCAGTTGCACCACTGTAGCCACCATTTTGACTTTTTTGACCACTGGATGGGGCTTCAATTGCACCATCGTGTCCGCCAACTTGACTTTTTTTGACCATACCCTGCGGACACCCCCAAGAGCCCCTTTCTCTGCCAGGGGCTTTTGAAGTGTTTTTAAAACTCATTTTGTTTCTATAAAAACATTGGTCCTCCTTTAGTCATACTCTGGTCAGGTGTCTAACCACAGTTAAAAGCCAGTGCGAAGGAATAATTTAAAAGACATAGTGACAACGTGACAAATAAAACTCCCAAAGGAAGATTGCTTGCCAGAAGTAGGGAGGTCCGGCATATCACAAATCTGGAGGTGTTGGCTGCTCCTCTGCTGGAGGCGGCCATCCAGAGAGATGCGGACTGCAGACGGCTTTAGAGCAAACTAAACGATTGGGTTACGTGATGGCTTAAGTGGCCATCTGTCAGGGATGCTGATCCCTGCCCTGGGCGGGAAGGGGCTGGACTAAATGATCTCTGAGACCCCTTCCCATCTTTACAGCCTATAATTCTACGAAACGTTCTGCTACCTGGGGAACGAATAGAGCCACGCACTGTTTTGAACTCTGAAGCCAAAAGACGCATCTCACAGCAGAGATCTCGCACCTTTTAAAGCAGGAGAGGTGTAATATGGTCCTTCCTGTGAAATGCACGCCAACCCTTGTGGCCCATTCTGGACCGATGGAATCAGAGAAAGATTTCCGAACTGTCTGTTGCAGGGAGGGCTTAGGACAAAGGACTTAGTCCCCGAGTCCCCCATAAAAGAACCCTCGGGGTTAGTGACTCCAACCTTGATCCACAGCTAGGAGAAAAAGAAACGGGTGTATGCCGAATCAGAGAACATTAGAACTCGTAACTCTTTGAGGCTGAGTCAGACAACCGGGTCATCCTGTGTGACCCCCATCCTAAAAAGCAGAGGAAGGTTTTCATTCTCATGATGCTGAATAAAGTGCTTCTTTGAGTAGACATTGTCTTCCGCCAAGCCAGACCCTTGGCCCCCCTCGTTCCTAACTGGCTTTCATATTTCTCATAGGGACCCGTTAGAGATGCCCCCTTGGGATCCAGGTTTTAGAAATTAAAAATGCAGATCTACTCAGATCGAAAAGGGATGGTTCTGTGGCATTTATCCCAACTAAGTATATATGACATAGCAATATGATACATAGCGCCCAGAGTCACTTCCTCGTGAGATGGGCGGTGTCTAAATTTGAAATATAAATCAAATAAATAAAATAAAATATTAGGCTGAGAAGATCCGGCATCGGTTAATCACACTTTTCCCGCGGGAAAATGGGAATAGCAACACACACACACGTTTTTATTGGTGCAGAGACCTCGGTGTGTCCTGAATATCGAAGTGTTTGGTTCGATATTCAAGGAAGCTGCTCACAACTTTTACGTTCTAGAAAACAGACTTTGAGTGTTTGGAAGACACCAAAGAGTGTGCCCCGGTGTGTTTCTGCCTGCTGCCATTCTAGTTAGAACACTAGATTTGAAAGTGAGCAGGGCCATACATAATCATTCAGACGTGCCTCTCACCTCATCTCAGGAATAAGGGAAGGATCCAGTCTTGCCCAGCGCAGAAATGCTACCAAAGCACTTCAGGCTGAGGGGGGCTGATTGGAAGGTGGCCAGGACTCATACAGAGAAGCGACGGGCAACCTTCGTTGCAAGCAGTATTTTGTGTCACTTCAATTATTTTCCTAGAGGGTACCATCTGGAAGCCAACCAATGTGCCCGTTAAAAAAGGGGATTTTGTTTTATTTTATTTTATTTTATTTTATTTATAACTCATCATTATACATTTCAATGATAAATAATTATATATGTAAATAATAATCCTATTATAAATTATATAACTTATAAATACATGATGACAACACGGTATAAATAAAATAAATAATCATAAAATATTAACTTTTTTTTCCTTGTATTTCTTTCGCTTTTTTGTTAAAATAGATACCGGATTCTGATTGTTTTACTGTTCTAATGACCTGTTCACATGTTTTTTTTCCTCTGTTGTATTTCTTTCACTCTTTTGTTAAAAAAAATATTTTTAAAAACATTATTTTTTAAGGGAAAAAAAACAACTCCGCCCCCTTCTCTCCCTCTCCGTTGTGCTTCCCTTCCCCAGATAGTTATTTCTATTTTCAAATATCGTGGATGGGCCAATATTCATCCTGGCCTAGTCGGCTCCTCTCGTTTCCGCCTCTGTTCGTCCTCTGCAGGTTTGCCGAATCCCATCTGCCGGTGCAGAGAAAGCTAAGCTAGGGATGAAGCTGGGATAGCAGTCAGTCTGGTTGCCATGGTGACCCTGCTCTCTCTTGATTGGGCGATGGGGCATCTTCGCCTTTCAGCAT